>CM050667.1:9958127-12358127 GCA_027574665.1 Rhynochetos jubatus | reverse complement strand
CGTGCTGCTTTGCCTTCTGCGGTCATTCCTGTGGGAGAGATTCTAACTACTGAATTTGGACAGTTCAATACCTTTACTCCTGTTCACACGAAAACATAAATAGAGTGCATTAAGAGGCACAACGTGTCATATAGTATACCAAAGGGATCACCCATACTTAGGCTAGTACACAGCTCTCGTATACTGCTTTGGATTTAGAGTGTGGCCAGCACCAGCCTGGCCCCCATCCAACGCCAGCTCTAATCTGTGACACATGGTGGGAACAGCAGGGCTGAAACAGGCAGCCGGTCTTCCATGTATTGAGATAACATTTTACTCTAATGCTAAACACATATTTACATCAGAACTGATAATCCCATCAGTCTAGGATGGAGCCAAAGCTGCTATTAACAGATGATTTAATTCAAGGCAACTTGGAGGTCTCTCTGTCCCAAAACCACCCCTGCATCTGAGCAGGCTTCCATGTGCTCTTTGCCAGCAGAATTGCCCTTGGATATAGGTATTTCCCTCCAAAACCTCTCTGAAGAGCAGTTCAGGTGAATCTATGGCATGAATGAGAAGATGAGGCTGTTGTCAAAGAGCAGTCACCCTCTCCTGCACTGGTCTCCAGAAACCTCCCTGTTCTGCACTGGGGAGGTGGAGATGAGCTGCAGGGATGGGCGTGAGGGGTGACCAAAGCCTCTCCTCAGCTAAAACCTCTTGCTACAGACCCAAATGTGTTTAACACAATGCAAATAATGACCAGTACAACTGGACTTGAGCCCTTCACTGAATGTCTACAGCCAGAGATGAAACTGGGCTGTATAGGGCAAGTCTTGCAAATACTGGTCTAGTTGAATTAGGTGCTTCTGGGGTTGTGCGATTTCCCCTGTGCTACAGTAAGCTCTGGTGCTCTTTGGGTCTCTTTGGTATTGCCAAAGGGCAAGCAGTGAACCAGGAACATCATTGACATACATGCTGGAAAACAAAAAGATGCATGAATCAGGGAGGAGCGGGTGGAGCAAAACCAGGTGGAGAGCGCAGGGGCAGAATGGAATCCAGATACCTGGAGGTTTCCTGGGAAGGTGACATCCAGAAAGCCATTCCTCAGAGCTGGCCATGTGGCCTCTGAATTTATCAGGTTGTGGCACTAGCCTTTCATGTAAAGTTTCCCAATTTCCTCACAGGCTCAAGGGGAAGTTGCTACAAGCAGCACTGGAAACCCATCAGATCATGAAGAGCTGAGTTCCTTCCTTAGTGAGTGCTCTCCCCCTCCATATTACCTAATTATTTCTCCTCATGTTTTCAGTGATTTGTCTTACATTGTGATAAAGTAATATATAATTACATAAAAGGAGAAGAAAAACATAACCTATAATTTATAGTAAATAAGATCAAAGTCAAGATTATTATTATAGGTTTTCTTCTGGTTTCCTTTCAATCACTTTTATATGAAAACAACAAAGAATAATTAAAGTATATTACAAAGGTCTTTTTATTCAATTGTACACAGATGTGATTTTAAAAAAAGCAAAGGGAAGGATTTTCAAAAGCACTCATGTACTGATCTAACACTATTCTCACTGAAGTCAATGGCAGTTTAACTTCAATGAGAGCAGAGGCAGACCAACACTGAGTGATTCTGAAAATCCCACCCTAATTGTACAAACAAGGGAAGGCTTTAGAGATTGCTGGCTTGGAGATTGTATATTTGAGAATCATAAAGGGCATACAGCACCTGTTTGTCTTCAAGATATGAAAATAAAGCAAGGCAAATATTTTAAGGATTAGAAATGGCTTTTTTTCCTTTTTTTTAAGGCAGTATCTGAAAACCCTCTGGCTCTACAGTTCCCAGTCTAGCTATAGATCTGCTTTAATATTTTCCATTTCAAAGAGGATTCTAATTAAAAACGAGATTGATGCAAGCCTGAACAATGTTACTTACAGATAGAGAAGGACAGCTAAACCCCAAACTGTCATGTCCCAGAAACCCAAGAAAGGTCTGCTAGGTAAGGCAGCTGCCACAGCTTAATTATTATTTTTTAAAAAAGCTTCCACTAAAGACACCACCTTCTCATTAGCCAGCATTTAGAAGCCCATTGCTGTGTACAGGGAAGAGAACAGGAGGTAACTGCAAAGAAAATGATACACGTCATTTCAGAAACATGTTTTCAGGATGGAGAATGCAAAGACTCACAGACTTCCCCAAGCACTCATTTGTCCCCTCAGATTAATGACATGCTATCCTTTTAAGTGCTCAAGAGATGACATGTTGCTATTTCCCTGACCACTTACAAGTGTGTGACCTTCCTAGGGATCCTCAGAGACATCCAACAGCCCCAAAAGTGATGTTTATTCTTGTTTAGGTGTTTCATTGTACTTAAGTGCCGCAAGCTGGCAGCAGTGCCTGCTGCCCCTGGCACACTGCTCTGTATTTGTTTCCAGCACATCCAGACCCTTCCAGTGGCTCTGACCAAAAAAACAAGCGGTTGTTGAACTCTCACAGCTTAGTGGCCTCTTCATCAGCACTTTTGCCAAACAATATCCTTTGGTGATATCAGAAGTACCGCTACAAGGAGCTTAAAAAGCACAGGACAGTGCCAACACTCAGCAGTGTCAAAATGTCATGGTCCAAATACCAGAATGCCTCGTTACTGCTACTCCGTCTGTGGTCCCGTCTCGACAATGAGGGGTCAGGAGGGAGGTGAGGATGACCGACACCTCCCGAAACACGTCGCCTGTAACTGCTGAAGCACAGCTGGATGCACCACTGGCACTGCAGGTATGGGTGTGCCTGCGCATTCACTTGGGCAAAAGCAGCGAGGGTGGAAGGAAAACCCTGGCTGTGCATGTGTGTGTCTGAGCACGCCACAGTAAGCAAGGAACTAATGAAGTAGCAAAATATAATTAAGGACAACGTGTGGTCTTCAGTTGTATGAATAACTCTGACTGAAATAATAGAGCATTTGCACCAAATTACTGTAGTTACTTTACCTCTACCCCCTACATACAACATTTTTTTGTCTTCATCTTTGAATCAAATTTGCTAGCACCGGTGCATTAGAAACAAAACCAAAAAGCAAGCTCATCTCATTTTTTTCAATGCACCTGATGTCCAAGACCTGAAATGGGAGAAAAAAAGAATGACTCTCCTGTTATGGTAAACAGAAAACAGGTTGGGTGACCACCGATGAGCCACTCTTCCCACTAAAATCTTGCTCTTTCAACTAAATTCCATATCTTGCTAAGAAGGTATCCTAACAAAAATGAAATAATAATAAAAATAAAACCAGGCCCTTATTTTATAAGCTGTTCAATCTTGCAAACTGCTGACATCGTGAGCCACCTAAACAGCATATTCCCAAGGCCTCACGGAGGTCAGTCACAGCTTCAGGGGAAATGCAAGCTGCATACTGCAGACAGGCTTTTGCCTGATGTGATCCACCTTGAGAAATAGCTACCACGGAAAAAAATATTGGTTTCTGGCCAGCTGCCAAAGACTTAAATAATATTAAATATTTACCACCAGGTCCTTTTTATTTAGCACACAATTAATGCATCCACAAACAAAGCTCCTTCCTCCAAGCCTTCCTCCAGTCCCACTTCCAGGAGGGCACTTGCCCATCAACTCACTTGGGCTCCCTGAACCGAAGGGAGCAATTTCCAAAGTACAGGACACACAGTACTGAATACCTTCCCATTCTTTTCTTTTGGACATGGACTTTTTGTCACATTGGGCTCTTCTTTTCATCTGAAAATGAAAATTGCTAAAAAATGAGTTTCAGGCCTGAGCCCCTGGTTAGATAAACACACCTCGTGCCCTTCCCTTGTGCTGGCCCAACCAACTGCACACACAGAACGACCTGATCTGGCCAAAAATATAACTGATTTCCCTTTGGGTCTTTTTATTTTTTGATCTGTGTCACTGGATGAGGTCACCCTGGACATGAAAACAGGAGAGGGAAAGGGTGAAGCTGTGACTTGGCTCCCACCACTGAGCTGGTGCATCACGTACCCCAGCACAGAAGCAGCAACACAACGGCATGTCTCCCACTTTGGGGATAAACTGTTCCCTCTATCCAGGCTCACAGAGGTAAGGCAATGAGGCAACATTCATCCCTACACGTTGCGTTGCCCTGGTATAAGTGAAAACTTAGCCTACCCACACACCCTTCAACACTGGACTGTGATCATCCCGAATCGGTCACCTACCCATGCAGGGTGTTCGCAGGTTTCTCATGATGAATTGTAAGCAGATGCCAGCTGCAGAGCTACATCCTTTCTGCTCTTCAGGAACTATTTTATTTCTATATATTTTAGGAATAATTATTAGAGTTGAAGAGAAACACCACTTTTTTGTCTACCAAAATACACTCTGAATCACTTTGCATAGCCATTTTCTGGAAGAGATTCCTTTGCATTAAATCATATTTGTCACGATGCCAGCATGCCATGAGTGCAACGTATAATTTAAAAAACAAACAAAACTTCAAATAACAATCCCTTTGCTGAAGATAGGCATTGCACAAGGTCAGTATCTGGTTTAAGTTACTACATGTCCTAAAATACATAAGGCCAGGTCCTCCGGACACAGTGCAGCTGCTTTGAGCAATACTGCAGATAAAACCCGATACTGAAGATGGCTTAGACAAATTCCTGTGCTGGAATAAAGTTGTTACTCAGGAACTCTTGGGGAAGTATTTCTGCTGCCCGATGCAAGGGCTTAAGTCAAGCAGGAGATCCAGAGTCAATGAGGAGACACATGTCTCCTACAGATGGCAAGTGAAAGCAAACAAGGCAGGAGCTTGTCTAATTGAGATGCAATTTACTTCTCTCTAGTAACTACAGAGGGATCCTGAGCTCCTGGCCTCAGCCAGGGCAGTTACAAAAGGGGCAGGTAACTAGACAGCCCTCTAGACTATCAGTATCAGCCGCTTTTCAGTCCCTTGTGACTACTAGAGCGAGCTATAAAATAAAGCAGCCTCTCTGCTGCTCTACTCTTGCCCAGGAGATTAGAACAAGGAAGTGGAAAGGTGAGATTTAAATCACTTCCACACGTCTCCTGGCTCCAACCCATGTGTCCAGGATCCAGGTCATTTTAATCAGCTTTTTATAATTTGTCACTCAAATGATAAGAATACTAATCCACCACCATGTGCTTCCTGCCAGGCACACGAATATTAATCCATACGCTGTTCTACCACACATAGATGTGTTGTTCGCTTGAACTGCTTGCGGCTGACACGTCCTGTTAGCAATCCCTTTTTTCTTACAGGACTGACAAAAGTAGTACCGTACATAAAGCAGGAGGCTTGCCTGCTTTTGGCTTTGGGAAGGTTATTCATGTAGTTGCCTACACATACATTACTTATTCAAAACATATTTTAGTTTTGGAAATAAATTAACTTTTTTACTTGAAGTTACTGGCATCTGTGCAAATAAATTGCTTTGGTCCATCTGTATTTGGCAAAAGAAAAATATACAGCTCCTTCTGGCCAAAATACGAAAAAAAAACCAATGCAAAACCAAACCCTCAAAACCCACAATGAATGAAATCTGGGAACACTGAAATATAGCCAATAAGAAAGCCAAAACATGAACAAGGGTGTAAAGTGGCATCAGCGTCCCATGACTTGCCTCAGAATCACCGTTACAGTAACACTGTCCAGCTGTCACAGAGCTCATCTGATGGACATGCCCGCAGCTCCAACCTCTTAATATTATTAAAATCGTTCCTCAAGAGTTTTTCCTTTAAAGAGTTGATACCAGGAAGAGTTTCAAGTCACATTTTTACATGTGGCACATTGAGGAAATCTACTGGATCTACAGGAGACAATTTCCAAGTATCCTTGTTACAATTCAACACCAACTTTTTCCTGATGTTCAGATGTCTGAGAAGAGAGCCCGAAACCTCTGCGGGGGATTTTATGATTTACACTTTGCTGGCAGGAGAACAGCCTCGTTGCTTCGCTCCACCATGCGCTCTCAGTGCCAGGAGTCTCCTTCCTCATATTCTGAAGAGCTTTAAACGTTAAGAGATCGTATCAAAAGCACCTTGATGAGTGCAATGTTGTAACTTTGTTTGTATGACAACGTTGGAGTTTTTTTTAATCTTGGTAATAAAACAAATTAAGAAAAATCACTCTCCTCTCTCCCATCTGTACAGAAGTTAACAGAAACCTATCAATATACTAAGGATACATACTCTTTTCTTATTAACATCACAGACCACAAAGGAAAGGCACATCTCTGCTGAGGAAGGCGATACCTACAAAATCTCCCCAAAGTCTACAGCTCAAGACAAAGTTGCAGTTCTGTGGGTTTCAACCAAGGGTCCTCAGACTGCACAGAAGAGGTTGGGTGAGGATGACCAAGCAAAGCAAGCAGTATGTGCAACGTGGCAGGCCACAGACGTGATGTTTGCGAGGCATTTTCTCCTCCTTTGTAAAGCTTTCACAGCTCTGCTGATCAAAAGCCACGGACGAGATGCACAAAAACCTGTATGATGTTTCTGGCCAAGCCTAAGGATTTTACCCATAGTGAGTGGGTTTTGGTAAGGGCCCTCTCTTCATAAAAACACGTTTTTATGCAGAATGTGTAGATCTGCCAAATACGGTAGTGAGGTATGATATAACAGCAGATATCCAAGGTGTATTTAATCACTCACCACCAGCTTTGCAGGTAAAATCCAGCAATTGTCTACGTTCTTCTATCTGAAAAAATTGGGACCATTAGCTGAGGTTGGCCATCATTATGCTCTTCTGCTAAGGGCCAGATGACAAACCTATGCACTGAGAAGTCAAGTTACAAAGAATTTCAAACTAATAATTAGGTCTCACCTTTCCTTCCCCTCCGTTAAGAATGAAAGTGAGGCAAGAGCCTCATGATGACCCATTAGAAAGCACAAACACCCAAACCTGTTGCAAGGGCATCACATCATCCATCTTTCTAAAGCTGTCAAGAGATGTTTGTCATTCCAATACTGCTTGCATCTCCCAAATGCTGAGATAACACACCCATCAATCTCATCTAGAGTTAAAAGAGGAGTTGAAAAATAAACAGTTCTGAGTCATGTTACTGAGAGGGATTCCACACACTATTAATTTTAGCTTGGAAACCAATTAAGACACTAAATCAGCATTACTTCCCCCTTGCTTTTTTAAGGTATAATGACTTATTCACTTGCATAAATTTATTTATTTTGTGACAGTGATCCTTGCAAATGCTTTAGAAGTTTAAACAACAATAATTTTAGTCCTGGCTTTTGGCAACATGAAAATTTTGGCTAAAAGGAGGTCAAAGATATGGGCAAGACAGCATGATTCTCACTATTTTAGAAGGTCATTCTCAAAAGAAAAATAACAAGAAATATAATGACATATAAGCAAAACTTGTCCTACGCACTGCATGAGCATCAATAGGCTGGAATAAATCAGTGCTTTCCACTCAAAACCTGGGGCAGCCTTTGTTCCCTTCAGCCCAACTGCGGCTTCTTGCTCACGAGTGCCTCCAGCTCCGGCAGTACTTCTGAACATCACGGCAGTAATCGAATGATGCCAGTGTGCAAAACAGCACAATCCTTCTACAAAAGGGTTGTTAGAGCATGAAGTCAGTGCCCACTCGATGGGCCAATGCTCCTGCCCGACTCCTGGAGCTCACACAATGGATATTACCTCTATTCAGCAGTGAACTTGCAGGAGCTTTTTAATATTGATACGGAAATGCCACTCTTGTCAGATTTGTCTTGCAGATGTCTCAAATGTCACCTGTGTTTGCTAAGTGCTAGTCCAATATGAAGTTTTCTGAGTATCTATGGGGAAAAAAAAAAATCAGCCCTGCACCTCAGTGCCCTAATTTCCCCTGGGTGCCAGTATCCACCTGAGAGCTTTGTGGGGGACTCTTTCAAACTCCTTTCTGTCTGTGCCAGCATAGGGATCTGGAAGCTTTGACTAAAAGGCCTGACTAAAGCAGGAGAGTTGGGACTAGCACTTTATTCAACCATAAGTCAAAAAGAAAAAAATCATCTGGATTCAACCAGAGAGTTAACCAAGGGTCTTTGAACAAGGGGTTAAAGCCAGACTCTGTGTCATGGGAGGGGTTTTGTTGTGTTCATTTTCCATGGAACTAAACCGAGAAAGATGAAAAACCTTTCTGTGATAATGGAAGCACATTAGAGTATCTAGTATTGGACCAAAACCTGAACATCTTTATTCAGGAAAGTAGGAATAGATCATGAGAAGACAGAAGGCTGCATGTTCGGTGTCAAGGGCCCACCGATCAGAGCAGGCTACCACTGCTGGCAAGTAGAAGATATAACAAAGAATTTCATTTGCTTGTCCCAGAGCCCAGAGCAGTATATGATGCCACCCACCACAGTTTATCTATTGAAAAGCATAAAAAATGAAAAACTAAAAAGCTATCCTCTCAAGAAATGATTGTTAGACCAATCGCTCTCAGGGAAACTTTAAAGAATAATAAAAAAAATCATTATGAACTGGAACTAAAATGAACATTGTAGTATTACTATGACAAATAAAATAATCTGCTGAAACATCTACTTTTGGGCCAGATTTCCAATTCTTCAGTGAGAAAACTGTGTGTATAATATACCTGAGAAACACTAACTTTGCAATTCCAAAACCAAGCTTGCAACACAAAGTTCTTATTCCAAAACAAAAGTACCCATAAAATACATTCCTGAGGCAAAAAAACCCCCAACTACTTTAAAATTCACATCCTACTACAATTCAAATGAATTTCCCTAGGTAGGCAAGCCCTTAAATGTATACCTCCATTTAATTACACTGCAGTTCCTGTGCAGACAAGTCCCAAGATGCTCTTACACGATAATCATTAAATATGAAGTGGTGAAATGAATTGCAACATTTAGTGATGCTTCTTACGAACTAAGATTTATAGAGGAAGCATGACATAAAACTAAAAAGTGTGCATGGTTACCATGTCTGCATGTTGTACTGATAAAAAAAAAAGGTCAGACAGATATGAAAATAGCCATTGAAAATTATGAATGGCTGGGCACAGGCACCTTACCAAGACTTCTGCTGCAGAAGGTAATGCCCAGCCCACCTACTTATTTAATCCATGTAATAGGAGCATTAAAATTAGAAAGAAATCTAATTACGTTTTACAAGTCATTTAAACACTGAACACACCATGAAAACAATTTGCAGAATTGTGCTATTTATTAAACACAATTTTCTGCTTGGCTCTACACTTCAGCACTTGTTTAAACTGAGTGGTGAAAAGTTCAGGTATAACTCCCAGTTTCACTGCATAAAACCACTAGAAAACAAATCCAGGTTTGCAAAACAATCATTTGTTCATGGCCACAGAAATGACACAAGTGCAAAGTACCTCAGATTGTGCTCCCAGAAAGGAAGAAAAAAAGGAAAAAGAATAAAATAACTGCAACCAGGTGAAAGAAATGTTGAACGCAAGTGCCTTGCTCCAGCAAAAAGCAGCTGGGCATCCAGCTCCTTCACACACCTTCACGGCTTCCCTCTAAACATACACTCGTAGAAATAAAGGTTTAAAATCTATTTGCTACACTAAAACATATGCAAAACAGGTTTGGAAGATTGTTCATAGGGCTTATACGCACTTCATTCACACACAAGGGTATGCATTGAGTATATAAATATTTACAGTTTGGCAGTTCACTCTCCCAATCTGCGTGACTTCTCTCTGTCGGGTTTCACCAGCGATATTTCCTCGGAATTTCCACATTTCCAGATGCTTTGCTCGTACAGCCTTGATGGAGAACAGTTGTGCCTATTAGCAGACAAGCTGCTGACAACTAAACCGAGCTTCTAAAAGCTGGCAGAGAGATAATCTGGCACCGAGATCTGATAAGTTCAGAGAGGAAAGGCATGGTGGCCTGCAAACACTGAAAAGGAAAACCTAGGCAAGCCCTGAGCCTTTCCTTAGGATGCTTCTCATCTCATTCCAGGGTACTTCAGTCAAATCAAGGAAAAATCTTGTCTTAGTCAACTGTCCTGTTGTCCAGCACCACTCAGTTCTTAACAGACACAGCCTTCTATTAAACAAAGAAATGTTGCTCCATGAAGTTACACTGTCTTAAATAAATTATATTTACAAATACATTTAACACAGATATATTTTAAAGGACTGTTTCTTAATTGCTGAAAATAAGATGAAGACAAAAAAATCCTGTTTTATTTTGCTGTAACCTCTTGCCTTTCCTTCCCACAAATAAGTAGCAATGAATAATCTTCATTTTACAAGAGCTATTCTTCTGGGGCAGAAAGAAACGCAGATGTATCTGGGAGAGCAGGAGATGTTCACTGACACCTTCGGTGAAACCCTCCGCACTGGTACTCCTGCTATCCCCAAGCAGTGGCACATCAGGAGAACGTCAGACTGGGTATGCACCACCAAGGTCAGCAGCGTGTCTCCGTCTCAGCCCCTCGGGATGTCATCTCCTTTCTCGCACGGCTTTGCACGCCGTGCACAGCACACGGCCAGTCATTTGTAGAAATACCCCAGCCAGGGCTTGCCCTCATATCCAGGGGAAAGAAGTAACCCCACCGTGCACCCCCAGCTTAATCTCATGGTCATCTATTTCCAAGGTAACCCCAGAAATTACAGGGGGGGGTCAGTTTTATCTTGGTATAAACTTGCTGGGGCAGGTCAGTGCAACCGGCACAGGCACATGGGGAGCTCATCCTGGTCTGGCCCCAGCAAGGACAAGTCCAGGCAACATCGTGCTTAACCTATCCCAGCAGTCATGTCACCGCGACTTCCTGAAGGATGAGCCGTACCACTGCTTCCCAGTGCTGTGCCAGACCAGACAGTGGTTTTATTCAGACAGTGATTTTTTCTTTAGACAGCGTTGGAATCTTTCCAGGGTAGATAAAATCTGAATTTTTCCATGTAAAGATCTAAAATAGTCATCAAACATGTAAGACCTCATGTATATTCTTATACTCCTCCTCAGGCATTCCATTTTGGCCACTGTTGAGAGACAGGATTTCTTTGTTTTGACCCCGAATGACTTTCCCAATGCATCTTACAGGTGAAGGGGATTCCCTCCCTCTCCTGCTGCTGCCTTCCCACCCACTCCTTCATTAAAGATGCTAAGGTTAAACAGAAACCATGTGCCAGCTTAAAACTGGACTGTAAAGCATGAAAAATAAGAATGTGGATAGGTTTGGGAAAGCAGACCATTGGCAATAATTTCAGTGTTTACTTAGAATCTTTAAATTGCTTTAAAAGAGATAGCAAAGAGGATTATTGCAATTTATCAACAAAGAAGAGGAAAAAAGCACAAGGAAACATATTCTTCGCTTCTGAACACACACCAGGGACCGGTGATCTCTTTAGGAACGTAGTTAATAAAAAAAAATCTTTTCTAAAGAAAGAAGGCAAATGGAAATGCTCTTAAACCAGAATTATCTCAGTTGAAAGGGCCGACGGACCCAGGACCAGCACCCTTGTTTTGACTGCGAGCACACAGGGGCTGCCGCTCTCTCAGACATCAAGGCATTAACAAACAGCCAAGCTGCCTCCACGGTCAGGTTCATCCAAATACCTTTTCCATGAACTAATCAAATAGGCATTTATCAGCTGAAAGAGGAATAAGCAAACCTAAGGGGTTTTATGTAGGAGTTTTTCCCCTTCATAAAGAGTCCCGAGACTTTTAGTGCAGAAGGTCTTAGATTATCGTGCTGTAGCCAGACTGGTACAAAGCATCCTTGATGTCTAGACCAAATGAAAAGATTAGCAGGTCTGCTCCAGTACTGATTACACCAGGCTCATACTATTTTTCCAGCAGATGCTTCCATAATTAAATATCAAGTAACAGGAGGTACTTTAACATTTATGTCACCCTCACCTATGAAAATAATAAAAAGGGGTTTTTTGCATTGAGAACTATAAAGTATTAAAAATCATTCTCTGGCTGTAACAGCAACCTGTCAAACTGTAAAGAGAAATCTAGATTTTAGCGAAGAGGGTCCCTTGGGAATGCCGTATATCGGCAAAGCGGAACAGCAATCACATTATGCCTGTAACTAATATGGACAAAGTGGAATGAGTAATAAAAGCCACCAAAAAACAACTTTCACTCTGATTAGCGATCACAGACTAATAGCCTTCAATTGCAATTTAACATTAGGTGGCACCATCAATCATTCCAGTCTCTCCAAGCAGCAGCCACTGCGCCTGCCCAGAAGGCACCACGGCTACCTTCGGACACGGATTTCTACTCTGAGCTTTGCCAGGGTCTGAGGTCCCTCGAACGCAGTAGTTGTGTGGATCTGTAAGTAGTGCAAACCCCCTAACACGACCCCGAGCACAACAAGAAAGGGCCTCAAGGGCACGTTCTCCAACATCCCAATTTTTGTTTGTAAAGTGAACAGATTGGTCCAGACAGGTCTATCGACTCTTTGGGATGAAGAAAGGTGACAGATTTTAGCTGGTTTGAAATGCTATTGTTCTGCACCATGCAAATATATCCTATTTGAAATTCAGACAGGGCCATTCATAGCAAGAAACCCAACACACAAGAATTCCAAAGGGAACGAGTATTTAGTAGAGAAATAAACAGACAAATAATGGATCTATTAAACAACATACATACTTTCTTGGTAATTTCATCAAAATACAAGACAACTGGCCAGGCTCTGATGGGGATTTTTTTGTTCTAAACAGCTGGGTGTAAAGCTCTGAGCAAGTTACTCAACCTTCCTGCTGAACCGAGTCCCCTCTTGCTCAATAAAGCTGATGGGATGGGGCTCTGGTGCCTCGGCTACACAGGAACCCGTGTCATATGAAAGGGATTACAGTTTCAGAAATTGCTACAAAATTTACGATAGCTGGAAACCTTCATCTAATTTCCAGCTTAAATCTACGCATAGCCCATTTATGCCCATTTGTTCTTTTGCCAGCACTGCTCTACAGCCTAAGCAGGTCCTTTTCCTCCCTGGTACTTACCCCCTGAGATATTTATAGAGCAATCATATCTACATCAGCTTGTGTCCTGCCAGGCCCCGCAAGCCAAGCTCTCTCAGCCACCTCTGGTAAGTCTGGCCCCTCGCTCCCTCCCACATCCCAGCAAGCCCTTTTCAGCACCTGTTCCCGCTTGAATTAATTTTTCTTGCATATGGGAGACCAGCGCGGTGCAGTTTTCCAGACGACTTTCTGCTAACGGCATTAATAGTTCCCTACCTCCACGGAAATGCCTTGCTTGAGAGCGTCAGGATTGCATTTGCCTTTTGCACACTACTGCACAGTCATGCTCTAGGAAAACTAGATTTTTTTTTCCCTGTTCTTTCTGCCTGAGAAGCCTTCAGGCTTGATCCAAGAGTAGATAACACTCTGAACTGGAAAGCAAAAAACCTGGCTCTTAACCTAGGTCAGGTATTAATAGCCCACAGAGTGATCCTGAAGAAGTCACATCTTGTTCTCTTTCTTCATTCCCACACTTGCCTATTTAAATCCAGAACTCACTGAGGACAAGAATTACCTCTTCATCTAAATTAACCCAGTGCCTCCATAGGATCCTGCCTGTGGCTGGAAAAATCCTCATGCCTCCCAGGTTGGAAAGTTTTAGTCTAACTCAATTATTTTACTGGTTTGGCATCATTTGGAAAGAAACATATATAACTGTGTAAGATGGGGTGGTATGAGTAAATAAAAGGACAGCTGCTAATGGCATCCTGAATCACAGTGAAATCTAAAGGCATTTCCAGGAACTTGCAAGTTTTCTATTATTTTTGTGAATGTTCCCATAAACGTCCATTACTGAGCAATCTTTGGAGAGACTGAAACGGGTGGGAAATTTACTGAAAATGAGAAGAAAAGCTGGATTCGGGGAGACATAAATTCACTGGGCAATTTGTAAGGTCTGTGGTAAAAGCAGCACGGATGGGGACAGCGCTGGTTAGAATCACTCTGGGCTCCCAGCATGCTGCCCCCACCATAAAAATGAAATTGTGAAGAGAAGATGAATCTTCTTGGATATTTTTCAGAAGTTTTTATAAATTTTACAGTTGGACAGTCAGGGTTAGGAATCCTCACAAGGAAATATGTTAAAACTGAAAAAAAACTCTTGGTACTAGAAAAAAACCCTCTTATCTGAGAGTATACTCAGCAGAGGAAACCAAACCTTCCAGTCTTGTCACAGGGCACAGATCTAAACATCATTATTAATATACCATCCAGCTTAACAGAGACAAACTATATGGATGGGGCTTGGAGCAACCTGGTCTAGTGGAAGGTGCCCCTACCCATGGCAGTGAGGTTGGAACTAGATAATCTTTAAGGTCCCTGCCAACCCAAATCATTCCATGATTCTATAATTGTATATACTACCAACCAACATGCAGACAGGAATTTAATGTCTCCTAGCAGGGTGCATTGCTCTGCCTGGTTTCAAACTATGCACACACAAAAATATACCAAAATTCAGACAACTGCAACCCAAATTCACCAAATGGAGCCATTAATTATAAATATAATAGTATAAGATGTAGACTTATATTAAACAGAACCAATTCTGAATTTATAAAGTTCTAAGGACTAATAATTTTTTTTTCCATCTCATGTCAATTAAAAAAATATCTGCTGGGTTGAAATGCCGGGAAGGAGCTGTGGTGCTACCCAAGCTTTTGCTTCCCGAGGATCTGAGCTGCGAAAATGCTCCCTGTTCCCAGGCAGCAGGACTTCCAAATGGCATGTTAAACACAGAACATGTACTAAAATATCTTTTATCTTACAATTGGAGCAAAACCATAATACAGAATCAGAACAGTTTGGGTTGGCAGGGACCTTAAAGATCACCTAGTTCCAACTCCCCTGCCGTGGGCAGGGACACCCTCCACCAGACCAGGTTGCTCCAAGCCTCATCCAGCCTGGCCTTGGACACTGCCAGGGATGGGGCACTGGGCAACCTGTCCCAGGGTCTTACCACCTTCTCTGGGAAGGATTTCTTCCTGATGTCCAATCTAAATCTTTCATTTTAAAACTGAAATACCCTGTGTAATAATCATGCAGTGGTGAACTGCTTCAACTGTAAGAGCAGGTTCAGTCAAATACTCAGCTGGGATGCACCAGAGGAGCTGACACTCATAGGTGGGACTAGAGAAAGGTGTCAGCAGCTCTGCATGGGTACTGGCAGCGCAATGCCAGATATTTTCCATACTCAGCCCGACTCAAACACACACAAGGTGCCTTTTCTAATGGCGAACTGAACCTTCTCAGGCCAGCAGTAATGCTGAGAAAGGAGCTGAAGAAAAAGTTTCAATGGGGGAAGTTTTACTCAAGCTAAGGAAATGGCTGATCCTGGTGCTTCTCACTTACCACTACCACAAACGCCACATTTCACAGTCACGCTGTTACACTGCCCCAGTACAGTGCCTTTGTAGAAGGCCTATTTTAAAACACACTTTGGATTCAAGGTCTCTGCCCCAACAACACATTTGCCTGAATTACTGCTAAAAAAAGTTATCCAGCTACCCACCACTTGTCTTTATGGCTCCTCTCATCCCGAGTATTTGTAAGCAAACCAGTCACACTCATTCACAGCTATTAATTTAAATGCCTGCAGGAAAGAAACGCCTGGCAGGAAAACAACACAGAGTGCCTGCTGTGGAAATAACTGCAGTGAAGTCAGCAGAGAGAGCGATGGGTATCACCGATAGGACAACCCAAGTACAGCAACCAAAAGCTTAGCTGGCCTATTTATGGTAAAAGGTTAAGAATTTAATTATGCTGGGTATGATAGTTCAGTGCTTTGAGCATCAGCTTCAAAATAACCGGACTTGTTGGGAAGTCAATGGTTGAATTCCAGCAGGGCCGGTTTAAGCCATTCATCCCAGTGAGGTAGACAAGCTGGGCTCCAGGAGGGTTACTGCCTGGGGGTCCTCTAGGCAACTATTTAAAACCCTGAATCTTATGTCCGAGTCTTATGGGACCGTGCAATGGTTTCCCCCAAATACACACAGTGTGTGGAACACCTAAGCCCCGTCCCTCGGGGCTGAGGCGACAGCGTTAGTGCGGAGGACGCATGTCGGCCCTCACTCCATTAATTCACATGACCCCACTATGCAGCTCCCCTTCTACAAGTAAAATGTATGAATATGGTGATTTAGAAAAAAAAAAATATTTTAATGGCAAAACACAGTGAGCAGCAACTTCTGCCCATTCTTTATGTTCATTGAAAACAAAAGGATTCTTCTAAACAGGGTCTGCTTGTCTGATACATGACTGACATTTATGCTAGCTGCTGCACAAAGTTTCATCCTTTTTCTCAAGGCATATAAAAACATGACAACCATTCCCGTTCCACTGTGAATATCAGCAGTGCTTTAAGGAAATTATTCTTATTCCTCATTATATAGATTACCTGAGAAATTGTTATTATTAACAGCAATTAGCATCAGACAGACATTTATAATTACCAAACCCAGATACAAACATTAGCAAAATATTTGCCAATAGAAAGCCATGTGTTATTCCCATTGCATGGGAAACAAATTATAGAATTCAAGTGATTTGTGTCTTTACAACTGAACTGGGAAGCTTATACAAGAGTTATCATGCAAATAGTACATCGGGGATAGTTTCAGTAGACTACAAATTATTCTGGGACTCTGACTCACTCGCAAACACAATATTCTTAGTCTGAACTCTCTTTACAGGCAGGCTTTACTATGAAGTAAGAAAAGCTTAAGAAGCCACTCAGAAGAAAACAGTAATAAAATTTTACAAAGAAAAATTACTTGTAAAACCACCATTATTAAGAATTGTATTTGGACTCCAGGCTGAGAACTCAGCTGATGTAAGTCTATCCTAATGCCATTTAATTGAGTTATATAGATGTAAACCACAAAAGAATCCACTCCTGAGCCTACCAGGAAAACAATCTCTCCTCACATTGTCTGCAAATGTTGGTCACTATAAATACATAAGAAATATGCAAGGATGAGCCACCCACACAGGCTTTTGGATAGAATCTTATGTACTCATAAACAGCTTTAAAATGCATACAGAACGCTCCGAGTAAAGGATGTATCTTTATATTATGGGAAACCAAACTTGCCCGTGAGTTGCATTTCTAACCTCTCCACGCAGCCAAGATTAGAGGATAAGAGAGGAGAGTTCAGGCCTTGGGAACGCTTTGGAGGTGGAAGGAAATGGTGAATTCCCCAAACCTCTGTGAGAAGCTAAACGGGGAGGGAAGGAGTGCCCCAAAACACCACCAGCCCTGGTCGAGGAGGCCTGTGTGGGCTTGGGTTCATTGCTAGGAAGTTTGGGCTCTCTAGCATCACCAGCACTGGACCTGTGGAGGAGCCACTCATGGTGCTCCCTGTGCTCATGGACTGATGTAGTACAGCAGCACCCGCTTCATCCAGCACCTTCTCATGTGCTGCTTCTCCTGCACTAGAAAGCAATAGGTTACCGGCGAGATGGGGGAAAGGGTTATTTGAATGTTTATCTCCCATAATACTTGCAATAAGTGACAGCTTAAACAATACTTTTCAGACAGAAGCAAAACGTGACATTTTGTCTTCTTGAGTCGCTAGTGAAAAGCTGAACTGTGGAGTACAGAAGAGTTACAAACCTAACAACTGAAGAATAGTAAGAAAAAAAGCATGTACCGAGGGATTTCTCAGCAGAAGAATGATATACTAGACAAAAATAAAAGGATATACCATATGTTAGGTAATAAAATTGGCAAACCTAGTAAGGTTCAAATACTGCTATTATACACATCTGGGCAAAACGGGGGAGAAAAAAAATCATTAAGCAATCTGAGAACCCCCAAACAAAGACACTGTAAAATTCTGAACTGTAAAGCAAAGGAAACACACTTAATCCCTCAGGAGTTTAAGTATGTATTTCAACTGGGTTATACCATCCCTCATAAGGACATGGAAGCACACAAAAACCTAGAGAGACAATATAGCCACTGTGAGCCTGCCGGCAGAAAGCCAACTGGCTTCAGTACCCACAGCCCTGGCACCTGTTGGGTTTATCATCGGCAAAAGCATTACCTCCTTGGGGCACACAGGGAAGAAAAATACTCTACCAAGTGCCCGTTTTCCAGAAAAAGTGCATGATTGTGCACTGCAAGTATTTTAAATCAGGATTTCCAGCTGCAAAACAAGCCTCCCTCAATGCTGAAGTAGTCGGGACTTTTGAGCGTTGCAAAGCAATGTGCAGAAACACATAACCAAGCAGCAAATAATATAATCCTGCCCTCATGAAACACTGTTTCATCTATAACCGCAGATGTAACCTCTTCCATGGCCTCCCCTGAGGCTAATTTATTTATGAATGTTCCTATTAAAAATAGGACTGCTCGCACAGTAGCTTACTTTCCAGTGTGAATAGGGGAGGCAGGATAAATGAGTTTAATGAATAAATGTCTTGTGACAAGACATCTCTTTTTATGGGTACGTGTAGTCTGGATTCACCCCACCAGACTGAAAACATCACTCCCTTGGGCCGCTCCGGTACCAGACCTTGCACACAGGCACACGTAGGTTGGGTATTTAGAGGTGGCTTTTTTTTAGTTTGTCTTTTTTCACATGCAATTAAATGTTCTTGTGGCTAGATCAGAAGTTTAGAAGGAAACTGCACACCGGTAGCTTTGGTTTACAACATAAAAAATAATACAACATAAAAAAACCCCAACTAGTACTACATTAACACAAAATGCCTTTTTAAAAATTGTTGTATTTTTGACAGAGTGGTTTATAAGCTAATTCTCATGAGTCTTGGCAACATGGAAAGGTTTGTTCTTGCCATCACCCTACTTGTTCTTAAAAGAGAGGAGGAGATGGCTTTTTCCTACCAAAGCAGCAAATGGCACATAAGCAGGACCAGGACGTGGGAGAAATCTTGAGTTCACTAGAAATTATGCTTTGAGAAAAGGGGGTTTTAGGGGATTAGGGGGAGATGGGGGAAAAGAGAGGGAGCGTGGCTGGTCAGTGGGACCAGGGAACATGAGAGATGGCCCGCAATAAATAGTAAAAAAGCAAAATGAGAGCACGATGTAAAGAGAGACATGAAAAAGGCTTTGAACAATAGCAGGGTGTGAGGGGAGGAAGTGAAACAGAGATGCCTTTGAATGCCGAAGGCACAGAAGGGAAAATCTCTGCCATGCTTTTCATCCCTACGAACAGTGACTTCTGTTCAGGGCTTCTGGAAAAGCACATGGTGGATTTGGAAAAGTCTCCAGCCATGGAGAAAGACCATGATGGAAGATCTTCATTTAGGGGATGACCTGGCAAGATCCTGACAGCTTTCAGCAGCTGTACTCGGAGTCCCAACCACCCGCCTGCCGCTCCGCCGACGGCTGCGATCGCCCTCGCTCCCCTGCCTGTCATTCTCAGCCCATATCAAATGAAAGAGAGATGGGGCAACCTTGGCAGCCTGCGTGATAGACGGGCAGGAGTGGGACCACAGGAGGAGCTGCTGAAAGGTCTGAAATTGCTGATGTCTCCCACAGCATGAAGGACAGTTGCCATGCATAATGGATAGGATGCTGAGTATTTTCCCAGTATCCCAGTTGGCCTGTGTACCACTTGCTGCCTGCTTTTCAAAAAGAAGGAGGAAAAAAAAAAAAAAAGCCCAGCCCTGTGAAATTCGGTGACGTGGTATCAGTACAGCTTCTGTGCTTTGGAAGAGTTGTTTGTGCGTTGGCATCTTCCAGAATGATGCCAAAACAACAGGGCAGGGCAGGGGAAGGCTATTCACATTCGCAATGGTACCTGCCCAAGGCTGGGGGATGCAGCCTGTCCTGCTGCCACCAGGACAGGTCAGTCCTGGGGCCAAAGGCTGAGCTTTTTAGTACTTGAAAATAGGACATATGTGCTTTTTATTTAATACCATATGTAAAAATTAAAATACAAAGATTACCTAAAACAACCAACAGCATTACTGGCGGCAGCGAACAGTCTACTGCTGGAAAACCAGTATCCAAAACAACTTTAAAAATCTGTGAGGTTTCACAGACACTGGGCATTACCTGGGCTAAGGACCTGACCGCCCATTCAGGACCTTCGCAATATCAGTACAGTGATATAAAGCTTCTATGGTTATTCACAGTGGATTGGACAACAAAAAATAGAGGAAACCAACACAAAACTGAATTCAGCTTTTCAAGGGGGGGAGCTTGCATTTACACTTCCCCACCCAACCACCTCCAGTGAGACGCAGCAGCCCTTTCCCTGCCATCCCCAAATAAATGCAAATCAAGATCTGAAAAATTCCAGCACCGGTTTTCACATCCAGGATTCCAGATATTTGCTTCCAACAGTATTTCAAATTCGACTCTTAATTGGCAAAGCTGCTTTCACACACGCGTATCTCATCGCCTGGTTACGTACCATTGTATGCTCTTGTACGATGGAGCCAGTAAAAACCAAGAGGGTAAAGGTTCAGTGGGACGTTAGAAAGTCTAGTTGTGCACCGCGGTAGTTTGGACAAGGAGCAGAAACTGCGAAAAATTGATTTTCTTCAGTTTCCACAAGTGTGGAAACGAGGATTCTTTAAACCAAATTAAGCCCCAAAAAGTAATTAAATCCATAAAAGCTAGGAGGAAATTGAGTCTGTACCACATACTAATGCTTAAATTTATAAGCGGTGGAAAGAAATCCACAGGAAAACACACATTAAATTCCATATATTAGCGTAACAAAATAAGGAAGGGAATTCTTTAATAAGTTATGCTTTTTATGTCATCCAATTACCAAACCCAATATTTAGGACTCCAGTTTTCCAAATCCAAATCAGCTTAAAAAGGCTGTGAGAGTGAGGTTTTGGTTGGATCAGTGTCACAATGTGCAGGGAAGGAAAGCTGCTTGTGGAGCAGCAGGAACAGATTTTTGGAGTGTTAAAATAATAAAAATGAATTAAGATTATGTGCACTACTGCTCAAAAGTTTAAAAATTTAACTAAAAAGAATAATAAAACAGTATCAGACAAATATGTAAGATTCTGGACTCTAATAACAATGTTTCTTAATGACGCCAAAGGAAAAAACTGACTGAATTCACAATGATTTCTTGTGAAAGCTCATTTCTTTATGAAAACGTGTAATATGATGTTGAGTTTTTATCCTTATTAGATACAAAAATATATCCTATATTCTGAAATGAAGTACTACACAGTCTTACATTCACTCATGTGCGAGCAAAGTGGTCTCCATTTAAGGGCAATGTATTTTTGGTGTTCAACCATTTACATTATATACAAAGATATTAAGGAAAATCTCATCAAATGTTCAGCTAAACAAAGATCCCTTTTGCAGTTATCTTCCTGAAATGCTTCCTCTAAGACCTTCAAGTGCGCAACATTTATTTGTCTCAAGAGGTTTTTCATGAGATGACGCTTCATTCCCAGCGGTAATCTCGAAGTTAAACATCAAAGTTCATATTACTTTTCTTCATATTTTTTCCATTTTCTTTTTTTATTTCCTTTCTCATTTTGAAAGACTTTATAAAATGCAAAGAGCACATGATCTTAAGCAACATGAATCTTCAGAGGATTGCTAAAATATTTGATGATTGTGTCCAGAAGCCAAGTAATGTAAGGGATTCCGCGGCTGTAAATATTTCTAGCATATTATCTGCAGAAACTATTTATACAGAAAACCACTACTATTTGATTCAAGCGCTGAAGATTACTTAATGCGAAGCTCCATAGGTATATCATTAAAGAGAATAATAAAATACAACTATTACTGTGCTCATCAGATTCCCAATTCTAAACTGCAATGCAGAGAGCTTCATAAATACCCAATATCACACGTGATATGCTAAAAAAATCTCATATATAAGGACTATTTCTTAGTGAATTTTTTTATTTCACTATGTTTTTTAGGGATACTGCAGCCAGCTTTCTCTCCTAGATGCCCTTTGCAAACAAGCAAGGCACAGGAAACAAAGATTTCAGGATAAAGAGGGAGCACAGTTGCTAACCAAATTCCACGCGCCCCCCCCCCCCCCCCAGCATTCTCCCAGCCAAGAAGAATGTGAAAACTGAAAGAGAATCTGGTCAGTTGAGAAACCGTAGTTGCAGAGCGTGTTTCAAGAGTACATAAGAACAAACAAACGGTTATCTGATGGCTTCAGGAAAAGGAAAGTGTAGGAGGAGGAAATAATATTAGTTACCCTGCAAGTACCATTCCCAACCGGAGTAGGGGCGACTGTGAAAGGAAATATTGCAGCTCCACTGGGCCCCGAAGGATTATAAATCTTTTGGCCCTTGGGAGCAGGTAAAAAAAGGCATTTCAATCATTAAATAATGAAGAACAGTGCTGAAACCTTCCTGGTGATAGCATGTGCAATCAGGTGTTGGCCAGACGGACGGAAAGTGATTTCCAGTAACGGCTTTGGTGGGTGAGGAGATTTCTCTTTATAAACACAAAAAGATGGATCTAATTTTGTAGTATTAAAAATCAACATGTAGATTTGGATAAAATCTCTAATCTTGCAATTAATGTTATCATTTGGGGGTTCCTGGCCAACTCTTTGTGGTTTCTTAAAGAGTTTTATGAGGCAAGGGAAAAGGATGCATGAAATTTTTCATTTGTAGGAACTGTAATACCTTTAAACCCTGGTTTCAAACGAAAAAGCAATTAGCTTAAACATGGAACACCTCAAAGAAAAAACCTGATCATTTGCAATAAGTAATATCTGAAAACAAGAGCAACTTCAACATTAAGAAGCCCTTCCAGTAAACTGGGAAACAGCTACAGACTGCCAATGGAATTATGTGGAACAAAACCGTATTAATAATATATGATCTGTAGAAGAATTCAAAGCTAACAGGAGTCAATTAAAAGATCACTGTGGACTCCTTTTGGATTGGGATTTATGCCCGACGACACTATTACAAAACCTAGAAAACAAAAAAACCCCTCCAGTTCTGCTCTACATAGCACCTTCCCAGCATAATCCCCTGCATACAATCATTAAAGTGAAATAAAAATATACAGATATAATAAATTATTTATAACATAGCAGAAGACGTGAAACGTTAAGTGGCAGATGTTAACAGGAACAGTGGATTTTCACATATTTTTGAGAAATGCTGCAAGTTGCTGACAGAGAAGATACAAAACAAAATTATCCTGTTAGCTAATTGAATTCCCAGAGCCCTTTCTGAACAGAAAGGGTTTGCTTTGAAGAATCTGTAAAGATTTCTTTTCGTACGTGCATACACTCTAATGCACTGATAATGAATTATAATTTAGACCAAATTATTTACAATTTTAATTGAATTACACTGCAATATAGGATTCCGGATATTGATTTAACTGATCTAAAGCTACATGATAGCCAATTCAACTGCAGGCAACAAAAACCCTAGCCTTGATCTCAAGAGGCTTTGTACAGCGGAAGGACCCAAGTCTTAAAATTAAACTTAGCTCCCAGTTTCTACTCCCTGTTTAGAGGAGACAGCTGTGACAATTCTCCTCCAGTAAAATAAATTCGCTTGTAATCTAATAATTTTTCTGGGTGGAATTGCATTGAATTTCCAAGGTTTGTTAATACAAGTCCACCTCAAAATTTTTCAAAATACCCGTGGTGTAGGCAAACACCCTCACATCCATGCTTTCTGCTGGGATTTCTTAATGCCATGCCTCAACAGAAAAGGGGAAAGTACAAGAACTGACGAAGGGAAAAGCGCTGCTGAAATAACACCAATGGCTGTTTTGCTCTAAGATATGTAAATGATAATTTTGAAGTCTCCTGTTGGAGAAATACTAGCCACACTGGGAAGTTAGCTTAAACCTTTTTTTAATTACCTAGTTTCTTGCACAACTTTTGGGTAACAAACCTGAGAAAATAACTTGGGGCTTTCTACATGTTTATAAAATGTCAGAATAAACTATGGGTAGTAAAAACTCACTTGAAAAAAAAAAATGGTCGTTGTGTTAAGAAGATGTAAAAGCCACGATGCCTCATTAGCTACACATCATCGGTACAACTGTTGGTTCAGTCCTGCTCTGCGCCTACCAGTCTGTGTGTCACCCTGCTCACTTGTGGCCACCCAATTAAAACACCGATGTAAACGACAGACTGCTGTCATCATCCCAACATGCCCCTTCTTTGGTAAGGAAATCTCATCTATAAGAGCATGTGTGTGTGAGTGTTAAACACACATTTAACTTCTAGATAAAAAAGTCACCAACAATGGATGGAATCTAACAGCAACATTAAATACGACATTAAATACGTGGAGATTCGATCCTGCAAGTGTTCTCACAGCAAAGTTGTTTTCTTTAGGCAGCTGGATTACCCTCTACTGTTAGCTGCCTAACAGGTACTCAGCCTTCAAAACGCAGAGTCTTAAAACACTATGTATCACGCACACACAAAAATTATATGTACGAAATTGCTGCGTTTCCATAAAATCTCCCGTTAGATTTACTTCACTTTAAATACAGCTTACTAGCAGAATGTTAATGCAGCCTCTCCCTGTGTCAATTAGCACTATTACAGAGGGGCTGACCTCTCACCTTTGCAGGCAATGATTAAGGACTAGAAATTTCATTGATTTTTCTGTTAGCTTGATTTCCTCCAGCCATCTCGTGGTCTAGAAAACGCTGTCTGCTGCTCACCCTGCTCACCACTGAAGGAACTTCACCTTGTCCAGGAATACTGACTGTTCATACAATGCAAAGCTGTGCTGCCATCGATGACTCATAGAAGTTCATTGAGATTAATTTATTCCATTCATCTAGTAACAGTTTATTAATAAAAATGGGCACCGCTGCCGCCAGCAGCGCCCAGAATTGCAGGTCTAGCTTCTGCCACAGCAATCTTGCCAAAGGCAGGACGTTCACTGCTCTCCCCAATAAAACTACAGCCACGTTTTGGAAAGGATTTCCAAGTTAAGTAGTAAGAGTAAAAGCTTATTATTAAAACAGATGTAAAAAGCAGGATTAAGTCACGCTAATGCAGTGCTCAGAACACAGTAGGCATTTAATAACCAACAGCTTATGCCCCATTCCTAAATATCTGGAGCCCAAACACTGGATAACACTGTTAAGGACTGATTTTTTTCCAGTATCTCCCATCCCACTTGAGACCAATTCTACTAGTCACGTAGTGGATTTAATGAAAATACGGTGGTTTCACCTCTCCACGGGCGACTGCAGTTACAGCTGAAAGCGAGGGAGAGCTAACACGACCGTCGCCTGGTTCCCAAAAATCTGAAGTCAAGTCAGCAAAAGTGGACAAAGAAACGTTAAACGTAACCGCTGCATTTTTGCCTAACAAGGTCACTGGAGTGGGAAGAGTACTAGAAACCAAAGCTACTGAACTAACTAGAGCAGCACTGACAATTATAGCCACTATATATTTTTTTAAACTGATCCTACGTTATCTTCGCCACACAAAAGCAAGAGAAAGCAAAGAAAAGAAATCAAGAGAGAGAAAAAAATATGAAAAAGTTGTGTCAGGCATTAATAAAATGTTTTAAGCAAAACGGAGAAGACTGGCAAGAGAGGGAAAGCTTTGCCTTACACTCATTGATAGTTATTTTAAAAAAATATTTAAAACACTGTGCATCACAAAATGTACTTACTAAACCTCCCCTCACAGGGACATATTTCTCCTCTTCTGTCAAGCTTCATTTTTCCTACTGAATCTAGATTCTGACTAAGCCAAATATTTTTTTGGAAGTTATCTCTAGCTTGCCTACATAAACACATTACTATCTGAAAAGACCCCTAATGTTCTTTTGAGGGCAAAGATGCTGAATAAACACCAGCTTGGTTTTTATTTATATGGATGTTTTAAATAGCTTTTAAAACATTCAAGGAGAGATGATTTTTATTTATGGCGTAGATTTTTGTGTGTCACATTTTTAAACAAAGAAAAAGGGGAGAGAAGCTCTGCTGTGCACATGAGATGTCAGGCAGATGTCAGAAAGATGTATAATTTCAGAAATGGAGAGAGCAAATTATAAGAATAACCTCGTATTTGCTTATGTTACTGACTGCTCTCCCAACTATTAAAGCTGAAATTCTGTGTTGTGGCGCAGGTTTTTCAGAGCAACACAACATCGCTGAGAAATCTTCCCAAAACCTTTGCAGCAGCTCTGAGAATAAGGAATTAGAAAATGTGACGTTTGACAGGCAGCGGATAACAAGGTGCAAAAACTGCAAAGTTCCTGTAGGTAGAAAGAAAGCAAAGCAATGTAGTGGAAGAAAAAATTCCTGACAGCTCTGACACACGGGACCTATTTTTCTCCTCGATGCACACGTAGTTCTCCTACGAGTATAACGAGAGTTGTGCACATATGGTGAGGAGGAAAGGTTACTCCATACAGCAAACTGCCCAGCCGTCCCCCTTTAAAAATATTATGTCAAAAAGTATGAAGATGTTTTTGGTAACTTTTTGAGGCAACTAACCTGTTTGGCAAAGGCTTTAGGTGAAAGTAGAAGTAGGAAAAGGCAAATGTTTATAATGTCTCGGGGAATGTCTAATGCCTAAAATCAATCACTTGTCTACTCAAAAGATAACTACTCCAATTCCAGTCCCCAAAGTAACAGCTACATCAATCCAACAGAAAGCAAGGATAAGAGGATTGATTGCAAAACCTGAGATTTCAGTGATTAAAAAATTTTGTGGAATAGCTAAATCACTCAAATGCGTCCATTTAATGTCATCAATGCATTACTCTGGGAATGGAGATAATAAAAAATCCTTGTTACTCCAGACCAATAACAGGAGCTTCCAAGGAGAGTAATTGAAGCACAATAGCAGATCAGCTGTGATTAAAATTCTCGTACCTCAAATTGCAGAGAGGTTCCAGCATGGCGTGCATCCTCTAGCTGTGAAGAACACGGTTTGGCTGACAAACCGGGGGCTGCCACTCTAGCTATGATTCAAACTGTTCTCCAGGTAGCAGTTATAGGGTTAAGCTTTCAAATTATAAGATACTAGTTGCTGGTGATTTTGGACACCCCTTTTCCTCCTGAATGATAAAAAAGCCCCTCTTCCCTTTTGCAGATCAGAGCAGGTCCCTCAGCCCTACACAGATTACGCCCCAGGAATGCAGAACAACTCCACCAAACTGTCACCAAGAACATACTTCCCACTGCTTACATTGCAGGCTATTGTTTTCAGGGCTACTTTTCAGAATTTGTCTTTTTCTTTAAACCCACCCCTAGGTACAGCACTAACGTGTTCCACTAAACCAGGCCTGATCTCCTCCTAGGTGGAGCAGGGTAAGAGATCTGTGGAGCAGACAAAGCAGCACCAGGCTCCGTGCAGAGCCCCGCTGCACTCTGCAGCTGCGTGCGAGAGGGGACCTGGCTTTTCAGAGCCATCGCTGGAGAGCAATGAAACACTTCTCACCACCACTGCTCTCTCAGAGAGCTTCAGCTCGTGCTTTCCTGCAGGATGCCTCAGGGATGGGGCAGGACCAAGGAGATGCTCTCCAAGCCACCCGAGGTCCAGCAGGATTTTCAGCAGACCACAGCCATGTAATAAGAAGGCTCCTGGTGGGTGGAGGTGGCGAAGATGGACATCCAGTGTTAAGCTAGCAAGTCCAAAACTCAGCTCAGACACAGTTCTGCTTAATTGATCTCCACATGCCGGCTTGATCAAGGAAAAAAACAAGACCTGTGGTTGTTTACCATAGGAGGATGGTTCAAAGCAGAAGGGTACCTTACGTTAAAATCTTAATTCTTATAAACCTCTAGCGTGAGACTGCAGAGAAGGCTACACCTCCCAGCCAACGGCTACAGAAAACCAAATGCCATTCTCCAAATAGGTTTCTATGGTATAAAGCTGAGGTTGATTAAATGTGATTTCTGTTTATTTTAAAGATGTCAACACCTGAAGTCTTCATACGGCATTCTAAGTCACAGGATGCATCTTTTACATTAATTAAAAATATAACCATGTCATCCTCTGTAAAGAAGTAACTTCCATTCACACATTTTTTAAGTTAATTCTTACGAACATTTGTCAGCACAAATGAAACTTCATCCTTAATAAATAATCCTTCCCATATGAGAACACAAAAATCACTGAGGGAAAAAAATCCACCCTATGATAAGCAACACTATTAACTGCCACCTTGCCAAGAACGTGTGAGTTTAGTTTATAAAGTTCTTTAAAATCTGAAGCAAATTCATTCTTAAAGGAATTATTAAAATGCAAACTAAATAAATATTAACTTCACTATTCCCTACACACCCTCCCTGCAGAGTTTGCCTGTAAACAGATTGATTTTCTCATTAGAAATTACACCAAAGTAGACAGAGGTTTCACTGTCTACAGCCCAGAGACATGAAGCCATGGTGTGGAAGCAAGTGAAAAGAAAGGAATGAAGCAAAAATATAGTAATAGCAACTTAAAACTGCAGTTTTCTAATGGATTTGTTTCAAAATCGCCCTTGGCCATTCTGGATTTCAGGGCTGAACCACACTCATGTAACTTCAATGCTGTTTTCAAAAGTCTGAAATACGTTCTTTAATAATCTCACGTTGCAAAATAGGTGGGTGGAGTTCCTGTTGTCACAGCGAAAGAGAGGTCAGGATGGACTCCAAGCCTACCCCGCAGAGCCGGGGCCAGGCAGCAGGCTGGGATGGATCCATGTGCTGATGGAGGTCGCCTCCTGCCCACCACTGCCCTCGCAAACGTGACTTCCTCTGCCTGCAGAGCCGGGAAGTCCTATCAGCTGAAATATTTTCCAAATGAGATTTATCTTCCCAGTCGAGACCATCATTTAGAAGAGCTGATAGGAAGGAAAGAGGAGGAGCTGCCTGCAGCATTCTGGTCCTGCAGTGAGGTCCAAAGCCCTCAGCGGGAAACCCGGTCTCACATAGCACACGTATGGACTTGTAACACACACACAAGTATTTACACACATGTACCCTGCCCCAAACTTAAAATCCCCTTTAAACAATTTTCAGAATTTCTCCTCTCCGTATCTGTGACTAAATGACTGAACTCCTAAATATTTGTAAATTAAAACTTACAAGGATTTAATAAAGTGAAATGAGGAAAGAGCTTAATAAGAATATGAACAAGGTGGCCTGTGTTTAATCCTACACCATGGCTGTTGTAAAGAAATGTGAATGAGCAGGTAGCTGTCATGTACAACTCAGTACTATTCCAGTGAGCGCCCAGCAGAAGCAAAACCACAGCAGCCACCATGGTAAATACACAGGTGCATCTTTTATGCATTACAATACTATCTCTCACATAAGAAAATGAACTTTACAAATGAGTTTGAGTTAAGATAAAGGAACTTTTTCTTCTGAAGTTGATAATTACTGTTGTTAATTTGAAGCCATGCACTTCATTCTGTACGTAGCTACCTATTATGTAAGATTTTGCTCTTAATCCATCCCTCCAGCAGATGCAAAAACACGTGCTAAGATTGTTCAAATTAACCACTCAAAAACCAGGCCAAGTCAGTGCAGAAATCCTGTCTAAATAGCTGGCTCTTATGAAAAGTACAGACTACTATGTAACACATAATATCCTGTATAACATAACAGTCAAAACTGTTGCATTACTGGAAAACGTGAAAATGTTACCATATGTGAAGATGAGCACTTCTATAAATTAAAAATAGAAAAATAAAGTCCTGCAAGCAATACATGCCAGTGTGGTCTAAATATAACTTTGCCAGTGTCATGCAGCAACACTGTTAACTTGAATTAAAAACTTTGCACCAATTACCCCCAGAAGCGTGCCTTGCTCACGTTTGGTCCCTCAGCCACAGCACAGCCGGGGTCGGCAGAGCTGGGCTGCAGTCACGCACCCCGGCTGTGGCTCCCCCCCGCCCTCCCGACCCAGCTGCGATGCTGGGAGGCATGCGATGCTGGGAGGTGTACGGTGCCGGCGTCAGCCCCTGCAGTCAACAGGCTTCAGGATTACAGCCCAGCCAGCTCGTCCTCTGATGCTCATTCAGAGATTTAAATCAATAAGGCGACTTGAAAGCGCCCACCAGAAAGGCTGGTTAGCACAAATGCCCGTCAGTGTCGCCGAGGGTTGCACACTGCATCTTCTTCCCATGTGGGCATGGCTGCCTCGAACGATGCCTGTGGCTGGTACCAAGGTTAGCAACAGCAGGAGGAGAAAAAGGTCACCTGTTAAGTGTAGCTCTGCAATAGCTTTCACAACAGCAGTCTTAAACCATTGTATACATGAGAAGAGCACTTTTAAAATTAATTTACTAATAAAGAGATATTTAATACAAAAATCATCTTCCGATGAGTTTTCTGAATGTGTGTTATGTCCTACGTGCCAAGTTCTGCTCCGGTAACAACTCCTTCTCTTGGCTGGAACAATAAATTCGCACTACCTGTGCCAGCATCCGGAGGGTTTCCAGCAGCCCAGGAAGAAGTTCAAGCAGTGAAAGTAGGATTTCCCTGAAACAACTGCCCTTGTCAAAAAACTCAATCTTGAAACAGACCTTTACTTTGAAAAATGTCTGGGGAAAAAAAAAGCCCACAAATATTAATTACTCAGCAGATCACTCTGGCAGTGTGTGTAGGGGGTGTTTAGGGTTTTTTTTTTTAATGCAAACATGGATCCCACTGCCATAAACCCTGACTTTTCCCATTTGGGATTTTAGATCCAGGGCAGTTCTCTGTTCAAAATAAGCTCCCAGCCCGTACCCAGCTTTTGCAAGCGCAACCCATGCATACCCCCAGCTCCAAAGGTGCAAAAGCCCATTGCACGGACAAACCTGCTCAAGGTGGGGAGCTCAAGCCCCCGGCACAGGGTGCATACGCACTTCTGCAAACGTTCACTAGACCTACGCTACAGCGAATACAGGGAAAATAACCCCTGCATCTTACACCATTTATTTAACCAAGATTTCCAAACTATTCCAGAAATCATTTCTCACTCCACCACACTCCACAACCTAGATTGTGATCCTAAGTTATTTTGACAGAATCCTTTTAAAGTTCTCCATAGCAGAAAAAAGGGGGAAGCCAGTCAGCTTTACATCCAGGAACTGCGAAATCTGGGCTATGGGCTTTTTGTCTTTGCGGTTTGCTGCTATAATTTAAAACCCACACACAGCGCTGCAGTCTTAGACCACTATTAGAAATGCGACTTTGGAATAAATTAAGAACACTCGTGGGAAGGGGAACCGAACTTTCATGTGGCTTCCTGGAGGCTGTTTTGGCACTGGAGAAAAATCAGACACTACACAGTAGTGGATTGGTAATAAACTAACCTAGAGCAGGACTTACAGCCACTGTCAGGCACTCGGTGACGTGGACAGAAAACACACGTAGAATGAAATCATGGTCCCGTGTCATTCCGGAGTGCAATGAGAGTTTTCCAGTGTGGGCATCAATACACGTGCAAACATACATACGTAGGTGTCCGCATCACTGGGAATGAAAGCATAAAAGCTTCAGAGCGGGTCTTTCACTTGCATCTTTCTTACTATTATTATTTACTGCAGCAAAAAACCTGTTTATTTTACAGGATCCCATACTCGCTAAAGTAAATGTATCGTTATTCAGCTAATAAATGCAGAGCACAGGCATAAAGCAAACCGTAAATGTGTGAGATAAAGCAGAAGTGTTCAGGTTTTCCAAACGAGAAGCACTTGGTGTTTACTCGGCATAAAAATATACGTACCACAAAATAGTTTTTGTAATTAAAAGGTCTATTTCTGGCAATTACCATGCAGTTTTCTCTAGTTTTCCATCTTCTTGGACAGACAATGATTTAATTCATGTTTTAATTATGTTACAGAGATTATTACTCCGTAACAGATAAATAGCATTAAGTCAGTTAGAAGTTATTTCAGGCATTACAAAGTTACTAAGACTCCCCGCTAATAGGGTTCCGTTCTTTTCCAACATTTCTCTGTCCCCTACCAATGTAAGAAAGACTACACAATCAAATGGAAAATGCAGCTACATGCTTCTCAACGGGAAACCGAAATTGGCTACGCACCAAGTGCATCCGTATTCAGAGATTTAAAAAAATAGGGGGGTGTCAAATTAAGTACACTGTCTCCTAGCACTTTTGATTACTTCAATTATAAAATCAAAGACATTCCCATGTTAGCAGCCAATGGGCTGATGAATTAAATATGCTTTCACTATGAGATGTCTCCTTTTGAGGTTCACTGCCCTCCTGTTTTCTAGTAGTACGTATTCACATATAGGATAAATCCTACTCCTGTTAAAGACAGCATAAAATCTACCCCATTGACTTCTGTCCAAGCAAACTGTAACTAAAGAAAAATGTGAATACAATGAACTAACACAGTACCCTTTGCAAGAGAATGGAGCACACTACTGCAGAAGGCATCAATAAACCTAAAACATCCAGAAATCAATCATTTTCTCAGGACTTTTACATGGTATAATCAAAAATAAAGTTTAGCTTTGTTAGTAAAATCTTATTTTGCTAATCAAAGTAGTTTCTTCCACCCCCATCACTCCAAAGAGCATCTGAAAGCTCAGACATGCTGCTCTTCAAAATATCTGAAAGCCAGCGCTAGAATTTACCTAACGTCCTTCCTACAGCATTAGGTTTGCCGGCAGAAAGCAGTTCAGGGTGGAGGCAACCCGTTCAGATAGCTCGCCTCAGGAAAGGACGAAAAGTCCCCCTGGATTACTAGGGAAAAACACCCATGCTAAGGGCATCTTGTTCGATGTGCTACACTCCCAACGACCAAACACAGATGTACGATTAAAAGGCCAATTAAAGGAACATTAACCTTTAACCAAAAAATATAACAGTAGTTTAAATTAGTCAAGAAAGTCAGAGCAGAATGTTATTTCAAACTCCTTTTCCTATGCAGACGTCTTTAAAGTGTTATCCATTCATTTTTGGTTTATGAGGGCAACACTACCCATAAAACTAACATTTTTGAGGTTAACACATGGCTAACTTGGAGAAACAATGTTTTCACAAGAACGTAAAAAAAAAAAAAAACACGTAAAAATCAAAAAGCCAGACAACTCCACACCCATTTTCCACATTTTGAAAGTTAAGGTGGCAGTGCAAGTTTAAACCAGGATTCACTTGCGATTGGAGCAGATTGATCAGTGAAGTACGCATGTATTTAGGTTGCCACACACTTCTAACACTTAATCCTGTAATATTAAATTCTCATTTCAAAAAACTACCATAAATCTTCAGATACAGGGTTTATACTGCAGTTTAATGGTTAACAGAGGCATTCAACAAGGCACTGTGGTAGGTGATTGAAAGGCACATTGGCATAAAGTAAACTTGGAGTAATGTCCAAAATGGATACGAAATAGTAACATGCACTCAAGCTAAGTTGCTTCAACTAAAAAACCAAAGTGGTGAGAGATGCACAAAAATATAAGGAACAGGAAAAAACCCACCCAGTAGTGAATCAACAGAAGCACCTCTTATTAACCACAGCACTGGCATTTTTCTAATTGACACTGAATTAGCATTTACTATCCCAGCGAGAGCGCTGCGTGGCAAACACTTGAATGGAGGCTGTTTGATGGCTTGGCTCCTGCTCGAGGTGTAACGAACAAGATTTAGCGAGCGGAGGGAGCAGCCGTGTCCCGGCCGCCGATCCCCAGGCTCCCAGCCTGCACGCTGACGGCAAGCTGTGCAGGCAGCTCCTGCCCTCCGCCCCTGTCCCTGCACCCCTAAAACAATGTATTAATTCTGCATTCTCCGGGAATTTGGAGACTGTGCTTAATATGATTAGTGCTGCTGTCTACCCCACTTAAGTGCTGATGTGTATTTTAAAAGCTGAAAGTAGAGCGGATGTCTTCTGCTACCCAGAACATTAGATTTGAAGTCTTCTCAGAGGGCAGACAATAAAGATGAAATCTTTTCACAAGTGGCATAAAAGAAATGCCAATACTCTTGCACATTCTCCTTACTAGTACAGCTCTGCCTTGTTTTCTGGTGGGTTTTTTGTTGGGTTTTTGTTTTGCTTTACTATTACCAGCATGAACGAACACTATATTCCTGCAAATATTTTTTTTTATTCAAAAATATTTGATGATTATGGGTCTCTTAGACTGACTAGCTCCTAAGTGTGCCATCTAGTATATTTTCTCTAGCTTCCCAAGTTGGTTCTCTTAAAAATAGTTTAATAACGGTACTCAATATTTGGGTTTTATTCTTTCCTCTGCTAGTACAGTACAACTCATTAAATTAATGGCTTGAAGATATTTAAGTAAAAGGTTAAGCAATATGTCCAAAATCTGCCTTGAAAATTATTTTGAGTGTTTTGAGATTTAATGTCATACTGACTACCACAGCTATTTTAAATACCTGACAAAGGGACTCTTTATTTGTGTGAATTTGCTTGCAATCAATTGGCAAAGAGACTCGAAAGAGGAAGCTAAATATTAATTGTTAGCTTTCAAGAAAAAAAAAAAAAAAGTCCTACAAATGTCTCGAGAGTAAATTTATTGTCTGATTTTTGAAGCTGTGATCTGCAGTAATGTAGGCCACTAGCACGGCAGATGAACTTGAAATTAAACTTCAAAGGGAAAACCAGACATTTCAAATTGTTTTAATACAACGAAAGAAAAAGACAGCTTCAAAAGTTAGTTTTACTAATTGCAGACAGGATCCTTGAACAGACCCTTAGCCGGCACGCTCTGGCCAATGCTATCTTACAAGATAAATCTGCAGGGCTGAGCCGCGCGCTGACAAGACACGCTGTGGGTACACTGATTGCAACTCTGGGAGGACCACCCAGAAAGACAACCCCATGAAATAACTCTCCTCCAGCAGCAGCAAACAGGGCACATATAGGCCGAATACAGCATCTGAAAAATTCAGTACTTGCCAACAGTTTAAAGTAGAAATGCACACACTACAAGAAGACAAACCAAAACCACTTACTGCTCAGAAGATGGTACCAGTGCTGCTTGATGCTCACGCTACTCCATTCCACCACCAAATGCGTTTGTGTCCTAGTTCAAGCAGTCTTTAGTAAAACTAACACTGCAGAACAAGAAGGGAACTTGCCATTTATATGCACGAAAACATTTTCATGCCCTGGATAGCAGTGAAGTTGCTTTCTAGTTGCAACACATTTCCAAGTACTTTTGCATCAGCCACTGCAGGAAAACCTTTACGGTAAGCGTTTCTCTTTCTCCACGACATTTATGCTGTGTTTTCACTGCATCTGTTTTAAAATATCACAGAAGGCAGTGTTGAAAGCTATTGAGCAGGCGAGCACCCTGTTCTCTCCGCATTCAAGCCTCACTTACGTTTCTAACGCAGGCTGATGCTGAAGTTTCTTTAATGGCTCTTCAGTCCCACAAACACGCTATTCTAGGTCAGTGCTCTTTGGGGCACCGCACACAGCCCTGCCATCTCCCAAACTGACCCTTATATAAAAGCAAAGAAGTTGTAAGGGGCCGTTGTGAACTTACACTACCTGCAGCTGTTACTTTGGAGCAGAAAGATTAAAATTTCAGCAGCCGGGTCTTTTCTCCATCCCACTGCTGGATCCTACAGGACACTGATCCCCAAAGGCACGACCACGGCCGATTGGATAGCACAAGGAAAGGAGCCCTGGATCCATATGGTTTGATTTAACATTAACTGATTAAAGGTATTTTGACTAGTTCTACAGTTAAATTACATGCACCTGTTACACACATTAGTAGCACCTACATCCCACTGCAAACACACGGATGCTGGCCTGTGGATGTAATACTCAAGAAGATTGTGTTTCACATGTTTAGCACTGGAACAGAGTAGATTTATTTATCAATTTCACAGTTTCCTTCAAATAAACCATTTACATTAAAATAATTCCACCTAATATGCCATAAAAATAACATTAAAACACTCTAATTTATACCTTTTTATATGAATTGTACTGTTAATTTTATGACCTGTGCAAAAATAATTTATCAGCATCCAGTTTGTATTACGCATTTTCAGGTTTTTCAGGGCCAAACCACATGAATCATGAGAGAATGTTCCTGCCCTTCTAATAGCTTTAATTTCAGACTGGCTTTATTGTTATGATTAATTACTATCTAATATGTATGGACTTTTTTAATGCATTAATTACTTTTGCTCTGACAGCTGGTCACTAACATACATGCTTTTTTTCTACCTAGAAAAAGGCTGGTCCTCTGGTTCACACACTAGCCTGGACACTGATTCAGCTTCAGCTTTGGGCCCATTTTGGGAAAACAGAGATAAAAGGGTATTGTGAACACAAACATGGTAAGCAATATATTGAAGGCACACCAGTACAGAAGACAGGTAGCTATGAGGCATTTCTAAAATTCTCTTTGTCTTTAAGTTACTACAGAATAGCAGACATGATTTGCTGAGAGACCAAAAACATTTTATTGGACCGAGTGATATAGTTTGGAGGGAAGAAAAAAAAAAAAAAAATAGGGGCTCATTTCTGAGCACACAAGTGATCCTCCAAATCTGAAACAGATGCAACTGCTGGGCTGAGTTGGGGCCGGGGAGGTACTTTCTCTTTTGAGCCTAATGAGAGAAGTCAGCTTGCTTGCTGGCAAGCCTGGCCAAGCACAGTAGTACTGTGGAAGGCAGCTAACACACATGCATTTCCTCCACTCAGATAATAAACATCCCTTACCAGGCACTAACGACAAAGAAAAAGACTGAAATGAGCCTTTTCCCAAGTCATTGCAGAAGCAGAAGCCATCCTTCTAGCCAGGCACACAGAGCAAATTTTGGACCCCTCAGATAACGGGTTAACTTTGAAATCCCCGCACTGAAATTGCAGAGTCTCCACCCTGTCCGTGTTACAGTTGAACATCTTCTGACTTCATGACAGTTAAAAAAATCAATATCCCTGTGTAGCAAAACCAACCCTTCAGTAACTTGAGCATCAAACGCAGGAAGCAGCCTCATTAGCGTAAGGCTGCTCAAAGTCACCTCTGTCTCCTGCAGCAGATTCGGGCTCACACCTCCCCACTGGCTCTGCTGAACCTCAGCACAAATGACACATGCTTAATCTCTGTAAATCACACCTCTTATTGACATCCCTACATCAAGAATGTAGGGTATCTAGAAGTGTGTAACTCGTATCTAACTTTAAAATACACAGCTCCTAAAGCAAAAATTACAGGTTTGCACAACCTCCCTAAATGCCTTTGCAGTAGAAAAAGACATTCAGGGCACCCAAATGGGATTCCCAACGGGTTTAGGTGGGAGTCACATGAGCAAACCAACAGGAAGGAGCTGAAAACAGGGGTCTTGCTGTCTTACTGAGATCATCTTTCTGTTATGGACTGAAGGGTCTCACTGGGTTACAAGTACCACCTGCATCAGGCTGGTGGGCACTGTCAGCAATCCTATCCTGGATGACACATCTATGGCATCCCTTTCAAAAGACACTACTTCTTTTTCTTAGAATGGTTGCCGTGACTCTCCCCTTATAACAACAGCTCAACAATTCAAGACAGGAATTCTTCCTTGGAAAGATGGTTAGTGTACTGCACGATAGAAAGATCTCCAGATCTTATTTCACCCAAGAACAGGATGTGCTCAGATGGACAAACCACCTGGCTTTCCTGTCAAGCTGTTCAGGCCTTTAAGGGTGGAAGCTGATAGTGAAGAATTGCAGAAGTGCCTTAAAATACCAGGTGAGTAGATATCGAATGAGAGGCAGAGGCCAGTATGTATGGATAAAGGTAAATGTGGTTACCAGTGAAAAAGAAACCAGTCAGGTCCAAGCTATTACCCTTTAGGAAGGACACCGCAGGGTAGGAACTGTGAGGTCTGTGAAGGAGTCGGTCACTATTCAGAAATTATTTTAAAAACAAAAGAAAAACAAAAGCTAGAGGCACTGAACCAGAGGTAGTTGGTTGCGGATTGATTACTGTCCCAAGAGGTCTCGTTTAATTTTAATTATCTTAAGGACTTGATTAATCAAATTTCCTGTCCTCAGTCCTACTTATTAACAAAGTGTGGTGTGTGTGTGTGTGTGTGTATACATGTACGTGTCTGTTGAGGGAGGGATGCTGCCCTGCACATACCTTGTCACTGCATAAATCCCTTCTATACCCCTCTCTCTACCCTCAGGGAATGCAGTTTGGGTCCCCCTGCCCAAAGAGAAGCTCGCCAACCTAGCAAAGACAAAGGCAATCACAGGCACAGAACAGCATCCATACAGGAGAACCAAGACCGTACAGCTTTCTTCAGCCTGGAAAAGGGCAAGCAAGGGAGAATGAGAGCTGTCTATAAAATCATAAACAGTAAGGAAAACCAACAAGGAGATGAGTGGTCATTGCCTCTCCCAGGGCTAAAAAGGGAAATTGGATAAATTCATGGAGGAAAAGTTTTCACAGATACAAAAACACCACCATAGTTTTAAGGAGTCCCTGACAGAAAACTTGCTGGAGAGTCTTTTGAAGACTCATCCCTTTGTGCCTCTGCTCATCTTAACCTGAAGTATCTACTACCATACACTTTTACCGATTTTCACCTACTGAAGCAAAATACCCTTTTCCACCTCCACTCCAAGCAAGCATGTTGGGGAGAGCTCAAAGGACAATGACAAGGAGAAGAAAACTCAACAGTGCAAAGAACACAGAATCACAGCCTGGTTTAGGTTGGAAGGGACCTTAAAGACTACCCAGTCCCACCCCCTGCCATGGGCAGGGACACCCTCCACTAGACCAGGTTGCTCCAAGCCTCATCCAGCCTGGCCTTGGACACTTCCAGGGATGGGGCAGCCACAGCTTCTCTGGGCAAATGGGGAAAAGCTGGAAGCACCGATCAGCCAGGAGTGCCCACCATCCCTGTGGGCAGCCAGGGAGCTGGGGGTTGTTGCCCAGTCATGCTCCACAGAGGACAAGAAGAAGTGGCCTCTGACATCTCAGCTCCTGGGATGTCCCATGTAAGGGATCCTGCTCCCAGTGCTGCTGACAGCTAACAGAGCCAGGGCTAAGAAGATATTAATGGGGAGTTCTCACAACCCGATGGATCGGAGACAGGAAGGGCACCAATGAATCCTGCTGAAGAGAGAATCCTTGTGTCAGACAGCCCTTTGGCCTGACTTGGGATGGTCTTTCTTCAGTGAGAAACTAAGAAAATGAAGCTTGCTTATGATTCAAAACAAGTGGGGAGGGCTTTTTTTTCAGTTGTTTATAGAAGTGCTGTTTATGCTTAGTGCTGCACAGCACTGGAAAGTTGGGCTTTCCCACATTTTTCTTAGGGAAGGTTGAGGAAACCAGCCCCACCCCTTCCCATGTCCCACCTGTGATGATGACAGCCCTCAGCTTCAGGGATGCTCTGCGGACCCCACAATTAATGCTAGTGACATCTCAAGCTGTAAAAACAGACTTACAGACATCTACTGGAACACTCTGCATCCTACCGTAACAGCCCCTTTTGTACAACTCTGCAGCCCAGGATCTGCGTGCCTGCCCTCAAATGTAAAAACATTCATAAATAAGTCAGAACCCATCACAATTAAGCTACTTTCAGTATTCAAGATCATAATCAAAATCAAAGAGATGATTTACTCTGAAGATTTCAAGTGACATCTGCTGAAATAAAAATATAGTTTGGAAAAAGATTGTAAAAAGATGACTACGTTATTACCAATAACTTTTACATCTGTCATTAATTTTCACTTGGTTTTATCTGCTCTCCTAGTCTGCATCCAATTTCACATTGACTTGTGTTTTATTACAATCCCAATGCGGATCCCGTCAACTGAAAAGACTAATAATTGCCTATGAAATGCAGCAAATAGCAAGGATATTGTTTCCCTTTACTTCACAAACCATAGGGTCTTTAAGCAACTGGCAAAAAGGAGTATCGATAGTCTTTAAACTGTCTCCTTTCAGAATACAAGGGGCAACAAATATGTATGCATAAAGCAGAATTTTCCCCTAAAACCTGGAAAGGGTTAATTAAGTTACACTTCTTGAACCAGTGAGTGAATGATGTTGAAATGGCACAGAAACATTTTCTGGCACAGTGTACCCTAGACAAACTTCCCCCAGTGACCATAATTTAAGGCTACTTTTTAAAGAGCCTTTTAAAGCTCAGCGCTACAGAGAACTGCTGAGGCCTGTAATAGTATCTCTCTTGCCTTCCTTCCCTGAAAACACATGGAACGCAAAAGTATACATTTAACACCCAAGGGTCCTACCTGTCTTTAAGGAATTTTTATAAAGTAGATGGCTACCTCAGGCTATTTAAGTACTTTGTAGTAAGACATCAATGGCATGTATAGAGATATTCCTTTGATCACTACACCACTGGAAAAAAATAAGAAAACAACCCCTAAATCCTTACCATATAAATTTACTCTTGGAACTCAGCAACATAAGAACCATCATACTACAAAACCACAAATAGCATTCAATTTAGTCTCTGTGTTCTCACTCGCGTGATAGACTTTGATATTCCCAAGGACGAAAAATGAATACATTTTAGTACAAAGACGACTTGTGAACAAAGCCTTTTTAATTTTGGTTTCCTATTGAAGAACAAGAAATCAAAAGTTAAAGGGGGAAATCAATAGCTAGGACAATTACTAACCAGAATCGAGGACAGATGAATGACATCGAGATTCTCTTTTGTAATTTCTAGCAACATACTTCAAAACTTTTTTTACTTATCTGTTTTTCAGTTCAGAATTCAAACTGTGATTAATACGAGGTGGAATTTAAATCATTTTCGTTTCCACTGCCTGCACCGAAGATACACTACTGTCCCCCTTTAGCTGTATAATGAAAAACCTCAACAAGAAAAAAGTAATGCAAGTTTTATTTTAAGGGCTGCGCTCAAAGAGCAAGAGGATGTGAACATCTGTGAAAAACAAGTGCAGAAAGAAGACTAAGATATGCAGATAAATCATTAGTTATATTAAGATATGAAACAGGCACCCAAAGAATGGCATAAAATGTAAATGAACTTCGGGATCTGGTCTCTTAATTTGACAGCTGTTTGACAACTGCAAAATGGAAAACTGACCTCAGACAACTGTGTATAAATGAGACTATTAAGCAGAAGAATTTCACATGGAATGATACAATATACACTGCAGTAAGTCCTCACATGGGAATAGATAAATGCAGACTGGAATTTTTATTGTCTTTGAAGGTGGTGATGTTAAAAAGACTTGAATTTCACAAAGCGGAGCTGTATGCTACATTATCACAATTCATGCCACTTTCTGAAACACCACGACTGTCGCCTACACAACTACACTCACACATAACTTCCAGGCTTTTAAAAAAACGTACCCGACGAAGCAGCTCAGGAGACAGAGAGGAAAATGCCTTCCGCACTGGGGCTGCAAATCTGAAGCCAGCAAAAGTATACGGTGACTAGGTCATGGGAGAACTTAGTGAGGGGTTTCTCTGGAAGTTACGGGTAGTCACAATTACGCGTGGAAACATGTATCAGCAGTGCAGCACCAGAAGAGACGGTGATCCACAGAGAGAGCGGCTTAGGGAAATACTCTGCGGTTTTCGCCCCCATGGAGAGACCTTCTTGGAAAGGGTGGCCAGGCAGCAAGGGGGAAACTTCTGCTGAGGCTGCCCAAAGCACGGTTTAAATCCAATACTCTCATCAGTAACAGAGAATTAAGTAGAAAACGGGGAGAAAGCCTACTTTCAGACGTAACCAACCATTTCAACCCATAGTTCTGCTCCAGATCCCACTGAAAAGGGCAGATCTTCCGACAGCATCCCCAAGCACTACTTCTTCACATTCTCTAGCAATGCAAAGAGCCATTTGAGATAAATATGTTTCATTCCAAAGCAGTTAAGCACTTGGCTGTTTCTTTTATTTCCCTCTTTGGGACAAATACTCAAAATCAGCCTCCCCTGCCTTTGTTTTTAACCACAAAAAACCCAACCACAGAGGTTGCACAACCCACAACAGAAGAGACAAAAAACCCACCCAAGCTCTTGCAGTGAAATCCAGACTTAAAAAGAAAGGTTAGGGCTCTCCAAGCACAAAAGGTTAGCAGTAACAGCAGCAGAACAAAGCAGGTTTTGGGGGCCAAGTGAAATAAAAGGGTGGGTTTGGGGATAGACAGGTAATTTGCTGTGCAGCTCCTATAATTTTCAGTAGCAGTTTGGTGGGGGGCAGGAGGGGTGTTGGTTTTGGGGGGCAGGGAGGGGGGTGGTTGTTTTGTTGGGCTTTTTTTTGTTGTTTTTGGTTTTTTTTTTTTTTTTAATCTCACGTTCAGTTGCAGGTTTCAGTTTGTTGGTAACTAAAATGAAACTGAAAAATACATAAAGCAAATCCCAAAGATGTAAAAGATGACTTGAGCACCATCACCAAATTCTTTCTCATCCAAGCCCCTTGTAGCAAGGAGTCCCACTGTAATTGCACAACGAACAGAGCCCTTTTGTTCATTTTTAACTTGCCTTTTGCAAAGAGCTCTCATTCTGGTTTTAAAAAGACAGTAAATAATCATTTCCTAAACATCACCTCCCTGCCAGTTGTGCTTTTACAGACCTTCACCACACTCTGCCCCACTGTCACCTACATAATGCTATTCAGAATCTCATCACGGCATTGTATTAATACCTCCAACTTAGTCTTACACAATCCTGGCATAAAACCAGCTCTTAGGAGTCCAAGATGACTAGTCTCCAGATATGACCAGAGCTATGGAACCACACCTGCATGACGACTTGCAGAAAGTTTGTGCTTTATAGGTTATCCATTTTCTCTGACTCTTGCAGTACTTCTAATAAAAGACTTGAACTCTCCCCACAAAACCTGCCCTGCTCATAAGCCTCTACAACACCTCCTGGCCCCACTTCAAAGGAAAATTCAGAAACATCCAGATCAGGAGGGAGTTAAAGTCAACCGTCTTCTTACAGAGGAGGCAGGAATGATTTCCACCAGGAGTAATCCTCGCTCTGAAAACTTTAATCAAGGATGAAGAATGTGAGCCCAACACACAGATCGTAGTTCAACGTTTCCCCATTACGGCTGAAACCCTGCCAGGTGATATTCTGTATTTGTCCCTTCCAGACACTGCTCTGCTACTCATCCACAAACCAACGGGAACTTTCCTCGGAGCGAGACAAACTTAACTGGGCAGAGACAGCCCGGATGAGCCAGGGACTGTCCGCCCCATCCACTCCCGCGGTTGGGAAGCTGCCCAGAACGATGGTAGAAAGGCTTTAGGAATAAGCTGTAACCAGCACAAGCAGCAAGTTAAATACAGCAGAGTCGCCGCTTCACTGCAACTTGGCTTTCCACTTCCAATTCAGTTCCCTTGATGTCTAAGGCCATTTCAGATAAACGTTTTTGGTTGTTTTTTTATAATGGATGCCCTTCAAAGATAATATTTTGCTTTTACTGCCCTTTCATAAACACAAGGCATTCCGAGTCTTAATGCATCTTGTAAAAGATTATTATTTTTAAAAGTATCTAATTTCAGAACATAAAAATGAGTTTGAAGCTGAACTACTCAGCCTGCTTTCAAATGCCATCACCTTTATGATATTCTCTGAAGTTAAAACAGATTGTCACGTCTCTGTTAGGAGCATCAACATAAATCTTGACTGTAATAAGAAAGAAGTCTTAAAAGGGGGATTATAGGGACAGATTTTCATCTTCTAGAAGTCTGTTTTACTTCAAAAATTTACATAATCTATAGAGATCCAGACAGTTAGCCTTTAGTGACCTGAGAATACCAAACCTCAGAGATTTGCAAACGTGTTTAGTTTAAAGTCAAATCTTCTATTACTAAGCTGCTGCAACTCTTTCCATCCACGCATCCCATTTTATTTCTTCTCCTTGTTTAATGATACTTCCAACATGCCTTGTGCTTTTTAATCTGGATGATGCACCTAATGATTTTGGTATTGAAAACTAACCTCCTCCTTCAGTTTCCATACAGATCTCATAAAAAACAGAAGAAATGGATTACTGCCCAGAGCTGTGGTTTACTCATTCATTAAACAGCTTAAGCTTAGAATCCTCTTTAAAAGTCACTTAGTGGTAAATGGCTATTCAACACTACAAATAAAAATTTTTTAAAAGAATTTACTACAGCTTTCTATTCATACCAGTGTTATAATCCCACTGGGGATACTGCTGAATTTTTGGTGCAATTTGGATGGCCGTTCCCCACCAGAATCCACGGAATTTTGGAGCAACATATATAATGTTTTAGACCATCCCAAGGAATGTGTCAGATGCCCATCTACTTAAAGCATGACAAATGCTAAAACAAAAAATCCAACTGTCAGCAACTGTGGGTAGAAGAGCTCTTTTTAGGATGACTGAAAAGTGCCCCGAGAGTTGGCAGCATCGATACTGTACTTGCCATGTGTCCTCATCCTGCCATAAATTAGGCAGATCACGTATTGGAAACCTCTTGCACAGCGTAGGCATGATTCCAAGAATCAAGTTACATACCTTGCTAGTGCCTAGAGCAACATCCAACCCCATCCGTGAGTAGAAAGAGAGGGAAAAATTAAAAGGCATTTTATGAATAAGAATTTTAATCAGCATAAATCAAGTCTTAATGACTTAGTTCTTTTAGGATGTGACGTGTTGATTTTCAGTAAACTCCAGGGTGACGCTAGCAAGTAGCCTTACCAACAAACACCAGCTTTGACAAATCTTCATACTTCCTTCAGCACTTCCAAGGTTCAGTTAAGTCACATCCAGAAAGATGGATGGTCCTCGAGTTTTTACATGCTTAATGCAGCTTGTTTCCATTCAAGACTACATCTCTCATGACAATAACTACCTTCTTTGATTTCTACAGACTAATCAATTCTTTTTCCAATCTTCTCTGAAAAACTAATGTATGTGGTTTGGTTTTTAAAGGCAAACCCACATATTTTCACACTCTGTAACTTCCCAGACTGTAAACTCTGCAGGACACACATCATTACCATCTTATACTGGAAAAGCACTGGACTCTCAAGACACTGCTGAAACACAGATATTAAATAATAAAATTCTGTACTATCACCATAGATACGAAGGGAAGGATCCACTGTAACTTATCTGCTGTGATTTGCAGACTCTACTTCAAGGACCTGCTACAGTGCCTTCAAAAATTTAATGCTTAAATGCCACAGCATTGACACAAGAGCAGATGACTGCTATTATATATGACGGGGGGGTTCCAAAACTGGAACCAAACCCAGCTATTGGTGCATCACTTCTGTCAGAGCAAGCTTTATCACACTTTCAGTGACCTGCTACCCTGACAGTCCTAGAAGTGCTTTTCCAACAAACTACTTACAGAGTTTGAAGGCAAAATCAAAATAATTATATCACTGTGACATAATCTATGACAAACTACCAGGACATTTAAATTCTCAACAAAGAAGGATCAATGTGACCAAGGAAAGAAGAGTTGAAAAAATTACGCCCCCTCATACTACACTGCCATCAGACTTTCTGCTATTAGTTATTGCATGGGCTGCAGACACTCAACCAAATATGCACTACATAAGCATCTGTTTACATCAGACCCCTATTGAAACCTGAAATACAGTTACTCTGAGCATCCTCACATAAGAAGTCCCCATAAAACAAGAGTTTCACTGTTAATAAAACAGCACGTACCTTCAATCTCACAGTCGCAGAATCACAGAAACACTATGGTTAGGAAAGACCTATAGGGTCATCCACCTAACCATCAACCCAACACTGCCGTACCCACTAGACCATCTCCTCAAGCACCATGTCTACACGTTCCTTGAACACCTCCAGGGGTGGTGACTCCACTGCTTCCCTGGGCAGCCTGTTCCAGTGCCTGACCGCTCTCTCAGTGAAGAAGTTTTTCCTAATATCTAATCTAAACCTTCCCTGATGCAACTTGAGGCCGTTTCCTCTTGTCCTGTCATCAGTTACCTGGGAGAACAGACCAGCACCTGCCTCCCTACAGCCTCCTTTCAGGGAGCTGTAGAGAGTGATCAGGTCTCCCCTGAGCCTTCTTTTCTTCAGACTTCAGTCGCAGCAGTGGTAGTAAATGCACAAGAAAGACCCTTTCTGCTTTCAGAGGGCAACATCCACCACAATTGCTTCTTCACTCTTTGCTAGGAAAAGGTGTTCCAAGACCCCCCCCTCATCCCTCTCCTCGTAACCTAGAGTTCTCTCTTCAAAACCCATGACTGAGCTGTGACAGACCAGGTCAGTCGAATCAACTTTGCACTAGGCGTTACTGTAAAATCTTGCAGCTTTTGAAAAAAGTCAAAAGCCACATAAGGTAAATTAACCTCTTGCAGCCCATACAAAGAAGAACATTACGAATGCTTGCTTCAGCCCTACTTGCCTTTGCTAATGCAAGTTGCAAAGCATGATCAGCGCTCTACTAGCCAGGTCCACTCTTCACAGCCTCAGTTGTTGATAACTGGAGCGGGTAACAGAGACAAAGCAGAGTGAAACTTTGCATTAACAGCAACGGCAGTCATGCATAATTAAAGAAAGGGGACTTTTACTCCATTTTACTGCACATAAATCCTACCCAACATTATGAAGACAAAGCAGAATCTGAACTCATGGCATTTATGTAGTATTTTTTAACCATGGAAATTTGAAGGGAAAACCCTAAAATAATCCAAAAGGAAAGGGATTGTTAGAATGCTCTGGATTTGTGTTTCAGCGAGCTATTCCCTAAAGAAACGGTACGGGTAAGCTGTTTCAGGGAACTAGGAAATAATTTTCCTTAACCCTTGTGAGTCATACTTCACCACATACTTGTTGTTTTTTGTACAGAACGGTACACAAGGTACCTCACTGCCATTTTTGAAACTGTCAGGAGCCTAACTCAAGGCAATAAATAGGAGGAATGTAACAGCATTTAAATTACAAAAGAAAATGACATTTCACTAATTATCTAATAAGGTTAGAATTTCATACTTTCATTGCTGAAGAAATTCTCAGTTATTTGGAAAACGTCAAAACATGCATTTAAAGACTGACCAAAAAAAATCAACTAGTTATTTTCACTTTTCCTTTTCCAAGCTTAGAAAGGCAATACCCCTACGGATCAAAAGGCAGATAAATCTTATTAAGTACTAGGTTTTCCCTTTTGTCTAGTGGTCTCTCCACATTCCATCATTTCAGTCCTTTGAAATTCCTTTGTTCTGTCTGTGAGCAGGGTTTTCAGGGGAAGTCTGGCATTGGATCTAAAGGGAACCCCACACCACTGAAGTATTCCTGACAATTAATCATTTGGTAAATTATTTCTTTCTTTTCCCCCTACCTCACTTGCCCCCAAGTATTTCCAGAGAACCTTTCAGTGCCATGCTAATGAGACAAAACTTGCCATAGCATCAAAACGCATCGTCTTGAGGATTCACGTGTGCACAGAAGTTAAACGGTTCCTGCAGTTACCACCCAAAAGTTTCTGTCCGTCAGACTGATATTTTAGAATAACAACAGGAATTTGCTCTGTATTCACTCTCAAACCACATCTATCACCAAAGCCTCTGTGGATGAAAGGACAGGGTCAGCTGGGGAGAAAAAACACAAGACTGCAGGGCTGCTTCCCTTGCTCCTGGCAGCACGGGGGAGGCTGCAGTCTCCCTAGTCCCATCTTCTCCATAAAATCCCCTGCACTATCCTACCCACTTTCTGGTGTTCATTTAGGACATAAGCTGCTCATCAACAAGTGCAGCCAGGGAGAGAAAGTGTGCCCCCAATACTTACACCAATTGCCCTGTTGAGTACATAACAAACAGTGGCACACACTTTGTGCATCTACAGAAAAGGAATTATCCAATCAGGAAGCACGATGATCCCTAAAGAAGGAGCACAACTTTAAACATAACTTTTTATCTCCTCTCTGTGGGTTTTTCCACTGGGTTTTTCCACAAAATGTAACATTAGAATCAAATCAAAACATTTTGACTTAAACTCTCAATTCTGAAGCTTTAGGCTAATAACGACTGCCACAGAGGGAGGTAAAGTAGTGAAAAAATGACACTGGTTTATTTATTTTCAGTCTTTGTTGAACATCACACCATGGTGACTGGAGTCTAAATGCCCCTCCCTCTAGGGCTATGGGAAGCCACCCCCCTTCTTGTGAAGGCCCTTCATGTACCATATTCCCAGTATACGCATGAGGACAGAACTTCTTCCAACAGTGGTATGCATTAATTTATAACATTTTTCCAAGATCCTTTATCAAGTTTCATTTGTAGGCCAAATAATTTATGCTTTGCAAAGAGAATCCCTGCATTTAAAATTTATCGGTCCTTCAGAGGTTGGTTCTCATTAGTGCTCATCATTTCCACTGCTCATGAAATACACCTTCACGAGCTGAGCCTTTCCTACTCAATATCAAGGATTCCTACACGCTATCTTGATCTAACTGTGGCAATTATGAATCATCTGACGGAGCCATAAGTTATGATCTTCAATGACCACTAATGAAGGTTGCCTAGCTGTTAAAATATCAAAGCAGCATATATCAGCACACTTGAGAGCACAAGATAGACTTCCAGTGTTGTACTTCTCTCTTATTTATTATACACTGTAAATTACATCACAGGCTGCCTCCAACACTGTCAGTCCTGTACTCCAGTTAAACACCCGGTTTTAATAACCACTCCTGACAATCTTTTGATCGCTGGGGGGGCAGATGAAAGGCAAGGCCGCCCGCTGCAGGCAATCTGCTCAGTCAAAACAAAGGGACTTCAGAGAGAGACAGAGATGCATCAGGTGTTAATCTCACAGGAACAACCAGGAGTGCGGGCTGATTGCCTCGCTCTCCACTTCCAGCCGAAAAAGGGTAAGTGCCTGCCAGTGGGCTCCTCCAGGATGCGCACAGGAAGGGAAAGGTGCTGTTAGCTAGGCATGGGATATTTTGATCTGGAACCCCAAAACCTTGAAAAGTTATTTTAGGCTGTTTCTACATCACTTTAAACTAATCATTCATCTATCTTATATTTGAAATGTGCTGTATGGAGCAGATCGTGTTGGCATTTAGAGAAGTTCTCTCATTCAAACATGGCAGTGCAGTAATGTGCTTGGGTAAGAAACAAAAAAAACCACTTTCAGAGCTTTCAAATAGTGGAAAAGACACAACTTTGAGGATATTACTTGGAAAAAGTCTCCTGCATCAAGTGGAGATGGACTGGATGATCAGACACAGGTCATCTCCAACTTGGGTCTGAGTGAGAGCATATTAATAATGTTAGTGTCAGAATAAAAAGTCCCCACTACAGGCCTTCAGACATTTAATAAAATATGTAGTTGGTAGGAAAACATGGTGAGATAACACCAAAAAATCCACTTAGTATGGGGCAATATAAACAGAACTATTGCTCTTCTCTTTTGCGTTGAATTTCTTCACTAGGAAATAAAGAGAACAGGGTCTGAGGGACTGCCAGACTCCTGCTATTTTTCTTTTCCACTTCTTCAATAATCCACACATCTGTCATTAAACACCACTTTCTGCACATTAGTTTAACCCTTGTTTTATTTTTTTTTATTGCTTCAATCCTTAGAACAGATTTCTCTACAGATTGCTCTGAAACCACAGCAGTGCTCTCTGAAAGGAACACAACTACTAATGTCACATCACTATTCTTCACAGCCACAGAATGCAAACAGTTTACTTACTTGAGGTCTAATAGTCCAATGTGAACCATTTTTATTTCTGTGATCAAAAGCCCTGCATTAAACATCTCTTAGACAGGGAAACTGAGAAACAAGTAATTTTGCAGGGCCTCTGATCAAGCTGAAGCCGGAATATTTATAAAACCTGCAGAAACAAAGATGCAAGTAAACAATCTCACTCACAGGATTGGTGGGACCCAACCACACACAAAACATCCCAGGCTCTTTCTCACTCACAAAAGTTGTTTGATGGGGCAGGGGGCAATACAAGAAAGAAGCGTTAATATTTAAAAACTACTGCTGATGCTGCGTCTCATTCACATAAAAACATCCTCGTTACTGCCTGACAACCCTGAAACAAAACGTGGAGTTGATAAGCAGAAGACCCTGCTCCACCATGGAAGCTGGCAACACATCTCCCAGCTGCCCTCCTCCTCCCCCCAGCGATGCAGGTGTTCACAATAACCAATTCCTCATGGGATTTTTCCCTCCTTGAAAAATGAATTACAATTTTTACTGGCCCTGCAAGCTGAAACAGCTACAGCCAATCTATCTTGTGAGAGGAACAAGGTGTTGGACTTCTGACAATCAGCACCATGCATTCTTTCATAACGTTTACTTCCAAATTCAAAACTTACTTACTTTTTCCCTACTCCTTTCATCCCGTTAGATGACCTTAAACACCAGGCAGTTCAGAAAACTGCAAATACACAACAAACATCAACTCGTTAATGATTGAGCGCAGGAATACAAGCACATTAGCGCAACTCCAGCTGATGATGTCACTTGGCCATTACGGTGTGAACTGTTTATCCGAATTGGATCTATTTGCCTGTTCTATTCCCTGGAGTCCAAATACTGCTGATTTACCCATATTTGCAAAAACAAATGTAAAAACATTGACTTTGGACCATCAGTACCGCAAAACCACAGCTTCATCTACAGGCATCAGAGGCACGATGAAGACCTCAAAACGTTACCGTGTTTGTAAGCTCCAGCTGACCTTTCTCTGGATTCAGGCAGTATTTGCTCATCTACGTAGGCTTCTTACCCTTTTAGCATTAAGTTGTGAGTGCTGGGCAATCGAGTCATTACGTAACAGCAAAATACCATCAAAGGTGAAGGCTACAGCTATCCTTCTGGCAGCCTAGAGATAGTAAGTGGATGAAAAACGGGAGGACAGGCTGCTCTATTCTGACTTTGTTTAGCCTGGTGCCCACTGCAGTATCCGAATGTCCACCACAGTTTGTCTTAATACAAAAGATCACACACAGGGTTGGGGCTGGCACATGAACTCGGATCCTGAATTTCACCCCATGATTTTAACACCAAACCCATCCTTCCCACCTATTACAGCTACACTTCTAAGGGATCATTGCTGTCAAGAGAGAATGTCATAAGAGCAACACGCAGCCAACAGATCAGACCCTGAAGGGACAGGGATGTTAACTGGTCTTACATTTGTTCTCTCATTCTGGTTAACGTATTTACTATATTTCTTATTTTCAGCTCTCTAACTTCAACTAAGATATTCAATCCAGTCTGCTTCCTTTTCAAGGTACCATCAGTCAAATCCAACCACATCATTTTATCTCTCGGTTACTAAATTCAAACCACTTTAAACATCCTGCTTTCATCTTTATAGCTCTCTCCCACTTTTTAACTGTGCTGCAGTTACAGAAGAATGTACTTGACATACAAAGCGTGCATGTGATTCCTTTAACATTTTAATGCCATGTATTGTGTTGTAAACATCTCTTCATGTTTTATCTCCTCCTCCATAAATCAGAGGCTAGTATCTTAGAAGCCTCAAAAATGTCATGTTTTCTCCGTAATATAAATGTAAGGCTCTACTCCTTGAAACTTGAGTCAGCTTTCAGAAATCGTCGAAGACCAGCGCTATGAAAAAGCAAAGTATTACCAACTAATTTAATATTAGTTTCGTTTTCCCCCACTGCATTTCTATGACAGCATGACTATAGTATGAGAAAAAAAATGTTACAACATTGGTCTTCAGCAACCAGAAAACCAATGTTTAGATTCTTTTTTGTCACTTGTAAGGAAGGACACTGAGGTAAAACACCTTCTTGTGCATGCAAACCAATACACAGCACTGAAAGTCAGGAAAATGGACAATATGAAGAGTGATATGCTGGGAATAACTATTTCATTCAAGATTAACATGCGGTGTTTACAAGATAAAACCCCAGAACCTATTTCCATTTCCTTGCTATAACTGCAGTTAATTAGACAGATCTCTCACAATGAGGATTCTGGTGGTTTTGGCTGGCTTCGCAATGTTATAGTAAAAGTGTGTCTCAGTGTAGTTCTTGGTAAATGCATTAACTGTGGGGGTTTGGTTTTGTTTTTTTTTTTAAATTAAAACCCACTGTAAAATACTGATTATTTTGAAAAGATAGAACAATAAAGAACACCTGTCCAAAGTAATTTTAAGTTCCTTCAATGATGGAAAAAAGAGCGTCATTAGAAAAAGACGGGGGGGTGGGGGGCGGAAAGCAGTTACAGCAGGTGGGACTGAAAAGTGGTGACATGTTGTAGTACAATACTGAAGGGCTGAAGGCTGTAACGCAGTGCTGCGTGATGTGGAAGAGAACCAGGGACCACTGGATTAGTGTGCCACTAAAATGCTAGATTAGGTGTGAAGTACATCCCTGAAGTATTGTGATAGAAAGGAGTGAGGCAGAGGCAGAACTGCTGGTAGAGGACAAGAGAAACAAAACACTGTCTTCCCTTTGGCACCTTCTAGCAGGAATTTACTCCCTCACAGAGCACAGACCCACTCCACAGGAAAACCCAGAGACCCTCCAATATTTATCCAGATCCCCCGAATCCATAACATTTTCCACCAGCCTGAGGGATTGTTTCTCTCAAACTACTGTCTAACATAAATTATTCCAAGATACTTCTCTTGACATTTTCTACACAAATGTTTCTAGAATGACCTTGCTGGAGAGCAGGCACCGTGATTCCCCCAATGCAAGCCCATGCTCAAGCACTTTTTGTCTGTATTTTCCAGGATATTTTCAAACACAAACATTTCACTGTCATTTTGGAAAAACAAATTAAAAAAAATCAGCTTCTTAAAAATAGAAATTGTCATAGAAATACATTATTTCTACTTGCAGCAGAAAGCACAGGTAGAATTCACAGGTTGTAAAACTTGTTTGTAAACACATACCTTTGCTTGATAAATACCCAGTTTGTACTTCTATAAACAACCTAGTAATACAATGTTGCCAACTCACACTATTTTTTTGTTATCACTTTCTTGTTAAGGACAGTGAAAATGGGGCAAGAACTCCCACTCTGGCAGGCTTTTGCAACTTCCTGGCTCATGTGGTTAGGGAAAAACATGTTTGAAGTATGACATAAAGCCATCTGAAATCAAGACAGGAAAGGGTAATTAAAAGATTATTTTAGACCAACTTGATAAAGAAACAAAACGTGACTTCCTAGTCTCTGTGCATTACTCAGCACAGTCCTGGCTCCCTCCCCAGTAGTTAATTCAACTTAAATCGTTAATTCAGCATAACTCAATGGGGGTAAACTGGCCTCAGTTCCTATCAGATTGCTAAAATTAAGTGGTCAAGAGATGGGAAAAAACCCCAAACCACAGAATTTGAACAGTTAAAAGTCTGTATCAATACTTCCACAAATACTACTGAATCTCTATCACATTTTCACAGGATCAGGCTCCTAACATCCTGTCCTAAATCACAGGGAAGAATCTTACACAAGCGACACTTTACCTTCCCACGACATACTTGAGGGCTGTAAATCACGAACACAGATTTATCAGGGAAATAAGGAGTGGGAAAGACAAGTTGCCCTTCAAGATGTACAGATTTATAGCAATATGGGAAGCGGAAAGACGGTTATCATGTAAAAAGGTCCTTAAGGGATAGTAAGGAGCAACATGGGAAACATGAGTCATGAGCTGCCAGAGAAGAGGATGCGTATGGGGAGCAATGGACAGAGCAAAGTAGCAATAAAGGAAGTTCCAAGTCAGATGTGCTCCTTCCCAAAGGTTGAGACAGTTACCCAAGCTTAAAGCATTTATTGAAAATTAAATTCCCAGCCAATTCAGACACAGCATCACCAGGAAATGGACACTGGATGATCCACTGATAAACAAGGTCATGGACCACAGCTCTTTTGCTTTGTTACCAACTCTTCTTTATTCTCCTTAATAACAGTAGTTGCCTCGAAGGTCTGTCTGCAGAGGCAAGTGGCTCAACATGAGCGAGTGTGCAAACTGAAAGCATTCAGCTGAGACTGCAAAAGACAGTGTGAGGCTGAAGTAACCTTCCCTGTTTAAGGGCATATTAACAGCTGTTCCTGTGGTGAGATGGGAGTGAGTAAATAGTGAATTATGAGCCCGAGTACAAAGTTACTGCACTGCTAACTTTCCTATTCCATCCCAGCAAGCCTCAGAAGTGTCAAGCTCCAAATTATGGTGCAGGATTCCTGGTACTCCCAAGCATCTCAAGGTTTTACAAAGTGGTTTCCAAGAGTTTAAAAAGGGGCTACTTTTGAGACAAAATACAACACTGAGCAATACACGGAAGCTGAAGACAAGAAAAACCAGTTATCTGTGCATGAATATCATCTCTAGAAATATCTATCAAGATCTTAAGAAAGACAAGTTGCACAGGAGTCCCTAAACAAGCAGCAATTAATTCTTCCCTTAGTCCAGCAGTATCCACATCAAACATGAAAGTAAATACGTCAGTAAACATTCCAAAGGACTGGTAAGTCACAAAATGAATTTTTAGTAGTAAAAAAACCTGTAGTAAGTGAAAAAAGGGAGGAAAAAGGCATCCCTCTAAAACTGTACCAATTACTTATGGGTGCAATCTCAGAAAGCACAACCACGGGACTACAATTAGGTGTCAAGTTCTTTGAAGTTTACACCTTTTAACTCAATCAAGGTGACTCCAGGATGTAGATGACAGGAAAACTCCATGCCCTGTTCCACTAGTGGGGTCCCAGGATTCAGCCTCCCCATCTCCCAAATGATTGCTGAAACCAGAAAGTGCTATCAAAGGTGGCACTGCTACTGCCACTTCTTTTTCAGGACCATAATTACAACTGAAAGTGACAGTGGCTACTCATGGCTACTATGCTTTGTAACTCCGTTCATGACCACAAGTGTTGTTACCTGTTCACTAGTTACGCTCTCCTTTGGGACTTAGGCAGAGCCTAAGAGCAACTCTGCTTCACAGCTGGATTGCAGGAGAGCTGAGAGAGCACCACCAAGTTCCACAGGCATGTTCACACATGCAGGGAAGCTCAAGTTCAGGCACCTGGAACATCTCTGGCACAAAACAGCTACCGCAGACAGAGATTCAGTACATTTGGTAGATGCACAGCAGATACCTTGATTCCAGCCTGAACAGAAGCACGCAAACTCCACCAAAGTTCCACTACAGACATTCAAGAAAGATGCTCTGAACCATTCTTTAGACAGATCCGACAAGGTCGTACAATAACGCAAAAGAAGAACCAGGACGTAAGGCTGAAGCCCTGACAGTTATTCTTATGACCCAATTACACAGTTGTTCTTACATCATTTTCAGTGATCCAGGCTTAGTATTATCAAGATAAATGTTATTATTGGGAGGCTTAAAACCTCATCAGCTCCATTCTGAATAAACCCATTGTGCCTAGCAACTATACTTTAATCCTCAGACATATATTCCTTTTGCGCTGTTGGTTTGAGTGGCTCACAGCTCCCCAGCAGCTGAAGGCACAGCACACCCAGTCATCCATTTACACGCCCTGGCAGCATTTCAGAAGCCAAGACAACACCAGTTTGTAGTACAGATGAAGAGATGGGCTGACCTGATTGATGGAGTTGGCAGCACAGGACGCCAGTCCAGTTCCGAGGGAGGCGAGCAGGAAACAGGTCAGGTCAAAAGGGACAGGGGCCATGGCAAAGCCAGCAGACGCAGTGCTTACAACCAGAGCTGCAACACAAGCAAGAGCACAGTTCAAAGCATCAGCAAGAAACCAACTCCTTCATACATACCACTAGAGTTAAGGCTTTTAAATCCTGTAAGAACCCTTGTGCAGATTAACTTTTTGCTACTGTTATGGGCCAACATAGCTCCAGGAACTGCATACAATTCATACTAACAATCTGCATAAAGAAGTGAGAAGGAGAACTATCAAAGATGAAACGAGAAACCCAGAAGCATCAAGACATTAGTAGAAGAGGTGAGAATAAAACCTGTGCCTCTTCATTTCCTAATTTATGGATTTACTACAGGATCAAACTGCCTCACGCAACATGCACAGGAGACGCGTTTGTTCCAGTATGTTCCACAAGGCACTGCAAAGTCTAATGTGGAAGAAAAACAGCAAGAAAAATCCCAAACTGAGACACATGCATTATATCCAACTATAGAAGGAACCGAAGCAGAAAGCCAAAGAGAGACTCAGGGCACGTAGGCTACAGCTGGTGAAGCCAGCAACTTCACTGTGCAAATATCTGTTCACGCTGCTCCCATCTAACGTGTCCATTTCAGGCAGAAGGTACAATCACATGATGACATGGACCCAGCAACTCTTAAAGGCCTCAAAATTTGAGTAGATTAATAAAAATCCATTTCAGTTTTGTCATCCAAAATTATAACTTTAGTAAAGGACTGCAAATCCCATCCTTAAAATGAAAGCTACCCAAGTCTCAACCCTAATATTGCAATTACCCAAATAATAGGTCTTATGAACCTCACTTTTGGCAGGAAACAGCACGACATGAAAAATTTCTTACACTGTAAAAGTCAACACACTTACTGAATATCTTGCTCATGACCTTGAACCTTACAATCCAAAATTAATAGTTACTAAATAGAAAGCATTTAAATTTTATTCTACATGCAATTACATGTTCCAGACTGCAGGTAGCTCAAATCAAAGCATCAAAATGTTCTTATCTTCCCGATTCCTACAAAGTATCCTGTTTGTCTGAAGTTAAGTGGCAAATAAATAACCTTTGCTGACTGAAAATACCTGGATTATCTACTAAGCAGAGTTACTTGAGATGAAAAACTAAATGTCATGGCAGAGACCTGCCAGCAAGGATGCACATGCGAAGTTTTGAATTTCAAGAACTGTGTCTGCATAAGAACCTTAGGATTTAATCCTAAAAAGACAGTGAAGAAAACTTGCTGCTCATCAAAGCTTTCTGCTAAGTATTAAAAGCCATTGGCAGCTGAATATTATTATAACAATATACATAATATTGTCACAAACATTAATTATTTAGCCTTGTGATGGATTCACAGGATGTTGTGCAGATGGCTGTGCACGGGCTGCCTGATATGAGGGTAAGTCCCCCGGCTTCCATTCCCCAAGACATCACCTCCCTGTCCGTGCGGCCCTTCAGCCGCTCCTAAAACAGAACGAATCTACAGTGCAGCCGTATCCCTCCGAGAAGCTGTGCAATAGCCACAGAGCCTGTAACCCCACCGGACAGACCAACAGACATGCAGGTACTGAACTCTTTTGAAGCACTGGACCCCACTTAGTATGTAAATACATTAGCAGCTTGGTTTCAAAATGCTCGGATCCTTCTTAGTAGAGCGCACAAGAAAATATGGAACGCACTGGTTTACAACTGATGGAGTTAAATATGCCAAAAGGATGATGGCAAAACAGCAGTGTTTGCACTTCTAAGAGTGATTACATGCTTTTTTTTTTGCATAATAAATCACATATTCACTTCTAGACAAGAATTTAATTAAAACTTATCTTAGAGAGCACTTTACACCAATTTATTATGGGAAAACACCAACTCATCTACTGAACAAGAAAGGTGGAGCAGACTGGCAACCAGTCAGTGTAACATTACCATTACACTGACCTCAAAGAAATTCTAATACTGTACAGCTACAGCACTAATTAAAGTCCCCATTGATTTCTCCAGATTAATTTCAGCCAGTCATTTCAGTGTGACTTATCAGGATCTCATTAAAAAAGGCTGTAGTACATCCTCGCACTTACCCCACCGAAACAGGTATTCTCAGTTGCTGGGGCAGTGCTCTGAACACCAGGCATCGTTCCCCGCTTGTCTCACTGCCCAGCAATTCAAATGCAACACGTTAAGAGTAAATAAGAAAATGTTCCCTTTGGATTGGGAAGTTTATTTTCTTTTACTGTGGAAGCAATAATTTACCCTTCTACTTTCCCCATGAAGGAAAAGTGTATTTAATTGAGATCACATCAAGGGAATGAGGTCATTGACTCTGTTTGTTTTTTAATCCCTGTTAGTTTAGTGCTTTAGGGGCCAAATTAACTTCACCTTATTGCATAATAGACGGAATTGATCTTTTCAAGATTTGGTCATTAGAGTTGGCATTTCACATGCCCTTCAAAAAGAAGCCAGATTTAAACTTATGATATCAGCCTGAACCTAATTTTCGGTCTTTTAAACATCTTTAGCTGCAACAAAAATTAACAGGGGACATTCATCTCTCATTTCAATGTAAATGAAAAAGAAAATGTTAATGGACTGGTGACAAAGAGAGTGAATTACACTGTTTCTAGTGTAAAAACACATTTAAGGTCTAGTGTATTCTTTACATTCCTCTTCAGCTTCATTGCAATGTGATCTGCCTTTATAAATCCCTGCATTTGTATTTATAGCACATGAATCACTACGCCATATTTTGTTTGCCTCCTATTAAGAAGTATCCAAGCCAAAACAAAAGCATAGAAAGCCAAAGCACACCAATTCAGCTTTCAATGTCCTTTGTACTCCTGTACTGATGATATATCAGTACATGTAGAAGGACAAAAGCAAATGCAGTTCTAATTTAATTTACCAAACAATGTCACTATTTTACTACAAATGCTTATATACTCCTAAAAGAAAACTAGCTTTCCAAAAGCTGATAGAATTCTCCTTGTGGAGTTTTCACACCCTGGTGTCTGGAAAGCTAAATGCAGCATCAGTATTAGTGCTAGACAACGGACCAATGTTTCCTTTATAAGCTTCAGTTTGTTTGGGTGCAGGCATAGCTAAATTTGCTTGCAGATTATAACCTGCACACCAGGGAAGGCCAAGCTCCTGAAGCAAACTTAAATTTGGGACAATAATTTGAAACCAGTCTTTGCATCATACCATATAAAGTTCAAGTGCAATATAACAGAGCAGATAATCTCTTTTTACCACAAGCAATTTTAAAATGCCTTGCAAAAAATAAACTGCAATAATAGTTTATTTCATTAGTCTTCCTTCCTTGTAGCATGGAAAACAAGTTGCCAGAAAGCTACCAATATTAAGCTTATTTTCTTTGATAGGATAACAGTCACTGTTTTAATAATGACAAAATGAGAACTACTTTGACAGGCATATGAAATATATTTCAAACGGAAAATAAATGTAGACTAGCAATAATCTAAAGAATACACACCGATAAATCCTTGCCAAAGTTTCTGGCCATATTACAGCTACCCTACCACTTAAAGAACAAATGCCATTACTCCAGAATAAAGTGGAAACGTACTGGAACACGGCATAGGCAGCTTATTTAGTCACTGTTGCTCCATTACACTGTGGTTTGGTAACACTCAAGAGTCAGTATGCAAAGCTGGATATCCATCATCTCTGTTTTACAAATACCCAACAGACAGAGATGAAGCAGGATGTTCATGATCACAGCGTAATCTCCCCATCCGCCTTCCTGTGGAAGGAGCTTCTAATGATCAGATGGAATCAAAATATGTAAACCTTTAAAAACAAACATCAAACAAATTTATGGGGCTCCTCAGAGAATTGATTATATCAGTCTTGTGACTGTGACCATAACATGCGCGTTACACTTTGATGGGAAAAAAGTAACGTAGGTTTCATCCTGATTTGACCTTGATAAACCCTGGACTGGCTCTACTAAAGCTGACTAATTACTCCAGATGTACAGAGGTGTAAACTCCTCAGGCTGGCCTATTTTAGCTCTGAGGTACTGACCATGACAAAACCAGAACTCATTTACCCTCAGCTCTTCTCACATGAGGTTAATAGGATATTGGGTTGAACTCTCCGAGAGCTGGATATAACCAAACAACATCCCATAACCTCAATGGGAGGAACACAGCAAAACATAAGCTTACGTGGAGGAAGTTCCCAGGTTTCTTAGTGTTTCAACAAACAGTAACGAAGTGAAGCAAAGGAGAGTTCCTGATAGAGACAGAGATGCTTTGCAGCAGTAAGGACAGTAACATGCTGCAGCAAACTGCCCAGGGAACCTGCACGTTTCCCGGTTGGTTTTACGAACTAACAAAGCAACATCAAGTCAGAAATGATATACCTAAAGGTGATCCTGCCTTGGGGGAAAATAAATGAGATGGCTTCTTGAAGCGTCCCTTTGAGGTCCTCATGATTCTGCATGGGTATTGCACACACCGCACCAAAGCAAGATACCAAGTGCAGAGAGATGTGAAACAAGTCTTCAGTACTCAGCACAGAAAAGCAATGTTCAACGTGCTTTAATGGACGGACTATTGAAATGTACTTTGAAAAAAATACTACCATAACTCTGAAACACCTTTGAAGACTCAGAAGGTAGAAGTGCTTGGCAATGAGATGCCGTGAAAGAAGAGACAGACTTTAGGGGAGAGACCGTGACTCCAGAGATATGATCTCTGGATAGACAACCACCAGTTAATACACAACTGTGAATGAAAAAGAATCTTTAGATACAAATTAATGTTTGTGAAGAGAGGTGAAACTGATAACTGCAGTAAATAAAAATATAAAGGAAAGGTAGATAAATGTTTGAAACATACAGGCTCTAGGATGACTTTCTGAAGTCACCCTTCCCCCAAATTAAAAACTGAAGTTCATTTTTCCTGTGCTTTTGCATGTAGCTCATCGTAGTTTTCATTCATGATCACTGGGGAAAACATTACTTAAATGCAAACTTGAAGTTAAATTTAAGATGAGACAACCTGAAATTCTCAATGTTTGCATTATAAATCATTGTCATTGCTGACAATGCAATGCAGAGTTTGAGACTGCTACTTGTCTCTCTCTATACTGAGTTTCATAAACTCCAGGATGAAGTTGAAAACAATGACGCAGTTCTGAAAAGCGATCAGACGGCTGCATTAGCTTTCCAAGTGCCTGGATGGTACGACACAGCTGGTCAGACAGCAGCCACCACAGAACACTGCAAAGAGAAAGGGTGGAAATTGAACCCAAAAAGGTAGATTATGCGACAAATAATTAAAAGTTCCCTAATTGTTTTCTATGGCAAAAGAATATAAACAAAACCCTTTTCCTGTTGGTAAGGCAGAGCTTCTAATGGCAGAGTCACAAGAGCTGCAGTTTACATGAAGCAGGAGGGTATGGTAATAGCCTCTCATTTCCTTTCAAAGGTGAATTACAGTTCAGAATACAAACAAACATTCTCTTTACTTCAGCAGCGGGAAAAGAAGGGGGCATAAGGAAGTCCCATTTTAGCATAATGCAGAGTTTGTTTTTTTGTTATTTCATACCCTAAAAAGTATAAATACAGACTCTGCCAAAAAAACCCACACAGGATATGAGATCTATCAGAACTTCATGGGTGAAAGGAGTTGAGTTGTGTGTCATTTGTAACTTAAAAACTGACCTCAGAATTTATTTGTCTTTTAAAAAAAAATAAAATCAAAGAACTACTCCACTATATTCTTCACAGAATATATAATTTATCTAAATGATTACACAAGTTGGAAAAAAAGCTAATTGATTTCCTTGCTCTGCACACCAGACCCAATATTTTTCCTGCTCCTGTCTCCTACACTATTCTGTGCCCAATAAAAACCAACAACAGAGCTCCCCTCCTGCAAACTCTTCTTCATCCAACTTACTCCTTTACACTTTCTACTTCCAATAAAATCTCCCCACCCCAGATCGTCTTCCCCCCCAGATACATAAAGATCACAACGGGAAGAGAGATTAAGTTTTCTTCTAGAGATCTAACTTCTCAACAGGTACAGCGTTCACGACACTTCCCTTGGACCAAGGACAGCACATCTCAAAGCGCAGACTCACACAAAACAACAGACAGTCATGAAGTGAACGAAATCCTGCAAGCATTGCCTTATGCAGGTTTCAACAACACCCTGGTTTAAAACCAGAGTGGTACTTACCTGTCAGTATTGCCTTTTGCAGTTAAACAAGAGCCTGCTAGAAGCTGTTGAAAAGTTCGGCAGCGACACTGATGCCACACAACGAAAGTATCACATGAAATTATTTTCTCCAGAAAAAGCCACTCTTCCATCTTGGTGTAGTTCTTGAAATTCACATTTTGAGGAGCACCAGTTATACTCTGAGGTGGTACTAACACTAAGCTTACCCATAAAGAATATCAGCAACAGCAGTTCATTCTCTCCCTCTCCTTTTTAAGGCAGTCACTTAATCATTACATTTTAACTTAATTTCTGGATCTACTGAGATTTTAAAGATTTAATTCTACTTCAATAACTAGGCAGCTTGCAAGTTCACATAAAAGAGCCACTTAAATAAAATCACCTAATTGAAAATACGGCAAAAGAGCTAATTGTTCATACAGCACAACTTATCCATGGTGAACCCAACAGAAAGAAGATATTACTAAAACCCAACAGGGTGGGGGAGAAAAAGGCGAGACCTGTATGATGCAGAAAGAAAGAGGAGGCAATAGTTGAGGTTGTATTTCCAACAGCTCTGTGGCACATCTGAAGTACAATAATCCTGGTAACGGCTGAATGTGCCAATAACAGATTTATATTACTAAATTTTAAATTACCAAAGCTAATACGTAAAAGTGACACAATAAAGTATCAAAAGACATGCTTCTCGTCCCTCGAGTCCACTAACCCAACTCTATACCAGCATAACATAAAGACCTTGAGTTTTTAAAAAAATAATGAGGAAGAACATTTGGACATATAGACAAGATCAGGTTTGTCAAGTCCAAAAGATGAAGCGCCTCATCAACACTGATAATTTTTCTGTAATAAAAAGCCTTATAGTTTAAATGACAATTGTACACTGTATGTGGTCAGTAGAATTTTTCCATGGAGAAACAAACAATGAAACCATATATACTGCAAGACAAAAACTGAATTCTGGATTTTTATAATACCAAATTATTATGGCAAAGAACAACAGTTTTATTCTCAAGAACTTATTTCACCCACTGGAGAGAGCACCACAGTAGAGACTTAGAAAATTGTATTTCTGTTCTCGGCCCTGATACAGACAAGATGTAAGGCTCTGGTAGATCAGTAGAGCTTCCTTAAATGTAAAAGTATATATAGCACTACCTATTGGCAAATAAGTAATTTATAGTTGTGGCATATTACTGTACGAGTAAGGGAAAATGTAGCTAGACTCCAAGGCATTTGCTTAACAAACTGCTGGTTTCAAGATACGCTGTCCTTGACTAGAAGAGTAAACTATACCTTATTTTAGAAAATTTAATTGGTCACACAAACACCTTCCTTTATAAGTTATTAAACTATTCAGATTACCTTTTCTTGGTAATTTTAATACTAATTCCACACTAAGCGCTACTAAAGAGAAAGATAAGTAAGACAGAACATTGGTAAACTTAAGCATGTCGACTTTAAATACTTAATACAAGGCTTGTAAATTCACTTCCTAATCCAGTTTCACTGAATTTTTTGTACTAATGCTTGATTATGATTCCCTCCCAAGCTCCTCCTCACTGGTTTTAAACAAATTTAACGGGAAAACTATTAAATGCTTCGTAAAGCCATTTTTCCCTACACACATTTGATGGAATTGATCCAAGTTCTTTACTAAAGTGGGAATTATCACACAAAGACCTACACAGTACCAGTAAGACTCTAAAGAACTCTGATATCCAACAGGATGCACAGAAGTGAAAAAAGTGTCCAGTAGTACCTGTAAGCTTAATTTTGGACAAGCGTGCCAAAATTCCTGGCAAATCATCCAGCTGTAGCTTCATTTCTTTCCACTGTCTGTCGTCTTTGGATTCTGCTCTTACTGGTGTTACCAAGTCTTCAGCTTCTGCAGCTGGCTTCATTTCTCTCAACCCATTTCTGCTTGATGTCTCAGACAAAGGTTGATGAACAGGTAAAATCTTGTGAATAACCTTTTTTTCTCGATCCAATTGCTGAAGCTCACAAAAAGGAGATGGAACTGAATCTGACTTCGGTTTCACTCGTTGGCTGAGGTCTTTGTTGTACTGTGTTACATACTAAACAGAAGGAGAAACGTTAAGATGAAGAGTTGTTTCTGTCTGCTACAGGTTATTAACACCAATGTTACTGCTATGCTATTCTCTTTGTTAGAATTACTTCCTATGATGACATGAATGAGTTAACCTGAATTTCAAACACTTATGAGCAAAAATGGTTCTGAAGTTGGGCAAGAGATTACAAAGGCAGTTTTTCAACTCACAGCTGCCTCAATAATATTTGCTTAAGCCTGAAGTATTGCTTCTGGATAAAATTACTTCCTCCCCTGTAGTTTCAACAGCAAACTCATATCCAAAACCACCCGATAATATCCTTTAAAGGTGGATTGATCAGTTGTAAATCAAACACAGAGGTACACACATGTCCATGACAGCCCCAGTCTCCAAATATAAGCACTAAACTTTTTGCATCTTTATGATATGAAAAAAATCAGAAAAATGCCGTCTCTCTCCTATGATATAAAACCATGTCCCACATGAGATGATCAGACTTAACCAAACAAGACTTAATTTTCAGCAGGAGTTCAAATGAACATATATTGAACAGAAGTTAGGAGACAATTGTTTCCCCTTTTAGAACTCTTACAGAATGAAACACAGAATAAGAAAAAGAGCATTTACCTTCTCTTATCTTTTTGTTTCCTTTCCCAAAATATTCTATACATTTCAAGAACGAGAGACAGGCATAAAAAGACTGAGCTTTCAACTAATCATGTTTTAAAGCACACATTAATAATTATAATGAGAGGGGTCTGAGACTGTGAATGAATGATGTGAATTAAAATCAACAGCCAAAAAAGAAGAATTTGATAAGTGCTGGTGATCCCCAGAAGCATGGAAGAGACCCCCATTCTCTTGCATCATACAGGACTGAAGCTCAAAAAGTACCAGCAGATGTACACCCTTCTTGCAGTCAAAGCGGTCATTCGCCATAAGGTTTAGTCTTATCCATACTTCATGGGTACAGCTCCAAAGCACAATGAACAGAACCCAGCTCGGGGAACAGCAAAATACTTGTTTCACTACCATCCCCTTACACATGATACAACTGTTTAAGCAGAATATGCAACTGCAAAAGTTAAAATGATAACTACAGCTCTTAATACCTAAAATTACCAGCACACTGTGGAACATAACCCATTAAGTTAAGAAGCTCAGGAGTTTTAAGGCAAATTAACTAATTAACTCCAGTCAAAACACACTACCTCCACAAGTGAGCTCCATCCAGCATTTGTATGACTGCTAGCCAAGATTTGCCTTTCTTATTAGCATTTTTATAAATAATAACCTTAGAAACCATTTCCTGTTTCTCAACAGGAGAGAAACACCCCACCTCAAAGGCACGGAAAGCCCCCCATCAAGTAGAGGGCACACTGCAGCACAAGGCATGGTTCATGCTACGGCAGGTTTCCTCCAATCTCTAATGGTTTAGATGCCAGTGGGGTGCTCGACCCTGATGCAATGCAGAAAAGGAGACATGTGGATAATAAAAGCCTGATAAAAACATTATTTTTATCAACTAGTCTCCATTTTGACTCATCACACGGGACAAAATTAAATAAAGAACGAGAAACATGGGATAAATACACTCCCTGACTTACCATTCGTTTGAGGAAGTTAAAGTACTGAAACGTAATCAATCTGTCATTGGCTACACGGCACAGATGTACAAACTGGCATGGTATCTGCCGTATTCCAGTGCTCTTCAGGTGCCAAACAAATACTCCTATTCAAAGAAAAAACGAGTATGTGAGATACCAGCTCCTTCTCTGCCGCTCAGTTTGCTTCTCAGTCCGACTACAGTGTCTGTTGCCAGCTGTGACACAACACACCCCTACAAAGGGGAACCAGGGCTGCTCGGGTGGGGAGAATCACGTCTGCAGGCTTCAGGTTAAAGAACTGAACCCGTAAGCTCACCCTAATGGTTCTGGGGTTTTCTTCCAAGTCTCCCAGCTCCCCAGAGACACGCTTTTAGCCTCTTCTTCCATGGCAATCTCTACACGCTACAGATTCAATTACCTTGGTAAAATGGCACAAGCAGCACTGACAAGAAGCAGCTGACATGGGGCAGCACCAAAGCCAAACCCATCCAGAGGATGCCCCTGCGTGACACGACACCTGCATCCCTGTACAGAGGGATGTATACAGAGACATGGGTCCGTGGGTCACTGTACACAGCAGCCCCAAGGACTCCCCCGCGCAGCCCCGAGGCCTGACTCCTCCGCGCAGCCCCCAGGGTCGACCCGACCGCGGTCCCGGCCCTGCTCGCCCCACCGTCCCGCACAGCGCCGGGCGCGGCCCCCCTTCACCTCCAGGCCCCGCCAGGGCCTCGCTGCCCCGCGGGCGGCCATACCTGCCAGCGCCCGGGGCGGGCTGCAGCGGCGGGCAGCACTCATCGCCTCTAGCGCTGTTCCCGCCGCCCTCTCTCCTCACCGCCTGGGCGCCGCCATCTTGCCCGGCATGACCTCCAAACGCCTTCCGGGTCGGCGCTTCCGGTGGCGGGGCAGGCGGGGCCGGTTAGTCACGGGGAGAGGCTGCTCCGCGGCTGGCCGGCCTGCACAGCCCGCAGCCCGCGGGATCGGGTGAAGGCGGGCTCCGGCGGTGTCTGTGGCCCCGCCGTTCCCGGGCCGGCGCGGCGGGAGCCCTGCAGGGGCCGAGCCCGCCGCCTCCAGCTCCACGTGGTTTTGCAAGAGCGGGGAGCCCCGTGGGGGGTCGTGCGTGGAGGGGCGGCCCGGTGGGGGGTGTGCTCAGCGTTGGTCCTGCAGAGCAAGTGCTTGAGCAGCGTCCCACTGGGCGTCCCGAGCGGGTGGATTGCAGGTTTGGGGTATACGAACAGATCAGGGTATCGGGGGGTGCGGGGGCCGGAGTGGGGAGTCCAGACGCTTTTTCCCATGGAGCAGCAGCCCGGAGCCCGGCCTGGGGCACCCGCACGGCGGCTTGATTCTGCTGCTGTTGGCAATTCCCTCATCGCATCCTGCGCTCTTGGCAGTTAGCAGTTGCAGACTGGATGTGGCATCTGTGACAGAGCAAGAGGGTGCCATGGAGTGCGTGGAGAGGTCGCTTGTAAGGCAGCCAGGGGGTGTCTAGTTAAAAGTAAATTCTTTCGTGAGGATACGGAGTTATCATTCCCAGAAGGACCTGAGCTTTAAAGAGCCAAAGGCTTGGTAAAAATAAATTAATAAATCTGTATTTTGTTCCTAAAGTAATTTTTGAAAATGAAAGTTTGATTTCTCTACCCCTTGGGTGAAGTTAGGTGTTGCAGGAGGTCAGCTTGAAGAGCTGACCCAGCTGTCATCTCATCCTCCCCTCATACGAGTTCTGGGGGTGGCTGGATCCCTCGCTAAGCTGACACAACTTGATAACCTGGAGAGAAACGAAACGCTTGTTTTGCTGGTTTAACTGTTTGAACTCGCCCAGCACAGGATTTGATAGGTTGAAAGCTGGTGCAAGGCACAAAGGAAGGGGCCTTAACTGGAGTCTGAGCAAAAAGGGAAGGGAATGGTTAGGACTGCTCAAGCTCTAAAGTGTAATTGCACCCCTAGGCACCTTTAAAATGTTTTCTCTTAAGAGTTTAAGTTCAGGAGATGAAAGCTATAAGTCACTTAAATGCTTTTGAAAATCATTCTCAATATTTCAACATGGAAATCCTGCTCAGAACCATCTTCCTCCCAGGCTTTCATTTCTTTATAGTACTTAAATTCATGCAAAAGTCATCTTAAATCATTATTAGGAAGATAAAATGAAAACACTCACTCTAATTCACCAAGAATATCCTACTTCAAAGCATTTATTTCCACTCTCTCCCTACTGGGGGGCTGGGGAGAAATTAGGACTTCACATTTCTTACAATTAATATCCTGTTTCACTCTGAGTTCTCATCACTCAGCATATATCACTTCGCAGTTCCTGTTTGCATCTCTAGTTTTTGTAACTTCTACAGATTCAGTCTCAACTTAAATTTAAACCTGAAAACCAAAATAAACATCGCGTAGCAAACACACAACAATGGTTACATAGAGGGCTGGAATGGTTGGTTGGGTTTAGGGCAGTTTGGGTCAGAAAGGAAAAGGCTGAGGTAGCCGAGTGTTCTGTGTCAGTGCTGAGATTTAGGGTTTAATGATTTTCACTGCCTTTCACTTGGGCAATAAATTGCACCCCTGGAGAGAGGGGGTAAAACACTACTTTTCTAATTAAGGAGAATGTTATCCAGAGGCTTCAAGACAGAGCAACACCTCCTTGTGGAAACAATAATGATGATTTAGGGCACACAGAATGTCACGTACCCAGCTGGGTATAACCACTAATGCTATTCCTAAAGAGAAAGAAATTCTTAGGATTTTTAGTGGACACAAGTATCCAAATGTCAGTTGTATGTTGGCCTAAAATAACTCCACAGGCTTTGGATCTCGTTACTGAAGGTTTGGGTCTGCACAGCACTGATTCTACAGAAGCTGGCTCCATGAAATACTGAAGGCTGCAGAAAGCACCTGGGTGCTGCAAGGGATTATAGAAAAGAGGGTACGGCCTTGCCAGGGAGCTCTGGGCACCTTCCCTGCTCAGCTCCCACAGCCTGGTTCATAGCAGCCCAGGTACCAATGTCACCAGGCCACATGGAGGGTTGCAGAAGACTCATCTCCTGTCACAGGACTCCAAGGTCAAGCACCGTTTTGGGACAGAGTGATTCCTAAAGCATCTCGAACTTCACTAATTGCTAGGATGGGCAATTGCTCGGTATCTATCACTACTTCCCCACAGTTATAAAGTAAACACTGCACCTACAGGTCCGTTTTCAGGGTGATGCAAGGGGCATTTAACCACGCGACTCTCATTAATGTGAATTATAAAGCACATATTAACAGCATTATACGATCCTTTTTCCTATTAGCACTATCATAAATCTGAGTGGTGGGGCTTAATTAGATCTCAGCAGCAGAATGCAATAGTTTGATACATGAAAGGGCAAATTTGTGGACACAGCAAACTATTATTATACTTTAATCTCAAAATCTCTCCTTCTCTTCCTCATAACACCAACAAGGCTTCTTGTAAGATTGATTTGTTGTCAGAAAATGATTTAAAGACCGACTGTAAAAATATTATATTTTCCTTGCTTCATAGAATGTGGCATTGATGTTAAAGCTCCACAGAGACTTGATGTACTTTCAGATAGGGAACTCTAAAAGCCAAGCACAAAATAAATAAGATGGCATCCTGCTGTTATTGTGGTAACCTTTACAGATCATTTCAGAACTGTGGTTGTTGTGTAGTCAGTAATACACCACGGGGGAAGCTGGAGCTCGGTGCAATTCTACCCTGGTCAGCTGAAGCCCAATTGCATTTGCCTTCTGGGGGCCCAGTTACAGAGTGTAACAGAAGAAATGGTGTCCAAACTGAAGGGTACTAGGGCATATCAGAAACACAGAAGTAACAGATAAGAACTAAGACATTGTTAAAGGCCAAGCCAAACTGTAGTGGTAGAAAGTTGATTGACTGCTTAAGGCATCTAGACTGAGCAGAAGGTACCTGGGCACCACCACAGTTACATCCCTGATGAGACCTCCTCAAGTCAGGGCTTGTCCCTATGTCAGGGTTTGAGAAACTCCCAGTGATCCTGATGACCTGTTCAGTAGTTCCCGGTGTCACTTGTAACGGCATAGGTTTGAAAGTTTCTGGTTTTTTCTGCAAATCAGTGTTTCTGGTGCACAAGCTTTATATCAATGCAAAATTGAAGCATAAATATATTTGGGTCTTAAATAAAGAAATCCCACAGCCAGTAGCAAAATCTACTGGTACTGAGAGCCTGACACATGCTAATTCCATTCTATTAAACCCTTGCCCTCAGCAAGTAACTCCAAGTGGAACATAGCAGGTAAAAAATCCCACACCAAAACCCTCAAGCTCTTCCCACCATCCCAATTACGATGTTTTGGAGTAGTTAAAACTTCCAAGAAAAACTGAAATAGTAGTTCTGGTAGATCAGGTCTCAGTAGCCTTTCTGAAGCAGTGTGCCAGACTAATTTCTTTCCCAAAGTAGAGTTCAAATATACCATAGGAAATCAGCAGAAGCTAGAAATTGCTGCCTCTTCCCAGCTGTCAGTGGTGGCCTTGTGCTGACCCTGTGATATGCCATTTTTTGGCAAGCCCAGTGTTGCTTGCTCACCACCTGCAATGGACTATGGGTTAGAATAGCTTACCTCAAGTAAAAACCTTCCAGCCTTTCCTTAGGCAGAGCTTTGCTGAGTGTCTGGTGTAAATGCAGCTGTGATCAGATTTGGAGTTGACATCAAAACTGGTGCAAACATACAGGCAATGGGAAGTAAACACTGATGACTTGAGATGAACCATACGAAGGGCGGAGTGAGAGTTGTCACCCCTAAGAAATGGCAAGGCCTGCCTTAAGGCAGCAGCGACCAGCCCTGCAGATTCACATAAGAGCTACATAACCCGCTGCAATCCCCCATCACATCAGCCATCCCTTTCTAACTTGCCCTGCCATTGCTGTTTCTGACAAGCAGTGGTACCTCTTATCCCATAAAGTTTTCAGCCAGGGTCAACAATAGCTATTTCCAGCAGCCCTTTGCCCTGAAACCGACATTCTGAAGAAAAGGACCTGTGTCCTGTGTTCTTTCAGCTGAGAATTGCTGCCTGAATATCACCAGAGCCCCTTTCTATTTTTTTTTTTTTATACCTCCTTTCAGAGGCCTTTCTTTTCCTGGAAAATCTATGTGAAATTCCCAAGCTGCCTAGGACTCAAAAGATCTAATAAAAATAAGATTTATTAAGAGCAGAGGGAGGAAATCAGATTAAAACTGAAGAAACAGCTTGCATAACTGATCTCCTATACTCAGCAACTGCTCAGGAAGTGCTCGGTGCACACTCATTAACTGTTTTGTGGAAGCGCTTTTCAGCCCGACAGCCCGAAAGGCAGGCAGCGGTCTGCAGAGTGTGTCTTCTCCACAGATATGGCCATTAGCTGCACAAAGCCCACCAGTGCTCACGCTCGCAGCTTCTCGGCACCAGATGCAAAGCTGTGTTTTGCTAACCCAGTAGTAACTCGTTTTGCCTACAGCTGGGAGGGCCAGACCTCCTCTGGGAGCTGCGGAGGGACCCCAGGCAATGCATTGGCCAGAGGAGCTCAAGGCACCCAGAATCTCCAGCTCCACAGCCCGGTATCCCCCACCCCAGCCAGTATCTCTGCTTCTGCCCACCACCAGCTCACAGTGGGAGCAATACGTGCATGCTCTAAGACCTTTAGGATGGCTCTTTCTGCTTCTCCCTGTGCCCCATCACTCTTTTCTGCTCATCCTAAGGCTGTGATTTGCTGTCTGTACCAGCCCACCACCCTGTCCACCTCCTGCTGTGGTTTGGATTAAAGCCCACCCTACAGCACCCACGTTGGCCGGACCCCTGACTCGGATTTCTTCCTTGGTGGCATTTTTGCCCAGGTAGGTAGCGCTCAGCCCCAGCAGTACTCGTGCTGAGAGATGTGACAGGCAAAGCATCACCCATCTGCTCGGTCCCTGTCTCCCATTCCTCTGCGTGGGCTGACTGAGCATGATGAAACCCCCTGTGCCAAGCTCCAGGAAACAGCTTCAGCTTCCTCCTCATTTCGAACAATGCCCAAACAGTCCTAATTCAGTCGCTGTGGGCTCCAGCTCCTCACTCTTTACTGTCCTCATTTGGATGCCTTTGTCTCTGTTCTTCAAATGTAGATTTTGGTCTGAGTAGTTCTACCAGCCGCCCTTGACCTTCACCAGCCATCTCCCTGCTTATCCTTTGCTGTGTCCAAGCATGGCACTGTTCTTTCACTTCTGCCTCCACTGACAGAGCTTCTCCTCTTTACTTACGGTTTCTTATGACTTCTTGCACAGATAACATGTCACACAGCTTTATAGCTTCTGGGTGTTTTTCCTGCTCTTTCTCCAAAATGAAATGAAGAGGGAGCAAATGGATTTTGGACTGTCTCTCAGTGCAGACCGTATTCCCTACTGTTTCTTAGATGCAGTGTTTCTCCTTGTTTGTTGCCACCCCAGCCAGGTGTGCAGGGATGCTGTGGGCTTTGAGGGTTGGGAATGGAGATGGCCACCACAAGAGGAGCATGGCCTGGAGAAATGATCCAAAATGTGACAGTGGCTGTGAACCTTACCCCGAAACCCACTGGGGCCTTCATGGACTGCTCCTCCTCCTTACCCAGCGGTGGAAGACCACGGCTACCCCAAGGCACATCTGCTAGTGCTCCAGTACTAGTGCTAGTGCTAGTGCCTTCCCACCCATGTAGGTCCTGCAGGCACCTGCCCCTATTCAGGGAAGGACAATTCGCACTGTCTGAATTACTGCCCAACCTAGTGTGTGAGAAAGCAGCTCAGCCATACCCAGGCATTTACAAATTATCCTTTAGAATTACATGTCGTTTGGAGATTCTGGACGTTCAGATAATTCAGCTGAACTTCAGAGAACCAGTCATAATCTGTAGGCTTTGTCTGGAAACAAACCCCAAACCAGCTCTTACTAGAAGCAATCAATAAATGCTTTCATTGACTTAAATGGAAGTTGAATCAGATCCACTGCTAACACTCACACATCCCTAATTAACTGTGCACTGCATCACTGAGGTGAGGGGAGATAGCTCCTCTACCCTTCCAGTGAAAGCTGTGTCTGAAGCCACACTGGCAACCTGGTGCTCAGTCACAGCTGGGTTTGTGCAAGACGTCCTCTGCTGTGGTAGCCGCAGCACAGGTGCCTGTAACATCAGCACAGCTTGCTCAGCGCCTCGTGTTATTCGTCTCACAGACTTCACAGCTTTCCAGCAAGTTTCTCGTTCCGTGTTACATCCTCCTGCCCTGTACTATTTCAAGCCTTTATGTAAGAAGCTTCGCAAGCCCCTTAACACTAGGTTGTTTGGACAGTTGTTCTGCAGCAGTACTTCTTGGATTCAGCAAAAATGCCTTCTGCTGTCGTAGCAGCACCAAACACGTAAGTGTAAATGACTGACTTGCAAGGGTAACAACACTCCTGAGCTTTGCAATTAGGCACAGTGATGCTATTATATAATTGATCTAGGGATCTCATAAATTATTCTTTTTAGAGTTCTGAGCAGTTCTGAGAACACCCAAAATCAGATTAGGGAGAGCTGTAATGCCCACTTTCCTTGCTGAAAGGACATCATTGTTTTATTTTGTGACCTGGTGGGTGTGGAAGCAGCTTTGTTCTTACAGCAAACCCAGCTGCGTGATGGCCGTGCTGAGACTGGCAGGATTTCTGTCTGCTCCTCTGCCTACCTCATCCTCACCTCAAAACAGTGTGAGAGCAGTGATAGCAGATCCTGGTATAAATAATGTAGCCCTTGGCAACTTCTCAACAGTGAGAGACTGAACTGCTCACAGAAGGAGAGGAGGGTGGCACTGAAGGGACAGAGCGTGCTGTGGGCAAGAGTTGCTTGGGCTTTATCCCCACCGCTTTGCCCATGCACTTGCTGGCTTGACCTGCAGTACATGGCAGGCAGCCAAGCTAGTCCTCCCGCCTGGGGCTGCCGTTTTCACACATCGCACAGGTTAAGTGAAATTTGGGCCTGTTAGTACTTGGATTGATCCCTAAGCAAAACCCGTAGCGCTGCAAGAAGTGGTCCTGGTGACTCAGGTGCTGGCACGTTTCCTTCTGAGTCAGTGCTGAGCCTGTGCCCAAGCATAGTATGGGGGCACGGCATGGCAGGAGGCTTTGCCTTTCAGGTGTGGAACATAACTGAGGTCATGACCACTCATCATCTTATTCCCCTTATGCTTTCAAACCCTCTCTGCTTAGTTGCTGCCCGGTTGAGCTCTGGATCCCCCAGGAAGCAGCACTCCCTTGTAGTAATTTCCTTACACCTACCTCACCAGCTAGCACAGCCCTCGCTGGATGGGAGATGGGAGAGCTGTCTGGTTTCCGTCCTTCTCCTGGGTGTTAAGCTAGACGGGACCCTTGTGGGAGAAGAGTGAGACACTCCAGCGTTCCCCCTTACTGTGAAGGGAGGAATGTGTTATATTTTTTTCTAATTTGTGCATTAATCAATCCAGTTTCTGAGAAAAAAATGTCACATTAGAGAAACACACCAGAGTTGGCAACAGAAGATGCAGGGGAGACCCCTCAACACTACTGCTCTTAGCAGTAGTCTGTCCTTCCCCAGCGTCTAGCAGCCTGGGATGCTAGATGGCCAAAATAAATGAATGCCTTCGTGGCCTCCTCTGGACTCACTCCAACCAGTCGATATCCTTCTGCTGTTGGGGGCCCCAGAGCTGGATGCAGAACTGCAGGTGGGGTCTCACAAGAGCAGAGTAGAGGGGACAATCCCCTCCCTCGCCCTGCTGGCCACGCTGCTCCAGATCCAGCCCAGGATATGGTTGGTTTTTCTGGGCTACTAGAACACACGGCCGGCTCATGTTCAGCTTTTCATCCCCCAGTACCCCCAGTCCTCCTCCCCAGGGCTGCTCTCGATCCATTCTCCACCCAGCCTGTCCTTGTGCTGGGATTGCCCCGACCCCTGTGCAGGACCTTGCACTTGGCCTTGTTGAACTTGATGCGCTTGGCACAGGCCCACCTCTCACGCAGCCAAACAGCCATTTTTTGAAGCTCCTACATCCCACACCAAATAACCATGTTCATATTAGCCTCAGCAGTTGACAACCATAGCGAAGAACTTGCAGAAAGGATAACATTTATGAACATATCCAAATGATTCATAATGGGCTATTTAAAATAGCAAGAGATGAAAGAGGCAACCTACAGATAAGCCATTTTGAGATCCTCAGTAATTCAGAAGACTGTTTTTAAAAGTCAGGTTTTAGTTATCACAGATCTGTCCCTGCTGCTCTTCAGATAACAAGGTAGGCTGTTCTGATCAGGGTGAGAGCTCTCTTCCACCTAGGGCTCTTCATTTCACTGTGGCAGCTATCACACAGATATTGAAAAAAGCTCTACATAACTCACACCCACCTTCCATCTCCTGTACACTGCCAAAGCGATGAGCCTAAGCACACATTAAATTCAGCCGTATTTTCCGTGGGCTGGTTCCGCTCAATGCTGCCATATTCTAAGGGTTAATTTTGGCAAACAAGGGTAGCTGGTCAAGTAAAGTGTGTGCACCCCCCGGGCAGTTTTCATAGTCTGTCAGGCACTTGTTAACACACTAACCCATTCATTTTTTGATGAATTTGTGGCATGTTGGATACGAGCCAAAAGCTGAGCTGGAAACAATATTTATTTATATCTACACACAATAATTCATGTCTGCCCAAATCATGGACTTTCCCTAATCCACAGTATTTCAAAACATTTGCAGTTCTCTCAGCCAATTAGCATTGGCTTTGCTTGGCCTGATCTAGTGGAAAGAAACATAAGGCAGTAAAGGCAGCTGAATGCTTTGACAGAGGCTGACATTTCTTCCCTGGCTGTTTTATCAGTCCACAATTTAAAGATTCTCCTGAGCTGTAAAGTCATGCGATTAGTGCCATGACAAGCAATACTGGACATCCCGTACTTGTTCTATGAAAAGAGTCTTGCCGAATACCCGTCTGAACAAGAGGGCGATAGTTTTGTTTGCCTGAAACACAGTAAGAGCCTGCAAAAGTTGCTTCTTGAGAGCTATTTTCTCAAAGTGAATCACTATCCACAATCTGGAAGGAAGGAGTTGAGGCAGCCTACATCATCAGCTTGATGGATCACAAAGTTTTCATAGCATTGGTCTCTAGCCACCATGCTAAGCTACATGAAACATAAAACTCAGTATTTGGGTTGAAGAGAACTGCACAGCAGTATAAGAAGCCACTGAAGATATAGCTCAAAAATATCCTCCATGCCTTCTAAGCGTAAGAGGAAAAAAGAGGAAAGAAAAACAAGAGAAAAAAGGATTCAGGTTTGCTGAGTAGGTTTGCGAAGTATTTGGAGAAAAATGCAGCTTGGGTGCAAAGGGGTTTAGTGTCCATCAAAGCTAGGATGAGACAAACCTGCTGAAACCACAACTGAATCTGGGTATAACCACAATATGATGTTGTACCTGGGTGGTGTGGAGAGATTGGTGATGGTGTAATCAGAAAAACAACCTCTGAAATAGCACATGCCTCCCAGCGCTCTCAAAAGATGAGTATCATCAACCCTGTCATAGGGAGAGGGAAATGAAACTCAGGTTCACCCAAAATGCCATGAAGAAACCCCTCTGCTCCGTCCATTAGACCATTTCCTCATGTGTATAACTACTCTGGTTTTAAGGACTAATAATCATGGGGTTGCCCTATCTGGACCTGTGATAGGGAGGGGATAGCTTCACAGTGTCATCACCCAGGTAAGAGCTGGAGCAAGAAAAAGGAAGGTGTTTGTAAAGGAAAAATGATTTTCCACTTGTCTGTAGCACATATGGAGCCTGAGTAAAATCAGCCTGGCCAGTATCACTTATTAACCAGTCACATTGGTTTGTCAAGGCACTGTTTGCTTTCAAAACAGGCCAACATGACTTATTTATATGTGGTGGTAGCCCAGGTCTTTTTGGTCACATATTCACCTTCAGGAGACCTTTGTAATTTTCCATTCAGTCCAAGCAGTCTGTCTTTGGTATTTTCCAACAAATTCTTTCTTATTTCTGCAAAAAGAGTGAAGTTTAAGCCTGATTTTGTTACATGAGGAAACTTGAAGGAGTTGCATCATTAACAGCAACTTTATCTGACCTGAATTTGGCTACCGCATAGTTGAAATCCCTTAGGGGACCTTCATTACTACAGCATTAAAGAAGCTTTCTGAGTTTTTAAAATCCTCATAAATGTTCTTTTCAGAACTAAACTATAAATTCAGCTTTTTATCATAAACTTTTCCTCCCTAAATAAAAAAACTCCTCTCAACTTCTTTCACTCTGTTTCACGACAGTGTTTTAAAATACAATTTAATACTCATGAAATGCACTGCAAACCCAAGTTTGGTGGCTATGGGCTGTATCTGGGAGGGAATGTTCCAATTTTGGACAGGGCTTTTTTTTATTCTCACTACATATTACTTACTTAAATTAAGCTCACTACGTGTGCCAGCCAAGATCAAGATGGCATGGCACTAGATGCTATATACCCTAACCCTAACCCTAAAGATGCAGCCCAGGCCATAGATAAGTAAAATCAAGCAGATACAAACCAAGAGAAGAGGGAAGCACTGTTACCACCACCCTACAGATGGAAAGCAAGGACACGAAGAAAGTAATATTCACACTAATTAACTTCAGCCACCGAATGGGGAGCCTGAGCTCGGAGGACAAATTTCCTCCATCATTAGTGGGGTTGTCTCCAGGGACTGTTCGCAGAACAGAAAGGGAACGCATGTCACAGGTGTGGGGAGCCTGAAGGAGGAGACACGAGACAGCAAAGCCCAGCGAGGATCTAACCCTGTGCCTGGCACGGGTCAGGCAGGCAGCTGGTGGCAGCAGTGGCAGGAGGAATCCCATCACCCTCTCTGCGGTGCTGTGACAGTACATCTCACCCCCACAAGCCTCCCAAAACCTCCAAATGATTAATCATCATCATGTTGGACTCCATCAAGGGTCAGTAATGAACCAGTAATAATTTAATCTTAATGATATATCTCATTAAGACAATCGTGTCAACTATGTGTATTACAGTAGAGATGGATGCAGAGTACAAGGGCCAGTGTAAGACATGCTTCATGCACAAACATGCCCATGAGCCCTTGTTGAGACCAGGAGCTGGTAATTAGCTGGGCGAGCTCAGGAGATGACATTAGTCTGAGACATCTGCATCTCCAAGAAAGTGAAATGATCCTTATCCCAATTATATACAGGTGAGCCCATTGCCTCCTTATCCCAGGTATATGCAGGTGAGCCCATTACCTCCATAATGAGGGAATAACAGCAGTTTCGGGGAGGAAAGAGGAGACCCAGGTGGGCCTCCAAAGGACTTCAAGGAGAAACAAAGTCTAAGAGCAAACATACTCCACCATGAAGAAGGGGCTGAGAGGGAGGTCTTTGACAGAGTGCATCTCTGCTGAAGGGTGAAAACCCTGTCCCACACATACATGGGTGCAAAGCATGTTCAAAAAGGGACATCAGGAAATGACAACAAAGAAGCTGGGTAGGGAGGAGAAACCTTTCTGGCTTGTACTATAAGGAGTTTAAACACAGCTTTCTTTTCATTTCTCCACCTCTGTCCTTTGCACACATTTATAATAGCTTTTCTGTTCCGGATATCATGAATAAAGCCTAGTCAGCCAGGCATGCCGAGTTTTGTACGATATTCAGTATGTGTAATAGGAACAGCTTGTTTACCTATGCAGTATCCTCAAAGGACACCCGTATTTATACTTTTCTACTCTGCAAAGTTCAGGGGTGTAAGTTTGTTCATTTACGACATCTCCCTGTGCCACTGATCTGGGTGCTCATCCCCGCCGAGACTGGGCTCTGTGGCCCGTGGTCCATCCTCCCTTCTCCTGCCAGGCACTGCCCTGGATGTGGTGTGACACATGGGTGTCTGTGCATGACATGCCCAGCCTCTCCATCAGCACAGGTCTGCTAGCAGCTCCAGCGGAGCGCAGAACAGACAACACTTCTTGACTGAACCATCTGCGTCTCTGGTTTGGAGACTCTCACCCTGACTGCCACTCAGCTCTTGCAGTTTGTTCAGGGCTCAGAGGCTTTTTCTCATTTAAAGAGATGACCCAAGCCATCTGCCGAGAGAAGAGCAGGGCCGTGGTGGTCCCAGTGCCATGGCCGCTCTCTGAGCTGGGGCTGAGCATTGCGAGGTGCCACATGGCCAGTCTCCCGCAATGGGAACTCCTAATTAATTGTCCATACAGTACCTCTTCCCCTTATTTTTCTTGTTAACGACTGATTTTTAAAAAAGGGAGTTGAGCAGCTCAGCCATTTCGGAGTCACCATTAATTTAATCTTCCTTCTTATTTATTGATGGAGCTACTTTCTCTCTTGCCTTTTGTGTCCCTATGATGTATTTCTAAAAGCCTTCCCGATGCCTCTGGGAGCAGTCACTCATTCGGCTGCCCTTGCTGTCTCCCTGAAAGCCTCCCCTCCTCGGCAAGACGAGTACTTGCTTCTGTGTCCGCTCCTCCTTCCTGCCAGCAAACTTTGTGCTCTTTCCAACTTTGCCACCATCTCCCTTTTCTGCCTTGTTTGCTGGTCCTCGGTCATCGCATTTCCTAGTAACATGTAAAAACACCCTTAAGGGTGGGAGCAGACTGGCACAGTGGTGTATCCCCTTCTCCTTGCAGGGATTTAGGCTACCTGACAGCAGCTGTGTGTCTGTCCTATGTTCTCCTGGACCATCGCTCACCTTTTCATGTGAAAAGATCATCCTTCCTAGCACACTGTGTTCAGCAGACTCCCCAGGCTACCTTGTCTGACACCTAATACCGTCTCCTACGCCTGTATTACAGTATTGTAACAGTTGCAGTCATTTAGTATTAATTAGTATGACTGTAATTTAGTTCAGTCCTCACGGACCTAGTGGTGGCCCAGTTCTGATATGGATGGCACAGGCACAGCAAGAGACAATCCCTGTCCCAGAGCATTTAGACTCTGCAGATGAGCCAGAAGGGAAATATCTTTTTCCCATTATATCAAGGGAAGCGAAGCAAGAGGAGATTTGCGGGGGAGTTCAAAATCACCTCTGATGGCTGAGCTCCCACGCAGAGCCTAGTTCATGGCGTTGCTTTTGTTAATCTCCCTCAAGTGAGTTGTCCTGGGTCACAGAGGGACTAGCAGAGCTCTCCTGCCTGTGCGCCGGTACAGCATGGCAAGATCTGTCTCCGCTCCACCTCTGCCAGTCCCGGCCCTCGCAGCAGATCCAGCCCTTCGTTTCTGCTCTGTGGATTTCAGAAATGCCAAGAAGGTTTCAGTTTGCTTAAGTTTTAGGTTTCTCTTTTGGATCCACTCCCCATCCTGCTGAATTATTTTGTGCTTTCCTGATCAAATTGCCTTTCAGCATGATGACCTTCAATTAGGCCAAGTTGTCCTGTGGCTTGCTCAGAAATCCTGGTAGCAAACTGATAGTTGTTGAATTCCCCTTTGCTGTGCAAAGATAAGCTGTAAGCCAGAGTTGAAGAATATTAATACCTGCTCCAGAAGGAACAGAAGGCTGTTTCTTAGCTGAGTAAAAATGGGTTCAAACATATGGGTGTGTGACCAGATGGGCTGTGTGTGTTAGGAGCACACGCTTGCTATAGAAACTTAAATATTTTCTTTAAGGAGCAGCAACTATTCATTAAAAAAGAATAACGCCATCAGGTTTTTGAGTATAAACAGGAACAAAGAATGGTAAATAATGGTTCAGTACCTCCCAGCTGTAGGGAAGTGGCTCAGCAGTGCTCACAGTCTGACACGGCATGTCCCTGGGTCAGCGCCAATGTCCCAGAGCCAGGACTGGGAGACAGGGTGCTGTTGGTGACATCTGATTTCTTTCATGTCTTTGTGAAAGAGATGGGATATAAAATGTGAATTTGGGCTGAGTCTGATCTCCTCAGTCTAAATTAGAAGACCATTTTGCTGAGGTCAGTAGAGCTTCAGTGGGGAAAAGACACTAGCGTAAAGCCCATAATAATCATTTGCACAGAGGTGAGAAGGTATATGAAAGACTGCCCTGCAAACACATCCTGTAGTGCCTTATTGTTGGTGCATCCATTTATACCTGAGTAAGGAAGATAAAGTAAACCAGCACCATGTCCGAGTGTTAACTGGATACGCGCTCTCGGCAATAGAGTCAGTGTCACCAAAAAATCCAGGAAATCTAGATAGAGCCATTTATCGATGGTTTGTTGCATCGTCGAGGCTGGGCTGGAGCTAAAAACAGGGGACTTGGAGTTTGTGGCGATGCATCTCGGGAAGCGTGTGATATTTGGACTAGCTGAGTTCCTTTGACATCCTTTTGTTGCTCAACTTGCAAATCAGGCTGTGGTTTTGGAAGCCTGACTTTAGATACACATTTTTATAAAGACTGGCCTGAATTTCTACCAAAGGCAGAGAAAAAAGAAATTGTCTGCCCTGGAACATAGCCATTCGGAAACAATTTCCTCTAAAATTCTCACTACGGGTGATGAAAATCCACAGCAAAGAGAGAGAAAAAAAGAAACAAGATGAATTAATGCTCTTTTAAAAAACTTTTTATAACTGATTTCTAATGAGGCATGGCCAATGTTGTTGACATGCAATTGGATCAGCTTCAACTCCTGGGACGACTGTTTGATGAATGGACAAATTCCAGGGCTGGAGACAAACGCTGCCTTCCTCTCCCACAACTCAGCACTTCTCCCACAAACTACTTAAACCTCCACCAGAAATGACTCGACTCTATATTAGTAGTTTAATTAAAAGTTTCCATACGCAGGTTGCCTTTGCTCTCACCAGCCTCTGAATGGGGAAGTTATATGCACAGCAACAGGGAAAGGCTTTGAGCTGGTTTTAGGGGGGAGCTGCTAACCCACTCCACTGGTGTTTACAACACACTGACTGTGCCGTAACTGGCCTGGAAGACTGTGGCCAACGGGGAGGCTGTGCCTACATAAAGCTGTTCTCTATAATCCCAATCACAAATATATATGTTTATTTTTATCTTAAGCTGTTGCAACAAATGTGGAAACAAGAGTGGCATTACTGGCAGGAGCTGCTCTTTCTATTGAAGTCATCTGTGGTTGCAGATCAGAGGTCACGTGCTTTTGGGGGCAAAATTCTGAAGGTCTGACCCATTCAAATGCCCATTTGCAAGGGGGACCTCAACTTCTTTCTAGTGTCAAAGGCTGGTGCTCCACGTGCCTGTATGGCTACGGGCAGTCACAGCTCTGGCTCTTAGGACTCGAAACACACCTCTTGGCTGGAGGTAACTGAAGCCTGAGTTTAGAGCTTGCTCTTCTGAGCCAATGCACCAAAAATGTGTAGCTGTGCAATGCTCTGTTCAGCTCCCTCTAGGGGAAAAAAGGCTAGTTTTAGGCACTGTAACAAAAGCAAATGAAATGCAAATCTAGCTTCAAAGGAGTGTGGGAAAGAGAGAGTTGGTTTACCAACATCTCAAGGGTTTAGACTGCTCCCAAGGGATGTGGGCAGCCCCAGCTCAAGTCTCCTGTGTGCTGGAGGGATCTGCATGGCACAACCCCCCTCTTAGGGCAGTCCCTACCTAGCAGGCTGGGAGGCCAGTCGCATCCTTTTGGCCCTTGTCTCAGCAGCTAGATAAATACTTTGCAATAAGTGGAACTGGTCCCACTGATGGAGCTTGCCTGAGCATGCATTAATTGCCGTCTTGATGGAGCCTTTTTATGGGAGAAGAGGGTTCGAATCGTAATCAGGCAATCGTGGGAACTGAACTTGATCTGCCACGTTCCTGATCTGCTGCAGGGAAATGGTAGATTCCCTGTCCTTTGCATGGGTTTTAGGGCACATGATATTCCTTTTCTAAGCAGAAATGTTTAAGTTCTGGGAACACGGTTGAAGCCATGCATCTTTTGTAGGTTTTCTGTTTTTCAGAATTCCCAGTGAACTAAAAAAAGCGATCTCCACCTGGCCCAGTTATCCCACCTGCTTGGGCAGAGGGGGAGAGGAGGGTTGGGATTCAGGGCTGAGGACAGGCACAGCTGCACAGCCAGCAGTTTGTCACCTGAGGCCAGGCTGGGGAGCAGGGCCCCGAGTGACTGTGGGGGGCAGCACAGTGGGGGCAACTGAACCTGCCTACTTGAGTGAGCGTAGAGCCATCTCCCAGGTGAGGAGCTCACTCTTACCTCTCCTCTCCTTATCCCCTTCTATGGGAATGCCCCCCCCCCCCCCCTTCCTTGCCACTCCCTGCCCCAAAGCTCAGGGCTTTCCACTTCTGCAGCTGGAAACTCCAGGTACCACCAAGGAAAACCCTTGAACTAAAAAGCTGTTGCCAGTCTGCAGCAAGCTCAGAGTGGTCCAGCGAGCACCATTCCTGCAGGTGCTCTCTCAGCTCTCCTGCTGCAGCCCGGGGACAGCAGGTGGTCTGTGGAGGGAGAGTTGGCCAAGCTGGAGCCATGGTGCCTGCAGCAAGGAGGGCTCCTCTGCTGCCTTTAGCAGCCTGCTGCCCTCCGCAGTTTCTCTGCTCCAGGCCTGTCTTTGCATGTTGGGACTTTTTAGAGCCATAATTTTCATGCGAGCAGCTGAAATTCTGGTGATTTTTTCAAGAACAGATCACCAGCATTCCTCAAAGGGCAAGGATCCACCTTACTAGGCTCTGGTGCTGCAGCCGAAACATGAAACAGTACCATCAGACGCACGAGGCAGCAGTCCTGGCTCTGGGGTAGGCCAGGGAGATGCTGAAGGAAACGGGGGGGTTGCCTTGTCTTGTCTTCCCTTTTGAACACTGGGAACAGAGTGATCAGAGGTTTAAATAGCAGCATCTTTGTCACCCCAAATCAGATGAAACCAACACAAAGACACGACAGTCAGGTAAGACCCCAGACTCTCCTCAGTACCATTTTGGGTACTGACTGGGGCTGAGTGGCCACCAAGTGCTGCCTGGCGGTGGCCAGCCTCTCTTCAGAGACGCCTGTCCCCGTGGTAGCCGTGCCCCGGTAGAAGGTGATACCCTGGCAGAGAGGGGGCTCGGCGGGATCACTGGTGCAGAGCGCAGAGGAAATTCAGGGTGTTTGGTTCAGCTGGTAAGTTGAAATTTAAGATTCTCATAGGCAGCCCTTTTTGAAACTCTTGGCTGTAGGCTGTAGTGCTATCAACCGTGCACGTTTTATGAGCATTTTATTAATTTCAAAAAGTCATCTGGGTGGAAAAAAATTATATATATATAAACATGATATACGGAGTGAGCACATTACAGATGGGAGCTGGGTTGAAATAAAACCTACTGCAGCGCTTAAAGACTATTCTAAATAGATTCACACAAAGCTTTGCTATTTCATAAAACATTAAAGGATTTAAATGACTTTAAATACATCTGTAGAAATACAGGCCATATTTTATTAAAGGTGTCAGGTCTGTCTAATCTCTCCTGTGTAAGATGTTCATTTTGCAGTAGCAAAGGCACAGAGATCATTAAGTCCATCTCCAGTGCTAGCGAAGACAGCTTTTGCCAGCGACCAAACTCTCTCCTCATTAATATTTTAACATTTGAGGTAATGCTGAGAAACTGTCCTTTGTCACAGACACCGGAGAGATTAGTAGTAAATCTTTTCAAAGAGAACTACTGCATCCTTAGTATCCAAGGATTAGAATTTAAAACTGAACTAGTTCCAGTGCGAACTGCAGAGCGAAAGCAGCCGTGCAGGGGGACACAGCCAACAAATGTTTTCTCATTGCCAGTGAGACTTGGGAAGAGGGGGGTTGCTAGCCTATAAATGTACATTTGGGGTTTCTTGTGACTCTGAAGCCTCCAGTGCCAGACAGGGTGCTGAGCTAGACAGATCCCAGTCTGACCAAACATAGTAACATTTGCACCTCTGGAAAACTGCAGGGTAAAGCCCTGAAGGCAGGCAGGGTACAGAGGAGCCCTAAGGACAGATCAGGAACAGTCGCCTTCTGTTAGGGATAACTCTGACCTGGTGCCCACAAAAAGTAAACAGCAAAACCTTCATCTTTAAAGGTAGATGCAGAAGCAGAAGGGACTTGTAGTGTAGAATGAGAACATCAAAACTTGGAGGGTATTTCAGAGGAAAACCAATAATGTCAGCACAGCAGGCCCCAGGAGCTGCAAAGGAACAGCCTCTCTCAGCATCAGTGGGATGCTGGACAAGGGGTCATGGTTTGAAACTGAAAGAGCTAGATTTAAGCTGGGTGTAAGGAAGAAATTTTTTACAATGAGGGTGGTGAAACCCTGGCAGAGGTTGCCCAGGGAGGTGGTAGATGCCCCATCCCTGGAAATGTTCAAGATCATGTTGGATGGGGCTCTGAGCAATCTGATCTGATTGAAGATGTCCCGCTCATTGCAGGGGAAGTTGAACGGTATTACCTTTAAAGGTCCTTTCCAACTCAAACTATTCTATGACTCTATTAATATTTTCAGTTGGAGGGGATCTATGATAATCATCTAGTCCAACTGCCTGACCACTTCGAGGCTGACCAAAAGTTGAAGCATTTTATTAACAGCATTGTCCAAATGCCTCTTAAACACTGACAGGCATGGGGCATCGACCCTAGGAAGCCTGTTCTGGTGTTTGACCACTCTCTCTGTAAGTAAGACCATATTTCATGGTCCTATAAATGATTCTGGTCTTATTTCTGATGGCCACAGACATCTCATAGCTAATGGGGCAAATCACTTCCCAGCACCACAGATTTCCTGATCTCAAACACAGGAACATGAATTCTCCTCCCAGAGTCATGCCTCACACACGTGTAAGGTCTCTGCACAGAAGGCAATACATAAGAAGATGGCATCGCTCACATTGACGTTGCCTCAGCAGCCACACGTGGCACCTTGGGCAAGATGCTGTACCAATGCACGGAGAGTCCATCCTTGCTTGTGTTAAGCAGACAAGTTGGACAAAGGAAATAATGCAAATATTTTACATTTGAGGTCTAGAAAGGATGGATTGACTAGGAGAGGGGCCGCCAACGGGCATCTGGGAAACCCAAGCTCAGCTTCCCTTCTGTGACCCAGGAACATGTGCACGTGTTCGTGTTCATGTGCTCACAGATTTGTAGGAAGGGAAAGATAAATTATTTGCCCAGGGTCCTGCAGGACTGTGGGTGCTAGAGCCAGTGCACAAACGCAGGTAGGTATCCCGCTCGCAACGTCATAGTTTTTACCAGAAGACTATGCATCACCTCTAACATATCACCATTATTGCACTGATGATGAGTGGGTCAAACGAAATGGCAGGGCGTAGAGACGTCGAAATGGGACAGAAAGAGGTAACCCAGTGATTGGTGGCAAACCCGGGGTACAGTGAAAGATCACGGAGTATACCAGAGACTGCTACCTCAGCAACGGAGCAGAATCTTGAGAGACACCAAAGCCATAGACAGTTAGTGATAAGAAACAGATGTTCTACCACATCTACCACAAGGACAACAGAGGGGGATAAAAAGCAATTACATGCAAAGATGGGGCTCCAGTGCTTGCATGTGTGGCTTAAAAGAAAAAAAATCAGATCTGAAATGTTCTGGCACGTGATTTTGTTATGAATTTCCTCCCCACGCACGTTTTATGACTGAGTTCATTTGCTGCTTGTGAGCTGCAGCTAATGGGCACGCTGTTGCTGTGGGGCAGGCAAGGTGTGCTACTGCACATGCACAGGAAAAGGAGAAGGCACAACCCCCCCCCCCAAATCAGACTGAAAAGCATTTGAATGAAGCAAAATATGTAAATGGAAAAGGCAAGCAAGGACGCTCACAGACTGCAAAAGAGTAAGCTCCAGGAGGTACGCAGAAAAGAGGTGTGTAACCTCCCAGCCACACTAAGTAGTTACAGCATTTTGGAAGCATGGCTGATGGCCTGCACTGGCACTGTACAAGTGAACGGCCCATGGAGGGAGATGGATGCCATTCAGCACGGCATCTTGCTGCTGCGAGACTTAGAAGAGAAAGTTATATGGCCTTATTTTCCTAGCCTAGAGGGTTAGCCTGTCAGATGAATCATTTATACTGCCCGAAGTGAATGGGATTGGCATTTGGCCACCAATTCAGTAGCAGCCTTGAACTCTGCTTTCCCTTCCACTTCAGGTGAAGCAGATTTATTCTCAACTTGCCACAGATTTGCAATTCAGTATTTATTTGTAGGATGCCGGGTTTCTTGGGCAGCGACACTGGGAGCACCAAAGGTTTGTTTTGGATCCCATGTTGATTGCAAAGGAAGGGTTGGTTGCGTCAGATTCCTTCTGGTCACATTTGCTATGTGGTATACACAAGAAGTGTCTGTTAGGAGTCAATGAAAATACCACTGAGGCTGCATTAACATAGCTAATAGCTGTGTTAATAAATGCCATATAATAAAATAAGAAGGAACATTTTCAGCCAGGTCTGAAGCTATGTGAAAAATGCATTTGATTAATGAAATCCATTTCTGACTGAATGGGACTTTTGTAATCAACTGACAATCCATCTGTGTCCTATTCTTGCTGGGCAAGTGTTTGCAGCTCAACTTTTTAGGATATATTTCACAAGAATCTGCTACCTGGTCGGCCTTTTTTCATAGATTGCTTGGCAGGAGATGCTGGAGCTCACTTGCAGTCTTCCATCCCCTTGGGAGATCGGAACAGCAAAGTGAAGTCACCCAGCAGCTGACGCAAGGTGTGCACACAGCGTGACACTCCACCAAGACACCAAATCATTTGGAATCCTCCCTATCAGAAGAGCCTAAAAGCATCATCCACACCTCCATGTTTTCTGTTTCCATATCAGAATGTCAGGTGCATAAATGTGTCCCAAAGTTAACATTCACCCATGCGGACTGACTCTGCTTCCCTGCCTGTGTCTTTTAAATGATCAGGCTAGTTATCATGTCGCTGCGTATGTCCAATCTGACAGCTGTGATTTCCTCCAGCAGCCTGAAGACGGAAGTGAGTTTTCTTTAGCATCAAAGTATACTTGCTGGAATTGCCAAGGTGGGATAGGGGTGCGACTGACAGCAAATGTACTTGGATTTGGCAATTGGTCTTGGATTTAGAAAAAACCAACTTGTCAGTCAAATCTTACAGAGGTAATCCACTAAAAGCAGGTTTGTGTGCCTCTTACCAGGTTCCAGTTTGAATGATTCCCATTCATATTTGGGACTCTGCAGTGGTCTCTTTTCAAAAGGTTAAGCTGAATTGCATAACCTCTCAAGTGACATTAGAAATATCCAGACTGTATTGTCCTGCAGGCAACGGACGGTGCGTGGAGAAGCTTATTCAGTCCTCATCTTAAATTTCCATGTGTTGGCCAGATGCTTTTTTTGGAGCACCAGTGAATCCGTGCTGCTGTGATCTGCTAATTGTTTTGACACCATGGGAGTTGAAAAGCGCTGGTGAACACTTGGCTCAACTGAAATGTGTGTTTTAGTTAAATGACCCCAGGGATGATCAGAGTCAATTTTCCTGCTTATGTCTGCTGCCCTGGCGCTTGAGGTGGTTCTAGTCAGTGCTATAGAAAACAAGTGCGTATTTAGTTAGCTCTTTCTGCATAACACACAAAGAATAGGAGTGCCTGTTCAAAGCCAGAGGCTGCAGCTCAAGGAGCCACTTCAACATATGCCCTAATCAGGACAGCACTTGAGTGTATACATGCTTATCTGTAAGCACGTGCTTGAGTTTCACGAGTCTGCGTGGGGTTCACACCCAGGTTTAAGTGTCAGCACATACTGAAGTGCTTTTCCAAGACGTTTTCCAGAACCACAACCTAAGTGAGAAAAATGAGTGTGTCACATTCGACCACATTTGAATATATTGCTGCTGCTTTTGCAACAGTGAGGAAATCCTGACAAACTTCATTTCCCTTCAGTTCTGATAAATCATTTTCCACTTACCCCGCTCTTCTCTCCTCAGATACCTATGGAAGCAGAGGACTTTTGCTGTAGAAGACGACCTCCGTTCTCTGCTCATTCAGGTGCGGGTTGAAGGACAGAAGAATGTTGCCTCTCAGAAAGAATTTGTTTCTGGCTCATCCATTAAAATCAGTGTGTTGATTCTTCCACAGTTGACTTGTAATGACTCCCAAGAGTTTCTCTCCCAGAAGTGAGGTCAAACGTATTGACTTTTCTTTCTTTCCTCGCAGCTTTTCAACACTGGACAAATGATTGTTTTGATAATTAAACTTTCACAAATCCAAGGCACAGTGGTGGAAAAGAAGGACTCTGTCTCTAGAAGTAAGTAACCCCTCTTGATGGGCTTGCAGCCTGTTGGGAAGTAAAGATCCTTCACAAGCAGAAAAGTCATTAATTATCAGTATTTATGTTGAAAAGCAAAATGGTGAATTCATTAAATGACCTTACCTAATGTGCTACCCTGTTTTGACCTTGGCTGGGCTACTTATTGTAGCAGTCAGAGTCATGCTGTTTCGTACGCTGGCTAAGGATGGCCCAGTGGAATTAGCACATGGAGAATTCTTCCACAAGATTGAGGGAATGAACTGCCCAGGATTCAAAGCAAGGCTGGGATGAATTAACATCAGCCAGAGATACTACAGTAAAGATTAGGGAAAACAGGGATTGAGAAGGGACATTGCTTCTTACAGTGATAACATACACATCAACAAATTACAGCAGTGATTAGGAAGATCTCTTCAGCGGCAGCTGTGAAACACCTGGATGCAGCCATCTCAGGCAGAATCCATGCTTGTGTTTTCATAGGACCCAGGGCTATTTTGCACTAAAGACAAAGTGCAAGAAGTTCCCTTGGCAGAAGTCTACCTTGGCAGGGTGATGTTGGGGTCAGCCCAGGATGGGAAAATGCTCAGGTGCCATGGGTTTGCAGCAAGAGTCTACAGAAACTGTGCACACTGGGAAACTGGTCCTCCAACCCTGCCATGTAAGATCAGTGCAGGTCTTTGCAGTTTTGTTTACAGTCTACAAGCCTTGGGAGTTTTCTGCAGCTGTGTGGTCAATTTAAAAATCCTGACCACAGCTTGGACCCTTCCTGTGTCCTTGCACCCTCTCTGGTGCTGTCTGAAGCCCTCGGTGTCCCTGGGAGGGCTCAGCGGGACGGGGTGCAGAGCAGGTCCCTCAGCTGCTCTTGGCCTTAGGTACCCAGCTTTCAAGTGCTGAGATGGAAACACCTGCCTACCCCTGCCAGGCACTTCAGCAGCTGCAGGCAGGACCCACCACGTATTAGGAGCAGAGCCATCCAGGGAAAGGCAGCCCTGTTTGCTGAATCCCAGCCCAGTGTCCTCCACTTCTCTCTCTCCTAACATGCAGCACATTAGCACAAGACCTCACTACATCTCTTTGCTGGGATGGCTAATTCTCACCCCTTCTTTCATGATAGTCACGCTTCAGCTGCCCTCCATCTAAAGCTGTGTGTCAGGGTCCTGCAAGCCAGGAAATCCCCACTTCCCTCTCCAGGAAGGCTATCACCTCCTGCAGAGACTTAACCTTTTATAACCTCATCCATCATGCTAATTAGACCTCTCAAGTGGGGGTTACTTGACCACTATGATTCGTTTCAACCTCTCCATCCTGGTAGCGGTAGAAAGTCTACTCAACCACAGTTAACCTAAGGCATTTATAGATGCTCTCCTCAGATGGCCTGAAAACGGAAGCTAAGCAAATATAGTCTAAAAACTTTTTTTTTTTTTTTTTAATTTCTAGCAGTGACCATAATTAATCATCAGAAGAATCTGCAAAAGTAATGGTAGATTTTTCCATCACTACAAGATTTGAGGTCAGGATGGGATACTTTTCTATGCTGTGGTTCAAACAGGAATGCATCCAGAGAATTCCTATAACTTGGCCATATGAGACCAGAGGGTCATGATGATCCTTTAATGTTTATGAGACCACATCAGTACTGACCTTCAGGAGGATGCACCAAAGCCATCCCACGTTTGAACCCAGAAGACGGGCTCTGAAGTCGTGAGATGCAGCTGCAAGAGGCTCCTAGTAGCAGGCACTCCAGGGTAGACACAGCAGAAGAACATGTCCTCTTCAGCACTTCAATCTCCATAAATCAATGAGGATATCTCCAGACCCTTGGGACCAGGTGGGTTCCTGGACATCCCACATTAGCAGCAGTGATGCTAATTAGAGTTTTTAAATATGCTGACAAGCCTATCATTCTTAGACCTGTCATTAGTATTTACTGATTTACTTCAACTCTAGCTTTTCAGAGGGTTAAAGAGGCAAAGTGTTTTCTTCCCAACCCTAAGCGAACCTCCTATCTCCATCTTGCTCTCTCTCACACATAAACACAGTATTTGGGCTTTTAGTCCCTAATTTCATCAGGAACTAGCGAAAGCCTGATGTTATTGCCTCTGACTAGGAAGAATTGAAACATACAGATGTGGGAGGTGATGACTCAATGGCTGGTTTACCGGCAGTTTCAGTAAACATGTGTTTACAGACACCCCTTTCAACCATACTGGCTGCTGTGGGTTTTCTTGGCATGATGAAAGGTGACACTAAATGAAAGAGTCTCAGTTGCACAGGAAGAGGTCCAAGATCTCTTCTGATGCAGGGACAGATTAAAAGAAAGTAGCCACATTGTCCAAGCAGGATATCCTTTACGGGGAGAGCAAACTGCTATAAATGAATGAGGACACCGTGTTCAGAATGAATCACACCTGTGTTTTCACTTTGCTGCCTCTCTGCTCCAGTCCCTTGGAAACATTTTTCTTTAAAGACCTCTTGACATTGTCACTACGTCTGCAGAGTGCTCATGTCTTGTACAGAGGAAAAGTCATTTTTGGAGGACCAGTTAGGTGAAAGAAGATAAACTTTCTTCACTAAGGAATAATTTCTCGTAAATCTGTGAGGGCACATTCATTTGTTTTGCAAGCTTGCCTCGAGCCCCCAGTATCTCTGCTCATCAAGGTCACATCTGTTTGAACAGGCACAGGAAGGATGAGCCAATCGCTGGGGGTACATTGATTTGTGATCCTGTATTGCAACAGCCTGAACAATTAATATGATCAAAACATCCCATTCCATGTCATTATATAGATCTCATGATATCTATTTTCATTAGTTAGGATGTAAGGATGAAAGGGGCAGCAGTGGCTGTAGGGCATGGCTGCAGGTGGGAGAACCCTCTCTTGTCTCAGCTGCCTGCATGCCCAACAATGAAGAAAAGCTCTGATAGCCTGTGACAGGGGCTGATGGATATTTCAGTAAAGTCTTGAGGTCTCAGTTGTTAGTTTCCAGCTAAAATGTAGGTGACACAGGTCAGGACTTCAGAACAGCTGCTTTTGTACCAGCCAAGGAGATAAAATCACAACGTCGTGAAACCTGGCCATGGTTGGGAACCTGATCACCTTCTCTCTGACTCTTTTCCAACCATTTTCAAACTGGAGGAAGTGTTACCCCAGCAAAAGATCTGGCTTTGAGATGATAAACAGACTTCTCAGCCCCTTCAGTCTCCTGCAGGACTGTGAGGAAAGCCATCCTCTGGGATACCTGCACAGAACAACTTCTGTCCTTTCCAGTTGTGCCCAGTGAAAAATGCTCTTGGCAGAGTAACTCTAATAAACTTAACCCTTCAGTACTCCTGATCCAAGTGTCATCCTGATCCTATGAATGGTCCAGCATCTCCTTTCATCCTCAGCTGGCTTGTCTGGCCAGCTCTTTCTCTGAGCTAAACAATATGAGTGAAATATGGAAGCAGATGAAGAGGAAGTGTAGTTAGCATTCATTCATTGCTTATGTTGTACAGGCTGTCAGAACTAATGAAATTTTATGACAGACGGGCAGTGATCAGCTTCTTGGTGTTATTTATCTTCCTCGCTCCTGGCTCTACATCCCGGGTAATTCTTCATTCATCTTTAAAAATGCCAGGATGACTAAATGCAGGACCTACCTACCCAGAAAACTAGCAAACTGTGTCAATGCGTAGAGATAATTAATAATCACCTGGCTTGAGTGATGAGTGACTGCCAGGCAAAATATCCTCCCTCTCTGTCATTGATTTCCCCCACCCTACTTCCTCTCTCCCACTGAGCTTCCAAAACTTCAAGAACATCCATTATTGGGGATTTCCCCCTCCCCCTTCTGCCGTCTCTCCTCAAACGACAACAGATGTTTGCAAAGACGTTCCTCGGGCTGAAGGCACTCATGGATGGCGCTGTGGGCACAGGCTGCCTCCCACGGCCCCCGATTTGCATCATTTATCCTGAAAGGTGCCAGCTAGGCTTGACAGATTCATTTGTAAGAGCTTTGTAGTAGATGATGCAAACTGATGCAAAACATATGAGTGAAGCTAGCTTCATTCACCACCTGTTAATGGCAGGAGCTGCCGGGGAGGAATTCAATCCTGTGCCTTCACAGAAACCGCCTTGTCTGGTGAAACAGTGATGGTTGCCCATGCTTGGGCCGCTCAGTAGGAAAGCAATGGAAGGAGAAGTGGAGGCACCTAAAAAGAAGCACTTTTGCCTCCAACGGGAAGGATGGAGGCACTGTTCTGTTACAGCAATACTCTGCCCAAGCAGGAGAATTAGCTTTGCTCCAGGGCTGACATGTAAAGGTGGGATCTTCCAGTGCGTTCAGCAGTCCTCTTTTTCTCTGCATCAGTCAACAGATACTTTCAGTTGGCAACATATCAAACTAATGCTGATTATATGTAGAATTCTTCCTTAAAATATCATCTTTAGGCTTCAGAGTTGAAATGAATGAGGCATTCACCTTTCCCTTGAGCTTTGGGGTCCAGGCTGCTGCAGGCTTGCGTGAGCAGTTCTGCTGTCATTATATCTGGTTCATATCTAGTCAGAAATGCCAGGACTAGAGTCTTTATGTTACTCCAAACAGGGATTTCAGACACTGATTTTGGACCACATATTCAAAATCAGTCTTATTTAGGCACAAACAGTGAAGAAAGAGAAAGTTATGGTAAGAAAGCTGAAATGTACTTCTATTTGTAGCTCCTGTATGTGTTTGCGATCGCTCTGGCTTTTTCTGTAACAGGGATTATGATGCTGTGAACATTCACACGGGTGAAAGAAAATAACCCAAACAGCTGCCTGCACTTAACCACCAGACTTTTCAGAGGATTTTGGGAAGAGGAGGAATCTGGGACTTTAGAAACGAAGCCAGCCTGCTTTGAGGTATCTCTGAAAGAAAACAAGAAAAGAAACCCCTCTGCTAAAGAAAGGTGCTAATTTTATCTGTACAGATCATACAAAGACAGGAGAAGTTCTGAGGAAATATGTGCAGTATGAGATACTGAAAAAACAAACCTGCTTCTGCCTGTCATGGGATGATTCCTGAAAAGCAGTCAAGCAGTCTCTATGCTCCTAATAGACCAGTTAAATGAGACATTAGAATAAAATGTGAAGTGAGAGGGATAAATCTAGATCTTCGCATCTTGTCTCCTCTGAACTGAGGTTGTCTGTGGATCAGCCAAACCAGTTATACAGGATGTGATGTAGGATCACATCTTTGTAGGACAGGACTATACGTTCCCCCTCCATGATTTTCTCCTTTTTCTCCTCCACTGTCTGCTGGGTTTTTCCATTTTTCCTGTGGTTTTGGATCAGGGCAATAACCTGCAGACAGGATGTAAATAAAAACTCTTGTTTGAGTGAGCCTTATCTTTAAGGGGCATTTTCCATTAAATATAACTTAGAAACAAAGTGACAGACTTAATCTCAGCTCTGTTTAAGCCCTCCACTGATGATGTGCAGTTGGCAGAGAGGCAGTGCGCTCTCCATGAATAGCCAAATGGTTTAACCCAAGGTGAAACAGTAACTGGGCTATGGAGTCACGACAACACCTCTGTGATAGTTAACTGAGATTTCTTCTATGGCCTCTACCTCTTTAGAGACCATTGCACTTCTTTCCTCTTTCTCACTACTTGTGCTGTCAAAGAGGGGGGGACCCTGGGCGCCCCAGGTTTCCTCCCCACTGTGCAGTGCCTGGGGCATCCCGTCACTGGTTCACCCATCCCATCATGCCCTGTCAAGCATGGGCCTCTGACAGAAAGTCATCAGCCCTGGAGTTCCAGTGCCTGAGCATCCCCTTGACTGAAATTTTGCTTCTTGGGAAGTGCAGGGGGAGAGTTGGGTGACCTGAGGGGAAGGAGGGCTGGAGAAGGGAAAATCCCCAGAAATACCCCAGGCTGTATCCAGAGCAGCATGGCCAGCAGGCCAAAGAAGGGGATTCTCCCCCTCTGCTCTGCTCTGGTGAGACCCCCCCTGCAGTTCTGCATCCAGCTCTGGGGCCCCCAACAGCAAAAGGATACCGATCGGTTGGAGCGAGTCCAGAGGAGGCCACGAAGGTAATCAGGGGGCTGGAGCCCCTCTGCTATGGGGAGAGGCTGGAAGCACCTCTGCTATGGGCTTGTTCAGCCTGGAGAAAGAAGGCTCCGGGGAGACCTTAAAGCACCTTCTAGTACCTGAATGGGCCAACAAGGAAGCTGGGGGGGACTTTTTACAAGGGCCTGTAGTGACAGGACAAGGGGTAACAGATTTAAACTGAAAGAGGGGAGATTCAGATTAGATAAAAGGAAGAAATCCTTCACGCAGAGGGTGGTGAGGCACTGGGACAAGTTGCCCAGAGAAGCTGTGGAGGCCCCATCTCTGGCTGTCTTCAAGGCCAGGCTGGATGAGGCTTGGAGCAACCTGGTCTAGTGGAGGGTGTCCCTGCCCATGGCAGGGGGTGGGACTAGATGGTCTTTAAGGTCCCTTCCAACCCAAACCCTTCTATGATTCGACAAAAAGGACACTTTTATCCCCTGCTCCCTTTAGATCTGTGGATGATGGATCTCATGGCTGCAGTCCCATGATTATTATTTTCCTCTTAGGAACAAGTTGTTTTTCCAAAGCAGACCCTGTTGCAGGTCAGCTGGGCAGTCTGTGGTTCAGCTGCACTGGGGGGGCAATAATTTCTTCTTGAAAGTGAAACACCAGTGCTGGCTTGCTTGGTTGTCGGTGTGCTCATAGGGTTTGTGCCTTTGCTTCTCTAGCTCAGCCCAGACACTTCACTGCTTGGTCACCTGAGGGATTTGTAGCTGGCTGAAAGGCTGCAGTCTGCTTCCCCTTGGGCTACACAGGCTTGCTCCAACATCTCCTGAGCTAAAGCAGCACCTCAGATGGGGAAATTTCAAACCTTCTTTAGCAGGTTAAAGAAAACAGGCGTTCCCTTTGGAACTATTCTGCCGCAAGACCTCACTGTTTTTACCCTCTGCTCAGTAAAAGAAAATGGAAAATGTGGGAAACCTTTTGAGAATAAGAGATTTCTGCCTTGCCCTCAGTCGACGGAATGACACAACTAGAGCTCACACTTCTTCCCCCCCCCGGATTGAGTGGCCACCCCCATCGCAGTTGATAGAGGAAGATGTGGTAGTGCTACAACATTTCCCAGATCCCAGGGACACTGCGGAGGAGAAAGCTGCACTAAGAGTAGCAGGAATCAGGCTCGTACTTCTCCCTCACCCAAGTGCTCTGCAGGGCAGCATGGGGAAAGTGTGGGACCAGCACAGGGGGCATTCCTTGAGGATCAGACAGAGGATCCACAGACTCAGGGCATCACATGGCTGCCCTGACCCAAACAGGTATTATCCTTTTGGACAGGAACAATGAGACCTCTAAGGAAACTGGTACTGACTCCCACCTGAGGATCTAATTTAACGAGCAGCCTCCAATTGACTATAATGGGTCTGGACTCTGTCACAAGCAAGAAATCTGGGTCTGGATCTAACACGAATGTCTTCAGTGCATTTTATTTTGAAATTTGTTTCAGAGAGAGACAAGTGGAGGGAGAAATACAGTTTGCCCTATATTTAAGAGCAGTTCAACTCTTTCAAGCATGAACTTCAACCAAGCCCCCTCATCCACATGTAATCCCAGCCCCATCACACTCTGCAACCTCCGCTTTTATTGGCAGAGCTGTGCTCATCCCCAAAACCATGGTTCCCAATAAGGAAACCAGCCCAGAGACCAGACACCTATCCTGCCACCAGCACCCCTTGGCCTTCCCCAGCTCACCAGAACCCCATTTCATCGCCAGCCCCCTCTCATACTACTGTTATGGATGGAGTTAATCCCAGGAGGGTGCAAGGGTGGTGAAGACACCCAGCCCAAAGGACCAGTCCAGGGAGGAAGGACTTTTGTGACTCATCCTAATTGGCCACGTGAACTAAACAGCAGATCCTGGCTGCCTGCACTTACAAGGTTTAATTTTCTAATTGAAATTTCATGGAAAAGCTGCACCTTTCTGATTAGTTACCCCAGCACGAACACTCTCTCATAACACAGACATCTGCCCTCCGGACTAACCTTTCTAGAAGCTGCATCAACAAAGTAATGCTAATAAAAATATCCATCTGTGCTTAAAGATAAACAAAGCATTAATACACCAAACTGCGGCTTAGATTATATTAGAGTCAGCTTTAATGATATTACACATCTGTTAGGATGTATTTCCCACCCGGGCCATCTCTCTCTTGCTTTTTAAAATACCTTTGTACGAAAAAATGTGAGAGCGTTTCCCTGGGAGCGCTTCGCGTGCGTCACACTTGCAAACAGCCCTGCTCCAAAAGCCCCTTTCCCTGAGACACCCTGCTGGGACGGGGCTTGGGGATTAGGGTCTGTAACCTAAACATTATTGTACTTTAAAGTAAATGTTCCCCAGCGCTCTCTACTTGGGTTTCAGAGCCTCTTCAAAGGGTGTTTTCTTCGCCTCCTTAGCAGCAGGGGAAAAATATTTCAAACCCCAGAAACCAGACACTTTGCCGAGCGCCTGCAGAAGTGTGTGCATGCCTGGGTGTACCCGGGAAAGATGCAGCGTCCTAATCTCCCCTGGCACTGCCAAGGCTGGGGGTGCTGCAAGGCTTTTCAGACTGCAGACGCTAACTCTGGGGTTTTATTCCTGTGAGACCCACCTGCATAGTAATTGGGAGACAGGGGAGGGGACACGCTTCAGATTTGCCCTGATTTTTTATAATAGCCCCCCCCCCTCCCCCCCCCCCCCACCAAGAGAAGGAGGAAAACTGATTTACCATGTTGGCAATCTTATCTTAAGAGAACTGATAAATCTGTTTCTGCCAGCAGTTCTTCTGAAAGGGTGGTCTTATCCTGTTATCCATGCACAGCAAAGCTGTCTGGAAATTGAAGCCTGGAATTCAGGGGATTGGGATGTAATTCTTCCTTTCCCCTCTCCTGTGACTCCTGTCCACACATCTGTAACACGGGAATAGGAGTCATTGCCTGCTCCCCAACCCAAACGGAAGCTCAGCCGGACGAGGAATATTTTCATCCTGCCAAGCTGCTAGAACTGGGGTTGAAAAAGCAAACCAGAAGTATCTCTGTCCTCATTGCTGGCTCTTTGGAGAAACAGCTGCTTATTTACCATCAGAAATCCAAGAGCTAGTTACAGACAAATACCAGATAGAGCCAAACAAGGGGTGAGGACACCCTGAGCTGTAACAGGCTGCCCTGAGCCTGTCCCGGCAGAGGACAAGTGTCACCATCCCCTGCAAAGAGGCTGCTCCCAGCTGCCTCCAGCACCAGCATTGCCTTGGTGGGGTGTCCCACCAAAGGCTTTCAGGCATTTCTGCTCTCCCACCTGTGCTGTGAAGCAGTAGCCGGCATGATGTCTTGCTGCCAGATAACTTTCACTACCTCTGCCTCATCACCTGAGTAAGTTTCCTCTTTCAGGCAGTGGAGTCATTTGAATGTTCGTGAGCTCCACATGCAGCAGCTGAGAGCAGGAACACATCCCTGCCTGGACCAGCAAACCGCTTGCTCTGCAGTGGAGAGAGCATGAGCCAGTGCCAAGGTGGCTTGGGGCAACTGGGGAGTGGGCTCATGCATGAGCTGAGCAGGCTCGGCAGCCCGTCCTCAACACCCCGGTCCTCCTTCCACAAGGCACAGCCTCCCCACTGCAGCAGCGGGAGTTCAGGACATAGTCTGGATGAGACACAACTACTGCTCCTTCCTCTCACCTCTCCCCCTCCATTCACCAGCCACACAACAAATGCATCTTCAAATGACCAACACTGCTCCTCTGAGAGGCTTTCCCCCCCCCCCCCTTTCACCAGTGAACTACTAAATTGCAAGGGCCTGACTCCTAGGGTGAAATGTTAGTAGAAAGTAGCATGCTCAGGGGCTCCTTTGCTTCCACTGGGTGCATTGATTTGTATGACAGGAGCACTCTGGGATGCCTGCCATGCTCAGGTACCACCGTATGTGGAGGGTTGACCCACGCTGGATGCCAGGTGCCCACCAAAGATGCTTTATCACTGCCTTCCTCAGCTGGGCAGGGGAGAGAAAATACAGCAGAAATATATAGGTAAAATATAGACAATATAGAGAAAACAGGCTCATGGGTTGAGGTAAGGACAGGAAGATCATCTAGTAATTACCATCTTGGGCAAAACAGGCTCGACTTGGGGAAAAATTAATTTATTACTAATTAAATCACAGTAGAACAATGAGAAATAATCCTAAATCTTAAAATTACCCCACCCCTCCCTTTTTCCTGGGCTCAACTTTGCTCCCTTTTTCTCAACCTCCTCCCCGCAGCAGCACAGGGGGATGGGAAATGGGGGTTGGGGTCAGTCCATCACACACTGTCTCTCCTGCTCCTTCCTCCTCAGGGGGAGATCCTCACACTCTGCCCCTGCTCCGGTGTGGGGTCCCTCCCACAGGAGACAGTTCTCCACCAACTTCTCCAACGTGTCCTTCCCGTGGGCTGCAGTTCTTCACAGACTGCTCCGGCGTGGATCCCTCCCATGGGTGTGTGGTCCTTCAGGATCAGCCTGCTCCAGTGTGGGCTTCCCACAGATGTCTCCATCAGGCATCCCCTTGCTCCAGCGTGGGATCCTCCCTTGCCTGCAGGCCGGTCTCTGCTCCCCCATGACCCTCCATGGCTTCAGGGCACAGCCTGCCCCACCATGTTCTTCATCATGGGCTGCCAGGGAATCTCTGCTCCGGAGCCTGGAGCACCTTCTTCCCCTCCTTCTCCACTGACCTGGGTGTCTGCAGAGGTTTTCTCACTGAAGGCACCCCTGTAGCCCCCCGGCTACCAAAACTTTGCCATACAGACTCAAACACCATGCTGCATGTTGCACAGACATACAGAAGCAGCATACGCTTCCGCGAAGTGCCAGAAGCTTGAACACACTCTGGCACAGAGCTAACAAATATTCAGGCACCTTTATTTTCACCAACACCCACTTCTGATATGGATCAGCACAGTCAGTGCTCACCTCAGAAATCTTAAAACCTATCTAAATGTACTGAAGAGTAGGGAGAGGTGGCACAGAGAAGTGAAATAACGTGAAACAACCAGGAATTACAGTAAATCCGAATCACTTTGGAGATACTCCGGTATGTCCAACCTGTTTGCTTGTCTTACCCACCAGCAAAGGGGTGGCTGCATGAGCTCAGTTTGGGGTGCTGGGATGTTAGCATTGTCTGTTCCTGTTCTGTATTAGATAAAGTGTAGATGTTGAGGTATCTGAGGAGTTCAATAGGTGCATAGAAAGATGCCTTAGGTATCTATGTGCTCTCCAGGAGACAAGAGAAAGTGGGTAGCAACATCTCCTGTTTCTGCATCGTTCCTGCTAACACAATACATGATGTGACTTTCCCATCTGGAGCGACGCCACTCACGTATTTCATTTTTAGTGTGAAATGGGGTGTAATGCCACTGCTGTTCAAAGGCTGCTTTTCAGAGGAGTGCTCCGGAGGGGAGACAGCATCTCACAGGAAGCAGCAGATTGGAAAACCAGAGCATCCTAGCTAAAAAGCCTGAAAACCAGAACACCAGTTGCCATGACAGAAAATTATATTCCTCTCGTGGAGCATTATTATTAGAGGAAATAGAGATCCTTTTGCAACATGTGACTTACCAAAGTTTTTCTAAGATTATTTACAAAGTCACTAAAGATGATTTGTGACCAGCTGCTGATGGCAGCAGAGCCATGAGAAGCCTGATGGGACCATGATAGCATGATGCTTGGGGTGGCGGGGCCGGAGGAGGGAATCCACCAAAATCCCTCATGCCACCTTGGCAGGACTCTACTCCATGAGCCCTGTGAGTGCCGTGGTGGGAGAAGAGTTAAGATAGAGCTGCAAGGGAAAACATAGCCTAAAAGTAGTTCCTACATCATGGTTTTGTTAGGCTCAGCTAGCTAACCCTTGCACAGGAGAGGAGCCGTAGCTGCACTGTGTCACCCATAGGTCCTCTGCAGCACAGGGACCAGCCCCCAAGCTCTGCAGCTCAGTCTGGCTCCTGATAGATTGTTTAATGGGGGAGATGGTTAAAAGCTAGGTTTCCTTAAAGGATTAATTTGTCTTTTGATGCAGTGAAGACTCTGACGAATGCTGCTTTCCCTATCACATTCAAACACACATCATTTTAGAAGTTAATAAACCCATTTGCTGCCAAATAAACGTGGTGGTTTTTTTTCTATTTCGCTCTGCCAGGATGATAAGAGGTTTAATGTCTTCGTGGCTTCTCCTTCTTTCAGTAGCTAAATCAGGTGTAACTATCACTGCAGAGAGCAGCACTTTTCCCCTGTTACACAACTATTATTCCTGTTTTCCTCAATGCCGTCTTCTCCCCTGCTCATGCTGACGACAAGAGCCCCCTTGCTGCTAATATGCATGATGTGAAGGGCGATATTTCCACCTGCCATGGCCTCCAGTGAGCTGACAAGCCAGTCCAAGCCATGAGAGCTTATTTATCCTCTTGCAGGGTGCAATTCCCTCACAGGGAGAGAACCACGGGGCATGGGGAGTGCTATCCTGTTCTCAGAAAAGTGGTAGGGCTTTGGAGGAACACTGTGGCACGGGGAACCTGCTGTCCTCATCTAGCACCATAAGAGCAAGACAGGATTTATACCCTGTGGGAGGTTTCACCTCGTCACATACAGCAGAAGAGGCTCAGTTGAAATCTTGGACGTTTCTGCATCGCCGGCAGAGGAGCAGCACCAAGGGGTGTCAATGCCATGCTGGATTTCAGTCTTCAGGGAACAAAAAACACAGGGCTGGTAGGAATCAGCCATGGGAATACCATAGGTATTACCTCTGCCCTGACTAAACCCAACGCATTCTATTACACCACACAGATACAATCTCCATGTATGAGAAGACTTGGGTCTGCAAAGGACAGTGTAAGCTACCTGTTTTGGAGTAAGAGGATTTTTATTTTCTTTTCAGGGTTCATAGGAAGGAAACAAACCTCAGAACTAATTTAAAATTCATATGTCAATTTAAGGAAGCAGTTTCTTTCACATTCATACTAGCAAAATATGTAAGCATCATCTAACTCAAAGAGCAAAAGCTTTTGGGGGCCTAAACCACAGATCAGCTAAGTCAACAGAAATTTTTCCATTGATCTCACTGGGCTTTGCATCAGGCTCTAAGAGTAAAAAAATGTGATTAAAAGGACGAGTCCAAGGAAAAAAGATATGGTTGGAGGAAGGAAAAGGACTATGACCAAGGGCTGTAAAACTTGAGAGCCTTCTCAGCGCAAATGCTCAGTAACCTTAAACCATAACCTGGCATCTGGATACAGCATCTTCCCCTGCTAGCAATATCTCAGCTTCCCAAGTCCACGATTCCTGGTTTCCCCCTGCCAATTTTTTTCCAGCAAGCGCAGCCTTCTCGTTTTTCATCCGATGTACGTGATGAATCCAGAAGCAGTAAGCTGGTTTTGCATGGTCTTTTTTTTTTTTTTTTTTCCCCCAAATTCAGAGCTCTGCAGCCACTTCAGTTGTCTGCAGAAAGATCACAGCCAGGCACTTGGAGCAGCAAGGCGGAGGTGCATTGTAATCAAAATCTGTTCTCTTCACTTGAATGCACCAGTGCTTACACCAGGAGATTTTGACTGTAAAATATACACTCTTTTTTTATCCTTTAACTAATCTTAATCTTTCTTTTTCACTTGTCACTTTGTTGCTCACAAAGCACGCTGGTTTTGCTGAGCGTTTCAGCAGAATGCATTAAAGTGAAGGGAGATAACAAGACCTAATAACCCTCTTTATCACAAAATAAATAAATAAAGAACAACCTTTCCATTTAGGTGTTGCATATATATTTGAATGTTCCTTTGAAAACTCTTGGATCAATGTAACTTGTTAAACTTTTGCTTTTGTCTCAAATGCAGCTTCTGGTCTTTTCATGTTGGATGAAAAGCTCAGTTACTCAACTCAGCTTTATCTCAAAATGATTAGCGGGGCATTCGTGGGGATGGTTTCTCCCTTCATGCCTTGTAGGGCTTCACAACGTTAGCTAAACCCTTACCCGTCTGAGAGAGGAAAGCTGGCACTGAAAATGGGTGAGAAGTGGCCTTCCGGCTGGCATGCTGGCGCTATCATTTCCACCTTCACCGCAGTAGTAGAATATAACCCACGTTTATTATGCAAACATACTTCACTGCACATTGCACACGCGCAAAACATAAAAGCACACATGCCTCCAGGTCTTGGCAGGTTTACCAGGAAAGAAATATTTATCCTGGCAAAATCAAAGTCTGACAATAAAAAGAATTGCTGTAATATAAAATGAATACACGCTTTGTTATCTGGAGGTAGAGGCATTACCAGGCAGGGACAAATCACCTAGTGCTGCACCCTGCCCTTTGACCATAGCAATATACTCCGGAGGAAGGGCTAAGAAACGTATAGCAGATAACATGCTCAATGATCTGTGCAAGCAGGTCAGTAAATTAAAACCCCATCAAGTCAGCTTAAGATATTTCAAGATTGATTTTTAATTACTAAATTAAAGAGCTCTCCAAGCTGTCCTAGATAAACTCAAAACCAGAGAAACAACAGAAATAATGGCTGAAGGGAACAAGTCCTCCAGTACTCACAGTTTCAACCCATTCCTGCCTGTGCACTGGAGAAAACTGCTCTCTTCCAGCCGTGTCACTGGAGCCCCTGGGTGCTACTAGGAGCATTTTGGAAATAACCCACTCACAGCTGAAGTTCAAGCTGTGCTGCTTTCGAGATTCATGTTTCAATTTTCCTGCTCTATCCCTTTTTTTTCCCCCTTTCTTTATCACTTCTCCTGGTGTTCCTCAACATTCTAAACCTCCCAATAAAAATCTAAGAAGTCATACTCAGTGAAAATCTCCAAAGTTAAACTCTTTGGAGACTGGAATAAATGGGTCTCACATATAAAATTGCTAGTTTTAGCACCCTTCAAGACTCAAATATATCCTGCAAAATACTAGCATGGAGACATGAAGCACGTTGTTTAAGTTCACATGAACGCCCAGTTTGGGTGAGGACCCAACACTCTTACACCTTTCCCACAGGAATCTTACCCCAAGATCACAAGCCTCTCTTGCAAAAGTTATAATCGCTACATTGGTTGTATTTTCAGGAAGTCATGAAATGTTTGGGAAGGATTCCTATTATCCTGGGAGACGAGGACATGACACTTTTATGGCTCAGTGCTGGCTTGCCCTTTTGATGAGTAGCTCTGCCTAGAGGATGACAACTTTGTAAAGACTAGAAATGAGCTTTTGTTCATTTCTGGAGTAAACCCAAACCTTTGTGGTATGCCTGCAATGGCAGGTGGGTGGTGAAATAGCTGCGTTCATATCAAAATTGAGTTTTTCAGTTTGCAGGGGACGTGAGAGCAGCACTCACACCACATCTCAGGTGGTGGTGCAGGCTCAGGACCTACATCCTACGTTTGTTGTAGCCCAGCATTTCTGCCAGCAAGGGCTGATTTGGACAAAGTAATTGCGCAGAACCAAGCTGCTCATGGCCGTCTTTCCAACAAGCTTCTAGGCAACAGTTTCATTGAAACCTGTGTGTTTCACTTTCATAAAACATCTGGGCTTTAACAAATAGGTTTGTCTAGGAAAATTCCATTCAATATTCTCATTTGCTACTTGAGTGGACTATTCTCTCAGATCACTTAATACAAATACATTTCCTCAGATGTCCTGCTATCTCAGGACTAGGTATTCTGGCTTGAATCCTTAAGAACCTTTTTGCTTTTCTCTTCCCGCCTTCAGATGTTTGCATGCAAATAAAGAGGCCTAATGGGTTATAGGGTTTTCAAAAATTGTATAATAAAAGTGAGGTTCAATTCAGTTATGGGGTTTCTCTTTTTATGTGTGTTCTCAAGAGTGGCAAATCAACAGGAATAATTAATGAGAGTAATTGAGTAACTAGTAAAATTACAGTATACGGTCAGCCTGACAAATTTTATTGTTGGGAATAAATTTCTCTGAAGCCAGATTTTTGCTTCATTTGTGTCTGAAGCCAAATTTGGGAGTCCTTACTCCAGTTTTTCTCCTAGTTTATGCAGGCAGAGGGGGTTTGAGTAGAGACTTGGCAAGGCCCAGAGAACCTGGCTGAGTCCCACTGCGTTTCTGTGCTTGCTCAAAGCATCACAGAACTATTTTCAAAATGGAGAGTTTCAAAAGCTGGCTGCCAATATTCAAATTTACAAATAGGACTTTTGTTCAGCGGTTCATGATTTACATGGGATGGATCATGTTTTCTAACACGGCCTGAGTCACATGTGGTACATCTGAAAACACAACTGGTTATTTGACAGTTTCCTTTCTGCATTTGTAATGATGCCAGCTCTGGCACTAAGTCTTCAACAGCTTTTCTTTCCAGAAATAATCACACACTTTCGCATCGTGAATGGTATTCCCGAGGCTAGTACAAAAATGAGGACAGGGAATTTCTGTATCTGGAACTGGCTAATGTGGCCTCCAGTTCACTTTTACGGCTTCAATTTAGAATAGGGGTAGTGACCTTTACCTCTTGAGTTTTTTAACATTCAGTTAGCTAATACCTGCAGAGTGAGAACTGAGCACATCATGGAAGTGCAAGCTATTACAGAAAGAAGTCTGACCAGCCCATCCCAGAGGCCCACACTCCCACTTTCCTTCTGCACATCACTAGTGTGGGATGACCACACAGATGATTTCCAGTACAGGCCTATTCAGATGAATGTCTTGGTCAACATTATCTCTGCCTGCTCTGAGGATGTCACCTGACAACATTTTTTGCACCATATCTACCAATTGTAGAAATAAACAATTTTCTTCTTAAAAACCATTTTAATTTTAATCTTTTTTTTTTTTAACCACCATCTTAATTTTCAGCTTTTCACCAACAATTTTCATCTTAACCGCTTCAGCCTAGCCTGACAGGGGTTCATCCTATATGGATTTTCCACATTAAAGCAGCAGATGGAACAGACAGTAAAGCAATCCTAGAAAAACAACTGCTATTGCGAAGGAAAGAAAGACAAATCTGGGTGTTGGAGAGGAGCACCCAAGATTATTCAATTGCATTATTGCTACTTTGCCTTCTTATTTCTAGGTTGCACTTGTCTTCGCAGTGACATTCACTCACCAGGTCTGTAAGGACCATACGGGGAAGCCAGGAGCTGGTCATGGTTTCCACAATGTGGCTGACACAAACACAGAGCCAGGCTCTGGAAAGCAGAAATGTGGTTGGTTTGTGCCACACTCAATCATTTCTTCTTAAAAGGAGAGGCATTAAACATGGCCTGGCAGAAAAGCAGATGCCTTCAGGCAGCTGCCAGACAAGTCCTGGGATGTGAAATCTCATTAGAACAACCTCCAAAATCTCCCTCAGCCCCTATTTGTGTTCCTTGAAGACAAACAACCACCAGATGAGTTGAAGCTTCCTCCTAGAGAGGATGCTCAGCCTTTAGCACTTCGTCTTGGCATGTGCATCTTTGAAAGCAACTGCAAAAAAATACTCATCACTACAGAAGCACACAGAATAGCTCAGGTGGTGTTAGGGAAGGGAGAGGGGAGCATGGCTGAGGTCCGGCTCAGATATGGCTAGCTCATATAGCAGATTTGTTTTTTGCTGAACAGAATGAATTATCAGAATTCTGCCTCAAAATATCCCAGTCCCTTTGCATCCTCCTTCAGGGTCAGTCTTGCAGAGCACACAGGAGCAACCTGATGGGTGCAGCACAGTGCTTTGGGAGCAAAGCCAGAGAGAGGGTTTCTGCCTTCAGAGTGGAATTTGCAGAGCAACTTTTCTGTAGCAAGATGGCACAGCTCGGGAAATTATACTTGGTTATTCTCCTGTAGCTGCACAAACATCACATGAATTCAGAGAACGGGATTTAAAAACCAAAACAAATCATTCCAAACCTCATTTCAGCAGTTGCTCCTTTGAATAAACAACTGCCACATATATTAGCTGTCCTAACGTCTCTGAAATCTCAGCTTTACACACCTGCCATGCCCTTGATTTAGTATGTAACAAAACCCCAGATGTGGCTTCCCAAACACTTCCCTGTCTTATTCCACAGGGTAGTGGGGGGTTTCTGCCTGGGTGGGTCAGCCTCTCTGCTGTCATTGCAGGGAGGGACCAGACCTGGATAACCCACACTACCCACCTCCTGCTCCATGCCAAGCAGTCTTTCATAAAAATATACATGTATAATCCCCTGACACTTGTGAGAAGCTCAAGGTAGCTATCAGTCAGGCTCCTTGGGTTCCTCCTTGTTTGTGGGTGCCTCCAGTACTATTTATGTCAATGGGAAAAACCGGTTTAGACTGACTCCCAAAGTTCAGCTGAGAGCAGGAGTGTGTCTGGGAGACCATGGCTGTGTTGACCCATGGTCCTGGTTAACCAAAGGCCAAGCATCCTTGTCCTCATTTTGCTGATAGAGACAGATTTAATGACCTGGCAAAGGCCACTGGACAGACCAGAGACCCTGGTCCATGTGATGGGACCTTTTTGATGAGCACAAGAGAAGAGCCCCAGCTACAGCCCCTGTTCAAGGTCCTCATGGAGCACATGCTCAACTGCATGGCCAATCAGAGCTGTGGGCCCTGGGGACCTGCGTGATGCCGTTCAGGATCCAACAGCTGGAGAGCTGGGAGTTGCTTTGGGGGGTAGGCAAATCCATTTTGCCAAGATTATATTTTATTCCTTCGCTGGCCAGAACTGGACCTCAATGACCCAGGAGCAGGGCCACTTATGAATTCAAGATTTGAAGTATCCTGCTGTGCATCATCATGACTCCGGGAGAGTGTCCCAAAAAAGTGCAAGCAGTGAGGGATGAGGCCATGCCTTGAGATCTGCCAGTCAGAGGCACGAGCTGTCCCAGTGCAATACTGAGCGAGGAGTATGGATTGCTTAAAATGTCATGGCTATTTGTTCTTCCTAAGAGCAGCCTCATTACCCGTGCCAAGAGATGCTGTTAGACACCAGCAGGCCTGTGGACAACATGTCACCGCACCCAGAGATCCGGCGAGCAGCAGCTGTAAAGCTGCAAAGGAGAAATAAAATGCAATGATTTCTGGAGTTAATTGATCGCTAGGAAAGATTATCAAAAACCTCAGGTAAATGCTCCAGCACACGCATTATTGTAACCAAGATGATGCTAAAACAAACCGAACTGGAGTTCAGCAGTGAGTTGTTCAGCACGGTAGCAGCACCCTGGGTGAAAGACTGGGACGTTGTATTCACAATGTCAAAACAGATTATTAAAATGGTCTGTCGAGTCTTACAGACTGCCATGCACTTCTCTCTCCTTTTTTGTGAATGCAGTGCTCATGAATAATGCTAATTTGAAGGCATTCCTGAGCTCTGCTTAGCCACCGAACTGCTGCAGACTCAACACGCACTGGGCTCACTGCTGAATCCCACCAAAATGCCTCTGCCTGGCCTCAGGGACATGTCTTGAGATCTCGGACTGTCCCTAGGGGTTTGCATCCTGGTCTTTGTGTCAAAACCATCATGTTCCTGCTAATAACTGAAAAGCGTAAATAGTGCAATTCTGAGGCTAGTAACTTCTTTACAGAGAGGAGAAATTACTGAGGAGTGGAAGGGACAGTCAGAGATGGCGAGAACTTCCTGATTTTGTTAACGATGATGTGAATTACAGATGTTTGCCTGGAAGACGGGTTATTATGGCCCATCTTGTGACACATGAGAGCTGTGAGAATATGAGATCTGTTTCAGGGTATTAAACAAATCCTTTCTCGGATAATTGTATTGGAGCTGGTTTGAAATGAAAAAAACAGAAAGTCATTTTGGGTCATCTTGCCCAACCTGAAATGCTTTCGTTAAAAAAAAAAAAAAAAAAGAATAAAATTAAATCTGATGATTGAAAGTCTTTGTGAAATGAAAATTTGTAATATTTCACTTCCAAATGGAATATCTAGGTTTTTCTAAAATCTTTTGTTTTGGCCGCAGATATTTGTCACCAAATCTGGCACAAGTTCTCAGATAGATGCTTTTGGCTTAAATCTGCCTTAACCAGAAAATCTCGGTTTTAGAAATGTCTTGGACAAGGAGGAGAATGGTAACACTTCTCGGATGTGGGCAGCTCTGCGCCCTGAGAGAACCAGTGCTGCTCTGGGGCCGGACCCCTCGAGTACCTTCATTGCTTTCCACGCGAAATCTGCACCACAGGAATGGGGGTTATTTTGTCCAGGCAAGAACCAGTTCAGCTACATCTTTGTCAAAAGTCTTTCCAAAACAAACTTTGTTATTTAAGCCTTGCAAACTTTCAGCAGCTTTTGGTTTTACAGGCTTCTGCGTTTAAGCACGTGCTTTTCTCGAACTGCACAGTTCCATCAAAACCTGACATCTAGAAATAACAGGAAGGCCATTCAAATATTTTTCTAGTCAATCCTAAACATAGACTAATGGTGCAGGAAAAAGGAAGAGATTTTTCACAAGAGGTGCAGAGCAATAAGGTTTTATACAACATAGACACTATGGGATATGTCATCTGTATGGAACCACCATGGTCTCAGCTTTCAAGCATCCATTTGCTGAGATTCCACCTCATCCAGAAAGAACCAGAGCATCAAGAACTTACTTAAAACACAAGATTCACTTTGGAAGAGGAAAATGGCTTTTACATCATCCCCTTGCTGGCAGAGCTGCCAAGGCAGACTTTCTCATGAACTCTCCAATACAGTAAAAAACACAAGAAAATGAAAACACAAAGCTCCAAGGAAAAAGCCCTTTCTGGCTACTGAAGTAATGATTTGACACTAACCAAATACAAATGCACAGATAGATTAGAATCGGCTAATGGTCTGTTCCAAAGGTTGTTGAAATCAAAGTCAGCCTTCCCTTTGATCTCCGTATTTTCACTAGGTCAAGTTCCAAGTTTACAAATCATACACTGTAACAAAAGATGTTTCACAACACACATCCACCCATATGAAAGACACCTACGTTTGGTAAGACTTTCTTTTAATTGTATTTTATTTCTGTGCTGATTGTTTTAAAGTTCTTCCGTAGTCATTTTTGTGCAGGTCTGAGTTAGGGGAATTCACCTGCAGAGAAAGAACATCACTGGTCCTTCAAGGTGCTCCCCTTCCCCTAGTCAGCAACCATACATTCTAGCTCCCTGGAGCTCACTATTATATCCACTCCTTTTACAGCTCTTACCAATCAATGAGTTACAGATAACCCAGTTCTGCAGAGCAAACCCTCTTGGCCAGTGTTTTCAAATACAGACACTTGCCAAGTTGTATTAGGTTACTGAGGGTATCAGATAAGAACCATCCACATATGCCATTTCTTGCCAAGCTATCTGTTTTGTCTGTTGCTGATCCGTTTTTTTCTCAATAACAGAATTCACACGATCAGCAGTGATGCGAGGAATACAACTCAAGCAGGGAGTTTGCTAAACATGGGAGAAGTTCACATACAAAACCATATGGACAGCCTCAGAACTCTTAACTTCCAAGAAATTCTTATCTCTGCATTCAATTGACTGGTTTTTGTAGTGCTTGAGAGTACGAGCTCAGAAACAGTGTCTGCTGCAGACATGCCTGACTGCCGGTGTAAAACACCCGGGTTTATAGGCTGCAAAAGATTTGAAAGAACTTGAGCTGAAAACTAATATAACCCCGTGGCTCCTACACCTGCGAATCTCTCCACAATCATCATGGCTTTTGATTTTCCTTTGCCTTTCCCTTGCCAGAGCCTGGGAGAAAGCGATCCTGTGCTGACACCCCATCTGCACCCCTGACTGCTGCCCCTCGACCACGGAAACCATCAGAGCAGAACATTTGCTAGTTGAGATGTGGTTTCTGACCCAACTGGTTTCTGGTAAAATAAAACAGATTAGCTTAAACTAACACTAAGGACAGTTTTCAGAAGATGGGTAGTAATTTTAACCATTTAGTTACCTGATGTCCAGGAAGCTCTTAAGCCATTTTTCAAACAGGGGTTTAGGATCATAAGGCAATTCATTTTTCTTGAAATTATTACCCAAAATCTTGATGTAGGTCTAATATTTGAGAAAAACCTTTGCTGACTCCTTTTCCTCATTTAGACAGGAAGTTCTGGGGTAGTAAGTAATCCACACCTTTACTTCAGAACCAGTATGTCCTGTCATAGTTTGCACAGCTTTCCAGCCCCGTTCATTCATGCTATACAATGCAAGCCTACAGTGTAACACTGACTGGAGAAAATGAGATGGAGCGGTGGAGAAAGGGCCAGATCCACAAGATCACATACAGTTAGCAGGGTCCCAAAGGCCTTGTTCAGCTGATGCCTGACTCTGGAGATACCACACCTCCGTAGATTGAATTTTTAGGTCTGCCATTCCCTGAACATCCACTGTGCAGCTTTGTGCATGATCTTGAGTTATCTTGCTCTTGGCAATTAATGATAGTACAGGACCAAGTTCAGAACTGAGATGGGGCACTACATTTGCCTGTCTCTGGGCATTTGCCAAGGACAACAGCACCGTGCAGCTAATACCAGCTTTATTCTGCTTCTCTTAATCTTAGTCAGTCCTTCCAGCAAACAAAGTCCTGCCAGCCATCATAGAAAAAGCAAAGTTTTGAGGAGTGAAGTGTCATATGAATGTTTTGCAACTTAATAAATCGTTCAGCAGCTGAACATCTGAGTGACGGAGAGTGGTATCATGGTCCTTCCATCTGCCATGGCAGCAAGATATAGGAAGTAGAGAAGAAACCAGAAATGACCCCAAATCTTCTTTTCTTTCACCAAAGTCTGAGGCAAATTGAGCATCTACCTTTTTTCTCTGGTTAGGAGAAGAGCCACCCAACTCTGCTGATTAATTAAGTCAGCCTAACTCAGCAGAGACCATAGAAAAATGGTCTCCCAATGAAGTATTTCTCTCGACAGTGTAATAAGGCAGAAGGGCAACATGGTCCAAACTTGCCTTTAAGTTGGTGTCTGTGATATACATCTTTAAAAATCCTTAATTATACTCCCAGCCTAACTAGTTACCACATTCCTGATTGGTTTCAAAGCTTCCAGTTTGGATCTAGCTGTAGGTAAAAGGGTTAAGATATGTATCACTGACTGCACCACTGAGAAGCTAACACAGCCAGGATTTCAGTGTCACAGCTCAGAGAGAGGAGGAAGGGGGATTACTTATGGCCTACAGGCTGCAACGGTAGAAAACATCCAGGTTTTGAATGCCCATGTCTTCTCCTGCCTATTTGGAAGAGGATGCCTCAAGAGCTTGACAAAGGTTGTCGGAAAACAGGAGTGATCTTTCATGAAAAACACAAAGCATTTTTATGCTGAATTTTTCCCCTGAACTTTTCCCTGAAAAAATGCCTGCTATCAAACTGTTAGAAAAGAAAAACTGTAAGTCAAACTGTAGTGAATACAATTCTGATGTGATTTCAGAGGTTTTTGGACAAAAAGGTGAAAAGAAAAATGCCTTTTCATAGAAGCGGAAGGTGCCAGTCGTTAAAGGCTCCTTTAAATAACCATTTAAAGTTACTCTTTTCTAGTCTGCAACATCTAAAAACAAACAAAAACATACAAGCGCAGGGGATGAAGGCGAGTCCAGCTGAAATGATCCACATACTGGAGACCCATCAGTGCTGTTCTGAGGTTTACAACAGGAATCTGAAAACATTCTGTGAAAAATGTTCACTAATGAGAGAACTTTTTCGCTGTTTTCTATTCCCTCAAATATCGTCACAAAACCCTTCCCCATTTCATGGAAAGATCTATTTCTCAGGCACTGTTTGCAACAAGCATAGAGTAGTTCATAACAACACAAATTCATTACTTGTGAAATCCTGGCTTCATGTTTCATATTACAATTCACCGCTTATGCCCCAGGAATCCTCAATCACAGGTAATAGGTATTTAAGCAGTTTCCAGTATGAATGCAAACTAAAATGTGAGAAACGTTTTCAATCTGTCAACATTTTCACAATCTACTGCTTTTCTTAATATCGTGGACAATAAAAATAGCTGCAGCTGATCAGAAACTTACATTTCCATTTTGTGAAAACCATTTGGGGTTTTGCAAATTGTTTTCACTTGGATGCAAAAATGAAACCGAGAAGTTTCAGCTAACGTGCGGCTGAGTTTCTTTCACAGCCGTCTTTCAGAGCACAAACCCCCTCAAGTCCCGGTCCCCCCATTGCCTGCTTTGTCATGCAGGCAGCGTCCTGACCCAGGGGTTCAGTCTCTATTACACCGCAACAACAGTTTCATTTTCCTGCAGAAGCAAAGCAATTTCAAAGCCTTGAAATGTTTCTAATTACGTCTGTTGTTTATGAGTGTTACATGATCAGTAGAGTGTATATAAAGAATACTTGCAGTTTCCAGAAGTTTTTGAACTTCAGCCAGAATTACATCCATAAACTCACACTACAGTCTCTTTCCTTATCCAGCTACACAGTTTTTCTAAATGTCACCTGGACTGGAGTTTCATCCTTCTGAAGCTCTGAAATAGATTTTTAGCATAATACTTTGTTTGTGACCGGGGAGGGGGGGGAAGTCTGGTCAAAATATTTCAGCCAGATCTAATTTATTATCCACTGTAAATGCCCGTGGAGTGAACTCATCCTTCTTATTTGCCAAACTACTGACCCAATCACTTTTTGTACTGCTGGATCAATTTTAGTTTAAATTGCTTTTGTCTGCATAAATTACATCCCTTTGTGAACATCAGGGCTTCTGCCTCTGTCTATATGGAGCTTGCAGCATTTGAAAAGTTGATCCTTCGGTCTCGGAAATCTCTGGGGAAATAAGGTATTTTAGAGACGCAATTTGAGGTCCCAATCCTTTAAACGCTATCGCATCTGCCGCGTTGGGTGTGCTATTAGACGTGCTGAAATCAGGAGAAATATTCACATGAGCAAAGTTGTAGAGGTATGATTGATGCCTGCAGGATCAGGGCACAAATGCGTCATGTCTTTTCTTTGGGTGCAATAGAAATTAGATGCTGCATTGGTGGTCAGCCAAACTCTAAACATGGCTGCAAACAGAAAACAGAGCGGTTCATACCAGGGATCATGCTATGTCCCTTTTGGCAGGGTGTCAAGGAAGAAGCAGCTCTGAGCTTTGAATCGGTCCAAATTTTCAAACTGAAAATCATCTGCAATTAACAGTTTCCACAGCTGCTTTCCAAAGTCCAAACTAACGTTAACATGCATCTGTGCCCGATTTAAATCTCGGGGGATGAATGACACATAGCAAGGTTGACACGCGAGACAGACACCGTGTTGCCTATCATAAGCTCATTAACAAATTAATCAAAGCCCAGATAGATCACTGCGCTTGCAGCTAATCACCTCGCCACTCACAGCCCCGCGTGATGAAGGGACGAATTTCACTCACAAACCCGAATTCACACCCGCTCCCCCCAAGTCTCCTCTGATCTTGGATTTCCCTGTAAAGCGTTTGACATCAGAAATAATGAGATGCTCTTTCAAGAGTCCTTCATTTTCCTACTCTGAATGTTAATTTGAGCCCCGTCACTCATTAAAAAGGACAGTGTCATACCTTCCATCCTCGCTAGCTTGGGAGTCATTACACAGATCCTTAGATCAATACCTTGACGAACGTAAGGCATGGGACTGTCTTGCTAGACCAAGAGATAGACACGGCCTAAAAATCCCAGTCCCAGACACCCTTGAACACTGGAGTATTTTAAAGCTGGTTCCACAGCTGTAAAGTGCAGCTCTTGTTTAGACACTTCGCAGAAATGAGCTGGCAATCTCATAAGCAAGAGCCTTACTGCAGCATTTCTGGCTATCTATTTTCTTGCTCCAATGGGAAACACTGCAGGGAGAATCTCATCCTCACGTCTGCTCCTGAGTTTGACTAAAATTACAACGTGCAGAGAAACTGGGAAATACCAAAGCTGTTCAACCTTGCTCCAGTCAAAGCCCAAGGTTTGCCTGTGTCGGATTGCAGGTTGGGTGGAAGAGGAGAGGTCTGTCAAATCAGCTGACCCAATAAACTACACTTTCACACTAATTAGATTTTCATTATCAGGATGTCAAGAAACAGAGCGCATTGCACAATTTGTTTGCTGGCCTGTGGGACAGCTTTCGCTGGATAAACGATTGCGAACCAGCTGTGAAGGAGGCCCTCCTGCCTTCTGCTGGAGAAGTTACTGCCCCTCCTGAGCCCTTCCTGGTTGTTTTGAAAAACTGAGAGCGTTTTCATTTCTCAGGGTTTTCAAAATACAGTCTGTATTTGTGAAATATGCAGGGCCAATGCTTCCCTGCAAGTGACAACTGAAAATTAAGGCTGACATTAATCCTGATGCTTTAGGGCTGGCCAGTGGGGGAGGATTCTCCCTTAAACAGGAGATGATTTGTGGGTTTGCTCAGGAACCAAGACAACAACAAGGCAAAGGCTCAGGAATTTTCCTGAACAACATATTTACTGTTTCATCTTCTTTTTTTGCAGCCCCTACAACTTGAGTAAGCCCCAGCCTCACAATCTTAGCACTGTCTGAAGTAATGCCCCTTTTAATGCTGGGCCAAATTCGCTCCACGTGCACTTGGATGAAATATCTCTGAAGGTAACGTTGCTTTTTCCTGATGGATTTACCCCATTCAGAGGCAAGCACATAAGAGAAAAGGATGCTGTAATGTCTATCCTAATGTTAAAAAGAGTATCCTGTCGTGGGGCAGATGGTCTCTATGGGTGCGTGGCCACTGTTAGGTATACGCACACGATGCTAGAGCCGTGCTGGAAGGCATACTGGTTTGCCCAAAAATGTGAGCAGCTTTGAGGTCTGGCCAGAACTCCAGAGGGTCTTGCTGTGGCTGAATCAAAGCCTCTTCCATCCACCACGACCTCATTCCTCTCTGGGCCAACTTTTGCATCCTCAAGACTCAGCAGGGGCTGTGGGGAACAGGTCTCAGGAAGGCTTAGCTGCAAAGACAAGACTGCACCTAGAACCAGCTATTTTGATCTGCATCACTTCCAGTTACGTCCAGTGAAAGAGCTCCTTGTTTTAGCTGTCTTTCCAAAACTGCAAGGGAATGGCCGAAGTTCCCTGCCGTTACAGCCTGCACGCCGGCCCCTACCCGTGCTCCTTCGGGCATGGGTTTCCAGGCTCTAGGAATTATTTCTAATGAAGTCTGTCCAGCTCTAAGCTGGTCTAAATGCAATTAAGCCACAAGCCCAGGAGCACTAGGATGAGCTTTCCTTCGTGACTACATTAAACACTAAATTAAGTATGGAAAGGAAGAAGAGGCATTTGTGTAGCAGACACAGCTTCAGTGAGGAGATACTCAGCTAACAGACTATTGCTGGTGAGACCGCAGCGTTGTTTTAATTATCATTCGTCCAGCAGACGGCTATTGCTGGTGACGCTTGGGCTCACGCCGCGTCCCCTCTCCTAACAGTTCCCCTTTCTCTGCACACACACTCTGCCTTCGCTAGGGAGGAAGCACTGCCGGTTGGGAGCGCTGAGGGGAGGTATTTTGAAATTCTAGGTCAGGCTCAAGCCAAAGTATTTGTTAGTTTTAAGGAGGGCCCCAAGTTCTTCAAACATGACTCTTGCTGCTGCTGACGCTACCTATCCCCAGAGGGTTACACTGCCTTTGGCTTATTTTTAACTGAGAGGGGGGAGGAAAATCTTCCTTGGCAGCAATTTGCCCAGATTCATCATTCGTGCTATGTGCCCAGAGCTATCACTGGTCCCAGTTTAGGTCTCCACGGGTCCTGGGGAAGCCAACCCCCTTGTCCGAGTGCAGTACGTAACTCCAGAGCACGCTGGAAGCCCAAGCACGGGATGCTCAGATCATCTCCTGGCAGGACATGAAAGGTAACCTGTCTTGCAATTAGGGGAAGACAGCTTGTAATGAACTCCAATTGAGGGCAGCGCTGCCCGCACGGATGCCTGCCTCCACGGGAACAGCCCCGACCGCGCAGGCAGAGCCCGTGCTGGAGCAGCGGGACAAAAGGCTGCAGTGCTATTTTTACGAGATCATAAAATAGTTGTGTTCGGTATGTTACGGTATTTTGTAACTACATTTTTATGAACCTAAAATAGCAGCTTGCAGTTACTACTTGGGATAAATTGCTACCATATTTGCCAATCACTTTAATACCCACCATCAAAACAGCTGCTGCTAAATACTAGTAAATTATACTTTACTCTCCTCTAAGGTTAGTTAGGAGGCCTAAGTCCGTCATTTCATCTAGTCTTTGCAAAACATGTCCACTGAGTTGGAAAATGGGAACTTACTTGATGCAAAGGTAGGCAGGGAGGTGATGTTCTGCAATTGATTTCCGCATTTGAAACGATTTTATTAAAGCAACATAGTTATGCTAATGCCCAGTGCTCCAGAATCAAAACTACCTCAAAATATAAAGGCTGCCTTAAAAATCATGACATTTTAACATAAAATAAAATTGAGATTCTTACTCAAATCCTCCACAAAAATCCAAGCTTTTTCTTCTACCCAGGATTTCACATATTGATAACAATGCAGTATTGCTGCAGTAATAACAGTGTAGCTTGAAAGCTTCACATGTGCCTCTGACTCCAGTAGATGGGATTTGGAAAAACTGCTGGAAAATTGTATGTACTGAATGTACACACATACTTCGATGGTCTTTCATTTCTTTTCTAGTGAAACACTACTGCTTTAGAAAACAGTAATTATGACTTACTAGAATGACATCGAGTCAAACCTCTTAATCAGACATTTCCAACTCCCTTTTGTGTTTCCACAGCATCTTCCAGCTCGGTGTCACAACAAGGGCTTCACAATGCTGCTTTCGCCGTGTTGGCTTGGGATGTTTCTTGTGTTTCCCTTCACATTTGCTGTTATTTCCGTGCTCCTGCACTAGCGCTGGCAGTGACTGCACGTTGCATGGACACCAGCACTGTGGGTGCCCCCAGAAGAACTCGCTGTTTATTTTGGGAGTGGTGCGTGTTGTCCTTGCCCGTGTTTGTTGGAGGCAAGATCTGCAGGCTGCTTGGCTGCTTCTGGGCTCTCTGCCTGCTATCAGGACTTTTTTGCCAGGAAAAGGGTGTTATTACCCAGTGGCAGCAAATGCCAAGTGGAGGCTCTGGGCCCACCCTGAGCCTCCAGCTTTGTTTGCTTCAATCCAGACTGGGACTGAGAGGGGACCTACATGAATGACTGCTTGCCTGCATTATTTTTTTTCCAAATTTATGTATAGGCATCAATATTTCAAGCCTGTTGAGTGCAGTCGTAGGTGCTTAGAAACATCTCACAGCTCTGCCATTCCCTAGTTTCTCCTTTATCCCACCCTACCTATGCCCACACGCATCTCAGCCCTGGCCTGCACAACCAGGGACAACCTCGTGCCACTGGCACTCCTGAAAGCATTCCCCTGTACCCCTGACATGCAGAACCAGCTCGGAGCTCCCCACCACACCCAGCAGCATGTTCAAAAGCAAGAGCAGGAAATCTGACCTTTTACCACCATGAACCCCTGCGCTGAGCAAGGCCAAACACTCACCACACTCTAAGGCAAGCTTGGACCTTTGCAAGGAGCACCTGGAGTCAGAGCTCCAAGCTTTAAAAACCACAAGTGCACCCACTGGAAGGGACACAGGTCCCCTTGCCTTCTGGACCAAGCAGTTATGTACCAGGCAAGACCACGGGATCCTTTCTCAGAGTTCAGGTGATCTGTGATTGCTTATCTGGAGTTTATTTTCTGAGGCCAGTTCTCAGCACACACAGCCAAGGATGTTTGGTGGAGTTTTTAAATGAACACAAGCCATTTGTCAGAAAAAAACACAACAACAACAACAACAAAAAATCCCACCCCACCAATTCTTCAAACAGTCTAAGTGCTGGCCTCAAGCTCTGAGAAGCAATTTAAGCAATAACCAGTTTAGGTGAGGTGTGGCTGCCCCTCGTCCAGCCACACATCCCTGCCTCCCAGCATGTGCCATGGTCCCATCCCTTCCTGCACAACAAGTGACATGAATATCTGTCTTGGCTGAGGATGACCCTGGGAAAGGAGAGTTAATTCTGAGCCAGATCAGTTCAACTGACAGATGAGCTCAACTGCTCCCCAGACCTCATCCATAGGTCAATTTAAAACCCAGGTTATTCCACCACCTTCACTGCTGTCTTTCTGGATTGCCACCAGCGTGACCAAGGTCAGAGCCATGCATCCATCAGTGGGAGGCTTTGGAGAAGACAGCACACCATTTCTCCAAGATTTCCAAAAATCACACACATTGATGCTGTTTCATGAGGAGCTGGGGTGAAGATAACACCAGAAGGTCTCTGCCCTCCCCCCCAGTTTCATCATTCTTGACAAGGAAACCAGGGCTGCCAGGACCATGAAATGGCCAATTCCCCTCGGGTCATGATTTGCTCTCCATCTGAACCTATAGGTAATGGGTTTTGGTTGAGAAGGACAGTATTAGATTATTATTCTTATTAAATGTTGGCAGAAGCTTGCAAAAATCTGACCTCATTCCAGTCACTTTGTAAAGGGCAAAGAAACCCCATTACTGGTGAAATGAAGAACTTAAAAAGGAGAAAGAAAAAAATAAGTGTCCAAGTTCTCAAATCTCAAATTACAGGCCACTCCTGATCTCAGTTGCACTGCTATAAATTCACCTCAATTCCACTGATGCAAATTGACTTATGGCTTATTTACCCCAAATAACTGAGATGTCTATCTGACCTATATGTGAAATGTTTAAAATAAGGAATGACATCTCAATGCAAAACATTTTGGTAAGTCACAACTACCTTTCCTTAGTTGCTTGTTCTTGCGGAGCTGTATTTGGCCTAGAGAGGGGAACTTGGAGTTGCAGATGGGATGGGGTCGCAGAAGATCCAGGTTCTTCTCCAGTTTTGGTCACCTCTCCGCTGTCTGAGCTGTGTCGCACTGTGGCAAAACATCTCCCACTTCACCTTACCCACTTTGTCTTCCTACTTACACCCACAAACTCCTTGTGTCCCCGGAATATGATGCCCTTTGTACTGTCTTGGTGTGATGCTGTCACACCTGCAGAGCCAGGGACCCAGGAACAAGGGCACGGTCATGGATCTGCCTACTGTATGCTGCAATCCATGCTCTGAAATTGTTACCACGGGCCCCCCAAAATTATTTTGGCTTGGGCCAAAACCCCCACAGGTGTAGAGCGCAACAGAACCTGTCATCTCGGTCAGGACGTGAAGGCATTACCCCTGCACCAATGCCCAAAGGATGTAAACACCAACATCTCAGCACCTTTGGCTAGGGATAAAGTTGAGCTCACCTACAAATAACTCCCAGACGGCCTCATACCATGGAGTTTCTGCAAAACCGTGCATGTCATCCACAAGCAGGACTTCAGAAGCAGGCTGAGAAAGAAGAGATCTTTTCAGTCGCCAAAGGCAGAGGGACTAAGCAGCTGCTGGCAGGGCATAGATTAACGCTGCCTCTACACCGAGACAGGTCTGCAGAGATACTGTCTACAGGGCACCTGCTGGGGCGTCTCCATCTGGGGTTTTTTAATTAGTTTTTAAAGGATTCCCAGATCTGGCAAACCTTGTGCATCACACCCCGCTTGCTCACACATGCAGCCCTCGTGCGTGTGCATCACACCCTACTCGCACCAGGACACGCACCAACACAGGACGTACCGCTATATGGACTCACACAGGCTGCTTTTTTAAGGACTTAAAAAGACATTTGCTTCCCAGAAAAGCCAATAGCTCCCTTTCTTCACTGGCTTAACACTGATTTCAGCAGAGACCTGCTTTACCTTCTCAGGGGAAACCATGCATCAAGGACCATCCCATTGATCCTACAACTGGTTTCTGTAGATACTTCCCCCCAGGAGCTATTTCCACGGTTGCACAGGGCTTCCTTGCCTACCCCGAGCAAAGCGCAAGGGTGAGCCTACACCAAATACCAAGAAGCAGCCAGATGCTTCCCCCCAGGAGCTTTGGGACACTTGCCTTCCCATCCTCCACAACAAGGGGTGTTCAGAGCCATCCCTGGGGATAAATGCCTGGGAGACGGGTGTCTTTGAAGGGGAATGACAAGCAAGTCCCCCGCACAGGATGTGGCGATGATTGGCATTTCCAAAGGTGGAGGAGTGTGCTGTGACTGCTCCCAGCGACGTCTGGCGCAGCCGGTGACAAGCTGCTTGTCATGTCACTTGGAGATGAGAGGCTGCGACGTCAAAAGGGACCCTCTGAACACCAACGCCACAACACAAAAGCAGCAGTTCAAAGTCCCCAGTTTCCCTCCTAGGGAGACAGCCTGGCTGGTTATGACATTAATTTATTGTCAGATATACTTTTTTTTTGAAATTACAGTCAAAGGGGTTTGTGTTTGAAACCCTTTGGCTGGATTGATAATGGCATTACATCTTACCTGGGCAGTTATGAAGGATGCCCAAAGAAAAAAAGGCTTCTAACGTAAAGTTTGGGCCTTACGACTTATTTACTGTCCTGGCACTGGGTCAGATTAATTCAGGGCGTAATTTCATGGACCTGTGAATTTCATCAAGCTGAGAGGTTGACAGTATAAAACAGCTGACAGGTATCAGTGGAGGGGTGATCCTAGGTCAGCCCTAACCATCAACAGAGACACCCCCTGAGGCTCTTCACAGCACATTCCTCTACCCCAGCCCTGTCTGCAGAGGGGGCTTTTGTTGTCTTTGATGTTTTGCTCTGAAATCACAGCACTGCAGGAACTTTACTTTGCTGTGCACGCATTACCTGCAGGAACTGGATGAGCTGAAAGACTAATAAATAATTACAGTGGTGGTCTTTAGCTGTCCCCCTGAAACCCAGCAATTTGGTGGCTTGTCAAAATAGGCTGGTGGTCTCAGTCCACTTGTCTACAGAACCACTGTCTACGTAGCACTTTCAGCAGCACCCCTGGGGATCTTAGAGGAAAATCAAGTAGCACCTAAACTGCTGGTCTCAAATGCATTTCCAAAGATTAGACATGCAATAGTCATGCAGAAGATGCATTACCAGGGTGAAGCACTAGCGCTGTGTTTGAGAAGCAGCTGGCTCACCCTGAGCTTTGGTGGCTCCTTTACTGCCAACCAAAAGGAGACAAATTGTTGATTGGCTGGGCTGTGTCTGTCTGCATTTTCTGAAGAGTTAATGGGGCTTCTTGGCTGAAATCTCAGTGTGATGTTACTGTTTATCCACATTATGGGCTTGTGTTTAAACATCATAATGATCCTGGTAATATGTTTCCAGCTGCTCACCACCCTGGATAGCTAGTTATTAAAAATAAACTTGCATAAACACAACATTTCTTTTGCACAGCTCATCCGTTTTGCCCGCATGCTCACACTAAGAGGTCACTGAGCTGTTTGTCACATCGTTGCCCGTTCCTATGGGAATGACTTCCCAACCCTCAGCGGATGATTATGTCCTGGAGCTCTGGCCAGGTGGTGAAGAGGAGGGAGGCAACACAGAAGGAGGAAGTAGACTCAAAAAGAGCTTTTTGTGTACATAGTTTCTTCTGTATTGCTGAGAGACCTTTTCTCCCCTGTAGTGAGCATTGATCTCCAGTCTGATGATGGCTTTCAGCAGTTGGGCTGCTGCCTCCTGAACTTCACTAGAAGTTCATTGGGTGAGTGGGGAATGGAGGAAGATTAATTAAAGTTATCTGAATGGTTAGTCTTTCTATTGGAAATGATTGTCTATGGAGTCATATAGCAATATATCATTAATCTGGAAAGGTCAGTTATGAAGAATTATTGATTTCAGAAGTTTGGTTTGATTACATCGCTGTAAAGTGTGACATTAAAACCCCAGCTGTTTGTGTCTCTGGTCTGAGATCAATGGAAAACGCGAGCTTGGATTTGCTTTTCATTTTTTGTTTCTTTAAAAAAAAAAAAAAAAGACAAAGAAAAAGAAGCACGTATTTCCAATGGCATTAACTACCCAGAGTAAATTGTTGCTTGACTGGGGTTGACGGTTGGTTTCTATTAAAAGAATACTGTCAAAACGCCTAGGCCTAACATTTATAATCAAGCTGAAGGAATTTCCTGATGATTATGAAGAAAATGTTTTACACCAAGATCCTTCCCTGATGTCTGTTAACATCAGCTGGGCTGTGACCAGCAGTGCAAAGCTGCCCACAGCACCTCTGGCACTGGGACACTTTAGAAAGGTGGGTAAGATTTCCAGTGTCTTACTTATAAATATTTCAAGGAAATATTCACAGACATTCCTCACTTTTTGTAGGCAGTATCGCAGTGTTATGATATCTTCGAAGCTAAGCCCATTTCTAAACAAAGCCCCAGTAAAAGAGCATTATTCATTAACTGCTCAGCAGCAGTCTTCTGTGGGGAGGAGGATTAGCCTCATCATACTCTTCCAAACCAGACGCCAAGCATGTTTCAGCTCACACGCAGAGGAGTGTGGATTTTCAAACACCAAACCCCACCTGCAGAAGGGCTCCTGTTCCTGACATCACACCATGAGAGCGAGCCAGCCACCCCCACACCAGCAGCTTGAGCACAGAGAGCAGGAGGAAAGCCCAGACCACATGTCTGAGACTCCCACCCATAAAACAAGCCTGCCCCAAGCACTGCCCGTTGCTCACCAGCTGGCTGGAGATGTTCGGAGGAGCCCCACTGCTTTCCCCAGTCTTAATTTTGTCTGGAGTGGGTTTGGGCTGCAAGAGGCAGGTTCCTGCCTTGCCTGTGTTCTCGCTGTGTATCAGCCACGGATGTTTTCCTTGGCACACAGTTTCACAATGCTGGGGACATGAGGGATGCATAGAGCAAGGAGTCCCTCGCTGCAGGTTTGCTATGAGTTTAGCTATGGCTGACAAATGAATTTCACCTGTGAAACCCAGAACAAGGGCTGAACTGGAAAGGCAAAGGTGGTGAAACCACCTCATGCACCTCTCATTTGATTCAGCAAAACAAGAAAAACCATTTTACAGTGCAGCAACAGTGCGATATTGCACAAAGAAAGCCCAGTTCTGAAGAGCATTTTGCAGGGAAGCGTTTGTAAAGTAAGCCAAGACAAAGGGCGAGGCAGAACCAGGGGTACGTGACTATGGGCGAGAGCTGCCCTCCTTGGAAAGGTGGGGATGGAAACCTGAGCAGGCAAAACCAAGCACTGGTCAAGCTGTCAGGCATTGGAAGGAGCTGCCCAGGGAGGTGGTGGAGTCACCGTCCCTGGAGGGATTAAAGAGAAGAGTGGACGAGGTGCTCAGGGACATGGGTTAGTGGTGGTTTTGGCAGTGCTGTGTTAACGGTTGGACTGGATGATATTAAAGGCCTTTCCCAGCCTAAACAATTCTCTGATTCCATGAAAACCTGCCCCTGGTATAGTCCTGCTGAAAACCCTGGAACTGATATCACCAAGTTACTGCTGAGTGTTTAATCGTGGTTGTTTCACAGGGTGAATGCATTTTCTTACTGTTTATTATTCTGCTTTTGCCATGTAACCTGCTTCACTAAAAGCTTTAAATGAAACAACTGCCATTAAAAACCCATCAAACAGGATTTTATAGTTCTCCCCTTTGCTGCGAGGACCTAACAACTTATAAAAATTTATTTTGTGCTGTGCTTAGTTCCATTAAAAGGCTACTGGGGTTTATTTTTAGGTTTTATCTCAGCACTGAGTTACCTAGCTTGTAACAGTCAAGGTTTTGTTTTGTCACCTCAAGGCCTAATCATAGTGGGATTTGCTGACATTAAGAGTCAGCAAATATATCTACAGGCATCAGCTATGTAGAAATGCTTTCAACTGACACAGGATATACAAAGGGAGAGAGGATTGTGCATTCTCTTCTGCTGCAAACACTGGGAAAGGAGTAATTATCTCACATCAACATCCTAATTTCCAGCACTTTGATCAGAATGCTTTGAATTGTAAATATTGCAAAAAAGTGTCATCTATCAGTTTTAATGAAAGGGATCTTTGCCCACCAAATGCCATGTGCCAAACCGGAGAGGTCTGAAGTCATCTCCCGACTGGCCCCGAGAGGCTTTGAATGCTCCTTCAAAGCGGAGGCTGTTGTCAACAGGAGCCCAGATCACAGGGGTGAGGCACCGGGGAGTGTGGTTCCTGGGAAGTGCTAACTACAGCCCAAACCCAGCTCTTGCCAGCAAAGCACACGCTCAACCTTTAAAGAGGTGTCTCAGCCCCACTGAAGCCAGCGAGGCTCAGGCACCCACCTGCAGAGTCATCCCTGGTTTGGTGTTTTGGAGCGGGTCTGTTGGGCTGTGTTGGGGAAAGCTGTGCTGGCAGTGGGAAGTGTCATGTCCACGAAATGAATCAAAGGGGTTTGTAGCATGCGTAGGCATACCCAGCCTTGCTGCAGACCAGCTGGAGGGGTAAGGATAAAAGCAGAGGTGCTACTGCAGGGCACAAGATAGGGCTGTGCACCGCCAGTCCCTGAAGGCCTTGTACAAGGTGATCAAGGGGTAAAATGAAAGATGTAAAATCAAATCCCCAGGGATTGTCAGCATTAATATGTATTTTATACAAGTCATCTTCATTTGCATGAAGGGGAGAGAACCAGCTCTGCCTGTGTGACTGTACAGCACCCAGCACAGGGCATGTGGGCCCAGGGTACCCATCTGACAGCAGTGCTGCTGCCTGCACCACCCAGCGCACACTGCTGTGAAAACCCTACAGTGGTGACTGAAGAGTGAGACTGCAGAAAAGGGCAGAGTTTCTACACTGGCTGGAGCAGTATAAGGCTGCACTGCTCACACATGAACAATTCAAGGGCTCGTTCACTGACCTCAGGGTGTCACAACAGGCAGAGAAGAGATGGACCAGATTTGTGCAGTACCAGAGAAGGGGCTGGGAACAGATGCAAGAGCAGGCTTGGGTTTGGGCAGGTAAATCTGTGGTTTTGCGGGAGTGGTGGTGGTGTTTCTGAAGTAGCACCATACACATGCCCTCTTCTTTCTACTCTTCCTGAGCATCCATCACCAATCACTGCAGGAGGCAGTCCAGTCTGACCCAGGATGGCAGCAACCGTCTCTCCTGAGATCACAACCACAGCTGGCAGTGGTGCTCTTAAACACAAAACCTCATCAACACCATGTCTTCAGCCCTGTTTGGCAAAACGTGGTACTTTGCAAGTTTTCCTATATTTTTCTGAGCGCACACTTGGCCACGATGATATACATCCCTGATACCATGGCAACCTTACTCAGATGTTTACTTGACATATGAATTATGCAAGCAGCTAAGGTTTAAATCATCTTCTCCTGCACATTTGTCTGTCACTGCGGCATCCCTAGGCCTCCACAGCCACAGTCTAACCCAGGGCTCTGCAGTGGGGACCCGTGGTGCTCCGTTGGCTTCATATGAGGAGCACGCACACTGCAGGAGTGGGAGCCGCTCACAGCCTCCCCAGGTAGAAAGGTTTGTGCATCAAGCACTGTCTGTTTGGGTTTGGGGTTTCCCCCCCCCATGAAGTTGTGTTAATTAAAAAGATTAAAGCCACATGTTAAAACATCGTCTGACAGGTATTGTTCCCACCCCCGCCCCCCGCTCCCTTGACATGATCGCAAAGTGTTAACAGCAGACATGAGTCCTAGAAGACTGTAAAAATTATCGTCTCAGAGCTATTAATACAGCATGGTGGTTGGGGGAAGGCTCTTTAAAGAGCATATAGTATTAAACCCCTAGCTAGATATTAAGGAGATTTCTTAACCTGTAAAATTATAGTTATGTGCAAAAAAGGGGAGGGAGGGGGGCTTAATTAAAAATCCATACTTAGCTGGCGCAACACTGTACTTAAGGGCTCTAGAAGAAGCTATTTAAGCAGGTAAAATACTGCCCCAAATGCAGAGATGTCTCCTGGATAAAGAGGCCCTTTGTATCTTTGATGTCCTGTAAGTGCCATTCTCTTTAATTTTCTCTTTCCTAACAGCCATAAAGGATATTTTAAATGCATGAGGGACACTCGAGCCACAGAGGCTATGGTACAGGTGTCCAGCACAGTGGAATGTTCCTGGAATGGGCTCCGACAAGGGCAGTGGCCATTCAAAAGTCAAAGGAGCCTGTAAGAGATCCTAGAGGGGATAAATTCCTTAATAGCTTTATTTCCTCCTGGCAGTATGACACCACCTGTCAGACCACAGACAAGGATCCTCTTTCCATAAAGGCTCAGGAAAAGGATGGTCTGTATGAAAAGGCAATCCCTGTCCCGAATAGCTTGCAGTGTGAAGGTATGGATGCTATAGGGAAACCCTGCCCATAGCCATGGCTCTCCAGGGGCAATGCACAGTCAGCTGGCAGAGGAGCAGCACTGCAGCATCAGGTGGGGTATAATGATCACTTTGGGCTCGTTTAGAAGTTACCTTTCCCAAGTGCAGTCCCCAGTTGTAACAGCAACATGTCCCTCTACTGCAAGCCTCGGCAAAGCAGGCAAAAGCAACAAAACCACCGAAGTTGTATTTAAGCGTTGAATTAAGGGTTCCAGCAAATGCAATTTTCCTGTTATTGTAGCAGGCGAGGCATGAACTAATCATGGGTTACCAGCTCCAAGCTGAGCTAGTATCCCTTTCTCCTGCACCAGGAGCCCTGCCAGCACAGCGGTGTTAGGGAAGACGTGCGTTTTCCTGTGCTCTTTCCTGACATAACAGCATCAGCAATCTAGGCCAGTCTTACATATAAGGTAGAGTGGTAGGTGGATATGCTCAAACACAGGAAAACAAGGTGACGCCAATGCCTCGCAGTGTCCTAACATATGGTAGCAGAAGCCGTAGGACCAAATATAGCTTCTCAGCCAGGCTTCGGTACAGCAATTTATATCAGTAGGTCTCATGCCTCCTACTCTGCTAAAGGTGCAACTGTACACATGACCCAGCTTACAAAGGAATTCCACTCATTCATTCTTTGGAAGTGGATATAACCAGTCCATAAATTATGCATAGCTTCTAAAACAGTCTGGTTTGAACTGAGAGGGAATACATTCAAATGGAAGCAGGTGGCCTCTCCAACTTCAAAAGATGGGACTAATTACAAGAAACAATAAACAACGTGGTTCACATGAGACTGCCCAGACCAGTGCAGGATGGGAAGCCCCAAATCCAGACATGATCCCTGAGACAGAGCGACTCTCTTCATCTGACTCAGATGCCTGGGCAAAGCTGGTAAATTTAGGGTTGAGATTTCTTCTAGTCCAATGGGTTAAGGCCCATTTACAAGGGACTTCCTCATGTAGACAGAGGTCTTCATTAATACTGTATTTCTGCACAAATCTGGGCCCTGGAGGGTGGACAACAGCTGCACCTAGGACAGTCTATCATCTGGTCTGACCCATACAAGCACAGACAGCATCAAGAGGTCTTTATCTAATATGACCCAAGGGAATATATGGGTACAGCTGACAGTAAAAGAGCAACATTCACTCACAACAGTTTTCAAATGTTTCTTTGCTTTAGTGCAAGAAAGAGGAAAGCCAGGGTGGGCTCTCCATCACCCTGTGCCACACTCAGTCATTTATGTGGGTGCAGATGGGCCCAGTCAGAAGACACCCACATTGCCTTGGTATGATGACAATAGTGGTGTTTTGAAAGGTTTCTGCTGACAGCACTGAACATAGTCCCTATAAACAGGGAAACTGGGTTCTCTGTGGAAAGTGCCTGATTTTAGAAAGCAAAAGGCAAGGGCAGGAATTAGGCTTCTGGGACACAAGGGGAATCACGAAACCTGGGTCCTGTTCCTACCCTTTTTATTACCTTTCAGAAGGACCTTGAGCAGATGCTTTAACCTCTGTATCCTATAAACTGGGGTAATAACGATGCTGTCGTATCCTGGAAGTGCCCAGAGACTGCGAGGGCAAAAGTTATGGGAGCTGGGGAAAGCTTTTCTCGTTACCTCCAGCCTGAACAACATATCATAAAGCAGTCATTTGTGCTCATTCTTCAGAGACTGCCTCCAGCATCATTTTCCATGCAAGTCATTGCCCCTACCCTTTCTTCAGAGCTCAACAAGGACTACCTTTGCAAGGTGCTCGTACACCTTCCCGAAGCCATCAGCTTTCCAAGGCGTAGTCTGGCCATGGAAATAATATGAGAAACAGCAGGGGAAATGCCACCAGACAAAATACTGCATATGTCAAGGTATTAGAAATCCTAGAGAAAAGAGTCCTCATGGTTTAATAGAGAAGGTCAGACAGAAGTGATGTTTGTGTTTTTCAGCATGATTGGATTATAAATATAGTCAGCAGAGGCTTAGGAGACGGGGAGCTCTAGATCGTATTGGGACGTGTCACTTCTGACACTGGCAGGCGATGCCTTCATAAACCTGGCGTCGCTGTCACGAGCCGCACCGGCGTGCAGCAGAAGTGTGGCGGGAGCAGGCAGAGGATAAAAGACAAGAGTTTGCAGCCGAGCCAAGGGGCAGGCAAAGCAATTATGAAGTTATATATGTTTGGCTGGATCCTGTGTTTTACTCCAATAGCTAAACAAAGTTAGATTGTATCGTTAAGCAGCACTCATGGCAGAAACGGGGGAAGAGCTGCCAGCTCAAGCAATTTCAGGAGGTCATGACGCAGGCAATACATCTTTGATGTGCACGGGATACGTCTGCTCTCTGCAGCCCGCAAACCTGTTTATTCTGCTCAACAACTCTGGAAAAGATTTTCAGAAGTATTTAGAGGATTTATAGCCACGCACTCCTTCGAAATGAGATCTCTGCCCGCGTACCCTAGGCAGGTTGTTGTGTTCTGCTGAAGGTGTTGGCAACTTGTGGAGTTTGTGCTCGTCACTCAACAGGATTTATGCTCCTAAAGCTCTTAGACGCATATATATCTTCTGCAGGGTAAGCCCTGATCTTCTGATCAGATCCATACTGAGAAGTTATGCAAGGTCTCAGAAGTCACATCACATGAATGGTCTTCTTTTCGCTCAAAATTGGTGTTCAAAATGGGATTAATTTAATAGCAATTCAAGATGTTTATATTTCCTAACAAGCCTGTAATATCAGGGGAGAGTGTTTAAATGATTTCTTAGGAGTATTTGACCTATTAATGGCAAAAGTACTAATAGCCATATCATAAGTGATCTTTTTTCTGCTTTTCAATTCACCACCCATCACCACTTATCCTTTTTCTAGGAAGAATACTGCAGTTCTAACAGAAAAATTATTTACTCAGCAAAGAGGTGGATAGATTAGGTGGAGCGATAGGCAGTGGATGCAGAGACATGAAACTGGCTATCAGTTTAACATGCCACTTCTGGAAGACAGAGGTGGCTGGATACTTGCCCCACCCCCGCCTCTTGAACATCCTCCGGCTGCTGGGATGCTCTAACCCAGGGAAATGGAGATCTGGAGATGAGACCTGAGGAGTTCCCAGCCACACAGCTGTGTGACAGCATGGCTGGTGCCCTGTAACCTGGACAGCAAATGGCACTGTCCCGTGCCCCCCTTACCTTTGTCAGTGACAGAGCAGTGAAGGCTGGAGCCATGCTGCCCTTTCCTAGAGGAGATGTGTTGCAGGATTATCCTTGCCATTCAGAAACCTGTATCTCCTGCTTCTGCTCCCCAGTGGCAGTCTTTCCTGTGGTGTGACTAATAATTAGGAAAAAGTCTGAGGAGAAACCAGGAAAAAGAAAACTGACACTATCCCCAGTATAGGAAGAAGTTTCTTGGTCTCACACAAGACTTGAAGTTCAATTGATTGCTCATTATTGAACCAGGAGACACATCCTTAATCCACTCTATCACTCCCAGTAATGTGTTAATGAAATTAATCCCTAGCCTGTTGTCACAATAAGACTATTCTATTAAGGGTGGAGATGATAAAATTTTTTTTTGAACAGCAACATAGAAGACTTCGGAATAGCACAGCATTTTGATTCACTGTATATCCTACTTGCAAACCAACAACCCAATCTCCAGCCAGCAGCTCAAAGGCACCTCATACCCATAGACATGCAGTTGCACAGGGAGACAACAGTAAAATCACTGAAGCTACCACTCTGCTAGAGAGTCATTCAGGCCCTGAATGCCCTGTTGTTTGACTTTCACTAATATTGTTTAATTATATTGCTACAAGGCAAGAATTCCCATTTGTCGGCAACTGGGAAAGTGCTTAAGGTGATGATATTGTTCTGCTTGGGTGGCCTGTGCCTGAAGGTAATCTTTCAAAAGCAGCTGCTTTAAGTGTTAGTTAAATGGTACCGAGGGATTCGCTTGACACAGGTGTCATGTTTAATCTTATTCATATATCAATAAAACTGGTACCATATGTGCAGGTTGGTTGGCAGCACTGAACCTCTGAGACAATCAATATTTCCATTAACAGACTCATCCTCTCTGGTCAAACGCACCGCAGGCTCCCGACTGCAGGCATTCCCAGCCCGCCTGCTTCTAACCTCTGCTTTCCAATCCGCTACTCAAACGTTTCTTCTCCAGAAGACACACTGAAGGCACCTCATTATTGCAGTTTGGCTTTTATGTGTGCATGTACTTCCCCCAGACATACATTAGCACGTAGCAGGGATGTGGTGGTGGTCAAGGTTTAAGCATATGCTCTTTCTACAGTATGTTTATCTAATACTTTTCAGCAGAGGGTCTCGGAGCACTTTGCAACCCGCTCTGTCACTGCAGTCACAGAAAGGTTAATGGTGGCTGAGAGGGGAAAAGTCATTGCCCCAAGTGTGCCAAGGATGGCCAGAAGACAACCTGGAAATCCTGATGCTCAGCATATGGCAACACCAGTTAATGCGTGTACAGAAGCTGGTGCGTGTACAGCTCGCTGGCTACTCCACAGCAGCTGCTGGATACACACTGTGCTCAGAAACGCGAGGCAGCTTTTGTTAAGTTATGCTTTTCTTCTAACAGCTTTCCCCAGGATAAAGCTCTGCTGCTTGCAGTAGGGCTTCGGTGTTGTTTTTAGATTTTTAATATAGTGGTTACTGGTATGTCTAAACCTCATTCCAATACCTGAACTTTTAAAGTTTGGAAAAATGGTCCCTTCTTGATGTGTCACACATCAGCCTGCTCCCTTCACTCCTGGGAAGGGGTCTGGGAGGAGCAGTGACAAGGACAGCCCGGCACAGGAAACACAAATGCATCTTTCATTTGGATACCATGGGGGCAATAACAAGGGTCACTTGCTTTCTGACATACTAAATCAAAATTAGGCTTAGCAACTCTTAAAGAACCCGACCCAATGCATTACTGACTGATTTACCCACCAGTAAGTCATCAAGCAGAACAGCGTGGCCTGAATAAGCCAGGACAAAAATAGTAGGGATGCTAATGGCAGTGCATTGGCAGAGCCGTATGCGAGAAATTAGCACAGAATCCTTTATTTTTAGCTGAGTCTACTTCCCACTTAGGTAAGTACAGAAATTTACAGCAAAAAATACACTTTTTAAGGTTATTCTCCTTGGCCCCCACCTTTGTTTCCACTCAGAGCACGGGGCACTCGTTCCGCATCAGGGGAGCTGCTGGGCAGAGGAAGATGCTGGTGGATGTGTGCTCGGATGGGATTCATCTCTGGACAAGGCACCTGACAAACCCAATCCCTAACTTAACATGAGAGACAGATTTAACACTCCCAAATGAAATGTTAATGCAGGAACAATCCCCTATAACATCCGCACCATAAATAATTTACTTTCCTTCCAAGCGCTGAAGAAGATTAATGGACAGTTTTTTGAAAAAAAAAATGGAGTTAAAACATTTGCAGGCCCCGGTGTCATTGCAAGAACAGGCAGCACGTGTAAACACTGCAAGGACTGTATCCATTTAGGAGCGGCTGGGAGACCACACAGTGCACGAGAGGCACGGACGCACAGAGCTGCCCTTTCTATTAAGGGGCCACTTTGAGTTTCCATTTGGAGCCAGGACAGGCGGGGGATTCACTGGCCGGGTTCGAGGCACCGGTTATTTGTTATGATGAACTCTCTGAAACAAAGAGATTAAAATAAGTCCGAAGTGTTTCTCTGACAAATGTTAAATGTCACCCACAAGATTTATAGCACTTCTGTTCCCCCTCTGAAAGCTTTTAGTTCAGTGGCAGGGGTTACCGAGGGCTTGTCCACTGGCTGCCGGCTTTATAGTTTTAGCACTGGCCAGAGAGTAATCCGAAGTTTCAATAATGAGTAATAGCACTTTCAGCTCACCATCATCATTTGTCCTACATCCATTATTGTCCTAAGAGACCAATCTTGCTGATGTAAATGGTGCTGGCAGCTGGTGTGTCAGCATTTCACACCTCCGCAGCTGCCGGCCTGCGCTGGCAGCAGCTCTTCTCCCCGTACAAGCCGCCCCACGCTGCCCGGGTACAGAGCCCAGGGGATGTCCTCACCAACATCGCTGGTGCTGGGAAGCTTGGAAGGAGTGGCCTTCTTTGAGTTCCCTGCAGAGCTTCATTTTGGGAGTGTTTCTGCTCTACCCTTGAGGCCGCTGTGCTGCTGTGCAATGGGAATAGTTGCTCTCCGCTTGTGAGTGTTGCTCAGCCTCCTCTTTCCCACCTTTCTGCCCCCTTCCACTTGTCCCTCTCCCTGCTTTCCTCCTCTCCTTCCAGGGGACAGAAAGGATTAGACCAGCAGGAGCGCCATGGTGAGGAGCGTGCACAGGAAACTGGGCACCCCTGCTCAAGTCTGCTACTGGGGCTGGAAGAAGCTGGAGGGATGGAGACATGGATGAGGGCTGCTGACACCATCACACTAGGATACAGCCCCAGAGCCAGGTGTCCTACAGCCTTGGAAGGGGTTTTTCCTTCCTTCTTACCCCCTAAACCCACATATGCTGCAACCCCACCACCGCTACCGATCACACACAGCCTCCAAACTCAGCTCTCCACTTGATAATCTGTTTAAAACCAATAATCTTCATTTTCTTTCCTTATTCACTTTATAAGGAGAGTGTGACTGTTCAAAGTAACATCGAACAGTCCATGCTGCAAGACCATGCCAGGCAACACCACACCCAGCAGTGCTCCAGCCACCCGCAGTGTGCCCTGCCAAAGGGTCAGGAAGGACAGAAAAAGAGTGTTATGTGGGGTACAGGAGATCTTGCACAGTGCAAAGGGAGGTGACAGGCTTCCCTAAACATGGCTGATCTTTGCAGTTACCCAGCTTTCTGGAGTTTCATCCATCCCTCAGTTAACATGTCCTTATGTTGGCATCATGAGCTGCATGACTTGTCCTCGTGTTTGCCTCAGTTTGCATCCCTAAGGCTGCCTTGAGTACACTCACATCCCCCTTTTTCCTCTGTTGGCACTCATTCGGGTCAGGGTGATACAGCCCAAAATACATGTGTTCAGCAGAGCAATGAAACAAGAATAACAAGCTACCAGACAGCAAACCAATCAGGCTGATCTACAGGTGCAAACAGCTTCAGGTGACGGAGCAGCTTTCCAAAAATCATTAGAAAAGTGAATCCCCACAGCATAAATCACCAGTCTCCCAGCTATTACAGGGCTGGCTGGACACTAACAGGTCAGCTCTGTTTCCCAAACGGAGAACTTAATCACCCCACTGCTAGTCTGTGTAATTACAACAGTTATGAATCTTATTTTTTACCAACCTCTTTCAAATCTAGATGCTGGATTTGACTTGCTAACCTCATCAGTACACAGCCCTGACAGACACTGTGGTAGGTAGATTTTTTTAACCAAATAATAAATCAAATGATTGTCTCAAGTGCAACTCAGAATCTTGACTCTACTAAGTGTGGGTGAAGACCCTCTGCCCAACACTGCTGACCCCGGAGACAGGCCGAGACAAAGCTGGTACTTCTAAGTTAGAACAAATTTGGAAGCAGGTTGTTTACCTTCTTCCAAACAGTGTGCATGAGCCTCCCTTTTACCTTTGCTCTCCTACTAGGATAATTAGGAAAAGCTGAGGTGCTCACAAGCCCACAGGACACCAGGAACTAGGGCTTCAAGCAAAGTGAGTTGAGAACTTCAGACAGCTAAAAGGCCATATTGTGAACTCTGCATTGGACCTGACTGACCAGGGGCAGAAAAGCCTTTTGACTACAAAGCTAAGATATACTTGCACAAGGTATATTGTATCCTGTCTGCTCTTTGAGATCCCTGAGTTGATGTGGTTAGAAGATTGGATTTTTTCCTCTTCTAAGTGATCAGGATGCCCTGGTCAGAAAGGACTGCACATCTGCGTGTGACTATCAGGACCTGAAATGTCTTGAATTAGAAATGAGTCCTCAAAGTTAGTTATCTTGGGTAATGTTATGTTTGTCCTCATTTGTATTTAACCAATAAGAAAATTTTATCAGGAGAAATAATGAGTTACACATCTCCTGCCACACCAGGACTCTTTCACACAATGTGTTGAAGTCACACAAGTCCTTCCCAGTAGAGGGTTTGTTTTATTTTAAGACAACTGAAGACAGTACCAAATCTTCTGAGGCTGCAGACAGCCCAGTCAGTCACTGAGAGAGCCACCCTGCAGCATGGGCTCACAGGCTCATGACTGTGCACTTGCACCCACCTATCCATCCTTCATAGCACAACCTGAATCCCTTGGGGGGCTCTTGCCTGGGGAGTTATTCGGGGTTGTTCCAGTTCTCTAGAAAAGCTGTCAGTTTGCTGTCACTAGAATTGGGGAAAATTTACAAAATCCTGGAATTATTCACAGAGCACAGAAGGCATTTCCCCACACCACTCTGAGGCAATACATCCCATTAGCCTGGGGTCACTGATCTCCGCAGCCCTGCCTGAATCACTCTTCTGCTCATTACAGCCTCATCCTGTTGCTTTGTCCCTGCGAGGCAGTGCTCTCCCAGGAAGGTAAGCAGATGGAGAAAAGCCATGGAAGACAAACACAAACACCTCATTCGTGTGAACGTGATACACGCACAGCAAGTCCAGGTCATGGGCAACTAACCCTCCGTTTCTTTGCTTTCCTCTAACACTGTTGTGTGTTTTCTGTTGATGGGGTTAGATTTGATCAAATTCCTCTCTGCACCATTCACCCCTATTCCCAGGGGCCAGCATTGGGCCACACCTGGACAACCACAACTTGCTTGGCTGAGCCATCCCTTAAAGGGCTCATCTTGTGGTCCAGTGTGCCACCAAATAGTCCCTGATATTCCAGCCACATCCAGGGATGCTGATCTCAGAGGTGCCTTCCCCTGGTGCAACTCCCCTCCAGTGCTCCTTGCCATGGAGCGAGGAGAAAGAAGTTGCATTTTGTGAAACCATCCCCATACCTGGTGCTTCAGGTGGGAACCTGCTCAACAGTCAAGAATATTTTGGACAACAATTGGAAGGATGGGGATATCTTTCTGTAACCATTTACAAAGATGCTACAAAGTGCTTTTAAGTGAGGTAAGAGGTAGAGCAAAAGATTTATTGTACACCAGATTTACAAATACAGGTCCAGGCTGAAGCCACAGACTTCGAAAGGGAAAGAAAAGAAACTTCACAAAAAGGGCGATAAAAGCAGCAAGGTTTATATCTGAAAGGAGGTGTGTTGGTTCAGGCCAGTGAATGACTTCACCTCTCTGAAGTATCTGACCACAGCTTAACCATTGAACCAGCCAGTCAAACATAGTCTTTTCAATGAGATGTGTGGGGGACACTTCCTACGAGAAAAGCCTTTGGAAGTTAGTTGAAACCAACCCAAGCAGAGTCTGTAAAACCACTCTAAGATCCTAAAAGATTTACTAGAGAGGAGAGCCCTTTCCTGCTCCAGCAGGTTTCAGAACTATCAAGCAGACACCTTGGAGAGTCAGTTCCCTGCCTTGCTGCTGGGTATCTTGTATGACCCTGCTTGTGCCTCTGGTCCTTCTGCGCAACTCTGTCATCACCGCGGGACTACAAAATACAAGTCACTGCAGCTTCAAGCAGACCTGCTCATCAGCTAAGCCATGATAGCAACACAGAGCAGTGGCTGGACAGTGGGCTGTATCCCTGGATTAAGCAAATCAAAGCAGTAACTGCCTGCAATACTTCCTGATTACCCATTTCAATAGAGAAGGTCTTTCCCTTTGTTCATCAGCTGTGTGATTACAGGTATATGCAATGCCACTGTATGCAAGACCAAATGCAAAGAAAAGTTCCCACTGAAGTAAATTGACTTTGAGTTATACCACACACGAGCTGTAGAATGTGCTGGGATTGCAGATTGCAAACCACACTGCATAGCGGACTACACTGTTCCCAGCGGATCCCTTATAAATCCACCATCTATCAATTTCTCCTGCTTGGAGAAATCTAATCCCAGGGCTAGAATCAGCAAGTCCTTCCCTCCCTTCCTCCCTAGGCCACCTTTTTCCACTAAGTGAGATAAATTTCCCCCAGCTGTAATATTGCCAAAGACAGTAGGGTTATAGTGAGGAAAAGCTTCATCCCAGAAAGTGTTGCAGGTTAGTACATCAGTAAATCAAAGAATAAAAAGATAGACCTTCCCCTTCTATATGATGCATGTTTCCTCATCTCTTTTGATGAGGCTGGGAGAAAAGGTTAACAGGGAGCAGACAGAGCTAATGATTTAGTTAGGAGACTCATTAGCTAACTAGCAGTAGAGCTGAGATAGCTCACAGCTACAACAGTCCACACTTGAGAGACTCTTCCAGGCTCGCCTGCAATCCTTCAGCCGGGGGCGCACCCGTGGTCCCCCACTGGAGGATGCACCAGGGCTTGGCCAAGCCTTTTCCGTGGAGCTGGTCAGCGCGTTGCAGGGTTTCAGTACAGAGATGGTGCACAACTGCAAATACAGGTTGCGTGGTACAGTCATTGGCGTGGCACCAAAGCACAGTCTGGCATTTGTGGGCACCAAGGGAGGTTTTGGGGAGTCGTGAGGTGGTAGGTTTAGCCTCAGCGTTACCTGGGCCACATGCTGCTACAGCTCAGTGTGCCTTCCACCAGCAGGCACCAGCCTTAACCCGACACCAAAGGGTTGGTGTTGATAGCATCATTCAGGAACACTTTATATTGCAGAAAAGCACCTTTTTCACCCAGTGCTTTGCTTTCTTAAAGCCAAAGTTGCCTTTTATCACCTCATCCTATATTAAGCAGCTAAGTCCAGTTTCACTGCTTGCTCTGGTTCTTGGAGCAGCACATCTTCCAAGCTTCTCCCCTAGTTCAGCTTTCCCCTCTCCAAGCACCAGTTACCATCCAACAGCGTGCAAATCTTCCTGGGCTGTTTATCCCAGAATCAGCTTCCAAATCTTCCCTCATCCCTATAGCACCAGCTGTGCCTTGCAGGCAGCAGTGGGGCCCAGAGACTGGCTGAGGGCTGCTTGCCTTGCAATTCCTGGCTGTGACACCTTCAACCTTAGTCATATCTACTGCAAAGCTTGATCAGGTGAGACCCACTCGAGGCAGACCCTGTGTGCAAGCTCCACGTATGCATCAGAAATATTAACACATATTAAGCACTCTGATATAAATATGGGATTATTTTGAGAGCCAAGATGTAGCAACTGCTTGATAGGAATGACATATTGCTGTTCCTTCTGAGGCTTCCAGAGCAGGAAAAGAGGCACAGCCCTAGCTGGGGGCTTTTCTAAGGGGCTCGTTAAAGGCTGACGGGTCTTGGCTAAGGGCAGGGAGGCACGCTCAGCTAGTAAAGCTGAGTTAGAGCCCTGTCTCTCCTCTCAGGGATGGTAGCCTTAGACCTGCTATGAGTGCTTCTAATTTTTACTTTGTTTTCAAGCTTTATGTTACTTAAGTGCTTGTGTGGAACACAGTCAAACCTTTGCAAGTTTTAACATTACTGCTCTAGAGTTTTTTCTAGACTGAGCTCCTGGGTGTTGCACTGCTCTTGGTGTTACTGCTTGCGGGTGTGTACAGTGCTGCAGAAACCTGACAGGATGTCCCCTGGATTTCTGGAGATGTGGCAGGTATTTCAATGGCTTCTCCTAGTGCTGTGTGATGTTCAGGAGCTGCTCTGAGCACATATTTGCTGTCTTGACAAAGGTTGTCATCATTCAGTGCAGGGTTAACGGTTGGACTTGATGATCTTAAAGGTCTTTGCCAACCTGAAAGTCTTTATGGGAGACCTTATCGCTCTCTACAGCTACCTCAGAGGAGGTTGTGGAGATGTGGGGGTTGGTCTTTTCTCCCAAGTCACAAGTGATAGGATGAGAAGCAACGGCTTCAGGTTGCACCAGTGAATGTTTAGATTGGATATTAGGAAACGTTTATTCACTGGGAGGGTTGTCGGGCGTTGGAACGGGCTGCCCAGGGAAGTGGTGGAGTCACCATCCCTGGAGGGATCTGAGACATATGGACAAAGCAATTAGGGACATGGCTTAGCAGTGGGCTTGGCAGTGCTGGGTTAGCAATTGGGCTTGATAACCTTAAAGGTCTTTTCCAATCTAAAATATTCTATGATTCTATTTTACAATGGGAGCCTTTGTGCCCTGTATCTGCTGGGTACAGGTGGCTCTCGGGGGTGCCTGGCTCTGCTGGCTGCCGGCTGGCTTTGGGAATCTGCCACCAGAGCTCCTTCCTGCTGTGCCAACCCACTGCCTGCTCTCTGCTGTCCAGCAAGTCCACCCCAGTCCCCAGAGCTTGCTTGCCTGGCAAGCAGATAGCTGGGCACACTGTGTCTAGTGCTTCCTGGCTCGCTCTAGAAGACAGAAGAAAAATTGGGAAAATTAGACTGAGATGATCAATTAAGCACCAGTCTAGGAAAATGAGGTTTCGCAACAGAATACAGCACTTTTTGAGCATCTCCCCAGGTCCATGCTGCCAGTATATCCTTCCCACTGCTGGGCCCCTTGCCTGCCTCAGTGCAGAAGGGCTGGGAACTAAAATTCTGTAACTTCCCCTCAGTCACGCTCCTGTTTCTGCATAGCATGGCACTCCCTTCCCTGGGGCATCCCTGGCTGCCTCACACCACTGCACCTCCTGCCTTTGCCGGGTGCTGGGGCCCAGGGAGAAGGAAAATGAGCTTGAGGGAGAGAAGGGATGTGGTTGACGGATTAATATACCTGCCAGCTGCTTTAATAATCCTCAGTACAAAATGGTTAGAGCTAATGCAAGCTTAGCAGCCGCACTACTGAACCAGTGACCAAGCTGATAATAAACTGAAACTTGAAGGTGACAAAACTGGAGTGATTGGATTGGGTGAGGTGACTGGAAAAGTGCAAGGGAAGGAAATAGATGTGATGTGACCTCACAAGCAGCAGCTGATGTGCCGTTTGTACTTCTTGTGCCCAGGTGTAGGCTGCACTGCAAGACCCGAAATGTAAATTTGGAAGAGCCAAAACCTGAACCAACAACCAAGCTGACCCCATTAACCAGGACCTCTCAAAGATAAAACTGCAGCCAGACAGCACATCGTGGCTCCCCCCTTCTGGCCTTCATCTGCTGCCGCCATCTGACATAGCTGTGTCCGTGCCAGGTAATACCCATCTATTTCTTCTACCAGTGGCTATCGTAAGGCACTTGATCTGGGATAGGCAGGAGAGAACAATAGCGTTAACCTTTTCCCACAGTAAAATAACCTTTTTAAATGTGCATTATTTAAAAGGGTGATATTAAATGCCTGACATCCCAGTGCAAGTAAATCTTCCCATAATAACTCTCCCCACTGGACTCAGTTCCAAGGAAATGCTGCATTTTCAGGAAAAGCTTGTCCAAAGGTTATTCTTTCTTTATGTGCCTGCCTAACTTATGGCTTTTGTCCATGTCCCTTCTCCATACCATCATGGTGACACTCTTTAATGGGAAGAGATCTGAATGCTGATTTTCAGAGCCCTTGGCAGGTTGCCCTCAGCCAGCTGTGATGTTCAAAGGCAGTGTCGGGGCGCAGGGTGCTGGTTTGGGGAGAGCTGTATCTGTACATGTGTGTATGCTTTATTGCACATATGCAAAGAGATAATAGATAAGGTGCCAGTAGGTGGGGCTGAAGAATATACTGTCTAGATTCCAGGTTTTATAGGTGCGGTAAAAGCACATTGTACAGGCTTTATCTTTTCTTTATTCCTGGTGCTTACCCGTGTAACATAGCAACAATGCGCTTAGTCCTGGAACTTTCTGGCATGGCTGATGGGAGGTGCTGAGGTGTATGGGATGCAGGCTGGGCTCCCTGTGCAGCGACGGGGGCATTTGGGGTTTAGATGAGACATTGGCAGTGGGTGATGCTGCTGGTTCCCCAGGGATGACGGCAATCCCCTCTGCTGAATGTGTCTTGATCCAGCTGGGACTGGAAGAGGTAATTGCCTCCTGTTCCATGTATAAATTTGCACTGAGAAAATAGCTCAGCTTCACATGCAAGTTGCATGCTGCTGCCTTAACCCTGAGCTCTGGATATGCGGTGAGCTGCAGTGCTTTGGTTTTCAGCATTAACAATGGGTGCTGAGGGACTATTTACAGCTGATTTCTAGTGCATCTTTCCTGCGGCAAGGGCAGACTCCAACATGGGACCCTTCCTGTCCTGCTGCTACCTGGAGCACCTAACTACCCATTAAAACGTTGTGGATGAAATGTAATCTTGTCAGCACATTCTGGGCAAAACCTAGGTAACCGTTACCATGTGTTGGAGACCTACCTCGATCGCTCTTCCCCTTGCACGTGTCTATGGGATGGGTCCTTGTGCCTTCTGCAAGAAGCTTTGGCTTGTCTCCTTCATGGTGGAGGCAGCAGGTTGGATAGTACAGATTTATGGGATTAATCCAGTCTATGGATGCCATTTGACAGCTCTGAACTGTGTTCCTTTATTGGGCAGAGGCCATGCCTTTTGTATATAATATAATGGGATTTCAGGTTGCATGGATTTGAGTATCACCTTAACCAGCAAATGCCACGGGATGTTGTCCTGGCTGCACTAGGCCTCTGGGCACAGCTCACTCTTTGCCCTGGAAGAATCGCTGTAACATCCCCACCTGTTATACATTCCATAATATTTTAAATAAATCGCATTTGAGATCCAGAGGCATGGGCATCTGCAGCCTGTTAGGAGTAAGGGCCTGTTACTCCTCAAACCTCTCATCAGATTCATGTTTCACAAGCAGATTTATAACCGTGCTGGAAAAGCTGACAAGACAAACTCCAGCCTCATTTAGTAACGTCTTACTAAATTGAAGAAGTCATAAACCACTTTAAAAAATGAAAGTTAGGGCTAAAGGTTTGAGTACAAGTGACTAAAAGCTCAGAAGAGCATCGTGAGAGAGACAGAGGAGCAGACTTGGGAAGGGATGAAGCTTGGTGCCTCGAAGTGATATAAGACCGAGAAATGGCACTGGAGATCAATTTATTGCAAGGATAAAAGTGCATACTCAGAGATTATGAAATAGGGAGGAATGAGTAAGAAGAAATGAGACTGAAACTAAGGCAGGGAGATCTACCTGCTGTGGGAACTGGGGAAATGACCCAGGCAAGCGTACGGTGCGTGGTTGCTGCGTCGGGGAGGCGGGCTGCTGCGGGAGGGAGGGGACTGCTGCATCACACTGCACCCATCTTCAGGACTAAGTGTGTAACTGGAAACGGGAAAACCCAACTTCTACTAAGAAAGGGGGAGGCTGTGCTGCAGTCTGGCAACAGGAAAAGGTGGTAGGCGAGAGAGCCCTGAGTCAGGCTGAAAACTCCTGAGAACAGCTTTGAAATTAAAATATGTATTTTTAGACACAGTATGTTTGTGGGTTTTCATTTACTACTTGGTTTCTGAGTGTTTAGGATGTGCTCGTTTCCTGTGGGTGCTCTTCTTTCAGACCACCGGGGACAGGAACATGTAATTCCATTTTAAATAAGATATTGCCCTTGTGCAATTTGGCGAACGCAGCAGCACCTGGAGTTTTAAAAGCAGTAAAAAAGAAATTGTTGTAATTAATATCCAGCACTGGTTGTACCATTTTGATTTCATAGTGCATTATTCCGGAGACAACAGGCAGAGCAGTTACATGGAGACGTTCACCGAAGACACTGACTTGCAGCATCAAACCAGGGCTTAATCTTAGCCAGGTAGCCAAGAAGGACTGTGCAGGATGGTTGTGACATAAGCGAAGTGTCACCCTTCAGCCATGACTCCCCTGTGAGTGGTGTCACCTAAAGACAACCCTGTTTTCTTGCTCTTGGCTATTGTGGATGAAGTGACATGCCACTTGCTGTGCAGGAACAGCTACGACCAGCAGAAAATGCGCTGCGCTTTTAAGAAATGCAAACTTCCAAGCAGTGTAATCCTTAAACCATCAAATCCCAAGTTTTCACTTGACACCTTTTGCTACAGGGGATGATGCTGCACTGAGGGATGGTTTTCGGAGGGCTGCTTTAGGCCGATTACAGCATACGCACTCCCGCATCAGTGCGGTGCTGGCAGAATTAAACTCAGAGGTTTTCTCTTGCTCAGAAGAAACAGTGTGAGCTTGTGGCAAGCTGTGACAGGAAAAGACACGTCTGGTGGAAGAGCTTTTAAGAGAAATCAGACAACTAGAAGTAATGGAAGTTGTAATAATCCCTTTCTTGCACTGCAGATTCCCCTGCACTGACGGTCGCAGGAGGCGAATGCAGAGATTGGGCTGCCTGCACCTCATCAAAATGCTTCCAATTCAGAAATTTAGACTAAAGAGGAATAAAGCCAGGACATACTTCTTCACTTCTCCAATTTTCTTCCCTGCTTGATAGCTGTTTGGTCATCGCTGCTTTCCAAATGTCACCTTTTGTGGATCAGAGGCAAAACCATGGATTTTCCTTAAAATTTTGCCTCAGTTTTCCTCTGCCGGCAGGCAGGGTCAGGAGGCAGTGACAGCAGCCAGAAGTCTTTCACAGACCTGTGCATTCATTTAGAAAAGAAAATATCAGGTTTTGAACCTGTCTGCTAGTCGTAGCACAAAAAGACTTAACTGATTAAGCCTTGAGTAAATATTTCAACAAAGTCCTAGCAATCAGGAACACTCGGAGCAATTTTCTGGCTTCAGAAGAGCTGAGGCCCTTGTTTCAGAGGGAAAGGATTCTCCATGTGTGCTGTGCCCTGGAGGCAGGTAAGACGGGGCCACCATGCAGCAGCAAACCCCAGTTCTGCCTGCAAGGCAACAGGGCTGTATACTTTGGTGTGCAGAGTAGCAGCTGACTCCTTGAAGTAATATTCTGTTTCTCTCCAGCAGTTTCCAACACTAATTCTGTATTTGCAACAATATGTTGTCGATGATAAAATTATGGGATGTAACTGTTAAAAAAAAAAAAAAAAAAAGAATGCTTAGACAGCTGAACTAGTTCTTCCATTCAGGTCAAATTTATCAAACTGTTTCCTAGCCCATTCCCCTTCACATGGGGGGAAAAAAAATTAAGAAAGTCAGAATGCTTCACTTTCACTTTTTCCAGAGTATATTGTTTCAAACTGACATTTCTGTTTAAAATGTCATTTCCCAATAGCTTTAGGAAATGAGAATGAAATACTGCAGATCAGGTGAATCAAAGTTTTAGTGTCCACAAAATGCATGGGTTATTTTCTTCTCGTTCAACCAGTGAACTGAAAAATTAATGAGTCACTAATTAACATAGCTCTGGTGTTGACTAATTTGTGTCCAAGGCACTAGATTATGGGGTGCAGTGGTGGGAATGGGAATTCTGACTGTCTGTCTCATTGAGCAGAAAGGGGAGCAGGACAGAGGCACCTGGGGGCTGGCAGGGCAGCGAAGGAGCCAGGGCATTTCGGGGGGGCACATGGAGACAAATTAGCTGATGCAGATGCTTCTGACCTTGTCTGCTGCCCTTTTAGGCATATGGCTGATCTGTAATATTGAAGGACATGGGGGCACCCGAAGGGTAAGGGTGAGATGAGAGATTTGGGCTCTTAAAAATGAGCATGGGTGGGCTTTTTCTGCAAGCTCATGGGCATGGTGAGAGCAGCAGTCCTACAGCACAGTGAGGAATTTCCAGTTTTGGTTACAGAGATGCTTATGATTCAGGGTCTGGGATGCATGTCACGCTGGAGAGGACATCCCACTGCCCATCCTGACTAATAACTGTTTGGCTAGAGGCCTCCTGGGGCAGAGAAAAGGAAGTTTGGGCTGGAGAGGTCAGTGCTGGGCTCGGGACCCTTGCACGGCAGTTGGTGAAATATCTGCTGGGCTCACCCTGACCCCCTGGCAGATCCCAGCCTTGGAAGGACCCTGCCTGGTCCTTCCTTGGTGCAGTTGGTTGCTCATTGCAGCAGTAAGACCCCACTGAATTCCTCGGCCATTTCCCCATGATCAGATTTGTCCCTATCTCCTTGAAGTGCTGCGTGTGTGTCCGGGCATGCCTCTGAGCTGCAATTAGGCTCTGTAATCACAGGGGCAGAGACATCTGCACAGGACCCACCACAGAGGCTGCCCTGTCCTGGACGGTGGGACGGTCCCGGGAGCAATGAATCATTCGGTACCTGGCAATTATTTTAGCTTCTCCCTGATGTGGCAGCATTCCTTGGGCAAAAACGGGAATTATCTTCTGAAGCCGCCCTTGTCCATCCCGTGTGTGGTGTAATTTTTGTGTGAGAGGCAAAACGACTCAGCCAAGACCACGAGGAAAGTCGGTGACAGGGGTGATGTGAAGCCTGGACTCCCAAATGCATGTGCTGAATGTGGGGGGTGGAAACCTTTGCTGTTTTCTGCACAAGCAGGCACTGTCAAAGCCTGCAGCCTGTCCCTCCTGCTGCAGGTGCCGGGTCCTGCTGGCTTTCACCCTCATGAGCTGGGTCTGCCAGAGTTCACTGGAGTCTGTCCCTCGCAAGCAAAGATACAAACAAGAAACTTTGCAGCTTTTGGATGAGAGTGTCAGGGAGTATTTTGTCAACATTTATTCGCTGTTTGGCTCGGAAGTGTTAGTGACAGCATGGAGTTGCTGATGATTAAAGCAGCAGACAGACGTACTTAACGCCATCAAGATGCACCGTGGCTGGTGGGATGAGGAAGACTCCCTGGTGAAGGGTAATTAGCATGTTCCTCACAAATGAGAGCAGTGCCGGATCGTTCAGAAGTGCCACCGGGAGGACTGCATTATTTATCCTATCAATCTTCCTTCCTATACACATAACTCACTCCCTAAGAGCATGACATCTTATATTAATTGTGGGAATAGCTTGCTGGCGGGATCGCGTGTTTAACTCAGCGGATTAGTCTGCTGAGGGCAGGGGTTTGGACGGGCTCTGGAGCAGAGCTCCTTGCTCAAACGTGGTGGGGCATGGAGGTCTGGCTGTCTGTTGGCACAAGGAAACCCAGCAGCAGGAGTGCAGTGCTTGTCTCAGCATTTAGTCAGCCCAGCACCCCTCTCACGTGGCTGTGAGCTCTCAGCGGTGTGTTTGTGACTTGTACTTGTGCATGCAAAAAAGGGAAAAGAGGAAACTCTGGTCCTTTGTCTTTGCCCTGGAGCTGCCTTTGCTTCTGGGCAGAGGAACGAAAAAGCTGTGGTTTGGCCTGTGTAGGTGAGGCCAGAGCTGGCACGATGGAGGGACCCCATTGACACCATGTGTAGTGGGTACTCCTGGCAATGCAGAGAAATAGTCCAGGGAAAAGATGTTGTTGCTGGTGGTGTGTGCTGGGTGCTGTGCCGTGGGCTGCTTTGCAGGGAAGGTGTGTGGAGAGGTGGGTGTGGGGTTGGACTCCCAAGGGACCCCACGGTCTGTGAAGTTCAAATTGTGTGTGGTGAGGATTTAGACTAGAAAATACATGATGCTGGGATTTTTGCAGTATTTTCCTCATGACGTAATATACTGCAAGGATCTGACTGCAAAAACTATCTTTGTGGCAGCGAATCTTGCAAACATGCCATCTCAAAAAGATTTCCAAGTTAGTGCAAATGCCTGCAATGCCTTTGACCCTCCAGCGTGGTCACACCTGCATGACACATGTCCCCAGCCCCTGGTCCTTGGGCTGCTTTCCCTGACAGGACACCCTAGCTTATTTTCTCTTCTATGGCTGTGCTTCTCCTGTGAGTTATCCACTGTCCAGGAGTTGGGAGCCGCAGGTGAATCCCGCTGGTAGCCCAGCACGTATAGATACAGCACAGCAGTGGACATGGCAGCTTCTCCATCATTCCTGGCCCTTCAGCCTGGATACGTTTTTTTTTTTTTTTAAGAGGTATTCAAAACTCACGTGAACTAATTTACACCAGCTGCATGGGTTACAAGATTTGGTCTTTTTTGAGTTACATGATGACATTGTTAATTAATGTGCTGGTACTTAATGATCTGAATCAATAACAGAAAAAAAAGAAGTAGCCAAAAATATAAATCATGTACTGGTAATACTGCCAGGTCAGGCAACTCTGCAGTTGGTTTTAGCCTGAAGCAGTTTCAGTCTGTCTACGTAGACAGTGTAGATATCAGGCAGTGTGTCTGGTAAATGTTTTCTTACATAAAAAGCATGTAATGGAAGTTTTCCTCCTTTAAACTTGGACCTCCAAAATTTTTTATTTAAAAATTTAAAACTCTTGCTTTATCATTCATCAAAAAAATGGAAATATGAAAACTGTGGATGTGCTAGTGGAGGGCAAGGTTTTCTTCTTTAGGATAAAATCGCCATGGCTTAAGTGGACTGTTGGTGTCCATAGAGAGGAATATGCCTCAATCGTCATTGTATACACGCTTGATATCACTGAAGGGCAGAGTTAAGGTAGTTTGGAAATCTAATTATGTATTTTCAGATCTTATTCTCTTTGGATTCTTTAAAGTGCTGCCTTATGTCTAAAGTTTTGGCTTTATTTAATACCTAGGTCTGGAACAATTACAGTATCCTTCCATTATGTTGGATCTGTAAACTTCTGAGGGCTTTATTTTACTGCCCATATTTAATTGATGGAAACAGTGTAGGTGTGTATATACTTTGGTTTGTCTAGGCTTAAATTTTCAAGCTTATTAATTTTACTTCCTTTGTTCCCCATGCCTTACAATAATGCAGCATGTGTGTGCTGTACGCGCTTAGAGGAGCAGCTGTTAACGCCTGCCTTGCACAGCCACCACCCTGCGTGTGTGGAGCAGAGGTGGGAAATTATTTTCCATAAAACACGGTAGGAGTTTCCCCCAAAACAGACATAAGTATCATCATAATGACCTGGCACACCTGAACTCTGCATGCACTCGTAGAGAGGCCCCTGTGTGAGAATCATGAAATCATAGAATTGTTAAGGTTGGAAAAGACCTTTAAGATCATCAGGTCCAACTGTTAACCCAGCACTGCCAAATCCACCACTAACCCATGTCCCTGAGGGCCACATCCACACATCTTTTTAAATCTCTCCAGGGATGGTGACTCCACCACCTCCCTGAGCAGCCTGTTCCAATGCCTGACAGCCCTTTCCAGGAAGAAATTTGTCCTAATATCCAACCTAAACCTTCTCTGGTGCAACTTGAGGCCGTTTCCTCTTGTCCTATCACTTGCCACTTGGGAGAAGAGACCAAGCCCCCACCTCTCTGCACTCTCCTTTCAGGTAGTTGCAGAGAACGATAAGGTGTCTCCATGAGTTTCTGCGTTGTTTTTGCTCAGGTTTGGTATCAGGAATTGTGTTTTGAGGTAGAAGAGTGAGTGTCTCCTAAAAGCAGCTGTGCCAGCAAACCCCCAGGGAATACTCTCCTTGAAGGCATTGCAGGACTGGTCCTTCATCCTCCTTGGCAATGCCACTTCTCCAATACCAGGATCTGGGGATGCTCAGTGCCACACTGCCTGCCGTGTTGCACACATTTTCTGGACAAGGGATCTGTACCATTGGGCACTGGTGGTGGCAGCAGACAGGTCCAGTGCTTCTCAGGGGGAGCTGGGTAGTACAAGACACTGCTAAAATCCTTAATTAATCTGAGCCTTTGCTGGTGCTCTTCCCCCTCTGCTCTGCTCCATCATGTGCAGAGGAAAGCTGACCCCAGGGCTGTAGGACCCTGGTGTGAGACAGGGGACTCAAACCTAGCTCGGTGGTTACAGGATATGGCAGGACTAGGCTCAGAAAGGCAGGGAGATGCATTATCTGGGGTAAACCCACCAGCCCGAGTCCCTGCCAGGCAGCCTCACAGTGGAAGTGTTGGGGTGACATGAGCTGGAGCAGTCCTGTTAGCTTGGCCAGCAGTTTTGATGCTTTGATGCTCAGTTTTGGAGGTGCAAGCCCTGCCAGTGAGGTCACAGTATATTGGAGTGAGAGTTTCTGTACAGAGCCTCTGCACTGCTGAAATCCCCTGGGAGACAAACCACTTATGCACAGGGAGGGGGTATTATAATGCCTAATTGCTCTCAGAATAAAACAGGTTTGAGGATCTCAGCTCCCAGTAGTGGTAAGCACAAACACCTTCTTGCCCTGCTTCCAGAACCAGTGGGCTCTGGCATGCGGACATGGGGTAGCACAGTTCTCCTGGGCTCGGTGAGCCCTGTTCAGGGGTAGAAGGTGATATTTACAGCATGGCACCCCTGCCCCATCTCAGCTGCCCACTGCTCAAGGTGCTTCAGCATCGGTGAATTGCTTGGTGTTGCTTGCAGCTATTTTCAACAAGCAATTCCATGGGCAGAAGAGTTTTGCAAAAAGGCTCTTGTTAAACCTTCCAGCTTTTCCTGTAGAGATGGATGTGTATGTGCAAGCAGGGAATGGTCCTGATGTCCCTGGTGAGTGTCAGAAGTAAATAATAGGCCAGCCAGCGTCAAACTGCAGGTTCATATGTAAAATGAGCTTATCTAGACCACACTGCATTTGATTAATCAAGGCCGAGTGGTCCTACAAAGCCCTTCATGTGCTCACCCAAGGCTGAGTGAATGGATTAACTTTTCAGCCTTGAGCTGCCAGGATGGTTCGGCAGTGTTCAGGCAGAGGTGTGCCATCCCAGCCCTGAAGGCTGCATGCAGGTCCTTGTCTGTCTGGCATCCCAGGGTAGGAGACGGAGCAGAGACTCCAGATGACTTGCACAGCCTTGGGGATCCGGTGTAAGCGTGGGTGGGGGTAGATTAATGGATTGCCCTTTAACCTTAAGCCTGTTCAAATTTATAAGGGAAATGTGTTTTTCTATCAATACAAAAGCAAACAAACAACCAAAACAAATCAAAAACCAATCAACCAAGAAAACGAAAACCGAACCCCACAAAAAACACAACAACAACAAAAAAACAAAAACTACGAAACACACAAAAAAACCCCAAACCTTGAGGGAAAATGATTTAGTGCTAAAGACAATGCTGGGAAGATGCCTAATGTGCCCCCTGGGCAAGAAAAGTAACTGTCCATCAAATGCCCTGTGACGGATACCTCCCCCTGCTCAGCAGCAGGACCTGGATGGGAGCCTGTTGGTTTCCCTGTACCTGGCAATGAAAATGTCTTGCGAAGGTTGTGCTGCAGGGATGATAATCAGCACAGAGACAGCCCAGTCTGAGCGTGGGTGACAGTTTCTGAACTGGCACATGAAAGTGTTAGGTGGTGCTTCATCAACCTGTGCTGGGACGAGGAGTGGTGTTGTGGTAGGGCTAATGCAGTGCCATGCTGTGAACTGGCTTGGAGTGGAGGATTTGGGCCTGATTCCTGGTCAGGTTGCAGAAAACTCTCTCCTTGCAGCACTAAGCCACATGAAGGTACCAATTTGGATAGCTGCAGAAGGGGGTAATTCATGCTGCATGGCTGGTTTCCAGTTGGTCATATTGAAAGGACCTAGACCAGGCTCCTAGTGCCTGGAGCGCTAGTCCAGCTCTAGGCTGGCTGCAGGCAGTACTGCATCCCTGGTCATAGGAACAGTGAGCTCCTGTCTGTCCTTCTTTCCAGTCCTTTCTCCTGCCTGGTCCTTCCTTCTGCTCTCAGTTCACTGAATGCTCTGGAGGGGTTGAAGTATTAAGGCTGGGAAAAGGGAGACTCAAGATTGCAGAAATCACCTTGATGGGAAGAACAGGAAGAACTGGGTAGGTGAGTCAGTTCATTAATTAACTGGTTCCCTAATTAGCTTTCAAGGGAGCTTGGGACTGCTATTTTTGAAGTGCATGTACAAAAATAAATGGCTGCTTGGAACAAATGCCCGTGGCACACTCATAGCTCCAGCCAGATGTGTGCTCATGCTGCATGGGCACGGTTGCTGCAACAGCAGCTGGTAAGTGTGGTGTTAGATGAAACCTGGGCAGGGAACAACCTTTGCAGGAGGGGACTCCCTTATGGCAGCTCTTTTTCATGGCTGCAGTCTCACTTCTTTCACCCCTGGGGGTAACACTCATGTGCTTACAAGCCCGAAAGCTCCCAGATTTGGGTGAAGAGATAGGGCAGGCATATGCCCTTGCTGGTCAAGGCTTCTTCCCCATTGCCAGCCTAGTTTTCATTCAGCCTCTGCAGTTCTTCTGGATTTTCTCGCATGACTCAAGGCATTTTTGGATGACGGGCTGGTGGAGTTAGTCTGATGGTTGTGTTCAGCGTCTCATTACCAGTTGCTAAATGTCAGCAGAGCATCTTAGCTCAGGTGTTGGAGAGGATTCAGGCTTCAGCAGGAAGGGGAAGGCAGCACACAGCATCTCGATGAGCCACCCCTTCCCCTCTGCAAATATTTATGCTTTTAGCTTTCTCACTTAAAGGCTTAATTGGAGTCTAGGTGAGCTGGCACACTAGAGGAGAGTCTAATAGAGACATTGCAGTGCTATTAGCACAGATGGTTGTCATATGTATGCAAATGCGGAGCAAATTGAATTTGGTGTCCCCTCTCACCAGCTGTCCTATCGGCACTGGCTCCTGCAGCAGCAAAAGACACTGCCACTGCTCTGCTAATCTGTCATCGCAGATTAATTACAACTAACACATTAATCATCATTTGTTTCCCAGTACAAAGGAAGTATCTTGTTCTTTCAAGTGCATTCTGGTGGGATGGGGTGCTCCAACCTGGGAAAAGAAAAGAGAAAAGCAAAGAGGGCCAGGCAGCTTCATTAGTGCCAGCGCCTGGAGCTGGAGCTGCAGGATCCTCACCGGGGCTCATGTGCTCCTTCTGGCAAGCCAGACCCCGGGGGGGACAGGGAGCCCCTGGGATGTCCACTTTGCTCCATGATCCTGCCCAGGACACATGTTTCTCTGCTTGGCTTCATCCCAAAGTGATGGTGTCACTCCTTTCCCAAACTGGCAGCTTTCAAGGGAGTCATTAGTGTTAGCACAGACCTTGGCTACTCCCAGATAAAGTGGCTGTAATGGGTGTGCTGGGCCAGGGAGGCCCTTGGGGATGCTGCCACCCTTCAGGCAAAGGCACTTGTACTGCTGCCTCTAGTGGGAAGAGAAGTAATCATTTCAGTCTCACCACTAATTCTGACATCTTGATGAAAAGCAAAACAATTCCTTCAGAATTTTTTTCAAGGGAAAATGTTGCAGCTGAAGCATTTCACAGACCTCTGGAGTTAGGTCCCAGTTTGATTTTGGAGAGAAATTTGTTCTCTGACTGGTCTAGTCTTGTGCTATTGCAGTAACCCATAGTTCTCCTTAGTCCACTATTAGCTTAATGTTTGGAGTGTTGCCTCTGCTCCTCGTGTGGTCTCTAAGACCGTGTCTGAAGTGTACTGGTGACAAATGTTAATGATGTCTATTTAATCAGTTTGTCTGTAGAAGCTCAAATCTCTTGTCTCCCAGGGGCTAGAGAGATGCAGAAGGAGCCAGGGTGAACAACTTCCAGCAGCTTGAGCCAGCTAGGAGCTCTGTTACAGGGAGGAATAACTGAGCCCCACCAGCTTACTCAGCCATCCTGCAGGTGTCTTCCCGTGTCCTTCAGACGCCTAAAATTATTCCTCTGTTGGGCTGCTCTGCTGTATCATTGCCCAGGATTTACTGTCCCCCTTTCAGTGCGTCTGCCAACAGTAGCCCAGACTGGGTTATTGCTGTTTTGAAGACATTTAATGAAAGCCTAGTGATTGCAGCACCTCATCTCTTAACCTGGTCCTGTAATACTACAGAGACCTGGTTATTGCTCTGCCCTAGCTCTGCCTGTCCTCAGCTCTAATGGCCACCCAAGCATCCCCATCCTGGAGAGGACTTCTGCTTATTTTTGGGCTGGGAAGCTGCTGCTGTTAAGGCAGGAGGAAAGGCTTGGCACCTTCACACCTCACAGCAACACTGGCTTTATTCTCTGCCTTTCTGATGGCATTTGTGTAGAAGTAACCCTAGCACTGGGACGATTCTGCAGCGGAGATAGTCTGTCAGGGTTATAAATGCAACTGCACAGGAATTCCCAGAGAAGAAAACCCAGGAAGGTGGAGCTGCCGTTGGGGGAGTGGGTCAGGAACTTGTGAGCAGTAACTATTAGAGATGTGTAATTATTCCTAACCAGGCAGAACCAACAGCAGAAGTTCAAAGACACAGTACACAGTCACCCTTTGTATTGATCTAGTGTGAGCTGTGTCATCTTCGGGTGGAAGTAAAAACCACTCCTGTGATTACCTGTGAGAGGGCTAGCAAGGAAGGAAATATCTGCAGATTTTGGCAACAGCAATAAATGGAACGTACGCTTTTATTTTGTTCTAGAATTTAATGTTTCATTCAGTTTCCCTCACATCCACTTGATCTGATGCCTCCCTCCTTATGCCACCAGGTCCTGCTGTTCTGGTTGGCATGCCTTGTTCCCAGGGAGCTAGTCTGGATGGCAAGGGAAGGCAGAAGGAGCTGTGTGGGGAAAACTACTGGTAGCTGGAGAAAGCAAGCCCAGAGATTCAGTAACACCGACTCCTTTACAGGAAAGCTGAAGAAAAACGTACGTTTGCAAGAGCTGGAAAATTCTAATATCTAAACTTTTTTCTGAAGATTTTCCACAATACTTAAAATACAAAGTTTGTTTTGTACACTGAAAATGTATTTTAGTTTTCCCAAAGCGCAGCAGTGTCTCTCATGCCAGACAGGTTTCCTGTCGGTTGCTCCCGGGATGAGTAGTTCTGTGTTCCAGTGCCACGGTGGCCTGAGGCCCCGGCTGCCCATGTCCCGATGGCAAACCCCGAGAGCCCTGTGCTGCTGGGTCAGGCAGGGCAAAGGGGCCTGTGGCATGGGGAGACTGGCCAAGGTCTGGGGACAGGGACATTTCCAGTCCTTATCAGGCAATGCAGATTAATGTTTCGGAATGCGTCTTGACTAGGTGGTTTGTTTTGGATTGGCCAGCAATGGAGGATTTGGGGCTGATTTCTGGTCAGGGTACAGAAAATAATTTTTCTTCCCTTGCATAACGTGCTCCTCGTATCAATACCAGCAGTGCCTGGGTGTGCTGTGGGGTGAAGCAGGGGGCAAAGAGCTCCTTGAAGTGGGATGGGTGTCCCAAGCTGGGACTGATTCCTATCGCTGACCCACCAAAACGTCAACATTCACATCACTGTGGTGTCACCAAAAGCAGCCTGCAGGGTGGCGTGGCCCTGCCTATGGTGCATGTGATGAGAAAAGATCAGCGAATGCACGGTGTAGTCCAGCACATCACAACTTAGTGTCTTCAGGGTACTCTGTGCACATGGTTGCAGCAGTTTCTCAGTCTCGTGGATTTCTGCTATTCAACTGACTGACACTGACATTTCTTTAGAAGTGGTGTGTAATTCGGTTTAATTTCTGCTGATTTTCAGAGAAGTCATCCCACCCTCAGAGGGATGCTTCTGTGGCTGATGCCTGAGGTCAGTGTAAAGACATCTGAAGCATAAGTGTGCTTCAGGACCTCTGCAATACACAGCCACGTCCTGTGTCCGTGACCAGGATGGATCTGTGCGACAAGGAAACCTCAGACTTGTCTGGCAGCTGGAAAGCTCTGCTCCCGGTGTGCCCGTCTGCCAGCTGCCAGCTCCTGTCTTACCTGCACCCAAGGTCAGGCTGGTGATCCAGTTTCTTGCAGATGATTGATAACAGGCAGTGCCTTCTACACCCGGAGAAGGACAATTGTAACCACATCAGTCGCTTCGTCCCTAATAAAAGAAATGCTTGTCGCTGGTTGACATGTTTACTTCTGTAAGGCTGAGCTGTTTATCTGTGCAGGGTCCTCCACCTGATGAAGTACTGCCGCCCCATAGGAAACCCACGCAAGCATAATTCAAAAGGACAAGGTGTGTAGTGACAGGGATGCCTATGAACAGCCAAAGAGGATGTTTCCAGTAGGTTTCTTGCACAACAGATTACACTTCAGGCTTGTGCAATTGCTGCAAGTGAACTGTCACTCGTTGCCTGCTCTCTGCAAAGTGCTGTCCTCTGACATACACAGTGTTTTCCCTGGCCATGGCATGGAATCTCAGATATTCCTTCTGTCCACACACAGTCTAGGTTTGAAGCTGGCTGAAGTTGGGAGTGTTTCTGTTAACTTCAGGCTTCATATCCAGCCCTTAATTTGTGCTGGGCCAGCAGGCTGGGGGCAGGGTGTGTCTGGGATGAGGGTAGGACTTGGGGGTGTCCCTGAAGTTTCTATACTCTTGCACTGAAGTTTGCTGTGGGCAAGTAAGCCCACAGCCTTCTAGGGCTTGACGCTTCAAAGGGTCTTTGGGAAGCTGCACTCGATACTCTGTAAGCTGTGCTAAGGGTTATGTTAAAAGTGTCCCTTTTTTGGTCAAATATATGTCTAGACAGCAAACAGTTGTGGCTGAAATGTTTCCCTCCTGGCCTCATAAAAACATACCATCACCTTTAAAACATCATGCTTCTGTAGAAAAATGCTTTCTGCTCTGGAGTTACAAGAAGCACCTGAGCATCGCTGCAAGCAGAAAAACGGAGAGGAGGGGGCAATTGTCTGGTTTTCCAGGGAGCCTTTGGGCAGCACATGGGCCATCATCAGCTTTTACCAGAGGCAGACTTCCAGCTTGTTCTTTACAATTGACCACGTTTCACGTAAGAGCATTCCCTTCTTTCCAGAGGAGAGGACAGGTACTCAATTACCCTCAGCTGTTGTGCCCTTGCAGCGATCTGGAGCTGCAGCAAAGCCCGTGGCAGACCTCCCTTCACTCTGCTATCTGCTGCAGAGCCATCCTCGCAGGGAGAGAGCTGTTTGATGTTCACCGCTTCCTGCTTTGGTTGGCATAGGCAGGGAAACGCAAAGTGCATCCCAGCCAGGCGATGCAGTTGGTGACACCCCTGGCATACGGCTTCCCAGGCGACGGCAGCAGGCATCGGCAGCACCCCGTCTTTGTCTGAAAGGTGGCCTTGGCGCTGCGTTTGCATTCCAGCCGTGACGCTGGGACCGCTTTTACTGCTTGAAATATATTTGGATGCAAACACGCGTGCAAGTTGCCACCACTGGTGCCCAAGCCCTGCTGTCTGGATGAGCAAAAGCCTATTTTGGATCAAAGTCCCCCTGTGCCCACTGTGTGCGAGCCTGTTTGTAAGCGAACAAGGCATTGAGGAGAGCAGGCTGTAAATTCAAGGCAGAGCCTTTTCAGTGATCTCCCAGCAATGTCTGGATCCTACCCAAATCTCTGCTAATTGGCCCCAGGAGACACCCCCATTCACTTCACCCTCATCAGTTTTCTGAGCCCAAGGGGGGAGAAAATCCCTAAATGGGGGGGGGGGGGGTTGCGGGGCAGCACTTTGTGTATACATAAAAATATCATAGCTTTGGGTATCAGCTAGTACCTCATATAACTGAAGAGCCCACCCAGTGCTGACACCACCAGCAACACCGTTTGCCCCAGTACAGACAAAAGTATGGGACTGGTCACTTGGGCTGGGTTTTGCCCAGTGTTTTCCAGGCAGAGCTGGAAATGGGGAGCAGGTGGGAGGAATTGAGGCTGGCTCAGGGTATTTTTGACAGCGGGTAATAAAGGATTACAGTTTGAAAGAGTGAGATTCGGGGCTTTCATGCTGTTAGCATAATAACGAACTGCCAACCCCAAGGTAGGCGAGATGACCTGGAAGTCTGGTCTTCCAGGAAACGATATCAATCACTCCCAAGCACCTCAACCCCATCTTTAATTTGCCACAAAGGCAATGGTTCAGCCAGCACTACTTGGGGAGGCGGCAGGAGAAGGTTTCCCCTCTGGATTTAGCTCCTGCCCCAGCCTCAGGAGCAGCAGCAGCCAAAAAAGGCAGTTTCGATTGGATGAACATTGGCACTGAAGGTCTTCTCTTGCCAGCTGCTTCCTCCCATGAACAGTATAATTTGGGCCCCTGTGCCACTGTCCTGACACCATCTCCCCTTTCCCTGTTTGGTGCTTGATGAGGTTCTGGTTGGCTTCTCATATGGATTTGTCAGCTGGGTCCATCAGTCCTCCCCTGCCTTGTTTATTTGCTTTCTACCAAATTGTAGCTGATCCTAGCTTTACTATCAGAAACAACCCCACTTTGGAGACAGGGACTGTGCAAAAAGCTGGCTTTTTGTTTCCTGGGATAACCCTCTTCCCAAGATAAGATTCATTCTGAGTTTATCTTAAATTAATTTGCTTCTCACAAGAAAACCGTAATTTTTTTTTCTTTAAGTTGGTTTTTTTTGTGGGTCAGGAAAACATTTCATTTGTCTCAGATGGCAGTACTTGGTTGTTTGTTTCCACCCTTTTAATTATTAAATATGGTTATCTTTTGAAACAGAGCTTTGTTTCCAAATGAAATGTCAGAAAGTTTTTACTTGAAAATATCAAGAAAAAAGTGTTTTGATGTTTCTTTTTTTTTTTCCTAATTTTGTTGCCAAACAACCCAATTCATTTAATGTGAGTTTGCTATTAGTTTAAGTCAATTGTAATACCATTTTTTGTTAAAGAAGAAATACCTTCCCTTGAAGATGCCAAACCAGTTGATCAGGAGCGGAAGGCTGTTTGGTAACACATTCACCAAAGTATTTCAGGTCCTGTGTAGGCACAGGAGCAAATTTGCATCGCTGTGAAGAGCCCATAGCGGATGGGTAAAAGCAAAGATTGCTCTTCCCATGGTACAACAGGGAGCAGAGGCAGGGGGTGAAAAGCAATGAAGGATGTTTGTGGCAGAGCAGGATTTTGAGTGTCTTCCTCTGGCAGCACAGAGTTCTTATGAAAGATGGAAACTAGAACTGTAAATATGAAAACTCCCATTTCTAACCTGGCAACAACAGTTTCTCTCTGGCAAATCAAAGAGATCATACTGAGACCCCAGGATGTATCTGGAAATGTTCCCACAACATAAATACACTTGACATCTGCCATTGAACAGTCTGTTGTGTGAAATGGAGCAAAATTCAGTGAATTTTGTATCTGCTTTCTGTTTTGTGATGGTCTAAGTTCACTTGCTATATGCTTCCCACTTTTAATGTGGTTTTTTCATCCTTGTTCCAGCTGTTGCTAGTGACCTTGTGTCCAAGGAAAGGTGCTGCTACCACAAGGGTTGGGGTGGGGAATTTTGGCTGCTGCCAAACTGTGTGGTGCCTGCTGCCTCTCAGAATGACAAACAGCTTCTCCAAAGCCTTGTGGCACCTTCTGTGCCCTGGCCAGGGAGCTGGGGATGCGGCTCCTTCTGACGCAAATGTAAAAGGACATCTCCAGCGCCTCCTCTCAGGCTTTAAACTTGAGGTTTAACAGGTTTTCAATTGTCTATTATTTTCTGGCTTTTGCCCTTTGTGCCCAGCACCTGACATGGAGAAAATGTGCTTTGAAGGACAAATAAGTTATCCTGATCATGACAGTGATGATAATAAGTTACACAAGCCATGGGTATTGCTCCCAAAGACCCTGGGGCAGCTGGGTGTCCATGTTTTGTTTTGGTCAGACCCTTGGTTCATGGTAAATCCCCTCCAGGTTTTGGTGCTTTGCGTGTCACCCTCTCCCAAGGGGCTGCATGGGATGAAGCTCAGTGTGGGCAGCTGCTTTGCTCACAAGCTTCAGTCTCACTGCCCCAGCAGGTCCCAGGGAAGAGCTACCAGGTCCCCAGCAGCTGTGGTGTGGGTGGTGGAGGCAGGACCCAAGAGCTATGGAGAAACCAGGGTGGTGTGAGCAGGAGCTGGTTCCACAAGGGCTTGGCCACTGGTTTCTGCAGGAGCTTGTTGGAGATCAGTGACATTCATCCTTCTGGAAGGGGTTAGTGACAGACCCAAACATCACTTCCACCCTGCTTACGTCTGCCTATAAATGACATATGAAACCAGCCAGCTTGGGGTTTTCTGCTTTCAGTGAGTGCAGGGAGTAAATAAATGGACTAAATAACAGAGCAGTGTTGCCAATTCAAGTGACTGAGAACTGTGAGCCAGGAGAAAACAATGATCTTAAAAATCATATTATTTTTGGAAAACTGATAACACGAGATTTCCATTTGCCTCTTGTCTTTTGAGCCTGTTCAGCTTGGCTTTTTTTGTTCAGCCTGGCTAGAAACCTATTATTTTGTTTAAATGAAAGATGATCCCGATACATGGCTGAAGAAGCGGTTGAAAAGCAATCCTGCCAGCTTGCGCAAGAGAATTGTAACATTGGGGAAGAGCAGCTTAGACATTACAAATTCTTTCTCATCTAATAACCAAAAGTTGTTATTAAGTACCCACAGGTAAGAGGGAAAAGAGTACACAGGTCTCACTTCAAAAGTGACTCTTGAATGGAAATGCTTTTACCATAAAACTTTGCATATTCAGTAATTCCTTCTTTGTGCACAGAAACCTCATTAAACTATGGTCAGCTACCTGTCAGACTTGTTATTTGCTACAGGCTCCTGACTTGCCGGGACAATTTCAGGAGGCATTTGCCAGGCAGCTCTTTTACTACATTAAGGTGTATGCCCTGGGCAAGGTTTGATCTCTGCGGTGGGTAGGTGGGTGTAAGTGAGAAAGAGGAGTGAGAGAAGGAGATGTGAGTTGTCTCGTGGAAGCAAAATCAAGGCAGCAGAGGACAAATGAAAACACTTGACTCTTCTGCTCCAGGTTTTCTAGGAGCATTTTCTTTTTATTGAGTGAACCATTGTTTGCGGAGGATAACCTCTTGCTTCCCCCTGCAAGTGTGCTACCCACTTTAATTAAGAGGGATGAAAATGGAGTATTTCATCTTGCAGAGGGGGCAGGAAGGGATGCAGCTGAGGCCACTCTCCCACGTACAGTGCCGCACAGCTTGACATAATCAACAGTCATCATTCATGCTCACTTTGCAGCATAAGACGGGATGGGCAGCAGTTGCATTGGATTCAAATAGCCCGAAGATGGCAATTACTATGAGGCAAGGTTCCCCTGGGCTGCACGAGCCCGGGCCAGGCCACACCCTGGCTCTCGGATGTGGGATGACCTGACACCCTTTTGGTGCATGCTGCCTGGTCCACAGGTTTGTTGGGAAAGCCAACACAAGGCAGAGCATCAGCTCAGGGCCATGGGACTGCAAAGGGGGACGTTTGCCATCCCTCTGCTTGGGGCAATTGGGTGATGAGTTGAAAAGCAGAAGGGAGAGGAGATGCAAGCTTTAATACTTAGATAAGGAGGATGCTGCCCATCCTGTGCTGGGGTGGAACCCTGGGCAGTGCACCTGCAACAAAGGGTGCCAAAGGGGTATGGAGCACACACCGAGACCAGAGCACGTGTGGGCCCTTCAGTGCTACAGGCATTTGCAGTGGCGTGCACTAAACGGTTAACTGCCCGTGTCACCGAGTGTTTCCCCGCACACTCGCTTCCCGTAGGATTGATGTGTTTGGCACATGCACACCTCACTCCAGATAGTGCACAAAAACAGTGAGCTGCTTTGTGTGCCTGTACGTGTGTGCTGTGGATTAAAGTCACCTTTGTGCTGAGGGTGAACATATGGTTTATGTATTTCAGAGAAGGGAACATGAGATTGTAGCATGATGTGTGCTGCATGGGGCAAAACCATTTTACAGCTCAAGTGTAAGGGAGAGGCATTAAACTGGGCAGTTTCAGAGGAAGCCTATGCTGTCCACCTTTGTTTTTCTTCATGGCATTGGCAGGAAGGGTCACAGACAGAATCAGGCAGGGAAGGGATCAAACCTGTTGTTCGGGGTTGGCAGGGTTTCTCCTTGGAGTCATGGTCCCATTAAACCCTCAAAACTCGAATGCACACACAGGGGTGAATGCTGAGCAGATGTCTTCCCACCGCTGCACCCGGTGATCCCCTCCCCTCTCACCGAAGCTGAGGGGACAGGAGTCCTACCTGGGAAGGCAGGGGATGAGAAGCTAGTTGGCATTTGGGTTTCTGCTCAGTTCTTATTGTTTTAAGGACCAGGTCTAGAAACAAAAGTCAAGATTCCTATTGACGTGAATGGACTTTACACCCAATTCTGATTTAACTTCAAACCACCAGAGCAGGAGCTAATGTGGACTTTATCAAGCACGCAGGATATTTTTACTAGTATTTGTGGGTAACATGCCAAATTCATTTATTTGATGGTCTGGAAAATACAGGTAGGTACACACGAATACCCAAACCTGGAAAGGAGCCTTTTTCCTTGCTATTGCCCCATTCTTCCTGCTGTGGCATTTCCACAAGATGTTGCAGAAACCATGGGGGAGATGCAGGTGAGGAAGTCTGGCAGCCTCCAGGAAAGGTCTGGTTTTGCTGTCTCAGACCCTGAGGGCTGCAGTACATCTTCAGGATACTACCAGATACAGCTTTTACCTTTGTATTTTTCATTAGTTCTCTCATGGCCTTTCAAAGGGAAACAGCACTCTGAAAATGGGCTGTACAAATACCCCATTTTCCATCTGGAGAGAGGAAGTGATATTTTTTTATGCCTGTGATTAGTCTGCGTTAATTTGTTTGTTTGCCTGTTGGCTTTTTCTCTCTCCAAAGTGAAAACCCATAAAACTGTGTTTTCCTGCAACCTGAAGTGCAACCTTTTGTTTTCATGCCTTAGTAATTGAGGGTTTAAATTATTGCTGCTACAGCCTTTTTCCTAACATTAAATCAGGAATTAATGGTCACTTGCTCAAATGTTAAAGGATTTAAGCTCTAGTCTATAGGAGAGTTTTCTGATCACCAGACAAGAGAGAGACCCCCTCGGTCCCTCCTACTGCAGCGTTTTTCTTGCATGGACTATTTCAGTATTCACTCAGCTAGAAAGCAAGCATATGGCAGATTCTCCAGCCTGGTGGTTAGGGCATGCATTTGGGAAAGAGAACGCTCAGTTCCAGTGCTTGCTTCAATGAACCTGACATTGAAAAGCTGACAAAGAAAGCAGCTTTATTAATATTGCCAGTTTGGAGTGTTCAAAAATCATGTGTCAATCTCCTAAATGTTGAGATAGTAGAAAATACACCTGTGTCTTTGGTTTCTTTTCATTTCCCTTTCGGGTTGTAGCTTTTGAGGGACAAGTTTTCAAACTTTATCTTATGACATGACCAGGGCTAGGAAAAGTTGTGTGCATAAGCCCTTCCCCTCCCTTTACAAAAAACCCCTTGGAGGGAGTTTTTCCTCCTCATTTTATTTTAGCAGCACCTTTGTGCCCCTCAGCAGAGGAAACAACCTTATAGCAAAATCACTTCCAAATCTGGGGCAAAAGAACCATCTCCCCCACCAAATCTTTGCCTCCAAAGAGGATATTTGTGCTTCCCTCTTACTCTAGTAATGAATTCAACTCACTGATTTAAAAAGAAATAACCTTGAAATGTCTTTTACATATTTAGCACTATTTCAGACTGAAATGATTGCTCATGTTTAGTTTGCAGCAGAGCCTGACCAGATTTGCTCCCAGTGACCTCGTTTGAGCATCATTGTCAGGTTATTTTTTCTGCTTTCTGTCTGTATATCAATATTGAACCAACAACTCGCCATTAAACAAACAGGTCCCTGTTGACCTAGAATTTAAATTTCAACCTTAACCATTGCTTGGGAAGATTCAGTGGCACTTCTCAGTAAAAAAAACCCACCCAAACTTGTGTGAAGATGATGAAAGGGTATCAGAGTCTGTGGGGATATACCAGGGCAGCCCAAAACAAAAGAGAGCGCCATCATGGGACTGTTTGGCACTCTGTATTAGGTGGTCAAATAACAAAGGCTGGGATCAATTTTAGCTTTCGGCTCTACCTGCTGCTCCTGGGTAATCCTAACCCACATTAACAACACTAACCGGTAGCTGCTCATGTATAATGCATCTTGACTAACCTGCAGTGAAAGGCACCAAAGTGTAATACATGTGAGCAAGGTAAGAGGGGGAGCAGAGGATGGAGTTATCCTCCACCGATGTTTGCTGCCCTGACTCGCTCTTGAAGTCTCCCAGGGATGCTCTGGTCACGTACTGGAGATTGCAGACACAGGAGTGGGATCTCTTCAGGCACTCCTCTCCCACAGTCCCTGCCCCAAACATCAGGTCTGAGCCTGAGAACATCAGTTGGAGCTTTGTGCAGTGTGTGTTGTCTCATCACTGCACAGGGGACAGATTGGATGATCTGGGGAAGGTGACATTTTGCTCATTCCCCAGTTCTGCCATTAATGTTAGAGGAATAGGGTCTCAGAGGCAGTTAAGCTAGCATTTTTTAAATTTATAAACAAAATAATCATTCTTTCCAAAAGCAGCAGGGCGTCTCCATTTATTTAGAAAGAATATGTGAAATGCAAGAAGCCTTCTCTTTGCATCTCATGGTGCCAAAATAATGAGCTGAAGTGGGTTAGAAGAGTGAGGCTGTTAAAAGTAATGTTGCTTTTAAATTCACAACATTTGAAGAAGTCCTTAAAGAATTCCTCCAGCTGCCTTAGTGACTGATTTCAAACCAGCTTCAGTTCAATACATAACATGCTGTGGCGTGATCCCAAGAGAGACCAACATCATTTGTTCTTATTTTGAGTTATTATGCGTAATAGGGTCATGTTCCAGAGATAAGACCACTCTAAGAAGGCATGACTTCAATTTTGGAAAATAATTCCCATTCCTACACTGAATGTTTCATTCTTTGCAGGCTCAAAATGCTGAAGAAAATGAAACTGCCTTTATGTACCCGTCATATGCTCACCTATGGCTTCCTACATCCCCAGCTGTAACCTTCACAACATTTAACTGTTATTCCTCACTTGGATATTTTAAAGATTGGTCATGCCCATTAATATCTTTGTTCCAGCCCATGTCTTGCTGAATGGTGTGATATGATACAAACCATGGTTCTTAAAAGTTCCTTGGAAGTGGCTCAAGAGAGATTTGGGATTTTCAAACAGTTTTTTGAAATGTTAATGGCTGTTTAAGAGCAACAAGGAGCAATTTCAGCTGGGGATGATTCAGTTGAAAAGGTTCTTAAAGCAAGTTGGGTAGGAGTCAGAGAAACTCAGGGAAAATAGGAAATTTGGTGTTTTGCTAAAACTGTTCAGAGTAGCAATCACAAATTCTTTAAGAAGGAAAAATATTCCAGTAGATTAAAAAAAACTTGCAAAACCAGAGGCTGACTTTGGAAAGTTTCTGGCCTAAGGAAACTTGCTTGCACATAAGCAGGATGGGAGCAGCAACTGGAGGGGCTCCAACATTATCCTGTAGTAGAGGCACACATTCAGTGATGGTTGGCGCTGCCTTTGGGAGCCCCAGCATGGGCTCTAATAGGAAAGAGTGTTTGTATTTTGTTAGCCTGATTGATCCAGCTACTTACAATGATACTGGGTTGCAGTGTGAAGTCCAGATTCCTGTGCACACAGCAGCTGGAAAGGCTGTGTTCATGCTGATGGGGAGGGTTTGGTTTCTCACTCAAGACCTTGTGTAAGTCACCCCATCTGTGAAATGAGGAATAATCATGTTTCTTTTCTTCTCAGGAAATTGCAAAGTTAAGCACATTAAGAATTACAAGACTGAATGAAGGGATCTATAACAATATATAATAGAGCTATATACAGTAACAGATCTATAGGAATAATATTCTTAACCCAGTTAGCTCTGTGTATTCTCCAGTGGTTTGTCTTAACCAGTGATATAGCCCAAGCGAGCTCACATGATATATCTTCATGCTCTGATCTAGCAGCTCTCTGAAGAGGAAAGCCAGATTCCTTAATTTCAGTCTGAGAAAGAAAAAGATCACCTCATTTTAGGAAAACCAACTGGAATCTGCTGTGTGCATGTAAATGATCTTTCAAATGGGCTTTCCCCTCTTCACCACCATTAATCCTTAGCTCAAAAGGCACTGGGGCCACTTTTCTTGTGATAACGTTGGCCTTGCAATTCTTGTCTTGAAAACAAGCTGGTAAATAAACGGTGAATCCTGAGTATTAGTTGTAATGCAAGGAGTGAGACTGGAGAAAAAGTGTTTGGTGGAGGAAGGACCTCACTTGTGATGGCAGCTGCCATCAGGCACATGAGCTTGTTGCAGGCAGTGGATACTCAACACACAACCCTCGTGGCTTTGCTGCAGTCATGCATGCCTGGGACACAGTTTATTGCTAACAGAGCGAGCCTTCCCAGCAGGAAATACTGCAGCAATAACCTTATGAGTGGCCAAGACCAGCCGTAAAGTTTTCCAAGGCCACCGCTGCATAAATAACACACTGCAAAGGCTCGATTTAAAGCCCGGAGAGCTGTAGATGTTCCACAAGGCCAGAAAGCAAAGAGACATAAGGTTGGGGCACAGTTTATTTCACAAGCGTAGGAACCGGGAAGTCTGGGCTGTATTTATCCAGCTGGAAGCAGGCTTTACATCTATTTATTCCTAGGTTTTGCCTCAGGTGCGTACTCTCCCATTAGAGCTAAATAGCCGGAAAAGACCAAATACATCTGAGGTCACTTTTGGCTAATTAACATGGCAACAAGTGCTGATTAATTAGTTTGGGCCTGAAATGAGCTGAGATAATTTTTGCAATGGCATAGGCCATAGATTTATGGGCGCTTCTTCTCCAAGACAAACAATTCTCTGAAAACATTGTTTGTGCAGAAACATTCATTCACTCTTTAAATTACTACCTGGATTTCTCAGAACTTCAGGAGTAACTATTTCATTTAAATGCATGGTTTTATTTCTTTTTACCTGATGGAAAAACTTACTTTGCATGGCATCCAGTGACAATCACTTGCCTTATCATGAACCCCTCTGCTTGGTGTGTTCCTGTATTTTAAAACAAGTTAAAGCACCTTTGGAGATTGAGGTCCAGTTTTTCAGAAGGGCCGAACATCACAGCAGGCAAAAGGTGTTGAGGTCCCAGTGAAAAACCTGGTGTCCTCTAGTCATCAACATGTTTAATACACAGGCTTGCTGACTTGAACAACCTGGCCAGTGAACTGCCAGTTACGGTGACGATTTACTACCCCACTGATGTGGGCTGTGGCATACCTGACTTCTGGATATCCAGCAGTCCAGGCTGTTGGTCCTCAAAATTCACAGGGAAATTCCCATTACTCCTACACAGAGCAACTCTGCTCTTTGCAGCGTATATTCCATAGGTGAGTACTGCACCACTTTGTCAGACCGATAATTATAACATCGTTTAAGAAATATTGGACTTTCTGCTTTAAGACCTGCTGAGACTGCCAGATCAGAAAATGTGCAACAGAGAGGCCCCTACCAATGCTAAGGAAACATATGTGCTTACATTAATAAGTATATGATACCTAGCGATGTGTCCCACTGTCAGAAGTCTGTCTGGGTGTGCGGGTCTCTCTGCTTGGGCCTGGGCATTTTGATGGGCAGCTGATGAGAAGCGAAAAGTCTGGGTCCCCAGAGCATCCTGTGGCTTGGGCACCTCCGCTGCAGACTGCCTTAGTGGAAGGGCCCACCAGTGTGTTTGGATCAGCTATTCCCTTTGCAAGAGATCTGTTTTGTGTTTGGCTTTCACTGACGGTCTGACTGCAACTGCTTTTGAAATACAGACTTGTAAATGGGGATGACTCTCCATGCCCCACTCTGAGAGATAGCTCTGCTACTGTTGCAGCAGGTCAAGAAGCAGAACTTCCTTTTCATGGGGTCATTTTAGCAGTAATTTTGCTTCCTGTCCAAATCAGGTTGAAACCATGAATGTTCACATTTCCCATGAGCTGGAGGCTGTCACCACAGATGCACAACACAGAGAACGCCTGCTAATACAAGAAAAATTGGCTAAGTGGCTATGAGTGGCTGCCAGTTCTCAAATCCAGAACCATTCTATAACACCTCTTCCTTGGGACAACAGGGGTGCCCAGAGAGGGAAAGATAGCTCAGGTCTTAATGTGCCCTAAACCCAGCAAACCTCCTCAAACCCAAGAAGTTTTAAATTATTTGTTTAGGGCTCAGTGACTAGAAGGTGCAGTTGTCATTTTGCCATTGTGTAAGTGCTTTTTCACTCAGTGCTCCATCCATCCATCCATCCATCCATCCATCCATCCATCCATCCATCCATCCATCCATCCATCCATCCATCCATCCATCCATCCATCCATCCCTCCCTCCCTCCCTCATTACTCTTCCCTTCTTGGTTGCTTTTGGCTGGGACTCCCTTGCCGAGCGGTGGTCGCTGGGCTGGACAGGGTGGTCCCAGTGGGTGCCTACACAACAACCTGCTGCTCTGGGGGGTTTGAAAGCTTCAGCTCCCTACAGAGGTTTGCACATAGGAGCAGAGAGTGTGAAGCAGTGCTGAGTTGCCAGGCAGCTCTCTTGTAGCCACGATGGCATTCACAGGGATTACATCCAGGGTGGCTCGCTGGGGCCACTGTTATTTCACTCCAGCCCACCCTGCAGCAAAGTGAAAGCAGAGAACATCTTCTCTCACCATGGTGCATGTCTGAACTACATTAAAGCTTGATGATGATGATTATAAATAACCCATTTCATGCAATTTTTTCCTTATTCAGCTATTCCTTTTTACCAAGTTGATGGGAATTTTTGTAAATGATTATCGGATTTTAACAAGTGCTGTCCAGAGGGAACCCAGAAAAGTTCATCTGAAGCACACTTCTGCCACTCAAGCCTCTATGCTTGCAAGTTTTTCTCCCCCTCCTCTTTTTCTTTCGCTATAAGCTGAAAGGAGCTGGTAGGGCCAGCTGTTGCCAAGAGCCAAGAAGCATTAGAACCAGTCTGGCAGGAGGCTTCTCTTCCTTGATGGGACTCTTTCTATATGAAAATTTGTGTGAATTTGCAGGGCCTTCATTAAGTGAGTCACACGGTCAGTAAAAAGACGTGTGTTGCAAAGGCCCTGTTTATTCCAGTGGTGACAGAAGCCAGAGTCCCGCAGCCATCATGCAGAGGGGATCTTACGGGAGATAATGTCAATGCAGATTGAAACCTCAGAGAAGACTCCACAACCCAAACCCCTTTGGATTATCTTTTTTACTCAAAGACAAAGTCTCTAGCACTGATGCATCACCTCATTCCATTTATTTTCACTTCTGGCGATCGACTGTAAATTCCTGACCACATGTGGTCAAATTCCTGACCACGTGTGGTCCTGTCAGGGTAGCCTACACAGAGTAGCAGTTACATGCCATGAGCCCATGCTCTCCAGGTATAGCTGGATATGTTATCCCACTTTACAGCCTGCTGAGATCCTTCCTCCACCACTCTCATGTTGCTAAATGGCTGCCTCATGTACTGTCCTGGAAGGAATAAGTAACATGGATCTTCGGACTCAAGAGCATTGTGTTGTTTTATTGGGAGCTAACACAGACCAAAGTCTGGATTGCCCTCGCCATGTGATTGCTCCAACACCCAGGTTATACTCTGTAGTCCTGTTATCCCAGAGCTGCTTCATAACATCTTGTCCCAGGAGTCTCCTTCCAACCCATGTTCTCGCAGCTTGTCAAGCTTTTCTTTGCCACTTTCTCCTACAACACCCTTTCCCTTTTTGTGATTTCCTCTGTGACCTTTTTTTACATATAATCACAACCAAAGCCTTCCCAGGTTTCATTATCCATTCTGCTGCTTCTGCTCTATTTGCGGAGCAGTCTGAGCTGGTTTGTTCACTATGCGTCAGTATATTGTCCATGTGTTTAACAGTACCTAATGCATTTTCTTCTCAGTTGTGTACTTGAGGGAAACCCTTAAATTTCAGGCTCTCTCTCCACTGTCCTGCTGTCTGCCAAGATAGTCTGGAAAGAAAAATGGTTGTATAACACTGACTCTGCATTATTGGGACCCAAACTGGCCTGTGCAGCTTAGCAGAGGGTGATGGAGTCAGTTGGTCATTTCAGTCCCCTCAGCTGGTAGTGAAGAGGAAAGGGATCTCCAGGGAACAATTCAAACCAAATGTTTTAGGTCTGGATGAATCACTTTTTGAAAAGTGCTTCTTTCTCTTCAGCTTCTGCTCTTTTCAGCCTGTTGGGACTTAAAGATACAGTGTAGTCGTCAAACACTGACACCTCTATTTGACATGTTCATGTACCTCTCGAATTGCACTTTGAACAGTGATGTTAATAGGAATAACAACTTGCTAACTCTTAATTAAGACTAGACAAGATAGTAAGAACTAATTTGGGCTGATCACAAGGTGATCTGATCAGCTGATCATAAGAATTTAGGCTGATCAGATCACAAGCCCAGGCTTTTGAGAGAGACCGGAAAGTTGCATTGTGCAATGGGCACTTATTCCCTGGTTATGCCACAATAAATTCAGAATCAAACCATCAACATATCTGTATTTACTTGACATTTACATCAGGGCATGAAGACAGATTTTAAATCCTTTCTGGCTTTTTAAATCCAAAACACTGCTTGTCAGTGGAAAGAAAGATCTTCAGTGGCCTCTGAGCTCTACACCTTGCATGCAAGACATGTAATAAGAGATTGCTGCACATTTTGCTTGGTTTGTGGTTAATACACTGTGGAACTGGGAAATAAAGCAATCCTACAAATAGCATGTCTTATATATACACCTGAGCCTCCTGAGCATTGGACCACCTGTGAGGAAACCAGAACCGAAGCTGAACACCTTCAGCCCCTCTGAGGAGATGCTGTGAGCGGGGCAAAGCAGTCAGACCTCCCTTTCTCCTCCTCAAAAAGGGCCGTGGGTGCCAGGCAGGCTCTGTGGGCAGGCATGAGCTGGGTGCTGCCTGCCGGGATACAGTATCCTCCAGCCAGGAGGAGGATGTGCACACAGATGTGTAGAAGCTTAGAAGTGGCTCAGTGGCAGCCAGTCCCTGTGGCTGCCTCTGTGGCCTCTGTCCCACCATGATGCTCTAGAGCAGTTTTGGGTTTCCGTAACTTGCCCTCTTGCTAAAAGGCCCCCAGGGGAGCAGGAGTGGATCTATGGGCTGGATAGGCAGAGAGCTCTCCTGCATCAGCCCTTTTCCTGTGCTACTCCCAAACTGGGGACAGAAATCAAGAGCTAGCTGAAATCAGCATTTCCTGGGTGTAAGTCGGAGGCTACAGTCATCCTGGTTCTCGTCCAGGAGAACAGAAGCTGTTTGAGTTGCAGACGGGACCCTGCCCAGAACCCTGCGTACCCAGCCTGGGCTCCAGTGGCTGCGGCCACCCCCGTCCCGCTGTAGCAAAGGGGAGAAAGGAAAAGGGTTTGGGCGGAAGGTTGGAAGCCGGTGATTAATGTGACAAATGGGAGCAGGAAATTGAGTTTGCAGGGAGGGTGAAAGAGTGAGTGTAACAAAGGGAGGGTGTATGTCAGCAGCTTGTCCCCATAACGCGGGGGCTCAGGCCATGTGGTTTTCTATGGCTTCGTGGAGATGGATGGACTCCAGCAGGCTCGTCCCTCATCAGGTCCCTCACCAGGTGTGCTCCCATGTCCCCACAAGCCCAGGGTTCACTTTCTTCTGGTTTCCTCTGGAAGAAAATCCCCTGAATGTGGTTTGCATGGTGATGGGCTGGAGAGAGACAAGGGACGTGCAGTATGCATGCCTTGGTGCATAAGCAGGTGCAGGTTCCATGTGAACCTTTCTCTGGAACATCTCTTCCATGGAAGCTCTCTGCTAGGAGGGCCCAGCTCCTCTTTGCATGCTTTCTGTCCAACCTGGCCACCTGGTTTTGCAGGACTGGTAGGAGCTGCATACCTGGAGCAGCAATGTCTTGGTCTGGTCTGGCATAGGTGATGGGCCAGAAGTGGGGATGAGACATTCATACACATGCATGTGCCCACACACAGCTTGAGCTCATGACCTTCACCCTCTTAAGCAGCCAAGACGAAGAGCATGGAGGAAAAGTTTAAAGATTTGTCAAGCAGGGCTCAATAGTGGCTCTGGTAATGTTGTTTCATAGGAGTGAGTACATAATATTGCATACTTATATGTTTAAATCAGTCACAGCCCCTCTGCCTTCTCCATATGTAGATCCCATCAATAGCAGCTTTATGCAGGCAGGAACATAACCTGGGGACTCGAGCACCAACACGGTGTCAGGGGAAGTTGGTGCAAATTGCTCCATCGGCTGGACATTAAAGCAAGGAGTGATATCACTCTTAAAATAAGAAACCTAACGTAATGTGCTTTAATAGCTGAATAATTGCAACGAGCAAAGAAGGAGGCTTTTGTGAAAGAGGATCAGTGAAAGCCAGGAGTGAGTGCTCATGACATCACGGCAATGCACAAGAGAAACTTTATTCTCACAGCTCCGCAAAAATGGCTTGTCAAGCTGCCAGTCCCAGATAACTTGGTGGGAGACATTAGAGAAGAGTTAATAAGATGATTGATTTACAGCTGGAAAAAATTAAAGAGTCTGAAAATTGACAGACTGACATTGTTTGAAAGATTTGCAAGAAGCCTCCCCCACTTCTTTTGAAAAGGAGGCCAAATGCTTCCATCAGTCTTTTGCACCCAAATTGGGAGCTTGCAGCATTTCAACAGGTATTTTGAGGGACTTGCTGTCAGTTCCCCTTCATAGGAAACAGTTGTGAAACTGTTATCATCCTAAATTAGCTTTGTAAAAATAGATCTTAAAAGTCTGTACCTTCTTATGGGAAGAAGTGGGTTTAAAATATTTTAATTTACCATCTGTGGATCAGATCCAAAACCTTTATGAAACTTGTGCATTTCTTATTGCTGGATTTGAGTGCAGTGTGTTTTCTTTACTTGTTAAGAAAAATTGTCAACTTTGTCTCAACTCTGTATATATTTTTATGGTGGTTTGCTAGCACAAGGGAAACTAAGGGTCCTTTCACAACTTTTGGAGCTGGTCCATCATGGGTTTTTTAAGAATTTACTTTGTAAAAGTACTTGTTGAGATTGAAACACATGATTTACTGTTGATAGAAACAAAATCCCAGGGATACTGCTTTGTGTCTTTGCAAGCAAGCAGACACTATTCTTTTAGAGTGAAATTCCTCAGCCACAATGATAGCATCAGCTGCAGGAGCTGTTTGCACCTCGCTTGTCTTCAGCAAAAGGAAAACGCATTAATTGAAAGTAATTATTGAGAGACAACACTTAAGTTTTCAATCTTCAACCGCCCATCAGAGTTGTTTAGAACAGGTCTTTATTTTTAGTATCATGATGTTTGATCCGTCAGTTATACAGCTAATAAGGGACAAGTCTGGCTTTCAGAAATCTTTCATGGGTTTCCAAAGACATAAAACAACTTGCTTCAAACTGAACTTGATTCAGACTACACATGAAAAAATAATCTTACATATGCATGTGCAAGCTGAGAATAAAGATGTAATGAACAGAAATAAGAAGGATTTAACTTCTCAGATAAAGAGGAAAGAGAGGGAAATAAGGCCAAACGTCAGCAATGTACACTTTGAGGAAACAAGAAATGTAGTAACATTGTGTCCATAACTCAACTCTGTTATTGAAGCCACTTAAGAAAGTGAGTGTCTGAAAAACAGCAACACGATTCATGAACTTAAGTCTCTCTCAGGAAAAAAAAAAAATGTAAACTCTCTGTTAGCTTTCACATGAGATAAGTATCAAGCTGTTTGGATTCTGGAGATAAATGGAAAGGACCGAGGTGAACTATAGAGGGAGAGCAGCTGAAGAGGTTTGTTGAAAACTTTATGGTGTTTGAGTCTGACAGACTCTGAAGCCAGCTGAGTTTTCCCCAAAACTTCTCTCTTTATTTAAGACATATTTAGATTTTATCTTCGTTAGAGAAACCCATCGGTGTATCAACAGTCTTGAGTTATCATAACTTTCGGGGTCTTGTGCAGTAGATCTACTTAGAGTGGTGCTCTGGGCTAGAAACCTCCAAACCAAACCAACAACAACTCTCCCATGCTAAAAATACCCCTCAGTTTTATCTAAATATATGCTGACATATGAAATTAATTTCATTTCCTCCTTTGGAATAAGATCCAAGTGATACATGTGATGGCTTTTGAGTAAGGAGGCTTTTGACAGTGTTTGGATTGACGCACTCATAACTTAGGACAGTGCTGTCTGGAGGAAATCTCTGTCTGAAAGATGTGATTTGGTTGAAAATGCCCTATCAGAGAAAAAATGATCTTAACAAGCCAAGTACCTGATTAGGAATCTAGCAATGTAACGTTCAGTAAAACCTGTAAAACGGAACATTTAAGAAGAATACAAATGTGCAAGTGCCACACCAAAATTAATTGACTGAAGAACAGCACGGTGTACAAGGGGATCACCAGCTAAACGTGGACAAATACCACAATATAATGCCAATTCTCAGTCCAATCTCATTCAGGAATGTATGAAGATAATGGCTTTTCTTTCTTAGCAGTCCAAAATACCGTGTCCCGCTTTGAATCTGGTACTGTCAAAAAAGACAGGCAGGTTAGAGGCTGGAGGTCAGCAGGGCAATGCGAGGCGCAGGAAGGACCAGCTGCAGGGAGCAGCCAAGGAAGGTCAAGGTATTTGGTCTAGAGGAGAGGAGCGGGAGGTGACTCCGTGACAGCAAAGAAATGTAGGAGATCAGTGATTGGCTGCTGCCCTTGCGCTGCAGGAATTAAAACCCAGCAGCACCACTGGGCTTTTTGCAGCCTCACAGGGGAGCTGTGGAGTGAGTGACTGAAACTCTTCCCTTTCTCTGGAAAACTTTCTAGAACACCTCATTATAAAGTTTATCTCCAGTGTCATTTTCTGGGTGGGCAGCAGTGCAGAGGTGTGGAGATGCTGGGCCTGGCCCCAGCAGCAGTGAGGTCCCAGCAAGAGCTGCAAGGTGCCACCAGCAGCGATGGTTCTGCAGCTGTCCAGCTCCCACCCATCCAAATCAGCAAGGAAAGGGCAATCCAAGAGCTGTCCTAGCCCGTTTTTACAAGGAAAAAGAATGGGGCTATAGAAAGGGGTACGTGTCCAATGTCACAGCCCTCTTCCTGACTGTGGAGCATCTGTATTCTTCATCCAGAGCATTTTCATAATACCAATTTATTTTTAGTGAAAACATTTTCATTTTTCTCATAACATTACTTCTTACTGAGCATTTTCTAACTACAATTAAACTTTTTCTTTCCATATATCCTGCTTGGTTTTTAGTATTTCACTTCTTTGGAGAGGTGAGGCATGATCACTAGTGGAGCAGGCAGTCAGACAGTCCTTTCAAATGCCAGACTGACCTTTTTTTTTAGAATTAAGAGCCCAAATAAAACAGAAACCAGCAGCTCAGGGGTAGAAGGCACAGAGACATTATTGCTAAGAAGAGTCAAACAGGGAGATAAAATATCTTGCTTTTGAAAAGTCCTTTCTGTAATGACACAGTTCCCTCTGTCCACAGATGACAGAATAAATTAAAAAATATTCCTGCCAGCCTTAAAGATACTGCTTTAGGAAATCTAAGGTTGCCTAATGGACTGGAATATAATCTCCATGTTTTCAGTTTCCTCCATTTTACCCAAATCATTCACTTCAATAATTAAAGGATAATGAGCCGAACAGTCTTGCCCTTTATAACCAACACTCTCTGGATAGAGATTCAAAATAATAATTAAAAAAATAAGGAATCCTGTCTACTGAACATGCCTGCAGATAATAGGAATATCCTTCACTTTCCCTCTCTTGGGGTTTCCTAGCTGCCGTCTATCAGTCAGCTGCCGTACCGTGGGGATGTTATTAGGGGCCAATGTAGAGGCCGCCCTTGTGCAGGATGATCCATCAAAACCCACGTTCCCCATACAGTTACAGTCTCCCTCCTAGGAAATGGGTTCATATGCATCCATGTAGAGAACCTCATTGATTAGATAGAAAGAAAAATGGGCTAATCCTAATTACGGTGCTTCTTAAACTTTTCTTGACCTTTCCTGGATGCTGTCACCTCCTGGACCCACTCCCTTGCCCAGCCTGTAAGGAGGACCAGGGAAAGGCAGGGCTGGCGTTAGCCAAGAAGCAGTGCAGGAAGGGGATTTTTCACAAAAGCTGCATTTTCTGCATTTTTTAAAAATATGGTGGATAACCCATAGCAGCCCTAACCAGTTCAAGCAGGAAAACATCCCTGAAGCTTTAGGTTCAAAGGGACGTGTATGGTTTCACCCCACTGAGCAGTAGGCATTTCCCTGGGGAACCCAAGGCAGTGGCTGTGACCTTCACTCCCTGTCCCCAGCAGGGACACATAGGTGTCCCCAGCAGGTAACTCAGTGATTTTCCATCGATATCCAGCTTCGTGCAAGCAGCAGCTCTCCTGGGCTGTGCCCAGCACTCACTTCTACAAGGAGCCTCAACCTCTTCAAGCATCTGACTGATGAGGGCTGGGCTTTCACAGGACCTGGATTTTAAAAAGTGGCTTGTGTCAATGAAGAGAGATCAGCATTTAATATTTTTAAGGGGGTAAAGTTCATTCTTTCTGCTTTTCTTCTAAAAAGTCCCCAGCACCCATCCCCTCCCCTCATCACATTTTGCTGCCCCTGGCCACTGGGGTCATAAATAAATTAGTTATGAGCTTTTCCAAGCTGTAAACTTTTTTCTTTTTTTTGTTTCACCTAAAGAAACACAGCAGTATCTAACAGCTTTCCATGCTGGAGTTTGGGAGCTTTTCAGAGCCATAAAATATTTATTTTAGTGGGGTTTTTTTTCCATTAGGTCTTAATTCTCAATATTTTATAAGAAGTTAAATTATCCAGGAGAACTGAGCTTTCATTTTTGGAGAAAGAAAAGCAAAAAGCATTTGCCCAATTAGAAAATGGCACAGAGTGCGGAGAACAAACATGTCTGAAGGAGAGGACTAAGCACAAACTTAAAAAATTCAGAGCTGTTTATTTTCCATTCAAAGACAACCGATTGAGATTCATTTACACTCCTTTATCTTTTACCCCAAAAGCAAAACAATGCTCCTTATTCTTTTCTTTCAATACTGCTGTTGTTTCTGGGTCCCGTTTGCGGGACTGAACCCTGCTTGGCTCCGGCTCACTCGTGCCACCCCAGCCACGCACCCCACGGCACCCTTGCCTGCCTTGTGCCCTGCACACTCAGCCCATAACAAATACAAATTTGAAGGCCCAAATTCAAATTGTGATTCTAGAACTCTGCTGCCCCAAAATAGCCTTTTTTTTTTCCTCCAAATATAAAAGCTCTGAAGTGCTTCTCTTTGTGCCAGAGCATCCAGCCTCCTGCCCCAGGTCCCATGGAGGTCACGGGGTCTCTTGGCTCAGCCAGGAGTGATGGAAGGGGACTGGGAGAAAGAACCTGAAATGAGTGGAAACAGGATAAAGGGGACATGTTTCATCAGAGCAAAGCTACCAATGAAAGAGATAAAATGTGCAAAACCAGTCTTTGGTGTCTTCTCATACAAGAAGGAAGTTTGTCCAGCACACAGTGCAGCCTGCCTTGGCGCGAGTGTAACTTAAGGGGCAAACTATGGGCAGAAATTTCTCACTCAGGAAAAGGGATGAAGTGAGAAATGGCCATATGCTGTGTCCCAGGTGTGAGACAGAGGGGACAGTAGGTGTATGGTGATGCAGATGAGAGGAGGTGACCTGTGGGCGCCCATTTGCACAGTCCCTTGGTGGGAATGCACCCATGCCAGTTTGCTCCAGATTGAACGCCAGCAAGGAAAATCCAGCTTTGGCATATTTCAGACCCCATCTAACCACAGAAATATTTCTCCCATGACCCATTTCCATATGAGGACCAGTCAACCTCTCTGCTGACACCTCCAGGGCATCACAGTGCCATGAGATGTCACCTAATTGTCCTCATGGAAGCAGTTTTCTGCCTCCCCCTTTGCCTGAGCAGAGTCTGGAAGAGAGCTACAGCCCAGCGGGCAGCACTCAGCACATGTTAATGACCGATGAACACCGCTGTAGTGTAGCGTGGTGGGGATAGAATTTGCCATAACCTTCCTCATTAATGACACGCAGTTAAAGGTTATTAATTATGAACTCACTTACTGACATTAAATTGTTTTACTGTCCAAGAGCCAAAGCTGGGTTGGATGCAAAGAGCTGAAGGTTCATCCTTTCCTCCGATGAACCAGTCACCTTCTCGCAACACTCTCTCCATCCCCACCCCCTCCTTGTCCCCCAGTTTGGGAAATAATTTGCATTCTTCCTCTGAAAGCATTAATTGAGAGGAGAACAAATGGAGTCCCAGGCAATTTGATCAAGCCTCATTACTGACTGAGGACTTGTTTTGAATCACTGTCCGTCAAAACAACAATTGCAACACCCTGGCCCAGCACCAAAACTGTGCTGGGAGGGCTGGTGGGAGAGACGAGGCTTTTGTTCTCCAGGAGCCAGTTGTGCACCTTTAATGATGACGATTGCAGCCAGCTCCTGGCTGATTGCTGCACAGCCCAGTGCATCCTTTCCTGCATTAAGCCCTTATTACCCAGCAGCAGGATGAAAGCCACGGGCAGAGACACGTCGCCCCTCCGCGCTGCTGCCCACCATGCCGAGGGGCTCCCAGACAATGCCACGCTTCTGTGGCCAGAGACCACCCGCAGCAGGAGATGCCACTTGCAATTAGGCCATGTTTGTTTTCTGCCTTGCCTGACTTTGTCCCAGCAGGAGGAGAGCTCCAGCCTGGGCTGGGGTGAGACGTGAGCAAAGCTCTTCATGGAGAGCATTGGCCAAAAGGGCTGGAGTGCCGTCTGCTCCTCTGCATGGGAGGACAGAGAGCTCCTTGGGGGCCACAGGTTTTCAACCAGACTCTTCAACAGCTCCCCGTGGCTTTTTTCCCCCTCTCTCCTCTTGCTTCTTTCCTTCCTTTTCCTTTTGTCTCAAATTCACATCTTCAACTACCTCTCAACTCATCGGATGAGATGTTCTCATCTAGCTTCAGATGTGCTAGGTGTCCAAGTGAGGGACGCAAGTCAATGGAGGGGAGTCAGGAGTCCAGTGCAGGGCTGAAGATGTGCCTGCCATTCTCCATTACCTTGATGGAGACCAGCCCATTGGCTTTCCTTCCCTCCTCCTTATCTCACTGTCTTAAATTACTACATTCTCCTAAGCCGACTGGTGATTCTTGAATGCATGAGGACATAAGGGAAGGAAGGAGAAGACAGTTTTTTTGCAGCAGCATCCAAAGATTCTTGGACCCAGAGATTTTGGGTTCAGCCCACCTCTGCTTCCAACTACTAAGCAAAAGCTGGCAAGAGAAAAGCAACCATGAACAAGGGCTATGCCTGCTGCCAGTGGGGCCAGCAGACTTTTCCCCTGAAAATGGACCAGCTCTGTGGGATGATCACTGAATTCATGAGTAGCTTAAGGATATTCTTGCTAGAGGTAAGAGCAATCATTTCAACAGCTTTCTTTGTGTTTGCTCTTTGTAACCTATGCTGAAATACCAGCATGTAAGAGCGAAGGAGATGTGCTTAGCATGCTTCGGGATAAAGATTTTGATAGCCTGGGCTGTATGTGTGCAGCTCATCACCGCTACGGTTCTCATACAAGTGCCCATCTGATATAAAGTAGTCTTCAAACAGCCTAATTGTAACTGTTTTCTCTAAACATTTACAACCAACAAAATGTGCATGTGTACGTTCAGCGGAGGGCCAAGGAGAAAAACAGCAGCTGCTCCTCGCATTCCTGCTGGAGCTTGTATATATTCCAGTGCTTTTTAAAGCATCTATTTACATTTGCATTTTGCATCCCTCTTCACTTCCTGAGCAGACTTGGCCAAATCCAGCACTGGTGCAAAGAGGGGGCATTGCCCTGACATCAGCACAGCCGCGCTCCTTTCTGCCAGACGGGCAGATGGCCTCTTTTCTTTTTCCACAATACACACATGGGACTTCTGCTTTGCTTGTCCTTATGAAAAGAGGTGCTGCAGCCTTTCTGGAGCGCCCAGGCCATGGTCCATGCTGGAGGTCCCTGTCAGGCTGGTATCTCACAGCCACCCACAGCACCACTTGAGCTCGCACCATCCCCTGGGGCTTCCCCACCTCTTGCCCAAGCAGTCAGTGATGCTGCCACGCACACGCTGCCCCGAGCACATCACGCAAGTCAGGGCAGCTCAAGGCTGGCACCGATGGGAAACTGCCCTGGACATCCCAGCTTCACCTGCAAAGAAGCACTGCAATGGTACATCTCCTCTGATTTTACATTGGAGCATGGCTACTCATAGGAAGGTAGGAGTCTTTTACAGCTGGATAAACTGTGTTAGCTTCAGCAGCGAGTACAGACCCACCACGGAAGGGCCACAGGAGATGGTCTGGCTTTCTGCTCTGCAGGAACTATGGCTCAGCTCTTATCCGCTTCTTCTGAGAAGTAATGAAGCACCTACCGAATGCAGGCTGTGAGGAAAGAAAGTGCCATCCGGTGGCTCCATGTTGGGCTCTGGAGAACAGTGTTTTTATCAGACAGCATGTGATAGTTTCAGTCTTCCCCTGCTTAATGTTGTCTCAGAGCAGCACAAACCGTCTCTCATTCCCAACTAACCATACATTTGGATGAAGCCTTATTGCCCAGAGAAGCAATTTTGCCAAGGGGGAAAAAAAAAAGACAGGCAGTTGTGAGTGTCCTCCTGGGACAACACTCACCTTGGGAAGGCTGCACACCAGCAGGATGCATGTACGTGCTCTCCTGCATGGGACATTGCCAGGGAAGGTGCCCCCAGCCATCTGGCTCCTCCAGCATCAAGTGGACCTTGTATTAAGTTGCCGATGGGTGTTCTTGTTAGGAAGACACAGTGGAAGTATCTCCTCTCTTGAGAAATGCTGTTGAGCAGGCTGGTGTGTGTTCTGCTAAAATGTGGGGACCAAAGGATACTCAGAGCATCCCACCCAGAGCAGCAGCATCCCCCGGCTGTGGTTCGAGGGGCACAGCCTCCGTTGGAGTGGGAGGCACAGTGCAGAGGGGTGGATGTGACCCAACGGCTGTCAGTCTGTCACAGGGCTTTGAAAGGAAATTCCCTTGAGCCCTGACCTTCAGTGCTGCTGTCTGTGTCATAGCACAGATTAAATTCCCTCTGAAAGGCAAAATCAAAGCTTATGGGTGTGGTTATGGGGACCCGTAGATGTTGTCTGCAACACCTTCACTCTTTACAAAAATAAAATGCATGGGGCTGCTGAATCTGGTTTTGGGAGCCCAGCAATTTCTGATTTTTGCTACCAACGTGCCTTGAAGCTGCAGGTAACTGAGATCCCTGGTCAGCGGAAAAGGACTGCTATGTCTGATGCCTTCCTTTCCCTCCCTGCTCTTTTCCCTACCTTTGCATGGAGAGGATCCCCAAAGCAAGGGGCATACATTTACATTTATGGTTCATTCCAGTTGCTTTTCCTTTGGTTGGGAAGATAAAAAGCCCTTAGCATCTAGCAACATACTTAATGATCTTACATATTAAACAAAAAAGCTGCAAGGGGATGTATTTAAGGCCCAAAATATCCAGGGTACATTGCCCTAGGACCAGGAGGGGATCAGAATATTCTGAGCAATGTGCTAAAATATCCTGTAACTCCTTCTACAGAGGCATAACCCTGTAAACCCATGTGTTGCCCTGGTACAGCACAGGGACCTGCTCCTCTCTCCCCCAAGCTCCCTCCCATTCACTTTAATTATTTGGTGCACCACAGCAGGTATCTTGCACGGTTGGTCACCTTTAATGGCTCCTCAACAGTAGAGATTTAATTAAATTAGCAGGTTCAAAAACAAACGTGGAAATGGAGAGAAAATAGACCTGGCATGTTAAGCATAAAAAAATTCATCACTTAACAGTGACATTAACAAATGATGTTCATTATTTATTTTCCAAATGACCAAGCCTGATCTCTGATGGAGATGTAGGGAATTCCAGTAATTCTCTTTTAATCATTTCACTTTGCATGATGGAAGATGGGAATCGCTCACCAGTAACACGGCGCTGGGCTGAAGAGGAGAAGCAATTCTTTCTGAAAGACGAGCGCATGTTTTGTCTTGGCGCAGCATCAATATGGCCAGAGACTGAGACGGAGAGCAAAGTGCAGCAGAATTTTAATCACAGAGCAGTTTTTAATTCACAGGCTCAGAAGAGCCTGCTGATCAGCTTTGCTTCCATGTGGCAGCACCTCCAGAGAGGAAATAACTGAATGGTGTAAAACTGTGTAATTTCATAGCACTTAACAGCAAGAGACCGAAAAAGCTACATTGCTTTTTGCTTTAGCCCCCCTTGAAGACCTGTCCTTTTTGTGCCTACGTGAATCTCCGATGAATTCCTATGAACAGGAGTTTATTTTTATTTCCGTGTCGCTCGTTGCTGTTTGCCTGTGTTAGCTGCCACCATTTGGGTTCACTGGTGTGGGTTGTGCTGCGTATCCCATATCAGACCCTGCTTTCAGCCCCAGATTTCATAAATAAACATTGCAAAATAAGGGGATGGGAACTGATGCCGATTCTAATATCTCACTCCAACAGGGTTTGATGTGGAGGAGTTTATGTGCTTCTATAGCTGCTTTATTTTCTTCTTGCTCACCTTTTGAAGCCGCTGTCCCTGCACGTTTCTCCATACGCAGAAGCGTTTGTGGCTGATTCAGAGACTGCAGAGGTGTTTGTTTTTGTAAGCAGATGTGCTCTCGGGAGAACGTGCGTGTGTGCGTGTGTGGGATGTGACAGGACATGCTGTACCACAGCCCGAATGCAAAACAGTACATAGCTGTTGGTTCTGCCTGGTTTTGTATTGCTACTGCTGCGGGGGTTTGTACGACATGTGCCCTGCAGGACACAGGGACCAAACCTCACGGTGGGGGATGCCCCTCGCTCTCCTGTGGTCCTTCTTTCTCCTTCACAGCACTGACTCCGCACTGCTTGGGCAGAGATGATTTTTAGATGCTGCTAATGAATACAAACATGCATCTGTATCACCTGTAAGAGACCTTGTCCTCTTATACATCTAAAAAAGGCAACCTCTGCTCCAACGAGCTTGCAGTAATCCCTGACAGTGCCTGCCCGCAGTGGTTACAAACAGATTAACCCTGCTCCAGACAATTTGTTAGCGCATCGTGCATCCCGGTCCCGTGACAGCTTGTGTGGCCTTGTGAGTACAGACACACCTGTAATACACTTCTGAGACTGTAAACAGCACTTCAGGCACGTGGGGTGCATTCACATGCTTGTTCCCCATGGTGTTATAAATGGAGTTGTGCCTCTTCCTGCTGGAAATTAGAGCATCTCTCTACCACCCAGTTGCACTTTGTGTTTAGACAAGCAGGCTGTGTCCAGAGCGGGGTCTGTCCCCTGCACAGCTGTGGGCATGTCAAACTGGGCGGGTGATTGCACCATTCATTACGATGTTTGGCCTCTTCTTTGCAGCATGTGTAGGAGCTGCTCCAACGGTTCCAACACCTAGCAGCGATTCCTTGCTTTTGTAGTATCAGAGCGCTGTTTCTCAGTAGTTTTTGAGGGCAGCAGGAGTAGGGCTGTTAACACAGGGGGTTAAATTTTCTTAAAATGCTGGAGATAGATAGATAGATAGGCAAATGTATTTCAGACACCCTGTTCTGGCTGAGCGAAGAGGAGAAACCAATGCTGAGAAATTGATCGGAACCCACTGTGGTTTCTATGCTGGTCTGGACAACACATTCAGCTCTGATACAGAAAACTGTTGCAAAAACCTTCCAGCTCTTCTGTGAAGGACTCAGCAGTGGATGGACATTAAAGTTTGGTGCCCATCCCCTTTAATGGTAATGGGAACCCAGCCTCCCAGCTCAGATTATGTCTGCCTTCAGCTTAGCAGAAAGGGTGTGGGAGTACTAGCAGAGCTCTCCTAATGTGCTATTCTGGTCTGGCTATGCTTTGTACTGGTACAGTCAAACCACTCCCTGCAATGTAAGGGACCATATGGGAACTGCAGCTTTGCTGATACAGCTGTCTGTGTGCTGGGATTTGAGTGGACACGGTCCTGTCCGCTGGTCACATCCGTCTGTCCAGGAACTAAAGACTGGATTGTTCCCATGGTGTGAGGCTGAAAAAGCGCTGTCATCTCCCTTCCTGGTAGCTCTGGGAAGAAGAAATAGATTTTGGGGGAAGGTGAAGAACAGCAGCAACACTCTTGCTGTAGTGACCATTGGGCAGTTGGAAGGTCATTAACACAAGGTGTGATGTACGCCAGTGTCCCAACACCAAATAATCTGAAAGGACTTTGCTTTGGGGATGTCCTAAAATCACCTAGTGCTCTCCAACCAGGCTGGCTGCTGTGCTGCCTCCAGGCAGCCCACACAGTTATCTCTGCTCGACAGCAGGGAAACTGAGGCACTGCCATGGCAAACCCAGACTGCACAACACACCAGTCCATGGAGCTGATAGTGCCCCCAAGTAACAACTCCCAGATGATTTCAAATGGAGGAAACACAGTTAGACTCCCTGGTTCTCCAAAGGAGAGGCATCCGTGGGGTATCCAAGGCTGGCAGGAGGCAGGGACACAGGCACTTGGGTTTCTTTGCCAGGCCTCAGGGACATGCCAGGCAAACCCTGAAGTTCTCAGATGTTCCTGGTTTCCCCATGGAGAAGATGATGTGATCTTGGCTACCCTGTGTTTACCAGGAAAACACTGTGGGATGACCCCTTGCGAACACTAAACACGAGCAAGCGGGAGCTCACAGCTCCCTGCTCCAGCTGCTGCTATTGCTGTCCCCAGTGCGAGGAAGGTCTATGCCACAGCAGGAGTCACTGGTGAACGTTTATGGCAGCCCCAGCTCAGCTCCCAGGACAGAGCCCGCTCTGCTGCCAGTGGTGGGGCTGGCAGGGCAGGCAGCACCCTGCAGTGGGTGAGGGCTCCGCCCTGCTGCACTGACGCTGCACGGCACACCGCCCCGGCACACCGCCCCAGCACACAGCCCCACACTGCTGACAGCCGGGGCAGTTTCTGCTCAGAGCCTCAGCTTGATTTAGTTTAGGTTTTAGAGGCAACATATAAACATTCCCAGTGAAGACACTTCTTCCAAGGGGCTCGGCCAAGTGGGGTTTCCTCCTCCATGTTTATGGGAAAGCATTTTGTTTAGATAGAAAAGCAAACGAGCAGATCCCCACATTCCTCTCCAGCACATCTCGGCCAGCTTGCTGGCCTCTGGGATGGGAGATTTCGCACAAACTCCGAGGAAATTTGCGATAAGAGTCCCTTATTAAAATCCCACCAGGGTGTCTGTGGTACCTGAGGCACCACATGAGGCTTAGGAGCTGGGAGACTGGTGGTAATGCACCCTACAAATTAAGGGCTACCTTGGGATTCATTACAGCAGATAAACGCTTCTCCTAAGGACTCCTCTAGCCCACGACTCAACACCACAGCCTGCTTGCAGCCCAGGAAGGCTAGCACACGTGGTATTGCTTGCCCTGTGTTCTTGGAATCTATGAAAGAAGAGATATTTTGGATTTTGCCCTTCAGGGCTACAGCTAGGTTGAAAATTCACCTCTGTATGAACACCAGCAGAACGTTTGACACCCATGAAGTACCGCTCAAAATAGGCTTTAAGTGAGAATTAATTGGTATCTATTCCTCTGAGCAGGGTAAATTTCCCCTGGGCCTGAATAAGTTCTGTCTGAGCTTTTCATGGAGCTATTATTTCTTTCATTAAAGGGGGAGGAAAAGGGATGAAAATCTCCACCAGGAACAGCTGGCTAATTTTTGCTCTTTCTTTATAACAAACTCAGGCCAAGATCTGGTTGCTGGCAAGCACAGACCCAACATCTGCAGGAGGAGAGGCCTCTGGCCTCCCCAGCTTGCTGGAATTTTCCAGCTGACATGAAATACTTCCCAAGTTAATGACAGTGTCTGTCAAGGAAGGGATGGGGTATCCAGGTGGTCATTTTTGGGGTATCACAGGGAAAGTAACTGAAGAAAAAATGAACCTTGTGCAGAGCTGGACTCCACAGCCATGTTCCAAAGGGTCAGGATTTCCATCTGGGGCTTCTCTGAGGAACAGGAGCCTTCTAATCTCATGTTGGTCTTGTCCAGTTTGCTCCTTGATTTGAGGGACCAGTATAAGGGAAGGATCTGATATCACACCATCATCATCACTGACCTCAAAAGATTCAACATCAGTCTCTTAAACACTGATGCCACGGTCTCCTCACCGGTGAATTCCAAGAGCTTCACACAGTGGGTCAGTGAAAACATTATCCCCACACATACCTTGGGAAAATGAAGCCCAGTGCTGAGCAGTGGCTTCCCAAGCTTGCCCATCTAGCAGCACCATCAACCTCCTAAGGGCCAACGTATGGCCATGGCCTCACTGGAAGGGGCCATACCTTTGTGATTTAACTCCAGATGCTTCCAAAAGTCCTTTCATGGTTGATTGATGGCTTCAGCACAAAAAGAGATGGTGGTACACACCCAGAGTACAGAGCAGTGATCACATTTCCATTGGTACTCACAGGACTGGCACTGGGAAAGGGAGGAGTGAAAGCATCAGAACTGATGTCGCCTCTAATTCTGATCAAGAAAAAGTCCCCTGGCAGAGGGATGGGAATGACCCAAATGAGCTAACATCAGTCTTAGAGACTAACTGCCCTGTAGCGGTGATCCATTAACTCTTACCTCCGAGCCCCTAGACCCCCTCCATCCTCCTTAAAGTCCAGCCACAAAACAAAGGGAGCCAATTCCTGATCAGTGACACGCTGGGCATCTGCAGGAAGGAGGCAGCTCAGGGGTTAAGGCTCTTGGCAGCATTTCAGTTGTACGATGCAATAAAATATTTTATGACATTTTTACACTATTGTGCAATGGGATTTCGAGACCTCAAAAGAAAACATTCTGTAAAAGTAAGATGCAGCTGAGTGGAGCAAACCCAGCAGGTATGAGTTTATCTCTTTTCCTCTCCCCTCTTCCTGCTGCCTTTGCTGCAGGCGGTAGCACTTGCTCCTCACGCCACAGGCCTGCCCAGCTTCCCTGGTGCTTCTCAGCACATCTGTGCCATTTTTATGGGCATGCCACATATTTCCACAGTGAGCACATACTACATGTTGCTACAAACAGCCCCAATAAATGTGGGAGCCAAGTGTGCCTAAATATTACAACATATTAAACACCTTTTAGCCTGATCCATAACCTTGTAATTGGTATAAAAATAACAAGACTCATCTTTAAATGGGATTCCATGGTTATCATGGTCCATTTGTGGAGTGACAAAGTGGGTCAGGACACCAGTAGCAGGACCAGGAGAGGCAAGCTTGCAGCCATCAGCTAAAATTCTTTAGATTACTAATTTGTTGGCCCCCAAAACTAACTCAAGTTATTCTGAATGAAGGAAAAACACACCCATCTGGAAAGGATAGGGGGTGTTTCATTTCATAGTGAGACGGAAGAAGAGCACATGTTTGAAAGAAAGCACTGAAGTGTGTTCATCAGGAATGAAGTTTATCCCGATGGTTCAGCAACTTTGGAAGTACATGGAAGTCACCCTCATTGCAGAAGAACAAGGTAACCTCTGGATAGTCCTTACTCTCTTGGAACAGCCACAGCAAAGAGCCTTCAACGGACGTGGGACTGTTACCCAGATGTGCCAAGCACGGTTGTATCTGTCACTGCACCATTAGTCCTTACAGGAGATGGTCTAAGGTGAAAGCTCAGGTTGTCTCCAGGCCAGGGACCACTGTGACTGTGAGAGTGTCCTGAGGAAGTGCCACTGTCCTAGGGACAAGAAACTGGATGAGCTCAGCCTAGTCAGGACTAGCAGTGTCATTTTGATGACCTTCTGTTACTGGTCCCCTTTGAATGGGCTGGATAGGTAGAAAATTTGTCTGCAATTTGTTGCGGTTTAACTCCAGCTAGCAAAACACCACGAAGCCGCTCTCACAAATCCCCCTCCCCTCCTCCAGCAGAGGGGAAGAATCGGAGGAAAAAGAAATAAGGAAGCTTGTAAAATTGAGATAAGAACTATTTACTAAATAAATCTAAATCAATATATACAGATACTATGAATAATAAATAATTAAAATAGTAGAAAATGAAACATATGATACAGCATATACAATATGATACAGTGTGATACAATTTCCCACCATCCACTGACCAAAGCACACCCAGATGTTGAGGGATGAAAATCAGACCCAGAGAGCCCAAGAACCACAGCCCGAGAGCGATCGCAGCCCGAGAGCCGCGGCCTGAAGGCCGGAGCCCGGGAGCCTACGCAGCAGATTCCGAGCAAACCCTGTCAGTGATAACACAGCCAGGAACTCTAAACAACCCACTAACTCCCTCACGAAGGAGCCAGCACAGGAGTTAGCAAAGCAGCTAACGCAGGAGGGTTGGCAAGTGCCCAGAGAGACGAGCAAAGGAGTAAAGGAGAGAGAGAAGGGCAGAGTAATGGCTACCGGACCCTCTTCCCCACCCAAAGAGACCGGAACATGACGGACTATGGGATGAAATACTTCCTTGGTTAGTCTGGGTCAGCTACAGTATCCGAAGCAGACAAAAGACCTTGAGTTCAGTACAGGCCATCCCCAGCACCAGCTGAAGCCTTATCAATGTTTTGTCATAGCGTCCAGCAACAGAGTTCCCTGGCAACCAGAGTAAAGGGAGTTAACCCTTTCCTGACTGAACCCAGCAAAAATTCCAAGGTAAAACTGATCAGAACTGTTCCAGATGCTCTGAGATCAGAGATTGCCACGTGAAAACATGCAGAAGCTTTAACACAAACCCCCAAAATTGGGTGGTGGAAGACTCTTTAGCTCCCCTTGCAAGCTATTCCTTCCCTGTTTCAACCCTTCTCGTAAAAATGTGGGACAAGAATGTGCTTTTATAACCAAGGCAGCGATGAGGTTCTTCTGTAATCACTTTATTCCGGGAACTGACGCTCTAAGAAAAATCCCAAATATCACAAGGCTTGGCATAAAATCATACAAATTGGCAACACTACATTTGGAGTGAGGCAAGCTAGAGAAGCCTAATCCAATCTTATGCTTTGGAGTACCGGCATAGTGACAGCAGATTGTCCAGGGTGGTCAGGAAAGAAACGCTTTTCCCCACATGGGACATGTCCAGGCTCTCAGCAGAGCAGAGTGGGGGTATCAGAAGAAGGCCCAGCATTTGAACTTCCACAGGCAGAGACATCCAACGTCACGGCTTATTTGTCTGATCAAACAGAGCAAATCCCTCGCTCTGATCCTGCTGATGGCTCTAAATTGCTTTAACCGTTGTTAAATGAACCACACAATATATTTTCAATGTAAGCAATTTTTTTTTTCTTTCTAACAGCTCTCTGGTCTGACTTCAGTGGGTGTTTCAGCTCCTGTGGAAGGCATTGCTGAGAAACCGGTGTCTGTGAAGACTCACCTGAACTGGTTTTGCTCTTTTGTTTCCTCCTGTCAACTATTAATGCCTTTTGTATTACACTGCTCCAGTCGTGCCCAGAGCTTCCTTGCAGTGGATGCTGTACACGCTCACACAAAGGCACCTCTTTTCAAAAGTGTGTAATTACAGCCTAATTAGGCAAGAGGAAGAAGGCAGACGTGCATGGGGTCAACCGCCAAGTTGAGGCTGGACATGAGCTGTCTGGCCTCTCCACAAATGGGAAGCCCCTGACTCTTCCCAAAACAGAGTTCTCCTTGGCTTTCCTGGGGAGTCCTTCCACAGAGGGTTATGAGGCTGCTCTGTGGGAAGTGCATTGGGAAGAGTTGTCACCCATCCCAGAAATCCCAGTTGTGTCAGCCCTGCCTCTCCATGGCACCACTTCTCCTCGGTGCCAAAAAGGCTCCATGGATAGAAGCAACAAGAAAAGATGCACGCTGAATTGTGTTAAAACGCCAGCACATTTGCTTCTCTACTAGAAAGTTTTCCTCACCCCTTCCAGTTTTGGTAGTCTCGTCTCCCTGCACCCCTCAGTCTTCACATTCTTTGCAGTGCTTTTGGAACTGGGTCAAGCCTGGTAAAAATACAGATATCAAAAGTTTGAGCAAAACTAACATTTAACACTGTTTGTCAATCACAATGAATCTTTTGCTTCTGGGAAAGGTATTATTTGAAAGCCCCATATTTTCTCACAGTATGAATTTTCCAGCCAAATGGTTCCCAATTCAAATTTGTCATGAAATGTCAAAAAAAAAAAAAAAAAAAATCCTAGCCATACCTAGTTATACCTCCTTTAAAATGTAAATTATTCTGCTTTTCATGTCAGATTTGTATCTCAAATTATGAAGAGTTTTCCTGGGAGGTGTTAAGAAGATTTTTGGTAGTACAAACTCATTCCTGGAGTCTGTGTGCAAAATCCTGGAGGGACATTCTGCTGGAAAACACCATCCTCCCTGGCAGAAGTGCTTCCCAGAGTGACACCTCAAGCTGTGATTCCTCACAAGCCAAAGAACCACTTCTCTGAGGAGTTTCTGTTGGACTGATGTTGTTTTACAGGGGAAGCCATACATTATTCTGCTCACACATATATATACTGGGTATTTATGTGTATCATGGGTGACCTAGTGGGTAAAGTATCACAGTGTTCATTCATCCTTAGCATGAGCTGCCTCTCACCTTGACATTCCCCATGTGATTTTTGGTGAAAGTCTTCCAGAGCTGTAAAAAGTCTGTCTTGCAGCAGAAGAGGCTCCTGGAGTCCTGAAGAGCTTTGGATGGAAAGCAGGACCCCTGCGAAAGGATGGGCTGTGTGCCACAGCTCAGCTGCATCATGGTGTGGGACACTGCTGCGTGGTGGCAGAAGGTGACAAATGTCCTTACCAAGAAAGGAGCTCTTGCTGGTGCTGCTTTGCCTCTGCCTGCTAAGACCTGTCAAATCACAAGCCTCAACCTTTCAAAAACCTTAAAGGAAACAAGAAAAAGCTTTGGCTAAGAGGAAAGAAAGGGGTTTTTGAAGGGATGGCAGGAGGGAAAACTACCTCCTCTGAAGCAACTGTGACTCCACCACCAGGCATGTCCATGAGGGATGTCCATAACAGGTGTCCCCTCCAGCTCATGCAATCCCAGTGAGTGGGAAAACCTCCCCATCTGCCAGCATATTTATCCAAGTCCCTCTCCAGCAACTCGCAGAGTGCCCACCATCAGCTCTCAGTAGTTTTTCCCCCTTCAGGTTTTCTTAAGACATGAGGCTTTTGGTGTCCCAGCTTGGGCTCCCAAAGCACCTGCAGATCATCCTGAACACTTCTTCCTTCAAAGCATCTGCCGGTGGCAGCGGCTCTCCCAGGAAAGCTGTGAGTGTGCCTGGACACCTCCTTGGGCACCTTGGCTCGCGGGCCGGCTGCTGTCGATGGCATCAGAACTTGGATTACATCAAAGCTTGTGACATTGCCCAACTGAAACCCTGCTCCCCAAGGGAGGCCCAGCGTAATTGGCTGTGCTTATTAATATTGCATTATCAGAAGCCAGATGGTCCAGAGACAGGCAGTTTTCATCCATTTTACTGATGTCCTTCAGTGGAAAATTATTTCCACTTATCTTTCGTCCTCATATACTTCAGGTAGAATGAAGTGCTAACAGTGTCACCCTCCACCATGAGCAAAGTCACCACGAGGAAGTCCCTGGCTGGAAAGCAGACATCAAAAGGTGTCTGTGCAGGTTTTAATTAAAACAACTCCATGGAATGACTGTGGGGTAGGAGAAGGTGGTGGGTCCTTCCTGCCAAGCCTGGAAAATGCCCAGAGCAGCTTTGCTGGAAAGGCTCTCCCCCTTGCTCTTATTTTTTTTCCTGACTTTCTGACTGGTACCCAGAGCTTGCAGTGGTGGGTGCTCAAAACACAAAAACCCAGCGAGGCATTGCCAGGTAAAACCTCCACATGCAGACAGACAGGACAGTGAAAGCCCAAAACTTGTATGTGGATAAATATAGTTGAGGAGTGAGGAGAAGAGCATCTTTAACAGCACGGTCCTGCGTAGACAAGTGACCGTGGAGAGGTGCTTCAGGGAGGTCATAAACCAAGAGGTTTTCTGGGTCCCAGGGGAGATTCAGTCCAAGGAATAGCCAAACGGGTACCTCTTCATAGGTCTTTTCACTTGTTCCTAGTTCCAGCATTGCCCATTTGCACCTTCCACACTTGAGATGCAAAAGATAGTTGAGATGGACAGAAAGAAGACATTGGGCTTTATATTGCCAGAGGAAATTGCCCTGTGTTGCTCCATGTGCCCTGCAGCATGCAGAGCTGTCGCCCCCTGAAGTTCCCCACAACTCAGCCCAGTCTTGGCTCTGACACCAACTCACCCCATGGCCCTTGGCATGTCCCTGCAGCACCTCAGTGCCCACACTGACACCCCGGCACCACCCCTACCTCGTACGCTTGCAGCATCGTGGGGTGTGCCAGGCCTTGTCCTGCAGGAAAGCATCTCTCTAAGGCATGGTGGTGACAGGGTTATCCAATGACAAGCTAACACCTCCCTCAACGTGTCACCTGCATGTCAGACTAGGGACGAAGAGCTCTTTTGTTAACTCCCTCCTAATGAGTGTTGCTGCTGACAGCTCCAGTGTGACCTCAGAGAAGATTTGGGGCTGGAGGGCTGGAGGCTCAGGGGATGTGGATGGGATCTCAGTAGAAAGTGCTGGTGGTACCAAGAGCTCTGGGGAACGAGCTGCATTCAGACTCATGGCACGATATAAATACAACCACCCTGCTATTCCTGTGCAAATTACAGCTTCGGCCCAGACTCTGTTTTCTCCCTGCAGTGGGAAGGGTATAATTTGGGGGATTTGCTAGGCTTTTACCAACCATGCATTCAGCCAGCCCTTTAGGCCTGTGAGCGTGGCACTGGGGACACAGTGTGCATCCACCTGCCCCTCTGGCTGAAGCACTGATCCTCCCCTGCTGCCCTCCTTCCCTCCTCAACACAGCCAAGGGTTGGAGCTTCTGTAGTGGCTTGGCGAAAGCACATGGTAACGTGTGGGCTTTGTAAGAAGGGCGGGATGGTGGAGTCAAAGGGTGATGGGGGGGCAGAATTACAGAGAGGATCTTGGCAGCAGATCTGGCCCATACTGGGCAGCTGCCAGTCATCTCGTGAGGGACAGGTCACCAAAGGAAAGGTAGGAAGCCTTTGAACAGTCATCGGACACCTAACAACATTGATAAACTATATGGTGACCTGTGGACCCTACTAAGCATTGCGGGGGTTTGTTGCACCTTAAGGAGGCTGTGGTGAGTATGGGTCCCGAAAGAGAAACAGGCATTTCTGGAGTGTGACTCCCACGTCAGGCATAGATTTAGGTGCAAATTCCTCATTGCAGACTGTAGAGGAAGGCCAGAGCAATAAATACCTATTTAGGGGTCTCAGTGAAGTGCTTAAAATGAGGTGAGCTGAATCCTCTGTAAGTGATACAGCTCTGACAATGACAATGACACTTTTAGGGCATTGGATGACTCAAGGTATTTTGTGATTTGCTGCAGAGACTTTTAGTCAGTGGCCAGCCAGGTGGTTTGACTGAGTTCAGTGGAGGTGCAATGTCTCCTCTGCAGTTGCTCCTTGCTCAGCCCGGGCCAGGGCCATGCTCCAACACGGCAGTTGATATCTGCTCTGGGATGGAGTGGCTGAACCCTGGTTTAGTCTATTTTTCCACTGATCCACCAGCGAGGGCTCACCTTATGCCTGCACTACCAGGACCGGTGTGTGCTCCCCAGGCTGGCCACTTGCTGGGAACATCACCAGCAAAATAGCAAACAGATGTCATCCAAGATCGTCCATAAATATTTCATAGCAGCCTGTGAGCCACCCGGTGACAGAGACCTCAGCACCAGATCTGAACTTATTACTGAACACCGACAAATGCTTCTAATTGGGTCAGTGGCAGCAACAGTATTATTGGCAGCAACAGAGAGAACAAGCCACTACAGTTTATTTGCTTTGCTATGGGTATCCATGTTAATACTATGCAAATTGAGGGTGATGGATAAGACTTTGGGGAGACTTCTCCCTCTGCTTAGATTAACACAGAAACCTAAGCAAAGACAGAGATGTTAGGGAACGAGGTGAAGCCTGCAGAGACAAGCTCTGCTCTGAGATGCAGGCAGACATGCAAAGGGAGTCACTTGACATTAAGGCATTTAGTGTTTTCAACCAGCTGCGCCCAAACAGGAGCCATGGAGTGAGAAGGGTAGAGGAAGATTTTCCAGAAATCCAACCCATTTGCTGTTGGATTGAACAGCAATCCTGAGACCCCACCGTGCTGCACGTGGATGCTGTGAACAGGGCATTTTCCCAAAGGGCTGCTACTGCAATCAGAGCGAAAATCCCATTTTCTGAACTGTCTCCCAGTGATGGAGATCTCAGAAAATGAGAGAAATTAAATTAACTGGTAGAGAGTGTAGGACTCAAAAAGACTTTTGACTTCTGTTCCTAGTTCTGCCATGTGTTTGCCACACACCACTTATTTCCCAGAGGCTGGAGCGCTGTCCCTGTGTCACCAGGGATGATACGACACTTGATTTGTTGTTGTTTGCAGAGTATTTTGAGGTCTTTGCTTGAAAGGAGCTTTTATTAAAGTTCCTGCATGCTAAGAACTGCCTAGAACTAATAAACACGGTTTAAGAAAAGTAATTTGGGGACACGGCAGCAGCTTGGTTCTGTGTGCTTTTGGGCGCGTAATTGTGTGTGTGCGTGTGTGTGTGAGAGAGTGCATGTAGTTCACAAATTCCCCTGAGATCCCCCTTCCATTTGGAGGCAAAAGGCTCCCATATGAACATAAGTCTTGGTACGGCAATATTTTATATGCAAGTATTAATCCTCTTTTTAAGCAGCCTGTTTATTAAAACTCGGCAAGTTTCAGTTTTTGAAGCTGGTTCCTTGAGATGTCATTATGCTCCTGCTGGAGCAGATTAGCGGATTGCTAGGAGGATGCAATTTGAGCTCAATTAATTCTGCTTCAAGTCCCAATTCAGTGTTGCTAAATAGCTCTCAAAACCTCTCATCAGGCTATCCAGCACTCCGCTGCCTGGTGAACGCTGCCTGGGGATGGCATTTCTGCCGGGGCTGTCCTGCCTGTCTCTGCCCAGCCCCAGCCCCTGTCACTGGCAGACACCCGTCCTGTTTGCACCACTGCTCCTTCTTTTCTAGAGGACTTTTACAAGACTTTCCGCTCAGTTACTCTAAAGCATCTTGTGTCAAGGGAGCAATCGCTAAGCCAGGCTTGCAAAATACCAACCCCAGCGTTCAATTTTTCTTTTCTTTTGTACCACTTTTTCTAGATCAGTTAAACCATTGGAGCAATCATTTTCATGTCTGCTTGAATACAGCAATGAGAGGGAATGACAGAGCAGAGCAGACAGAATATAAAGCGGTGAAATAAAAATAGTCAGGTTTGGGGATTTTTTTCCTTGGGTAAGAATTGCCTTCACTGTCATAAGTAGGATTAAACCAGAGCCTTGACTTAACCTGCCGAGCCTGCAAATCCTCACTGATGTGGTTAGGTTTATGCAGGTGGAAATTGGGCTCCTGGCCTGTGTAAAGTGAAGACTCTGTAAATCACCGCTGGTGTGTGAGCTATCGACAGCTCATTCTTCCAGGCAGGAATTGTCTTTTCTTTATATGCCTTTGCAAAACCTGTAAAATTTGGCCCAGATTCAAGACTATCCAAATCATTATTAATCGTGACCTAGTTTACAAACAGGTATCAAGTCCATTTCCTTCATTCCTGTCCTTCCCCTCTCTTCCTTCCTTGCTCTCCCTCTTGTGCTCACAAGTATATACTGCACGTTCTCTCTCCTGCTTCCAGCCAGCATCAGTTACAATGAAACTACCTTATTTATTTTTTTAAACAGAAATACAAACCTTAGAATGATATTCAACAGCTTCCAATCTGCTGTATGTACTCTCACTGCATACTTAAGAGTGGGGAGTTTAGGTACCAGGAAGCATCACCGTCAGCATGAATATGGAGTAGATGACTCTTGTAGCTGCTTCTACTACTTTTCTTTTAAGACAAAGAGGACCTCTGAAATGCAGACCACCTGAAAGAGAAAGAACTGGGGCAGGTGGGGAGATGGAGCTGGGTTTGTTTGGCAAGGGAGCTGTGATACCCAGGGTGTTTCCAGCAGTTGTGCAGAGGAAGGTAAAGACCCATGACAGCTGCAGACTCATCACCCACGGTCTCCTCTCTCCTAATGCCCAGCTGCAATGTGACAAAGCAGATTCTGAATTGCCAGGTGGGACCACAGAGCCCAAACAGCAAAAGCTCTTGACCTGAGCTCTAGTGGAAGTGCCCATGTTCCTGTCATCTTCATAGTGGTCTTCTAGATGTCTCAGGGACTTGCTTTTGTGCTGCCATATGCCTGCCCACATCCTTCCAAGCATCACCCCACGGCAGCTTCACTGAGATGGTTCAGTTGCATGGCATTGCTGCAAGCACAAAGATGCAAAACAGACCAGACTGACTCTCCCATGCCCTGAGCTTGGTGCTGTCATTTCTGCCCAGCTGTGTGTGCACACAAACCTTTGGAGCTGGCAATATTTTGCACATGAGCTGAGCACAGTCCAAGGCACTGGCAGTGCTGGTCAGCCTTTCTGAACACATCTCCAATGAAAGCAGAAAACGTGGCTCTCAGAGACGTGACAGCTTCAAAGGGATTCCCCTGGCACATTCCACACCCTTGGCCCACCAGGCAGCAGCCTGAAAAAATACTCAGTCCCTGAAGGTCAGCATGCATCACAGCAGTGGCCCAGCCTGGGAGTGAAGGGCACAGCTGGGGACATGCCAGGAAGGTGCTTCCACTAGCCACAGGTGCCACACACCAGCGAATCCTCACCAACGTGCCTCTGCTGTCTCGGTGTCCTCTGTTTTCATTCCCCTTTGTGTTTGAGCTGGGACAGAAATCCCTGTCTCTGACTGTGCTGCACACCTGCATCTGCCAGCAACACCCAGCCTGTGGAGCAGAGCGGGCTCCAAGTGCCAGAATGCTGATGGCAATGAGACCTTGCTCCGTGTGATGGATGAGGAAACCTTGGGAGAGATGCTGCCGCCTCCGTGGTTGGTGTCTGAGTGCCTTGGACCTGCTCACCTGAACCCCGTGGGGTAGACCAGGGCAGTGTGGAGGCAGACGATGCCTTCTGTGCTCGAGGACCTTGGCTGTGATGAGGAGGTGACCTCCACCCCATAGCTGTCCCCTCCCACTTACACAGCCTATGCTCTCTTCTGAAATTTTCTCCATCCCTGCTATAAAGCTTGTGGCATCGATGCCAATTGCCCTCTGGCAGACCTGTCCCGCATCTTACAGCTGAACACAGGCAGATTGCTTGGCTCTCCCAGTGCCGTCCTTCGTACATGGTGATATTCCAGTGTGGGAGTGCTTACAGGAGTGTATGTGAGCACATATTCCCCAGGGATTCACTCTGACTCACTGATCCAACTCTGCTCTGTAGAGATGACATCCAAGCAGGGAAATCTGCAGCACCCTCCATGTCCTGCAACACAAGCCCTGGGTCCGTACAGCCATGGTAGCACTGGGATGGGCAGCTTTGCATGGTGGCAGAGAAGCCAGGTCTGTGCTCCATCTTCTCTGCCCAAACCACCATTCTTATGCTGGTGGAGACACTCTTGGGGGTGCTGAGGGCATCTATCTCCACTGCTACTCACCCCAAAACTGGCAGGTACTGGGGCTGCCCGTTTTCCCATGCACTGCCATTGCCCCAGGGCGGCACATCCACAGCTGCTGGGGTTTTGCCACAGGCAAGGGGAGGGTATGGACACAGCAGTGTTTTCAGAGTGTGGGGAAGGAGCACAGTGCTGGTTCTTCAGCCATTGCTCTACCTTTGTTTGGTCAATGCAGCCCTTTGCACCGCTCAAATGCCCTTTCTCAAAGCCTGTACCATGGCTTGGAGGGCGAGGTGGCACAAAGTCAGTGCAAGTTTTTCAGATGGGCTGACCATGTCCAGCCCACCCCGGTGGGGCTGAGGCTGAGCCAGGGGCTCAGAGCACAGTGTAGTTTGTGGGGCTTCATTACCCCCTAATGCGGCTTCATCCCAGCCCAGTCCTCTCTCAATAATGCTGCTCAGCTCTTTCTGCCTGCAAGACCCTTGCCAGGGCTGTGGGTGGTTTGTAGCTGTTGACTGAAGGGAGCTGGATCAATACACAATCTGTATGGACATTGTGGCTGGGAATCCTCCAAAACACAGTTAAACGCTTGGACAGGCCCAAAGGAGGAAGTTGCAGCCAGGAATCATGACCCTGGCAGGTGCCTGCTCCCATTGGGCCACCCTGCCTTTCCCAGTCAGCTCCACAGGGTGATTCCCAGCTTGGGGAATGACTGCAACCTGCACAGGCAGGGCTTGGGTGCCAGCATATGGGTATCAGCTTACACTCCTGAGGCAGGACAGCCTTGAGCATGAACCCAGCAGGCTGTATCCAATAACTACCAACTGGGATAATCTTCATTTGGAATGTGATTCCCACCTTGAAGCCTCCAGGATGGGCAAGAGCTGAAAGCACCAAGCCATCCAACATCACCTAGGTCAAGGCTGAGTTGCCCTTGCTGGGGCTGTACAGCGTTGCTTGGAGCTCAGAGCCACAGCCCTGCAGACTGTGATGCTATGAAAACATCTATTTACACATTAAATTTCCTGGGAGAACCCCAAGGCTTGGAGATTTAATAAAAGCATCAGTTAAATGGGGAGGGAGACGGATGGTGCGGAGGGGCTTCAACTGTTACACTTCCCTGCTGCAACTTCCAAGGCCAGGTTACGTCGACACCAAGTCTTTCATCCACCACTGCATCAATCAACCAGCAGCTCGTAATGCCCAGCCCGGCTGGAAAGAGAACAAGCAGCTTCCAAAAATCACACCCCTGAGTCTCACCGCCAGCATGAGTGCTAAGGGCAGGGGCAGGATCCGACCGAGCCTGGAGAAGAGGTAGGGCAGGGGACACAGGAGAAGTGCAGACGGGCAGGGAGATGCTTTTGGCAAGCAGGAAAAGACAGGTTAGCAGAGGTTTCGTTATTTTTTGAAAAGGTGAACTCACTGTGATATGGGACCATATTTTTCAAGGACCGTTCCCAGTGGTGCCATATCACTGGAGATGATCTACTATTAAAATTACCATTATTGATTGATTAAACGAAAACTGCCCCTGCCTTAAGCCTAAGCTTAAGCCTAGCCTACCTCTCCTTGGCAAAGGTGAAGTTGGAAAACAAGAATCCCTTAAACAGGAGGTTCAAAAGGGCTGACCCAAGGGTGAGGATCAGCTCCACAACACCATCCCAAAGGTAAAATCACCCGACATATCTCTAGAGCGATTAGATCCCAAAAGAAGGTGATTTGTTAAAGCCGTGGGTCCATCCCTTTTGTGCAGAGCCCGGACATCTGGCAGAAGCACGAGGGGCCGGTGGTGGCTGGCTCCATCCCCACTGCCGGCCAGCAAGCTGTGCTCATTGAAACACTGACCACAATTCTCATGCAAATGGCCGGACGAGCAGAACAGATGTGAAACATTTGGTTCTGTTCTTGTTGGCTTGTAAAAAAATAATGCGACTGGAAGGGGGGAAAAAAGGGGCCAAGCAGGGTGCAGGGGGAGAAAGTTTATAACAATGGTTCTCCCTTGGTGGCCCGAAGCGATGGAGTTTACGTCAGGCTGTGCCAAATTCATATCTCTAAGTGAATGGGACTGGCCCTGTCAAGCTTTGAGGTAGGGGCAATACACAAATATTATAAATACAGGGAAGTGTAGAAGCTGTGTCATGTCCAGTCTGGAGGCATCAATCATCTCCTCCCCATCCTGAGTTTATAAAGTGGTTTCTGACGGTACTTAGACAGTTTACGCCGGCCGTGTGGACTGGCTGGAAAAGCTGACTGCATGCTCCAAGTATGTCGCGTTTGCTCTCAGGGAGCTCCGGTGATGAGGTGCCCTGGCAGGTTTTGTTGATATTAGCAGACGGAATGAAAAAAAATATCCACCGGCGCAAAGAAACAGGCAAGTTGAAAACAACCCGCGCTTCGGCTGACCCCTGGCTGGAAGGAGCATGGGGCGTCAGTCACCTCCCTCCCCACACCCTTCTTCAGCGTATGCCACAGGGAAACGGGGCCGGTAGGAGAAGAAATTTGGTAGTGACACAGATGCATGACAATGCTCAGCCTTCTCTGCACCTTTTCATCATGGTTCTGGAACTGCAGAATTCCTGCTGTCTGCTGGCATGGGATGCCTATCCAGGCACAGATGTGTCTTCAAAAATGTGTGAGGCCCTTTTTCTTGGACATCCATGCAGAGAAACCTATGAAGACACACAGCCCTCAGTGAAAAATGCATGACATGCAGATGCATAGACCTTGAACACTGCAAACGTGCAGGTACCCGCCACAACCCTGTGCATGCCCACGCCTCCATCTGCTGTCCTGTGTGTGCATGCAACACCAATGCATATACCTGGACAAGACCATCCCTTTTCATGCACACACATTGGGTTTGGAACTTGACTTTTCCCTTCCTTATCTATCTGGATACCTCTGAGCTGGGTCGCAAGCCCACAAAATGAAGGGGATCCCGAAGGCTGAGCTTTTCCCACCTTCAGTAGTGACTGAGCCCTCCCAGCTGCAGACACATCTGACAGCTCCCAGGAGGGAGGAGAAGGCTCATGGGTGAACATGGAAGCCAGGAAGGGAGCAGAGAGAGCGGGACAGGGGAGCCTGGGGGCTGGGAGGGCTGAGAAATGTCAGATCTGGTTCATGCATGGCAAATGTGAAGGCCAAGAGGAGCTGTTGTTGGTCATCAACATGTTCAGACTAACCTGACCTCATCTCAGCCCTCTTCCCCCAGTAAAGGAGGTGACCATGTCCCCCACGGCTTGTCCAGCTGAGGCTGGTCGAATGGACCTCCACCCAGCCCCTCCACTCCTCTTAGCCAAACCTCACACGCAGCTGCGTCGAGGGAAAGGTGTCTGCTTATGTGTTGTGAAACAGTGAAGATCATGTTTTGAAACAGCTGAGCTGATGACTGCCTGCGCAGCTCAGTAATTACACACTCGGCACCGTGCTGTACATGCAAATTAGGCCTAAAATGACACCAGGATGTTGTGCTCCCAAGTTGTCAAAAGCACAGTCCCGGGATTTTTTCCAAGACCCTCCAACGCCTGGGATGTGCTCGCCGGCTGGGCGGCCCCTGGCAGGGCTCGCTCTCGGGGCCATGAGTCGCACCCCGCTCCAGCCATATCCACACCCCATCCCAGCAGGATGATGAGCTCATCGACGAGCTGGCATGGGGGTGTGAATCCCCATAAAAACCCTGGCGCACAGCGGCAGGTGGGTGCAGACACAACCGGGCAGGTTCCCCTCCCGGGGGGTTTTCTGGTGGGTTCACTGCGGCGGTTGCCACTGCTCGGCCATCACCCAGCCCTGTCCCAAAGCCTCAGCGAGTTATCCAGGCGTGACTTCCCCCACCGCTGAAACACAGCCACCCCAGAGCTGCCAGCGTTCTTGAGCATTGCCTAGCAGGAGCGCGGGCTGTCTGCGGATGGGATGCTAAGAATACAGTATTCAGCCCAAACTCCTGGGGTGATGCAAGCAAGCCAAATTTCCCATACAAGGCAGGAATGTGCATCTCTCGTTCCCCCTTCCAGCAGGAACTAATGCTGTGTTACTGCTTTGCTTCCTTTTAAAGTGCTCTCTTCAGCCCAGCAAACCCAATAAGCGGAGATGTCACCAGCTCCGCTCAGCCAGGATGGAGCGGGAGCGGCTGCGCAGGGTGTCCCAGTGAGGGGGGCTCAGCCCATGCCCTTCCCCTCGGCAGCCCCCCGCGGATTTGCCGGCTCTGAGGCTGGTTTGCTGCGGGGGCATTATTGCCCCTCTGCCTGGCACTGCTAGTTACACCACAGGGTTTTCTGGGAGTTGCGAATGCCCCGGGAGCACTGTGGGGCTCCAGGCTCAGGTCCTGTCACTGGATCAGTCATTTCCAGCTGTGATTTCATGCCTCCTGAGGGAGGGGGGTGGTATTTTGAAGGGATCACATGGAAAGAGCAAGTCATGAGGCTCAAATCGGCACCAGCTCCCCTTTCAAGCCCCACAGGTACCATCGCTGTACGAAGGACATGTTACTGCTTACATCCTGCTGTGAAGGGAGAAGCTCATGGGCTTTACACCCTGCCCTTCGTCAGTGGGTGTCTGGCTGTTCTGTCCAGCATGGCCGCATGGTCCCAGCCCTCTGGGAGCCTGATTCAGCCCTCGATGGCCTCTCATGAGGAACAGAGCGAACCGGGGTGTGAGCATGGGCAGCCCATCTCTGCATAGGGTGCACCTTGTCTCCAGGCTGCTCCTTGGGGTCATTGTCTCCAGCTGGCGTGTCCATCCTGAACCAGGAAAGCCTTACTGAGTGTGTCTTCATCAAAGCCAAATCTTCTCCACAAAACACACCACCTTCACCAAAAGCACATTTTTAACAGAAAAAAGAAGTTTTATCAACAGTTTGAAACCAGCCTTCCCTGCGTGTTTAATATAGGACCATAAATGCAGATTTAGGGTTTAATTTTCCCTGTACTGTTTTCATTGTCTAGCTTGGCTTTTTTTTTTTTTTTTTTTTAAGTAAAGAATAATATTAAAAAGCACAAAAGGGCTGGAAGGTATTTATTGTTGTTCCAACCCATAGCCAGTCACAACTGTATCAAACCCAGCACAATGAAGCACGCAGCACACAAATAAAACGAGACACAAACAAAGGTAATAAAAGAGACAAGTATCTGTTTCAAAAGCACTGGAAGAGCAGCAGGAGTGTAACTACTTCATGTTCCAGCTAATATAGCTGTCTGGAGTGATCCTCAGTTTATGGGTTTCCCTTGGAGAGCTCTTGTAAATATTTGCCTGCAGCGGCTGAGGACCGTTGGGAACGCTGGGGAGGTGGGGTGTTCGCCACATTGGTTTGCCAGCCCAGCTAACAAACCCAGGGTTGGAGGTGCCCACACAGCACACCCTGCACAGTGGGCTGTAGGCATAGATGTGTAGACAGGGCATCAGGCCGTTATTCTCAGTATGTGCCCACTGCTGGGTTACTCCAGAGTGACTTTTCCATGGATGAGAGCTGCTGATGTGTAAGTGCACATGGGGATAACAGCTCACTTCGGGTGTGCAGCTCCCCCGAGTGCAGATTTGTGCTAAGCACAGTGCATCCCCCTCTCTGCCTCCTCTCCTGGCTCTCCAGGTGGAAACCCATCACTTCCTGCAGCGCCTTGCTACCTGGGGAGCGGTGAGCATCCTTTGAGCCAACCCAGAATCACATTTTGCCTTTCTTCACCTTATAAAAGCCAAGATGAGAGTTGGGCTCAGCACCCAGACCTTCAGTGCAGCACCCAGACCCCTCCATTCACTTGATCTTCAGGCTCACAGCCCTTTGCAGCCAAACAACTCGACTGTGGCCCCGTGGTACCAGCTCACTGGGTGTAAAGGGGTCCTTCCCCACTTTTGCGGTGCACTGGGGGTGCTGCAGCCATTATCATGGTGAAACTGAGCTTCCCTTAAACAGACAGCATGGGTGGTTGCTTGTCCATGGGGTGCGTTGCCTATGACTAGCAACATGCCCCACATGCCTTGTGTATTTTAGATGTCTGGGGAGTCTAACAGATGCAGTGCCAGTCCCCTGAGGTTGCTGGTTGAAGTAAGTGCCACTAGGTGAGGTCCATGGGGCTGCTGCTCTGTTGGACCTGCCCGTGGATGAGCACCAGAGGTGGGATCGCTGCACCGGTGAGGTTCACACTCCCTTCGTGGGCTGCAGAAGGAACTGGGGTGAGCAGGCACCCAGCTGGGCATCTCAGCAAAGTGCCAAGGCTGCCAAATTCGCTCTGCCTGGCTCCGCTGCCTCCCAGCCTGCCCCACCAGCAGCCTGAAGCAGCGGTAGGCCACCGAAACCAGAACTGGGAGCTGCATCTTCAGTAAACTGGGGAGGCGTATGATCAGTCCCTCTGGCCGTGGAGCATCCATAGAACACATAGAACATCCATAGAACACAGAGTCTTTGGAAAACACTGATGCAGCAGCTTCCATGGGAGTCTGAGCCATTAACGAGCTGCAGAGGACCTCCAGATAAATCATCAGCCCATATATCTTGGGGAAGGACAAACAGGGATCATTTAATGTCAGCCCTCTTGCCCCCTAGTTTATATTGTGCATGACAAAGTGCCCCACTCTAGGCCAAGCTCTCCCCTCCCTGCAGAGGTGTCACCCTGAGCATGACGGCTGCGTTGGGGGACAGGTCCAGAAATCAGGACCCTGCCTGCAGCAGCCGGGAGCCGCAGCTGGCAGCCCTGAGCTCCCATCGGGGCTTTGAATCCCATTCAGTCTCCTCTTCTTACTGGTTCTTATTAATTCATGCTCCTGATCCGAGGCCTCCCAGATGTCTCACATCGTGTGCCAGCTTTCTAATCAAGCTGGCCTGTTCTCCATCCCCGCCAGGCAGAAGGTATCAGATACAAGGTGGACAGAGTGCCGTGCCCAGACATCAGGTCTAGAGATATGTTGCCTCCTGCCTCAGCCAAAGCACGACTACGATTTCATCCACTCACAGGTCCGTTTGCTTTCTGGGTGCAGGCATTGCATATTCTGCAACAGGCCAAGCCATTTTGCCAGGTTAAGTGAGTGCAGCCTGAAAACACTCTCTCAAAACATTTTTTCTTTTTTTTCACTGGTCTATATGATATTCCTCTGGATACTCTTGTCTTTAAAAAAAAAAAAAAAGAAAAAGAAAAATTCTGTTCCCACATTTTTAGTGTCTATGGCTCAATATTTCAGGATAACTTTTCAGCAAAACCCCCAGCACTGGGGACACTGCTCAGCTCTCCAACACATCTACAGCACCTGTCCGTCCCTGCTCACGCCAGCAGTGATGCTCTGTGGGGCTACAGCTCCCATTCCCAGTGTTTCCGTGGCTCCACCACTGTCCTGTTCACCCTCAGCACATGCTCCACCTCATGAGGGCTCTGCAGATCCCGTAAGAGAAACACCACAGTTCCTTTTTTAATGGGGAGCATTTGGCTGGGACCTTGCTGCGCCAGGGTCTATATCCACACATACTCTCCCAAAAAGCTCAGTGGAGCTGGAACGCACCTGGGAGCCAGAGAGCACTGGGATGAGGCCAGCATGGGGGTGGGGACATCCCGGGGCTGGGGACATCCTGGGGCTGGGGACATCCCGGGGCTGGGGACATCCCAGGGCTGCCCAGGTGACAGCAGTGGCTCATCCTTGGCACCCCAGCCCCTCTCTGGGGCACTTCCCACCAGCCTTCCCCACGTCAGCTCGCTGGCTGCCAGTCCCACTGGCTCTCGAGGACAACGCATGTCCCTACAATCCAAAGGCAAAAAGTCCTTGAACTTTCTGTATGATTTCAAGGGGGGAAAAGCCCAGGAGATTACTGAGATCAATAGAGGATTTGGGTAAAACAGGACTTGCCATTGACTCCTCCCTCTCCTCCGGGCTCTCAAATCAGTGGCTGCTGCTGGCCTGTCCCCATTAGATATTGTTCCTATTCATTTTAGATGAAGGGGCTTTTGTTGTGGGAGTCCATGCGGGGTCACATCGCCCCTCGGTTATCAATCTGTTTCTCTCTCCTCTGTCCCATACTCCACCTCCCCCATACAATGGGATGTTTTCTTCCTGACAGGCAGCGGTCCCCTTTGCCTTCAGACCTTATAATCACTTGTTAAGTTGTGCTAGCCTCGGGCTTCCCAGTCCCTTTTCCACCATACTCCCAGTTTAACCCCTGATCCCAGCTACGCTACAGGTCAGCGGGAGAGGGGAAAAAATATAGCTGTCCCAGGGGGGCTGGTGCAGGCTGAGCATGCACAAGGCATCCAAGCTGGAAGGCTTCCACTATTCTGATTGTATGGGAGCACCTGGAAATATCAGATGGTGGAAGCGAAGTCTTCGGCTCCTGTTTGCCTTTGCAGACTCGCGTGCCAAAGGGCCCTCCTGGTAAGCAGGTCTGTTTCCGTGTTGTCCCATGAAGGGACCCCAGAGGAAGGGCATCCCAAAACAGCCCATTTGGAAAAGGAAGCCTTGCTGCTGGCGGTGGAGGGAGATTTTGGCACCAGGAGCATTCCTCGGGGGAGGCAGGATGGGGGCAAGCAATAAAGTAATAAATAGATAAAAGGAGAAAGGAACAACCGAGCAAGGTAAGGAACGAGTGCAAACAGGACCATGGAGCAGAGCCTGCCAGGACCGTCCCCGGGCTGAGACCATGCCAGCAGCAGGGACGGTGCCAGGGAGTCGTGAGTCACGGGCACGATGTGCAGCCCTGTGAGCTGAGACGGCCACGCTTGCCTCCGCCCTGCCAGCCCACGGGGAGAGTCATGGCATGCCCACATGCCCCCCACAGCTCGCGGGGCTCCCCCAGACCCTGGGGGATACCACCACCCCCAGGCACCCCACTGCTGCCAGACTGTGGGAAAGGCACGCTGGTGTGATGCGATGCAGTGAAGGGTTTGAGATAGGTAGGATGATCAAGCGGCAGAAATTTAGAGGAAAAGAAAAGTGACTGCACTGAAAATGTTAATTCAGTTGTGTAAGATGCTGGGTAAAATGTAAAGCACCTTTTTCTCCAAGCCTCTAAGTTATTAAAAAACCCTCACATTATCCCTGAGAAGGGATATTTTTGCACTAGGGCTAAAACAGATAAGAGGTGTAAATTCTCAGAACTGGATGTCATGACGTCAGCCACCCAATTTTTCTGGCTTTATAGTACAGCTTTCACTAAACGGTCTTTGTACCGACAGAAGCTCTTCTAAAATAAGGACCAAACCAGTCTGTTAATAAGCCCCTGAGGAATCTCATATTTGCAGCTGTACTAGCAGAGTCCGCAGCGATGTGGGGTACAGAGGGGTGAAACTGTTCACTATTTTATTTCCCTGTGTGGCCCTTTTCAACCAGGTAAGACACCTTCCTTCTCGGGGAGCTGGTGCTGGCTGCCAGAGCCACCAGTGCCTTCAGCCTCAGCAGGCAGAAACGATGAGTCAGGTTCTGAAAAAAACCACAGGATTGCCTTAAATATCGTAAGGCTGTTTTAAATACAGATATATTTGTCTTATTGCTTTCTAGGCACCGAAACTTTTAAAATAGACTCTGGTCATATTTTCCCTAGGCAACTAGTGATTTTTTTAAGGAAAGCTGAGATTCTTACCAATATTTCCAGGAAAAAAGCAGCAAACACGAGTCCTGTGATACAATCACAGCACATACATGCACGCACCGCGCCTCTGTATTCTTTCACACAGATTTCACTTATCTTTCTTTGTTTTCTCTGCATGAAATGGTCACTTCTTCCAGCAGAAAATGTAGCATTGTTCTAAGGGTCTAGGAAAAAAGTGTCATAATAACCAGCATAAAGAACTCAAACCACTTTGCATTGATCGCGCTCCTTCTACAGGGCCCACTCCAAAGCTCATTGATGTCAGCAAAGTCTTTTCATTGACTTCAATGAGCTGCGGATCACAGCGCAGATTTATAAAGGCATTTAGGTTCCTAATGATGTAAGTAGTTGCCTAGAGGTGTGAGGGGCCTAACCTGCTTGTAGCCTTTTGTAAATCACACCAGGCATCTACTTACATGTTGAAGCATTGAAATACCTGAAACGATACAGTATCTTGAAGTCACCAAACATACCGAGCTGGAATTAGACTCACTAATTTTAGATAAAGTGATCTGGCTGTGTTGCAGCTGGAGTGGGTATGGATTTGGAAATCCATATAGTCAAGATAAGTTTCTTTGCTTAGAGAGGAAAAATGCCATAAAGTTGGGAGAAGATCTAATAGAATAATTCATTGCAAATTGCATTTGTTATTAATTTTGGCCTGTTTACTATTTGGAAACACATTTTATTAGCTAGCCAGCTCTGCAGTTGGCTGATTATTATTCATTGCAAATTTTTCACCCCTTTTCATTGAATAATTTGTGGATACACCAGCTTTATTTCCAAGTAGTTGAAGTTTAATTCCTCAGTGAGGTCCACACCAAGCACAGGGGGGAGAAAAGATCTAAGTCAAGTGTTTCATGTGCAAGTTTGTTTAAAAATTCTATAATCTATGACAAACATTTCAAATTAAAAGGACATTCCCACAGGCAATGAAATAATGAAGCCCTTAGAATCAGGCAGCCGAGGCATGAAGCTGATAGCTATTTCCACATTTTATGTACTCTCAAAGGAGAAGAGCAAATTCTGAGAGCAATATCGTGTTGTGCTTGTAGATATTTCTTACCAACTGCAGGTCAGATTCTGCAGCCAGCCTCGGGGCAATTTGCTCAAGTGAGTGGAGAAAACTCTGATCTCGGGTCTGTCTGTGCTGTGTTAGCACAGTGCTTAGTCTGTCGGCTGTAACCCTGCAGACGTATTTGACACGCATGTCAGTGGTTTCACTGATTTTAAGGGGGACTATTCTTCCACATAAAGCTATTTGTGTACGTAGAGGTGGATATGATCATCAGGCAAAGGAGGAATTTGTGCTCAGAGGGATAGGGGGAGAAGGGAAAAATGAGGGTGGATGGACAGAAAGGTGGACAGAGCGCAGTCAGAGGGACACCACGGTGTCACCACGCTGCAAACGCTTTATGGAAAAGTTCCTGCGGAGTTTGGCTGACAAATGAGGTGGCCGAGGGCAACGTGTGTGTGTGTGTGTGTGTGTGTGTGTGTGTGTGTGTGTGTGTGTGTGTGCGTGTGTGTGTGTGTGTCCTACTGCAGCTCCAGCGGGCGGCTGGAAAGTAAGTCAAGGAAGTCAGCACCGAGACAAAAGCTGTGGACAACGGAAATCCCCTCTGCCCCGCGGGACATCCCCGCATCCTGTGGACCAGCCTCCAGGGGCACCCCCGCAACCCTCTACCCCCGGGGACAGCCTCCGGGACATCTCCGCACCCCCCGGGACAGCCTCCCAGGCACCCCCGCATCCCTCTACTCCCCGGGACAGCCTCTGGGACGTCCCCGCAACCCCCCGGGACCGCCTCCCATGCACCCCCACACCACGCGAAGGGGCTCGGAAGCGGCTTCCCCGCGGGGGCCGCACCCACAGCTCTGGCGGGGCCGGGCCGGGGGCGGCTCTGCCCCCCGCCCCCGCCGCGCCATTGGCCCGCCCCGCCCGCCCCGCCCCGCGCCCGGCGATGTCTCCGCCGAAGTTTGCGGCGGTGGGTGCCGCACGTGGGAGCCCCGCGCGGAGCCCCCAGCGCCGGCGGGCTCCCGGCACCGCTTCCCCGCCCGGCCCCGGAGCGGTAGCGGGGGCGGCGGCGGCGGCTCTTCCCCCCCGCCCACCCCCGCGGGGGATGCCCCCCTGAAGCGGTGCCGCGGCGTGGCCCCCGCGCCGGGGATGCGGCAGCGCGCAGCCCCCCGCCACCGCTGAGCGCTGCGCGGAGGGGCCGCGCCGGGGGGCGGCCGCGGAGCATGGCCAGGGCGCCCGGCCGCCGCCTCGGGGTAGCATGGCCGTGAGCGCGGCGGCCGCCCCCGCTGCCGAGCCGCTGCCCCGCAGCATCTTCAAGAAGTTCCTGGTGATGCTCTGCTCCCTCCTCATGTCCCTCTACGTCTTCTACTGCCTGGCCGACCGCTGCCAGACCCTGCCCGGACCCATCATCGCCGCCGGCGCCGCCTCGGAGGAGGAGGAAGGCGGCGGCGGCGGGTACCTGGGGGGTTCGGCCGAGCTGCCCCCCTGGCAGGCGGCGGCGGCGCGGCGGAAGCGGCTGCTGCAGCGGCTCAAGCAGCGGCGGCGGCGGCAGGAGGCGGCGCCGGGCGAGGAGGTGCCGGCCGGGGGCGGCGGGAGCCGGGCCGGCGGCTCGGGCGGCGGCGGCGGGGGCACGCCCGGCACCCTGACGCTGCTGCTGGGCGAAGGCAGCAAGCGGCTGCCGCAGGCCATCATCATCGGCGTGAAGAAGGGGGGGACGCGGGCGCTGCTGGAGTTCCTGCGGGTGCACCCCGACGTGCGCGCCGTCGGCGCCGAGCCCCACTTCTTCGACCGCAACTACGAGCGGGGACTCGCCTGGTACAGGTACGGGACGGGCTGGGGCGGGCGGCGGGGCCGGAGCCGTGGCCGAGCCGGCACTGCCCCCCGCTGGCCGCGGGCCCCGCCGCCGCCCACCCGCGCTCCCCGAGCCCCTGCCCCGCTGCCCCAACCCCTGTTACCCACCCCATCGCTGCTCCCCGAAGCCCTGTCCCCGCTCGCCAGACCCACATACCGGTCCTTTTGTCTCTCCCAAAATCTCCCAGCCTTGCTTCCCCCGGCTCCGTTTCCCACTTCCCCACTGTCTCCCCCTCCCCATCCTCCCGTACCCGCTCCCAAATTCCCCAGCCCCTCTCTCTTCTCACATCCCCCTTCTGCTCCCTGCCAACTCCTCCCCAGGCACTAATCACCCCCTTCGCCCCCCCCCATTCCCCCCGACGCCCAGCCCCGCTGCCCGGCGCATCCCCCAGCCCTGGTGCAGGTTCCCCCCGGCGGTGCCTCCCTGCAGCCCGGGGTGCTGCCGGCGGGGTAGGGGTGGGGGGGAGGGCTGGACTGTGAAGAGCAGTGGTGCCCCATCGCCGTGGGGACTGCGCGGGGATGCCGAGGCAGAGCTAAAGTGCCCTCCACTCCCCACCCCCCGAGGAGCACAGGTGCCCCCACAGCATCTTGCTGCGTCCTGCCTCTTCTTGGGGGGTGGCTTTGCAAAACCTGTGGCTGATCTAACTCCCAGCCGAGTGGCCCCGCAGCCCCGACTGCCTCCCCTTGCAAAGCATCGTATGATAACCTCCTGCAGCTCCCAGCCCAGAGATGCCGCCGTTAAAAGCGACTTTTCTGTATTCGGTGTGAAGAAAAAACATATTTCCCATGTAAATGAGTAACTAAAACTGTCCGTTCCAGCAGCACAACCCATGTGCTCACCTTGCCTAAAAACAAGCAGAAAAAGTGGGTGGGGTTCTTCTATTAGTTACCTTTCACTTGGTTTAATGAATCGCTATCCCCTTTAAACAAGACAAAACGTTGAAGCCAAGGGGCAGGATTCTCAGTAACGCTGTTTAGATGTTTTCCGTGTGTGTTTTAAAGTTAATAGAGGAGCGTCTTCTGGCAGATCGCTATGGAAAGGATTGGGTAGGGTGGGGCGAAACTGCATTTTCCCAGCATGTGACTGTGTTTGTGGCTGTCTTGAATGAACGAGCGACAAGGAGAGGACTTCGGGTACCCCCGGAGCTTGTTTTGCTTTCCTGTTAAGCCCAGCTATTAGAGGAGAGGATGATTTTAGCTCAGCTCGCAGTGACGGTATTGAAATGTGGAGCAGGATAGTACCGACAGTCCGAGTGTTTATGTAAAAGTCTTAACACGTGGAAGTGATGAGCTTCCTTGTGTATCCGCCGTGTCAGAAACGCGCCGGGTTTTTGCAGGCAGCGGAGTGTGGGTTCTTGGAGAAGAAAGATTTCCTTCTGTGTGGGCTGGAGCTGTCTACAGAATTATATTTTTAGTGTGCGCTTATCCAATTTCCACATGCTGACCTTGTATCAGAAAGGAAACATTAAAAACGAATCTGAAAAACCTCAGGAACTTTAATCAAGTCTTGACTTTGAAAAATAAACACATGGCTTTGGGGTGGCATCTACTGAAATTTATGGTGGATATGCAGAAAAGCTCATTTATCAAAGACGCTCTCGAAGCCTTGAGGAGCAGATGGCAGTGGGACAGACCCACTTCTGGAAACGGTGCCCGAGCGAGGAGTGCAGACCTAGGCAGAGGAGGAGCCACAGGCATATAGGGCATAGTACAGCCCTCGGTGGAGGGGGTTTAATTGTCCAGAGGTTTGGACTTGATCTTGCAGCTCCTACTCATTTGGGGTGCTGCCCTGCAGGCTGTTTGTGTAATCATTATGTTTTAGCATTGGGTACATGAGCTCTCCCATTAATTGCTGCAGTTTGTTTGTTCTGCTATTTGATGTACTGAATTTCACCTCTTTTTTTTTTTTTTTTTTTTATTAGCCCTGTGGAGGCTGAGGTACAGTGAATTCTTTGTATGGGATTATTCCTTTGAGACCTAATCTTGCCGGCTTTGCTTGTATGAGTAATCTTTACTAACACACAGAGTCCCGTCGCGATGGTAGAGCTGCGGTGTCAGCCCGCTGGTAACCAGTTACCAGCCTGTTACGAATACTCATTTAAAAAATATCTCTCTCTCTCCATGGGTTTGCTGTAATCTTTGAGGGTTCAGTGCCGGGGAAATCACCAGATGTTTGCCAGGGGTCCTGAGTTCTTATCTTTGCCATCAGAGGCTTAGGTTTCACGTGCGTTTCTGTTTCCCAGCAGTCAGACTAAACAGCATCATTACAAGGTATAAACAGTTGCGTTTGCTTTCAGTGCCCGCGGGAAGCCGGGGTGGGCAGCGAGCACCCTGTCCGAGGGAACAAAAAGGGCTGTTGCCAGTGACACAGGCTTGCGAAGGGAGAAGAGCCAACCAGCCTCGGCGGCTGATGCCATTGGCACTGGAGCGCAGAGGTTGGCTGTCCCAGGGATGCCACGCTGGGACCGTGGCCGGGTGGCCGCCTCAAGCGCGAGGGGGACCCCGGTTCCTCCCAGAAACAAAAGATCTCCTGTAAGAGCTGATTGTTGTACGGCGTGAGGGTGGAGGAACAGGGGGCTGAGCCGTGGCTGCAGCAGCAGGATGATGCTCCCAACGTGGCCAGTTAGATGGTGGTACCTGTAGAGCGAGGTACGGGCTTGGCACATGACAGTCCTGTCACCTACTGGGGTGGCACACGACACACGAAAGCGCTGTCCGTTCCATCAAGTGGAAAACCGCTGTGCTCTCACAGCCTGCGCTGTGCCTGGGGAAGAAGGCAGCTGTCCTGCCGAGAGCCTGGCTTTATAAAAAACAATTTGAGTGACTTAATTTGGTAAGTGTGGCACCTCCGTGTGTGCTCGTGTGTGGGTTGAATATCAAGGGAAATGGTGCGCCGAAAGCGGCTTTCTCTGTTTCGGGTTTACAAGTCCCCTCTTCTTACGGGGACAAAAGGAGGGAGGGGGCAGCCCACAATGCTCACACTGACGTCCCAGCACAGAAATCTCCGCTCCAGCCCTGAACAAGGCTAACTGAGCTAACAGAGTTCAATAGCAGGTGAGCATGGGTTGTAATGGAGTTCAGCTGCCATCTCTCACCCTGAATACAGCTGTATACAGCCTGGGGACAACTCCAAAAATAGGGGCTAAACCAGTCAAGTAAAAAAAAAAAAGGCTGGATATAAAAAAAAAAAAAATTATATCTGTATTTGTGGGTGATACTGTGAGTCTGGCTGGTTCCCTCTGATCCTTTGTTAGTCTCGTGCTGATTGAGCTGCCTGTTGGAATGTCATTATACTGTCAGTCACCCCAGGAACATTTATTTCATATGTTTTAATCTCCCTGCCTCTGCAGCACCAATGCCAATTTCACTAGAGCGAAGCCAAGCTAATGTCATTAGATTACACCCGATCCAGGGGAAGATGAAAGATGATTCGAACTTACTTCGTCAGGTTGGAAGTTGAAGTATCACTCCTCCCCGATGCTTCCAGAGCTGGGGAGTTCTGTCTCCTAATTAATGTCCTCTTGGGATTTTTCTCCAAGCCTTTTTGGTTTTTTCCCCCTTCTTGTTAATCTAGGCAACCAGTGATGTTTGAGGCAAAGGGAACAGAGAACATCTCAGTTGCTGAAGAGGTCTGGGATGGAGGAAAAGGAGGTTTGTGTTGAGGGAGAACGTGCGTATGGCAGCTGTGAGCAGCAGCATCCCACGCTGTTGTGCTGGGTTCCATCCTCTGTGCCTCAGATCGTGGTGCAATGGGAGCCCTGGGGATGGAGGAGTTGGGCTGCTCCTGTAGAAGCAGATGGCCTGGAGGTCCACGGGGTTTTGTGGTCACTGAAATTCAGGAGCACAGTCTGGGAGTGGTGTGCAAGCATGGAAGTGACATGGGAGTGTAGCGGACAGAGTGTGTGGATGATGCCAGGGGAGGCTTTTGGGGGAACAAGTACAATTAATGGAAGGTGGAGCAGGACCAGACAGCCATCAGGAGGAAACACCTTGTAGAACCCCCTGCGTGAGGGAGATGCTGTAGTAGTAGTTGCATTAAAGCGATTTCCTCCCCCACCTATCCTTGCAGCCTGTGCAAGAAACACCACGTCTTTGCTGGTGTTTAGGGTGTGCCCAGCCCAGAACATGGGTCGTGCCCTTGGATGTGGAGTTTGAGCCACTTGGGGAGTTTTCCGCTCACTGCTGTGTGCACGCCTGTTGTGGGAAGGTCTGGTTTAGCAGCGCCTGCTCCTTGTCCTGGGAACATCTCGTCTCCCAAACACATCTGAATTACTAATAGCATCAAGCACAGCCTCCAGCAGTTTCTCTGGAAATTGCAGCCTTGGACAACCACATGCTGAGGAGGCTCAAGGTCCTTGTTTGTTTATTAGCTGTGTAATCAGATACCTCCCCATACCAAGCTCATTGTGCCAGGCCCTGTATAAAAAGGGAACAAAGGATGGTCTTGGCCCAAAGTGCCAGTAGTTCACCATAAACAATGGGTAGGGACGGCCCCAAAGTGCCAGTAGTTCACCGTAAACAATGGGTAGGGACGGCCCCAAAGTGCCAGTAGTTCACCGTAAACCACAGGTAGGGACGGCTGAGACTGGCGCAAAGACGATGGAGACTGTGTTGGTTGGCTGGGCAGCGTGGGTCTCCTGGCCGAGGAGTGGTTGGAGATGGAGGGTGAGGTGGGTTTATGGGTGGTGGAAGGGACCTCTCCTTGCTGGGGAAAAACAAGGGGAGAAGGAGCTTGTTGGAAATGCTGATGAGATCAGGGCTGGGGTCGCTGCGTCTGTTACGAAAAGACACTAACTGGTTCTGGTGCGTGCGTGCTTTGCTGCTGTCATTGTGCGTGACCGAGATGCTCCGAGACATTTCGGTAAATGTTTGAGATGGTTTGAAGGTTGGCACCCTACTGCTGGGGAGATGGCTTGGTGTGCCTCAGTTTGCCCACCTGTGAAGTGGGAGGGAACTCACTGCCCTGTGGTGCAGGGGTGGACCAGCAGGGTGGTGACTGTGGCACCTGTCTCCATCACAGAGATGGGGAGGTACATGGAGTCGGAACTTGCTGCGCTGTGCTGTGGGTTAAGTAACACCCGAAGCAGGTGAACCCTGCCAGAGCTGCTGTCCTTGGCTCGCTGTCCTCTCGTGGCGAGGTGGAGTGTCATCTAGTGTGCACACCTGATGGATGACACTGTCCAGACACCCTCCCCAGCAAGACCTAAGAGCTGGGGCTGGGCTCTTTCCCCTCTTACTCCTTAAATAAACCACAAAGGGTCATTATTTTTGGCAGTGCTTTTAAGCATTTTGCATCTACGTGTATCACTTCTGTTTTCTGGTCAGAGAAGTTCATAGCCAGTGTTCATGGCTGTTCCTGACGATGGAGTGAGCTCCTGAGTTGGTGTGTTAGAAGTCACCCCCATTCCCATTAGAAAGCATCAAAATAAGCACTTAGAGTTTCATTTGTCTCTCCCTGTGTTCTGCACGGGGGTGTACTGGGAGGTTCAGGAGCCAATAGACCCTGTCCTCCTCTTCAGTACCACTGGGTGCAGGAGCTCAGAGGGGATCGGCACTGTCCACACCATGGCTCTGCCTGGTCTTGGAGACCAGGGCTCCCCTGGCCCTGCCTGCTGGTGCTGAGCAATTTTGAAAATATGGTCTCAACTGTCCAAGATTTTGTCAGTCGAATTCACGGAGCCGGCTCTCGTGAAAAGCAGCGCGAAGCTCCAGCTGGCTGGGGCGAGAGCCCATTTATGGCAAAAATTGTGACACTCCTTAGAGAAGCAGCAGGCTCACCCCGCTTAAACTGCTACTCCTCCCTTAAGGTCCGATCTTGCAAATCCTCACCTATGTGTGTAGCCCTGTCCTGCCGCCGGCTCTCCTGCCTTCGGGGGGGTCTCCTGGGAGTAAGTACGTAGAGTCTGGGGTCTAGGGCTCTGCTGTGGCCACACCATCACCACCAGTATGTCTGTTCACCGCAGCCGAGCTAGGGTTTCACCCTCACCTTTTGAAGTCTATAATAGGAGCAGTTAGGTCTGAGGAGGGGGAAGGGGGCTGGTGCCTTTCCAAAGAATTCAGAGCAAACAACAAGTTATCAGAAAACCTGAGAATAACCCCCTGTGAGACCCTTCCCTGATGTAGGCATTAAAACTCCTGAGCTTCTAATTATGTTTTTCCCCTGGAGAATATCAAGGTAACCCAAACTGCTTTCGCAGGGAAACTGCAGAGGCTGGCAAGGGGGAGCAGGAGTGGATGTTGTGGCCATAAATCTTTGCAAATTCTCGTTATGTGTGGGAATTATGGAAGGGAAGTGGATTAGGTTGCAGTGAAAGTTGCGTTGCTGGGGTTGGATACTGGGGTCTTACCCCGTTACAAAGCCCCATGTGGGTCAGTGGGGCCGTTGTTCAAGGTCTGTAGGACTGGGGTTGTCTCTGGGACCGTGACATTGGCCAGTGTCTCTGCCTCTGGCCTGCATAACCCACCTCCTGGGAAATTCAGCTTTTCATGATTTGGAGGTAAACATGTTAACCTCCAAACTGCACCCTCCTGAGCCCTTGTGACTCCCCGGGGATACGTGAGCAGGATGGTCCCCGCAGTGAGAATATAAATAGAGTTGCTCGAGGAAGTGAATTATTCTTGGCGTTTCTTTCATCGAATGATGTGATTCTGCAGGAGGAAATCTTTCAGCAAAAGAAATCACCGGTTCCCTTCATGCATGGCAAGACCATCCTTCTCGTTTCCTGGAAGTGAGATTCATAACGTGCTCTTTCTGTGGCAACACCATCTGTTGCAGAGATATAAAGATCCCTGCTCAAACTCCCCCGGGCTCGAGGCTGCTGCCGGCTACATTTCTGGTGGGAGATCGAGGAGAAACTTCCCATCGCTGCCCCAGGGGAGCTTTGGAAACCTCGTGTGATTGTTTTCCCTACTGTCGAGCAGCCGTGCCCAAGCATCACGTAAGAAAATCCCACCTGGACACTTCCATACACAAAGCTGTGCAGATCGTGGATGTCAACAGGATCCTGCCTAGCTCCTGGCTGTGAGCAGGAGATGGGGGAGCCTCCTCTGCCCCAACCACTCTGCTGGGCTCCAGTTCCCAAGTGCAGCCAGTGGCTGGAAACTGGCATGTGAACAGTCGGGTCAGGTTTGACCACAGCCGCCCTTCCCACACCTTCCCCTGGGGAGATGTTCAAGTGGAACATCATGATGGAAGCTATTTATTTATTTCTATCTCTCTCTAGCAGGAGCTTTTTTTTCCTGAAAATTTCAAAAAGCCAAGCTGATTCGTTCTGACATCGCCTGCTGGAAAAGGGCTCCCTCCTGCAGCCTGTGCTCTCTGGGGAAGCCTTTTATGGGAAAATATCAAATCCAATTGTTTTGACTTCCGTGTTTATCTGATGGTTTGTGTGTGTGCTCACATGTGCATCTTTGGGCTCTCAAGTGTTGCGTTCTGTCGTGAACATTTCTGATTTCATGGTATTGTAACATCGAGTACGATATACCAGCATCTTTCAGCATTATTTAAACTCTTTTGTACTGTCTGAACTGGACTATTTGGGGAGCCCTTTCTGGGGAGAAATTCCCAAGTGTTGGCACATTCCAGCTCAGAGTAAAACAAATGAGGAAACATCTGGATTTCCTACCTGAGGGAAGCTCTGTGTCCTGACCCCGCCAGCACAGGGTTAGTGGAAGGCAGGAAATGCGATGACCCAGGGGACATGGTGTGCAGAGAGCCCAGGGTGTCAGGGTGGCCTGACTCAGCTGAGAGCCCCAAAACCGTGCTCCAGGATCAGCAACCCGATAGTGCTGATGTGCTCTGAGCCCCTGTAACTTGCCAGCTGGAGATGCCGCTTTCCCCTTTTGCCTCTGGACTGTGCTGTTAATGTGCTGTGATTTGCATAGGTAAAACTGGTGTTGGCAGGAAGAGGCTGTTTGATGTGTCAAAGCCAGAAGTGGGGGAGATCTCCCTCCTCTTGACAGAAACGTTTGGTCAGTGTCCTCACATGTGGTGTTTCTTGCTTTCCAAAACCTTGCTATTAGGTGTTGGCAGAGCCATGGATGTCCTCCAGGGTCCCTGGGTCAGTGCAGTGCCAGGCCAGCAGCAGCATTGGTGGAACGGAGGATGCTCCACTCCACCAGTGGAAAAGCAGGCAGAAAAGCCCCCAGAGCCTCTGGCAGAGCAAGGCTTAGCACGTGGGACCTCTTGGCATCTAGCTCCAAGCTGCTGTTGATCTAACTGTGGTAGGAAGGGAGACTGGCTGCTACAAGCATCAGTGGTGGGTGCTCAGCATGTGCCGAGCTTCCTTTGGCATCAGCCATGTCCCTCCTGGCGCTGCTCTGCTCCTCAACCCGCCCCTCATGCTGAAGGTCATGGAAAGTTCCCCTGACTCCTTTTACAAGGGTTGAGGGTGCTAATCCCCACGTCCGGGCTAACTTCCAGCTCAGGTAATTCTAGTCTCTGCCCCTAAAAATTAACTCTGCAGTTTCAACTGGCTCCGGTCATCTTCGTTCCATGGACCTGCTGGGCGCCGTGCTGCTGGCAGAGACCCACCACGGGGCTCGGGGTGGTTGGCTTTTGATGGCTGGGAATTGGTCTTTCTCTGGGTCTGCAAAGTGATTTGGTTTCTTCTCTCTGTGCAAAAGCTGCGTGTCACAGCAAGGGCTAAAGGTAATGTGCAGTAGTCCTGCCCTCTTGCACTGCGGAACTGTGCTGTGTCAATATTAATATTTGCCTAGAAATGTTTGCCTGGTATTTATCAGTCTAGTACCTGTGACAATGGTTGTTAGCTCCTTCATCGTCCCTAAAGAAGGAAAAAGCCAGAAGCCAAATCTCACAGTGTGTAGCAAGCGGAGCGCAGGTAGTGCCACGCAGCGCTGGGTGAGAGGAGCGTGGCTTGGGGTCGACAGCTGCTTCAGCCGCCTCCTGCGCAGGGCTTGGCGAGACCCGGCTTGTGCGTGTTGGTTCCACCGACGTCGGGCAGCCCTGTGTGCCCTGTCCCAAACCAGCCTGCCCATGAGGGAAGGGGAGGCGGAAGATGCTGAGCACAAGCCCGTGCGTGCACAGATGCACTGGTGTCTTGGTGCTCGCTCTTCCCCAGCCCCACTGCGTTAGGGTCGCAGGGTTGGCTGCATCTGTGAGTCCGCTTGGTTGCATCTTTATCTCCACGGGGGTTGCTTACTGTCCGTCTTACATTTCCTCCTCCCCTGCGTGGATGTGCTGTGTTACGGAGTGGCTGTGAAACTCTCCCCGGAAGGATGCTCCTGAGCTCTGCTCATGACTCCCCGCAGCCTGGGTCCAGAAGCTGCTCAGAGGGAGATTACATAGTGACCGTGTGGAGGAAGTCCCAGCACAGCGTGACAAGGACTGCCAAGCAGCAGCCTTGTGCAGGCTTTTGATTTCCTGCTGCGGTGCACAGAGCTGAGCTCAGACAGCCGGGCTGCGGCGCTGGCAGGAGCGGGCACGTGGGGCAAAGTCGTCGTGGCAGTGGTGGCACGTCGGGATGTGTCTGGGACCCTCAGCCCTGCGCTTGCACAGGCTGACTCAGAAGACAGCAGCCATCCCTCTTCTCTGTCTGAAGTCAGCAACAGGTTGGAAAGAAGCAGAAATAGTGACCTTTGCAAACAGTGTGAGATTAAATTGTGGAACTGGCTGCCACGGGAGGTTTTTGGCTAAAAGACTCTAAAAGGATTCCAGAAGCATTTAGCAAAGAAAGGTGCATCAGAACCTGTGAAGTGGGGGGGACCAAAAGCAAAGCCCAGCTGAGGGAGTCCCTGAGCCTTGGCTGGGGACCCAGGGGTTTGCACCTGCTGTTGGCACTGGAATTATCTTGTGGGTCAGGGGGACCCCAGGTTGTCCCAGAGAGGCTCATCTTCCCATAACTGTTAGGGAAAAACATGATCGGTGTTATTTGCTTAGAAACAGAGTTTCTGGGTGGGGATGAATTTTCCAGTTGGCATCGAACGACTGATGGTTCATAGCGGAGAAGGGAGCGTTGCCCTTTGCACCCGTGGTCTGGATTTGTCTGGTATAAATGACCATCAAATGCCTGGTCAGCTCTTGGGCTGAAGAGCCTGGATGTGCGTGTAACTGTTAGTTCATACCAGATGCAAGGAAAAAAATAAAGATATATCTCTTACCGCTTACAGGTTAGCGAGGGCTGGGTGAGCACTGAAGGCTGAGCTTTCTGAATCGTCTATCCAGGTTTATGTGCTTCTAAAGCACCCGAGGCTGCTCCCTCTGTGCAGCAGCAGCAGGCAGGGGCTGGCAGCGGGAGCTGAGCTGCTGCAGCCTCGCTGGGACTCATATTTGCAAAGGGGCAGTTGGACCTTAAGCAAAGCAAACGTCTGGAGTGGTTTAAGGTCCTGCTGTCCTGGTTCTTCGTTTCTGCTGCTGCTCCTCATTTGAGCTGGGATGGCCAGTTCCCACGTCGCTGTTCCCAAGTGTAGCAGGGTCTGGCTTGGGCTGGACCCTCGTTAGGGCAGGAGATGGGATTTTGCTGTGCACATGAGGTGGTGGGAGAGCTGAGCTGCCAGAGCTGGTGTTGGCATTGCTATGCTGAAAGCAGCGTGCGCTGCGTGTCTTCTGTGTCATGTCCAGGGCATCAAGGAGGCTTTGGGATGCTCACTCAGCCTGGCTGGGTGGTGGTGGTGAGCAAGGGCCTGTTCTATGCCATGCCTCAGTTTCCCCATCTATGAAATGGGGTTGTGCCAATGAGCTTGCTCACAAAATCCTAAGGTCGTTGCTAAAGGTGCTCCTAGGGTGGCTGGGACTTGGCTTTCCCGCAGTCGGTGAGCACCAGGATCCCTCTCTCCAGCATCGCCCTCTCCGGGTTGTGTTTGCTCTGACCCCAGGCAGATGCAGAGGATGCACGGAGAGGCTGATGTAGGGTTACATCAGGATTAAATGTTGTTCTGCACACGCAGGGTGCGACCCCCACTCAGCCCAGCACGCAGCCAGGCTCGGGGCAGAAGTGCTCAGCCCCCAGAGCTGCGTTCACAAGTCACGATGCCGCCCTGCTCCTGGCCCTGCCGCCCTGCTCCTGGCCCTGCCGCCCTGCTTTCCAGCAGCAGTAAATCCACTGGAAGAGCTTCAGAAAGAAAGAATTTAGTAGGCCACGCAGGCAGTTAGCCCAGGAGCCTCCGAAGGGGCCGGGTTGGGGGAAGGACTTCACAGCCTGACCCAGAAGCAGTGCACAGCGTTTAATTGAGTTTGACCGGCTGCAGTGCCGTGGGTCAGGGTCAGCCCCGGGCAGCGAAGCCCGCCGAGGCGCCGGAGCCGCTTCGTTTGGCACTTGGGCAGGTTGAGCTCTGCCCCGCCTGCACAGGGGGTCGTGGGGACCCGCTGCCTTCGCGGCACAATGCAGCGAGCAGAGCTGCAAGCTTCCTGGGGGCTGCGCTTGGAGTTTTACAGCTTCGTCTGCTCCTTGCTTCCTAATTGCAGTTGAGTTGTTTGGCCGAGTGACAACGAGCTGCCGGCTCGCAGCTGATGCCTGTAGCTGTCCCCGTTTCTGGCGCTGCTGTCCCTGCAGCCTGGCTATTCAAGGGGCTTTATGACAGTCAAATCCAGCATTCATCGCCCTCCCAAAACAGGGATGGGAGGAAGAAATTGCTGCTTCCTCATCGACACTTGGCTCTGCCGGGCCGTGCAGCAGGGCAGCATCTCAGATCCCCAGGCATCAGCTAAGGGGAGAAGCCATGGGCTTGATTTATCCATCGGGACCCACCAGTCCTCCCGGGCCAGACATAAACCCCCTGGTTTCCTAGTGTACCTCTGGATTCTTTGGTACGTGAGAAATATGCTATTGCAGCACTGGGTTTTGAAATGGTTATTTATTTTTTGGACAATATAAGCATCTCCCCAGCATGTGCTTCTGCTGCTTTCTCAGCTCTCGCACCAGGGCAATACCCTCAGTCCAAAGCTGCCTGGGCTTGGTCACATTATAGCCCAGAGAAGGTAGATGGGAAAGGCATCAGGGGTGGTGATTGCAGAGGCAAGGAAGGAATTTGGGTGTGTTTCCTCTGGAGTAAATCTGGCCTAAAATTATGAGAGGCTCTGGATTTTATTAAAGCCCTGAAAGCAGTGCTTGCTTTCGTTGGCCAAATCCATCAGCACTGTAAAAGCTGGTGTAAACCCACACCTAAATGAAGGAGCCTAAGCCTGGGTGACCCGCAGAGCTGTTCCCAGGGGCTTTCCTGGCTGTTGCCTCTCTGGGGAAATTCAGGGGTGAGTGGGGTGGAGGAGTCTGGACCCAGACTGGAGCCCACTAGGTGTTCCAGTATGGATAAGGCCACAGCTCCTCCTCCTCCCCTTCATCCCTGGGAGCTTCTGCTGAGTAGCTTATGGTCAGCCCCGGGGTGGGTGCCTGGTGGGTCTGGTCTGTGCTCATGGTCACCTTTGGGGTCACTTTGGTTGCTGCGAGCCAGCTCTTCCTGGAACCTCCCCTTTCCCTTACACATCTCCGCTGTGAAGCCACTTTTATCAGGCCAGTGAGTTTTGCACTGGCAGCTGAGTCTGTTCTTGCAGGAGTCTGTCTGCCTGTCCCAAGTGGGCTGTGCTTTCGCCTGGCATCCCTGGATATGCAGGCAGCTCTGCCCAGTGTGGGGGATACGTTTAGGAGCTGTTTAACCCCTTGGCTTCCCAAAGATACATCAGCAAAGGGGACCAGAGGAGGCTTTGTCCTGGTTGATCTCCTAAGCCAAGCATTAAATGCAGGGCATACCCTGGGAAAGGGCTTGGAAGGAAGGTGCACCGCATGCTGAAAGCCATCCCTCCCTGCTCTGTCCTCAGGGAGGGGGCACTTGCTGCACCCCAGGACTTAGGAGCGGAGCCCTGAGATGGTCCCGCCCTGACCAACTTTTCCCAGCCCACTCCAAGCCCTTGGGTCCCCAGAGCTGTAAAAATGATTCCCATGGGGTCCTGGGGGTGAGGACAAGGGAGAGACCCAGGCGCTGTCATTCCCTCCCCTCCACCCAGGCACCGTTGGCTGTGGGCTGCAGACAAGAGGCATATCCGTTGCGGAACCGTGGGCCACAGGGGTCTGGAGGAAAAAGGCTCGGGAGGGAGCTTTAGGGAGTGATTTACAGCCTCAGCCATGGCAGGGCCATGGGTCAAAGAGGCCCAATTATTTCCTGGTGATACTCCTGCTGGAGGGAGTGATAAGCTGACATGGCAGATATGGGTCCACCTGACCCCCTGGCTTTGGGGCAAAATGAGGGCTGGGGTGGTGGGGAGACCTCCTGAGCCCCTTTCACAGTCTCCACAGAAGGACTTTCAGGCATGAGCCTGTGAGTCACCCGGACATTGCTGACTCAGGCACAGTCCCCCCTCTCGGCATGGATTTCCAGGAATGCCGTCCTTAATGTCTCCTGCCAGGCAAATCATAGCCATCATAGGTTTAGGAGAAAAATTGGATTTGCCTTGTAATCTAATCAATGTTAAATAACAGTAATTCTAACTCTGAGGCTCTATGTTTAAAGTGCTGTTGGTCTCTGGGGATCATCGGAGTTATTTTATCTAATGAAATCACCATTACCATCTAATGAGGGTGCACCACGGGGATGTCTTTCCTGGGAAGGAAACCAATGGTTACAGAATTGGCAGCCAGGGCCAAATATTCAGCAGGGGTGAACAGGCAGAGTGCGGTAAGTTGAAGGTTTCACTTGGTATGGACCCAGAGCTCTTTGCATCTCTCCAGCATCTTTCCAATGGTAACTGTCATTGCTGAGGACGTGACAGTGGTGAGCACGTGCCCAGGTCCCTTTTGGGCAGGCTGGGCCTCACCGCTGCCACCTTTCCCCTTCTTCTGGTCCAAGCAGGAGTTGTGGGTTTTAACCCATCTCAATACTTCCCCCTGCATCACTACTTGCTGTGCTACCCCTGCACTGGCTCTCCCTGTGGTGGTCCTGGCTGTGTTTTCTGCTGGTTCTTAATGTTTTCTCCCAAACCTGCTGTACTTTTCTCATTTTCATTAAGCAGTTTTTCCTTATCTCCTTTTTAGCGGGAGATAGGACCTGTTCCAGTTCACATTTCCCATGCTGGCTTTGCAGCGATTTCGGAGACGCCAGTCGATTCAGTCATTACGGAGCGAACCGAGCCGTATTGAGCTGGTTCCTCTCCTACACGCTGAATTTATTGTATTCAAATATATTGGAGTTATATCAGCAGCAGGCAGGGACTCTGCTGCTGTTAGATGCCAGCACGGCTGTATCCTGTGTGGCTGGGGGAGTGTTCCTTCCCTGTAGCGTGTGCTCTAATTTCCCATTATTATTTCTTTAATAAGGCTGATACTTACTGTACATCACTCATTTGCTGCTAAAATCGGAGCCATTAGAGCAGTAAGTGGCAATTACCTTCTGAGCGGTGTGGCATGGGAACCCGGCGCGCAAAGGAGGAGGCTCGAACCCGCCTGTCAGGAGCAGACACCCGTGAGCAGCAGCGTAAGATCGGAGCAGCTTTGTCAGGACAGCTGGGTATCTGTCAGGGGTGCCCAGCATCCTCTGGAGGGAGGAATGCACCCATGGGTGCAGGGAGAGGACGCATCTGGCTTGACATCTGTGGATGATGGGTAGGAGGAGGGGTTGTGGCTCTGCACGTGCTGCTGAGTTATACCAGGACGTGTTACCCATCCAGTGGCCAGGCTCCTTGAGCAGCCCATCCCCAGGGAGTGGGCTTCTCCCCTGGAAAACGATGTCCATGCTAAAAAAAAAAAGGAGCATGTCTGGTAATTTAATCACATTAAGTGCTCCTAAAATCTTGTCTGTGCTGCACAACAGCATGCCAGAGATCTCCGGAGGAGCAGATGCAGCAGGACCAGTGAGGATTCAGTGCAGAGAGATGGAGCAAAGGAGGGGTTTGTGGAGGAGGGAGGGTGAGAAGTGCCAGCAGGCAGATCTGAGCACCTTGTCCCCCGCACACCATCCTGTCCTCCATGGCCACAGTCTGGCCGGCACTGCAGGACACTAGTCCTTGACCCGACAGGGCCAGCACTCTGTCCTCAGCACCAGTGTGGGTGAGCCCCAAGGCCACAGCACGAGTCCCCTCGCCGCGGCGTGGGAGCGCAGGCGGTACCCCGCGTGCTAGCGCGGAGGTCCGGGGGCTGCCGTCGACGAGGACGGTCCCTATGGGCAGCTCCGCAGCCACAGCCGGGATGTCTGTGTTCATTATGCACATCCCTTTCACGCCGCCGTCATTATTCGCATGCTATCTAGTGTCATTAAGATATCAAGTTCATTTAGGTACATCCACATTGGCAGTTTAATTATGTCTGGGTACTACTCTGTATTTTATTCATGGACTATCTGGGGGCGGTTGTCAAACACAAGCCCAGGAGATAAAGGTTTGGTGGCTGCAGAATGCTAATGTCCTGCTGGTTCCCTTTTGACAAATACACATGCCAGTTATTACCAAACTGATTATTTCATTCATTAACACCACATACATCAGCTCCCTTCACCCAGTATTATTGTATACATTCATCTTTTCATAAACAATTACCTGACAAGGTTGGGAAAGGCGACTACTGGGGAATTAACACTCTGATGGGAAGTTCCTGGCGTGGGTTAGTAACAAGGTACTGGGGGGGGGGGGGGGCGGTGCAGAATGACCCGTTAGCGTGATCGCTTCATTAATCAAATTAGGGACAATAGCACGTCACATGTGTGCCATGTTTCCCAACAATACCGAACCCGTTTGCATTGTGCCGGGGGCTCAGCGGATGGGGCTCCCCGTCCAGTTTGCGATGACGGGGGAGATGAAGTGAAAGCCGGGGACCCGGCGGGAAGGCTCGGAAACCATTCACAGTGGTTGGACCGTGGTGCGCGTTTCTCATCTGACCCTTTATTTTTGCTATTATTATAATTGTTATTGTCGTGAGGAATATTTGCATGAGAACAGGTTCTTTGTTTATTGCTTGTGCCTTTTTTTCCGGCTTCCTCAGCTCTCCTGGAGCTGTAACCCTCCACGATAGCGTTAGCAGTGGTGGTGGGAATGATTAAGACACCGTGAACAGGCAACCATCTGGGGAACCAACCCCCCTGGGTCTTCTTTCTGCATTTTTTAACTGTAAAAGGCTGGTGATGAAAGAAAAAAAATAGTACAGGGAGACATGAACAGTGAGAAATAACCAAACTTGTGAAATAAGTGATTCCTGCAGCTTTCTTAGAGATCGTGGTGAAACTCAGTGGACACGATTAGTGACAGGGCTCGCCCAGCTCTCAGTCCAGATGTGCCACAAGTAGCATCCTCCAGCACGTTACGTCCAGCATTAACCCGTGTGGAAGGAGTCAGACCTGGAGCCGCTCACAGCGATTTCCCTTGAACACAGCCCTCAAGATTTCAGTGTGTTGTTGGTCCCATATTTATGTGTTTAAATGCATCGTACCCTCAACTGTTCCCACCAGCAAGCTCGCTCCCTCCGATACGGGGAAGCAGCAGCTGCAGGAGGCCACCAACACAGCCAGAATCAATTCAGCTTTTCACTCAAGCAGACACGCTCGGAAAGTAATGCTTCAGGGGTCACACTTCTGCACTACTCCAACGCAGGATTTGCAAACTAAATAAAGGATCCAAGTGAGACTTAAGTGCCTAACTCCCTTAGGCCCCTTTGAAAAAGGCCCACAGGAATAACTAAGAAGCTTTCACTGTGCTTTTGCAAAAGCATTAATCCTCCTTGCTATCTCCGCGGGTCTCTTTGATCACACTTCAAAATCTTCATCTCCAGGGGTCCTGTCTGGGCTTTCCAAAGTGCCTTAAGAGCAGACGTCTCGCTGCTTTCTGGGGAGACCTGGTCTCCCAAGGCACAGAACCACTTTTCAAAGCCCCCCTCCGTGGCTCTCTCTATTGGGATGGAAAGATGGAGGGTCCCGGTGGTGCTGCTGCCCTGCAAGGTGAGACCCCATGCCCCAACCACGGGGCAACGCCGCACTGTCGCGGTGCAGTGGTGGGTCATGCTATCACCATGGTTTTGAAATCCCTGCTGCTGTTGGGTGTCAGTGTGGGCTTAGCCTGACTTTTCTGCATTTTCCTACACTTTCCCAGGGGATGGCAGTGGAAGAGGAAGAACGACCAGGCTGGGTTTTCTCCTGTTTGTGGACACTGAGAGCAGAGGGGGAAGAAGGGTTGATTTATGCATGGAAGAGCTCTCAGCCCTGGAAAACGAGAGGCTGGGGGTCATCTTCAGGAGCCAATTTGAAACCCCCTGCCCATGCCAGTTTGCTGCTGAGTGAGGAAGATGAGGGTTTATTGGCCTGGATCCAAATGACTCAAGCAGACTCATGAAGCCAAGGTCACTAATTGGTTTTCTTGTCATCCATTCAGAGCACTTTGCTTGCTTTTTTTTTTTTTTTCCTTGTCTTTTTACTTTAATGAGCTGGATTCACTGTTAGAAACCTTGCTGTTACGCTCATGCCCACCCAGCAGCCTGCGTGCCCTCCCTGCCTCCCCTCTGCAGCGACGTGAAGGTGGGACATACCTCGGCTGGACACCAGGTCCTCGCCCTCCACTTGCTCTACAACTTACTCATGAAATTTGGATGTGTTATCAACTAAAACTTCCTGAAATATGTCAGATGACTCTGATACCGGGTTAGACAGTGATGCATTCCCTGGGAGGAGGTGGAATAGCTGAGCACAGAAAAGAGCTCTTAATGCATGACCCTGTGAGCTGTGGCTCAAATCCTTTAATAGGCTGCGGGGCTGGAGCCGGCCAGGGTGCGATTGCTCAGCGCAGTTTCTTTGGCACTAGCCCCCGCCTTGCCCAGAACTTGCAAATTAGGCTAGGAAAAATCTTTTTAAGCTTTCTATTTTCTGGAGACTTTTGCCCTCTTTGCACTTGACTGCTTTGCTCCAGGAATGAAAGTAGGGAGCCCTTTCCCAGCCATTAAAGTTTCATTTAGCAAAAGGACAAAGAATTGGCGCGGGAAGGATGAAGAATGACTGCAAGGGTAAACTTGTGTGACTCCATATATTTCAGATCATAGCCTGAGGTCAGGCTCCCTTTTTTTGTAATACAGATAGAGGATTTTTTGGCCTTGCAGCAGGAGGAAATGTGCAGTGATATATAAAGAAGTCACTTCTCACCATAATTTAAGAAACAACCTCTGTTCTAAAAGGGGTTCCTTTGAGGTGCCTGGCTCTTTTGTAAAGCTCGCCGTTGATGTGCACGCACACACACACAGCTGTGCGTGGAGCATCTCCAGCAGTACAGGGCATGTCACAGTATTTTTCCAAACTTAATAATTGCTGTTCAACTGTTTAAGAATCCACAAAAATATCTTAGAGGACAAGTTCCTTTATCCCTGCAGAAAAGGGAGAAAGTCCTTCACTCCCAACAAACCCAGCAGCTGGGCTGTTAACCCGCAGGGGTGTCTGAAACTCCCCGAGAGCGGTTGTGTGGCCCAGCTGGGTCTCAGCCTGCTGTGTCCACTGCCCGTTTTGGATATTATCTCCCTACCTTGGGCTTCAGCTTCCTTAGTTTAGCTACTTTAGTTCCTGTACTCACTAGGTTCTGATTTTTGGTTTCTCAGATCTGGTGGGATTTTCCTCCTCCAGACAGAAGGAGGATGAAGGTACTCCTTTTTTTCCCCAAATCACCGCCATTCAGTGGTTTTCTGTGTACTTCCAATTTCCAGACAATATTTCGTTCTTCTTCATGTTGCCTGCAGCTTCTCAACCACCGCCCCTCTCTCCTGCTCCAGTTCCTGCCACAGCTCCTCTCCCGTCCTGCTCCTATGCTTCCGTGGGAAGAACGCACGCATCGCTGTGCGTCTGCGTGGCTGAAGATGTGCATGTGATGGTGCCCGAGAAAAATGAGGCAGACATGGAAAACAAGCAAATCACATTATATATTGCAGGCAATAATGTAGCTCCCAAGGGACAGAGATAATATAGTGAGAGACAAAGGAACAATAGACTTTGCTGGCCTGAGCACTCACTTGATTGTGGGTTTTCTGGAATTATTCCTGACTTCCTCTGCGTGAGTGGTGAATTGGGCCTGGGAGCTGATAAGAGATCGGGATGCGGCCTGGGAGCTGCGGTGGGGATGCACACTGTTTTGTGTGGGAGCCCTTGTGCATGTAGCTCCTAGACTCTTGCTGTGCCCCAGAGCCCCGCGGCTCAAGGGGTGGGGGTCATTTTAAAGCTGGCTGTGATTTTTGTGGTTTGGAAAAGCCTGCCGCTGTCTGAGGGACTTTGTCCATAGAACTCTGTGGATGTGCATTCCCATTTAGGGATGGGTGTCATTAGCAGTGGGGGGGGAGCAGCAGAGATGCCCTGACTTTTGGATGCAGAAAGAGGCATCAGGATGAAACCTGCATTGACTATGCAGGGTGCTCCCCCCAACCCCGCAGCTGGGGCTGGGGTGCAGGGGGCTGGCTGGGGGCACGCCGGGGCTGCTAGTCCCTGGCTTCGCAGGTGGCTGAGCAGTGGGTGCAGGGCCAGGTTAAGGCAGAGGCTGTTGGGGTGTGCGATAGGGATGGCATTCCTCACCAGCCAGGGCAAGGACCCTTCCAAACCAAAGCTTTTGGAAAAAGCCCAGCTGGGGCACTGTCCTGGGGGCTCCCTCTACAGAGGCAGCCAGTGCCTTGAGAAGTGCTTCAGACTTTCCTTCTTTCCTCACTTTCTCCATTTCTTCTTTTTTCCTTCTCCTTCCTTCCTTCCTTCTCTTTTTTTCTTCCTCTTCTTCTCCATCTTCTTTTTTCATCTTTTTCTTCTTTCTGTCTTTTTCTTTCTGTCTGTCTATCTTTCCACCTTTCTTACTCCTCAGCAAATTCCAGGAAGGCATCAGTTGTCTTTAACACCCAAAGGAAAAATCGAAGGGAAGGGCTCAATTACTCGCATGAAAAATGAGTCTCCTAACCGAGGTCTATCCATTTGCTAGTTGTGCTTGTTTTAAAACTGAATTATAGAGACTGCACATTTTTCTGGAGACAAATGCATTAATTTTTCTCAAAACAGACAAGAGGGAAGCAGAGGGAAAATAAGATAATAAGAGTTTCCACAGTGATTTATATGCCTTTGTGAAAAATAATGGGGGCGAATGGCAGCGCGCACCGGCAGCCCGTGGGGGAAGGGGCAGGGGGGTGACAGGGACGACTGCAAGGAAAACTGCCAGAAGTCCAAGTAAGATTGTTGGTTTTAGATGATATAAGATCACTTTATGTCTCTAGCTGGCTTGAAAAATCTCTTTTTCTCGCTCTCTATATACACACATAAAATATATGCCATATGCCACACTTAAAATCAGCACAGGCTATATTGTTTATTCAGGAAAGGATTGTGTTTCTCGCCGACCTCTCCCCAGCCCTCCTTCTCCTGCCGAAGGATAAACTGGGACCTTTAGAAAACAAAGTGGTGGCTACAATTTTTAACAGATTTGCTCTTGCATATATTTATATAGGGCAGGCGAGCCCTTCCCAGGGCCGTCTGCCTGCGCTCTCAGGCACAAAATGGGGGGGGTTGAGTTTATTTTTTTTTTATCTGTTCACTTTGGTTTGATTTATATGCTAAAAGAGATATTTTTATTATAGTGCACAGTAAATTGGGTTTCTTTATTGCTCATGAGAGCTGTTTTCCGAAATTGGACTATTTATATAGTACACTGATTGCAACGTATTTCCGATCTTAACGTCTAACTGTAGGGAATAAAAAAATTATACAGAAACGTATTTTTTAAAAAAATCCAACCTCGTTTGAAAGAAGATGAAATGGGTAACTTTTTCTTGAGAAGATGCTGTGGCACTCAGCAGCTCCCAGGAAATCATCTTGTTCTTGCAAATTAAGGCTTTTGGTGGGAACTGGAGACTCTGGAAGGGTTTGAAGCACATTTGTGGTTTGCCCATTGGCATAATCCATGGGAAACACGTCCGGGAGGCCAAAGGCCACCGGGGCTGTAGTACCTACACTGATGTTTCTCTCCAATTACTTACAGGAATGATTCAATGAATTTATTCCCCGTTGGTTTTCAACTAGAAAATCCTGCGGTGTTCAGACGGATACGAGAGCAGAGAGAGGCTGAAAGTGATGCTTTAAAGCAAAACCAAAATCTGTTCCAGGGCAGATGGTTAATGGTGTGGTTCAATTTATTTGCCTAATGCAAATCACGTCCCATTTGCCCATGGCACGAGGGGAACCGTATTCCTGTTTGTTTTGCTAAAAACGGGGCTGATTTCACTGCGTCTTCTGCAGCTCCCACGTGAAATCCCCTTGCAGCAAGAAGGTTGTGTGGTCCTCAGCAGAGGATCACCCGATCACCAGGGCTGGTGGGGAGGAGATACATCAGCTCCCACAGAGAAGGGCTGGGATGGGGATGAGCCACCAGCACCGTGTTAGTCTGCAGGGTTCAACCTCCTGTCTTCATGGCTCCAGGCCTATGAAGGTGCTTTAGTGGATGGCAGCATCGTCTTCTCCCATCCCAAAGCCAGGCACCAAGGTGTGTCTGTGGGTCCAGGCCCCATAGCCCCACCAGTCCCCTCTGCCCTCTGACCAGGAGGGCATTCCAAAGGGGGTTCCCAAATTCCCAAATGGGCCTAATTGAAGCCTAAAGAGATTTTTCATAGATTCATGGCTTTTCAGAGGAGAAATTTGCATATTAATAAGAAGCTGTTCAGACTGATTGGCTTAATGTGTTTGGGGTAAGTATAATTAAATGTCAAGGGAAATATATCATGAAGTAATGAAGCTGAAGCTAATTTATCAAAAAATGAATCCTAGAGAGGGAGACATTTCCAATAATAAACAGTTCTTTAACCTTCCTCTTTAAGGTGTTTTGCTTAGTCAGGGCTGAAATGTGCGGTCTTGAAGATCCTCACGTGAGAGAGAATGGGATGGTTCGGGGGTTGGGGTTTTTCCACATTCTCCCCAGTGTAAACCCATCTGAGCCTATCAAGAGGGTTCACCTGGCTTGACATGGGGGAAGGTGCAGCTCTGGTCCCTCCAAGGCCACCAGCAGCACCTGGGAGGATGTTTGAGGGGGATGTAGACGTGTAAGATTTCAGGGGTGCCCTTAGGGAAGAAGAAGGAGCTTGAGGTTTAATTATATCAGAAGCTGGGTCACTTACACCAGTTTTTTTCTCCTCCCTCAATCTTCTCCCTTTACTCCATAAGGTTTTCAGAGCGTGTGTCATCTCCTGCTTCATACACGTATTAGCAGGGGATAAAGATCAGCCCATATAGGCACATCTTTATTATGAACAAAAAATGCAGTGCACATTCAGAATTGCAATGCAGGTCTCAAAACAGGGTATTTTAACATGAGAATTGAGGAGGGTGAGGTCCAGGCTGAAGGCCATGCTTGGCCTTGTGAAAGCTGTGATTCCTCTGCATCCCTCCATGAGATCTCCCCGTGACACAGCCATGCAGTGGGCGAACAGGAACACTTTTTTTCACCAAGCCTGCTGCTTTGGGTGAGTACTGGGTTCACAGGATTCATCTCCAGCCATGTACCATCCTTTGCTGCCCACCTTTGCAGCGGTGACTTCCTACCGAGTGCAGTGAGAATGGGGCTGGGAGCCCTGGATTTGCACTTTGTGTGCTTGAAAGGAGAAAGGCAGAGTGCGAGGCTGTGAAAGGATGGCACCCGTTCTGTCAGCTGGAAAATCCTCCTTCTGCGTAATACGGAATAGAGGGGAATCAGCAGGCTGCAGAATAAGAGAGGCATCTGTAGAAGAGAGCAGAACTCATGTCCAATTTCATTAAGAGGCAACAGTTTTACAACAAAAAACAGCACCAAAAAGCCAACAGAATCCGCCACATCAGCCCCCAGGCAACCCCCAGCAGCAACCGAAGGCAGTCACCCAGCCCCAAACCCAGCCCATGCACCAGGTAGGGTCTGCCCGGGGCAGGGTGAGGCAGAGGGATAAGGGGGTCCCCATCCATGCCCATCCATGCCATCCCCATCCATGCCATCCCCATCGCACAGGCATCCTGGCAAAGGCACCTCTGAGTCCAAGCAAAGGGCTGCACTGGGCTCTTTGGGGTCCTGATGTGCATCGAGTGCTGCAGGCAGCTCAGCTCCCTGCTGCCAGCGGGTTTTAAGCTTTTAAGAAAGACCACTCCAGAAACGTCACTGCCTCCAAAACAGGGCCTTGGACACAAAGCTCCCAGCGCTGCATCCATGGGGGTCACAACCTGCATCACCCTGTCCTGAGGTCATGGCCAAGAAGCCTTTTCCTTCCTGAGGAGCTGGGAAACCCATCAAAGGAATGCCGTGGAGAAAGTGGCGTGTTTGTGTGGGCCGTTGCTGATACTTCTGTAGGCGGATACTCTCCTTCTGGATCTCAGGGCTGTGACCTTGCTCAGGAAGAGCATTTGGATGCAAAGAGGGGCTGTGTGTGGGTCTTTGCTCAACAGCATCGTCACCCTGCTGCGCTTTCAGTGCTTGCCTTCTGCCTCGCTGCCCTGGGAAGGGAGATTGCAGAGATCAGAGCTAATTACAGCGTGCAAGTCCTCTGCCTAATTGCTCTGATGAATTATTGACGGGCAGAGCTGCTGCTTTGAAGGCAGCCAGTAAGCAGGGAGCCCTGTGCTCAGACAGGTACCCGGTGGCCTCCTGACTCCCAGCGACAGCGATGCTGGTGGCGAGAGGTGATGCCGCTGTCCTGGCATCCTCTGACTGGTCTGGGAGAAGGAACTGTGCTGAGTCTCCCGAAAACCCTCTGTGCTGGGATGCATATCTGGGCATCTCCTGGAGACTGCCAGTGTCTAAGTGCTATCGACAGGCAGAAAGTCTCTGATGCCATTAGCTGTGCAAGCCATTGATTTTCCTTGCTGGAACAAGAAACTCAGTGGAGCTGAGGCAATCACGGGTGGCATGGCAGCTTCCTCCAGGCTGACCAGCTGGAGTTTGGAAAAGGGGCGTTTTGTAGCTGTTCTCTTCCCAATGGCTAAAAAGCCAAGTCATCATGGTGCATTTCTGCATCCATCTGGGAGGATGCTGGGTCCTGCCCGGTGGCATTGCTGGGAAATCCCAGGCATCCACCTACCAGAAGCAGGTGAACAGCTCCAGAGCACATGGCCATGGACCCCTTTAGCATATCTCCATCCTTTGCACAGGAATGGAGACACCATGGGGCACCATCTAAAGGAGCTTTCCCTGCTGAGCTTGGGGATGGCTTCACCAGCCACCTCTGCCACCGAGGAGCCTTCAGTGGTTCGCCCTCGGCCTGGCCACGGGCCTGCTCTTTAACCCTGCCTTAGAGCTCCTCTTGAGGTGCTCCCAGCAGCTGCAGTGCAGTTTTGGGGGGCGGCATGCACAAACCCGGCCCTTCCTCATCAGACCTGGACCCAGCGCTCGTCACCTGCGGCAGTGGCCACATGCATTCTTTGATCCCCGTGTTTTTACGCATCCGTGGCCTCTCCAGCAGCATGTACCTTCCCCAGCAGGAGCTTAACCCCGGCAGTGGTCAGGGCTGCAAGCGCAGGGCACGAGCCTTTTGCCAAATCCCTACAGCTCCAGCTAATTCTTACAAGGGATCAAATCAGGCCCACTCTGATTTCATCATATTTCCACCGTAGCTCACAAATCAAAAGCAATTCCTCATTTCCCGGATGGATTTGCTTGGGGCTGCAGACGTAATGAGATACATAAATACCGAGACTTGCTCAAATAAATGCTGGCATCCGCCGTAAGGACGAGCTCGGGAGCTCGTGACGCTGTGTGCCAGCAGCAAGCGCGGAGCCGGATGATTTGGGGCGAGGGAGGAGAGGCCCTGCCTCTGCTGGAGCATTCCATTTGGGAAGGTGACGTATTAACGGCGTGCTACAGGTATCCCCGGAGGAATTCCTGTGGTCAGGGCTGTGCCTGCAGCACCCAGCGCTGACGTCCCTGTGCTCCGGGCTCCGGTGTGGGAGAAGGTGCCCACACTCAGGGATGGGTTTAGAGGGATTTTCCAAATGCCTAAAAATCACGATACGCCCCATGTTCTTTGAGAACTGCCCTTTCATTCCAGCGCAGCTCAACACAAGACCCTCTTTTGACTTCTGCTTTGATTTTTAAACCTCTCTGGAGTCTTGGGGACAGTGAAAATCCAGTGTCCTGGGAGGAACCTGGCTGAGCTGGGCACAGGGAGCGTGCTGGGGTGGCAGGAGGCTCCTCAGCAAATAACCCAGGGGCCATTTGCTGCTCATAGAAATGAGGCCAGACATCTTTCCAACCACGGTTATCCCAGCAGGTGACCCCTTCATTCTGCATGGTTTGCAGTGGTTCGGTGGGACAGAAGACAAGCCAAGGCCCTGACTCCTCCACAGCTCCTTCGCGAGGGTGCAGGCATCTTCCAGGAGATGATGGTTGTGTTGCAGGTCCCCTGGTAACAACTAGATTTTTACTGGATGTTGTTTCCCCAAGGAAAATGCCTTGGCAGCAGGATGCGTAGGGATAGGAGAGACCCACGGTCTTCGTTGTCCCCTCCCTAGATCATTCATGCCTCTGATTTTGCTCCAACCTCAGCCCAATCCATCCTCCATTAAAAACAATAGCAAGGGTGTCCTTTTGATATAAATGTCAGTTGGACCTGACTTTACATCCAGCAAACACTGTAAGTGATTTTCTTTTATTCCTTCCAGACCTCTCTGATCTTCTGCCACTCTCCTTTCAGCTTCCTCAGTCACACTGTTTCCTTGGAGGGTGGGGTTTTTTTTTTAATTTTTATCAGTTACCTGAAATGCATCTTTCCATCTCTTGATTTCACCTGGCATCTAAAGGAAGGCAAAGCAGGAGGCTCAGCTAACTCTGACGTGCCATCACAGCAGATTTAGAGCCTTGCTCGAGCTGCCAGGGCAGCACAGCAGCCTGGGCCGAGACACCAGCCTCACAGCAGGGACACGTCTGTCTCTTTAGGCTGCGTTTTATAATTTACATGTACATACATGCTACTGGTTACATCAAGTTATCACTCTTGCCAGAGCATCTTTCTTTTCAATCATCTGTACACACTGCAATGGTACTTGAGGGAGTGTAGACACAAAAGGGGGAAAAGGCAACCGCTTGTGATAGATAGGTTTTGATTTTTTTTACAGATTTCTGTTGCAGAATCACTGCTTAAAATGATTGGGAAGAAGAAGAGAAATGGTGGTAGGGAGAAGACAACTTGCTGGTGGCTGCAGTAGCATAGGGAGCAATGCACACCTCACCAGGGATGTGATGCATCAAGCCGCAGTGCTCGCTGTGTCTCCGTTTCCCCACCCTCCTTGTTCAACAGCTTCATGCCGGAGAAGGCTCCATGTTTCCCCCAGGACTGCCAGCTGTGTTACATCCACCTTCATGCCCCATCCTGGAGACAGAAATTCTGGCATCATTTTCTGTAAGAGAAGCGAGAGGTGAAATAAGCCCCCATCAGACAGTTAATTTTCCCTCTCAGTTCTGCTCTCCTGCCCTGCCATAGCATCCACCACTGCACCATGGTTTTGACTGGGATAGAGTTAATTTTCTTTGCTGCAGTTCCTATGAGGCTATGTTTTAGATGTGTGCTGAGAAGAATGTTAATAATATACTGATGTTTTTAGTATGAGGCTAGATTTGTGCTGAGAAGAATGCTGACAACATGCTAATGTTTTTAGTTGTTGCCAAGCAATGTTTACATTAAGCCATGGACTTTTTCAGCTTTTCATACTGCCCTTGTGTTCCCAGCTGCTTCTCTGCAAGAAGCTGTGGGGGGACACAGCCAAGACAGCTGACCCAAATTGACCAAAGGGATATTTCATGCCATAAAACGTCATGCTCAGTATGTAAGTTGTGGGGCAGTCGGCCGGGGTGTTCTCACTTGCTCTCTGTTGCTGCTCAGGCACTGGCTGGATGTCAGTCAGTGAGTGGCTGTATAATTTTTTTGGTTTTCATTGTTGTTTTCCTCTTCATTCTATATTATTATCATCAGTAGTAGTATTGTCCATTACTACCACTACTTATTATTTTATTAGTTGATTTATTTTCAGTTACTAAACTGTTCTTATCTCAATCCACAAGTGTTCTTACCTTTTCCTGTGATTCTCTCCCCCACCCCACTCGGGGAGGGGGGAGGTGAGTGAGTGGCTGTGTGGTGCTTAGTTGCTGACTGGGGTTAAACCGCGACGATCAGTCGCTGAGCGCTCGCCACACGGAAGGCAGCACACAAGCAAGAGAGGCAGCAAATGCTGCCAATTGGGACCGAAGGGCACGAGAGCGCCAGCGCCCATCTTGGTTGCTGCTTGGTTTTTCGGGTGGTCGATGGAGGGGGTTTCCCTCAAGCCTTGAACACTGCTGCTCCCAGAGGTGAAAGGAATTTTCCTCCTCCCCCTCTCCTTCCTCCTGTACACAAAGCCCAGATCATTGTACGTGAACAAGCCAATTTCATTTTTTACCACGCTGTCGCCGTGGTGCAAAGGCAGGACTGGGGACAAGTATTTGCTGGTGGGAGGGTGTCCGATCCTCCCCATGACCCCGTATTACATTCCTGGGAGCAGATTTGGCCCTTCCTTACTGGGAAGGCTCTTCTGTGGGATTCAAGGACCCGCAGCTGATTGCAGAGCTGTTGTTGGGCATTTTTGGAAAGAGCAACATTTTCTTTGATACAGTTTCTCCTGTGATGACTTCGTCGGTGGCACTTCCTTAAAAACAACACTTGCCACCACGAGACACTTCCTTTCCCACCACTGATGTGGGCTGGGGGGCTCCAGACCCCAGCCAAACCCTGGCCATTGGGTCTGGAGCAAAACCAAACTGCAGCTGGTTTAAGCTGAGCAGGGCAAAAAGTAATTTGAGGCGGGGGGAAGGGGGAAAGGTTTCTTCTTTGAAAATTGCTCTATGGTGTTAATTATCACATCTGTTGGCAACTCATTTCATTGAACCAGTAGCTCAGGCTTGTGGCAAAAATGGAAAAGGCACCTGGAGGCTGGAGCAAGGTGCCCCCCAGCCCAGGCTGTCTGGGGAAGGTGTCTTGGGGTGCAGGGCAGGGGTACACAATGCCCTTCTGCTGTGTCTCGCAACCCCGCTGCAACTTGCAGGCTGTGTAATGGAAAGCTCCTGATAGCTGGAGTCACCCGTGCCTTCGTGACTGTACCTTTGGGAAAGCCCAGCGCTGTGCGAAACTCCGGCTGCACATTTCTGCCGCGTTCCCATCCTTTCTCTGGCAGGCAGCTCCCAGCCTGTGTGTGCTTTCGGGGCTGGGGTCAGGTCAGCGGGAACGCGGCCAAAGATGAGGGTAAACATCGACACGTGGAGAAGGGGCTCTGGAACGGCAGCTCCTGCTTCGCTGCTGCTGCATTTGGGTGGGGAGAGCACTAGGGCAGTGCAGCAGCGTGCTGGAGGGACACGAGCGATGTCACCACGCTGCCGCTGCCACACAGGCCTCCTGGCTGCAGGGTTCTGTACGGCTCAGGACTTGGTTGGTGGTGGTTTTGCACCCTTCAGGCTACACCTTTGCCGTGCTTTCAGACCCTCCTGCGCTGGGTGACGCTGGGACTGCCCAGCTCCGCCAGGACCAGGATGTCAGTATTTGGTGAGCAGGGACTGATCTTCCTCCTTCACTGCCCATTCACCCTGGGTTGTTCCCTGCTCCGGCACCAAGGAGCTGCGTTGCTGCGAGCTGCAAACCCTAGTGCTGGTCCAAACCCAATCTGCACCCTCCTCCTCCTCACTTACATTGCAGTCGCTATTTCAAGCGGTGCACAAACTCCCTTTGCTGCTGCAGATGAGCTCAAGGTGGACCTGGCCGTGCACTCAGGTGGGGAAGGGTGCGCAGGACCCTGCAGCTGAGGCGCTGCCTCCACGCGGGGCAGTGCTGACCCTGGCAGCACGGATGGGGGTGACACCAGCCTTCCTCTCCATGGCATCAGCCTGAAACACCTTGTCTGGGTGGTCATTTCATCCAGCCAGCTGGATGGCTGGGTCAGACAGGCTGGTTAGTTAAAAAGGTCATAGTGGGACTGCCAGGGACAAGGCATCCCTCTCTGGGGCTGAAGCCAAAGATGAGTCCAGGCCTTAGCACGTGACTGGGGCAGGTTTTACTAGACACCAGAGAGCACGTGGGGACGGTAGCTGTCATCACAGCAGCTTTATTTATCGCTCTGGGTTGCAATGGTGTGAGGCCTGGTGAAGAGCTGCCCTTATCTGCTGGTTTCAGCCTCCCTTGGGGGGAGATCTGGACTAGATTTATGTGGGAGAGGCTTGCGTAAGTCCGTCTTCAGCTGTTTTTAGTGCCTTGTATGCTGCCGAGGGGCCCGGGAGGTCCTGAGCAGGACATGGCTTTGTCCAGCTGGGAGAAAAGCAGCAGATGGACTTCAACAGCAAACTCACGTCGAGTTTTCTGAATCCAGTGACCAAAAGCTGCTCATACCTCTGTGGGAAACAGCAGCATGGGGTTGCTCCTCCTACGTGAAACGGGCTGTCCTCTCCCAAAAATCTCATTTCTGGAACAACCAATGCTTGCCTTCTCGCTAACCACCAGCTTCTCTTGCTGCTTATTGTCAGTGGGACAGCAGCACAGGTCAGCTGAGGCAAACCAGCTGTTTGAACCCATTTCCCATCCGCTGGGGCTGACCCAGCACGGGCTGGAGGCAAACACCAACATGCATCATTGCACCCGTTCCTCCAAGCTGAATTTCCAGAAACACAGCCCTTGGTTGCTCAGTCTTGTAAGGAGGAACCTGCTGTATTGTTCCGGTTTCTTGACATAAAGGGATGCTTTCTTCCCCAGAGTCGTGCTCTTGCTCAGAAGAACAGGGACTCGAGATCAGGTGGCTTCTCGGCGGACTCTGATCACTAGGGCGGGGGTCGAGACAACACCCTGCTTGCCCTGGGAAATTTGAGGTCAAGATTTTTAAAGGTGTCACTGAACAGTCCATAAGGAGATACAAAAGAAATAAACGTGACACCAAAAATCAGTTCCCACACCGGGAGCATCTGAGGGCTGGGAGCCTGTTTCTGGGACATCCTACTGTGACCCCAGCACTAAAGGGACGATGTCAAGGACAGCGGGGTGCATGAGGAAATCCCAGAGCAGCACCGCATGGGACCTGTAACCGCCCTTGCTCAGCACCACCCCAGCCCGGCCCTCCGAGGCAGCCGACCCTGCAGCTGCACCTCTCCCACCCCGGCCGGGTGCTGTTTGCTGCAGTGATGCCGAGGGAAGAAAAGTCCAAACCGTTGCATTACCAAAGTGTAGTCCTGCCAAGGGAAGGGGCCGCAGCCCCCATGAGCAGCAGCCCCGTGAGCTACCTGCGGGGCCTTGGGCCAGACATGGGGATGTCTGTCTCGGACACCACTGCTAGGAAGAAAGTATGGACCTGGAAAAGGCCAAGTATGAATATGCATGCACAGCCAAAATGCTCCCTTTGAGGAAAGTCTTCCTCCCCTATTAAGTAATTAAATAAAGCCCCGAGCTCTACTAAAATTAAAATAACAGAATCCATTTATTCTGGCAGGGCCCACTGGTGGCTGCTCTTGCCAAAAACATTTTTGTGGTTCTTGTCTTTTCAAGTGGCTCTTTTGCAATAAAATCCAGATGCCATTAGTCCAGGGAGGCCTCCAGGCAACTGTTTACGTCCATGAAAGATGCCCTTTGTAATTAATTAATCTCCTGAAAGCTGTGGTAGCACATTCCCGGTGGCTCCTGGCGTGTCCCTGCCCGCCAGCCCTGGCAGCGGAGGTGCGTGCTTATTCCTGGGCGCTGAAGAAAGCTTTTGTGTTGCTGCCTCGCCACGGAAGGGGTTAATCTCCTCCTTGGGAAGACACAGAGCAGATTTCAACGCTTACCAAAGTCCGCTCGCCTTCCCGCTGCCCTTGCCCTGCTGCTGGTTCAGCAGCTCCTGCTCTTGCTCAACAGAAATCGCTGTGTTACAGGGGGAGGGATCAGCCCGGGACCGAGACGGCAGGCGGTGGGGAAGAGGGGTACAACCTGGTTCTTTCACCCTTTCGGGGGTTCAGGTGCTTCCAGATGACTCAGTCGTTGCAGGGTTTCCAAACCGGAGGGCAAAAACATGACACCTGAGAAATGTGGGCTTGGTGCACGTGGGGGGAAAGTGACTCACGAGACTGCCCTGAGCGAAAAAACATCTGAACAGCAGCAGCAGACCGGAGCAAAGAGCCGTCCAGCCCGGTACCTTCTTCCGATGGCAGCTGGTACCAGGTATCCACAGAAGGGTGCAAGGAAGCTGGTGGTTTGCAGGGCTCCTTCTCCTGTTATCCCCTCCCCGCTAAGGGTGGTTGGGGTCGATGGCTCCCTATGGGTGACGTGGCTCTCGGTCTCTCACACTTCATTGCCACCAACTCTTTTCATCCACCATGAATTTGGCCAGTCTGTTTCTGAACCATTTACACTTTCGACTTTTGCAGCATCAGGTGATGGCAAATCCCACCGTAGAATTGTGCCTGCTCGTAAGGGGTGTCCCCGTGCTGGTTTTGAACCCGTCTCCATCCTTAGCGTCAGCAGCGATTGCCTTTATGTCTTCACATACTCCAGGATGAGCTCTCCCATACCCCTCAGCTCATTTCTTCTCCAGCCTGAATGTCCCAGATTCATGGAGTTTCCCCCATACAGAAACCCTCAGCAGATACCAGCAAAGATTTGGTTTCTCTAGGACCATGTCTTTGCTCAGCCTCTCTGTAATGTGTTTGCAGACAGAAAGAATTGCTCGAGGAAGGGTCAATCCTCGCTGCCTCATTTGTAACATAACGACTCAGCCTGGGGTTTGGTTGTTATTGGTGTTTTTAGCTGTTGTTGGCTTTTCATTGTTGCTTTTTTGATAGATGAGTTTAATTTTGCTGGCATATTGCACAGGTTTGCAAACCAGATGTTGCTGCTGCGAGACGGTAGCTGTACCGCGGGCAGGGAGCAGTTCATCACGGCACGTGGGTGTCGTGACTGCGGCAAGGTCAGAGACGAGGGGTCAGGGCGTGGGGGGGGGATGTGGGTCCCTGTTCCTCGGGACCTGGGGCCACAGTTGCCATGAGAACTGCTGGTGGCACAGCGGTGAACCTCGCAGGCACTGCAGCCACCCCCATCCATCTCCATTCCTCCGGGGAAGGACTGGCCCGTTGGATGGAGACCAAGCTGTGGAGAGGAAGGCTGTGCCGAGAGCCTGCAAGGAGGGATGGGTTTGTGTAACCAAATGAGGGTGGTGTGAATCACTGGTGTTTTGCAGACACCGGCTCCTGTCTGGGGGTGACACACAAAACGATGCAAATAGGAGGGCACGGGATGAGGTGTGGCAGGCAAGGGAGAGCGAGGAGCTACGAGCACCCAGGACGAGCAGATGAACTCATGTGGCTGCTACACCCTTCCGGCTTGCCTTGTTTAACGCTTAGGTTATTCTGCGGCTAAATCCTGCGTACCTTCAGCAAATCACACCCACTGCCTGGCCACGGGGGCTTTGAACTGTCAAGGGGACCATGGGGCTGGATGGACCCTGGCCCCTTCCCGCTCTCGGCTGGGACAGCTTCCCGAAGCAGTCTGCGTGTAGGGTTTCTTTGGGTGGAAGAAGGAAATCGCTGAGGTTAGGGGGCTGATACTGCACATTTTTATGTGAAATCAGCTTGCTGCCACCTTGAAAATGCCAAAAGATAGAGTCTTACATCCTGGCCCTTGAAAATCCCTTGTGCCCTGCAGGAAGGGAGTGTTGTTACTCCAGAAATTCACTGTTATTCCAGGGAATTTAAGCCAATGTGCAGGAAACCCCAGTGTCAGCAGGGAGGAATTTAAAGGGAGAGGACATTAAGATTGTAGAGATGTCTCTGTTCTTACAGTGCCATTGCAAGAACGGAGGTGGGGTCCCCCTCAAGAAGCCCCTTAGAGGCCTTGAATAGGCAAAATAGGTTTAGGTCTAATTCTGGGTAAATAGGCAACCAAAGGAAGTGGAAAATCAGGAGTGTGATTAGATGCTTTGCTGAATCAGAACCTCCTCAATATCCATGCGAGGAAGAAAGCAAGCTGGGCTGGCGTGAGGCTCTGGAGCATCTTGCCCTTGGTACCCGGGACATCCCCAGAGCACTGCCTGCGCTCAGCTCCCCCCACCCAGGGACATCTGTCACTAATGTGTCTCTCTACTCCTCTCTCAGAGACCTCATGCCCAGGACCCTGGAGGGGCAGATCACCATGGAGAAGACCCCCAGCTACTTCGTCACCAAGGAGGCCCCAGCCCGCATCTCCTCCATGTCCAAGGGCACAAAGCTCATCGTGGTGGTGCGGGACCCCGTGACCAGAGCCATCTCGGACTACACCCAGACGCTCTCCAAGAAGCCCGATATCCCCACCTTTGAGAGCCTGACCTTCAAAAACAGGACTACGGGCCTGATCGACACCTCGTGGAGCGCCATCCAGATTGGCATCTACGCCAAGCACCTGGAGAACTGGCTCCTCTACTTCCCCATCGGGCAGATCCTCTTCGTCAGCGGGGAGAGGCTGATCAGCGACCCCGCGGGGGAGCTGGGCAGGGTCCAGGACTTTCTGGGCCTCAAGAGGATCATCACGGACAAACACTTCTACTTCAACAAAACCAAGGGGTTCCCGTGCCTGAAGAAGGCAGAAGGCAGCAGCAAACCCCACTGCCTGGGGAAGACGAAAGGCAGGACCCACCCCGACATAGACCAGGAGGTGGTGCAGAGACTGCGGGACTTCTACCGGCCCTTCAACATGAAGTTCTACCAGATGACGGGGCAGGACTTCGGCTGGGACTGAGGCTGAAAAAAATAATTTAAGAAAAGGAAAATATAATATAATATATATTTTTTTTACATATCAGTAGAGAGGGGGAAAATACAGAAAAAAAATAATAGTTGTGCTGAAACATGATTTGTTTTGACTTCTTTTTTCTTTTGTCATTGCTTTGTTTTCTTTCTCCTCTCAGAGAGGAGGTGGCATGTCCATCCAGAAAACGAGGCTGTGAACAGCAACCTGGTCCTGTTGACACCACCTGCAGCTTGGCTGCTTCCTTCCATGGGCCCAAGGTTTAGCAGTCTCTCTATAAAAAAACAATGCAGGTGCAAAGCTTTTAGATGTCCTCAGGTCCACCTCCACAAGTGATGGGGGTGCCTGGGGGAGCTGAGACCCTTACAGGAAGGTCAGCCAGATTTTGGCTTGCAAATGCCATTTTAGACCAGAGCTCACCCATTTTCACAATGAAACAAAGGAGGCTTAATATCTAATTTGGCTTTCAAAACCTTACCTTAGGGATATTTTTATTGCATTAAACCTTTGGTGAATTTTTTTTCATTTATCCAATTTTTTGTTTGACTTTTGCCCCCTGTAAATCAAGCCCTTTTCATTAACCAAACTTATTTTTATAGAAGCCAAACCAAATAATCTTTTGTTTTGTTTTGAGACAAAACAATGTTGTTAGCCAAAAGTGAAAGAAAACGAATTATTCTTTTGACTCTACGATGAAAATTGCCAGGTAGTCAGCAGTCCTCATTGATGGAGTTGGCTCTAAATCAGTGTTCCCCATTGCCAGCAACTTGGACCCCTATCCCTGTGCTGACAGCAGAGAACTTTTCCTGGGGGGAGCGGGGACCCATCTGAAGTGGGTGATGGGCAAAAAAGGTCCACACTGAGATGATACTCATGGCACACTGGGACCTGCCATCCCACCACTCGTATGTAGGAAGCAAGTTCACGGTGTCTGGCGGATGATATTTAAGCCGTAATGAAGAATGTTTTAAGTTGGTCCAGTCTTAAAACAGTGGAGAAAGGGTTGTTTGGGAAAAAATGAACAAAAATCACATCCAGAAAGGGGAGAGAATGAGGGGAAGACAATGGAAGTTTCCTTGTCCTTTCCTAAAGGAGAACCAAGGGGGGGCAGGAACAAGAGCATTGGTTGTATAGGGCTTTAAAAATTGTCAGACAAAATGAATCTCCTGTTTGCAATAACCAGGAACTTTAAACTCTTTGCTTTGATCCTTATCACCTTTTCTTGGCTGGTAGAAATGTCTCAGCGACAGAAATCTATTAGTGAAGCAGGATCTTGTATTACTGTGGGCTCATTTAGCTGCTGGCTCTTTATCATCTTCAGCATTTTATGAACTAAAGGAGCACCTAATTATCACTTGGTGCTGTATAAACACAACTCGATGATGCTCACTCTCCTAAGTCTGACTTTAAAAAGCCCCTGATGGGGTAAAACTAACTAAGTGGGGGATCATCTGGAAATCTGGTTAGGAAGGAGCCTGGGGACCAAGCTCACTGGCTGCCTGCACACTGCCCAAGATCATAATAAAATCACAGCACAGCAGAGATTTCAAGGAGTCCAAAGAGAATTGGATCTGAAATGACTATTTAATCCACGAGGGAGTCATTTCTACATTGGGCTGTCTTGCTCGACAGGTTGGGAAAGCAGCCTGGCACCAAATTCCACTGCAGGTGTTGAGCCACATCTCCTGAGCCTCCCTCCTTCCAACTCATCCCTATATGCCTCCCTCCGTTCCCCAGGATGCAGTCTCCTGGGACCTTCCTATCCCCTGAAGACACAAACCCACATGGTTTTGCATGCAAGGCCCATTTCCCAAGGTAATTAAAAGACCTTCACTAGCGTTGCGAGGCCCCAGGACCTCCTCCCACCGTGGTCATCTCAAAGCTCAGGTGTCCCTGCCCTGGCCGGCACAGCAGTGGTGATGGGCTGGTGGCACCGAAGCCAGGCTGTGCTCAGCAGTCTGGCATGGCACGGCATGGCTCAGTGCCACCTCGTTACCTCTGCTGCTACCTTCACCTCCTTCCCACCATTCTTGTTCCAGGATGTCCCATTTTAAGCCCTATTTTGGCAATGCCTTGTTCCATACCTGCTTGAACATTTCGCATAATTGCCTTCTGCGGATGCCATACAGCGGAAGGAGATGGGATCACACACACCTCAGAAAGCCTTTTCTTTTACCTGCCTCCCTTCAGCCCCTCCATGTGCATGCAAGAAATGACATGGGAAAATCAAATCCATCACGCAGGGAAAGCTTTGGCTTCCTCCCAGCATCTCTGCAGCTCACTGCTGGAGCTCAAAGCTCCCAAATCAGCAGAAGTTGGAAGAGTGGTGGGGTCCTGGTAACGGTCTCCCCAGAGTGTCACTGGAGACAAGGGCTGCAGTCTGCCCTCTGCTCATCCTGGCCAGGTCAAGGGGGAATGGGCTTAAGGTGTAGTCAAAAGGATGGGGGTTAATTATTGGGAAAATCTAACTGCAAAGCTTGTTGGGGCAGGCTTGGGAGATGCCCGCCATCCCGCCCATGCTGTGTGCTTCCAAGCCGAGCTGGCAGGGAGGACAAGGTGTCACTCGCGCACGGGCACAACTGAACTGTGCCAGCACTACTGAGGCACAAAACCTGATGTTCTCCAAGCTGGAGAGAAGAATTAAGCACGCGGTTTCTTTGGTATTTCAAGGAGTCTTGAGCTTGGGCTAATCTGTACATGACTTTGGCAAGTATAAATATCACTTTAGAGTATGATTTTAAAAAATCAATATAATTATATTGCTATTGTCTCTCATACGGTCACATTCAGACTAGTATAAAGCAGCTTCATAGCGCTACAGATTGTTCTTCCCATACTGAACTAGCTATAGCGATATAAAGCACCTTCATGCAAATGAGTTTCAACAACTGCCACCGAATCACCCTCATTAAACCCGTACAGCTTTGGTGTGTACACAAGCCATACGTGCCTTTAAAAAACCTCCCCAGCACTTTGGACTAGGCTACGTAGGCATGCTTTCCCAAAAATGCTTGAGTGTTGTCCTTCCACCAGTTCCTGAGGGTTTGAACCCCTTGCTGCACACCTAGTAAAACTATTTAGGGATCTGAGACTGTAATTGATTTTTTCATCTGGGCCCTAAGTATTTTTGAAAATCCTTCCACGTATGAACAATGGCTTTTCGAAAGAGGTCATGCAATCAAATTGCTTTGAACTCTAATAACATTTAAGCCTCTAAACTCTTTAGGCTTATTTTAAAATCCAGCCATGAAGTTTAGATTATTTTAACCTAAGAAGAATTGGAAGTAAACTATTGAAAACTGCACCCCTCCTAGGCCTCCAATACTGAACATGTGTAGTAGGAGGGGAAAGCGAAAGTAGTTATAAATAAAAATGTAAGTGACCTATAGAGTTTGATTTTTTTCTTTAAAAAGCAGAAAAAATCAATACATTAACGATGAAAACCTAATTAGGTGTATTAAAATTCTTCCGGTTTCAATAATCAAATGTGCCATCAGGCACTGATGGAGCTCAGGCTTATATGCCACGCAACATTCAGAGTTTAGAACATTTGTTTTAAGAGGAAAAAACCAAACACACACACAAAACCTTTATAAAGCATCCCGTCAACATCAAGCAGCAAATTTATTTTCCAGCAGCAGGACACATCTGCTTCACCCCTCCACGGGCAGCACGCCCGGGTCCCCCTCGGTCACCAGGGTCTGCTGGGGGTTTGCACAGTACCTCGCCCAGCCCTGCAAACCGGGCAGCGCAGCCCCGGCACACAGAAATCACCAAGAGCTGAGGGGTGCTGAGCACAAGTATCGCGCTTATTCTGCAAAAATCAGCTTTGCCCCCGCTGACGGCGACATGCTTTGGCACAGGTTTGTAGAGCCCAGTTCAGAAAGACAGGAGACCTCCCTGTAGCCCAGTGCAGCGGCCACTTTCAGCCAAACCCAAACCATGGGAAGGCTCTTTGCACCATGCTTCAACTTGCCACACCTAGAAAATTTCAGAGAAACGGGTTTTTCTTCACCAGTGCACTTGGGCAAGACAAAACCCGGCCCCTCTGCTGCTGCGATCCACGTCGCTGCAGTTTCTGGAAGGGCAAGGACCGGGCTGCTGCGTTCACGCTGGAGTTGGCGCTGATTTTGTGCTGTGGGGAATTCAATCAGCTCCTAAGGAAATGCTGCCACCCAATAATTCGCACAGGTGAAAGGAATATAAACTCCAGTGTGCCACGGGGATCGGTGTACGAGACTCCTCTGTGGGGTGTTCAGGGTGGTCTTTGGGGCGCAGCAGGAAGAAGTTAAAGTTCCAGCAATGACCTGGCCATGCCTGCCCTGCACCGAGTTATTTTGACTAACCCTGATCCTTAGCCTCCTGGGTTCTCCCGCATACACAACGTTAGGTCTCCAGATTAGGAAAAAAACCCCACATTTTCTTAACCATTAAAAAATTTCTTGTTCACATATAATGGTTTTTGGGTTTTCTCTCCTCCCTCCCCTTTGCTTGGTGATATTGTCATCCTTCTCCCTTTGGTGCTACTTCAGTATGAAACAGACTGATTTTAATTTAATTTAAGAATGAAAAAGCACACATTTAATAAAGTTTACGGGTACTGAGAGGCTGTGCTCTCTTTTTGCTGGCAGCAGCAACCTGGAAAGAGTGGGCAGGTTTATGGAAAAAAGGGAGAAAACACAGAATTACCCATCTGTGTCTGATTTTAGTCTCCTAAACCTCACGCACCCCACGGCAGCTGGTGGGGCTCTGCCTGCTGTGAACTCCCCGGTGGCATCACTGGCATCATTTCCACCCCTCTTATCTTCCACTTCATCGCTGTCCAGCATGCTTAACGTCATACTCTTCCTTTAGATTGCAAAAAAACCTGGAAAAGGGAGGTCTTCGTGGCTCCCCCCGCCATTCACCCCTTAGCCATCGCTGGCCCTGCCACGTCCACAGCCTTTCGCCACCGAGTGCAATGGATTCCTGCTTTCCCCCAACCCGGTAGGAGAGGAACAGACCCAACTCTCGATGTATTTTCGTGAAACCCAAGGTGGAAGCAATTCACCAAGAAATATATACAGCACAGCAACCCCCGTATATCAGGTCTTCTGTGTGGTCAAGTAAAGTGATATTCTATTTACTTTTTTAGATGTATAAACAGATTAAGTCCCAGGGAAAATATGCTCCCAAACTTCATAATGTTTTATTAAACCACGGAAGTTTAATATAATCTTTTGGCTTCAACAGAAAAATTTTCCATTTCTTTTCTGAGCACCTTTGATTTTATTTTCTTTTAATTACCGTTATCCGGAGTTAACAATGTGGGTTTTGCACTCCACCCAGCAAGGACTATCCAGATTAGAAGCGGGGAATTTTGCTGAAATATAGAAATATCTATGTGGTGGTAAGAAGTCAACGACGCCTGAGTGGAAAACCCTGGAGAAGCCAATGCGCAGAATGAATTCCCGTCCGCCAGGCAATAACAAGGCTGCATTCCTCAACTCAGAGCATTTATTACCTAAGACACTGGCCAGCCATGACTTTTGAAAAAAATTATACCTCTTCCATCTTACGCCTGTCCACACCGCCGCGCTGGGGCTCGCACGCTGCTCCAGCTCGCTCCATCCTGGAGGCAGCGTGGCTCATTGCTCCATGGGGAAAGATCTCATTAATTCCGGTCTGGTGCTGCCCTCAGGCTCAGTGCCGTACCATGTGAATAGCTTTGGATGCATCACCTATCCAGGAGTAAAGGTGCTGGTGAAGGCCAGCACCACGCTGAGCCTCGAGCACACTGCTTGGCCTGAGAACTTCCAAATCTGATGTCCAAGAAATGCCCTACGGAGAGACGGGGTCACAGTGAAAGCTGCTGGGAGCCAAGCAGAGCCCTTCAAGAAAGACTCAGCATCTGCATTTCAGCATCGTTAAATGGGAATAATAATGGTTATAATCATCTCATGGTTCTTAAAACAACTGCCTAGTTTATGGAGGTCAAATTCACTGGTGTGAGTGTTACCCAAGGTCCTCAGTGCAGCAAAGGAACTTCAGACACAGCTTATCAGCCACAAGTACCCGCTCCCTTGCCAAACCTCTTTGCTATTTCCTCTCCTGTAACTCCAAACAGTCCCAGTAACACAGGGTCCTTCTTCACAGACGCACCAGCATCTGGCCTCTGTGAGTTCCTGCATTAACGCTGGGGCAATGGTGATGTTGTAGACAGGATTAGACCTGCTCGGCCATGGTTTCTCCAGCTCATTTCTTTTGTTCTTTCACCAACATCTGTGATTTAGGGCATGTGAGCAACATCTAAAGGAAACCACTGAAAGGTATTGGCTGGGGAGCACTTACCTTCCCTTGTACGGGGCTTATGGAACAGAATCAATAGATTTTCTATACGGCTCACTGCTGGAGACCCCCCATGGCTGGGCACAGAAGAGATGGCAATGGAGTGAAAAACATCTCCTGGGAAGGACAAGTTTAAGAGCACAAAGGAAAGCGGATAAATGCATCATATCGACAGGGCAAACGCAGTCACAAATCTAATTACCTGCTTCTCCGCACGCCCGCTGCTGCACACTGCCTCGTCTGCAGCTCACCGGGGCTCTGCCGGTACAAAACGGCTTCGGTGGCTTTCCGGGACCCACAGCTTCGGGGCGTGCAGAAGGCTCCCCCTGCAACCACGGCAGGATCCAGTAAGGCACAGGACTGGGCAGGGCTGGTGGAGGCAGAGAGCATCCAGGCGGGGCCCTCCAAGCGCGCTATCAGGTCAGCAGCATCCCAGAATCTGCTGGATTGCCAGGAGCCATTTCCTACTTGCTTTTTTAATCTGACCAAAAGAGCATGCCTGCTAAGCTCAGACAGGGGCTGTTGCCCAAAGTGAAGCCACAGTCCAAGGACCCCAATTCAGGGGCACGTCCTATGTCACAGACCCATCTGTAGCCACCTGCCGTGGGAATTACAAAGTTATAACCACCACCATCAGTACACCATGATTTAAAAGAACCCTCACTGTGGTTCTCTGTAACTCAAACCCAGTATTGGCCTGAGACCAAACCCAGGCATTTTCCACAATGAGAAGATTCAACATTAAATAAAGAGATTATTTGTATGGCTCCCCATGGGAGTTGCTGGCAGGGCTGGCGCTTAGGACACAGCCAGCTCTACCCCTACAAATTGGATATTGTCCCTGTATGTCTTGGTGAGCAGGAGGTGCCATATGAGCTCTCCCTGCTCCGCAGTTACCCTGGCTGCCATAAGCCGTGTCACCTGGAGCAGACCCTCATGTAAGAGGTGCCTGGAAGATGCTGCTGGTGTAGTAGCGGACTTGCCCGTGTCCATCATCACAGCTACCATCAGGATCAAATCTCGGCTCTCACTGCCTCAGAAAAGCTTATTAATGGAAGAGCTGACCAGCCTCCAGCTGGAGCCCAGCCCTGGCCACAGCACCTCGCACCCTTGAGTGGCCAGACCCCATGTGTGGATCCTGCCTCCAGCAAACAGAAGCTGCGGCTCGTTTTCCAGGCAGTGCAGGAATATCCTTCCAAAGCTGGAGTCTCACATTTCAACCACTCTCAGACACAATGGAGCTCGCGGGGTCCACAGTGCACTTTGGACCCTCAGCATCATCATTCCAGAGGGAGATGCCGCAGGGGAGCCTGCCCTGCACTGCTTCCAGGATGCATCTGCTGCCCGGCCAGACAAACTGGCTGGGGGAATTCATCCTGGCTTGACACCCCATATTTTACCAGCTTTACTGAAGAGAAAATTGTCATATGCTTCTACTTTTCGAGGAGCTGAGCTGTCCTTTAGATAGCAGCTGCCAGCATAAATATACATGAGGAACAGGTTTTTAGTTCCTGAAAAATGTCTAAAATTTGTAAACAATTCTCATGTCATATGGGGATAAACAGTCAGAATTTCAATACTGTTTATAGCTTTTAAGAAACAACAGTCGTTTGAGTTCAATCAAGCCAAGTGTTTTGGATAGATGATTTTCAAATATTTGCTTCCAGTTCTACCAAACCTTCGACAAAGAAGCCCCGTTCATGCTATACTTAGCTTACAATTCAAAATGAAAAATATTAGGGACTAGAAAACTGGATGTTTCTATTTCAAAAAAGAAATGGACTGTCTTGGAAGACCCTTTCAGAAAAAACAAAAACACTTGGTCAAGAAATTTATCCAGGCTGATTTTCTGCTGCTCCAAGTTTCAGTTTCATTTAATCAGTCATTTGCTTTGCTTAACAAACACGAATACACTCTCAAAATCCATCCCCCCCCCCCCCCCCCCCCAACAAGTACCATTGCCAGCCTGAGAGCAGAAACTTTCCTCCTTGGCCCAGTCCCTCCCCCGTCCGCAGGCACTACAGCCTTCCTCCCTGGCACCGACCCCGCTCCCCACGCAGACGCTTTGCAACTGGGCAGGGTGGAAAACAGAGTCCTTTAATTTCCTCTTTGCATTAGAGCTCATTAGGAAAAATCCAGAGGCCCCTCTTTGAGCAAATGTCTGCATTTGTATGTCTTCTGTGGATGCTGAAATTATATTTTCCTGTAGTGTTTTGGGATTTTTTTTTTCCTTTTCATGTGTCTTTCCTGCACCACCGACACTGCAGTCCTTCTCTGATCACCACTAATTCCTGAAATATTTTTTTCCACTCCAGTCACTGTCTCTCAGCTGGATGGGTTACAGAAACATAACTTACTAGTTCTGTTGTTAGGAAATTACCTATTTAGGCGATGTGCTGGTATTTGTGATTAATCAGTGAAGCCGTGTGGCAGTACTGCCCTTCCCAGACTGGACAGTACACCTCTCAGGAAGAAAGAGGTTGAAAATAGTCCCTAACAAACTTTACTGGGTGCATTTTAGCTGCTTAACTGCCCGTCCTGAAATGCATCAGACCTGAGGCATGTGGTCATTTCTTGAACCAGTATTTATCGTTAACACTGCAATCATCAAATTCTACTTTGTGATTGCATTCATGAAAGTATGATGTGCAGATCTGGACTTCTTAAAATCTTACCGTTACCCCTGTAACCATTCCTACGTACAGCCACCAAAGACCAGGATAAATCATGCAAAGTAAGACCAGGAACAGGAACGGCACCAGTAAGAAACAATGCAGGATCTAGACGGAGGTTGGCAACTGTCTGCCCCAAATCCGCCCCTGAAATCCATGGCTGTGCTTGCCTGGTGGCCGAGGCTCGCTGTTACCGATGGTTTCACGAGAGTAGAATTCAGAGACTATTACCAAAACTGCAGCCAAGTTTTATAAGATCCCATTCTAGGCATGAAATCCTTGCACTCTGGATGCACAAAGAAGGAATTCTGTGCTTTTGTTCCTGGATATCCCAAAAGACAACCAAATGGGGCACCTGTAGTGCTGCAAGGGAGCCCTGCGCCAGGCAGCCCCCTCCCTGCTATGCTGAGGAAGGCTTAATCGACACTTTCATCACCAGACCAGCCTCTGGACAAAAAAATAAGGAGTTAAACCCCTTCTCCAAGCTTCTGGCTCCTATTAAGGCACTTGATTTCCAACACAGAACAACTGGGAACTAAATCATTCTTCACTGCTACGTAGGGGGTCAATGTGGCCCGAAATACCCAGTTATGGGAATGTGGCTCTAAGGGCTCAGGAAGCCAACCCATCTATGCTTGACCATGACAGACAACTCCATTGCCTTAAACATGCTCCAGACCTTGAGCCTGCCTTGGCCTTTTCCTTCCTTTCCCATGGGCTCTGGTTTCCCATTTGTTTCCCAGCAGCATCCAGCTTCCCTGCCTGAGCACTGGCTATCAGGAAGGTTTCTGCCTGTCTCTGCCCCACCAAGGCCCTCAGTAGACTGTGCACGACCAGGAAAACCCACTGCAAACAAGCTGTGAGCCTGCACAGCCCTTAGTGATGCTGACTCTTTCCAGACCAGAGACATGCTGCTCACGGGGAGCGCAGGACTGCAGATTCCCACCCCTTGTGAAGCTGTCCACTGCTTGAGATTGTCCAGGATGCAGACGGGAAAATAAATTAATTGGCAGGCTGTGGGGCATCGCTGATGAACAGCAAGGGAAGCTGATGGATCCTTGCTTGAATCCATTTCCGTCTCACAGGAGTACTCTGTCTCGTCTTCCTTTACCTACCAGCTGCATTTTCAGACTCTCAGGGGAGGATGCAGGAGAAGCAGGAGTTGGGAGTAGGACAAGTTCCCCAAACTGGTAGTCCCCAGCCCGTTATGCCCTGAAGCATCAGCACTGAGGCTGAATAAAGAGCCAAGGAGAACAGCCTACTACTTGTTCTCCTACACAGGACCTCAGGGTCTCACAGGCAACATATTATTCCAGAATAAAATTGCTGTCCTCTGATCCAGATTTCCTAGGCAGATACCGGCGTGCGTTTGTGCACACGCAGGGGTGTTCGTGTGGGAGACTGGAGCGTTTTGAGCTCTGGCAAGCCCTGCAAGCACATCAGAGAGTTACTGCTCTAAAATACAGGGGAGGTAACAGAAAAAAACACTCCCAGATGTTGCACTTGACTTTCTATCAGGCTCTTTGCTACCTGTGTGGCCCTGGCAGAGCACTGGGGCTTCTTGGATGCGAGCTCCCGTGCTCCTGCTGGATCCATCCCGAGATAGGGAGCTGGCTGGTGGTCAGAGAGGAGAAGCCAAGCTGCAGCTATTCCCTCCCTCCACTCCCAACCCGTGGGCTGTTCTCCAGCGTCTCTGCTTAGAGAAGGAAAGAAGTTTTTTATTAATCAAATGAAATAAAGATTGAAGGGATGAAAGGGAAGGTTCAAGGGAGCTGGAGGGGTGGGAAGGGGTGAGACACCGTATTACTGGGGTGCAACAGCTGTTTCCTTAAGGCTCACTCTTGCAGAAATGTGTCCTTCACACCCCTTCTCTGCTCCATCCCTAGGCTGGCCTTGCCTCCTTCCTCCCAGCCCTTCTCCCCCCACACACCCCCCCAGCATCTCTGGGCACTGGCAAGCACCAGCCATCACGCTCGGCATACTGTTTGCTCAGACACATGCCTGCACACACTGCTCAGTACAGAAAAGTGAGTAATTCTGTCAGATACGGGTTTTGGGGATTTTTGTGCTCAGCCCTTGGCCACCATCCTTTCCTGTACCAACCACCCAAACCCAAAATTAAGCAAATGAATGAGCTTCAGAACATAAGAATTATTCCTTGCCTTTGTAATCCCAGTTCCAATTTGTCGGCATAAAAACTATCATCAGTCTCCTTTGTCTAATCCATGTTGGAAGCTACTTTTCCAAGCTCTCCTTCCTTTCCAGCACCAGCACACCCACCTCCAACCAGAAATGACACGAAGAACTCCTGCAACCATCCATACACACTGGGTGTAGCTCCATACGCAGGCTTAGATTTAGGCACTCTGCACCATGGTCAATTGGAAACAGACACTCAATCATCCTTCTTTTCTTTTTATACTACATCCCACAAGCACTGAAATGCAGCCAAGTTGGGGAGGTATCGGTAGTTTGGTGGACAGCTGATCTCTGTGAAGCAATATGCAAGCCAGCTCAGGAGGATATTGTATTCCAAGGCAACTGAAGCACATTTCTGGTTTTACATCAAATCCTCTGCTACTTTTTGGCAGAAGGCTCTCTGTACATAAGGCCCTGTTTGAAGATTCATGCACTTGGCATCCTTGCGCTCAGGTTAGGTGCTGCAGAACTTCAAGTCTGCAAGGGTTTGTATTTGTGCCTCATTCACAACAACTGACATCAAGCATAGCAAGGTCCTGGTCACTTTTGACCCCCTCTCCATGCTGTCAAGCAAGAGCTGGGCTAGTGTCCTGCAGCTGGTGGGTCCAGCCGACCCTTTAGCAGTCTCTACAGCAGGTTCAAGCTGAAAGGTTCAGTCACCAAAGAGCCAGAGGATACTCTGGATGGAGCTGGCTGGAATTCGTAAGGCAGGGGAACCTCTCCTGCCAGGCCCCTGCACTGCATTTCCATGTTGAGTCAGTTGTAATGGGAAATGACAGCTGATGAAAGCTGCTACTCATGGCCCTCTAAACAGGCCGTTACCCCCTGCCTCATCCCAGCCCCTCGCTGAGGTTCACTCTGGCTTGAGTCCAAGCCCAGAGACCAAAGCAGCTGGAGAACCCGCCCAGTCCCAGTGGCTGGTGCTGTGCCAGGGCAAGGGTTTTCTGGCAGTGTATCACAGCTGCCCATGGAAAACAGCCGCAGGCTCTGTCCTGCCCCACGACCCATCCCCAGCTCGCCTTCCGTTCAGATGAGACTGCGATTCAGGTGAGACGCTGACAGTCACCAAGGCACCACTTGGGCATCTCTGCAGGTTTCTCCAGTATTTGAGTACCTCCCCAAACCCCTCCAGATGTGTACACATCTGGGGACACACGCACACAGAGCAGGCACAACATTTACCACTCTGCTGTTCATCTGTATCCAGCCCCTGGTGTCCCTCCAGGACACACACCTCCTATTTGCTACAGGAGTGCCATACCACCTCAAGCCTTGAATGCCTTCTCCAAGCCCAGGGGCTCCTAGGCATCCCCCTTTTTCTCTCTCTCAAAGACTTTTCCTCACTAGCTAGCAGTGGTTTTTACCAGTAAACACTGGGGTGGCTTCCTGCACAAGGCATCCAGAATTTAGGTTGGATCCTAGGTGTCTAGGATCCTAGGCAGTTCCACACCTTGAGACGCAGGCTGAAAAGCTGGAGGATTCAGAGAAGACCCATGAGAATGGCTGAAGTCCTGGAAAGCCCTGGAAATCCTGCCATGAGTGAAGGAGTCAAGCAAAATCGATCCAGTTTAACAGCAACCTTTTTTCAGTCTGTAAGAGAACAGATCCAAGATCTACAATGATCTGAGCTTGGACCAGAGCCTTTGGCCACTCATTCAGGTGCCTAAGTTTGATCATCTAAGTCTGGATTTAATTGTCCTCTGTTGCAAGTTGGCTGTAGGGTATGAACTAATTCTTCTACTTTCACCTCACAGTTCTGAGATATCATGGATGTGAATGATTTTACCCTGCAAAAACACACCATGTGAGTACCAGGAAAATAATTCCTACCCACGGGCCCTAAGAATGCAAGACAGGCAGTCAAATAGAGTAAATACAGCTTTTTGAAAAGAAATCTCAAAAAATCAACCCTCACCTCTTAAACTCTGACTGCGGCATCGTTTTAAAAAGAAGGGATTCCTGCATGGGATACTTAAAGACAGACATTTCAGCAAGGATAACCTGATGGATAATGAGATAGTGGCAGCGGGCCAGGGTCAGCCTTTCCTCCCAGATTCCCGTGATGGTGCCACAACTGTGACCAGTGGGGACAGACAGAATTCATAATCTAACCATTATAATCTAACCCTTCTGGGCTCGTCCACCTGCTGGGACAATCCCTTCCCCCCTTTCAGCACTCACTGAAAACGCTGCCCAGGATTGTACTCACCAAAGCTTTGCAGTTGAGGTCTGGTCCATGCCATGGATGCTCTCTGCAGGACCACTTGTGCTCCACCCACTGCCAAAGCCAAGGGGACGACCTCAGAAGGAGCTATCAAATGACTGTCATTACCTTCCTGAAGCCAAGTGCCAAAACAGTATCGGCCACCAACCTGAGAAGAGTCAGGAGTACTTAAAGGCATCTTGGGATTAAGTCACATGGCAGCACCAGTTCATTCTCCACGTCTGCAGGGACCCAATAAATTTTCTTTTTGTGGCTGGTTGTGGAACACTTCTGGCACACAGTACCACTCTGTCTCCCATCATGGGGGGAGAGGAAGGAGGTCACAAGCAACCAGCACTAGTATATTAGGCCAAATACTGTCTCATTGTTTTCATGCCTGTCTATATCCATCTCTTACCCATATTCCCTTTGGCTTTTTGAGGCTCAGTACCTACAGCAACTGGATTTTAACCATTACTCCTTGGTGCTATCACAGCAGAAACCTTCATGTCCAGAGAAGCTCAGTGTTCAACTGTTCCATAGGAGCGGGATACAGTGCAGCTGGGATTTTCAAAGGGGCTGGTGGGACCGTGACCCGCTGCTACTGACTCTGAAGAGGAAGGACCAGGGGAACCTGTGTCTCCCTGGAAGGATTTCTCCACAGCAGGCTTTCAAAAACATTAGCAGCCACAACCTAAGAAGCGAAATGTCTATTTGTGGGTAATACAGGCAGACAGATGCCTCTTGCATGCAAACAGCCAGTGCCTCTGAGACAAGAGGCTCTAAATAAATAATCAACAAATCCTAGAGCTGAACACAGTTGCTATTTGCATCATAAATAAATGAGGAGGAGGCTTTTATTTACTTATTCTGGGGGCAGAGCACATAACAGAGTTGCTCCTCAGAGCTCCTACGCCAGAGACTGTCATTACCTCAACACAACCGTTCGGTTCCCACCAGCTGTTTCCTCCTGAGCAGCAGCTCAGGAGACACACAGCTCAGGAGACACACAGCTCACAAGTGACATGGGAAAACAAACACGAGGTCTCCATCACCGTGGAGTGCTCAGCTCCCTGCTGACCTCCTCAGCATGGCACTGGTGAGGTGGAGAGGACACAGCCAGTGCCCAAGGACACCAATGGGCTGCAACCGTCCTGCTGGCCAGGGAGGTGGAGGTTGGAGGTTCCATCACTCCAGGAAGGTCTCTAGATCCACCAAAAGACAGCCGCATTTGTCACCATTAGTGAGATCTCACATGGTGGTAAACCATCTTCCTTATGGAGGATGTTGTACAAGACGTGTAGGTCCTTCTCCCTACCAAAGCTGAAGGACACCATTTTCCCAGAATTCCATTAGATGTTTCAAGGAATAGGAAAACTCTACCAAAAAAACCATCACACTGGAAAATTTCAGTTTCACAAGGTGCTTCCCACAGAAGACACCTGCTCAATGCCTCCTTTCTCCCCACAGATTTCACTTGGGAATGCAGTGAACCACCAGCTGTGTTCTGAAGATCACAGCAAATCCTCTATCCACCATCATTCCTCGCGATCAAATTTGCTCATGGACAAGCAACTAGGGTGAAACTGCAGGAGCCTTGCAAACAGGGGCAGGAGCTCAAGTGCTGGTGACAAGCGTTCGGGGCGTTATTCAACAAAATCCAGATTAACCAGGAAAGAAGAACAGAAAAGTTCCCATTTCTTTCCCTTAATACTCACAAAGCAGGGAAAACAGTTGGTGCCATTTCCAAGGAGAAAAGCCACCTTTGCAGCCACAAAATATAACCCTGGATATCCAGCAAGCTGGTGGCTGGCTTGCTTTTATTTAGTTATTTATCAAGTATTATTGATCCATTTGCTTCAAGCAAACCAGCGAGTGCTGAAACCTTTTCTACTTTTATGTCCTGAAAATTGGTTTTTTTCCTCTTTGGGTCTGGGGATGACAAACGGCCAGAGCTCACGGAAGCTCAGAGCACACACACACACCCTGACCCCATCCATCAGCTGCAATGGCACCCAGAGCCTGCAGCTCTTTTGGCTTATTAATAAAACACAACCAGGTCCAGGGAGGTGCCACCCCTGGACACCACGGTGGCTCCATGCTTTGCTGGTGGCACAAGGAGGCCTACACGTGGGCAAGAGAAACTGAAATGTAGAGCCAGGAACAGAATGCAAGGCTTGCATCCGAAATGGAAGGTTACTTTTCTCCATAAGTCAAGGTCCTGCAACTCCACGTGCATCTTTGGTGACAGGAGGTGACCAGTCCTGAGCACATGCAACACAACGTTGTGTGGAAGCAGTAACGAGACCCCTTAGGAACAACTTCTCTCCAAATGAGATTGTTATCTAATCCCATCCCTAGCCCAGGTGTCTATTCACATAACTGTTCTGTCGGCCATCGGATAGCCAAAATGCATTTCTATGCTTGAATGGCTCACTGCAGGTCTTGTATTTCTAAAATAGCTGTGATAAGACCAAGGTTCATGCACTGATACCACTGAGATGGTCTCCTCTCCTGCCTCCTCACAGTGGGTACCTTGCTCCACAGGCAAGAAAGGCCCATTGCCAGCCTCAGACTTGGCGCTAGGATTTATACCTCTTTCCTACAGGAATGTGAGCTGCTCCAGCACTCATCGGGCTGGCACCAAACTGTTAATGCTGTTTAAAATTAGAACTGGTAGAAAAATGTGTCATAAAATTTATTTTGCAAAGGAAAAGTCATTTTTAGGAAATTTTTTTTTTACAGAAAGTTATTTCCTCTTCCCGCACCACAACCACTCAATCCTCCCCCACCCCACTGAAATCATGGCTCATCTTGCAGAGGAAATTCTGATTTTCATCGGAAAAAAAAAAAAAGCCAAACAACCCAAAGTGAATTACTTTGGCATGAAGCCGACACGTTCCAGCTCCAACATACTGCCACAACACCTCCGGCATTAAGTACCCCGACCAGGGAACGGCAGCAGCTGCCATGAGGACGGGCGGCAGCACAGCCAAAGCAAACTGGTTTGGTTTTCCAGTAAAACATGCCACTTTCCAGCTCAAAAAAAGATTGGTTTACCTTCTTGTACATGCACATTAGTGTATAGCCTCTTGCTACAGAAGTAGGGTAGGTCTCTTATAGGACTCGGTGTGTTATTTCTTGCCAGGAATGAGTAGATAATTCCACAGTTTGGTTCAGACAAGATCCTGCAGGCCTTAAGGGATTGGGTCCTGCCTCTGCCACGGTATCTCCTAGACCTGCCTTCACCCCAGCACACCGCGGCGCAGCTCCTACTGGGAAGGGTGGTGGGGTCCCGTAGGAAAGCAGCGTGTAACCACATATCAAAACCCGTACTCAACATGCAGCATGGCACAAGGGAGGGCTTCTCAGGCTGGTTTGAACTCCTTTGGGCCACGAGACTTTGCAGCTTTATCGATTGCCGTTTTTAACACGGCTGGGGTTTGTGCAGCTTCCCAGCTCATAGCAAAATCAAGAAAAAGCAGAACTTCAGCCGATGGCACTACCTGCCTCACGGATGGCACACGGGTGATGCATTTCAGCCTAAAAGATTAAAGTTTTGCTGTCCTATAAACAACTGTGAAGAAGCTCTGATAATGGGAAATGTCAGGAAACGTAATAACAACAGAGATTAGCGCCCTGCCTATAGCACATTGTTGCTGCCTTCAGCCAGCTTTTTATATATAACGTCAACAGCTACATACAAGCTGTGAATAGTTTCCTATCTCCTCTAGCCTTGAGTCTCCAGGAACTTGACTGCCTTCCCTAGAACTGTTTTGGATTTACACTGGCTCTGCTGAAATCAGAATTGAACAGCCAGAGCAGACTGAGGCAAGCCAGCCCCGCCGCTCTGAAACCAGAGGAGCCGTGTTGCTTTACGCAAGGGGAGGATGGAGGAAACGCGCTTTGGATCTCTCTCTTTTCTTGGCAGAAATCCGCACCCCTCTTCCAGCTCGAGTAGAGCTGTGCTGATTTACAGTGGTGGGGTGTTGGGTGCGCTGCGCGTAGCTCTGCGGGGTGATGGAGACAGTGCTGATAGCAGAGACCTGTCCCCTTTCTGATCCCAGTAAGAATTAACTGCCCAGTTTAATTAAGATCAACAGGCAGGTTTTTCCAAATTGGACGGAACGTGAGCATGCCACAGGCTGGCGGGTAAGACAAGGAGCATCCTTTGCTAACAGGACCGCACCCCCCAGTCCCCCCTAACCCACTCGCACTGCTGTTGAGTGAAAGCAGAGATGGTTAGCACGTCACGAGCTGCATGGCTGCCTCTGCCACTCACCTTCCCACTGTTGCACCACATCCCTGCCCTTGGCTCCAGAGCCCGGCTTTCCCCATCAGGTGTGGCATTCCCGAGGGCTCCTCAGGTCATTCCTTAAATCTCTGCTAATGGATGGGATTTTGACAGGAACATCCCCTTAAAGTCCTCCCTGCTCTCCAAATAACCTTCTGTAGTGTTTAGGGCTGCTCTTTTGCATACACTATCTCTAAAAATACACAAAGAAACGAAAGAAATCCCCTCCCCAAACTTTTCAAACCAAAAAGTAAACGATGTGATTAATTATTCTGCAAAAGGCTGTTTATAGTTTGGACCCCATAAAACAGAATGCTTGATTTAATACACTATCCGAGAATGCGCTGGTTTTCATTTCAGCACAATCAAGACCTAAATCTGTGTCTCCCTCATCTGAGCTGGAAATGGTTTTATATTCCATTTTGCTTTAAATTATACACATCAAGTTTATAATGGGACACGGTCTATTTTGTTGCCAAAACCTGCTCTGTAAGATCATCTATTAAACTGTATTTATTTTTTATGACAAACAAGAAAAATGACAAAACAGCTACCGAGCGTCTGCTAACGAGGACCAAATGCCTCCCCAGGCACCGTTCCTATTACAGGCATCCGCACGGGAGCGGCATTAATGTCCTCCCACCCCCAGCGATGGCCAAGGGAAGGTGTGGAGCTTTATAAACCCCAATATCAGCCCTCAGGGGATTAAGGCTCTTCCGTCTGCACTTGCGTATGAGATCTGGGGTCGGGAGCCGTATCCCAGTGGGATGCAAGCAAGGAAACTCTGGCCTGGTAAAATGCTATCTGAAATAAGGTGATGGGAGAGACTCTGACTCAGCCTCTGGGCTGGGATCAGGGTGTGGGAAAGCAAGACTGGTGGGAGATTAAGCCTGAGCCTTTGGAGGTGGCAAGTGCAGAGCTGTAAGAGGCACAGGCTCCCCAGACAGTCCAATCCTCCTCCCAGCACCTCCCCTGAGTCTCGAGGGAGCTGTGGGGCCTCTCAGCTGGCACAAGCCATGGCTTTGAGTCCCGATTCTGCCCACCAAGAAAGGCTGGCCTAAAGCATGACCTTGAGGAGAACGCTGAGCTTGCTAGATGAGCACTGGGCATGGTAACATGTCTTTCACTCCCTGGGGCCCCAGCAGGCCCTCCAAACTCTTTTAGAAGCACAGACGATAGGAAACACCACCTGCTACCCAAAAAGTCCACCCAGGCTGGGTGAAATCAAGCCCATATGTATCTCAAGATGTAGATCTTCATTCAGCCAGCAAGAATTATTGGTCTGTAAACCGGTAAAGACAATAATAAAGACAACATAGCAGTGTCCAACCTGCCGTGGTACCCTGAAGAAAAGCATTAGAAACCGGGGCCTGGGGAAGCCACGGAGGCAGAGCCGTGCTGGAGAGGGGGTCTCCTGATGTGCCCCAACCCTCTGCTGGCAGCACCACCCCAGGGCAGCCCAGGAACGTAACACCAATGGGAGCCCATCTGAGTGAGGCCAGTGCTGTGCAGGGCTCTGTGACATTTCAAAATTTCAGGATTTGGGGTTTTATCAAAGTTCTGAAGCTTTCCCTGGAAGCTACCAGAGCAATACAGGACTGGAAGGACCATCTCAGGGGTTCACTGTTTCCTCTGACACACCATGTCATCCCTTCTCTTAACTTGCTGTGCTCCAAAAAAGTTTTATTTTTCTCTAAAATGTGCCTGGACCCATCCAGTTACAACCAGCTTTCACCTCAACTCTTGTTAGCAGAGCAGATGTGACATGGTCCCTTCTCCACTTGCCTGCTCCTGCTCCATGCCAGCTCCTCCCTGCCTTCCTTGGGGCCCCAGAACCCACCTCCCCAGCCCCAGGGCAGGGATGAGGCCATCCCCAGCAGGATATTTGTTCCTTCTCTCCCCACTCTCAGCTGTTGTATGGCAAAGGATGGACACGCAGGTGAATGTAAGGGCAATGCTCCATCAACATGCTCCTCCACAGATCACTGGTGCTGAGGATGTTGTCCTGACCCAACCACACTTGATCCTGGGTCTGAAACCAGCCTGAGCATGAGCAGATTCATGCACATCCATGTCTAATCTCCATGTTTTATTCCTGGAGCTGATGGGAACAAGACAACCCTCTAGCAACCAGTATAAATAGGCCTCCAGTCGTGTGGAGTGCATTATACATGTGCCAAGCTTTTCAGCTTTGAAAGAAAAAAGCAAACACTGTACAGAGAGTGGAAGACCTCTTGGAGAAATCCCTTCAGCCTGGTGTTGCATCTGCTCTGCCAGACACCAAAACAGTCCCGGGATTTTCCTCAGGAGTGTTGACTTTGGAGGCTTCCCTTAGCTAAATGATTGCTTATTATGGCACTAAGCGACCATCCTACCTGGCTCTTTGCCACCACCACGGCAGTGGCCACATTCTGCAATGCTTTGGGTTCCCCCATTAGAGGAAAGCAAGCCTGCCCATGTTTCCTTGGCAGGAAAGCGGGCTATGACATGAGACCTGTGGCTAAAAATCACCATAAACGTAATGCTATTTCAGTTTAAAATGCAGCTCCATTGATACCTCAGTGGTAATGTAGAAAGTCCTTCCCCTACCATCGGATTTAGGGTTTTTTGCCATGTTAGCTGCTAGTGAGCACAACAGCAAGTTTTTAATACCAGGCATGGCAACCCATTCCATTACAATAAATTCCTTATGTATTGTATGAATAGCAAGACACATGAATAATTTAACCATGGTTTAATCAACATTAAGCTAAACGTTTAATCAAGACCAACTATGTCATCTTTCCCTAAAAGGATTACAGACCAAGGCTTTGGCTCTAGTTTCACAGTATAGGAAGAACAGACACATCCTCGGTGACGTTTTAAACAAATTAATCAAGCATTTCTCCATGGCAGCAGCGAGGCGAGGGCTGGAGCGCATTAGCCATCCCTTCTCCTGCTCCACCCAACAAACTTACTACCTCCTTTCTGCTGGAACCACAGAGCGAGTTGGATGCGGTGGAAAGGACGCTGTGGAAGCGAAGCTCGCACCAGCCTGACAACCCCATCCTGTGCCAGGTTTGCACATATGTGCGCACGTGTGTGTGTGTGTCCATGTGTACCTGTTCATGTGCCGAATCGGGTCCGCACCATGGACCTGGGAACATCACCCAGCTGCAGCAGGCAGAGCAAGAGAAGAGCCAGGCAGGAGCTTGGTGCTCCTGTGCTAAGCTTGCTGCAGAACTGGAATTACTGTGGAAAATGCAAGGAAAAGGGACAGAGTAACTCAGCCAGTGGCTGAAAAGAGAATCACCACTTGGACTAGGAAGAGAGCGCTGGCATGAGTGACCACATGCAGGAGCAGGAAAATCACAGCCTTGGTGCAATCCCCCAAGCAGTGGGAGAGACAAGATGAGCCAAACGCAGAAAGGATCATCTGTGAAGAAATGCAGAAAGGATCATCCATGAACTTCCGCTGGTCTCCAGAAGGACCAGAGAACCACGGTCCTCTCATTCTCCACGACAGCCCTCAGAGACTAGCAGAGCCCTGGCTGCTGCCTGGCGATGAGCCCATGGGAGCCAACGCAGGGTTTCAGGCTTAGGTCAGGAGATGCTGCCCAAAGCACTGCCATGGTGGGCAATGGGAATGGGTGCTCTGTCTCCACTCCCCAGCCACATCTTCTGGGATGCACAAGGGCCCTTTCACTAACAGGGGTTAGTGATGCCCACCAGGGAACCTTTCTGACCTAAGACAGGGCACTCAACCTGGGACAAGGCCTGTGAAGCTGCAGTATTTCGGGTTGCCATTTCCAGAGAAGTACTAAAACTCACCACAGAAAATACTGATAAAAGCAACATCTTTTACCATTGCACCTCCATCATCTGCAGTGCAAAATGTGTGTCACACACTGCACATTTCCAATGCCATCAATAGGAGGGAAAGCAACTTGGGACATCCAGCTCCCCCCAACAAGCATCAGCCTCTTCAGCATTTGCATTTCTCAAGAGCTGAGATTTCTGAAGAAAAAAATTGCTAGTTACAAGGTCAAACTCAGTGGCAGCCAGTTGAATCCTCCCTCTCTGGACCTTGCAAGACACTTTTCCAAAGCCCTTGTGAAGCCTAGACCTCACTCTGCCCATGTCCTCTGATTTATTAGCTGTTTTAAAGGAGTTTATGGCTGTTACTGCACTCGGAGATCACTGCGAACCCTCAGCCTGCACTGCTGGCTCGGAGCTGCACGCTTGTTCCTCTCCAAAATTCACAGCCATGCTGATTTTATTCCAAGCAGCTAGGGCATCCTACAGTCCAAATGGTTCATTATCTCTGGCTTTCTTTAAAAGGTCAAGAAATGCTCTCTGCTCCGCAGATGGACTAGCACAGGAGTCGCCAAGTCTCAGGATTGTAACATAACAAATTTATTAAATTGCAAACTCTATCCTGAGCAGAGGCGACACCAAAAGTTTGTCTGAAGTTTATAAACATAAAAGGGTATATTTTGGGAATTTTTTTTCTTTTAAAAAAATCAGAGAAAAAAATTCATTGGATCTCAAAGCAAATAACTCTGCTCTCCAAATAACTCCATTTCTCATTCTTCTGGTATTTGTTCTCTAACCTGTTGCCTACAGGCACTTCCTTCCTGTCCTTCAGCTTAGTTTTTTCCACTACAGCTACTGAAGGAAATAAGGAAAAGACAAAAAAAGAGGAGAAACTCTCTCCCCCAAATAAACTACTAATTCAGCAGCCCTTCGTTTCCCCTTGCCTTTGTTATACTGAGAAATTCAAAGCTCATAAGCACCTGATACGATCGCCAGCCGCGAGCTCAGGCAGCAGCTCCTGCTGCACCAAGCGAGCACCTTTGATGCCACGGCTATTCTGGCTGGGTGCAGGTCAGCACCCGCACCCTGTGCTCACACCCCACCCGGGCAATGGGAACGGGATCGCACAAGCAGGGATGACAGCGCGGCATTAAAAATCCATACCTCTCCATCGCTGGAGTTTTGCTACTGAGTCTCGCTGACCTTTTAAGCTAGAATAGATCAAATGAAGACAAATGCACCAAGCACTTAATAATAATGAGCCCTCAAAACAGAACAACTCTGGGAGTTTGCAGTGCTACTGCAAAACACGGATCCAATTGCTGTGAAATCCTGCTGCTTGCCAGCATCCAAACTCCTCGCCTGGCATGCAAGAACGGTTGTGCCTTTTTGGCTCTGACTTTCCCATGAACCAGGATGCTCAGGAGCTGTTCCCGCACAATCCCGAGTCCTCATTACCCTTTGCACCCCCACAGCACCCCGTGATGTACCAGACAGTAATCACGAATGCCAGCCCCAAACTCCCAGCCTGGCAACACTCAGGAAAACTCAGACTTTAAGCTCTACAGACCTTTATGGAGCCGAAGCTGAGTTTTATTAACTCCAGTAGCTGCCTGGACAAAGCATCCTTTATAAACCCCATTAAATTCCTGCTTTTAGCAAACACTCTTTCTTTCCACACCGCTATTATCTGCCAGTGAAGCAGAAACCACCAGATTGACAGGATCTATTCCCAGGGCTTATAATGCCCGTTCCTCTGTCGCAGGTACATGTGTCACGGCGGCATAACCAGCCTATTTTTGGAGACGTAAGAGGGGGTGCAGAGGAAAGATGAGTTCAGGGGGAGCTTGCAGGCTGGAGGAAGAGGAGCAGGGGAGGAGACGTTCTATGGGGTGATGTTCCCCAGCCTGCTCCTGAATTTCTCTGTGCTGCTCCCAGCAGCAGAGGCTCTGGCTTGTCCAGAGCCTCTTCTTCACCTGCTGCTGCAGTGACTCCAAGGCTGAAGACAGTGGCTGCAGGTCCAGAAGTGCTGCTGCCAGACAGGGCAAGGAACAGGCGTGTTTGCCAGCCTGGGTGGAAGCTACTGCATGTGGTTGCGCAGGCATTAGCACCCTATGCCTCTGCAAAGGGCACTCGTGCCGCAGGCCCAGCTGTGCTCTCAGCTTGGCCACTCAACCTCAGGCTCCCAGTTCCCAAAACAATGAGAGCTGGTGAGAGACAGCATCTGTGGCTGGCACATCTGCACACACAGAACACGTGTCTTGCTGAGCTCTAGGGCACACAGGGTTTCGAGTGGCTCCAGGAATGGAGGCTCCCTCTTAGACTGGGAAATATTGCTCCTTAGCATGCCCCAAAGGATCCCTGAGCCCTGCTGCTCTGCCCCACGGCCCAGCTCTCTGCATCCACGTGAGGCCAACTTACACCGGTGAGGACGGGTGTAAGCCCCTCGAGGCAGGACCCGTCCAAGGCTGTGGTTGTGACTCTGCCTTATTTCATGTCACTCCCTGAAAGGCGCCTGAACGCCCAGTACTGCTCAGCCTGATAAACCAAACCATTGTACTTTTAATCTGCCACCCAGAAAGAAAAGGCCGCTCAGCGCAGTGAACAGCATCGCTTTTCCTCCACGCACCATCTGTTTGCCAAGATGAAGAGCTCCAGGCTGGCGGAGGCTTAGTCATTCAGACAAGAATAGGTCCCACTCTACCTACACTTCCCAGCTCCCAAAATAAAACCATGGCAAGTCATTGACTTCACTTACCCCACAGCAAGCACAGAGTTGGTGCGAGGAAACACCCGGCTCAGCTGTTATCTCCTCCCATCACAGAACCAAAAGATGAACACAGCCCTGAGCCTCCCGCGGTCAATAGTCCCTTCGAGCAGCCTTATCAGGTCCGGTTATTTTTTCAGAGGGAAAAGAGGAATTACTGCTTCAGAGCATCCTTACAAACATGCCTGACAACTCTGCCACATATACACTCATATTGTCCCACTCTGTGGGGGAAAAACACATGACGGATCCCCATGGCCAGGACTCGGTGTGTGCCAGGGCACCCAGAGGTGCCAGCAGATCCCTCCAGGCTTTGTGTGTCCCTGGGGACTGAAGTCTGGCCATGCACGCAAATTTCAGCATCTGACCTCCCTTCTCAACTAGCTCAGGAGATGATTTTAAACAGCTCATGGCTCCTTAAGCAGGATATTTGAGGAGAGAGAGGTGCATTTGTCTTCTACAATTTGAAACCCTAGATGCCTCTTGTTCTCCAAACTCAGGCTCCCACCATGCTGCAAGGGCTTGGGCAGGGCCACGCAACGCAGACAGCTCCGTGCACACTGCTTTGTTGTTGTAGGGTTGCCCAAGGGCACAGTGAGGGGCTTCCCTACATGCACGGGAAGCCTGGACCACCTGCAGCACCCCAGTAGGGCTGGGACACAGCACAGTGCCACCTCCCCAGTGCTGGAGCAAACCAGGCACCTGTGCAGCCCTGAAATCCACTTCATTAGACAATGTTTTGCTGTTGCTACTCACCCCTTCTTGCCAGCCAGGAGGAGGAGGCAGTGAGTAGGGGGATGCAATGCACAAGTTTTCCCTGAAGATCCCCTCAAGGCAGCTCCCTACAGCCCTTTTCGCTTGCTCTGTGCCTCCAGCCACCTCTGTCTGGCACATGCTGGAAGAGCTCCTGGCCCATCGAGCAGATGGTGCTGTTTGAACAAAACTGGAAATAGGTATTTAGCTAGCATCCCAAGGGGAAGCATGTGGAGCTGGTGGGTAAATAAGTCTCCGCGGGCCAAAAGCAATTCTCCATCGCTGCTGTGGGGAGCAGCAAGAGCACAGCCTGTGCCTCACAGATTCACAGAGTGGCAAGGGTTGGCAGGGACCTCTAGAGACCACCTAGTCCAACCCCCCTGCCAGAGCAGGATCACCTAGAGCAGATCGTTGCTGCTCACCTGGGAGCCAAACCCACTGGCTGGTGTCACCCCCACCACAGGGGATTCTCAGAGATGCCCAGAGCCTCCCCGGCAGCATGTGAGCCCCCGTGCCTGTGGCAGGTCAGCAACAGCTGAAATTCCCTGCCATTCCTGTCCCATCTTTTGGGGACATCAAGAGAGCACATCCCCTCCTCAAGCTCAGATTTCCATCCTTCCTCTGCGTGAATCTGGGGGAAATCTGGTCTCAGCCCTCCATCACCTCTATAAAGCCACCCAGTCCCATTACTCAGTGCCATGCCCAGGCCACACAGCAACATTCCTGGATCCTCCCCAAGAATTAGTTTATAGGTGGCACAAATATCTTTACACACTTCAGAGTGATGTCCTTGGAACCCTGGCAACCCTGTGATGACCCGTTTGTCCCTGTGACCCCATTTGCCGCCTTCTATTTGCTGCCCAGATACCCTGACATTCCCCCAGTGCCCAGCAGACCCCAGCCCTGGCTGCTGCCGTACCATCAACCTGCTGGCTCACATGGGGGTGCAGATATTCACCCTCGACCCTCGATCAAATCCACTCATGCCCTTTCCTGTGCATTGCACTCGTTCTTCCCCAGGATGAGCGTCTGTGCTCCCCATCAGCTTGGAAAAGACCTCCGTCTGGGAGCAAGGACTGGGCAAGCTCAGGGAAGCAGCGCGGGCAGTGGCCAACCTTTCTCAGGGTTTCTTTAACTTGTGGTCCAACCTAAACAGTATTTAAGTATCATCTTCCTGCTCCCTCCTACTTTCTTTTTGTCACCTGCAAATTTAGATTAACAAGGAGGTTTGACAAAGTGCTACTGTATATGTTAATAAAGCCATTAGTGTCGGCCCGTCTGACATATAACCTGCAGAGCCTCCAATGTTTACTAATATGATTGTCAAAGCAGAGGAACATTACTTTTTAATGACATTTCATATCACTTCAGTTGAAGTAATACCCTGGGACATGATAATCAGAAAGCCATTTAGCCACAAAACTATGTGCTGAGTAGAGGCTGGTGCATGAAAGATGCTCATTTTGTCAGAATTAAAACATTTGCGTTTGCTTCATAAGTTGTAAGCGCACTTGTGGAGGAGAAACATGTTGTGAAATATTTATTGGAAGCAGCTTAGTTCAGGTAAATGGGGCTTCAAAATGAAATGTTGGGAAAGGTTATTATTATATTCGCTGTATCTTTGGCACACAATACATCAATTGACAATTCGTACGTATGATATGCTTAATAAACCAACGAGATTCTAGAACTTCTCTTTAAAGAAAATTTCTGAAGTGGTACAACCAGCTGATCTAGCCCAGCTGAATTTATTGCTGCTTTCAGACTGAGATGGAGTTTGATTTTATAGAGCACCTCTCATGCTCCAGGAGATTCCAAAATGCTTTATAAAGCAATGAGCGTGGCACGAAGGCAGTGGTGGCACAGTGACTGCAGACAGCCCTGCTGCCCTTATTGATAGCTCGCCCCCCGGTTTGGCTGTCCAGGGCCATCTGAGAGCTTTGCACCCAGCTCAGGAGGCAGTGGATCGAGGAGCAGAGGAAGCTCAGCCAGGGGAACTGGGGAACTCCCTGACACATGGTCCATGGCCTCAGAGCCGCACTGAATGAAATATTGAACAAAACAACAAATTATCCTGGGTCAGATAAAGATGCAGAAATTAATAATAAATTAATAATTTCTCTTTCTTTTTTTTAAATAAAGAACCAAGGGGATCTCTCCATCAATCTGGTCAGAACAACCTTTCTGATAGAAACTAAAAATTGATTTAGTTAAAGTCTCCCATCGGATGGTGGATAGAGCTGATTAAGGCTGTGCATGCACTATTAATAGGAGCAGGATGCCTTTCTGTCATTATTATTAATTATGCTGCTGTGATTACTATCTGTTCATCCATCCACCCATCCTCCCTTCTACAATCCCAGCAGTGGCCAAGTACCTATGAACACAAATTCGTACTCTCTTTTTGTTCCCAGTTTTCCAGGGGGCGAGGGGGTGGGGAGGAAGACCAACAACCTTAAGTTTACAGGATTTCTTATCAGTATGTGTGAGGGTGTGCACGTGTCTGCATGTGAGAGACTGAGCGAGTGGGTGGTGGGAGACGAGTGGGTGTGACACATGTGGGAGCATTTGACTGTGAAAAATGCACAAAGGGAAGGTTAAGCCAAAAAGACTTTGTGTTTCATGTCGAACCCACAGGACTCCCACACCATCCTCCCTTCCGCAGAAGCAGTCCCACGGAGGGGGTCTGACCCCCCTGGAAACCCTTCTCCCACACTCACAAGCACGCCCCTACCTAGGAGCCAGGTTCTCCTGAACTCTCGGCCACCGGCCCCAAGATAGTCAGAAATTTCCCTTCACCAAATAATTAGACTGTGATAAGAGGAAACAAATGGGCCCTCGGAGCAGTGAGGGTTGCAATAAGAGATGAATTATTAGTCCAAGATGGAAATCTCTTTTGATAAATGACTGGCCCCAAGCAAGGAAGGATTCAGCAAAACACAACAACGTCCTTGTGACATGAGGAAGGGGAAGGAAGAACCTTATAAGGGGCAACAAAGCCTCCATGCTACCACCTTGACCAATTGATTAATCAAGTGTATCCCACAACATCAATATGTTTCCTTCTTTACATTAGCTACAGCATCTACATGTGGAGGACAGCGTGATGTGTTCAGCTCTGGGCCCCCTTGGAACCGCAGCTGTGGCCCCCCTGACAAATGCTACCATCAGGACAGAGGGCAGAGCAAAGCCTGCGGGTACCTCCCAAGGCGCAGTCGAACGCCGCTCAATCCACACAGCACTTCCAAGCGAACACAAACTGGCACAGAGCCACAGCGGTCTGGGAACAAAAAAGAGGAGAGAGAACCAGGCTTTCCACTTTCTCCCCTTCCATGAGGAGCCTGGTGCAGTGGGTTGGGGTGATGACTCCTGCTTCAAGTGGAAGAACAGCCATTTATTAATACTGGCCCAATTCCTGGTATTTTTAAAGCCTAATTCAGAGAGGGGAAATATACCCATTAGCATCACTGAAAATAAACCTGACAACCAGGCGCTGGGCAGGGAAGTGAAATCAGCATGCTTTACCATCACAGCTTCTCCCGGACTTTGACGGTGGGGTTCAGTATGTCTGACTCCAAGAAAGGTACAGGAAGAACCCAAAGACCCCTGTGGATCAGTACCCATGAACAGCCACGAGCAATGTTACTACTGGAGTTTCGAAGCCCCTGTAACCTGGAATGCAGTTATCCCTGGGGACTGGTAACTGGGGCCCCTGGTGCCACTATTTTTGGTGGGAGATTTAAGTAGAAACAGTTAGCAGAAATGTACATATACACATGTATGCTATGTATACATATATACTTCTAAAAAATCTAACAGAAATGGCTTGAGCTGAAATTACTAAATATATTTCTCTTTGACCTCTCCCAGAAGCCACTACCAAAACATACCTCTCCATCTAATGAGATTAGCAAGGTACCATGCTAGTTTCTTTATCAGTTAAAGCTGACCATAGTGCAAAACTTGGCCAGAATCGTAAATGAGCTGACTGCCAGAATGAGGAGTGCAGCCAGCAAGCAGATTTATTCCAAATGGGTCTCTGCTGTTGGCCTTGGGGAATATGCTTCCTCCTCTTTAACTCCCTGAAAACTGGTAGCCAAAGTTCAGCTACACTCCCCGAAGCCAGCCGTACCAGCGCTTCCCGCTCACGCTGGGTTGTGCAGGCGTAGTTCCACTGGCTGTGGTGACTTACACGGATGCCAGGTGAGAGATCAAACTCATTCACTCTGGTGGCTCACAGTAGGATTTAGCACCAAGGACATTTATATACAGCAATTCTTGTCTTCTCTACTTTACTTGTCTGGCAGCTTGAAGACACCAAAATATCAAATAGCAATAGTGGAGCCATGGATGTTGATATTAGCACCACTTATTTCTACAGCCATCTTCTGCCCTCAGACAAGTTAATTTGGCTCCCAGCAATTTTCTTTTGTAAAAATGGGGGCTGGAAGGAACAAGTGAAGAACATAATTTCTATTGTAAAATGGATGATGCTGGCCTACCCTCACATATAGTGGCTGATGGGAAATCTTTCACGAGATCTGCACATTCCTTTCCCAGGTCACGCCCAGAACCTCCTTTCAAAGGTCTCAGGAGGAGCAGCACATGCCTTGGGGGAAGGAACAGAGGCCAAAGCATGGCCATGTATGAGCGTTCCCCTGCAAACAAGCTTCTTGCGTTGGAGAAGAAATGGGAAGCATACACAGAATAGATCTGGTTTCCATCAGCTCGTTATTTATAGCATTGGTTTCACACCATGATTATACACACTCATGCTTGTTCCTTCAGGGTTTCTCAGCGCTCTGCCGCACCTCCTTCTCACCTGAGCAATGAACCTCTGTGTTTTACCCTGCCATGATCAGGCTGTTCATGTCTCATTTAGTTGTGCGTTCACTAAATATGCTCCACAGAGCTTGGCTGGTCATGAAACGAGAGTTTGCAAGCAGAGTATCTCCAAAACATCTAAGGCTAAGGTGGTGAAGACAGGCTAGTTTCTCGACAAGTGAGAGATCTCCTGGGGACTTTGATTCACAGGCCCCAAAGGACTAACTACCTCTCTAGAGTTGGATCAATTGAAAACGCCTTTGGCACACAGAAAAATAGGGTTTCATGAACCATCAAGTTACTCTGGGCAGCTACTGCACTCTAATGGCTGCATGGTGGCACAAACAATATGACATCCCACCTTGGCTAACTCACTGGAAACTGCACGTTGTGGTTTAACCCCAGCCAGCAGCTCAGCACCACACAGCCGTTCGCTCACTCTCCCCTGGTGGGATGCGGAAGAGAACTAGAAATGAAAAAGTGAGAAAACTCGTGGGCTGAGATAAAGACAATTTAACAGGTAAAGCAAAAGCCACACACGCAAGCGAACAAAACAAGGAATTCATTTCCCACTCACCATGGGTAGGCAAGTGTTCAGCCACCTCTGGGAAAGCAGGGCTCCATCACAAGTAACAGTGACTTGGGAAGACAAATGTCATCACTCCCAAGGTCCCCTCCATTCTTCCCCCAGCTTTATATGCTGAGCATGATGTCTTATGATCTGGACTATTCCTTTGGTCAGTTGGAGTCAGCTGTCCTGGCTGTCTCCTCCCAGCTTCTTGTCCACCTCCAGCCATAATCACTGGTGGGGTGAGGAGCAGAAACAGCCTCAGCTCTGTGTAAGCACTGCTCAGTAGTAATGAAAAAATCTCTGTATTATCAACACTGTTTTCAGCACAAATCCAAACCACAGCCCCATACCAGCTACTGTGAAGAAAATTAACTCTATCCCAGCCAAAACCAGCACACTGCACCAAAGACCTCCCATGCTACCATCCTATATTAAATAGCAGAGCTCTCTAGCTGGGCCTGAAACAAGCTATGACCCAGCACAGTTCACAAGGATATCTGCAGCCCATCCGCTTCCTGATTACTTAGAGTGAGCGGAGTGAGGGTGGAAGGTCCCATCTGGTATGCCTGGAGTAATCCCACGTTGTTCTAAGTAATGAGGTTAAACAATGGCTGTTTGGTCTCTGCTGTGGATTGAATGAGATTTGTTGTCCATAATAAAATTCCTGGCACATGATCAGCCACTGTATACAAACCCAAATTACACTATGAAAAGCCAGGATACTGTCAAACAGCTCTAAACCATCATTAAAACAGAGGCCATCCCCAGTCAACACATTCTGAAGAGCCATGAGAAAACTGACATCATTCTTCAGGACCCCCTCAGGTAGACATGAAGGAAGGAGGAGCATGGCTGGTGGCTCCCCTGGAAAATTCCCTGACGACATCTGCATCGTGACACAAAGACTGGGGCAATTTCTAAGATACCCTGGACCAAACAGAAGATGACACAACACTGTTCCTGAGGCCACAACAATCAGCATCCACAGTGTAACCCTGCCAGATTTTACTGGCAAAGCAGGGCATGGGTGTACATCACAAGCGTGGCATCTTCCCCCAGATCCGCACAAGTGAAATTGAGAGCCGACTAGGTAGTCTCCTTTGGAGACAGGAGCTTGCCAAGTTGCCCTCCAGCAGGACCTCACAGCCATACCAGGGGCTCCAGAGCAGCTGCAGCAGGCAGCAGATCAGGCACATTCTGCCAGAGTCACCTTCTGGGCAATTGCAGCTTAGTGAGTGTAGACTTAGTTACCAGAAAACCACACAAGCACTTTGACTAAGCAAGATGTACTCAGGAGACTAGGTGATAGGTTTGATCTACTGCTAAACTTCCAGAGGGTTCAAGTTAGAGGAGATGGAACTTACACCCTTCTGGATTTTAGGGCTTGATTCAGGTGCCTAAATGCTGATATCTGCCTCTAATGCCACTGCAGATGTGGCATATCTGCCGGTTCCATGCAGATGTCTCAACTGGCAACTCAATGGTACCCGAGTAGGAACTCAGAAGGGAACCGCAATTACAGTTTGAGGGTTATGGGGTGGAGGGGAGCTGCTCACACTGAGGTACTTAAGGTGCTTAATAATTTAGCTTATCAAAAAGAAGAGGAAGAAGTACCTTATTAACAATAAAGAGCACTTACTAAAGAGGAGATCTCTTACAGCAGAACTCTCTTTAATCTAACACACAAAGCTGTATCAACATCCAATGGCTGGAAGCCAAAATTAGACAAATTCAAACTGCAAGGAAGGTGCCAGTTTGTAATTGAAAGAGTAATGAGCCGTTGGAATTACGGACCCCAGGCTGTGATGGATTCTCCACCATCTGAATGGATGCTGTTCTACAAAGCATCACATTGCAGGCACATATTTCTGTGTTTGGAATTTATTCGCAAAGGCTTTCCAGCTTGCATAAGTTGTTTGTGCTCTAAAAAAATAAACAAAAGAAGTATTATGCTGCTCAGTTAAAGATGGAGAAGGGAGGTATAGTGAATTAAAGCGGACAGGCTGTAACAGTACTAGGTACAGGACTCAGGTCACTTAAATACTATCATTGCTCAGCCATCAACTCTCCAGAGCAGCTCGCAGCCCCAGAGGGGCAGCCTGCATTTTCCTGGCAGCACCCTCAGCGAGGCGACACCAGGCTCAGCAAGTCACCTCAAGAGTCACAAGGCCAGGTCCAGATGAGAGACAGGGAATGGACCATATTAGCCAAGTGTTCCTACTGGGAACACCTCCAGCAACACCAGCTGCTCCTTACAGAACGGGACACCCAGGTGAAGCGTGGTTTTGCTGAGCTTTTGGCATTTCCATTTTCGTCCCCAGAGCCAGTCCGCCAGGACTCGGCTCTCTCCATGCCTTTGGCCAACACAACTGAGCTCAGCGCCCTGGAGCACATACTCCTGTAGTGTGGATGGGTGCTCTGCACCCACTTTCTTTTTTTCTCTTCCCTAGGAGCATTCCCATCTCTTGCATACAATACAGGACAAAGTACAGGTGAGAGGTATATTTTCATCTTATTTCCAGCAGGCAGGAAATAAAGAAAACCACAGGGGAAATTATCATCTGCCAACACACCTCCATGCTGGGCCCATTGTATGGGAATGCCTGCTGCCAGTCATCATGGAGGAGCAATAAACACCCAGGCTCAGATACTCCTTCCCTGAGAAAGTCCACTTTGCTGACTTCAAGAGTATGTAATAAAGATCAGTAGGAAGGGCAAACAGAGGTAAAAGTGGAGAAGGCTAGACCGACTCCCTGTTGAGCACAGGGAAAGAGGTAAAGACCAGAACTGGGTGAATAAATGATTTCTTTGCTTCTCTGGTAAATAATTCCAGGCTTCCCTTGCAAAAAGGCACAGAGATCATTTTCATACCACTCAAAATAAAAAGTTTTAAAGATGCTTAGATACCAAATAAAATATTTCACCAACTTTGTCTAGTTTCATGCGGGGGCTGTGAAAAAGGCTTTTGAGATATTAAATATAGGTAAATTTCTAAGGCACCTGTTTTGAAATAACCAAGGGAAGTATGTGAGCTTGGAAATGACAAAATAAAACTGTTTGAGTTAGAACCATTACAGACAGCCTTTCTTGGCTGAAAAGATGTAATAAATTTGTGGACAGTTTTTATAAAAGCCCTGCAGATGCATTGGTAAGATTTCACATAGACCATAACCAGGAAGGACTCTGCAATGCACCGGTTTGGAACAGCCCTAACAGAGAAACTCTGTTCCTCCTCCCTTCCCCGGTCTTCGCCTGCAAACACATCACTACAGTTAACACACAAAACACCATTCATTATAGTCAGGATCCAGGAGCACAACGTTCGCTCTTACACTGAGGCTGGGATCAAAATGTAACAAAAATCTTAAAAAGCAAGGATGAAATATTGAGCCCTCTGGAAGTTCAAACAGAAAGAAATGTCACTGTTTCTCAGGCAAATGCGAAAATATCATAAAAGTATCTTTAGCTTTATTCATCAGAGCTTATTCATTCACATCCAGTGAAGGTGCTCCAGATTCACACATGGTAGGGTGGCTCCGGGCAAAATTCAGCCCTCAGTGGCGATACTTTGGGTTCACACCAACCCTGTCTACCCAAGTGCCTGGGCTCAAAGCAGCCAGCACTGCTCAGCGTTCGGCCTCTTCCTGCCTTGTATTACGGGCAGCAGGACTGTGGTTCAAGAGCTGTGTTACCTGAGGTTTGTATGGGGATCCTGAACACCTACAGGGCTCATAGAAGTGCTCCATGATCTCAGCATGTTATGGCTCCAAATAAACAGCTTCTTAATTACTCAGAAGCTACTGGAAATATCAATACTATCATTGAGAAATGACCTAGCTTAAAATTACTCAGGCTGTTATGGACATAAATCATGAGAGGGACTGTCATTACAGTAGCATTTTTTTCCAGGCAGGAACCTAACTACATAGAGACTGAAACAACCATGCGAAGGGGCACAGGATGTCAGTACATCCTGAGGAAAAGAAAAAGTCAGATGTGGCCAAGGCCAGCCCAATGGCTTGCTCTTCCTTGTGACGGTCAACAGAAAATTTCAGCAGGTGACACAAAGAAGAAAAATTTGGCTGGATGAGCCCAAGAAGTGGAACAGGGGCTCAACTTTAGGGAGAACCTCCAGCTTGCAAGCCTGGTTAAACAGACTCCTGAAGGAACCATCTCACTCAGGATGTTTTCCTTGGACTGAGTGAAATCCACAAAATACCCTGTGCAACCCTTTGTAGGGGGAGGCAGATGGGCCCCATCAGTTGGTGGGCTGAGCAGACATTTTCCATGTCTCACTACAATGCTTTCGTGTTTCTGCAGTGTAAATGCACCATCCTCAGCCAAATTACCTAAGCCCATTGTGGTGGGTTGGCCCTGGCTGCGGACCAGGTGCCCACCAGGCCACCCTGTCACTGACCTCCTCAGCTGGGCAGGGGAGAGAAAGTACGATAAAAGGCCCGTGACTCAAGATAAGGTCAGGGAGATCATCCAGCAATTACCATCGTGGGCAAAACAGACACCTCCCCAGGCTGCAGGCCAGTCTTTGCACCACTGTGACCCTTCATGGCTGTAGGGCATAGCCAGCATCACCATGGGCTGCACCGCAGGCTGCCAGGAAATCTCTGCTCTGGTGCCTGGACCGTCTCCTCCTCCTCCTTCCCACTGACCTGGGGATCTGCAGAGTAGTTGCTCTCACACCTTGCTTCCTCTCTCACTCTGCTGTAAAATCTCTCCTTTCAAGTTTTTTCCTTCTTAAACATGTTACCACAGTCACATGATGATTGTGATGGGCTCAGCCTTGGTCAGCATCAGGTCCATCTTGGAGCCGGCTGGCACTGGCTCCATCAGACATAGGGGAGGCTTCTAGCAGCTTTTCGCAGAAGCCACCCCTGTAGCCCCCTGTACCAAAACCTTGCCACGCAAACCCAATACACCTATGTTATAGCCTTTAGCTTTTTCAGACCTGTGGTCTTCATTAGCAGAAGGACTGCCACAGGACCTCCTGTGCTTTTTTTTAATGCTACTCTGCAAAAATAATTGGTTTCATGAGTACTTGCAAGCAGTCAGAGCCCCTGGACCTCTACTGGCAAGGCTGGTTTTTTGGCTTCTCTGCTAAGAACAACAGTGACACTACTAGGAACTGCCTCCTGAACAGAAACAATTTGGGATTCAGACAGGAACAAAAAACATTGTGAAGTAATAATCACTGGTCTGTGCATCCTTCCTGCTTTCAAACTTCCATGCTGGCTGTTTTCCAAAATGACTGCCCAGGTTTGGATCGGCTCACGGACCTCCAGAGGCTGAATGCACACAGCTACAGATATCCCTTCCCTTAGAGCAGCGAGTACGACACTGCCTGAACCCGAGGAAAAGCAGGACGGTTGAGAAGTTCTTCCCTCACAACGCGAAATACAGCAGTCAGGATACTGAGAGGGTGGTCTGCCTGTTAATTCAGGAGACAGAATTCAAACTGAAAGCTCCATGTGGAGCAAATTAGCAGAAACTAATTCTAATCCGTCCCACGCTGGCACAGAGGCACGTCAGCCCTGCTTAAAACTGCGCCTCCCTTCAGATCTAGGCTGCCCCTTGTCCTATGTGGAGAGAAAAAAGGACAGGGAGAGGCTACACGCAATCTGCATGCAGATGGTCCATATTACTGAACCTCTGTGGAGTATCAGCCACTTGCCCCTGTGCCCCATGATAAATCACAGTCTCCTTCAATGCTCTCAAGGAAGAGCAACGCTCTCCCGGGCTCTGATTGGGTTGAAAGCCTGACTAGTTAAGGAGATGTAAATACTGAGCCCCTATCAGCTGTAATTGTCATCATCATCCTGTTTAGGAAACTACTCACATCTTTGAGCAGTTACTCCATGTCTCCTCCAGCCCAGGAGAAGGTCTGGAGCCCATTTCCGGCAGCCGGCTGAGAGCTGCTTTTCTTTAGTTGACATAAACAGAGTTTGTCAGCGTGTGCATCCTTGGTTTCTACTTGGTTTAAAGTTGCTGCAGAGTCCTTGGGAGCAGCTTAGCAGCTGGAAACAGAGAACTCGCAACCCTCACCACAAAGGTGCCCATTCAGCAGCCGCCAGTCCCCCAGCTCCTGCCCAACAAGAGCATCCTCTGTGCGGTGGCCTTAGGGACGGCACCCTTGGTCCCCGACCGAGGCGGGGGGAGGTGACACTTCCAGTGGCTCTCATGGAAGGCAGAGCCAAAACGTGCGCATTTGCTTTCTTCTGCAGACAGAAAACTGAAGAAACACCCTGCCGGGCCAAAATAAATACATTTGGCATCTTTCCTGCGTCTGCACCAGCACGTTCGTAGCGCTGAAACTGAAAACAGGCCTGAGCCTTATTTACACTAAAGTCTCTTTCCATCACTTTGGCAGTAGGAAGGGGCTTAGTCTTGGTACGTATTATATTTTCTTTTCAACAAGTGTAAATGAGGATCAAGCTTTTACATTGCTTAAAATAGATGTAAATGACCCTTTATGCTGTCAGAACGGTGTCGAGAGGCCTTCCTGCAATAAAAAAATCAGCCCCATTATGCTTTCATATCATGCTCCATTCATTTAGCTTTAGTTTCCCAAACTTGGGCAATTCCCCTTGACCTTGGCAATAGAAGCTGAGATTTTATGCAGCTGGGACTAAAACCAGGGGCAGAAGAAGGTGTGTGAGCTCAGGCAGAAACACATCAAAACCTTCAATCCAAATTGGACTTGAAGTCCGAAATGGAAGATTCCCCATCCCAGACAAACCCTAAGCCATCTGTGATGGATTTGTTCTTTCTATTAGTTGTTTTGGAGACTTTTTTAATAAACTTTGTATATTCCAGTCCTCTTTACAAAACCATGAAAAGGAGGGAAAAGAGGCAGAGAGAGAATAAGACAAGCTGGGCTGCCATCAGGGTTTTAATGCCTCGCAGATGGACTTGCCATGCCTCCTGCCCAGGGGAAGCCACCACCACGTATCCCCGCCCAAGCCACTGGCTTTACTCAGTTGGTGGTTTGCTCTGTGCACATTGAAGGAGACTCTAACAAGAAAGGAACGGCCTTCCTTGGATCTCTCCTATTAAATGCACAAATTTTCTTTGAAGAGAGTGTCTCTGAGCACTGACCACACAGGCAGACGAACAAATGGCTATATGAGCTACCCGATTTTTTGGTGGTTCAGGTTGGTGATGTGATTCCCATCCCTTCTGTCTGATTAATGTGGAGGAGATTCACTAGCCAGCAAGAGCTGACGCAGGAGTGGGTTTGGTCCAGACAACCTGGCAGCCTGGGAAAGGTCTCTCTGGTGCAGGCAGTCTGTGCCCTTAGGCTCAGTCCTGAAGAAAGCATCTCCAGATACCTCGGATGCAGAAAGCCTTGCTTTTCCACCTTCCTGTATGGCAAGACAATTACTAGAGCACTTAAAAGAAGGTGACATATTTCCACACTGGTGTCTTTGGCCCATGAGTAAACTCTAGAACCAAGAAGGGGTTGGCTGTTACCCTGATTAATTACTGCCGGTGCTCCTCACTGCCCAAACTGCCTTCTCCCCTTTCAGCTCCTACTGGTGGTGTGGACTTCCGAAAGAGAAGGCCTTTCATCCCACCTTCTCGCCTATTAAATCCAGATCCCAACCACACCACTGCAGTCCCAACCTCTCTCGCTCTGCCAAGTAAGGTCTGACCATAAACTGCACCATTCCTTCGGAGCCACCATCGTACGCAGAGACATCCTGACAGGTCATCAATACCATCTGCCCTAAGAGCTAGAGCAAGTGATACTCAACCCGACTGCAAAATAAGTCATTGGAATATGCTGAAGCTGCCTGGCCCAGCTCGGCAGCAAGGCCTCAGGATAACCCAGCCAAAGGGCAGAACACTTACAGTAACCATAATTTTCTTTTCCTTTCAGAATAATGCACAAGGGATTGTCAACATTTTCCTTACCCTGACCTCCTCTTTTCTTCCCTAACAAAACCCTCTCTTCAGCTTCGTCAGCTGAATGCTACTACTCGGCTTTTCTCCAGGAGCAATTGCAATTGGAAACACCCAGACAAATCTTATCCAGGAGTTTATGAGGAACAGCTCAGAGGCACCCTGAAAACTGCAGCATGCTACCTAGAGTGCTGCAGATTATTATTACTTCTCTAATCTCGGTATAGTTCTGGTTAAGGTTTTAATTGGGCATTGTATTTCAAAGCCAGGGAGTAGGGTCTATGCAAGGCACTGGATAGTTTCTGCATTAATTGACCATCAAATCCTTCCCCTTTGCATCTGCATTCTATTATTAGAGAATGTAAAGCAGTTTACAGGGCTTTTAACCTCTTCATGAAAACACTCTGTGGAAGTTATGCTGCTGCAGGGACCATGTCAGCTTTATAGACTTAGTTTCTAATCCAAGGAGGGGGGAAAAATGGAGAAGAGACAGAGCAAATGAATGATTTTTGATAGTATAAATTCAGATGGTGTAAATCAGCACAAGTTCATTAACTTTGGTAGCGTTATGCTGATTTATGCCAGGAAAAGCGCAGACATTTGATCTTCAATAAGGTCCTTTGTCCCACAAGACCAAAACGGTACCAGACAAATCTTCACAGACCACTTATCAGCCTTCTCAACTACGTTCTTCCCTGCTGCATGGAAAAGTCCTGACCGGATGCCATCTGGCACACTGGGTACCATGGCATGCATGCATGCACACTGTGTCCTCAGTCACTTAGAGGAAAATCACCTTCTGGCAATCACTTTGGTGACCTCCATGGCCACCAGCCTGTCCCCAGGGCTCCCATGAGCATCAGAAAAAGGCACAACCATGCTACAGACTGGGAGCTTAAACTGAGTCTTGCAGTCTCTAACTAAAGCTGCTGAGTTCTACTTTCTTCTGGGGCTCATGGTTGGACTCCTCAGGGAGCACGCACCCTTTCCAGGTCAACAGAACCAAGGTGGAGGCAGCCCAAACTGTCATGGGTTCCTGCGTGCAAGGGAGGTGTGGAGGCCACATGGAAACCTACATCAAGAAGTACTGTGATGGCCTGGGCTGACAGACCCTCCCTTGCATAGGGCGCTGGTTTCAAGCAGCACCAGACAGAGCTTGTGGATCTCATGGGACCTGCAGCAACTCACCCTGACAGCTCAACCCTCCTGGGCAGCTACAGCTTCCACTCAAAGTAACATGAGAGCTCAGTATCTCATCCTGTTCCAGGTTGACAGCCAACGTCCACCATTTCCACTCAACCTAAGATCAGAAGGATGACCAAACAACAGTCACACCAACGGTCTGCTTTGCTCATTATCCTGTCTCTAACACAAAGAGCAGATGCCTAGAGAAAACAACATCAGCACAGAATATATATTGTACTCCCACTTCCAAAGAGCTGGATTCCCCTGACAGAGGAGCTTGGCACCTTCAGACCTGAAGAACTGTTGCAGGAAGAGCAGGAAGAAAGTCCTGGTCCTGCCCTAACCATGGCAGGAGAGAAAATGGGTAGTAGTGCGTTGTCTCCTTCAGAAGGGACAAGATGAAATCTCTCCTTACAAAACCAGATCAAGACAAGCAATGTTTGATCTCCCAGCTCTGTGCAGTAGGATGAGAAGGAAAACTCACCACCTCGCTTGCCACCTTTGCCTGTTTTCTTCACACAATTGTTCCACCACCCCACAGCAGGCGGGATTCCATTTTGCAAATCCCTACCCTATTTCTTTGTTTCATAGTAACCCCAAATGTCACTAGACAAGAGCCCAGGACAGTGATTATGTGCATGCAAACAACGGTATAAGGGCCAGTATAATTATCTTGTTCCTAAGCACTCAACACTGCTTCCAAGTATCTTGTATTTAGTTACTTGGTAAGGTCCTGAACGTCTGGCTCTCAGGCACTATGGTTTTATTGCTACAGAATGAGCCAGAAACCATTCAAAAGCTTTAAAAGGTCTTTTTAAATAGTCAGAGTGAATTTACAGTGTTGGCTGCCTGGCAAACGCAACAGGCATTTCAAGTGGAAAAGAACAGTCCTTTATTGCATCTGCTGTTGGCATCTAGGGCACCCCGATCGCTAACAATTCCTCAGCTCTAACGCTCGGCGTCCTGCAGGCTGCTGGCTGGGCAAAACCAAAGAGAGCGACAAACCAAGAAGAAAGGGTCTAGGTGAAAGCAAAGCCTGGGTTTAGAGTCAGTTGGAAATTTTCCTTATCCATCAGAATTCATCAGAAAATGATCATTTTTCAAAACATTAGTAATTAGTAACACAGTAATGCCTCGGTTTCAATCACCTGCTAGTGAAATGTAAGTTGGACTCCACTGGCAAACGCTTCCCAGCTCTGCCTGCCTGGATTGTGACCCACCTGTCTCTCGGTGTGCCACCTCACCTCAAGTGTCCAGGTCTGGTGCCCTGGACTTTCTAGAAAGCAGGGATTTTGACTAATGCCTCTGGAGCTGACTTCTGAATAGTGCTGGTGTCCTTGAGCAACACTGCGAAGGAAAGGAGGCTACGTCAGACCTTAAACCAAGTGCAATCCTCCCTCCACCCAAGTTCAGGGCTACTGACATCCCATCTCAGCCACTCTTTGACACCACTGTCATTAACCCAGCTGGTGGCAGGCCCCTTAGCCTCAGCAGCGTGGGAGAGCGGAGAAACAGCAGGTGCCTTTTTGATGGTCTGAAAAGCCCAGAATAATCTGCCATTTCTTGTGACTGGGACAGACTAGAACACAGGGGGAAGATGTTCCTAAGGCCAGTTTATGTCTGGGGTTACAAAGCCATGGTATGAGCAGCTGAAACACCCATGAGTGGAGAGATGAATGGGGATTCATGCAGCTCTGGGGGCTACAGGAGAGGACTTCTCCAAATTCTGCTCCACCTAAGAAGGAAGCCCACAGCACCCCTCACCATTCCCATGCTCCCACTTCCCTGCCCTGCATCCGCCAGTGTTGCGCCACCCACACCTGCAGGGTCACCTGTCCCAAGCCCAAAACAGGTCTCTCCCTTCTCACATGCCTGTGCAATACCCCAGCCTTGACAATTTGGGCTTCAAGATCCTTTTCCGTGATGCACGCAGCAGAGCACAGTTATGTGAGAAATCCTCCACTGCTTTCTACTGGGCCGCTTTCTCCATGAGCAAATGTGAGGCAGGAGATGACCTACACAGCCCTTTGCAGGACCCTGGCGCCAATCTCCTGTCTCAGGCTAGGGATTTCCTTACTCAGTCGGGTACTGGTGTTCTGGGACCTTTATCTCCCCGTTCTGGAAACAAAAAGGCCCATCAAAACTGTATCTCTTCTCCACCAGCTGGTACAGGCTGCTTAGGAAAAATGTATAAATATCAGAGCCAACTCCTCTGTCCTTCCGTGGCATAACTTCCAGAAAATGCAATTTTCCTCAGGACACTGGAGGAAGGCAATTAGCAAAGGAGAAGATAGTCAGTAAAACATTTCAGAAAGGCTGAATAGAATAATTTAAAGCTATTATTATCAACGATGGTAATTACAGTACTAGAAAGTTCAGTTGTTTTTCATACAGGACTGAAAAAGCAAAAGGAACAAACCCAAGCAACCTGTATGAGACTGCAAGACAAGAAGTAACGAGCTGTGGACACCAAACAAGGTCAGTTTCAGAAAGACCAAGCCAGATCCTCGGCTTGAGTAAACCAGTGCGGGACTGCAAGAGTTCAGGGTCTGGGCGAGAACCAAGGCTACCTCCCTCTGACCAGGGCAGAGGATATTAAAGCTGAGCTTTCCAAAGACCTTTCGGGAAGTCAGCTCAAAGTCACTGCAATTAAACGAGCCAAGGAATTCCCCCAAGGCTGTGCGAGAATCTCTGCTTGTTCTGCTGAGCAGCTCTCCCAAGAATCACCAAACAAGCGTCACCCACGTATCGCACCCCAACTCACATTTGCGCTTTCCTACGCGCTGTCAGCTTGGGATGTTTCCTGCGGATCATGCAAAGGCCATCAAGCCGACCAGTCATTAATTCTCAGGAAGCACCCACTGCCTCACTGGTAATTACTTAAATAAACTTCCCTTTCGTGGTGTCTGCGCCAAGGCCTTTCTTTCTGACACGTCCCAATAAAGTTTTATTTAAGGTAAGATAACATGAGGGTTATGCACACGAGCCAGGCTGCACCTGACTAAACACTGGGCCCATCGGCGATGGCCGGATGGCTCGAGCAGGATTTCACCACCTCGCCCTCCTCGGCAGCCAGCACAGCCCCTTCCAGCTCACAGTGAAACAGCCCGTGTATGATTTCCCCTTATATATGCAGCGTATATCCTTCATGCAAATCTGTCTCATAAATCACTGCATCCCAGGTGTGCCTCGGAGTAATTTGCTAGGAAAATACTGTTCCAACCGAAGGACCCAGCACACCACAGTGGTCTTTATGAGGGGTAATATCCAGGAAAGGGGTGACTTGGAAACCTGCCAGCCTCCGAAAATGATTCATCCTGCCTGACCTTAAATCTTGGATCCTGACTATTGCAGATGGAGCTGCATTTGTAGGCAGGAAGCGTCCGTCACGGCCGTGTTCGTATCCCCTCCCTGCCTGTGGCTACAGGGCCCTGGGGGCACGTAAGAACCCCCATCTTGAGACCCTGGGGATTTGGGTTATGAACTACCCCAAAATAACCAAAATGAGGGTCTCCAGAAACACCAACCCGAAGCATCATTTAACACTGCCCGCAGAACCAACCCTAGCATTTTGCTTTCTGCAGCGTCACTAAAACCTGCAGCCTGTGTTTATCTCACTTGCACGGCTCTGAGAATGATCTTATTGGTCCCAGTGACTTACACTTCTATCAGCAGAGATCCTCGTCCCAGACCTCCAATTTCTTAACTTTTAAGACTTTTGGTCTGTCGAGTGATCATTTTATCTCTGATACAGAATTCTACCCAGACATGTCCATTGGCTGTCGTTAATCCAGCAATAACCCAAGCGTCTCTAGTTCTCCCATGCTCCCACAGTATTTAGTTTACTCCCAAACAACTTATTTAGAGATGTCAGGAATAAGCTTTTCTAACCAGACCTTTGCACGTCTTCCATGTAGACTGTAGAGTTGCTTGCAAGCACAGGACTCATTTTTCAGAGACAGCAGCATAAAGTTACCAAAGTAAAGATCCATTTAAGTCAAAAGTTTAATACTTTTGTTGGGGGAAGAGAAAATCTCAGGATATCAGAGCCAAGGGAGGAACATTGTACTCAGCTGAGAAAATGGGCAAGCAGTCAGACACAAAGGTCTTTCTACAGCTCTGATAAGCAAACAAAAAAAAAAGAAAAATGAAACAGAGCTTATCTTAAACCAAAAGGGTAGAAAAAGGAGACAAAATATGGAATTAAGATATTTCCCCTCTATTGATATTAACTACTTTAATGGGGTGACATACAGCGGCATAATAAATCTTAACGTTCCTAAGAAAAAATAAACAGGAAAGACACACATCGGGGATCTTAAATAACATCCTAGAAATGGACATTTTCGATAATTTAGACCACATCACAGACCCTCAAGACTTTACCCACATTCATCACAGTTGTCAGGCAAGAGCAGCAGACATCAGGAGCCCAGAGTAGTGCCCGGTGGGTCCCTGGCCCCACAGTGCTGGAGCTCAGTGCTGCCCACAGGTGTTTACAACCCTGAGGACAGAGAGGTGGTTGAACAGGATCGATCAGGAGCAGGGACAAACGGCAACACGGGACTGCTCAAACACAGCCCCCTACCACCTGCTTTACCAGCAAGCAGCCCTCCTGCAGACAGCTGAGGGATGGTGACACGTCTCCTCCCAAGCAGCTCATGGTTGGCGTGTGCTGCCAGACAGGAGGATTTCTATCCCTTGGTGTGTCCATTACTGCACACCTCAGTTCCATGGGCAGTTGATGTCCACCAGACCCCACTGTCAGTGCTAGCATTCCCCAGAGAGGTCCTGGTGCACTCCCAGCTTTCCTGTTAGGTCCAGACAGACACAGGGATGTCTGGCTCAGAGGTAGTCCAGGAGGGAGCAGACTTGTCCAAACACACGTTGGGGACAGGGCTCCCTGCCATTCACCAAAATGCTTTGACCCCTGCCCTCCTGGAACGAAACCAGCCCCTCAAATCTACCAGCACGGGAAACGGAAAATTGCAAATGACACAAAGTGGGATGGAAAACTCCGAGTTCGACGATCACAAGCTGAGGCCGCTAATCTTCTTGTCATGGGAGCAGACTCGCCCAGCAGAAGGGAATTCCTGCCTTTGACTGGACTAATTAAAGGCATCGAACTCTGCACACGTTATGGCTTGATGTGCCTTAATCCGATGTGACATTCGACATACGCGAGGGATGCAGACGCACACATACGGTTCTCATTGCTCAGAGGGGTTTGGCATCCGCGGGGGTCTACCCGCTGCAGCGCGCTTCCTCCGCTCGCCCTGCTGGGGTGAGCTGTGTGGGGCGGCAAAGTGGGGGAGAGCCATTAATCCCACCTCAGAGCCACTAACGGCCCAGGGTGGATAGACTCTCTGCAGAAGGTCCCATTTAGGGGAGAGGAGTGTGATCCAACCCAACACTGCATGGTCCTACGAGAAGGTGGGGGTGGGACTGGGATTCAAAGCTTTCCTCAAGGGAAAGGAAAATGGAAGGTGCTGAATGCGCAGTGCCCGTCTGTCCTGCACAGACATGACCAGTTGCTGTGCCTTGGGAGTGCAGACTACTTCCAAGCTTGATGGTACACAAGATTGTAAAGATCTCAGATTAGAGAAGATTTAAGATGCAAGATGAACCAACTGGGTATTTGGATGGAGCAATGTGAATTATGGGTATTGCTGTGAATCGTGGATATTACACCACCTGTCCAGGACTGGCCTCTTGAAGTCCAGGGATATGTCATCACACTTGATCATGCTCAGCAGAATCCTGATCCAGCCCTGGGAAGAAAATGTGCTTTAGACACTGATAGGAAAGAGACAAACCTCTTCATACTTCAGAGCCAAAAGCCCCCTTCACCACAGAGCACCACAGTGCAGTATGGCTGGCAAGGTGCTGGGCTGTGCTTTGCAGCCCTCTCCCCACACCAGCCGAGCACTCACACTGCAGCGATGCCGCAGCGCTGGAAGCTGCATGGGTGGGCAGTTGGTGGCAGATGAGATGGGATGTCTGTGCCATGGAAGCACCTGGCTCTGAAGACCTGGGTTGAGACACAAGCTCTGAAAACAATAAAGCTTTCTCAATGGCACTGCAAGAATCAACTTCCCTCTTCAATTATTGATTTTTCGGTAAAAGATTAGATTCCCATGCCACTATTGCTTGCACTGTCAACTAAAAGTGTTGGTCTGCTAGGTCGTACAGCAGCAGGCAGTGTGTTTACATCTGAAGATCCCAAGTTCATTTCCAGTTAATGGTCCATAAGAGGGACTGCAGCATTTCTCTTAGGAAGATGGCTTGGAAGCAACTGATAGCACAGTAACTGAAGCTCAGGCCAGTGTAGAAACAAAGCACTGAAATATTGTCATGAGTTACAAATCAAGTGAAGTCCGTGATGCTCTATAGGAACAGTAACATTTGGTGTATGTTAGTAACAAGAGCTGGTCAGTGGAAACTAATTCAGAGTAAAAAAAAAAACCAACAGTGGTATTTCAGTATGACTGAAATGCAGAACATGTTCAAATTCATATTAAATAAAGCAATTATTGTTTATTATTGAAGTACCAATTGATTATTAAAAACACATTTATTGAGGCCGGACCACAAGGTAACAGATACGTACCTCTGGCATAGTTGCGAAACCTCAGTAAATAGCGATTATTAGAAACAGATTTATTGAGGCCTAACGACACCATAAGATGTGTATCAGTTACAGAGCTCTTAAAACCCGATCAGTATGTTCTTAAGCCATTTTTACTGAGGGTTTATAGCTCAGCAGTAAGGCTACATGTCTTCATTTAGGGTTGTTAAGCCACATGGAATATCATCTTAATGCTCATGTGATACTCAACTAAGGTAGCGTTTGCAGGGAAAAACCCTATGAGAACCAGGAAAAATCCCAATCATTTTCCCACTTCCAAACCCACAGAATGGAGCTATCTGACCTGTTGTGGAATCTTTCCATTCATCTTTGAACGCCTCTTTGGGTGGAACGTGTGGACCACGGGTGATCCGAGGACATGACCACGTGACCCGCGGAGCTGTGTCCACCCCGGTGCCCGACAGCACGAGCGGAGCACGTCCTCCTGCCCTCAGCCAGGCAGCTCAAACGCCGGCTGCGCTTTGACCAGCTTCCCTCAACCAGCCCCGGTGCTCCCTGGGGGCCTTCGCTGAGCCTCTCTGTGTCAGCGCTGCTGTTGTAAATTGACTGTAATCAAAGCTGCAATGACACTGAAGTTGGGCAGAGACCAACTACTGCCTGGGCGGGGAGAGCAGCACCGTGAGATCAGCGCTGGCCTCAGACCACAAGCACACCAGGCAGAGGGTACCCCAGATGCGCCGCCCTTGCTTATTCACAGAGAACAAATCCCCTCCCATCGCTCCCTTCATAGATGCTTAGAGACTTGCCCGGTAAAGCCACCCTTCCTCCCGTCCTCCCCTGCCAGCCCCCTCAGCACATGCTTCTGCTGCCAGACCTGACGTCTCCATCCCACACACATGGGATACCAGGCTGCAGCATAGACACTGGAGCCACCCCAGCACCGACCGAGCCTTTCCCATCTCTCAGGATGAACACGGGAGCCCATCTCCCCAGAGTCACAGCCAGCAGAACAAAGAAGCAGTATGAAAACTACAGTCAGAGTGAAGGCAGCGATTTTGCTCAGACCATGCAGAACGGCTGGGGCAAAGCCCCGGGGAGAAGAGAGGTCTGCTCCTTTTCTTTCACCATGCCTTAAGACCTCCCAGCCTCCCCTCCGGAGGAGGAGGGGAGAAAGGAGCCCAGATTACTGACGAACTCCCCTAGCTCCAGTCTCCTCTGTTCAAATTTATATATTCCACTACAGGTGACATCATGATTGCTGGAGTCTGACAGGTGATGCTGTAAAATGCATGAAACCATAAAAATTTCAACAGCAGCAAGCTCCATTGCCGCTACATCTGACAGCACTTAGCTGCCCAGCTAACACAAATATTATAAAAGCACTCGGGAAAGAAATCCAACCTGCCTGACCTCAGTTTTGGACTAATAAACAGTACGGCATGACCAGATTTCACCCGCATATAATAAACAGACAGCTTTTAAAGAAACCAAAGCAGGGTGTTGGTAGGTGTAAAGCACTAAGGAAAGAGATGAGTTAAAAGTGGGCAAAGTCATTGCTGAACGCAGAGGGCTCAGCTCCCAGCCCGTTTTGCTTTCTGCCTCTCCGTCTCTCTACCAGAACTGTCTTAGGAGCTGCATAGCTATAGCTGCAAAAAGATGTTACACAGCCAGACCAGGGGTGGGTGACTGCCTAAACCGCGTCAAAGCACCTGATGTTCATGCCTGCCCTCTCCACAGGCAAAGACTGAGTAATCTGGTCTCCAAAACCTGGACAGTAAGTGAAACCAAGAGAACTATTCCCCTTTCTTTCATCACTAGATCTTAAGAGGCCACGCATTTGCTTTCTATTTCTTTCTGCTGTGAGGTCCCTCTGGTCTCCCCAGAGGAGGAGAGCACCTTGCCTTGGCTGCGTGGAAAGTCCTTTCTGAAGGAGGACACCCATGTGGGCAACAGCCTCCCAAAGCCACCGAGGTGAGTCAGGCAGACAAGGGCTGATGGCCCCACCAGGGCAGGGATTTTCAGAGCAGACAAGCTGAAATGGAACTTCAGCTTCTCCGAGGATAACTGGTTTGCTTGGGCCACTTCAGGATTAGTCAGATAGACAGACGGGCACAAGGAGTTTGTCACCTGCCAACTGGCCACCCCAAAAGCTTTCCGAGCAGAGGTGGGGACCCTTGGGAACCAACACTGGCTGTTCTTAGACACCTCTCAGAGACCCTTTGGATAACTGTTCCAGGGAGACCTTATAGCACCTTCCAGTACCTGAAGGGGGCCTACAGGGAAGCTGGGGGGGGACTTTTTACAAGGGCCTGTAGTGACAGAACAAGGGCTAATGGGTTTAAACTGAAAGCAGGGAGATTTAGATTGGATATCAGGAAGAAATTCTTCCTGCAGAGGGTGGTGAGGCCCTGGGACAGGTTGCCCAGAGAAGCTGTGGCTGCCCCATCCCTGGAAGTGTCCAAGGCCAGGCTGGATGAGGCTTGGAGCAAGCTGGTCTGGTGGAGGGTATCCCTGCCCATGGCAGGGGGTTGGAACTAGATGGTCTTTAAGGTTTCTTCCAACTCAAACCATTCTGTGATTCCCCACAGGGTCCAATTTCCAACACACCCTGCACCCATGCACTGGCCACCATCCCCCCCCAGTATAGCCCAACCTGCCTCAGACTGTCCCAGCATCCAGGGCCACTGGAGTCTGTGCCCAGCAAACAAATGGGCACCCAACCCATTTGGCACCTGTGCCAAGAAGTGCACCTGAAATCCGGTTTGCTGTTAAGATTGTAGTGACAGTCTATTGAGACAGGCACGCAACAGATGTTACTATAAATACACATATAGCTCCATTAAATCCCCCTTTATTCAAATGATTGGAGGGCTGGCTTTGAGCTCTTGCTTTCATGGATGCATATACACGAGGGGGAGTGAGTCGAGCAGCAGGCACCAATGGGGCTGCTTGGCTCTGGAGCTGTGTTACCAGGCAAAACAAACATCATCGTCAAAATCACATTATTATCCACACAGCTACAGTAATTGGCAATGATGGTCAGCCCTCTTAGTACAGCTTTAGATAGTACAGATAGGCGTGTCATTTTTTCAACCAAAGAGAAAATGTTATTGCAAAATTATCCTCTTTCTATTGAACTAACTAGTGATAGATCCAGCAGATTTTTCAAACAATGTTTAGCCACTAGAAAAATATGCATAATGAAAAAAATGAGAAGTGCACTCACTGGACTGAGTTTCAAGCTTTTTCACATAAATGGCTCCCTATTTTTCAGTCAGATTTATCAGAACTGACATCAACTGATGGAAAGGTGATGGCTACAGACAGCAATTAAAAGCACCTGATACAGACCAATTACGGGACAGCAATTTTTAGGTGAGGAACATCAGCCCTTTCCATACTATAGGACAGGACAAATTGCTCCCAGGTAGGCCTTCATCTTTCCTGCTCCAGTTCTTTTAAGTCTCTAGTTCACCAGCCAGATCCAGCTACAAAAGCCCCAGATCACGCATTTTTACAAATACAAGCAGACATTATAATGATTTAAGTGTGGTCTTTGCAGTCACCTTCATGCAGAGTCAGAAAGATACTTATGCGCCTAATGTCAGCTAAAATAAAGTGCATGTCCTGATGCCCATGGGAAGTTTCCTGCCTAATCCCTCCCTGGCTCACATCTCACACCTCCCTGCTGCTTCTCCATCGCAAAATGTGGTGGAAACTGCTAACGGGACTTCCCAGAGTCGCATCACTTCCAACTTGGGTTGCATGCGGGCTCAGCTTCAGCACGCTACAGAGCTCTTACCAGGAAACGAGCTCTCCCCAGCTAGCACAGGAGAGCACCTCTGGATGAAGCGCTCCATCTCCTGCTGCTGCCAACCTCTCTGGATAATTTCCTGAACAGGACACGAGCCCAAAGGGAGCAGGAGCAGCTGCGCTGAGCTCCCTATGGACAGCACAGAGCCGCAGGAGTCCCAGTTAATTCATATCAAGCCAGGAGATGGCACTCCACAACATGCAGAATAATGCCTGGGCTTTGCATGCCCCAAAACCTCCCTTTTGTGCCTACCAAGCAGTTTCTTCCCCCCACCAGCATCTCCTTGAGGCATCAGCTGTAGCACCTCTGTACCAGGCCGGCGGGGAGGTCACAGCAGCAAAGAGGACTCAGCCACCAGCCGCCATCCTACACCTGCAGCAGACCTAAGGCAGCACCTGGTTCCCAGCAGCTCCAGTTTGCAGCCTTAGGGTTTCTGTAATGCAATCCCCCTCTTTTTTTATGGAATAGGCAAAAAAGTAATAATAACTGATCATAAAAAATCAAAATCGTTTACCTTTCAGGAGGCAACTCAGTGCAGGCTATTACAGGGCAATTTGGTACATCATAAAGTTTCCTATTAGAACAGAAAACAGGGCTGCTTGCATGAGCTGCCAATTGGAAATAAAATAGTAGTGGGGTCGTGATCATTAGCACCGCTTTTTCTGTTAAGTTTGCTTTCCATTGGGGTGGGAAGAGGAGGGAGATTGAGGTGCAGGTGAAAGCAGATGAGAACGATCTGGAAGACAGGAGAGACGGGCAGAAGGCAGCTCTTCATGCAGGGTCTCTTCTTGCACCTTTTGCATTTACAGTGGAGAGCCCCCCAGAGTGATGGTGGATGCGGGATGAGTCCCCAGACCACAGAGGGGTGTCCAGTCTCCCAAGGTACACGACACCACAGCAACAGCAAAAGTAAGAGCAGCTCAGAAGAGTGGCAACTCATCTGTGCCACTCAGGAACAGAGCATATGTTTGGCCAAAGAAAGTAATTACTGAGACAAAGCCAGGCCAGAATGAGAGCAAGCCGGGCTGTTACTGCGACTCGCCACGTTGCAAATCAAGACCCCAAAGTGCTGGTGTTCACAGGCATTTCTCAGCACATTTCCCTTTGCTGTTGGCTATCTTTGACATTGATCCTGTGCCTCTTATGCTTCTCCAGTTACCAGTTGTATTGAAGTGCATGCAAAGCATCCAGCAAAGCCCAGTTTCCTGCCTGCTGTATTACAACAGCCAGAAACATCTTCCCTGGGCTTGTCTGTGTGTGGCACACTAAAACACAGCCCCACGTTACATCACTGAAGTGACATGACCAAGACCACAGAGGACAGCGGTGGCAGAGGCAGGAATGATGTCTGGGCTCTTGAGATTGTGCCTCCTAGGACGTCCTGAAGCTGACATCCCAGTCCATAAGGAGAGCAGCACAGGAGGAAGGCTGAAGCATTTTGCTCCAGGAAAGCAGCAATAGACCTGAAGGCAGCATAAATAATGCTTTTATTTCAGTGAAGGAGACAAAAAGCCTCTTTCCTCTGTTAGAAGTTTCATTATGCTGATGCTCACGCTAATGGTGCGCTTCCCCGGGTGACTGCTTGGTGAGACGGAGGGATCTGCTCACATCCACGCTGCGGCACAACAATGGATCCCTGTCACATAAACCACAAACACCATCACAGAAACTGGACCGTGGAGATCAGAGTGCATCAGCTTAGAGTCTGGGGCAAAGAGGCCACAAAGAGCCGTGGAGCCCAGGCCACGAACCAACAGTAGGCAATAACAACATGATCTGTTTGTTAACATTCATCCCACGGTTCCCATAAAACCCTCACACCCTCTCGAGAGCTCTGTCCTATCGCATTATTCCTTGCAATTTATTAAGACAAATTGGTCCAGCACAGCAGTTGGAAAGTGACTGAAACCAGCAGCGCTGTCTCCATCTCGTGGGGAGCTGAAACCCAGCCAACACCGTGTCACTGCTCGCTCAACAGACCCGCGGTTCCGCTACCTCCCCATTTCTTCCCTTGGCTTCTGGGTGTTCTGCCTATCAGTTGCTTGCAACGTCCGATTCCCGCCTGTCCTGGTATTGCAAGCACCTCACACCTTGGTGTGCCAGTGCTGTGGGGACGGCCACCCACAGGAGGGCAAGACCACGGGCAGGAGGAAGCCACCCACAACTGCACGTGGGAAACCTTTTGCCAGCAACAGCAACATCTGCACCAGGAGCATCTGCTACAGCCATAGCCATCACTCTCTTCCGGTCCTGAAACCTCCAACAGTCCTCACACAACCTTTGTGCCTCTTCAGCTAAGGGCAGACAGTGCTTTTACAGCAGAAAGAGGGAGAGGGCATGCGGGCAGGGGAGGCAGCATAGCTCCATAGTTCACGGAGCTGCTGCCTGGCTTGGCTTTCATTTGCCTTCACCTCTCAATCGAAAATGTGAAAGTTAGGTCCCCTGCCAAGGTGCAATGTGTCCCAGATGGGCATCGCCACCTCCATCCCCTGGAGCTCTGCAAGCTGGCACCTTGCGGGGGCATCCTGACACCTGCAACTGCTTGGACGTGGGAAACACAAGCAAAGCTCACACCATGGCACACTCAGAGTTTCCAGCAAGCAAAGCACCTAGAAAATAAGTGAGTTGCATGGTGAGATTTTTGGTATCTTCCTGGCAGAATAATGTGGAGATTCACTGACGAGGATTTCTGCTGCACCACAACAACACTGCTCTGACCAGGACGTGTGAAAATCCACCCCGTGCCAACAACCCATATGGCCCAAATGCTGAAAGCCCCAGGTTTCCATCACATCTACTCTCCCTTGCCTTTGCAAACCCCATTAGATGGTTACAAATACTGGGAAGCATTAAAACTGCTGGTCTTGTGGCCACCGCAGCCAAAGAGCTGGGCTGTGCATGCTCCTCCCGTGCACGCACACACAGCTCTGCAAGCCGACAGCGGATCCGCTCCCCAAATACCAGCTGGACGTGACACTCAGATGGGCCGATCTGTTGATACTAAAGCCAGAAAGGTCAGCACAGAGGTTGAGCACTGAGGTGAGTGTTTGATTAAACCAGGTTGGTGAGGGTTTTTCAGGGATCTGTTGGGGATGGAAGTGAAAGCTTTATGGAGTGCTGGAGGGTGCTCCTGACAGCACTGGAGACGACACGGATTTGGCACTGGCTGCAGCAGTGTTCTTCTCTCGCCATCTGATATCCAAGCTGCAAAGGCCTTGGGGTGACTGCTGAAACTTCCCTACATAACATTTTTGGTTTTATGTTCCATTGTATCACAACGAGCCTTGAATCTTGTTCCACACAAGGAGCCGTTCACATTCATTCTTAACATTTTCCAAAAAGATTTAGCTATCCACTGATTAAGCCCCACCTCCAGCCCCCCTTGTACAGATATGATAGCCCATAACAGAGTTATTAGCCAATAGCAGGTACTCCGTGATACAACTTTCAGTCATAGTCATCTTCTATGACCAGGACTCATTGCTTAAACCTTTTCTTTTCCTTCTACCCTGCTTCGATTTTGGCTTTTCTTATTAATTAAATGGCAAGTTTAAATAGCCCAAGATTGAATTATAAGCCTTGTTTAGAGCAAGCAGAATGATCAGAGCAAAGAGTGAAAGCTATATATGTAATATATACATATACTTAAGATACAGAACTTTGCTTCCAGACGTTTGGAACAAATTAAATAGAGGATCAAATTAACTAGTGATTGAATTAAGTGGAAAGCATCTCATTACCTAAAAGACGGAAACATGTGTCATTTTAAAACAGCTAAAAATAAAGCAAGAATGGGTCGAAATGAAAAGCAGGAACCTTGCAAATGTCAGCCAAATCTGGGCTCTGTTGAGCCCTCCAAATGTGAAGGCTGTAAATAAGGTGGGTTTTGCTGTATAGCCAGAGCTGCTGGGAAATGATGGGCTTGCAAAACAGATGTTGCAAAAAGGAGCTGCTGCACATCGCATTTCATACATTGGCAATCAAAGAAACATGTGCAGGGTGAAAGGGGCCTTATTCACGGACCACAGCTTAGCAGGAAGGCTTTGGGATGCCCAGAACATTGTCTTCTCTCACAAGCAGACGCTGGATCTATCACTCGGTTGGAAATCCAGAGTAACTCCGCTTACTCTGTCAAGTGGATGAACATTTCACTGTCAGTCAACATCTTTAATTTTCTCCTGCTGCGCACTGCCCAGAGAGGTATTCAGTCAGACTGAATTTCAACTATATTTCACAAAGAGGACCAAGCCTGGTGATACACATCTTTTTAATTCAAGATTAAGACATCTTGTTGCTGTCTTAATTCAGCACCTTTATTCAAGGGCTTACTCTCCTGTTTCCCAGGCACTTAATTTCCCTGGAAATAGATGTGAAAACCAGAGAGATCACTCAGATCTAGTCTTCTGTTTCATCATGAAAGAATCGAGATCATTTCACATGTTTTTCCCCTCCTGTGATATTGATGCTCATCTTCCTTCCTGCTCATCTGGACCTTACAAATTCCCATCACTTCTCTCCCTGACACAACATTTCACTTAGCGATGCAGCAGACGGAAATTGTACTGAGCTGCCACAGAGCGCAGGAAATCAGTTTTTCACCCCACCAAACTCCAGTCCCAAATTCAGGATGAGGAATAAGGCCTTTAGCCCTTTCCTATCTAATGTCGTATTTTTTTCCTTTTGTTCCTTTTATATATCACATTTTGACAAATGCAAGTGGAACTTTTCCAAGATAAATAACGTTATCTTCGCAGAACCCTATGGCACCCCATGGCAACTCATTATTTTTCAATTAAATTTTCTGTTCATTGGTAGTTCCTCCACTTTAATTTTCTGCCATTTGTTTACTGAAGAACGAAATGCATAACACAAAGCCCTATAAAAGTCAGACTAAGTTAATTAAATGTGAAACTGGGAAACCCTAACTTTGCCTCCAGAGCAGTTTTATCATGAGATCTCCTTTAAAATGTCACTTTTTGTAGGAATTCATTTAGACATTTGCAACCACTATTAATTAAATGTGCGGTCTCTTCACAACTCACTCCAAAAGACACTTAAGCAGTATTTTGTAACAACTGATTGTAAAAAGAGAGTCCACAAGACTCACAATGCCAGATAAAGGAAATATTTTTCAGTCAGACCAGTACTTTTAGACTCCTTACATGTTTCCGAGTTGCTTCAGCCGAGTGCAGGATACCGAAGTACCAGTTGGGAAGTGATGCACCATATTGTTTTCCTTCTATTGTCAAGACCTGAGTTCAGTCCTTACTGGGACCAAGGGTTTGATCGACTACAAAGCTGTCAAGCACGTAGGCTTTTATCAGCCGTTTTACATACTAACAAAAATACTCTGATTAGGATCTGCCACTAGCTGCACACGGCACATCACATGGATCAAGAAATGACTGCACAATAGATGTCAAAAATTAATGAAGACACAAACCTTGGCTGATGACGTTCCTAGACAATGTCAGAAATCGTTTTTAAGAAACAGTATTCAACATTTGCATGCCCCTCTCCATCTGATCTAGACGTCCCAGATAAATCACATCTTCTAAGTACCTGTTTCTCTGCATGGGTGAGAGAGACACTGGTATCTTCTCAGATATGGTTGTTTACACTGGAAGTCATTCTATCTGTTCAGGTGAAGCCCATCCTCAGTCTCGGGGTGGGATGTCCATCCATGGAAACACGCACCTTCATCCAACCCTAAGAGAGGTATGTAAAATAGGTGAGATGAATCACCACTTGAAAGCGCCAATTTCCCATCACTGTTTGTAGCAACAACCCACACAGTTTCCAGAGGCAAGTCACCAAATTTTAGGCTGAAAGCTGGAGACAAATTATTCCAATCTAAGAGTAGAATTTGACAGAATTTGCCAGAATTTGCCATGTTAGAAATAGCTTTCCAGTGCTAAAAGACTCCCAGCTTGGAATCTGAAACTCCAGATTTCTTTCTAAAACCACCAACCATTCTGACGAGGAAACGAAAAGAGCAGTCTGTTTCTGAGAGACACAAATTAAAACCAACACGCATGATTAACGCAGAACTATCAAGCTGGATAAACGTCTCCACTTCCATATCCAGAAGCTAGTTTTGACAAAACCGAAGCCAGAGCTTCACAGTTTTGTTGGGACAAATTTCTTCAAAAAGGAGACGTACTGATTGCACCTATAAAGGTTTGTCCCAGGTTCTTACTGCAGGAATTAGCAACCCAAACTCCAGCTCGATGGGCAGAAGGTTTATCCTGGTAGGAGCAACACTCAGAGGTCTGGCTGGAGCGTATCGCATGCACTGGAGTGTGCGCTTGATCTCTCAGCTACTGACCTCCGGGGAGGCAGTGCCTGAGACAGCAGCACCTTGAGGCAGGTGCGAGTGAAAGGCAAGCGTGACGGTGTTGAGGTGAGCTTTACATCTTGCGCAAGGTGAGAGAAGCACAGTGTCAGCAGCTAATAAGTTTATAACGGGGTTTCTTCCTCAAGCCAAATTCAGCCCAGATTTATAAGTCCCCCATACCACTCTGAACTTTCCGACACTCCTCCTGAAACGTTTCATTATTGCTCAATTACTGTCATGTTCTCTTAAGGACCTGGAAGGGGGAGAAGGTCTCCAGTTGGAGACCAGATGCCATTTCCACAGATACTCACAAAAGGCAATAAATAATCCATTCACCCTTCAGAAACAGGCTTTGAGGATACGATAAGGTAAAAAAAAGTGACAACTGTGATATGTTCTGTGTGTAATGGAAACTAAGCAGAAACTAAGATGTTACATCAGTGGCAGGGCACCTTTGGCTTGTAGCAGGACCAGACTGACTGTACCCTGGAGGTAACAAAAGCAGAAATTCTCCACAGCCTCAGCAAAGCACTAACACCGGTCACACCGAAAGACACCAAACATCAGGGCTGTCCACCCACCAGCAGCGGACGTGCCCAAAACACGCCTACAGCAACAACTGGCAGCAGCTTGTTCCAGGCACCCATGGTGGGCTGGCCACAGAGCGGGAACGATGCACCACGCAGGATGTTAACCGTGAGAGCATGAACCTGCACCAACGCTACAGGACACACTTAACATCTGCTCACAGGCAGGCACTCAGCACCCACCTAAGCTGAGCTCTGGAAATTGAGTATTTTCCAGATCTAAAAGCAGGTTTGACCTCTTGTTATAAGGTCTGGGTAGCCTGGACTTGAGGCACCACAGCCCACTCCAGCGCCAATGTCTTAAATTCAGTATCCTTATCCAGAAGACACAGGGCTCATAGATCCTACTGGACTTAAGCCCCACCCTTGGCTAGGTCTTGGTTTTAGGACTCGTGAATCCACTGACAGCTCTCATGCATTCACTGGACAGACACTTCCAACAGCACATTATCATCCAAAACGTTCTTTCTGCTTTGATACTTGTAACAAGCCTGTTTGTACATATGGAAACCACATTATATATTCCAGATGGAAATTCATACTCTATTTCAGAGAAGGAAACGAGAGCTATTTCATACTAGATGCATAATTTGTTGTGTGAATATGAAATACGTGACTGCCTCACATGTTATGTTGTGAGCTAATCATAAAAAAATATAATGAAAAAGGTCCCATCTGTCTCTAAATCCTATAATCCAACTGTTCTCAGCTAACTCCAGCTCTGCCAGTACCTGGTATGCATACAGCAAGGAGAGTTTTCTGTGCCAGGGAAATACTGAAAACCAGAAAAGCGTGTACAAAGCCACAGCTAAAGTTTCCTCCGAGGCAGTAAGAAAATGTCTCGGAGAGAACAGAGACCTTATGACACCTCTTCAGCTGACTGAAGTCATTCCCCAACTCTTCAAATTGTTCTTGACCTGCCTTTTTATCTGGGCTACCCTATAATTATCATCTTAACATCATTTCCCGCAGTTCCCTGAAGAGCCTTAATGGGATCACTGGGAAAGATCCAGCTACACATTAGAAAGTGTGGGGGCAAAGTGCTGTCCCCAGAAGACAATGGGAATATTGCCACTCACGTCGGCAAGGCTGCGATTTCAAAACGGAGTTTGCTGGCCGCAGAAGCATCTCTGCCGTGCTAAGGCAGTAGGTCTGTGGCAAACAGCAGGAGGTTAGTCTGACAGGCTCAGTGTCTTGTATCATGGTCTCATTTATCTACAACCAAACCCCTGAGCCTGACCATACTGTTCTACTGCGATACCACCATGGCAGCTCCTCCCCTGGCATCTACAGGACCATTTTTGGAGAACTACTCCATAGGAGCTAGCAATATTTGTCTGTTCCTTTGTACTTACTTTCAGTGTGTGACTGCAAGTGCTTCAGCCTGCTCACCTCAAAAAATAAATGGCAGCAGGAGGTGTTACCAAGTTCCCAGGACTGTTAGGACATTTTCATCTAAAGGCACCAAAAAGAAGCCCCAACTCTCAGCTGGCAGCTCGCTGCCATTTTTCACACTTTCAGTCTTCCATATTAACAATTCCAGGTTGTTAGGTGGTTTGGGGTTGGGTTTGGACCTAATGGTGGGCAAGGGCCATGAATGGGATGGGTGCAGGCTCTCCTGTACTTCATGTCGGTCACACGGTTGCTTGGAGTTAGGGGGTGCCAGACCTTTCGACAAACACAGTGGCTTCCACTCCTCTCCATTAACTCCATTCCTTCTCCTCCCCGCGGGGACCACTGGCACCCCTTCTGCGCCGTCTGAGGTGTTGTGTTCCAGCCACAGAAGCACGGCTACGCTCAACCAGTCATGGGGAATGGGTGCCGGATGGGGCCAGCAGCAAGGTGAAGGGGATCTGTCCCTCGTGAAGGATGGTGGCACTCCACAGCTGCCTCACGGGATCTCCATGCCCAGGACCAGATGGTGCAGCTCACTTTAAAGCGTTCTTTTTTAACCTCAAAGAAACTATTACCAAACAAGAGCCCTTTTATTGCTATGCCAGTTTCGAGCCATGCTGGAGTTCTTAAACATCTGGGCCTGGGCCGCTGCCTTTTAAATTTAACCGGTCCATCAGCAATTGCATTCCAGTAGTATGAGTTGTGTCTGTCTCTCCCCAGGCCTGCACTCCGTTTCCCCATCAAAATAGGACTCATTTACCATCACCTCCTTACGTCTCTTTCCCTATCTTTCACGTGAAGTCTGGCAGATATGGTGTGGCAGAGGCTCTCTCCCCCGAGGGCTCCTACTCAGACCAAGGAAACACACGGAGGGCATTAGCAGGGAATTTGTTAAATATGACTTCTAGGTGAACATGGGAAGCAGATCTTGTTATTTAGGTGGGAAAAACAAACATGACCAAAAAAAAAAGAAAGAAAAAAATAATGTCATAACCACCACGCAATTCCCTGCAGCCCTCACCAAATGAACCTGCACAGAAAATTCCCTCTTGGCCCCAGGTTTGGAGACTGAGTGCAACAGTCGGACACCGAAGAGAACGTGATGCCTTCAGAGGGTCTGAAGTGAGCTGCTGCTTACCCCCTGCCATGATGCAGGCTCCAGCACCACAGAGACATGGAAGAGCTCCCCAAGCCACCAGAAAGGCAAATAATCCTCAAGGGAGAAAACTATTCCTTCCTGATCTCAAAGGTGAGCAGAAGCAGCCAGGGAACACTGAATTTATATGAATATGATACAAATAGTGATCTCTTTTCAAACCCCCTGGAGATACCAACAGATTAGGTATGATTTTCAAGCCCCAGGAATTCTACTACTGTGTCTCACAATCCTTTCATAAACTTAGCAGACTTCAACTTACAGCAATCCCCAAAGCAACCCCAGGGTACCTGGGCCCTTTTAATCACAACAATTCACTAGAATTCCTAGTGACAGGGATGTCTGCGATATTTCCCAGGTTCTTTCCAATTTCTGTGCCTCCAAGCTGTAGATCCCAGATTGTCCCTACCAAACAGCAGGCACTTGCCTCAGCTCTCCTCATCCAGACAGGAAAGGCAGCCACCAAAGCAGTGAGACCACCAAAATCCAGATCATCTTCTAGTCGTTCCTCTCCACAGTTGAGTGTGATGACACTCTACCTTCGATGCCATAGTTAAGTCCCCAAGTTTAATGGGATGAATCTTTGCCACCCTACAAATTTAACCCACTTACAGGATTACACAAGAGCAGTTGCCTGGATTAAGATAATTAAGTCTTTAATCCATTTAACTAGGCCATGCAGATCACTGTAACCTAACCTCTTCTTGAGGATTCATCACCCCACCACCTTCCGACCTGGATCTTACCAGCACAGCACTTACACCATCCCTTTAGAGGGTTCCAAATTAACAGTTACTTCAGGGCTTGATTCAGAGCCAACTGCAGCCAATTAAAGACAGGTACACTTTAGCAGGGTTTAGATCTGATCCTTTAGGACCTTTTTTAGTTACAAACCATGCAAATGTTTTAATCAAGAGGTCATACACTAATGGATTAAAAATTACCCTGTAAGTCTCTTGGCCAACCAGACCACATGGACACGTTTCTGAGAGGATCTGTCTTCCACCACATAGTGACTGACACCCATGAATTCTGCCATCTTTCTTGAGAGAAAGGTAAATTAGCAACGATGTTAATTTACACCTCTCAGAGATCTCTCCAAGCCCATTTGCCCTGTGCTTCCTGTGCCTCCTCGCCCGGAAATCCCCCCAGAGTGGGCTGTGTCTGCTTACTGCTGACAGCAACAACGTAAGAACAACCTGCAACATGGAAAAGAAGGGGAAGGGGGGGGGGAGTGGGGGGTGTGAAGGTGTATGGCTGGCCCCATGTTTCACACACCTTTGGGAAATTGATCAACTCTGGTCTCCAGCTTGCTTTAGTTCCGTTTTTGAGCGCCGTGGGGACAGCTATTGCCTTCTCCGTGATTTCCAAGTCCTCCCCCAGCTGCACCAGCACGCAGCTAGAGCTGTTAGATACCAACAAACTGAAAGCAGCAACAGCAGCGTTTGCTGCGGCCGGCTTCGCTCCTGGCTCTGTCACCTTTTCTCTTTACTTGGTTGTAAATCCCTCCTGGATCTTTTTAAACACAAGGGGTAGGGAGGGGGAAGAATCCCTCCGGCTAATGAACTAAGGTTAAAACAAAGCATCTCATTCAAGAGCTGTTGTTTGCCTTGGGAGGCAAACACTGGCTTTTACAAACAGCAGACGATGTCCTGGGGATTTTGGGTGACTGCTGCAACATTTTCTAGCTGGATAGTAAACAGCCAGGTAACCACTGACACCATCATGACGCAGGGTTTGAGGTTCCTCCCCTTTTCCCTGGCGACCATAAGCCAAGATCCTACCAGAGAAACAAGTGATTTATCACAGCAGGGGGGCCTCATTAAGATTTATTACCAGCCCTTAGCCCAGGAAAACTGATTCCAGGAATCATCCAATATACCAGAATTAACAAGACAGCCCCTCAGATGGAACCATACTATCCAAATCCCTTTACGCTGACCTGCAGTCCAGAAACACTACGACAGCCACAGCAGCTGCCCAACATTAACAGATATCTGCAACTTCTAACAAGAATCAGGCACAGAGCAGTTCCAAACCCCAGCTATAAAACTGATGAACTGAGGGGAATACCACGAAGAGAAAGAGGAAAAACACAACATCGTAATATAGCTATTTGATTGTGATTTATGTTCCATTCCACCTTGCCTTATCATAGCTAAGCCTGTCAGGAGAACAACGCTGCACACAGTGTGTACAATGGCTTTTGGTTCTGGATGTGTAGCTCTGCTGCCTCGTATGTCTGGAACCAGCACTATAGACAGTCCTGCCACACAAAACCAACACTCACTCCCATCAAGAAAGTGCATATGCAACTGTAGGATGCAGTGATGGCACCTGCTTGGCCACACAGCACTGCCCACGCTCCCAAAGTTTCCCTACAGCCTTGAAATGTGTACAATATAAACCCTGGCATCGATCCCCTCGAGAGCACCGCTGCCTTGGCTGCCCTGAGCTCTCCATCAGCAGTCACAAGCAGACTCCAGTGCACAGACAGCTGGGAGAGAGAGAAGGTGCTGCCTGGCACTGAGCTGACAACCAGATCATTTTCCCAGTTTTAAGAACCAGTCTTTTCACTGTTTTGTTTCAAAGTGAGCTTTTTGTTGGCTTGCCTAAAAGCCAGTCATGTTTTCAAGTAAAATGACTGAACATAGAAGTCAGAAATAACCCCAAAATGAAGCAAAATATTGGGGTAAAATGAAACAATTCTGTTGTCCTTATATTATTTTGTTTCCCAGGACAACATCATAAAACAAACAAAAAATCACCACACAAAAACCCCAGCAACCTCTGTTTAGCATGACCACTCTTCCTGTACTTCATGATTTCTGATCTGGCCAGTCACAACCTGTATCTGTATTTCCTACACCTACCCCTAACATGTTGGAGGGAGACCTAATGTGACTACTGACAGCATCAAACTGGAGTGCTCTGAACTGTCCCTGCGACAGGTAACCAGCTCTCCTCGTGTAGACCCAGCCCTCTGCTTTGCAATTAAAGTCACTTTAAAAAGGTGCAGAGCCCGGAGCAGCTACTGCCTTTCCGCAGTGAAAGAACTGGTTTTGCAGTGAGCTCAGTAACACAAGGGAAAGCTGCCCAGTGTGTGAAAAGATCCAGGACACCAGTTTTCAGTTTGTTTTTCCCATCAGTGTGTAACGTTATCCGGCTCACACACGGCTGAACTAGAGCATCCCTTCCAGGAAGATATCCAGGTTCAAGGTGTAGCATCCAAGCCAGAACAAATTCCCCCCTTGCCTTGGTCAGCTGCTCCACTGGGTAATTATCGTGTTGCTCCACACTTGTCTTATTTCCAACCTAACTTCAGCTTCCATCCACTAGATCTTCTATCTGCTACACATCAGCAACCTTCTCCTGGTGCAAGCATTACCCACCACGACCATACTGCTTCCAAACCCCTCCAGCAAGCCAAACAGACTGGGCTCTTTAGGCCTGCCTCTCATTCCAGACCTTGGCTCACCCCACTGCAGTTGAGGTGTCCTCCAACGCACATCCAAGACGGGAACAAAAACCATCATGCCGCCTGTAGGGTCATAAACTGTGCTTTGCCAACCAGCATTACTCAGTGAAATTGCCCCGGCTGCAAACACCCACCTGCTAGAAATTGGGTGTGTCAGCAGGGGGGTCCCAGGCTCTGGAACTCCTCAAAAGCTTCCATGAGCAGCCAGTTGCAAACATTTCCTTATGACAATTGTTCATCACCTCACGAGTATCTGGTGATCTCCACTCCCTTTGTGAACAAGGTCTGTTCTCTGCCACGGGGCTGTGCAACGCCCGTGAGAGCTGTGTGTGCTGTTTGAGATGGTTTCACTCAAAATGGCACCTGTCCCTGGGGAAGACAACAGTTCTCCAAACAAACGGCTCATTCCTTTGGCACTCGCACGAGAGGGGTCCGAGGAACGGTTTTCTTCAACAAAACTCTCTCTGGGTACCACTGACAGCCCGAACTTCCAGTCACAGCACGCTGAGGTAAAAGTCCAAGGAATGCCATTCCTTCTTGGAGCCGATTCCTTTGCTGTCAAATCGCTGTCCAAAGAAAACACATTAAAATCAATGCCTTTAAAAATCACAAGCCCTGAAAGAACGCACTCTGCAAACAGAGATGGTCAATCCAAAGCGGTTCATGAGGCAACCTCCAGCTGCCGGGCTGCCCATCACGGTATCACCCGCAGTTTTTCCCCTGTGAAATATTGCTCACCTTGCTGGAGCCAGCGGGCTGCTGCTCATTTGCTCAGGCAGCACTATACAAGCGTGGGGCAGGCTGCGCCTCGCCGTATTTGTTCTGTCCGGAGAAAGGCAAATCCATCCATTGACTCGGGCGGCCTCTCTGCAGAAGGCACATGCTGATGGAGGGGGTTCAGTGCTTCCCCTCCGGCTGTGCCGGTGGTCTGCCGAACCAGGCTTTGCTGTCTCAGCAGCAGCTGTAATTATGGAGCCTAAGGAAGCAGATAAACAAGGAGTTGAATGATTTTGTGAGTGAATTTAGGGACTGTGATAACAAAGACAGAAAAGCACTGCAGCCAGGCAGGGCATGGGGGAACACTGCAGTTTTTCATCTAGTTTGACCAAGGCATCTCAGCAGGAACCTGCTGAAACAGCCTTGACGCCGTGCACAGCTGAAGCAGCGAGCAGCCATCCTCTGCAGAGCTCCAGCGATCCCCCAGGACCCTGACCAGCTCTGCCAACAGCCCTGCAATCCCCTCTGAACAGCAGCACTGATTCTGGACTGAGCCCTCACTGAGCCTCCCATAACCCCCAGCGCTAAGGGCTACCACTCAAGCTACGGTCATACTCCTGAGACCTGAACCTTACACCTCGGGCTTCCTACATACCACCCCCTCTACCCAAACCATCTCCCTCCTAACCTACAGCAACCTTCCAGCCTATTCCTGACCTGCCAGTGTGCAGACTGCAACCTGCAGTGAACCACGGATCAGGTTCATGACGGAAGCAGCAGGGATAATTACTGCTTTAAATGGAGAGACAGTCTAGCTGCTAAAAGAAACTGTTAAGAGAAATGGTGGATTAGCTACTGCATGGTCTCTTCAGACCAGGAGTGGAAGAGATGTTTTAGCCAGAAATGAGTTAGTGAGCTCAACAGTGAGGTTAATGGATGAAATTTCATCATCTGCTATTCAGTAGGACCGTCTAGATAAGGCCGTAGGTGTTTCCAGCACTCGTATGTCCATATATCTGAACAAATGGATGAGGGAATAATAAAGAGTCTCTTCCAGGCCACTCGTAAGTTCAATTACGGGGAAGTTGGGGTAAGTTTATAAAACATTAGCATTTTCTCCTGTGTTTCACATGGAGGGAAGCCAGTATTGATCTCTATATTCAACACCCTGTATCACATTTCAGCACTTTCTGGATCAGATTACCAGCACTGACCTTCCAGTCTCATTCATCCCACTGCACAGAACAGCATGTCCATCGAGCGCATCTTCACTCAGGAGCAATGGCTTGAGCCCAGGCTGTCCTCAGGTGGCCTGGGCTATCCTCAGAGTCCCAGCATGACTGAAGGAAATATTGGCAGCGGAGAGGGTTTATGCTGGTGTGAGCAAATATCTGCTCCGTGAGCCAATTAAGTCCTTTGGGCAGGCAGCAGCAGCTTCACCCGCTCCCTTTGTGCTCACTTGATCGCCAGCAGAAGTAGTTTCTGCAGCAGTATTGGACTTGTGAAGAATCAACGTCTTTTACACCGTCAGCTGGGCACTGAGAGCTCCTGGTTCAGCAACATTTCTCTGATGCCTGTGAAGTAATTAGCAATAGCTCTTACCACTGTCCTCTAATGGAAGATGGCCTCATTAATTACATTACACTGAGTCAGCTTAGCATGTTCAGAGATATAAAAACACTGTTGGCCCTTCTTCCAAAATAAGCAGCAAACTTGTATTTTACAGACCCTTACACAAAGATCCCGTGCTAAAAGTACACCACCTTATGTTTAAACATTTTCTATCATGCCTCAGACTCTCTGAAGCTCTAAATATTCCCTACAAGAATCAGCTCACCTACTCCCGAACTGTCTGCACCAGATGAAACACTATGTGGTATTTTAGGGTATCCAGCAGAAAAAGCAAATGGATCTCGTTAAGAAGATGGAACGATCCTGCTTAGACTTTAATGAAGCATTGGTGTTAATACATACCTGCATCTCCTTAAAAGCATCGAGCCCTCAACAGTGTTACCGTATTTCACAGTATGACCTCTCCTGCCCGCACCCAAGGTCGCTGGTACAATACTCTCTCCGACAAGGAACCTCCTCTGCTGGCTCATCAGCTTCACCTAAATGAATGTGGTTGTTAATATCGACTAATCTACATATTGTTCGTGACATTAATGCCTTTCACTTATGAACCCCACTGTTTCCCAATGCCTCTGCTGTATAACGCAACACACTGACACCCCAAACGTGCAGGTGAGGCTGTTTAAGCACTTCCCAATAAACTGCGGTTAACATAGTACGTCACCAGGCCCAGGCTTGTCCCCTCTGACCTTAAATATATGAAAGAACGTATTTTAGGAGAGTTATCCCTATGGTTATCAGAGAAAGGTAGAAGGGTTGAACCACCTTCTTTTTCTCTGCTGACTTTTTAGGAAGCCTACAGTAAATAGGGATGGAAACCATCCCATGGCAACTACTATATGGTATAACTTCTTTAAGGGAGAAAAAATGGGTGTATTTGGGAAAAGAAAAATGTTTCTACTTAGCATTTTGAACATGTTTTGAAACGTTTAGAGTTTTCCTTCCTAAGCACATTTGTTTCAAAAAATCACCAGCATTTAATTTTTAAAGCGGGATTTAAATGGTTTCAGAGCAGGTTTCAGAGAGGCAAAATGAATCAAACCAAACATTTAGGGTAGTCTATTTATTCTGCTGAATAATCTTCCTCTTAGTGTGATCAGAAAGAAATTAAGAAACATTTTTTAGTTTAACAACTGAAAGCAAAAAAAAAAATCAATTATTCAGAGTTGTAGTTCTGAGCTCTTTTGAAAAATCTACCTTTTTTATATGCTTGAGATCATTTAAAGATATTAAGGACTACAGCTATGTGCCCCAAATTAAAGGGAGCATCAAAATACTAGATGCAAAATTAAGACTTTAAAACAAATCTCCATAAAAATCAGTGAAAATGTTTGACAGTTATTTATATGTCCAATAAAACAGGTGATTTTTCAATTAAAATGGAGATGATATAATCTTTCTTAAAAGTAATGAAAATGCAAATACCCAGTACTAGATAAATTAGGCTGGGAAACCACATATATACAGAAAATAGGTCATGTTGCACTGAGTGAAAGACAGAGGGAAAAGTGGAAAATTAAAGGCAAAAGGCAAACTGAACTCAAGTTCTTATTTCTCAACAGCATCCTTTTAAAAAAAAACACCACCCTTTAAGTTTTCTCTCCAAATACTGAATCAACAAGGAAAAGGGCACAGGGATCTGACCTTCTTTTAATAATATATTGGCAGTTTTTCCTTTGGAGGGAAAAACTTTTTGTAAGAGGAAAGACAAATAATCCCAACAAGATTAATAAATTTGTTAACAGAGTGAGCTGAAAAGGGAAGTACCACAAACCAGGACAGACCCTCTGTTTTTATTTTAGCACATTTTCTCTTTTCTTAAGAAAAAAGAAATGCATAAAATAATATTTGGAATACCACGGGGTGTTAGGGAAAACAGAGCCCACCCTGAGCTGCCGGGAGGAGCTCTGCCCCGCTGGGAAGCTGAAGAACGAAGCAGTGGAGAGGCAGAGACACAGTGGGGAGAAAACCCACTCTCCTCCTTTCCCTCTTGTTTTCACTGCTGTCTCAGAGGTCACTAGTGATTTAATTAACCAAGTGGTGTCTCCCAGGACTGCAAGGCTGATCCTGCTCTCGGTTATCCCACAGAAGAGTTTCAATGAAACTTCCATGGTGTTGAAACCATTTTGTGATGATCCAATTCCTGGGCTTCTGGCAGTGATGGGACCAAGCTAAAGCATCTCATCAACGTTTCAGGTAACCTGGACTGGAGGATCACAATTATTAGGGAGGGAAAAGTAGAGGTCCAAAATGGGCATCGCTGTCAGATGTGTTAGGGATCAGTCCTTGGGGTAGCGCATGCTGAACCCCCAGCCACACACAAGTTCTCCATGTGAACAGGGCACATTATCGCTCTGTACCAGCAACAGGTTGAATGAGGTGACAGTCAAGACTTCCCCTGAGTGTCTACAACATCAAAAATTCCCACCACACATGAAGAACTGGCCTATCCTTCAGTAACAGATTCACTTTTCAGAGAGGGCTTTTGCCTCTGGAAGTCCATCCTGAAATATGCCAGAAGTGAGAGCAAGAGGAGAATCAAACCCTCAGTGTTCAAGGAAAAGGATGTAGCCGCTGACAAGAAAGAGTTACTCTCTCTGAACCTGGCACAAAGCTCCAAGGGACAAAGTTACACCCAGACCCCAGAAGAGCTAATCCTGGCCCCATCTGGAGGCAGGATCGCCCTTGCCTTTTCATCCCCTTTTCCCTCATCTTCTCATTCTCAAAGCACTGGCTCACCTCGTGCTTTAAAAACAAAAAAAAATCCCAAACAACCAAATTGCAGAAATGAATTTTTGAGAAAATTCTTTTCATGATTATTCTGTAAATAATAATCCAGTAAAATGAGTGATACAAATCTCCTTTAACGACTCATTCACCAGATTTCTGCCCTTGCCTTACATATCTCAGCATCAGTAGTGTTTCGTCTTCTACCCATCAATTGATACTTAAATAATGCATAAAACTGTCTTATTAAATGCATGTTGAATATTTATTTGGAAGCTCATCACAAGTTGAAAGATAACCTTCATTTTCAATTCCCTTTGGGATAATCAGCTAATTGGGTATCAGCCAAAGCTCAGCCTCTTCAGTCTGCTGCTAGTCAGTGTCAGACCCCTTCTAACAAAGCCTTCGCCACGCAGCCAGAGGCTCGGGCCCTCGTGCTGCTTTGTCCAACCCGAGCTAATCCACAGGATGGACATAAACGGAAGGATAATAAAAGTGGTCTCAGTCACCCACCACTTCTTCAGTCTTGTCTGTGCTTTTAGAATTGGGCCAGATACAGGCAGGAAAGAGCCAACCACTTCCCTGAGATAAGTGCTTAAAGCTACGTCCTGGCAGCTGTAGCTTCACATAAACTCAAGAGCTCCACGGGACCTCCTGGCAGCAGTGCAGCAAGACCACAGCCTCGCTTGTTCCTAACACACTTTGCATCAAAGCATCTTGCGATAAGTTCGGTTCTTAGAATTACAGGGTGTGTGATACAGCCTGGACCGTATCTGACCCCGACCGGCAGAGTTGTTTCCCGCTCGTCACAACCACGCAGTTGTTAAAGAAGTCAGCTAAGGAATCACGCTGCAAAAAGGCAGAATCCAACTCTACTTTCCATTCCTTTTTAAAAGCATCCTGGATCATTTTCGGAGGGCTGCTCCAGACCCCCAGCATGTAACAGCTCAACACTAGGAAGTTATTGCTAAATTGTCTCGTTCTGTGCTGCTGACTATTTATTTTCTTCATAAAGAAACACGACTGTATCAATGAATGAGGGAGAGGGAGGTGTAGTGTATCAACCTGGTAAAAAAAACAGGAAGGACTGGTCAAATGAGGGGCCAGCTCAGACACACCTAATTTCTGAGAGCATGACATTAAAAGCCAGCTGACAGCACAGGAGCCACCAAACCCTTCCGCAGATGGGCGGTTGCCAGTGTCTGACATGTTCTGCAGTACAAGACCTGACAAATCAGCACATGGAAGAAATTTACCCATGCCCAGAGCTCGTTGGGTCTTTGGCAGCTGCCGCAAATAGCTGCACAAGGAGCAAACAGAAGCACTTGTATGTAATACTGTCTTCCAGGCTTGTCAAATTCACTTTAAGAGGAAATGCAGTCAAACAACACTTGTACGGCAAATGCCTACTAATTTTCATATACTTAATTATTGCAAGCTAATGTTCTTTCCCTCCTTTTTCTCCCATCGCTGTTCACACTGCAGAGTGCTCCACCAGTACGTGGCAAGGCATCCCGTGGGATACAGGAATCGTGCTGCTTAGCATGAACCACTTCTACCTTTGAGCTCAGGAAATACGTTCAATCAATCACATCCCTTCTCTCCCCAAATAGCTGCATCAGTTTCAGCTGGATACTTCTTTCCTGGGATCAGCAAAGAAACACAGAAATGCTCCAGAACCTTCTAATAAATGTAGTCTTGTATTTTCGCCAGCTACAGGTTTCCTCCTGCTCAGAAAGCAATAGTGCGTGTGAAAATCCCAGTGCGTGTTCCCCAGACTTACCAAGTTGTAAAGCACAGCACGGATTTTCTAAGAACCTAAAGTGACAAACTGGTTTGTGATTTAAAACCATTTGACAACCAGGTCCTGTAAGAAAGATCTAACCAGTGGCATTTTTGTCCAAATTAAGTCTAATAATGACAAATGAGAGGCTTTATGCACCTCTGGAATGAGAACCAAGCAGTGTGCAGAGAGCAACCAAGGTCTCAGCCTGTCCCAAAATCAAACTTTGCAGCAGGATACAAGGAGGAGAAAATCAACACACAGGGTAAGTGACCACAGACACAGCCTGGAAGAAAAAAGGAGATGTGAAACAGAGAAAACCAAGCACTTTCAGGGCTAATATCTGCTTACTTCAGGCAAGTACCTTAGGAGGCGAGGAACCATGTGGCAGGCTGGTCTCTGTCTGCAGAGAGCTGGGGCTCATTCATGCAGCTGGTGGCATCTGCATTAGGCAGAAGAGTCTCGCCCTGGTGAACGAGGGAAGATCCTTTCAGCCCTCATCAGCTAACTTTCAATCCAGTCTCCACATTTCATTTCACAGCAGGATTCCCCCATCCCAAACTACAAGGCAGTTTCTTTTGCCAATTCACACAGGCACGGCAGAGACAGAGTTGCCCAGTGGGGTCCACAGGTGTCCAGCTGCTGCACCCAAACCAGAGCGATTCACACGAAGGGAGAGGAGCAGCCTCTCTCCACACAGCGGCTCTTCCCTCCTTCTAGCCACAAGGACACAGGCATCCAGAAAGTTGGATAAACTGTGCCACGGAGCCAAAGGTCCCTTCTTACCTCTCTGCATGAATGAATAAAGGCTCTCACTGGAACCTTAAATATTTTCACAATCAGTCGTCTATATATTAACATCCAGCACGTGTGGGCGACAGACCAACTATGCTGCTTTCTGAGAAAGCTGATGCTCTACATCTGGCTGTCTCCCATGAAAAAGCAAAGAAGAAATGCAAGCGTCGCCGAGGTGCATCACACAGCCGAGCCAGGCTCCTCTATTGTGTTAATCAGGGCTCTCTACCCCACCCACCACCAGGACAGCACAGGATCCCTAGGCTTGCTGGGATTCGGACTGGGAACACTGCAAATAAAGAAGTCCTTAGTTTCCATATGTTTTCAATTTTCTGTATATTTGGTACAAATAAAATGACCCTTTAATACTGAGAATAGTTAGTGACGTTAGATTTGGGGTGTGCGTGGGGACACTAGACAAACTGAAATGCATGGTGGATCTTTCACTGGTGTTTTATGCATGCAGAGAGAGCATAAAAAATTGTGGCAATTGTTATTTTGTGAGATATTTAATCCCTCCAAATAATTTTGCATGAAACTGGCTTTAGTTTTCATTCCCTCCTTCTTTTCTGTTTTGGTTTTTTTCAAGTTTTCTCCTCCTTCTCCGTAAAAGGAGGGAAAATGAGAAATTATTAACTCAACCTTCCCCATAATTTAACTCGTTTCCATCTGCTCTGTCAGTCCGTAATGTACCTCTTCTCCAGGCAGGCCCCAGGTAGCCTCTGACATGTTTTAAAAACTCAATGCCTATAGTAAGGTTCCTAATTCCACACTTCCAGCACCAAGAGCGTGAGCTGGTTTTAAAAAATGCTAAGCATGCAGCAGCGCCCAATAAATTTCACACCCCTGAAAAAGTCCTGTTGTCGGGAACTGTTTTCATCCTTCCATTTACAGGTTGCCTTCATTACTTCCTTCCCTTGGGTCATGAAAAGGCTGTTAGTGACATCTTCCATTTACCAGGTGCAGTAGTATAAACTCAGAGCAACTCCACTAAACTTAATGTGCTTAATGTAGATGCTCTGGATTTGCCTTGCTGCAAATGAGATGAGAATTTGTCCCAGCCACAGGAGCCAGAAGGAGGTCAAATGCTTTACATACATTACCTCCTCCTCGGCACGCTAATGATGCGCAATTTTCAAATGCTTTTCCCCAGACGCCGCAGTTCCAGGAACGGCACTGCCAGCACTAAGAGGGTACAAGGCAGACTTCACCACTGGAGCAGGTGTACGGCCAGCGAAGCTACCAGCCTGGCTGCGCCAAACCTTACTTTTGTCAGTTGAGAGAGGGGAAAGATTTGGCTGCATCCGAAAGACATCAGCAACCCACCCTTGCTGATGCGGCTATCCCACTTCCTGACCACTGTAATGCTCCCAGAAAAATCAGTGCTGGCCACTCCAGCTGTCAGAAGCCACGCTGGCCGCCTTCCTCCACCAGCCAAGGACCGGAGCGTGGCGAGAGGTCTGCGATGGCACACGCACACCGGTGGGACACACCCGCCGCCTCCTACCCGGGGCAGAACCATCCCACAGCGCTGGGACAGCCCTCCCAGCAGCCTGAAATCCCAAACGCTGCTCTGGCTTCGGCCTTGCTTAAAGCGGACAAATGCCTCGCCTGATTTTCGGTTCAGCCATGTCCTGCCATCCGGCCACGGTTTTCCTGAGGTCACCTGTGCAGCTCCAGCGTTTGAACATGGGCTGAAGCATGTGTGGGTTTAAGCTGGATGTTAATTAGAAACATTTAGTGCGTCAAACCTATGCTTAACGCGCAGAGTTTCGACTGAAATGAACCAGAGTCCCTCAGATCTGCTCTCCTTCCCTGCTGCAAGGCTTCTGGGGGGAAGGAGCTTTTTTAAAGCAAAACAAGGTCAGAGGCTTGGCCGATGTAAAGCAGCCTATTTATATTGGAGGCAACGAGGGCTATTAGCTCCATCGTACAGTCTGGCCTGAAAACCGTAGACTACATTAAAAGTAATATGAAAAATGTCACAATACTACTCTGCTTTGCTTTCTTATTAACAAATATAGCTGCAAGGCATGATTAAGGGTGCTTATCATTCCCATTGTAATTATGAGGTATTATTTTTTATACCATTTAAAACTTGCCTCTCTGTAATCCACTGATGAAAATCTGATTTCAGTTCACTTCATTATTATGTTTTTGGTGTCAGAATAGTACAGAACTGCTTTGTTTTGACCAGTGGAACAGACCCAGTTTCCATGGGCGAAAAAGATTTCAATGACTGCAAAAAAAGAAGAGCAAGAGACAATGAAGTATTTTGGAATTCATCAGGTTCAATATTAATTTCATGGTTTGCTTTTTTTGAAAAAGCACAGACCGTTCAGCAGATGAAAGCTTCGTCTCACCTCCGCTATTCTGAACTTCCAGGACTTCGCTGAAAAGTGCAAGGAGTTTCTTCAGGTCAGGCCTGGGACAGCGTTGCTCTGGCAGTGAATGAACTGCAGAGCTCCAGATCTCAGAGGTTCACACTAAATATGTTTTGAATTTTGCCATATATCTGGCTTATTACATTCCTGATAAAACGTCCCAAGATACTACTGTCAGTGAACTATGGAGTGTTTCTCAGGAGCAGCATAAACATCCAATAGCACATCCTTTACCCAGGCTGTTCACCTCTTACCGTTGAATGCTTGACAACACTCTGATAGGGAATCTGAAAAAAATAGTGGGTGACCGTGAAATGAAAGGCAATCATATCTACATTTACACAAGGCAGCGATTTAAATTCTGGGCTATTCTGATCATAAATTTTCTTAATATTCTTTAAAACGTGTTATTTTGATGTAATTGCCTATGAATATTTGCAATACACTATCAAGTTTTAAAGCTGCTGAATGCCTCGCACCCTCACTTGTTTACACAACTTTGCCAAACTTTAACGATTGGAGATGAGATTTGACAGGTGAACGATTCGCCTTCAGCAATATTTTCTCTTTAATTTATATCTAAAATGACCTGCCTCTTTCTGGGATGAGGATAGAAGAAAAAATAACATTCTTTAGCTAAGTTAAACAGTTCAGGCAACTTTTTCCTTAAAAATTCCTCACTGCCTTTCCCACTTTGGAGCAGGTATTTTTTTGGGGGTGCCCCTGTGGTTCTCCTTGAGAAAATGTGGGCAAATTTACAAGCTTTTGTAAAGTCAGAGTTTGCACAAGCTCAGAAAAATCTACATTTGCAGAAACCTCAATCCATCCAGGGCACGTTCCAGCCCGGAGCACAGAGCGGAGTTGGCCTGCTCCCAGCTGCAGCTCCGGCGACCGCTGCAGACCAGAGCAGGACGAGGGCTGGAAGAGGGTGGATGGGGTCTCCTGTTATGAATCGTTTGTTCTTCACTCACCATCCCTCAGTACAGCAATAAAAAAATCTTTGTATGCTGCTACCATAGGAGTGCTGAGTGGGAAACATTAGAGAGGGGTTTGTGACTAGGTCCTGCTCGGATCAGGTGAGGCAAAGTCCATGCTGCGCATCACCTTCGGACACGAGGGGGAAAGGTGCTTAGTCCTTATGAATAAACCCGAATCAAATTCATCCCCCGTGCTGACGCTGATGAGACAACCCTGGCCATGATCTCTGTTGAACCGGAACGAGGACCTGCAGTGTGAAGCTTCCAGGCTCAGCAGACAGAAGCGGCCAGGGGCAGCACGCCCAGGCACAGGTCTGCAAAAGTGATTTGTGACGTCCCCATTCTGAGTGACCCACCTGAAACCTTCAGAGAGGGGATCAACAGCCTCAAGACAGGCAAGGCCAGGCACTTCCCAAAAGTCAGCCCCACTGCCTGTGTCAGGAGATTGGCACTACAAGTCAGAGTGCCTGGCTCAGGACCATGGAGTTCAGCATAGCCAGAAAGAACAGACTGAGCCACTAAATCTTCTACAAACAGCGCTGCGAGAGCCGCTATAGTCTCTGAACCTTCGGCAACCTTGAGTAAGCATTCGATTCAGGATGGGTTCTAGAAGCTGGCAACATTGTGGGGCCTCTTTTCTGCTTTAAGGTGGCTCATTTCCTCCAACTGCGCACACACTTTAAGGACTCACCATGGTAGCAGAGACTATGGCCACTAAAAATAAAGCAGGCAACAGGAGCTGATGGACTGCAAACACAAGCCGTTTCTAGATTGCAAGCAAAGGTACTGAAGCATTTTTCCTTTCTTCTTCTGCATTCCTTCTTTCTCCTTCCTCAATTCCCCCTTTTCCTAACCCAAATCCCTTAATCTCAGTGCTGATAATTGTAATCTCTCTAACGTGTAGCCATCTGAGCAGCTCAGAAATGTCCATCTTGGGCCAGTCCCTCTCGTGGTGAGGAAGAATAAATGTGAAAAGCATATGGACTCCTCCAGAATTATAATTTAAAACAAATACAGAGTCAAGTGAGGATTAATCACATTTCCACTGCAAGCTGGTTTTTGCTGGGGGTTTCTGAAACCATGTTGTTCCTTAATCAAAGGAGTAAAATGATGATGGGGGTGGCAGTTGGAAGAGCTGACAGAGATGGGCTGGATTTTCTACAGACCCTACTGTTCTGACCCACGACCAGGGTTGTGGTTAATGTATCAGAGATGATTCCCACCTTCAGCTGCTGGTCTTTGGCAAAATATCCAACGATCATAGGGGGTCAGCACAGAAATACACTGTGTGGCAAGCACCTCCTCCAGGGAGAAACGGCAGGCTGACTGCACGGCAGGGCAACAGGCGGCAGTGGGAGCAGCGGCTGTGCTGAGCAAACTTACCCCTGGTGCCGAAGAAAGCTATTTTACAAGCAGCAGGGTAATGATGGGCCCTGGGGAGAGCTGATGAGCTCATTAACACTTGCAGTGGGTCAAAACTTTGAAACCTTCGAAGAAGAAGTCAAGATAGGAATTAGAAAACAGTGATTGCAGTCTCAATCTGTAGTACTCTACACCTCAGGTACACAGGACGTTGGCTTTCCAGTCATGTACCCAATTAGAGATTACAATTTTTAATTAAACTCCTTAGCAGTTCTTGAAGGACCACAAATTTCTCTGACAAGACAACCCACTTATTATACAGGCCAGGATGCTTTCAGCATAGCAAATGTTCAGGGCTGGCCCCCTTTGCCTGTCTCCATGGTGGTGGTTCTTAGTCCACCAACCACAGAAAAGGTGAGAAAAGTTTGACTAGAAATAGCGGACCCACAAGTGAATCTGGCCCATGATAGAGCTGATTTGCTTTCAGGTGAGCATAACAAGCCAGGAAAGCAGGCATCAATGATATCTCACAGTAGCCAAGACAAGGAGCGGGTACCCCTGCCTCCCGTGGCAGGCGCTTGTGCACAGCTACTGCCAAAGCGGCGGAGGCTCCGAGCTACAGCACGCGTAAAAGCAAGAAGCAGGCCCGAGTACAAACAAATGCTCTAATCTGAAAATCCAAAGCATAAGAAAATCTCTAGGCTAGGATGCAAATAAATACAGTGACCTACTCCAAGTACAAGGTGACCTGTTTCTTCCCATTTCTGATGGTTCTGATCCTCTGAGTCGCTACGGAGCTGCACTGTGAAATCCATTTGAAACATCAGAGGGAGATTGTGTATCAAACTTAAATACATTCTTCTACCCACTCAGCCCCCTTACAGGCCAACAAAAGGCTCCCCCTTTCTCTGTGTCACTCGCCTTTGCCTCGGCAGCTCAAGTACTTCATGGAAATCAAGCAAGCACTTGATTCCCTTGAAAATCCAAATTGAGATGCTTGAGTTTATTCTATTCTATTTTCTTAAGCCCAAATAGAAAAATAGGTTTATATATATATATAAATAAAAAAATAATAACCTGCCATTTAAATCCTGTTCAGGCAATTAGCTCAGTGCCTAGCTCTGTGCTAATGCGATCGCCTGCCTTTGTTTGTTCCTATTTATACTGCTCTTTAAAGTTCATTAAAATCACTGCTGCTATCTCACACAGAACAACTGTTCAAAACATCAGTGTCACACAGTCAGGAAATTTATGCTTTGAAGTTCCCTCCTTTATTCATTTTTATCATCAGACTTTTTTCTCCTTTTCTTTTATTTCTTTATTTTTCTTTTTTTTTTTTTTTCTTTTCCTTAATGAATAAACCAGTTTTATGTTCTTCACAGTTATTCCAAAATCTGTTCCTCCTGACATGGAGCTGATACATCATTCCTCGCTCATAACCCTTTTTCTCATTTCCATCATTTCTCTCCCCGCTTGCTTTGGCTCTCTGCTAAGTCCATCACAGCTTTGTTTTTATGTCCTCATCGCTGTATTTTATAGCCCAGTAAAACCTAGAAAGCTGCTTCAGAAAACACACATGCCAGTACTTTGATGTTTGTGTTTGTGTGGCAGCTTGCTGGAACGTGTCAGCACTCGCACAGAGACAAAGCCCCACGAACCTGCCGGCTGCTGGGGTCAGCCCTGCCAGACACCGGGCAACGGGCAGCGGAACAGAAACGGCGACGCTAACAGGGGAACAGGTGAACTGTCTCCTCTCCAACCTCAATCGAGACAAGTTGCCTTTTTTCTGCAGCTTCTCCAAAGGGGCTCGCCCCAGTCCCCCACACCGCAATGAATGCTGCTGCTTGTCCAGTATTAAAAGCTCCATGGGACAGAAGCGGGGTGTTGCCCAGGGGATCAGTGTGAAAATGCTTCTTGCCTTTGCTTTGAGCTCACTGCTTCCCTGCACACTGCCAAAAAGCAAAAGTCAACATCTGTAGATTGCTCAGCGACAAAGGATAGCCAGTACAGATCCTCGGCCATGGCAGAGCCAGGCCCAGGAGCAGAATCATATCATAGAATCATGGAATGGTTTGGGTTGGAAGGGACCTTAAAGATCATCTAGTTCCAACCCCCTGCCATGGGCAGGGACACCCTCCACCAGACCAGCTTGCTCCAAGCCTCATCCAGCCTGGCCTTGGACACTTCCAGGAATGGGGCAGCCACAGCTTCTCTGGGCAACCTGTCCCAGTGCCTCCCCACCCTCTGCAGGAAGAATTCCTTCCTGATACCCAATCTAAATCTCCCCACTTTCAGTTTAAACCTATTGCCCCTTGTTCTCTCACTACAGGCCCTTGTAAAAAGCCCCCCCTCAGCTTCCCTGTAGGCCCCCTTCAGGTACGGGAAGGTGCTCTAAGGTCTCCCCGGAGTCTTCTCTTCTCCAGGCTGAAGAAGCCAAATTCTCTCAGCCTTTCTTCACAGCAGAGGTGCTCCAGCCCCCGGAGCATCTTTGTGGCCTCCTCTGCACTCGTTCCAACCAGTCAATATCCTTCTGATGCTGAGGGCTCCACAGCTGGACACAGCACTCCAGGGGGGGTCTCACAGGAGAGAATCCCCTCCCTCGCCCTGCTGGCCACACCTCTCCTGATACAGCCCAGGATCCGGTTGGCTTTCTGGGCTGCCAGCGCACACAGCCAGCTCCTGTTCAGCTTCTCGTCCCCCAGTACCTCAAGTCCTTCTCCCCAGGGCTGCTCTCGATCCATTCTCTGCCCTGCCTGTCCTTGTGCTGGGATTGCCCTGACCCAGGTGCAGGACCTTGCACTTGCCCTTGTTGAACTTCATGAGGTTGGCAGAGGCCCACCTCTCCAGCCTGTCCAGGTCCCTCTGGATGGCATCCCTCCAGCAGGTGTAGGATGCTTGTAGAAATGATGGGAATGAGAAGGAAGAGAGGCCAGCTTCCCTTTTCTGCACCCTAAGAACTGGGTCTGACAGCTCTGCAGCATAACACCTTTCCTGCGTGGGAGGCAATGTCCTGCCCCTCTCCAGCCCCATGTGGGGAGCCATGGGACAACGTCCTGCGCCTCTCCACCACATCTGCAGGAGATGGGACAGTATCTCCAATGGCACCTATGGATTGTCTCCACTGTGGCCACGGACAACATGTTCAGCTGACATAAATCCATCCTGCCAGAGACTAAGGGAGCCCAGCCCAATTACAAACCTCGCCCCAGCTCGGAGCAGAGTCCCCCTGTGCCAGACCTGGGAGAAGGAAGTGCTGTGCCAAACACCTTGGTATCTAAGCAGACAACTCAGAGGGTGCAAGCAGGAAGAGCACTGCAGGGGAGTGACTATCCTAGGGTCCAAAAATAGAACAATTTCAATGAACATGTGGAAAAGTTATTTTCAGCCTGGTGCTGTATCTGTCAGGTCACACCGCCTTTCCTGGGTACCTGCACAAAGCCCAGCTTGCAGAGGACTGAGAGGAGAAATATGGACTGAACCTGGATCTGTCCATCAGTAAAGTCCAGATCGCTATCGCCTGCTTTAAGCAGCAGCCTGCTCTCTTCTGCTGGTCCTCAACAGATTTTGGATTAGACAGGAAGGCTTATTTAGACCAAATTACCTGTATGATTATTCAGAAACAGATTCGTAGGTCATTTCATGCATATTAATATACTCAAATTTCACTTTCTGAATAAACCAGTTAAAAATACTGTCCAAGCCAAATACAGTTTACATCACTGTGTAATTTTGTACCTACACCCTTTAGAAAGTGGTATTTCCCTCTTACCCAGAAGAACTGGAGAAACGTACACGCTGAGAATGAGCAGAAGACCTCTGTCGGGAGCCAGAATTGTTTTTCAGTCTGCAGTAATTAACGAGTGCTGTAGACCATCACTTAATACGATACAAAGAGCACTGCCAAATCTCAGGATTATATCTGGAGCTTTACTCTCAAGTCCCCTGCGTCTGAAAACATGTGATTTGAAGAAAGTCTCAGCTTTCATTTTTTTAAATGCTGTTCTAAATTTTACAGCTGCAGAGGAAAGCTTGAAAACTTGAATAGTAAAGGCTACTAAAAGTAGAACAGAGAGATTAATACTAATGTATTCATTTATTTTTAACTTTTTGTCTTCTACGCTGTCCTTTGAGTTGAGGCTGAGGGCCTGGTTCATGGCATTTTGGCCACCAACAGTCGGTGGTGCTCAATCTGCCACAGTAAATAATGGACACGGTTAGACATCCCTTGGCAGTTTTAAAAACAGTTCTGGCCCCTGACAAGAAGGGTCAGTCAATGGTTGGGCCACGTTACCACGACTGTGTTTGCACCTCGTGCAGAGGAGACACCACACCATCTCTTCCAGGACTTTTGACAGAGGAAAGCATTTTCTTTTTCTCCACTGAAACACAACTAATTCTAGCTGGGAGGTTCTCTCATTTGGCTTAGCTGAATGCAGCAGAGTTAAATGGTTCCTAGTTCCTGGTTTCAGTCCACAGCTCTTTCAGCTCATCTACCACAAATCAAATAAGAATCTGAAGGGCAAACCTTCTTTCCTAGTGAGCCAAGGAAACCCTGCTCAGCGGCTGCACAGGCAGGCACGTAACAGCAATGCCATGCTCAGCTCTCCCGATGGATCACCATCGTCTTACTCCTCTGATGACAGCTCAGGAGCAGGAGAGAAATCTAATTTCTCAGCATCAGATTTACAGCTGAAGTGGGCCTATCTGACAGGGGAAGGCATTGTGCTTATTCAAGCCGATCAAGAACCTAAGAGCAATTTCTATGGAAAAAAAATTCTGCTTTAATAGACAGGTACTGAAAGTGAACTCACAAATTGCATAGGGCTTCAGATGAACAAAACACAAGAAGGATGTGATTTTCAGCTGCTTTCTTTTCTTCTTTCTCTGAACCCATACAGGTCTCAGCAGAGATGTGGTGCCTAAACACCCACGAGGATCTGCCCAGACCTCTGTGCCCCTCATTTTCACACAATGGGGAAAGTTGACAACAGCCATCTGCAGTCTGATCTAGCCTGCACGCTCTCCAGGGAATAGCAAGGATCTCCAACACAAGGCCCATTAAAAACTCAGTGCCATCTATTCCAGCACTACAACAACACATCACTAGAGCAAGAAGGCAGCAGGGAGTGAACCAGAGCTCCAGGAGCCGCATGGGCCAGCACAGTTGGCAGCATCCATCTCACCAGTGTCAGAGGCCAAGGATATTCAGAAAACCCTACCGCACATGGCGTGTTAAGCTCAGAGCTTGCCCCCAGTACAGCACAACATCATCAGACGTACGGGGGGGCAAGCTCTGAGCTTAACACACCACGTTAACATCAGAGTGCAATAAATGCAGTTTTTACAAGGCCAATTTGTCTGTCTTTTTGACATATTCTCCACAAGGGTCTTGAACATGAGCCTGAAGTAGGGGGTGGATGGAGACAGAGTGCATGCACAGGGTTTTATGGGGCGAAGTGAAGGGCCATGAGCAGACACTGCCCCGCTAATAACTCTAGAGAGAAATTCTGGGCTGAAATGCCTAAACCAGGCTTGACCTGCAATGGGATGGAAAGGTTTCTGCTCTGGTTATTGTCATTCTGGGTTTGGGTCCTAAACGTTTACCTCTGGTTGAAAGCCCGAGGTTCAGACTCCCCAGCGGTGCAGGTGCTGATGGACATGCAGAGAATTTCCAGATCCTTCCCCACATCGCTGGAATCCTGGCCACAGCGCAGCCCTCCCCTGATTTAGTGAGCTGTGCAATGGGCAGGGACAGACCCCATCCCTCCTTCTGCTCGCAACATTACCCCTTGCTGGCCTCCAGTAAGGCTGCATCTCACCCAGAGCCGCTGCCCCTCAAACACATGGACAACACCCAAACTAACAGCACTGCCACCAGAGATCGTCAGGTGCAAAAGCTGATCCCAATTCCCTGCCTCCTCCTGTGCTCCTCTCAGCAGTGCAGGGAGGGTTTTTTCCTGTGCTAGCCTCACACCAATCCTGGCAGTCCTCTGGCACTGCTCAGCAACGGCAACACAAGGTGTCCCTTGGTGGACATTCACAGGCTCTCCCATGTCCTTCAAACTCTCCTGAAGGTCTCCCACAGCAGCATCACTCTCATACAAGCCCATACTCCGGGACATGGAGAGTTGCACCCAGTAGCAACACTCTACAGACCAGGATTTTGGGGCTGTCCCATTCCACAGGCCAGACCCAGGCAGGCCACCAGCCCAGGAGTCTTTGGTGAGGAGCCTGCACTTGAGCTATGCAACAGAAAACGAGTAACCAGAGCTAACACTGCAATAATATCTCTGAGAATAATCACACACTGAGCTCCTACCATGTTGTTTATAAAGCCAAAGCAGGCAGCAATCCAGACAGAGCCACATGGGAATGGCGCAGGAACGAGCGCACGAGGCTTCTTGCTTGCACAGACAGGACATAAAACAGAATCATGGAATTTATTCCACTCTATACTGGGCTGGACTGGAGCTTCTCCTCCCACTGCTCGGTGGATTAGCAGCTACTAACAGTGCCTCTCGTGGCAACTCTCAGTTTAGTTTCCAAAAAATTTATTCTGTTTGTAATTTCTCATACCTGCTAATCTCTCCCGGACGTCCTCAGCTGCTCCTGAGCAAGGGTCAGACTAAGCCACGTGCTGCAAACCTCGCCAAGTTTTTTTTCACCTCGCTGCCTGCTGTCATCCCTGCTGCTGCTCACAGAGGCAACGCAAAGACAACGGGGGGGTTTTGGATGCTCAGCTCCAGTGCTTCTTTCTATGGGAAGGAAACATCAGTGGCAATTTTGAGAGCATACTGAATGCAATTTCAGATGGTAGGTCAGCGTTGACTTGTCCAGAGGACTTGTCTGTGACTACAGCCTTGCCTCAGGCATTTCCAAAGGCCTTGACTGTTTGTCTTTGCAGCTTGAAAGACCTTTCAAAGTCCCTTTTGCAATCTCATGCATGCTTCCAGAGTCCATACTCTCCTTCTTCCCAGCATAAAACTCCAATGATCCTTTCAAACAACACAACCAGCAAGGTAGCCCTCTGCAGCAGCCCTACAAAAACTAACAAGGCCTTGCACTCTGCAACTGCAGGCCACTTTCTGGGAAGAAGGCAGGATGTGGACACAGGAAGGGATCACACAGCAGTTGCTGTAAAGAAACTCACTCCTGTTTCCAGCATAGAAAGATTTCCTAGGCACATGTGGCCATGCCTTTTTGGTCATGTTGCCAAGTCACGTTGGTAACAACTTCCTCAGCTCCTGAGTCCTCTTCCAGTAGATGCGGTACCTTTTCCATACCAAGCTTATCCCACCTCGTACCTCAGGCTGTTCCTCAGCCACGAACCCAAAGCGACAGAAATGTTGAAGTCGCACGGCCGTGTGGTTTCCAGTGGCAAAACCCCGTGCTCTGATGCCAAGCATGCTTTATAGCAGCCTGCAGTATGAGCGCCTCCAAATGCTAGGCAGAAAGGACACATCAAGAACTGCTCTTCAACACATTCTTCCTATTTTTTCCCCCTTTCCCTTTTTACATTCCAAAGGGTGAATGACTCGTTCCAGTGGAAAAATGGAGAGAACACCAGGAATTATTTACTTATTGATGCCCTTTTTTCATTGCATTTTCCTGTCATGACTTGGCCCCGGCTGGTTTCTCAAGGAAGAACTGAGAGAGCCGTCAGCTCATCCATCTCTATTTAAATTACTTCTGTACTGCATTGAGTGATTGTGCCTCCATTTTACTCCAGGGCTAAAGGTGACTGACTTAAAGGTGATTATCTTTTGTTAATAGCCTGCGTTACTGAGCAAGATCTCGGAATTACCTTTGTAATCCTTCCCCACACTTTAATGTTGCTATTATTATTAATATTGCTCTTTAAAACATACTTTTCTCCCGTCATGTGGAGGCAGTGACTGCTGCTTCTCACAGGGATAGTAAAAAGGCTGCCTGATATTATCAAGCAGGAAGAATCCAGTGCATCACACCACTTTTTTCCTTAAAGATGGGGAGGGTTTGAGTCCAGCCATTAATGAGAGACCTTTGATTTAATTGACACAGGATGGCTGCAGCCAGGTTTCCACAGTCCGTATGGACACCTCATATTTAGGAGGCTGTTTAACCATTTTGTAGGATTTAAACAATATGTTTTATCTTTTAATTAAAACTATTTCTACCCTACCATCCCACAGCAAGCCTCGGGGTGTGGTGGGCAGCGCCTGCCTTGCACTGGTAGCCTCTCTGTCCCCATCTCCAGACTGGATGCCAAATCCAGTGGACACAAGTCCAACTTCAGAGGCAGCATCAGTGAATTCAGATTTTTTCATCCTTCTCAGGATTTAGCAGAGCTCATCAACACGGCTTCAGGAAGGTCTTTAACTAAGCAGCACACACAGAGCTCATGAAATACTCCATCAGGAAATCCCAGCACACCATAAATAATCGGTATTAGGCTTATATTTTTCATGGCCCAGATTTTCTGCAGTTTCTGCTCCAACAAATCACGTTTGTCAAGCCTTCCCTGCATTGTCTGCTGCACACTGACAACCAGCATTGTTTGACGGGTGTTTGCTGAACACTCAAAGAACAGGCTCTGGAAAGACTTGGATATACAGTGCTTCACACCTACTTGCACAGTGTGTGTTGCTTCCAATGTCTTTTATCTGTTCTTTCTTCTCTTCCTCCTCTATTTATATTACTCTTTGCCATCTCCGACACAGAGGAAACTAGCTGGAGAAGTGTGTAACATGGTTCAAGCCAGGCTAGCATTTTCTAACACCATCAGTGTTGCACTCGGGTATGTAATGTGCAAATTCAGCAGTGTATTACAGGCAAAAGGTAAAAGTCTTACTATTAGAGATAAAATGTTACGAACTCCTAATGCTAACTTCATAGTTAGTCTTATTAAACAGTTAAACATTCAGAGGTGGAGAGAAGAAGTACCTTTCCCGTACTGAACTTCAAGCTGGGAGGTTCATAAACAAATTATGTACTTCTTTCACATAAAATGTATGTTAGAATGCCAGTATTAAGCTCAAAACTTCAGGCATTCAAAGGTAAGGAAATAGCCGTTGCCACCTCATCAACTAATTCCATACTATTTTTCCTGTCACATTTGATGCCAACTGCTGCCTACGTGTCCCTAAATGCCTCGGAGCCTGATCTCCACTCGCCAGCAGCCAGCTCCCACAAGCTCACCTCTTTTGCTAGAATCCCAGCTAAATTACCTTGGCATGCAAGGTGAACAAGATCTGTTTTGTCAAAGACGTCAAAATAGCATGTTTGGCAGAAACGTGAGGCTGCATCTTCACATCTTCTATTGCATACAACTGGAATATGATGGTAAAGGAAACTGAGCCAGGAACCGTCACCCAACAAACCCCAAGGCAAGTTCCTTGGACCAAGACCTCTTGTGTGCAGACCAGTCTAGTTAAACCGAGTCCTCCTGCAGAGACAGCTGGCTCATCACAGACAGGCAAGAGACAGGAGGGACAGCATGTCCCTGCCCTCCAGGCCCTCACGCTGCAAGGGGTGGGTCTGATTCAGACCCACCTTCCAGTGCAGCCAGAAAACTGCTGCTTTGTCCACGTCAGTCTTGGGAGATGAGACTGTGTGAGGTTACTGCAGTCTTCTGCACATTTAGTTTCACTCCCTGCTTTGACCTGGTTGGAAGCCAAACGCATGTGCGAGGAATACAAGAGGCCAGACGCAGGATGCACATATCCCACACAGGCACAGTCTGGTTCTGCCATCTCCCTTCAGCCTTTCTTTCAGTGTGCCACACTGAAAGTTTCTGCCGATAAAATGCCCCATAAGCAGTAGGTCTAAAGGGAAAGGAGCCGAGGGCAGCAGGGAAAGACCTCCAGGCTGCAGAGAGCAAGTGTGGCAGCACTTTGCCACACAAAATCACACAGTTTCTGCAGTCACACATGTCCCCAGCCCACTGTGGCTCTCCAGGGAAGGGAAAGCCACGCTTCAGGCTGGAAGCCCCTTCCCACGCCTGCAGAGTCCAGCAGTTATTTAACAACTCATCGTCCTTCATTTCTTACAGCTTTACACATAACCAGAACTGCCTAACGGGCTGCACGCATCATGGCCACGGCCACCAGCAAATAAATGCCCGTGGCTGACGGCCTTATTTCTATGCAGAAATTCCACCCTGGGACTGAATACAAAATATTTAAGGTCAATCATTGTGCTTGTCAGATGATTAAATCCACTCAGCATTTGGCCTCTCATCTTGTCATGCCCCTTTAGATTAAAATCATCCGGGCTTGCCCTGCCCATAGCACCTTATCATTCAGCGGAGGTCAGGCGCAGGTGGATAAAGTGCTGGTATATATCTCAGGCCTGAAAATAACCTTTCAAAGAGCTGCCACTGCGAAACTTGCATTTTTGTGGCTGCAATCTGTCCAGCACACTCTCCCGGATGGCTGTTTAGCTGGCCCAAAACAGCGAGCCAGGTGACAGAGCCTCTAAGACAAAGCCCCATTTCTCACGTTGGTTTTCAAGTAGAGTTAAGCAACTCAAGGAAAATGGTCTGAGCAGCAAGGGGGGGAAGAAAATGATATGAGGAAAAAATGTAGAAATGTCTGTTTGAAAAAACAGTACTTGGCTTCTGAGAATAAAAAGCTTACTAGTCAGAACAGTCCTTCCCCAAAGCAGAATTTTTCCAGCGTTGCCATAAAAATGAAAGTCATAAAAAAAGGATTTTCAATTCCAAAACATACACATTTTCAACTGAAAAGCTTTCAAATGTAAATAGGTTTGTTCAGCCATGATGTTCTGGCTTTGAGTTACCGATAAAGCATGGATGCTTTTAGAAAACAGCAGATATATTCCACAGAACTTTGTATTTAATTAAAACACTTTTTTTTTCTTTCCCTCTTTTTTAAATCAAAGCAAAGTTTTGGCAGGAAAGTTACAACAGGCTTAGCTGTGTTTAGGGCTTTTGAATGTGGCCAGGACTGACTTAAATTCGCCTCTGACATCTGTCCTTTGGCTTCAACGGGACATTGCCCTGCACCAGAGCTGAGACAAGGGGTGTTTTGACTCACCAAAAAAACTAGCCATCCCAACTTTGATGTCCAAATATATTAATAGTGACAGGAAATCTTCAAGAAGTTCTCTAATTCAGTTCAGCACCTACATTTTGGTAACCAATCTAAAGCTGTGAGATCTGGAAAACAAGACTGAAAATCCCCCAAAGCCGGGCCCTCAAGAAATATTCTATATGTCTTTCTCTGAAGCATGTAGAAAAACCACAAGAATAGCCTTTCCTCAAGGTATTTTGAAACCTCAGCTCCTAGTTGGAATGGAGAAGGGCAGAGGCGAGCGGAAATGAGAATCATCTGGGGAAATGTTCACAAGGCTGCTTAAGACCTTGTGGAAGCCTCTGTCTGGATTTGGATGAAAGACGGAGACAAGGGCAGCTTCAGGGAATGAAGGAGATTAGAAGCAAAGAGGCTGTTGCATTTTAGCAGGAAACTTCAGCAATCTTGAATTTTGAAATGGCTGAGAAAGATTAAATTAGACCAGACACTGTCCCACCAGCAGCTGTGATGGCCTGAACTGGAAAAAGCTCTAGTAGTACCTGAATTTAGAGATGGATGAAGCATGATACCCAGCTCTCTTCTTCGGTCTCACATCTAATCTGTAACCCTCAGCACCACGAACATGTTCTTATGCACCTACCTTCAAGCTGAACAACGGAGCAAAATTCACTCTGAATGGGGTGAAAAAGATTTGAGTCTTCTCCCTTTTAAAAAAAACCCTCTCACGTGACTGCATGCATGCAAACTACATGTAAAGGAGGCCTGACTTACCCAATCAACCCCTTCCCTGGCACCAGGAAGTTGGTTGCCCAATGTCTACATGGTGTTTCTGGAGGCTCTGGCAGATCCTCTTTGTGCCACTGGTGGGTAGCACCACACCACCCCAAGCTTCTAGGGTCTCGTGCTTGGCTTCCCCGCAGCCTGTTGCCTGAAGGTAACATAAACTATGGGCCAAGTGTTTTGATTTACAGAGCTGAGCTGAGGCAAAAGTGCCTGTGCAGGTGGAGAGGAAGCAGTCGGAAAGGGGGGCTTCCTTCCTCAGCTCCTTCCATCTGGCAAAAGGCTGCGGAAGTCATTCAGTGCTGGGCGGAGCAGGCTGGGAAGGACCCCATGTCACCAGGAACAGCAGTGACTTTGTACAGAGAAAAACTTGCCGTGTTTTTCTCCACAGCTGAACTGTGAACTCACAAGAGGAACCTCACCGATCGGCTCAGTCACTTGCTCACAGATAGTCAATGGCGAGAACAGCTCTAGATCCTGCCACATACCTCAAAATACACATCCCCATTGCAGGAAGGACACTGGAGCAGGATTGTTACTCATGTCTCCCAACGATGACAGGGGGAAATGCATTGCCCTCAGAAAGATTGATAGACCAGCAGCTCCCACAGAACGATGCCAGTTTACATTGGGGCAGATCTGACTTCGCTCCTGCACAAGACAGAGTAAAAAAACATTAGCGCCTTGTCCATAAATCACTGTCAGCCTATGACGAGGGCTGTCCAAGCTACGACGAGATTAATTGCTCAAGTCGTGATTCCCTCTCCACTCCCCTCCCTGCCCACTCCAGAAGTTGAAGGATCTGGAAATCATAATCCAACAAATGTGGCTTTTCTTTTCCTTTAACCTGATGGGATTTCAGATGGATCAGCTGCAAAAACATTTCAAACCCATACACAATCTTTCAGAAAGTCAGGAAAGGGCTGGGGGAGCTCCGTGGGTAAACAAGTGCCTAAATATGCAAGCAAAGATGTCACACGATGCCATCACCAACTAACTGTTACTTGGCAGATGTCCCTCACAAATCACTCCTGCTGCTTATTCTTGTATTTTTCTCTGTCTAGTCACCACGTGCAGCATAAAACAGAGCAGTGTGTAAAAAACTCACTGCTTTGGAGCAGTGCTGAGAGAGACCCTCCTTCTCATCAGGGCAGGAACACTGAGAATGAAGAAAATGCTGGAGAGCACATCAACAGCAAAATCACCGCACTATGATTATTATTTGATTTTAAATTACTTAAATCTTAACATTCTAAAAATACATCCAGTTGATGCTATAAGAAGGGAAGAGCTGAGATTTCACCTGTGTGTAATACCACAACTCCTTTTACTGCTCTCCGGAAGACAGGTAACCCACATCGACCTGCGTCTGTGACTGTCTTAAAACCATCAGGAAGAGACTAAAAACGGATGCAACTGAAATGCGTCTCAGTAAACGAGAGAGAATCTGATCTGGTTCAGCCTGAGCCCAGATGTACGTGACAAAGCTTTGGAAAGAAGCTAAGGTGCGGATTTACACTGCAGATGGTCTGGAAGGCGCGTGCAGTGCTACCACACATACTAACCTGCGCACAGTGCCACAGTCACGCCTCCGCACAGAACGCATCGGCTCCCACATCAGAGCTGCCTTGCACCAGCTCAACCTGCATCCCAAGTGCAACATGCTGGCCTGCCTGCAGCCACTCCAAACCACTTTGGAGCATTTAAGGATGTAAGGTCTATTTAGCCTGTGAATTTTTCAGGACAGACGATGTCTCTTTGCTACTTGCATGTACAGCAGGAAGCACAACGGGTCTCTCCTTGTGCTTGGAAACGTTACACAGCAGATGACACAACAGAATTTATTACCAGCACTGCTCAAACTTTCCCATTCTCAGATGTCACTGCTTTTTCTGAGCTTTCAGTCGTTCTCCGAGACAGGAGGTGGCAGCAGGTCAGTGTGCTTCAGCGCTTTCCTTGCTACTGACTTCCCCATCTCTTGCCAACACAAAAACTCGCCTCCTCCCACCTCCACCGGAGCCACCAGCCTCCTGCTCTGCAACCCGAGCCCTTTCTGCAGGCCATCACCTCAGCCTTGACTGTTCTCAGTAGGAACCACATAGGCTCCATTAATCATCTTTTCTCCAAGTCTCCAGTTTTCCGCTCAGCCTCCCGCCCCACGCTCGAGCATCCTGTCCTCCACGCCGCTCCTGGGCTGCATCCAGGCCAGCCTCGCGCTCACATCCTGCCTTCTTCACACCACACACATCTGACACCGTTTACTAAGTAACACCATTTACTGAGCCGTAACATGCTGGGCTGCCCTGTATCTCTTTTCCTATTCGGATATAATTCTAGGAACAATCTAGATGAGATCATATACAGAGGAAATGACACTTCTTGCCTGCACTGAGGACCAAATGGCAGCATTGTGAGGTGCAGTGTCACAGACGTTTGATATGGTTGTATTTTTAGCCATTCCCTCCCTTCCCAAATCAAAACAGTAAGAGTGGGGTTTCTCAGTGACTTGTGCCATCCAACGTCTGCTAGACTGCAACTAGAAACATCTTCGCATGAAACCAAAGGCTTGAAAAGCCCAGGTACAGACCGGCTTGACCACTCGTATCAGCTGCGTTGGCATCATTCACTGTCCTCCTGGCAAACAGAGGAGATGGCAAAAACTTCTGTCCATTTGGGAATGAGAGTCCAGCTCCTCCAAGGCCCCAGGTTTGTGAGTGGTGGGTGCTTCACAGCTCCCCTGAATATTCCACAGGCATGCAAAACTGTGGCAGGCAGGCAGACAAAACTCCAAACCCAACAGAAAATGTGATCCTCTCCAGGGGAAATTTCAACTTTTCAGCCAGAAAGAGCAAACTGTGTCACAGAGTGCTTTGAACTTAATGAGGCATGTTATTTTTAGCTTTTATAGATGAAAATGTCATTAAAAGTAAACACATTTCAGGGGAAAGAAAAATAAATTCCCTGTAGTTTGGACTCTCGAAGGCCACCTCTACTTTCAACAGAATATGATGGGTTATAATAATAACAAACACACTGGGCACCTTTTTCCTTTCCATACAGGGCACTGCAGTGTTGCTTCCAAATAGATAACAATATAATTTCCTTCCATTTAAAAATCCATTTGTTACTACCATGTAACTGAGAACCTGGTCTTCTCCTGCCAGAACGACCATCTGAAGCCTGGCTGAAGAGGCAGCACATGGAAACCTAACACAAGGCAGACGGCTCTGTACCCAGACAGGCACAATAATAGTAAAAATCCGTACTTCATAAATTGAGCTAAACAGAAAGCTCTGTATGGGCAAGAAGCTAGTTCATTTTGGGGTTAGTTTTATTTGTCCTAAGGGCTACTGGCACAGAGGATAAGTAGGGGGGTAACTTGAAATCAGTCTTGCTAGAATGCTTTCATGCCAGTGAAAACATCCATGAGAGAAGTAGTTTGCAGAAAACGATCATCTGGTGCCTGGGTTTGAATTATAAAAGCACAAAGTTAGGCTCTGACTCCATCTCTGGGCATTCAGGCACTCTGCACCAGATGCACGTGCAATTCAAAGATGCTGGTTTTTAGTGTCATTGGAAATCAGGCTTCCTTCAATACAGAACTTAAACCTGGACTTAGGAACCGTTCTGGGAACCAGGTTGTGAATATTTTTGCTCAAATCCTCATCCATCTGATAATCTCCCACCACCCTTCAAAAATCATCTGCCAAAGTAGTGATTTAATGATTTTATCCACGTGGATCTTGCCACCTTCTTGCTCTCCCCAGCCCTTGGACTGGTAAATGTGACTCCTCAGAACTCACAATGTGAGGAATGCGGAATTTTCTCCAGGAAAAACACATCCATCTCCCAGGTCAGGGAAATCTGACTCAGTTGTAACATTAACAAAGCCTCTCTTGGACAGATGTGAAGAAGGGAGACATAATCAACATTCTTCCCTAGGTGTAATCTGCTGCTGAACTGGTGCCGATCCCAGAATCCATCCGAGCAACACCATTACAGTGTCTCCAAAGAGGTGTAGCTGAAGGAGGGCGAGATGCTCCAACTCTGCTTTACAAACCTTTCTCTACAAAGGCAAACGCCCATGCCGAAACTCTACACTTCGAAAAACTTCCAGAAATCACTTCCCCCCAGCCCCCACACCACTGGGGTCACAGGGGTATCATTCAGGATTTGATTTACCAAAGGATTGAAAGCATCACTGGGAAACGTTTCAGCCAAGCACACAGAGCATTCACAGATGTTTACAGGGAGGACCCCACAATCTGTTTTCGTTTGCACCCTTTCCTGAAGAGCAATCTGTAATAACATCTGAGATGTCACCCTGGCAGCTGGTGGACACAGCAAGAGCCAAAGCACAGGCGGGAAAAAAGCAAAGGATGTGGATCGAAGAGCACCCAGGGTCTGGCAGCATCCTCCACCTGCCTGTGGGGCAGTGAGGACCGTCCTGTGCAAAGGAGGTGCCTCTGGCAACCAATAACCAGACAGGATCCTCAGTTCCTGGACTCTGCAGGATCCAAACTGAATAAGACAAATGGGAGGGCTGGAAGGAGCAACGATTCCAAAACTGTGTATTAAACACAGCGCCTGAACATACGTGTGCTTAGGGAGGATGGAAGGCCTCAGGACGTTTTTGGCTTTCTTCTGAAAAAGACATGCAATGCTTAAGCATAGCTCAGGAAAATATAATTTCTGACATGGGTGGGCTCCAAACCAGAGCTTTAACACTATTGACTTTAATCTCGGCCTCTCTGGAGTAAGTCTTGATGGATTTATTCTAAGCACCAGGTTAAAGTCCCAAACGGTGCCAACCATCTTCTTGTGGAGGCCAGTGGAGCTCTGCCAGTCTACACTACCTCTCTATTTACAAGGATTCTTGATAGGCAGAATTCCGAGATTTCGAGAGGTCCAGATTATAAAAAGTACTGCTAAACCAGGAGGGTGGAAAAGGAGCGATGGGCAGACAGATTTCAAGAGACCATTCATGAGCCTTTGCTTTAGAAGAACATGGGTCACAGCCAGAACAAAACACACATATGGCCCCACAGCTTAATTCTCCTGCAGTCTCACCAGAGAGTGAAGATATCTACTTTATCACTGGCATGAGTAGACGAAAATTCAGTGAAGGCTTCAAGGCACAACTACCCCTGATGTTAAGAGGGAAACTGTCCTCAACTGCTACCCACTTTGAATCAGGCTTAAAAAGAATGGGGGTCAATTTTTTAGAAGAACCGAGGTGAGTAAGGAGCAAATAGGTTGGCAGTTCAAGCAGCTTTGTGTCTGTAGGTTAGGTGGGCAGCTGTGAAAAGTCCCTTCCCGCCCCAGTATGCTGCCAGGCAGCCAGTTCATCCAGTAACGAGCCTCAGAGCACCCAGGCAGAACTCAAGTCCTTTACAAACCACCGCCTGCACCACAGCAAAGGGAGAGCCAGCTCTGCTCCTGGGCAGCCTATTCTGTCCATACAAATATGACATGAGACATTCCAGTTCGTAACTACCTTGCTAAATAGCATGTAAAAGGTATAAACAGTTCAACACACTTTTCAGTCTGCTTTCAGTGCAGATTAACTCACAAATTCTGACTCTGAGCATCCCAGCACGTACCAAGCTCTACCCCAGGCAAGAGTGAGATCAGCATTTGCTCTATGTGTTTTTCCAGGAGTAGGAGGGGAGACAACATTTGAAGGGTGACATTCTTTTTAAAAAGGGGTCAACAACTGGTCAACAAAACAAGAAAATAGGTCATGTCGTCTTAATCGGGAAATCATGAATATGGGGCTATCCCCGTACCGGTACCACAGCAAGGACCTTTGTTCCAAGCGTTAGGCAAAAGCCAGCACCGTTAGCCAAAATAACTTTTCAAGCAAACTCTCGTTGAATAAATCTTTTACAGTGAAGGGAACATTTTTCAGTACTCTGTTTTTTAACACCATTAACTTTAACTGTCAAGCCTGACAAGTATGGAAAACTGTTTTCTTACAAAAGTTAACATAAAAAACATTCTCCACTAAAAAGACTTTTGCTCACTACACATTAACTCTCCATTTTGCCATTTAACTCTAATTGCTATTTTTCTCCACTCCAAGTCTTTTTTCCTCTCCAAGATCTGGACTTTAAAGGGTCTGAGTAGAGAGATGTTAACGCTTGTTTATAGAAGTTCTGTAATGTGGGTGTATTGTAATGAACTAATTGTATTTAAGAGAAGGATCTGGGAATAACCGTGACCTGTTAATCACACTCATTCACATGCTCCTGTTCTTTTTCCCTACTGTTTCTAAGCATCTTTGTGAATTCTTGAAAATATTCAGGAGTGTAAAAACATTTGGGGACTTTCAGAGCCAAATCACGACATGAATTAACAGCCACATGGGTGGAAAAGGAGTGCTGGTCCATTAGGACATCAGCTCAGCGGTGGGGACATGCTGGCTCAGCAACCTGCGGGCACATGTGTTGGGAGGGGTTCTCCTGACTTTACCTTCTGAGCAGTGCATCTAGTCTCAGGTGTCTCCGTAGTGAAAGCATCAGAACCTCCCTGGTGACTGTAGGTTGACGGGACAAATCTGTGCTGCACAGACTGAGGTTAGCTGCCCGGGTGGGTCTGCTGTGGGAGTCCCTGCTTCTCCCGGAACGCTGCAGCAATGGGCTAGATAACAAAAGGATATAGCCTGTAGTGATTTAAGACATGTAACTTGATTTTCAAATGTCCACACTGGTGGGATTTGTGTTGGTTTACCTCTGTATGTTTCTAAACCGAGTTAAGTGGCTGTACAAATGGTCCAGAGATGTCCCCTGAAAGAGGCTCCCAGGAGATGCAGCAATGAGAGAAGCCTGTCAAGCCGCTTGTCTGCATGGATGCACTTCTCGTCTCTGAGCAGGTGAAGCTCAGTGAATTAATCTGTACCTGGAACGCTTTAATAAATAACAAGGTGTTCAGAAAATTCGGTCCCTGATTCATTGGTTCTTCCGGAAATCCTCTTCTAAGGTGGTAAGAAACAAATAAAAATCCTAATTCACTTCTAGATCAGCCTATTTTTATTAAACCACCTCTTGTGTTACACTACGACACACAGGCAGCTGAGCTGGTAGCATACACAGTGTCAGGGGTTGTTGGATTAATCGATGCCAAAATCAGACGAGACCACTGTGATCTTCTCTTCTGACCTCCTTGGTAATCCAACCCATAGATTTCCCAGAACTGATTCCTTCTAAAACTAGAGCAGATATTTTAGGAAAAGAAAAACATGTAAAAGTTTCCAGTGAAACAGAAAGCTTCATGTTTCTCAGTGCGCTGTTGTGAGTGGCCAATCGCTCTCACTGGCGAACACGTGTTTTATGACTGAGTTCACCTACCTTTGGTATCTCTCTACTCGCTTTTATTACATGTTTGTTTGCCAGGCTGAGGTCAGCCTTTTCTTGTATTTCTGCCTCTCTCCACTGGAGTGTTCAAGTCTCCCCATCACACTCCTCTTTGTTAGATGATGCCAACTGTCTCCCTCAGTCACCTGTGGGCAGGGGTGCTTTCCAATCATTCAACTATTCTTAGAAACTTTTTCTCAATTCTCCAACTACTGATAACAACATCACCCCTGAACTACCAAACTCACAACTGGAAACTGCAGGGGGAGCACCTTCCTTCTTGTCTCAAATAGTCCTCTCTTTTTACACCCAAAGGTGACATTTCCCTTCTTCGCCACACTCCCATGCAGGGTCTGTACTTGGCTGATGGTCCCCACAGCTTCACACATCTTTTTCAGAGCCAACTGTATGCCAGGATACAGCCCAGCTCTACATGGGTTCAATTAAAACATGTTGCTTCTTTTCATCCAGGTTACCAATGGGATCTAAATCAATCTGCACTGGTGATCTGTCTTTTACTTCAGTTCTCCAGATTTTGACCTCACCACAAAGACAGAGCTGTGATAACCCCAGGACTCCATCAGAAGCAGCTCTACTCACTGATGAATTCCCATTTGAAACGGCAGACTACAGCAGTTTCTTATCAATTTCAGAGGTGCCCAATTGGTTTTCTATCATTCCAGTCTTGTATAAGAAGCTATTCATAGCCAAGGCAATACTTTCACAGGTCCACAGGGTGATTCAGGTTGGAAAGGGCCTTGGGAGGTCACCTAGTCCAACGTGTTCCTCAAAGCAGGGTCAGCCATGAGATCATACCGGGATCCTCAGGCCTTTCCAGAAGTATATCACATCAGTACTATTACATTTATCAACACAACTTGTAATCTTCTTGGAAAAAAAAACCTAATTAGACAAGTACCATATTCTATAAGCCCGTGTTGATTGACACTACTTACGTTAATCCCTTTAATTCTTTACTAATTACATGCCCTCTCAGCAATTCCATTATTTTGTCTAGGATTAATGTCAGGCAGAAAAATCCGTAGTTATGTGAGCCATCTTGTTTATCCCTTAAAAAATAAAGGCACAAATCTAAACTTATTCCACATAGCTGTAACTTGCTGGTATTTATTATCCCTAATTAAGAGCTGCTATACAATATTCTTTCAATATAAAAGGTGTTTTGTTGTTAAAGGACATGATCACACAATCTCCCTTTTCCCTGTAAGAAAGAGAAATATTTATTGAACTCCTCAAAATTCTGTACAATATTACTAACAACGCTATCATTTTCATGTAGCACTCATCTATTGCAAACATAATTATATCATTCAAGACAGAGAGCTGCATTTCTGTGGGGATTTCATTTTGAAAGCCATATGTTGGAGCTTTGTGCTGCAAATACTAAAAATGTGCTTGGAATTCCTAAAATTATACTTGAAAATATCCAGACACAGAAACAATCGCATCTAACATAGAAGAAATGCTATATTAGGCCTCATTTTTACAGATCAAGGGGAACTGATGACAGAATGTAAAAATATAGTAGCAGCTTAGGTACAAGAGGCTGATTTGATTACATTTGTTATGTGCAAATAGAATAAAGTCCAAACGAGTAACGTATCTACTTGATGATTTAAAATGCCAGCTTAGCAAAGCTGAAAATAATTACAAAGCAAAACAATTGGGAGAAAGAATTCGAGCAGGAATCTGTGAATGATAACTGGGAACTGTTCAAGACCGTTTTACTGCCCACGCGGAGGAACCACGATCCCACGGAAAAGCAGGAAGGCTGCGCTGGCTAAAAGCTGCTTTCGATTGGAGGGTAAGCGAAAGCCAAATCATAAGGTAATAAATAAATGGGAAATTCTTCCCCATGGAAGACACGAAATATTATGGCAATGAATATAAGTCAGCAGTGAGGAATTCCACAAAAGTGATGAGGGATGTCATGCACAGATTGAAGAAAAATAAAGATACTGAGGACGAAAGAGGAAATTAAGGTTTTGTCTTCTATATGCAGAAGGTCAAAGATTCAGATCAGTGAGCAGCAAACATGCTGCAACAGGCAACACGAGTGAAACCTGCTGGCACACTCAGTTCTGCTGCTGCGGGGTCGGGGGGCCCCAGCAACCTCCTCCCATGCTGGAGTCATCCCTGCCTGTGACACAGACATTATCTAAAAATGCAAAAAGAGTGGCAAGTTGCCCCAAATGGGGTTGAAGACCACGTGTTTCCTCAGCAGGCCAATCTCCTGGGCTGAAGTGGCACGGAGAAGGCGACAGGCTGGCAGGAACAGGACCATAAGCAGAATCAGAACTGAAGGAGGAATGAGCCATCACAGGATGCTCTTCCAGACAGGCCACTTGCAGTGGCTGTGGTACATGCTGGGTGCAGCAGGACACTGGGTTTGCCCAGCCAAAGACTGTTAGGCATCTTCTAGAGTTAAAAACCACCATCGCTGTCTCCAGCTAACCTTTGACCTATGTCTGCACAAGTTCTGGATAATAACACAAGTCATTGCATCAGCATTGTGCTATGTTTGTCCATCCAATCCATCTCCAGAAAAATAAAGGACCGAGAATGAGTGTCATGCAGCTAGCCCAAGGCTTCAGAACAAGCACGTATAGAGATGGCAGAGCAGCAAACACTTCATAGCTGGCAACACGTGCATGCTTCAAAGCCTGCCCGACCACCACATCTGTCAGGTTTCCCCTACCCAAATACCAAAGTACATGATGACGATGAGATCTCAGTATTCTGTTGGGTGGCAAGGAAGCAGCAAAGACTGCTTTGAGAATAAAGGCGGTTAGGACTGCCAGGAGTCAGGAGACAGTTCTGGAGAGACCCAGAATGTCCAAAGGTCCAACACAAAACGCTTAACTGCATGTCTGCATTCAGTAAGTGTCTCCCAGCATCACATGGGGAGTCTGAGCCAGCTCCCAGCTGGTGAGGTCAGGAGAGAACCTTCTGGGGCAGGTTGTCCCTCCACTGCTGCTTTGGAGTCTCTTCTGCCTTGCTCACGGCACAGAAGACACTGGCTTAACCAAACCCTGAAGACTTGTCCAACAATGCTTCCATTTAAAAAAACAATAATGCTAATAGGACCCAAATGCCATGTTCATTGTCTGTCAGATGCTTCCTCAAAGCTAAGAGTACGCCTGAGCACTGCAATAAGCAGATGATAGACAACAAAACAGTCACTTAGGCTGCTTGGGTTTGTACGACTGAGCCTAGAGAGGTCATGCAAAGACCTGTACGTTCCCCCTCCAACTCTGAATACACAGGATGATCTGCTTTAACACAGTGAAACAGGAGAGACAAACAGCTCCTCCACAAAAAGCGTGCCAGCTGCTCTCTCCAGACACAGCAACTAACTTGCTCAGGGGTGAGGAGCTTCTCCTGTGGCAACGACTTCTTTGCAAAGCAAGGTTTTCAAGGGAAGGGCCTTAAGGGTTAAATTCCTTCCCTGTCTCCTCCTCTTCTCCACCCGCCTCCCTCCTCCCCACTCCAGCAAAGGATCCTTGTGAAAGAATCTGTATTCGATATGCACCAAGAGAGACTCTGGTCTGGGCTTTTTAATAAAGAGCAATTCCTTTGCATTCTCAGGTGTCCCTTAAAATCAAGCTCTGATATTTCTGCTGCATTATTACCATGGTCTGTAGATGTCTTCAGACTCAGAAAAGCCATTTGCTCCACAGGTATGCTTTGCCCCTGCAGTGTTGAACAGCTTCTCTGTGTTAAGAAAAGTCCCTCTAGAGAAATTGGTACTTGGAGCCAATTAATGGACCTCTTCCACCTTCTCTCTTGCCAGTTTTTCTTGGCAACAGCATCCAATCCCTGTGGCCGAGACTCCGGTCGTTACAGCGTGCCTTTAAAAAGTGAAACTGGGGAAACAGCATGTGTAACCTCCACAAAAACGAGGTGCCTGAAGCATTGTTGGCCGTACTTTTTTCTAACCTGTGCGCTATTCTTAATGATGCACTTCATGATTCAGCTTTCGTGGCACCACCAATTAACTCCAGAGAGCGTAAGAGCTACCTGGCACAGAGATAAATTTAACTGTAAAGATGAGCAAAATCCCCGTCATTACAAGCAGGGGAGAAAGGTGATCCTGGAACCATGAGTAAGTGGGAGTGAACATGTGGCTCCCAAAGGTGCAACTGCTCAGCACCACCCCTGAGCACAGGGCCAGCTCCAGGTAACCACATAAAACTTGGACTGTAACAACCACCTGAGATCTGGGCTGAGAAAGAGCTATTCTGTAGAGCCCAAAGTGGAGGTTCAGGCTCTTCAGTGTCTCAGCCAAAACCCCCATAGACCTTCCTGGGCCGAGAAGGCTGCATCAAACTCTCCAAATTACTGCCTTAGAAAATCCCCTCTATTTCTCCGAGCAGATGGGGTGAAGGGGAGGAATTTAGGTATGGATTAAGTTTAAATTCAGGGCTTGGAATCAAGGGATCGTGTTTGGGTTCACATTCACAGATTCTTATCTCTCAGATACGATAGGCTGACCTCCTGCATTGTCCAGGTCACACAATTGCAATTAAAAAAATAATAATAATAACCTGTACCAAGCTCCTTAACTTCTGTCTGAGCTACAGAGTACTTCTGAGGAAGACACGCATTCTTGACTCAAAGAGATCAAACCATGGAGAATCCATCACATACCCTGGTAAACTGTTCCAGAGGTTAATTACTCTCTCTGCTAAAAATTTGTACCTTATTTCCAATTTGAATTTTTCTGGCTTCAGTTTCCAGCCGTCGGACCTTGTCATGCCTTTGAGTGTTCAATTAAAGAACGTTAAAGCATCAGATACCATTTCCATCTGTCAGTGCTTAAACACAGAAATCTCAGTAGCTGGTTTACATGAGGTTTTTGGCAGGACCTGAGCTACCAACAGTAACTTTTCTGTCTGACTTGGAAGCCAAGACAAAAGGGGTGAATGTAATTACTTTTTAATAATTCATGTTTCTTGAGAGAGTTGGGCAATAAATAGATCTGATTGGAAAAATTCTAATGAATCTTGTTTTTATCAGAATTCACTGTTTTCTCCACCGCAAAATGTTTAATTGAAAGAGTTCCGTTTCAGAGGATGGGAGCGAAGGCTGCGTTGCACTCTGCGAGCTGAGCAGTTCTGCCCCTAAGTGCAGCCGGAGCCAGGACCACCACGGCATTCGCACTCAGCATCTTGCAGTGAGCTGGCCACGTCTTGTGGCTGTAATAGTCATGGCAAAATGAAAATGCATTTCCACTGGGAGCTGGATCACAGCTGAAACCACCATCCCTACTGTGACACCAGTGGAAATGAACCCGAACACACCCCAAACAGCTCTCAACACATCCCATGAGAGTTTTGGAGGGTTTTCCTTCACCCATCTCCCTCCTTCCTCTGATATGCAAAAAATCAAGTATTTGACATCTTTTTGCAGCTGCCAAAAATAAACTACAGTTTATTTATACCCCAGTGCTGTGGGACAGGCACCCTCCATGGTAACTGTCTCATTCCTGATCAGTACCTGTCCGAATGAAGATATGGTGATGCTTCCACTAACAGGACTTCTTCTCTCTCTAAAAAACCACAAACAGCTTTTACACAACAAAACCCAGTGTCACACAGAATCACTGAGGTTGGAAAAGACCTATAAGGATCATCCAGTCCAACCATCAACCCAACACTACCATACCCACTAGACCATCTCCTCAAGCACTATGTCTACACTCTCCGAAGGAGACCTGGACAAGACTCGCGGAATTCAGAGCGCCTCAATCTGAATGGGTGGAGCCACCAATGACTCCTTCCAAGTGAACTTCAGATGGATGGGTGGGAAAATGGGACTTGTGATGGAACCAGACTTGCAATCTCATTTCTGGAGCTACTGCCACGTCTCCCGCATTCAAGATGTTACTTCACTACCACTCTGCTACACTGCTCACAAGCCAGCTATTAGGATGAACTACACTTCCTGCAGAATGGCACTTGCCTGCTTGAGGCAATGGTGCCATATTCTGCCATTGAATTGATTTGCCATATGACAGGCGGACAGAGTATTCGAATATGCCTGGAGCCCAGTGATTTTGGCTTGCTTTCACAAGGGATGTTGCCTCTATGCATGCAGCCTCCATCATGATTAGGGAAAAAAGGAACCAAGTTTATCTCCTAGGCAAATATTTATTTTATTTGTTATGCTGGCCTATCAGCAAAGGGTCACTTCGGAGTTCTATTGCTTCAGTTTGAACTATTCCCTCCCCCTGCCCCATCCCCCTCCCCCATTGCTTTTTTTATTCAGTCCAACAGTACAAAAACATTACCACAAAGACCAGAACTCATAGGTGAGACTACACGCAGGACCTTATTAGCCAAGAACCATACAGACTTGGATAAATATTGCAGCAAACCCTCAAGGTCTGTCCAATACACCTACAGACATTTTTTGTCATGGTGAGTGTTCTGAAAACAGGTTACAAAGGTCTATTTTCTGCTATAAAATACTAAATGGACACCTGAGGGAGGCTGATTCCCACGCCTGACACCTGCTTCTATAAAGCCAGATCCAAAATGTTGCAGGGAAAAGGCTTGGGACAGGAACTGAGATGCACTTTGGTGGATGATACTATTAATTAAGAGCCCTGAAGCAAAACAGAGACATCTGTAAGTGGAAAACACCTCATAGGTGTGTCCCCCATTTCCTCTTGCCACCACAGGACTGTTCCCAAAACAACAGCTCTCCACAGTAGCTTAAAATGCCCTCGAGTGGGGGAACTCACCCTACAAAAGGCAGTTCTGTGAACCAAGGGAGCACAAATGCCCCTATTCCCCGACTCACCTCCGGGACAGCCCAAACCACCTTTGCACGCTGGTACTTCTCCCAAAGTCAGATTTTCCAAGCCCATGGGCAAGAAATCAGGCAGCAGGAGGTCAGGCTCCTTTCTCACATTCTTCAGGTCATCTTTCTCAAGGATTCCTGTTACTGAGCCTATTTTCAACCCCGTAACCTTGGCCAACTTAATCTTCCTATTATCAGGAGGAAATAGTGATAGTTTTTATTGTATCTACCTGTCTCAGATTTATTGTACCCAGATGGAGGACTCTGGGCTGTGTTTTCTATTAAGAAGTATCTATTTTATCACATCAGTAAGAGAGGTATGCAGGTTCTGAAGGCTGTTCAGCCCAACCATCGGACACATATTTTTCTTTGCTAAAGAAAACTGCAGGAGTTACTAAATTAGCCCTAAATTAGCAAAACTCCTAAATATACACATAGCTTAAAAATGCATGCTTAATTCCCATTTAGCTCATAGGAAACTACAGCTGGATTTCAGCAGGCACCTACAGTTTGCTCTATATAATCACGTTAGCTGAATAAGGACACCTCAAAGCACGTGCTTGAATATATTGCTGAATCAAAGCTCAAACATCCTCCATAGCCAACCCTGCAGCAAAACACTATAGTGCTATTGGAAATACTATTAGCAGTAACCACGTCTCAATAAAATGCAGTTTTAATGCTAGCAAATGTCCCGTGTTATCTAACCTAATCAAAACACCGGTGGCTGCTAAATGACAAGACCTGCGTTTGATCTCGCCTTTATACAGCAAATGCGGGAACACAAGCTCATAAACAAGTGAGGAAACACATTTAACCAACAACCCACAACTTACTTTCAACAAGCTTACCGATGTCAGCACACGCGATAAAATTAGCCTGTTGGAGTCTGCGATTTTGGCATGATTATCTGCTAATTACATGCTGTAAGCTGAGAGGGGTGGGCTTAGCAGCTCGCCCGGGGCTGCTGGCTGCTTGTCTTCCCACAAAACTTGATCACAAGGCATCTAAAAATAACTTTATAGGCAAATCTTCTTCTCAAAGGAGAGCAAAACAAAAGAGCGTAGACGGCTTAACCTCTTCGTGCCCCAATAGCCACACTTGCAGCCAGGTATCCAACAGCCACATCAGCAGAATTGAATTCTGTGGCTGCTTTTCATCAAGGAGCCAAGGCCTAAACTCTATCCTTTTTCTCATCTGCTCCAAATTCAGCTTCCTACATCTTCACCGCTGCCCTATCCCTTTAGTATCTAGCACATGACCACTCCCTCTGTTCCATAGGTTGGATGCTTTCAATCCACACGGAGCTTTGGGGCTCTGCTACAGCATACCTCCTCATGGGTTTCACGCACAGGGATGGGTTGTCCTGTCTCTGCAAGCCCTGCGACCGACAGCAGTGTGGGTTACATGCTCGTGCAGATAACAAGTGGAGATGTACCCAGCAGCTTTCCTGCATCTGATCTTCTCTGCCCTGCTTCCATTTCCCCAGCAGCAGCTGCGATTTCCACCCAACTCTGACTCCACACAGACGACATACGCATCCCAGTTCTTTTCAAAGGATGCAAGTTAACCATGTCCTGGAGCATGCATGGGAAAATATGACAGTGTTCATTGTCACAGGCATATGACAACTGCATGATCATTTTCAGAAGTTATTTTGATGAAGCAAAGCTATCAAAAGAGTAAAATAAGCTAAGTGGATGAAACACAAGCAAAATTTTATCCATTAAACCATTCTATTAGGTTACAGACCAAAGGGGGTTATTGATTGAAGGAGCACAGCGTGAGTGACTCAATACTTGCGAGCATCAAAGACCCTCTGCAGTCAATTACTGCTCACAGTCAGTAACCGGGGCTTCCGTTACAAAAGGATGTGGTTTTCCAACATCAGTGATTTGGGGAAAAGCTATGCTCTTGGTGAATATATATGGACTACAGACAAGTGGTCATACAGGGAATATTTCAGCTTCCCAACAAACTAATTATCCAGCCAATAATAAGCAAATCACAGAAACTCCAAGACAGGGTGCACATAAGACTGGCTCTTACGTGACAGATGAACTCATACTTTTTAGTACAAAATTCAGAAGAGACCAAGATGATCCACTTCTTGCATAATGGGTCATGTTTTTCATTACCAGTTCATCTCCATATTCAATCTGACAAACTTTTACGTTAGACTAAAGGCAACCGACCACGTAAGTAACCTTATGGTTGAAGGCTCCCTGAGGCGGCAGATGGGCAGGTGGGTGACGTCTACACAAAGTACACAGGTAAAAGCATCATCACAAGGAGTAGCACAATGGCAACTTCCAACAAAGAAAGGGAAACTCCTACGAGCGGCAGCGAAGTGTTAGAGGCAAACGCCATAGCTGAACCTCATTAATGATCCTAAACTTTCCAAATGGCTTCATATTGCCCTGCAGGCGAGGTGTTTTGTTAAAGGCTTAAGTTTTAGAGGTTGTTGGAGAGGAGATGAAGGCACTCACACACCTCATACACCTCTTCTGTCTTTCCTCCAGAATGAAGACATGAGCCAGACCTATCATGTATTAAACTCAAAACCAACCACACTTGCAAGTCTCCTGCTGCTTGCCCATCATTATGCTTCCCCTTGCAGAAGAGGCTAAACTTGCTTCCCTGGACAAAGAAGGGGTTAAGCCTGCTTCCCCAGACAAAACTCAGTATCCGCTAAGGGAAATGCAGAAAATTGCTGGCAGAAGGGAGGCGTTTTGCACGACCGTTTCCCTTTTTCCGCTTTAATCCCCCTCCCTGTATAACTCCTATGTGGATGGAATTAAATTATTTTTAAAGATAGCTTTTCTTCCAATAGTTATCACCACTGTTTTACACTAGGAGGAAATGCACATAAACACAAGTTCAAGCCGATTTAACAAATCCCCCTGTTCTCTCATCCTATTGTTCCTTGGCAGGGCTGGCTAGCTCAGCTTTCCTGAGTCAGAAGAAGCTGCCCTCTCCCCACGGTGTGGGATCCACCAGGAGCTCTGGCTTCAAAGTGTGTGGTTTGTCTTCTTCTTAATTGTCAAATGCTAAAAATGAAGTGGGGGACTAGGACAGATGCCGGAGGCTGCTGCGAGGTGGTAATTTAGCAGGGTTTATAAAGCCAGGCGCCCTGCCTTTTGCAGAAAACACTGTATTCCCCAGAGACATTTTAAAATAATAGGATAGGCTATAGTTCTAGTATTTGCTTATGTAAATTGTTTTTCTTCACCCTTTTGTTAGTCTGTCAGCTGATGCAAAGGATTCAAAGTATCAGCATGTGGAAATCATACAGACAAACCCCCAACAGTCCATTTTTACCCAACCTGCATATCATCAGGCGGTCAGTCTGACACCACACCCAATGGGCACTCTGCAAACTGAACTGATTGCACCATAAAATGTCACAAAAAAAGGAGCCAGCTTCTATATTTTATTCTCTGATTGATACTGGGATTACTGATACTGGGTTCTTTCCCAGCCAGCTGCTTTGGGGCAGCTCCTGGTGTGGTGTGTATGAACAGTCCAACACGGACATGTATGTGCAACCATGCCAAGTCAGACTGTGTCCTCCTGAACACGCTCACGCACAGACCCAGGCTGCAGGTGTGCACGTGCAGCTCTGCCTGCCCTCTCGCACAGGTGAGCAGGGACACAACTCATGTTATCATTTACACACCCCTTGCATGGCTGCACATAACACATCTGCCACAGGAGGCTGAATGGCAGTTAAATTTCTGTGGATGCATCTTCCTGGAAGAGGAAAACCCCGGGTGTATATGAGCTGCAGTCTCAACTTCACCTCCTACAGCCTTGCCAAGCTGGCTCCTTCCACCCCGCTGCCGGTGGGGTGCCAGCAGACTTGCAGCAGACACAATTTCTGTTCCGAACCCAAGAGGCGAGAGAGGACAGGCTGGTCCCAGCACAGCCACCTCGCTGCTTGGTGTTCTGCTGTCAGAGCAGCAGCACTGCCAGCTTTGTAGTGTTTGTAGTGGCCATCATTTGGCAACCCTCTTTAAAAAAAAAAAAGAGGCTTAAAAGCCAGGAGTGTAAAGACTCTGGCCTCTCCTAGGGCACAAAAAAATGTGAGGTCGTGAGTTTTTTGACACAATTCATTTTCTACCCAGTGAAGAGGTGTGAGAGTGCTGAATCACAGACACAGCAGATTAGAAAAAACATATTTTGTCGAGACTGAAATGTTCAAAATGTTCAGTCGGAATGCTTGATCTGAAACAGTCTGCATTTAACTGAAGATTTGCCACAATCTAGACAGGATTCCCACATTCTTCTAGAATCTCTAGGTTTGGAGCAAAGCTATCCAGCAGTATACCACGGGCTGAATGCTTCCCATGTCCATAGCTCAGAGTAAGGCCCACCAAAGCAAGAGGCCAAGGGCTTGTTCAAGCCCAGGACACCACCAGTCATGCTCTGAAGCTTTCAAGGCTGCCCATGGAGCAGGCAGCCCTGCAGCTGTGCCTCTTTAAGAGCAGCTTGACCTCAGACTGCCAGAGTCACTGGACACTGCTACTACTAACAAGAACATCGCCCTCCCTGAGAACCTTCAAGATCCGAGATTAATTCTGAGTCACAAATGCTTTGTCCATATGCCCAGAATAGATCAAATTTGGATTGAAACCAACTGTTTAAGGAACTCCATAAGCACTCTTCCCCCAGGAGCTGGGTGATCATCAAGGAGACAACTTGTACAGTCCTTCATCAACCTTCTAGCATGGCTGTTGGTCCCAACTGGTCTGATACTACCACTTTCCATGAATGCACATGCTTTCCTGCCACAGCCTGACTGTGTACAATGTGCATGTACACAGTCTTCACCAAAGCATTCATCACCTGCATGGCATTTTGGAAGTCTGCAACATGCCAAATAAATTGTCCATCTGTTGGCAGTTTAACAACATGTAGAGCATGGACGGCACTTTCTTTATTTTTACTACATCACTCACCTATCAATATCCAAAGTCCCTCTTCCCTTTAAACAAGTGTTTCATTTTATTGAAAAATGAGCAACCCAACCTATTGATGGTTTGGTACCAATTTCACAGAACAATTCAATCCATGCACAAATTTATATTTCCATTAATCAATACTTATTCATGGACGGAATCAAGGAGCAGCCTTTCGGGCACATATGTTTAGCGTCAATTCAAGACTACAAGCTAAATATACCTCCCTTGGCTCCAGAAACCTCAAACAAAGAGCTCCTGTTCACTTGAGATGCACGGCCAGGGTCAGGTAAAGGTTATGAGTTATCCCTATCTCAAGGTTACTTTACACAGTACATAAACTCCAGGATCAAGTTGCAGAGTCTGCAGCAATCGCTCACTCAAAGTCAATCGCCTTCAGTGGAGACCAAGTACAAGCAGAGGCCTTTGGGTCTGCCCAGCTTCCAGGAGTGAGCTTGGCTGTTTTATCAGCTGTCTCCAGGGAGGCTCCTTAGATGTCCGGGCTTCTACCACCAGCCCTGTGAACCAGATTTGAAACAACACTTGACTGTTATAATTTCTTGATATATTTTGGAGTGACTTCAACAGAGTAGGAGACCTAAGATGAGGTCAGGAAGAGAGGTGTGAGAGGGCCCTGTGAAGATCTGACTGCCTAGACATGAAAGAAGACATTACTTCACCTTGAGATGCATCTCTGTCCAAAGGTGCTGTAGGGCACCAGGACCACAATTCACAGGACTTCTCTGTGCTGGGCTGTCATCTCATTTAAAAATCAGCAAGGAACAAAGTCTCTGCTCAGCTTATCCTTCACTCCAAAGGCTCACTGGGGAAGACCACTGTCTTACAGAAGAACAGTCAGGAAAACCAAGAGCACAAATTCTCCATGAGTTTCACCTATATTTAAAAAAAAAAAGTATTTAGCCTAAAAAATACATAGCCTAGTAATCAGGAAGGATAAAAGGATGCAAGAACCTGAACCACTAGTATGCCTTAAATCTGTGCACTCAGTGAGGCAAATACTGACACTTCACTTGCAGGTACATTTTGCAAACACGAGGTTTCTCTCTTAGGAGCATCCATCAAGATCTCGCTTGCTTTAAAAGGATTTCTTCTGAATGTTGGGCATGATTGCACTGCACAGATTCACAGTCCGAGCATCTGATGGGCCCATCAATATTTGGGGGATGATGATCAGCCTTTACATTTAAAAAATTTAATGCTCAGTCCCTGGCCAGAGGGCAAAGCACGCATTTGGAGGAAACCCCATTCCGCTCCTGCTGCGGACTTCCCTTAGCAGCACAAAGTGCTGACGAATTTCTAGCCTGTCTCACAGGGAAATTGCAAGGCTCAGGTCCGTGTTATTTGCAAAGTGCTTTAAAATCATTCCATGAAAGCTTTATATAATACAAAGTACTATTATTGTATTATTCCTCCTAAGCTAAGCTTTCACCCAGACTGCAGAGCTCCAGAGGGGGAAATCTTGTTTCCATTACTAAGTTGTTTTAACTTTCTAGATGAACAAACACTCATTAGCTTTCGTGTGGTTGTAGGCACTGCCCAACAATATCCCTGCTGCTACAGGTGGCCTGAGCCCCCTTGGCTGCCCCCAAGCCCCCTCCCAATGCCAGGGAGCAGAGCAGGCGAGCAGTTCCTGCTAACACAGTGTTTCATCCCACAGCAGAGAACGAAAGTGCAGAGCCACTGTGCCAGCTTCACCTGCTGAAACTCTTCGTGCTCCTGGCATGAGTGGCGCTTCCCAGGCAAAGGCCGGAGGAGCTACCTCAGGGCGGGGATCAGCTGGCGCTTTCGCCTGCCCTATGTAATGCATTCCACTTTTTCCCTCTCCTTTTACAGTGGTAGGTGGGAAAACAGGAGAGCAATCTTGCATCAACATCACAAGCCATCAATCATCCTCTAAAACCAGCTGAATAATAGAACAAAAAAGGGGAAGAGAGAAAGAAAAGGGTCAGGGCGGGTCCTTGGGTATGGAACCGCCTGTCCTGGTGAAATATACTGTAAATTAGTCTGAGACAGGGGAATCTGGAGCCAGCAGGGTCCCCAAAGCTCGCTTAATATCAACTCCAGAAACATTACACTAATGTATTTTTAAATATGATTTACAGGATGCTCTCAGAGCATCGAGTGGATGGCGGAAAATGAAGAGGTGGCCTGGCATGAGTAATGTGCTTTGGGGAGGCAGCCGCTGCCTCCCTGCTGCAGAATGCAAAGCTGGGCGGGAAAGAAAGAAAAGCACTTAAAGGGCAGCACAGCTTGAAGGCAGGCAGCCACCCCCTGCACTTTGGAAATGCCTCTCAAAGTACCCAATTTCCTTTGCAAATCAGAGCAGTGGGGATTTAGGCACATGCTTCCCATCACCAAAAGCAATTTGAACATTTAGAAACCTGCACCCCATGGAGTTTAAATGGCTTGGACCTCCTGCATAGCCTCATGCCAAGGGACAAAGTCCCAAACCTCTTTTGGGGTGCATGAGGCTGAACACAGACACCTCTAAGAAGGGATACAGTTGCCCGTGTTCCTCTGCTCCCTGAAGAAAATGTCCTCCTAAATATATGAAACAACTCTATTCGGATGAATCTCAGGTGGTTCAAATGGGGAAGACAAAGGCACCCTTCGGTTGAAAGGACTGCTTTGAAAATGCTGCTGCGATGGGCGGTACTCCACTCACCAGGACAGAGGAGAATCCTCTCCTAGCAGCAAAAGGTGATCCTTCCATCAGCCTTAGCAGGGGGTTGCATGGAGAGCAAACAAGCTGCTGCCCGTAGGAGTCCAGGCAACTGTGATATAGGCATTGTCAGCAGAGCAGTGGGGAGTGAGGGCGTCCAGCCCGCTGTGTCCCCATGCTAAGGACACACAGATGGCTCCAATGGCAGAGGGACAGGTTCAGCAAAGCACTTAAGCACACGCTTAAGTTTCAGCATTAGGAACTGTCCCCTAGCCAGCAAAGCACTTACGCCTGGGAAGCAAAGGAGAGTGGCAAATGATTGAAATTAAGCATGGTTTGGTGAACTTGCTGTGATACTGCCGTTGCAGTAATTTTCACCTGCCTAGACTTCTTTTTTCAATAGCTCATTTTTAATTAAAATGTCCTTCAAGAAAGAAAATAAATACTTGCTCAGCTTAATGCTCTGTTTCTAATCTCGGTCGATTAGAAGATAACTGAATAAAACAAACACAAATAACTCCACTGTAACAATCTCCTATAGCATCATCACGTGATTCTGACAATGTATTTCAGATTATTAACACTCGTTGCAGCTCTATTCATCATCATCTTCTGTGTCAAGATACTTCAAGAGGCAAGTGAGCTTTTAATGAGCTCTCAGACCAAAACAGGAAAGGAAAATATATCCAGTGTGTACTACTTTAATGATCACCTAATTCATTTTATTGTATCTGCTGTTATGATTTACGGATTAGGCAAAAAGATCAGAGACATTAGAAAAACACTCAGGTACCCAATATCCAAAATAAGACAAATATGCATTTATATATATTGTCTATACCTGGATTTTATATGTAACATTGCATCTTCACACTGGTGTTCGTTTTTCCGCATAAGCCCATGATTTTCTCACTGCACAAGTCACTATGTAATTATGGATTTGTCATATTGATTTAAACTCCTACAGCCCATGGGTCCGCCTGCTCGCCTTTGTGTTTTATACCAACACAAAGAAAACAGCTCAGAAAGGTGGTTCTTTGGCCCCGAGGTATTAATGAGTTGTTCCTTACAGGCTCTGTCTCTCTCCCTCGCTGACCCCGGCTCACACCCCCCGAGATGAAATGATTTCCATCTGTCAGCTGCGCAGGGGACAAGAGGCTGGACGTTTCACAAATGCAAGTGACCCCTCTAACCCGCTCGGTGTAAGCACTTAAAACTTGCTCTCACTTTTTATGTATCCTGCAGTCATAGCCCATGAATAAAGGGGAACAATTTCCTTTCCAGGGCAATGACTACCTTTAGTTAGGTGGATATTCCCTGCAGATGCCTGTTGCAGGGTTTAAGGAGTGGTTGGTGATTTCTCAGTGTCCTTCTGGAGACCCCGCAAAGAGCCTGGAGCTGCAGTGCGACACAGGAATCCACAGCTCAGGAATCCATCTCAGGAAATAAAACAAAGAGCTGAAGTCTTAGCTCGACACACATCTGAAATAAAATCTTCCCTTTCTAAGGGAAAAATAAAGGACAGAAGCTTCTTGGAGATGCTGGAATGCAGAGGATGGAGGTGTTGTATACCTTGTACGTGTGCTGGGCAGGAGCTGGGTGCAACGGCAGGGAGCAGCCCCAGGGGTGTGCATGCTAAGGCAGCACTAGCCCAAAAAGCTGATCGCCCATGCCAGGACACCTGCCCCTGCATCCCATGACTCATGGACAGCAAAAGCAGAGGAATGGATGCCCCCAAGTGAGACCTTCCCCAACAAATGCTGTGTCTCCTGAAAGGCTACAGTCCAATGTACCACACCAACTACCCACACGGGCTGCCTGCACCTTCAGCCCCTCACACTCAGCATCCTGCCAGCCACCACGTGGCGATGGCTGTGTAAGCTCTTCCCAGGCATTAGCAGGGCTAACCCAAAACATCTGTGGCTTGATTTGATGCTCTCCCTTTCCCAGCTGTGTGCCGGGGTTAGTGCTGATGTGGTGGGGGGCGGGGGGGGCCAGGAACCCCGAGCCCACCACCCCCTGTGAAGTCTCAGGAAGAGCTACTGAGGGAGAATGCTTCTCCAGAGAGGAACACGGCTGTTTGCACACACACTGATCCACAGCTCCAGGCTGTCCCACTGCACCTTCCCCCTGACTTTGAGAACCCACTTCTGCATTCTGTCCCCCCCCAGCGCCCCTTGTTCACTCTTTGCTACTTCAACAACCATTCCAGTCACCCTGGCAAAACCTAAAGCTGACAACAGGAATACGGGAAATTGAGGAGCATTTCCATTTTGGAGCACAGTTTATGAGCATGCCCAGCACAGGGCAGTACCCAGGTAGCTACTGATTCAAGCACAAGCCTTGGGCAGTGGCCTTTACGTTCTCAGCTGCTCATTTTAGGGTTGAAATCATGATAACGGCAACCTGCAGAGCACAGTCAGTGTAGTTGGCTCAGTCTTTTGTCATAGCATCACACACTAAAGACCTGGGTACTCAGAGCAAGCAGGTGCACACGACAGCCAAGAAAACCCACCTCTATCATTCTGTAAAACAGACTATTGTTGGCCATTACCTCTTTAGGAGAGCCTATCCTTCCAACTCTAACATTAATTTCCCAATTAGAAAAACCGCTGGGCAGTTTCATTACGAAACGCTTCTTTGTGTCACCAAAGGACCTGTTGACCACCCACCACCAGCTGCTATCAGAGGGACACAAAACCTTCGTGATCACCACAGGGACCGGAGTCCCTCCAGGGCAGATCGTGGTGATTTTTCTGCAAACTGGATTCTACCAAGTGATCTCTGATTTCAGTTTGCAGATGATAAATGACACTTCCTCTCATCCCAAGTTTCCAATCTTGTCACCACCAATAGAATACAATTTTTCCATTATTCTGTAAGCCACATGAATCTGTCACATGCTTCTCCACTGGTCAGGGTGTAACAACAGCAGCCCTTCATCTTTACTTTCCAAATGCCAGCTTCAATCACCTGCTTAGAAAGTTTCAAATGGCTTGCTCCTTTCCCACCAAGCACTATAATTCCCCCAAAATTCAGCCCAGCACCTTCATAAACGCAATTACACTCTTCTTACCAGGAAGAGCCTGCCCACCACTATACTTTGTTTAACTTTCAGGCCTAAAAGTCCAGTGCAAAGTGCTTTATGTGGGTCATTTTTAACTGTGCCCTGCTGTGGCACTTCGCAATGAGAGACAGAGAGGTTTCCCACTGTTGTCCATTTGTTCTATTTTACTGGGTGTTATTTCACAGGTCTCAGATTCTTACTGCAAATATTCTCCTCCAACTGAAAGCAGTAAAAGATCAATAAAAATAGGAACTTTGTGGAGGGTGCAGGAATCAAACACCACCTGAAATACCCCTGAAATAATAGGTACATCCCAGCAATCCCAACGCAAAATGGAGATCAGCTGGATGGAGGAAATTGCATATGACAGTTTGAACAGAAACCCTGGGAAAGCACCAAGGCAAGTCAGCAGAATTGTTCCAAGTGATCAGTGATCATGGTATTGCTCTCAGGTGAAACATTTGTAAAGATACACTGATGCCTGGAAATCAGCCAGCCAATTCAATGAAAGGAATCTGTCCAAGAGAAAGGCCTCGTGAAATATTGTAGCTATCACCGCATCTCTCTGATGGTCAAGCGTGGCACGACATAATTCAAGCCACGTGAAGTAAAAGATAGAAGCAGAACTAATGCCACCATCAGCTGGTTCCTGAGATGGAAAAGGCATCCATGGGGAAATGAAAAACATCCTTCATGTCACTGAAAAAATAGTTTCAGCAACCAATGGTTGTGCATTTCATAGGCTGTTCAAAATACCCAATACATCCCGCTCTGCCATCCGATAAAGGAACTCCAGAGCATCTCACCACATTCATTTGTAAGTGGAAACCAGCAGCATGAACAGCAGCAGTGAACAACGTTTGGGTTTGCTCTGCGTAGAAGCGACACACACATCTTGCCACCAAGCCTCCGCAGCATGTACATTGCATTTATTCTACAGCAACCCTGGGTGAAGTGGAAGGAGCTGGGAATTGCACTGACAGACACCTATTAAGCTACACCATGCATGACAGGGACAGACACAGCTCATTGCTACCACCCCCAGAAATGCCAGAGTCAGTGCTGAGAACACTAGGAATAGCTTCCTGGGCCGTGGCCTCCCTCCTGAAAGCGTAGAACAACTGTGGAGTCTCAAAATATTTAAGGATTTGATGAAAAGCTTAATTTTTCCCATAGCAATTTATGGATATGAATCATAGGGAAAGAATGCTGCTGACAGGGAGAAAAACCTGAAGCCTTAGTGATGTAGTACTGACATATCTTTTAGATTGAAAGGAAGATGAATGCTGATGCTAGAAATATTAGTGGAGAACATGCAGACGCTGCTGTCAGAAATCAATAGATACAGACTTACGTACTTTGGTCACATCAGGCACCCAGATGAAAATAAACCTCAAGAAAGTAATTATGGAAGGGGAAATGAAGGATCATTGCAGAAGAAAAGGAGCAGTGAGGAGACGGAGAGGACAGCTGCTGTGAAGGGGGCTGGCCAACCACTCAGAGCTGGTGGGCGCTCACGGCAGCGGTTAAACGCCACTGCCACAACGTCACCAACCCGTGGGAGAAAGGATTGTGTTTTGCTCAGGTACCACAGTCCATGGATGAGACAACTGGGAAAAGAGACAGTAGGGGCTGGGAGGGGAGGGAGACTAGCGAGTCAAGCAAGTAAGGTGAAAAGAGAAGAGGTTGCAGTATGCTCTGCATCCACTTAGAGCAAGATTGCTGGGCTTGATGTCATGCAAATTTGTTCTTTGACCCTTATCAGAGCTCTGTCATAACTCCTTCCTTTCTATAGCTCTGCAAGAGGGAAGGGGGAAAAGAATAAAAATATTTTATTTGGTAGGAGCTGCCCTTCCCCAGCCCACCCACTGTACCTCCGCATCCTGCCATCACCACCGTGTGCCGATGCCACCCACACAAGGTGACCACTCACAGAGTCTCTGTGCACGGGCAGGACTGAGCGGGCTATGCAGGACGCCCAGACCTGGGCTGGCCTTCAAAGGAAGTATTCAGGGGTCTTTATCCAATGCCCAGGCAGGGCAGCAGCAACACACCCAGTCAGCTTCCAGGAGCTCCACACTCCCAAAGCTGAAAAGAAAAAGCTATGACAAGTCCTCATCGGAAAAGGGATTCCTAGAGGGACCAAATTTTAGCTGTGTGTGTGTCTGTATGCATACGCATGTCTGTGCGTGTGCAGACACACCTGAGATGTACAACCAGTGTGTGCACCCACCTGTGCAAAAATGGACTGGCACCCAATGGTCTCACCGTTGCAACCAAATGCCATTTGCTTTTCTTGCCCGCCCCTTCCCCTACCTGCTGGCCTCACAGAACCACCGCAGGTCTCTTCACCTTCATTTGAACCCATCCCTGCTTTTTTCTAGTTCAGCAGCCGCCGCTCTCCTCCTGCACCGTCTGCGGCCGTGGGGACCCAGCAGACCCTGCCGCTGCACAGGGCCGCCCCAGGAACCGTGCTCTGCACTGGGGCTATTGCTAAATCACGCCTGCACAACAGGCAGCAGCTCCTCATAAATTTCCAGAGATGAAATCTCTGACACAAGCTCTTAAAACTGTGATTTAAAAGCACAGTCAAAAGCAGAAGTGTCAGAGATGGGAACCCAATTCACCTGAGCCAAGTGACACTTTCAGGAGTCGCTGCTTAGGAAGGAAAAGGAGCCCCTTAACCCCCACAGCATTTCCAGATCTCTGCCACGTCTAGACCCCTGCTAGGACCAGGTTTCTGGAAAACACCAAGTACCCACCTGCCTAAAATCCACCCTCTGTGAGCTTCTCAAGCACCAAAATATTTTGACAGGAATCCGAATCATGACATGAATCATTTCATGACAAAGGAAAATAAGAAGCAATTTGCAAGACTGAGAGTGTCTAATTAGATGAACACACGTCAGACTGTTTGAGCCACTCCCAGAGCTGATGTGTCTCAAGCAGAGGGTGATTTCTGGAGCTCCTGTGATCTGCCTGTGGGAAGCTGAAGATTACTGATAAGAGACTCTATCTGAAACACTTTTATTTTTCACATCAGCTACTCATACCACACAAGTCTGAAGAAGTTGACTGTAAAATTACTGTAGTCAAGGTCTGTTTTGCTCTTTAAATACTTAAGGATTAGTTTGCAAGCACCAAGAATTGCTCTAATCACTGATGATTTCTCAGAGGTCTGCAGCTGAGCCTTAACATTCCTCTTCTGCACCAAAACCCAAACAAAACTGTCTCTCTGGTCTGCTGTTTGGTTCTGCATGTCCATGAAAACCACTCTAAAGCAGTACTCAGCATCTCATCAAATGGCAGACAATGCCTCAGATTTCATTGGGATTCATTCTGATTTCCTCTGGCTGGAACGTGTGCAAATAGTATCAGTTTCTTACATGAACAAAATAATTCAAGGTAAGACTGATCCCTCTCCCAAGCCAGCAGGTCCCGGTGGGGACGCCTCTTTCCACAAGGCCTTTGATCTTTGCTGCTTGACCTTTCTTTTGGCAACCTTGGGAGGTCAGGGAAATTGTTTTCGGAGCCTTGCAGCCAATTGATTTCTTTACAAGGGGAAGGGCATTGACATTGTCATGGTAATGGCAGACCCCTGACGGCTTGTTAGGTGGTACCACCCCTCCAAGACATGCAGCATCGAGGGCATGCCTGGCTTCTTCAGAGGCCAACAAGCTGCCAATCAGTTCCACCCCATGAAAGCTAAGGTGAACGTGAGGAGACCTCACCACCTGTATTATAATCTGCAGCTGTATTGAAATTTTCCTGGCAGAGCTGGAATTTTAATGTTTAATTTACTTGAACTAATGGGTCACAAAATTCCCATCTACACTGAAAACTCTAATGAACCTTTGGATGGACAGAGAGACCTCCAAGCTTTGATCCTTTTCATGGCTGTATTTTAAAACATGCAGTTCCTTAAGAAGGTTAAGGAAGCAATAATAAAGAATTTTTAGTGTGTGTACATGATCATTCCATACTGATGCACTTCAGCTTTAATAATATTGTATTAAATTTTATTGTAACCTTGCTGACATTTACTGCAAGGGAAAGTGCGTAAGCTTAACAGCCTTATAAAATACAGCCCAGTAATGTACCTATAAAGCATAATATTTCTATACCAATGATGAGCTATTGCAATTGCATCCAATTTAGTGGCTCGTTATTAACGAGCGCAATCACCTTCTCAGTCACATGCTCTGAAACGCAGCATAGTATATTGATGCCATTTCACATTTTACAAGGCAGCTGCTCCAATTTTGCTCAGTGGTACAATGATCTGACAGTGGAAATTCTCTTCTCATTATGAATTAGCTGTAAAACGCACCTGATGATAAAGAGGTAAGTCCTCATGCACATCACTGTGGCTCTAGTATATTCAAAGGAGGGAAATTAGTTTACACTAGCTGAGATGAGGCCCAGTAAAGCTGACTTGCCTCCCTCAACTCCTGATAATAGCCTTTTGCTAGAAAGTGATACTGTTTAGTAAAGCATTAATAGAAAAGACAATTACTGAAGTCCTTTTATGGCCTAAGTGGCTCACCAAAATTCAGACTCCATATTAAACCCATGCAAGTGTCCACAGGCTGCTCCAAAGGCCCTTGGCCACCTCTGGAGTCCCTGCGAGGCTTTTAGGAATCCCACCTGGCACCCAGTTGCACTGTTGAGTTCCTAAATATCTTGGTAAACCTGAGTTCAGTGGTTCATGTGGGAAAAGCTCATTTGGTACCAAAATTGGACTTTGGTGAAATTTAAGCACCTCCTTTCACAAAAGCACATCTGAAAGTCCCTGCATCCACAACTACTTATTCCTAGAAGCCCTTAAAACTCTCAAGTGACCTCCGTGTGGCCTGTTCACTTCCTAACGAAAGTTTCCAGGCTTTCCCAGATCATCCTGGTGGGCCCAAGACCTGCTGGGTCCAGAGACCTGGTGAAGAAATAGGTAAGCTGTCCTATGATCCCAAAAGAAGTCTCACAAGCAAGTCCTCTGGATCCTTCCCAAAGGCACCAAGGGCAAGGTGATGCTTGAAATCAGAACAGCCTTTCTTACCAAAGAAGAAAAGGACAAGGATACAAATTTCAGCACAAGCAATAGGCTCAGTTCCCACCTCCAATAAACATAACTTGTCTTCTCCTCAACCCTTACCACCCAACAACGCTTTCAAAGCCTAGCTCAACATGATGCTTCCACTGTCACAGCTGCAGATTAACATCATTTCAAAGACCAAATCCCAGTGTTTCTTGAAGGGCACAGCTTAAAAACAGGCAGAAGGGGAACTCATCCACGCTTTAACACAGCCACAAGATCTATGACCGTGGATTCCACACCTCCATCAGCTGCGCTGCGACGAGGCACAATAAAAAGACAATGGGGGAAGACTCTACAAGATGCGAGGGGTGCCATGGACCAAAGTTCAGGGTGTCTGATGAGCTCTGCCACAGGACAAAAACCCAGTGCAATGAAGTCCTCAAGAGCAGCTGGGGATTTTCTGAGCTGTCAAGGTGACAGCCTCAGAATGATCAGTGCTGCTCAGCAGGATGAGACAAACACAGCTGGTACCTGGAGGAGATTAATTCAAAGAGTCATCTTGTCTGGAAGACAGGGAAAGATTTGAGACACTGTGTATGTGGGGTAAAGAAAATAAGTAGTTCATTTTCTTAGAGCATTAAGCTGTAATGGCTGTCAAGGGGGATTACTGATATTGTTATGCCAGTGTCAGCACATGTTGTAGAACAGCTATATTTTGAATTTCCATACTTGCTTAATTTAATGTTTGGATAATCTGGCAAATGAAACAGGAGCCTCAAAGACTATTTGCCCCTCTTCCTCTTAAAAAAAACCCACATTCTATTAAGAATGTTAAATTCTTGGGAGCAAGAGCTGGCATACATGGAGGGCACATACTAATCTCATTTATGCTGAGATTTGCTTTCTGTTAAGGAACAGAAAAACAGCTAATCATCAAGCATAATTCAATAATACATCATCTGCAGATGCAAAGACTCAGAAGATTGGTATGGAGTTTTGCCTATTTACATGAACTGATGATCTAGGCCAGGTGTGTTTAATAGCATATGGGGTGTGGGTGCACACCTAAATAACTCCTCTAATGGCTCCTCCCCAGCTTTGGGCTAGCCGAAATCTGGGACAGCTTCCAGCACATGACTGAACAGCCTCCGTGCTCCTCTACATGTGTCATTGGTCTGTGGCAGCCAAGACAGCCCACATCCCTGGGTAGGGAGCACTGGCCCAGCTGCCACCATCCCGGTTGCCCAGTGTTGCCAGAGGCACAGCCCGTTGCTTGAGGGTAATGTCAGGTGGAAGATGAAATCAGCTGGTGACAGTGCCATGTCCTCTGCGTCACACCACAGAGCATTTGCAGACATCCTTGGAACAACGTTATGCTCCTGGCAGAACACCACAGATGGAAAAACACGCTCTGCTCACAGTGCGCTGCCACAGCTGGATCAGCACGGTCTCCTCCGCTCCCATGCTCACAGCCGCTGTGCGGCCGGCGCTCAGAACTGACCTGTTCATTCTCGACAGGCCTCCGTGTCAACAGCCCAGCCTACCTGCCACAAACAGAGCAACGCGCTTGGCTCCCACACGCCCTGTAGCTGCTGCTGACCCCGCACAAGCAGACCTGAGCCTCAGCTCTGCTGAGCTGATGCAAGGGCGGCGTTTCACACGGACGGCAAATCTTGCATCACCTTACACTTAGAGCTGCCTGGAGGAAAGCAAGTTTGTTTTGTGGAGGATTTCAACACTCCTTTCCTTTGGTTCATTCAGATCTGAGCCCTGATTTCAGGTGTTTGAAATTCCCTACCTAAGAGAACAGAAACATGGGCCAGGGAGAGCTGCTGGGGGCTGGAGCCCTGGTGTCACGGAGCCTGGGCTCCTCATCAGACACGCTGTGCCAAGGACTGACAAGGAGGTTCCTTCAAATCTCTGAAACCAGAAACATCCTCACTACACTGACTATTTGGCAAACTGGCAAGTTCTATCCCCTACATGTTTTTTTCAGTGTTACTATTATACAACCTCACAGATCTTAATGTCATACAATAGGGTAAAAACCTCATGTTTCAGACTAACTGAAAATAATCCAGGTACTACCCCTTGGCCAGTGCTTCCTCTGGCTAATAACCGATACATAAGGAAAAAGCCATTTTTAGGAGGTTGGAGGGTTTCGGGTGCAAAAATTACCAATCATAATAGATGGACTAGCAGAGAGAGAGCGCTATGCATGGGGACTTGTAGACAGACACATGGACCAACACATATGAACAGGAGAGAGGCTGAGAGACATTTCTCTTTGTTCTCTATCCCCTGTTTTGTTGTGAAGGCTCTATGCTAATTTCTGTGGAATTACTACAGCACATTTGTAAACACACACGAAATGCAGACAGCTCTCTGCAATCACTGTTGTCTTGGGCTATTAAGTATAATATTTAGCTCAGCCAGATGCCGCCAGAAGTTCGCCAAGCCCGTAAAACAAGCTCAATCACATATTTTCGAAAACAAGAGCATGAAGCCATTTTGGAAGAGTTTACGTATATGTGTGTGTATTTGTTTCCTTCCATCTGGCAAATTCGCTCCCACGGTGGAGAGCTGAAGCCCAAGGGAGGAAGTTTTTGCCTTCAGTCACCCCTCAGCAACACCCTCCCAAAACCAGACTGCCATCAGTCCCCCTTAGCACACGCTGCTTCTACCGGCACAGATTATGGAAGATGCTGTTGCTTTTGGTGGCACACAAGGGAAAACAGGACCCTCTGCTGGGTGGCTGGATCTGGCATACTGTGGAAGCAGGTCTGCGGGTTTTCATGGTGCTAAAACCCCAACGTCCAGCCACAGCACATTTCAAGCCTTTCTCTCCCCACAGGGGTCTTCGAAGGGGCTCTGCAGGGGAAGGATAACACCACAGGCTCCAGACCCACAAATACACCTGCACACAGGCACCTTTCCAGACCTAAGCACCTCAGTAAGGGGCCTTATAGGGTAGAGGCATCACATGTGTAGAGCTTGAGGCTGGGGATGTCAGAAAGGCATCACTGGATGTGCACTCTGTCTGCATTTGCTCTGAGGCTCAGGACACCTTCAGCCCCCTGTCATTGCTTTTCATGTTGAACTGAACCTAAGAGCTTGCACGGCCAGTTATCCCACAGCAAAGCAGGGCAAGAACAGGAAGGCAAAGGACACCAAATTACTAAATCTCTTGAAATTACAGCCCTAGAGCGTATTTAATTAGATCCTGATGCAGAAAGCGTTGCAAAGACAAGAAACCTACAAAATCACAGGAGGCACCCAAGAACAGCTACAGTGGGAGCAGCCAGACAGGTTAATGGTCTGGGCACAGTCCAGCCCATGTATCAGCTCCTGTAACAGCCACCATCAACACAGAGAGCAAAAAAACCCCTAGGAGAGAGGTGGACAGCAATCATCCTTTCAAGGGAAAAGGTCCTTAGCCCCCTTGAGCCTGTCACTTGCTCTGACAGTACACACACACGCCCCAGCACTGAGTACAGTGATGCTCGTTACCTGCACAACTCCAATCCAGGATTTTTTCTTGTATCTCACCTATAGAAAGCTCTAGCCAGTCCCACAAAGCTTTTATGAAAATATTTTACAATTCAACCACCTCTGACCGTCACAAGCTTCTGCTGCAGCCACACGTGTCTTAACTCCGCATTTAGTGGGCACTGAGGTGTCCCTGCCACGGCCTCTGCACCCTGTGTCCTGCACAAGATCCCAAGGGGAGATGTTGCCTTCTCCCTGAGCACTGGACCCTGCCTGGCACAACCAAAGGCACCTCTGGTACTGTCACAACACAAGTAAGTAAAGCTCCTAACCATACAAATAATAAGGATAAAAGTCCAGCTAGAGCAAATGCAAACAAATCCAGACAGATGAGTGGCTTTAGAGGTAACACAGCCCTAAACAGAATTACAACTTTCTCTCGTCCGGCTTCCTCTCTGCTTCACCTGGCCACGCAGCCACGCCAGCGGCTCCAATGTCAAAGAACAGGATCAACAGAACAGGCGAAAAACCCAGGTCAGGGCAGATGGGCAGCACACAGCTCACACCAGTCACTGTTCCGCACCCTCTGCAGCCCTCCCTCGCCCAGCCCGGCTGTTCCCTTGTCCCACTGATCCCGTCCCATGCGAAGGATGGAGTGGCCCACGTGCAGCTGCGAGCGCAGGCAAGCGGCCGCCCCTTGTCCAGCAGCCAGCCCCTGTGCAGAGGAGCATCAGAGCCGGCCCTGGCTGGGGGCCGGCGCCGCGCACGTGTCCTTCTCACAAACTAACCAGAGGTTTGGTTGCTTGGTCTCGACTTCGTGCACGAGGCCGTAAGTCTGAGACGCTTTGCCCTGCCCAGAGCCAGAACACATGTTTGTGGGATATACAAACTGCTTGAAATAGAGGCCACAGAGGACCCATTAGAAATTCAATATTAGCTTTGTAAAATTGCTAATAATTAGCTACAGCTCTTTTCTCCATCACAGCAGCTGGTGACATGAAAGTGATTAAGTTTCTAATGAATAGATTAGGGTTACTGAATATATTAAATAACAAGGTTTTTAATCAACTGTTTATTGATTCCAGCAAGACAGTTCTGATGGAAAAAAAAACCACTGGGTAGCAGTGGAATTTATTTATGGGCTAGTGTTCTACATCAGAAATAATTAAAAATAGATTATTTTTCACCAAATCTAGAGCTTTTTCTCTTTGAGGCAGCTCAATATGGATTAAATTAACTGCAAATAATAAATTAAGGGAGAATATAAAGCTAAATTCAGAGTGGAGAGGTGCTCACAGCTTGGCAGTCAATCTTTGTTTTCAGTTGTTGTGGCAAAACCTGACAAATAAATATTTATTTATTTATTGTCTGGTTTTAGCCAGGGTAGAAAAAACTTTGGACATCTTGGGCAAGCAGTTTCTGAGACACTGTCCCTCTTGTCCAGCCTCATGGGAAGGATTAATCTGGCAATACAGCGGTGTTAACTAACCAGAAGGCAAACCTTTGCTCACACAAGCTCTTTTATATGGGAACAACTAAAAGTCTTTTCCACCAAGGTGTAGTACGCAGCTATTAACACCACAGGCCCTCCAAGGGTGGCTGGGGTCTGCACCCCAGTGCCACAGCCTGTGCCCAGGGCCGCAGGGAGCCACGTGCCTCTGGCTGGGAGTGGGGAGGGGAGGTCTCTGCTACTGCTGCAGGACATGAACACGGGTCTGTGAGGAGGGTCCCACTGGCACACTCACAGAGCAGCATCTCCTCAACCCTGTGACCCTCCGTGCCAGATGCAGCTGCAGAGTGGGGCTGGAGCTCCTGCAGCCCAGGAGATGCAGGATAAGGGCTGTGAGATGGGTCTCGGGAGAGCCCACACCCACAGGGGCAGTACCTCTATCGCCCCACAGCTGGGAGGGAGAGCTCTCCCCTTCCCTGTTCCAGGGGTATCTCCCCATCACTCAACCCTTTAATTAGTGTTTATATGCATTTTGTCCCTGGCTATTTCCCTCCCTTCTCAGTTCACCAGGTGCCACCAGGAGCAGGGTGAGTGTGCTCACAGAGCACTCCTCTCCTAGGAAATTCCTGAGAAGACAAGCAACAGCCTGGGGCCCTGACCCCCCTTTTCAGATTAAGACAACAGTCCCACCCCGTAGTCTGGTGCTCGGGTTATAGCCAACAAACTCCCGTGGAAAAACAGAGTTTCCTGCTTGGCTGCATCCCTCACCCTCGCTGGGTGTCAAGGGTTGTGTGCTGCAAAGCAAAGGATCAGCCGGGGGTCATTCTCACAGCTGGAAAGGCCTCTCCAGCAACAACAGCTTAGTGCTAAAAAGCTGTGAACTTGCCAGTGACATCTCACAACCCAGCCCTTGCAAATGAAGATAAGAAACAATTTCTCTCTGCTTGTCCACGATCCTTCCAGTGCTGCTCATCGATCTCCAAGGCCAGCCAGGAGACAGGCGGCACATTTCACATTCTCTTTAAGCAGTTTCCACTTCTGCTCCTGTCAGGTTCAGAGGACCACGACTGCATCCCTTCATGCAATAGGATTCAGGATGTTCTGCCGTTTTAATTACACACAGTGGAAACCAGCTGGAGGAAAAAGAAGAAATGCCTAGGAGCACTAACTTTTTCCACGGCTCCAAAGGGCCGAACAACTTTCTGACAGTATATATAGCTACCTAGGGGTCTATTATTTTATTAAGGGATATTTGAAGTACTCCATGACATAAGCAGATCCATTATATATATATATATATATATATAAAAAATATATACAGTGCGCATGCATACGGAGCCTTTTATAGAGCAAATCTTTCTAGCCCTGCTAGTTTATAATGTGGAGGACCTCTAGTCTGGCATTGAACCAAAGCCAAATGCTGCATGTGCTCTTTAGATCAATGTAATGCAGAGAAGACGTTTTTCTTTGGAGCCCCAGTGGAAGCAGGATTCCGTGGAAGGTTTTGCTCTCAATATGGCAGCTGTTTGAAGCTGCCGTACAGGTTCGGATCACTATAAGCGGTGCCTGTGAAAAAGGTCTTGGCATGCAGAGAACAGCTGAGGTAATCAAAGGGCCATGATAAATCAGATTATTGTGTTTGTCCACGCTGAGCTATAGGGTTACCAGTGCTGCACATATGATGGGGCCTGGCATACTGAGACAACAGCATGCGAAAACAGGTTGGATCCATGTGACTTTCACAAGCAACACAACCAAGCCATGTGAGTCCCCTCTTCCCTCCTGTTTTGTGGGTCTGCCTGCTGCTAAGTTGTCCTTCCCTCAAGAAAGTTAGCATACAGAGAAGAAGAAAATCTAGATTGCTGACGGTTACCTGTGGGGCTTTCCTTGCACTACTGTCATGGCTTTAAGATCAGACACTGAGATGTGATCTGTAATATTAATATCTATATGTGATACCAACACTGCAATTACACGTTTAAACCACATAACATGACCAGTAACGATGTATTTAGTCCTAGACAGGCAGCTGCAAAGATCCCCTACATCCCAAAGCCCAAATGCAATTTGATCAAGTTTTTCTTTTTTTGCTTTCTGCTGAGTCTCAGTCTCTTAACTCTTAAATAGAGAAGGGGTGACACAACCAAGCACTAGCCATGTCCCTGTTCAGGTGAACATACCCATAGCACCTGCACACCCAGGACAGCCTTGCTGCAGCTCTTCATCTCAGTGTTGCTTCCAAGGCATGTGGAAGAAACATGTAAAAGCCATAATGTTCTGAGGAGCCGTTATTTTCACCCTGGTCCCTTATTCACCTGCTGAAGACATATCTCTTACTTTATGTTCAGTGATGCTGGTTAAATTCAGGGAAAAGTCCCACTGCAGGAGAGATCAACTGCAGCAAGAACTTTCCTGTTTTATGCATACAAGAACTTAATGCAATTTGGAGTTTTCCTAGGTTTTTGTTGATCATGCCCTTCTGAGCAGGATACTTAGGGAAGAAACAGCTCAATCTTTTGCCCCAACCCCACCCAGCTGCCACTCAAGCACTCACATCTTGTAAGCATCAAAGACAGCTTTTAGTTTGATTTTCCAGACAATTAACACTGAGACACCTGACCCCCAGATGGTAGAGATACCCCACTGAGACATGATGGGGCCTGACATATAGGAGTTGACATCAAACTGGAATCAGATCTTTAAAGCTGTTCACATTTATCACCACCCAATGGGGTCTGCTCCAGGCTGGCTTCTCACTCAAAGAGATGGTGACCCAGTCATATGACTACATGTTTTCCTTAACTTACTTGTTTATTTAACTTACATGCTACCTGTAGCTCAGTTCATCCTACTGTCTCATTGTGTGAACATCCTCAGTATCCAGGTACAAACCAGCACCTTCCACAGCCATCCATGCACACCTTATTGGGGGACTGAATCACCTTCACTTGCCCCTGAGGCTCTAGGTCAGCAAAGCCTTTGGGCTTTTACGGTGCTAAAAGTTTCCGCAGGCTACCCTTGTCCCTTCCTGGTTTGGACTCTTTGGGAGGAAGAGAGAAGGTCTGGAGTGTGTTCTGCCAACAGGGATTCCCTGTGGGTCCAGGGACAAGCCTGGCTTGTGCCTGAATCCACCCAGGACAGGGGAAGCTGGAGAGGTGATTTAGAGCATGCTTTCCACACCACAGCTGAAGAGTACTCTGAGCTGAATTACAGTTAACATCTAAGTGTGGAGAGCAGGAACACTTCAACAGAAAATAGAACACACCCCAGAGCAGGAGGCAGCATCTCTCCCATGTACCAGGACTGATGCAGGAAGCAGGTCCCAGTTGGCATCACAAATCCCAGCTGGCATCAGCAGCACTGTGAAGTAATTGAAGGTGCCTTTGAGGCATCTTTTTCCATCACGGCATCAGCCTTTTTTTTTCTCCTCTCTCAATCACAGAGGCAAACCAGCTGAATGGCACCACAGTGAAAGCACGAACAGAAGCAGTATTTCATTCGTGCTTGCCTCCCAAGCCCTGAAAGTTGGTCTTTTTTTACGACAAAATTAAAGAGTGCTTCCCTAGAATCACTATCCCTATTGCTTGCACTTCTCCCAGTGTGTAGAAAGTGTCACAGGTAAAGAAACTTTTATCTTTCTAGTCTTCAAATACGTTTTTAACTTGCTGCCGTGCTGAATTGGCCAGAGGAAAACCAGGCTCACAGGCATAATTCAGCAGGTGAGATAAATTGTCCAAGCACAGACATAGCAGCAGAACATTTAATGAGGAACTGGAACATGGTCAAGGACAGTGAAAAAGGGGGCCTGGGCTCTCCTGTGGCTGCCTCCCAAGACAGAAGTCCCTTCTCCTCCAAGCCTCACAAGACCAGATAACAAGACCCATGACATGCTCAAGAGACGTGTCAACCAGAAGTGCATCATTCATTCCCAGCCGTCTCACCCAAAGCACATTGGGTGAGGGAAAGTCTTTGCCCTTGAGTCACGCTGATCATCTTGAAAACACACCCGCACACGCCCTGCTCACTCAGCACTGTGGTTTGAGAGCTGGGAGGCAGCAGGGTGGGCTGAGGAAAGCCTCATGCCCCCAGGCACTCAGCTTACGAGCTACTTCTGCAAGAATCCTCTCTGCCCCTTCTTAGCATCTGCAAACTCAGGCTCCAAGCTTAGATTATCTTCCGTTAGAGGGGCTGGTGTCCAAAACATGCTGGCAGAAGCACACAGCTTCTTGAGCTAAACAGCCGTCTGGGAGAGCCTTGTTTCCAAGAGGTGGCTGGAAAATCAGTAGTGTGGAACACCAGGAGAGGTACATGGAGACCACACACCCAGGTCTGGAAGGAGTCCCCAGCATGTTCTAGCAAGACCCAAACATGCTGGCAGCTGACTACACCTTCCTGTTAAGTCCTAAAACTTCTAGATCTATGAGGACCATACCATAAGAGATGGCGTGCATCCTGACATAAGGGCATATGAGCAATGGATTCAGCCTCTGAGGTTGTGGGGTCACTCCTAGAAGCCACTGAGCATCCAGTTATGCTCAGCAAGACTAGGTTAGATGTCAAAGGTACACCACAGGAATCATCATAAAAACCCTCACCAAGTCATTAGCCCCTCTTCCTTTTCTTTCGCCACTCCCATTTGATGAGTCCCTGGAAAAAACAAGGTCAAAGATGAAGAAAGTAGTAAATACTTTCAGGGAGACACTACAGAGAGGTTGCATGGCAGAAAAACACTAAAACCAAATCCATCCTGGGTGTTTTCACCATCTGGAGGAGCATTCACTCAAACACGCTCCTTGCGGGGATTACCCCATCACCTTCAAGATCAAATTACAATTTATAATGACACTATATTTTCCTGTGGTTTCAGCAAAGCTCTTCAGAGAAAACAAGTGCCACTAGGTTGCTATAGGATAACCCCCCAATCTGCTTTTTCCTCCCCTCTCTGCACTAACTGCAAGGTACCAGACATGCATCCACAGGCACATCCCACCACTGATCCACCCGGGTGCCCCTCCTCAGCCCAAGAAGATGAGATTGCACAGAGCCAAGGAGAGGTGCTCGAGGCTGCCCTTATCACACTTCATCTCCACGGATTCCAGAGAGCCTCTGGGAATTTGAGATTTGTCGGCATTTCCCATCTCACATTTCCTACTGGATATCCCTCCAGCTGGTGAGATGCTGTAATAGGTACCATTTAGCGAGCTAATGAAATCCATATGTGATTGTCAGAAAGATAATTGACACATTAGGACTCAGATTTGCCTTTGGCCTTTTGCAGTATACATCTCATGGCACAGCAGCTGCAGGGATGGCAAACGGGTACCCTTTAGCAGCACTGCACGCGTGTCATCTTTTCTCCCCAAAATAAATGTTCTACCTGCCTAAAATAATGGTTTCACATGGCACAAAGAAGGCCACTCGTCTCTCCTCCCTTGATGATATTACACTGGTTTGTGGTGTCCTTTTTGGAAGATTTCCACTGGCAAAGGCTTGCAAGGCGCACACTACCAACATGCTCCACAGACGGATGAGTTAAACTGAAGTGAGGGTAGACAAGCAGGCTGACACAGAAACTCAGTGGTTCAAGTCATCACCAAACACAGCCTGCCCCGCCTGCTGTTTGGTTAAACAGAACAGAGTTGGGCCTCAAACCTGAATATTTATAAGGTTGGGTGGAGGCAGACCCCCTTCTTCCTTACCATTTCCACCTACAACTTAAGTTTTGACTATCCTAAATACTTTCATCAACTGCAAAATATATCACTTCCCTCATACACGTTGGCCATGGGGGACCCCATCAGTGACTTCTCTCCACCAGGAAAACCAACCACTTATTTGTATCCCTTATCCAGGTACCAGCCCCCAGAAGGACATGCCTTCATCTCCTATCATAGCTTAGCACAAGAGCCTTCGATGAGAAAACTCGACAAAAGTTTTTTGGAAATCCAAGTACACTCTGCAGTCTGGATCGAGCTTGTGGTGGAAAATGGCCAAAACTGAAAACTCTTTGCAAACATCTAAAGAACATTTTCCATAGGTTGAGCATGAACATCCCTTGGTAGGGGGAAAGCCAAACCTACCACATGGATCTTTACATCCAAGGCTTGTGGTTCAGGCCAAGGTACGACTTTAAAGGAGATCCTCTGATTTTCTGTAGAAGCTTCGCAATGTGTGAATGCATATCCAGACAACCACAAAACTTTGGGGCTAGGATGCCATCTGGAAATCATTATAAAGCACAGACTTGCTCATGGGATTTCACGCACTTCCCGCCTGACATGGGAACAGCCTGTTCCTCATTGTTCAGCGGCTTCTGTTCCTCGACATACCAACTACAGACAGGAGGGACACAGCAAGTGTTGCCATGCTGTGAGTTGCCTTTTTCTTCCTGCCCTTTTAAATCTCTCCTTTGTCCCCGGTTTCCAGCACAGTAATTCTCCCCTTCGGCATTTTGCGAGAACCATCCCTCACACCGGTGTAGGGCGACTCTCCGCACTTGAGCGTGCACAGCTCTCTGGGACTAGAGCAGTTGGCAAAGCTCTTGGCTGAGGCCTGACACCAACTGGAATGAGGAGTTTGGGTTTTTCAGGTCTTTTCAATGTCTTTTTTCTCTTTGAAATGTATTTTGCTAAACACAGAACAAGGCGGGAATAGCACTGAATATAAACTTTCCTTTTCTAAACAACTTCATAAACTAACCAGGATCCACAGCTTTCCTGAGCTACCTCAGGGACCCTCTGGAGTGTCTCATATGTTCATATTTTAACCTCCTTTCTGTCTGCATTTTATGCATTCTTCCTCCAAAATTTTTGAACTCGCTCTCCCCTCTCTTCCCTGCTTTTAGGGGGATTTTTACAGGCACCTGGAGGTTTCAGATAAAACATGAAGAGCCCAATTCTCCATTGCTATGTAGTTTTTGCAGTCACTTCCACTACTGAGAAAGCAAAATTCATTTTCATTAAGAACATTCCTGATTAATAATCACTTTCTGTTAACTAAAGGAGACCAAAAAATGTTACTCTGCTGCATATTATGACCAGTTCTGCTGATGTGATCATACATCTCAAGGGTGGAGAAGCAGCAGGTAATACATGTTCAAACAGCTTTGATAACTATCAGAAGACCTCCCAGTCTTGCATTGCAGAAGGAAAGTCTGACAAAGCAAGAACATCTGGATGGAGCCAGAGCAGTTTGTGCATATTTACTGAACAAGCTTATTTACCACCTAATTGTTTCCAGGAAGTTTCATCATGTTCCTAATGTTGTGTCAAGAGCAAAGGCAGAGCACTCAACATGTTTAATGACCAAATTAAAGCCCCGGTACACAGAGTCACGCGATGGTGTGAGAAATAACACTGCTCGCTAAGATCGCAGCCAAGCAGAAAATACCTCCAAAGAACTTTCTGCAAAGGGGTGGATGGGTAAGAAGCCTGAAATGGAGACAGCAAATGCCCAGAAAACTGAGGGCCAAAGAAAGGAAGCCAAAATATGTTTTTAAGAACTTCAGCTAAACTCATGATTATGTTTTCATGAGGGAGGGCCAGATTCATGCCCTAAACAATGGTGGAAGCAACTGCTCAGCCCCATGTACCGTGCAGTTGTGGCCAACTTGAGGCAGGATGTGCTGATGGATTGAGTGGCGGATGGATGGTGGGGCTGCTGAGCTGCTGGTCCTGGAAGAAACACCCTAAACTGGCTACAATCAACAGCACTACAGTATTTTTTTCATTGACAGCCAGCGCATTGCAAAGGAAGGAGAAAAAAACCCCAAACGTTGTTTTTATTGCCTCTTGAATGTCAGCTGGCATACTCTGCCTTGGGATAATGTACCCTAATTATATAGCTAGCCTTCCAAACACACTCTTCAAGTCTGCCGTATGTGGCATTTACAGTTGCTGCAATAATACAACAGACAGCCAAGAAGCACAGCATAAGCACACCTCTGACCTGCAAGTGACCCACTAATTAGCGGATGCACAAGGTTAACGAACGGAGCACTTCATAAAGGGAGGCGTGTTAGCAGCGTGAACTCCAACCTCAGTAAACTGGGAAATCTATGCCAGGAGGTGCTTACACATTCATTAGTGGCGTTGGTGAAACAAAACACAACAGAAAAGCCCTTTCCTGCTAATATTATGCTCAGAATAAAATGAGAGGTCTCTTTTTTCTGCACGCAACAATTATTGCTGAGGTTGAATTGTAACTATGGAATTAGGCGCTGTATTTGGAAACTGTGCAATTAGGTCCCAGTTGGCCCCGGATGCTTTGCCAGGGCTTGTCTACCATCACTACCGAGTCACAAATCCCTTGAGTCATCCTTTGGTTGGTAGTAAAAAGGCTCCGGATGTTTGAGATTACAACTGGGTTAGCACTTCCGGAGAGCTGGAAGCATTGGGACCTGGGTTCAGAGGGCACATTTGGCCCAACACGAGGGTGCAAGACATGTAGAGCCCCAAGCTCTCCAAGGGTGCCTGGAGCATCCACTGGACCCAGGAGGCTGCATTTCCACACTCGCTCTTCCACACTTCCCAAAGGGAGAATTATACCACAATAATCCAGAAAAGGGGCACATCTGACTTCCCCCCCAGTGCTGACAGGTAGGGACAGCTAGGATTAGGGTCAGCCCCAGTTAGATAGCTGTAACCCAAGCCACCAAACCAGGAGCTTCAGTGTAAATGCGGCCAGATTTCCCCGTTCGCCGGTCAGGTGCTCATATCAGGACAGAAAGGGAAAGTTGCTGTTGTCTCCAGTCAGACATATCAAAGCAGCTCTCACCTCTGTAGTTGTAGTGGCAAATCAATAGCAGGGTTATTACTACAAATTGCTGATCCCAGTCTCCATCACACAATGACACAGCCTTGTCCCAAAATGTACTTAATCCTCAGTTAAACCTCCTAAGGCATGATCTAGACCTGACAAGAAAACAACAGCAAAAATTGCTGAGAAACTGATGGAAGCACCAGCGTCCCAGGCAGGACCCAGGGCTGTGCAATCACAGCAGTGCACATGGGTGATGGATGGAGCATGACCAGTTTGTTATTAAAAACATGGAAACAGCTATTTTTGTCAAAAGAGTAATTTTAGTGGGAAAGCCCCTTTTTGACAGAACACCAAAAATCTGGAAGCTATTTTTATATTTTCTTTTTAAAGAAGAATAATCCAAACACTTCCAGCTCAGTCAGATCATCCCCAATGGCTGTAAGGATCTCCCACGTGGGAAAGGGAGTGTCAGCTCTGTTGACAAAACTGATAATCTTTAAGCTCCGCTAATATTTTTCCTACAGAAACAAGACATTCCTTGGGCAGCCCGTCACTTCCAGAGCCGCCTCAGTGCTGCTGGAGTGACACAGCCGAGCTAGGGACCAGTGCCACATGTCCCTTCCTGCAAGCACCGGCTAAAACCTGCACCATCCATCACTCCAGAAGCAAAGATGTAGAGGACCCAGAGAGGAGGATTTCACATCACATGTCCCACTCAAAACTCATCTCGTCTCTGGACAATACCGACTACTCAGGGGAGAGAAAAAGAAAAGTCCAGGTTTCCTGGCAAACTCGAGGGCTCTATCCTATATGTTCATCTCTCTTTGTTGCTGCTGAAGTATGGAAAGACTCCCCAGATTCGCCTCCTGCTTTAAGGGAGGCAAAGAGCAGAGCACTACGTTTCAGACAGGTATTTTTCAGCTACATTTGGGAGCAAAGATTTCCTTTGATCCTTAGTCCAAGCTGGGATTTTCAGCAAAGCTGCTCCCTCCAAGTTATTTGCGGTGAACGTAATTCCCCTCCAGCTAATGCCCATACGGGCAGCAGCCCCCGAACCGGCCCACTCCTGGAGGGAACAGTCCACGCGGGAGTTTCCACATCATCTCCAGCCCAGCCAAGCAATGTGAAAAGCCGAAATAAAAACAATGGTGGGAATTTGTTTAGCAGCAAAGAAAATAACAAGTAGCCAGAGGCTGAGAGAACAGAAATCTGAGCAGTAGAGAAGGAGGGGTGGCTGCCAGCACCGGGGGGATCAGGACAGATATCCCGGTGCAGTTTGCTGCACTCCTGGTTTCAAACAAGGAAAACACAGCAGGGTGGTTTTCCCTGGAGAGACTGGAGTTCAGCTGCCAGTAACTGTGGCTTATTCACTCCACTCCAGCCTAGCAGGCACAAAGAGCCCCTAAAGCAAGGGGGAAAAAAAGAGCTTTTTTTTCGCCCCTATTGGAAGATGAGGGGATTTTTGCTCTAATCCCTAAACAAACACATCTAATGCCATTAAACACTCACTGGCATTACTGAAACATATCATTCTCATGCTGCTGCATGCAGAGCACAAGGTGGATTTCTGAGAGCTGAGCTCCTGTGATCACGTTGCACTCACAACCTGCCCCCAGTGAAAAAACCGACTCCTTTGTCACCATTTACTAGGAACAGGAGGAAAGTGGTGAGGTAACTTTAGGGAAATTAATAGTTTTCAAGATTTTATGGCCCAATATCTATAATTAATTTCAAAGGACCAGTGAAAATCTCAAAACAAACCAGTTTTCTCCCTTCTCCTCTTGTTCTACAGTCTCTCATTTACCCTGGTTTGCATCTACTCTTCTTACCGACAATCAGCACAGGTCAGAGCGAAAAGCCTTGTCTCCTGCAGAGCAATGGGGTAAGGAAATCAAAGGGAAAGAAGGAAGACAGCTGGGCAGGATATTTCCCAGCTCCTGACACTCCAATACAAAATATTTTCTCTCCACATCTTAAAACTGGAGAACGCACACAAAAAAGCCTTGACAACCTTTGTCAACCTTGACAAACTCGCATAAGCCAGCACCAACTGAATGGAGCTGACGTCAATTATTTCTTTAACCAAAATCAAACCAGTTTGTTTCTTCTCTTTCCTTTTTGTTTCAAATAAAGAGAAAGATTAACCTGTGTTTTGTTTTAATGGGGATTACTGATAATTCCAAAGTAAGGGAGTATTTGTATGAAAAGTCTTTGCTGTAGCTCAGAGCATTGAATTCTGTAACAAATTATCCCTTAAAAGATCCCTTTCTCATTAAGGGTTATTAGAAAAACTGGATTTTTTAAGACTTACATTTCTGACCAACTCTTCTCTGTGTTACGTGGATAGAGATTGTTATGTGGTTAGGAATTCAAATCGCTGATATGAGGAGTTGGACAGGGGTGGCCCAGCTCCAGCATGTACTCAGAGCCTGCTACCACCTGATTGCTGCTCTGTGGCCTTAGGGCAAGATGAGCTCTGCAGGTGCTCATCCTTTGCCCATCACTGTGGTAGGTCTTTTGCAGGCTCCAGGTGAAGCAGATAATACTCACAGCAACAAACACTTGCAAAAAGCAGTTTTGGAAAGGATCTAAAACCGTATTTTTCTAGGCTTCATGCAATGCCTCTGCACAAAGGGCATCTCCCACCCCACCTCTTCCCTTTACACCTTTCTCTGAAGCACATGGCTGCACTAAGACAGAGGTATGGATCCAGCTGAGCAATTCCTGTCTTCCCGTGAAGCCTTACAGGACAAATGATGCAGTGCAACTGGCCCCTCCATGGAAGCAGCAATAAAGAGGCCAGATGACTGCACCCATCTCTCACCATCCTGCTGCTGCAGTCTTTCATCCTTATGAGATACCACCTCTAGCTTCTCAGCAGCCACTTTCCCCTCACTGACTTCAACAGTACAACCGATTCAAACAGCAGTTCTTTCCTGGTCAGACTTGCGTGGACTGGGACAGATTAGGGAGCGATTACCAGAGCAATTTTGCTGGTGGACTTGGGGAAGAGAATGGACAAACAGCTGGAAACATGAACCCCCACAGCCAGCACGGCTGCAGCCTGAGGTCAAGTCCACAGCCTTATAAATAACCCTCTGGCTTAGGGCACAGACACTTTCTTAAGGAAACCAGATAGATTCTGGCTCTGCCTTCTCAACCAGCAACTGTCTGCTGCTCCGCCTCAGGCTGCCACGCAGGGAGTCTCAAGGACCGAAGGAAACACCAGCACCTTGCGGTCCCCCAGCTCCTCCAACCAAGCAGCCTCAAGCACAGAGCACTTGCTACAGCACACAACACTCCCAACCCCAACACACAGAGCTGCCACCGAGCCTGTGGCATCACTGAAGCACTTCTGCTGTTTACTTGAGCAAAATAAAGCTGCAGCCATCCCTTTAAAAGAGGAAGAAATTGGCTTTGTAGGACTATAATGATGATGAGGAGTTTAAATGTAACCACAAATATAAAACTTTAAAACTCTCATAAACAGATTTGAAAGGCAGCCAGAGGAACCGGTGCAAACGTGAGCTACTCCAGTACAAAGTAATAACGAAGACACAACTAAACCTGGGCAAGGAGAAGCAGCGAAGAGTTCTCCTTTTTGTGTGTGCAGGAACTAGCTTGATAATAGGACATTTTATGAGGAGGAGTATAAGGTTGGGTTTGGGGGGTTTTATTTATTTTCTTTTTTGCGCTCCTGGTTAATCGGTGAGCAGAGCCAGAATGCAGACACATGCCAAACGCAGATGTGTCAGCCCAAAGAGGTTCTTCAGATGGCCCTGAACCAGGTAAACATTTGACGGAAAAGCCCACCTAATTTCAGTGGGCTGAAGTCTGGAAAAGTGATTAACTACAGAAAGGCCAGTGTATTGCTTTGTACCTGGGGAACGCTGGAGCAAAGCAAAGGCTCTCAGGCCCTAATTAAAAAACTGCCTTTTCACTCCGCGGAAAGCCGGAACGCTGTGAAACGAAGGAAGCTGGTGCTTTTCCAACAGAGCTCATAAAGCTGTCAATAAGTTGAGAAAGTGGCCTTGATGGTGTGAAAAGCCATCTCCAAGTAAAAAGAAGAAAAAAAAACCCCTTTGCTGTTCAATAAGGCCTAACAAATCATCCAGGACCGTATAAATGGCAAATTTAACAGCAAATTAGTAGTGTTTATGAAATCTAGACAGTTAGCCAGCTAGAAAAGACAAATCAAAAATCAAGAGCAGGTAATTATGAAACAGATTCAGTGGATTTTTTTTTCCCCCCCATCCTGGGCCTTTCTTATTGTTGCTCAAGCCAGCAGGGGATTGTCCTTCTGGAAGCGAAATGTTCCCTTTGGGAGCATGATGCAAACAGCGAACACGCCAGGCATGGCACGCTGCAGGCGATGGCAGGCACGTTACCATCCGAGGGATCCCACTGCGGTCACCATGACCATCCTCTGGCAGGACACGGTTTCACCAGGCTTCCTCCAGATCCACGCGGCAGTAGAGACCTGGCTTCCAGATGCAGCTCTTGCAGCTGTGAGAAAAGTCCATCACCTTATCTTTACAGACTCCCGAGCTTCCAGAGGACTAAAATGGCTACTTCTCTTCATAAAATTAATGGCGTGCTTTTTATGGGTCTCAGCTACAGCTGGGAGCCTGATTCTGCTTAGAAGGGACTGTTAATACAATTACCAGGCTGGTTTTACACTGTAAATTCTCAGTTGTTTTCTTTGCAGTGTTTAGGAGTTTCTCATTTAGACATGCCCTGGAAATCAGGTAGGGTTGTTACCGCAGCTGTACTGAAGGTTATGCTGGCACTTGCTTTATAAAAAACATATTTTCAAGGTTTATAATGGCAATAAAAGTTTTCCCTTCTTGCTGAAACTTGGCACTGACACTTTAGCAGAGCTCCAGGTAACATTTTTTGGAAAATTTTGAAGAAAATCCACACACACGCCATGCAGTTCTCAGGTCCAGAGGCTTTAGAGGGCAGACAGGGCTGGGGGGTTGCAAATAAGGTGTGGGGGCACTTCTACAGCATAGTATGAGTTACCCTCCAAACTACATGCAAGCTTAAAAGGGACTTTAATCTCTTGTCCTCACCATCAGGAAGTGGTACCACATTAACTTAATTGCAGGCTGATAAACCTCCTGATGTGAATACAGTTATAAATGTTTATTTTTAGGTGTATCAGTGGGGTTACCCCCTTGTGGGGAAAATAAGTTGTACCAGTGCAGGTCCTTACATTACTATAATCATGCCAGCGCAATTCTGAATTTGCAGTTATAAAAAATAGCACAGTTTTATCCAGTGTGACCATATCAACTATTAGCCAGACTTAATCAAATGAGAAACTAAGGGGGAGAGAGGAAGCACAGCTCAGTGTAAGCATACTTATTTACCACTAGAAAAGCAGTCAGGAAACAATTTTCCCTTCCCAGAAGAGTTTGAGATTCCCACACAAAATCAGATGAAAAGTTAGTCTCAGAGATCTTCAGGTGCTGAAAGACAGGAAGGAGAGAGGAAACTTTGTTACATGAATTTTAAAAAATGGGGGGATATTTTGGTTTGGTTTTATCTTTATGTGGTTTGTTTGGCTTTAGGCAAGATGCAACTTTCAGCCAAAACCGGATTTTAAATCTATTTCAGAAAATGTTGACTCACCATTTAGGAAACTAAGCAAAGACAGGTGAAGAAGAAAAGTTCTTGCAAGGATAAATCCTAGTTAAAAGCTAGGAAACTGGGAATGGTCAGCTCTGACAAAGGAGCAAGGTCAGCCTGGGAGCCCTGGAGAGTTCTGTGCCGTTAAAAATGCATGTTCATGAGTGACCTGGAAAAGGGCATGCACAGTGAGGTGGGAAAGTTTGCTGAGAATACTAATTTTGAGAGCATGGTGATGAACTACAAAACAATTTTACAATACAGTGACAGGTAGTAAAGTGGCAGATGAAATTCAATGCAGATAAATGTAAAGGGACTCGCCTGGGAAAAAATACAATCTAAACTTCCTATATAAAATGATGGGCTCTAAACTGACCATAACCACACAGGAGCAATAATAGCTTGGGGTTGTCACAGGTGGATCTGTGAAACATCAGCTCATTTCTCAGAAGCAATTAAAAAAAAAATCCATAATTAGAAATTATTAGGAGTAAAGAACAAGCCAGAGAACACTATTATGCCTCTGTATAAATCTGTGCTTCACCTGCAGCCTTATCACCCCATGCAGTTGTTCCCTCAACTCAAAAAGGATATTGTGGCACTGCAAAAGGCAACAAAGCCAGTCAGAGGTGACTACAGCTCCCAAACGTAAGGGCCAAGCAAGCCTGGACTCTCCTGCCTAGACAAGAGTTGGCTCTTAGAAGGAAAGGACAGAAGTCTATGAAACTCAAGTGACATGGCGAGGTGAACTCTTCCAATACAAGAATTCAGAAAGACCATCTAATGACACAGTTAGGAGTCAGGTTCCAAGCCAGTGCACCAGATAACTCTACCCTGAGCATATCAACTCTCACTGCCGCAGGAGGCTGTGGATGTTAAAGGTTTACATTGCTTCAAGAGAAAATGAGACCAGTACGTGGAAGAAAAGCCCACCAAGTGCTACTGAATATACAAAATGCACATTTATTGCAGGACAGCTCCTGAATTGAGAACTCTTTCAAATTTTGCGTGCTGGGTGAAGTTATCATGTATGTCTGCCCTGTTATTTCTCTTCCTGATGCCTGCACTTATGGCCAATGCTGGACTCTGGTATTGAGCAAGCCGTGGCCATCACTTGTCCCAGCATGGACATCCTTAGCTTCTTTTCCCCTACTTTCAAATTTGTTACTTGCAAACTAAGAAAACTGAAAAGTTGCTCTCTCACAGAAGCAGTTTTGTTCTCAAACAGCATTTTATGAGAGGAAAAGAGAGGTTCAGTAGAAACCAAACCCACTGCAGTGTGGTAGCCTGCCTAGAGCCACCCAGAAAAGGACCAACCACCAGCAGCACTGTGATCTCCCACTGCCTCCCGGCCCGTGGCATCACAGGATGGGGCACATTCCCATCCTATTTAGATGGTATGTATATCCAGGATCTTGCCAGCAGGAAAGAAACAATCCCTTGCACCATTACCTGAGGTTTTTGTTTGTTTGTTTTAACCAATTATGGAGCAGGTAAGAATTTCCCAAATACTAAGAGTTCTATGACATTTCAAACTTCAGGGCAGAGATTGGCATAACAGATCTATAATCACCAACACTGTGTCAGTTCTAGTTGAATCACGTTCTGTTCGGAATGTCAACACCAAATGGTGGTGCAGAACAGCTGGACAGTCATCCCCCTGCACTGGCTTTAAAGAGCCACTGCTGAGCAAGACAACAGAAGAATGAGACCTGAGGGCTCTGTATGGCTACAAGCAAGGGCTTTGGCTGGTCCTTTCCTTTTTTCCCTTTCTTCCAAGATTTTTGACTTTGTGTGATTTTCCTTCTCATTTACATCAATCAATCTCTTCTCATTTCCAGACCAAAGCCAGTTCTATAGGGATTTATTACAGTTGTTGTTATTTTCACAGGACAGCAGCCATGCTGAGTGCCAAGTTAATTAGCCATCGCCTTCTACTTCCTCTGCTTAAAGCAGATTGGAAAAATCCTTCCTTTCAGTCCATCTTCACCCCTGCCATAGCCAACCTGCTCAGGGGAGAGATGGCCAGTCTAGCAGGGAGTAAGTATGGACCCTGAAAATCCCTTGTCATGGTATTTTTAGGATCAAGACCCCTACAACAAGGGTGTGCTACCACTGTCTGTCTGTTGATAAATTTATAAGCTTTGAGGTTTAGAGTATGACAGCCTTTGACTGCACTGATACAGAATGGGGAACAAGGTGGGTATGGTCTCCAAGGCTTATGAAAGACATTCTTTTCCTGTAGATTGCGATGTAACTTTATAACTAGTAGAACAGAAGACTGGGACCTTTCCATCTCTGTTTCAGTTTATTTTATCCCTTAGAAATGAGTAAGTGAAGTGTCTGGTTTGCACAGGCAGTTCCACAGTGGAAAAGAGGGTCTTTGTAGGTCAGCCATGTCAGCCTGACACTGGACAAAGGGCTCTGTTTGTACAAGGGCCTGTAGTGACAGGACAAGGGGTAACAGATTTAAACTGAAAGCAGGGAGATTTAGATTGGACATCAGGAAGGAATTCTTCCTGCAGAGGGTGGTGAAGCACTGGGGCAGGTTGCCCAGAGAAGCTGTGGCTGCCCCATCCCTGGAAGTGTCCAAGGCCAGGCTGGATGAGGCTGGGAGCAAGCTGGTCTGGTGGAGGGTGTCCCTGCCCATGGCAGGGGGGTTGGAACTAGGTGATCTTTAAGGTCCCTGCCAACCCAAACCCTTCTGTGAGTCTATGATTCTATGAAACAGCAGCAACTGAATTAACCTTTTTTCCCATATCAAAACCTGTCATGAGGCAGAGTTTCAGTATGCCCAGAGGTATTCCAATGCATTCTCCATTTGGCTGTTCTGACTTCCTGCCCTTCACTAACTATAGCCTAAGTTCTGATATAATTCTCATCTCATCGCCCTGATGATGTTAATTCAGGCATCCTGTTAGCCACACCTGTCAACTCTCTTGCAATAAGCGTATTTCTGATCACTGTGGTTACCCTTTATCCACAGCCAAGAAAATGCCTCCAGCAACATCTCCAGCAAGTCTGGTCCATGGGGTTTTTGTGTAGTGGCTGATAATAGAGCAAAGGACAGTTTGGGGCCAGAAGAGACCAGAGTGGCATTGCAGAACCTGTCTGCAGAGTATAAGAGTGGCCACCTTGGCCATAATTATTAGTATTATAGCTCATTGTTTAGAGAAAGCAGACATCTCATTCCGACACTGACAGGTGTCGGTGCTACCTTCCCATCACTCCTGGCAACAGCCCCAGGTACACGCAGCCTAGATGAACAGAGCATGAAGATGTAATTACGTGTTACCAGAGGCAGCAGCAGACGTCCTCTGGCCCTATAGAGACCAGAGCACGAGGCTGTCTCATACACTGACATGCTCTTTCTGTTTCCTTGTGGGCAAGGTTCAGAGCACATCAGGGCATTCCTCTACAGATATGAAAGCAGATCTTCCAGGGCTGCTGGCTCTCTCCTAGGAAAAGATTCCTGACCTGACCTTACCTTACGGCAGAGACCACCACTGTGGAATAAAATATGACTTTTGAAGTTGTGTTTTTATGATCTGTGAAATCACCCAGACCTCTTGGGTAAATAAATTCTGGATATGAAGCTGACCTCTTAGCTTTTAGCATATCAGTAAAGCCTTAAGGTTTTTCATTAAGCTTAAACAACACCTAAAAAGCCCTGTTTCCTAATCTTTCTTAAAAATCCCAAGGAGGTAAAGCCTCATGGTAAATTTTGCTTCAAATATCAGAGATACAAGTGCAATAAGTGTAATATCTTAACTGCAGAATGCCAGAGGCAAGCAGTACTATTCACGCAAGGCTTTTGTAACTTTATTGCACTGTGCTGCCTATGATGCCTCTCCAATACTCTATCTTAGTGATTGGTTTCACAGCTCCGAAGTCCTCTGTCATGACCAAAGCCCAACTTGGTGTCACACAACTGAGGACCACAAGCAGAACAACAACATGGAGAGAAACCAGAAGTGTAAAAATAAGATGAAGCAGTCCTCCAAAGAAGAATGCCTTGAGTCAAAAGGAAAATCAATGTATCAAATCCATCACTTCTTACAGGAAATATTCCAGGACATCAGAAGTTGAGAAGTTGAAATCCAAAGAACCACGCAATTAAACTGCAAAACTGACTAATGCAAGGCGTTCTTCAGGCTCAGAAGGAATCAAGACCCTATTTGATATTACTTATTAATATAAAAAAAAAATCAAACAAGAATACTAAATGAGATTTCAAACCCTGCTATCATCTAGCCTTAATTTCTCAGAAAGCATAAGGCAGAATCCACCCCCACAGACAGGACACAAAACTGTATAGGTCTGACTGGTCCAGTCTGACCATTTGGTGGCATGAGGTTTTCAAGAAAGATTTAGTATAGTTGGAAGTTTAGTGACAGCAAGAACAGAAAGAGCATTCCATGATCAAGAGACAAGAACTCCAAACACACTCTCCACAGCAATTTCTAGCATCTATCCCCTATCTCCAGAAAATAAGTAACATTACTTGGAGAGAAAAAAATCCAGCTGCTGCCAATTATAAACCAGCATATCTGTCTGTTCAAAAAAAAATGTAGTTAAACACCTCACTGGTACAAACCATAACTTCCCTGAAGTCAGTGCCCATTTGCCACTGTCCAGAAGCAAGTTAATTGAGCTGTATTTTGGTGTGGTCAGGTTATGATAGCAGTTGTCCCTGTGTTCCTCAAGTGCTTCGCAACTCAAACCCATTGACATGAACAGAAAGCCTCCTAGTGACTTCTTGCACTTGAATCAGCCTCTACCTCTCCATCTCTGATGCAAGGGGGTGAAGGGCAAATCCCTTCCCCTTCCTACATGAGCCACTTCGTTCACACTAACTATACAAGCCACAGAAGACTACAAAGAAATGATTCATAGGAAAAGGCCGAGAAGGAGGAATAGCAGTTCTTACGCATCAAAGTCTTTATTAGGAGACTGGAGGCCTCGGGATTGTCTGGAACACACCCAGACCTTGCAGGATCCATCTGTCTTTCAGCATGATGTAACCAAACACACCCATGTGCCAGCTGGTTTGTGTAAAGTCTCTCCTACTGCCCTCCAGCCGTTCCTCCAGTCCCTGGTATGACACTTTCCCAGCTTGCTGAGCTCACTTCCCCTTGTAAGAAGGATTTTTGATGAAGTGGAGCAATGGTAACCACATGGGCTTATTCACCCTCACCCAAGTCATCTGGTCCAGCAGGCTTGTGCTCAGGGGATGCAGGATTTCACACATCGCCTCATAAGGACCCAGCAGTTCAGAAAAATAACGCACACCCGGATGGAGTGCACCTTGCTGCCCGCATCATTTGGTTTAATTTTTATTTTTTTTTTTTTCCAAAAGATCTTCGAAGTTAATTTTCCTTCTGTTTTCATTTGTTGATTCAGCTGCACTCACAGCCTGAGGCAATGGATCTGGCATGGCAGGGCCCTCATTCCTGCAGTTTGGTTGCTGCTAACAGCTGGGATCGCTGTGGGTCTGAGGGTCTTGGGTATATATGTTCTGGTTTAAGCAGAGAAGAAAAAAAATCTCCCCAGACTGCAGGTCAAAAACATCTCAGCCATGTAACATTGCCATGGTTGGGACTTCCACTTTTCCTCCACCCACTTGTCCTTTAAGGCATCAAAGAAGGAGAGCCAGGAGATGGTTGGTAGCCTAACCAGAGCTAGTAATGTGGAACTGGGGAACAGTTATTAGGGTTAGAGAACAATTTGTTATTAGTTAAAGGGTAACCTGCTGTCATCTGCCTGATGAGTGAGGTATCCTGCACATTGTTCCAACCATACCTTATTGTTTATTTTTGAGACACACCCTCCCTCTAATAAAACTTGACTGGTATTTGACTGAAAGTGTTTTGTGAAGATATTCTCAGTTCAGTCCTTAGCTGCAAAATATTCCCCTCCTGATGCATTGTATTTCTAAGCTGTCTGCAACATCCTAGGCATTTTTATGGGATGGACCACTAGCCTAGGTTATGTTCAGCAAAGACATTGTCACAGCTTTGATTTAGAAAGGGCTGCAAATTATAGGCATATTTTCTGCACCAAAATATTCCTGCTAGTCACCTCACAAAGGAGTCACTTGAGCCATAACCGTGCCTTAGAAACCAAAAATGGTAGGCTGAAAACAAGGACAGACATTGTGGGAGATATCTGAAATCCCCTTAATTAAGTGTCTTCTCAGGGCCTGATGAGAGCATCGACATCCAGAAGAAACTCTGGCAAATAACACCTTCCAATGCATACACCATCAACATCTAGCTGGTGTAACTCTCCCTGAGTCACTTCTGTTCAGACACTTTCCCCCCTGCACAGAGTTCTGCAGGTGGGATACACAGAATTTATGGATACAGAATAATTATTATTGGTTAATAACCCCAGTAGGTTCCTAGGAGTTGCGTGCTACTAGGTTAAGTATTAGCACACCCAGTGAGTTTCTGCTGGCCAAGCAATCATCAGTCAGATGGGAATGTGTCAGACTTTCAATCAGGCTAATCTTTGCAGTTGCTGTCTTCCATTTTTCTGCATTTTTCCTTACAGTTTTATAACTTTTGATGTCAACTGTTTCCCTCTTGAGTCCTCCCAACAGTTACACTGTTTCTCTTTCCCTACCTTGCATGACTTTAGCTGATGGACTTTCTCACAGCTCAGAAACAATTTTCTCAGCAAAACTGAGCCAAGGTCACACAGCTGTGCTGTACCAAACCAGGCCTTCTGCCTGAGAGAGTCGAACCCCTGGGCTGTAGGTTACCTTGGGTCATCTTGGAAACCCAGGGCTCATTTTTCTGGCTTATAAAGATCTCTGCTGACTCCCAAGGCAAAAATCTTACATTGTCTTTTGAACACTCAGTTTGAAGCATGAACAGCGAGGACAAAGTCCCAAGGGCCAGGCCAAGCCTAGGCTAAATCACACAGCAGCATGCATGCATCCTCCAGCACACGAGGGAGAACCTGCCAAAGACCTAGCCACCAGACGTGCAAGCGGAGCATGCACCATGCTGCACAGGATGGGTTACATCAGCATACGCCGTGTCCCACCACCGACCCCCATCGCTAGTGAAACGCTACCAAAAGGAAAAATAATCATTATTTCCTATAGGCTTTAACGTGTTGAGAGGGGAAGGATGTGTTGTTGCCGTTGAACGGCTTCCACTGAACATCCGTGAGGTCAGCGGCTGCTGCCTGAAGGCATTTCATTCAAGGAAAAAGGCAAAAAGAAGAGAGGGGCTGAGCTCTTAACAGTGGTCTGTCCTTCAAAACAACAGCTGGGAACTCACCCCCAGGAGTACTCTACTGAGCCTCACTACGCCACAAAGGCCATAATTGCAACTGCGTAGGAAATCACTTCTCTAGTTGAGGGCCAGAGGATACCAACCCCAAAACAGGATGGGCCTGAGCCAGGAACGAACATCATTTTCACATCTAGCGGAAAGATCTAGACAAAGGATGGGGAGAGTAGTTTGCTGGGAAAACACTGATCAAAGTGAAAAGAGTTTGGAAAACTCTAATCCTTTGTCATGGTTTAAACCCAGCTAGCAACAAAGTACCACTCCGTCCCGACTACAACCAGCACACTCTTCCTGTCAAAAAGGAACTTTTGCCAAAAAGGTTGACCCTTTCCACAAGGAAAAAATACAAAGCTTTTGTAATAACAAGCTAATGTGTCTCAGCAAAATTTTAGTTCATCACCACCAACCTTCTACTGAGAAGCAGTTCTAATGGACAGTTCTCAGTCAGCCCTGTCTAACCATTTAAAATATCCGACAGAACATATCATAAAAGCAGTGGCTAGATGAAACTAACTATCCTCCTTCTCTTCATGAGCATCAATGGAACCAGGACAAAACAAACTCCATCACCATTTCTCACTTTATCCCCTAGATTAGTCAAACAATTTATCCCCTAGATCAGTCAAACAATAACAATTAAAGTAGCATTCACTGTGGCTTCAATCTTCATCATCTGTGAACTAGTCCGTGAGTTTTTGTGAGCCAATCCATGACTTCATTACTCAAAGCTGCTCACCCCAGAGCTGGAATGAATCATTTTCATCCAGTGGACCGTTTACTCCAGTGTGTTTGCTCTTCATTACCCATGTGTGAGACTGCTTGTACAAGTTGCACAATATCATTTCCACTGCCTCAGCGGATAACAAACTTTAGAAAGACAGAAGGGAGGAAAAAATCCTTCTGTTCATGCAGAAGTACTCTTGTCCTTTCAGAGGATGAGAAGAAAGAACAGCCAACTCCCAAACAAGGCATGCAAGTAAGAAAGCATTCTTATGGCTGCTTGAATGGGCACAGATAATTAGGAGGATCAGCCCAAGGCAAGACAACTGATGTCACTACTTAAAGAGAGAGAGAAGCAGTCATTGTCTTGTGACAGTGAGAAATTCACCTAAAGACACCTAAAACAATGTCTGAATAGCCCAGGGTCTTCAGTGCAGAATACCAGGGTGAATGAACTCCAACACTACCCTGATAATGTCCCAGAAATGCAGCTTAGATTATCATTAACAACAGGTTATCATCCAAGATGCTTAACCATTAGACAGTATGTTTAACCAAATGAGTCTTTTTTTATGTCCCTGCTGCAACCCAAACAGCATCCTTTGGGCTCATCCCCTTGCTAGGATTTCTGTGGCTCCTAGCACATGCACTATGTTTGTCATCAATGGTTATCTCCTACTGCATTTTCTGTCCTTGAAAAGGTTCATCTTTATCAGCTTTCAGGTAGTGAAAGCCATATCCCCATCCACCTAGAAGCATTCACAATTGGAAGCTTGCCATTAAAATGTCACTCCTAGTGTCCTAGAGCAGAGCTGGGAGGAAGCTGGGCCAGAAACTGGACTGTAACTCATTTGAGATGAAACCAGCAGCCAATACTTGACAAATTAACCTTCTCAGAAAAAAGTAAGTTTCTAATACACCTGCTCCAGATGAGAGTGTCAGGATTTAAGTAGGCACCAGATTTGCATAATACCCTTAAGATAAGCAGCACTACACCAAAGCCCTGCAATGCATGAAGGATTTATTTCGTGTCTTAAACATTTCTGTATTCCAGAAGAGGCCATTCATCATTGTGCCAATACTTCAGAGATTTCACTGAAAGCTCCAACAGCTCTAGATTATCAGGGAATTATATATTTTTCCCCACTGAATAATCATTCCCAGAAGCCTGCTAGGAAAAAAAAAAATCCCATTTTCATCATGTAGCCTAATGACACTGCAAGAGATGACATTCACTTTTAATGACTCCCCAGTCACAGACATTAGAACCTCTCTTTTTGACCAGTTGAATACGTCTGGTCACTACCACCTAATTTCCAGCTCTGTTTAGATACACACTCAATATCTTGCAGGCGGATCTTCATCAATACCCTGGTTATAAAGGGCCTCTACAAAAAGAATAAATTCCAAGAGTTATTCTACTATTGCTGTAATGAGAGATTCCTTCTGATTCAGGAACCCTATGGAGGGATATCCTCATTTCTGTGGTACTTATTACACTCAGCCTCTTACTCATGGTTCCTATCCACACTGCCAGCAGCACACACACAACTTGTGTGTCTGAGGCCTCACACCAACACAGTCATATCCCGTCAAACCCTGACTAGTTCTCTCCTGGATGCAGGTCTCTGAAAAAACACTGTTGCCAGACAAGGAGAGGAACATGTCCGAGAGTTGGCAGCTGGACAGTGACAGCGAATTTAACCCAAGCATGGCTATTTTGTTGGCCACTACAGTATCAGAGGAATCTGGGAAAGCCAACATCAGTTCAAAGCTTGTGGACAGGTGAGCTCTTAGGAGAGGTAGAAGCTCGTATCCCACTGGTTTGAGGGCTTAACTCACTTAAGCTCCTCTTGAGACTGGCAGGCTCGGATAGGAGATGGTGATGAGGCTATAAAACTTCCCTGTTGAGACTGACATTATCGATCAATCCAGAAGCTACATGAAATTTTTCCCATATGGAAAGAACTCTGCATGTGATATCCTACCTTCAGTATTCTGTGAATAACCTTTAAACCTCCAGTCTCTGCTTTGATACACATGTGGTTTAATTTAATCAGTTTTCCTTAAATAGGAAAGTGATTTCAGTGTGCAAGGATCATGTCAGGCAGTGATGTTCAGAGTAGGAAAACCTTTTGAAGGTTACTGTATATCAAAAAAACCCAACCCTGTAACATCACTGCTGGAATCACTGGAAATTATTGCTGTGTTACTCGTTTGCTCTGAATCTTCTGCTGTTTCTGCAAAGAGGCTCTTAGAAAAGGCTATTAGAGAAAGCAGGCTTATCCTTTAAAGGGATGTTGTCAAGGATCATGGACAGAAAGTGTGCAAGAGTCTCAGTACTATGATCACTCTTACTTGTGATAGCTGTTAACACTTGAAAACACCTCTGAAGGCAATAATTAAATACACACTCAAAGGAGGATGCCAGTGCAGGGAGTGGAATTACTTCAGGGGCTTCCTTGCTCTGTTGCTTTCAGCCCAAGTGCTGAAAACAACCTTGCTAATGAGAATCTTAGAATCTTGCTGCCGGATCACAGGTCTGCCTGTGTTACCCAGCCCAATGTCTTCTGAGCCCCGTGGCCTGTTTCACCCAGGTCCAACAGCAGCAGACAGCTTTCAAAACCATCATTACATGATAGGCATTGAAAGACCAGATGCAACGGGCTGTAGCGTAAGCCCAATCTTTATCTGGCACCAAGAAAATCCCAATGAAAGACAAACATTTTTAATACTCCCAACTATGGGAAATATTCCCTGTAGTAGGCACCAAAGAACCCAATCCTAAGACCTGGCTCTGTAGGGAAGGAGCATTCTGCTGCTCACAGAACAATACTTCTTTTTCCCCTTACTGCTTGTCTGTACACTGACAGAGAGGTCATGGCTAAACAGCTTTGCCAGCAACAGTTCCAGAGAGATGACAGGACCCTCCGTACTGAACCTTGTCTACTCTGGTGCACTATTCATCCCCAGCAGCGCTGAAGAGCTGCATTACTCCCTCCCTTCCTCCCACTGTGGCTGTAACCAGCCCTGCACATCACCTTCCTCATGGCACTGGGGATCAGAGAGACGAGAGCGTCTGGTAAAGTCTGTTTGTTGAAAACCACAGTACCTAGTTCATCAAAACTATTCACAAAATCTAAGCCAAATTCAGAGAGCAGTTACCTCCTCTCCCAAAACAGCAATCAAGGAACAGCAGCATTTTGCACAGTCACCTTCTACATGGAACCTGCCTGGTTCAGTCACAAGCAGATATGCCTCCAAAAACACACAGAGACGGAGCAAACAGATGCACATCAGAGCAGCCCACAGCCAGGCACCAGACAGACTCCTTCTCCACAATTCCCCTGCCCCATACCCCAAGCTGGATGACTTCATCTCCTCTCACTGCTGCACAGATCCCAGCTGGGCTAGTTAGCAGGACAGCTGCACACTGGTTTACAGTAGGAAGACTCTTTCGTAGAGCAACAATTAGAAGTGTAATCATTTTTTAAGTGAAAACTGATCCAAACCTGACAGGGATGCCAACACAGACTGAGAATCCCAGAGGACAGGGCTTGCTTGGGAGATTTCTGGAATTTCCTGCTTCTGGACCACTTAAAAATAGTGCAAGATCATAATGATATATCCCAATGACAATGGGCCATGTCACTCATCATTTTGCTTTTGGCCTGAAACTTGGAATTACAGATGAAATAATGGGAAGAAGAAACTTCTTTTGTACTTGCAAGGTTTTCTCCAAGACTCTTCAGGGAGACAGGAGTGTTGTTCTTCCATCTGTATCCTTTCACCCATCCCATCTTTATAGGCTGTCACCTGGCAAATTACGTATGTTTCTGGAACATGTTCTCAGGAATTTGAGTAAGGGATATTATAAACGAGAACATCCGCACTGCCTGGCAGACAGTGCATTCACTGCGTTCAAAGGAGAGTAAGTCACAGACATTTCAGAAAGTCTTGCAAAAAAAGGAAAATTCAAGGGGACATCGATCCATATGGATTAGGTATGTCTCACTGTTAAAATTTCTGGGTACCTTACAGCCTTTCATATATTGACACCATCAATAGATCTGGGAGACAGGGAAGAACAACTGTTATCCCCTCTGTTCTGATGGGGGAACCAAGAGAAGAAGAATGTGGGCCTAACACAAGCCAAGATGTTGAATGCTGACTTGCTGAATTCTCGATGGATACCTCCACACTGGGCAAGGCTTCCTCACTGGGTTGTATTGAAACTTAATGAGTACTAAATCTGTCACTGCCTTAGTTTCTGAGCTGGAAGAGGTGGTCCATGCTGACTAAGCTGCCATTCCCCACTCATTCAATACTGAACATGGCACACAGTTTCCAACTCTGACAACGCTGTGGTTCCTACTGCTGTACTACCCAAGCAAGGAGTCAGGTCCCATGTGTTTGGCACTGTACATTCATGTAACAAAAGTAAGGCTGTTCTTAAAATTAGGGAAGCAATGAAAAATTTAAACTGGAAGGGACCCCTGAAGATACCTAGTCAAAGTCAAAGCAGGGCTGTCTCCAAAGCCAGACCAGCTTGCTCAAAGCCCTGCCCAGTCAAGTATTGAAAACCTTTGAAAGATAGTGTTCACAGCCTCCAAGACCCTGCTGCATTGCTACCTCACCCTCTGTGAGCTGAACTTCTTATTTAACTTTGCCATTGTGTTTCAAACCACTGGTGACCAGCCCCTCTACCCCAGCAGGCTGCCTTCCACCCACCCACAGCACAGCAAACTTCCCACCCATCGACTGCAAACCTTCTGGGTGCCCTTTCCCTTTTGGGCTGACCAACTCTCCTTCCCACCAGCCCCATCAACTCTCCCATTGTACACAACAGGCCCACATCTAGCCTCATGGTGGGGAAAAGGGATGATGCCCATAGGAAAGAACTGGCTGAGGCCAGGCAGTATCACTCTCATAGCCCACTCCTTGCCTGCGTCTGAGAGGCACTCAGGAAAGCAAGTGGCTGAACGGGCTCCAGGCCAGATGAATTGTCCTGGCAGGCTGAGCGCAAACACAGCTTGAGACTATTAAACAGAAAAATCTCATCACTGTTTATGGCCCAACCCAGGCTCATACGCAAGCCCTGTATCCCAAGCTCCTGACCCAAAATGTAGGCAGCAGGTTTTCAAAACCTGGACCCAAGCCCAGAGCAGAATTTTCCAGCTCTGGCCACCTTATTTCACTGGTGCTTTTGCATTTCTGATGTCACTATCATTTTAGGTAATAATATGTTTCAAGTCAATTCACTGTCTGGTTCATGCACATACAAAGTCTGACAGGCAAATAAAGAAAAGGAACATATATCTGATAGATTTAAAAGCTGTTTCCATTTGGATTTCCTTTTAATGGAAACATTTTGTTGGTCTTTGGTTTTGTGAAAGTTGGGGGTGCTGAATTTTTTAAATAAATATAATTCAAGGGCTAAATTTGACTTAATGGAGTCCTGTCAATCCCTTGAAATACTGCCTCAGAAAACTGCAATTAAAAAAGTGTTTTGAAACAATAGGACAGACACTAAAGTGGACAGGGGAGATTGTTGAAATGGTCTCCAGCTCATTGCTTGGCTTTTTGCAAATCCTGCATGATCTCTACATAAGCATGCTTTTAAAATGCAAAGTAAAGCGAAAGAAAACACAGCCACTTCATATGCAGATGTCACATGTTTCATGAATCACCCATAAGTAGCTGCCAGCAGGACTTGAGAACAGCACTACCTACCTGGACTAGGAAGTTCAAACCCATGAGCACATGGTGACCAAAGCAATGCAGGACATGTAATCTAGCACTGATGGGCAAGTACAAGAATATTTACACGTACATTTTTGCATACACAATTCAACACTTCAAAGCAAGTCTGTAATAACAGAGTAGCACACACCCATCCTGTCAGCAGTAATACAGCAAGCCAGTCTGAGGAAAAAAAAATCCCTAAGGCCTAGAATATCACTTCTACTGTCCAAGGGCTTACAAAATACCAGTAATGGTGGATAAATGCGTTTACAGAGAGAGAAAATTGCTGGATTCATTCCTCCACAAGCATTTACCACAATTCTTCTGAAAAATTTTATTTTGACAGATCCATGTTATTACAAGTGTTTGGCACAGAGCAAAATGCCAGTGAAGTTGTTTCCCTTTCCCTTGCCCTCCCCTTTGAGTGACCGAGCAGCAGCTTTGCTGTTACAAAGACGGCAAGGCCAAAACCCCTCAGCAACAATCTGCCACAGAGAAACGCTCAAGGTGTCCTGCCCCTTAGCTACACACATGCCTAGGCTTCATGCTAGCTGCACATGGGAGACAAACGCATAAATGAGCAGCAACGAGCTTCCCAGAAGTCAGAGTCCAACAAATTAATGCAGGGAAAGAGACAACCAAATTCCACCACGGGGGAAGATGTCCCAATCTGCCCCGAGCTTTGTGTTATTCTTTGATTATACTGACACCTAAAGGTCATCAAATTAACTGTGTTAAACTTCCTGGCATGATTCTGCTCCTTTTTCCCTTATCTGATTTCATCTCTAAAGAAATCAATGAACATTTGCTACATTGTTAAGAAAAATTGAAAACTGGTAATACATTAAAGATCTTCCACTGGTTCAGTTTTTAAATAAAAGACTGATTGGGAAAAAAATTAAAAAGAAGTCTAAGTCTGTTAGTACAAATATATCTGAAGGATCAAGAGGTAACATACGGCCTATCATACATCAAAATTGTGGACCTGATCCCGGATTTACCTCTGTGTTACACCATTGGCTTCTATGAAGAAACTCCAGGTATTCAAGCAGAATCTTGCCCTTAAATCCTAACTTTCAACAGTAAATCTTCCTAACAATTCCTGAAGTCTGGGCTCACATAGACAGCTAGACCAGGATACTTCAAGAGGTCCAAAATTGTCATCTGTACCTTGTACCCTCAGGAGCCAAGCTGTGACGGACATCCTTCCATGCCAGACAGTTTATAAAACATTTCCACAAAGCTCCTGGAGTGCCAGGGGAGGACATGAGCCGGGGATCCCATCCTGGTCAGAAAAGAGGTGTCTTCACAAGCATGATGGCTAACAGCTCATTGGAAAACTTAAGAGTTCCATTTGCTTTGAACTGCTAAACCGCCCTTCCTGTCACAGGAGTCAAACATGCACAATGCCCCGCCCGCACTGGGGTTTGCACATGTATTTGCCACCAGCCATGAGTAATTACCCTTCTTAGCAAGGACCAAGTTCTGCCCTATGCAGGTCATCACAGAGGGCAGAGACAGCGAGAGGGGAGAGAGGTTTGCCTGCACAAGCTGAAATCCCATTTCACATCCAGGCCATCACAGGCCCTGGCGCACCCTGCCGTCTCTCCTGATTCTCTACTCAGTGTTACCAGCTTGCAGGGGGGAAAAATTAGAGGTCAAAGAGTGTTTGCCTAAACCAGCCATCAGACAGGCAGCATCGCATATCCATCTATTCAGAGTAGTAGCAGCCCAAACCTGGATGGTTGAGTTAGGACTCCCTGGTGCTCATGACTGGTACAAAGCAGGTCCGCAACCAACTGCAGCCACAACAAGTTGTACTGGTGGGGCCAGGAACCAGCTCTCCGGAGAGGGAGGTAAGTGCATGAAGTCACTGGCCCATCTTGGTCAGCTCAGCATCCCTCCACAAACAAACAACCTGAAAAATCAGGCAAATCCCCAAGGACACTTCAGAAAGAAAGGCAGGTCTCAAAAAGGGTTAAACAGAGGGCAGCAAACCTATTCACATATAATGTCTCCAAAGGGGGACATCCAAGTGAAACAAGCCGTTCACTCAGCCTTAACCCTCCTGCTGCTCCACCGAAGGAAAACAACCCCCCAAGTTTCCCTTCTGCAGCCACAGCAGAGCCGAGCGCTCAGACAAAGCCACACAGCCCGGGAGCCCCAGCCTCTGCCTGCAAGTGCTGTGAACCTGTAGTAGTATTATTTATAATCCTGCACGCATGGACACAAAGAAGCTGCCTGCTTCCCAGAGCCAGCCCCCTTGAGAGGATAAGCACCCCACACTCGAAGGGTAAACACAGGCTCTTGAGCCCCCACAAACCAGTCTGTAAGCAGACTGGCACTGAATTAGTCACTAATCGGATTAGGATAAATGGCTTTAAACTGACGTTCAGGAGTGAAAGGCCCCCCCCCACCTCTACCGGGCAGAGGCCAGGGCTTCCAGCAAACCTGACCCCTGCAGCCTCACACCCAAAGCACGAAGTATTTGCCTTATTCCAGCAGCAGTTTCGTTATCTTAATCATGGATTAAACAACTGTATTTGGTGGCGGAGGAAGGGGAAGGATTGGGGTTAACCTGGCAGAGCAAGGGATACTGCGCTCTCTCACAGGTAAAACACAGCGTGGCTGGGGAGGTGCCCACAGTGTCACGGCGGCAGAAGGCAGAGGGGTCAGAGGACAGCCAGGATGAGCCATGGCAAGGATGCCCTCTGCCCTGAAACACGTGTGTTGGAGTGGGCAGCGGAAGGCAGGGTCAGCAGCGCACACGGTGGGACCCTGTAGACGTACAGCAGCACCTGGCAGGGAGAGCAGAGGTCAGACCCTGCAAACCCAGGCAGAGATGCCCAAAGGACTGCACACCTTGCTGCGGGGCTGTCTGAGCAGCACCTCAGCCCCCTTGAGCATCGCTTCACACACACACATTCCAGAGCAAAACCAGCAAAGCCTGGCTTCCTACAGATCTGTTTTCCCCTGTATATTCTCTGATGCTTATTAAAGCCTGAACACAGACCACATTTCCTCCCTGCAGCCGCATCATTCCACTACCCCATCAGCTGCTTTGGTCAAAGAGCCATGAGCCCAAGAGCTCTGGGACCTCGCTCCCCCCATCAAATCTTGTTGCAATCGGCCTGTGGTTCAAAGGGTATTTTAGAGGGCTGCAAATAGATAGCGGCAGACTTGCAAACACGGAACTACATAACCTTTGTTTCCTTAGGGGATGAAACAAAAAGAACAGCAAAAGATGAAAGCAGTGAGTAGAGCTGCTCCGTCCCCAGTTACACTCAAACCCAGTACCAGCCCAGCAACAATCCTGCAGAACTTAAGCCTCAATGCTGCAAAACTGTAGTTGGATATTGTAACTCCGGGGGTATATCCACCCCAGACTCCAAGGTCAGAGGAGAGAGGCTGTCACAGGACAGATACCTGTCGCTCCCCCAAACCATCACCCAAATAGTTGAACAAGTGACAAGCAAAACCAACACATCATTGTATTTATAAATGCCAATCCTGCAGAGACTGTCCCACTCACACAATACAGAAGCCAAATCCTGAAGCAGCTCAGTCATCGTAATCAAGCAAAATGCTTAGTGAGAGTCACTGGGATTTTGCCTGAGTAACACCTACAGGATTGGGCTCCAGCTGTTTTGACTTCCCTGGCAGACTGATGTCACTGGCATGCTAAAACAAGGGCTTGAGTTGCTTTCCTCGCCTCGACCTCCCTTCACAGGATTAGAAGGTTTATTTTTTCTAAGATAAAGTTGGTGACATATTAAAGATGCCCCCATTTTCCCTCTTAGATCAGCTTGACATCTGGTTCAAAAATGTTATGAAACACTCTCTGAACCTGCTGTGGAATTGGATATTATGATATTTCACCAAGACGAGGTTCAAGCGAACTTTCACCTCCAAGTGAAAGTTTGAGTGTTGAAAGTGAAAACAGACCATTCAGAGCCTTTCTCTGGGACAGACCTTTCAGTGACACTGGATGTAGGGAAATAATTGCAGATGGTATTGTTGTGGGGGAAATATCACCTGCCATGAAATCTCACCCTGAGCGAACATTGAGTTGTTATAAGATCATATCGTTGTGCTGCTTCGTGGTAACACATTCAGGCTGCAGACTTGAGCAAGGTCATTCCAGAGGAAACCCGCACACAACAGCAGGGTTTTGTCCATTGTGGTTAATGATACTAGAATGGGGCGGAGAAAAAAAGAAAGCCTATCAAAATATTTTTGCTACAGATAAAAGAGCTTTCAGTGAAAGGGATTGCTTTTTTCATATCCATTTACATGAAGAAATTTCATGTTTCCAATGGAGAAACAAAACCAGCAAAAAATGTGATGTTCAGTGAAAATTAGAGCGGGGGCTTTTTAACAAACAACTGAAAAACTTGGTATATAATTAATCAAAAATTAATTCTTGGCCACGAATTTGTGGCCACAAAGATGCTCCGAGGGCTGGAGCCCCTCTGCTATGAAGAAAGGCTGAGAGAACTGGGCTTGTTCAGCCTGGAGGAGTCTCCAGGGAGACCTTATTGCAGCCTTCCAGTGCCTGAAGGGGGCCTACAATGAAGCTGGGGGGGGGGGGGGGGGGGGGGGGGGGGGCGGTGATTTTTACAGGGGCCTGTAGTGACAGGACAAGGGGTAACAGGTTTAAATTGAAAGTGGGGAGATTTAGATTGGATATCAGGAAGGAATTCTTCCTGCAGAGGGTGGGGAGCACTGGGACAGGTTGCCCAGAGAAGCTGTGGCTGCCCCATCCCTGGAAGTGTCCAAGGCCAGGCTGGATGAGGCTTGGAGCAACATGGTCTAGTGGAGGGTGTCCCTGCCCATGGCAGGGGGGCTGGAACTAGATGATCTTTAAGGTCCCTTTCAGCCCATTCTGTGATTCTATGAAAAAAGGAGAACAACTGTCAGCTTTGTTGAATTTTCTAATACATAACAATCCAACAATTTCCATGTTCCTTTCAAAACCAGTTCACTCAAAGCCTGTGCCTGATGCAAGATTTCCACCTTTTCCTCTGCAGAAAGGAATCTGGAAAGTATGTTTTATTCACGTAGATGTGGTAAAACAGAAGAGTGATGCTTATGAAAACCACACAGGTCTGAGCTCTGCGACCTGCTGCCTTTGCAAACCTTATAGCACTGAGAAGAAATCTTCACATAACTACAAGCCAAACCCTCCTCCCCCTCAGGTAAGGCAGCAACATGACATGGGAAAATCAATATGGGGGGAAATTAGAACCAGGCCAACCCCTAAGCCTTGCTTCTGCTACACGTGCATTTGAAAGCCCTATTTTCATAACCCAAAGAGATTGAAGCCAGCTCCTTTCCAGGTGCTAGAGGTAGAAACCCTGAGACACAGTCACTTGGGAAAGACACTGAGTAGCATCCCCTGCCAGAGCTCACCCCCCTGGACGTGGCACACACTGCGGGGCTGAGTAGCCTCTCCTCCTGAGACATTCCCACAGCTAGAAGAGCAGATAAGTTAGCGATCACCTGAGCTGTGTGGTCAGCAGGGACCCAGACACATGCCGGAGAGCGAAAGGATGCTGGGGATATTTCAGTAAGGGCCTGGAGAAAGAGCAGGGAAAACTTATGGTACCCTCTATTTTGCATTCGCTGTGGTCTACAAGGCTTGTCCATGATCAAAGCTGGTGCATGCAAACTCCACTTTGGACTCAGCACAACAGAAGCAAAGAGTCTGTTCAAGTCCTTACTTCCATAACCACTAAATCTTCCTTTAGTTTTTTTTTATATATATTAAAAAAGCTTTCTTTTTAACAGCCTAACCAGTAATACCCCCTCAAAAAAAGAAACTCTTAAAAATGTTTTACAACCTGTTAACAGCTACAGAAACAGCCCAAAACAATATCCCACAAATGCAGACAACCATGATTTTAATTAAAGATCCACAATTTTTTTTATTGAAGGCACTGAACTATAATGAGTCCATTCATTCACAGGAGTCAGCTCAACCTGTGCTGCCTCCATCATCTAACCACTCTGGGATAATAACGACACCATTCACACCTCACCACCTTCCGCCACACGGCATCACGCAGCCCCACAGCAAGGAGGGGTGAGGCCCGTGATGGCTTCGTACGAGCCAGCAGTGGAGCTACACGACACCAGGAAACATTTTGTGACTTCAGCATCATCCCTAAGTTTGAGTCTCTGGGAAACGTTGCACTGCGTGGAAGTGTGAGAAATACCAAAGTGCCCCCAAAAGAGTTGTAACATGGGATAACAAAGCCTCCAACAGTCCCTGTCTGCATCTTTGAAATGAGCAGGCACCCAGGGCGCATCCCTCGGGGACAGTAGCACACATGAAAACAATGGGAAAACTGAAAAAGTGCCCCTCCCTCTCACTCACCCTCACCTGGGAGCCATTAAATGTCTCTTACTATTGCTTTTTTTAATTTGTGGGTGAGTTTAAAGGCCACAGAAGAACATGGCTGGACAAAGGCCCCTCCCCGGCATCTCATCAGTCCTTGCTTCAGTGTCTCAGCTCATCCACGCCAACACCCTGCCCCTCTGAAGCCTCCTGGGGTTGTCATAGGGCTCTGGGAGATAAAACACCTTCAGATGAATCCAGAAGCAGAAACAAACAATTGCTGACATGGTACAGATGCTAAAGAAGATGAGAGCAAAAGTGTTAATGAGGGGCCTAAACCTCCTAAACTGAGAATGGTCTTAGGTCCTCTGAACACAGTTATGAGACCAGAGTCTCCTCAGCCCCTCCGAGCCCTTTCCAGGTCAAAACCAACATGATTCCGTTGATGCACACTGACCTCTGCAGTCACGTGTCACTGGCTTTACAGGGATGGGTATACCTTTCTTAACGTAGTCTGGTTGCAGCCATATGGCCTAATGACACAAGGCAAGCAATAGCTCTGCAGGAGGGTTTGCAGGCATGAAAGCTTGTCTCTGTTTTCCAGATATGTCAGGTGCACAAATAAAGAATTACCTGTGCCTCCAGCCTGAGCTTGGTCTGACCAGTAAGTCAGAAGACTTCTTCCTGTCTACCCTCTCTATCTTCTCCCTGTAATGGCTGGAAATCCTCTTTGTACATGGTGGTGTTCATACAGAAGGGAAGAGTTTCAAAAAAAAAAAAAGGTACTAGACTTTTCTACAGACAAAAATCCAAAGAGAATCTGTGTATTAAGTGTCCTGGCAAGCCTTGAAAAACTAGCATGTACAGGAGCACATTTCAGACAGCATCCTCCTGATGACTGAAAGCTTCTAGAGTTTAAACACATGAGCAATAGAGCCTGAATTAAAACTTCCTAGGTAAGGGTGTAATGGACCCAAAAATTCCGCTGAGCTCAGGTAAGAGTGGGATCTGCAGTACCAAAGAGGTTAGAGCTGCATTTCCGTACCAGAGCAATGCTCAAGCCAGTGGCAACGTACTGCTCCATCTCCAGTATTCACCAAGGTCAAATATTTGAAGGAAGCTGAAAAGGTTCCTGAAATGCCACCTACACACCAGCAATCTGCAAACCTCTCAGCTTCCAACCAGAGCAAAAAGGCAACTGCCAGCCACAACAGATAAGCAGAACACGGGCAAACCCTGAGGGAAAGAGCTGCATGTAGGGCATGGGAGCATGTTGGTGAGTTGGCAAGCCTCTTCCTGAGAAGAGCCAGCACCGTGGCATCAGGATTATACAGCACTTTATCAGAACTAAAGCACTTGGACAGAGAGGAGGAGAAAGGAAAACAGACACAGTGCCTGAGCCTGCTGCAGGTGTGATTTGTGCCTAGGACACCAATCAAGAGACACATGGGTTTGCTGTGTTATGGAGCCAAGGCAAACAAGACACAGCAAGGTCCAATTCTGGCTCCCTCAGGATCCATAAACCAGCCTCTGGGAGCGGTGGGGGGCACGTTAGTCCTAATTGTGTCTTGTTTAACTTGGATCTTTGAACAGCAAAGCTTTTTCTGTCTTGGCTAGAGTCACCAATCTCACACCTTGGTGGGACTTACCTCTTTTCTTGGATTGGCAATTAAAAAAAAATCCCTAATGTTGATACACATTAAATGGTTTTGATCAAAACTCACTTATTTTTACAAGAAATAGTTCAGATGACGTGCTGAGAACCTCTGCCCAATACATCAGGGAGAAGCACACTCTACTCAGAGGGCAAGATCCTCCCTTTCACACTCCTTTAAAGCTTCACTGATTGCCACCACCTTTCTCTGGATTTTCCCCTCCTAACCAGCAGCAGAACAGAGACTCACGCCCAGCAGAGGTGGTGTACAGCACTGTGCAAATCCCAACAGCCTCGTTCCTTGCTGCAGCCACTGGAATGCAAAGTGAGACAAGGAGAGCCCTTCTGAGGAAGAAGCACCGAACACCCCCATTGGGCTAGTCCAGGGATTGCCTTGACCTGCAAGAAGTCAACAACTGGTACTTTTCATGCAGGCGTAGCCTTGCACCAAACACACTGAAATGTAAGATCAGAGCCCGCTCTTGGCATGATCCCATGCTTAACCCAAGAAGATAAGCCCTATAAAAGAACTCCTCTGAATTTTCTTGCCACCAACCATGTCAACAAGCCCAGGGATCCTGAAGCCTCCAGACCAGACAGCCTCCACAGCAGCCTGGAAGCTCTGTGAAAGCATGTGAAGCTCCTAGCACTGGGTATCTTCCAGATCAGCCTTTCCCTCTGGTTTCCCTCCACATTTCTTACTTTGGCACAGCGGGGAACACAACTGTGTTTGCTCTTGCAGAACTGGCCCAAGCTTGAGAAACGGAGGATGAGGTGTGATACTGTCAAGTTTCCAAAAAGCTAGAGGGATTTGTTGGTTTGGTAGAGATTAAGAAAACTAAGGTGGAAAAGAAACCAGGATTTCAGACCTTCCTCCCACAGACTTAATGTTAAAACCATGACATCCAAAGAGAAGTTCCCTTCATGGCAACCTCTGGGCTGGGGCAGGATGGCTCTTGCTGGCCCAACTCTAGCTTTGCTCACTCTAGAAATGACTCGGGTGTTACTGCCCTGATGTCCTGGCTGCAAGCTCACAAGCAGGCAGGGGCTATGGATCTCTTTCAGCATGGCGCCTCATCTACCTTTCAGTCTATTACTGGCAAGATTAAAGCTGATTTGATGACCTCAAGGTCTACTACTCCCCTTTTCCCAGCTCCTTCATGGCCATATAACCCTATTCTACCCTCTCATGCAGGTTACCCAACAAAGTCACATCCCTCCTGCCCAAGGGAGCTCCTTCACCCATCCTTCTCCTCTTTATGCAGAAGCCAAGCCTCCCAGCCTTCCACAATTTACCTCTGCAGTCGTACCTAATGCCTGCCTGTTTTAGAAGACAGGAATTGGGAGATAAAGACTCCCTTTCATTCCTATAGTGAAAGAAATCATCACCTGCTTGGTTTGTGGTGTGCTGCATGCAGAGGCAGTTTAAAAATGCACTGGTTTTCCATAAAATAAGAAATAACAAAAAACACAACACAGAAACCACCAGCTGCTTCGTGCATTGCAGGTTCCTATCTGATCTACTCAAAACTTTCTCAGCCCTGCCAACTCTCAAGCATCTTCCCCTCCAAGCGTGTCTTGGATTATCATTTCACATGGGAGTTCAATTTTTTTTTTCCTAGTTTCCACATCCTTTTCTTTTTTCTGTTCTGTATTTCCAGCACCTTTTGATCAGTTAATACACTGAACACTAGAAATGGCAACTGGATAAATCAGCAGCACGACTTGTCCAGTTACTCCCCATTATAACCATGTCCAGATGCTTCACTGGAAGTTGCAAGAAAGTCCATTGGGGATAGTTATCAAACTTAAAACATATACATTCCACTCCCCCTGTTATCAAGTTGTAATATTTCCCCTTTTAGCATTAAATACATATGTAATTTGCAGTACACATAGCCCTCATCTCAAAACAGCAGGGAAGATGCAGAGGTGGACGTATGCAGTATCTACAGACTAGAGCAGACATGACACAAAGCTAGGACCAAAACAGAAGAAAGACTGTGGCATGAGAGAATGCAAGACCTTGTCCACATAGCAGAACCCTGTTCCTAATCTTCTCCAGCACTCAGATTTCTCCGGACCTGCTCCACTGGGATTTTCTCTTTTTTTGAAAGTTTGCAAGCAGAACCACACATGGGATTCCCAGACTGCATGGTCACCATGTACCATGACATCAGTGCTTCCTTATCACTGCTGGTGACATCCTGCAATACTGCATTTCTGATTATGTTGGTGTCTTGAAGGCATCTGTGATTGATTTACACAGACAGCTCTGTCACTGACAGCCAGTGAGCCTCTGATTTACTGCAAAAATTCCTGATCTTAATCTGTAAATTCATCACCTTACGCTTAAATGTCAAACCCCTTCTACTGCTCCACTTCTCCAATCCTCCTCATCTGCTGAGGCCTCCAACAGTGCATCATTAGCATGCTCCTCCTCTCTGCAACATCTTCACTAATGGAAATATTTAATAAAGTCAGTCACAAGACTTCACCTCACAACACCTTTTGTCCCAGCAGCTCTCCTATCAACAAAACCTGTCACATGTCCATTAAGCTGTTCCCTTTAGCCCACCTTTAAAATCTTGCCTTAATCCCTATTTTCTATGGCTAAACTAGTAATTTGCTATGCGCTGCAATAACAAATATGTGCACAACCATGGATAAGATGCCTGCTTTTTTCTAGAAGTGAGGCAAGATAGTGTAACTTACAAAGGTGTCATGCTTAACCAATCCAATGCACCTAAATTGAAGCTGCATCCCATCCTGCTTTCCCTGCCCCTATGTCTCTCACAATCCTTTCTCCAAGATTCACTGCAAAGCTTTTCCTGCTATTCAGGTCAAACCCAAAGGTCTATAGTTACCCATTACCATTAAGTCTTTTGTTACAGTCACTATAAAAACACAATTAAAGCTGGATTATGGTATGCTTATGCAGAACATATCTTAATCCACAAATGGTCCTGTGGAAGCCACATTTAGAGTCAGATCCTAGCTGGTGCAAATAAGAAAACTGGAATCAAGCCCAGAGGAGATTAATACAACAGTACCTCACTAATTCACACTAAAGGCAAGGAAACCACATTGAATATTTCAGACAAAAAAGGAGTAAGAGATAAATGCATCACAAAATGCTCTCCTTTTCAGTTTCAAATAGCTATCTCTGAGCAAACATCATGGTGCACTGAAATGAGAGGAGCATGCTATATATAGCTAATGAAATCTTGCTAAGATTAGATATGGCTACAGCATCTGTTACTAAGTCTTTGCTGAGGAGTGTAGATAGACCACCAGATTTCTAAAGAGCTTATAAGAAAAGCAATTTATTGAAGCGAAGCTTTGTCAGCTTCTATTGTACATAAATACAACATTAAATTGAGGCTTAATATTTACTGCTGTGTCATCTCAGCAGACAATTATCATCAGGGCCTGAGGCCAGATCCTCAGATGATATAAAATACTAGAGCACCAGTGATTTCACTGCCTGTCCTTATTCCTCTTCAGAAATTTTTCAATCGACACAAAGGAAATTATGCCCTAGGCACAGCCGAGAGGCTCAGACCTGCTCTCGTGAACTCGACCTGCATTCCCAGGATGGCCTGTCCAAGGAGATTTTCACCTTAAAAACATTTCAGCACCTTCCACGCTCTGAGCATCAATCCCAGAGACCTACTTTGCAGAAGCATCTTGCTGCACATGCCCCATACGCTTGCTGCCCATGAACTAAAGCAAAGCTTTGCAGGTGCAGCAGAAAATACCCTGCAGCAGGGCTGTAACTCTCTCCCACAAAATGTGACAGCTTTCCTTGGGCTGTAGGTCCTCTGGGCTGGGTACACAGGGCAAACAGAGGCTGATTGTGTTTCCCCACACCCAGTGGGATCTGCTGATTCAGTGCTATTGTCACTTTGCTCTCCACACTCTGCTGAGGACCTCAGACAAATATTAACTTTGGCCTCTGTTCAAGACTAAACCCCTGCCCACCCCAGCAAGCTCAGCCATTCACCTTGTTTGGGTTCATTTCCCATAGGGGTTTACCACTCCAGCAGGCAAAGAGGGGAGGGAAGATGTTTTGCCCTGAGAAGGACCTTTGCCAGCTCAGCAGCAACAGTCACTGCCCGCATGCAACAGGCTCGGCCCTGCTCTGACATCCAAGAACCCCGACACCTTCACTGCACGCCTGCACCCCCCAAACCTGTAAACCCATCTCAGGACATCAGGAGAGGATGAAGGAAGAGGAAAGATGAGAGAAAACAGAAGTCCCTGAGGATGGATACTCTCTTGCTTCTCCAATGGGTAGCAAGTGCCTTTGAACAATGTATTATCTTAAAAGGGATTGGATTACTGAACATCACCTTCTTTTCCTTTCTCCAGGAGGCAGGGGGGAGTAGCAGTGTGAGGGGGATGGAGATCACTGGCAGCTCTTGAAGCATTAGCATTTGGCCTGCAAAGCCCAGAGGTCACAGGGCCAGCAGGACAGAGCCCACCTAGACACGATTAAGTTGCTGGCCCTGGGCTGAGCACGTTCAGCAGCCTCCCTGCGGGTGGGAACATTTGACCCTCTCCTGCTGCTTAAGCCCACCACTGACCAAAATGAGCCACCAGCGCTGCAAAGGGGGAGGAGAGCAGCCTCCTGCTCAGGTGGCAGAAATATGATCTTTACCGGCAGCACTTCGGGGGGGGGGTGGAAAGATTGCCTGGACAGAGCTGACTTGCTAGTCCTGCAGATGCGCCTTTGGGATGACTCCACCATGCAGCTCCTGGGCAGCTCAGCTGGATATCCCCCATTCAGGAACAGCATTAATACTTGTGGTGGTCAGCATCAGCTGCAATGTTCAGGGATCCTCAACCTTGGCTCAGCTTCCCAGTCCCCAAAGCAACTATATTTCTCCCACAATAAAGTCCTCAGACATCAAATTTTTCATAAACAAACATAAGCAAAAGCGCCCAGGTCTAGAAGTCAAGCACAGGTCAGGCCAAAACCCGCCTACAAAGAATTTTCATGTAACATATCTTCCACAGGGAAAACCCTAGCACCAGTGATCTAACCCTGTAGTTGTAGGGTCTCAATACGCATGGAAGCAGGTCAGCTACTGCCCTACTCTGAGTCTCTCACCACACCAAGAAGTCGGCCCAGGAAAGCGGCCAAGGTGCAAGGAGGAGCCCTCCCTGGCACTGCAGCAACAGGACAGACACTGCATCATCCCAAGACATGATGCTCTGAGTTTAGATCCTTCTGGGGACAGAGAGGGAAGCTGCAAGATGAAGTGGAGCAGAGCTGGAGACCTGTGCACTCAACACCTTGGACTATCCCAGCACAAAGCAGCACAGATGACTTCCCAGCAGACATCATCCAGTCCCTCCTACCACAGAAAGGACTATCTTTGTGCAGCTAAGAGCATTAGCTCCAACTGTGCACAACATTCACTTCTGAGGCTGATTCTTGCCTTGCAAAGCTTTATACAAGAGAAGCAAGAAGTCCAAGGCCACAGGTAGGTTGTTGTATCCAGTCAGGCACAAAGCCAGCACTGGTATTCACTCAAATGCAGGGGGCCCGCAGGAAAATATCTAGTCCCTGACAATACCTTCTAGGTACCTAACCATTTTTCATCATCACGGTACTGAGCAATAACAGTCAATAACTTCCTGGCATCTTGGAGAATATCCATCTGCACTTTGCTTTCTAGCGACTTATAAGATTTCTGCCTCGCAGGACCCTGTCCATTTCTTGTGCTGGTTCTCCCTTCAATTTCACACTTAATTAAGTCCCCGGATCAAGTCTCAGGATGGATTGCTCACTAGACCAGCAGCCAGAATTGATGTCATATCTAAATGATGGGGCCTGAGGAAAAAGGAAAAAAAAGAGCAAGAGTGATAACGAGAAGGAGGGAGAAGAGGGAAAGCTGCTTTTTTTTCCAGGGTTAGAAGCTTAATCTTCTACTAAAACGGTATCACATGAGAGGGAAAGAGTCTCTTATCCATGTGATACTACTGACCCAGGCCTGGTTTAGAAGCTGTAATATCATACCAAGAGAAAATTATGTCGGCAAGTAACTTATCTTTAGAGGCAATTAAAAGGAAACCGGACTCAGAAGGAAGACAGCACAGGATGGAAACAGGGGGCTGAACAGTGCTCATTTGTGGAGGAGACATGCTGAGTCTCTGATGAGGAACAGTGTATAACCAGACATCAGTAATGGGAGAGCCTACAAGGGCTCAGTGTGATGAAGTGCTCAAAAGCTTGGGTGTTTCCTCTGAACTTTCTCCAAACTCCTTGATTCAGGCTGAACAGGCCTGCAAACCTCATGAGCTAAACCTTTCTCAGGAGATTTCTGGAAGTTCCTGTTCTTCTTGGAAGTATCACAAGAAGGCTTAGTTTTATTGCTGTTATTTGGTATTTCAATTTCCAGAATGGTCAAACCCAGAAAGGCCAAAGGCAATGAAAGAGCAGAGCTAACAACATTTTTTGATCATCATGAAAGGCTGAATTCAGGTTCATACTAGTAGTATTTCAGATCAGCCTTAGTCTGGGCTCACACAAGTGGGTCTTCACAGAAAAAAAGATAAGTCCTCTCTTAAGAGCAATTCAGTCAAGTAATAAGGCATCTTCCAACATATCTCAAAGACCCTGGTAGCTTGTTGTTGGACAAGGAAATGAGAGGACTGTATTGGTTTCCAAAGTCCTTAGTACATACACGTTTGTATACACAGTGAACAATGTGGGACAATATAACATCAGGCCATCATTTACATTCAACTGGAGCAAAGTACCACAATAGCTGAGTGAAGTTCCTCCATTAACAACTCACAACACCTCTCTGCATTTCATTTATTTACTCAGCTCCCCCCTAACATAGAAGGGATAACACAGGCTAGGTGATGAAAACACTAATCACCACCCATTACACATCACTTGCTTTATCATCCTTTGTGACTTTGTTTTCTTCATCTATTGAAATGTCACAACAGTGAATTTAGAGTGCTTTGGCTTAAAAGGTCTGCTGGTTTGACACATGGCCAGAGCACATTCCTGGCCTCCAAGTAAGGCTACAGACTCTGGTACTAGCCACCTGTCCAGAAAAGTGAAAAAGTCTTATTCATTAAAAGTAATGAGGTGGATTTAAGCTAGACACCTACCCTAGAGCTATACAGAGGCTTTTGGTTTGGTATTTCTGAATTAACAAGCAAAGAAAGAGAGGACATATTAGAAACAGTTAGTGATAAATGTGGCCTTCCCAACAGGGTTTGCTGTTAAGCCTCTGCAGTCGCATCTTTTCTGTCTGGTCCTACAGTTACCTGTCCATCCTTTGCCACACAGAGAGGTGGTATCTCAACACACAAGAATGGTTAAGCCATGACCTTCTCAATGTGGCCACCACGAGGCACAGTTTCCATCCCATAACTCCCTGGCACCCAGAAATCTAGCACTCCCAGAGAACAGTATTGTATTTCCAATGCAATGCTGTAAAGCGTTGGCAGCAAAGCACCTATCCAAACCCAAAAATTCACAGTATCTGTGAGGGCTGGAAAACAGTGTGAAAACTCCCTCATAATTACTTCAGGAATTAAGGGTTCATTTTCTTGGTTTTGAAGCAAATACAGTTGCGAAGAATGTTCAACACCTAAGCACACTTAGGAGAATCCACCGGTTCAGTGCAAATTCTGTTGATTCCAGGGAACCTTACTCTGCTCTTCACTAAACCAAGGTGACAGTTGTGATGGGACTGAGGTGGCCAGAATGGCACAGGTGGTCAGGGTGACCATGGACTCCTTGCTCCCTTATCTGTCCAGCTGTCTGCATTCCAGCAGTTACTACTTCCCATAGACAGGTACAGCCAGTCAGGGCTGTGCAGGCCACATACAGAAGATTTTGAGAAAAAGGAAAGAGCTGTCTGTTTTCACACGTACTGAGATCAGCTGCCCCCGGCAAGCCCAGATCCCAGACATCAGCTGGTGCAATGGCCACGCTCCCTCAGCCGGCTCCTCTGCCACAGCCCAGGCTCCTGCAGAAGCTACACATTGGAACTGTCTTATCATGTCATAAAAGGCTTTGACAGAATCTACTTATTTGTCTTTCTTGAACACAGGGAACCCTAGAAATACACCAAACAAAACCCGCAGATCTGCCCCCAGACTGGGGAAGATTAATATTCCTTGCAGCTCCCATATGAAGACAACTGGTAGGAGTCCTCAGCACAGATTACACCCAGGGGGCAATTCTAGCACCAAGCAGACCCCATCACAGCTATAATCCAGGAGAAATGCTCTCACCCCAGAAACACAAGTTATTTACATGACAGCTGAAGAATGCAACGTGAACTGCACACAGTCCCTGTGTTAACAACGCAGCATTTGGACTCGAAACTGTGGAGTAACCCAGGTAATAACTCACCACAAAGCCCCCACAGTTCTTTGCAAGAGGCTCGAGCATGGCCTCACATCACCACCCTGTCAGGGGCAAATGAGCCTGGATTAGTGACACACAGGCCAGATCCCCTGAAGCTACAGCAAGAACTTGATGCTGCATGAGGTTTACCTACAGTATGCTGCACTTGAACTGCGCTCACATGTGCAGGGAACTGTGTGCTTATTATTTTGTTTGCTTGCCTGTTTCTAGAGGACGGGGGAGGCTTCCCTGCAAGCCATCACCTTTATCCTGACATTTGGCTTTTGTGAAAGCAATTTTGGATTGAGCCCGAAACAACGATTCTTGCTGTTCCTATTGCTCTTTTGTCTCCTTGGACACACGGGCAAATTCGCTTCAGGCTATGGCATGAATTTAGCAGGGTATGAAGGGAGCAGTTAGTGCAGTGAGACAGCTGGAGATGGAAAGCATGCGGTGTGTTGCAGCTGTTAACTGTTTCTGCTGTCAGAAAACAACCCAAGTACAGTAGCTCCTATTATTTCCTGTACATAAAATCCAAGTCATTGCCTGAGTGGGATCCATTCACTGGAAAGGACTTTCACAGATTCTGTCTTAGATTTAAAGTGAGCATCCATAGGCTTTTGTCTTGTCCCACCTGCCTGCATAGAAAGCTTCCACTCAGCCACTCTGTTCTTTGTTCCCATCAAGAATTCACACCTCATACCAACCTGCCTCCAGAAAAGAAACATTTCTGAGATTCCAAATGAGCTTTTTTTGGTTTTAGACTGTAACACTTTGCATTGCGTAGCAATTCTAACCAGAAAATAAGAACATCTACTTCTCACTCAGAGTGCTTCACATTTTCAGTGTAAATTACAGCAAGGACACCTGCCTACGTCCTTGGGTACATACTCTCTCTTTGGTATAAAACTAAATTTAAGAACATGCAAATAAGACTATCCACATTTTCTGAAAAACTTGGGCCAAATGCAGACACTACAGTCTAGTGACAAGCTTGCCCCAGCTGGGGAAGAGAGGCTCGAATCCCCTCTGATAAAGAAATGGACAGAACAGACCTCCCCGAACTCTAGGTGTGAAGGGAACATGCCTCAGCCACAGAAAAGCACGGGTGAATCTACAGGGAGGCTGAGAACAAGTCACGAGCACCTACTTTCAGATGGCATTATCTGGGCTGGGAACCCTACACACAACCCATCCAACCACAGGACTCAATCACACCCAGAGGACCAGAAGCACTGACTCCACATATCTGATACCTAATCCTTCTGTTTCCAGGCACCACTCAGAAGAAGTGAAAAGTCCCAATGTGCAGCCCTTTGGCTGCAAAGCCCACATCTGAAGCCCAGCATGGCTTACACAGGCTCATTTCAATCCTAGGCTGTGCTGGAGGTTGTTGTGAAGCCAAGAGCAGAACCAAAATAACCAACGTACAATGGTGCCAACCTGCCCTAACACAAGCAAATCTCAGGCTGGAAGTGAGAGTTGAGCCACAGGAGTGAGAAACCCCAGGGGATATTGCCGTTCAGTGTACTTGAACGGGAGAAACACCACTACAGGCAGGAATCTCTGCTGAACATAAAGCCAAGCCGAAGATTACAGAGGTCACATTGGGTATATTATTCCAGTTGTATCTGGAGAACTGAAAATCCAAGAAAAGCAAAGTATACACAGAAAAATCAATCACAGCCAATCATATGGCATTATAACCAGCTTTTTTGTGTTCATAAATCAGTCAGGGAGAAGTAAAATCTTTGAAGATATTCACAGAAAATGTTATTGTGTTCAAAAAAGAACAAATTTTGTGGCTAGAACTGAACTTTTCAAACATATGCTGATACAAAGTATGGCAGCAATCTTTCAGTTTTCATGACTGTATCCAGCCAGCCGTTTCACAGGTCTGATACAGGGGAATATCGAGGCCCATGAGCCAAGAGGGATGTAGAACGGCAGAAGGATTTGAAGAAGGACTCGAAGAAGGACTCTTCTTAGCACAGACTGGGAAGCAGCCTCTTGTTTGCTAGGGAAGACACATCTTTTAACTTCATGACTAAAAGCAGTAGGATCTCACAGTAGAACTAATGGACATTCACATCAGTGGTGTCCTCTCTCTCCAAATACTTGCTCCTGTTGCTAAACATGCTTGAATGCAAGAAACCCACTGGTTATCTAAGTGCTAGGCCATCACCTCCCAGGGAAGAAGGCAGTGCTATGTTCAGCCAGAGTTGCAGGAGGGACTGGCCAGGACTGTGAGTGCCCAAGGACCAGAAAGCACCAGTATCACGGAAGACTCGCTCGCTGGACGGTCGATGACACAAGACTGACAGCACTGCACAGGGAGATTCTCATCCAGTGTAAAAACTGCGACTCTGCAGTGTCAAATCCTCTATGTTCTGGTGAAACTCCTCCTTGTCTCCACTGTGAGTCCCCTTCCCTGCTGATGGCAGTAAAGCTAACAAGGAAATCTGTTCCATATTTCAAAATATATTCACTTCAGTCAAGTTTTTTTCTGCAGCAGGAAAAGACAACATTCTGGGGTTTGTTCCAACACCTTGAGAGAAGTGACTCAACCCCCCATATTTTCATGCTTACAGACTTTTTTCTTCAAAAATGTTAATCTATTTAAAAGGTCACTTTCATTTTAAAAAATTCTTCATGAAAGGTTTCAGAGTGCCTTTAACACTGGATTACATCATGTCGTCTCTGACATCTGAGTCACAAAATGCTCAGAGCAGGATTTCCAAGGCTTCTCTTTATTTTCTGTTCCCATGAATTCCACTCCCACTGTGATCAATAGGATTATTGCCACAGGCTTCAACAGGAGAAAGGCTGGCAAATGCTGAACACATTTGAAGGCCCTAACCTCAAAGTCAATATTTTCCAGTCATGAAAATAGCACTTTGGTTATCAATGAGTATGTCAAACAAGAGTCCCATTATGAACAAAGCAGGCTGGTAAATGATCCCAAAAGAAAAAAGAAAAGAAATAATACTATAATGTAACATGCAACCTACAGCCTATGGCAGTTCATTGTGATGAATTTGAGCCGGTTTAAGGTGCCTGTTAAGTGAATCAAGAATTAAAGCAGTATTTCTGAGTATCTACACCTGAAGGATGGAAGGGATGCCATAAGGCTGTCGTAGTCTCCTGACTACCCCAAAGCAGAATCAATTCTGCCTCTGCCTTTCCTGCTAGATGTTTCCCAAACAACTATTAAATACCTTCACTTGTTCCATGCCTCTTCCGAACTCCTCCAGAGCTTTGCTACTTTCATGGCTGGACAGTCCTCTCCTAATCCCATTGGTTGCAGCCCCTCCCGTAATTCAAACCTAGGGCATCGTAATTAAGAAGTTCTCCTGATTTTCTTTACAATAGCTTTTGCATTCATGAATTCTGTTCCTCCTGTCTCCTCTCAGTCTTCTCATCTCCAACTTACAACATCAGAATTTCTACTTTTTTATAGGTCACATTTTCCTAGGTCCTTCTAAGCGCTCACCTTCAGACTCTTCTGGAGGACCAGGCCTTTCATGAATCCCTCACCTTTACTTGCAAAAACACTGCAGTATTCAAAGCCAACAAAATCCTTACACCAGTATTTCCCTTGATTTTCAGGGTTCAGCTCAATCTTTGAGGTAAAAATCTCTACATGATCTTTCTCACAGTAATCTCACTATTTTCTCCCTCAGTTTTGGCTACAGCTAGGCTATGTACTCTTTGAACTGTTTCAGAGATGGGCCTGTCTGGAGCAGTACCCGCAGTTTCATGATTTTATCTAAAATAGCAAGGACACTTCTGATGATGTAATTTGAACATTTCACATGATTGCATGAAACTCTGGTGAGCACAAAACCAGCCAGGCCTGGAAGCATGCAGTGGCAGTAGGATCAGTAGTCCTGCAGCTGAAAATCCAGTGCTGTATGCTGTTACTTCAATGGAAGATTCTTTCAGAGCAGTGTTAGGGTTTAGGATCTATAACTGAAGAGCTCTAATCCTTTCCATTAAAGTCCAATGGCGCATGTAAGTGTATTAAACTTGGTATACATTAAATCCTAAACATTTCCAAGTTGCAAGAAGAAACAGATCACAATCAAAGCCTGTAATTCAAATATGCTTACTTGAACGAGCTCAAAATCCAGGGCCTGATTTCAGCAGAACTCCTCTCCATACGTCGTGAGCTCCAGATCTGGGCTGAAGTTATTAAATAGCAATCCCAGTCCTTATCTTTAGCCCATCTGAAGATCAAAGAGAATTGGAAACAAAAGCATTCCAAGGCATCGAAGTGACACATTTGTAAAGAGTTTCTCCGATTTTGGATTTTGTTTGGAGCGCAGAAGAAAGGAGATTTTGGCAGCCAGTTAAGAAGCAAGGATGGAAACACATGTTAACACATTTTAATACTAATTTCCTTCCCTCCTCTCCCAATTTCTGCTCAACAAAATCACTGAACAGATCCATGAAATTACAGGAGATACAAATCCTTTATCCACAGTTTGCAGTTGTTGACATGCAAGACCCTTAATATGTAAATAAATTGGGCTGGGCATATTTTTTCCTGTCAAAACAGCATTGCTCAGCAGATAAACAGCAACAATGCAGCCTGTGTGATGGCCCAAATAATTAGTTCCCACAACCAGGGCACCTTCTCAAAGCACCTCTTCAAGTCTAACTCAGATGGGGAGCAAGAGGGAAGGGGCTGCTCCTCAGCTACAGGCGAGACAGTGACACAGCTGAGAATGAAATTCAACTTCAAATCATCTGCCATTTTGAAAATAATGTCCCTTGATCATGAATTAGTGTCAAGGCAGATGATGAGGGATGAAGCAAGGAGTGAATAAGCAAAAGAGAGCAGCGAGAGGAGAGAGAGAAACACGGAGATTCTCCAGAGGCTTATGAGAATTGTGCCAGTGAAGAGACTGCACACACAAGCCATCTCCTTCTCAAAGTCTGCCTTTTGCCAAAAAAATAAAAAGTCCCTGATCCCTAGAAATGTTCCTGTCTGCTGGTTCCTAGAGATAAGGAAGCGATATTTCACAGTCTGACACTAATCATATTTGGGCATATTAAGTAAGGATGGTCCAGGGGCTTTCTTTGCAGCATACATATTCCAAGTTCAAAGCGAGCGCTCGTTACTGTGCCTAAAAAATCCTCTTAACTCAGAAGCATGAGACAAAGAGGGAAAAGAAAAAAGAAACAGAGGGAGGTGCTTAAGGGGGAAGGAGAGCGGGGAAGAAGTGTCATTATCTTTGTATTGTTCTCCCTACCCAGCCCTGTCAGTGACGCCTGCTGCAATGTTTTATGATGGGGAAAGTGGGGAACAGACCAGGATGACACTCCTCTCTTTTCCCTTGTCCGTGAAAACAGAACAGGAGACTTGCCAAAACAAACAATATTGCATGGCTGCGATTTACACATCCCAGACTTTGCTACACCTAAACATGCAGCCACTGCAGAGCCAGTTCCTGGGGTGAAATCAGTGTTACTAGCCCCATCAGAGACCTGGCCCTGGCTCCCACAGCAGGAAATTGCTCACCTGGCTCTGTTGCTCCCCCTGGGCAGCGGTCACTGTCTGCCTCTCCAGCCTTGGCTCCTCATTCCAGTCCGCTGCTCCACTAAAGCTTGAAGCAGGTGGCCTCCTTTACAGGGACCTGGAGTCCAAAGCACAGCTAAAGGCAGACTGGGCTGGAGAGCCAGAAGACAACACGTCCCAGTGTGGACCAGCACGTGGGTCCCTCCGTAGCACAGTCCATCCCATGATCAACCAACCCTCTGCTTCTGCCCCAGGCTGCTTCACTCCATTTCAGCTTTAGCTCACAAGATATGAAGCCCACCAAAAAGAAAACACCTTGAACAACTGCAGTTACCAGAGGAAAGCTTTATCAAATGCAGCCCTCTCCAGAATAACAGCCCTTACTAAACTCAGCCCGTCAGTTTGTGTTGTGTCTCAGTGACAGCTGAACTGCTTGGCTCGACTAGATCCCATCTGCAGGGCTCAGCAACAGATAGGCCAGGGCAGACTAAAAAGATAAAGCAAATAGTATATTAAAAAAGGGAATCCATTTGGACAGGAGCCAGGAAGGTCACTATGGTGAATCTCAACATTATCTACAATGAATGTTTCAACTCCCTTTTTGCCAAATTATATTTTAGTTGGAGACTAACCTAATTTTAATGAAGAGGATGAAATAACCCCCATATGAACTTCGATTTGTTCCACCAATGACAGTTCCCACATATTTAATTTCTTATTCTGCCATGTAAGCAAAAACAAAACCCAGGCTGCTGCTTACAGAATGTGATGAGGCTACTACAAGAAAACGACTCAGCACAAGTCTTTCCCACACCTCCCAGGCTCTTCTGAACACCTCAGACTAAGTCCTGCACACTGATCCGATTGTGGAGTAGCTCCTCTAAACTTGGAGTTGCTCAAACAACTTACGCATTTCACCGAGATGAGAGAACTACAACGAAGCCGTTCTAGGAGCGGCACAGTTGGTCTGGGATTCGCAAACAGTGAATTATTAAAGAGAAGAAAACTGATTAGGATTGAAGCTGAGCTAAAATTCCCACTGGTCTCTGGGGATCTATACAACAAAATCATGAAACGTGGAGGTGGATTTATTTTTTCATTACAATTGCTATCTTTGAAGCATTCACACGATGACACCCATCACAGCGCCGAGATAGAAGCATCAGCGTTTGCTTCTATATGCTAAACCTCACGGGGGTTTCACCTGAACTCCCACCTACTCACTAGGGTAGACTCGTACTGCAGCCTCCACCCCACTCCTAAATGAAAACTAATCTGGATATTAGTGGCTATACATCAGGATTTACCATATTCCCTGGTCAAGTCTAGGCTAATCCAGCAACACATCCTCCCCAGAGCCCACACTGCTCACTCCCATAAATCTGGGTGTGTAGTGAAGCACTCTGAAAGGTACAACCTGCATTTGTTTCCCAATGGGAAAGACCCTGCTACCCCAGGCTTATTATATTGTACAGTGCCACTCACACACTGATTGCTCTCAGTCGAAAGGTCAGTATTTCCCATGTCAGCTCTCCCCATTCCAGTGATCTCAGGAACTGGAAGTTTTCAGGTTAGGGAGGACTTCAGTTTTGTGTTTTCACTTCCCAGAGACAGAGCCTTATGCCTTACCATGCTCAAATAAAATCATCATCTAGAGTCCTATTCCTCTGTAGAAGGCATGCCCACAGCTGACTGCCAACCAGGCCAAAAGCTACAGGGACAACAGGGAGTATTACTAAACCTGATGGAGGATTTTGAAAAGTCTGGGCGGATTGCAGTTACAGAGACACCACCAATTTCACATAGCTGCATACCAGAAGGCCACAAGTGGCCCCCGATTTAACCCCACAGGAAAAAGACTGCTTCTGTTGCCTTCTGTTCAAAAACCTACAACCTGAATTTCACTTCCTAACACGGTAACACTGGACACAGCCATTCCTGCACCCCGAAGCTACATCAACAGGCTGGACCTGGGCTACAGCCCTGTTCCTCATCTCTACCCTACTCATGCAGCCAACACTGCAACAAACATTCTGTGCCCTACAGTGAGCTGCGAGCATCTTCTGTTCATCATCTAGAAAATCAGTTTTACTGAAACCCAGCCTTACAGCTACATGGAATGCAAGGAATTAGATTAAAGGGGATTATGTGTTTCTCGCAAGCAATGAGGCTTGATAGCTCAGACAGGCATCGCCTTCACATGTCCTCCACTTTGTTTGAATAGTTATTACCCCCCAGCTCTGAGTAGAAGGTTTGTAGGGATGAGCCATATGCCATGCAATTAGGATTTCATTTCTGCTTATTGTTCACACAGTTTGGAATGGTCCTTCGGATGTTTGCAGGTTGCTGACATCCTTCTGTCTCTTCAGGCAAGACTGCATGATAAGGAGTAAACATCCTCGAGGGGGAAGGAAAGCCTTACGTCTGAGTGGAATGGATGCTGAATCCAAACTTCCCTCCAATTTAAACAGGAAAAAAATTCAGAATTAGGTTATCCATTACTACAACACAGTTCCAGACAAAGGCCATTCACAAGGTCCAGATGCCCTAAAAAATGGGACACAGGCATTTGGTTCAGGCTTTCTAGTCATTTCTGATTGAGTGTTCATCTGCATTGCAACAGGATCCATGTGGTTAATAAATATAAACAGTTGTACCAAATAAAATGCATATATTTTATGAGATGTCAGAGGAACAGGGTTTTTTTCAGGGGGCTGTTCCAGTGACTCTTACTTGAGCAGAGACTTGAGGAATACCCAGCCAGCCATTCCCTGACACACCACCAAGGTACCTCTATGACTGACTCCCAGACACCAGTGAAAAATGCCTGGAAGCACACACAATTACACAAGCCTCCATCAGACCTGATCCCAGCACTGCTCCTCAACAGATTTTATTCTAGAAGCTTAGCTGGATTAGATGCCTCTCCAGCCTGGGGATGCAGCATTATCCCACGTTACTGCTGGAAACATTTCTCATTACACACTTCTCATATCCTGGAGATACATGACCACCATGCATGTTCTGAGATCCAAAAATAGAAATGTTACTTCTGCAGCGGCAGATCCAGAGACACCAGAACCCTTGGCCACTTCAAATGTTGCAGAGTATCTGTGCACTCACAAGCACCCCACATCCCACCTTCTCATCTTATCGCCACCACAGTAAAGGCATCAAATCCAGCCAAAGCTTCCTTTTCTTCCCTTCAGCAGAGGAATGCTGGAAAGGCACAATCCTCACGATGGATGGATTGACACAATCAGAAGTAATTTAATTCATGTTTAATCTGCAGTTAATGACTGCAGGTTCCCTCCAACTCTCAGTCCCCTTCCAATTTTTCACTGGTAAATTGCTACAGTTTGCAGCTGAAGCTCTTCACAGTAGATTAGTTAACATTATGTTTTTATTAAAGCCGAAGTTAATATCCTTATTCTCTGAAGGAGACCACTGGGGTTGCTGGAATTATTTTTTCCCCTTCAATTTTTTACTAAGAGTTTTCCTGCTCTTTAGTTAGAAAGTTAGAAACACAGAGCCTGCAGACCCCCAGCTAAAAGCTTAAGGGAGCCCCAAACAGCTACCTCTTAAATGATTATTTACACTGGAATATAAAAATCACTCTGCTGGATCAGACCAGGGGCCTCTTTACCCAGTATCCTGTCTCTGATGGTGGCCAGCTGCTCTAGAGCAGGGCTGGTCATAAGTTTTCTGTCAAAGCATTATTGATAGATACGGTTTTTTCATTGCATAACATTCTTCACAAAAAAGCACCCTACTGCCTACAGAAATTGTTGACTTTGCAGTGACAAGACCAGAGGTCTCTAACCTGAATGATTTTGTATTTGGGACAAAGCTTTCCATTTTCTGATCAAAGATACTTGGTTTGCAGTGAAGAGTTAGAATTTTCTGGGGAAAAGAAGTTCTGAAATTATGTTCATATTCATTAACGTTTTCTATTAAAATACTCCCAGTTTATAAAATATTCCAAAAATCTCTTTATAAAAATATCTTCTTCTCTGATCTGATGAAATCCTCGAGAACTGTCAGGCAGAAAATCATGTTAAAACTTTCTCCCTAGAAGTTTCTTCTAAACCCCACAATGGCTCCAGTACACCAAAGAATGAGGTTTTCTGTGTATTACTGACCTTTTCTAAAGTGACTTAAAGCCAAAGATGTCACAGGACCCACTGGGGTGCCGTTGGCCAAGCGACAGAAGGTGTGGGTACCTGACAGCGGCAGCTAAGGAGGGAGTTAACATCCTTGCCATCCCCTAGATGTGCAGTTTGGAACTAGCCTGTGCACATGGGCTCAGTTACAGGCAGCTGCAGATGTCCATTCAGAGCTAATGCTCTGCTTCTTCCGTGACACTTTCAGAGCCTTCCCCTGCTCCTTTCATGCTTTCCTTCCCCATCTCTGCTTATGGCTGGGCTGGTGCTTCCAAGTCCCATGCTGCATCCTGTGCTGTTCACCCCAGTGCCACAGACCAGTACTGAAAACCGTCAAAAAGCATCACCCAAATCAACACACAGCTGTTCTGAAGCATTCTACCTGTGGAGGATTTCCATCCCATGCCAAGGACTCCTCAAGAGCTTCCTGCTCTTCACACACAACTTTTGTGACACCATAACTGAAATCAAACCGTGCCAATACCTGGTAACCTTTACACTCCTGTAAATCACAGAAAACTCCTATAGCATCAGCCACGTCACTCTGATGTGAACCCCAAACCAACAGGTAGCACATCCAGTCAACCATCCCTCATGGCTGCTCCTTCAGCGGCTGAAGGTCCTTTAATGTTAAATGCTACACAGATAAATTAACTACGTCTGACAACTGGCTGCAGGGATTTAACCCCCAGCCCATCACTGGCAAGCAGGAGGGGTGTCAGGACCCCCTTTCTGTCCTGGAACACCACACAGGGAAACATACTAAGGAACAGTCCAAGTCCACCCAGGAGAAACAGCAATTGGCAACACAAGGGAAAAGAAAAGAAAAAAAGGATTCCCTTGGAGCAAGAGGAGCAAAGCCGTTATCATCTGGGGAGACTTAGGAGACAGCTCAAAATCCCATGGGGATCATATATTCAAATTCATCTCTTCAATCAGGAGAGCCAGAAACTGCATTTAAAAAAAATAATAACAATGCTGTCAAATAAACATGAGATGGGGCTTGAAGAAAAAGCAAATTCCTCTAGGCTCCGTGAAAGGGACAGAAGCTGCCACACCAGACCAGAACCCTTGTGGGCATGCTTCCTGCAGAGATGTGGGGCCAGCCTAGGTTTTGCAGGGACCAGGGCTCACTGCTGTTACGGGGCGGGGGCAGGAATCTCTCAGCAAGATGGGCTTTGGAAGAGAAAACAGCTTTTCAAGTGGAAGTGTTCCACCCTAAAGTTCACTTTTATATAACTTTTTCAGTTTAGTCAAAACAACTTGGGGGGAATTAATCAGTTCTACATATTCTTAAATGTTGGGGGTTTTTCTCTCTGGTCCAATACTCAAACCTGAGATACTGAAACCTGAAAAATATTTCTTCAGCAGTGAAAACTGCAGAAATTGCATAGAAAAGAGTATGGTGACAGGCTGAGACCCCTTCCCGCAGCCGCAGCTACCAGGACAGGAGGGCTCCGCACTGCGGCCCAGGATGGCCACAACTCCGAGACTTGCTCTCACCACCCACAGCCACAAGCCCTGTGCTGCAGTTCACCCACTGTCCCAGGGCCCAGCTGCAGAGCTGACTCTCGCTCCAAGCCCCTGGCTGCAAGGGGATCACAAGGAATCGGGGAGTTACACCAGCAACACGTAGGTTTTCTGCCTCTCAGTCCATGCAGGAGGCGAATCGAAGCACTAGCCAAATCCCCGGATCTGCCTCTCTCCAACCTGACATTCTTGTGCACCATGATTTTTAATTAACCTTGGAACAGCAAAGGGTCTTTCTTTTTTTTCTTTTTTTCTTTTGCCAAACACTGCCATATTTTACAGGGATAGTGACAAGCTAATTAACTTAATTCTTATGACACCTCTCTGAGATGAGGCTAGGGTTGGCTAGCTCTGCAATGCAGTGTTGGGCTAATTAAAAAATAATTACTACTTCACCAAGGACAAGAACAAGAAGTTAATTAAAAGAATGAGGTGTAGCCTTAATGAAACTCATCAGATTGTATTCATTCAGATGTCCCACAGCCAAATTCCCCCCATCAGAATATAAATCCACGTTGTCCCCTTCACAAGTGTTAGAAAACATGCTCCCCTCTCCCCCTCCTCCCTTTCGCATTTCCCTGGCAGAAACTACGTGAATTATTTCAAGAGCAAGACAGTAAACTTGGGCTGAAATTTAACACAGCCTCAGGGGCTGAAGGATAAGATACGGATCTCTAAATACTATCTGGGATCATTTGCAGTACCTCAAAAACCATTGCAAGGGGGCTATACCATTTGTTTTTACCTGTGGATAACTTGGGAACACAGTGGCCTCCAGTGCTGCAGCCAGGCAGAGCATGCCTCTTCCAGACAGCATCCTGAACACCGGGAGAATGGTGCAGAATAGGATATCTCCTTGAGCAGAAATATTTTACCTGAGTAAAACTGACCCATGGTCCAGATTGAGACCTCTTGCTACATCACTGGACAAGCTGATCCAGTGCAAGAAAGCAAGAATTAGCTAGGGATGAAATCCTGCTCATGCACAGTTCGGCGTTTCAGCTTGACTTAAGCCCTTCACAAGTTCAGGTCAGATGTCTCTAAATGCTTCCATCGGGGAAAAACCTGAAATTAGATTTTGAATAGTAATTCGCTTCTAGATGAGGGCAGGTGCCCCAGAGTTGAACTACACTGAATTTTCCAAAGGTAATTTCATTCATTTAAATATATTTTTTTAAAGCAGGGTGTTTAGCCAGGAGTTAGATTAAGATGTGTTTGGCAAGAATATTTACTTTTTTGATAAGGATAAAAAAACGCTACAGGTCAGACCAAAACAAAGAGGGTTCTCCCCTTATTTTGGTGCCATCACTAACACAAAAGTACATTTTGCAATCACAAACCATGTACCCATTTATATACAAAGGCACTGTCCCAACGTATGTGCCTGGTCTTAGACACACATCACCTCATCTCCCTTCTGGCAGGCAAACCACAGAGGCCCCCAGCACCCACCCCCAGTCCAGCTGAAGCCAGTGAAAGGTCCAGTGGGTATCTCGGATAGCTCAGCATGACCCCGGGGAATGGCTGGTCACTGCTGGGAAGCTGCAATGGTGTGAGTGATCCCAAGCATTAGCTAAATGCAGTGGAGCTGGTCTGCACAAACAGTATTTCAAGAGTTTGCTGGGCTTGAGGGAATTCAAAGTTTGTAAGTGAGGGGCATGACAATAATGTCCCAGGACAGCATAGAAGATGGCAGCACAAGTGTCCTCACACATGCCACTATCACCTGAAAGAGTATGCGGGGGTTGCGGGGGAGTAAAAATAAGAGAAAAGCCCAAGTTTTCCTGGCCCTGTTTGTTACACACCAATTAACAGCAGTGGGAATGGCTGTACTCCCCTGAGCACAGGAGTCATCTGTGTGAGGCACAGCACGTTCTCCAGGATGGATCCAGGAGTCCTCAGTAAAAGAGCGATCAAGACACCACCAGACCGGCCACACTACTTAATGAGGAGCTAGGAGGCTCTTCAAACCATACATTAACAAATGAGACATGAGACTGAGCAGACCAGCACGAGGCACTGACATGGAGCAAGGCTGTTCAGGTGACAGCTCTCACTGCGAACCAGGGGAGAAACCTCATCTGCTGATGGGATCTGTTATTCGAGTACATTCAACAGCCGCAACTCCCAGAGGAAGAAACAATGGGGTGAAGGGGAGAGGTGGGGGGAATGGACGGCTCCTTATTCTGGCAGCATCATCTTCCTACATGTAAGACACCACGGCTGGAGGGGGCACAAACTGCCGTTACCCAGACTATGCTTCTTTCCAGTTTCCAGGGTCCAGCAAGCACACCAAACCCTCAGCAGGGAGCAGGCATAGCTCTGCCTGGAGCCCAGCAGGTATCTTCACCACTTTCAATCATGTCCAAGGCCCTCACGAGGATCAGAGGAATATCCGATGTAGGTTCTCACTGAAACCACTGAACAAGAGCTGAGCAATCTCCGTAATTTACATACCCATTACAAAAGGGAATCTCTTCAGACTGAACAGGTATTAATGCCATCAGGGCTCAGTTTAGGTTTCTGGGCTTGCAGTATTCCCTATGGCAATCCTGCTTCTTGCCTGTGCAGAGCTTTCCTTGAAGGGTAAAATTTCACACTCAGGGCACTTGACTCCAGTACAAACACTGTATACGTGTTACCGCTTCTATATTCCACAACAAATGTCTTCTCTCCCATCTACCTCCCTTTGCACAACTATAAAAGAAGTAATATTTCAGTTACACACATGCAGGTGCCTGGACATGCGTCCACAAGGTCCAATAGACACATGCGTGTAGCAAGTGGACATGTGGTCGGATGCCTGCATGTGCCTACACCAGGAGGTTCGTCTAAGTAACATCTTTATGCTTTCAGCTGCACCAGTCTGCTCCAAAGGAGTCAGCTAAGCCCACCCTCTTCTTCAGGTACCCCACAGAGGCGGCTTTTTGCTAAAGAAAACACTAACCTCTAACACTCCTCATTTGGGGCACTTGCTGATCATTTCTATTTCTTTAAAAGGGCTTTCACTTCAATAGCTCCGGAAACTGAGGGAGATGAAACGTTTCCCAAGGTCATTCAACCAGTGTCCTCCAGACTGCAGGGCTGCTAAAACCCAGTTTAGGATGTTATCAAAGAGCTCAGACCCACAGGGGTCCTATGCTTTTTGAAACGTTCTTCCACAGATCTTTCCTTATTTCAGGCAGTTTCAATCCAGCAGATTTACTGGCCTCAGCAGAATTACCAGGGTTACATTGGTACAAGCAGGAGCAAAACCATTTGCATCCCTCTGCCACAGCAGGCTCACAGGAGGCTAAGCACCTGCGGTCTGAGCAGCATCGCACAGTGGGCAGAGAATTAGGACATGGGAAGTCTCTTCCCTGCCATAGAGATTCACTGCCCGGTCTCATGATGCTCTGCAAAGCAGCTATCTACGCCCTTACCTAGTGTTGTGAAACAGAGCCCACAGCATTTCATTTTTGAACTCTCTAAGGAAATGCTGCCCTGAAGTATTACTGTTAGCACATGCAAAGCACTTTTTTTTTTTTTAAAAAGGGCTTTGCCCTTCTATTGTCTTCCATGTGAAGTTAAGAACTGCTCAAACCTACAAATTCAACAGGTCAAAAAAGAAAAGCACAGCCTATTTGAAATCATGGCTTCAGCTGAGGAATAGGAAACTCAAGTGCACACCTCAGTACAGTTCAAGAAATTAATATTTTGTAGCACCTCAGATGGGATGACGATGCAAGAAGTCAGCCAAATCACCTTGGAAAAGCCCAGTGGTGATTACGTGAGGGGTAAAAAGGCTGCACAACTTACAGTCTGCTACAGCACTGGGTGGGAAAATCCCCAATTAAACCAGAAACACAGTACCTGTAACCATCAGGGGAGAGAAAAAATAGCCAGGACTGCAAGTAGAGGAAATTGATTCTTGTAGCGATCAAGTGTCTTCCTTCCTCTACTTCCCTTCTCAAATAAGAATTTTCTTTTCAAGTTCATCACAGCTTGGGGGAAAAAAAAAAAAAAAAAAAAAAGATCTCTCAGCAGACACGGTTTGTACTGTCCCATTTGGATTGAGGACACCAGCAAGAAGCAAAGTCAGTTCATAGAAGGCAAAGAAAGAACCAGTTTTAAATCAAACCCTTCATCCTAAAAAGGAAGATCAAAGCAATTCAACATCAGAACACCAGCATCTAAAGCACCAGGTGTTAGATGAACCATGATTTCTGTCCCATTTTAGTCCATGACAGTACTGAGCTGCTGTTGCTTTGGGCCAGGTTTTTGTCTCTCTCTGCCCTCCCAGTGAGCAGAGGGCAGCAGTGGCTCTGCTCCCAGCACAACATGTCCCCTGTGGGTCCACTGCCCATGTGCTGCAGATTGCCAGGTCCCAGACGGACCAGCTTTCCATTTTGTTCTATCTGGTCATCCTATTTATTTCTGGAAAGGGTGGTTGCTTCATGATACGAAGAAAAAGGGTTTCTGCCATTTATAACTGCACAAGTTGGGAATACTTTTATTATCCACCCAGATGTGGAAACTATTGGAACCAGGACTCAGCCTGCCCATTAGCTCTGCAATCACCTGGGCACCAGGCAGGGTCAAGGTAATGAGAGCTTTAAGGGGTTAATCCCAACGCACTATCAAGGTAAATACAAGGGCATCAAATGAGGGAGTCAACTGAAACTATATTATAAATAAAATTATAATCCTCAAATAAGCTCTAGCCAAAGAGGCTAAGCTTCTGCATCCAATTTGTATCATATTCAGACAAGTGATGTTACAAAGCTGTGTCCATATATTATACAATTACAAGAATGTGGCTTTCATTACATGATTAAAGCACTCCTTGTTATGACACAGCCCATGCTATCAACAGATGTTGGCCCAGCACATACCAGAGTCCTCCGCACTTTGGGTGCCACATTGCTCCTGCTAATAGAGGCCAGGCAAGGTCAGCGGGAAGCGCCTGCAGCCCCCCCGGCGTGCTGCTGCTTGGGCTCAGCTTACAGGAGGAACAGGACTCCCCCAAGACCCTTCCTCCCCAGCCCTTCCAAAATGCTCTCCTCCTTGTTGGCAGGAGCAAAGCAAACATAAACCAGATGGTCAAGTGGGTATTCCTAGCAAGCAAGAGAACACATTTGCATAGGATGTGAATGAAAAGGAGCCCATATCACATAGGCTGGGAAATCGTCTGTGTTTTCAGGAAATACCCTATGCTCTGCCGCCACATCGCTCCTCTCCCAGTCACTGACCAAAGTGAGGAGTAACTACACTGAAACCCACAGACATCTGTGGGCTGGTTAACAGTTACCCAGGGGAATAAGATCGTGATTGAAGCTCAGTAGCAGAAACAGGACTCAGCTAGGAGCCCTAGCTCAAATGTTGATTTTTCCTTCTAAAAAAACAGGGTTGGACCAAAAGCAGTCAAAAATGAAATCCAAATTGTTTTCATGTCAATACGTTCTAAGTTACACAATTTCACTTTTGTTGAGTTCTTACTTAGTATGTATTAAAAATACCAAAATATTAAGAGGATTAAAGACTGATTTATAGGTTACATGACAGGTAAATAGTCATTTCAGTATTGTTTAGATGGTTCAGATAAAACTTGATTTTTTTTAAATTTTAAATAGGCATTACAAAAGAAAATGTATTTGTAAGCAGTAACTTCCATTCAAGTAAAAAGCCATTTTTCAACAGCCTGAAAGGTTGGTTGTTTTTTTCCACCCCCACACTTCAAAACACTAATGGGGTATTACAGATGAAGGCAAAGTTCAAAACTGAGCAGAGGCAGAGGTTGGGGTTGTACAAACTTGGAGACAGCCTGTGCTTCCTGTGATATCAGAACAATGTCACAAAGCTCCTGGGAAGTTCATGCAATGGGAATCTTTTGGCACCCTCCACAGCAAGCAGCAGTCAAGGACATGCCTGGATTTATACATATGCTAGATGGGGCCCTAACAGATGCCATGACCTGGAGCCATAGCCATGCACTAACAACCATACCTCTGAATATCACATCCAATTATACTCACAGCCCCCCTTCCTCCCCCCAGCATGCTTCAGGCCTTCCAACCCTCTCTAGCTCTTCCCCACTTATAACACCTTTACCTGGCCCATGCCGTGCTCCACCAGACCTTCAAACTCCGCCTCTACAGGGCTTTCTCCATGCTATTCAACATGCCAAAGGCATCCCTGTGAGCTCCCACTAAATGCCAAGGCTTCTCTAAACTGAAGACAAGTTTTTAAGCAATCAGAGAAGCCAATTTACAAGTCATCATAGCCTTCAGTTGTCACTTATGCTCCTCCCCAGCTGCTCCAGCAAACAGCCCTTGTTGGTCGTGTTTTATTTTTGTGGTGCTCATTTAGCAGCCGCATTCAGTATCTCTCCACAAAATTACACTCGTTTAATTTCCCATGTGAATCTGTTGACTGTTTGCAGGAGTTCAAAACAGCAGCACTTCCACACAGTTCATGACCACTTTACAACACATCTGTTGGGCGCTGATGGGAAAGCTGCATCTGAACCACAGGCCCTTAAGTCTTTCAGAGTTCAGCTCATACAAAGAATTCACTTTTTCTTGAAATCTGCCCTAAGGAGAGGGAATGGAGAAAAGGAGCAGAATTCACCATGCCAAAATGCCTGACGTGTTAACTGCCAGCCAAAGTTAATCCAGAATCAAACAGAGCTCATTATATTTCTAATACAATCCCCTGACAGGTTCCCTCTATTTGGGCCATAAGACAGCCCGCCCCAGCTCCTCACCACAGCACTGGGCCCAGATCCAGCTCAGGTTTCCAACTCCCACTGAAATATCTGCATGATCCTGGGCTTTATTATTTTAGCTTAAGTTGCACAGACTACAATCAGCTGTACAAGTCCCATTTTCAAATCCTATTCACCAGCACCTGAAACTGGCTCTTGATCAAAACACAACCCAGGCCCAGGTCTCACTTCTATACTGCCTTTCCCAGCAGACAGCCAATACTCCCCTCTTCAAAAGCCATTTAATTCTTCTCCAATTCAAAGCTTAACCCAAGATTTCTTCACTTAAAAGAATTAAGTAAGTATAAAACTCATACTAACTGAACAAGGATGTGCCTACCTCAAAACTGTTCAGGCACCCAGCCCTGAACATGAGCTTAGACAAGTCTGGCAACGCTATCATGGAAATTCCTCTGTTAAGACATACCTGCAGGATATACACTGAAAGAAAAGGTATTTTATTCATTTGTCCGAACAGTTATTGTCTCCAGGCCAACAGGCAAGCAGCATTTTTAAAGGATAAATTAGGTGGTACTTTTATACTGTAACTGAAAAGAATAAATTCAGTACTTTATTTCCACGTGACTGCTTTTTAAATATATCTTCATTTTTTTCAAATAGGGATAAGTATCTGCAGCTGTAACATGTCTAGAAAGGGACAGAAATAGGCTAGCACACCACGATGTATGCTAAATGACACCTATGTCCCACGAAAGCACATGTGATCATGTAAGAGAGCTGCGCTAGCATAGATACAGAAAAGAACTGAGGATGTGTACGGTAAGAAAAGGGAGGGGGAAAAGTGTGTATAAGAATTCATTTAGCCTTCACTCCATCCAGGGTATTTACAGACACACACCATTTGACAAGCTCCCTGCCAGAGCTCTTAATCCAAGAGCTGACTGACCAGCAAATTCCTCCAGTTCTGATTGCCCAGACACCTGAAAGAGACCCAATGCTCAAAGGGCGAGAGCTCATTGCTTTGCAATAAACAGCCCAGTCTAAAGTGTGTTGAATGAGGCATCAAAGCCGAGGCACACAACATCACTAATTGCTTGTGAAAATCTAAGCTTCGGTGCCTGCAAACACTTAAGCACACGTAGAAGACTCCTCCTGTTGACTCTGTGGTTGGCCTTGCTTGCATATGCTGGGATGTTGCTGCAAATATACATGCCTGGGATGGGGGAGCGCTATTAATAACTATAATATTGAGATCTTACATAGCCCGGGGCACATCGGAGCTAGATAATTATACAGGGAGGTAAGTCAGGAGAAAACAACCACCTCCCTCTTTCATAAAGAGCAAAATTCACCCTGACAAATACAGTGTAGCGAAAAACAGAGGAAGCAAATGACTCCTGAATTAATTATATATATCAGAAAAACTGCTGTCATTGTGGGCAGCTCTAGGAGGGTGGGCAGGGGCAGCATCACGGCCCAGTGGTCAAAATAATCAAACTAAAGGCAAATACTATGAAATCCAAGTGAGAGCAACACTAAGCCATACGATACAGCCTGTGTACAAACTGCCCTGGTGCAATTCTCTGTCTGCACTATTTCAGCCAAAGCAGAAAGGGAACAAGCAGACTCAGGAACAACTCCCAGCTAGCAGCATGAATGATTTTAGTTCTGGCGAGATCATCGCAGCAAGAGAGATCACAAAAATCATCATTCTTTAATTTCAAATTCCCACAGTTATGAAACAGCTTAAAGCAGTACACTGAATGATACATAGCAAAGGTGAATCCCATATTCTACTTAAATTTTCTCATTATACAAAAACGGGCTTTTTAGAGGAACTGAGGCATGATACATCTACAAGAGCAGCTCTGAAACCAAACTCACCAACTGTCCCCACTGCTAGAAGCACAGCCAAGGTTGGATCAGGGATTAACAAATAAAATACCAGAGGAAAAACACTTAGAAGCTCCTCTCATGAGCAGGGCAGATGGACCAGACAGAGTAAGGGCACTCCCCACCCTGCAAAACCTTCATGAGAAAATTGTCTTGCTTGCGACATTTTCACTGCCTTCTTGTAATAAATGGGAGGCAAGTTCCCAACTGAATTGACATTTCCAGATTTTCCCCAAATTATAGAAGACAGATGTTGCACAAGAAACAGAACAACAGTCCTGGGCAACAGCCACTGGATCTCTTCCTCTCCCAATCTGAAAGCCCTGACAGTAAGATGAAATCATCTGGAGGTGAGTATGTCCCTCCATAGCTAAGACCTTTGAAGGATACTATGACAGAAGTGTCTGTCTTCATGGGCCGAAAAATGTCACTAGGGTTCCTCATGCCTTAGCTTAGGCACTTATTTTTAGACAACATCAGGGCTTCATCTGATCAAATCCATAACAAACCTTAATATAGCTTAGAATGGGGTGAATTGCCTCCTAGAGACTCCTGTGTCCCTCCACAAACAGGGAAGTCTGCAGGACCAGGCAGCAATTTCTACCTGGTTAAGATCAGGTGCATTGACGTCCTTCCTAAATTGTAAAAGATAGCAAAATCAAGTGTTCTCTGCAGACATGTTACTGCAACCATCCCTCTACCAACAACTCTTTTTGGTCTTTCATCTACAGCATCTGGTTCTGGCCACAGCTAGCAGCAAAGTGCTAGACTCTTGTGGAAATCAGATTTGACCAAGCATGGGAATTCCTGTGTACCAATAAGTTATGCTTTGATTCATGGCATATTTCAGATTAAAGTTTCAAGGAGCTACAAGGGGAGAGGGAATTCTCCATTTCAGTCCTGAGGGCTGCACTGATTTATTATTTCTGGCACTATATAGTGCATTGTTTGGTTGAGATTGGCTGTTAAAATCCATAGTTAGAAAATGTAATATTCCTCTGGAAATGTCCCATTCTGATTCTTTTTTTAAATTGTATTTTGATCAGAGGAAGGGGCAGGAATGGTGGAATTAGCCTAGTAATGATGTTCTAAACCATTTCAGCTGGTAAACTCAGGTAGACTAATACCTGATTTCCATTTGACCACTTATTTCTTTAACCAAAACCAAGATGGGATTCTGGTAGAATAATCAAGGAGAGATGGCTGTACCTCTTCCTAATAAATTAAAGGCAAAAATGCCAAAGGATCGAAGCATGGCTCACTCGCGAGTGTCTTCTCATGTTAGCACTCCCTCAATGGCAAATAAGGGTAGCTCAATAAGAGGTGATCTGAACTCCAGTATGCGAGTCAGACACACACACAACCAGTGAACAGATAGTCCAGACCCATATCTCCACTGGCTCAGGAGAGACCTTGGCAGATTATGGAGGCATATGGCCACCAATTGTGGAGGTTGACAGAAAGCAGAATGGTGTAAAACTGTTTTTCCGAGCTGCATGCCTTACCTCCATTCTGGCTGATCACCTGCAAATCACACTCATTGCCAAGTTATTAGTAACTCCTTGATTTAATTCACAGAGGCCAGATCTTCAGTTCATACTCATCAGTGTCACTTTACTGCAGTTACCAGAGGGGATCAAGCTGGCCACGGCTGAGATCCAATCCCCTGTCTGCCAACGGGAACCACTGCCCGGGAAATCCAGGCAGGACTTTGTAGCGTGGGAAAATGGCTATTTTTAGGAATTGGCCTCCTCTCCCTCCCGGAGAATTCCTCCTCTGCTTCCCCAGAGGGTCCAGGGGCCTCCACCCTCCCACTGCGACGGAGCTGCCACAGGGGAAAGGAGCTAAGGACAAGCAGAGAGCAGCGACCGCCTGCCCTAAGCCCGAGCTCGCTGTTTGCTTCCCGGCATTGCAGCCTCTACCAAAGCAATTTCAAAAAGCAGAGAAGAGCATCTCCTGCGAACGGCCCAAGAACAGGACCCCCCGCCGTAACTCCCCAGGGCCCGGGCAGGTGGCACAGCCCCCGGGGAGCCGCGGGACGGTCACCAGGCCTCCGCCAGCACAAGCCTGAGCCTCTCCTGACACCTAGTGCCCAGGCAGCCCAGAGCCGGCCGGGCCACGGCTCTTCCACAGCACCCCGGCAGCCAAGGCACCCCTGGGCACCTTCGGGTGCTGTGGGCCAGGGCAGCGCCCGGTTTGCAGGCTCACCCGAGACAGTGCTTCAGGCTACCCACAGCGGCATCCGTACAGAGCCCGGCTACGAAACCGCGGCTCCACAGAAGAGAACTTGGCTTTTCATTTCTCCAGGAACAAACTTTTTCCATGTCATTCTTAAAGGATTCTCTGGGTGTAAATACTTAATGGAAATGTTCCTGGTATCACATTTCTATGAAAATGTGTGATCCCAGAAGCATTTGCATGAGACAATAGTCTGTAGCTTTGCAGCATCCAAATCCAGATGTTTCTGGTGAGAAAGAAATAGATGACCTGAGAATTAAACCCAGGCCCCTTGGCTCCCCTCCAGATGCTCTACCAGCTGCTCACACCAAGTCCCCTCTGGTCAATTACTTTACTTGATGCTTCTAATCAACAATATTATATATGTGATGCTATAAACTTTTGTATTTAATATTAGCTCATAACTCAGCATCCAAAACCAGATGTTTTTGGTGAGAAAGAAATTGATGACTTATCAGAGGACTGAACCCAGGCCCCTTGGCTCCCTTCCAGACAGTCTACCAGCTGAGCTGCAAAGCTAACCAGTTACCTCCCGCTCCCCCCGCACCGCTTCTTTTCATGAAAGGAAAAGGATTTCACATGTCCCAGCGCAATGCGCAGGAATATGTGAAAGATGTTTTTATAAACAGTTATAAAACAGTATAGTGCAATGTTGCTTTGAGTCAGGAGAACACACTTTATCCCAGAGAAGGGCTTCACAGAAGAGCTCCTTCCTTTCCTGCTAGCCAGTCCTCGTTGAGGGCTCACGTACAGCTGCACGCACAAGCAGCGTAATAGATAACTCATTTAAATCTGAACTTCTTCAGCATCCCCATGCTCTGTTGAGGATGATTATGAGACACCCTCTGCAAGGCTGCCTTCAGGACAGCTCACTGGATCGTATGATGTAGCAAAATAAGTATATTAAAGGACTTAAAATGGATTTCTGCAGGGCCGAAAGGTGGAATGCAGTCATTTCCGATTTATGAATTTTATATGTTCCAACCACACAAAGCAGTTAACCAAGTGCTTTACTTCAAAGCCATAGTAGATGCACTGAGTTCAGTTCAGCTACTCATCTGTTTGAAGTTAAGCACACACTTAAGTGCTCTCCTGTACAAGGTATACTTGGGGAACAACCCAGCGTGCAGCACTGTTCAGCTGCGGCTGAACTACTCAGGATGCTCTATTACAGCAATCACAGTTATTTTTTAAAGGATAGAGCATCAATTTTCTAAGTATGTATTCACAGGGTTTTGCTTTTAAATTACAGCTGTGTAAGATATGATGAAAAGCAGCTTCCATGAAAGCCCAAAGCCCACAGCCTTAAGAGCTTTGTTTAAGATTAGAGACAACATCCACTACAGAGCGCATACAGATCTACAAATATTTGACCACAATTGTCAGAAACAACTGTTAAAATATTATTGCAACTGAAAGGAATCTGAAAGTAAAACCAGCATGCTATGAAAATCTATTAAAGAATGTTTTCCAAAAAGGCAATTCCTCCCTAAACAAGGAAGATACTTTCTCCTTGGACAAGGCATACTACTTCTCAAGGAAAGAAAACATGACTGCAAACATGCAGAGAATTGGAAGCAGTGTTCAGATAATTCAATTCTTTTTGTCAGTTAATTTGACTAGATTTTAAGACCAAGGTCTTACCTTAAGTCAACTTTGCTATAACAACATTGTGATTTAGCAAACTCTTGTAAAATACAGTATTCATCTGCTAGGGCATCTCACTGTACCTTGAAAGTGCAATCAAGCAAAACCTTGGATAGATCCTACAACTGCTGGGAAAAGAGATCTCATTCGCAGTGGGACAGATTTCTAAATCTGGCTCTGTTCTACTCTGAAGACTCCGCATTACCTTGCCAACATTTTCACTACAATCAAAGTAGCTGAAATCTAAGCTCAAATAAAATATTCTGACTAAACCACAATGGCCTAGGTAACTTTCCACTCAAGAATTCAAAGAAGTTGATACCCGACACAGTCCAATTCCATCGAGTCATCTTTTACCAAAAGTTCCACATTTCTCTGTTGAAATTACTTTCCCAGATACCTTTGGCAGGATATGTTGTACCAAGGGTGTTTAGCATGGAGAGCAGAAAAAGATAATCTGCATGGTGGGAGGTGAAAAAGAGAAACAAAGATGGAAAAAATAAAACAGCCTGAGAGCTTAAAGGACCAGGAGGGAAGAGACAGGCACAGGGGTGGGACCAGCAGGTCAGGGAGAAGTCCAGGGAGACCACCTGTCTGGAATCAACCCACTCAGTCAGCATCTGGGGTGCACCAGACAACAGCACATGCATGAGAAGTGCTGAGAGCTGCAGAGCATCACAAACAATTAATTTTCAATAGCTGGTACAAGTCATGTCGGGCTTGACCCCAGTGAGATACCAAGACCTGCTGAAGCTGATGGGACAAGGGCACTCAGCGTCTCCTTGGATGCTGTGCATTTAGTGGGATTGGGCCTACAAAAGAGCACTGTCCAAACAACTAAAATAAAACCTTGTGTCAAGAATATTGTTAGTATGTTTACAAAGACAGATATAAGCTCAGCGTGAACCAACAATGTGTGCTCCCTGCCCAGAAAGCCAACTGTATCCTGGGCTGCATCAAGGTAAGTGTGACCAGCAGGTCAAGGGAGGTGATTCTGCCCCTCTACTCTGTTCTCAGGAGACCCCACCTGCAGCACTGCATCCAGCTCTTGAGTCCTGAACCTAAGGAGGATATTGACCAGTTGGAACAAGACCAGAGGAGGCCATGAAGATGCTCAGAGGACTGGAGCACCTCTGCTATGGAGACAGGCTGACAGTGTTGGGGGTGTTCAGCCTGGAGAAGAGAAGGCTCCAGGGAGACCTTACAGCACCTGAAAAGGATGACAAGAAAGCTGGAGGGGGACTTTTTACAAGAGCAGGTAGCGACAGGACAAGGGGTAATGGCTTTAAACTGAATGAGAGTGGATTTAGATTAGATATAAGGAAGAAGTTTTCCACAGAGAGGGTGGTGAGGCACTGGGACACGTTCCCAGAGAAGCTGTGGCTGCCCCATCCCTGGAAGTGTCCAAGGCCAGGCTGGATGAGGCTTGGAGCAAGCTGGTCTGGTGGAGGGTGTCCCTGCCCATGGCAGGGGGCTGGGACTGGATGGGCTTTAAGGTCCCTTCCAACCCAAACCATTCTGTAATTCTATGAGCCATGCCCGATGCACCACTGAGGGAAAAAGGGCTAATGGCAGCACCCTGCAAGAGGGGGAAGGTGTGTCGCACAGGCGGAACACAGCAAATGATGAATAACCGAGATGGAGCCTGAAGGCACAGGCACAAAGCACATGTGGCCTCTCAAGGCACTAGTCACTCATCTTAGTCTTCTGCAGAAGAAGTAACGTTTCAAATTGCTCAGTCTCTCAGCTCTCCTAACACTTACTTCACCAATGTTAGTTATCCAGCACACTTCCTCACTGGCACAGGATGAATTCTAAGCCAGTAGCCTTCAGAGAAGCACTGCAGTACCTTAGTATTCTATTGCACCTTTTATTCCCCAATGCAGCTGTTTCAAAGTATTGGTGTGACTGATTCTGACAGATTCAACCTGCCCTGTTTTAAGCAATACCAAAAAAATTACAACACCTTTCCAGAGTTCCCAACCTTTTAACAGATTGATACAAATCCATAAATATATATGCTTAAAAGGAGAATGGCATCAATGGCATATCACAGAGCTTGTCCATCCTCGTTGAACAGCTAACTGCTAAGGAGAGGAGACTTGGCCCTTATTTGGTGGTCTGGAGGTTGCAATACCCATCACCTGTGGGGACTGGGACATACATAACTTCAAGAAGCCCTCCTGGGGCCCTGAAACACCCAAGCATATCTACATGAGGAGCAGCCAAAGTGGTGGATTGTAAATGCTGCTTTCCACCAGGTGCTCCTGCAAGTTTTGCCTCTCATTCAGCTGACACAACAACACATTATCCGGTACTCAGGCATCAGCTTTCCACTTCAGTCACATAACAAAAGGTGAGACAGCAAGGGGTGAGAACCTGCATTGTGTGACAGCCCAAAGGCATGCAAACCAAGACTAGACAGATATCATCTGGACTATGCTGTTGACTTTCAAGAAAAAAAAAAAAAACCAAGACCAAATGGCAAGAAAGACTGCCTTTTCTTAAGATCCAACTTCAGGGTGTGTGGAGGAAGGGCTAATGAAGTGCAAAACAGAAACAAGCACAGTCATCAAGGAGTTGGGAGAGAAAAGTGTTTCCTATTTCCTCATTAGGTGACTGACTGCATTTTCAATACCAGCACAGGCTGCCTTTAATTAACCATGATTGCACTGAGCCATAATTTGCAAGTTGTCAGTACCAGCACTAATTCAGAGAAAATCTCTCCCCCCTTCACAAGCCTACCTTGATTCCCAGATCATCCAGGGCCTCAGAGAGCAAATTCCAGGTCCTGAACCAGATCTGAAAGCAAAATGAGAATGTCTGGTTGTAAAGAAAGAAGCTTTCCAAGGGTTTGGCAGGGGGGTTTTGCCTAATAAACTGATACACAACATTTTGCAATAATGTATGAACATATCTCATTTTCATCTTTTCCATAAATGGTAGGTTTTAGAGCATTGAAACATTCTCTAAAACACTTCCCTTAAACCCTCCTCTCCTCCTCCCAGTCTGTTGACTGTGGATACAACATGAACCAAGTGATCAAATCTGCTTGTTGCTTCATATATTTTTTTGATTATTCACAGACAGGACACTGTCCAGGAAAGAGCAGCTGGAATCACAGCTGCACAGCTCTTACTAATGTGACACCACATAATCATACTTGATAGCAGTAGAGTTCTTTGGAGGAGGAAATCACTTCAGGAGATGTGCTGTAATTGAGTGGGGCTCCACCAGCCTTCTGGCACTTGGGGATTTTTGTGCTTGGCCAGCTTTTGTTAATAAAATGCAAAATCATCTACCCAGACAAATGCACTGAACTGACAGATATTTTCAACAACAAAATAAAACAAAATACATACGGGTATAAAGCTGAAAGTCAGACAGCATGTGTTGAAAGAGCAGATTTGCTGGCAATCAAGTGGAGTTACTGCATAGTCTTCAGAGGAGATTTACCCCTTCTTACCAATAACTAAGCTGGCCCACGCTTAGGTTTGTGCATCAGCCACTTCCACACAAAACCCACCAAAACTGAGCCAGTTACCTTTCATCCAGACCCATGCTCAAACTTTTCAGCCTGCATCAACAGCTTCCCTGGGACCTCAAGGAAAACCAGACATTTGCACATAGCTTACATGTGCAATCTCTGTATTTATTTTCAACCAGCCTCCTGGCACAGAAAGAAAACCAGGCTTTTTGTAAACTTGATCTTTCAAGATGGGAAAAAAAGGAGGACAGCAGTACATGGGTCTTCAGGGCTTCACAGTTCTCTTACCAGGATTTTGCGAGATCTCCAACACGGAAAAAGCCAGAGGCAGCCCTGGTCTGGTCAAACAGAAGGCTGTCTCCACCCCTACACAGCCTCAGAAGGCTGCTCCTCCCCCCCCATTTTGGGAGAGAGGGAAGAACTGATCTCACCTCTTCCTTTAAATCCTGCAGAGCCCCATGATGGTCAAGCAGCCCCTTAACCCCTCCCTGGCTGGTCAACAGCCCTGCCATCTAAATTAGAGATGCTCCCAAGCAGCACATAAAGGTAGATCCTCCATTATTGCACTCTTTGGGATATGGTCCTAGCTGGTAAAGCCCAAATTTAGAGGTGCTATCTGCTGCAAGTTGAGAGTTTGAGATGAATTCTCCCTGAATATAAGGCTTTCCATGGTTGTATGTGATCCTGCCTCAGAGTGGGAAAGGAAGGATTTTAATGAGCAGATGTCTGAGGATCCCTCCCAGCCTAACATTCCTAACAATATCTATAAAAATGTATGAAATTGCAAGATGAGGAATCAAGAACAAAATTAGGGCCCAGGCAGGCACATGTAGTTTATAGCATTACACACATACACACACGCAACATACAGTGCCTGAACGTCAGTCCATGTGTGACACTCCACAGCTTGGGGACATAACAAGAGGTACCTGTTGGGTGCAACAGATCCAGGGGGGCCCAGCGTCTCTGAACATGAGATGAACAGACCCAAGGCATGTGACAAGGGGACAAAGCAGCACTAAAGTAGTGCCCAAACCCTACACCACCGAAGCTAGCAATAGCCTCCCCAGGGAATCACCACTCCAGCTGCAGAGCGGTGACAGCGTTTTGCACAACCGGGGCCCTTCAAGGAAGGGAGACCCAGGGGGTGCCCTGGGGAGGGGAGGCAGATGGGAAATGCACACATTGCATGATGACAGGATAAGACTTACCCCTCCATGCCTGGCTCTTTTAAATGCTTTCAAAGTGCTCATAGGACAGGCTGTCTGAAGGAGGCTGTAGTTCCCTCCCTGCATGACGAGCCCAGGCTGTGGTAAGAGCACTTGGAATTTTACTGGGACACTGGCAGGACGGGGAGGTGCAGTTGCAATCAGCTCGTTCACCTAATCCACAGCCACAGCCACACTGCAGCTTAATACCTGACAACCAGAACAGAAGACAGCAGATTAATTACGACAAGATAAGAGGTATACGCTCCAATTCACTGTTCCCCAAATCAAAAGAGCAAACATTGCTAAGACTACTGGCTTATCAGGAGAACAAAGGAAACCAAGGCAAAAGTTAACCTACGTGAGAATAAAAAGCTCCTCCAGCAGCCTGTCCTGAGGACTGTCTGTGGCATAGGAATGGAAAGGGGACCGGGAGAAGAGGAGGGAAGATGTGCAGTGCAAGGCCCGAAAAGGGTTTTGCCCCTGTTGTCCCAAAGGACTCTTGTTAGCACCATTCCTGCAAGCATGTAGCCTTTTTTTCTGCTTACCCACTGTCTGCGCTGAGTTAGGACTTTATTTTATTCCACACTCCAAAGGGGATGATGCAGTCTTTCAGCAAAGGTTTGTATACAGCAAGGTGAAGCAATGAGATGAGATGCCTAGGAGATATTGTTTCTTTTCTGTTATTGCTTCTTTCAACCTGGGCTGAGAAGCTGAATTACAGACAGAAAGCGCAGAGCAAAGCACGAGCGAGCGGAGGAGCAGAAGGAAGAACACTGAACCCTGTTTGCAGCATCGCACTAAGGCATCATTCTCCATGATCTTTTACCTCAGCACACTGCCCAAAGGGACCTGGCTGCAAACTTCAGCTGATGGACGTGGAAAAGATGCACAGCAGGGCTGTCTCCGTGGCCAGAAGGGGCGATGGAGCCTGGCAGCAGGCAGAGCACTGTGCGCAACGCGTGTCCCTTGTCAGCCCGCGCTCTGGCGAGACAGGTCCCTGAGCTCCGCCACCGCTGGGTTTTTCAACTTGTTTAAAAACACATTTATTTCTTGGAAGCTTCTGCACATCAGATGGAACTAATTAAAACCAGGAGGGCTCAGGGGAGCTGGGGGAAGAGAGAGACATACAATTTGGTTTCCACTTCAAAGTGGTTTAGCAAAATAAAAGCACTCAGGCCTTCTAACGCAAATGCATGCCTAGGGGAGGGGAGACGGGGGGCACTCGGCACTCTCAAGTGTCCACTTTTCCCCCCATTTTTGCTTACCAGGCCCAAAGGAGCTGTGTTTGGATGCTGTGCCAGCTGATTAGTCCGGCTATCCGAGGTTAATTGCATCTATTCCTCCTGTGCCTTCGCATCAGTTTTGCAGAGCGGGCGGCAGCGCATGGGGAGGAGGTGGCATCCGTAGTCACAGGTACCCACCCACCCAAACCTCCCCCCTGTCCGCAGGGGTGGGGATTGCGTTTGCACAGCACAGCAACCACCGCTGAGGGGTTTCCGGGCGGGTGTGAGGAAGCGCAGCCCCGGGGCGGCATGGCCGCCGGCACAGGCTGCCGTTTCGCGGGCAGAGGTCTGCCCAGACGGGCCTGTGCCGTCCCCAGTGCCCTTGAGGGCAGCCCCACAGCCGCAGCAGCCGTGCTCCGCCGCGGCCTTCCCACCAGCCCTGTGGCACTGGTATCCCCAGCGTGGGGTCCCCCCACAAGAGTGCTGAGGCTCCCCAGGCCCTTCCCCCTGCACAGCCGCAGGGCCTCACAGCACCGGCTCCCTGCCTGCCCAGACTGCTCTGTGACACCCTGGCCCAGCCCCAAACCCCCACAGCATGGGACTCAATTCCCTCAAACCCCAGACCTCCATGGGTGCCCTGACCCCTGCGCACCCTGCCTCCAGGGCCACCCATCCTGAGAGGGAGGCCAGCACCAGCCCAGGCCCAGGGAGCCGCAGCTTTGGGGGCTGGACTGGGGGCTCAAACCTGGCTGACCTGACTCTGGGCCTCCCCACTGGCCTGTGTTGCCGTACCCAGGCAGGGCTGGGAGTCACTAGCATGGAGAAGCACCAGCACTTGCCCCCTGTGCCTGCTCCATTTGGGGATTTTCTCATTCCCTTTAAAAAAACAAAACATATTTCCCCTCTCTAAACTGGCATTTTAAACTCCACTCTGAAGCCCACGTTAAAGCAGGGGCTCACACCAGGCTGGGCAGGCTGGCTAGCAGCTGCAGGGCTGCATGACCACTGCCCTTCACTGACAAGGACTAATGGAGCCTGTTCCCACCTCTGGGCTCCCTCCTCTCCCTTATTTATTCAACCCTCATTCTCACTGATGAGCATCCCATCCTGGGTGACGGTTTATACAGCAGGAGCACTTGAACCCACAGCTGAAGCCAGCAGATCATGTCGCACAGGTCGGCAGGGAGCCAGGGGGGTAATGATACCCGACAAACCCCCTCCAGCCCCAGTTCAACCGGTGACCTGGGGTGACATGCCAAATCTCACAACAGTCCCTCAAGCCAGCCGGTGTCCTGTCCTCCTGCACCCACTGTTGTTTGTTCTTCCCTCATTTTGTGTGGCTGGGGGAGTGGAGGGGGAAGGAATCAATAAAAAATAATTCTGAAAATAAATAAGGAATGAATTGGCAACTTGCAAGCGGCAACAGATAAAGTGCCCCTTGATGGCCCCATAAAACATCGCTCCACACACCATTTATCACCAAGCCAGTATGTCTTAGCATCAAGCTTCATTTACTCAATATTAAAAGACATAAACCCGACCTTGCAAATTTGGGAAGAAGAGTTTCAATGGCAATTAAGATTTTCATGTGCCTGACGCCTGTGCTTGGGGTTTTCTGTCGTTGGGGGCTTGGGGGCCTTTTGGCTGGGATGGGTCACTCAGGGGCTTAGGCTTCCTGGCACCTGACATTTGGTGGCAAAACCTGAGGAGCTCTGGAAACCTGACCACCTCATGCCTGGGAGACTGGGAAAGAGCCATGAGACTCCTGCTGCATCTGACGCCCTCGGCAGCCTCCAGCTGCCGCAGCCCCACTGGATGCACTTGCCCACAGCTCCAGCTTGCTGCGGCTGTGCTGCTGCAGTTGCTGCCGTATGAAGGGAAGCTTTCTCCGTCCTGTCTGCCACAGAGAGCTATTGTGAACAACAAATTACAGCCCCGTCGGAGCCTCCTTGGCTGCAGCACAAGAAGCGAGGATGCTGGCGGTTGAGTAAAGCTGACTGGATTTTATTCAGTTGCTTTTCTTTTTAAAAGTTTGTAATACACTGCTCAAGACATAGTACAAGCTCTGTATGAGACATGAATAACATTCACTCATGTGACTGTTTGTACAACCGAGGGCATTACAGGTCAGGCTGAGAAGTGTTGTAAGAATGATGCAAGGCCCCCAGCCTAGACAAGCAGGGAGCATGGCGAAGTAAGATAAAGAGGCATTCACAGGGCTGTGTGAGGTCCAACACACAGTAGCTGAAGGCCCGATAGGTCACAATTTCAATGCATGTTCTTGGGGCTGCCTGTGGGGAAACCCATCTCTTTTCTGGCTGCATATAATGTCATTATCAAATGCACCTTCAAAAGCCAGAGTGAGACCCCATCAGCCCAGCAGCGATGATGAATGTGACTCACGGAGAAGAAACCGAAAGATACCACATTACACATGGCAGGGAAAGCAGCTAAACCTTCTCTCAAGCCCTAGCTAGCCATAGACATCTTGTGTTTCGGTGTATGCTCTCACATCCACTGCCTCACCACACACCTTCACAGCCTCCTTGCAGGGACTAGGCTTTGCTGCACCACTCGAGTCCATGTCCACAGCCTTCTGGTTGACTCCAGCTGCTCATGGTCACCTCCTCATTACCTCTTCCCTTGGCATCAAGCGCCTCAGGGAGAAAAGGCCACTGAAGACAGATATGAGGGTGGGTTTATTCCAGCTTTTGACAGTGAGCTAACATCAGGTAGCAGTTGTTCTGCTTGTAACTCAGTAAGCAGAGGAGCAAGAAGCAGTTTTTCCCTCCCTCCACTGAAACACTTCAATGCACACATTTTGCAGGTAGCATTTTAGCAAACAAAAAGCCCAGCAGCAATATACACAGTGCAGTACAGGGGCTGTTTTCCCTCAGTAGTCATTCCCAAGAGCCACTGCTGCTGTCTGGCAATTGCACAAATTCCCACCTTTTATTTCTTCCCTCCCCAACCTGGTACATCAGTTCCTGCTGTCACCCTGCACATCCAGCCTGCTCTTTTGCATCCAGCCCCCACTTCCCCTTCCCTCGGCATTTTTACACGCAGCGGTGTTGTTCTGGTAACTCAATCCACTCCAGCAAAAACAACTTGGCTTTGCAAGTGGTAGTTCTTCTCCTTAATTTATGTAGGGTCAACTTCATAATTGTACCCCTCTTTTTATCCCTTCCTCTGTATAAATCATGTATGTGACATTTTAGCAGAACACCAACAAATCGAGCGTGATGTTCTTATCACCAGCTTAATAATTTAATTCACAGAGGTTTTGCATCATTGCACACCGGGATCAAGAGGAAGTAAAATAAGGCCATCCCTGTGCAGCAGAGCTCCTCCAAGCTGGGCTGGCATATCACACAACCCTGCATTCCTGGGCTGGTTTTCTTTCATTTAAAGTTTTATTTGGACTCTGGGAAGAGCCAGCAGAGTGTCCCAGCAGAAGCAAATGCTGTTCAGCCAAGAAGTGGAGCTAACAGGCTCTGCAGTGCTGGATGCTGCTGAAATGCCCATGAAAGTCAAGAAAAAGGCAATTTTAAGCAACACCTGCAGCCCAGGGGAAGAATGGCCTTTGCACACTGTGCCCAGGCTTTGCCCATTGCCGCACCAGAGCCATGCAGGTATTGAAGGTGATCAGCAGAGCAGGAGGAGAGAGTCAGAAAACCAGGAGGCAGTTTGGAAGTGAGACAAGCAGAGCCACGGTGAAGGCACACGCACAGCCGCATGGAATGGCCATATCAGCACACCCCACCTCATGCACAGCAGCATGCATATCTGCAGGTGTTTGCCCCTGTACCAGACCAGAACCCTGTGCCCCAACCTGCCTCCCTGCCCAGGGTTTGTGCCAGCTCCCAGCCTGCCAGCAGACCCATGCCACTCGTTTCCAGCTGAACAAGCCAGGCTTAATCTATCATCACTGGGGAAGAGGCACCAGAGCAGCTCAGCAACAGCAGAAAGGGCATGATAAAGAGATACGGCTCTCCTCAGCATAGCTGCAGCTGGGAAAGGACAGTTTGTGTGTCTGTGCAGGCTCCAAGGAATGCTCCGTGCATCCTGCTTTCCCTAGGCATTGTTACTGGAGGTGAAGTGACCTGCAGATGGAAGTGAGACAGATTTGATTGATTACATGGTGGGAGCAGGGCTATGAAAGTAGAAGCCCTACCAGCATGGCTGTCAGCAAAGCTGGATGTGTGCATCTGCTTGGTAAAATGGTCTAATCAACAAAGCAAGATCATCTGAAAATAGCCTTCATAGCATTTAAAACACATGAAGAACTCAGGGAAAGCATCAAGCTCTCCCACTGACAGCCATCACCAAACCCAGGCTCTATCTGGGAGCCCCTGTCTTCCTACTCTATCCCATATCTAACTGCAACACATGGAGCCAAAGCCCTCCAGCCTACAGCCCAGAGTCACTGGGGGGTGATTTTCTAGCCTGCCCTGAAGGAATACATACTGTGACATATCTTGCAGAGGAGCTGAGAGCAGGCAGGGAAGAGATTCCCCTCTCAGGTCTAAGTATTCATAGTCTACATTTCATGAACCAGAGAGCCTCCTGGAGAGCAGCCCATCACCAAGTATGTGGGCTTGGAGGGCAACTCAGCTGGGATCTGCAGCCCACTGATGCTCCATGAGCATCAGCTGCTCCACAAAACCAAGGTAATTACAAAGCCACATACTCTCAGTTCTGTGTGATGGAAAGGGAGGGTCTGCTCCTAGTTGCTTTCTGTGCCCAGTTAAAGCATTCACAATTATAAAGAGCAAACTGTGATTTAATAGAACAATGGAAACATATTTACCTAAGTGTTAAATACTTTAGGACCTCATTTCCAACCCATCACTGGGGTTGGAAAGTAGATTTTTTTTTTTTTTTGGTCTTCCTAAAGGGCTATGTGATCCTTTGAAAAGTTGAGAATTTCTGGGGCACTGCCTGGTGCAAAGACAGGTGAAAGAGGGATAAGGATGTGCCAAGGAAAAAACCAAAATAACGCAAACAAACAAACAAAAATCCTCTTTCCTGCTCTATCACTTCCTACCTCTGACCTGGAGGGCTTGTGTTGCAAAAGAACTTGTCTATTGGTGTAAAGAAGACTTAACCTTTACTCCCAAACTGCCATTGTTGGTCATGTTAACGATTTCATCACACAGCTATTTCAGAACCATTGGTTCGAAAAGCTGTTTGAGGCTTCCATCAAAAGGAGAGTTCTGAACTGAATTTTTCAAAACAAAGAAAAGTTTCCATTGACTGGGTGTCCTGACCTGGAGTGAGTTCTGCCTTTGCTTCTCTGCTGCCAGGTCAGGCAGCATCAGGCAATCACATTCCCTCCCCACAAGCATCTCTGCTGCAGCCACAGGGAGATACCACCCCACAGCAAGCCTCACACAGGTCCAGCTCCTCTGCACCCACAGCCAGCCCAGCTGGGCTGGAGCTTAGCATCCTCTGTGCACTCACCACCCTGCAGTTTGATCAACTGTAGCCAGTTACCATTCCACCTTTTTTTATTACTATTTTCCTCTTAATCATCTAAGCTGTGCATGTCTCCTACCACACACTCCTACACCTGCACAGAACGGCCCGGCTCTCTGCAAGTTCCTCCTGTGCACGCAAACTCAACCGAGCCAGGACACAGGCCTGAACGTGCACTTGCAAAACAGTTTGATTGTTTATGACATTCCTGACCACAGGTTTTGATCCGTACCAACCAGCACGTCCCTAAACCACGCCTGGGCGTGGATCAGGGCAGAGCATGGGCCAGGAACCGTTTCCAGGCAGCGGTACGGGCAAGGTTTTATACAGCCAGCTGAGCCCCTGCGGTGGAACAGTCCTAAAACCAGGGAGCTCACAGTCCACTGTGAATTCTGTATCCCTGGCAGCCCTCAGATTTTGCAGTCAAGACTAAAAGGGGATCAAGGCCAGCACCTTCTTGGGTGGCTGAGGAACTTGTTCTCGGCCTCCAAGCTGCTGATGCATTTGCGTCCTGCCAGTCCCGGGGCATTACCACACACCTTGCCCATATGTTACTGCTGACATGTACCCATGCACAAGCGACATGGCAAGGGAGAGAGCAGCATGCCTTACAAACGAGGTGAAAAAGAAACCAGAACCCGCCACTGGATTCTTGTAGCCCTCTGCTAATTAGGTGAGACATGGTAAGACGAACCCCCTGCTATCAGCCAAGCCAAGGGAATGTAAATATTTGCAGGTCTAGGTCACCAGATCCATTATTTACTGCTCTGTCATATGACTTAAGGTTTGACATAAGACTTGAGGTTTTTGGGGTTTTTGTTGTTTTGGTTTTTTTCTTTTTCCTCTGAGCTTCCCTTGATTTCTTGCCAGTTAGGTAACTGCAAAAAGGGAGGGCTGCCTTTCATATCCCACACACGCAAAACAATGATGCTACTGTGAACTCTGCCCATTAATTCCAGTTTACTGGGTGACACAAGGTGTTGGGTGCTATGAGCCAGAAAGGAACATGAGGCAGTGCGCTCAGCCCCCTGTCCTGCAGACAGCGGTGCCATGGCAGCCCTGCCTGGTCATGCACAGCCAGTACTGTTTTCGGGGGGGTGGGGTGGGGTGATTGAGGAATACAGCCACAGCAACAGGGACATCTGCTACAAAACCACGCAGCTTCCACCCCAAACTTGGCCATGGGAGCCACAAGCTCTCAATTTCTCTGTTTCAGCAGGCACCTTCAGTTTGCACATTTACACTGGACTCTGTCCACAGGTTCCCATTCCTGATTCCATTGCCAGAAACTGGGGAAAGGAAATGGGGTTTTTTTTTGTATTTGAAGGGAATATTTCACTTTCAAGGGGAAAAGCTGTATTCATCTACCCATACTCCCCAGCCCAGGTTTCAAAGCCTCCTGTCGGTCAGTGTCACACTGCCAGGGTGCTATCCATTCAAAGTTACTGATTAGATACAAGCATTTCAAAGGTTTATTTTCCCCCTCCCAGCAATCTGGTTTTGCCCACTGAGGGGGGATTACATCCATCTCGGTACAGCATTTTCCACTGAGCAGCCCCCCATTCCCCACTGTTGCCCATGGCTTCGGGCTTCCCTAGGCTACAAAGGAACTACGTATTGCTGAAGTCCTGCTCCCTGCTGTTCCCTCTGTTTCAGCCCATCTCTGGGGACAGAATGTCAGCCACAACTGGATCAGGAAGAAACAAGACCTCTGTAGCTGGTATGTCGCAGAGGTAGAGCCCTGTAATGCTAACCCAAGGTCTGCAGACTTACAGAAGCTTTGTGCAATCATGCAGCTTGGCCTGGGAGACTGTTGGTAAAGAAAACCGGTGAAGGTCTCCCTCCTTTGGGTCAAGTGCTAAAAACGTCAACTATTTTCCATTTTCACTGGAAATTGTTTACTTTCATTCCAGGATGCAAAAACGTACATTTCAGTTTCTGACGGGGGAAAAAAAAGAGAAAAGAAAGCAGACATTTCCTATAAGATTGTTGTTTCCAGAGATGTGTCTGGCCCTGAAGAAGAGCTTCAGTTTAAGATCTCCCACTGGTGCAGCCCCTGAGACCATCTGCTCCCCACCCGCAGGAGCCAGGGGCACCAGCTTGCCTCAGTGGGAGTGGATTGAGCTCTTCGCTCACCAGGAATCAGAAGGGAGGGGAGAAAGAGGTGGCATCAGTCAGGTGTAAAGGATGGAATAGGAGACCATAAAGGCTTTCTGTGAAATGCCCTGTGCTCTGCTTGACCTTTTCCTTGGGTAAGAAATGCAGAATATCTGTTTGGCTGCATTTGGTTTGTGTGGTTTCACAGCAGGAGTAGGGATGCTGGGGTGCCCTTACAGTGCCCCCCACACTCAGAGCAGCTCACATTGCTGGGGCTTTTGTGCTCAGAAAATATCCCAAATGGCAAAGGAAGATCCTCTCCAAATTCCCCCACTGCTGGTGGCTCTGTACGGGTTCACTGGCTAAATAAGCAGGACCATGGCACCCCACCAATCTGCAAATCCTGGGCAGGGTGCACTATCGCCTGCTCCTTGGCACACCTGGCACATTTTAGGGTCATCTTAGCTCTGTTTATGCTAAACAACATGGACACGCTGCTGAGACCACACTGGGCTTCCCAGCAAAGCTCTCCTGACCTGGGGAAATTCTGCCAGATGCCCTAAACTACATGGCTTCTTTGCAAACCTTCCAAGGGACTGTGCTACCCCCAGGCTCTGCACAGCCCTGCACTGCTGCACCAGGATGGGCTGCCCTCGGCCGTGGCTTCCCACAGGGTATCAGGGGGGTCACCCCAAACTGGAGACAGCTCAAAACAAGCTGCCACAAACACACAAAGCTGAGAGGGCACAGCAGGCAAAGGAGAGGAGATGGGGGTGTTTAATTTTATACAGTCTCTAAGAAAGGAGATTAAATGGGGAGTGTGATAATGCTATAAATACCTCCAGGGAAATACCATCAAAGGAGAAAGGGGGATTATTCAAATGATCTGGAAACAGTAAAACAAGGAGTGCTGGGGCCTGAAGCTACAAATGGAAATATTTCAGGCAAGGCATTAAGAAAAACTGTCTTAGAAGCAAGAGTGATTAGGTGCAGTGATCGGCTACCCCAGTAACGAGTCAGGGCCTTATCAGAGGTATTTGAAGATGGCATAAGCATAAGGCGGGAGGAGATGTGGATGTGACCTAGATGAAGAAGAGAGGTCAAACCTAAAAAAGGCAGTTTGGAGCCCCCTCACCCAGGATGCTCCATCTCTGATGCCTCACCATCAGCCCTGGCTGCCTGACCTCAGAGCAGAGCACCCACCTGCAAAGAGCTGCAGACCCAAGGGCACCCACATGTACCAAAGCTGGTCATCCCCAATGTGTGCATCAACCTGCAGGCATTCACCTTCCCCTTCCCTTCCTATCTTCCAGCCCTTCTCCGTTTTTTTGCATTCATTTCCCTACCCTCTGACCAAAGAAAAGAAAGGCTGATGGAGCCATATGCTGACTTTTCTGATCCAGGATGAAATGCCATATAAAATATTCCAGCCAGCTCGCCACTGTGTAACTTGGCAGAATAGTGGAAGTAGCTAATGAGTAAAGCTGAAGTTGGCTGTGTAATTAAAAGTGATATATTTTTATATATAAATGATGAGTTTTCCATCCCCAAAGCTGATAAATTTCTCAGGCTAAATTTCTCAAGCTAAGAGCCTTTTGTGGCCACTTTTTTTACACAGCACTATTTTTTTTTTCTCTGCTCCCCTCCAAAAAAAATGACCAGTTTTCCCATCTACTTAATGGGCTGTAAATACTTTTCTGCTAAGATGAAAAGTCCATTTGATTTGCATTAAATCTTCATCATTACGAGCTCTCAGCTGCAGTAAGGCCCGGATACTGACACAGAATACTACATTTTTTCTGGAAGCCTCCTCTTAAAGATCCCAAGGGGGAAGAAAAAAAACAAAAAAGGGGCAGTCAAAGGGGAATGAAAAGCCATGGCATTTCTTGGTATTGAGACACAAATACTTGCAGTCAAGGGTATTGCTAGTCCCAGGGTCTCCTTCACAGCCTCCATGCCACTGAGGTGACACTGCCCTGTCCCAGAGCATCTTTGTTGCAGGAGTCCCCCAGACAACAGCACTGAGAACCAGGCAGGATCAAGCCACAATGGCTGCTGCACGAGGACACCCAGACCACATGCAAGGTAGGGCTGTCACACAGTTGTTTGAACCCTTGGGAGCAGAGAGGACCAAGGAAAAAGGATCTACCACTCCAGGGCAGCCCAGCGAGGACATCCAGGGAGCTGTCGCTGCTGCGCTCTCCATCCCGACATGCTCTGCTTTATAGCAAACATCCAACACTTTGCTTCCTTCTTGCTCCTCGTTTCTTCTTATTGACAGACACCTTTGCACAGAAACAGGCTCATTGCTGAGTGTTCAGAATTCCAGCTGTCCTGACACCTTTTTCTGACCCAGCTTTAATGCCTGAAGTGGAACTGGCCAGGTTTGTTCACAACTTCCAACCCTTCTGAACCATTAAAATACTTTTTTCTTTTTCTTTTTTTTTCAGGCAAGATTGGGGTCTTTTCAAAATGCTTCATTTCATTAAAACCATCATGCACTCCTGAAAGCTTTTTACACACTTACAGAGTAGTACATATTCACTTTATCCACATGCCCTGGTCAAACAAGGCAGATTGGCAACTCTCCAGCTCCCATCCCAGCTTCAGCAGAGCCGAGGCTGTCCCTGCTGCTACTTAAGTGCTACCCCAGCCTTGTCCAAGGCTAAACTCACCCACCACCCACACAAGCGCATGAAGGACAAGCTTTGATTGACTTTTGCTCCAGAGCTTTTTGGAGGGAAGAAACTGAAATCCCCCAAGCTCCTGCACATGGCCTCATCCAGCACTCGATTCTCCCCAGGATTTTGACCTGCAGAGAGCCCAAATGTCCTGTTGTCTTGCTGCTGTTGTCCTCATCCTGCTCACACTGAAGTGTCTAACTGCTGCTCCCAATCCAGGATTTATGAGCTTACCCAAGATGCCCTCATCCCTGTCTACTCATCAGCTCCTTCCCATCACATGCTGCTCTCCCTCAGCAGGTCCAGATGGGACTCATGTCCACCCCCACGCGAGTATAAAGCAAGAGACATTCATCAACTTCAGGGCAGTATTTCCAAAGAGGTGTGACAAGGCTGTGGTCTGGGTGGGTCTTTTAATGATGACTGCTACCTTGATCTCCCTTCCTGATTTAACCTCAAATACTCTAGAAAAACATTCAGCAAATGCCTTCATCCTCATGTCTGCTAACTGCTTCCTTCCCCATATCTTGTCCCAGTATCCTACACAGAGCAGCACCTGCACGACAGCCCCTTTTGACTGAGAGATATTAAAGTACCCTAAAAACATTATCTCACATGCAAAGGAGCTGGGTTGGCCCCATGGAGCAGGATGGAAAATCCTGCCTCTGCTGTCACATCTCTAATATTGCCGCTCCTCACCTCTTTGTCTCAGTCCCGCGTCCTGGAGCTGCTCAGCCTGCTGCTGCTTCCTCCAGCATGAGAAGACTTTTGTTCTTCTCATAGTTCAAGTCAGGTTCAAGCCAGGTTCAAGTCTTTTTATTATTTCTATCCAACGGTTCAGGACCCAACACGTGCTGCTTTCCCAGGCAGAAGTGGGATCTGAAGCCCCCCACCTCTCTGCTCTTCACAAGGCTGTTTGCAGGATAGCTCCATTATCTCCTTTGAGGCATCAGACTGTGCGTGGGAAGGGGGAAGGGGGGTTTCCTCTGTATTTTCATGGAAAACCAAGAGTGCTGTGGCCTCTAGCTCTGAAACCTCCAAAGAAATACATGCTCCCCTGCACAGCGATGCTCACCCTGCTTTCTGTAGGGAGGACTAGTGTGATGGACCCATGGTCCCAACACTCTGCACCGCTAAGCAAAATGCCAGGCCTTGCAAGGGATTTCCAGCCCTGGTACGGTAACAGAGGGTCATTACTGCCATTTTATTAATAGGTAAGTTGGTTCTTCCCAAGGTTATACCCTGCCTGAAGCAGGGACAAACCCTCAGCAGCTGGGCATCTTCCTGGGGACAAACACAGTCACTCCACACCTGAGCCATCTCCGTGCCACCCCAGCAGACACAAGCCATCCCTGAACCTGCATGGAGGTTCATCATACCAGGACGCAGCGCTCAGAGTCAGCCCTGCAGCACAGAGCAAGCAGAGCCCCAGCACACACTGGTGTGCACGGTGACATCCCTGTCCCAGCGTGTTCAGCCCCATGGGCAAAGCCCAGCTGTCACAGGGTGCTGCTCACTGATCTGCAGAGCCTGTGAACAACAGGACCGTTCACTCATGATTTTTAAATCTCCATGTCCCTCCATAACCCTCAGTGCCTTTTAGACAGCAAAACACTGGGTTAGCCTCAGCCCTTTCCCCACACAGTCCCACAGATGCTGCCCGGGTCTGGGTTGCTGGCCCCAGACCATTCCCACCAAGGAGCCAGCCCAGCAGCTGATGTAACTCCACAATTAGGACCGGGTGAGGTCAGGATTTCTGCTCCAGGCCCACCCTTTGGATATCCTGTTGGCCCCCACGGGAAGGCGACTCCCCACTCCCCGGGGCCTCCCCGCAGAGCCACAACGCAGTGCTTGCTTTCCTCTCAAAACTGCCCCTACAAATCAAGAGGGTGATGCTGTCAGCAGTGGGAATATGTTTATTAAGTGACAAGTCTGTTCCCTTCCAGCTCCACTTTGACTCCTTTCTTGTATCCATTTTTCAAGCTCATTAGCTTTCCCATTTCTCCTTTCAGTCTTCTCCTTCTTGCAGTCACACAGTCCAGCAGCAACAAGATGCCAAGTCCCCCATTTACTGCTCACCCTGGAGCAGTGGCAGCTGCATTCCCATGGCACTGGCTTCTTCCAGCCCCATGCCAGAGAAGGGCTGGTTGAGTTTTGAGTTTTAGTGTTAGCATCAGGTTCAGACCAGGAGGAGAAAAGGAAAGATGAATGAATCATACCCAGTGATGACTGACATTTTCTTAAGGAGGCAAATAACCCCACCAGGCCACAGCAGAGCTGCCCTACCGGGTCCCTGCCGAGTGCCAGGCTGCTGGACTTTGACCAGGTCTCAGATCATAAGATCTTTAGACCCTCTCTCTGCCCTAGTCCCAGCCCAACCAAGACCCCATGCTCTGTTGCTCTGTCTACACGTGCCACCTGCCAGCTGGACACCATCCCCATCACTGTAATTTCCATCCGGAGCTCTCCTGGGATGTGCCCCTGCCTGAGCATCAGTGCCCTTCCCAGCACGCTGCTGGGCACGGATGCTAACACCAGAGAAAAAATATCCCCAGGGACAGTACAGCCCTCAGCACAAAGAGCAGCTTTCCCTGGGGATGGGGTAAATGGGAGATGCTTCTGAATCCATCCATTAGAGGAATCCATCTGTCACCAGCAGTGGAGTGCTCCGCAGGTACAAATTGTCAGCGCAGGCCTTCAGCTGAGGTAGGCCAGAAGACATTCAATTTATTATCTTCCAGCCCACGCACAAGCCCTTAGACATGGTCATTAACAGTGTGCGCATTGCTGTCCTTATGTGCCCCCCACGCCACGCCGGGTAGTGGCATCTCTTTTGAACAATATTCCACCCGTATCAATCCCAGCTCAAGCTCCTCTGAAACACGGAAGAGGACAGAAGAAAGTTCATCGCCAGCAGCCACACGCAGGTCTGGGGAGAACAGTCCTGCCCAGCACCAAGGCTTTTGATCTGTCCTCCAATGCAGGAGCGACACATGGGGTCTTGAGCTGCCCTTCGTGCACAGCTATCATCGCTTCAGCCTGTGATCCTCCAAGCTATGGACTGACCTGCATCAGTGCTTAAAAGCTGCCCTCTTTGCCTTTCTTCTCACCAAATTACAGATGATTTACTACATGTTGCTGATTTTTGACAGTGATGAAGAGTAAGGTCTCGAACCAGCGTGCTCTCCATGAACATGGTGCTGAGTTCAGCACAGGGCTGCGCTCCAGCCAGGACCCCCATGCCAAATGCCAGGTCTTCCCTTGCTATTGTATTCAGATATCCTCTTCTTCTTTGTCTCCTCTCCTGCACAGGCAGGTTGTAAAGGCTTCTACAAGCTGTTAAACTATTGGCATGTTGTAAACAAAGAGAGGTCACACTGCAGTTGTAAAGAACATGATCCCAATGAATAAGTAATCCATGTTATTAACAGGACCACAAGCGTTAGCTATTCCTTGGTAGTCTGTGATCGCGGTGCTGAAGAGCAGGCCCAGGAGAAGACCAGCTGTGAAGAAGCCTGACCTCCTACAAACCAGAGCTCAGTGAGTTCCCCTGGGCCCCTGCATGGGTGGGGGCAACTCCACTGCTCTGCAGGAACCCACCCACAGCAACAGCACAGCAGGACCTCAGCACCTGAAACTCACCACAAGGGTGCAAGAGGCTTCCACCCAGGAGCTTTCAGTCTTGGTCTTGTGCTCAAAGACAAAACAACATGAGCAGCAAGGTGAGGTGGGCAGAGAAATCGTTTTCAGAAGCAGTTGGTGCTCACCCTGTAAGGGGCTAACAGGCAAGTCCTTGGGCTGCCAGCACAGCAACCCCTCCCAGCCTTTGGCACGCAAACACTCCAAACAAGGTTATTTGTTGTCTCTGCCATAAAAGAGTTTCAATCAAGTGGGACAGTAAATTCTAGTTTAAATTAAACAACCCTATTTACTCACAATGAAGGCTGTTCACAACCGAAACCCCGTCTCGGACAAGTAGTGCTTCAGAGCACAGATTTGGCTTATAGCGTCTAAAGCAGCTGTCTTCATAAAAGCTCATAAAATACAGTTGGATAATTAAAAGCTTTAATTAAAAATGCAAAGTCCAAATAGTTTCATATTAACAAGGAAACTTGTTTTGACATCTGAAATTGCTGCACAAGCTAAATTCCCACATATTCTCTCCAGGCTATTTAGAGTTTGCTGCGTAGCTGGAAATGTCTCCTAACTCAGTCCAATCACCATGTGTTGCTGGGGACGTGCACCAAAAATTGATGCAGCTTGTTTTACAACTTCACTTTTAATTATCACAGTCTGAGGCAGCAGTGGGCTTATTTGCATGCCAATCCCTGAACGCAGCCTGGGGATGGAGCAGCTTGGCACTCCAGGGATGAAATATATAACTCCCGGGCATGGGCTGCCAAGCTAAAATGAGAGCTAAGCACAGCAGCGGAGCCAGATCTGGGTGGAGGTTTCTCCAGCTCTGTCCTGAGCTGTGGCACAGAAGCATGGGGTTATGCAGTGCCACCACCGTGATCCCTGCCCGCAGCCAGGAGCACTCTCTACACGGGTGCTGGGAAGCGGGTTTTGGTGTGGCTGTGTGGGGATGAAGGGGGAGCAGGACTGAGCCTGGGTACAAGAGCTGCTCTTGCAGCCGAACGTGGGAGTTGGGTTCATGGCTGGTGCTACATCTGCAACAGCTCAAGGTGAACAAGTGTTGTGGCTATTCCTCCTTTCTGTCCATGCCAGGGGGAACTGGAAGCACCTCTTTCCTACATGAACTCTTATTTTTGGCAGGACAAGTGTGGGCAGGGACACAGCCAGAGACGTTCCAGGTGTGGGTGAAGCATGCTGCCAGGAGAAAGTAAACTTCAGCCTGTGAAGAGAGGAGAAACAATGCTCTACCACGTCCCTGGGGTTGCTGGAGGCTCACTGAAGCCCCAGTGCTTCTCACATCTGCATTTCTAAGCCCCCTGAGACCACACAGCCAGTGGGAAGCCTTTGCTTCAGCCACGCTCTCCCCTTGGGACCCTCTGTGGCATCAGATCCTTCTCGGCTGGGGCTGATTCATGGGTGCTATTTACAGCCCCTTTGCTTTAGTTAGTGTCTTGGAACAAAATACTCTTGTAACGAGTACCGGTGAAATGGCAGTAAATCCATCAGTGCACCATTAGGATTACAGATCCATAAGGCTTAAAACCAACAGGGACTGATTTAATTGTGTAATTTGACGTTTCTCATAACACAGACTGAAGAGCCCCTAAGCACCAGCTGTTACATACCCATCACCAGAGCAACTTTTCTTTTAGCTATACATCCATTTGTTTACTGGCCTCTGGCAGTGGAGAAGCCACCCCAGACCTGCTAAGGGAACCTGTTTGTTACTGGCCTCACTATGGAAATGCACATCTCCTGTCCAGCTTCATCTCCAAGACACTGGATCTCGTTGGGCCATTTTATGAAAGACTAACTTTGCCTTATTGAGTCATAAGAAAGTGGATTTCTTTTTCCATTTCACTATTTTTTATGGAGGTTAAATGAGAATAAACTTAAAACATTTGGATTTCAACAGCCAGTGGCTTTGGTTTGGCCTCATTCAGTGTTTTGTTTATCTTTTACTCCCCAGGAAAACTTTCAAAAGTTAAAATCTGGCTTCTGGCCAAACATTTGGTGAGCAGTAGAAGAACCTTGTGTGGATTCCCATGCCTTGGTGCCTTTTCTTTTCCTCTACCTTACCTTGCCACTTCTGGTTTTGTTTTGTATGGAGAGCACAATAAATGTTTACCCATCACAGCCCCAAGGCTGAAAGTACCTGCGATGAAGGCAGTAACTTGGTACTAATGCTGCATCTGGCCCAGAGCCGACCAGGCACCCTGAGAGCTAGATGCACTTCTCTGCTAGGTGGCCACTGGCAAATGGGTTCTCCAACCCTGCCTCAGTTTCCCCACTTGCAGAATGGAGCAATGGTGGACTCGCCTCCTCTGTAAAGCGCTTTGTAAAAACTTCTTGTTCATTTTCTTCTGGCTCTGCTGGAAATGTAGGGTTTCTCAGCAGTCCCTGCAGCTCCACTGGTGTGCTGCCTGCAGCTCGACCCATCCTGCTGGAGAGCAACAGGGTGCACAGGGAATTTTCTCTGCTTCACACCCATTTGTTTCTGCCACGGTCATTTTGGGTCCCCAAAGGTCACTCTGCAGGGCCCCGTGATGGGACCCTCTTACAGCAGTCCCCTCTGCTGCCGCGGGGCTGCGGAAGCCGAACTCAAGAGCAACTCTCCCGGGGGACGGGGAGCAGCGGCAGGGTGCCAGGTGCTGGGGCAGGTAACACCCAACACCGCACCCCTCAGCCCCCCCTCCTTTAGCGTGGCACCTCCGTGGGGTCCCACGGCAGCGAGCGAGGAGGATACAGCGGCAAGGCTGCGGGGGGGGGGGGGGAGAGGGAAAGGGGAGACCGCCGGGGTGCCCGTGGCGTGCGGGTGCAGGGGGGAGGAGGACGGGGGGAGGAAGGCGGCGTGGCCGGCCGCGGGCTGCGAGCACCCTCCTGCGGGCGGCAGCTGAGCTGCGCTCCGCGGCGCGCGACGCGCCTTCCCCCGCCTGAGCCTCTGCGCTCCCACCCTCCGGCAGCCTCTGCTCCTCCCGGCGCCCCACCAGCATCCCCGCCCCTTCCCGGTCACCTCTGGAGAAGGAAGGAGGTTTGGGGCTGCTCTGGGCACCCTGCGTGGACTCTCGCCTGCTCCAGCCTCGCTCACAGCTCCTTGTTCTCGGTGCAGACCTGGGGTGGGAGGACCGGGGGGCCGCTCACCGCCCTGCTGCCACCCTGATCCCGAAGCCAGTTGAACTGGGCTGGGGGCTGAGAGCATTGACCCAGGCACAGCAGGAAAAAGGGCAGCACAACCTTAGTTTGCCTGGCTGCTGTCTGCTTGCTGACACCAGCATGGGGAGACCAGCAGGTCAGGGCAGTGACACCAGCATCCCTGGGGGGGAGGGAAAAAGGCTTTAACGCACACTACACAGAATATTAATGGATACAGTACTGGGAGCAGTCTGCACTGCCCCCTGGACAAGCAACTGCATGAACTCACGAGCCTTGTGCACCTGTAAATATGGGATGCTCAGAACCACACTTGGTTACAAGAGTCTTTATTGAAACATCTCTCCCTTCTTCCCCCAGCTACCTGCAGCAGAACAATTGGCATCACACCATAGCCAAGCACTGGCCAGTTCTTCTGACTTAGATGCTTTCAAGGGAGAAGCTCCCCAGAGGAATGCAAGGAGGCTGGGATCTTCTCAGCATCTTCCCCGGCCACATTATCCTGACAGTTTTCTTTCTTTCAAAGCCAAAAGTCAGGGTAGAAGGGCTCAGCAAAATCATACCCAAACTGGTGCATCAAGTTCATGTCATCATAGGTGACCCTGTAAAAGGACAAGGTCCTGCTGGGGTAGTTCGGGTAGACCCCTATCCTACCAAACATGGCCGTTTTGAGGGGCATCTCCCCATCACTGTGCCGTGCAGAACACCCTTTCTTATTCTGCAGGATGCTCCAGGAGAAGTTGTTCCCTTAGGTGCAGGTGTTGCTTTCCAGACCTGTCTGGTCAGTGCTTCTGTACGTCATGCCAAGGTCAACATCAGCCCCAGATCTCTCACCCTGAAACAGCAGTGTCTAAAGTACAAACTTGTCAGACAGTGCTTGATGCCAGTGTTCAAATCTTCCAGGATGTTATGAGTACAGCTGTTCCCAGGGAGCAGTGCTGGTCAATTTTTGGTTGTCTCCAGCTCTACATCACATGCTAAGGGAAACAGAAAAATAGAAAAGCATGGGTTTGAAACATAAGAGAAACCTTTTTTGCTGTAACGGTGGTTAAATATTGGAAATGGTTGCCAAGAGAGGTTTTGGAGTCTCCATCCTTGCAGATACTCAGACCCAAACACAGCCCTGAGCAGCCTGCCCCAGTCGATCCTTCTCTGAGCAGGTGAGCTGAACTCAAGAACTCCAGCTAACTTGAGACCACTGTGCTAACCACAGTGATTCTGTGAAATGGTTAACAGGACCCATCCAGGAGCATTCTCCATCCTGGCTACCCAACACAGCAGCTTGTATTTAAAGCCTACACATAAGCACAGGAGCACTTTCTGTGACTGGTGGAAGCTGCGGTCATGCTAGGTTTCAGCCATGCACAATAAAACTAATTAACATGTGAAAAATCAAGGACAAACTATGCAAGATACTCAAGAAAATTAATCTGAATTGATTTTTCAAGTGGATTAAGATAAGACATGTTAAACTTCTTGGTACCATTTCTAGCAGAATTAAAATGACCATGACTCAGTTCAGTTTTCCTTAAATGAATGAAAGTAAACTGAATACCTTGTAAGTGTCTCCTACCAAGAAGTTTAATCCATAAACCTTTACTTAATTTGGATTTTCTTTCCTAAGTGTCCTTATGAGTCTAAGCCAGTCCCTGAGGCTCTCTCTGCTGTCAGTGGAAGGAGACAGATACCTCCAGAGCCTGCTGCTCCGCCGCTGACAGAGGTGTGTGCCCAAGACAGGTGAGATGGATTTCAGTCAGTGTCTCCCGAAATCTCTTACCAACCTCCACCTCCCCCTAAAAGGCAGGTCACTATTAAAACCACGGAACCCAGGACCTACGCATGAGGAAATCACTCCTTGTCTCTGGCTGGGGGACAGAGATGCGATGGTTGTGTGGTTCAGGTGCAGACACCCTCATTTTGATCCTGCAGATCTCAGGAATAAAAGAAAAGCGAAGTGATTGCTGCCCCAGAACTAACCAGGGGCTGTGGCACCTGGGGCTCATGCACCATGGGGACAGGGACAACGGTCCCTGGCTGTGTAGGATCAGCTCCTCACATTGGCCGGAGGATGAGGACCTGCCAGCCAGTGCTGCAGATGTTCCATCCAAATGGGGAATTTTGTTATCACACGCAAATGTGGAGCCCGATTCCAGTTTCACACTGGGCAACCCCACATCAGCCTCTCAACGCTGCAGGCCACGACCTGGTATTCACAGTGCTCTGCACAGCACCCCCTGCTACCTCCAACCCACGGCCACGTACAGCGATGGGGGACAGCGACCAGAAAGGACTCCCCAGCCGGGATCTGCAGGTGGCTCGTGCAGAGCTGGGCAGAAGCAAGGGGCTGCGTGTCCCGCTGTGATCAGACACGCTCTCCTGCCGCCTAGAGGCATTCCAGCTGTTTTGCAGAGCTGCCTTGGCCGCTGTTTCTACGAGAAATAAATCCTGTCTGAAAACAGGGGACAGGCCAGTTCAGCACCTCAAGTGCACTGCAGCTCCCGTGCTTGAGCCCCCATCTCTGCTGACATTCGGTGTGCAAAGTGCTTTTTGGGATTGACCCCAGCCAGCACAAGCCCTTTTCATCGCAGCTGGTACCTGGGAGTTCTTCCTTTGCTGAGGAAACTGGGCTGATATGTATAAAACGGTGGGATTTATGAGGCTCAGCCACATTACTGTGAGTGGGTACGAACTCAGACAGTTTGTATCTTGCTGCTCATGGGATTTCTACCGGGGACTTAAAAGGAGCGGGGACAGGGACACCGATAAAGCTCAGGCTTTCCACATACTAAATCATTCTCATCTGACTGCTGCTGTTTATCATTTTAAAGAAAGACCAAGACAAAGCTAAAGGGGGGAGGCAGAAACCCCTGGTCTTTCTTGCCCTCTGCTCTAGGATGGTGTAGGAGTGTGACCCAGCGTCCCTCCTGGTCTGGGGAATCCCTCCCCTCTCCCTTTGATCATCCCGTAACCTGCTAATGCCTCATCACAACCTGTCACTAAAGCCAGGCAAGAAACAGCACTGTCAGCTCTGAAAACATCTTCTAATCACCACCATTTTCCAATTCCCTGTCCAGATGAGACCTGAAATTATTCACCAGACGATAAAGCAGAGTTAGCTCCTGGCCTGACCCTAGTCTCGGGGGACTCACCGGGACGATGGGTTCATGCATCTTGTCTCGAGCGCGATGAGCAGGAGCTTGATCTCTGTTGCTCACACTGTGAGCTCACACCCTTTTTATCTGGCTGTTCCTCATTCTCTCTAGGTCTGACAAGAACGTCCCTCCTGGCTTTGAAACATGTTCTTAAGGGAAGTTTTATCAGGACCTCTGAAAAAGTTCCAGTTTCAGCAAATGACAAAAATTCAAGAAGTTCCTGGCCTGATGTGCTTGCTGTCGCGGCAGCCAGTGTAACGTTGCAAATCCGAAGCGATGATCTTATCACAGAGATAGGACAGTATGGTGGGCTTTAACCTGGCTCACGTGCAATTTTCCAGGCCTTTGCTTTTTCACCTTGGTGACAGCTCAGAGCTGTTTATGAGCAAGCACATGCCCTCAAGTGCAGTTTTGGTAAGTACAAGCAGATAGCAGGCTCCATGGTGACCCATCTGACTCAAGACAGTTTGTCCTTCAGCCCGATGTAACCCCTGGAACTCTTCCTGAATTCACAGCACTCCTAGCCACAAAATAAACAAGATTCCCCTGGTTTAGGCTGTGATGCAGGCCCTCTTGCAGGTGGGTATGGCACCTTGCTGTGTGCAGCAGGCACCGCTCTCCTGATACCACATCCCTCCAGCCACTTCCATTGAAGCACCTCAAACTACCCTACCTTTAAGAAGAGGCACTTGGTGTGGGCAGGCATCTTCTCCAGATTGAGCTTATTCTCCTCAGTCAAGACTTGCTTGTGTTCTGAGCAGACCTTTTCACCCCAAATGTCAGCAGAGACGGGGGCTCAAGCATGGGCACTGCAGTGCCTTTGGGGTGCTGAACTGGCCTGTCTCCTGTTTTCAAGAAGGAATTATTTCTCATAGAAACAGTGGCCAGGACATGTAGACGTGGCGCTTGAGGAGATGGTCTAGTGGGTATGGTAGCGTTGGGTTGATGGTTGGACTGGATGATCTTATAGGCCTTTTCCAACCTTAGTGATTCTGTGATTCCTGAAGCCCAGAGCACCGAGGGGTCAGTGTTTGGGAGTAACCCCATGAACTGTGCCTTACAGAGACACTTGAAAGCCAAATCAACACATAGTAAGAGCTCAGCCCAGGGAGCCTTGGCTTTCTAAGTCATGCTATAGCATCTCACGCTGGCTTCATCCTTTAGATGTCAGTCAGAATGGCGGATTTTAGACCAATTCATTCCTAGCTCACTTGGCTTTAACAAACACAGACTGAACGGCAAGAAACCATCCAGTCAATCCCCTGCTACAGGCTTCTCCTGAAAACTCATCCTAATCTGAAATCTGCCTCACCACAGACTGAGCCCTGTTCTCCTCCTCCACCAGGATCTGTGTGTGGGTCTCTGCTGGTGCCCCCCGGGAGCCAACTGACAGAAATTGGGCAGAATTGTGATGATCATCATGTTATGGACAGCTCTGCTCTGCCTTACTGTGGTAGACTGGGTGTTCTTCTGTAGTCTGAGGATTGCTTTCTCAAGAGACTTTGGCTTCCAGTCATGGAAGGGTCTGAGGAAGGTTGTCCTGCGAACAAACCAGAGAGCCGTCACTGACCCAACCCTCTCGGGGGCCAGAAGACCAAGGAGAGGAAACTCTCTGAGCCCTGTGGCAGGTGTTGGATGCCCAGAGCTGGAGTGGAATCCTCTCCAGCAAAAAGGACGATGTCACCATCCAGCTCGGATGACTGCACCTTTTTAACACCACCAGAAGACATCACCCATGTTGTCCAGCTTTGCCTTCTTCCCTCAAAGCTTAAGAAAGCTCTCTGCCAGCAGCAGGAAATAAAATGTTTGTTAATAAATGAAGGCAGGTAATGTGCCCTCAGGAATGCAATCCTGACATCCATGATTTTAAAAAGTGCCGGAAGAAGAGTATAAAACAGCCACCCCATCGAAGCTCTCACCTGGAGGGAGGTGAGACCTGGACAAACGCACTTTCCAGCCTGAAAACCAGGAAGGGATGGAAGAAGAGCTGCCAAACAGTCAGTGCCCAGGAAACCAGTGTGTGGTCCAGCCTGGCCAGATGTTCTAGGGCATCTTGGGCCAGGAACCTAAAACTGGGCAAGAGGAATCCTTGCCAGAGCAAGGCCACTGAGGTCTCAGAAGACCCGTTTGACCCTCACACATCAGCAGAGCTTTGCAGGCAGCCGGGACAGCAGGCACGGCACAGGATGCCCTTTGCACAGCACTAGCCACAACATCTGGTAAATGTGCAGGACCAAAAGTTTTATTAAAATTTCCACACCCACACTGGTGGCAACTGCTTGTTTCAGAAATGGAACCCTCCTCCTCCCAAGGGGAAGAAAGTAAATCCAGAGAAAGGACAAAGCATGTCATTTGTCAAACCTCAGTCTTTCCCGCAAACTTGCTTCTAGGCTGACACCTAAAACCATTTACTCTTCACTTACCTGGGCTGTTCAGTCACAACCATGTGTCTGGTTATAGAGTTAAGTGCTCTAACCTGCAGGTCAGCAGCTCAGTGTCCTCAGAGGGGCTGCACGTCCAGTGGCTTGGCAGCTTGCTGCTGCCTCGGGCAGCCTGGTGATACTCCAGCAGGCAAGGCAGGACGTCACCACCACCTTCTCCTCCGCTGGCAAGCAGCAGTCACAGTAAATACCATCCTTTTTTCTCTCCTGAGCACTAGCTGCTTCCTCAGAGTCATTCAAAACCAGCCTGCTCCAGGCAAATCTGGATGCACCATCCGCTTCGCCTTTCCCACCAACAGTGTCCTCTGGGCCAGCTTTGTCCCCAGGGAAGGTGCTGCCCTCACTGCCCCGCACCGCAGGGATGAGACCTTCATGCCCCAGGTTTGGGGGCTGCTGTCTTGGGACAGGCATTTCCTAACCTCTCCCCAAAGCCTGGCAAGCGGTACTGTAATCCTGGAGGCAGAGCCACACCTGAGCTCCTCCACCAATGCTGCAGCTTAACTCTGTCCTCACCACGGCACAGTGGCTCTGTGAGGAATCTGCTTGCTCAGCCCCATCTGCCCCCCAGACCATCTCAGCCTTCCCACTTCCACCTCCATCACCCTCTGTGCTTCTACCTGCAGTGCCTGGGGCATCTTTCTCCTGTTTTAACCTCATACAGAGAGTAGGAAACATGAGGGAATGGTGTCCAGAAAGTACCAAAATGGGAAAAAATATCTGCCCTTCCCTATCATTTTTTGCTGACATGATGTTTGGCAAAAGTTCATTCTGGCAAAAGTTCAGTTTTCAAGCAGTTTTTAAGCAAAGTTCATTCCAGTTTTGCAAAAAAGCAAGTTTCCCAGTTTTAGTTTTCACCCATGACCCAGAGCAGCGCTGGCTGATGGAGCTGATCGAACACCCCAACGTGCTCAGCCCCCAACAGCCCTGTGCCTGGGTACAGCCTCAGCAAACTCTCAGGAAGAAGGTGAGATTTGGATTAATACTCACACTTAACACCTTTTTTTGATTTTGTAAACCTAGGCTGGTTGTAACCGAAAGCGAGAAGAAAATGGTTTCCACTGCAGAAATAAATTATGTCCTACTGAGAGGATTTTTTTCCTGCATAAATTGGTGGGAAAAAAATCTCTCGTGTGTTTTTGCCCACAGTGCCCTAACGTGATCCCACACAGTTAGGTCCACAGGTGCTTTTTGTTTCCTATCCCATGCTCAAATCAACCTGTCCCGAGCATCCCAAGTATCTCCAGCAGTCATTTCTTCTCTCAGAAAGCTGAAGTCGAGCAAAACAGGTTCTTCTGCAAGCTCCTGAAGCTGGGGAAGAGAAAAACATGCTGATAAGCATCTCTGGTGGCTTCAGGATAAGTTGATATCTGATCGTTTCCCTAAGACAAAATATTTTGGTTATTTTCTCCCCTGCAATTGTGCATTAAAATGAAAGTTAATGAGGATTAAATACCCTCAGGATGGGGAAATAAACCTTGACTTCTGGCAAGATTTGAGAGGTTTTTTACAAAATAAAGTCATGCGAACAACGGTGTAAACGGTTCAGTGTGAGATTTCCCACAGCCCTTTTTATCTTAAAGCACATTTTATGTGCGAAGACAGAGGAGCATTTGCCTGTCTCCATCCTGTGATGTGACACCACAGAGCCCTGAAGCCACCACATGCCCCATAACAGTGTTAGGAGGATTTAGTGTGACTGGGCTGGAACGAGGGTCTGGCCCTGTCCCGCAGGGCAGGAGTGGGTGCCCCGGCTGGGTGCCGGTGTGCCCAGCCCCAGGGCACCTTCGCCTGCAGATGCTGTGCTCTGTGCCAGGGACAAGACCATTCAGGACATGGGGCAAGTCTGAGTTGTGGTCCCCTCTGTCCTTGATGATACTTTGGGGTGTGCAGAGCTTCTCCACCTCATCCCACAGCAACAGCCTGAGTTTGGGTCATTTCGGGTGCTGAAGACCAGCCCGCTGAATGCTGGAGGAGTGGTAAAGACATACCAGCCCTGCATTCCAAAAGGTGGGTTCTATCACAAGGTAGGAGAGAGAGACACAATAAAAAGAAAAAAATTACCAAGAAGGGAAATGCACAGGGGGCAATGCTAAGACTAGTCAGTGTTATCTGTCACCCCCAGAGGTTACCACTGTGCCCCCCCCCAGGAACCTCCTCCAGTTCGTGGTTCAGTACAGCATCAGGAGATGGAGCAATGGTTGCCAACCCCATCTGCCGGGTACCATCAGCACTCTGCAGCTCCTGACACTTGTGCATCAAGGCAGATGGCAAGAACACTAGGGCAGGATATGAATGACATTAATAAGCATTATTCACCAGCAGACATTAGAAATTACTTATTTTGGCAGGAGAACCCACAGACCTGAGATAACATTTGGAGACCAGACCATAAATTCTGATCAGAAATAAAGGGGAGAGTGACAAGCCCAGGGAGCCACTGCTCCTTATTTCCACAGACACATTCACCACCTATCAAAACAGGATGTGTTGAGCAGGAGTTTGGGTAATAATCCACTTCAAATTCATTCTCCTGCTCTGGTTAGGATTAATTTGCAGCAGCTCTGCCTGAAAATACCAGTCAGCGCCAGCCTGCAGGCCTCCCCTCCAAAACTGGTGGTCACCTGGGTCACTGAGGCTCCCTCAGAGGAACCAGAGGAAGATGCTGGTGCCTGTTTGGCCATGAACAGGGCAAGAAACTGTGTTACAGGTTTCCACACACTAGATGTCAGCAGAAGAATACAAATAAGCGAGCAGTGTCCGGTGCACCAGCCTAGACCTACCAGCCATTTCCACTGGCCACTACAACTAACACTGTGCAGCCTGACGCCAATAGACCTATTTGCTGCAGTAATAACCCTGCTGGGCAGGGGGTGGCAGGACAAGGGCACCCTGAGGAGACCCAGTTCCTCTTAGGCCACCTGCACAAGTTCTGGACAGGGCAAGGGGCAAGCCTAGACCGACCTGTCTGCGTCAGCAAACCCATGACATACTCACAGACCAGCAGAACAGCATCTATTTTGCACGTACATTTTTGGTGATGGGGGGATATGTTGCTGGCCCAGGGTCCAGCTTCTCCAGTACAGCTGATTTAACCAACTGGCACTGCTCCTCTGCTTCCCCTGCAGATGCCCCCGTGAAGCTGGGGATTACAGAACGTGACCTGCCCCTTGCTCCACCGGCAGAAAAACAAAGTACACTGTAAAACACCTTTCTGTATGCCAGGAGAAACGGTCCCATGCTATCAGCTTTTCTATCTTTACAGCTGTAGCCATAAAGTCAAACCGCAGCCCTTGCAGGGGGGGAATTGAATCTGCATGAGGAGTGGCCCCAAGGCTTTACATGCCCTTCCTGAGCTGGGGTCTTATCCTCTCCCAGCAGATTTTACCCACTTTTTGGACAGGATAGAGAGCTGAGAACTTTGAGGTCTGTGCTGGTCTCTTTGTACAAGACCAGAAAAATGGATCACCGAGCCCTGAGAAAACCCATGCCCCTAACATCTGCCCTCACACCCTGCACATTCAGCTGTGTACATTCATTGCTCTCTTCTTGACTTTAGGACACCTACCCGGTGTCCCAGCAGCCTGAAACATCCTTGTGGGGTTCCTAAACCCAGAGGTGGGTTGCAGCCAAGGTGTCCCCTTCAAGGTACACTGGTGCTTTGAGATCCCCAATGCTTTGGGTCATTCAGCTTTCCTTTTAGACTACACTCTTACAGCTAAACCAGCCAAAATTGTATTGCATGTAGGGTAGAGGCAGCCTGTCAAAGACAGAGCACCCCAGCGTCAGATTTGCTCTCCTCCTTTGCTTCAAGCCACATCCATCTCTCTGGAAAACATGAGTTGCTACTCACCCCCAAATTCCTTCTCCTGGCTAATGCCCTGGAGACGAATGGGCTCTCCCACCGATACCTCTCCCAGGCAATCCATCTCCCCTTTCCCAGGGTCTAGGATTTCAGACCCTCCCCATCCCAGCCCAAGGTGTCTCCCCATGCACTGACCCTGCAGGACACAGTTCAAAGCCTCCAACAGGAAAAACAGGAAAAGCCGCCCTGGCTCTCTCCGTTGACATAGTTTCGGTCTAGTTCTTGGTGTCAAAGGAGGTATTCACCTCTGCCTCGGCTTGTGGGCCCTACGCGCTGCCTGGTCCTGCTCAGCAGATGCTAGGAGGCCCCCGAGGGAGGACAAGCACCGGCAGCATGTTCGGGTGAGGCACCGTGTCGGGGAGCTGCCGACGGGTGCCGTAAATCCCTGCTGGAGCAGGTTTGGGGGACACCGATACTCTGCACCGCTTCAGGAGGCAAACTCTGTGTTTTAACTGGGACGTGCAAGGGGAAATATTTCTTCTCATCTCCATGACTCAGCACACCCCAGGCAGGCACCAGAGCCCATTAAGCATCTCCCAACTGCCAAGGTAGCAGCGAGCAAATACCACGGGGCCGTGGGGTGTGAGACGAAACTGTCTGCTGGGTTTACAGCCAGGAGATGGTGACTCAGCCCACGCAGGGCAGCGATATTTGGGAAGCATGGAGCCTTAGTGTCTGCAGCGCCGGGATGGACTCCAGTGCCCTCGTGTTGGCAGTCACGGCAGCATGGGGAGCCCAGGCACTTGGGCACGTCCCTGGCTCGTACAGAACATGGGCCCACCAACACCAGCTTTGGGGTCTGGTGAGGGACAAGGAAAAACCCAAATCCAGGATCCACTCTGCCATGCGAGGTACCACACTGCAGTTAGGCAGAAGTTTGGAAACTCTTCGGGCAAGAGGTCTGTTACCATCCAGAACACCAAGGCCACCCATGTCCACCCAGGTGTCACCTCCTGGCTTCCTTGTCAGCAATTACCATCTACTACTCTCCCCCTGGCCCAGCCCTGGCCTCAGGCCAAGGGGTGGGGAGCAGGTTTCCATTACACAGAGGAGGCTGCATTTCCTGTTGAGCAGGTTCTCTGCTCTGCTTATCCGCAGGGCATTAGCTGGTGCACCCATGATGGAGTGTGGCTGAGCCAAACGAGGGGACCCAGCCTGTCTGTCATTGCTCGGCCATGTGGAAGGGTGACACACTGGCCAAGTCAGGACCTGGAAGAAGGCATGGAGGGCGCAGGTCTGAACTCTCCCATGAGCGTGGGGGACCAGCACAGCACGGTCAACACCATGCCTCCAGTGATAGTATCCCGCTAAATGGTGCCCCAGTGATGAACCACTGATCCTCTGGAGATCACAGGAGCTGTGCCACCCCCACCAGGGACATGGGGGATGAGTTACACCCCCCAGGACCCTGCCAGGCCATAGACTCCCCAATCCAAAGCCTCAGCCTTCACAGGCTGCACTAAACCCCTTATTAACACCCTCACTGAGATCCCAGCCCCACTTCCAGTCCCTCACCTACTTATTTCCTCAAGCTGCTTTGCACATGATTTACATGAAGTGTTTCAGATCTGAACAGCGTGGTCCTGGCTTGCGCTGACGAGCGGGAGATGCATGGGAGCGGGTGCAAGCAGCCCATCTGCGGAGCAGGGCCGCCAGCGCTGCCTTTGAAGAACCTCACTCTGACTTTTGGCTTCTCAAAAATGTGACCACAGAAAAGAATTTTTCTCTCCAGGCCTCATCTGGCAGGGTCCTCACTCTGAGGTCTCAGCTTCCAGCGTAAAAGCAAGATATTCTTCAAGTTCTAACACTGTAGCTTGCAGGGGCAGATACAGCGTGAAGTGGGCACATGCAAAGGTCCCCTCTGGCTCCATCTGCCACCACCCATCTCTCCAGATGGCACCAATCACACCTTCTGAACACTCCAGACGCTTTCCTGACTGCAGTTGCAGAAGATGGTCCAGCTCTCACATGCCTTTTGCATCCGCCAGCTCGCTCCCACATCTTCCCATTCTTCACACTGCCATTTGCTGGGTCTGTCACCAAATCCATCACCATCACTCCTAGATGGAGATTTCCTGTGGGTCCCAGACATCCTATTGTTGGCCTCCTGCTCAGCCTCCCTCTCCGAGCACACGCTGTCCCAGCACTCAACAACATCCGTCCTTCAGAAACCACTTCCACAGAGCATATCCACCTGGGACCTTGTGGCATCCACCGAGCATCGACACAGCCAGCGTGTCTGCAGTGTTTGCAGGTCAGCTGATCTGTCAGCTGCACCAGCGTCATGACCACACTGTGATGCTGCCCAAGTCATGCCCAGACCAACAAGGCTCCTGTCCAAGGATGCGCTCAGCATGTCAGCATTGGAAGCAGCTGGTATTTCCCTCCCAGATGGGGGTTGCCAGCCCACTCAATGCACTGGAGAGATTTTTCCAGGGCTGGTGGGACACAGAACCATGATACATCCCTGAAGCCTAGGTCAGGGAATGCTACATAAATATGCTGTTTCAGACCAACTCAAACACCCTCTTCCAAATCAAAGGAGCTGTGAACAAGCTGGGGACAGCAGGGACATGTTGGTCCCACTCTAGGATCATGCAGGGGAGGGCAGGAGAGGGTCCTGAGCCCCTTCCACCCCCCTGCCTGGCAGGGAAGCATGGAAGGCCCTGCTCAGAGCTGCTGGCGTCAGCAGCTGGAGTGGCACCCATTGTGCCCCTGCTCCTGCCCTGCTCTGGCGGGGAGGTGAGGATCAGAGTGCAGTGCTGGAAACGGAGAAACAGCCCTTTCCCCTTCCTCCCCCAACCACGGGGCAGCGCAGCAGTTGCTTCACGGCTTAATGTGAACCAGCTTTGGTAAATATAATGAAATCATAAAAAGAGGGGAAATCTTAGCACTCCGCCACCAAAAGCGCTGGAGACTCTCACGCGACTGTACTTTCCCCTCAACTAAACTGGCGTGAGCGGTGGATGGACCCAGATTCCCATGGGAACTTGTCCACTTGCTGTTTATCTTGAATGCAATAAAAATTATATTAAAAATAGACTGTGGAGTAGAAACAGCAGAAAAAAATTCGACACTTGATGCTGTTCCTCTCCATTGTCTGAAATCCAATAGCTGAGCTCTGGGAACAGGCATGTCCATGCGATTACAGCTCAGACACTCCCAGACCTTGTCTCAAACAAGAGCTGAGACCAAATTATACTTCTAAAGGGCTGGAACACTTTTGCTAGGTTATGGAAGCAGCAGGTATGGTGTTGCTGTCTCGCCCTGGGACCACAGCCGCTTCACTCAGTTCCCCGCTCATGCAATGGGAAGAACAGATAAAAGTACCAAAAACCACACGGCATTAAGATACCGCAGTAAACAGCAGCCATATAAAAGCCTAAATGCTTCAGGAAAGCTTAGTTTTGTAATATTCAAACACTGCCCAAACTACATAAAAGTGGGAAAGCTGTTGAGAAACGCTGTTTGAGCCCATGTGCCGGGTGGATGGGGCAGTGCCGTGGCTCTGGCCGTGTCCCCAGACAGGCTGAGCTGGGCAATGCAGATGTGTTTTCAGCCTGGCTTGCTGAAGGAGACTTTTGAATTAAAACTAGAGGGAGAAAAAGCAGCAGGCTTGGAAATCACTTCATCAGAGGTGACGAGGGAGCGAGGTGCCAGTTCATCCTTGTACTGAGCCTTGAGTTCCAGTCCAGAGGGAATGTCTCTCTGCAGTTTTGCCAGGCTCCGTCTGGCCAGGCAGCACCTTTGCTGTCACAGCAGTGATTTTTTTTTTCAGTCATCCTTCACTTTTACTCCTTTTTACAAGATTTACTAACACTCCCATAAACAGGTTTTTAATGCAATCCTTTTTCTCTGACACACTGCATGTTAAAGATTAGCAGAGGCTTTTTATTGCAGGTAATAAAGAACTCTGATGTCAAATATTTTAACAAGTCGAGTGCTCCATGGGAAAAGCCCAAGGGGCTTCAAGCACATTTCTGCACTGCAGCCTCTCTCAGGGAGAGGGGGATGAGATAGGGAGATTTCTGGGAAAATATCTCCGATTTTATCTATTTTTTGGAAATGAAGAACAAAACCACAGTGACTCTGACCGCATTGGCCATTCGTGCTGCTGAACTCAGGAGCAGTTACCTGCCATGCTTCCCAGCAAGGTATTTCCCGGTTTTGACGTAGAGCTAGCTGTTCCCCCCAGTATCTTAATGGATTTGTTCAATGAAGACACTGTGTTTTAAGAAAGAGTGAATTTAGGTTTGTGTTTTGGGAGCTGCAGTTTATTCTCCCCAGTGTATCCCAGACCTGCCCACAGCCAAGCGGGAGCAAGCAGTGGGTCGATGCAACGAGCACCACAGGGATGAGTGGTGGAGGGGGGTTTCTTTGCCATGCCGTGCTGCTGGCTGGAGGCACCACATCCCTCTGCTACTGTTTGGTCGGAGCATGTCGGGGTCTAACTGGGGACAACTGGTCTTGGCAGCCCTGCCTGCTGCTCTCCACAGCCTTGACTTGTCCCTGTTTTGCCCGCCTGTTTGTACGCCCAGGTCCCTAATGGTACCATGTGGGGAGCAGCACTCACACAGCATCCACCACCCGGCCCCAGCACAGGAGAGGAAACAGGGTGCTGAACATCATGTTGGACTTGCAGAGGAGAAAAGAGGGTGGCTGCCATCCCAAATGTGTTCAGGGACAGGCACGCTGTCTCTGTGGGTGATTAGGTTTCCACGCCTCGGCTTGATTTCAGAGCAGGGCTGCAGCCTGAGAAACCGTGAGGGAACACACGCACACGAAAGCAGCCCACGCCGTCAGCAGAGCAGCTGCCAAAATTATTGCTGCCCACGGATTGAAGGAAAAGAGACTTGTGCAGTTCCCCAGGAGCCCAAACCGTTTTTCCCATTCCCCTTCCCCTCTCTTCCCACACAGAGCCGCCCCCTCGGCCAAGGCAGAGCAATGTGCTCCCCCAGGCTGGCCCAGGAAAGGTTTGCACCGCTGACCTGCGGCTCCTCTCGCGCACGGGGGAAGGAATCGTGCGGAGCAGAATATATACATTTGCAAGCAAGCAATGCTCCTGCTGATACTGCCTGCAAAGCCAGGCCAGCCTCGGGCTGCAGGATGGACTTGAAGACCCACAGAAGCAACGCTGCATGTGAACACCCCACCACCGAGCCCTGAGGCCCCCCGTGCCTTCCCTCCTCCTGCAAACCCCACTGAAATGAGCAGAGCAGTGTCTTCACTTTCCCATGACCGGATTCCCCTGAAAACAGCAGAAAATACATATGTTGACAGTAATTAATCTGACAAAGAGTCAGGAGACACTGATTAAATGCCTCATATCACTGGGGATCATGGATAATTGCAAAGATAGACTCCTTTACAAAGTTGGCAGTCAGTCTCCGTGCGCATTTAGAAGAGATCAAGGGAGAGATAGCCACGTTCGTACCTTGGGGTTCACCACGGTCTCACAGCAGTGACTCCCTGCCACTGCTGGAGCACACACAAACATGCACGCACCTCGTGTTTCATTGGCAGGGCACCTCGTCCTCTGGGATGTCAGGCAGATGTGCCTGACTGCTTTGGGCAGCTGCCCTGGCAGAGAATGGGCACGTAGGCACACTCCTGGGAAGGGGAAAGGCTTTTCCAAATGCTCTTAGCACTGGCTTGTCTCTGGTCCCAGTGAGCTGAATGATCAGAGTGGGACAGAGGAGTTATTTGGCTACTGACCCCTTACAGCAAAGGTCCCCCAGGGCCCAGGTCCCTCTCACTCCAATTCCCTGTCTGTGTCCCTGAGGGTCTTCCTGCTCAGTGGATGGGAGCACCTTCCTAAGGCCTCTGGAGAGTTGTTTATCTCCTTCCACTAATACCATACACTAGATTAGATTAGATTAGATTAGATAGATAGATAGATAGATAGATAGATAGATAGATAGATAGATAGATAGATAGATAGATAGATAGATAGATAGTAAAAATGCAGTCACAGCCCAGCATTGCTGCAGCCACGTTTCTTTGGGAATAAGTCAGCAGCCACCTGTTCCTCAGCCATCCAAGTCCTGCATCACAGGTCTCTACAGATGGCTCTGATTAAGCTGATTTCTCCCAGTACCTAAATGGTAGTGAAAACACTTGGAAGCTGTATTATGTGACACCTTCCATTAAGCCCTCAGCACCTGCCCCAAGCCAATCTGAGGGACCATAGAAAAACCATGTTGTGATAGCAGAGCAATGCTTCCTGCTTTCCACGTTGCCGCAAGGAGGAGATGCTCTGAAGGTGGACACTGAAGACTCGGGCTGATTGGCCATCCCAGAGCAGCACGATCTTGGAAATGGAGGAAACTGTCCTTGAAGAAGAGCAGACCATAGATGAAGCGTTTGTGTAATGAATGTGAGCAGAATAAAACAATCAACCCTCAAAAGAGCTGAAAATTGGAAAGCTTTGTCAGGAAAAAGGTTTTCCAGCAGCATGAGGGAGTTGTATTCTGGAAGGCCAACAAAAGCCAGGACAGGAAGGCAGAAACAGGATCACAGTGTGCTGTCGGAGCGCATGGCAAAGCCCAGGGTGGTCAAAGGAGCCACAGCTGGAGCCCAGCACCATCACTGCACACCGCAAAGATCTCACTCCTTGTCTGCAATACAAAGTGCCCGAGACACCCGTCTTCACATCTTGGGTTCAGCCATCGCTGAGCTGCCGGGTTCATGCACAAGGGAAAGGTTATCCGTGGGGAATGCACCTGCGCCTTCCTGCAGGACCTCCAGCCCTGTGCCACAGATACAGCACCACCAGCCCACCTCAGCAGATGGCCCTGCATCACACTGCAGAAGCCATAGCAATCAGTGGGACAGCTCACGCAGTTGAAAAGGACCCGTCCTCTCCAGATGAGCAAAGCATCGCTCCTGTTTCTTGTTGCTGGGCAAAGGCAGCGTTTCCACCTTTGGTTCAAACCTGCTAAAATAACCTCAAGAGCCATCTTCCAGTTCCCAGCACCACTCACCAAAATGGATCTTGCTGGTCATTGGTAAACTCTTGCTAAACTTATCAGAGGAAAAAATGCCTTCCAGATGGGCCTGGAAAATGCGGGCTTTGGAATTTGAGCACTTCTTGCACGCACACGAAATTGTAGAATAGATCTAGACAGTGCCATACTGCACAGAGCTGTCCTCAGCCCAGAGCCCCAGTATTGAGGTTTGGGCAATTTTTGTTAACTAAAGTGGCTTTGAGGATCCAGTATCATCCAGTCTCCCACTGGTGCTACACAGGGACATTTTTATTTCCTTGGAATAAAACTAGTGGCCAGATTTTTAATTGCCAGCAGATGGCAAGAGGCACAGTACATGAGCTTCCCACACAATATAACTTATTGCACTTGAAGTAATTGGAACCAAACGAGTTTGCACTTAGTGATGGTCCCCACAGCAGTCCAGTGCTTCCAGTTTGCCACCGCCTCTGCAGCCGCGGAGCTCTGGGGTCTGTCAGCACACACCAGCTACTGAGGACAGCCCTCTCCATGTCCTGTGAGATAATGTATACTATGTATGTCAGCTATCATGACTACAGCGTAAATATATTCTCCCTAAGATTTAAGGTAACAAAAAATCCCAAAAGACATGCTAGGGGGAAGAATCCAGACTCTGGACCCACTTCATCTTAGCAAAGCACTCAAGTACATACTGAATTTCGCCATGTTCCTAATCCTCCGCTAAGCAGAGGGGCTGCAGCATGTACTGTCTGTCATTGAGCTGGCGTTCCACTTTTCACCGTATTTGATGGTTCGGTGCATTCCCAGGTTCAGGAGGGTGTGTGGTGCTTGAGCCATCACTAGCAGTTACTGGAACAAAATCCAGGCTCAGCTGCCCACCTGAGATTTAGTAGATATTCTGCTTTTAGCTGCCAGTACAACTTACTTTCTTATCATTTTTTCTGGTAGCAGTAGATGTATGAAATAGATAGTAACACATCCACAACGGCACATTATCCATTCAGGATAATCCATACAGACTTTGCAGCCAGTATCCATAATCCCACAACCCATCCCCAGGTCCTGCATCATCACCGCTTTGGCTGCCTCTCTGGGATGCCTTTCCTTTTTCCTCTTAAACATGAAAAGCTGAACTTGGAAGGGTTGTGCTTTAGCTGTGCAATCATTAGGGTTTCCTGAGGCTAAACAGGCCGTGACAGCAAAAGCAGAGATGTGTCTCTGAACAAACCAGCCTGGGCTGCGGCTCACCCCTGAGCAGGGTTGGCTTGGGTTTCGGGATGACTTCTTACACCGCAGCTCTCAATTCCTCTTAATCAGCACAGGGATAAGCTGACCTCACTGCAAACACAGTCAGTGCCATTTGGATTTCAGAATTATTAAGGGCATCTGCTGTTTGGCACCAACTGGAGCAATCTATCGATTTTCTTTGCTCAGAGCTGCCAGGATTTCTCTCCCTTTCAGATCTTTGTCTGCAAAAGGCAGAAATTGCCCAGTCGATGCATCCAAAAGGAAAACTTCAGAAGAAAAGGCTGAGCAGAGCTCAGAGGTGCTAGTTGGTCCTCTGTCCCCAGTGTCCAAGGCTGCCAGAAAAGTGCACCCAACTCCCCAGGACACTGGGAAATGCATTCCTGTCCAATCCGCGATTTCTCCCACCAACATCCCAAACACAGGAGGAGTATCTGATCTAAAGCAGAAACAAATAAAAGAACCGCAGAGACTTTTCTGAGTGTTACATTTGTACACCAGAATGTTTGTAAGGACTTTGATGCCATTTTATTTCCTAAATATTTTATTAAAACGTCGCCCTGAATATTACCATGTCACTGAGAGTGAGCAGGAGGTGAAATCCCTTCCTTTGCACATGCATCTTCCCCTCTTCAATGATGCCTTTCGAGAACAAGTGGTACCCAGCCTGCCTTAGTCTTCCCTGGCCCCACGTCCCTGTGCCAGCAGGAGCCAGCCCATGACACATGGCAGGGGACCACCGTCCCCCTTTCACTGGGCAACCAGAGAAATGGTCTTCCTGGCACAACCTCCTGGTCACATTCACGCCCAGAGACGTGAGCTCCCTGGGGAGAAATTTAGACTTGTGCTACCACCTGCTTCACCAGCATCACAAGGAGCCAGAAAGCATAGTGTGTGCTTGGGTGTGACAATGTGAGCACCTGCCTCACCGGGAAGGAGCCCGGTCAGCAGCACCCAGGTCCAATTCTGGTCATTATCCCCCCCATTTAAATCACAGGCTAATTTGTGCTGCAGGACAATCAGACAATGGGACTTTAAAGCTGCCTAGAGGGCAGAGCAAACCTCCCTGCTAGGCTGGGCTTTCTGAGGCTTTATTGTCTTCTCTTCCCCCTTCTTCCTACCTCCTCACCCCTCCATTCTGGTGCTTTATTGCTTTGGGCATGGGCCAGGTCTCCTGTTCCCATAGGGCTTTCCCCCCTTGAAGTTTTCTCTCCCCGAGTGCTGAGATGGAGAGATCAACCGAACTGAAAAATCAATGAAACCTGGAGGTCAGTGCTGTGCTCCAGGGAGCCAGGTCTCTCCAAGGGAGGGCTGGGGTCCAGCCACCACAGCTGGGAACCTGCAAAACCTGATGGCTGCAATTCCCAGAGGCATCTCCAAACCGATTTCTCTGTAGGGAGCACTGGTGCAGCCGCTGCCCTGTTTCCATCACCCTAACTCAACCCCTCTGCCCGCAAAGGAGGGACCATCCACCCGCCTGCAGCAGCACCATCCCATTCCACCTCAAGGAACCAGCTCCACACGTGACACTGCTGCCATCGCTTTGCAGGGCTCTGATTGCAGCCGGGGCAAACCAGGAGACCAGAAGCAGTATAAAACCAGCACGGAAAAGCCATCAGGACCTGTCTGCCTCTGCCCAGCATCTGGCCACCATCCCAGCGTGCTGGGATTTTCTGTTCCCTTCACACAGGGGAAAGGAAGCAAGAGTGAACCAGCTTTATCCAGGAACACCACACATGCCTGGCAACCTCTCAGCAAGGCACGAAGGTTTTGCTGCTCCTGTTCTTTTTAAAAATACACTGAAAAGCAGAAACCTGAGAACTCGCCCAACAACGTGCAGGGTTTGCTGGGGTCTGGGGCAGCGGACCTGCCATCGCACTCCCGGCCCTCCAACAATACTTTCTCCTCCAAGACCCAGCACAGGAAGAAGGAAAACAAACTCCAACACATCATTAGAGACCCAACACCAATCTGTGCTGGGCACAAAGCAGCTTCCTCTCTGCGTATGGACTTCACAGCGTCTTGCAAAGGTCCCCCCTGAAATCAGAGTGAACTGCTTCTCCCCACAGCCAGATCTGCTCTTGGTCCCACCTTGGCCGTGGTCAAGTGGGATGGCACAAGGATCACAGGGTCTGTGCAACTCAGCAGTTCCCAACACCTCTGTCCATAAACTGCAGCCGCATGAAATTTCCCCAGAAAGCTCTTTTCCAGGCTGGCCAGTAGATGGGGATGGAAGAGCAGCCAAGGTCTGATCCACGGGCGACTGTGTCCCTCCAGCCTGGCTGTGTCCTGATGTCTGTCAGGGCTCTGGTGGCACCGGGTGCTGTGCTGTCCGTGCTTGGAGCAGGCAGAGAGTCATGGGGGATGTGAGACTGGGAAACAGGGAAAACACCCGAGGGATTAAGTCTGTTCCAAGGGCAGCAAGTGTAAGTGATAAACCCTAAAACAACTCCATCTAAAACAAGTTGTCCCTGGGGTCTGCCTGTCCCCCGATAGTCCAGGACAGGGAGACCTGTCCTCACCATGGATGTCCCTGCTGCTTGCTGGGGAGGTCGAAGGGGACCAGAAAGCAGGTCCAAGACTTCATCCTCCCTGCAGCACTACTACATCATGAAACTGTCTGGCCAAGTATGGCTCCTTATGGGAAAGAGAGCCCAAAGAGCCCATCACATGACCCGCTTGCCTGTACCTGCATCCTGTAACCCCCCAGGGTGCACCCAACACTCCCCTTCCAGAGCTGCTCTTCTTCAGCCAAGATGTTGCATGGGGGAGAGGTAATTTGGAAACCCCAGAAACAGCCTGGAGGGCCAGAGAAAATGCCCTCAGCTCAGGCAGCTCTGCCAGGCTCAGCTCTGCCCCACTGATGGCAGCCAGCTGTGCTGAATCCCCACCAGCTCCTCTCCTTTGGGATTTGCTCAGCAGATGAAGGCGGCCAGCTGCTGGGACGGGCAATAGGAAACACCAGGAGATTCCCTGGCAGAACAAAGGGACGTTTGGGTTTCTGCAGGGTGCTGGTGTCTTCTGACCCAGTGCCGGTGCACAAGGCTTCCCCCACCAGGAACCAGGCAGCCGTCTCCAAGCAAACCCTGAAGCTGCCTGCTTTCACACTCCAAAATAAAGAAACAGGAACGAACAATGAATGACACTCAGTGCCCTGCCCCGAGCTTTGCCGTGTCAGGAGCCGTCATTATGTAGATGGGTAATTATACCATTAATTACTGACCATAAAGCTCTAAAGAAAACAGACCTGAAATGAATATAGCGCTGGTGCAAAGTCCTAAGAGATAACTCTTTGGCTGCTAAGGTAATGTAGACCGAGCTGCATTTTTTAAACCAAAATTGAATTTGCAATTAGCTCTCCTTGTTGCCTAAGTCCAACAAAAGACCTTCCTGCATTTAATACCAAGAAGGGATGTCTCTGAGCTGCCATCAAATGACAGAGGCTTACAAAAAGCCAACTGGAGCAGAGCGGAGGGACCAGAATCCCAAATGTCTCTTTGGGCTGAGCGAGGCTCTTGTTTGAGTTTGGATTTGCCGCACACTCAATGTACATCTCCGAGCAAGCCACTTAATCTGACCCTGGCCCAAAGTTTAGCTGTCTGTCAAATGTTAGAAAAGGGCTTTGTCTCCCTTACAAGGACTCGGAGGTTTAATTACCGGCTCTGCCAAGATGCCCTTAGGTGGAAGCTGCAATGCAAATGCAAAGTATCATTATTAGAGCTTAGCAAATAACTCAAATGTTTTTCTGCAGCAACTGCCTCGAAAAGAAATTAGATTCCTTTCTGGTGTGTTTGGGCATCTTTCCAGGCTCTCTTGTTGTGACACTCGCGAGTGAGCGGAGAATTAAGAATATGAAGATAATTCACCAAAAGTCAATGCCCAGCTCCTAAACCTGAGCCTTCGCTCCTGCCACAGCTCTTCTCCATATGCCCGAACCCAGCATGAAGAAAGGCACATGGTGGGGTTGCACTCAGGCAGGGGCATCCCTCAAGGCCAGGCTGGATGAGGTTTTGAGCAACCTGGTCTAGTGGAGGGTGTCCCTGCCCATGGCAGGGGGGTTGGAACTGGGTGATCTTTAAGGTCCCTTCCAACCCAACCCATTCTATGTTCGGCAGCCTGCGGATGGATCCAGCCCATCCAAACAGGCCAGGGTCCCTTGGGGACGTGCAGCCATCAGCCATGGGGTCCCCACATGGGTCCAATGGGGATCCCCCAGGACAGCCCCCACCCCGGCAGTTGCAGAGCCTTACTGAACAAGATGGGCAGCAAATAAAACAGAGAAGAGGGAGAGGGGTTTTGCTGAAAACACTTTCACAGGCAGCCACACATCCCAATCGCTCATGCTATGCAAATCCCAATGATTTAAAGCCATTTCACACTCGCCTCTGAAAAGTCTGGGATGAACATTTGCATCATAAATTCTTCGGGATGGCTATTCTCTGGGGTTGAGCAGTTGCCATAAAGCTCCAAGAGTTTATGAGGATCTGACAAAACCGCCCGGCTCCCGCTGTAACCACTCGGTATCTTCCTCAGCACCGCGTGCCGACGGCAGCTGCCCCAGCCCCATCCCAGGGATGCGCGGGAACATCACCACAGCCCTGACCTCCCCAAGTCCTGCGTGAGTGGGAACAGTGAGGAGGAATATTTTCAATTAGCTTTACAGAAAACATTTGCCTGAAACTGGATGCTGTGTGAAACTCCTGAACTCTCCTTTTGCTTTCGGAGCTGGGGGCGAGGGAAGGGGTGGGGGGGAAATTGGAAGAACTTTTTATTTTTTCAGATCCGAGCTGCACGGCTTCGGAGCACGTGTGGTTTGGCCGGCCAGAGCCACAGTGTGATTCAGAAGCCAGCAGCTCCCACTGCACACCACACCCAGGCTGCTCCGTGGGACCGGACCCAGGACCCGAAAGCAGAGTGCCGGGGTGCCAGCGCAGGAGCCGGCCCGCAGGCCAGGAGCCTTGGGCTCAGCCCACGCAATGCCTGCATGTCACGTGTGGGCCACCACCACAGTGCACGTTACCTGCCGGTGCTGGGATGTAGATGCAGGCAAACAGTGTAACAGGAGGAGGAGAGCCTCCTGCACCCTGGCACCTTCTGGTTTCCCCGAGGCTGAACCTGCCAGAGCCCAGCAGCACCCCAAAGCCCAGATCCTTCCCCAGGGGTCTGATGAACACATCCTTGGTGCAAGTGAGTCAGATCACCCCGACAACCCCAGTCTTGTGTCAGCATGTCCGGACAAGGATGCCCTGCCCGCCACGAAGGCACACACCACAGCTCTCCTGTGCCCGGTTACCAGCAAGCCCCATAACGCGATTTATTCCATTCCATTAACTTCCCCTTCCCTCTGTGGCTGATTTCTGCACCAAGTCAGGGCTCCACAGCTTCTCCAGCCTGCTGAGCTGGCAGCACAGCCTTTTGTTTCCGCGCTTGCCCTTCCCTTTGCAGAGCGCAGCCCGATTTGCTTCAGTTCCCCCAAAAGGCGCCAGCAGCAGCGAGCAGCCCCGGCCCCGAGCAGCGTTGCTAAGACCAGCCAGGGCTGCATGACAGCAAGACTGAGCGCCTGTCCCACTGTGAACTCCTTTGAGGTTGGCTTGTTTGTGGGTTTGGGGTGTTTGGGTTTTTTTTTTTTAAACACCAGCAATTAGGAAAATAGAAAGAGCTTTTATTTAATTAGTTTTTCCTCCTTTGGCTTTCCTCCCCAGGTGCTACCCTGCAAAGGTGTTTCAGCTCTGCGGGCTCTGAAGTGTTCGCAGCCTCCATCGCAGAGCAGAATCTGCTGGGGAGAGATAACGACAGGCGTTCTTCATCTTCAGCTGACAACTGCCTGCATCATTTGGGACTACTTGGGTGTGATTTTTCAGCAGAACCGAGCTTCTACCCTCTTGCTAAGAGCTCCGCACACCACTTTTCTCTTTGGTGTTCCCAATGCATGTCTGGCCCTCTGCCTGCAGATGTCTCGATGCCTGTGTGGCCCACGCCTGCGCTCCCAGCTGAGCCACAGCCTTTACAAATCCCTCATGGCCTAGGCACATGGTTTCTAAAACGATGTATCTGCTATGCAGACTGCGATGATGTGAAAAAGTAACAGCATTTATAATTAAAGAAACCCGCTGCAAATTAGTTAACAGCACAAGCTCGCACCAAGGCCAAAGCTATTAACAGTTTGAGGCCATTCAGCCAAGCCACATTCAAGCCATGAGAAGTCAAAAAAATAAAGTTAATAAAATACCCTTGAAATGAAACACAGGTCATGTACTTGATCTGCATATATATATAAAAGCCTAGCCTAACCCAGCCAAACTTTCCAGAAAAAAGATCTTGCTGGTCTTTGATCCTGCCTTCCTTGGGGAATATCAGTTTGCCTTCAGCAAATTTGGATGACATTAAAATTCACCTTAAAAGGAGCGAGATCCGCACTGGGCAGGGAAGCGAGCAGGAGCCTCCTCTGCGAAGCCGCCCGATGCTAACCGCGCACAGCCTGTGCCACGGGAGAGCTTCTGGGCACGCTTGCAGCACTTGCAGGGCAGCCAGCCTTGACACCCTCAGAAGCCTCTTGGCTGAGGTCTGGGCGATCACAGCACCTGCAAACCAGAGTGAAAATCCATGACCAGATGTCAGAAGCCCAGGGTTCCTTTGCCCCCCAGGGTCCAGCTCCATCTGCTGGAGTCCAGCCTAGAGCCTCACGACAAAACACGAGACCTTCTCGTGGAAACTTCTCCAGGTTTTTGCACAAATCCTGTCTCCCACCTTAACTTTAGGGAATCCCCCTTGCATCAGCAAGAGGGGGAGTGAGGAGCATCCTTGGGGTTTCACTCCAGGATTGATGCTGCAGGGGGAAGGCAGCCATCTCCTGGATCAGATTATCCCCCACTGCTGCCAAAACCCTGCTCACGCAATGCCACAATGCTCTTGGCAGCCTCCAGGCATCCTGGCTTGTGCCTCCTCCCTTGAGAGCCCTGGGGGGTGGCATGAGCTGCAAACCCCCTCCATGGCGGAGCACCTGGGTAGCTATAAACACCAGAAGTTGTCAGCAAGCTTCCTCCCAGCAAAGCGAGGGATTTGGCAGGGTGGGTGTGAAAGAGCGTGTCGCAGGCAGGGAGATTAAGGGTTTCACACGGGCTGAGGATTTGGGGGCAGGAAAAGTGTCCGAGTTGTCAGGGCTTGGAAGTGTAAGATGCTCCCCTGCATTACCAGGGGCTGAGAGTTGCTCTGTGTTTGCAGATACAAAAACTTGTGCAAACACAAGGGAAACCACAGATATTATCCACCCAAAAGATTGCCCAGGAAGTGTCTCTGGAGATTATCATCTTGCCTACAGGGTAGTAGAAAAACATAATTTCATGCCAACAGGACCGGTGGTCTCAGTGTGTTGAGGTCAAGCAGGGGGAATGAAGATGGAAGAACAATCAAGATGATAGAAAACAATAGTTACAATAAAACTGCTTGTCGAGACCGGGTCCTGCGTTGGGTGGCTTAAACGCCTCCTCTTCTTTCTGATCAGGATCAGCAAACACCATTGCTGTAGAGCTCCTCGAGAACCCAAAGCAGCAGCGCCAAGCCCCCGCTCAGCTCCCCAGTTTGGCCAGTGCACATCACCAGTCCACAGCTGGTGTGACATCACCGCCTGCTTGCCGCTGCTGCCAGCCCGAGCAGCGGCCCCTGCTCTGACCCTCCCGCCCTGCATTTCCTACAAGAGCCAAGTCACACACACTGGGTGACAACCGACTGCCAAACAACATCGCAAGGGACATCTCACTGCCTCAAAGTCCTGCAGGTAAGGTCTGTTGGCAGGACTCAGGCTCTGCCTCTCCTCCTGACTTTGAAATCCCTCCCAGTCACCCCGTGTCCCTGTGTGAGTCAGTGCCCACACGTACGATGATGAAAGCAATCCTTCATCCCTCTGGCGAGTGCCTTTGTGCTCTGGAGACAGTGGACTGCGTGTTGTCACCACACAAATATGCAAGTTTCTCGCTCTCTTGGCTGCAAAAAGAACATAAATGAGCAAACACCACTGAGGCTCAGAAATCAGAAGGTAAATCCAAGGCGATGGGTGCACACACATTCGCCAGCCGGCACGCACAGCAGCCCGGACTTGTGCTTGCAGGCAGGAGGGTATCCATGGGCTTTTTCAATTCTTGCTAGCAGTACAGCAGTCCGGTCCAAACCTCTGCTCTGCTCTCTGATCTTTTCCATCCTCTCTTGTCCTCCTTCATTCCCCATTTTAATATAGCATCCATTTTAATGTATTAAAGCATGAACTTTAAACTCCCCCCACGTGCAATCTAACCCACACCCATCCCTCAGTCCCTGCTCAGGCCCGGGGCTGCTGCACTGCAGAACACAACATCAGCCCCAGCTCTACTCGCCGGGGAGAGAGGAGTAATGGCCCTGCAAAGAGGGAATCAGACTTCCCAAACCTGGCTGAAGACAGTGCTGATCCAGAGCCCCTGGGGCAGGAAGGAGTTTGGGGTTGTGAAACCACTCACAGCAAGGCTTAGGGCAGCAAGCACCAGTGCCAGCTGGCAGCAAGGGACCTGCCAGGAAGAGCCAGGCTCCAGCTGGGACCTTGGCAGGCCAGGGCAGCCATCTGGGGATGCTGGGACACTGCAGCCACCTCCTCATCACCAGGCATGATGGCACAGGTACTGGGGTGCTTGAAGGGCATTGCAAGGACAAGGAAGACCAGCAGCAGGCTGCAGCTCAGCTTTGCTGCCCAGCACACTGAGAGAACAAGGTCATGCGCACGGGGACACTTCTCCACCCAAAGCAGGGCTCTAGTCCTGGTTTTATGGCCGCAGCAGTAGGCTAGAAAGAAAGCAGGGATTTGCCTGTAGTTACACAAGAAGTTTGTGGAGCGGAAACGAGCCCGGATTTTCCAAGTCCTCAATAAGCCTCCCAATAATGGGATGCACAGTGCTTCCTCCACAGGCCAAAGAGATGCTCGGGGGCGGGAAGTGCCAGGTCTCTCCCTCCAGGGTAAGGGAAATTCTGGAGGAGATGAATGCCTCCCCCTGCTTTCCCACCTCTCCTCCCGGAGCACAGGGAGCTGTGGGCAGGGGGCTGCCCCACTGCACCCCCAGGACCCCGCAAAGCCCCATCCTGAGTCACAGAACACTCCAGCCCAGCACATTATATTGGGATGAATCATTTGCTGACCTCTGCCTTCCGCAGTGTTCGGTTTCTAATTTTATGGGCTGTATCAACGGAGTTATTGAATCCAGATGTCTGCAAAACGCAACTGCAGCACAGAGCAACCCACAAGGAAAGGAGCTGGTGGTGAGTACCAGGGCACATGGTTCATTTTTCCTAATCAAGCCCTGGCTTAGGAGGGAGAGGAAGGCATCTCATCTCCCTTGGCTGCCTGTGGCTCTGCAAGAGCCAGTGGGAAGCTGTGATTTCCGCAGGCCACTTCTCTCAAGAACTGCTCCTTGCACTCCCTTTTTCTGAAAACATCTTCCCCCCAAAAGGCAGAGGCTGCACAGTTGCATCAGGCTCAGACAGGTCCCACCTGGGGAAGCTTTGGGAGATGCTGCAGAAATGCCTGTCCTGCACAGCCTCAGTGTCTTGATGGGGACACCAGCGCTGCCCTGGGAAGAGCACAGGACCAGAGCAGAGCTTCAGCTTTCCCAAACCAACCTCTCCAGCATGGATCAGTCATGGCACGAGCTGGCTAGTGGCAGCAACACCTGACAGCCACCTGCAAAGGGCATCTGGTTTGCATAAAGCACAGCTGGTTCCGAAACAACAGGAGTGCATTTGTCCCGGCAAGGCAAGGAGCAAAGGGAAAAAAAGAAGATAAGAAAAGATGTCCAAACCTCGACTAAACTTCAAATAGAACCCTGCTGTGTGACCTGCCTGCGATGGGGCCATCCCTTCGCGATAGGTAACCCATGGCATTGCCCCTGCCACAGGGGTGATTCCTGAGCATCGACACAACTCAGGACCAGAGGCCCCAGCATGTGCAAAGGTTTGGGGTATTTGTTTTATTTGTTATTTTGGTTGGGGTTTATTTTAAAGGCCTGCAGTCCTGACATGGCAAATCTGACCTGAGTCTCTCTGAGCTGCGCATTCCCAAGAGCTGCATACAGTTGACAATTCCCCAGAGAGATGCTGCCCAGTCCCCTCCACCACTGACAGCTTTCTGTGGCAGCGCAGACCCTGATGAGAAGGAGCCTGGTTGTGTGCAGGACCTACACTAACAGCAACAGAGCGCGACACAAATAACTGCACTTTCTGCTCAGCTCTGTTGCACAGAGACCCCAAACAAATTGTTCACTTCTAGGCTTTAATTTACCTGATATCTTGCAGTGACATATCTCCACCTTTACAAAAAACCAGACCTGCAGGTGGGACGTTTCTAGTGGTGGCTTCTTTCATGCTAGATGGAAAAAAACCTGCTTGCTTCTTGCTAACCAAAAATGACTGCAAACCGTGGTCAGGAAATGAAAAATTTGGCCATCCTGTCCACACGTTGGCCTCCAGGCCTCCTGAATACGCCCCAAGAGACCATCTGCCTTCTGCAGAGAGGCCAGCACTGGTCCCCTGCACCTCTGCACCGCTCACGAGAGGTGGAAGATACACCAGTGCTTCAAGCTGAGCTTCTCCCTGGCAGTGCTAGGGTGGCAGTGGGGGATTTCGCTGCGCCCACCTTCTTCGCTACTGCTGCAGACACTGCCACGTCCCAGACAGCACACTCAAACCAAGCAGAGGCCTGGCTGGTAAAGACCCTTTTTGCTCTCCCGTTTTCCCTGCAGCTTCCACGTCTCACTGCTCAGGACAGATGGAAGTTGTGCAGAGGCACAGAGATCCAGGAACACATATGGCTTCGCATTTTCTACCTTGTCACCTTGGAAAGAGCAAAATATAATATACAAAACAGAGGGAGACTGTAATAAAGAAGCTGACCGCACTCGTATTCCAGCTCACATGGCTGTGCCTGTGCCGAGTCCTTCCTGCCCTCAGCTGCTCTTAGGGCTGCTCCTGCCCTGCAATAATACTCTGCTGTCTCTAACCCAGAAAGGAGCCTGTTATGACAGTCAGTGAATCTGGGCTGATATTTCTCTTGTGCACAAGCCACACACGCGTGCTTTGAGAAAGCTCAGAAGACCTGCAGAGATGAGTTTAACGTACGGACGTCTTGGTGCCAAGTTTCAGCCCACTGTGAATCACAACAGCTGACTTAAAACACCCCCCTTTAAAGACAGGGTTTATGGGGAGGGAATCCCTGCCAGAACCAGAAACTATAGCAACTGCTGTAATAAAATGGCATTTCAGTGTAAAGCTGTTTTTACAGCATATTGCCACGTTCGTGGCATAGCATTTTCCAGCGTTTTTCAGATGTCTGCTGTCAGAAGACTTAGCTGGATTAGTTTCTTAGTAGTTAAAGAGGGAAGGATCATACTGGGTTGTCAAATACACCCCTTTCCTTGCAATGGGAAAAATGATATTCTAAGAGGTGATTCATCAGGTACTGAATTCGTATAACACTTGATCTTCACCGACTGAGAGGCTAGGATTGCCTCAGGGCCCAAACCCGGTCACACTGAAGTCAGTATGACTTCTGCAATTGGCTTCAGTAAAGCAACTATGAACCAACCCATGATGAGACTTGCCTGAAGCCTAGAAACCCATATTGACACCACTCACATTATAAACAGCACAGTGTTATGATCTATGATAGATTAAGCTTTATCTCAGCTGAGCTGAAGCTGATGCAAATTTTGCCGCTCCTTTGAATAGAGCTAAAATTTCAGCCGTAGCCATCAGGCTTAATTTTGGGGCGGCACCATTTCTTCCTGTCCTTCCAGTCCAGTGCTTGCCTCTTACACAGTTCTTTGGCCTTTTCTGTCATAGGAAAATTTATTTCAATATTAATGAGGGTGGAAAAGACAATCCTGTGAGCAGAAGTCAAGTTTTACTGGTATCTAAAATTAAGATTCTATCAGTGGACAGATAAATTCGTCCTGCCTCACCGCTGACAGTACGACGGGGAAGGAATTTATTTTTTTTTAAACCAAATTCTGTTTCAAAGAGATGCTGATACCAGATCCAGTGCTACATTAAGCTACTGTTCAGAGAATTCATTTCTTCTAACTCAGTGCAAGGGATCCTGGCACCTCCATTAATATGTTCTGGCTGGTAATGTCAAGACACCTCAAATAGTATCAGTTGGCTCCCCCATACATCAAGTCCCACATCCTGTATTTCATCCATGACTTTCACAATAGGAGACCCATCTGATTTACCCTGTTCTTGAGCCAACCTCTCTCTGCCAAGGTATCTTTTAAATAATCCACATCCTCTTCCCACAGCTAGCTTTGATTTTTGTCATTTTATCAGAGTTTGGACTCACATTGTGTTCTGCTGATGCAGCTCAGGTCTCCCCAGCCCCATCACCTCTCCTACCGCCAACAGCTTCCCCACACGCCCCACTCTGCCTGCTGGAAGGTGTGCCCCATACCCACGGCACCAAAATCCACAGGCACCACCCATGCCTTAATCAGGGCTGAGGTTTTGCACAGACCTTGCCACTGTCGCTCTTCAAAACCCATCTGAAGCTGTGGCCCGTGATGGAACTGCAGCTACTCCCATTTCAGCTTCTCTTAGTACACACAGGTGTAAAGCCAAATGAAATTACAAGTGACCATCCAAAAGAGACAAACTGGGTGCAAACTTTGTTTCCCAAGAAACGTTACCAATGTGTGAGGCTTAAAGTGAGGGACAGATCACACCCGATACACACCATGTAAAACTAAAGGACTTTGGTGCCCAGCTTGGTTTGGAGGGGCTTGTTCCTGTAAACAAGCACACCTTGGGCAGCTTGAAGTGAGCAAACCTTGTCAACACCCTTCTTATGTGGAAAATACATATCCTGCTCAGCCTCCTAAATAAACCCATGCCAGGTTGTAGGACTGGTGAGGGAGAGCTGGTCTTTTGCTGAGTGTTTACTGGAGTCTTTTCTGCATGACTTGGCTACACCACTTACACAAATAGTGAAACCCTGTGGGTATCTGGGTAGGGAATGACCCATGGGTGCAAAGCACCTATTGTTGATACAAGCCATGCAGGAAGGTATGTTCATCTCTGCTCTCTGAGCCAGACCATCCAGCCCTCGCCTTGTTTACCCGTCCAGAGCACCTATGAAATGTGAGTGGGAACCATTATACACCCACTCGGGACAGGCAGAAATGACAACACCAGGTGCAGAGCAATGGGGAAACAGGCGGGCGAACAGTCGGCCTCACTCCCTGGAGCGACAGCTCCTCATCTGATACCAGGAATTACAGTGAGCAGCCCAAAGAGCAATGCCCAATGTGGAAAAAAACCCTGAGGATCTCCAAACCTGGTCGTCCTGCCCCGCTGGAGCTGATAGGTCTGCGTGAGCCGGGAACGCGTGGTGCAGTCGGATGGTAATCCCGACAGCAGCTGCACGGCTCGTGGGCATCCATCACACAAATTGCCTTTCCTCCCTCAGCTTTGCCGTCTCTCTCCCGCTTTGCAGCACGAGCTGAGGATCAGACACTCAGTGAGCACCATCTCGGGATGGCAGCGAGGGTGACAGCCCCCTCGGCACGTCGGAGGATGGGAGAAAAACCCAAAGGCACCCAGAATTAGAGGCAGCTTTCCAAAATGTCAGCCTCAGCCCCAGCACTGGTTTGCTGCTATGTAAAATGAGGATAATAAACCTTGCTTGCTGCCCAGGAGGGAATGTAATGCTTGATTGGGCAATCTTTGGAGATTGCTTTAAAGATAGAAAGTTTTATTATGTGTTAAACTGGAACATGCTGTATCAGTAGATCTGAAAGTTCTCCACACAAGGAGACTCAATTCATTTGAAAACTGTGTTTGTGCCTTACAAAACGACCTGCCCATACGTAAGCTGCAAAGTGGATGTTTGGGGGCACATCTCCAGCTGGTGCAAATAGCTCTGTTCTGACTGACTGTGACAGAACTGTCCTGATTTACACCAGCCAGGAATCTGGCTACTTCACAAAAGCGGGCTCATTCCTCTCAAACACTTACTAAGGCGGATCACCCAGATGTTGCCCTGTCTCAAGGGAGGAATCATTATTTTACAGACTCAGAAGCGAGACAAGGGAAGAAGTGAGTTACCCAAGGTCACGTTAGATGTTGGAGTGAAACTACGGGGTTTTGTACAGAAGGCTCCAGAGACATGGGCCACCTCTGCCGTTGCCCTTCCCCTGGAGCCTGCCGTGTTGGCCAATGCCCCAAGCACCCCCAGTAGGGAGAGAGCAGAGCACAACTAATGTTTACCCGGGGAATACAACTAGCACTGAGAAGGCTGAAGGAGGAAATATGCTTAGGAAAAAAACCAAATAACACCTTCGATACTGACACACAAATAATACTGATGGACAAATAATACAGAAGGAAACAAAAGGCATGCCGACATGGAACTGCATGCAACAAAGATGTCCCTATGGTTGCAAAGCAATACCTGTCACCTCCCCTCAGCCATCACCTGTGGTTTGCAATGGGAAACCATTTTGCATCTCGCTGCCACTGTCTGATCTGGGGTTTTTGCCCAAATTTCCTCAGTTTTGCACAGCTGGGAGCCCTGGCCTGGCGGCAATGGCTCATGCTAAAGCCCATGGGTGTCATCCTCCCCAGCCCACGAAAAGCTCTCGCAGGCCAGGTTCTGCAGCACTACCAGGACACAGCTAAATCTGTGCCAAGCTGAGAGCACAGGGATACGCAGAGCTGGAGCGGGGAACGTGCGCTGGCCCAGCCCAGCCTTTCCCCTGCAGCCGCAGCTCCTCACCCTTCACTTTCTCTGCCATGAATTGCTTCACAGCCATGCAAGAGGCCAAAGCAGCAAAAGCAGAGCTGGAATCAGCGTGTCCAACACCTGGGATCCACAGGGGAGGGAGACCATGCCAAGAATTATTTTAACCTTCAGTATTTCTGGCAGCACAATATCAGTCAACTGGTTCCTACTGTGTTTTTGGGTTATGTCACTCTGACACAAGCTGGTCCAGACCAAAAAGATCCGTGTGCTCAGAGAGAGCAGGGTTTGTTTTCCATGCTAATGGGCTTTCAGTAGCAGGGGGAAAGGATGCCTGAAATAATAATCCTTAATAAATTCAACAGTCTCGAGAAGAAAATCATGCAAGATATAGCTAATAATACACTGAACAGATGCAGTGCAGTTTTCTCCTCCAAACTGACAGTCAGGCCAGAGGTGGAGGACTTTCCTCCTGCATCCCAAGTCCTTTGTGCAGAGCCAGGCAGTAAGGGTAGTCCAGGGGCTCATCCCTAAACCTGCAGCAGCAAGACAGGTCCATCACGCGCCATGACAGCACTGTGGCCAGCAAGGGAGTTCCAGCTGCTCCAGAGGAGCACAGCGGGAACCTGGTCCCCTCCAAATTCTCTTGGGAAGGAATTTTAGCAGTCCCCAATTTTCCCATTGAAGTTCTTTTTTAAAAGCTGAAATTGCCGTTTTTATTGCAAGTTATTATTGCAGAGCGATTTCCAAACCGGTCCTCATTTTCTCCCTCCCCACTTTTCTTCCCCCTATTTCTGCAACTCTGGGTTAAGGTGAAAAACTAGCAAGTGCTGGAAGACATCCATTCTGACAACAGCATGGGACATACTGACCAACGCGCGGGGCTGTTGTCTCAGTATAACCTTGTTGATGACTAATTCACCTCAGGTTTTCCAAAGTTTTGTTCAGGAAGCTGGAGGAGAAGGTGGGGGTGATTTTCCAGGTTGTTCCATGAGTGGCGTTCATCTTTAGAGGAAATAACTGCTGGGATGGAGGATACTGGGAGCTGTACCTGGTTAAGGAACTCTGTCTGGGCTGCCATGGGAGCAAAGGGCAGATGCTAATGTACTGAAATTACTTTTTAAAATTACTTTTTAAAAAATCATGTGAAAAGCAACAAGAGTGGCTTTTTTCATCCCATTATTTGACTCCAGCTGCTGACCTTGGCTCTGGGAAAATAATTATTCTTGACTTCGAAGCGGGAAGGTTTTTTGCGCCAAAGGCAAATGTCTATAGATTTATACTAGTTGGAAAAATCAAACGGCTGTGAGCCAAGCCATCCAACTTATAAAACACAACCAACCCTCAAGGGATAATTTAAAGCTGACCCTGCAGCACTGAAATTCCAACCATAGATGATGCAAAACGTAACTTGCACCATTTTCTTATCTGCTGGATGCTCCCATCAGTGTGGGCTTCAGGGACAAACACCAACCAGAGGATATTGAAAGAAATTAAAAAAAAAAAAAGAAAAAAAAAAAAAGGCTCCAAAATAAGTTTGTGCTAATGAAGGCAAAAAGGCCTGGCAGGCCAGAAGGCAAACTTTGTCATCCACACGGCCAAGAGTTGCAAAGGCAGCCACAGTCCATGCTTTTTCCATTGTGCTCTGCCAAAATAACCCTCAAAATTCTCCTGGGATGAAACACAACCCACTCTCTGCTGCTCTGGCAATCCCGGCTTAGATCCTGCTTCTGACTAACAAAACTGTGAATTCAAATGGCTCATTCCTACATAATTAGGACTCATCTGGCAGTGATTTGTTTCATCTCCAGTTCTCGAGCCTTTCAGCACAGCTACCTGTTAAATCTGCGAGACCTCCTATGACCTTCCAAACCAGGATGCAGAGGCACCTTGCCCCAGCGCCATCACTGATGTTGCTGCTGGTCGTGAGCTGGTTTGGCAAGACAGAAAAAGCCATTTACGGGGGAAGAAGCTCTCGGGGAGCCAAGAAGCTGGAGGAGATTTGCCCATCTGTGCTCCTCACAAGCAGGAGCGTTATGAGGAGTGTAGCCTGCTTTGGGGTGGACAGGGCTTTCCAGTGACTAGGGTTTAGGCTACCAATATGCGCTGCCTTGCAAGTCATTGCAACAGGTTTGTGCTCCAGTTCGCCAGGACATGGTGGCTTCTCTGTAAAACAATAGGTACAAGGCTCCTCCAGAGCAAACAGACGCAACAGCCTAACAGGAAAAAAAAAAAAAAAAAGATAGACAATGCTTCAATAAAAATAGAGTGACAATTGCTCCAACACCAAACCCTAAATAAGGGCATGGTGGTGGCACTCCAGACGGAGCCATCAGCATTCACCAAATCCCCTCTCCAAATTCACACCACAGATTCCTCTACCTGCCATGAGAACCTGACTCACTCACGTTTCAGATGAGAGTTTTGGTACTTTTCAATAAGAGAAGCTTCACAAAACCAAATTCACAAACACAAGATCCACCTCCACCCGTCCCTGACCCTGAAATAATCAGTTGCTGTTGTGAGCCTCCGTGTGTGTGTACACACAAGGGTTTGTGTACACACCTCAGGGATGATAAATGCAATAAGGTATAAGTTTTAATTTACATTTTCAACTGGGCTTGGTCTCCAGGCTCCAATAAAGCAGAGAGTGGCATGCTTTAGCACTTCACAGCTGTAGACAGTGGGGAGGAGTCACAAGCATCATCTTGCAGCACTTTGAGCTATGACTGTTAAATTACCCCATATGCTGCATGCAAAGGGCGGGCGGCTGAGATCACCTCTTCGCTGATCCTCCTCTTTTACCCACAAGTCCTTCGCAGATGTAAAAGCATGCTTAGATTTTGCTAATCGCTCACAGTGGGAAATTCTGAGCGACTGAGCTTGTGACTCTGAGATTTTTGCCAAGTAAAATATTGGCCTGCAATGATGTCCTAACAATACAAAGTAGTCGACACCATAAAATAAACAATTGCAGAGACCATAGCAAAAGGGTATTTGGGACTGCCAAGGATCTTGTGGACGTATTACTAAGCCAGGCTGGAGTTAGCAAAAGCAGTTTTTATGGCAAAAACAAGTGTCCGTCTTCCAACGCCCCAGTCCCCACATAGAAAGAGCATCTCTGCCTAGAACAGACTACATTGCTGGCTTCTTTCTCCGAGTTGCATAACTTTTACAGCGTGCAGAAATAATAGAAGGAGTGAAAATACGATCAGGGCAGAGTACCCATAAAAGAGTGAGTGTACATATGGCCACACACTCCCACACTGGCACATACAGCTACAGATAGAAATGGCAAAAGGAGAATCAGAGGCTGCCATGTTCTCTTAATATAATCACAAGAAAAGCATTGTAATTCTGAGCAGAAACGTTTGCAAAAGTCAGCTGGGCTTGATTAGGGGCAGCAGTTGTGCTGCCTCCCCATCGTGCTGAGAACATCAGCAAATAGAGAGCAAAGAAGGGAAAAAAATATTAAATACATCATTGTTATTTGTCAACATAAGCAGAAAAGCCCTTACCAGTTAGGATGTCCAACATCTCATTTCTGCTCTTTGCTGGCACTATAGAGTCCTGAAGTGATCGTAGGCATTAGTCAGCCAACACCCAGCACATCTGCAAACCTCCCTTACTGAGCATCCTCAGAGCACACTCCCCACAACCAGGTGTTTTTCCTACACACCAGTTCTATGCAAGAAGTTGTTGGCACTTCATTTTCAGAGACAGATGAGATTTAAGGTCCATCTAGCAGCATCCTAACCTCAAAGTCTGCTTGATCTCAGTCTCAAGCTGAGCTCGTTGGTAGAGAGAAACCGAAACCCTGCAGTAAAACACCTCTATTGTGGAAGCCACCACTCTGGGCTAGAACAGCTTGAGTGGGATTCACCTGCCCTTAACCAGGGTGTCTACAAGTGAAATTACCAAATCTAAACTGATGACCCTGAGCTCGAAGTCCAGAGCATGAAGAGATCACCCCCAGAGGACAGATGTCCACATATCTTAGGATGAGGCACCTCCAAGGGAAGGGGTTACTCTATTTTTGCCCATTTATTCTGATTATAAAGAGATCTTATGGCAAATAGCTTAGCCTTGGATATTGTGTAGACAACCACGGTTTGGCAAGATGAGTCCCACCATTGCTATTGTATGAAAAGCTGGCCCCAGTTTGGGGACCAGCTTTTCTTACAGCCTCTATTTACCTTAGGCACAGTACCCCCCCAGGAATGAGCAGCAGCACAGCAGCAAGCACAGCATCTGAATGCAAGGCTGGGGAGAGGTACCCGGGGCAGCACGGTGCTGGCAGGTCATGTTAACCTCCCAGATACTCCCGTCACCTCCCAGGAGGGCTGCCCAGGGTGCTGCTCCATGTTCCCACGCCTTGCTTCAACACATCTTCAACACCCCACTCAGCAGAGCACAGCCTGGACATGGTTTTAAAGGTCTTTTGTTGCCAAGTGAGGGATATTTCTGTGACCTTTCTCACCATTTCCTATAGCAATATAATACTAATTTAAAATGTCATGCCCTGCGGCTTCCCCATAAAATAAAAAACCAAAAAACAAATAAACAAACAAACAGACCAGATGAGTTTTTCTATAAGCAGCAGAAATAACACAGGGTAGTTTCCTGGGGATTTCTGCATTGTGGTTGGATTCTCTGGTGCACAATAAAGGATGTGCTGTGATTGAAACTCCTTCTGTGGTTCTAGCATTTATAGCATTCCCCTATGTGGACTCCCTGCTGTCTACTAAAGGATGTAGTAGATGTCAGTCTTCTCCTCAGTGCAGCTATTGGTACAAATGCTTTTCTCTTTGAGCTGCTTATTTCCACACCATTTCAGAGATATAAAATCTTTAAGACAACCAATGTCAGATTTTGATTGTGCCGAAATGGCCCAGGGGTTCAAAAACTAGCATGCAGGAGTGAATATGGATGGATAAACACAGAAACCCACAGACATACGTTCCCCCATATGAGCACACCATCCTTTACTCCTCAGGGAATTCGGATCTAAAAAAAATTAAAATACTATTTAGAACTTGAAATTCTGCCATGACAATCTACACCATTTCCTATTTTTAGCTAAGTTTTGTAAATAAACGAGTCTGTGATCACGCTCTCCACAAGTCTCCAAGCCCAAAGAGGTTTGTATGCAGTTGGCCGGGACCAGCAACATGCAAGACATAGGTGGAAGTCTCCAAGACTGAGTCCCCATGTTTTTGGAAAGATCAGCACCTGGGTAAAAGGAATAAAGACCCTGGATCCTGGCACTGCAGGGCAGGCAGACAAAGCTGTCACTCTGCCCAGCCAGCACACACTCATGGACTGACCAACAACTCCATGCCCACTTCTACTACGACGTTTCCAAAGACAAACTTTATAGCTGGAATTTAAGAGGGCAGGATCCACAAGAGGGATCAGTTTTCCAGAGGACACTGAACCCCAAACTTGTGTTTTCGTGTAATCCCACTGGGACTTGTTTCTTCCTTTGTGGCAGGGGCTTTCTTGCTCATTATGGAAACGCTGCAATACAAATTATTGTCCTCTCTAAAGGTGGTAGATGCACAACTCTGAATCCTGGCCTATTCTCTCTACAGTAAAAGATGTTTGTCATCTTGCTTTCCTCACCAAAATGCATTTTGGCAGCACCTGGGTACATCTTTCACATTTGAAAATGGTCCCAGTCTGTTTCACAGATTGTTGATGCATCCGTTTCCCTTGCCTTGTCTGCCTGGTGGTGTGCATTGCAGAGAAATGGGTTGGTTTCAAAAAATAGAAACTACTTCCATAAATCACTCATCATGTCATTGTCATCAGCCATTTTTTAGACACATCAGCACATCAAACTCAACCTCCGTTTCAGGCTTTGAATAAGACAGTCCCATTTAGCAGACAGAGAGCTATAAGGAAAAGTTAAGCACAGTACACAAAAACTAGAGAGAGGCGTATTTTTAACACTTTTAGCCAGAGCTTTCAGAAGATATCACAGCTGTCAGCTCGTGGAGTAACATAAGAAAGCAAAGCTTGGAACAACTGCCATCTCTTCTTATTGATCCACAGCCCTGCTGAGCCAAGACGAAGTTGCAGATACCCCCAACCTCATCACCCAGAGATGAGCCAGCAATCAAACCATCGGCACAGAGTAGGGCTCTTGCTATAACCAAGCTCCAGCTATTGAAAGATGTCTCCAGTATTGATAAAGTGGTGGAAGACCTCCATAGGATCAATGGCCAGCACACACAACTCCTGCTGGGTGACCTCCCCAGCCTCCCCCTGGTCCTTTCAAAGCAAGTATGAAGTTAGGCAGCACGTGTCCAAACCTTCCCTGCTCGCTTGACACACACACTGAAGGCCAAGCCTCTTTCCCTTGCACTATCAAGGCTGGGCTTTCCATGCATGTAAAAAATTAATTTCAAGAGTCTGCTCTAAAGTCGCAGCAACCCCGTGCAAGGGGCAGGCGCTGAGCTGTTTGCTTTCGCTGGCTCTGAAGTAATTGCTGTTTGCGCATTTCAAGATGCTTGAAGTAAGCAAGAGTGCGACACATGAATCACGGCGCATGAAAGAAGTAACTGAGGCTTAAGAGGGCCATGGCAAAAACAATTACAAACTCTCCCTTTCTGAGCTGAGCAGATGTTTGAAATTATGTCAGCGACCTCCAAACCGTAAACATTTCTCAGGAAAATGTAGATGTGGTTTGCAAAAAAGGAAATGTGTCCGATGTAAAGCAGAGGTCCTTGCTAAGTGAGCCCCCTTTGAGCAGTGGGAATGTCAAACATGCTTGACCTCCAAATCAGCAAATAAGCACATTATAAACAACGTTATTAATGGTTCTGCTTTCACTACTACGAGGAGTCTCCCTGTTTGTTTAACATACAGCAAGCTGGTTAGAGTGTACATAGTTTCGTGGCCAAACGATATTAAAGCAGCATGGGGAATTTGCTCCTATTGTTTCTAACTCCACTGCTGTGAGACTGCAAGTGGTAGGTGGCAGGAGAGGAGGGAAGCTGCTAATCCCAGCTCTGTCAGGATCACTGCTGTCATTTCGTGTTTAGATATCAGTACTGAGTCTTGAAGCCAGCACAAGTAATTACCACCCAACAGTTAAGATAGATGTGAGAGGTCATCAGCTCCTCTGTGAAAACAGTCTCCAAATGCAACACAAGCGGATGCCTCCATCCACATGCAAAGTCTGCTTAGGACTCAGCCCAGAATGAGCTGCTTTTGCCTCGGGTAGGAGGACGTGAAACAAGTGAGGTGCTCTACCAGGACGTGCTTCTCTTCCCTGCGTAGTCCCATGCACAAAGACATGCGCTACAGCCAGTGTAACTGTACTAAAATTCCAATAGAAACAGCTCAGCGATCCTGTAACTTTCCTGCAAACACTGATGAGCCTAGGCAGCCGGTCTACATCCTAACCAGAGCCCAAAGCACTTTCAGAGTCTGTCCATCACACACCACTCAGATTCACATTGTCACCACCCCAACCTGACTGCCAGGCATAGGTACCTCCCCAGGCAACTGCCCAGCACAGAAGCAACTGAGATGGGAAATTTCAGCTCAGGGTAAGTCAGAGGCCAGCAGAGTGACACAGAGGCTAATATTATGTACGCTTGATCAGACACCAGTTTCTAAGGTCCACCTTCACATCAGCCAACATTAAACTGCAGGGAGGCCATTGGACATGTCTCCTAAAGAGCTGCTCCGGTGGCAGCAGGATCGTTACAGGTTTCATGCCACCAAGGAAATCCCAAACAGAAGCCACATTGCTTTTAGCCATGCCTGCCCCAGTCTACGTGCTGCATTCCTCTGAGTGGAGCTGGCTCTGATGAAAGCAGGGAAGGGCTGAGCTGTGGTTCGCGAGTCTAAATATTTCAAAGCTGATCCTCAAACCGCTAGATCTTCCCAAGTGACCAAGCTGCAGCAGCCAAAGATCTCGACATAAGGAGTAAGGAATGCAGGCTCACATTGAAAATACATTAGATCAAGGGTTAGTGCCAAGCCAGAGAGAAAATGCAGAATGAATGGAGATGGAGTTGTCCAGCAGCCTTCCTACCTGTGCAAACAAGTAATGATTTCCCAAGCACAGAGATAAAAGGCAGAGACCCACCCAAGGTGCAAGTCAGCTGCAACTGCAGAAGAGGGAAGGAAACGGAAGGATGGTCCCTGGGAATTAAGCATTCCTGCACTGAAAGTCTGCGCTTTGCAATGGACTTTCCTCCATGACCTTGAGCAGGTCACAGAGTCCAAGCCAAAACTGCGGGATCCGGGGTGGCCTTGGCAGCTCAACCTGTCCCACAGGGCAGACAGGCGGCCATCTCTCCACTTCTCAGCTCTTTGCGATGACAAGGATAAGAAATCCCTTTCCTAATTCACAGGTGTGTTGAGAAGATGCACACCAGCATCGACGAGGCTCTGGGACTGTGGTAAGGAGACCACACCAACAGCCAGGCACTGACAGCAACACTCAGGTCAACAAGCATTTTGTTTTATGCAGCTGACTGATTATTTTTACCACCTAAGGACTCACCCACATCTAATGAGATCCCTTCAGATCGGTCTGATTTTCTGCACTGATAAATCCTTTCCCCCCACCTCCAAGACATCAGTTCCTCTCTCCCTTATTTTATGAGCGCAGAAAAAACGCGTGGCAGACTAAACACCTCCCTTGTCTTGGAGACTCTGCGGAGCAGCAATTTGCCATTAAGAACAAAGAAAGCCGATAGCCCAGCAGCATCCAAAGAAATGAAAAGCAGATGAAGATACAGCCCCTGTAAGCTCCAAAAACATCCAGACAGAGGCAGGAGAAGTGGCAGAGCATCGGTACCATGGAAGGGGATAACTCTCAGGGACCCCCAGGGGCAAAGCCCACAACTGTGATTTATATTGAACGGGTACTGGGCTAAAACTCAGTGTCTCAACCCTTTCCCACTAGCAATACCGTGCACTCACAGAAAGCTCCTCTCTGCCTCTGGCTTTGGCCACGTAGGGAGGAAGCTGCAGGGACTGAGGAATGCACACCAGGGAGAGCAAATAAACAGAGGTGTGCAAATCTGCTAAAAATAACCCAGGAATTGCGGCTCTTGCAGGGGAACACAGATACTCGGTTGTTCACCACCGTCTATCACAATTGAGGCCTTGTCTGAACAGGTGGGTGGCTTTCCTGGCAAATCCTATCTTAAAAAAAAAAAAAAAATACACACAGAAAAATCCCTCCTCAATCATTCCTGCAGCCCCTTTGTTTTCATCTAGATTCTTGCCAGAGGTTGTCAAAACAAGAAAGAAAAATAAAGCTCCAGCATGATTTTTGCTGTTTTCCCACTGCTTTCCAGGGCATTCATGTGTTGTTCCAGGCAGCCCAAAATGCCAGCGAGCTGGTGACAAGGGGCAAGGCTGGCAGGCGACACATCAGCCAGCAGTGCCAGAAACATGGAGCAACCTGTTTGAGACTCCCATGCAAGGAACCCTCGAAGGAAAAAGGCCTCAAAAGGTCCAGTAAGAACTGGAAATAGACTTGAATTATAGACCCCAGTGTGCTTGAGGTCTCAAAATTGAGTAACACAGGCACCAGCCATGGCAGGAGGAGGGGAGCAGGGGACTGCGTGTGATGGAAACCTCAGCAGAGGCACTGGAAAGATCGGGTTGTGTAAGACCAGTACAGTGCATCTCCTGCCAAACATGGGGGTTGCAAACAAAACCCCCTGCTAAGAAACCCGAGCACTCTGCTGTTTTTTCCAGTTCCAGCTCTAAGCTAAGTATGGGTAAATCTCCTCAAGTCAGGAGTGATATGTGCGTGTTAAGAAATCGCCTTGCATGTCCTGGTGACGTCTTCTGTTTCTTTGACTTCTCCCTTAATTTAAATGTTCCAAACCCAGATAACCCCAAGTCTCTCAAACCAGAATCTCAAAGCAAATATTTCATTCCCCTTTTTGTTTTTCTCCCCTTTTTGGCCATGCTTCTTGGAAGTCTCCTTTCATCTCGCTCAAGTCTGAAATTTGCTGAAAGGCTCCTTAAAGGGTAACTCTCTAACACTGAGCATGTTTCCCAACACCAGAGAGCACACGCAGCAACAAGAGCATGATTTTCTCCATCTTTCACTTTCCAGGGCATAAACCCAAGCTTAGACCCAGACTAGCCGACCTCCACCTGGTGTAGCAGGTGGGCACAACCACCACAGCCATTATCTTTGCTCTGCTCCAGCCACTCCCTGGAGACGGAGGCAGGCCCATCTCCTGCACTTTTACACCCTCGTTTCTGGAGCAGACACTACAGATGGCAGGAGAGCTCATTGGAACAGGTGGCACAGCCAGACCAGGAGGTGGGGTACAGCACAGAGCATGGCACCAGAGTCAGAGGAGTGTGTGACACCAGAGCTGTTAACCACCCCAGAAACACAGCACTGGTGCCCCCCATCACTAGTGGGTGTCAAACGCCATTCTGGGCAGCATTTCATGCTGTTTCATATCTTGGCCTACAGGAACTGGTTACTACAGCCTGTGTTGTCAGCAGAGACCAGGCAACCTGCCGCAGCTTGCTTGCAGTCTCTCTCCCACAAAACACGCTGGGGTTAACACAGCAGGGTTTGGGGGGTCTCACCGGGCTCTGGTTGTGCCATAGCCCAGTGTTGGTTTGAAAGCAGTTGAGGGCCATTGCTCCAATGGTCTGGGACAGGGCGCATCCTGCTCCAGCACATGCCACAGCATGCCCAGGAACTCTTTGGCTCCCAGTGCTGGGGCACTGGGGGGCCTCCAGGCACCCAGGAGCCAGTTCAGTCTTGCTGAGCAGGCAGGACAAGCATCAAAAGATTCCTCCACTTGGTCCTGAAGACAAAAACTGCACCTAAGGACACTGAAACCAAAACGACGCCCCAGGGAGACTGCATCATGCTCTGATACCCCACCCGAACGCACGCACCCAGCTCAAGGCAGCTCAGGGTCCACCCTCACAGTGCAGATGTGCCTAGTAAGGTCAGTGTATCTCCCCCGAGCCCTCCCATTCTTGGCCACTGATAGAGTCAAATGCAGCAGTATCAGTCCAGCTGCTTTCTGACTTCCTTCATGTAACCTCAGCTCGAGTGCCTGATAAAGATAATCTGCACTCGTGTTTCCTCTGGGTCACTGGGAATCCTACAGACCCCGATCAAAGGGCCCCTGAGCTGGGCTTCAGATCTGGCTGCTCCTCCGATGCTTCAGTGGTACCAGCAGCAGAACAAGTCTGGCCTGTGCCAGTCTGATACTCTCTGTAAAAACAATCTTCAGACTGCTTAGATGTAGAAAAGTCTTTGAAGGGAACAGCTAACTGACTTTGCTTGCAGAGGCACATATTTGACCGTATTACCTCATCTCAACTGCAAAATATCCAGCTCACAGCTGGTCCTCCTGATTTCTTCCCCTTGCAAAACTGCATCCAATTCCCCCTGAAGCTGATTTAATAGCCTGTTTAATCGATGATGTTCTTGGCCATTTGCTCCCTATTTGAGGTGCAGAAAGTGAGCCTCAAATTTTTTATGCACCACTCAACCACTTTTTTCCTTGCTCGAGACCCCCAGTTATAGCGTTGTGATTTCATAAATGCTATAGAGTAATGCCTCTTTATAGCAGAGCAGTATTTTTCTGCTTACTTAGACTAGTTTTCACTCTGCTTAAGCTCCAGTGACTCCAGCAGTTACTTTTATTTGCAATGCTGCGTGCAAGTCAGCTCAAAAGCTGGCCTTACGCTAGTTATACAGTTTCCAGGCACTCGGCCTCTGCATTTCAAAATTATGGGTAGGAATGGTATTTAGAGAAGGCTTCCAAAGAAAAAACCAAGGCAGCAAAGAGAGGATGGAATAACACGTCTTTCAACTCAGCAGTTCATGTCTGGGTGTTTAAATTTTCCACCAGTGCAGGAAATAACGTTGGAAAGGTTCAAGGTAATGAGGATACAAGAGTCAGTCGTCTTCTTTATTTTTTGTCAGAAACTGGTCCAAAATTTACTGTTGTTATGCACACCAAGGTTTTTCCTCTAGGAGAAAACCGACTCCTGCTGCATGCCCAGCAAAGAGCTGCAGGAAGCCACCCTTTGGGAAGTGATGATGAGCACTGCTGGGAAAAGGTCTGTTGGATGAGCAGGGATTGCTGTAACACAACATCACCCATCACGAACAGAAAGCATTGCACTCTTGGCTTTGAGGAGCTTCTGCCCAGCACAGCCATAGCTCCATGTGCCTTGTGGATGGGGGCTGCCTACGAAAAATCCTGAAAACCTTGGGTGTTGGCAGAGGAAAACAGATTTGTCACTTGGAGTGCTCTTTCTTAACTGCACTGCAAGAGATGCTGACAGCATTAATGTAGGATTCAAATCTACTGTCAGGTACATGGTTAGAGCTCCCAGGACTTCTTATATCCACCAATAAATCCATCTATGGCCTCAACAATGCTGTAAGTTATTTGTCAAAGCAGATAATCTCTTGCAAAGAGGTAATTCTGCATGTACACTGGGTAGCAGATCAGCCCTGTGCCATAGTCTCATTAAGACACTGGCAATAAACCCCCAAAACAACGTAGCTTAGCTTAAAAATCAAGGCTGTTTCATCTTAAGTAACAGAGTTTAAGGGTTTTTTTATTTGCCTTCCGGTATTTAGTCTGCAGAGCACAAGAAATTCACATTTTCCTGGTTTTCTCTATGACTCCAAAAGGTAAAATAATTTTCTCATGTAACTTTTTAAACCAGAACTTAGATTTCCCCCAGAATCAAAGGACGGAAGAAGGGGTGTTAAGGAAGTCATTAAAGTTGCCAGGACTTTGATAAGGACATGGACGCAGACACAGCCATCCTGGAATCACAGATGAGAGAAGCAAAGCAGACCAGTGACTAATACCACATCCAGCAAACACAATCCAAAGTAATTCAGGTCAAAAGTGCTATGTTTTCCTCTTTCATTTAAAAAGCAAGACAGGAAATGTATAAAAGCTGACAGGATCATTAGGGATTTTATAAACGCTGCTTCCTGTGGTACAGAAAAAGGAAAGAAGGCACGAGGCCAAATTATGTGCTAGAGCAGACGCATGCGACAGCGATGCAAAGCAACGTGCTGCAAAACCAGCGGACAGACACCCAGAAGAATAAGGTGATCCAGGATCTGTTCTGCAGTGAAAAGGGGGGCAAAGCTTACAATCCATCCCAGAGGGCCAGCAGCGAGGTGGTGCTCGCCGGGGGACACGGCTCTCCGGCACCTGCGCATTTGATGAGTCAGCAACCCTGGCCCCAACCTGAAACTGAGTGAGGCCCCGGGACAGGAGGGGAGGTTGGTTTTGTTTTATTTTCTCCAAGGCTTTCTCTACGAAAACATAACCTCCTACCAACATCCGACTGTTTCACCGAGCCGACAAAGTTAAATAATGAATTTGGCACTTTCCTTTGGTGTCCACTACCCTGCTCCGAGTCACGCGCTGGGAATTTGGGGGGAGAAGGGCTAGAAGGGAGGCAGGCTTGTGTTTGTCTTGGAAAGCTGCACACAAGCCCAACTTGAAGCATCACTCAACAGAGCTGCTCTTCATTTTGCTTCCACCCTCGGCCGCACGCAGGGAGCCCAGCGCACTGATCCTTGCTCCAAAAGCCTCATGCCTTTGGTACCCATATTCCAGCATGCTCAGAAAAACAAAGTGAGAAGAAAGGAGTGGCATATGGATTTGTTTAAGAAGAAAGAAAAGACCAAAGAAACAACACTCGCCACAGGACAGCATAGCTTTACTAGCATGCTATGGGGCTGGAGGGGGTTCCTATTGGGCATGGGAAGAGACCACCAGCCAGCCCCAGCCTCCCAGTCGAGGCAGGCATGGAAGCTCCTTATTTAACAAGCAGGTACTTCCCAACCAGTTTAACGTTGTCAAGACAAGGAGCTCCAGTGCATGCCAGCTCCAAAACTTCAGCTTCAGAGGGACCTCAGTGCTGGATATCAAGTACCAACACACAAGCAGTGTCTCTGGGGGCTTCAGGAGTTTTGGACCAGAGCATCTCAGTCCTACCTCAATCCCTTTGTAGTTGTAGCCAAGAGCAACTAAAGCAGAGAGAGTGGGTGAGGCGTGTGTAAATAAGGCTGAACCGCGGCCGATGGCCTGGGCGAGCTGGAAGGGATGCTCAGCACCGTGCCGGGGTCCTCCGCACCCAGGTGTATTTGACTGCCTGACAGGACAGATGGAGATGAGATTACGCTGGAGGAGCTGCTGGCTGTGACTCCGACACAGCTTTGAAATGAGCGCAGATAAATCCACTGTGCACAGCAGAGCCGAAGCTCTCGGTGGAGTGTTTAGATTGTTTGGCAGCCAAAGCAAATACATTTGCTCTGCAGGTTATAGAAGGCTGTTAAACCAGCCGTGCAACCAACCCCTCCTAGCCAAAACCAATCTTTCTTCATACTGAAGCCTAATACCTATAGTGACCCTGTTAAAGTTCACCGATTCTCCTGCTGTCCTCAAAGGATGCACATTACAGATAAAAGGGTGAATACTTTGAGCTTTAACACACTCCAGACTCAGCCCATTTTTATTTTTTTTTTAAAGTAGTTGGTCTTTTTCTACTTGTGATTGCGCTCAGTCTTGCCCAGAACAAAGGGGACAACAGCAAGGATTGTCCCTTAAATCTCTGACACTGAACTGCAGCCTGGTATGTCACCGCAGCAGAAGACAAGGGCCAGCATAAGGAGTAGAAATGGTCTCTGTATTTCATTTAGGGCATTGTCCTGTGCACACCTACTGCTCAGCACTGCCCTTGTTCTCCCAAGGAGTTCCTTTGGGACCTTGCCTCCTGAAGCCTGGCGAGACTAATAGCGTCTGCCCTAGCTTGCCTGAGTGGTGGCAGAAAGCCACTGTGGATTTGTTGCAGGAGGAAGAGAAGAGAAAACCCTGGCTGTCCCTTGCTCTTCTCTTTGCAGAAGTAACGCTTCGGGTGGAGGTGATGGGGACCACAGGCCCAGTGCTGCCCACGAATCAGATGCCAGGGATGCCGGGCAGAGGAGGCACATGGCAGACCAGGTCCTTGAGCTGGCATCCTAGTTAAGGTACATCCTAGGCAGAGGCTGGCTTGGTAGCAAGAGAGACTTAGAGGGATATTAATTACAGAATACCAATCTTATGAGGATTTTTTAATCTCCAGTGCACTTTGTGACTAATAAGTCATGTTTAACTCGTAGCACCAACCTCTGCCCTAACTCCATCAGTACAAAATTACTGCATTTGTTGCACTGAGTCCCAGTCCAGCCCAGCATGCCCTGGCCTAGGTGCTCTGCCAACACATTCAGCTCACAGGAAAAAATGTCCCTGCTCCTTCTCTATAGCAATTTGCACCAAACACATGTAGCATCTCCAAAAACCCCACATCTACCACACCAGAACACTTGTTGTAAGAGTGTTGTTTGCATGGACAAACAGCTCTTACACCATATGCTGTTGCAATATCTGCCTATCTCGTCACTATCTTCACGTCTGTCAGCAAACAGCATCCACCCAGCGTCCTGCTTGCTGCCACATCTTCTTGCACAGCTCCTTACGCAATGACCAGACAATCTGGATTATTCACTGGCACATGGTTTTCTCAAGATCCATTGCTTATCGAAAATCAAAGAAGGATTTTTATGTTTGTCAAGATAACAGCACCTAACATTACATCAGGTAGGCTTACGTTTGTCAGGGTTAAAAAGCCTTCAGCCTTCAAGCCATAAACCAACATTTAAGGGATTAAGAAAAATCTTTCCCCTAAGTATAGGTTACTCAGCACTTGCTGCCAAGAGATTTCTTTCCTCTTCCTCAGAAATGTCCAGCCAGTCAATGCAGGAGCATGGTGACCAATGCTGTGGGACTGTGCACTGCCTTACTCAGAGGCATGGGGGAGCCCAACATTTAAACAACAACAAACAGAAAACAAAAAAACCCAAACAAAAACCCCTTTCATTTATTTTCCCCTTCACTGGCAGCTTAAATACACTGCAACTGCTCCCCAACAGCACACTGTACACACAAATGATTCTGTGGTTGTTTATTTACTAAGATTAGAGTCATGCCTCAAGGCTTCATCTTTGATGTCTGAAACTTTGTGGGCAACATTTTCTGGAGGAAAATAATAACTTCCAGTATTCCCCACCCAGCCCTGTGACTTGCCCAAGGTCACACAGCTGGGCAGTGGCAGAGTGGGGACAGCGCACCTCTGCATGGCGCTGGGGTGACCCGCAGTCCCTGTCCGATGCCAGTTGCACAGGCACTAAGGACCACATCACTGGGGTGAAATCAGTGATAAGTTGGGCAGCTCAACCCATGTGGGATCTTGGCTCACATCCATGCTGAAAAAAATCGGAAACAAAGTCAACTTCACTGGGAGTAACCCATTTGCTCTACAGTTCCAAGAAAGCATGTAAATGGGAAATCAAAAAACCCCAATAAGAAACTCTGCAGTTAACCAGGGAAAGGAGGATGGGAGTATTTTCACAGTGAAGGACAGAGCCACCTACAGTAACTGAACTTATTTTCACAGAGGAGGAATAGGATAGATTAACAGATGCAGCAGACTGAATCTCTCCAGCAGGTATAAGAAACAAGAACAGCAAAATACACCAAAACCACTTACTACAGGTTAACGAACCCTCAGCTTAACAAGGCAGCAGGTCAGGAGAACATACATGTGATTTGCCTCTAGGAAGATGCTGAAACAGGAGATGCCTTTGCAAGCTCAAGGGAGTCCCTGAACACAGCCCACACCCCTCTGCCTTGACAAGGTCCAGGGACACAGCACAGCAATTTATAGAAGAGCAACGTTGACACAGGCTGCAGGGCAAGGAGAGAGATTTCACACCAATTAGGAAACGCTGTGAAGAGGAGCCTACGCAGAGGGAGTGGAGTTTCAAAAAGCCATGCTATGCCAAGTCACTGATTGTAGCTAATTGGGATACTTTAGGCAAATGAAAGCAGAAACACTAGCGGGACATGTACAGCAAACGTGGAGAATATCTTATATTCTGTCTGAAGGGGTAGCAGAGGGAAGACAGCCAAGAGCAGTTTTCCAAATGGAAAGCCAGACAAAATAATATATTAGACTCAGGTTTTGGCAAGGAGCCAGACTTTAAGGGTCTCAATACATGCCCAGAAACTCCTTCACCTTTCCAAAGCCACCAGTCCAATCTCCATTTAATGCAATCTAAATCTCAGTGATCCAGCTGAATCCCCAGTTACAACGTGAAGACATCACATGATTTACCATGGAAAGATGCCGGTTGTGTTGTCAGAAGTCAAAAGCAGGGAAGACACAGCCCTTGCTCAGGTTTAGGAACTCAGAGTTTCACATTAACATTTTCTCAGTTCCTGCTTGTTTGGGTGGGATCAAAAACCAGAAAAATTTGGTCAACAGCTTACGATTATGTCTGGTTTCTACTTAAAACCAAATGGCCTGCACCAAACTCATTCCAGATTTGCTCTGAGGACTTGCAGCCTTTAAGGCATGAGCCAGGGAATCTGTACGAAATTCGAACCTGAGTCTGGCAATGGAAACATGGCTCACAGCTTTGAAAGCATCATCAGCCTCCTTCGGCCTCACCCCGTCCCCATCCCAGTGCAACAGTGCAGCAAGCATGCTCCAGCACGGACATGGACGGACTGCTGTGCACAGCTCAAAAGCCACCACAGACCCACTGGCAATTTCTCTCTGTTGGCTTCTTGGCATGTCCTACACAGAACAAGAAGGGAAGCAACTTGAGAGCGAGGGTGAAAGCAGAGATGGGCTCAATCCCAGCAACTGCTGCACTGTCTGCTGGACTCTTGCAAGGCAAACAAACCCTCAGGAGCATCACCTCTGCAAACACACAGTGTTCACGAGCACAAAAGGACACAAGTGAAGCAAAGAATTTGGAAACAAAGAGTGGACGTTTTTCTGAAGCATCTTGATGATGTAGGGAATGGAAATAAACAGCATGTTACACTACTCAAAAGCTATGCTGAATTTCTCCAAGGGCCATCCGAGATCCAGCTCAGTTTTACGATAAACTGCCTTTAGGACTCACAACTGCATTCCTGAAATAAGACGCTCGATCCCTCTGAAGCTATATCAGCACCATGACTATTCTAAGATCAAGAGTAAGTTATTAATACATAGCAGAAGCGTGTGAATTGAAGGGGCAGGATGAGCTGCCTGCAAATAAACAAAATTATACTGTTCTATTTTGAGGCACAAGTGTGAGGGGATTGCAGTGCTGGAGAGGATCCTGTCAGACCCTTGGATACAGCCCAGTACAACACAAGAGGTCAGAGCAAAGATGCCTAATAGTTTATGTTCCTGTCACGCAGAATAAGGAGACTGAAAGTTTGCACTTCTATAGTCTAAAATCCCCAGGATGATGTCCTCATCTTCCTTATAGGAATTCAAAGAATGACAGAGTGAGCTGCTGTGATTTCCTACTGACTCCATGGGCACAAGGTTAGGATGTTGGTGAAAGTGCCTTGGAGTGGTGTTAAAGCAATCTTTACCTCCAAGGGCAAAAATGCCAAAGGAATTTAGTTTCTCACATGATTTGTCCCAGTAGAATAAAGTTTTCTCAATCTTTGCCTGCCCAGTAGCTGAAATTATGATTCTTTTCTCTTGTGCAAAGTCATAAAACAAAGGGTGACAGGCAACAGGTTGCACTCTGAGCTTCCGCAAGAAAACACATTTGATACTTGCCCAAACATCAGATTTAAACAGACATTTTCTGCATTTCTCATTAGATTTGTTCAATCCCCACACAACTAGAGTCCTGATACTTTATTCTTTTTAAGGCTTTGTGTACAAATGGGTAGTTTCTGGAGGTATTCCCTCTGGTTTGTTAAGTTCGTTGTGGGTCTTGGGACCCCATAAAGGGAGAGCAGACTCCCTTCTGCCAGAGAGTTAATAATCAGCACAGAAAGCAGAGCTGCTGCTGACAGACATTGTTTCTATAACCTACACACAGAGAGGGCAGAGGGGACAGGGGAGATCAATAGACCTGGAGTGTGTATATAAGTCAGCATGTCTCTGATCAGGTTTCCTCCAGGGGCTGGATCTCCATTTTTTTTCCCTTATGAGAAAAAAAAAAAATAGTCTCCCAGCCTGAAGGAGTAAATTTGGACATAGATCTCCAGCCATAACAGGGGAGAAAAAAAAAAAAAAAAAAAAAAGCATATTCTTCTCCCATTTACGCTGGTGTGACACCAAGTGATCATTTTACAGTGCTGTGACTGCAAGTACAGATTATCTTATCATTTTACATGCTTTCATCCAGATTAATGAAGCTTTCATACTCAGAGCATTTTGGTCAACACTTAACATTCACATCCCATGTTTAAGTGCTTGTAAAAGCATCTGTAAAATGATGACTAGGGTTGTTATTTTAACAGCCAGGATTCCTAAGAAAATGAGTCATATGCAGCAGCACTGCCTATTTCTTTGTCCCTTCCCCTCCAACACTCCTCCCCTCAAGCTGTTGAACCTCATGGCCCATTGCAATCACATCTGATGGCAGGATAGACCTCAGAAGGATATTCGGACCCTAGCAGTTCTGTAGTTTCCAGAGCCTCTCCAGCATCCCATTGCAACAAGGACTCAACCTTCACCAATGTCAGAGAGCTCAAGCAGACACCCTCCTGGCCACACTGCTCTGGCTCTGAACTGCTTCTTAACACATTTCCATGACTGCATATGGGTGTTGAGGAAAACAAGGTTATCAAACAGGCCTAGGAACCACCAGATCCAGTTTCTGCCATGGTTTGTCCAAGGGCTTCTGCCTCTGAAGCAAACCCAGCTGCTTTTCTTGCACAAACTGGTGCAAGAACACCCTAACACAAGTTTTTTGGTGTTTCTTATATACCTTACCACTGTCATCCTATCCCCAAAAGCAAGTTTTTGAGACTGCTCACATCCTTTCCTGAATTTTAGCACGAACTTCCTGCGCCCAGCACGTTTTGCACATCAGCAAGCACTGCTTGTCTCGCGGGTGGACTGGTCCCCATAGCCTGCCCTTACCTCCCTGGCAGCCGTGCTGGGAGCCACGCGGCTGAGCCATCGCAGCACTGCTTGACAGAAAGGGTGTCAGGATCTGTGCACGGTAAAGGGCTCTTCCTACCAGCAAAATGCCGTTATTCATGCAAGGCTTAAACGCTGGACATACAGATGCCAGCCACAGACCATCAGACCTGACATTTAACATCCCAAAGCCATTTATCACTCAGCACCCTTATCCAGGTTTAAAATCCCCAAGTCACAAGGCAAACAACTTAGTGGTTCGTTTTTCTGTGCTTTTGTACATTTCTGACTGCCTTTCTCCTTCCGTCTATTCAACTGCTTCAATTAGCTTCCCCAGCAATCCCAATCTCTGCCGCTCTGCTCAGTGCCACCATTGTGTACCCACAATACCTTTGGGTCTGCCCCATCCAAGCATGTCCATACTAGTTTCCCCATCAATTCCTCCACAATTTAGCGGTGCCATCTGATTCACAGCTTTTATGTGTTCCCCGATAGCGGAGACCCCAGCGAGCTGTTCTGGCTGCCTTAGCATTTTAAGCAGCTTTACCCTGAACTGGTCAGATGAAAAGCCCTTATTTCTACAGAAAAGGAGATGACATCAGCTGATGCAGGATAACCATGACAACCTCCCCAGATCAGCAGGGCCACATGCTATTTGAATAAGCAAGCAAAGTTTAACTCTCAACAACTTTCTAGGCAGGACCTCCGGTTTTAATGGACAGAATGGGTGCATGTACGCCTTTGCACACCTTTCACCTGTGCTCCTACCAGCATTTCTATGAATTAAAGACTCCCTAAGTTCTGGAGAAGGTAGTAGTACTGGTGGGAGGAAATATTTCTCGGGCATTCCTACCTGACACAGAGTTGACATGCAGATAAAGAGGATACTTCTTCCATTTGTTTTCTAGCAGACTTGTGCCAGCATCAGGCAATTGACAGTTTTGCCTAATAAATGCACTTTGGGATTTGGCACATGATAGAACATCATGAATCAGGCTCCTCATCTTTAACCATCTGCTAAAAAAACAGAGAACAAAGTATTTCAAAGCTTGGATTTGGATCCAAACCCACAACAAATCCATCTTCTAAATGCTATCTTCCTATGGGAAGGGCTCCATACCTGATTGGAATTTTCTTGCTCAAAGTGGACTGGAAACATTTTTAAATAGGCTGGTGTGCAGAATCGAGAGGTAAACATGCCGAATCCAGAGAGGTTAATTCTCCACTCCAGTTCTGAAGCACGGTTGCATTCTGGAAAGCCCCACGCTTATTTTCTACACTGTTGCTTTCCAACATACAAACTCTTTATTAAAATAAATAAGTGTAGGAGGATTAGCCTTCTGGATCCAGAATCTCTTACTCCCCAATTCTTCATAACAGTGTATTTATAAAACACATGTGTCCCATTTTGGGGCAATTTAAATTGCGTAGTACATAAATGCTTCATTAAAACAGCTGCTCACAATCTGTTAGTATAAATATTTTCCACCCTTTTCTGATCATCGTGAAGGGAGGCCAAGGCTAGAGCCACAGATCCAAACAGCCTGCATGCTGGAGGTGTTCACAATTTACATTCACATGCATGCTTCAGGCCTTGAGCCTACTATCCCTGGCACCCTTCCAGGCTCCGAGAACAGCTATTTTGCACCGCTTCAGCCCTTCCAAATGGAGAAACCTCCAAGAGATGAGCACAAAAGGGAATCCAGCTGAGTTTGCAGGACCTCTCCTGAGTATTTCTGTGCAGCAGGACTTCACTGAGTGCAGTTACAGGGACACTTTAGTCCAGCCATGTCCGCTGCCGAAAAGGAGCAGTGCCTTTCCCACCGTGTGCCCCTGCTCCAGCCCTTGCACCAGCCCTACCCTTTGGGCAGCCATACAGCAGACTGCATCAGGAAACTGATTCAGCTGGGAGAAAAAAAGCCCCCATTTTCTCAGCCCTGCCTTAAGTATCTCTTCCAAGTTAAAAAACTGCATCTGAGCAGAACAGGAAAAACCCCTTCCAAACATGAAGGATGCAGCCCAGATTGTGCAGCTCCAACTCTAATAAACACTCCCAGCCTAAAATCAGCAGGTCAAATACAACTCACTCAGACAATGAACATCTCATCACCTACAAACAACATCCTAATTTGAGGCAAGCAGGCCCCAAGGGATCTAGCCTGGAGCAGGGAAGCCTCTTCCTCCTCCTCACACGTCCCTGCCAGCATTGAACAAAGAATTGTTCAATGGCCCAAAAGATCTGTTTGACTTAGAAAAATTAATCATGCCCAGAAAGCCAGTCTCCTTGAGATCAGGAGGCTCAATTCCACCTTTCATTAAACCCCTGCCCTTCTGGAATAACTGCAACCAAGTCAGCAGGGTCACATCTGATTCATACTGCAACTAGGAATGAAACCTGAACCGCAGGCTCAGGTCATTAATCCTGTTATCTGGCTGCCTCCCTGCATCAATCCAGAGAGAAGGAAGCCTCTTTATCGTGGTTCTGTGTCTCACGATGAAATAATTCAACTGGATTAATCAGCTCTTTGGGTGCATCAATCATGCTATTGTCCCCAGAGCAGGAAGTTTCCTCCTCAGACTTTAGCCACCTCTGCCCTGACCCATATTCCAAGGACTTCCCTGCACATTTCGCTTATGCCTGTATTTTGCACTTACTCACACAAGCAGCTGTGTCCTGTGAGCAAGAGCAATTAAAAAGGCTAATAAACAATAAAGTCAATAAGCCTTAAAGTCATATAGGGTCTAAGAGATGCAGAGCGCGATGCCTAGTGAGATTTTCAATAGAAGCACCTTGTAACTTGCTAAAAATTTCTCCAAGTAAAGTATCTTGGAGCTTTTGAAACTACCGCTGAGCACCTGCCTGAAGCCTCACCCACACCTTGAAAAGGGGCACACATCTTCAAGAGACGTTGACTCCCAATAACTGTCCCTCAGTACATGTCTCCATGTAAGAGCTGGGGAACCCAGGGGGTACAAGAAGCACTCCGGGCAGCAGCAACTCTAGTCCTTTGCTAACATCTCTGAAAACATTGGGTTCTCCAAAGAAAAGCTTTTTCTCTTAAAACTGTTCTTGCCACAGAGATGACAGCAAAACCCACGCCCTACTTTTTGATTCAGTTGATATCCTATGGAAGATGGCAAAAAAGATGATAGAGGAGTAATTTTTCCTCCAGCTTGTAACTTGTGGGTACACTGCAAGGCTCACGGGATGAGTTTTGGGGCATCGGTCATGCTGCTCACTCAGAAGTGCAGTTAGAGGTAGGGAAAAAGCATGGGAGCAGAATTTCCCCTGGGATCCTCACGTCCAAAAACACTCGCATTCTCTGAGCAGGAAATATCTCCTCCTTCACAAAATGAGTCCAGAGCAACCAAGGAGCCCCCTCTGCTCCTCACTAACCCCCATCTGAACTCACGTCAGGGAATTAATTGCTCCTGTTTAGCGGAGACAGGGGGCAAAGGAGCTCTGGGGGAGGGAAGCAAAAGTGATCAGAAAGGATCAGTCGTTGGGCTACGTGGGATTTGGAACATGTGAACTTTACAGTAACAAAATAGGCTTTCCATAGCATTATTTACTCTCCCAATACAGAGATAAACCATCACTTCCTTGCATTACCCTCTTCCAAGTGAGAGGGGTGAGAAACTTGACAAAAAAGCATTCCCATTTAAATTCATGCTCTTTTTTTCCCCCATCCCTCTCACAAACACACATTTGCTTTGAGCCTCAGGTTAACAAAAACCACAAAACCCCACTTAGCCAAAACCACAACATTTTCCTTGATTTGGGGTCAAAACTGACAAGTTCTGCCTGTTTTCCTCCTGCAAGCATCAATCTTCTCAGGTTCACTCTCAGAGCACCTCAGTTACACTGAAAGGTTCACAGACCTGGCACAAGTTTGGGATTTATTATTAAACCTGCCAGATTTCAGGTTTGATTTATGACTCTTTCATACAGCCACGTTATCGAGTAGAGACAGGTCCCGCAGTGCATGCTGTGAGGCGTTCATAAAGCTATAAACTTTGAAGCCAAATGGGACCACTTAGATCTGGTCTGACCCCCCGTACAAATGCAGAGCAGCCACCCCTCCAGCCACCCGCCAGCAACAGGGTGCAGATTATCAAAGTACTATTATATTTTCTATTTCTGCACCTCTCTGTGGTTTCTAGAGGCGGTTTGCAGCAGAAAGGACCCCTCAGTGCAAGGCGAGAGGGGAGGGACCCCTCGCCGTGCCCTCCATTCTCCTGTGGCTTGGCAGCTTTCTGCAGCAATGCTGAAGGCTGCGAGCAGAGTGCAGGAAGGGGAAGCTGTTCTTCTCACCAGGTTACAGACTTTCTCCCCCAGTCAGGGCCTTTCAGCTCCATGTATGATCACGGCATTGTTTTTCCTGCTTTGGTTCAGAAGAATCACTGCTTTTTTGCATTCAGCCTCATGCCTCTGCATTCAGCAACAAGCCTCTTTCCCCGAGCCTCCCGCCGGACACCCCCGATGCACAGGGACGGGGCCAGATTCCTGCTGCATTACACCAGCTCTGCTGCTTTTGGGCACCTCCCTTCTGCGCCCAAAAGTCCTGTCTTCAAGCACTTCCCCAGGATTACAGCAGTAGGGGAGGGCTGCATACACACAGCCCTGTTTGCAATCCCTGCACCACCACTCCCCACAGGCTTATCCCCATCCACAGCCTCCACATCCCCTTCAGCTCAAAGCCTCACCATGCTTTCTCCCTCCTCCTGCAGACCCCCCCAAAACCTCCCCACACACAGAGTCACCCTGACGCTGATTCCCCCAGCCCAGTAATTCAGAAGGCGCTTTAGGAGACGGGTCGAGAGGCAGCTGTGGCACAGCAGGATGGAGGGAACCCCACAAGTCAGTGGTACCAGCTGCCCCACAGCAGCACACACCCAGCACAGCTGGATGGTGGAGAGCATCCCTGCCCTCTTATAGGCCTGAATCAGCATTTCTCCCTGGCTTTTTACCAGTATAACTCCCTGCAAGCCTCAGGGTCCCTGTGCATAAGCAAGGCTGTTACCAGCCTTAGCTCACCAATACTCTCGCTACCCTGAACACAACTGGGACCGCAAAACTCCCCATTCCCTCGCACATCTTCCCAGAAAGGCCTAACCCAGCACTGAACATTACTTGAAACATCACCACCATACCATTTCCTTATCACATACTGGCACCAGCACAGTCCTAAAGACCAGGAACTGCTAGAGCAAGGGGTGCCCAAGGGCTCCCACCCAGCTGTGCTGGATGCTGCAGAGGAAGGCATGGAGAAAAACCCCAAAAAACACTAAAAAACCCAGCCTCAGAATCCCTGTCAATATGACCCATAGCAGAAACAGAAATTAGGACCAACTGACATTAATCCAGAAGACAAATATTCATTTATGCGAGCTTCCAGAGGTCTCAGAGATGACAGGACGTGTGGAGAGGAAATAGTAAAAAGCACAGGAAACCCTGTCGTTTTGTCGCTATGCCGCATGTCCAGCATCAAATGGTTAACACTTCTTTCTTGGATTTGCAAGGTGGCATTTTTTTCATTTTTATATGTTTATATAATTTATTTACTTTACATTTTAAACTCCAAAGATGTCAAAGGCAATCTGCAGAGACGAAGGGCAATTTACAGCCAAGGTTTCAGGAGCAGTCCCAGGGGCCCCATTTGCAGTTCTAACAACACATTTTATCTTCTGCGCAAGCAGGAAGGGGGGGTGTAGCGAGACGGAGAGACGGAAGTAAGTACTGGCAGTGAATCAGATGATGTATATTAGGGAGATAATAAGCAGAGATTACACACTTGGCAACTGCTTCGCACTGTGCCCTCAGTTTATAGAGCTCAGATTCCCCCGCCGGGATTACTTGCTGTCCCACAATGCCCCAGGTAGTTTAGTCTAAAAGCACATCCCGACAGGAAGATGTGGTGCGGCCCAGTCGCCTCCTGCTCTGCTCTTTCGGTTTCGGTGAAACTCTCCTCTTCAGTAGAGGCGAAGCACTTCACTCCCAGCCCTTCACAGCTTCCGAGGGCTCCGAGTGCTGCACATCCGGCACTCCAAGTGGGTGGTATGCCCGACTGCCAAGTTTTCTTGTTGAATAGTACCATTCCAGTAGTACTTTTTTTTTTTTTTGCAGGCAAACAGCTGCATGGCAAACACCCGCAAGAGCTCAGCTGGAGCCAGCACCTCGCACCAGGGAGCTCCTGGCCGGGGTGTACAGCAGCCTGCTCAGGTAGCAGAGCTGCGTCTAACACTGTACAAGCCATTCGTTTTGGACGGGGTCTTGGCTAACCCACGCCCTTGCTTTAAAATGCCTGGAAGCCCAGCAGAATACTGTTTCCGATTCAAAGTTGCTGACACCAAGAAATTCTTGATTTGACAGTGTTGGAAAAACAAAAATATGACCATTCAAAGTTTTTTCCACAGTTCCTTGTTCACTTGACAACAAGATGGCTAAAGCTTTAGAAGTTACAATACTCAGAGCTCACTTGGGTATTTCATTTCTTAGTACAGTGAATCTCATTCCTGACTCCCTCCAAAAACTTCAAAAGCTTCTAAGGAACAGCACTTGACTCCAAAAATGTTTGCTGTCTTTCCACAGTGACTATTTTTTTATTCCAGTAAATGGTCACAAACTTTTGGTTTTGCAGACGCTCTCTGGCTTCTCGCAAGCACCACTCTGCCCTTTTGCTTTGGCACTTGAAGGTTTCCTTGCAGCAAGCCACAGTGCTGTGTCCTCCCTAGGTAACAGCTAAATTCGTCACTGGTAACAGCCTTGTGGTAAATGTGGGACCAAGGAAAATATTATCCCTCCTCTGCTGTGGGGTTCGTCCACCTGGTTGCCTCCACTAGAATCTTCATTAAAAGTCAGGTACAGCTGCAGGACAAAAACCAATGAATCAGCAGCTCCCCTTCACCACCAAACAACCCAAAGCACAGAGCAACACGTGTGGGAGGCAGAGAGGAAAAACCCAAAACAATCATTTTTAGCAACGATTTTTAGGTAGTGTGACCCCACCTGCCCAAAACAGGAAAGTAATCAACACAGTCATCTCCAGCAACCAAAGCTGTGTCTCTCTAATATATATGCTAAAGCTTCAACAGGAGTTGCCAAAACCAGGAGGTGAATTTCTTTGGCCAACATTGGGTGGAAATATAATTACATGTCTGGAATAGGCACTTTTGGACCTAAATTGGGTAAAACCATGAAAAAGCTCAAGTAGTCATTTCAGCATGTGCTGAAACACTTTGTTCAATAGTTCTAAATCAGACAGATACTGGGCTAGCGCTATTTATATAGCAAAATCCTTCAGCTATTACTCATTTCTTTTTAGCTCTCTAGCTGCATGGCTTAAAGAATGAGTTTTGTCCCAAATATGCCCACATTCTCATCTGCTGTGTGCATTAGTTCTCAAAAGGAGCTTCAGTAGAGGATTCCTTATCTGTGCATTCATCAGTTCAAACTCCCTAGTGAGGTCATTTCCGAAGTTTTTAATAAAAAAAGACTTTTGCTTCTTGGGGTCATGTTGCAAATTATATCTTCACTAATCTAGCAGAGGTCAAAAAAGACGTTGGAGTCAAAGAGCATCTCTGACTCCTCAGCACACGTGTGTCTTGAGGCTTTTAAAAATATACAGTCCTGCTGTTATAAATAGAGCATTCTTCTCTAAGGTCAAAAGCTTGCAAAGTCCAGGAAAACATCCCTTTATTTCTTTTTATAATTATATGTTTTCTCTCCTCAGAGTATGGGCGCACTAAACTGGGCCAAGAGTTTCTCTCAGGACAGCGTTTCACCCTGGCTATTTTTACATCGTCAAGAGGTTAACATGAGCAGCAGTGTCAGGTCTTTGTCAGACACTTCAGCAGGACACCACCAAGAACAGCAGCTAGCTATTCACTCAAGAAGAAAAGAGCACGGAAGGCAGAAAGAGTGAAGATGAACAGTTTTCCACTGCGCCCTTTTCAAGGACACAAACACAGGAAGGTGCATGGTAGCATAAATCCAGTGCTTGAGGCCTCTTACACTAAAAGGTGCTCAGACATGGAAACAGCAATTGCGCCACACAGATGAGGCTCTTCCACATCCATTAGCACCGACTGACTGATCAGGACACAGGAGAGTGAAAGAGCAATTTGGATGATGGGAAAGCACTCTTCAGAAGTACTCTTATTTTCTCAAAGATGTGAGAAAATACTTTAAAGTAAACTTAAATTTCAAAGAACAGGAAGTTTCACCTATTTTATCAAGACAGAAATATTCTTCCAAGGGCTTTGCTGAATCTGGGTGCCAGCTTGCAAGTTTGACCAAGTTTGAATACGCATTTTGGAGCCGGCAGCTCAACAGGACCATGGTCCTGCCGCAAGGGCTTGGTTGCTATCAATCTGGAAATAATCACATATCCAGCAGCAGCCCACCCTCACCAAGCGTTACACTGCTCACGTGAGCATTAAGTAGTAATATCTACTGAGTAACTACATGAAAACAAGAAGCCAGATGCTATGTAGAAACAAAACCAAAAGATCAATCAATAGTTGAGATGTGACAAGACTAAAGGATCCTTTGAAAAGGTATTTCTTCATGTAATGGGCACTTATTCACAGTCATGTTCATTCTCCAGGCACATTCTCCTTCTTCCATCTCCAATACTCAGAGATTTCCTTGGGGATGGATGAAGAGAAAAACCTCAGTTAGCTCTCCAACTGGCCTTACTCTGGAGTGATCTTGTATAGCAATTCATGACTCTGCATCTAGGATGTAGATGTAGATGACCTTGTGGTCAGCTGAAACTTTGCATGGAGATAACTCCTGTGACTATGTCCCTAGGTTCTGCTTGGAGGGCTGTAGAATGAAAGGACAATGCATTTGCATAGTACACAAATCCAGGTTTTATAAAGAAAGTTTAGTTCTTCCAGGAGTCATCAGACCTGCAAACAGAACCTGCAGTGTCCAGAAGTTGTTTTCAAACCAACCAGTTCATAGGGGTCTGCCATGGGGCTTGGCCATTATATTGTGCTTGTGTTCAACCTAAAATAAGAGGATACAATAGGATCCAGATGCCACCTCCTTTATCTTACTGTCACTTCTGTGTCAGGCTAAGCATGGCAATCACTACTAGAGAGGTGGTGGGATCTTTGAAATAAGTAAAGCACAGGCACTCTTCCAAAAGCAAAGTAACCATAGGTTTACTGAGGGACACATTAACGTGCTGACCTACTAGTTACCTTGAGGTTTAAAAGTCTCTTTTGGAACAGCACAGGGAAGGCTTAAATGCTTTAAGGACCTCAGATTTTGAGGAGCTGCTCTACAATGTGATAATGTACATGCTCTCTCCAGGCTCTTCTGTTTCTGCATTGACGCCAGGAGGTTAAAAGGCTGTTGAGTGGTGCTGAGCCTCTTGAGGGGTCATTAACATCACGTGTGGCACTGGAGTTATTTTCACTGGCTCAAACCATCCTAGTCTGCTGATGCGCAGGCAGAGGTCAGAGAAAGTTGCTGTGGTCATAGAAACACATCCCTCAGGGTCTATCTTTCCTGTCCTTTCTCCAGGACACCTTAGAACTCTCAGCAGAGCCCAAAGACATTTTTCCTAAGCCCTGAACAACATCTCCTCCCAGTTGCACTGCCAACCACCACAACTGCTTTGGAACTGCAATAGTAGTACAAGGACTGCGTTTGGGGAGCTATCCTTGCAAAGCCCTTGGCTATATCCATCAGGTGTGAATTTTACCAGTCCCAAGACTAGTGTTACACAACCCCAGCAGCACAGTTGTTCCACAAAAGTTAACACCTTAGGGCAATATGAATCTAATGACGTGTGCAGTAGGCAAATGTTGAAGTGAGGTGCTTTTCCCTTACCCTTCTCCTGCACCGGTTCTGCTCTGGCCAGTCCCTCCTGTGTTAAGCTAACTCAGCTGGCAAGGAAAATGGCCCTAGGATTAGAAGGAGTCCCTGTATTGGAAACAGTGGGATCCAGCCCACCGTTACTTTTAGCCAAGGGTCACCTCAGTGACGTCTTTCCAAATTACATTTTTGCACTAAGCACAACAGCAATGGTAGGTATGCCACCACCAGTACCACCATGCATGGGAAAGAGATGAGATGCCACCTGCCCGTTGAGAACCTCAGGAACAAAAAACCATAAGCAGATATGAGGTAGGAGAAAAACAAGACATTCAGTAAGAGCAAGGCTCAGATGGTCCTGCCAGAGCAAAGCAAGAGCTGCTGCCAGAGCATCCCCATAAACTGCCCCTGGCCTGATCTCAGCATATCCCGTGGGACAAGTTTCAATCTAAGGGCAGGGTGAGTCTCACCCTGGGGTCAGTGAGGTCCATTGCCCAATCCCAAAATGTTATAGCCTTGTCTCTTTCCAAGCCTTTTATTGTCTTCTCTGCTAAGCACCATGGCACTCTGCTCACAAGGATGGGTGGTACTGGGCATGGGGTTGGACAAAAGCTATTTAGTGGTGTCTCCTTGAGAGTTCACCTTGACATATCTAGGGTGTTTTCTCTACCAAAGCCTTCCAAAGCCTTTCAGTCTCTCCCCAGCATCTCCTTCCATAGCCTGACCTTTCTGCATGAGTAAGGCAGATGCACACACCCACCAAAAAAAAAGTCAACCTTTTCCCCCTTTCTGACCAGGGAGTCAGACAGGAGATCAAAGTACACCGTAATTTAGCCCATGGAATAATAAAAGTCAATGAGAACAATGTGCTGCTGACAGAGGAGTTGTGCCATGCCACAGCAGGGAGGAGGGCCCAGGCAAGCCAAGAGCTATTCACTGGAGCTGAAGAGACCAGACAGTGAGCAGGGGAAGAGGGGGCTCTTGTTTGTTTTAAGAAAGTTCTTATTGGTTTTGTGGTTTAATTCATGGGTCCTCTTTAAAAAATAAGATGAATATTTACAGGGTCAAACTCAGCAATTCCATACCCAAGAAAGTTTCCCAGCAGCTTTAATAGGTAGTTTGCCTTCCTTTAGTTAAGCAGCCCCTCGCCACCATGTCATTCTGCAGTGTCGAGCATGGTTGCCTTTTCCACTGCCCACTATGTGGAGACTCGGCCTTGCATTTGCAGCCGCATCACCATTTTGTGCATCAGTTCCCCTTTCTGAGCTTCCGTCATATGGGGCTTGTGTAGGTGGAAAAGTCTTTCAGAATCTCCTAATGGAGAGCAAGAGGAAAGCAGAGTGGACTGTGATAGGTGACAGGTCCAAGCTGATGGCCCCTCCTCTGCTTCACCCTTTGCTCCAGGAAACCTCAGTCTGTCCAGCCTGGAACGGTTGGCAATCACCTGAAAAGCAAGGAGAATAGCTACATAACCCCAAGCCCCTCCCACTATCAAATAGGAAAGAAGAAATTAAATTGCAGAACAGAGTCAAAAATAACTTCCCAGTTCACAAAGATAACAGCCCAGTCCCCACCTCCAGCAAAGGGCATCCTCTCAGCCACACGTGCTTAATTCCACAGGCATTTCTCATCTCACAGAGGAGGGAGGAAATGACAGCTCTACAGCTACCAGCCAAAGCAAAGGGTTAATGAGCTACCTGCTATATGGCACATGGAAAGGAAGCAGAGTTTTCCTTGGCCCACTGCAGAACCCGGGAGATACGCTGCACCAGAGAAAGCATTTCTGTAACCACCTTCCTCTCGCAAGCTCAGCTACCATCACGCCAAGCATGTGGGGAACAGAGCAAGTGAGCAGAAACACTGGAATGACAACCCCTAGCCAAAGGATGGTAATTAGATCAAGTTCTCATCAGCACACATTCCTCACAGATGCAGAAACAGCTGGGGCTTTTGGAAAGCCAAGGCCACTTTGATAGCCATCCCATTTGGCCAAAGCAAGTGCGGCCTGGTGCGATGGTTCACCGCTGCCGTAAAGGTTGAAAGACCCCAGAGACCCAAGGCATAGCCACTTCACTTCCTCCAAGGAGGAACCCAGCCCCACTTCTGATGGAAGCTTGGAAGCAGAAACACGCAAACAAAACAAACATCCAGTTCGCATCTGACCTTATGATCTGGACAAAGTTCAAGCCATCTCCTGTCCTTCCCCCACAGGAGGAACACAAGGTCTTCAACACAGCTTCCGTGGCCTGCCAACTCTTGCAGCAGCCACGCCATGATTGGGGTTTGGTTCCAGGCATCTGCTGGGGCCTCTGGTCTTGAATTCAGCAGATGAAGCAACCAGCCCAAAGCTGAACCAGCCAGACTCAAAACAACCCTTTACTGAGGTTTGAAAACACCAAGCTAACATTTTCTTGCCATGCTTTGTTTTAGCATTTTTGCACATCTCTGCATTTTGTTGGCTTTGGCACATACCTGAAGCCATACCGCAAGAAAAGCTGATCTCTTCATCCCTCCACTCTGGCAAAACCAAGGAGCAGTGAAAACCTCATGCAAGTTTCTTATGATTTTGTTAAGTTTCCAGATCTCAGTCCAGACCAAGAGCTTCTAATGAGTTTGGATAAACTCTGGATAATCCTCTGAACTTTCAAGTGCCTCAGGAAGACAGAGTCAAATACAGTACCTGGAATTTTGAAATGTCTCACAGTAGCTCTGCATCCTCGTGACTGCACCCCAGCCTTTCATTAAAGTTAAAAATATAAAAAACCACACCACCAAAAAGAGAAAACACACACACACATTTTGTTACTAGACTGATGGGAAAGAAAGGTAACCCCAGTTCTGTCATTGTGTACCAGCCTGAACCTGCGAGGGAGTTCACAGAGGCACACCAGAAAAGTCAGAACAGATTTATCAAGCAGGTTTAAAGAAGGGAAAGGATGAATGACAGCTCCTTTCTTGAAAGGGAAAGAAAAGAAACATTAACTCCTGGTGTCAAAATGCTGTAAAACTGGCTTTTGACTCAGCACAGCATAATGCTGCTTGTAAAAGGGGTAATTTGTTTGTGTGAGGTCATGAAATTAAGCGTGCCTGTGCTTGCCCATCCCCTGGAGCACAGTCAGCTGCAAGAGAACATGATGCATGTACATCACAGGTGAAGTTAAAGAGATTTGTGTTTCATGCAACTTGTTCATCAGGGCTAAAAGATTATTAATAAACTTAAGTACGTGAAGGGCTAAATATCTGACAGCTTGAAATTCCTATACACCTGAAGGGGACACCATGCCCATTAGCTCCATCTTTCCTCAGCAAGCTCACACAGTTCCCTCCTGCTTCACAGTTACGTTTCCTGGTTAGGAGTACTCAAACCCAAACATCATCAGAACTGAACATTCAGCAGAGAGCAATACTGTACTGGAAATACGAGACCGGCAGATGTTGGAAGGGTGGCAAAGCATGGAGCACGGAGCACGCAGTGTGGTTCAAACATTTGAACACTGGGAGAACTGCTGGAATCCCTTCTGTTTATGATTCCAGACATCTCCATCAAGTAGGAGGTAATTAAACACTACAGCAATTGGGTGATAGAATGATTTATTTCTAAAGCACCCTCACGGCCCGAGGCTTTGGGAAGCGCATGGAGACACAAACCCTACTGCAAGGAGGAGGAAGAGCAGCACTAGATGCAAACCCATCTGAGGGCAGGCAGAGGTGCAGGAGGGAGGAGCAAGAAGCACGCCAGCACAGGTAGTGACGTAGATCTTTGTTTCACTGTCAGCTCAGGCTCTTTAATCTTTGCAGGGGTTGTTTATGAGTTCAGGGAGCAAGGAGAGTGGTGCCAAAAACTGGTTTTGAATATTTGAAGTTACACATTAAAACACAAAATATCCCAGTTGGAAAACAGAGTCTGGCACACAGAGGGAATCCCAGAGAACGTGACCACTGATGAGTAGACAAAAATCAAAGAGCCACACCAAGACAGAAAACTTGCCCAGGGTCACTGTAGCAGGCTTGGGATAGATGCAAGGAAGGGTAGGGGGAGGTGGGGGGTGTGTCCAAACTTCTGTCTATTTAACAGTTGCACTTCCCAAAATGTGACTGCTACCTGGATTCCCCAGCTTTTGGGAGAGGAGAGACCAAAGGGAAACATAACTATGCTCAAGCACAAGAGATGTGACAAGAGGCGTGACAAGAGGTGAAGGATTCATTCCAGAAGGGACGAGCAGCAGGGGCAAAGGCTGCAGCAATTGAGGATGGATGTTAAGAAAGGCATTTCTACTACCAGGATGTTGAGGTCTGGAGGTCCAAAGAATGCTCATGACACGGGACCTTTTGGCTACAGGTGGAGCTATCCAGTCCCTGGAAGTCTTTTCTAGTCTTGCTTGTCCTGAACCCCTTCCTGTAAAATCAGGGAAGTGGGAAAATGACAGCAGCCTGTTCATCTGAAAGACATGTAGAACCAAAGGCATCCTGCCCTGCCATACAGGAGGTCAGGAGAACAGATCCTCAAAACCAAGGGCCATGGGAATCCAGCTCTGCATTCAGTCCTGTTTCACAGTCTTCATGTTATTTTACATCTACATGAATCAAGGCAATATTATTTCATAAAACCCAGAAAAGTTGGCTTCACTTATTCAAACATTTGGACAAGGAAGGAAGAAAGGCCAGCTCAGGATTTGGCTGATTTAAAGGATAGGAATATGCAGTTATTAGCCTGTTTGTCAGTGGTTCAAAACTAGCCTGGTAGAAGGAACTGAATACGATTGCCATCTGGCAGTCATCTGGGGAACCTCCCTAAGAGAAGTCATGGCCTCAGCTCAGTTCCAAGTAGATAAGAGTCCTGCAAGGACAGGGAACAAGGTATTTTTCCTGAAGAAAAAGGAAACCACGGACCTTCTGGAGGTGCAAGTATCCCAGCATGAAGATGCTTAGAGAGCTCTTGCAGTGGGTGCCCATTTGTGATTAGAAGAAAAGCCAAACCTGCACTGAACCCATCCAAACCCACTATGCTTTTGGCTACCTGGCATGGCCCAAAACATGTAAGTGCCCAGAATAACAAACACCCAGAGCAAGGGCTGCTCAGGAAAATGCTGCTAAATGCTGGCGGATAATACCAACAGCACAAGGTCATAAACTAGAGCTGCCAAGACATTAAAACAAACTAGGGTTGTTGTTTCCCCCTCCCCTTTCCCCTGAGAATAACGTTAAACACCAAGGCAGCTGCAGAAGCCTTATTTTTCTAGCAATTCCCAAGACAGCTACCATCCCCTGCCTTTAAATCAAGGCTGGATGGGTTTTTGGAAGACATGCTTTTGTCAAATGCAAGTTATTGGGTTCAATAAGGGTTGAAATTCTCTGGCCTGTGCTACACAGGAGGTCACAGCTTGGGTGATTTAAAGTTGCTTTTGGTCCTGATATCTACGGAAAAACACTATGAAGCCTCTCATATTAGAAATGAAAGAATAAACAGCAGCAAATAATAGAATTGTCAAATACAGACAGCCTTTGCCCACAGAATAGCCATGAGCAAAACAAAGGCACTTTGGCTTTGCTCATTAATCACAAGGTTTCAAATTCATTACTAAGGTCTTTTATCCTACTTCCCAAACGAAGCAAGGTTTATGAAGTCACGCTGTACGCACGTTTCATCGTATCTAGCATTTGAGCCTGTTATCCACTTTTTGACAGGGACTAGAGATCAAAGGTATTCACTTCAGGTTTGGCAAAAGAAATAAAGCGGTAGAAGGAAAAGAGCTCAATTAATGTTCCCAGTGAGAGAGAGGCAGTAGCATAAAAATCAATCCTTCACACACCAGAAAACCTCTTGGGGCAGGGGAAAAAGGTTAGGGGTGCCCCCAGCCATAGGGAGGAAAAGAACTTCAGTCAGGATTGTTGTACCCTGAGGAACCTACTCAGGCAACATTTCTTACTAGTCTGGATTTTCTAGCATCTAAGGACAGAGCTCATGCTGCAGTTTTAGTACAATTAATAAAACTTAAACAAGCCACCAGACACCAATCAACAGTAAACTGAGCTCTAGCAGTTTCAGTACTCACAGTATTACTTTTATTTATGGTTAATAAGCCACAGCATAGATGGCAGAGCTTCAGAGCAGCTCACAAGCCTCCCCATCACACAGCCTACAGTACAGATACCACTGGGAGCACCGATGGGCTGGGGCCAGAGCCTTTGCAAGCCCCCTATATATGCACTCCTAATGACGAACAGAGCTGTCTGAGGCTTATACAGTCTCCATCAACACAAAAGCTAATTTAACAGTTTATCCTATGCATATTCTGCTGGGAGGGGGTCAAGGGGAGAAAAAAAACAGGCCCAGTGCCATTTAGAGCTTCCCACTTGTTGGTTATTGTTGTAGTTTTACTCTCGTTGCTCGGGCACCCTGTGCAGAAGACAGAATATAAAGAATTTCTACTCTCATCCTGGTTGGCAGGCATGGCTCCCACTGCATCCTCGGGTATAATTCAGCATGAATATGGCTTTTGCTTATGTCTTTGGATATGCAACACGAGTGACATTAGCGTGGCTGTGGGAGCAGGGACTGTTCACTAGCTGTGACTGCAGAAGCCTAAGAATGTGAAATGGCAATTTATACAAGCTCCTGTAAAAATTTCACCCCCATCCCTGTACCATTTAGCACTAAAACTTAAAATAATCTGTTTTAATACAAAATCAGACATAGTTTTGTTATAGTTTTATTGGTTTTAATCAGGGGTGACACCACAGTAGTTAATTATTTCCACATACCTAGATTCATCATGGTCTTGACTAGAAAACCCTATGAAATCAGAAGATTAAATGCATCTTTCTGGCATAAATCCAGGTTAACCCAAGAAACCTGTAGGAATGGCCTATGTTTGGTTTTGACATGCAGATCATCCAGGACAAATAGATGCCAGCGGGTACAAGTTCACTCCAGGTCTTTGCTGTCATTAACACAGAACAAGCACATTTCAAGATCAGAAACAGAGAGCTCTTAAAAAAAAAAAGACAAATTAAAAAAAATATATTAACACTCATGCCTGACCTGCACCCCATGATTACTCTACTCCACAGTGGAGTAATTTATTTTCCAGAGATACGATTGCTCTGCATCCAACCAACAATATTTGTGCACCTCTGAAATCCCAATAATTCTGGGTGTTTATCCAAGCAGACATGGTTTAATGAACCTGGCTGTGACTGCTGATGCTTGTCATTTTTACAGGTTTGCTCCACCAATATATAACACTATTTGCTTTCATTTGGGCAAAATCCAGTTTCCTTCATACTGGACCAGAAAACCTGTTCTGGCCATCTACTATGGAAAAACCTGAGTTCACCTAGAACTAATGAATAAGTAAAATAAACCACGAATGGGACAATCAGTAGTAACTGTTTCCACAGAAAATCCAGTATTTTAACATTCAGGTGCTAGATTTGCCCCTTAATCCTCCTCCAGGCTGGATATGAGGCTGAATCAGCCACTGCAACAGCACAGTCCTTTTTTTATTACCAACTTTTCCCTTACCTCTCCTAAGCCAAGTATTTTTTTTCCCCCTTCCTTATGTTTCTCTCATTTGGGCTCTCTCATTCCTGCATCTGTAAAAGCTGTAGGAGAACCATACAAAGGGCATCATATTCATATGCTGGATGTGAGAAACCAAGTAGTTTTCCTTACTTGAGCTCCTCCATACACAGAGCTTCGCTGTGCTTAACACTGCTCTACGCAGCCCACGAGCTGGCAGGTGCTGCCTGCTGAGGCTGGCACATTTTCCTATCATTTATTCCTTCACTAGATTTAAAAACATATTTTAAAATAATAAAAATTCCAGCTGACATGACTAAATTATTGATTTCTCATTAAGGTGTGGATTTATGGCCTGTTTTGAGAGCTGCAGAGTCTGATTTTAAATGTGTTCTCTGTGCACTTACACCTACATAGAAAATTAAAAGCTTTGGAAAAAAATTCAAAGAAAAATCAATGGAAAAATGAACAAGATGGTTTTACACTACTTCTAGTACTGCTGAGAAATAATCCCTTCACCATTGCGGGGTTCTTGCAACAGATCAGGGTTATCATCCTCATCTTGCCTTACATCTCAGGCACTGAAGAGCAGCACGCCCATGCTGGATGCCCATTACAGAGCCAAGATCATGTAGTGAAATCTTGTCCGCCAGCCCCTTGCCACTCTAGTTTGGCCATTTCACTAAACACAAGTGCCCTCATTACTCCAAGCAAAGAGCTGCAATAAGCAGATTAAACTCCAAACATCCACTTTACAGACCTCCAGCCAGGGCCCAAGGTCATGCCTGGCTGGCACGCACTGTGGCTATGCATGGGCAGACTGTTGCAGTAGTCTGGGAACCAGAGCTTGGATTCAAACTAGAAAACAGCAAGAAAACTTCAAGCCAAGAACAACAATACAGCTGGGAATGGTGTGATGCTTTACACTGAACAAACACGAGCTAATTTATCAGAGCATTGACTCCAGCTCCTTCCCGAGATAGCGCTGGCGGTACCTTTCAGCCAGGGCAGACAGAAAGAGCAGAGGTGAGGGTAGGTAGGGCACAGAGGGGGAAATTCAACCAAAATAGACTTTTAGATTGAATTAGACTGAACCAAAACAACCGAAAACAAAGTGCTTAGAGACCCATTTAAGCTTTGTCGCTGACTGCAGACACAGTGCCCTAACCCAATGGGTCTAGGCACAAGATGGCCCTAGAATAAAGCAAGTGCAAAAAAAGACAGTTTTATATGTACACACACGCAGTGCCCTGCCTGCCTATGCCAGGGCGCTGGACACGCCTATCCTTAAAGAAAAGCACAGCTCAACAAGGTCATTTCAGTTTGCTGTAGGTCCCTCCTATGGTTAATTTTATCTTGTTTTCAGTTCACCCTGCTGTTATTCTTGTAGAACACTTAGTTTGAATATGGCACCACTCTACACAAAGCTCCAGCCGAGTGCATTTACAAGTGAAGAAGGAAACGCAAACAGAGCCGTCAGCGATTTCCAGTCTCACAGCTCCTGCCCTTTCCTAGCACCAGTCAGAAGAGCAGCGTGAGGCATCGGGAACCTTCAGACATGGCCCATTTCTTGCAAAGCTTCTTTTGCCAGCTATAACATTCCTGTAAGGACCAGGAAATTTGGGTAATTATCCAGACCACATCTCCAATTCTCCTTCTCTGGCAGCTTCCATGGGATTACAAAGCTGTCAGCTCACAGCTGAGCGACTGAGGTGACTTGTCCACACACTCGGCTGGGGCTGCCTGTGCCACCTTCTCTGAGCCACAAGCTCCTTTGGGCACCACAGGGACACGTCCCTTACTGCTGGGCTTATATTTGTGCCTAGCCAAAGCAGAATATGATAAAAAGAGTAAAACTGCAACTTACGCTCACTGCTTGGGAATTTTTGCTTCTCTAAGAGCTCCTTTATTATTTCACCAAGTCACCCGTATCTCTTTACGGGTAAATACATGCTGCCCCTTCACTTCCAGGCGGGGGAAGGAAGGACGCTGTTTTCTCTCTGCTGTATCAGTTTTCAGTGTGACACACAGTTCACTGCAAAAAACAAACAGCCCTAATGAGAGCAGCTCTGCAGTGGTGCACCCGGTGTCAGTTACTCTGCTCCTGCGAGCAGCACCCAGCCCTTCACAGGGTCCACGCCAAAGGGAGTGGGGAGCAGGACATGTCCCCCATCTCTTGCAGCTCCCCCCCCCCCCCCCCAAGCAGGTCCTCCTCGCTGGGCGTCAGTATGTGGGAGCTCTGTGCAAACCCTGCTGCGACCTGATGCAGTGGAGCCGGGGTCGCTGCACCCACCACTGTGTTTACACCACACCAAGGGGTGGAAAAGTGACGTCGTATGACTTCATTCCCAGAGTAGCAGCACACCAGGGACCCAGATAAAGCAGTTTTCTAAATCTGGACAGTGTTTGGATGGGAGAAGAGGCCCAGGGGTCTCATGAAGCGCCTCAGGCAGGGATCAGCCCTCGGAAGGGCAGTTAGATGTCCCTACACTGAGGGGTCAACATGGCCCAAGGAAGCTGTAAGAGTAGCAACATAAATGGCCTCCATCCCGGGAGCTGGGAAAGCAAACTCTACAGTCATTTGGATCTCTGCTAATCCCGCTGCCTGTAATCATGGCATCTACATGCCATGGACCTCGCTGGGCACTGGACAACTTGACCAAAGCACCATGTTTCCCTGCTTACCAGAGATAGGTCTGAGCAGGCACCTTCACACGCTGCTGAAGGAAGATCCAGCTCCAAAGGAGCGAGCTGTAGGTTGCATTCAGTCCTGCCCATCAGCCTCCAGGACCACCCCAGACCTGGCAGAGGACAGAGCTGGCCATCCTTTCCCCTCCCAGATAGAGGGGTCAGAGTTCGTCCCATCTGTTTACTCACAGCTGCCTTTTCTCAGGCTGCGTTTTTCTATTCACTTTTGACTAACAACCCCTATTTTAATGAGACTCCATCCCCATCACAATTATTTCCTTATACATCCTTGCCTTTTATCTGCCTATCAGAGAGCTGTCCATCAGATTTAGGATACCCCACAAAGCTGCTCCTCAGACTTTGAGTGTCCCCATTGACTCAGGACAGGATCCCAGGCTGGAGAAACCGCCATCAGATCCTCATTCTTCACCCAGCTTTAATTTACTCCTGACACCAGGAGTCCCAAGCTTCCCCTCTTTACCTTCATTGTGGTCTCCAGCCACTGCAACAGTCCCGCTCAGTATCACGGGCGGAGGAGGAATGACACCCAAGGAGTGTTGCCATGGGCGCAGACGGTGGTCCCTCCGGGTTCCCATGGCGCCAGGCAAGACACGCACTGGGGCGATGAGAGGGAAGAATGCACACCCGCCAAGCTATTTGTAGCCCATCTAAGCATCTCGCAAGTTAAACAGTTTGTCTGTCTTCTCCCAGAGAGCTCGGGGGGCTCCCCCATCTACCAGGGCAGCACTTGCGGTACACAAAAGGCTAAATAATTGTTCTGAGCGACCTGGAGACAAAAATAAAATTCACCGTGGGTGCTCAAGCGTGGCTGAGGGCAGAATTTGGCTCCAACAAGCTGCCTGTTGGCTGGTTTGTGTTTTGCAGTTTTTGGCATGAAGTCCTCATCTTGGCCCTTGCTGCAGGCTGGGGTAGGCGAGGGACCGTGACCCAGGGCTAGAGTGCAGCAGGCTCCCCAGAAACCTGGTTTCTTTCCCCTGGGAAGTATGTAACACAAGAGTATTGCAGCATGGCCGGGGGGGGCGATTGCCCTAGACCTCACTACATGGCCCTGGGAAGGACACAGCAATGGACACTCATGTCTCCAGCCAGGGACAGGCATGTATGGGATGACTCCCAAGTCACCCTATCCCTTGCAGGCAGGCTTGAGTAGAAGGGACCATTTGCCCAAGCCGGGGTGATTTTCACAGATGGAGAAGCTTCACTCAAGCCTCCTCCACAGCCTCCAGAAAGGTTTCTGCTGATGTCCCTAGGCTGTGCCTAGCCAACCACTGGTCACCCTGCCAGAGCCTACATCAGCTGCCAGCACTCAAGTACTATATCATTTAAAATTCACTCTGATATCCCATTTCACCGGTGATGTCACCCAAAAGATATCGGGGGGGGGGGGGAAGCACAGCATAAACCTAGGGTGCAACCAAATCCAGAATAAGCTTTGCCTACAAATTAAGCATCTTCCCTCTTTAAACTGATCCCCTCCTTCTCCAGGCCTTCAAACTCCTATCTCCCCTCAGATCTCCCCACAAGCAGGGGAAATCAGCAGCAAGCCAGTCAACTGGACATGGTGGTGAGAGCAAGAGGAATTAGTCTCCATAGTATATGAAAATAATTAGGACTATTTAATCTCCTTTTCCCCTTATCAGTAGTCTCAAATATCACTTTGAGAGGGAAATGCAGTAGAAAATCCTGCAAATCTTTCCTACAATTAAGGAATTGACAAGATTTTTCAGCTTTTTCTCTCTGTGTTTGAAAAATTACTCGGTAAAGGAAAATCTTTGCAGAGCATACAACGCACAATAAGCTGAAACATTATCTTAAGCTATTATCTGTTTCCTGCTTCAGTAAACACATAAGGAATGTGTGTATATATTTCTTGGGCAGCTTAAAAATAAAAAGAAAGGAGGTATATAGCCTCTCCTGCTTTAGAGTAGCACGTTGCTTATGTTGTTATACACACAGATCATATTTATAGCCGAACACTGTGTGAAAGTGCAGGCAAGCTGGGAAACATTTGTTAGGTTTAATGATCTTTTATTTAAATGGTGCAGAAAAATGCATCCCTTCGGATTGATTCATGACATGAATTGTATAGAAACCTTCTTCAGCAAAAAAAAGAAAAACCTCAAAAGGTCAATCTGACATTTCAGCTTTCTCAAACATTCAGCAAAGATGTTCCCAGAGTAAAATCCCCAGCTCAACAGGCTGGATGGCGTTAGAGCAGGGAAAGGATAGAGCACAGCTACAGATACATTTCAGGACAAAAACCAGAGCCATTCAAATCACCTGAGCTGGAAGGGGCCCATCCTGCACCTCAGAAGCCCCACTCCACAGCCTGTGAAATGCGCTGCACTCTTCTAAACAACTGGAGCCAGAGGCTTTGCAGGCTGCAAGAAAGGGGCTGACAAAGCCTCTTGGCTGTGTGGCATCTCCCCCATTCGACCAACGGGCCCAGCCCTCCTCTCAGGCTCAGCCACCAAGTCAAAACCAGAGCTGAGAAGAGGTTTTCGCAACTCCAGTTGCCTGAGCTGGCTGCAGCAAGCACCTGCTGTAGAGAGCAAGCCCACACGTGCAAAGGAGCAGCTCCTCCTGCAAGCCCCTGTCAAGTAGTCACGGGTTTCTACAGTTTGACACCTCTCACCTTGCCAAGGGTGTTGCATCTCTGCACTGTTGCAGAGTTAGCTCAACCCTAGACCAGCCTGTTCCGAGCAGAGCAGTGACCCACCCCAGGGCTCTGCAATGGGCACTCGGCTCCCACTGCTGCTCCGGGGCAAAGCCTGTATGCACACGTGTGTGTGCTAGTATTTGCTGCCATAGTGGTAAGGGCTGTCTGAGAACTGCTTTTGTGGTCATAGAGAGGGAATAACATGCAGAGACATGTGCCAGACCATCCCCATGAAGCTTACTGCAGAGCCAGGCAAACCCAAGGGACCTGGTACACACAGGCTCCCAGGGATCTCACGCCCACCCCATGAGATGACCATCCCTGCAGCCTCAGGGAGCAGCCAGTGCTCCAGCCAAGTACATCCTTCTGCCTGCAGTGTTTCCTGGGCACCCACCAGTCCCACACAGACCATTTTCAGTTAGGGACTGAACACTGATCCCTCATTAGGCTTTGTCCAGGTCACCCTGAGACATCCCCCAGTTTTTCCCCATACAGTTGGGTGCTTTGTGGCATGTTGTCCTAAAACTCAGAACAGCAAAACCCACCAGTCTTTCCTTTAGAATCACAGAATTGTTTAGGTTGGAAAGGACCTTTAAGATCACAAGTCTAACCATTAACCTAACGCTACCAAGCCCACCACTGAACCATGTCCCTAAGCACCACATCTACAGTCTCTTAAATCCCCCCAGGGATGGTGTCTCCTTCTCCACCCACCACCTTCCTGCCCAGCCCGTTCCAATGCCTGACAGCCCTTTCCAGGAAGAAATATTTGCTAATATCCAACATAAACCTCCCCTGGCACAACTTAAGGCTGTTTCCTCTTGTCCCATTACTTGTCACTTGGGAGAAGAGACCAGCCTCCCCCTCCCTGCACCCTCCTTTCAGGGGGTTGTAGAGAGCGATAAGGTCTCCCCTGAGCCTCCTCTTCTCCAGGCTGAACCCCCGCAGCTCCCTCAGCCGCTCCTCACAGGAGCTGTGCTCCAGACCCTTCCCCAGCTCCATTGCCCTACTCTGGACATGCAAAATCTGCAGGTGCCTGAGGTCATCAGTGGTTTCCCAAAAGGAACAGACAGAACACAAGTTTGGTACTCGCTAAGAATACTTTAAAGGCAGAAAAAGACAGTATTTACTTCCAGAGATCACCCAGGAGAGCCATGTAATATATCCCCATTGTATAGAAGGGAGCAAACACCCATCTCCCCCACTCTCTCTCACAGGCATGGCTGTAGGTCTCCAAGCCTCTGAAGCTAGCTTTGTACCCCACAAGGAGTTTGGTGGTCTGTAGCATGCAGGACAAGCACTTCCACAGAGCCAAGACAGGGAGGCTACTGCCTCAAGAAGCTGATTGCCCTCACCCACGTGCTCCCTTCCAGCCCTAAACCAAGTAAGAGATACCACAGACCTTTATGTACTGTCCCTGCCTCTTGCTGTTACCCCAGAGCCCTGCTGTGGGTCAGGAAAGGCAGGACAGCAAGAGCTGTTTCACGCTGGCTATGTTCTATAGAAGACACTCAGGTTTTTTGATACTTGACAAGTCACAAGTTAAAGCAGCAAATAAGCAAAACAAAGCCCTCAGCTACATTGTGCTTACCTGCTTGGATTTTCCTTCTTACTCCACAGGCAAAGGGAAGCAATTCCAATGTGGCAGTTTCACCCCCAGCATCACTCTAACCCTCCCCACACAGGCTGCTCTCACGCATTAAACAGCACCTTTGACAAACAGCATCCTCCACAAAGGTCCAGGGGCTCCTGCTCCAGGCCTGGCTGCTCTCAAACCAAGTAAACTCAATTACTCCTGTTAAATTCCTGCAATACTATTGCTTCTTTGAAAATTATATCAGCTTCTCTCTCCCCAAGCTGCACACTCACTACCCTCCAAACCCCCACCACTACATGACCCTGCCAGGTCTCCAACCAAACCCCCCACCAGACACACATTTCAGCAACAAGCAAGCAATAATAACCCCACAGACAGGGTGGGTTAATTAACTTAATAGACCCAAAGGAGAGGAGTAGGCTCCCACCTCATTCCCAGGTCCCACACCCCCACCTGCCCCCTTCCTGCAAGTGAATGGCAGCACTTGGGGCAGCAGCACTTGCCTTCAGCATCACCTTTGGCACATCAGGGTGACTACAGAGCAACACTGGTGTGACATGTCAACTGGGAGAAGCTTAGGCTGAAATTTTCTCCAGAAAGAGCTGGCCTCGACCTACCTACAATTTATACCAGCTCAGCAAACTACATAAACTCATCTGGCAAAGTCTTCTGTGACAGTTGAGCTGGAGTGTTTCAATTCCCATTTGCACCAGCTCAACAGCTGCAACGACTTACGGCACAACCATGCACACCTGCTCTGTGCAACCACCCCACACCTTGGGGACATTTGCTCCCAAAGCAGAGGGGAGCCTGTGCTTGCCCCTTTGCTGCTTCTGCTGGGCACTGCAGCACCAGCCAGCATCTGTGCAGGGGGGGGTTAACTGCTGGAGGTGAGGAGCCAAGAGACAGAAATCCTGCTGGAGGGGTGGGATGAGATGAGATGAGATGAGTGGCTAAGGAAAGCAAAGCCTTCAGCATCTGCAATGAGGTTGTCTGTCAGAGCTTTTAGTCTATGTGAAAATGCCACCAAAGGAATCCAAGGCTCCACGCCCCGACTGACATTACTGTTCTGGCAAAAGCTCCCAGGGTGGAGTTCACCCGAGTCATCAATTTTCATGTTTGAATTTGATGAGATAAAGAGCTAATGTGTGATTTGTGCCAACCGAACCCAAGGCATCGAGCTCCGTCCATCCCTCTGGAAGGGCAAGGTTTATCCACACGGCACAGCTGCCAATGAGTCGTTAATTGTGAATGGCGCAAGCCAAGCAAATCTCAACAGATCTTCCTGGTGCTTGTCAAGTGACCTCCCCTGCAACGGGAAAAGGCCCCATGAGAGTTTGGCTCTTACAGGGAGCCCACCCCTCCATGCCCCTCTCTGCCGTGACAGGCAACCCCTGTTTGCCAGCAGTACTGCAGGCTGGCACCTCTGGAGGTTTGCGCTGAGGAGCCTCCTCTTCTGTCACCACCAGAGAATAAGATAGCTTCCCCACCCTTACATTTAACAGCAAAGCCTCTGCCTGGCTTTTCGGCTTTGGCATCCAAACCCCTGATGCCATCGTTGGCACAGCCCTGAGGAGGTGCTGGAGATCCGCGTGCCCCTCACAGGGCACTGGGGCAGCAGAAGCTTTACAAAATCCGCTCACCGGCAGAGCTCAAACCCCTGAGATACAATAATGAGTGGTGCCAGGGCACATCTCCTTCATGGGATGCTGCTGGGCTGGCTTGGGGGCTGGGCGTGGCATTGCAATCCACTCCAAGGAGTTTGTTTTCCAAGAATCTAAGAAACAGAATGAATGCTATAAAATGCAGGCCAGCAACCTTTCTACAAGTTTTCTTTAATCCCCACCAGGCAGGGTGCAGAGAGCTCTTTGTGTTGGCCCTGCTCCCCGCTGTGTCGTTGGGGCATTTGCACATTTTGGTTGGCCACACGCTCCTTTACTCCTTGCAGGAGCCAGGTTCACAGTGCAGGATGTGTTTGCTCATTGACTGCTGTGTCTCCTAAGCCTTATTTTTGGTCCCTCTGTGCAAAGACTGAGGGTGAAGGCACTTTTTCCACAGCAGACAATGGAGAAAGGTCCCAAAGGGAGTTCCGCGGAGCACCACATAATGTCACTGTGAAAATATGGGCTGGATGAATTTTGCTGCCTTCACAGCAACGTCCAGCCGAGGCCATAGGGTTCAAAACAAAATTGAAGGTTATGAGAGACACGAGTGCCACCAAGCTCGGTGGGACAATCATGCGTTTGTCCTTAGGATGAAAGAAGGAATTCAGTTTGGGCTGTGGCAAAGGCCGGAAAGCACAGTGGGGAGGTTTAATGGGAGTTTAATCGCCGATTTTAATGGGATTTGCTAGAGGTCCCACAGGGCATAGGAATCATAGAATCATAGAAATATTTAGGTTGGAAAAGACCCTTAAGATCACTGAGTCCAACCATAAACCCAGCACAGCCAAGTCCACCACTAAACCATGTATCTAAGTGCCTCATCCACATGCCTTTTAAATCCTTCCAGGGATGGTGACTCCGCCACCTCCCTGGGCAGCCCATTCCGATGCCTGACAGCCCTTTCCATGAAGAAATTTTTCCTAATATCCAATCTAAACCTCTCCTGGCTCAACCTGAGGCCGTTTCCTCCCATCCTATCACTTGCTACTTGGGAAAAGAGACCAACCATATCTCCCTGTTTTCATCACACTAGGTTATGGACTTGGGGAGCAGCTGCCTTGCAATTCAGCTCCCCGTCCCCTGCAATGCTACCTGCTCCTGCAAAGGAAGCTCTCCCCAGTGTTCAGGACTGAGTGATCGCTAACAATCACAGAATCAGAGAATGGTTTGGGTTGGAAGGGACCTTAAAGACCGTCCAGTCCCACCCCCTGCCATGGGCAGGGACACTCTCCACCAGACCAGGTTGCTCCAAGCCTCCTCCAGCCTGGCCTTGGACACTTCCAGGGATGGGGCAGCCACAGCTTCTCTGGGCAACCTGTCCCAGTGCCTCACCACCCTCTCCATGAGGAATTTCTTCCTGATATCTAATCTAAATCTCCCTGCTTTCAGTTTAAACCCGTTACCCCTTGTCCTGTCAGAGGATCTGCTGTGGGGATGGGGATGACAGGGGATTCCTTGCACATGGGGAAGGCAAAGGATGTGTTTCCACACCCCATGCATCCCTCAAACTACAGGAAAGTGACATTAGAAAGGCCTGTGCACTATTTCCAGCCTGCACACCCCAGAGGCTGCATCCAGGCTAGTGTAACCTCAAGACCTGTCCCGACCTGCTCCCACTCCCTCGTAGGCTGCCAGGGCTACAGGACAAGCCAACTGCCCCATGCAGCTCCTGCAGCCCCAGAACAGCTGTGGGACAGGAGGGACCAGCTCTGCAGACCCACTAACACCACTCATAAGCCCCAGCAGGCCCACATTCCCGTTTGCAGCCTCAGCTGAAAAAGCTGTTTGCTTAAAGCAGTGCAGCACCTGTGTCCACGCTCTCCTGCCAGCCAGTGCCCCACCTGTGCCGCTCTCACTGCAGGTCAGGGGCATATTCCTGGCCCCGGAGGGCTGCCGTTTGCCTCTCCCTTTCCACTGCTCCATGCCATGTCTCCACCAGCAAAAGTTCACTTCAGAAGCAGCATGTTTCTAAGTTAGAACGGCAAAGTCTGTCCACTTCATTTACAGGGATTATTTAGTTATTGATGTGAACTGCCAGCTGTTACCCCATCCTAACAATTTCTCCAGGTCAGATAAAGGCCTGTTATGCTGTACCAGGACTTCTATTGGCTGGTAGCCAACGCTTAGAGAAAGCCTATATGAATCAAGTGAAGCACAGAGTCCAACAGCACATCAGGGACTGATGTTTGTAACAGTCACAGAAGGACCATCCACCGGGATCTCTCTTAACTCACCCTGTGTAATTCAGCCGCGCTCACACATGCTGCACCACAGCCCAACATGAGAGAAGGCAGGTTTAAACCAGCAAGAACGTCCCTGCACGGGGTTGCATCAGCTTAATTAATGCTTAAAGCATGCTGTCAAGGAACCGGTGCTGCTCTTCACACTGAGCAGAGGTAGGGCAGATGCAGGTTTGGCTGCAGGGAAGTGCCATGGGGTCACAGAATCAGCTTTGCTGGAGATAGGGGGTGGGAGAGTGCTCTGTGCGCAGCCAAAAGTGAAGCAATGGCTTATCATCGGGAGTGCTTGCTTTAAGGTCAGCGATCGTGGAAGCCGACAGCCTCAGAAGCAGAAAAACAGCAGTCCTGTGAGCAGCCACAGGACAAGCAACAGCAAGAACCATGCAGGGGAGAGCAGTGCTTGAAAAACACAGCAGGGTGGAAAAAACAAATTTTCGGGTGCGCAGTGCTAGGAACAGCACATCTGGCAGTTACAGCAAAAAAACCCAGAGACATCAGCACTTCTGAGTCCCTCCCCAGCTCTCGGGAAGAAGACAGGTTGGTGGTTGGAGTAAGGAGACCAAGGCACCCACACCGTGCTCCCCTGACATGGAGCAACCCTGGGCTCCCTGCTGCACTTGGCCGTGCCTCAGTTGGCCACCCAGCAGTGGTCAACTTCCTGAGTGTGCTGTGGGAATGGTCAGCCTTTGGGACAGCTTGAAAAGAGCCTGTGAGGGGGAAGGTGTTTTGGAAATCAAAATGGCTATTGTTTTTCTCCATGAAAGATGAAGACTTTTCATCATTAAAGGGTCATCTCAGTCCATGTGAAGACCAGGCTATTGTAACCTCTGCTGCTTCTTTGAGCAATTTTTCTCCTGAAGAAGCAGCCGCCAGGCCAGTTCAGAGGCAGTGCTCCTTCTGAAGGTGGAAAATGCCTGGCATTGTGTCCAGACTGTTTGAAGTGGGAGAAAAGCAACTTTGAATAAGCTTTTTATGGGCCCCATGGCTCTGCTTGACCATAATGTCAGCTTGTAATTAGCAACAGATACCACTTCTGTCACTCGCGATGTTATCATCAGCCGTCTTGCGTTTCAAAGTGAGGAGAGGCACGTAAATTATGGGCAATTTGGTCTCTGAAATGGGCTTTATGGTTTTTTTCAGCACGGCGACCAGGAAGCCTGGAGTTTGTTACAGAGATAGCGGTTGAGCCAGCAGAGAGAGGAGCAGGAGAAAAGCAGCGTACATCACAGAGCTGCTCCAGCAGATCCCTGGAGGAAACACATCTGTGCCAGCTCCCCAGTGAAGGCAGAGCTGAGTGGTAGGTCTCACAGGGGCTGTATATTTTGAGAAAGCAGGAGAGAAGGTTTGCAAGCACCCACCGTCTTGCATCTGAGGCAGGGAAGGCTCTGCAAGGCTTCATTCACACACCGACACAAGAGAGCTGGAAGGGGAAGAGGATGGCTCGCTCCTGCACAGCCAACGCAGCATTGTTTCCTGCTTGACATATTGCTTTGGCTGACTTAGTGTTAGATGGCCCGAGAACAACTGAGACAATATTTTCCCATTATTGATAGAAAACACTGCCTTCACCTAAAATACAAATATCAGGGCAAAGGAAGGGCTTGCATTTCCCAAAACAGATTTGATTTTTTTGTAAGGAAAACAAAACCCCCAAACTCACATCATTTCCAGCTTTGACCAAAAGCAATTTTAACTTCTGTTTAAAAAATTGGGGCAAAACCTTTTGCTTTTTGTTTTGAGGAGGAAAGTCTGTTTCTCTCAGCAAGCCCAGTGAGTTTCCCACATCCCTTGGCACTGCTCTGCAGCCTGACAGGTCCCACTGCCGGAGCACTGGGCTGAGTATTTGATTTCATTTACTGCCATACGAATTACTGAGCATCCTGTTTCTGCCTTGCTTTGGCCTCGCGCAGGAGTCACACCGGAGCCACTCTTTGCAAGGGCTCCCCAGGAAATGGACTAAAGCAGAATTTGGCCCCACATTGACTCTGCGGTGTCAAGTTCTCCCCTTTTATTTGCTGGAGGAATTCAAGCATCACTCTACTGCTCCAATCTTTCTATCTACTGCTGGCAAATAATACGGCCAAAAAGGTTATCTGCCTTCAAACAGAAATAGCTTATGTTTAGAAAAGAATTAAATTTTGTTCCTTTTAGAGTTGCAACCACATCCTCAAAGCTGTTAACCTGAAAGTGAACTTCAGATAATAAAACTCTAACCTCACCCCTTCAGAAGAGCTAGCAGTCAGCAGCTACCTTGTGTACTCTCCCGCTATCTGCCCCTTTGATTGCTTGATAGCAGAGGTTGTTTTCTTTTTCAAGGGAAGACAGCTACTAAATCTACGCTCCCCATCCCTCTCCTTAGCACTCTTGGGCTTCTCCACAGCTGCAATGCTTTTCCATCGTCCCTGCTCTCAGTTAAATAAACATTGTGACACATACTGATTGCTTTAACAAACTTTACTGTTGCACGTCCTCTGCAAAGCACGGTTATCTTTTTACAGGGAACATTCCTTTCCTGTTGCTATGCCTACTTCAGCGCCATCCAGCACGATAGCCAAGACTGCTGAACTAACCCACAATTTCCAACAACTCCAGTTTGCTCATCTTGAAATAGCTCAGAAGGGGTGTGGGGCCAGACCGCCAGCAGATGTGAGCTGTCAGAACTCCTCTGCCTGCAGCCGAGCTCCTGCAGTTTACCCCAGTCAAGGACTCGGCTGCGGCTGTTGGAGGGTGAGTGTTGTCTACTGAAAATGTCCCGGAGCTAAAAATGGTTGGGTGGAGTGAGGTGGGTGAAGGAAAAGGGAAAAGAGGGGTATGGCTGCCAGCATAGGCAGGGAAGGTTGGTTTTATCCTCCCTGTAAGGCCACTTTTGGAGTTCTTTAATTTGCAGCTAAATTGCAGAATCCAAAAATATTTCTGGCAAATGGTATTTCACAACCATTCATCATCGTCGCGTACAATTTCCTTCACATGACAACCTATGTTTTAAAACTTGCAAAGAGAGGGGAAACGGCCATTTGTTTTGGCCAAGCCAAAATGGCACTTGGCCCAGGGACTCGGGGCGCCGCGGCTGCTCCCGTCGATAAGCCCAGCAGGCCAGATCCTGCAAGGTGGGCATGAGCACCTCATGTTTCACACATGCCACACAACGGTTTCAAGAAATGAGTGTTTTTCAGTTTCCCCTAACCAGCTCGCTTTTCACATCTAACACGGCAGTGCCTATCGTCTGCGCCACTCTGTTAATTACTGCAGGGCAACCTGGAGATTTTAATGACAAACTTCCCCCAAGACAGTGATTTCACCTTTTTCCATGTTGTTTTCACTTCCCCTTGTGCAAACATTTTCTTGTCGACAAAGGACAGGTTGGCCTCTCAGATCCCTCAATTCTCAAAGGTCTAATTAATTCTATCTGGTAGAGACCCGTGTGCCCCAAAATATATCTAGTATGCTGGACAGCACAGAGAGAGTCCAGTGAAGCCAAGAAGGATTTCTGGCAACTGATCAGTTGTCAAAGATAGTTCTTCCTCCAGGCATCAGCCAGAGTATTTTTGGGTGCGCAGGATGTGCGCAGGCACTGCCCTCTCAGCTCTCAGTTTGAGTAGTCCTGCACCTTCGTGCACCGCAAACCCAAACTGCTGCTCCTTGTTCTGAGGACATTAAGTGATATACAGGATCTAATTAAGATTTCTTATTTCTTTGTTTCTGTTTAGACTTTTTCATGAGCTAGCCACAATACACTGGACTAGTTGTGCATGGGGGGGGAAGTACAAGGGTGTGAGCAGAGGAAAGGACTTGAAAGGAAGCAGATAAATCCCAGCCCAAGTCCCTCCTAGTCCGTATCCGGCAGTGAGCACATAGCCAGCCACGCAAGGGCGCAGGGCAGGCATGCAAGGGTTGGGGGCAGCCCCCTTTCCCAGGCCCAGGCCAACATACACCATCTTGTCCCCACCTCTCTCCTACTGAGCTCTGCACCCAGACCTTTGTCCATCTCATGGGCCCAGGAGCAGTGGGAGGAGGTATTGCAGGGTCAGGGAGCTCCTACACACCATGGGAGGGGTCAGCCTGGGCTAAACCCAGCCCTGGAGGAAGAGATTTCTGTCTATTCTCCTCCCAAATGGGGTTGGGCATGACGGCTCTCTAGAGACCCTTCACCTACCCTGCTCCAAGACATATGGCAACAGCAGCCAACTTCTCCCGTAGATGAACCCAGCAGCACCAAGGGATGCTTCTGCTGGCAGCCCACCAAAGACTCATCTCCGGCCATGGTAACTCAGCCAGGGAAGCACTCAAAGCCTGGAGCGAGACGGCCGGGTGAATGGAGGAAATGATTCAGAATCTGGAAATGTGAACATCCCAGGCCATGTGCACTGGGTCTTGAATTGGCCTCTCTGGGCATAGAGTGGTTGGGGGCGTTTTTTGGGACTCAGACGGGGAGTCTTGGAAGGGTGTCAGGAGCAGGCTGGGTGCATGTGCCAGATCCATGTGGAGCAAACCTCCTGCTCTGGAACGTCAGCTGAGCATTTTCCCTTTTCATTTTTTGCAGGTTATGCAAGCTGAAGATTAAATGACCACATTCCTTGCGGTCATTTGCTTTTATTAAAGGAATAATGTATATACACACTGCCAGCAAGCTCTACACCTAGGAGATGTACTGTGGATTATAATAGGATCAAACTGGCCTTCCATGGAAGAAGCATATCCAAAGGCATTTCTGGTCCATCAGGGCAACTCCTTTGTTGTAATTCCACTGCTCATTCCCACTGAACTGCAAACGAGTCAAGGCCAGCAGCACCGGAAAGGGCTCTTTCCCACCATACTCTGCTAACATCTACTCTGCTAACATCTGCTCTGCCCTGCTCTGGAGTGCAGCCCCCTTACCCCAGACCCTGCAGGCTTGCCTCTGACTGCCAGGCCCCAGCTCCTGTGCCGGGCCCCCCTTCACCGTAAATACACCGTTGCATTTAAGCTCACCTTAGCCTAACAAGGCTGCACTCCTGCCCCTCCTTTAGCTTTTCCAGACCATTTCCTAGGCACAAGCTCTCTGGTTTCTACCTCTCCATGAAAATGGGATTGTACAGACTAATTTTCCTAGCCTTTAGGTAAAAACTGACCTCCAAGACAACCCAGAGACTTCCACGCCAGCTTGCCCAGTTTTCCAGATCAGCTGTTTGAGGCCAACAGACCCTCCTTTTTGCTTCAACAATTTTTTGTCCCCACTAGGCAAAAGGCTATGGGAGCACCTAAGCCCCCTTGGCTGCTTTTGCAAAGGGTTCCCCCAATCCCTCTCACCTCCACTGCCACCTTACCTCAGCCCCTATCAGCTCCTTCCAGCCTTTGTCCTCCCACCATCCCTACCAGTTGCTTATTTTCCTAAAATCGCCTCTTGTCCTGCTTGTTCAACCTGCAGAGGTGGAACAAGTTCACCTTTCCCTGCTGTCTCCGATGTGGCCTCTGCCAGTTTGCGTCTCGGCTGGGTAACACAAGATCAAAGGCAGCGGCGAGGCCTGGGTCCCCGGATTCTTGGGTAACGTCAGATGCTGCTGCGGGAGTTGTGACAGTCATGGGAGAACATCCAGGGAGGTTGATCCCAGATGTCATTGTGTTTAATTTCACCTCATTAATTTGAAATGGGACTGAGTTACATTCCAGACAGTCTTTGAGAAAGGCCGTCCGGGGGGGGTCCGACACTCAGACACTCCTGGATGTGTGGTGTGGGTGAAGCACTCAGGACCGTAAAGAAGCACCCCACAGGACAACCAGATGAAACTTCTGAATTCACCCCTGAGCTGGCTCTGAATTTGACACCTGGGAAGGGCTAGATCTGCCCGCCTGGGAAATTAATCTCTTCCAGACCAGCCTCAAACCCAGTCCTGGAGGCAAACACACCTCCCTGCCCCTGTGTCCTCTGGCCATGGACTGGAAACACCACCTAAATGAGTGGGAAGGGAGTCTGCTTTCCTGTTTGTGCAAGAACTGACTTCTCTGAAGATTTGCCAGTGGTGGAGCTGGGTTTGAGAAGAGTAAAACACTGGTGAGATGAAGGGGAGCATCAGTGAAGGTCAGTGAGTACTTTGGGTTAAAATTTCTCCCCAGATTTATGTGAGGTTTGCATTGTCTAGCTTTCTTTTGCTGGGTGATTTCTCGCATTCCAGTGGCACAAGAAGCCAAATTCATCCTCGCTCTAAATCCATTTGTTTCTCTCCTGAAATTAATTCTGCTCTCGCGTTTCAAAGAGCAATGATGGCAGAGCAGCTACTCAGCTCTGAGACACAAAGGAGTTGCGCCTGCTACAACAACATAACCATAAACACGGTTTATGCCCTCTGAGGGAGAGCTGTGGACATGTTACCTTTGGCCTCCAGCAAGCCCAGCTTGTTCTGATCCAGCTTCATGGTTCTTTTTCTTTCAGGGGAAAAGGAAAAAGAATCAGAATCTGACCCACATTTCCAAGTGCATCTATTCCCTACCATCTCTTTAGGAAAAACACATGGTGAATCTTTACACATCTCCCAACACCAGGTGCAGAACAAGAAGTTTGGTTTGGTGAAGAAGTGGAGAAAAAAATCAGCACATGCACACCAAGGTTGAGCAACAGATGAGATCTTGTCTCTGAAAAAATGACATTATGAATCTGGTGAGGAGAAGGAACAGACTGTTTTTTGGCTTTTCTATCTACGAAGCAGCAGGCTGCCAGAAGCCTCCTGTAAATGAAAGTCCTGGAAGAGAGTAGCATGAGCTGTCAAAGGGAAGAGCTGGTGCTAACCAACACCGTCAACAATTGTTGACAGATGAACCTTCCCTAGACCGCTGGGTCTGGAGAGTTTCTGAGGAGTGAACAACTTCTGTCCATTACAGAGGCTTTTGCAAAATCCCTACAAAATCCCAGCTCAGACTCCGCTATTCCAGAAACAATTGAATAACTTCAGAATAGCAAGCAAATATCTAAATAATCCCCCTTGATCCTGGGCCCAGCAAGGGGCCGGTGGAAGGATGCCGAGAACCCAGATGTGTGGAGGGTAGGTAGCAAGCATACTCTGTCGAACACTTCTGCAACCTTTGCTCCCCTTGAACGATTCCTTTCCCCTTGGCCAACACCATCACCAGTGTCCCAACAGATCTGCTATGATCTCAAGGCCAAGGTCACCAGTCCTGTGGTGACAAGGTCACACCCCCACAGCAGCCACACTCCTGGCTCTGGGTTAGAGAGCTAAACTGCTCTGCAGTCTTCTGATGGCTTCAGACTTTGTTGAAGAAACTGGTTTCACTCCTGTTGAGCTGCAACGGTGGGAATGGGGCTACGGACCTCTTGCCTGCCAACATCTGGAGTCACAGACCAGAGTCATATACCTCTTTGGGGTGCCAGGTATGTGAGTGCTTCCCTCATCCTGTTCCAACTGCAGAAGTCATTGCCGCCTCTAACGCATCGTCTCTCTGTGTCATCACGCTTTCCCCAACATATGGAGTGTGTTTCTATCATTTCCTATTTCTGATAATTTCCTACAGTTTAACCCAGAATGGGTTAGGGAAAAATGGAGAAAACCAGTCAGATCAGAGGTAGTGACTCCCAGAAGGTGGCCATGGAGAGCAGATGGGGTGGGCTGGTAATAGCTTCTTCCGCTGGAGCCAAGCAATGGCACGTGGACATGGACCAGTTGGGCAATTTGGCTTTGCAGGGAAAGAATTTGCCCAGCAGAATGGCAGTGGCAGTGCCACCTCTATGTGGGATGGCCTTGGGCACAGCAAAAATCCCTGTGACAGGACAAGGGCATTCAGGGAACATCCAGGTCTTACTCTGGCCTATGTCCCTTTGCTCTGCTGAGGCAGGTCAAAGCCCCCAGCATTCCCCCTCAGTCTGGTACCCCCATGCACCACCAGAGGCACAGGCCGGATCCCAACAACATCTCAGGTCACACCAGGTGGGAACCTGGCCAGGTCTGGTTCAGATGGCTCACGTGACCTGTGAGGCACAGGATCAAATAACAAATGCCTACCTGTGAATGACAAGTTTCCCTTTTTTTTTTTCACTCCAGCCCATAACTGCTGCACCAGTATCTCCAGTAGCTGCTTGCTGTGGCCACTCCACACTAAGGACACATTCTGAGAAGCTGGAAGGACCACAGTGTGTTGTCATCTGCTCTTCCTCCTCCTCCTTCGTCCCTAGTCCATGGCCACCCAAACAAGGTTTTAATAACTCCTCTTTCTAAGAGGAGAGATCCATACTTCAAGCAGGAGGCACAGATCGTGTAAATGCCTGTACATTTCCCAAAATCAGTCTGGATTTTGCTGGGAGGCTTTCCTCCTTACGAGCCCTCTGTTTTAAAAGATCTCTTACGAGAAAGTTGTCATTCAGCTATGAGGCATTTTTATAAGTAAACAACTGCTGCTCAGAAATCAGCTCAAGTCTATCTGCAAAAGCCTGCAAAATGCCAAATTCATGATTCCTGGAGACCATCATGTCTCAGGGCTTCCACCACCTGATCCAGTAGCAGATCTGGACTCATTTATATTTAACTCTAGCTTCTTAGAGCTGCAGATTGCTTAGCCCTGAAGCAGCACGTTTAATATCCCTTTCAGAACACCATTAGCATTACCTATTTTTACTGCATATTCTTGTTATTCATGTAAACTGATCCCACTTTGGGCCTTGCTCCAGGCAATCCCTTGAGCTTTCGCCCAAACGCACTCCAAGCCGCAGGGAAGGGCTGATGCCAGATTGCCTGTATGCGTGATGCTCACTTTGCATTTGCTTCACAACTGGACCAGTGGGCACCCTGAACATGTCCTCATGGTCACTGGCACAGTCTCAGGGTCTAACTGCACCAAGTTCCTCAGGCTTCTGAGCTGAAGGAGGACAAAATGGGCACTGGGAGGCAGAAGCTGAGCATCTCCGCGATGACACAAACCCCAGGCCTGAGTGTGTGGGGGAGCAGACCCAGGGCAGATCCCCCTGTCCCGACACGCTGTGGCTGCAGGAGCGCCCCTTCCAGCTCTGCTCCACCCGACACTCTGGGAGAGAGAAACCTCCTCTGTTTTTTTGTTTTCTGGTTGTAAGGCAGCTTGCCAGCCTCTCTGTATCACTTCAGAAGTGCAAAACAGCCTGATGCAGATCTCAGGTTCACACCTACTTTTTAAATGATATTTTGGGACCGAGCCAGATTCTTAATTTGGAAGGACTTTACCTGGTGGCTGCAGTGAGGATCAACACTAATACACGGTTTCCTCTCAGCAGCAGCAATCCTAAGGCCTGTACTGCTCGTAGGAGCAAAGTCTTCTCCCAGGAAGAGCCTCTCACTCTCATGAGGGCATTTTTCTCATCTGCTGTGAATGTCATTGCTGCAACGTTCCCTTTTAGCGCTCTGGGCTATAGCTCTATATTAGGCCAACAAAAATAAAAAGTCCTAAAATGAAAACCTCCAGAAGATCTTGGCAGAAACAGCACGTCCATCACAAATGGAAATCACATTTGATACTCCACAATGGCAGGAAACTCACCTGGTTTTATTTAGTCTCCACACAGCTATGTGCTATTGGCACTCCGCCAGCGTATCTCTTTAGAGAGGGACTTTTTTTTTTTTAACTTTCTGTAGTGGCTGTCCTTTCTTATCTTAAGCACCCTGCATGTTTGATTTTCACTGAGGCCCTTCACTGACATTTTTTGTTTGTCAGCTATAAAAAAGTATAAGGGAACTCAGCAAGTTCATGCATTTACAGCTCTGTTCCCACAACAAGGTGCTTAAAATAAAGAAATTGGCTCAGGGTAATTGCTTGATATGAGAAAGATTATACAGGCAATGAACATCTGTATCACAGCTACAGTTGATGGCTCTGAGTGCTGTATCATGTGCCAAGAGTTCTCTGCCAAAAAAAATACTTAAAAAAAAAAATTTCCAACCCAACATATGCTTATATAAGACTTATCCAGTATGCAAAGAAGCTCATGGAAAAAAAAAAAAAAAGAAGAACAAAAAGAAGAAAAGGAAAAAGACTGAAGTGTTGAAATAAGACAGGAAAATATGCAACTGATACCTGAACGTGAGCACTGCAGATCCTACCCGGAAACCTCACTATCTCACAAAGCTTTGGTGAAATCGAACAAGCTATCCTTCTTCTCGAAACTGAACTTGTTGATACAGAGTCGGATGGAGGTTTTGCACCAACATGGACACTGCAGGCCAGAGCAGCTGTAACGTGGGCCAAGTTGCGTGTCATCCCCAGCATCTGGGCAGGGTAAATCCCCCCCTTGCCCTCCCCTCGGCTGCACCCGGCACATCGTGGAAACCCCCAGGGCTCAGCACACATCCGAGGGGCACCTGGACACTGGCTGGTGCTTTGCACGGGGCTGAATTGCCTCTGCGGCTTTTAGCATGCAAGCTGCGTGGATAAAAGGGAATGGAGAAACAAGTCTGGAATAAAATCAGCCATGAATTTTTGCCAGAAATTTAAGCTGATGCAAAGAAAACGCGTTTCTGAGATAAGCTCAAGAACATTTCCCACCTTATTATTTCCATGTTTGCATTTGATGTACAGGAGGGGTGCATCCCTCCCCCTCTGCTCCAGGAACCTCTGCTTCAGGGGCTCTGCAATCCCCACTCATCCTCTGCACAGGAGTTAACCTGAGACTCCCAGAAATTCACTTGGGAACCTGAGGCAAAGCCACAGAGCCCATAACCCCCATCGCTTAACAGGTGAGGGTTACCTGAGCCGCAAGTTCACTTCTCAGCTCATGACAGAGGAGCGCGGTCGGGACTTGCCCAGGCACAGCACGGGGAGCTCAACATCACAGCTTCAGACTTGTAACGGGAGATCCCCTTCCCGCCTAGCAAAAAAAAAGGAAAAGTTCTCAGGCTCAGATAAGCTCACCCGTCCTTCTCCTTGTGCTCGAGGAGGGCTGCTGACCAGGGAAGCTCTGGTTCAAAGTCTTGTTTCGGTAACGAGCTCATCCATCCCATGACTAACCACCCTTGCTAATGGTTTAAGCCTGCACTAAGGATCCAGACACCAACTGGCAGCTGCAGCAGGAGGAAGGGAGAAGGATCAGACATATTAATCTTGCCAACCAGTCATGCAGCCAGGGGAAGGGAAGGCAGAGGCAGGACAGGACCGGGACGGTCTTCTTGTCCTGAGCAAAACACACACATGTCTCCTGAAATAAGACATCTGCCTGTGAAACACTGATGGGAGAGTCCTCCAGTAGCACGGTGTGAAGAAACCATATAGGCTTGGCCTGGGAAGGTTTGATTTGATGTTTGGTGGAGCTGATGGGAGTTTTCACGCTGGCTTCAACAAGTCAGAAGCTCGGTGTTTTCCTTGTTTAACCTTTAGTAAGCAATACGTTTAGGGGTATGCATGCCCGTGCCCTCACCCTGATTTCTATACACACACACTACCCACCTAACCGTTAGGTTATCCTCTCACACTGGTACAAACCTACAACCCTCTTCCCTCCTTGCTGCATGGCTGCCTTCCCATCAGGAAGGTGGTGAGCACGTTCACTCACTACCCTTCTCCTGGGCTGCAGAGCCCCAGAATTGCCTAAAAACCAAATTCATAGCCTAATGTCAGGGAGAGAAACGCATCCCCGTTGCTGCCTTCCCAGGCCCAAACCCATAGCACCTCATAGACAGCCCCACTGCAGGATCTGGCCATGCCCTCTGGCCCAGTGGGACCTGAGCCCTGTGATCATGAAGGAGCCCTTTGTACCTCTGAAATGCTGTCAGCTTGTGAAACAAAGCTCCAACAGTCCCAAACTCCTTGATGCCCGAGAAAATGAGCGAGCAGAGGGGCTGGGAGAGTTCCCGAGCATGTCTCAATGGGCAGAAAGAGGACTATCTAATCAGATGTGGATGGAGAACAAATAAAAAACAGCTGCTTTTCACCAGCTCTTCTCCCAGCTGGAAAAAAAAAATGCATACACATACAAGAACAAGGGAAGAGGCACTGATGAGCTGTTATCTGAATTTACTGCCAGCATCTGACCCATAGTGGCGTCTATTTATTTTTTTCCTTTAATTTATGACCCAGTTTCTCATCATGTCATGACATCACCCAGGGAGATAGATTTCATAAACATGCACACAGATCTCACTGGAAACAGGGTAAAGCCCCAGGTCATCCCGGGCTCTGTACAGCAGCACCCCAGCAGCCATCCCCAGGCACCCTCTCTTCCAAGAAAACACTTGGCGGGGCCATGACAGAGCCACCCACCTCCCGAGCTTCACTGGGCTGAATGCAGCTGGGAGGGGATTTTTACATCAGACCAGCGTCAAAGTGACATTGCACCCTTGTGTCCTCTTGCCCCACCCCAACTGCACTTTCCCTCCAAGGGAGCCAGACAGCTCCACACTCAAAGATGATTTATGCTGTTTTCTTTTGGCAGTAAAATATATCAAATCCTTCAGAGACTGGGTGGAACCAGAACTGCCTTTTCCATCACTCAATCCAGGCTCAGACTGGAGAAGCCAGTGGTCAGCATATGCGTGACCGATGTGTTCCCCTGTCTGGCGTCAGCCCGAGACCCACAGCACCCATGTGGCTGGCCCCGGAAGGGACTCTTGGCTTTCCCACACCCAACAGAGGCAGATTGATGGCAGATCTTTTGTTCCAAAACTCTGTGATATTTCTTTGTCTGCCTGCAGCTTCCCTTGGTGAGAAATTGGGAACGACCCATCTTCACAGTGGAAAGCTCAGCTGAAAGGAGAGGGCCAGATGAGCACAGGGCTCACACCTCCCTCTGATTTTGGAGGTGGCAATCCAAGCTGAAGCTCAGGGAGGGCACAGTTAAGTACATAAAGCTCTTGGCACAGGGGCAGTTTGCCTCCAAACTGCTTTTAAAACTAGTTCAGCCAAACTGGTGTGAGAATGGATGGAAACCAGTCTTGAGACCAGCAACAATAGTGCAGGAAGGTATTTTTTTGGATCCAGTGGGAATGACTCCAGGGAACTGTAGGCCAGTCAGTCTCACCTCTGTCCCTGGCAAGATCATGGAGCAGATCCTCCTGTTTCTTCCTTTATGCCGTGGTGTAATGATGCCTTGTGAAGATGAAGAAGGCAAGGTAAGAGTAGAGAACATTTGCTACATTGGTTTTCTTCTCTGGGTTTCCTAATGGCCCATGTACGTCTGGGACCTGACATGCTTGTTCCTATCTTTCCACCGCCTATACTGAACATTTGTTTGTAAAATTAGAATACGACTTTCATTCTTCCTTGGTCAAACCCTTTTTCCAAAATACTAAGGCCAGGTTTCTGTATTTCTCTCCCTGTCTTCACATACCAGGGAAGTTAGTTTTCTTCCTTTTTCCCGTTCCATGAATTTTAATTGATTTTACAAGTAACCAAGTTAAGGCAGCCTGTTGGGGATGCAGCCTGAATCATAGAATGGTTTGGGTTGGAAGGGACATTGAAGATAATCCAGTCTCACCCCCTGCCATGGGCAGGGACACCCTCCACCAGACCAGCTTGCTCCAAGCCTCATCCAGCCTGGCCTTGGACACTTCCAGGGATGGGGCAGCCACAGCTTCTCTGGGCAATCTGTCCCAGTGCCTCACCACCCTCTCTGTGAAGAATTCCTTCCTGATATCCAATCTAAATCTCCCTGCTTTCAGTTTAAACCCATTACCCCTTGTCCTGTCACTACAGGTCTTTGTAAAAAGTCCCCCCCCAGCTTTCTTGTCCACCCCTTCAGGTACTGGAAGGTGCTGTAAGGTAAAGAGCTGGCCCATAGTAGCAGAAGATGCAAGGCAGGTAGGGGGTTACAGCCCAGGTCCCCAGGGTGCATGAGCTTCTCCTGATTCCTGGGAACCTCAAGCTGAGGCCCACAGCATGGGTGCGACCCCATTTCAGTACAACATGTGTCCTTTTAAAGCTCAAAAAGCACTTTTGTGTCATCAGGCTTTAAAATAAGACCAACTTACACATTAATGAAAGTGAATGCGACTAAACCATCCTTTCATGAGGTTTATGAAGAACCCCAGATCTCAGATATCAGGTCTGGTGGTGTTACCTGCTCTGAAATCACAATGCAGCCATGGCATACCTCCTCCATCATATGAAAGTCCTTAAGAAAAACAGCTAAAGAAGAGCTGACCAGACCACTGGGGTCTAGGCTATTTTCTGAGATGTCTTCCTTGAAGCTTTTAGCTTTCACTTTATTTTCTCATGCTTAGGACAGAAGTCATCTTTAACAGACATTGTACATGACCTCATCATTGAAATATACTGCCCTCACAACTGGAACTTCCCCCATTTGTTAGCATTGGGTTTCAGTTCAGGTCGGACCCCCAACCTCCTGGCTCCACATCAAGATGCCACTGCAAGCCATTGCAGTTAGGGATGCTATGTAATGAGCCAAAACATCCTTCCTGCACCCCCAGCACAGCCGATGGAGCTGGGCTAGGGGTTATTCTGCTTCAATGACTTTTGCAGTCTGTCGTAAGCGCCTGTTGTATGTAATTCTTACATAAATAGTTGTGCAGCAGGTGGAAGGATATCAAGATTAAAGAGTCCTGTCCTCAAGGGTGACGATGCAGAAAGTAGAAAACTTTGTGTTTATGGATCCGCACACAAGCTGCAGAATCTCCCACCCAGCAGGTGACACACAACCCACGTCCGGTCAGAGAGCAGGTGTAGAAAACAAGTTAGGAAGGGAAGACTTCTACGACTCTTCTTGCCGTAGACTGAGCACAAGCAGGCACAGCCTTTCCACCCAATCCTTTTCTGAAGCGGGATCATTTCATGGCTTCTTCCCATCATACCAGTATCTAACCACACAAGTGACCCCATCTCACAGTATGCGGAAGGTAGTCTCTCCTTGCACCCACCTTTCACAGCACCCAAACTGAAAAACCCAGACAGACATCAGGTTAGCAGCAGGAGGCCAAAGAACTGACTGACTTGTCCACACAGATACCCAATCCACATCCTTCAGCACAGCTGTGCCCGAGCAGGGCTTGTCCTGGGGCTGGACACCACCAGAGCCAGATGACTCCAGAGGGCTGCTGAGGAATACAGTTCTTGACACCTGGTTGCTCCATCCTTTTCTGCGCACCTAACCTAAAATCCACCTGCCCAACCGCTCAGCTCCAGACTGACATCCACAGACACCCCCAGGCTGTCCACGCTGGATTTAACCCAGGAGCTCTGGGCTAATCTCCTGGCGGAGAGGGAGCAGCCTCTTCCAGCCTGTTTGCTGGTTAGGATAATTCTTCCTCTGACTGATGATCAAGAAGCTATTATGTACTGAGAGGGGAGTGATTTGTTCTGTAACGCTCGTGGCACTGCTTCAGTGCTTGGCAATTATGTCTTTTTATCACTGGTGGAGAATTTTACAGGCCACTGAGAGACCTTCAAATGCAGCCATTGCTCTGTGGAAAATCCAATTTGCCTTGGAAGTCTCCTGACACAAGGCCTTGTCTTCATGGTCCCTTGGCAAACCATTTTCAGCACATGCACTGGTTCATGACCCTGTGATTTAACGGACATCATTAAATTTTAGCAGAAGAATCCATCACTTTGAAGGAACCCCTAACAAGTGTGTGACCTAAAAGTGAGACCTAATATACTGGCATCTCCGCACAAAGGGCTCCTTTTCCCTTAACATTTGGCTCATCTCCATGCCACTCCCAGGTCAAGTTCAGTAGTAAGGCCTCATAGTCAATGCCCCATTGAGCTCCTCCAGGAAAAGCAAATAGCACCCATGCAAAAAATGTAAATGTGCGTTTCTTCGCAGCATCCCCTGCTGCCAAACAGATAACAAGTTTATGTAGGCACAGAAAAAAATTCCTATTTGAATAATTATTGTTTGCTTATAAATTAACCCACAGAACTGTGCCACATGCCGTAAAACAATTTTACATTACATGGGCTTAAACGGTAGGACTGGTATAATAAACTCTATGTTGAGTCACCAAATTCCTCACATTCTTTGACTTCCCATTCTGTCTCAAATGTCAGATATCTCGCTGGGGTAACACAAGCGGTAGCCAGGGCTGGGGGTTTGCGTGGGTTCTAATTGTAAAAGCAACATTCTCGCAGAGAACGACAAGGTTCACAACCCTGCTCCACGGCTTGGGCAGGCTGCGGGAACTTCAAAGGCTTCTTGTCTCCCCACTGGGTGTTTTGGGGTTTAAGGCTCCACAGATCTGGCTGAGGGTCTCGAAGCTGTACAGTACCCATAACCCCAGGTCACCGAGCCTCTGCAGGCTACTGCCTTGTCATGAAAAATGTGTGTGAGAGAGGGTCTGAGTGTGGCAGCCAGCTTGGGGAGGCTCCTGCATTTGGGCTGCAAATCACAAAACCATTGCAATGGCCAGACAGCTACTCTCCATTGCCATTGCACCAGTCCAAAGCAAAGGCAGAGTGAGCCTTTATCAGTTGGAGACAGCTCAGTGACATCTAGGCTTTATTTGTAACTTCAGCATTTAAAGTTCTTAAGAACTTGTGGATTCTCCTCCTCCTTTGTGTTCAGATGCAGTGGAATCCAGACCTGTGCCTGTTTATGTATAGACTATTTATGCTTTGTAGCTCTCTTTTGGTCGCTCCTCTGTCAGCTGAGCAGGGGTGAAGATGATGCACCTTCTCCAGGGAGCCAAGAAAAACCTGTAGGCAATTTTGACATAATTGTTCTCCCAAAGACGCAAGGGATGCTTAGACTTTGTGCATGTCCTTAAGCATGGAAGCTCAGTGGAGGCAGCCTGCAGGAGCTCAGGAAAAGCATGGGAGCCCAGAAATATCCCATAATATTCCAAGATATGTGGTTGTATGACTGGATTAAAAGAGGAATTACCTAGATCCAGCACAGAGAACTGGATTTCCCTTCCCTCATTCTGGAGCACAGGTTTGGCCTGTGTCTAATAGGCTGTTCCAGGGGTAAAGCGGAGCTCAAGGCTCTGACAGCAGACGTGCAGATTGGACACTTGTAAGCAAAGTGAAAGCACCGGCAGTCCTGGACCAGCGGCCACAGCCCTGCTCCATCCAGCTCCCGCTCCGGAGGAAGCCCAGCAGCTGGCGGGAGGATGGCGAGCACCTGCGCGCCTTTTCATCTCAGCAGCATGGCCCTGTGCCTGCAGTTTTCCAATGCTGACAGAGAGAGGTTGAGGGTGAAAAGTGAGCTGGGAGGTTATAACTGGATCTGTTTCTTTCCCCCTGGGACCTCTCCCGGCATGAGCGGCCTGCGCTTTAGCTGATCTGGCAGGAGCCGGGGTGAGGAGGGAAGGGACCTGGCACCCTGCAGCCACAGCAAATTCAGAAAGTGTTGTAGGGGTCTGGCCACCGAGGTTCACTTTTTCTCTACCTCCTCTTGTATGCAGGCAGGGAGGGGAGGAAGGGCTGCACCCCCTCCAGCCTCTCCACAGGGCCCCGCTGCGGTCCACCCCATGTGCCCCACTGGCAGGAGCATCCAGAACCAAGCAAGCCCTGTGCCCCACACTGATTTAAATAAGCCTAGAAAAACCACAAATGAAGCCCATGGATTTAGCATCTAAGGTCTCTTCCCAACTATGACCAACAGAAAACATCTGTAGGGGAAAGGAACTGCTCATTTACTATCTGAAACATCAGTGAAACCCAAGAGAAAAGGAACCAAATACAGCAATTACCCAGGCCTCTTATAACCCCCTGCAATAATCAAATATAGCTAATTTGCACTGACTCTTTTTTGTGCTGACTCCAGGCATGGAACAGAGAGATCACAAAGGAAAACCACCCTCAACCTCCCAGTCTTTTTTTTTCCCTTAAAATTGGGAGCCGAGGCTAACTAACCCCCCAGAGGAAAACATCCAGCCAGAAGGGCAGGAGCTTAAAAACTTGATCCTTTCAGGCAAATGCAAAATACTTGTGTTTCAGCTGGAGAATGAATCAGAGGCAATTCCCAGCAATCCCTAATTTAGTAACTGCAAGAGCTGGGTGCAGTGGATGCAGCTCTCTCCCCTCCCTCTACCTGCTGAATCCATCTCCAGTTTTTGAGGCTGATTCAGGGCTGGTCGAAGCAGCATTAACTCAAACTAAACAGCCTGCTCCCATCATCGCCAGGGAGCCACGGGGTCAACTGGAAACCAGAGAAAATCTGTTTAGTCATTTCTGAAGGCAAAGCAAACCGTGATGATATCACTTACTCACGCAGACGCTCAGTCGGCAGCTCGCTGCCAAAGCACCTGGTCCCGCTGCCTCAATAAAGCAATCGGAGACGCTTTGGTGGGCTCTAAGGGAGACCCTTACTTTATTAACCATAACCATGGGTTGCTTTTTAGAAAACCCAGCGAACCTGCTGCACGGAGCCATGGGTACGAGCAGGACTGCATGAGGCTGGGCTCAGCCCCAGTGCGGTAGAGCTCAGCCCTCCTTCATCCCCGAGGCGTGTTTTGGGGAGCGGCTCACAACGACCCCAAGCAGCACCCCCCACCATCTGCAGAGGCTTTTGCAGTGGAGGAACAGCCTTGTCCTCCAGCCGCCTCTCGTCAAAGTCGGTGAGCTCCCCTGGCTCCCAGGCCAGCGCCTGGCCGTCCACCCCGCACAGGGCAGCCCGACCTGGCGACAACCGTGCTGCAGTGTCTGGGCACGGAGGGAGGACACGGCCCCCGGGAGAGGCTGTGGGTGACAGGAGCTCCCGCAGAGCCTTGGATGACTGCCAGCAGGCCAAGGAGTTCAGGAAACCTCCTGCTCCAAAAAGGCTGCATCCCCCTACCCCCGGGGACCTGCTGCCCCTGGATGGAGGAGCACCCCAACCCTGTGGTGCCAAGGAGACCTGGCCTTCCAGCAAAAGAGCTCACTTACCCTATCGCAGGTGAAGGCAGGCTGGCGAAGGCTGGAACAGCACTGCAGGGACAGGGAAGGCATGGCCAGGCCCAGCATTCACCTGCCTGGGGTGCCCACCAGAAACATTGTGATGCTCTGCTCTGTAAACCAAACAGCTCACAGCTTCTGCAACTTGTGAGCAGTGAGAGGAAAGCAACCAGCATGATGGAGCCACCCACCTGCCCTGCCTGCCCCTTCCCCAGGGGCTTCACCGACTGAGGAGGCAACACGTGAAACTGCTCTGAAAGGAAGCCATCCACTGCCAAGCCGAAGGGCAGGAGCCGGATGCCAGCGCAGCGTGCAACGTACGATGGCAATCAGCCCTTGTGCTTCAACTGCACCTGCAGGAACGAGCCGGGCTGAGGATGCAGCACCCCTCTCAATAGGTTTTGCACTACATAAACAAGATAAATAGAGGGGAAGGGAGGCTCAGAGAGAGGAAGCAACTTGTCCCTGAGTCACCGACAGCTAGAAACAGATTGCATGTCTCCTCCTTCAGACCTGCTCTGCTTCTCTGCCTGGGAATGTTATTCTGTGGCTGTATCACCTTCTCCCAGCCTCTCCCCCCACAGCACTGTTTCACTCCCCTCCTCCTCCCTAGTACTCAAGTATTTAAGCAGCAAGCCCAGGGTTGGTGGTCTAGTAAGAAATGCAAGCAGGGAGGCAACCCCTCTCCTGGGACCAGACTAGGTGGCCTTTTTTTAGCTCATGAGGAATTCAAGGGGGAAAAAGAAAATAAAAAGAAGAAAAAGAAAAAAAAATCCATGTCCAAAGCTCGCTTTTTTCAGCAACTGCAATTGTTTCTGTTTCCTAATAAATCATGTAGGCCAGGGACGACCAATCTGCACAGCATTATTATTGTCTCAATACATTTGTTGAAAGAAAAATAACACTGCGGCTTTGCTGGAGCAGACAGGATCTGCTTTTCCAAAAGGTTTGTTGATATTAGCCCACAATCTTGTCGGGCTCCATGTATACTCTGGACTCAAAGAGCTTTGCTGCATTCCCATCTCTAAGATACGGAGAGTCACCAAACCCAAATATTACTCTGAGCAGCTGAGACCTCAAAAGGTCTTTCTTTACTTTCCTCCACACTCTGTTTCCCATTAACTCTTCTGCGGCATTTGTATGCATTAAACCTACAGAGCTGAGCACTGAACTCGGCTCCAGGCTGAACTATCTCACATCCATCTAAACAGCAAGTTTGCAACACACATGATTTACACAGGATGTGAACAGGGCTCAGGGGGCATCCAAGGGCAGCCCGGGCTCCGTTTTGGGGATCAGCTTCAGTCTTTGGTACATGCTGCCCCACGTATCAACAAGCTGCTGCCATCACACTCCCCCAGACAGCGATTCCCAGCCTTGCCCAGCCCAGGGAACATCAAGGAGCTATGGGCTCTATTCCCTGCCAGCCTGGTCCCTTGCAGCTTCCCATAGCTACAAGCAGCAACAGCAGCCCAGGGACAAGATGGACAGGCCATATGATTAAAGCCCCAGGGTTTAAGCAGACCCATGTCATATAGTCAGACCAGAGCAGGGGCCACCAGCACCACCCCCCCATGCTGGTCCTTACTGTCCCTGAGAGAAGCAGCCAGTTGGATTGTGCGTGGGGAGCAATGCTCTCAGGTCCATGGTGTGCCCACACCCTTGTCCATCCATGCTACACCTGTGTCACTGCTTACCTCTGGATGATTATGGGAACAACAGGATTTTTCTGACTGATATTTTCTTCCCATAGGGTGTGGAAACCAGGAGAGTTCTCCAGCATGCCCAGGAGGCTCCAGCCAGGGCATCTCAAGGGCAGCTGCAGCTCACATGGGAACAAGGATGTACTCACCCCATCACAAAGAGTGTCCCCAGTGCAAAGGCTGTGGGGTGCCACAACACAGACCCTCTGGGCTGACCTCGTGGTGCTTTTGAATCATGTTACCTCACCCACAGTTTGTCCCATAAGCAAAAATTAAATGCCTGAGTTGTGCTCATCCCCAGCCCAGCCTCGTCTGCCAAGAATGGCCAAGTCATCCCGCAAATGAAGCAAAGAGAGTCCCGAAAGGCTTTGGGTAAGCACCCACGGGGAGCCCAGGCAGGGCACCTTAGCTCAGGTCACTTGCACCCTTTCACATCCATGACAGACTAATCCCAGCCTGCAGACATGGAAAGAAGAGAAATACTGAGACAGAAGAACCGACAACAGGGAATGCTGCCCACTCTGGTGCAGCCCGAGCGAGAGCTGCCAGTGCCCATCAGCTCTGCAAGTTCCGGCAGTCACTGACCCCCTCTATAGCCAGTAAATCACGTCACAGCGGATAAAACTTGTCCCCTGATATTTCCAAATGTTGTATATTCTGACACCTATGGCTTGGAGGGAAATGATAGTTTAATTTTGGATGCTAAGCTAAGGCTACATTGGTTTTGGAATTTCAACAAGCGTAGAAGGGGTTTTCCACCCAGCTTCACTTCTGCTGCCTCTGCAGCAGTTCCCCAAAACCAGGCTGCGTGCACAGGGCTTGCTTAACATCATCACCCGTTCCCTGCTCACAGAGGGCCCCGTGTCGCAAAGAGGGAAGCAAGGGGCATGTGCTGTCACAAGGGAGATAAGGCAGCGAGCCAGAACACCCCTCAAAGGTGGGCAGACATGGCTGGCGTGACCATGAGCTGAACCCAGCCCTTCTGAAGGTCTTCAGAAACAGCGGAAAAAAACTACGTGCAATGAAGGCCCAGGTTTAGTTTCAGGTTTAGCTACTTTTAAAGGTCTCTGAAGCACAATTAATACTGTACTAGATCCTCTCACCCCCGAGAGCCACTCCTGCAGTGTTTACACCCATGGTGTAAGGAGGCATTTGCATCCGTGAGTCAGCAGAAGGCACTTGGTCTCCTCCCAGGGCAAAGGGACGATTGAACTAGATGAGCCCAGCCACGGGCACATCTCCCTTGATCATGGCACTCACTGTCTGAAGGTGGTCAGTGTTTGAGCCAGAGTGACCCACCCAGGTCTGCCTCATCCAAAAATCCACCACTCATAACCAGCTCCCCAATATCCACCAGCATTGAGGGCTGGAATGTCCCTGTGTCCCCCCAGACACCGTCAAAAAAATCAGTACTGTGTAACCAGTGAAAAGCAGCCACAGATTAAAACATCCTATGGAGGATTAAAGAAAATTGTTGCAGGGTAGCAGCACTTGGGGTGGATTTTGAAAGCATTTTCTTCTTCATTTGGGGCACAGCAGTATGGAAATGGGATTTCGCTGGAATAAGCAGTCTAAAAACAACCCAAGGAAGAGTGGTAACACTGCATAGTCAGAAGGAAAAAAGCCCAAGGGCAAGGCAAGATTGACTTAGCTTCCCCAACCATCGTTACACAGGGCTTGGGCTGCTGCCCTGTGTAATGATCTTGTGTCCATGCTGAAAGCTGTCCCTGGGATGTGTCCGTGCCTGAATTTCATCCTCCCGTCAGCCGACAATGCACAGGCGAACCATATTAACTGGCACGTTGTTGTCTCCAGCCAACAAACGGCTCCCGTGCGAAGGATTGACACATCTCCAAGAAACTCTGCCATCCAGATCATAATGAAAGATGTGTTTGTTTGCGTCTCGTTCAAGTCACCATTTGTCCTCTCCAAAAACCACAGTGTAATTCAGCTCTGGGGCAGGCTCCGGCATGGCAACAGCACAAGAGCTGTGTGTGGGATGCCCGACTCCCCCTCCACCCCTCCCTTTAAAAAACACAACTCTGGGCTGAGACAAATGAACTGATTTTTTTTAATTATGATTGTTTTTTCCTCTTCGGGCAAATAAAGCCTGTACACAAACCAGTCTGACTCTGATTGGATTCGGTGCTTCCCTAAGGAACCGGAGAAACCAGTTGGTGATGGTGCAACCGCTCCACAACCAGCACAGGCCTGGATGGGCACCTGCCCCAGCTCCCCACGCCCACAAAGGTGGCGGTGGCATCCACACTGCCTTATCCACGCCTTCCTTATCTCTCCCCTTTCAATAAGGAATTTCATCAGGTTTCCACGCAGGGCAATAATGCCCTCACCACTGTACGTGGCAGCAGGGCTCTCCTTCAAGCTTGGCCCAAATCCCTTCTCCCTCAGCTCATTTCAAGTGGGATAAACATCTTATATCACAGCAGCTGTCAGGACCATGCAGGATTCAACCTCACAGCTGCAGGCTCCCACCGGGAGAAGAGCCCATGGGGCTGATGGAAGCACCAGGAAGGACCCATCAACCTTTTAGGGCAGCCTGAAATTGGCAGCAAAGCTGCTGGGGTCAGCATCCCTTTGGCCAGAGTGGGGTCCCACATCATCCCAGACTCCATGCTAAGAAATTGCCTCCTTCCCAAAGCGTGTCTCTCCAGGAGCCATGCGAGAGGCGGCAGCCCCAAGGAGGATCCCTCCTTCTGCACCCCCACTCGCCAACACCACAGGACAAGGCCGTGGGGTGGGAGAACTGGCTCTGTGCTCCTCGACGCACGTGGCACACACTGCTGCCCGCCAGCGACGCGCGGCTGCTTGTCCTGGAGGTGCGACCTGCAGCAATGGAGACAGAGCAGGGAGCTTCACCCAGCAACCCACACGCTGCTGTTACTGGGAGATCCCTCCAGTAGATAAGGTGCACAAGTAGGTCCTCATTGCATGCACAAGGTGTTCCACACGTCCCGGTTTAGTGCTTAAACTTACATGGCCCCCGGCTGCAGAGGGCTCAGGCATCCCAGGTGCTGTAAGCCCAGCACGGCTCCACTCCCAGCAAGACACAAGACTTCCATAGTGTGTTTTTCAACCCAGAAGCTCACCGCTGGCTCTCCCAGCCTCCTCCATAGTAGCTTTGTCCTGACATACGCATGAGTAATACCATGTAAAAACACTCCAATGAGACTGCCAGCTGGAGGAAGAACCTCTGTACCCCAGCTCACTCCCACAATGAGGGGGACACAGCAAAACCAGCATTACTGCAACACATTTATCCCAGTAATTAGTCCGGCCTGGATAGCACATGCTCCCCAGCAAGAGTGCAAAATGTACACCCAGAAGCAACCTTGAAGCTTTCACTGAAATTCTTGGCTGTTGCCCCAAAACATCCAAGACGTGACTCTCCCAAAACCAACTAACCACTCACTCCTGCTGCACTGCTTTGGCCTCTGAGCCCCAGGAGATGCCCCTGGTTTTCAGAGAAGCCAGTAAAAGACAAAGCAGCTGAGTCAGCACTCAGCCCTGGGGAGAAGGCCCTGAGCCAGCTCTGCTGCGAGCACAGGCTGACACTTCTCGCCCTCTCAGCACTCCTGGCCGCCTCATCCTTGCCCCAGCAGCGCTGCATCAGCCTGCGCACAGAGAGCACAGGGGTGAGGCTTTGGAGGCTGGAGACCTCAAACACAGGAGCAGCCCATCACTATCCGCAGCTCGGGGCCAGTTAACGCCGTGCAAGGACCAAGGGGTCACCCACAAACCTGGAAAAGCTCACAGCAGCACGCACAATCCCTAGCACAGAGCAGGGCTGAGGAGGCTGTGAGCGGGGTTGTATAGCCCCTGTGTCCTACAGCAGCCTCTGCTCAACACGGTTCAGCTGGGGAAAGGAGGCAAAAGCCACCAGGAGCCCTCAGATGACCCTATGCTCTGCAGCAGTAACTGCTGGTGCTCTCATTGCTGTGCTTCGTGGCCACAAACAGGCAGACTCAATCATCCTAGGACCTGCCCGCCTGTCTGTCTCTTCAAAACCTTTTCTACAAGCTGGACCCCTCTCAGGCTTTGCGAATCCCCGTGCATGCAAAGGCTGCTCGGCAGAGCTTCCTCCAGATTATTATATCTGAAAGTTCTACATCTCCTCCCCTGCAGGGAACATGGAGAGGAATAAAATATGAGACACATTTCTTCAAACTAGGTGAGATTCAAAACTACCCATTCTTTTGTCTTCCCACTCCTCTCACTTAGGTCGAGCTGGGTATCTCCGTGGATGCTGCCAGCATCGCCACGTGAGTGAGCAGCCGGGTGCAGACTGCACCAATGACCACGAACTGGTGCCAGCGCAAGCTGCAGGCTGGTGTGCTCCCAGCTTGCCGAGCCCATCCCTGTCACCCATGCTCAGCTTCGGCGCACAGGCTGGGACAACCGCCACGGAGGGACACAAGGGAGCAGTTATACGTAGCCTTGTTCTATATTTTCTGCCCAGCCTTGGCCAGAGATTTCCAAATGTTGCTTGGGGCAAAATGAAGGCATTTGGGTGATGCTGAGATAGGTGGATGTGACACCTCAAAATCAACTTCCCAGCACTGTTTTGTTTGCACTGCTGCTAAGCTACTCACTGTTGGCAAGGGGGGGAGGGAAGGGGAAGGAGGAGGACGGTGGTCACAGTTACTCGTACACTCTGTCCCTCGGTGACTCTTGGTGACTCTCGGTGAAGCTCAGAAGCAAAGGCTGAGGCTGAAGATGACGCGATTGTCTGGAGGAGGTGCCTTTGCTCCAGCACCCAGATCACCGCACCACATTCCTGCTCACCTGCAGCCCCGCAGAGTAAGGCTGGCTGATCCTCACTGAGGAGGATAAAAGTCAGCTGAGGAAAGAGAGCTGGCCCCTGCAGCAGAAAGGGGAATCGCTTCTGTCAAGCTGGAAAGGAAAAACTTGATTTCTCCTCCCTCTCCACAGCAGCTCTGCTCCTCTAGGCCTGAATCTTGCTGCTGTCAAGCCACTTCTGCACATTGTTTTGGCTCTGTATTGCTTCTAACCCCTCTCAGAGACTTGCACATGTCTCCCTCCTGATATTTTTCTGTTTTGCTTAACAACCAATTTGGTTTTCAATTTGATATCTCCTGGAGCAGCTGGTCCTGATATCGCTAGCCTTGTTTACCATTCAGCCCACATCTCTGACAAGCATCACTAAGAGACTTTTCCAGTTCCAGAAGTTAAGTATCATCATTAAGTTTGTGATGAGCAGAAGGAGAGCTCCTATCTCTCTCGAAGGTGTTGCACCACATCAGCTGGTCAGGCTCAGAGCTCATACAAGTCCCATCACACCTCAAAGGCAAGGTATGCCGGCACCACCTGCTGCATTGCACCACGGCACGTCCTTGGGTGCACAGCCTCCTCCCAGCCAGTGGCCACTCCTGGATGCTCAGAGGAGCTTGATGCAAGAGCCAAGACACCTCTCCTGCCTTCTGCCAGGGTGACTCACCTTAAATTACATCTTTATTCACTTCAAATTACATCTTTACCCTCCCATTTCAAGAAGAAGAGGACCAAGCAGGTCTCTCTCTACTGAAGACAGTGATGCTGGTGTTCAAGGTGCCAACAGCTTGGCTACTGCTTTGCTTAAGTGTGGCTAGTGTCCTCCCTCACAGCCCGTGTGTGCCCTTAGAGTAGGGAGAAGCTGTTGCACAGAGGACCAGACCACAAGGTGCACCAACACAGTAGATAAATCCCCGCGGTTCCCTCCCCTGCAGAGGCTGAGCCATGCTGGTGACAAGGTGCTGCTCCCTCATCTGGAGAAGAGAGCAGCCGTGAGTTGGTGCTAAAGCAACATCAGATGCTTCCCAGCATGGAAACTGGGATCACCAACAGGAGGGGGACAGCAAAGCTGGGAGATGGGGACAGCAACAGAAAGGAGTTTGATGAAAAGCTGCCTCCAAGGGTCCCTGATCTTACCAGCCAGCTGGCCTGAGGGTGGGATGGGATGTCGGCCAGGGGGGCAGGCTGAGGGGCACACACCTCCCTGCAGCGTGGCCGTGGCTCACACGCAAGAGGCAAAGCGTATCAGCATAGCTCAGAGAAAAATGCCCTGTTCTTCCTGAACAGGGAGCAAACAGGTGTTTTAACCAAGATCCTCTGGTCTGGACGTAGGCAAACCAAGCCCGGTGATCTCGCTCCCCTCCACACCAGGCATTGCGGTCATGGTGTTTGGAGAAGAAATGATCCCGTCTCTGCACAGGGTGAAAGAGAGCAAACTTTCCCCCAGGCAGGCAGCATCTGATAGACCTCAAACAGACCCGTGTTGACACCCACACGAGTTTCTCAACCTACCTGTTTGTCCTGCAGTAAGCTCTGCATGGCTCTTACCTAGGAGATGACTTAGTTCACCAGCGGGCTCGTTACTGATGCCCTATGGAAAAATCCGAGAAGTGGAGGGTTACCATGGAAAGTGTTTTCAGTAATAACCCAAACCACACACTTGTCAGAGTTCAGATACAAAAACACGGCGGATGCCTTGTGCCTATTTATGGGTAGTGTTGCTCAACTGAAGGGGGCTCTAACGAAGGCAATTCAAGTTCATTAGTTCTGCTTTCTTAGGGACACATAAGTCAGTCTTTCAGAGGAATTCGATTATGTTAATTACGTATCAAGAGGAAGCCCTTCATCTCCAGAGAGCTGCACCTTAAGAAAATGCTTTGCAAGCACCTGCTCCACCTCTGTTCTGCTCCACCTTCAGCCAGGATTTTTCATTAGGTGGCAACAAGCACGTCCTCGCATAATGCTGCATCGATGTCATTTGCTTCTCATTATGGAGTGGAGTCAGCACAGGTGAGCAAAGACTGATTTTTAATCTATCCTTTCTATCCCTGACTCTGCTGCCAGATAGGTCAAGCTGTAATCATATTTCAAAGACTTAAGGGTAAGCATTTGGGAACTGGATTTTAGGGCACTGGGTGGAACCCCCCTATTAACCTCCCGCTGTACAAAGTGCACGCACACCCAGCTACTGAGAGACGTGCCACCCGACCCCGCGGCCGGGAGCGACTCCTGCCATTACTGATGACTTGCTGGGGATGATGCGCATCAGCCAACCTGTGACGCTGCAGTGAGCAAGGCTCAAGACAGGGACAAGTGGAGTGTGGAGAGAAAATGTTGCAGGGCAAGATCTTAATGCCACTTTGATTAAAGAACGGGGTTATTGCTCATCCAGCCACTCCCTCCAACACCCTGTAATTGCAGGCGTGCAAGCACCGTCAGTGTGATGGATACGTAGAAACTACAGAGCACTCCAACACTGCGTCTCAGCAGTTTGTTGTGCTCAGCTGAAGCAGAGCAAGAATCAGCAGGGCAGCATTTCCTCCTCTGCCACGGATTTCCAGGGAGCTCACCGGACACAGGCAGCTTCTCAGGGGAGAGCAATTCAGCAGGGAACGGGGCCAATACCAGTGGAAGTGGGGGAAAGCACATCCCTGCTCCTCCTCGGGTAGGCAAACGACACTGAAGTAAAGAAAGTGCCTGGCTCCAAGTGTGGTTCAGAGGATATTTAAAAAAAAAAAAAAAAAAAAAGTCTACAAACTATTTAAACCTCTATAAAAATCAAACTGCAGCCAAACCTGGAACTGCAGGGCCAAAGCCTCCCTAACTGCTTGTATTTTGCTAGCACTGTCCGCAGAAACACTGGCTGAACATTTAATTCAGCCTCGCATAGGAAGAGGAGAGTGGGCAGGTTGGAGACAATTCCAGGAACATGTTGTTCTCCCCTCCGCATCCTGCCAGCAGCCACTCTGCTCTGGAAAAAGCTCATGAGACACAACAGGAGAGCAGAGGTTAGATACTGGGCTTCTGAAACACCCCCTTACATGTCCTCAGGAGTTATCTCCGTGCTGAATCACAGAATCATTTTAAAAAGCCTACAAAAGGCTGGGCTGAGATCCCTGGAAGTGGAAGCAATGCTGCAGGAGAGGGGTTGGAGCTGGGTTTGTCTGATGACCAAGAGAGAACCATTCCTTCCTCCACTGGTCCTGACCAATTTCTCTTAAAACTCCAAGTGGGATGGGGAGAACCTTGACCCACCCAGAACAGGCTGATGGTTTTGGTGCTTTGCTCACAGGAGGCGGGAAGGCAGCCGGGATCAAAGCAGCAGACAGACGGGTGCTGAACAGGGTTCAGATGTCTTTGCAGAAGCAGTCACAGCCTCCCGGAGCCTCTCAGGATCGTCTTAGCACAGCTAAAAGAAACTCCCCTTCTCCAACAGACCCACTGAATGAAACTTGCTGAGAGAAGTCTACAGAAATACTTTCAGAGGGATTTTGATCCCAACGTTTACACCAATGTTTTGGTCTAACTCTGGGGTTTTTACCCCCAGTAATTCTCATGGGACATCTCTGTCCCACCCTTTGTAGAACTTCCTGCATCTACCCAGGAAGACTGTGCTCCGGTCACTCCGGACTCCCTCCCTGAGCCTCAGAAACAACAGTTACACAAGGGAGATACGAGGGATGAGGCAGAAAAGAGTCACTACGTGGAAACTTTTTACTTAAAGAACCTGATGACCTCAAATAAAAGCTGGGGCAGTAGAAAGCGCTGAAGAACGAACATGGGCAAGAGGTTAAAAATCCCTGGGAAGGTACCATTAAAGCGATGCCTTGCAGGCTATGGCGAACAACGGGACTGAACAAGGAGGAAGAGCTCCTGTACCTCCCCACAGGACACTGCCTGCAAAAGTGGCCCACCCTTACCAAAGCGGTTATTTTTCACAAGGTGGCCTGGTCCTGTCCCCCTGGGATGCACAAGCAGGCACGAACGTCCGCCTCGTGCCGAGCCACCAGTCCACACAGTTAAAAGCTCAAGCTAAGCGTGAAGGGGCAGCCTGCTTTTTGGAGCTGTTCCCAAAATAACCCCCTAGGCATCAGAGAGAAGAACACTTAGAGCATTGCCTGGACACGTGTCTAAAAATCTCCAAAAATAGCTCCTGCTTCCCCTTTGAAACACGCTGCGGTTCCCAATGCCTCACAGGAACTCTGTTTCTGCTCAGAGAAGCCACAAACTAAGCGAGCAGCCCAGAACTGATCTATGAGCACATCTGGACTGGCTGAGATCAGCCTTACGGAGAAGAAAAAAAATTAAGATTTTAAACAGCATGTGTCAAATCCAGGGACCTTTATTTCTCTGGAATGGAAAGAATTTGCCAGCCTGGACAAAAAATTGCAGGCGGCGATTGTACATTCTTTCAAATAAAAAAAAAAAAGAACAGACACAAGAGTTTGGCTCCATAAATTTCTGTCATAAGAAACAACTTTGAATTGTACACCAAGCTTTTTACAAAGCATCAATGTTAAGATGTTTTACCGTGCTCTATCACATTCTCGGCCGTTTATACAGAATACGCCATACCAAATGCTACATCAGCTTAAGACATTTTTAAAAATTAGTATTAAAAAGATACAAAGGCATGTTGGCTTTCATTTGGGTTTTTTATTAAGACTTGGGAGTTTTCTTTGTTTGTTTTCCTAAGGAAGTCACTAAAAAAATATAATAACTTAATTCGTAAGGACAAGATTGGTTAAAAATCCAGCCTTGCTTGCTTGGCAGCCTTCTGAGCTCGTACCTCTGTTGCTTCCATTAGTCTAACAGCACCGCAGGCTGCAGATGTGTCCTGCGGGGTCTCAGCCTGCACTCCAGATCTGTCCATGCTCTCAGTTACCGTTTTCATTCGGAGTTTTCACCGTGGCCAGGAAATATTCCCAGCCGAACGCTAAAAGCGATCTTCAGCCAAACAGGGGGCTTCAATCTGGGCCAATTTCACATGGGTTTAGCCCTTTGTCTTTTGCCTCTTTGTACATCCTTTGGAAGTCTTTAAAACGAGGGGCGCAGCCTAACCTGGCCTCCCCAAAGTGCATGCGTCCCGTGAAAAGGAAGTCTCCGTCTCCTGGTTTCACCCCACACTCCAGGAGGGTCTTTATTTGTCCTCGCCAGTTCCCACTCTCCCCTGTGAGCTGAAAGACTTTGCTCTTCTGCCTGTACAGTTTGTTGACACCGACGTGAATTATGGATTCTTGCTCTTCTGCCTCGTTCGTTACATCTCGAATAGAGCCTCTGATCACTGGAAACAGAAAAAGGCCGTAAGGAACAGTTATCCAAAACCCCACAGGAACAACCAGGTCCAGATTCAGCCCCATGCAAGCAGGCAGTGCAAGAGGAACTGATTTCACTACAGCAGGCCCAGGTTTGGTCCTTTGTTATTTTTAGAGTTAAGTTCATATTGGTAACCTCCAGCAGATATTTGTATTTGTTACAGTTTATATGCAAACTGTCCAGCAAAGGGCACCGACATGTTAAACACAAAAATAATTACCTTAGAGAAATAGCATCAATCATGACAGAGTGCTAACAAGACATGTGCTTAATGCTCCCTGACAGAGTACTTTCTGTTCTTCAGCCATCACTGACACCAGCTAATACTAGTTTCCCCTTTAAAAAGGGAAGCACAGAGAATTATTGAAACGCTTGGGTTTTGGACAATAGTCCATTTTAGGGCAGCAAGTCAAGGCCTCTCCTAGATACACCCAAGTTTTTGATGTTCTCTTTCCATTGCGGCTGCTGGACCATTCTCTGTCCACCCTGGGGAAACGCCAGCTAGGCACACGGTTTTGAGGTCCCTCGCACCAAGTCCCCCTCCCTCTCCCACGCACACAGCCCCTTTAGACCTCATGTACTGCTGGCGGAAGTTGCCAAGCGTCAGTAGGTGTCCATCAGTGTGTAGGGGTGTCACATTCCAGTGAGCTGCCCAGGAGAGGGGAAGCAACAACTCACCAAAATCACTAGTGCAGACAGCCAAGAGGACCTCTGTGTCGCTGCAAGGTCGGCAGGGAGCTGGAGAGAAAGGGTCAGAATTAGCAAAGGACTAGATGATAGCAGGTTAATAAACCAGTATTTAAATTAACCAAAACCGGGGCACACACCCAAACCCGCCACGGGGCCAAGTGGTCCAAAGACCTGTCGGGCATCACTAAGGCTGACCCTAGCCCCCATGAGGTTTTTGTACTTAAGTAGGAATAGGGATCTCTTTTAACGCTCCTGCCGGGATATATTACCTAGGAAACACCCCGCACACGCGCTGCGCTTATGCAAAGGATGTTTTGGTGCTGGGTGCGTTTGCAGCAGCGTGCTCTGCTGTAAATTCAAAGCTCTGGCAAGGCTTTGATGATCATGTGCCTTTTAAACTCTGACGGCAAAGATTCATTCTTACAATTTCTATCAAGTGTCTCTGGCTATTTCACAAGCCATTTAGTCTATCACCACATCAAAGATCCAGGAGGTTACAGAGTGGGGGAGGCAAAGAGGGGAGGAATAAACCCCAGCGCATGTGTTTGAGGGTGTCGAGGCAAAGCAGAAACCCGAGCCGTATCTGCTGGAGCTCCAGCAGCACAAAGACCATTTCCTGTACTGCTGGAAACATTTGGATATCTGCACTAATCTAATCAATGCAAGAATGCGGCTCCTCTTTGTACTCAGCCAGCTATTTCTGAGGAGAAGGTACTGTAGTCAGTACAGATGTTTCTGTAACACCCTATCGAGTTCAGGAATTTGCTCGCTGTCAGGCTCTGCCCAGCCCAGGATGCTCATTAAGCGGCCCAAGGAGCAGAGCCCAGTCTTTCGCTTGATGTCATCTGGAAGCGGCACACAGGCATCAGTCACAAAACCCAAACCCCACCAGGCGTGCCGCTCCACCTGGATCCGTCCGGGCAAAGCCTACGGCAAAGCAGGGCTCACGCTGGAGATGAGGCGACGGACCGGAGCTACCGCTTATTTCACCACACAGTCCATGATCAACCCCCAAGCTGAAGCTGCCCCACTGCTCCCCACCCCCAAAAAACCTAGTTTTTTGAACCTCAGCATCTGAAAACACTTAGTATTCCTAAATAGTCACACCCTTCCTCTCACCCCCACCCGCTTCCCGGAGAAGTTTATCCACTGCTCTAAGAAGCAGATTTAAACCAGTCTAAACAACGTGTAGCTGGTGCCTGCGCAGATCGGCGATTAGCCTTCCTCTGTTAGTCGGCACAAGCCATTCTTTAACGTAAGACGCGGCAAATTTCTTATTTTTTCCAGGGTCCCAGAAAGGCAGTGATCCAGAAAGAAGGATTATTGAACCAAATCCACCAGATTTGCTCCAGTCAGATGATTAATACACAGTGTAACACACTGTTTAATAGGATTAAAGAGAATGTAAAATGCACATTTCTGGGCAGGGATATTTGAAGGAATAATTCAAGGTTAAAAAGCCACAAAAGAAGAGACAAGGAATACGCAAAATAGTTTTGTTAAAGCATTTGGATCAATCGGGCGTTTCCATTTAGTCGAGTCTGAATGCCTCCAAGGCCTTTAGAAGTAAGTCAGCCTTTACCGCCCTACTTTCCCCCACATACCACTTCAGCTCTCTTTTGTGGAAAAGTATGGAAACTGTTTATTGTCATGAGAAATACAGAGCCAGCCAAAGCCTGGACATAATTTGAGTACTATAATAAATTCAGTCTAAAGATATTTTAATTTTTAGACTCAAGAGACTTTGATTAGTGACTAGACCAAACATCCAAGTTTCATCTAACAGAGAAAATTGCATTAGACACGTAACATCCTACTATGGAGTTGTTTCATTCATGGCACCTACCAAATTCATAGAATCATAGAAAGGTTAGGGTTGGAAGGGACCTTAAAGATCATCCAGTTCCAACCCCTGCCATGGGCAGGGACACCCTCCACCAGACCAGGTTGCTCCAAGCCTCATCCAGCCTGGCCTTGGACACTTCCAGGGATGGGGCAGCCACAGCTTCTCTGGGAACCTGTCCCAGGGCCTCCCCACCATCTCTGGGAAGAACTCAGTGAGAAATTTATCCAGGGCAAAGCCCCTCTTCCCCAGCCTCCCTCTGCCAAAGTCGGGACCTGAGTTAGATCAATCAAATGGAGGGAACCTGCAAACCTGCACAAATCCTACAGTGTTTTCAAATGGATGGAAGCTCTAAAACAAAGCACAGCTGATGGACACCCTCAAAATCCACAGCTGGATTTCAGACACTGGATTTCAGATATTTTGTTCTGCAAAGATCTAATAATAAAAAGGCACCTTGGCCTTTTAAAATCTGAGTGAAAACAGTCTTGGTTTAGACCAGACATCTCTGTAGTTCATCCAACCCCATCAGAAAATTGAAAAAACCAAAATGACTAAGCCATTTTTCTTCTCAAGAGGAGTGCAACACAAGCAACAGCATTAAAGATGAAAACCAAAATACTTTAAAAGTGGTTCCTTCCATTTAAATAGACTGACAGTATAATAAATCAAATGAACAAATATCCACGTATACAGAGAACCAAACAGTTTTAATTGTGGGCTCTAGGCAAAATCCCGCATCCTTTTTAAATGCAAAAGGAAATTAAAAGTGCTCAGCATTGCTCACACTAGATCATTACTTAAAACCTACTTCAGATCCATGCTGACTCACAGCCGTTTGGAGGCATGCAAGCTTCTTTAACAACCATTTACCACCACCCATCACTGCAGTATCAGACATACGAAGAACAGAAATCCTCTCCGGTGGAACAACTCCCACATCTGCATTCACAGAGTATCAAATATATCTTGCAAGTGGCAAAGGCAAGGTATGCAAGCACAGACGGAAAGCACGTTGTGAAGGATTACTGCTGAGGGAAATGGACCATTAAAAAGCAAATAACATTCACTGCTACAACCAAAGCTTCATTCCTATACAGTCTCATAAAAGAAACAAAATCCTTAGGAGGAGGCAGCGCCGACACTTTCTTTTGAATCACAGCCATTAAGGGATCTGTGTGTTTGTGCTGCCAGTGAGTGATTTTAGCTGCAGTTCGGGATCGGGCAGCAGGTGTTCTCCTCCATCAGTCAGCCAAAAGGACACACACACCTCAGGCTACAACGGGAGGCATCCTTGTAACTAAAAAAAGAAAACCAAAAAAAGCACTCCACTCCTGCACAGCAGGTGAAGATGTTCATTTTCTGGGGAAACAGGCACAGTTACTAAACAAGACGGTGGTGTTTGCCGGATGCCCGACTCCCTGGGGATGTCTCGAGGGCTGCCCAGGTTCTCGCATCCAAAAGCAAGTCTATGAACTCACAACAACAACACCACCACCGTCAGCTGCTCTAATTCCTTTAAACTCGATAAGCCAAAGAGCCTTAATTCATACAGCAGCAGGGGAAGGGTGAGAAAAAAAAAAAAGAAGGAGAGAAAAGCAACGTTTTATTCAAGTCCTCTAAAGCCCAGATGCCTATAACTCAACTCCACCGCCGGTGGCATAAAGCCTGCATTGTGCACTGTCGGCTGCCGACTCTCCTGGGAATGCCTTTGATGGATTTTGACAGTATCCTGACCTGAAGTAACCTGAGGCAGCCCTCTCCCTCCACCCCCCCCCCAGTCCAGTGCCTCCAAAGGCCTCGCTGTTCACCTCCCCGCAGAGGGAGATGTAATTACACCATTCCTCACAAGCCAGCAGTCATGTCCCAGCTGCTTTGAGCGATTTGCCCTCTGAACCTGATGTTACCGAGGAGGACGTGGCGATACTAACAATAGACTGCACTTGTTGGCCAACAGATTTGTCAAACACACTGCTGGTCCTCTACGCGGGGAGGCAGAAACGCTCGGGAAGAGAGATGGACCGTGCCCTGAGGAGAGGCCATGAGCTCCAGAAGGTCCCCGGCTCAGTCAGCATCAGGGAGTTGAGCTGTCTAGGAAGGATCTCCTCCAGCACTGGGGATGGATTTAAGTGCACTTTTAGCACTGCAACTTAGCACGAGTCTGCCTCGGGAGCTGAGGGTAGGTGTTGCCATCCTCTCCCTGCACACACAACTCCAGCCCTTCCTCATTTGCTGTGCAACATTCGCACGCAACGCTTCTACCCCTGACAAGAGGCGGTGGGGGTTATTCGAAGGGCCACGTCGTGGTTTAGGATGACAGCTCCCTGCAGGAAACGCTCAAACTGAGACGTGCTGGCTCTGGCTGCAGGCGTCACAGAAACCACATGAATGGGCCTGATCTTGTTTTGAAACATTTGTATTTCAACAGCCACCCATGGGTCTGACTGACCTTACCCTACCCCAAAACCAGCTTCCAACCCGCAAGTCTCCGCTGTCTGCCCTGAATTTTCTCAACACGCTCCACCACCTCATAGCTATCAAGACTAGATGAACCCAGCTGCAGGTGTCTACACACTGTCCCAAACCTCCACTTACTGAGCCCAAAAGACCTTCTCCATCACCCTGCGTCTCGGGGCAGGCTCTGCTGCACATACGCTCTGCTCCGGCAGCACGCACAGGAAGAGAGACACCCTTTAAGCAGAAGTGAAAATGTGCAACACAAAGTAATTGCAGAAAACCGCTTTACCGAGGAATACCCTTTGGTTTTATTAAGAAACCCGTACACGCGTGCGGTGTGGTAGAGGTGTGGATGGTGGGGGAGGGAAACACGGAGCTGGTTTATCTGCGCTTCCAGTTTCCATGGCACACATCACCCACGTTAGTAGTTCTGAATAATCCTTTGAAGAGCAATCAGACCTTTTAAGTATCAAAAGCTACAGAGGAGGCCCAGGCAGGGTTGGAGCATTATTTTCTGCTAGTTCTAGGTTTAAATCTTTTGATTAAAACAAGCACTCTTCTCTCTTGCATGCTCAGCAGACGACATTCAAATGGGTCTTGCCCCAGACCAGGTTGATTTAAGCTAAGCCAGCCCATACTGCAGCACCTCAAGCCGTACGGGTGCAGGGCCACAGCACACCTGTCTCCCAGATGAAAGCTGTCAACCTGACATCAGCACTGGTTCATATGGAACAAAAAGAAAAAAACCCCACGCACACCGTTGAAATTCTTGCTGGCAACCCTGCGATTGCAACCATACTGGAAAGGGCATCATCGGATGAGTCCCCTTCCTGGAAACACGGAGCACAGACTTCTGAGAGCAAACTGTAAAAATAGAAATGCGGTTTCTCCAATGATTGTGCATTTCTCAGTCATTTTTCTGAGTCCTAAGCAGAAATGACTACGTCTGTGTCACAACTGATTACTGGACCAGTGATTTAGCTGGGAGACAAGTGTTTAAGGTCAAACATCATATGAGCAAGCTAAAAAAAAAAATCTTGCCCTGATCCTGCTTTAGCTAATTAAAAAGTAGAGTAAATCCTTGTAATTATTTCTTCCTAAGTTGGCCTAGGCTTCCTCTCTGAAGAAACAACGCTTCTGCCATGAAGCAAACCTCTCTCAGCGTATATCCCAAAGAAAAGACCTGCTGCTGTAGTGGAGGTGGACAAGAATTTGACAACCATTCTGGTTTACCAGGCTGTGACTAGTCATCTCCTTCCTAGATACACCTTCAACTTTCCTCACCCCCTCAGAACACTCTTCCTGAGCAAGCCAAAACAACATTCAGCCTCAAAACACAACACCCACAGAGAAACACCATCTAGACTACATCAATGTGTCTGCACATCAGTGCATCTCAACATTAAAATGAGCATGCTAGCTGCGAGCTCAGGCCAGCAGAGCTGCATCCAGCACGCCTGCACTGAACACAATACCTGCAGCCACGCAGAGGGAGAACGCGGCCAGATGATGCAGAGCATCCCCACAGCTGGGCTGGAAGTTGTGACATCCAGTCACAACACACCAAGGAGCTCGCTCATCACTCTTTTGTTTTACAAGGTCTTCCTGTCTTAGAACAGGATAGGATTACACAGCTTTCTGCAAGCACTGCACTTATTCCAGTGCGTGTCAGTAGGAAAACGCCAAGTCAGGGAGCAAACGAGAGCTGGACTTGCGCTACTCCCAGCCCCTTGGCTCAATAAGCCTTGGACATGGGATCCGAAGGGACTGTGCTTCTTCAATGAATAGGTTAATGCTGAGAGTTTAGTGCTCTTCTGAAGGCAGAATAATTCATCCCCATATCTGCTAGAAAGTTTATCTGAGTCCATGTGCTGAGCAGAAAAAGGCAGCTCAGAAAAAGGATCATGAGCAAAGACACAAAACTCTGATTCCCTTCTCCTACAGCCAGAACACAGCCAAGGTTTGGTATGGGACAAGATGGTGATTCAGCAGCTGGACCGACATCATGATGCTGCCACAGACATTGTCCCCTGCCTTCCTTACATGAAGCAGGGATACTGGTGATTTTACCTCTTCAGAAAAGAAAGTGTCAACTCCAGTTCCTTGCCTCTGCTCATTAACATTCAGTTCAACTTGCACATACGTACAAATTTCCAGAAGTAACTTGGAAAATACAGACACTGGCCAAGAACAATTTAAACCTGCAAATAAGTTTAATGAAATGCAGACTTGCATATGCTGTGGCATGGATTGTGCCAAGAGAATTGAGTTAATACCACTTCCTTCCTGCAAAGAAAGAATAAAAAAAGCATATTGTAAACCCCACCATTAGAGATGTGATGACCTTTGTGTTCTGAGAAACGTTAAGACAAGAGACCGTAAACCAGAAATGTATCTTTTCACAGAAATGTCTTCCAAGAGGATATTAAAGTCCTTAAGTACCAAAGATGACTATTTATGTAAACAGTGTGAGGAAGAGATTTGGTACTGGGCAAGCTCCATTTGCAACAGCTTTCAAAATGAAACTTGGCTCAGCAGCTACAGAGCATGTAGGGATCCTCTGGGATTGCAGAGTCAATGCCTTTTTGCTGTTCCAAGACGTAGCACCCATTCTAACAAATGAGCTGAAAGGTCAGCTAGAACACAAACAGCCATTTGTTTAAGAACTTTTTTAAAAGGAATGAAAAAAACCACAGTGCAGTTTTTATCCAAGCAGCATCAGGCACTATTAAACTCTACCTCCAGGCCCAGGCACAAGTTGCATCAACCCAGCAGAAATTCTGAGAAGTGTCGTATCTTCAAGACATTTCTTTCTATCCCACCTCCTCTGGGCTGCGTATTGCTCCATCAGGAAAAAGTAGCGCCTCTCCCAGACACCGTCTCCCTTCCTTCCTCAGTCTCCATCCCTACCCTGACCCTCTCCACCCTCTTGGTCTCAGAGCAGCGTTCAAAGAGCAATGCTGGGCTTTGGGCTCCCACCCTGCCACAGCAAAACCTCTGTGCCGGGGTGGGCAGCGACGTAATGGCAACGGGATCAGTGCCAGCTCCGAGCTGAGCTCCTACACTTACCCGTTGCACCACCAGCACTATAAATATCCTCAGTTACAGTCAAGCCTGCAACATATCATGTCCAAAAGGCCTGACTCAGCAGATCAAACTTTCAGTTCAATACCTTCTGTCTGAATTGCAGCAGAAAAAAAAGACCCCAGCAAAGAAGTGTCTCTGCAACTGTACGAGCCCATGCTTCTGTGCAGGCAGCATCTGCCTTTCTCCCTCCCCCTTCCTAACTGCAAATAGAGAGAAAAGCAGGCAGCAAGGTTACTGCTGGGAATTTCTTCTTTTGTGTGCACAAGACACCGATATAAAGCCATAAAAAAATAGATCTATTTGTTTATCTCACAGAAAATAGCTCTCCCCTTCCTCAAACCTACCACTGCTGCCCAAGGGGAAATAGGAATGGTAAACACTGGACAGACCAAGTCGCTGGAGTCAGAGGTGCCTCCGGATGGTTGTGGGACCCCTCTGGTCTCCTCCGAGCGTGCAGCAGAGGATGGGCTGGGGCAGGACCTTTCTCCTGGCTGCCCCACAGCAGCATTGTACCTCCCCACTGCCCACCTGCCCCCCAGCAGCACAGGGCCACAGCAAATATTTCTACTGACTGAAAACTCCCAGAGATTTAGGGCTTGGCTTATCCCCGCTAACATTCACTCAGAAAATACTTCTTTTTTTCTTCTGAAGAAAATTCAATTCCAAAGCCTTGTAAAAGCACGCACTAATCAGACCTAGGAAAACAGTTACAGGCAAGTTTTGACGTCCTGTTTGGTTTTGTCTCTGCCGGGTACCAAAGCACTTGGCTGCTATGTCATGCAGTGCTTGCAGGGCAGAAAGTGAAGAAGTCAGGTAGGTTTTACCCTGTGCCCTGGGGAATCTGAGCAGCCGGGCACATGGCTTTGGTGCCAGAGCTTCCCTCTGCCCTGCCAGGGCTAAAGGAGAGGCAGGAGCCTGCACCTACTACAGGCTGGATACCTGCCAGGAGCACAAAGCCTCCCTGCCACCCTCCTCTTCCCTCTGGTCCATTAATGCCTCCTATGGAGCAGGGGAATAGAATTAAGTAACAAGTGGCTGGTTAAAGTTAAACCCGGAGAGTGGAGTAATGACACATGAAAGATGAAGTGAGTCTTTTAAAAAAAATAAAGTAAGAAAAAACAGGTAGCATACACACACTCACATCCACGCAGGTCCTTCTCCTTCCTGTTTCTAGAAATCGCTTTCTTTCTGGTATGTGGAGAGCTTTGAAGGAACAAGGCCAGTTTTCAGTTTAAAACTATGCTTATTTGGTCAGCCCATTCTTGAAGGTGACTGTGGAAGGGCTACATCTCACCCAGCGAACATGGCTTAGTAACCCCCAGAAAAGTTACTCAAGGTTTTTCATTTGTAACAGGAAAACCTTTAAGATACATACACCTTTTCTCACTTAACAACACGTGTTTCTTCGTCACATTAAGATCATTTGCCAGTTCTACATAAGTCTGGACTTTTTTTTTTTTTTCCTGAAATTTCTCACCTCCACTTACACCCAGATGAAGTTGGTGTAAAGCTGCTAAGAGTTCTGCTGGGGCAGAGGTGCATCCTACACAAACAGGAACCAGGCTGGGGGACTTCAGGCAATGAAAATCCAGGCAGAGCGCACGTGCACAACCCAGCACTAATGACCACAAGTTTCCCCAGCAGCAGGGCTTCGACCCAGAAAGGACACGAGCAAACGCCAAAGTTTATGCCTGCTGCAGGAGTCAACGCCCAAACCCCATAGAGGAGTCAGAGTGGTGCAGAAAGATACCCCTGGAGTTGCCCATACAACCCCCAGAAAGAAAACCCTTCCACAAATTTGAATCAGCAGCCAAAGTTAATGCTGGATCAAAGCTGCGTGTCATGTGGCGGCAGCTTTTCTGACCCAGTGTGAAGCCTCCCAAGGTCAGATTTAACAAATCACAGCTTTGGCTCCAGGGTAGCTTCCAAGTGTCCGCGCAATATTACTGTATATTTTCTGGCTTATGAAACAGACTAAGGCAAGAGAGATGTTCTGTCGTGCAAATCAAGGCCCTATCACAGGAAAAATCTGGCCCATGTTTCAGTAAGTTTCTTATTCTTTGGGGAAGGTGGGGGGCGGGAAGAGGAATGCAGTTCCCCCGCCCTCCCATCCCTTCTCTAGCTACAGCCTCAGGAATTAGCAAACTAAACAGTTTTGCAGAGCAAGCACAGAGCATTATTAAAGACTGCCAAGCAACTCCGCTGGATTGCAAATCTGTTTGTGGGACTATCTTCTGCAATACATAAAGGTCAGAGCAAAGCAGAGCCCCAGCTGCCCGGACAATACACCTGACTGCTTATTGGTTTTGACTGCCCACTGAGTTGGGAAATAAGCTAACGGCATTCGTGGCCAGTCTAGCAAAAATAAGCTATTTTCTTACCCCCTCTCCCCTGCAGCTGTGTATTTATCTCTGCGGCTCCATTGTCACCTCCTCTGCCCACTGCAAAACCAACTACTGCCCTGGCAACATCAAAGGACAAGCAGGGCCAGAGGAGACTGCTGTCAACCTCGTTTTCTTGGGGGGGGGGAAAAAGAGATTAAATTAGGGCATCCCTCCAATTTTGTTTGGTTTGGGGTCTTTTTTAGATGAAGACTTCTCACTTCCGTATTTTTCACCTTACTGAGGCTCAGATCCCAAAAACATGTCACCTTTGCTCAATTTAATACCATGTAAGAGCGCATGCATTCCCCGAGCTTCAGAACTGCACTTTGAAATCATTTCACACAGGAAGAAATTCAGAAACTTTGCTCTCAAACTCTTTCCCCCATCAATTCTTGGCTGCAAATCTGACCAGTTTAGGCACATGAATAATTTGAGCAGGTTTTTAGCTCCTCAAAATTAATCCCACTCCAGGTTCTGTTTTACAGCAGCCAGCCTGATCAATTCAGAAGTTGACCCATGACACTCTGTTCAGTGATATGACCTCAAAAACTAGCTTAAAATGTGTTTTTTCAAATACATAGGGAGTCAGGGAATGCTGTGCCCTCATTCATAAACAAGTACTTTGTATCTAGTTTTGCGTCATTGTTTACTATAGGAGTAGATGTGAAATTACTACAGAAGACCTTCCTACAAGGAGGGTGGGCACACAGATTTCAGAAAATAACACATCCTAAAGGCAGATACTGGCCTGGTAAGGCCAATAAGTGAAGCTTATTTTTGAACAACTGCACTTTAAGGCTGTTTTCTGGTGGTTTTCTCTTAAAACTTGCTGCTGACCTTTTAGAGAGATACAGCATGTAAAACACCAGCAAAGGGAGAGCCTACCTTACATGCCACCCAGACACCACGTGCTCAGTCTGGTTCTGCGTTTCGCCAGCCAATGCTGCTCGGAGGAGTGCGGTATCAATTCCGCTCCTCTGGGCAAATCTAACCAGACCCCAGTCAGATTTGCTTTTCCCCTAACCCCAAGAGGTAGAAGAGTTTTATCCTGTGCAGAAACTGGCGAGGGGGGAAAGACAAGTCACGCTGGTTTTTTCTTCTCATGGGGGGTATTGGAATATCCCAGCCTGCAGCCCACAGCGCTGCTCCCACCCCTGCCACACAGCACGGTGCCAACGGCTCGGATGGTCGCAATGACTCAGGCAGAAGCTGTGCTAAGCGTAAAGGTCATGGGGACTTTCAATTTAAGTGTTCCAAGTGCCTCTTTCCATCACCTCTTCTGCGAATGCCAACCACAATTTCCACATTGCGAATACCTGGGCAGAGTGGGCATGCCTGCCACAGCATCGGCTCACCGGCCTCCGGGACAGAAACAAGACTGTTTCCACCCCGGCAAGAAGTGAAACACACACCAGCACAAGACTTAGCAGCACATGCGGACGCCGAGAAGAGTTAAAAAACAACAACTTGGGAGACACCAGAGGAAAGCAGGTGATTCGGAGCCTACGAGCTGCAATGACCACAGGGCTCTGGGAGAGCAGAGACAGAGCAGCTTGGTGCCCCGCTTCTGCCAAACCCAGCCTGCATTAAAGATCAAAAGTTGAGAGGTGCTTCAGAACGCTGTTTGTTAGTAGAAAGACTGGCATAGCCCACATACTTAGGAGTTTTCTTAATTCCCAATCTGTTTTCTCAGGCCAGTGAATTAATAGCATACAGGAAATAGCTGAATACTGTTCTTAATTAGTTAACTGGATTTATCCAGTTTTGCCTTGGTTTCCAGATACCCACTTGAGTGCTGTACCTCCTGTCTATTAATATTCTCAGCCAGGTACCCGGCATTAATAAAGAAAACACAGAAAACAGTTACTAGAACCTGCAGTAAGTTGGTAGATGCCATCAAGATAAAGGGAGATTTTTGTTAAAGTTTGACTTCTTTACTACACAAAAGTGGGTGGGTAATGAAAGGGCTTTCAATTTACCTCCTGAGCTCCAACAACCAAATTACAGACATCCCCAGGAGCGTGCAATGGGAAAAGCAAACTACACAGCTTACAGGAAGCGGGATCCAGAGCTTGGATGCGACACACTCGAAACACAGACTTTAGGTAACAAAATAAAGGTCGTTTGCTGGGAGGGGAGGAAGAGGATTGACCTTCCCTTCCAAAACGTTTGGTCAAACCTGCAGATTCTTGTTTCAGATTAGTTGAGCAGAAGCTGAAGAATTTAAAAAGCAAATGACTCTCAAGGGACCTCCACACTTTTTATACGAATTTAGTCCGAGCAGCTTGCTGCGATGCAAGGCAGACCTAGACCGGGCAAACGCTCTACTACAGCTGGGAAGCTCATGTGGGTCGACATCTTCAGAAAACTTCCAGGAACTATATGGCCAAACAACACTTGCCAAAACCTCCATTTACTTGCCAGTTTAGCAGAGACCCAGCGTATTGTCTTCCAACACAAGCAGAAATTATTAGAATCAACAGAATTCAACAACCTAAACAAGTTCTGCTGCTTCTCAAATGGCCTTGAGCCAAAATGTCACAACGCCTCAGCTCTTCAGCTGGGCAAACACCATGGCTTCAGAGCATACTGCAAGCATGAGCTGAAGTTAATGGACCATCAGTGTGGATGGGAATTATACAGGGATCTGATCCAAAACCTAATCTGCAATCAAAAGCACTTTCAGTCACCCATCACTTTGGGTATCGAGTGGAGAACGCACCCATCAAGATGTTGGAGTTGTCAGGGTGGCTCTTAGGGACTACTCCCTCACATAAACCAGTGACAAGCGCTGTAGCATTCTTGCCTTTGCTCCTCTTCCCAGCTTAAGAAACTACAAACCCCCAGAAATGCGCTTTTTTGCAGGTTGTTATCAGAGTAAAACCCATCCCACATGAAATTTCAGCGATTTGAATTAAAACATGTCGGTGTACAAATACTTCCTACAAGGGAAGCCTTAAGAGAATGCGGTAAGGCAGACTCAGAGCCAAGAAAAGGATTAAACCCCCAAAATCTGGAAAAATATAAGACTGCACTGTGTCATTCAACCTTCCCAAGAAAAGGAAAAGGCCAATTCAGAACCTGTGTGTGTTTTCTACTGAATTATTTGCTAGACTCTGATTAAGTGGGAAAGAATGACTGTAAACTAATAAAACTTGAGGTTTTCTAATTAAACCACAGGCACCCTGCCAAGCATTGCTGATTTGTTGATGCACCCTGCAATGTCAGGACTCTGAGGACACAACAGGTCATTAAAGTATTAAACAGATGACTTACACTCTTTAATCAGCGTTGGGATGCCAGGTTAGGAAGGGAGAGTAAACTCAAGGGCAGAGTACAATAATTATCACCATGAAACAAATGCACCGTTTAGGGAAAGGAGTTGTTAGCGCACAGTTATTGCACAAGGAAGGGGCTGGATTAGTGAGGCCCACACCTGGGTCTTTTATGACAGTCACCCCCCTGCTACCCGGTTGTAAGAAAATAATGCAGTACTTGGACTTTCAGTCCTTGGCTATCGGACGAAGCGCGGCTGCGCCAAGCAAGGCCTGGCAGTGCGAGAGGCTCCTCGCCCAGCTCCGCCAGCGCATCTCAGCCCCCGCTGCAACAGCAGCCCCCACCTCATCTCTTCACACATACTGCTGTACCCCGTCAGACTGCAACCGAGAGATGAGCAGGCTCGTTTTTCCAGCACAAAACAGCCACAAAACACCGTAAGCCACATTCGTGGCCAAGGGACAGAAGTATGGCTGGGGAGAAATGCAGAATCTTAAATCCAGTTTCCAGCTCTTTTAAGGTCAGCACTTGCCTCCAGCTTGAGCCTCCTCTCCCATGAAGAAGTCACCAGTGATTTGAGGCAACTGACTGCAAACCTCCCTCCAAGCGAGCAGCTCAGTAAAGGGCATTTCTTTGAACGTTTCACAGCAAAACTAGAAGCAGCTCCAGAAGAAAGGAGGCCCATGAACTGCAGTCCCAAATGTTTTGCTCTATAGAAGCCTCACCAGGCAGCCATTTGGCAGTTTCCCCAGACATATAGATATTTATAGGAGAATAAAAGTACTCCTCTGACTGAGTAGTGGAAAGAGTCATGTATGGCATTTTCATCATGTTTTCACCCCCCACCGTCCCTCCCCAGAGTCGGGGGATCCAAAAACAGGCAAGAGAAATCAATCAAAATACAATAGAGATCCCTAGTTTGCCCTGAAGGATCTGGTGATGAACCATTAAAAAGCTGCTTCTGTCCAAACAAGACACTTGGAGCGTGAAGCAGAAAGCCACCACGTTGTTTTATAAGACAGCACTGAAATTCAACCAGTGTCTGTTACAGCTGAAAATACAGCAGTCATAGAAAAAGTGATTTAATATGCCTATCAAAGAGGAAGGCTGTAATTGGATTCAGTCCTCAGTCTGACTTCTGGAAGCCTCTGAAGAAAACTCTCATCAGCTTTAAAAATCTCCAAGGTTTCATGTGGAACGAAGGGCACTTCATTCTAACAACACAGCAGTTTGTGCCGGCTTCTGACGTGCCAGCAGCGAGTCCTCTTGATTTTAGCAAAGCTCAGGAGAAGCCACATCTATGTGCAGGCTAAAAACAGCACCAATAAGCAGTATTTCTTGCATACCATTTTACTTATATGCAAAAGCAATTTCAAATTTATGTTGGGGAAAAAAAAAAATACACAACTTCCCTTGTTAAATGACTAATCAGTAGCCTGCCTGTATCTCTGTCCTCACAGCCTGTCAAAGAACAAATCTCTGAATCTGGGAACATTCTCCAAATAACTGATTAAACAACGTATTTAATGTCTTCTGCAATGGAATTTTACTACATAGCTAACATTCTGCACAGCATATTCATCTTTGCAGAAATGATCTTACTAGGAAAACAGCTCCGCAGCAGATACCCTACTGCTTTTGCAGCACTTGTATGCTGCAGAAGCAGAGAAGTCAGCTTAAAATGCAGAACCCTCAGTACTGAGCTACCAAGTTGCATACATGGCAAGAGCAAAGGCGGCAGCTTAACTATTTGACTATTTGTGTTTACAGCTTTTTGTTTCAATGGCAAACACGCCATCTATCCGTTATGGGGGCTACTGCATCAGCCCTCAGCCGACTACATCTTGCTGAGTTAAGAACTGCTCGTCTCAGCCCAACTAAGACCTGTCCAAAAAAAACAACCAAAACAAAAAGCCCCGTCTGAACTGGTGTGCCAACATCTGAAGGCTAGCAGGGCGGCAAGCGTGCACAAACGAACTGAGTCCTGCTGCGGAAGGGAGCCAGGGGAGGGGAGAGGATGGGACTCGACTTCTGCAATGACTTATCCCAAAAAAGGATGAGGGATGCAATGTCTAGAAGATACAGCTGCAGGTTAATTAGCCACATCACTGCTTATCAAGTACCATCTCAGGCAAAGCATATGGCATCACTACCGCAGAATTTAGACAGCCTACGCCTTGGGCTCACTTTACACCAGGTTCTACCCTGAGCCAAGCGTGCTCTGAGGACTCTCCACCTGGCTCTGGAGCTGCCTTCCCACCCCACCGCTTCCAAAGAGAAATCTGGTTGCCACCACAGCTTCCCCACTTAAAATCCCTAAACCTTGAAACCTCCCTAGTCATCTGGGGCAAACCAACCTAGACCTGCTATTCCTCAGGCTATTCTGGAAATCTCCCCTCCTTGGTTTTGGGGATAAAAAGCTAGAGGCAATTCTGAATGGAGAAGATGTGTGAACTAGATACCACCTATCTAAAGGGAATTTCCCCTTTCCCCTTGTCACCCTCCACAAATGCTAGTTTTTCTTCTTCTCAAACTAGTTGATTAGCATAATTAGGTTACACCTAGAGCTATTGTTCCCAAATGGTATTTAGCTTGCTATTTAGTATCAGACTTTCAGGCTTGTAAATTCTTCCAGTTTGTCAACTCCCCCTCCCTACAAGCTTTTCCTTAGCGTAAAATTCCTCCCTATAAAATTTGCTTTTCATAATGGTTGAGAGAGAAGACAACACCAGCACTGTAAAAGTATTGTCATGGCATCGAAGAGCTCTGCCATGGCACAGTAACACTCAAGAGAGTGTAATAGCCAGAGCTGAGGAAGGAACACACCATTTTCCTTGTTTAAAAACAAAAAAGGCAATAATTAGGTCAGCAAGTAGCAGAGGGGAAAAAAAAAAAAAAAAAAAAGAAAAAGAAAAACCACGGAAAAGGAGTTCCTCCTTGTTTAAATGTTTATTATTCAAAACATGCAGCGGGGTCTTAAAAACTGAGTAAAAAAGTAGTTAGAAAACTGTTACAGCAAGGCTCGGCAGCCCAGTTCACATTGGAGTTCACCACAGGGTGAAGCCAGCTCCTATGATTCACCCCATGCCTGCAAGGGGAGAATGGTTCACAATGCTGCCCTTAACAAATCATTTGGAATTCAACCTATGCTACCGGCTTCCAAAAAACAACAAAAAAAATTTAAAAAAAGATTGATTCTTCCGCAATAGCCTGTTTATAAAACATGTCCTTAAAAGCACATGAAATTCAGACCCAGCCACTTTCCCACTCACTCTGCCATCTGTTATGCATCCAATACAGTACGTGAAAATATGACCAACATCCCAGAACTCACCAGAAACTGTGTGCAAATCAGATGCTATCCCCTTGCTCATCAGTTCGTACTGGAAGCCTGTGATCTTCCTGCTAATGTCCTGCTGAGGAGTGGCCTCAATAAACAGGCCCCCCTGATCGTAGCCAAAGCAATATACTTTATTGGGGCTGTGACCTCCATCTCGGACCAAGAGTTTCAGTTCTCCAGTTTTTTCCAAATAAATATTTGCTCCTGAAGAGTCCTTGAAGGGCTTTATGCAAACAGTCAAATGTTTGTAAGAGGCAGGTGAAGTATTGGGTCGCAGGTTGACTATGAGTGCTCCCGTGGGATACATCCACTCTATTGACCCTTCAGAACAGCGGAGGTAGACCTGTTCCACATCCTTCTTGTGAGACTCGTGAGTTAAGCCACTGGGGGAAGAAAGAAAGAGAAAGTTAGAGAAATGACAGAGCTAGTAGCATGACTGTCATAACCTCAAACCTTCAAAGACCCACATCAACAAACACAGGAAGCCTATGACACTAGTGAGTGTAAGTCCATCCAGCTCAGCAGCACTCAGAAGTGCTTGTCTTGCAAGACTGCAGCCTTAATATTACAGGACAGTTTTAAATCACCTCCCAAAAGAAAAAGTCAAACCACCAGTAATTGACTACAAAATTAAATAGGATATAAGCACATGATCAAAAGCAATTCAATTACTCCAGCCTCAGTTACTGCCCATTAGCTGAGCGCTGGCAAATGACTTGGCGCATACCACGTAAAATGCGTACACTTGAACTCCCTTCCTGGTGCCTTAAACCAGCACGTTCTCCAGCCCCGCAGATCGGACTCCACCTTTTCCCAAGTACTTTGTTCCCCTTCCAAGTCTATATTCCCAATGGATCTGAAACTGGGAGGGATGCCAAGCTCACCCTGTGAACTGCAGCAACGGGATGGTCTGGGTGCTACTGATATCCCCTGCCCCAGGTGGGCAGCCCCAGTCTCCAAACAAGGAGGCGGGGAGAGGAGAGAAGACACTACACTCCCCAGTCATAGCTGGGGAAGCACTGAACTATGCTGCTTTCTCCGGTAAGCACACCACGTTCCCCCACTTCTCCCCAGTATGAGGTTGAAGCTTAGCTTATCATTTTGCTGGGCTACAAGCAGACACACAGCTATGGGTGTTCAAAAAAGAGAGAACACGTGGCCAGTTACTATTGCTGGGGCACAGGGCCACCATCGATCCTGCGTCCTCACCCACCACCACAGCAAAAAATGAACACCCCAACAGCCATCTGGAGATGGGGCAGGAGAGCAACACGGGGATCCCAGGGCCAACTGCCAGTGAGGGGAAAGCAAACTGCCATGCTTAAGCAGGATGACTAGTAAATCCTTGTGACTCACTTGCCCACAGCCTCAACTGAGGACAGCTCTCAACAGCCCTTGCTGCCTGTCACTGATGCTGGACCAACCCCACAGGTTCTTTGCCCTGTGTGACTCAAAGCACTCATACGACACCGCATGCTGCAGGCACTCCAGTTAAAAGGAAAAAATTGTGGGAAGCTTGGTTTATTGCTTATAGTATTTGGCCCATTAGGCAAAAATCCTTTGGTCCTGGTCCCTGTCCTGTCACAAGCATATTATTTATGCGAGTATGAGCAAAGCACTACCAAGCTTGTTCCTCCTCCTAGGCTTTGCATACCTACTTCCCAAACACAAGCATCTTCTACTCTGTGCCTGTACAGCACCGCCCATAATGAGACCCTTCAACGCAACTCATGGGTCTGCTTTGCAGTACTTTGGGGAAGCTTTACGACATTCCCATTTGCAGGCAGACGAATCAAGACAGGGGAAAAAAATTAGAAAGGATTAAGTGATTCGTCTGAGGTTACACAGGAAATCTGCGGCAAAGAACTTATTTTAGTATAGTGCAAGTAATGACATCAAGCTCTGTTTTCTCGACAGAAACCTCCGAATACACAGTTCCCCACACCAAAGATATATTCAGGTGCTGAACAGGGTTTAAATTCAAGTCAGCGTTTAGAAAGTAACAAGAAGCCATGTGTAAAGGAGGGGGGGGGGGGGAAAACCATCTGGTTTGCATTTACTGTTGACGTAACTCATTATTGTGAGTGTCAGTGTGACCCACTTGATAGAGGTTACACGAGAAAGCTCTGAAAAAAAGTCATATTTAATAACAATAGTGCCTGCAAACATGTGCTTTTGGATAATCTTGAAAGCCACATCAAGAACACCGAAGAGGAGAAAAGAGGGACAAGTTTTTGACCTTTAGTCTCTTGCCCTCAAATTCAGTAGTACTTAACACACAGAGCAAACTTAACTTTCAATGGGATATTTCAAGTTGACTGTAAATCCACATCTGGTCCACAAAATCACTTTTCACCGCAGCATGCGCGTGATGCCACTCGACAGAAAACACAGAAGTCCGTTTATGTGCAAGCAGTGAGTAAGTAAAATTACGGAGTGTAAAGCTTATCCCTCATCAAAGGGGCAAAAATCTACCCTCACACGTCACTTGTTCCTACTCAAGACATCAAAACACGCTGCAAAGGTTTTACAGGACTTACACTGGCAAATTCCACCCTGAAGCTTGAGTGTTTGAACAGAAGGAAGATACCAGGGGCAAAACTCTGAACTCATGCAGTGAAACTGCTGTTGCAAGTGATCCCAACAACACTGAAGCAGTGAATTTCTGCCAGAGAAAAAAGCCTTAACATTCATTTTATTCAAGCGTTCATGCTGTTCAAACAAAAAACAGGGTGGACTCCGAAATTATCTTCTAAAGCCAATTATATCCCACAGGCAAGAGTGATGCCATGAGACAGATACATCAAGCACAAGTACCTGTACACATTAAGCCTTATAATAAAGGATGACTCAAAAGTTAAGCAGATTTCAAAACACACGCTCACATTACTTAACAGCAACCACCATCATCCAGTAAAACCTGTCGCTTTGCTTTCTGTCACCACACTGAGATTGTTTAACATCATGTTTAGTTCTCCCTAGACCATCATCAGACACACCATGTCCACAAAATAATGGAGGTCCCGGAGCCGCCGCCTTTTTTTTTTTAAAGCTCATTTGAGTTTTGTTTTTCTAGGCAGAGGGCAAGGAGATAAGGCAGCTGTTTTCATGGTTACAGTGATGTATGAGCCATCCATCCTCCCTTTCAAATATGTGCAGTTTATTGGGACTTACTCCTACAGCAAGCACTACCCCCTCGTACCCATCCAGGAGGACATCCTGAAGCACTGCACTTGTCTCCTCACTCTTCTCCCTTTCTGTTTTCAGTCACCCCCCTTGCCTGTCCTGAAAGATCTGTCACAGTATCAGTGGCTAAAGCTGCTATGCTGCAACATGCAACAGGTGTTATGTAAAGAAAAAGGGAGCTGGAGGAATCTTCACACTACCTATTTTAGCTATTTACCTTATCTTTTCTATCACAGATGCTCCAAAGAGCCTAGAAGCACCCACGTCTTCCCAGCATCCCTCGGCAAACACAGGGAACATTCACTTGTAATTTGGGGTATCTAATTAAGGATGACAAGCCAGTGAGCACCGAGACTTGCCCAGAGCATCCACCGGTGCAGGGGGCAAGATGGGCATTAAGCAACCACATCAGAGGTGAGTTCTTGCTCCTACAGCCTACAGTCAAAACGCCAGGCTAGCATATTCCCAGCACGTCACTGAAGCACTTTTGCCCAAAGCAGCAAGATCACTGCAATACGAAAACAAAGTTACAGCAAGCTTAATAACCAGACACACACCAGTGAACTTGCTGCTTTCTTCTGGACAAAGCTTTCCTGGAAGCTCTCTGCCAAGCTATTTATTAAGATGCTGCTATGGCCTATTGAGTGTACTTAAATTGCAGGTGTCAAGCTGTGCATTGCATCACATTTCCCTGGAAGCACGAGGGATACATATAGGAATCCTAATGAAGCTCTTCGTACTACTCAGGGGTATAAGCTGGTCACTTCTCTGCAAGCTAATGGGAAAAATATCATATCCAGAGTATCCAACTTCTAAGATCATTGCTTGTGATATCGACATGTATATAGAGGGGAGAAAGCACGTTCAGGTTTACTGTAGGAGACCACTAGCCTCTCAAATCTGCCTGCACAAGACAACCTAGAACTTGTCCTTGGAACAAAAGATTACGGTTTGCCATCCAAGTTCACAGGTTTTTCAAAGTTAAGGTAAAAAACAACACATGACTTCAAAACATTATATTCCACATAAAACATCCTTTCTGAACCACATAGCTACTAGTATCCACACCGAAATATTCAGTCAGATGGTATTTACTGGTACATCAAGTTACCTTTCTTTCCTTAACTGCTAGTCTTTTAGCACAAAGCAGATGATACTGAACGGCCTTAGAACCGCGGCATTTCTGACCACACCTGTTTGCTACCATTAAGGCCAAAGTCAGCCTGGTTCACTTTATCCCTCCCCAGACTCCTGTCCACCTGGACTCTGACACAATGAAAACCACCCTGACTGAACAATGCGGGCCAGGCAGCAGCTCATCCCTCGGTCTCCCGCTGCATCACCACGGAGCTGTCACCGCTCTGGATTAACAGAGCAACAACCAGCAAGCGAGCCCAAGCTTGCACCACCAGCACCCCAAACTGAGGTACAGGAAACGGTACTTCATTCCCCCCTCCAAGCATCACCCCCTTAGTCGATACTCAAGGCATTGCCTATTGCAATTGCTCAGGTGGCATGGGCGGTGTCTGCGTGTTCTAAGAAAAGAGGACAGGATTCAGGGGGTCTCATCGTTCTTTAAAACACACTGCAGTACCGTGTGGGAAGGGCATGCAGCCCGGCGGCTTAGGGATGAAAGCAGGTACAGCTTGTGGGAGGGGGGGGGGAAGCAAATGATACAATTAGGAGTTTGCCACAGAACTAATAGGTTTGGTCCCTATCAGACTCGCCTTCAAGTGGGTTCACTGGGATTAACTATGCATCAATTGCCAAGAGTCAAAAAAAGTTCAGAAAAAAGTAAATACCAAGCATGTTTCCGACAGTAACAGATGAAATTATTATGCTGAAAGTCAACCCAGCTGTTTCCTCACCTTGAATTCTCCCCACTCCATGACACGCTACTGACAGAAGCTGACCAAGCTGTTATTTTAAAGAAAGTCAGGTTGGTACGGAGTACCTGAGTCCAAACATTTCTTCTCCAAGGCATCTCCCAGCCATCAGAAAGCCTGACCCAGCAACGCCTGCTTGTTGGCAGAGCAGCTTTTTAAAACTCGGAACAGCGGAGGAGGTCACACAGCCAACCACGCACGGTAAACTTATTACAGGCAATTAAGGGAAAGATAATTTGGGAGATAAAACACTTGAGACCTAGAGAGCTTTACAACCGGCGCGATCAGAATGAGCCGGGAGCGAGGCCGCTGCGCCAGCCCCTGCTCCCAGGGCTCATCCCCGCCACCTCCGCGGGCCGAGCCGCGGGACAGCTTCCCGGGAGCGGGGAGGTCCCCGGGGCTGCCCCGAGCGCGGCGCGGCCCCGGGGAAGATGGTCGCGGGGAGAAACTTCTCCGCGGCGGACATGGCACCGCCCTCCTCCTCCTCCCCAGCCCACCGAGCCGCGCTGCCGGGCAGAGGGAAGCCCAGCCCGCGCTGGCCCATCCATCCCTCCCTCCCCCCTCTCCAGGGGCCGCTGCCCCGCGCCTCTTCGCGGCGAGCCCGCCGTGAGGGACCCCGCCCCGGCCGGGCATCGCAGCGCCCTGCGCCGCTCCGCTTGCGGGAGGGCTTTCCGTTTTGTTTTCGGCACCAAATTCATCCCCCGACGGGGCGGGGATGGAAGTGGCAGCTCCCGCTTTCCCCCCCCCCCCAACCCCCGGCGGGGTCCCGCCTCACCTCCCCTTCCAGTTGCACAGGTCGCTGGAGTACTGAGCCGCGGCGCCGCCGCCCAGCAGCAGCCGCAGCCCCAGGAGCAGCGGCAGGAGCCCGGCGGCCGGGGCGCTCCGCATGGTCCCCACCCCGCCGCGACCTCCGCGGGCCGGTGCGAATGCGGATGCAGGCGGCGCGGAGCGATGCGCGCAGCGCCCGGGGGCTCGCCTACATGGTGGGGAGCGGAGCGACTACCCCATGCCCGGCTCCGCGCTGCGCTCCGGCTCGGCTCTGAAGTTTGCACCGGCTCGCTGCGGGCTCCCAGCTGAGGGGCGGGGAGCGGCCCTGCCTCCCCGAGCCGCCCGCGGAGAGCCGGCTCCTCCTCCCCCCACATCCCCTCCCTCCTCCGGCGGGGCCGGCACTTGCTGCGCGAGCAAAACGCGGCGCCGGATCGGGAACTGCCGCTGCCCCGCGGGCACGGCCCTGGCCGGGTCGCCGCATCCCGCCCCCCCCCCCGCAGGTGCCTTGGCCTGGGGCGTCAGCCCTCCTCCCGCCCTGCCTGCACCCTGCCCGGGGTGCGCAGGGAAGGGGTGATGCCTAGAGCCCGGGGGAGCCAACGGCTTCGTTTGGCCGGGAAAGGCACCAGGCTGCTCCTTCCGCGGTGGGGGAACCCGTGGGTGCTGCCTGATCCCCAGCACTGACCCTGCTGTCAGCAGTGACCTGCTGCCTGTCCCCCTCTGCCAGCACTGGCCCCGCTGTCAGCGGTGACCCACTGCCTGTCCTCCCTGCCAGCACTGACCCTGCTGCCAGCAGTGACCTGCTGCCTGTCCCCCCCAGCAGTGACCTGCCTGTCCCCCAGCAGTGACCCACTGCGTGTCTCCCCCTTGCCAGCACTGACCCCGCTGCCAGCAGTGACCCTCTGTCTGTCCCCCCAGCAGTGACCCGCTGCCTGTCCCGCCGCCAGCAGCACACCTCGCCGCAGCAGGTTGCCGTGCCCGCTGCAGATCTCCACCTGGGCACGGCTCCTGAGCGAAGGGAGGCTGACAATTTTCCTGGAATCTTCTTGTGCCTCCACTTACCAGGAAGCACTTGGGACTCGATAATTGTAAAACTTCTCCAGCGCTTCGTGAACACTCCCGGTAACTCCTCGTCTTGTTTAATGTCCCCGTTTATCCCGTAGGTGACTTTGGGTACTTAACCCTTGGTGGCAGAGCCCCTTCTGTGCGAAACCAAAGCAATGCCTTTCCAGGATGTGCGGGAAGCGCAGGGGGTGAATCAGCCCGAACTCAAACTCTCTGGGCCAAGATAAACGGGGGAGAGGGGATGATGGGGGGGGGGGGGGGGGGGGGGGAGCTGTAATCCAGCTGCACACAGACTGTGCTCCCATGTGCCAGGCGCCACGTATTTCTTTCAAAAAAACAAGGGGGTCGAGGTTGATATTGCATGTTCACAGATAGGAGAGGGGTTAAAATATTTCCAGCTCGCTGACTTTGTTAGTCTGCTGCTCTCTCAAGTGTCTGTCCGGCAGCGTTGTTAAGGGCACTGCACTGATTTTTCTAGGTGAGAGTTCACGGATGAGTATTAAACATTTACACCCTGTTCACGGTTTGGTGTGTTCTCCTGTTGGCACCTTTTAAAACACCTTGCGAGTGCCCCGGTGCTGTCTGGGAGGATCCCATGGCTGAACCAGGATATTCCAGTTCTGAGTGCTTCCTGCCCGCTGCTGCACGGAGGATTAAACCCTTCGCAGTGTCCCCTTCCATTTGCGGGTTTAGCTTTTCATGTCGTTTTTGTTTGGTAAATTACAGGTAGTGTTCTGTCGATTATGAAGTATTAACATAATTACAGTAATTATGTGCAGTGATGCAATGCATGTAAACATGTAATTAGCATGCAGGGACAACACTGAGCAAAGTGATGACAACATGCAATAATGCAAACTGCCTTATTCTCCTGGTCTTGTGCAGTGACACGGGCTTTAGAGCTCAGTGCCTTGATTATTTCTTTAGAAGGAGGTTTTGTTAGAATGTTTTGCTTCCTTCCCTCATACTGGAAAGAAAAGCATACAGAGAAAACACCGTCTTGCTTTATTCCTCAGTGTGTTTGTATGTGCAACCCTCCGCATGCCCCCAACTTACTGTATCCGATTTCCTGTGCAATATTCTGACTCTCTGCATTTGATAAAACAAACAAGTGCCCAGGCAGCTGCTCACGTTACACTCTGCAACTTTTCAAACTGCCTGAAAACTGGGTACTTTTAAGATACAGAACAGTATGTGCTATTCTGCAGTGGCTGCTACCTCTGGCTTTCATTCTCCCCCTTTTGACTCAGAAAAAGCAGCGGCATTTAGTTCTGGGGACCTAGAAAAGTAACAGCAGCATGGGGGGCTTCAGAGCCCCTCCTGCTCCTCCTGCCCTCCAATGCCTTCATGATGCTGATACAGTTCTTCAGCTGACTCAAGCCTTACAAAGGAGCCAAGCCGGGGGTTGTGGGTGCAGAGCCAAGGATCGTGGGTGCAGAGCCCGGGATCAGGGGTGCCGCGCCATGCCCAGGTTAAGGCTCCCCCAGTTCAAAAGTGAGGGGCAGAAGGAGATGGGGAACCTCTGCAGCGAGGGGGCTGTTTGGTTGGCTCATTTGCATCTCAATCCCCACAATGCTCTTCCGGCTACTCACAGCTATTCCATAGTAGTGCTCTTGGCTGAGATCTGGGAACACGCTCAAAGGGTGAGGCAGCTTTTGGATGCACTGAGCTGTTTTCTGTTTGAGCTGTGAAAAGCAAACATCTTTTCAAGAGAGAACATTCTGAACAGTAATTTTTTTGCATTTACAATTCAGAAAGAGCAGAACTTCACAGAAATCTGTGAGGAAAATATTGTATAATGTCGAAAGGGAACATAAATCCTCTGCAAGCAAAGACTTCACACTGCTCCGCAAACAGAAGCCACTAAGTTACTGCACTGGCCTAACGTGGCAGGACTGGAGATACAGGTTCTGGAAACGGCTTCATAGGCTCAAACACTTGAACCCCAATCCATCGCCTTCCTCAAGGAGCAACTCAAAGATGAGGCTCTACACAGTCACTTCAGACACTCGCTTCTAAATTCACTTTAAATATTTGCTTGTCACGGCTACGAACCCAGGCACAAACAGCGGTGGCTTTAAAAGACTCGGAAAACAGGCAGCTGCAGGAGGAGAACCTGTTGAAGGAGAGATGCCTAATTTGCTTCAGTACTCAAATGTGCGATTTGGAGAAAACAAAATCAGGCGGTGATTAGAGACAGGCTCGAGCTCAGGTCTGGGTTTACATTTCCTTCAAAGCACGGCTGCGTTCAGATCCTAGGTATTAGGGACAAAACTCTCCTGCCAAGTTGGGACCAGCCGGAAGGCACGGGAAGGGCGCTTTCAGATGCAGGGTTTCGGGTTAAGCACATCTCAGCTGAACACGCAAAACTGGTGTAAACAGTGTGGCAGAGCTAATCTGTTGAAAGGTCTCACTCAGCATCGCTGTCCCGAAGGGAATATATACGGGAGAACTGCGAACTCCTTGAGCGTCTTGCGGGTCACTACCCAGCCCGTGTGTTGGTTTTGCCATGTGTCCCCGTGTTTCACAACTCCCGACCAGCTCCCGCTCAGCTGATTTATTTTCACGCTGCTCAGCTTGCAGGAGGGCAATCGGGCCCTGTGCTTACTGGGCAGACCCAAGGGCTAGTGCATGGTGTGCAGCCCCTCGCCGGCTGCTGGGAAGGGAAATCTGAAACTTTACAGGAGGAGGGAGGGGGAAGGAGGAGAAGGAGGGCATTTTCTGGAAAAGCAAAACCATAGCTAAACAGCATGCATGGCAAAGCAGGAGGGAGAAGAGAGTGGTCTAAGAATTCAAGCCACAGAGAGGACAATAGAAAATTAATACAGGAGCAATATGAAATAAATAGAATTTGTAAGGTGAATCCAGCGGACAGAGGGAGTAAGAAGAATAATAAAACAGGGAGACGTTCAGTGGTTGGACAGTGGGAAATCTGTGTGTGGTGAGGGAGGACCATGTTACTTGCTCTCATTAAATTATAATTAGTAATGAAAATGCACTCATCCATAATTGCACCCTTCTGCTTATTCCTGCTTACTTCTGCTACTACTCCTATCCGAGCACAGTTCCTATTACTCCTAAATCGCTACTGCTCATGGCTTCCTTTTTTTGTTTTAAATGGAGAAGTTTTGGCCTTGGGAATGTAACAGAAAACGACACACATTTAAAGAAAAATAAGCAGATCTTTCCTAGAAGAAGGTAGTGTTAACTGTGTGCCTGAAATCAAGTGGCAGGACAACAGGATTTCTGATGGAACAGTGTCGATTTAGAGACTGCATTTTAAAGAGCGAGGCAGCATTACAGAAGGGTTGGAAAAGGGGGGGAGCGCAGGGAGCAACGCTGCCCCTCTCCCCTGGACACACAGGCAGCTCTGAAAAAACAGCTACCCACGGAACTGGCAGCTTCTGCCGCAAGCACAATCCAGCTTCTGCCCCTGGATGTTTGAATTAGGATCCCAACCAGCTCCCACCCAAATCAATGGATTTCACTGCAGGCACGAAAGTGAGACATAGATATTTACAGTCTTAATTGTCAGATAAAGAGAATATCTCTGTAGGGGAAAAAAAAAGTCATTATTTGGACAAGTTAATTACAAGACATAACACCAAAATAAAGAAGTTAAAAAGTGGTGATGCCCAGACTGGAGACACGGCCAAGCCAGGAGTTGTACCTGAAGTTACACCTTATCGGCTCTCACTGCACGAGGGAATGTGAAAACAGGGGTGCTACCTCTGCAGGCAATGAAATTCAGTTACCATGAATACTTAGGCATTTAAAGCAAAGCAGTAGTTTGGCCAGCGTGTGTATTTTATTTTTTAGATTGCTACACTTAGAGTTGCTGGCAAATAAATGTCACTTTTCTCCTCATGGTCTTTATTTCCATCTCACAGATACGGAGCCGGGTAAGACACGGGACCCACACTGGCCTTTAAGCATGGAAGGCGGGTGCGCTTTCCTCCCGTGTGCCCAAGATGCAGTGGGGAGCGAAGCCCCTCTGCAGGAGCAGGTAGCTCAGCCCAGGTAAGAGCTGAATCACCTTCTGCAAGTGCCCACCTCTCCATGGCTGCAGAGGGAGACCACCCTCCTGGCTACACCACTCTTAATTTAAGCACCTCAGATAAAACACACGCAGATTAGGGAGGCTGAGTGAGGCGTAATCTTGGAGGTGTCTAAAGCGAAGTAAGGATTAAATCTATGCTCTGTGATAGTGCTAAAACCATAGCTTTAGGACCGCTTTCCCAAGCCACACAGCCTGGTTTTTATCGAGCCACGGGCCACAGCATCGCGGTAGCAGTGGCTCTGGTGCTTTTCTCTCACCATTTCTCCCCCTCCAAACACCTTAAACTGTTCAGCACCCCAGCCTATGCAGACAGGAATTTGCATTTTACTCTTTGCACATCAAACTGAAAAGCAATGAAGGGAATGATGTCTGGACCCAGGCAGCCTATTGAGAGGATCAAAAAGGTAACACAAAGCACAAAAGATGGCTAAGAAACACAGATCGTTTGCCATCCCACACAGCAAGGCTGTCTCAGGACCTGGGGACCCAGGCAGAGGATTTAGTGCCTAAGCCTAGAGACTCCTCTGGGTTGCAGGCATTAACTCATGCTTGCATGCCTGAGACCGGATAAAGCTGAAGTCAAAAACAAAAACCTCTAAAGAGGCCTCAGCATATTGTTGTTCTGGGGATAGTCCTGTGCATTTCATCCACAAGAATTAGTGTTTTCTTTTCATTTCACAATAACCTAGGTATTTACCATGTCTGCCAGAAAGTACTCAGAAACCCAGCGTTTAATCTGAGGACTTTTCAAGAGGACCAGTTGTTTATTTCTATCATCTAATGAACATTAATTTCCTGTTTTAGAAAACGTAATTTGTGCCACTGGTGAAGCTGATATTTATCTTGATGCGTATCCTCTTGGCTGGCTCAGTTTTTCATTTTCCCCAGTTCTCCAGCCTGCATGCACTCTGCAACATGTAGGCTCAGCCCGGACAGTCAGTAGTTCTTCAAAAGTTTCCAGTACGTGGTGGGAGAATCTGATAGCAGAGAACACAGGCCCAGATCCTTGAGTAGTCCCTGCTCATAATGAAAACAAAGCTAAAGACAATATTTGTGTCACTGATCTGAAGACAAGAATATATTTTCCTTTCTGCTTCAGAACTCAGACAAAACTAATGCAAGTTACACTGAACAAATGCAGCCCTTGCCAGGATAAACAAACATTTGCAGTGTTGTTTGCTACATGCCTGTCATGAAATAAAGACACTGACATGCATTTTAATGCAACTCTCCTACAAATTGTGAAAAAAATAATTGTGCGCTGTGTATTCGTTGCTAGGTTACTAGAAGGGAAGCGAATATTTTTGCAGACATGATGAACTAACAAGGTAAATAATTCCACTTAATCATTTGCAAATTTCACACTTAATTTTCAACAGCAGGTCTTTTCAGAGTCCCCATCAACCTCAGAGCTGATGACTGATTTTTTAGGGCCAGGCTGACAAACTCCTGTGACCCAGATTTTGTCCATGTGGTAGTTTTTATATCACAAACTTCGCCCCTGAATAAAACGGCAGTTTTACTAGAAAAAGGGCAGTGAGGTTTGCCCAGTTGTTACTAACAGCACATAAATTTTCATTTCTTCTTAAACTGTCTCACGAAATGAGTGATGTCTTAGCAAATATTGCAGCATTAACAGAGAAAAAACTAAGAGAGCTCTCCACACATAGCCAGTCGCTCTGCACAGTACTCCTATGAGCGACATTCTAGGAGGAATAGCACTAATTCTGATTAAAGCAGATCAGGGATTGGCTAACTAATCCATAAATTCCGACATTATTACATATTTGCTTAAGGAAATACAATGGGTCAGATCACGAAATCAGATCTGCGCTGCTCCACAAAGCAGGGTCCCTTGTGGTTTGTGGCAGTGTTTGCAGGGCAGATGGATCTGCAGGAAGGGGTAAAGGGCCCTGCATCCCCCTGTCCCCTGCAGCAACACCCAGCTCAGCAGCAAGAAAACTCCTCCAAAGAGACCTGAAGCTGAGAATCTTTCTATCTTACAAAGTTCCTAGATGACAAACAACACATCTGCTGAAAAATATTCTTTTTTTTTTGGTTCAAAGCATGTTTTGGCTATCATGGCTGTATTAGGTCAGATTACACCCTCGTTTAGGTGCCTACAAATCTGACCACAGAAATGCTTCGCTAATTTAGTAGTCCACCGAGAAAGAGGCAAGTTAGGGTCTCTAGCAAAGTCTCCACTCAGTTTCTTGCATGGCCTTCTGAAAGTCATTTTTCTGTATTATGATGCTGAATTCAGTTGATGAGAAACTCTGAAAATCAACTGACACAAATTCATGGTGATCTGCCGATTTATTGTGAGAGCAGTGGCAAAGACAAAACAACATGAAGGCTCGAAGGTATGATAACAGGCCTTGTTGAGGCTAAATGATCTTAATTTGAGCTGTCCCAAGGACAGTGACAAGCCATGACGTCTAATGAAAACTGACAAGTAATGACTAGCAAATTAGAAAGTATCTTTACTCAGTAACATCATGAAGCCAGAATAAATTTTAATATTTTTAGAAGATGCTGTGGTCACCCAAACTCTCTTTCTTATAATACTTTTGGGAGAAGTCCTTGAAGCAGTATTTAAATATCAAATCGGAACTTTGCTATCTTGATAATACATATGTCTGTGTATCTTCTGCTTTCTCAGAGAGGATTCCGGCTGAAAATCCAATCAAATCCAATCAAGGGTAAAAAGACTACTGCAAGACTTCGAAGGAAAGGGAATCCTCCCTAGTGGTGATTTCACTACATACTTGTGCTCCCATGAAGAACTGGGGAAGGTCTCTTGTTACATATCAAACTTTCTCATCCTTTTATTCATAAATCTCATGCTGACAAGACCTTGGGTTAGACCTTATGTGGACACAAATGCTTGAATGGACACAAAAATCTGTTAGTCTGTAGTTCTTTCCCCTTTCTCATGCTACCTAACGTGTCTTCCAAGCAGATTTCTGGAAATGTCATTCACCACTTAGATCACATTCTGGTTTTAAATTATCCTTCACTTAGACTGAAAGAATGAGATTATTTTCTTCTATACTGGAAAATTGATCTCCTACCAGTTTACAGTCATTTTTTTTCCTATTTTATCAAAAAATGATGGACCATTTCAAGAAAAAAAAAAAGGTAGAACTAACCTGAATGGTTGATTATCTTTGTATCTCCAGTTCTGTTCCATTTCATGCCTCCCTCACTTCACAGCACTATAACCTTTTTGAATTGCCCTCTGTGATATCCACTCCTTCACTGTTGACCATTGCTCACTTATTCATTGCTTGTTGGATCAGCTGGGCACTTGCACAATCAAGTCTTTGTTATGCTTTCAGACAGGCTGCAAGTCACAATATTGCAGCAGCACAAGGACTGTTTCCTCTGCTGGTATTCTTCTTCCCTGGCATTTAGGAAGACAGCATCCCAAGCACATGAAAATGCATATAGAGTAATTACGACAGTAATTCATACAACAGCTCTCATTTAGCTGGCTACACAATGCCTTTTCCCCTTTAATTGTCATAAGAGAGTGAAATATCCAAAAGTCTGAAGAGTTTTTGCAAGTTGGTCAACTGGGAAGGAAGGATTTGCTTCTCTGGAAAGTGCAGCAGAGCTTGGGTTTATTTACCGGATCAGTAGATGATGGCTGGTGATGCACAGTTAGCGAGGATCCTAGAAGAGCTGCTCTCTCCAGTTAATTGGCCCAAACAACATGGAATGTAGTTTTCTAACTAATAAGCACTGACAATAATGAAGAGCAACTGCTGGGATGGTGGAAAGATAAAGGAATGCACATACCAAGGTTCTGCAATAGGATGAAATGTCAAAGTTCAAGTTTACATGCATAATAACCACAACTGGCACTGAGTTGTTGGGTGCATAAATAATCTGAGAACCCAAGATGAGAATACTAACAAATTGCAGCTTTATACAGTTGGAGGTTTTAAAACAAAATGAAACTTCTCGGATGCATATACAGATACCCCAGTACTTAAATACCTGCAGGATCTGCTCCCAGGCCAATGCTATCAATGGAGCTGGAAACCTATATATCCTTGAACTCTGCCACAACAGGCAGAGTACTGGACATAGCACAAGCAGCACTGTTAGCAAAATACTATTTTTAGTTGACTTCACTTGAAGTCAAAATGAGGATCTTGGCTTCCCAGATGGTGAAATTAAATCTCTCCCTCTCTTGCAGAAGAAAAAAAAGAAGTACCTTGTTTGGGAAGGGAAAGTTTACATACAAATTCAGTACCCGGGCTGATTTTGGAAAGAATAAGAGTATTCAGCAGAAGTAGACGAGTAAGGATTTGGTCACGGGGAGGGAGAAGCAGTGTCTTCTGTGTATGGTGGTTTATTGCAGGCTCTAATGGCATCAGGATGATGTTACCAGGGAGCCTTTACACAACAAAATAATTTACTGTCATCTCTTATATCCTGTTAGCACAACAATGTAGTCTTCATAGATCTACTCGTAAAACAATTTTGATAGCCAGATTCTATCTGCAGTGTTATGTCACAGATGTCATAACCTTGACTAAAAAAAACCCCAACTGACACAGTTGTCAGTTTATTCACACAAAATTATTGTGAATTGATAATGTCCTTTGAAAGGATTATTAGACAGCCAGATTTACTGAGGTCTAAAGGCCTCCAGACCTTCCTTTCCTCTCCTTCTCACGAGCCCCAGTGCTAGCAGCCCCCACATTCCCCGATGCTGCATGGGGCAATGGCTTTTTCTCAGCAGCCCTGAAGCCACAGAGAAGCAGCAGTGTTGTGCAGTCCCGAGAGCCCAGGGGTGTCATCACCTCCTGCTCCCCACAGCAGCCCAGATGTGAGGATGTCCCTATCATAAGTCTTGACTTGATGGATGATCTCATACTGAGGCTGTGCCCCCATCCCTCCCACAGCCCAGGAGCTACATGCACTATTGGATAAGATAGGAACAAACCATCAGAGATACCATTTGCACAGCTTGGGGGCTTGTTTCCTCACAGAGCTGGAGGTCCCCAGGTTAGCAACGTATTTGTCAGGATGTTCAAAGGCCTTCCTGGCCATGAGACCACTTACACTCAGAAAAGAAAGTACATAAAAATGGAGTAACAGCTTTTCATTGAAAGAGAACAGTTTCCTGTCTCTGTTCTGCTCACATCTGGTCAATTTTCTGACAAGAATTACATCTTCACTACTCTTTCACAACGCACAGCCAATACAGCGGTAAGGGAGTAGGCTGCTCACTATGCTAGCCTTTGTATCATTAGCAGTATTATTAACTTAAGTGAAGCTGTAAAATCTGTTTTACTGAAGATGCATGAACCTGAAAGAACTTTGAATTTCATAACCCAGGGTGAGTCTGAAATTTGGCATTAACAGGAAAATGGAAAAAGAGTCTTTGCCTGAAAATTAAACAAAACTGAAATGGAATTAGAATAAACTGTACTTGAAGACACACTTTTCAAAGTAGATTAGTATTTTAAGAATTTTTTAAAAAGATACAATAAGATATGATATAATAAGATGTCTTTTATAGGGTAGTATAAAGATTTAAACAACCTATAGAATTCCATGTTCAATGAAGATGTATTAAGTAAATGTTGCTGTATTCTCTAGAGCTATACAATTCTTGTAATCTTTTCTTCAGAGGCCTTTGGCTAATTCGTAATTCATCATGTTGCTCATTTCCCTTCCTGTCTGCATGTCATACAAAGATGTGCATCCAGTACATTGTCTTGTGGATCTCTGTGTATTATACACATCCCAGTTCCTGTTATGTATACATTGCTTTGTAGGGATATGATTTATTTCTTTAAGCACTTTTCCATCTTAAAATGTCAGATGCTTCCTGTACTTACATACAAAGAAGTTTAAGCTCCCAAAGGTACTGAAGTTCAACAGAATTCTGGCTGTGGATAGTATGAATTTACCAGTGAATCTCCGGGAAATACACAATTCCATCTACTTTTCTCAGCTCTGTAGCATAACTTTATTTCATAAGCATGTAACATTTCACTCGTCAGTAAGATCAAACAGAGGTATGGTTTTGAAAAACAAAGAAACTAAACTGAACTTTCTAAAGATTTATTCTTCAAGTAGAAGCTTTGATTCCCAAGGGTTATCACTTCTGGCACACAGGAACTTGTCAAGATTAGGAAAGTGGGATTTCAAGGCTAACTTTTATCTATTTCCATTATCAGAATCTTGCTATCTTTTGTAAATAAGATTTTTTCCCCAAAATAGCTTACTTACAAAGCTTTTTGGGTAAGTAAGGAAAATACCATTATGACTTTATTGGGTTTCAGATTGGTTACTTAATAACAAACCCAAACTGTATTAACCGAGGTGGTTACACCATAATCAGTTGCCTACGACTGGATTCTCCAGCAGATTTCACCAGCTAAAAAGCAAAGATGTTTCTTTCATTGTATTTTAAAAATACAGCATTAGAAATAGAAATAGTCCCTTCATAAAAGATTGTCAAATGAAAGTCTAACTTTGCATGAGATTGCTCAATTGTTGAAGCCCCGGGCAAGGAAAAACCTGCACTGATCTTGTTCAATTCTGTGGAAGAACTGTGCCTCTTCCTCGCCACCGCCTCATCTCCTGCAGCCTTGATCCATAAAAACACACTAAATGTAAAAGTGTGCTCAGCAGCCTGAACTAGAGCTGCTAAGAGACTGGCTCAAGCAGAACAGGGAGCCTGCACAAAATTGCAGTGTGGCCCAGCAGACGGACGAGAGGACATGAACTGAAAGCGCACAAGGAGTGGGATGAGTGGTGGTGGTGTAGAAGAGTGTGCATTTGGAGGTGTGGACTGGTACTGAAATGAATGGGATCTTTCTAGTTCACCCACAAAGGTACCTAAGTCCAGTACTCCTGTTAACAGACTACTTGTGACATTTGCCAACTCATAAAAACAACCATGGGCTTCTTCAGATTGACTCATTTAAACAAAAGAAACAAGCAACAGCAACATCCTTTATAACGACAGCTAATGTTTCAGAGACAGAAATGTATCACACAACAGCTCTTCTCTAAAGAGCAACAGCATTTTTTGGTGAGGTTATTCAGACTCAGTATGTCTAAATTAAAAGATGTTTTCTTCAACGCAATTAGCCCTGCAATTTCAGCAGAGCATTTGAAGTCTTGAGTACACAGGGAAATTAGCCCAAATAACTCTTAGGTACTAGTCCCCACTAGTAATAAAGGCTCTGAAGGGCAAAGGAGGGCATTAGCAACACTTGTGCAACTCCCTTAACGGGGTGTACACATGTAACTAATTGGAAACCAGTAAACAATTCTGGTGTTGAAGCACAAAGCAGATGATCTCACACTACTTCAGTCATTTTATTCTCATGTGGCTGACTGGAATAAAACTGCTAAAATACTGTTTCCCTCATGCAGAAAAAGATCTAGGGGGTATAATAGATCACAAGCTGATTAGGAGTCAACAGTGTCAAGCCATTGTGAAAAAGGCAAACACTGCACTAAGCTGTGCAAACAGGAGTATGGCTTGCAAGACACGGGAAGTAATCCTGTTCTGCTCGGCACCGGTGCAGCCCCAGCGGGAACACCGGGCCTGGGGCTGGGTCTCATTCTCCAGCGAGAGTCCAGAGAGAGCGATGAGAATGAACCGAGGCCTTCAGCCTGACCGGCCAGGAAGGACTGAATGGATCAGATGCACGTAACCGAAACAAGAGAGTGGGATAGGGGGGAATCCTAACAACACTCCACAAATACATATATTGTGGCTGTGGAGAGGAAGGGAATGACTTGTTTTCTGTGTGCGGGGCGGATAAGGAATAAGGGATTTGGGATGGAGTTTGCAAGCCCTGTCAGGCAAAGAAAGGGTTAACATAGGCATTACGAAGAAAGCAGCTGAGAAGGCACACAGCTGCAGGGGATAAAACCATTCGGAGAGAGGAGCCCTTGAGGAGGGGGTTGAGGGAATCCCTCAGGGCAGAGATACAGGTTTAAGGGATGTTGGGCTGTGGCCTTTGTGAGGGTCTAGTTTTATCTTTGGTTACTGTCTGCCTTGCTTGTATTGACTCAGCGTGTTCACGAAATGCGTGTCTTTTCTTAAGGCCTGTGGAAAAGCAGGATAGGGTGCTAAGGTGTTATTAAAAAAAGAAGCCCAGCAGAATTTTTACATCTAGCCTAAGATGTGGTCAAAGTGCTGAATCAACTGAGGTAGGAGGGAAGTAGGATAATTTTTTTGCTGAAGGGAAAGTATTTAAACTCTTGCTGCTAATAGAGGACTTAAACTGAGCAACTGTACCTTGGGAGCTGAAGACTTTAGTCTGTGGAGAGTGAGATAGCAAGAAGCTATGTGTATTCTGTATAAAAGGGAAAAGTTAGGTAATAGGCTCAGGCCCAACAACTCTACAACTGAGGAAGTGATAAGCGTCAGAATCTTTGCTGGGGAGAAAGATCTTAGCCAGCCAAATTTGAGGAGGCTTGGAAATCACAGCAAGAACTAGGTTAGATTTTAAGAAATTCTTCTTAAGTGTGGAGATAGCGAGGACTACAAAAAGTTGTCTGAGGATGTTACAAAGCCTCCATTGTTGGAGGAAGGCCTTTGGGAACAGGCTAGTAGGTATTTCTCAGGAATGACCAAGCTGCTCCTGTCTCAGGACAGCTGGACTACTAGATGAGCTTCTGAAGTCCTTTTCTGCCCTACAGTACTACAGTGAGCAATATTGCATCCTTCTTTTCTTGCCACTCTACTGTAAAGTTTTATGAAAATTAACTGAGCATTTTGGTAGCTCAAAGAGTTCTTTGAACAGAAGTGGTTTCAAAACAAGGTCTAAGCTGAGTATTTTACCTACTCTGTTGAATGATCTGTTCAACATGGTGTTCTCTGGAAATACTTCAGTGCTGAAGCTTGTATATTCATAACAAATGTATTAAAAGAAAACTCTATACTCACTCATTCTGTCCTTCCAGTAAAGGTACAACTAATGAAGTTGTCCACGTGTTCCACAACACCAACAAACATCTGTTTGTAAGGATACTTTCTCCCTCTCAGTTGCAATTTGACCTTTTCAAAAAGAAACTAGACCCAAGCCTACTTGGCCTAAATAACCCTAGCAATACCCTATACAAGCAGTTCTTATTTTTTTTTTAACTTCTGGTGAAATGAGTTGAGATGTGTCCTCACAGGTCAGTAGATCTAAGCTATCCATACTATAACTAGTCTGTGTCATCTTTGGAATGACAGAGCTGAATGTGTAGAAAGCAAAGTAACTTTCTAGATGTCTTTCCACCAAGACAAGGAAAATTTCTATGTGACAGCTAAAGCCTCCAGAATTTGCTGGTTTAGGTTCACAGTAATGATCCTCAAGAGATTGTTTTATCAGGAATAAAAGCTAAAAACTTGCATGATGAGAAATGTCTTTGATGATGTAATGCTTTTAGCTGTAAGACCTGCTTTGTGTGCTGTTCCACACCACTCTGAAAAAAATCTTTAAAGTAGAACAATTGAAAGCACAAGTCAGGACCAAACCATTTTTGTTTACTTCTCAATGGGTTTGTCATGACAGCATTAGGAGACCTCTTTCCATTCTGACCCACATGAAAGAGGAATAGGCCCAAAACAATGGACTGTATTTTGAAAACTATCTAGTTGCCCAAGAACACAGAAATGCCTGTTAGATTTTGAAAAGCCAGTAGGTAATGACTCTCACAGTGGAAGTGAAAACAGAATAGTTTTTGCATGCTTGTGGGCCCTTAAAAATCTGTCCAAAATCCCCCCAAATGAAAATCATATTTAAAGTGGATGTTTGTATTTAATTACCCTCTGTGGCCAACTACAGAATATAACTTAGAAAACTTTGCTGGTGGTTTTGATTGGTTCTCTATTTTCCATGGGGAAGGAGGCGTGGGGTTTGCTCTGCATTTTGTAGACTGCTTCACACAGTGAGGCACTGGTCCCTGACTAGAACTTCTGTTTGGTTCAGTGAGAGTAAAGCAATACCCTGCTACACTTTCCTAGATAAAGCGAGGCGTACAGGCAACGTAAAAGTGCTTCATCGCCAGAAAAAGAAATGATCATATTTAGCAGTGCTGTTCACAGCGAGATTAAACCTCGGCTGGATGGAGGGAAGCTGTGTAGATAATCTGAAATAGATTCCGAGGGTGAATTACTGCTTGGCTGTCTTCCTCACCTCCTCAGTTCTCAGATTTGTGTGCCAACAAACATTTTAAGATAACTCTGCTCTGTTTGCTCCTCGAATTGTCTAGCTGTTTAACAGGCTCTTCAGATAAACAAGGGATAATCTCAGGATTTTGCTCAACACAGATTGCTTTGTGCAAATTTTAAAAATTCTGAATAGGTTGTTGTACAGGGCCTGGTCTTGCGATCCCTTTTACTTGGGAATACTTTCAAGGGACTAAACCGTTGCACCACCACAGTTTCAGTAAGTCAATTATCGATAATGGTATCATTACCACCCGCAAATAGTTTCCTGTTATTGGAAAATAAAAATGGCACTGGTACTACTGAACAGACCACGCCTGACCAAGAAAAACGTGAAGCGGAGAGGTGCAAGTGAAAAGTGTAATTAGAGAACAGGTGGGGAACTGCAAGCACCATTTATTTAAGAAATTAGTGCCTTCAGCCCTGCCACGGCCTGACCAGCGCACGCCGAGCCAGAGGTGAGCGCGCAGCGAGGAGCAACTTGGAAAGGCCGCACAGCAGCCTCCGCCCGAGGCGGCCCGCGTCCCCCCCACCCCGGGATGCCGGCCGGCCTGGAGGGGAAGCTGCCCCGCGACTGGCGCCTCGGGCCCGCTCGCTGCTCGCCGCCGTCCCAGACCGTCACGCAACGCCGCGGCGGCGCTTCCGGCCTTTCCAGCCGCCTTAATCTATCGTCGGTCCTCCCGCTGGGGCTGCCCCGCGCGCGGAGCCCTGGCGCGAGGGGTGGGAGAGCAGAGCGGGGGGGTAATTCCCGAAAAGCGGGGGGAAGGGGGCTGGCGGCACCCCCGGGCGCCGCGGCGGTACGCGCGAGGCAGCCGCTCGGGCAGCCTCGGCTCGGGTGAGCGGCCCCCGCGCTTCCCTGAGGGGCGGCGGCGGCCATGGCGGAGGCGAGCCCAGCCGGCGGGAGCCCCGCCGCCGCGCGCCGCCCCGTGCCCCCCCGGCCGCCGGCGGGCCGAGCCCGCGCCGTGCAGGTGGTACGTGTCAGGCGGCGGCGGCGGAGGAGGGCGGACGGGGGCTCAGGCCGGGGGGCCCGCGGGCGCTGAGCCGCGGGTCAGGGGAGGGAAGCGGCTGTGGCACCGGAGCCGCGGGTGAGGGAAGAAGCGGCCGTGGCACCGGAGCCGAGCTCCCTCCGTGTGTTTGCCCTGGGGGTCTGTGGGTGCGGCGGTTGCTCGGCGGAGGGAAGCGATGGGGTGTCTTGGAGTGTCTTTGGCCTTGGTTTTGTGCTGCTTGGCCTCAGCAGGATGACAGGCCGGGCCTGCTCGATTGCCTGGAGTTTGGAACGGCAGTTTTAAACTTTTCTTCCAATATTTGAGTCTTTTGTTACTGCCTGTAACAATTTTTTTTTTTTAATGAGTTTTTCTTTTGTGCATTTACACAGAACTGGTGTAGTTTGGCAACAGTTTACATGGAGCGAGGCAAACGTTTGAAAAGCGAAAACATACAGATCAGTGGGCAAGTAATGATGAACTTCACGATCTCAGATCCTAAAGGCAGTCAGAGTCTGTGGTCTGAAAAATCTGTCTGGGTTTATTTAAAGTATCTCATACATAAGACTCTGGGGCTCTTACAGCACCTTCCGGTACCTGAAGGGGCTACAAGGAAGCTGGGAAAGTCTTTCTACAAGGGCCTGTGGTGACAGGACAAGGGGTAACGGGTTTAAACTGAAAGTGGGGAGATTGAGATTGGATATCAGGAAGAAATTCTTCCCGGAGATGGTGAGGAGGCCCTGGGACAGGTTGCCCAGAGAAGCTGTGGCTGCCCCATCCGTGGGAGTGTCCAAGGCCAGGCTGGATGAGGCTTGGAGCAACCTGGTCTGGTGGAGGGTGTCCCTGCCCATGGCAGGGGGTTGGGACTGGGTGATCTTTAAGGTCCCTTCCAACCCAAACCATTCTCTGATTTGACAAAACTAACATGTTTCTCCCAACAGCCCTGAGTTCCTAAATGGTTTGGAACAGTGACGCATATGAAAAACTCATTTAAAAATAACAGTTTCTGACTTCTATAAAATCTTCAGCAGTGTTAAAATGATTTTTTAAAATTTATTTTCCATATTCAGATATGAAGACAGGTGAGACTCTACTTGAACTGAAATCTGTGGAAACTGAAATTAAGTTTCCACTTCAGAGTGTTTTATCATATATCCTCAGTAGAGGATGATGATGGTAATGCCAGAAACAAGACATTTTTGATGCAAAATGTTCAGTTGCACGTTTCTGAGACATTTTTAACTCACATTTCTCCTCTTCAATCTTGTGGTTGATGTATAGTTTTTCAGTAGTCTAGCTGAGGGAGGAAGGCAGGATTTTGGTTAATACATTTGTAGAAGAACTACCTGTTAACCATTTCACATTCTGTTGTTTTTGCCATATATCAAAATTAATTTTGCAGTGAAGCCAAGGATCATCAGTTTAGTGGTGGCAAAACTGCATTACTAAAAATACCTAAAACGGCCTCAGGTCTTCTAGAATGTGTGAGGTTCAGGGGGAACCAGGTAGTGTCAAGGCTCAAATCCAGATCTGATTCATAGTTCTGTGTTTTAACCGTTGTACTTGGCTCATAGACCATGAAAGTGTTGCATTCTGCTATAATTCATTCTCAGCTAATGAAATGATAATTCTCACTCAGTTGATGTTGTAATGACAAAACCTCATTAGTATTTTCCAGTTTTCCAATGTTGACTCAAAATTACTTTGAAGTGCATAGTGCATTTTTCTGTAGTTCCCTGTTAGGGTGACAGTCCTCGAGTACATGGAAGGCTGCGGCAAAGGGAGCTAGAAGAATAATCTGTGCTGGGCTTGGGAAGTAGTAGTTGGCATAAACTGCAGTAAAAGGATTTGGGACATTGGGAAATCTGGATTCCAGGTCTCCCTCATGCCTGCTTTTAGAGATTGCCTTAGCGAGGCTGATGTTTCTGTCCCTGGAGATTATGATTTGTCAGCAGTGATACAGCTGTAGTTGGGCTTGTTTTGGGACAGAAGAAATAGACGGGTCTCTTGAGGTTAGTACCAGCTGGGTTTTTTACTATGAATCTGCACCTGCAAGTGAAATAGTGCCCTGGCTCTTGTTTTTCCCTCTTTAAATGAACCAAGGAGATTGAAGTATTCTGATACAGTCACACCATGGTAGAGGCCAGTTTATAAACATCCAGTTCAGGACAAGCATCAACTGCAGCTTTTAAGATAGGCTACAAATGTAGAAATGAACTAGGGAGAAATGAAAGCTTAGCTCTGTAGTGCTTTAAATTTCTTTTTGGCTTAAAAAAAATTAATAAAATAAGCACAGAACAACGGTGAACTGGGTAAGAATGGTAGGACCTACGGGATCTTTAGCATACAATGTTAGCACTACTCTGATACTTTAATTGGAATGCTGTGTACAGTTACTTACATGGATTTGTTAATTTGTCAGGTTTTACACAGAAGTGTCATCAGCCATTCAACTCCGTACCGTATTTTGGCAGGCCCCTGGTTCTGTGGAAGGAGACCTTGCTTAAATTAATATGTTCAAGAGCATACTAATATGTTAGGAGTTATTATGTTGAGTTCAGAGTACATTAGTGCCCTCAGGTATTTATGGATCATTTTATATGTGCTGCTGTTAAAGTACGGCTTTTGCTGTTCTCAGTTCAAACTAAACAGAAAGGTCCTAACATGATTTTGGTATTTTGCACTGCTGTCCTCACTTAAATTGGGAGTTCATTATGAAACAAAGCAAAGAAATTCCAGCTTTACAGTTTTCAAGCCAATATTAAGCTATTTTGTGATGGCATAATCAAATTTTAGTGAGTTAAGCAGGAAAAAAATAAATTGGAAAATCATTGAGTTTTCGGGATGTGCAAAACTGCAGCTAATTGTCATTGGAAGAATCAGAGAGCCCTTTTCTTTCTGAATGACTGTGTTAGATTGGTTAGTATGAATGTATAGGGTCTTATTTTAATCAACATCTAGACACCAGGGGTATTAAAATCCTGAGTAAATTGAATATATTGGTTTAGAACCTCAGATTTCTGCTTATTTTTTAAGCCTCAAAGTACTAATCTGAGACATAGTTTGAAATAATATCTTTTTGTCTGTATGTTGTATTCTTTTGTAATCAATGTAACATTTTTATTTTTTAATTTCTCCTTATTTTACTTATTTATGTCTCCAAAAGAGTTCAAAGACCTGCTTCGTTTAAAATTTTAGATAGCTTTCCTTCTACTTCTTTTAAAGACCCCTCATCTCTTAGAGCAAGCTGCCAAAAAATGGGGATGTTCATTGATTTTAAATAAGTATGGTGGTTTCTTTTTATTTTTCTGTGAAATATTAAGGTTTTTTATATTAATCATCGTACCATACATCATACTTTGTAAAAAAAACAAAAAAATACACTCCTCAGTGTCCACAAAATATATCTGCCTACCATTGTGTGCATTTGCATGTCTCTGCACAATGTATGTGTGCTCACCTCACCACATCATCAATAATCCGATTTCAGTACACTTCTAGTTGTTTTTTAATTCAGTCTCACATGCTCGCAGTAGGAACTAATCCTCTGTTTCTTCAAACCCTGGGTTTATGGTTACACCACACGATAAGGAGTTTAAGTTCTGTTTCTAGGAACTCCTTAAAATGTCCCATGAGACTTTTTACGAGTTCCTTAGGCTCTTTGCCTTAAGTTCCCCATCTCTAAGCAATCTTAACAGGTACGGGTTTGGACTGTCCCGTTACAAGCTCAGCCAGTGTATTACTGTGCTGATGTCTCAGGACTTTGCGATCTGTGGATGCGATGTATTCTTTCGGGAGATACTGAAAGGATTTGGGGGGATTATTGGCTTTTTTTTGGGTAATTAGAACAGCGTTGAGTAATTGAACAGAAAAATCTCTGTCTCTGGTTTGTAACCGCGTTTAAATTATTTCAAAGGTGCCACGTTTGCGGGTACGTGGCTGAAGCAGCAGAAGCTGTAATGGGCGAGCCGGTGGCTGGAATGGTGCTGTGTCACACGCTGTGTCATATATATACTAATCGGCTTCATAGCGCGTTTAGGTAGGATCAGTTTTATACGCTGGGCTGGAGCACAGGGGTACAGGCTGTGTGTATGAGCATCTCCCATTAGGTAGTAAGCTTAAAGAAAAATTGATGAGCAAGGTATGTTGGTGGAAGACAGAAGTAGAGCGTCTTCAGAAATGCAGGAACACTAGGACCAGGGGTAGTGTGGGGTTACAGGTGTTTGGTTAGCATTTTCGCTTCAGTAGTTTCTCTTGCTTTCTTGGAGATCTACTAAAAGCCATATTTTACAACTCAAAAAATGAAAAAAAAATTGAGGGAGAAGAAAGAAAATCATATATTTATAATAAAAATAAAGGAGCTTTGCCTCCTTTTATCTTTTTAAGATGTGTTTTTTGTGAAAATTAGTTTCAGAAGTATCTGGCACTTCCCCTTTTTAATGAATATTCTTAACATAAGTAAACAAAACAGTGCTTTCTGACATACATTTGAATTTTTGTTTGGTTTTTTTTTGTAGTCTGTCATTGTGCCTGTTCACAATAGCGAATGCTGGTTAGATGAATGCTTGGAGTCAGTTTGGGAGCAAGATTTTAAAGAAAGCATGGAGCTGTCAGTTTTTAATGATGCGAGTAAGGTATGTTTTACACCTTATGTAAAATACTGTGTGAATAAATGCCATCTCTGATAGGAATTTTTGGTTTGGACTGTGTTTGGTTCACCCCACAAGTTAAAATTGCTGCATCTATGTCATCATTTTTCTAGGACAGTTCAGCTGAAATCATTGAGAAATGGAGGATCAAGTTGGAAGATGTTGGTGTTCCAGTAATCGTTAGTTGCAACGATTCATCTCTGCCTCGAGGTGGTATGTAGCTTAATAGTGATTTTTTGAGAGTTAGGTTGTTATGGCAGACATCTTTCCTTTGAAAAGTGTCTTTACAGCCACTTGCATTGCAGTGGAAAAAACCCCCACATCGTTTTCCACAGCTGTCCATTCAAAAACTCATTCCAATTTAGAATTTGGCCCTGTTGGTTTTGGCTCTGTAGAAGTTGTTTATAAGTCCAGGAAGGAAGAACTTGGCTTAACACTTGTGCTCTACTCTGCAAAAGAATTTTGTTTAATTGGAATGTACACAATGTTGTTAATGCTTACAATTGTACTGCAGCTTTTTGGTACCTGGTTTATCTTCAGGGAACGGCAGAAAAAAGAAAGCCAAAATTTCTTACATAATGATTTAAAAAGTAAATGCGTATCTTTCAGTCTTGTAGAATAGATCCTGAAATTTTTTATATCCCTTTGGTGATCAGATTAAAACACAGATTTCAGAAAAGTGTTGATGTGAGCCAAAAGCTCTCACTAAGCTCTTAAGCATCTACACAAGGGGCTAAAGCGATATGTTCCGTGAGCTACCGTGTAGGTGTGTGCTTCACATGCTAATGTGAATTGCGTTTACCCGCTGGATTTGATAACAAACAAATCTCTCTATCAGTTTTGCTTGTTTTGGTTGGTTTATCTTGAGTCAGTTTTAGCAGACAAGCTTGCTGAAATATAAAATAGAAATTAAAATATGCTGCTCTTTGAAGAAGCTGGCGTTGAATGGCATTGAAGTTGGAAGATCACGTCTGTGTTCTGAGGAGGACAGGACAAAACAAGCAGAACAGTGTGCTACTCTTTTCTATGGGAGCTGTATAACTAATGTTTCCATCAGGCTGGATTTTGTGACAACAGGTAGGAATTGATATTAAACTGGTTCCAAATTGGTGTCTTTCAAGTTATCTCACTTAAGAGACACACTTTGGAAACATTGACACAAAATCTGGTCAGGTTCTGTCTTTAACAAAATACCCTGTTTGTAACTGGGAAGAAATTTAGGTTTGCTGCAGCCTCCTCAAGCTGGTGGTCTTATGAAAAAGCTCAGTTCTGTTTCAAAAAGCTTAATTTTCATCCGTTTGTTGAAACATGCAAGTAAATAGTAGTTTGTGCACTGAATTAATCTGCAACTGGTATAGGCCCCTGGCTTAATTTACTGTCATTTCTTTTGACTATAGACTTGCTTAAAGCTGTATTTGGAACAGTTGTCAGACCTAGCAATACTGAAGTAATGCAGCAGAACTGTTACCATAAATATTTTTAGTATTCTAATATCTCTAGGCATGAATTGTTGTTTTGACACTATTATTGAGCTGGTGATGTAATATTAGCATTATTGAGCTGGTGGTGACAGAAGACAAGACGAGGTTTTGAGAGGGAATTTTTCTTTTTTGGGCAGCTGATAAAGCTGAAGTTGAGCAACGTCAGGAATTGCCTGTATCCCTGGGAATTTATCTGTCTTCCATTTTTCCCTCCTCCAGCTACTGGGTGACCAGTCTTCTTGCAAATCATGTCTCTTAGTAGTTGATGGTCCCGAAGCTAAATAGGTTGTGATTTCTCAGGAAAAAAAGTCTAAGAATAGTACCAGAGGTCATTAATTACGGTACCCAGGAAAGTTGGTCAGTGATGTTGTTGTTTATGCCATCTTGCTCTATGTTTTCCATTTTTCTAAAACATTTTCTGTGTATTAAGTCTTGTTCCTAATGGAGTGTTATATTAATCAAATGTGTAAACTAGTTTTCAGTTTGCAAGAACATACAGGTGAGATGTTTTGACAATAATTGATGCTAAAATTCTGAAGCCAGTTCACCTTTGCACTTTAGGAAACTGAAACTAAAACTAAGTTCAAGTTGTGAGCTACAAGGAGTATTTTGTGCCATTAAAGATATGTCAGATTAATTGTTGTGTTAACATGCATTTGTTGGTGTTGGGAATGGTGAAACCTGAACAGGTCTTTAGTAAATTGGGGGTGGGGGATGCAGCTGTGAGCTTGTTTTAAATAATAGTATGAAATGCAAACTTCTTAAAAAAAAAAAAACAAACCCAGGCTTATTTGTGTGGAAGTCACTCTCAGGTCACCATTCAAATGAGGACATCTTTTCTTTATGGTTGTTACATTTTAGGAGCAGGTTACTTGAAATCCATAGTATTTGTTTGCTTTCAGTGATTTACTTTTATTGTGTTAAGGACTAGTTACAACTGTAAGGAGTCTTTCCTTTAAAAGAAGATGCTTTAGTGCAGAAACAATGTACTAGTCAGGCTTCACATCTTCAACTATTTACACAAGATTAGGATTTATTTCTGATTCTTTTCTAACATGTAAAAGAAAGGGGGGGAGCCTAGAAAAAAGGAAGGGTCACTTGCCTAAAAAAAAGAAACCTTTTTCTTTCCAAGAGTGAGGAATGTTAATATCTCACTGAAGCTTAAGTTTTTACGGCTGTAACCATGGCAACAGGCTCTTTTCACCAAGTAAGCAGGCCATACAAAACTCAGAGACCTGGCACAAGCATTTGATTTTGTTCAGTAGAGTAATATTAAAGAAATTTTTTACTCATGCCAAACACAGGTTTTGCTGTGGTGAAACTATTTTTAATATGTAGTTTCTTCTACAGGGAGTTATATCTCTCTTATTAAAAATTTTTAAAATATGTTTGTTTTCCTTTCTTACCTCTAAAAAAAGATCGCTGGTATATGAAAAGCTTCGGGATGGTTTCTGTCTTAATCTTAGAAAAAAATATTTTCCAACTTTTTCCCTTAAGAAATATGAAATACTTCATGATTTTATTTAAAGTGTTCTATTTGAAAATGAGAAGAAATGCTTTAGAAAGTTCGTAGAGTACTGTAATTGTCACCTTATACCTGCCTTTGAGTCTCCTTCGCTTTCTTCCTCCATTATTGATTCCTAGTACTTCATTATTTTCTACTGAAGGTTGTTGAAATACTGGGATATACTAATGTCAGCACTGGAGCGTAAGTACGGGCTGCCTAATGGCTGGTAATGGTGTGTGAGTATTGATTTGTTTGAAGTTGGGCAAATCTCATTCTAGCGTGTTCTTCTACCTCTTGCTTTAGTAAGGACCTCCACAGTACGAGGGTTTTGGTGGTTTGGCATGTCCAGACCTGCTAACTTGCATCAGTTGTTTCCCACTCAAACTGCTCATGCCAGGATTCAGCTCTGCGGTTGTGGTAGCTACTGGCTTTGCCAGCTGCTTTTTTACTGCCAATAGGAAAGAGAATAAGAGTAATTGTATCTGTGAGATTAGATATTCATATGTGTATAGCAAGTCATATGTAAATATACTGTAAGATAATAACTCCAAGAAATCCACGATGAAGAGAAATTAAGGTGAGGATTAAAATACTCAAGATGCATGAGAAGAGAACAAGGCATTCATGAGGAAGAGCCTTTATTAATAGTGTTCTGTTGGTAGTTGACATAATGTTCCTTTGAGGCAGTAAGCAGTGCAGTCATAAGTCTTTCTGTACTTGGACAACTCAGCAAAATAGCCGAGGAGTGTGTGCATTAAAACCAAGTGAACCTTTGAGCCCAGTTAAATTTCTTTCCTGAGCAAACTTTAACCTGTATCACTTAAAAAGAGTAGAGAATTACAGGTCTGCTTTTTTCAAATGCAAAATCAGGAACTTTATGGATAATACTATTTAAATTAATCCTGCTCCACTTCTTGGTGAGATTTTTCTGACTTCACATTTCCAGTTTTCTCATTAAAGAACAAACACCCCCACCCCCCCACCCCCATACACACACCCACCCCCGTATTGCCTATCTTCGTATCATTTGGTTTGCATGTCAGGGCAATCTTTTGCTGGATTCCTTGACTTGGTTTCATAAGTACTTTAAACAAAGCTTAAATGTTACATATACGACCAAGTGGAATTCCTACAGCATTTTCCAGAACAACACTGCATATAGCATGGTCTTTCTTATAATGCTGTCCAGGAGAAGAATTCAAAGACCAGAATAGTCTTAGGTAGACCTTGTCTGCATCCAAAAATGATCCCAGGTAAGCACTCCTACCTTGCAGATGTATTTCAGTAGTAAGCTGAGTTCATCTTATCGCTGGTTGCTGCAGTCCCATCCTTACCCTTGGCTGTGTATTCCAGCTTCCTGCTGCCTTTTTTTCTGGCTCTGCCATTTGTTTTACCCTCCAGTGTTGTCATCTGCTTCAGAAGTTAAGATAACAAAAAAGTTTTCCTCTGGTTCCTGGCTGAAACGGCTTGGTAAAAGATTCACCAAGTGCCAGGGTGTCTAAAGCTAAAAGACCCTAGATGCCAGCCCTGTCATTTGACTGCATTTGTATTTCAGCATGGTCTTCCATAGATGCTATAACATGTTACAGTATAAATAAGCCAGGTTAGTGCTCCTGGTACATATATTCTTCTGCTTTGGCTCCCCACGGTATTACATATGCCATTACATAACATGCAAAGCATAATGGAACAGAACGGTGTTTTTGAGTCCTCCTGAGGAGCTGGGCCCCTGATGGGAAGAACAAGTTGCCTGGCAATCTCTTGTTCTTTCTTTGCCTTTTTATGATTAGTTACTATTTGTTATGACTTAAGAAATGAGTATGAATATACAGCCAGGGCGTTTCAGCATCTGCTCTTTGCAGGGGACTGGACTAGATGACCTTTAGAGGTCACTTCCAACCCAAACCGTTCTGTGGTCTGAGGTACTGGATGTGAAACATAAGTAGCTGGACTCTTCAGGATACATATTGTGTATTGCATCTTCATGGAGGGTTAGCAAAAGTGGTCTGATTGTACTTGGTGGTAAAATTCTAACTCACAGAACTGATCACTCAGAGAAGATGACTGAAATAGGTACACTGTTTAAATATTTACAAATTAACTCATTTTAAATAGGGAAAAACTGCATACTTTACCTGATACTGTTTCTTATTTCCTTTCATCTGTTCCTGACTCTAGTGAGATTTTAAAAAATACAAGGGCAAACACTACCTCATAATTTCATCTTTGTTTTCTCAACAGTTGGATTTGCTAAAAATCAAGCAGTAATTCAGAGCTCAGGAACCTATCTCTGCTTTCTGGATTCAGTAAGTTAATGCATTTTGTCTAACTTAGTCTTGACAATAACGTTCTTTTGTTTTAATGTAGTTGGTTTGCCTTAGGCTGTTGGTTTGTGTTAAGTTGATAAGCTGTTTAAAGGTGTTTGGGTGTTAAATGTGCTGCTTACTACTTATAGCTCTAAAGTTATCTTCCAACCTGTAGAAAGCCTACAGCCTTACACCAGTCTCTGATCCTATTGGACCTCACAGCTATTGTGAGCAGGGTTGGGCAAGGTTGGTATTTAGGTGTTTTCAGGATTTTTCTTTCCCACATTATATTGATGAGAAACTAAGAGCTAATCTACTGGATTTTGAAGCAAAATAGGAGAGGTCTTGCCTTCCATCTTGAATTTGTTTTCCAGTCCTTTGTTGGATACCTTCTGTGAACCCATTCAGCTCCCTAACCCACAGATAACTATCTGACTTTATGCAGCACACTATGCAGTGATGGGTTTCACAAATGTGCATAGCTGATCTGAGGAATGGTGCCATGTGGCTAGGATCAGGCAAGCAGAGCAGGACCTTTAAGGCTCACTGATCTCATGTAATTTCATCTGAAGATTGATTCTTCCCTCTGCATTGGAACTGCACTATGGTTTAGTGTAGTATTAGGAGGAACTGGCTGCTGGAAGTGTAGGTTTTCAGGTAGGATTCAACTTTATGATTGTCTCTGCATACTAGAAAGTGTCGTGAGAGCGAGGATGTAAAATCTACAGCCTTATAACCACACAGGTTTTAATTTAGGTAATCTTTCAGTTTGCCAGGCCCATTTGATGTATCAACTAGATAGAAGGGGTTTTTTCATTTGTGTGTTGAAATTCTGTGCATTAATCAGTGTACTGTTGCAAGACAGGGTTAAGTGCTGGTGTATTTCTTCTGACCCAAGGCAATGCAGCAGAAATTTCTTGTCTTACAACTTAAGAAATTAAGTTTTACAGGTGGCTTTCCTAGCCTTTGTTCTTGCTTTTATTAAGTTGCTACTGTGTTTAGCAACACAATGTGCCTCTTAAAATTAATTTATTTGAATTTATCCTGGTTTCCCAATAACAGTTTGTTGGGTTGGGTTTTTGATTGTTTTACAGAGAATATTTCATGTAAATCTTTGTATATAAGTCTATGGAGAGTGAAGCTTTGAAATGCAGTATCTGGTACATATAGGTATCTATAGGTATTTCAGAAACACAGTGTTGGGCATCCACTGAATGTACAGAACTCACAATCACATATACATATTAGTGGTGTTTGGAAAGGTCGGTTTCTCATACATCAAAAAATAAGTTTTATATCCGGTACTGAGAATCAATTTTGGTTTCATAGACAAGGTATTCTGAGAAAGTATGAGCACAAAATCCACTGCTCTGTTTTTGATCACCTGACTCACCAGATTTTAAGAGTGTGTGGACATCATAAATTATGTCATAAAGTAACTCAAGTGATGTCAGTTTTGTTGAGATTAGATGATGCAGTTCTTTTTGCTTTGCTTCAGGCAGACACAAAAGCAAGTGCTAGTTTAATTCATATGAATGATTCCATGGATTTATTCTATGGATTACTCTGATGTTGTGAGTCAGAGAGGCTATTTACATATCTGAAATAAAAAAATTAGGTGTAACTTCGGATTTGCGAAGTTCAGCTTTTCCAGCCTTGGACAGATACCACGTTGTGTGGGGCATTCTAGGGAGTCAGTAGGACGTCACTTACCTTGACTGAAGTTAGCTGAGTGCAGGTTTGCATGAGTGAGAAATGAACCTGATGTAAATTTTAGATTATACTTTCTTTTCAATCCAGACGGATCTGGTTGGTTGTAAATCACAAGCAGAAAATTAGAAAATTAAATTCTTTAAATGAAATTTTTTTTTTAATAGACATCTCTTCAGAATTCTTAATTCCTTATTTACCTTATGGTGTTTATACAGTATACATCTTCCTGCTGCTGTGTTGTTTCTGTTTGCTGTGTAGCTGTGAAGGATAATAGGACATCAGGGGAACAAATTACAACTCTTAAGGAATGTAACAGTTTGTGTAGGTATTAATTATATTAAATATAAAGTGATTTGATAGAGAATTTTATGACTTACAGTATAGGTAAGTTTGGAAGAAGCTGCCAAGATTTTCTGTTGTATGCATTTCTGTTCCTGCTATTGAGCTAGATGCTTCAGAATAGAAGGCAGTCTGAACTATCAGAAGCCTTGTCTTGATACAACAGAAACACTAAATGTTTGGCATTACTTAAATATATTTTCTACTGTCTCTCCTTGTGACTACCTTTTTTTGCTGAAAACAGATCAGAGAAAATAAAATGGGTGTGGAAACTACTGCAGTTCTAAAAATTGTTCAATATTTTGGCTGTAGTTAGTAAACGTTGTGTGATAATAGCTGAAACACAGATGTTGCCAGCTGTTTTAATATCTCTGCTTATACACACTACCTACCTTCATTTCAGTCACCAATCCAGTATCAAGCTCTCTAGGAAGGAATGTTGACATCAGCCTTTTGGAATGTGCTGCAGTAATGCCAGGGAGCTGACCTTTAGAAGTGCAGCTGTAATGTCAGGTTTGCTATAGGTGAATGTGGAGCGAGATGGGGCTGGGTCAGTAGTTTGTGTACATACCACATAGGTGGACGACTACATCGTGGTTCCTTGTACATGCATTTCACTTCTCTGAGTGAAATGAATCTGGGAGCATACTTGGGAGCATCTTTGGAAGTATTGGCTCCAGAGAGACTGTTCTGCTTGCTGTTCCAGCTGGAGTCAAGCTGCTTGTGTTATGTCTCTCAACACAGATTTGTGAGGACAACAAATTGGGAAGAAATGTGGAAAAAAGGGTTCCAGAGCTCAGAACTGTCAGAATTTGATCAGCCTATTCTAGTATGAAGTGGCAGCTGTTTGACTAATAGCTATTATGGAGGGGTTTTTTTTGTGGCTGTTGTTGCAGATTTCATCTCTAAGCTACTGAGACATTTTTCCCACCAAGAAAACAAGTAGAAAAATTGAAGATTATACGTATAAAGTTGTTCATATTTAACATGTGTAGTCTCAGAATTAACTAATTATGCAAGTACATTTCATTGTTACATTTACTCTTCAAGTTGTCTGCAGTTATGGCTTTATCTACCAGTTCCGTTTTATTGTAACCGTAGTTTGTCAGTTCTCTGGGCTGGTTACAGTCTTTGTTATACTCTGACACAGTTGCAGTACAGCAGGAATCTTGCACTAAAAATTCCTTTTTCTGCGTTGAAGTGCTATGTTCATTGACATTCACTTAAACATGCCTATACTTGTATAAAGCTGTATTCCTTTGGAAAGGAACATGCTTTCATTTCATCCTGATAATCTCTCTGGTTTCCCGTTATTTCAGGTTTAATCAGTGTGTTGTTGGAGGGTTCCTGACTGTTAAAGTAGAAATATGAAAATGTGTCCTTTTTTGCCCTGCAGTATTTCACATCCAGTCATATTCACTTGAGTCCTTGACACGCTTGTTTTAGTCCTTTGAAAGGTGCTGTTGGCAATGTATTGCTATTTCTCAGATTCTTCGCCGGTTCAAACATGTGACTCTAAACCACATTGCCGCAGTGTCGCTGCTTGCTAGTAGCTGAGAATGACATAGGGAAACAGTGAAGTTCTGTTCACCAAAAGTGAGGGTGGACCACCAGAATTGGCACTCCCGTGTTTGGCTTGGCAGCTGCTGACCTGTGCCGTTCCGTTTGTGAGATTTGCTTGTATGATTTAAGTTGGGAATGTTAGTTCTTAATTGCTGTGAAATTGCATGCTTTTCTTGGGTTTCAAGCTCAAAAACACTTCATTGAGGGGGTGTTCGTAAAGGTTTGGAAGAAGGTGGTTGGACATTAGCTAGCTAGACTTGGTAGATGTTTCAAGGACTCCAGCCTTCAAGCTAGCTTTCAGTTATAAACATAGCTGCTTCTTTTTACAGTCTCCATAACTCGCTGGTTTTTGAAAGATGGGTTTCTTGTTAGTTGCCTTCATCTATTACTCTACAGGGATTAATAAACTTCTGAAACATTCTTCCTTTCTTTCAAATTAACATCTGTATAGCTTAGGAAACAAAGCAGTGATCAGGCTTTATGTATTTGCTTTTAGTTGTTTCATCTTGCGATTCCTTGTAAATTTGGTCCTCTGATTTAAAAACTGCAATAGGCTGTTGCTCAAATAGCAGGTGAATGGATGTAGTGATGAACTCCATTACCGGAAGCCCCTTCTGTTGAGAGGAGTTGTGCATGTTTCTGAATCACTAATGAGCACCAAAAATCAAACTGTGAGTGCTTAAAGGCATCATTCCTTTTATTGTTCTGTAAAGAAGTGCACGCATTAGAAACAGATTAAATGCCTCTGGAATGCGAAATGTTAGTTTTCTGTTTCATAAATGCCATAACCATATACCTGCATATACCTTCATCCGTTTATTTGTTAAAGTGGGTGTTTGGAATTGGCAGTGAGGAGTTTACTCTTGTCTCAGTTTACTGACGGCTGTTGAACACCATGCGGGCTGCTTGCTTCCCTTGCCTGCCAACACTCATGTACATTTTCCAGTGATCTGAGAAAGATCCAAGGTGGTCTCCAGAAAAGCTAGATATGGAAAGGCACATGTCAGCATTTGCTGACACCAAGGCGGGAGCTGTTTCAACAGCAAGTCTCCTGATCAGTTAATAGTGATGCTGAATTAAAAGGTTCCATAAGAAGATTGTAATAACCTTCATGCTGGTGGAAGGCACTAGTCATTCAGGTGCATAAGAACACCAAGTATATCCTCCCGTGTAGACCATTTTGTTGCCATGCTCAAGAAAAGAAAGGTGTGCAATAAAGTCAGTTTCTTAAACGCTGAAGTGTTTTCTTTGTTGTCCCATTCTTTCTCAATTTAATTCAGAAGTAGAAACATAAAAGCAGTGTTTTTTCCTATGATCTTGCAAGTACTGATGGATCATTAGGGTGTCCTGCTCGGGTGACTTATGTGGGCATTAGTGTGCATGATTCTCGTGTTTGATAGTGCGGGCCTTCTTTAAAAACCTGCCTCCTGGAAAATTGGCCCAGAACCAGTGTTTGCTTTGCAGCGCTGTTGACAGGCCAGTTTCGGGAGGTCCCAGGCCTTTTACTTCCCTGGTTCAGGGAGCTGAACTGAACAATAACAAAGATTTTCACTGTAGTCTGAGCAGGTGCAGGACAAATGCATGAGCATTTGATGGATTGAAAGACTTTGGAGATGCCACATTGTCACAGTGAGTCAACAGTACTCCTGATGTTGCTACAGGTTGTATTTTATGTGTAATAGCTGCAGTGGAAAGAAGGTGTTATTACTGTGATGATGGAGTGTGTCAGCACTTTCTACCCCCCCTGGAACAGCCCAGTATGAGGGAATTTACAAAAGCACGTGATGGGGAATCTGTGATGTAAGCTTCAGTATTGAGCTATCGTTAGTGTGTTGTTTCCTGTGAACTTGCCCGTTTTTAAAAACTAGACATGTATTGTACATCAAGTTGTATGTTTTGTTTTACTTTCTCCAGTGCAAAATCTCCCTACTTTTAAGGGAAAAATCATGAAAATCACTGTGGAGTTCAACATGGTCCAGTCTGCTTGAAGAGGCCAGTGAATGCTTGTCATTTGAATTTACCCCATTGACTTAAGAAACACATACTGAAACAACAACTTAGAGTGATCTTAGTCTACTGATTTAGTTTTCCTTTTCTTCAGTTAAACATATGAGTAAAGTAAACCACACCAATTAGCTCAGTATAAATTGTGTGTGTTTTTATAAAGAAGGGTGCCTTTGGTTGGAAGGAAGACAGCGCAGCTGATAGTTGTGTGACTGGCTTTTCTGATGTGGCAGCATCTGTAAGTGGTGTGGAACCTGACAGGAGCAAGCCGGCTCTGCAGAAGGGGTGTGCTCGATAGGAACACAAGCAGGCAGAATGCCCTTCCCTCCGAAAGGTGATGGAGATCACGGCCCCCAACTGGCAGAAACACATCTGGGCTGGTTTAGAAATCCCTGCTGGCTTCTCATGTGGAATAAAGTCCATTTCATTCTCCTATCTTTCAGCAATTTGTTTTCCTACTCAGAATGAATGTTGGAGAATAGGAAGCATGTTTGTAATCAACAACATTCCTACAAAGTCTGGGTTATTCTGAGTGCCTGAAGTAGGTTTCTATTTACGGTGTTTTATTTCTTGCAGTTTACCTGTGTGTTTGGCCTTGTTTGCATTGTACGTATGTACCTATTTTGATGACACTAGACCCAGCTAATGGCTTTTTTCTTAATTTTTCTACAAAGTTTGGTGAGTGGGGTCCACAGTTTCTTTTTATTTAGCTATCCTATTTCAAGTATATGCTTACTGAAGGCATACGTTTATCTAGCATTTATTTTATAGCAGTTCTTTTGTGAGTTCTTTCAGTGGGGGAAATCTCTCTTCATCCTGTCTGCTTATATCTGCTAGGAGACAGCTATTGGAGACTTCCTTATTAAGAGAGAAAATTGAATTTCAGTGGAAACTTCTTTTAAACTTGCATTTTTAAAATTTACATATTCCGTGTAATTCACGCTAGTCTTGTTATCTTCCCTGCTTGCACCTAGGAGACAGAACCAAACTAAATATACTTTCTTTTTTGATACAGCAGCTACATTCAGATATGTCTTTTTTTTTTTTTCTTTGGTCTGACATGTCATGAGTGAAAAATAATGTGGAAAGTGTTTGTCTAGTTATTGAGGGTTTTTTCTCAGTCTTAAACCAAGAAAGATGACCAAACTCTGTTGGCTGTAGAAACTGAAGTCGGCCAACACAGTTGCTGAATTCAGTATCATAAATACAACAGTTTTGATAGAAGAAATTGTGACATAATGTACAGCTGGATAAAGTAACATCTTAGTGGTCTAATACTAAAACTCTATATTTGCAGTGCATGGTTGGGCATCTCCTTCCTGCCAATGGCATATAAAGTTTAAAAATTTTTAGGGTGCTCTCATTTTGTGGAACAGTCTTTTTGTACTCATTAGAACTTAATTTGGTTTTCAGACACCACCCTGGAATACAACCACATCGCTTAAGATTATTTCTGTAAAAATACATATTTTTTCCACTTTGACTGGGTAGCTAACTACAATAATAACGAATCTGTGAAGTGTTAGATTTTGCAGCTAGCTTTCTTTTACAGTTGCCCAGCCTGAGTTTAAAAAGCTAAATGACTATGTGACTCAGTTTTGTCTGGGATGTGATTTGTATTTTGTGCTGTTCTTCCTCTTTGCCTAAATGCTTCGTTATTTTATTTGGGTTTATGTCCTGTACTACTGTGTTCTTTGCTTGCTTGCTATCTCCTTCCATGAAGCTGGAAAGTATTGCAAAACTATATAGTAGTGCACCATATGTGTCAAACTGTTAATTGAAAATAAACAAACAAAAAAAGCCCAAAACCAAAAAAGACCCCAGAGTCAAAATTTTTTTTAAAAAACTCTTTAAAAGGCACTAAGAGTTCATAGCGTTTTCCAGTAGTAGAGAGCAAAAATGTATTGAAAAAAAGGGGCATTGTGAGGGTTTTGTGGTTATAGTGCCCCCACTTTAGCTGGATTTTATAGAATTCTGATGATCTGATGATAGCCTAATACCCAAATCTATAGACTCATTAGTTTTGCCAGTAACATCAACATGGTGTTTTGTTAGCAGGAACTAGACCTTTCCTGTCAAGTTGTCTGCTTACGCAAATCTCATGCTGACCTGTTTGGTGAGTGGGCTATTTGAATTTGGTTTGAGTACTAGCTATGCTGATTTAACCTTTTTACATCTAGTAGATTATTTTTCACCTTTGTGACTGTATGACTTCTGTTAAATTTGTCTCTGTAGCGCAGGATCATGAACAGTGGCACCTTTTACCACAAGAGTGTGTGTTGTATATTGTAAGAGATAACAGTAACACTGTTCTAGGCCTTGAAATGCCTTGCTTTTTAATAGATTGCTTGTGCATTCATGGTTTTTAAGGATTTAACAAGAAATCTAAGTAATTGTTAAAGGACTAAACAAAGCTCAGTTAAAATACATCTTCTGTTGTTAATATGAATACCAGGTCTTAATTTAAAAGAAAAATCATTTCTGTATCTGGTGTAAAGCAATATGATTATGGTTCTTATGGGAAATAGGGTAAAAGTTTTCTTGCACGTTTGCTTGATGGAGTACCTGAATTCTGGTGACTTACTGGTAAAGTGGATTTGATGGTAAACAATATAACTGGAGGTCTGAAGTAGCTGATGTATAGAGGGTGAGAAATCAGGAGGGACTTCTTCACTCTATTGGTTTGGCTAATCAGTAACATCTCTGATGGTTATTACTAAATATATCCTAAAGACAAAATAGAGAAAAATGCTTTTGACAATGTATTCCTTCCATCTTTTATAAACTTGCATGTGATAAGGGTCAGTTTTCTTATTCCTTTGTTTTATCTTTAACCTTGAATTGTATGAAATAGTTGGATCTACTTCTAAAACTTCCTTAATCCTTGTGGTTTTGATCAGTCTGTAGTGTTACCTTTATAGCAAGGTCATTCAACCCTCTAAGCTCTAGATATTGAAGCACTAATATATCTTTGTTGCCATAGATTTGACCGCAAGTTTTAAAGTGAAAGTTGTTGGAAATTCCATATTTGGTGGGGTTTTTTTGGCTTTTGTAGGAATTTCCTTAGAATGATTTTAATGTTAAAAGAATGAATGTAGAACAGGGCTCCTTTGAATTATGTTTGTCTGATACGGTAGGGCCATTGGAATACTCTGAGGAGAAATAGGTTGTGTTAGCTTTAACCAACATACAAGAAGGACAGAACTGACCCTTTAAAAGGGAAGAAATGTGGCACCAAAATGGAAAATAATATAGATAGAAACCTCAGGATTCTAAATCTAGGGAAGAAAAATTGTGCTGTAGTTGGACATTTTAACAGACCTTGAAGATCTTTGAAGCCAGCGTCAATGCTGATGCATTTTGAGTGTGGGTTTTACTTTCTATTTTTTTTCCTTAGAACTTTATCATTTCACAAGTACTAGTTTTGGTGCTCAGGAAATATGACACATTGGTAGAGTCAGAGACTGAAGGCTTTTCCTTGTCAATGAAACAAGGTGTAGCCAGGCTACAAAGAAAGTTTCCTTGTACTGCTAGAATGTCTCAAATCTCATACTTCTAATCAAGGTTGGTTCCTTGTTCACACATGCTACCAGTACTGCTATTTGAGTTTGTTGTTAACGAGGTGGTGAGCTTCTTTAGAAATGTAAAATGTGTGGGTGCCCGTAAGATACGTGTTGAGATCACGACATGGTTGTCAGGTAGTAGTTTTGATCACTTCCAAATTGAACACGATTGAGTTTAATTCACTGAAAGTGTAAACTCTCTTAATATTTGTTCCATTTGTGTTCCTGACTGCAAGCCAGTAAAATGATGCTAATTTAACAGCATATTCTAATGTGTGTCTGAGTACTGTACTGTGACCCTTTTTATGCTCAGTAACAGTGTGCCATTTATTGCAGGATGATGTGATGATGCCACAGCGGGTTAGACTGCAATACGAAGCTGCCATTCAACACCCAAACAGTGTGAGTACTTTTTTCTTGTGTATTTGTGTGTTTTTCTTTTACAGAGTTCCGGATACATCTTTAAAAGGATATGAAAATTTCACAGTAGGGCTGGTGGAGGCATAGCAATGACCAGTGTATTCTTTTCCTTTATTTTTAATCCTGGCACTGAATAGTGTCTTTGATTGAACTTCTTTCTTCCATTTATTTTCTCTGTTTAGTAAACCAAATGTCGTTATGACAGTGATATTCTCTTTCAAGTAAGTATACAGGTTTCACTAAGGCATGTGATCTCAGTGAGAATGCCTTTTTTATGTAGCCTTACTAACTAATGTGAAAAGCTGCAGAGGATTGGCTACAGCTATGGTTTATCTGTTTTTAATATTTAAGAAACTGTAAACTCTAAGGAATGTATGGATTGTTATCCTTAGTAAACTGGCCTATGGTTAAATTGTTGTTTCTCCCTGTATCAGCCTGCAAAAGAAAACATTATTAGAATTCTTTATCCTTCTGACATAAACTCTCAAAAACATTCTGAGAGAGAGTTGCTTTATGATCCACATGATTTTGATTTTAAATAAATTGCTGTGATTAGAGACAGTATCCTTTAGAGAAAGTTCATGTGTATATTCTATACTTAGTTAATGTATATATTCTTACCTGAAGATAATCAATATAAACAATTTGTTATGGCAATTACTTTGTCAATGTTATTGACATAGATACTCCTTTATAAAATTGACAGCTGAGTTTGTATTCCTATCAGCAGTGTTCAGCAAAAATAGGCTTAATTGTTTTCACATCTCTAACAGTTTCTCTTGTGAAATTTATTTCAAAGTGCAAAAGGTTTCTGGAAAGGTAAGGTCAAATGACTTGATCTGTCAAGAGGGTATTTCCTGCAGGCCTCAGAACAAAATAGGCAGTTTTAGGATTATCACTCTCTGGGAATTAAAAACCTTTTGAACTTCCCCTCTGAAACACGCTAGCTTCAAAGTAGAGATTATTGCGGTTGCTTCAGCTGGGCAACGTCTGCCAAACAACCTGCTGTTTAGTGGTGGGATGCGTACCTGCTCATCACACCACCTGCATCAGGTCTCTTACGAAATCTGATAATCCTAACAATGCTATTTATCAAATTATAGTTTTAGTAGTACCTGAGTAGCAGTTAACCTAGTTCGTATTATGAACGTAATGAAGTGATAGCTCGAAAGTTGTTTTTGTTCTGATATGAATCAGTTAATGTAATTCTGCAGTAAAATTTCAAAGAACTGGAGAGGCAAGTTGGTCCAGTCAGCTTGTTTTACGGAAAACTAGTGCTAAAAGCCATCGTATTTCTTGCCTTTATGACTTCTATATCTGTATACTGACTCTTAAAAAACTAATCTAATTTCAACTAAACAGCTTGTAGTCTGTTTAGAAAACACTTAAATGGTTTTGTTTCTATTCCGTTGTACTTTAGTGCCGGCTGACATTCAGTCTGAACTATTAAATTACAGTCAAATAAGTAATAATGAGTGCCTCAGTAGCCTTAGGGGTATGTCTTTATGTCCAAGCAACACAAACTTGTTCTTCCCATACTCTAAACTAGTCTGAACTTGGGGTCCAGTTCTAGTGTGGTACTACTGGCCTATTTGCAAAGCCTAACTTGAGCTTGGCATTTATTAAATAAAAATAGCTGAATCGGTCTGATTTAGCATGAGAAACAAGGGTTTCCACCTTTCAGTTGTCTGACACATTAGTACCTAAAATCTTCAATTTAGGAAAGTGTATAAATTCTCAGAAATTAATGTAGAGAAGGGCCTGGGATTTTAAACCTTAAGAAAAATAGTAAATGTGTGTGTGCTGCACATACGACATAGATGTAGTACATCGGGGTAGAGCCTGTCTCATGCCATCACTTCCTCTCAACTTTCTACTGAATCAGAGGGTTTCTTTGCAGCTTTTTGAGCAGTGACCTTGGTTTTCCTTCTTTTTCTTTTCTTTAAACTTCTGCAGTTTTATTTTCTATTATTCCTTGCCTGTACTGTTGCCTTTTAGGTGTAAGGATTTTCCTTCTTTGTTCTTGAACATTACAAAAGCCAAAATGAATGTGATTGGTTTGAATGGAACGTGTTTTTCCATTTTACAGGTGTAGAAGATATTTGTAATGCCTATGTGAAGTACACCTTCTGGGTTAATGTATTCTACAGAGCTCTAATCCAGAGGCCTGAAAGAGAAATGGGAACATCTGTTCTTGATGAGAAAATAGATCAGTTTGGTCCAGAGCTCCCCAATAGTTCTGACACAACTTGAGCTACTTTGAGAAAAGTTGATCTGCTGGCCACAGATCTACTGACCGGTATCAGGGTGGACTGGTTTTCTTAAAAGAATGATCTCTCTACTCTCCTCAGAGTAATCACATCATTCAATTTTCTGACCTTAGAAGATGGTTGGAGATGTTTGAATAAAATTCTGTTCTGTGTTTGAAGTTCTGACTCTGTCTTCAGTCAGGATGATAAGCAGGAGCCGGAGTGGGGGAGGGCAGACGGCAGGGTTGGGAGGGAAGCAGAAGCTGGAGAAATGCCTGTGAAGCAGTGAGCTTTTTTTGGTTTGTTCCTGAAATTCTAATTTGCAGACTTGGCCTTTCCACTGTTTTGCAACTACTTCTGACCTGGATTTTTGACTATGTAGTCTCACTGGACTTGCAGAAATTTTGTTCCTAATCCTAGCTTTGCTGGTTATTACTGAGAGCCAGAATTCCCAGTGGGCTCTAATATTGGAGGCTTCAGTCTACTGGCTGAATCTACTATAGATGTACAGGTAAGGAAAGTCTCCAACTTTCTCCACCAAGAGAAATCTTCTCCCTGATCCTGACTAATCCCTGTGGTTCCTCCTCTTTCATGTCCCTCAATGCAGACTGCCTTACCCTCACTTGAAGCCTGGTTGCTAAGCAGTAAAACGAAAGGTAACAGATGCATTTGGAATGACTGTCCACCCAGTTGTTCTTCAGTGAAAGTGATGGCTCTATTCCTGAAAAAGCAAGAAGTTTGCGCCAGGTTCAGGTACTAGAATATGACGAGTAACACTGCAGCAGCCCTTTGCTTTATTTCCTGTGTCGTATACTACTTAATCATGCTTTAAAGAGCAAGATCAAATTCATCTCTACTCTCTTAAGCTCTTCTTTTCTTGGAGCCTTGTTTTTAAAAAAATCTTGTGGGATGGAATGGTTCTGTCATCAGTAACATTTAGAGTGGAGAATTTTGGATCTGAAAAGACAAATTACTGATACATTGGGCTTGTTCAGCCTGGAGAAGAGATGGCTCCGCAGAGACCTTATTGCAGCCTTCCAGTACCTGAAGGGGGCCTACAAGGAAGCTTGGGGGGGTGGTGTGTGCTTTTTACAAGGGCCTGTAGTGACAGGACAAGGGGTAACAGGTTTAAATTGAAAGCGGGGAGATTGAGACTAGATACCAGAAAGAAGTTCTTCACAGAGAGGGTGGGGAGCACTGGGACAGGTTCCCAGAGAAGCTGTGGCTGCCCCATCCCTGGAAGTGTCCAAGGCCAGGCTGGATGAGGCTTGGAGCAAGCTGGTCTGGTGGAGGGTGGCCCTGCCCATGGCAGGGGGTGGGACTGGATGGACTTTAAGGTCCCTTCCAACGCAAACCATTCCATGATTATATGATGTTATTAAATGTAGCTCTGTAGAACCTTTATCATCTTGTCTTCTGGTGAATATTGTACATTATATCCAAGTCGTGTTGATAGGGATTCTATAAATAGGATGCTCTTGGAAGACAGGAGTTTTTAAGACTTTGCGTGTTTATCTGACAGTTTCTGAAGGTCTGCTAGCTCAGTCCGAATGCCTCCTGTTGGCAGTTTGACAGCTTAGGGAGAGAGCTGTCTGTTGATAATGCAATAGCACTGATTGTCCTGGGCACATGTGCACTTATGCCGCATACAAGTGTGCCTTCAAATTGCTTATGCTCTAATCAGCTAAGGAATGCCTTTGTTACTAGAGAATGAATGACTGTTAATTACTAAAATTCTCGCTTTTGTTTTTGTTTATCCCTAGAAGCAGCATCTATCCCCTTTCTCTGGAGTAAGCCAGGTGTTGCTTATTTTCCAACCACAAATCATGTGTGCTTTGTTGGCAGCTAAGTGGGAAGATTCAAGATCATATTTCCCTAAATTCTGAAAAAATCAGACCTTCATATCTTATTTTACTTATACTTGTGTTCTTCTGGAGAAGATCAAGCTGTGTATGTTCTAGTGTTCTGTTGAACAAGGCTTCTGAGGTTGGAGTAGCCCAGGAAATGTGCAGTTTCAGCATTATTTCCCAAACTACACATGCCCCTGCAGTCTTTCACACCTATGTCCCACATTTATTCTATTATTTATTTAGCAGAGTAGTACCCTTTAAGAAGTCCCAAAGCTTTTTGTTCCAAGGACAGATGAGCTTGGTAGCAGTATCTGCTCCGAGGTTGTCGTGTTGCAGGGTACTTGCATCAGGACCTGCTTTGGGCCTGCCAAGATGAAATCACTGGTTGTGGTTTGAATACACTCTTGGAGAGCTCGGGTAGCGTTAGAGAGCTGCTCTGGAAAGTGCTTCATTCCTGAGATGTGTAGGTACCCGGCCACACTTTGCCAAGCCACTGTGGAGGCTTTCAAGAATGGTGCAGCACTTCCAATTTTCCTTTTTCCTAAGGATTCCAGATATTGGAAGGAGAATAGGAGCGTGCTAAAATATGTACTACTGTTTACACTCAAAACCTGCTGACCTTCTCATCTCTGTTAGAGCCATGCTGAATGGTTTTGGATACCATTTTGTCCCTTTTCTTCCTCTCACCATTGTTTGAGTATACAAGTGCCCCCACAACACGGCTGTGCACATGAACAGCATGTGGCTTCCAGTTTTTATATCTCTTTCTGTAGAATTGCTTAGAAAATAGCTAAGTTCTGCCTTACTGTCTCCTAAGTCTTTGCAAGAGCTGGGATCAAAATGTGGACAAAGGAAATAAAAAAGTTGCTTTGTTTTCGCTGGCTGAGTAGGAGGAGAATGTACCAGTACCAGTGTCAGAATGAACACCCTTCTGGTTGTTGTAAAATTACTAGCCTCTTTCTCCAACACGTAGGATACCTGGACATGTGAGAGAACATTGAGTATAACAATTTGCACTTCTTCATTGAGAAATTCTCACTCTTTTGCATCTCTAAAGCAAATTTTTGGCATATTCTGTGGCTTTAGATTTGGATTTAGATCCATAGCTGTAGTGGCCAAGGTAGTTTTAACTTACTGCATTATCTGAATGTGTTACCCAACTGACTTAATTCTGCATATCTTTAATGGTTAATGTGACTCTAGGACCGATGATAGAGTGTGCTTGAACAATGTATGGCACTGCTAGTTCACAGACCCGTTCATCCGCCTCTGGGGAAGCTGTACTCAAGTATTGCGCAATCAGCAAATGAATGGGAGAAATGAACAAATGAATGAGATAGCTGAGCACGATCCTTTCTTCAAGGCACAGCTCTAGACCAAAGCCTTGTATGTCATCCCCCCCACCCGAAGCCCACAAACTAAACTTAGAAATTATGTCGTCTTCTCTGGACACATACATTTCTTGACCGTCTGATAGATAGGCTTTCTCTTTCTTATGACTAAAATGATCAGATTCCACTGATTTATGTCAGTCCTTCTAGCTTCCACCTTATTTATTTAAATCAATACCTGGAATTGCAAGTAAAGATTTTCTTAGCCACAGAAGGAGCATACAATACAATGAATGAACATGGAAAAAAGCTTTTAAGATCAGCATTCTGAGTGTTTATATGGCTGTCATGATAATGAGACATGATTCTTTTTTAAATTACCTAAAGGACAACAATGCTTCACCTATTTTTGTATTGGCAAGAGACAGGTTTTACCTGAGTTAATCCGTGAGAGCAGTATGGTGAGAAGGGCTTAACAAATATTGAGCTTTGTCCTGTTCTGATTGCAAAAAGATTAATTGACATTCTTATATCATCTGTCAGTGGGTTTCATATTTAAATCTAGCTCTTGTCCTTGGAGGGAGGTAATTCTAGGTAGTCTGGACCAGTTTCCTTATACTGTCTTGCATATCATAGAGTGTGCACTGATGCTTTTGTATTCCGAAAGAGCACTGCATGTAAATACCATGTTCTAAGTGATCTGTTGAGTAGTTGAGATGTTGGGTACTCCGCTAGTGGAAAAAACATCCAGAGAATGTTTCCATCTCCTTTCAGGTGTGCAACTGTGTATGTAGAAACTTCTGTGACAGAATTCCCATGCAGCATCACTCACTGGAACACTGGCTTGTACAACACAAACTTTTCAGTGTAGCCTTGTACTGAGCAGCTGTGCCATAATATATCATATTAATGTGGGGGTTTTATTGTTCCTGCTTTTAATCACTAGTCTGGAATAAAGGCAGAAGATGGTTTTATCAGTCTTGTGTGGGCCCAGGCTGCTTTACTATGAAAGGGAGCATGGGATAAAACATAAAAACTGGAAGGAAAATAGAGAGGGAGACCACTCTATACACTGGCAGTCAACAGTAGCAGTTTGGGAATATTGGCAGGCCTGTGTCTAGAGATTTTACATTCCACATACCAATGGAGTTTGGTCACCTCTGAAAGATCTTAAAGCCTTTTGTTTGCTGTATCATCTTATTAATCTAATGTTAGAGTAGTCCTGGAAATAACAGATTACTTTTCAGATTACATGCTGTGCTTCCTCTGTACTTTCTTTTGGGAGTCGAAGTTGTTATTAGGCAGTCTGGTAATTACATTGCACTTTGAAATGGATTTATTCTATCTAGTGAATAAGGTGGCCTTGTTTGTAAGGATAGAGCTGGCAAAATTGAGGCCATGTATGTCTCCTATACCTATGGCTTGTTCTTAAAGTAGTCTTTTGTTACATAGTACTAATTAGAATTCAGAAGCTTTAAAACTTGTATGGATTATCATATATTGCACATGGTACTTTTTTTAACTGGTAAGCATGCACAGGAACAGTCTATTAGATGTTTTGGGGATCTAGTGGAGTTATAAGTCTTCAGTAAACACATTAAAAAAGTGACCTGAAGTCTAAATTTGTTCATGAACTATTCAGCATATTTGGATTGCAGTATGATATTACACAGTGAAAAAATATGTGCCATATTAAGAGTACATTTTCCAGGTGGGGGTTAGCAGACAGAAGCTTGTTTCAGCTGAAAACTCAATAGCTGTGATGAGGGTGGTGCTGAACGGTAGCTAACATGTGCTGCCTTACAGCAGCATTAGCAGGGCTTGTGTCAGCTCTCACAACAGCTTTACAGCTTCTGGTCAGCCTGGAACATGGGCAGCCTGAGGGTTATACCTGCCTATAAAAGACTCACTCGGGAGCTTTAGAGCAGGTCTTGTTTAACTGAAGTAGTGTGATGCAATGGCCAAGGACTTCAGTTAAGAATGAGAAGATGCAAATTTGCCTCCAGAGTGGCTTTACCATTCCTCATCTATTGTTTTAAGGAAGTGGTCAGAAAGTTGTTTTATAGTCTAAGCCATTATTCTTGGGAGCTGTCATTACCTTTTCTCAAATTAGACAGTGTTTTAGTCTGGACTGAAATAACAGGTAAGTGGTATCGTGTATGTAATTTTGCAGGTGTGAAAAAATAACAAGTGTGTGAAGCTTTGCTAAGCTGTCATTAAACGTAACTATGTAATGTTGAAATATTACCTTTCTGTTTGGTGTGATAGAAAAGTCTTTCCATTTAAATTCTGTCCTTTCTGTGTGCCATAAGTTAATGGTTATTGGAGATCTTCTCTCATTCTGTGTCTTTACTGAAGCCCATGTTTTGCCAATCTCCCTCTTATCGTTTTGTCTTTCAGTTGTTGCATATAGCTTAGCAGATTTTTCTTTGATAAATGCTTTTATTTTGGACATAAACATGATAAAAATCTTCATCGTTTAGAACTTAAGTAATCTTTGTTTCTCCTTAATTTGCATCAGCTCTCCTCCGTCTCCCTTACTCAGCATGTCTGAGACACATCAGCATGTGTTGCCCAGGCATGTCCCAGCAAGCAGTGCCTATGGTGTTTAGCTGTAATATAGGCATTAATTCCTGTAACAGCTAGAGAGAAATGAATTGGATACTGGCACGTCTTGAAGGATAGATGAATAGATCACATTTGGGCGCTTAACCCTCCCAATAGGAATTTGCTAAATGGACTGAGCAGATCTGAGAAGGCTCTGGTCCATCTCTGGTGTGGACAGAGGGGAAGATGAGATTATATTCCTGAGGTGATTATCTACAGTTGTTGTTTGTCTAAAATCAGATTATTTTGGAGGCAGGGGAAAAAAGTGTCTAGAGAAATATTTTTGTGAACTAATCTAGCTATTCTGGTCATTAAAACTTTAGTACTTTGTACTTGGTTCCCATGTACTACACACCATAAACAAACTACAAGTCTTTAACGTTTTTCTCTAACCTATAGAAATTGTAACTGTATATTAAGGCTATCCAGTATCAATAGTTACAAAAATATATGTATTTATGACTTCGAGAAATTGTCATTAGAGGTTTTTAGAAGTTATTTATACTATTTCAATAATCATCTTTTGCTGTGGAGGGTAGAAAACTAGAGCAGTAGTTGTGTGAAGGTTGTATTCTGAAGTGGCGACAGTGGAGTATGTTTAAGAGGAGAAAATACGATTCCTTTTCTTTCTCTGCACTACAGAATATGAAAATTCTTTCTTTGACAATGAGACGATTAATCTTGTGGTGGTTTTCATTAATTGGGCCTTTCCATGTATATCACCCAGATCCGCAGGAATTCAGCTGTGCCTTTGCTTTTTCTTCAGGAGCTTCCTTAAAGATTCTTTTTAATTTGGTATTTCTGAAAAACCGCAGTGCATTTTCAAAGTCATAATGTCAGTTTAAGTCTGTTCTGCATTTAATCAAATATCCCAAATGGGAAACATCCCAACTTACACCACTTTGTAATTAAATCTGTGTTTAATATGGCCTCCACATGCCAATAACCCCATCAAACAACTGTGATCACTAGAGTTTGATATTCATGGACGTCTGATTGTAATGTAGACTTTCAGCATATTTAATCTTCAAAACTATGTCTGAAGCATAAAACACTTGCAAATCAAGATCCTCTCCTGCTGTTTAGCTATTCCGCTGTAGTGATAGCTGTTACTAATCCAGTCATACTTTGTGGACCTACAGATGATAGAGAAATTGGTTTAAAATAGAAATTGTGCAAACCTATTGCTCTTTCTGACTGTTCTTAAGCTTTATGCAAAGGACTGGTTGTGTAAGTATCTTGACAGGATCCAGGGAGTTCACTTAATTTGCATCCAGTCCAGATGGCATGTGCACTAGCCTTAATCTAGAGGTTGAGCCCTTGGATCTTGTTATCTAAGGATGGCAGATTGTGAATGAGGGCTTCTGAGGCCTGTTGCTCAGCTCTGCTCATTCTGATTACACCACCTTGACTTCTTGTTTTACATCTAAATTCACTAAAGAAAATTCAGACTTCCTTGCTTTTTAATTACTTTTTTTTTTTTGGCCTGTGCTAAAACCAAGCATCTAACATCCTGTCCTAGACTTTGGACTTGAACAAGTGCCAAGCAGAACATTTAACAGGTGTTCATGAAAATGGATTTCTGCAGGATAAGAACATCTGCTGAAATGGATATTTATCTGACCTAAAGGATTCTCTGAGGAGTCAGCACTATCAGCAGGTTTTAAAAAGTACAAAATATGCTTTAAGTACACTAGAGTGTGTTTTGTATCTTTACACCTCATGCAAATTATCTCACAGGTGTCATGTGTTTTGAAGAAGAGTTTCCTCTACTAGAAATAAGGGGGAGAAAAAAACCCCACATTTTACCACCTTTTTCCCCATAGTATATAGTTTCAAAAAGCTTTGAAAAATATTCCTTCCATGTGTTTTTCCTTTTTGATTACACTAAGCGATGGGCAGGAGTTCCTTCTTAAAGCCACTAGTGTTTTAAGTCTTGTTTTCAGTAAGGACAGAATTCAAATGCTGGTTGTTGGTATAAATATCTTGTCTGTTTAGCTGTTGCTGTGCCATGTAAGTTTTTTATTGATTAAAGCAGATGTTTCAGGTTTTGGGATGACTGTGTACTTGTCTGGGAACTCATTGTGAAGTGTACACACTGGACAGTTATATTTTGTAAATCTCTCTCCGTGTTTCAGGTAACATAGCTTCTTGGACTAACCACCCTGTAATTCTGTCACATTATCAAAAAATTAATTTGCTTGAGTTTTGAAGGAACTTTATGAATGCTTGTAGCTAGTGTTACTTTTAATGAAATACATGGTAGCAGAAAGGGGGTTGGACTAGATGATCTCTAGAGGTCCCTTCCAACCCCTACCACTCTGTGAATCTGTGGATAAGGGGTATTTGGTTAAATGGCAGTTAAATCAGGCCTAAACAAGAATTATTATTATCATCATCATAATTTTATTTCCTTAATGGTTAACACTTGATAGACAGGTCCTTCTAAAGCACCATAATTTCTTCCCTGCTCCAGTATTCTGCAACTGAAATAAATTTAAAGAATATTTGGAATGCTGTGTCAACTTTCCCTGAATTGGGTAAAGGAATAAATTAATACCATAAATGCAATTACGTCTTCACATTTAATTAAAAGGAGTGACATTATGCTTCTTATGGTTGGCTGAAAATGTTAACCAATAGTTATATATTTTAATGGTAAAATCTTAGTTTAACGATCATGTTAGTTAACATAATAGAGTTCTAGCTCTTCTCAGTAAATTACGAATGAAGACTTGTGGAAGATTGTGTTAATCGTGTTTCCTGTGAGAAATGGATGGTCTGACGAGATAATGCTGAGTCATAGCCACGCAATTGAAAACGAAGCTGCAAGCACTATTTCATAACTGCTTGAAAAGAAATCCTGGGCACTCTCAATCAATTGCTCTTTTTGTGGTGGATTTCTGCTTGACACTTCCAATAAGACATACTAGGGACAGTGCTGACCCATTCTTGAACAGGTAGTGGTGGAGGTACCAACACCTGTAGCTTTGCAGATATTTATATATATAAATACATGTATTGGGAGGGGGGAGGGGCTGTGTACCCAGGAAGAAAATGAAAGCTTTTATGGAAGTTTTTACTACCAAAAAAAAAAAAAAAAAAAAAAAAATTATGTAAAATGTTACTGGAATGAAAACCAAATAAATCAATACAGAGGAAAGACAGAAAAATATTAGTTTTCCTGTCAAGTTTTCTTCTGAATTTCAGGATACGTTTGCACTGTCACCTCAACTTGGGGAGGGGTGTGAGGATGGAAACTAATGCAACAATAATAATAGAAGTAGAGTTTGGAGGCAGCACAGGAGACATCTACCTTTCCTTTACACCTCAGGATTTAGGCATGAGTAACAAAAACTGTTCTTAAACATTGAGGATAAGGTAAATGTCTCCTATTAGATTTTTCAGGTTAGGAAGTTTCCCTCTGGGCACTCCTCTAGAGGCATACTGGGGGGGAAAAAGTGTCAGCACTAGAAAATCCTTCCTGTATTGCTTGTTATTTGAATAGTCTTTCTTCTCAGAGAACATTATCTAGGATCAGATGTCATACTTCTAATTAAAGCTTCACTAAGTAGTTAATTACATTCTCATCTAGGAGGTTTACGTCATTCAGTCATATTTCTAAAATGATGACACTGCACACTTTTTCTCAGTGTGTAGAAACTTTTGTACTTTATATATTTTTCAAAGTTGCATTCCAGTTAATACCATTAGTTGATGAAAGCAGTTTATTTTTAACAGAAAAACTAGATTTTATTGAGGAAAAAAAGACATTTTTCCAATATCTGCTTCAATATTGTTATTGGCTGGTTAATTAAAAATACTTCTTAAAGTTAAAAGAAGACATATTGTATGCAGAAATCACATGTGTGTATATAGTAGGCATCGGTTGCCTACTACCTTATAGAGGGTTTATGATTTTACCTGTCTTTGTTCATTTCCTCTTTTTATAAAACTAGGATGGAAAATATTGGGATAAAATTGGAGCCCAATTAATTTCTCATCCTCATTTCCTCTAGTACTATAGGGAGGTTCTGACCCATAGGCCATCTCTGAATAAGATTCTTTGTGCTGGAGGAAGTTCTACTGATTAAAAATAAAACAAAACCAAAAGCATCACATCTGCGGAAAGCGTTGTTTTTAATTACTGTCAACTCATTTAATCTTTGCCTCCTCTCACCCACTTCCTTTTCCATTTACATGTGCAAGGTAAAACATAAAAACCTAAAATGATGAAAATAAGAAACATCTCTGCCTGAATATTACATTTAAAACCAAACACTGGTGGAAAGTTGGAACAAGTTGCGGCATGTAAGCGGATGGCAGCTGTTGCCTCTGGGTATAGAATGCTGGGTTTTGTACATATCAGATATATGGCTGAAATACTCTTGTATTTCACTGGCACGATTTTGTAACTCACGGAACAGCGACTACATGTGCTCAGAGTGGTTTTGCAATGTAGGTAATAATCCTGCCTACTTCCTCCCGTAACTCTGAGCTTTGTATTGATCAACAGGTAGTTGAATGTGCTCATTGGATTTGCATTTCATACATCATGGCTAACCCAGTACACTCTGTCCAATTCCGAGTGTCTGTTTCACGGAGAACCCCAGTTATCTAGTTTTATATTGTTATTTGTACTGTTTTAATTGTTACACTGTGTTCATTTTACGGTGCTCAACTCCGGAAAATGTTTTCAGTGTAGTGGCATAAAGTACATATCCATGACTTTGATCGTCTTATTTAGCTGCAATTCATTAACTCCACTCCTAATCACGTGATGCGGTAGAGTTACTGGAAAAGATATTCAGGGGCCTAAACACAGACATGTAGTGCTGTGTTGACATCTTAGGCTTCTCAGACCATCTAGACAGGACTGGCAGATACTTGAGGCCTGGTCGTTCTGTGAAGTGGTCACTGGAGGCCTGGCAGGACCAGAGGGCCATAAACTTGGTGCTTGTATTTGGCCACTTCTTCCCACATAAGCTCATTTTCAGTTATTTGTATGGCTTTTCAGTGTATGTTTTTGTTGGTAGTTTAGGTAAAATCGGACCACTATCTTCTGCTCTTAATATTCTTACCCATCACTGTCTCTTGCTGCCGCATATATTTTGTATTTCTTTCCTGAGAGGTCAGTGCTGATTGCAGTGAAGTAAATAGTTAAATAAGCTATAAGTTACATTTAATACCTAAATAAATTAATCGTCTGTCTAGAAAGTGAATTGCCTCATTGGATGTTGTCGCAGAAAGGATTGTCATAATTTTCGATCCTGATTAGAGTCTTGCTCTTCCATGAACTGCCATAGTCCTTTGCTATGAGCCAGAAAAGATTTTGATAGCAGTTCATGTTACTGCTTCCTATACAAGTAATATCAATACTCATTACAGCAAGTTTCCAGTTGGAATGTTTGTTGCATTTGTTGTATCAATTACACAGTTTAATCTGCGTACAGGTATATACCAGCATACAGTTTGCATTTGTAGTATAAAAGTGAACTTGCCTAATCAGATCAAAACGTTAAAACTTGGATGAACTCTTTTTGCATATGAATGCATACTCAAGATACTGAAAAGAATGTTTCTGATATGGAGAGTTTCTTGTCTTCTGGAAATCTGAATGGCTGTAAAATAGGCCAGAAAGACTTTTATCAAAGTATTTTAAAACCTACGGAAGAAGCAACAGTGAAAAATCTCTGTCTTCGGTTTAAAAGCTATAGGGAAATATTCAGTGAAGTGAATATAAAAGCTCTGTGAGACATGGAGGAAATGGGAAACTGCAGTTGCTTCTGATGCCACACCTTACACAGGGGAACTAGAGGAAGCTGTTTGTACTCTAAATAATCCTGATTTTGATTGGATGAGAGCAGCTGGTTCAATGAGCTATGCTTTACTGAAGCTGTATCAAAGGCTCAGGTTGAGTTCCGTATGCTGGTGATGTTTGTCTTGCAACCATGTGAGTCAAGAATCCCTGTAGTGAGTCAAGAATCCCTGTTGTGAGTCAGAGGGCCGTGAGGGAGTACTGGTACAGCCAAAGAGCAGGATGGCGTGGAAGTGTTTTGGCTGAGGAGCTAGAAATAAATTTGATTGCGTAGTGACAATTTGAATATCTGTAAAACATATCTCAAGATGATGGTAAAAGCAGTTGTGAGTGGTATTGGTTCTGAAAAGGAAAAGAAAGCAGGAAGTCTGTGTGCTGTGCAAAACACTTCGCTGTTACGTTAGGGTGGAGGGAAGTGTGAGCATTTCACTTCTTACAAAATCTAACTTTGTTATGCATTTGTAGTTATTTTCCTGCTGTGTTGCAACATCACAATGCAGCTGTTCTCAATAACATGCATTATGTTAAGTGTATTTCGCTGTGATATCATTATAATTGAAGTATGTGGTTAAATGATGTTTTACGACACCGTCTTCTGCAGGAGGGAGATCTTTGCCTTTATGTGCCCTGCTGATGGGTTTGGTACATCCATGGAAATCTTACGAAAGGCCTCTAAGAACACCAACTATAGCTCTTCTGTTCCTTTGCTTTTAAAGAAAGGAGTTATCAGGTGGTTGTTGTGGGTTTGGTTTTTTGGATGAGAAGGAGTGAAGACAGTAATTCAGTTTGTTTGTGAACAAATAGATTTTAGGAATAATTAGAAAGCCTTCTGGAAATAAAAACTTTAGTTGTGTGTGTAGATAGCACATTTAGGTAATGTTAAGAAAGAGCCACTTAACTTAAAGCCACTGCTGTGGAGGACAATTTAGTAAAGACTTAAGGGTATTAATCCCTCTTTTCCTCTCTCTCTTCCTTTAATTTCATATATGAAACAAGCATAGGATAACAAAGTATGTATTTTGATATTTTATTGTATCATTAATGATCCTATTCAGTGTGTAAGGAAGAAGAAATCAGAGTGACATCTGAAGCCCATCTTTATGTAAACTTCATTGGAGCTATGTCATTCATCAGTAATGCCTGCCTTCTAGAGCTCAGGCTGTGAAAAGAGTAAGAAAAGCCAGAGGTGTGGGGGAGAAGGTATTCTATACTAAATAGCATTTAGGGAAATGAGGACATCATGAAGTCTCAGAAAATTTTGAAAATTCATATTCTCATATTTTGAAATTCAAGGACCAAGAGTCATCATGTCCTGTTTAGTCATGGAAGTGAAACCCATTGCTCTGGAGATAGCTTATTGGTCAAACCCTTTGCCATCAGTTCTAGTAAAACTACGCTTTGTCTTGATGCCATGAACTCTCAGGTGTTTAGTGTGCTCCTAAAGGGACTTTGAGTTGCAACACTAGAAGGGTTACCCTAAGGAGTGTTCTGCTTTTTCACTGGACTGGGAAAAAAATGTAACTTGATCCTTGTAACATCTGACTCTTGAAAGTCAGAGGCCAATCCTATTACTTTCTGCTGTATTTCTTTATATATTTCTCTAGATTAATATTTTAGACTGGTTTTACTATTGTTCTAAACATTTGGTTGGCGTGTGCTCTACAAAATGAAATTGCTAGGTACAATTTTTTTTAACATAGTTTTAATTTGCTTAGTGTGTTTGTACATAAGGCTCTAGATTGTTATCCTCTCACTCGGTGGTGCTGGTAGGCATGTCATTTGACGAAGGAGTTCGGAAAGTTACTCTTCCAAGGATTCTGCTCCAAATGATGCTGAAATTCAATGCAACCCATTGTTTTTTCTGTTTGGATTTACATCAATAACAGTAATCCCTAAATAACTTCTTTATTTGGTGAGTATTTTTTCCTAATTATGGTGTTTTCAATTCCAAAAGGGTCAAAGAATTACAAGTACAGTAAGTATGAAATCATTGTTACAAGCCAAAATTCAGAGAAGTAAATTGGAGTGTGAAATGGAATTATCTATATGGCTGTATGGAAAGAGAAGGTAATTTTGGCTATAAGTCTAAGTCAAACTCCAGGAGTTACAAGAGGTGATGTATGATACAGAAAAGCACCATCAGGATCCAATTTAATAGCAGTTATTCTGTCTGCCTTCACCTCTCCTTGAGTGTGTACAGATAATTGATCAAACCCATTCACTTTTCTCTGGAAGCAGAAGGGATTGAGCTTTGAACCAATTGTTTTCTGGACTTTAGGGAATTGCACCTGGATTCAACATCAGTTTTTTTAGATTTTAGCATTTATGAAAATGATCAGACTGGTCAGAAATTAATACAGAAATATGAAACTATGTCCTCTATGTCTCATTTAAATTTCAACTTGCATAAAGAGATGACTGCGCTTACTAATTGGCTCTGACTGAAAACCAGGTTTTCAGAAAAACAGAGTTGAGATTGTCTTTTTTATCTCCCACCTTGTGAAAGCCGTTTGTGATTCTGTATGTGTTCAGCTTAGGCTCTGCCTATTTGAATAAAGAATCCAAGTTTCCATGTTGTATTGTTATGGAATACCTTTTGAGAAAAAAGTACTTTGTAATTTTTCCATTCTGACTTTCATGCATAGTTTTGTAAAGTGTCTTTGTAAGTGTTAAAGTCCTAGGATACGCAAGAGAAGATGGTCTGTCTTGGTTAATGAATACTAGTAATAATTCTGTAAATAATTCTATTCTTAAATAAAAATCACCCTCACAGATCAGAATATATGTACATCTGATGCAGCTTGTGGGAACTTTTTATGTGTGTGGAGTGCCCCCTTTAAAACACGTATCTGTGAACTCTTCTAGTTGCTATTCAGTTTAAAAGAATTCCAGGTTAACATTCTGAAAATGCCTTAGTATTACCCTGCTGTAATTCAGAAGAAAGCTAGGCTAAGGTTTGAAGTTGTCCCTAGTAATTAGTTGTTGAGGATAAATTTCATGGTTCAGAGACAGTCCATTTAATGGGATAGCAAATCATGATTTTCTTTTTTTCGTGTTTGTTGCTTTGATTATATTCAATCATACTCTAAATTGTGACGTTTCGTTGCCAGCAGTATCCCAGCAAGATCTCTTCGTGGTGTTTCTGTTCCCACATTAAAAGTATTTGTAACTGCACGTGCGTGTGGGGTTTCAAGCTCTGCAGAGATCGCTGAAAGATTTAGACTTGCTGTGCTCAGTGTATGTTGTTACATTCCTTATGAATGCTTAGGGTGGAAAATAAAGCAAGTTTTCCACACTGTTCTTGAGCAGGACTTGATTATCTGAAATTACTGTTCAGAAGTGCCAATACCTACACTTTGGTGTTACTTCTCAATGAATGAACACGTTCTCAGCAGGAAGTACCTGTCAAAATCTGGATAAGAACTAGACAGAGTATGACAGGAGTGCAGTAGCTGGTATAAAACAATGCCAGCTTTACTTTGCATATGTAATGAAGTCCTTTAGTACCCTGAAGGTTTAGGGTGGACTGCAGACCATCAGGAGTAGCAAACAGCAGAGCTCTGTATAGCCACACTCCTAGGGTTCTCCTTGGCTTCTTCCTTGTCTAACCGGAGATAGGGAAACAGTTTCGTGTTTGTACCAAATTGCATTAATATGTGTCTGCGGTTATAGATAATACAAAATGCCTCTAATACTCTGGGTTTGATGTATATTTATGTTGCCAACAGGTGTTCAGAATATTTAAATTCATATTTAACCTGTACAGCTACAGAACAGTATTAGAGAAGAAAATGTTGCTCGAATGGGTATATAATGCTTCGGTGAAGAAATCAGAATGGGGTCTCTGTGTTGTTCTACCATGAATGCGATTAGTCAATACAGGGTGGTTTTTCTTGTTTTCCGTATTTTATATGAATTACAAGTACCATGCGGTATTATAGGTGATGGCACTGTTGGTATGACTGTCTGCTGTTACCCAAGTTCTAATTTTCATTTGCTAAACTTCAGCTATTTCGGTCAAAATTTTCATTCTAGATGTCTGACTTTGGATGACTTCCCTTTGAAAATTTCAATGAAAATGTCTCAAATATTCCCCAGACTGAAGCTATTGGAAAGAGGCTTCCCAACGTTCGTTTTCTCAAGACCTTAGAAAGTCTGTAGCTATTTAACATTTGAGCAGAGCAACCGTGACGTACTGCATTGTACTATGCTATATTGGATTGTATTATATCATATTATATTGTGAAGGTAGAAGGGCGCTAGTGGGGACTGTATGATAAGCTTAATTCTTGGGCTTCCCCTGTTTTGAGTGCTTACTTTATGCTCTTGTTGCCATGTGGATGCACAGCAGTTTACACTGTGATTTATCTCTGCTTTAGATTATTGGTTGCCAAGTCAGAAGAGAGCCACCGGAGTCTACTGCGCGGTATACCCGTTGGATCAATAATCTGACTGACGAACAACTTCTTACACAGGTATTCTTGTTTCAGCTGTGGCTGAAATTAGAGCAGAAAAATAGAGCAGGAGGTTTATTTAGATGGATTTTTTTCAGTTATTAGTGATACTTGATAAGTGACTATGGTTATAGGATTCTTGTGTTTCAAGGCTAGTCTTTTCAGTAAGAGAGAAGTTTATGGTGCATGTGATCATTATGTAACGATAACTACACCCTGAGTGAGAATGAAGATTTCACATTCAGAGTGAGCCTTACATTTCTCATCACTGGCTGTGGTTAAGTGCATATGCTTTCACGTTCCAATAAATAATTTAGGGGGTTATTTTTAAAGGGTGTATTTAAATACAAAAGGGAAAAAAATCTTTCCTGAGATTGATTTCCCTCTCCCCCAGGGTTAGGTACTGACTGCTTCTGTATCTGTTTAAGTTTTTCTAGAGACCATTTTAACATAGCAGTTCTTCGGCATTACACATTGGGCTCATTATACATGTTTGTAAGTAAGATGCGTCTTGTGCAACTGAAGATGACAGTTTTGGCATAAAGAAAGGTTGTTTTGTTAGGCAGGCAGCCAGTGCTGAACTAAAAGAGACTTTGGCAAAAACAAGTTCAACTGTGGAAGAAATCAGTCCAGCTTGTGGAGGAACGTGTGTACTGAATATTATATGAAATCTAATGGGTGGTTAGCAGAAAACATCCCAGCAGACATTAAGATGCAAGTATTTGGGGTTGGGTTTGTGATGCTATGGTAGGAAGACATTTGCTTTTGATTTTCCTGGATTATGCTGAAAGGATTAGCATACCCTTGTGTTAGACTTCATTGTTAGCTGTGTTGTGTTCCCCACTACCTGAGCCCTGAAAGACACACTTACAGGCTCTGCTACAGTCATTGTAACACAAGAAGTAACCTATAGGCCTTGTTTTAAAACAAGGTATTGCACTTCACTGGAGTTACACAAAAAGTTACCCACGGAATGTTTGGATTTGCCTGTGAGTATGGCATTAGAAAGAAAGTTACAGATTTAAACCGGTGGGTTTAGCTGACAGCAGCGTCTGGATCACTGGGTCGGTCGGTGGAGAGAAGAGAAAGATGAAACACTTCAGATTGTATAAGACAAGTTTTTACATCCTCAGGTTTTTCTAAGTGGCCACTAGATGAGGTCTTTAATGAATTAAACTGGAAATTAGAAGAAATATCCTAATTCTGAGATTACTTAAGTGTGTGTGGGGTATGTCTTCTGGAAGAGATTATTTAATAGAGCCTTTCTGATAGTGGGATCCAGATACAGTGACCTGGGAAGTCCCTCGCAATCTTATGTGCCTACAGATATCTCTTAAAGCCTTAATCAAGCAGCATGTGCAATCCATTATTTTTACATATGATTCAGATTCACACATTTTACAAATAGATGAGGAATTTTGGAAAATATATTGGGTTTGGAACTAGAAGGCTGCATAGCAGAAGTTGTGCTACTTGTCCCTGAGTTTATCAATAAGATGAGATTTATAGAATCACACTATTTATGAGTTCCTAATTAATTTTTTTTAACTTGTTACCTGTTCTCTACTAAATTTAACGCAGAAATGGAAGTTCCTCAAAGACCCTAGGTTTCTGAAAATTCTGTGGGTGTATGAAGCTAGGACAGTTTGTGCTGTACCAGCTGCAATTCATATGTTGTTGAGCACCACAGAATCCGCTTGGACAGAGATTTTAGGGGCCCAGTCTTCAGACAAGCTTCAGCTGTGACAGGAGTCTGTAGGAAGTGTGGCTTCTTTGACTCTGGTGCTAAAAGAAAGGATTGATTTCTAGAGCAAGGCATGTCAGCATATGGCACCTCTCCTGCCTCAGAATCCGTTCTCACTACAAATTCAGGTAGGGAGTTAATTATTTTGGTTTTCCTTGATTTACAAAAGTATGAGAAGGAGGAATTGCAAGTAAAACACATCTCAGCTGTTCTCTGATAATCAGGATATAAATCAATTAGGTAAGGTTAGGCCTGATTTGTCCCACTCCCCTGCGTCTGATACACCGTAGATTTCATTCTGGATGTGCTTTTTTAAACTCTCTTCAGTAAATAAGCCCCAAGAAAACGATAATGATGGGCCTTTGCTAATGGATTTCTAGAATCTCTGAGAGGAGCAGTCCTTCAGGGAATTCAGGAAAATGGGCTTTAATTTACAGCATATTGTCTCCAGCAGTTTCCTGTAGTGAAAGAATGTTCAGCTTTTTTTAGCTGTCTCTGTACTCAGTGCCCAGCTTTTTTTGCAGTTACTTCTGTTGCATTTCTGCATCGTGCACATGCAAATTATTTGTGCTGTAAATCGGGAAACCAAGCAACCAGTTAAAAGAAATAGCCAGTTGTCAAGGTTGTGTAATCCCCTATCATGAAATTTATGTTATTAATCAAATAATATCCTATAGCATTGGATTGCTTTACGCGACAGTGACTGAGGTCCAGTTTGAAAGAGGTGGGTGGCAGCAGATGTTTTCTTAGGTGGTTGGGTGGCTTCATATGCCTCGGTGCTGGCTGCTGGTTTTATATCACTTGAGTCAATACCAGATTTTTGGATCAAATGTCCATCCCCTGTCCCCATGCTGAGAAGATCATTCAAGACAAAATGCTTGTAGCATTTTAACTTTTCTTTTCCCTTCACCATGGCCTCTTGATGCTTACTCATCCATTAAATGTTTCTCTAAACAATTATACTGTAACATTCCAAAGATACTTTATGCTATGCGTGAAATTTCAGAATATATACCCCAGAGAGTGGGGGGGGCGGAGTAAGAGAGTACAAAGAGAGCACGATAATGAGAAAACTACTTTTTAGAAGATTAATATTTGCTTGTTTAATGTTATCTTCTGTATAAATGATGAATGATTAAAACAGGCTTTTATAGGTATATTAATATACGCCTTAAAATACCTTTTTTTTTGTCTTTTTTTACTGTTGGCCATAAAGCAAGTCTACCAGAACACATACACATGTAAGTTTAATTGTTCAGTAAGTGCAGAGTGCAGTGATGGGTACAGGAGGAAAATGAACAAACAGATTAAGACAACTGACTGATTTGATCTTGGAGTAAGTGAAAAACTGTAGATTAAAACTAATCTTACAGGATATCCAGGTCTGAACTGTGCTTGAAATGTGACTGAAGTTTGATCATGTAGCCCTGCTTGTAGGCTGGAAATTTTACTGTGCTGTATAAGTGAAAATGTCTGAACGGTGTTAAGGTTGGTTTAATTACACAAATATTTATACAAGTAGTTGTTAAGGATTGCTGCTGACTGTAAGTGACACAGCTGAGTTCATATCCATGTTAAATCACTCCTTCAGGTTAGTTTAGTCTCACAGCCTGTGAAGTATTATATTCAGCCTGAAGCACAATTCCATCTGACCCACCATATTTTTCCTCCCCAAAGACAAGAGACTTCTCCTCTTTCTCTGGCTGTTCACTTAGAAAGCAGGCGGCAAGCTTAGAGTGATGTGTGAGGAGACTCTTGCAAAACAGCGTGGGCTCTAGGGCTGGTAAGACTGGGCTGTCCTAATTTAGAAAGATAACAGCCTGAACAAAGCATGATGATTCTGTAGCCTGTTGTCCACCACGCTGTGTCTGTATTGCTTCCTGATACACACCGTACTTTGCAGATTATCTCTTTGTGCAGGATGAATCTGGAAGTTTTGACAGGTGATTAGTAGTTCTCACCAATAGTCTGCCTGGACCACCAGATAGCAGAACAATAATTCCATGTTAGAGTTTCACAACATACACTTTTCTGTGCTGTTACAAGTGCCTGTTAAATTTAGCTAATAGGCTTAAAAGCTGTGCTTCTCTACTTACCAAGAATTCTCATTAGAGGTTAATTATTATGTGATGAAAGTTCATGCTACAAATCAGCATTTACTACAGATACCCAGTTTGGAAATAGATCCAGCATTTTGGTTGAGTGAAGCATATAGCTTGTTCTGAAGGCAGGAAGGACTGATAATGTGGCTGGACCTTTGCCATAAATTCATTACACTCAATATGGCGTTGTCATCATGTATCTCAACAGGCAACTTCTTAGTGGTAAAAAGCTAGTAAGAGTAGATTGCAGGTAGGATGAATTTTCCAGGTAGACACAGATTGAGTATCTCTGGCTTAAAGCATCTGTTTTGTCTGGTTGCAGACCAGGAAATTCCAGCTTTGAGTGCTGGGGTTGGTGGTCAGAGCTGAAATAATAATTGACGTGGCACTCTGAAAGCGGATATATGCAGTGCCTGTTGTCTGGTTGTATTAGTAATGGCAAAAACTGGTCGGGGGTAAGACTCTCTTAAATGAATAAAACACAAAAAGGCTGATTGATATCCATCCTCCCCTCCCTGGTATCTTTACTACTATTAATGGCTCATTTGTATTTCTTTCAGTACGCAATGCTCAACACTTTCCTGGGCTTTTTGTTCTCTGCTCTCTCTTGCCTCTCCCATGGTATCTAAAAGTGTGTCATTAATAGTGAGGTCCTGATGTTTCTTTACTGAGTGAAAGAACCAAAGTCACAAACTGGTTAATTAAAGTATATTCTACTAGTTTGTGTGTGATTAAACTTACACCATACCAGAAAAAACCAAATGGCTGCTTCCTTTTGTGGTTGATCCTGTTTCTCCTCTGGAGGAGAATGAAACAGTTTCACAAGCTAGTCAATGTTTATATTTACATTTAAAAATGCATGTCAAAGGGTTCCTGGAGTTCTGGAAAGTTTAATGAGAAGTGGCTTACCCACAACTGTGAACTCCAAGCACAATTAGAACTTCTTAGGGAGGCTTTATGTTAAGGCGTCTCAGGGTCAAATGTTTTTGAACTTAGGAACAGGTTTGTAGCATGGAAATGTATACAGATTTGGCTTTGTGTGGTAGCAATTTTACATGAGGTTAAAGGTATACCATGGAGGAAAGAGTGTTAAATAACTTGGATTTTCCTTTTTATATTTTGTTTGATAATTTGCATGCTTAAACAAGGCTTGAATGTGGTTCATAATACACTGTAGTATTGAAATGGAACAGAAATATCATAATACAGTATAAAAGCAACTGGGGAGTAGAATTACGTTTGGCTTTGTTCCAAAAGGTTCTCGATGAATGCAGTCTTACGGCATGGTGGATACTTGTATGGCAGGAAAAAGCATGATACAATTTTGATGGACATAGAAATTAAGCAGGTAGAAAACTGTCACTGATTTGGGCTACAATTTATTCCAGATGATGATCTTTTCTTGTATTTTAAGCCATTAACAGTACCGATGTGAAATGCAATATGTTTACGTCGTAAAAAATGTTTTTCTTAGGACACTGGATCGTAAGAGATGGACAGGTAATGCCAAGTGTTAAGGAAAACTGTCAGGGATTAAGTTTTCAGAAATGCATATTTTGTTTTCCAAACTATTATTAACATTAACGTCTCCTAAATACTTCTGAAAATCACGTTGGAAAATAGGGCAGGGATTTAAATTCAGGACTTGGTTGTTAATGCAGGACTGCAGTTAGGGATATGGGTGGAACCAACTAGTAACTTCCAGTTTCTGAATGCTCCGTTTATCCTTGTGTGGTCTTCCATATTTACCCTGTTGGTATGCTAGCTGACAAATAAACAGCCTTTGAGCTTCACATTGGGCTTCTGCGTCATTGTCTTTTATAACTTAAGGAAACTTGACTTGTGACTAATGGATGAGGGATAAAACCCAGTTTTTGTTTTAGTGATAGGTGAGACACTTCAGTATCTGTAACACTTTTCTTTCAAAAGAAAAAGCCTACTCCAAAGGAAAGTTTCCAACTCGTGTTGGTGTTGATGTTTCAGTTGGTCCTCCATATGTGAGAGCACAGAGAAGATACACCCTTAACTTCCTGTAATTTTCTTTCTTTGAATTTGCAAATCAAAGTGCTGATTCCACAAAAAGAGGAAATATTTTTACTGTGGCTTTTAGTGTAATAAAAATCATTGATTTCAAACGTATTTTTACTGCAATTCAGCTCCCTGCTAGTCTGATATATAGGAAAAAGCATTTTTTTTTGTCTCTTGCACAGAACAGTTTTTCACCGTCTAAAAACCGTGTATGAGCATGAGTGAAGTGCATTCTATTTATTATTGGAAAATAACTTCCTTTTTTGGTCTCAGCTTTCAGTGCTAGGAGTACTGGGCCAGATTTTCAGGAGAGCTCAGTAATTTCTGTAGTAACTGTTACTGTAGTAACAGGCTGAGGGTTAGCACAAAAGCATCATGTCCCATATTGGATAGTAGTTCTGAAGGCCAGTTTGATCTGTCACAGTCAAGATTTTGTTTCTTAATATTTTTTTCTACTCACCTCACACTGCCATGTTTGACATTTCTCTTCACAGTAGTTGTTGCTGGTCTGATTTTTTTGACTAGTTAAGATGAATTTTAAAAATATTTATGTCCTCTTGTAAGCACTAACAGTGTGTGTTACACTGGTGTGTTTGAGGCTTTTTTTTTTCCCCAGTGTTGTCAGGACAACAGATTTTGGTCCAGTCTAACAGCTTTTAACGATTGAGATTTAATGATTCATCGATATTTATTTATTTATTTATCCCCATTGTGCAAGTGTGTCAAACTGGCACATGGGATTTTTATTCTGTTTGGACATCTTTGGCCAAATGGACTGTGACTAGAAGATCTTGAGCTGAAGTTATGCAAAAAAATAAGTAAAAGTGAGCTGTTCAGAGCATTAACTTGGATCAACTGTAGCTGTGACAGTGCGTCCTTTTTTCATAAAGAATAGATATTTGTCTATTCACTTACTCCAATTACATGATCTTAAGGATGATTAGCATATCTAGTTCCTGTAGAAGTGGTGCTTGTGCATGCAGCTGGCATTTTGAGAACAGAATAGTCAGATGTAAAGGAGGTGGAGTAGGCATGTGTTTTGTGGTTAGCAGAGGGATAGCCAAGCCCTGGCCCAAACGGAAATCTGAGCGGTTGCGATGCATGGGGTGTATAACAAGGAAGGAAATGGTCTTGCGTCTGGCTTCTAGTGTAACTGCTGGTCCTTTGCCACCTCTCTGGATTAGTTGGTTTCTATGATGTGGGTGGATTTAACCTTTTGCATCACTTGCAATGACTGCTCCTACAGCACAGGAAAAGGCAGCAGAGGGGAAATGTAAACCCAGCAGTTTTATACCCTTTGGTTTGCTAACATAATACCTTAGTGACTTTGAAAATCCCGGTGCTGCTGGTAAACAAAGTCTGATGGCTTAGTAGCTGCTGGAAATTATAGTGATTTTTTTCAGAGTCTGGAAAAAATAACAAGTAGTGTTGCATTTATTGTTTTATCTGTCTGATTAAGGATTTGATGCCAGAATATACTACTAAAAGCCCTTATGTGGGTTCACTTGTATACAGGTGATTCCTATCAGCATAGCTCATAGTTAAATCTTAATTACCTACAACTTTTATGCAAATACAGCCACATCTCTGTTAGAGAGCTACACTGCTGTGATTACACTCAAATACATACAAGTCTCTGTGGCATGGCCATTCCTTGCATTTCTTGCATGAAAATATTTATGCCTTGCATGGCCTGTTGGATTGATGCTGTAGTGCAAGAGCTTTGAATTCATGTAATGTATTCCTGGTGCTTTTCCCTATTCCTTGTACTCTCTGTATCTAGGTCGTCTCCTACTGTATAAGTATATAACAAGACAAAATAATATGATTGATGGGAGCTCACATTCTAAGCAGTGATGCTTAAGATGCACATCCTTTTTTGTTGTTGTTGTTGTTTTGTATTTTTTTTCGTTCATATTTGTATTTTCAATCAGGCTGCAGCATGTTATACAAGTGCTCCTTCCACAGCCTCTTAGCACAAACTGCCTTCTGTACTAGATTTGCTTGGTATGCCTTCTGTTATAATTTTTGTCTCATTTAATGCTCACCTTCTTTATTCTCTTCTCCATCTGTCATTACCTGTCTTTTGTAAGTACCTTTGCAACAGAATTGTGAATCCTCTAGAGTGAAAGGTGTGTCCATGTTCTTTGTTGAAAGCTAGTGAAAGAGGGTCTACGTTTGTGCGTACTATCACATAACAGTGATAGTCTTTTGTTATACACCTTAACTGAAATTTATTTTGAACCATACGTGCCAGACACCTGTTTGACTGTAATTTTGGGGAACTTTGGGACTGTATGGCCAGGTCTCGTACTATATGTTTTCTTTTGTGTGTCCTAAAGCTTTTTGCTGTTTTCCACGCAAATTTTGGAACTGGTTTGTTAGGGCTGTGACGACATTCAGCACCTTTCACTTTCCCACTTCATTCTCTGTTTCATCTCTTCTCCCAAACAATTTTGTCTTTCCCTGATGCTTCACAAAAGAGCCACAGGTTCACCACATACTTAATTCCTGTTGTGGTTTAACCCCAGATGGCAACTGAGCCCCCACAGCCACTCGCTCACTCCCCCCCCCAGTAGGATGGTGGAGAGAATTGGAAGACTAAAAGTGAGAAAACTCGTGGGTTGAGATAAAGACAATTTAACAGGTAAAGCAAAAGCCATGCACACAAGCAAAGCAAAACAAGGAATTCATTTCCCACTCCCTATGGGCAGACAGGTGTTCAGCCATCCCCAGGAAAGCAGGGCTCTGTCACACCTAATGGTTACTTGGGAAGACCAATGCCATCACTCCAAATGTCCTCCCCTTCCTCCTTCCCCCAGCTTTATAAGCTGAACATGACATCCTATGGTCTGGAATATCCCTTTGGTCAGTGGGAGTCAGCTGTCCTGGCTGTGTTCCCTCCCAGTTTCTTGTGCACCCCCAGCTCACTCACTGGTGGGGCGGGGTGAGAGGCAAAAAAGGCCTTGACTCTGTGCAAGCCCTGCTCAGCAGTAATGCAAACATCTGTATGTTTTTGTTGTTTGTTTGTTTGTTGAAATCAACACTGTTTTCAGCACAAATCCGAAGCATACGAAGAAAATTAACTCTGTCTCAGCCAAAACCAGCACAATTGCCCATTTATTTTGCAAGGAGCAAATTGCTTAGTAGTTTCTAATGAAGACATGTAAATGTAACCACCCATGAATGCAAGAAAGCAGATTAATAATTATCTTCATATTCAGGAGAAGACAGCACTGCATCCAGGGCAAGGCTCAGGGCAAGGAGGTAAATGGGTCATCAGGTTGGTAGTTACATTTAAACAGGTTTTAATGTTTCTGAGAGGAACCAGACTCTTCATGTCTACAGACCTCTGCTAAACAGTGCTAAATTAAATGCGCTCATCACTTTGACATGCTTCATTTAGAGTGCTGCTGGGCCAGAAAGGTAATACCGAACCCGAGCTAGCAAGAAGCAATCTTCCTGTCACAGCATTTACATCTGGGAAGTTGCAGGGAAATTCTCATCTTCATTACAATAGAAGCAAGAAAGAGAGGTAAAGAAGTTACTGCGGTGGACCTGCTGAATGCAGTGTATGCTTCAGCAAGATACTATAAGGACCATGTTTAGCTTTATGCTTGTTCTTTACCTTCTGTGTATTTCCTGTGTATTTAACCTACAGGCGAAATAATTTCTTGGTTTTTTCTAGTTTTGTCTCATATGCAGCCGTCAGTCTATCTGTGCTGTGCTCAGGAGTCAGTCAAGAAAGCTTTGTCACATTATGTTCCAGTCCTGGAAAACTGAGAATTACACTGACAAGCACTTGCTGCCCTTGTGATTTGTTTTGTAATTATTTTGGTTTCCACTCTTTGCTGATCATGAAGAGCAGCATCACTGATGAGTACTGCAGACAGGCCAGTGGCAAGGCATCTGTGCATCTCCATTTTTTTGTGCTTCTCTTCCTTTCTAGGCAGGCATGGTGACAACCTAAAATTGTAGTGTGGTCATGTCCCCAGAGTTCTTTATGTACCTTTCATATTGGCATTCTTCTATAAAAATAAATAAAAAATAAATATATAAATAAATCTGTGATAATAAAATGAAAATGAATTGGAAACTGTTAGGTTCTGATGCTTTACAGACTTAAACCCCCTGATGTCTCGCTTGAAAGAGCAGGGAAGTTGAGTATTCAAGTGGCGGTGCTGCTATTCTGTCCTCAACAGTGTTTCTTCATTTAACTGCAACTCAGGGCATGTTGAGATTGTTCATTGGTAGGTCTGTATCTTCCCTTCTTCAGGAGTAAAAGGCTGAGTTGAGTTTTGTTGTACGTGGCATGAATCGCACAGCTATGTCTTGTGGAGGTCGCTGCCTCAGAGCCCACACCAGAGGACTGTTGCTCCATGTACCTACAAAATTTGAAAATGATGCATTATCTCAACTCCTGACATTTATTCAGCCATCTGATTTTAGAAGGTAACAGTCACCAACACTGGCTTTTCCTGCCTACCCTGAATTCCATTTTGATGGCATGTTTCAAAAGAATGTAAATCTTAACCTATGAGCAAATCAGGCTCTCTTAATCTCTGTGTCAGATTACACATGTTTAAAAAGAAAAACCAAACCCAACAACCTTTGGAGTCAGTAGGAGAGATTTTTTTTTTTTTTTTTGGTGTGTCATAAAATTATTCATAGATCTGCAGAGCAGATGTTGACAATTAAACAGAGAACAGAGGCTGGTCTGTGGTCAGCCAGCAAGCTCCATTTCACGTGGGTAGATCAAGGCTTAAGGCAGCAACTATTTCCTGTCAGCACGCTGGGCGTCAGTGATAGCAGTTTTTGTGGGCTCTGGCCCAGTTAAATGATACAAAGTCACTTTTGTAAGGCCTTGGTTCTGCCTCTCAGCTGAGAGAATGGTGATCCTAGAAGGCTCAGTGTTCTATTCTGTAAGATCTGTGTCTATTGATACAAAACCGTGGGTTAAAAACTTCTTATGGATTTTGTGTTTCTTTGCTAGATGTTTGTCCCCTCAGAAGTGTAGAACAGCTGACCCTTTCATTTACTGCAGTAATTGCCAGTGTGTCATTTCACATTTTAATTGTTTAGCTTGAACCATATGTAAAGCACAATCCCCCCCCCCCCCCCCCCCCCCCAAATTTTGGTATACTTTTATTCAAGAATTTAAATGGTAGCTGTTCCCTGCAAGCTAAAAGTGATGAATTGTTATCCTTTCATCTTCAGAGCAGCTTTCTTTAAAACTCTTATGGTTGCAGGTGACCTGGGCATCTCCTGCTTTGACAATGCTGCTTGGCCTGCTGGTATAAGTAGATATTTCCCAGTAGTTACAAGAATTAACTGTAACTCACTTCAGCTCAAAGAGAGCAGAGTTGTTGAAGTAATGATGCTGCTGGTGCCATGTCCAATCAATTCCCAGGTTCCTCTTTGTTGGTAGAGCTGTGTGTGTTAGTGTGGAAAAATTGCTAAGATTTTCTTCTGCAAATAAATAATTTTGATCCTCAAGTGTAACAGGTGTAGGTTGTGGTGGAGGGGTTCCCTTGACAATTTGGAGACTATGGGAAGAGGAGAACGAGCAAAAATAGAGCTTAGTCAGAGGAGAAATGTTATGGGCCTGATTGCTATTCAGGATCACAAAGATGGTTTCTAGGATTGGTAACAGCAAAAATTTTCTGGTGTTCTACCATATCTTAAATTCGCTCCTTCATGACTTTTATAATAGAGCCCTGGCCATGGAATGGCAGCACGTTCATGTCAAGTTCCAGTGGTTGGGTCTGTCACCCTGCTCTTTTGTACAAGAGGATGCTACCAAACACGGAGTATCGATAAAACGACCAAAGCAAAGCTTAGAAATATTTCTGAAATGGCCGAAACAGTAGGTGTAGTGAGTACACGTGGTGGTATTCAGAAACAAGAAATTATCCTCTGTCTGACTGAGGACAGCACACATTTCACTCGTTAGTGAGGAAAGGGTCCCTGTGATATGAATCTACCGTGTTCTGTGTGCGACTCAAATCTTAGGTTGCTTGGGCTTTTTTTCATCGAGTAGGTAACATGAGTAATTTTAGAATAAAGAGGAAGGAAGAAATTACACGCCTCAGTAGCAAGTGTGTTTTCTCTAACACTCTAGTTTCAAGTTCTGTAGGAAGGATAGGTGAAGTCCAGTGTCTCCTTTTATAGTAGGGTACCAGGTGCACGCAGCCAGACACAGAACCCAATTCAACTTTCTCCTTAGTGCAAATGATGACATAGCTTGAGTCTTAATGACAAACTGCTGTTGCTGCAGCAGGGCTTGTGCTAGTTCATTAGGGACAAAACATAAGCAATGCTAATACATACACATTTTTCTTATGAAAGAGGCCAATGCATCTGCAGTGAGCGGGAGTGCAGCAGAGCCGCGTGGCTGCAGCTGGGTTGCATCCCGGGGAAGGAGCCTCGCCGACCAGCACTAGCCAGGGGTGTGACGTTCGTAGCCTGTGCAGCAGGACAGTGATGTGTTGGTAATGGCAGTTTCCTGTACCGCTGCTGTATAAATAGAAAGGTACCTGTGCCAGACCGTGTATTTAGGATGTGTCATGCTGAGGTGTTTACCTGCAAATTAACTGAAAACTGTCCATTGTCTCACACTGATAATGATAGGTAGCCAAGTGTTAGGCCAGATTGTGTAATGTGATGCCTGATTCTAAGAAGGCTGAATGTTTGGTGAATATGGACATTGAGGCAGCCTTCAGCTAGAACGTGTTGAAAATAGTAGCTGTTCTTTTTTTTAAACTATAGCATGAATTATGAGATTACAATATAATTACTTTCTCTACATTAATTTCTAAGCTGTGTCATACAGAATATTATATTGATGGGCAATAGTAACATTGGTGGGGTGGGGATGTTAACAAGGGGAAGTTGGAGGGAAGTGGGTTTTGTTTCTCTGCTGAGACCAGGAAGCAAACCCTTGGAGAGGTTAAAAGTAAGGACCAACGTTTTTTAATGCAGGCTACTGTAATTTTTAATTGATAGAATTTTTTTGACTTGCACGTAACTCATATGGTTGAGTGTCCCTGTTTGCCTGGGGTCAGCTTTCTCTGAACTGTGATTTAGAATCTCAGAATAGTAAATTAAGTGCAGTATCCCCCCCGACATCTCAGAATCTGTTACCATTCGTATGTTGTGTTGATGCATGTATTTTGCAATATAGATGGTGCATTTACAACTATTAAAAATACTAAATGAAGGCAAATGTTTAATAGTTGCTTGGCTTCTTTTGTGCCTGCCCAGAAGTCTTAAAATACAGATTCTGAAAATAAAAGTGTTTGTTTACAGTGTGAACTTCAACAAAAGGACTGTTAAGGTGCTAGGATTGCTGGTTATTGATTTACATGATTAGGTTTAAAGTTTGTAGGAAGAGAAAGAGAATTTGGTTTTTGGGGTGGAGGGTGGTTCTGTTTGGGGGGTGGGGCTAATATTGTTTAGTTGCTGGGAGGGAGCAGTGTTTGTGGTTTTAATATTGACTGGATGTGTATACACTGCTCAAGTCAGAAGCTTTCCAAAGTTACAAGTAAAATTGCAAGCTAAATAGCCGTCTTCTTTTGTGGGAAGGCAGGCTGGTGTGCTGTCTTTGTGACACTGGGGCTTTTCATTCTTGTTTGTAGGACTTCAGATGATTAGCCTGAAGTGCAGTCTTTTCTCAGCTCTGACCTTTTACCAGAGCTCTGTAAACACAAATAATAAATTTCACAAGGAAACAAACTTACTTCTAAATCCATTACATATTTCTGCTACTGCTTCCCAGGTTGTTTGAAGGTTGTTTGAATTTTCATTCAGTATTTGCTTGAGATATTTGGTTAATTTTTGCCTGGTAACTTTGGTGATTGTAGAAATGTTACCTGTCACCGACATCAGCAAAGCAAAAATGTTTATTAGTAATATTTTTACTGTCTGTTTATAATGATAATAAAAATAACAGGTTTTGGCTTTTATAACTTCTGTCAAACCTCTTCTTAAAGCAAAAAGATGTTTGTATGTTGCGTATGTGAAAACTCAACATCTGCTTCACTGACTGCGTAATCATGTGTGAGCAACTGGCAAAGAGAAGTAGCTTATCTACCTTCTGCAAGAAGAGACTCTTATTCAGGAGCAATTTCTATAACTGTCTTCTGGGAAGCTCGGAAGCTGGGGGGGACTTTCTACAAGGGCCTGTAGTGACAGGACAAGGGGTAATGGGTTTAAACTGAAAGTGGGGAGATTTAGATTGGATATCAGGAAGGAATTCTTCCCGGAGAGGGTGGGGAGCACTGGGACAGGTTGCCCAGAGAAGCTGTGGCTGCCCCATCCCTGGGAGTGTCCAAGGCCAGGCTGGATGAGGCTTGGAGCAAGCTGGTCTGGGGGAGGGTGTCCCTGCCCACGGCAAGGGGGGGTTGGAACCAGATGGTCTTTAAGGTCCCTTCCAACCCAAACCATTCCATGATTTTAAAATGTATTTCCAATATTCCTGTCTGAATTTGAGATAGTTTAACAAGGAATTATGCCACTGGTCGTCCAATAAACTACAATAATTACTGTCTGGGAAAATTGGAGTATTAACAAGACTGTGCTACAGGGAGGTGGTTCCCTGAGAGAGGGAGTGCAGTGTAATCTTAAGAGAGTTGTATAGACAAGTCTGAAAATGTAACTGAAGAGTATTTAGTCATTATTTCAGCTTCCTGTAGCTCTGAGAGGTGTGAGCTACTTCATTAAACTTGGTGCAGAGCTTTGTGGGTGGGGGGAGGAGGATGCGGGAGTCGTTCTAACAGTACTTGAAAGAATTCTCCCACTTCTGTAAAAGCAAGGATGTTGTGGCCTTAGCCGTAATCGTGGACAGGCTGCGGAGTTGGGTTAACTCGCTGTGTTGGGCAAATGTGTTTTCCTACTGGCATTAAATGGTGTTGAACATTTACAGTTATTTCAGGGCTTCCTATTGTCAGGAATTTACAAATAATGAGAGCTCTGGATTATGTATGTGTCCAGATATAGCCTCTGCATGCAAATCATGTGCCATCTTACCCTGTTTTTGCCTGCACATCAGCTGGTGGTTTAAGTTTGTATCTTTTGACCAGAACTTCACATTTGTTGCTGTTCATTCAACTGTAATATTGTATTTAGGAAAACATTTGTAATTAATGGGTTTGGGCACTGCTATAGGGCTAGCACATATTAATTTACAGTACACTCTTGACAGATGTGCTTGTATTATTGTGAAAATGTGATGTTTGCTGCTTTTTTTTTTTACTTTTAATAAGAAAAAATAGGTAAATGTCGCTTTTATATCTTAGTTTTGTAATTTATCTCAAGAACTGCTACTTGTGTGTTGCTGTTACTCTTCCCTGCTTTAGCAGGCTTGAAGCTTCTGAATCTGATCTTTTAAGTGGGTATGTGTAGATTTTTATGGAAATTTTTATGTCCGCAGCTGCTAGAAAATGAGAGAGTCTGTGCCTGTGAAAGATGACAGATTGCCAAATAAGCCTACCAAGCCGGGGTCTGGAAAAAATAGGAATTTCCAAGCAGGCTAGAGGTTTATCAAAGAGGAAGAAAGCGAGCCAATTTGAGTACTTTGCACAGCTGTTTCAACTGAGATACTTCATCCATGTGATACTATATAATAATTTGATGCCAAAGGTAATACATAAACATTTATTTTTTATTTTCAATCAGTGACATACATAAAATTGGTTTCACATGGTCAAAAGCTTCTGCATTTCCAAACAAAGTAACCAAAAGTTTGGCTCATCTTGCATTTGCAAAATACTGCAGCTAAGTAACAACTGCTTTTTCTGAATCATCCAGTAAACATGAGACTTCTCTGATGATAAATTAGAACTGACAATTTAACTTTTTTCTAACTGCAAGAAGTTTTTTTAATTGGTAACAATGTACATAGTAAAAATCTTACTTTGAACTGAAGGGAGATGCTTTTCGATTCTTTCACAAATTAAAAAGCCCTACTGAGCGAAACTGTATTTTCTCAGGCGTAGGTAAGCAGATACTGCTTTCATGTTAGCATGCCTTAGGTCTCTAGTTCTTGATTTCCACGATCAGAAACGTGTGAGGAACATTCAGTAACACAGAGGATGCTCACACTGCAGTGAACTGGATGTGAGTGCTCCAGTCCATGTGTTGGGAGATGTCTAATAACAAAGGGAAGGCGTTCACTAGGTAGAAGAGCAGCAGATGCCAAACAGCTGTGAATCATCTGTATTCTGTTATGGTAGAAGTGAGAACCTTTAAGCCTGAATTAAAGAAAGATTTTGTTTGTTTGTTTTAGCACAAACCTGACTGTTTTAACCCTTTCTCTCCACTTCCAATTGCATTTGTTTAGCTAGTTATCCTTAGGCTCATAAACAATTCTTTTGGCTCCCAGTCCTTCTTAAAGCCCTTCAGATTGTATCCCATTAGAAGTCAGTAAAAACAAGGTGTCAGTTTTAAAGTAGGATCCCATTTTGTCCTCCTTAATGTCACTTGACATTAAGTGCCCGTAAGTAGCTGACCTTCACACCTACCAATGTAAACAACTGAAGGAGTAGGCACTGCTTTGGCACGTACAGTTCTACTGGACTTGTGGTCCTTGGATCCCGAGAGACATGCTGCTATTGTTCAGTCCCCTTCACTTTCTGGACACGCGGGCCTCTGCTGCTGCCTCTTTAGCATTTGCACTTCATTTTGGCTGCTGGTTTTCTTCCACTAGCAGATGGTTTGGGGTTCATCCACTTTTCCTCCGCATCAGCCTGCCAGAATTCTCTGCTCCATCAGTAAAGGCATAATTTGCAATACAGTTAAACAACAAAATGCCTCTTTCCTTAGCCTTTGATTGTTTTCAATCACCAAAGAATAGTTTTAAACCTGAATACCTTTCTCATCAGACATGAATGGCTTTCCCTCTCTCACCCCGACGGCTTTTTACGCAGCCGCAAGGTCCAGCAATCTTTTGGCTGAGCTCGGCGTGTTTCAGATCTGCGCACAGGCGCTCCCCAGGCCCCACGGAGCGGTCTCCGGGGCTTGCTGTGGAACCCTCGGAGCATGTCACGGTTTAATAGAAGGTGTGCGATGTCCACCGACCAGCGAGACTGCCCGATGCCAGGAATGGGATAAGAAGTGCTGCGCACGTGGGGTGTTCTGGGTTTTTTCTTTGTTGTTGGGGGGTATTTTTTTCCCCTCAGAGAATCCACGGAAAGGATTGGGAAGCTTACTGAGGACCGTAGTCTTGAAAGTTGTCTTGAGAGATACGGGAGGAAAGAATCTGAAATGGGAGAAGGGTGTTCAAGAAAGGTAATTTGTAGGCAAAAGACTGAGAGGAGAAGGCAAAATTAACAATACTGGTTTGTCTACCTTGGAAACTGAAATTGTGGAATCTTTTCCAGTCTCTTGAGGCTTTGTTTTTCATGGCTTAGCGTGAATTAGGTGAACTATCAAAAGAGCTATTTTAGCACTCAGAAATTGGTTGTAATGGTAAAAAAATCATTGATCTAAACCACCAATTATTGTAGGAAGAGAACAACAAACTGTGCCTGTTTCTGGATTATCTTCCTGCGTTTGCTTAACAAGTCCGACACTAAAACTGCTGTTCTGGCCGTTGTGAACTGAAGCATGAAGATTCAGTGGGTGCCTTTGGGCATGAGCTGCTGACACTTGGGATCAAAGGGGCTGGTCCGTGAAAGACCCACTGACTTACTGTCACTGTGGCACTTTGTGTGTGAAGGCAGCTTGGAATTCGGTAAATGCAACACTGTTATTAACTTCTTATTGACATTAGACAGAGGATTTTTTTCTTTTTTAACCTGAACCAAAACATTGTGACTGTAGTTGGCATGTTTTATGATGTAAACATATTAAGATAAGGTTATTCAGTGTTTTGCCTACTTTTTAGGCTCTTCTTCCTTTAAGTTGCAAATTAGTGTTGTCTCTGTCCTTGCAGAATCAGTCTTTGACTAGTATCACAGAAGAACTGGGGTGTTTTGCATTTTAGTAGGTAGTATATTTACAAAAGACACTTCAAATTATTACACAGCTTAGAAGGTTTAGGTTTTATTTGACATTTTCCTTCCTGACAAGGCAGTTGTAGCAATATGATTGTATTTGGTATGTTAGACACTTTGGGAAGTGCTATCTTACTGCTTGCTGATTTATTCTTAATTTAAACAGGTGTCTTTAAGGTAAGCATTTAAAGACACATGCTTGCTCTGTTGCATCTGTTAGATCCACCTCAGGATTGGGTATAAAGCCGCGTAAAGCTGCGCAGATGTAACAAGTCTGTCACTTGTTTGAGAGAATTTTAGAGAAGACATTCTACAATTTAAGCTACAAATTAAACAGCTAAAAGTGCTTATTTCCCTGGTGTTATGTTATAAACTAATAAAAGCATTACTTTTTGACTTATTTAATGGGGTGAGGTCTTAAAAACCTACAAAAAAATCTGCTATTGTCTAAACAGATAGAGGAAAACAAAGAGTTTTTGGGATTGTGCTGCAAACAAGCATGTGCTTCATAGTAAGAGTTCAACAAATTCAACGTTTAGCAGAGGACATTTTAAAAAAATGACCAACCTAATGTTGCTAGAAAAGCCAAGTAGCAACTACTGCTGCAACAGAATTCCACTCTGCTGTTCCTTTCCATCTGCTAGGAAAATGCCGTGTGCTATGTTTGGAGGAAAAAACCTGTTCCACTTTGCTCAATGGGATGCCACACTCAACAGAAGATTTTAGAAGGTTTTTCATCAAGAATTGTATTTAAGCCTTTTCTTTTTTCTTGCAGGTTAGGGTTCTAGTTTCAGTTACGTCGGTGTCTATATTTTGATGAGCTCTGGGACTCCCTGGTTTTATTTCTAGCCTTCTTTCCACAGACATCATCACATGGCATGAGAGGTTAAAATTACACTTGGTTAAGGATAAAAAAAAAGGAGAAAAAAAAGAAAAATATTATTATGACTTGAATAGAGCCAAGACTCTTTCTGTTGATTCCTTGTGGTCTTTAGAGAACCATACACAGTTCAGGGTATTTCTGGGTCAGTGATTTTTCTATTTTGATTGTGGAGGTGTATAGACATATGCTCCAGTGCTTTTATATTGTGTTTCCTTCTGTTTCCTTATAAGCCTTTGAGAAAGAAGCTGAGGGATGTTTGGATAGAAGGCTGGAACTTGTATGTGGAGTTGACATAGTTAGGGCACTGTAATAATGACTGTTGATAGACAACTCCCTGAAAAGGAAATGAAAATGAGGTTTATAAAATAACACAACGTGTATTTCCAGAAATATTAAGTGGGAGGTGGTGTGCAAGAAGATGAGGTAACCACAGGCAAATGTGCTTCTCTCTTTTTGTCACTAGGCTTTCCTGTCATGTCTATTATCTTTAAGTAATAATGGCAAATTTAGAAGATGTTTCTATTTTTCTGCTCGCAGGGGGGATTATGGGTGAATTCCAGCTTGCACTATGCATGTTGTGTCTGGCTCTCTGAAGTTTGGTTTAAAATGTGTGATTTCTAGGTGCTTTTTATTTGGTTTGGTTTGGGTTTTTTTTGAGTTGGTAAGGAGCAGTTGTCACCTGCTCTACCTGTAGGTGTGGATACCTATAGTGCTCCTGATCTCTTTTTTTCCCATCCCCGGCCCTCCCCCCCCCCCCTCTATGATGCCCTCCCTGCAAATTCTTTCCTGTTTCTGGCTTTTCATTTTATTTTTCTTTAATTTTCTCATAAAAGACCTTAAAAGGAGGGAGTAATATGTGATCATTTGTTAACAAATTTGTTCCTCCTCAGCTGCATAATGTTTGAAAACACAGAAATTTTAATTTAAATAAACCTTACTGCAGGGAAAAGACTTAAAATTGAGGGAAAAATATGACTGGAAGACTGGAACTTGAATACATAAAAAACCCTTCAAAATTTTTCAGACATAATAGAGTCAGATTGCAAGACATGATGAGAAACGCTGTGAACTAAGGCTGTCAGTTGCTGGGACAGATTTTGTTACAGAAGAATAACATAGGAGGATATAAAGAAAAAGCAGAACTGAAACTGCAGATATAGTAAAAGAAAAACTAAATTTCCAATGAGCTGATAATTCAAATCTACGTAAAATTTTGGAGGATATTGTAAGAACCTTTTTTTACCAAGAGGAAGTTGTACCTCATCACAAAAAATAAAATTTAGCTATGCAAATGTGCCCAAAGGAAACCTCACTCTGCATGAGGAAAGGTGGCAGAGATAATTTGTATTCATAGAATCACAGAATGGTTTGGGTTGGAAGGGACCTTAAAGCCCACCCAGTCCCCACCCCTGCCATGGGCAGGGACACCCTCCACTAGACCAGGTTGCTCCAAGCCTCATCCAGCCTGGCCTTGGACACTTGCAGGGATGGGGCACCCACAGCTTCTCTGGGCAACCTGTCTGTGTTGTTCCTGAGTTCTGTGGGTCGGAAAGTAAATGGGCTGTCCTGTGTTCGGAGAGATCCAAGTTTCTTATTACATGATAAGATTTTACACATCTTTCAACTGCTTTGAGTAAAGCTTAATTGCATTTTTATCCTTTTAGAAAATAGCTTGGAATAGGACCTTTTAGTAGAATTTCCTTTAAATCTAAAGGAAATTTGAATCCTCACCTGTAAGTATTTGATCAAGTTGTTTGTCATCTGGAACTAAATTCTTTTATGCATTTCATAATTTAAAATATAACATAAATGAATAATCTGTTAAAATATAACATTTTATATTTTTCTAAAGTTTCTTCAGTTCTTCAGTTCAGTTGAGAGGAGGGTGATGCTCTTGAGAGATGGAATCATACCCTTTAGCCACACAAGAGAAGAATAGTGCTTACAATTTAATAGTTCTATTTTTTATTAATTTATTATTATTTAGTAGTACTATTACTTCAGTAGTAATATTCACCATGCATGCGTCTTTATATTCTTGTTCCTTGGCTTTCTCATGTCAGAACCCTGCATTTTAGTGTCAAAGAAATGTTAGCAAACATCAAACTAGTTTCCATTGTATGGTTGATTTATATTTCGCATCATGGCCAAAGCAAAGAATGAACTGAAAACAGGATCCAGTGCTATCTAGACTTTGGATGTGGTTCTCAGATTGGAGACCCTTGTTGCCAAAAAAAAAAAAGGGGGAAAAAAAAAAAAGGAAATCTTGCAATAAATTAAAACCCACCCTCTATAACTCACTAGCTATTGTGTGATTATACAGAAGCTGGCTGGACACTTATAGTGGGAAAAGCCAACGAGAACTTTTCCTTGTGAGATTTTCCAAATGTGTCCTTCAGCTGCTGCTGTGAAAATAAATAAACACAGGACAATAAAAACCAGGATAAAATGATTGAGCCCAAATCCCTTAATTACAGGATTTATATAAGCAGGTATGTCTGTTCAGAAGTGAAGGATCATGAAAAAATCCTTTACTTTTTAGTAAAAGTGCTGTATAATGTGTATCATGTAGTCAGTTTTGGAAATAATGAAATATAATCTCTGATGGAGAAATGTATGTGATAAATCTTTGGAAAATAGTAAGCTGCTGTACATAGGAAGAGTACAGTCTGTGCTTTCAGGGCATTTCCCAAGATAAATTTACCTCATGAATAAGGCCTTTAGTTGTTAACTGTTGAAAGGAATCTAAAATAGAAGACATATAGGGTTCTCCAAGTTGGAAGCTACATCAGGGAGTTCATTATTATGCATGCACATGAGATCAGCTGCTCTATGGTTTAGTTCTTGTGTCAGCATTTTTCGTATAGTAATGTTTATTCTTAATTCTGTCAGCTGCATAAACCTAAATCTAAAGATGTGGTGAATTTTAACACCAGAGGGAAGTGGTTCTTTTGTAGGTTGTTTTGGTTTTTTTCTGGTAGAATGAACTTATTCTACTAGTTTCCCAGGGGGAAAAAAAAAAAACCACCACCCAGTATATGAACGTGGTTATCAGTAGTAAGTGTTGACTGCCTTTTGGCCACAGTACTAATTATGAAACAGATTAAGAATTGATTTCCATCAAACCAGTTACCATACAGCACACAGTGTGAATCATAGAATCAGAGAATGGTTTGGGTTGGAAGGGACCTTAAAGTCCATCCAGTCCCAACCCCCTGCCATGGGCAGGGACACCCTCCACCAGACCAGCTTGCTCCAAGCCTCATCCAGCCTGGCCTTGGACACTCCCAGGGATGGGGCAGCCACAGCTTCTCTGGGCAACCTGTCCCAGGGCCTCCTCACCCTCTCCAGCAAGAATCTTTCCCTGCTGTCCAATCTCAATCTCCCCACTTTCAATTTACACCCGTTACCCCTTGTCCTGTCACTACAGGCCCTTGTAAAAAGCCCCCCCCCCCAGCTTCCTTGTAGGCCCCAAGAAGAAGAATCATGAAGTGTTCACAAAAGTTTTGTGAACCTTAAGCTACAATGTAATGTGGTCTCTACAGTCAAAACAGCTTTCAAATATGCTCCTGAATATAGCTGAAACCAGAATATAGCTGAAACCAGAGCATGGAAATGGTTGTGGGTTTGTTTTTTTTTTTAACTTTTCTTAAGCTGGAACTGAGCTCCTTTAAAGGACTATTTTAGAAATTAGTTTATTTTGGCAGTTAAGTCAGAAGTCTGACAGGAAGGTCCTTTGGTAGAGAATCCTGGTATGTGCTCTCACATTGAGTATGTCCATCACCCATCCGCAGGGGCTTTTCTTTTGCAACGTGTAGAGGTGAGCTGTAACTGCTTGGTGACTTTCATTTAACCGTGGGTTTGCTTGTTGCCATTGAAAATATCTCACGCACCTCTGAGTCGGAGAAACCTGCTGTTCAGTTTTTCCATCTATCTGCTGTTTTCCCTTGCCTATTTTCATGCCTTTTCTGAAGGCCTTCTACTTTTATCCTTTAATCTGAGCATCATATACTACATTCAGATTTACATTCTTGATGCTTGTACTGTCTGGAAAATGGCCAAGACAGAAGTCCTACTGCAACTGCTCTTGGTGTTTGAATGGGTCTTACCTTCAAGAATCATCACTTGCTCAAGCAAGAAACCAGAGCCAGCCTAGCCACGGGACAACCACTGGCTAACCTAATTCCAATCTTATTAGCTTCAAAGACATCTGCCATGGATGTACTCCAGGGAGTTCTGGTAAAGGAGTCTTTGCTGCTGAATATGCATGCCGTTTGGTTGTCAGCCCAGAAACTGTTCATTTTCAGGCTTTCCATGGAAATAAGTGCAAGCCTCTGTGAAAGACCTCCACGTTGAAGGAAGAGTGTCTGTATTAGGAACAGATGAGATCTTTGATCCTTTAAGGACTCCCATACCTCTCTGCTGGTGGTGTCCAGGAGAGGAGTGTTCTGTTCTTTCATTGCCTTCCCCAGTCTGCACAACAGGCTACATTCCTGCAGTTGTGTTTTGTGGCATCTTTCAAGCAGCTTTCATGATTGCAGCATTTTCAGATTTCTAGTTTCTGCAAAGCAGAGTAGTCCTTTCTCCTTGTTTTTGGGAGAAATGCAGACTATGATGAGTTCTCTAAGAAAAGCAAAATTGGGATTAGAACAAAGAACTCTACTTTGCTCGCTTGGTTAATTTTATATGTGGGATTAAAAGTGAAACATGATCAATCTGATCTGGGCTGGAGCATTAGATAATTGCCAGATTAGCCCAACTATTTACTTAGAGCACCAGTATGCAGCTGTAGTTGGAAATTTGAAGTAAAAAATGTGATCAGTAAGTCCTTTGCTGTTTAAAGCTGAACCAAATGCAGCTCTGAATACAGCATTTTTCATATTATTTAGTAGTACGGAGTAGGGAACTACTGAGAACTGTCCTTATTGTGGAAGCCATCTTCACAGAAGTCATGGTTCACAGACAGCAGGTAATATTTAATATTTAATGTTATCTGAAAGTAAGTGGCTGTTACCTCTGCTACAGAGAAAATAGCATTGTCATGTCTCCATGTCGTTTTGTATTAGATCATCTATGATTGTGTTGTAGATGCTGTTGCCTACAAAAATTATGAAAATAGCAACAGTAAATGTGTAGAAGATTACTAGTTAATAGTGATACTGGGAAGTAATAGACAGAAAACATCACAAACTAGCTTTTCTTTTTACACAATTGTGAATCAAAGTTGTGTGTGTTCATTTCTGTCCTTTGTTAGTCTAAACAAAGCAGCATTATTAAACTGGACATTATTAGTTTGCAGTGAAGCATCATTCAGCATGAAGTTTGTCTTCCAGTAAATACCTATTTCAGACTGAATTTAGTAAAATCTCAGCTTGTGTATTTAGTTGCATCTCACTATGTTTTTAAGCTGCGGTTCTTTGACTTTTTAGTTTACGTAAGTCCTACCTCCTCTCTCTCCTTTCTTCATGATCCAGCCCATCTCCTTGCTGGTTACAAGGGTTTGACTGACTTCTTAATGAGCCAATTCAGCTCTTTACAAAGGAAAGAAAAAAGTTTTCCTCTTTGTTTAATACACTGAGCTACTTCAGCAAGGTGTGGAGAGCACCTGTGCTGGCTCAATGGAGGGAGGAGGCGGAAGCAAGGCCGTTGTGAGATTGGTATCAGGGCTAGGGCCTCAGGTTCCTTAAGAGCTGCTGAGCTTGTCTAAGAACTCATTGTCACTCAAACCCCCCTGCCAGCTGGGCAGCCCAGCACCCTCTCTTGAGCCATTTCTGGTGCTTGTCCGCTCCTGAATGCACCAATTCAGCTGGCTAGTCAGGTAGGAAATAGAGAAAACTAAAGATGGTTTTCCCTGGTTAGTAACCTGAATTGGCTTGCTGAGGGTTCAGGCGAACAGCAGGGCTGTAGCAAGGGAAATAGTGGGGGATGTGTGGCCAGAAAGGAAGGAGCAGCAGATCCTCTTCACAAGCACAGCGTCGGCAGTTAACATCAGCTCAGCCAGTCTTGCAGAGCTTCACATTCACAGTGCAGCTACATACCACAGCGGAGCTGATCGCATGGCTTACTGCCACCAGTAACATCAGCCAACCTCCTCCCTTTCTCTTCCCTCACTTCCTTTTTTTCTCATTTGGTGGTATCCTTTCTTGCCGGCTTAGCAGGCTGAATGAGTTCATCATATAGCTGAAGGAGTGCCAGACCTGATGCAAGGGAAGGGATGGACGTTTGGGGCCAGGAAGGGATGGTGGGCATGGGGAATGTGGGGCCGTCTCTTCCTGTTTTGGCTATGGGTCAGTGCAGTTGAACTCATGGTGCGGCATGTTTAGTCAAAAGAGAGAGTGGAAACAATCTGAGAGAAGTTACTTCTTTACCTAAATTTCCCTCCCGTTTGTCAGGATGAGTAATCAAACTGCCTTAGCACCTCTGCATTGCCTTAGTATGTTGTCTTCCTTTCTGCTGTCACCAGTCCAGTCACTCTTGCCCTCTACTGTGGTTTTCAGAAGAACTTGCACTTACCCTATATGTACATCAAGAAATAGAATAAACCAGATTTGTTCCTACCATTACCCTTGATTGCTGCAATTTATGTGAAGTATTGTCTATGAACATTATTGTTTGATTCGTAGACTTATGAATATGACTTACGGAAAGTTCTGCTTTTCTTTTAGCCTTGTATTACTGATGTGTGGGTGGAGCAGTTGGGTGAAGGGTAATCTCAATGTTTGAAGTATTTTCAGATGAAGACTTAAAAGTCATATTTATAAAAAAGCTTAAACCAAGATAGCATCCTGATTTAAAAAAAGAAAAAAGCAAAAAAGACCTATATGTTTCAGCTTCCTGTTTAAAGAGACAGTCTGGCAAAGCTGAAAAAGGGATTCAGCTGGGGAGGAGCATTGCTGGTGATGGTGAGTTTTCTAACAGGCTGTTTATAAAGTAAAGTACCAGATAAAAAATTACTGGCAATTGTATATATATTTCAGACGAACATAGGGGAATAGGTCTTGTGTACCCAGTCTTGTATAGACAGTAACTGATAATGGGGTTTAATGCCTTTTTAAATATCATAGATATTTTCTAGGTGAGGTGAAAGAATTTTCTGCAGTGCCAGCTGTTTTTCTCTGGCTTGACTTTCACAGTCACATTTCTATAAAGGCGTTCAGGGAAGATACGAGCATCCCTTTCATAAAGCAGGAGAAGCAGTACAATACAGACACAGAATCTTTGTGATCAGGTCAAGTGTCTACTTGCAGTTTTAGCAACAGGAGAATTTAAGGCTTTTTCACAGCTGAGACTTTGTATGAGGTAGTTAGTAATTTAATAAAGCGTTTGGTGTGTGTTGATACCAGCCCTTTTTCAGACCTAGCCGGGGTAAATTTAGTTGACAGTCATAATGCTTCTGAGTTTACAGTATTCTTGCGCTATAAATGAAACCTATGTGACATTTGACTATTGAAAACGTCAAAGGGATTATCCAGACGAGTATTTTCCCTTATTTTCCCTCTGTCAGTTTGAGCTGATGCTAGCTTGATTTTAGCAGTAACTCAGAAGTTTTCCCATGGGTTTTGTTTCTGGTTCTGTTCATCTTCAACTAGCAAGTATGAAGAAAACACCTCTAAAATGACAGATACCTTTCTTACTTGCTAGCAAAGACTGCTGCTGATGCAGAGGAAGTGTGTATTTTCTTGCAGAACATAAATTAATCATCTCCGTGTTACTGAATTCTGCTAGGTTGCCATCTGTAGTCATATCACTGCTTTATTCACAGGTCATCCAAATACATCTCTTAACGTTAGTGTTAATATTTTCTGTTTGTTTCCTACCAGTTCCTAACCCTCATGCTTATTTGTGTACGAGAATTAAACTGCTCCTTGTTAGGGAATCAGTCTGGAAATTAAGTAATTACTATGACTTCTCCCTTGGGAAAATAAAGTGCAATTCACCTTTAGTTTGGTCAGGGAGTGTAGAACATTGTATGTTCAATGTGCTATTTGTTAGACTAGTATTAGACTTCTTGGGGAACTTGTAGAGCTGATGTGAGGTAAGTATTTGGAAAAAATGAAGAGAAGTAGTTAATGCAGTAGAAACTTAATCATATCTAGCAAAATGCGTTTTCAGAAAATGGAAGTTGAGGATCAAACTCTGCTGGACTGAAACAATCCTGCCTTTCCTAGTCCATGGAGTTTTAATTTGCTTGTTTAGAAAGCATAACGGTGGTTATAGAAGCATACATTTAACAGCACTTTAAAATCACCAGGGCATCTAAGGAATTTGAGACACCTGTAGGCCCTGAATAATACTAATTGATATCTGTGAAGACTTTATGAAATCCACACAAAAGATAGAATTTTGAGTGGCTTAAACCTTTATTTACAATTCAATACTGGCAAGAAGTTGTTGAAGCCCTTCACCCCCCTCCAGTCTCTCCCCTTTAACCTCTGAATTACTGAACTGGATGGAAAGGTATCAATCAGTTAATTGTTGCTGTAAGCTTCAAAGGCTCGAACAAAAGCTGGAGGTGTGCGTCTAACTTTCTTAGAGGTTTTCTGACTTGGAGCTCTTCAAATATCATACACAAATTACATTTCTACTTGTATCCAGGGTAGTGCAGGGCCTAGTGTTAAGATAAAAATTAAAACCTGGCTGCAGCAGATGCAGTTTTGTATCTGCAAGCACTGGGGGTTTTGTCAGAGCTTTGCGTGTATATATATACATATGCATCATTTGACTTCCACAACAAAGACACGGAATGCCAGTAGGTTTATAAGTAGTACTAGGAAATAAGTATTTATACTCTTCTCATTTGGGTAGAATAGCATGAAAGTTAGAAGGAATGTGACAGGAAGTTAAGCAGTATAGGTGGTGATTTGCTGATACAAAAGCCCTGACAAGAGAGAGGACTTCAGTTAACTACGTCTATTATAGAAGCTTTAAACATCGACACTGTGCGTGCCGTCTCAAACACTGATTATTGGTAAATAGCCTAGGCCATGTTTTGGGCAGTATGCAAAATAATCCTTTTTCCTCATGTGTAGGTGCTGTGTGTTCAGAAGACAGAAATTAGTATGCTGATATGTGGGTCTTCTTTATAGCACTAATCATTCTTCTGATTATGTGGTGCAGGCAGAAGAATATCCAAATTACAGGATATGTTCTTTCCCTACAGAAACTTGGGGTTGTTCCAGTAAATTTGTTTTCTCCTCTATTTTTTTCATATTCCAGCTGTTGTTTCTGTGGTTGTAGCTGTGTAGAATCCAAAGCTGGGCCTTAAGAATCCGGCAGTTGGGCATTCTGATGTCCTTCTTGTGTCTCACTCCCGTTAGAAGGAGGATACCACTTCGTCTGTGGTCTGTTAGGCGTTGCAGCTGTTAATGTGACGTAGCTTGACTGGGCATGAATGCCAGAATGAATGGCTACGCTGGCTTTCATTGGGCAATGTGGGAAAGTTCTGTATAGATTTTGAAATAATTCATCTTGTAAATACCATTCAGAGTCTTGTTTGACAGTTCATCGTTTAAATCTGTTAATTTAGGGAATTTGTCCTTGCAAAGGAGTTCCAGCAAAGCTCTTTTCCTACTGGATGTGTACGGTTATTTTAATGTCACAGCTTGCAATGTCTCATTCAGTAACCCTGTATTAAAAGCACTAATAACTTCTTGAAAATTCATTACTCTGCTCTACACATGCAATTTTTAATTGCAGCTGACTTCAGTTTTGTATTGGGTGAGGCAGTGGGGCCAGATCTGATGGTCACTCAGTAAACTGTGGCAGAGAAATGGAACAGAATACTTCGTTTTTCAGGGTTCCCTCTTTGGGGAATTACAGCGAAAATTTAAGGGTGGATTAAGACAAGAACCATTTCTCCAGGGGAGGAACTTGAGGATTCACAGTATGAGAATCCCAGGTCAAAGGACTCGCCTATCAGAAAACGGGGTGAACTGCCACAGGTGGTCAAGGGAAGATGACACCAATGGGTTAGCAGTGCTGGTAGATTGCTATTGTAGCTGAGATTGATTTAGGCTCTCTCCCAGGCTCATGACCAGGCGGTCATGTCTCTTCCTGCAGATTAAACTGGATGTAATAATGCAAACATTTCTGTGACAAGCTTAAAAGGTTGTCACATGAAAACGGGTCACGTTTTCAGCTGGCAATAGTGTGTATAGCTGCCTAGACAAACCCAAAATATCTGTCTTAGAAACATAACTGAGCAGATGAGTGCTCAACCTCACTGAATCTGCTCTGGTTTTTGTTTGCTTCAACGTGCATTGAATGAAGACAAAGAGTGGACTTATGTGGGCTCCCCATTATTGTTTCAAATAGTTTATCTGAATTTTCAGGTGGGTGAAGCTGATTATTTGTTGCTGACAGAGGGATTGTGTAGGGAACTTGTCCTAACAAGCAGTAATTGTGTGATTAGGAGAGTTTAATGAAGAAAAGGAATTCTAATTCTTTCATAGTATTTGGTTTGTTGACAGTTAATGTCATTTTCATTGAATAAAATCTATCAGTGGCACTTACATTTTCAAGGTATTTGGAAGTGCTGATATTCTGAAGCTCTATTGTTTGCATCTAAGACCAAAGTTAAAACCTGTAGAAATTGGAAAATACTCTTCGAAAAGAGTAGAAAACTGGTTATATTTATCCTTGTACAAACAGTTACTCAAGGACTTCTTTTGTTATGTGTGCTGTATTAATACATCACATCGCATAATACTAATGTATTAATAGAGATGTATTAATCTGGAATAGTTTTAAGTTTGAGAGTGATACAGCCTAATTTACCCCTTTTGGTTAGGAGTGGTTAGATCCAATGCTGCTTTTCTACCCTAATGCTGTGCTTTCTGTTCATTGTGGATTTGCATCCAGATTTACTGGTTGGCTTACAAGTGTATGGGAGGGGAGATGCCTGTGTGGACATTTTCTTATGTGTTGTTTTGAAACAAGAAAGATGGCAACCACCTAAACTGATGTGTAATTTTCCTGAGGGACAGGAGTTTTTTTCTAGTGTGAAAAGAAACAAACATGTTTGAAAATGCCTCAAAATATTGGCAGCATCTGCTTATAGTAGAGTGTGTGCGTAATGGGAGAGTTTCTGCTGACAAAGAGGAGGTACGAGATTCTGACTTTTGAAATGGATTAACTATTCCTATTGATTTCTTTGGTGGAAACTGAACTTCGTGCAGTTCTTACAATGGAAACAGTTAAGTAGGTGCCATTAGAAGATGAATCAAGAATGCAACTTCCTGACCTTAGAAAACAGATTTCTGTAAGTAAGCCTCCTAATGTTTCAGCCTGTTTATTAGAAATAAAACTCCAGTGGGATGTCTGCTTTCCATCATGCTGATTATTCTGCTAACGAGAGTCAGTGCTCTCCATGAGCGGTTTCCACGTGCACGTTTTCAGAGGTGTGCACAGCTCTGAGAGATCTGAAAAGTGTCTGGTCAAAGCAGTATCTGTAAAGATGAAAGTACTGATAATAGTGCAGGTGAATCAAATGTTTCTGCACCTTAAATCCTTCTCAGCTACTCAGCTGAGTTAGGAGAGGTTTCACAGACTTTGCTGAGCAGAACCTTAGCACTTTGCTCACTTTTCGGACTCTCATTTTTCTAAAAATTCCCCACTTTTTTCCTACCTTTGCTTTGGTTGTTTGGTTGAGTCTTCCCTTTCTTTGATTAGTGCACTTTTGAAAGCCAGAAGGTTATAAACTGGGCCTTTCTTGTTGGGGACAAGACAGGCTGTCATACTAGATGCTGAAGTTTCAAGCCAAGGACTCACCAAGAGTGGGGGGAAAAAAGAGGTGACTGACAGGAGGTGGGGAAAGGGGCTATTAAAGGTAGATAAGAATGTAATTCAGATGCTTTGCAGTATTAGACCGGAGAATTATATCAGGTCTTTTGCTGAGAAATAATTTACGTTTGGAAAAGGGAATTTTTGAAAGTGCCATAGTTACAGAATGAAATTTGACAGCACTGATTTATTTATGTTCACAAATACATAACAAATCTAACTTGTTTTATTCATACATTACTTTTTTCTGCTTTGGAGAGAACAGTGCAGAGTCCCAGAAATCTATTATTTTGGAAGGGAACAATATAAACCAAAGCTGGTAATATACAATATTTCTCTCCCAAACAAGACGTTTCTAAGAGAAAAATTGAAACCACTTGAAGCTTAAAACTACTAGGGTAATTATTATAGATTTCATAAGGGGAAAACGAAATGTTTACTAGCATATGGATGTAACCAGTACAGATGTGGTTAGTAGTTCAGTATTTGTACAGTTTATATGTTTATAGCTGTTTGAGACCATTCCTCCCATATTCAAAAATCATCCTCTGATCCAGATAATAAAATTCTGAATCTGTAATTGTGTGCTCTGCCTCCACATGGGTATGTGTTAGATAAAATTAAGTTAATGAGGCTTGGCTGGCATCTATTTTTTTGGTCAGGCATATAAGTTAACTGTCAAAATGGAGCATTTTCATTTTGACAGGAAATTATTTTTCTTATAGTGAAACATAATTTACAATATACATACATGCTGAATCAGGCATTGTAATGCAGATGACCCAGTGGCCCTGAATGCTTTCTGAAGTTTGGAGTTGAATACTGGTTCATAAAAGTTCTTATTTTAAAAAGAGAGGGGAGAAGAGAGAACTGGGGAGGAATTCCCACAGCTCAAAATATTTCTAAAGCTGCCTAACAAAGCAGCTTTAACTCTCCATAAAGCGTTCTCTAAGCAACTTGGTGGGTCTGGCATAAGTATCAACTCTGAACAAGATTTTCATTTCTAATCTCTTTTCCTGTCTCAATACTGAGCTACGTTCAGAGTTTTCAGACCATGCCTGCCCCAGTGTGACACAGGGAAGCTGCCAAAGCCCATGGCCTACGCTCCGGGCTCTGCATTGGTTGCCAGAGAAAGGTGTACTTCTGACCTGGGTGGAATTGCATTTCAACCAGCCCTGTCAGTGTTCCATGGTAGGAGTAAAATGCTTACCTCATTTCTACAAGTGATACTCCGCTGAAGTATTCCAAGTCTCTTTGTAGGCCCTATTCTTGCATCACAAGCTTTTGTCATAGGATTGAAAATATGTGGAGGTGAACACAGAAACTGCAAACGGAAAGTATATTTTTGGAACGTGAGGTACCTGCTTTTATCATGGAGATTTGATCTCTTTTTTTCTGTCATCAGTGTATTCCTGCAGTCATTTTTATAAAATAAAAAATATAAGCCTGTCTGACAGGCAGCAATACTGCTTGCAAGTGAAAATATTTACTCGTGGGCACCAGATTTTTAGACTTAAACATCTTGTGGTGTCAGCTTGGGACACAGTTTCACCAATTCTCTCCCGTTCCTGTGGGTGTATTCTTGCGGAACACATGTACATCTCTATGTTTAGACTGACATTTCTAAAATGTGTCCCTTTTACTGTTGCATGTTTATTATGTAATAAGGTCATATGTGCAGAGTATGGGTATCTTGTGTGTAAACTTATGCCTGTTTGGTTTAGTAAGTCAGGTGATCTGAAGGACAAAACTGAATTCTCCACTGCAAGAGATTTATCTTGGGCCATTTTAAAAAAGATTGAAGGAACTGTGCCCTGCTTCTGTGATACAGTCACATTAGGTGAGTTTTTACAGGGAAGCTCTTCAAGTAATGAAAATCAGTGTGCATCCAAAAATAAGAAGCTTTTGATTGTTTAAAAGACACATTTTTGGTAATGTTGAGTCGTGTTTTCATTAAGGCGGTTGTGACTGTCTGAATTGTACTGGTGGTTTTTTCTTCCACTTCTTTCTGATGAATTCCAGCTGATGATTCTAGCTGAACCTTCACTGACTTACCTCTCTAGATCATTTCACAACCTAATTTACTTCATAAGTTTCTCTTTTAAAGGAAAAAGAGGTACCCATGTAAACAAGATTGTGGCTCTTGCTTCAGCTGTTACTGCCTGGAAGCTTTTTACAAAACATACATGATTAAACATGACTTATGTTAATAAGTCATTAACATAACTCATAACATTAACATTTACTTTCTTAGAAGTGCAAGGCAAGAAGCAATAGGGGCCTTTTTCCCCGTCAGGATTTACTATCCATCTTTTCTGTATACCTCTGAAGTCATGTGGAAGTATCAACTCTTGAAAAGAGTTGAAAAAAAGTATAAGTATTGGAAATTAATTATAAAAACTGTCAGCTTTTCTGTGTGTCTTTTTTCAAAGTATTAGATACAGATCGCTGCAAATCCTGGTTAATCTGCTGAGTGAGATCAAAAGGAAAAATAAACTTCAGTTCAATTTAGTGTTGCCTGAGATTTATGGATCCTGTGCTGCTCATTTGGCTCATGTCTGGTTTTTAACCTGTAATTCTAGAATTTGGCAGGCTGGTTTCTCCACAAAGGTCTGCTTGCTGTCTGATGGAGCATAATTTGGGCAGCAGTAAAGTAGGTGGGAAAGTACAAGTGCAGTTTCCCTCTTTTAGTTTCTTCTCTATACAAAATGATAAAAAAGAAACTTCCAGGAATACAAGCGTTAAATGGAAACAGGTATTAAAGTCCACCTCAGACTGGGTGAACCCTGCAGTGTAGTGTGTCCCCGCTTCGCAGTGGTACGGGGTGTAGGTTTTTCCTCCCGTGGAAAGGCTACGGGCTCAGTTACATGTGGGTGTGTTTTGACTTTGACTTTGTCTCTTTTTACAGGAGACCTTCTTGCAGCAAGGGTCTGTGTTTTCGGAGCACAATGTGCTTTGTGCACAGCTGCTCTGTATGAGAGAATTGACAGTTCTATAGCCCAATTGTTACATTACTGTTTCCTGGAAAAGACAGATTGGGTTCACCAGCTTAATCCTCAAACATGTGGTCTATATTCAAATATGAAATGAGGCGTAACTGTGAACAAGCTTTATGTTTGGTTGGATTTATTTTGGTATATGCCAAATATATATTCCATGCAAGTGCATCCCCTGGGTTCTCTTCATGAGTTGCTACTGTGACCCTTTCTATCAGACCAGTATCTCAATTCCTTTTGTTAGCAATGTGTTGTATACTGGGCTAAACCTTAAGCTTCAAGCAGATTCCATTGAGAGGCAACGGTTATGAAAAGACAAGTAAAAACTGTTTGAAGGGTTTTCCGTACTCATCTGTTGGTTTTGCTTTCTGTGAATCATAAACTTTAAAGAAAAAAAAAAACGTACATGGTAATAGCAAGGAAATAATTTTGGATTAATGATTGAATTGATTTTCTCCATGTTCTGTGTATGATATGAAATCTGTAAGAGATTTTTATGATATATTCTAATAGCCTTTACAGCTCAGCAAAGAGTGAGAAAATGTATTAAAATTAATTTATAGGTATCTGGTTGATGTAGGGGATTTTGCAATGGATTTAGGAAGCTCATCAATAAAACTGTGTAGATTAAATTAAAACCAAATCCACGTGTTTCAGTCTGTAAATGCAGTTATTTATAAAATAAACTGGGATATCATGTTATTTTTGTTTTTCTGTAAGGTGACCATGTGAATTAGAGTAACTGAGGAGTTGCAAGATGTGTTGGAGCATGGTAGAAGGTATTAGCCTTAGACACACCATCACCTCTCTTGAGCTGGGCAGATGAGCAGACTGTGGGTCCTGTGAGCTGCTTCTGTTATGGGACAAGCTGATGAAAGCAGCAGGTATTTTATGTCATAGTCTAGTTTCTTGACCCATGCAAAATCTTGATGATTTTTTTTCCCCTGTAGAAAGCATCAAGGAAGCAAATGTAAGCAATTACTTTGCTTACTGCTCCCAACCTTGTAGGTTTTTGTACAGGTTCTTGCAGTTCTATCTGCAGCTTTTGGGTCCTGCCCAAGGGTTTTCCATAGGGTGTTTTTATTTCCATCACCTTCCCCCCTCCTCCATTTCTCTCCTTCTGCTTGAATTGCTTGTTACCTGTTCCATACTGAAAGTTGGACATGGTCTGGTTTTGCTGCATGCAGGTCACATACTGTAGTTGTCCTCTTGAGGGAGAGGTCAGCTGTCTGCACCCCAGGAGTCCATTTTTAGTGTGGCACATCTGCACAGGAGGCTGACAGCCTATCTAGCAGCAGAGCTGAATTTTAATCTTCCTTTATCTTTGAATCTTTCTTTCATAATTCTACTTGTGTTTATTTTTCTTTTTTTCCCAGGGGACACTGTTTTACCTTTTCAAACACAAAAAGAAAAACTCATGTTCTGTTTCCTAGCGATGTTCTTTGATCAGAAGATTGTGTTAACAAATTTTTTTTTTTTTTTTTAATTTTGAGACCAAGAGAGAAATGCCCAAGGGTGACATAAATCATCTATGAGTTCCAAAAGCCTTTCTTTTAAGTAAAGAATATTCTCCTTGCAGGATTGAAACTTGTGATCTGTCGTCAATCTTGGGTTACTTCTTTTGAGATTTTAGCAGCACGTCCTATCTTTTGCTGAGTTTAGGGGAAGCTATTTACCCCTCTTAACTGAGGGCTAAATATGTAGCCAAGCTTTTAATTTTTAGATAAACATTAAAAAACCTCATGGCTTTGCTCACTGATATCAGCTACTAACAAAATAACGTCAAGTGTTTGCAAATATCCAGAAGCACAGCGCCTTAAGGAGATTGCTTGATTTTACTGACAGAATGCACAAGCACTTTATTAAAAAGCATTTTTGAAGGACAAACCAAGTCATATTTGGTCTGAGGCGTTGGCTTCCCCATAGCAGCCCGTGTGTGCGGTGTGTTGTGCTCGCAGCTGGAAGGGCACTGGTAACAGCCAGCGTTTTGGCTGTCGCCGAGCAGCGCTCGCTCGGCATGGAGGCTGCCTCTGCGCCTCCCCCAGCTCGGCTGGGGTGCGCAGGGGGTTGGGAGGGGGCCAAAGGGCTGTTCCTGCGGTATCATATCATGCTTAGTGGTAAAAGCTAAGAGAAAGGAAGGGGGGCGACAGATGGTATTAAGGCGTTTGTCTTCCAAAGCAGCCGCTGTGTGTACTGAGGTCCCACGTCCCAGGAAGCGGCTGGACATTGCCTGCTGGTGGGAAATAGAGAATAAACCTAGTGTTTTCATCTTTATCTGGACCCATGAGTTTTTCATCTTATCTTCTCCCCTGCCCTGCTGAGGAGGGGGAGTGAGAAAGCGGCTTGGTGGGCACTTGGCAGCCAGCTGAGACTAGCCACCACACAGCATCCGACTGCCATGGGGCTGTAGGGCACAGGGCAATTTATCTTGTGAAAAGCAACAACAGTGGCAAAGGAATATGCTGTAAAAAGCTCATATTTTGCTCCAGTGAAAATGAATTATAGTACAGGCCCACATATAGCACATCTCTCTGTTTCTGCAATCACTTGAAAGCTGCAGGGTTCATTTGCAGTCCAAGGCTTGTGTAGGAGCGGCGCAGCGTTGGTTGGATTGGCTGTAACTGGGTTTGAAACTGCGCGCTCAGGAAGAGCCTCAAACGTAGAGCATAAAAGTTCATTTTCTGTTGCATTAGAAACATTTGCTGTTGCCTTAGAAAAAGCTTTCACATTCTTGTCAAGAGAATGGTTTGGTTCAATTAAATGGAAATAGAACATAAAGGCCATTCCTGACAAGATTATGGTTCTTAATATGGAATGGATTTTGGATTTTCAATTCTGTTGCTGTTTTAAATATTGACATTTAAATTCGTTGGATTTCTGGAGCAGCTGCCATACTAAGGATGTCTTCTGATTGCAGCTGGCTAAGGAGAAATTACGGTGAACTGGAGAATACCTGTTACTTACCTTGCTCTGCTTCATAAGTTAAGGAAAGAAATTATGCCTAGAACAATTTCAGATGACAAGACTATTGTGAGAACAGGTGATAAGACTGAAAAAATCAGTGAAACAAGAAGATGCTGTCAAACTGTGCAGAGTTTGATTTAAGCAGAAAGAACATTCACCCAGACCTTTTTTCATAAAGGGAAGGAATGAAATGCATGAAGTATGCTTAAAAAGCAAACCTGTGTATCAGTGTTCATCACTGAAAAAACTTCATTTGAGATTTTAAAAATTGCCATCCGGTGAAAGTAACATCTGTTAAAACAGAGCAGTCTAAGAGGAACATGTTTCTATGTGCCCATTCTTCTTCTGACTTATAGTATTTAGGTTAGTACAATAAACATTGAGATTTATTTTTGGTAAATGACTACTGAAACTAGAGTGATTTGCAATTTCTACAAAGAGTGCATTAGGAAACGCATGGGTTTTAGGAAGAAAGCATGGTGTTTTTTAACTTGAAGAAGTAGATGTGAATCACTGATGGCTATCCTTGTACGCTTTTGTGTAGTTCAAAGATAAACTAACCCCTCAAGGTTCCTGTCTTTAGTTGAAATAAAAATTTCTTACCTAATTCCATAGCATTATAGTTTTTTATTAGTCTACTTCTGCCAAAAATCCCTAGATGATAAATATGTTATTTTCTCTGAGCTACAATGACCATTTTGTTATCCAAAGATAAAATTAGCTTTCTAAGATTCAGCAACAGAAGGGATGATGTTTGAATCATTTGTCATGGCATTAATCTTAAAAGCTTTCTTTTATTTCTTTATTTAGATTTGTGTGAAGAGGTGACAGGTCTCATGTTGCAGCAGAAATGAGATAATCCAGGTCTGATAGTTGTTGTACAGCATACACATTGTGTTATTTTGAACTGTTTGACTGTTAGACTGAAAAATATTTAAACAGCATGCAAGGAGCAGAACAGCTGTGACAGCATAGGAAGTTTCAAGTTTTGGTTTTTTTCTTTTCTTGAAGACCTCGTTATTTTCCTATCCTTTTCCTTCAAAGGGAAGGCATGTTTATTTTGTGTTCCCTAAATTAAAACCAGAAGACACACCCTTCCTTCATTTAATGAACATTTCAAGCGTAAGAAGGAATACTTGAATTTGAGAGGCCAACTGCTGTCTGCTGCCATCCCATCAGTAATTCCACTGTGGGCTTGGTGTGGGAGCAGGCACATCCGAGAGGATGACAGGGTGTGGTGGCCAGCGGGGCCCAGTGGAAGTAGCAGGGCACATACTAAGGGGAAGGATGTGCAGAAATGTGTCTGGACTGGTAGCTTAGAAGTTGGAAACTTAATAGCTTGGAAGTTGAGAATAAGCCTAGCACATCACAGAAGCATCAGAAGTATGAGAAGGCTGAGTAAAACTTGTCCAGTCATCTTCTGGTGATGATAAAAGTGTCTGCTGTTTGTGAATAGGCTTCCTAGAGAGGTGGTTGATGCCTCAAGCCTGTGAGTGCCGAAGAGTCATTTGGATAATGCTTTACCTTGGTCAGCCCTGAATTGGTCAGGCGGTTGGACTTGATGGTCGCTGTCGGTCCCTTCCAACTGAACTACTCCATTCTGTGTGTAATGGGAGGTTTTTAATTGCAGCTGTGCTTCAGAATATTTATACTTTCTTAACAACTTCCAGGTACGCTCCTGATGTACAAATGACCTGCTGTTTGGACAGGGCATTTTAGAAGGCCTGGTAAATCAGCAGAGATGCCTTCTGTTCTGGGTAGGTTGATGCATTTGATGATGATGAGTTTTATCCCAGGTCAGAGTAGTGATGAATCAATTTTGCTGACTCATCGATCTGATCAGAAACCCTGCGTCCAGGCTTGGCATGGCCCTGCACCTGAGCAAAGGTAGCACCTCTCTCTGAGAGAGCCTGTATCTGCCTGCAGAGGATCTTGCACATCTCTCAGAAGTGTATTATGGGTCAGAAGGTATAAACATTACATCCAGTTGTGCACTGGATGCAGTGATGGTGCTGAGGTCAGCAAAGGTAGTCTGTATTTTCACTGATGTAAGTGGAAACAGAAACATCTTCCATTTAACTTAAAACACTGTACAGCTGCCTTGTGTAGTTTTTCAACTTTACATTTTGCAGATCCTGTATGTAAACCTGGTTTATGTCTTTTCGAAGTGGCAGTTGGTATAAACATAGTATCATTGTATAGAATGAAGCATGTGAGAAGTTCCCCTTGGAAATGAAGGGGAGAGGTTATTATAAACAACCTAATTCAAATTGAAGTGCTTGAAGTGTCACACTTGCTTCAATGCTAAAAACTTGGCACACCTGGTGCAGGGACGCAGCTGAAGCATGTGTATGGACTAAAGTACGTGTACTTCCCTCCTTTCCTCTGGCCCTTCTTGTAAAGGGAGGTGTTCCTCAGCCTGGAGGATATTATCTTTCCTCGTCCTCCGTGGCAGTTGTACAGTACAAATAGCAGCAGTGACATACAGCACCATATTCTCTACTTCCTAGAATTACGTTTGCTCACATTTCAGTGAAGTAGGAAAAGCAATTGAAATTGCAGCTGAACAGGATGTCTTTTCATGTTCCGTGAGCTTTCAAGAGCTGATGTCTTCGTTTTCATTAGCAAGCTGAAAGACTTGCCAGGCAGTATTTTTTGTGTATTTATGATGACACTGAGTTTGAAGCCTTGAGTCTGGAGATCTGCTGTTGGAGCTCCATCTTCTTCGGTTGGTACCTCAGCGGCCAGTCATTGCACTAACACAGGCTGTATTTCATAGGCCCAGCGCTGCTGTCATTTTTCACAGGGTGTTGGTTGAAGTATGCCAGAATAACAAGTCCTGAAGGTATTATACCTCATTAGTTTTATGGTCTTTTGGCAGTATTTGAAGTTTTTTTTGAAGGGGAAGAACATGTTTGTTATGGTGAAGCTGGGTGCATGGCTCAAATGCTTCAGCTGGCTTTGGAAGATCACAGCTTGCAGTTCTTTCGCTGAATTCAAGTTAGAAAAGAAGACTTGTAACTAGTAGAGATGATGTGAGTAACCATCACGACATAAATGTAGCTTTTAGAGGTGAACTGGCATATTTTTCAAGATCCATTTTATCTCTAAAAAGCTGCCTTTTTCTCCTTCCAATCTCCGAAGAATTTCACTGGGACAGAGTAACACATGTGCATGTGTGAAAAATTGCTGTTCATAACTGCCTCAACATAGTTAAATATTTAAACTTATGCCGCTTCCCTATGTATATATAACAAAATGGTTTCCTGAATCAGGATTTAACAGATTATTTCTGAGGTTATGTTGATTTTGGAACTTAGACTCCGTTACTGCCCCATGTGGGTCCTTCTGGTTCTATCACTTACTTTTACCTAGGATTTCCCTGTGAAGTGGTGCCGTTTTGAAAAGGGCAGAGATCCCCACTTCCAAAAAGAGGTTATACTGCTTATGTTGGATGTTATTAAACCAAACACAGGAGTCTAATTCCCAGAGTGTTAGATCTGCTGCGTTTCTGATGCAGTGCAGGCAAGGATGTCTTTCTGGATTCAGAACAGCCCAGATTGCCGGTGCTGGCCAAGAGGAATTCTGGGTGTGTTCAGGGATGCTGTAGGGCAGAGGTGCCTTAATTCTAGAAATGTGCACAGAGACTCAGAGCAGCAGGTTTGGAAGTCAGATATGGTGTTACCTAGAAGCTTAATTTCTCACAGATTTCAGTGGATGACTAGAGTTGAAATAGTAGTTAGAAGTCACAATGTCAATACAACAAATGGGAAGAATAGGAAATATTTTATAATAAATAGAGATAAGTTTTTTTAATATATTAATTGTGCTTAATACAAAGCTATATTAGATACAGCCTTATGGGGAGATCTGATTAATGCTCATTAATCTTTCTCATTTTTTGTTACGCTGGCATTGTACTTGAGCTTCAAAGTTATAGTCTTTTGTCACCACCAGTCGTGGGTTGCAGTGAAACTCATTTGCTGTTTGTGACACTGATTCCTATAGGAATGTTCAAACTGGTGCCTTCCCTTACTATGGAAAAGGTTGGACCAATCTTCATGATTTGCATCAGTGCTTATTAGAAAAAATCAGAGAGAAAGCTTTGCTGAAAGTTCCTCTTGGATTGCTGCATTTCATCTTTATTTTCTACAAGTAGCATGTGCAAAGTTATTGATATCAACTTGTTGGTGTTCTGGGAAAATTATCAAAGATTTTACCTGACTTTTACTAAGTAATAACAGGAAAATTTGAATTATTAAATATTTTAAAACACTATATTTTAAAGATACAAATTATGAAAAAAAGTAGTGTAAAACACAAAAGCAACAATGTAATTCAGAGATTTGAAACCTTATTTAAATCTTAATCATTTTTAGCAGGATGTGTCTGACCAAGAGAAGGTGGTTACGTTGAGTGATCCATGAAACTTTCAAATATATAAATCACAAGAGCTGCTAAGCAGATCCTTCCCAGCTGGTGCTGTTACCATATTTGGTTTTTCATATAGCCAAAAATGCTGTTCTGTTTTCAAATTTAAAGTTACGTTAATTACAATTCTAGCATCTGTTTCTTCCACTGATTTCTCAGCTTTATGACAGCTGAAAAATGAACATTTTCTTTTCTGATTCAGTTGACTTTGTTTAGATAGTTAATACTGTTTCTTTTGAAACTTATATCAAGACTCTTGCTGCCATGTTTGTACGATGCCATTACTATTTGCTAATGATATATGCTGAGTGCCAGCTAGTACATGTTTACTATCCTTTTAGGTGTAAATATTTCTGCAGAACAGGATAAAAAAAAAAGGTATTTTAAAAGGATGCAAAAAATCTTTTTTCATATATGTAGCAGAACTGAATTTCTCTTAATTCTTTGAACATTTTAGTAACACTGTTTATTATCAGATTCACGTAGCATGCTGAAGCGGTTTTTTAGAGATGATTTCTTATTACAGGAATTCATTTAATCAATTTGAGGATAATTGTAATAGTCTGATTATAGGAATGTATGGGTATGTGAGGCTTAGGCAGATACTCACCCACTTAAAGGTGCTTAGCTGACCTAGTGAATTTAGAACCCTCGTTCTGTAGGAGCTCCGCTGTATTCATTAGTGACAGCAAGAGAGATCTTGGATGAGTTGAGTTGCTCTGTGGCAGAAACTCTCTGGGGAGGAGAGCACCCATATTGCCTGGGCTGCTTGCTTACACTTCTCTGAGAGGATGAACCTGGGCCCTAATCCTTGCTCTTTGTTGTTGATTTGTATTGTTCTAATTGGAGCATAGGTGCCCTGAAGCTAATTCATACTTATGCTATTTATTAACTACTCCTTATCATGGAAGTCTTGAGATGTGGAATATATTTTAACATGCTGAATAGACTGACTGGCTGACTGGCTGAATAGTATCTAATTCAAACCAGTGACAGGGAATGCCAGGTTCAGACAGAATTTAACGTAGGAGTAAGTGTCAGGAGTGATACATACTTAGATCCAATTTCAGAGATATGATACAATCTTCAACTACCTGTGCTATGAGAGTTTTGGTTTTATTTGTGTCTGTGTAGGCAGACACAAAAAAAAGAAACGTTTCCCAGATTGTTGGCTGGGAGACAGTGAAAGAACCTACAAAGGCAAATCCCACGTATAAACCCATCAAGAAGTGACTAGGGCGGCTGAAACAAGAGAATGTAGAGGGGAGGGAAAAGCTTTGTAGTGCTCTTAGCTCTGTTTTTTCTCAGGCTTTTACAAATTGATGGGCACTTAATTTTTATTTCTGTCTATTCTCAGAATTGGTTGGGGTCTTTCCAGTTTTGTCTTCTGCACTGTGGAAAACCAAAATGCTGTAGCAGATCACTGGCTCCTTGACAGGTATTAGGATCCTTTCATTATCAACAGTGTATGTGTGGGTGAAGACTTTAGCTGAGGTACGGGTTGGGGGGTTTTCCCTCAGTGTATATCATTATGAGGAAGTGTATGGTGGGGTAGAAGATTTGAAACAGTATGCAGAAGGTTAGTATTAGGTTATTTATAGAAAACAAAATTCTGAGAAGAGTTTTCCCCTGTGAAATATGTTGTGTTACTGTTTTTTGCACTAGCAGTGAAATTTATTTTTCTAAAATAATCAACTGTTTTTTATTTTCTGTCTTTGCTTTGTTCTTCCATTCATGATTTTGAAGTGAAACGGAACACAAATGAAACACTCTCAGGGCACTGGAATGCATTTGGTATTTTGATACCCCCCAAAGAGTTGTGATATGATGGAAGACATGAGGGAGAGATTTAGTGTGAAGTTTGCTTTGAGTTCCTAAAGAAAACATTCTACTATTGCAGTTGTTAATCAGATAATCAGAATCTGTAGTCTAGTATCTGATCTAATTTTTCTATTTTCACCTACTCTAAATGTTAAAAGCCTATAGGGGGAAAAAAACAGAAAAAAAAAAAGCCATTTGTAAGAAAATAAATACAGCAAGTTTATTGCTGATCCTGCGGGGCTTTTGCATGTGCATTAGCGCACAGCTGAACTTTCAAATTCAAAGTGATCTCCTTGCCTACAGTTCGGTACTTGTTTAGAAGATGCGTGTACTTCATTTAACTGAGGGTCATATCTCCCCCCACTCCCAAGTTGCATACCAATTTCATAACATTTGAAACATCGACAGTCATTTGAAAATGAGAATCAGTGAGCAGGAGTAGGTAGGATATGGTGTGCTTTTGGATAAACCCAAACACTCAAACGTATTTCGTGTTTCTTTCTCAAAATACCTACATTTTAAATTTCGCTGAAGTTGAGATTTGGTGAGAGTTTTATTCACAGGTCAATTGAGCATTAATTTTACAAGGTGGCATGTGGAAAAGTTTCATGTGTTGCTTTTTATGTGAATTTGTTTTCCTCTTTACTGGCAAGTTTTAGAGAAGCAAATGACTGGCTGCTTTGTTAATTGTGGACCATCATCCACTTTAAAAGGCAGGATAGTCTTATTTCTTTGTGCTGCACACCATGTAGAGAGATGAATTGGAGGAGGGATCATCAGGAAGATGGGTAGGAAAGGTAAAAATTAATAAAATAGCTCCCCAGAGCTGACACGCCTTACTGCTGAAGCGGGAGATGTTCCTCGGAGGTAACAGGGTGAATCCAGACCTTTGCAAGGCTGGCATGATTATCCTCACGCTGTATATGTTGTGATCTGTCAAATACTGTTCATTGAGTTACAAACATAGCTGATGGTTTTACAGACAGAGAATGGATAATACTTTCAAATAATCTTCTGAACTCTACAGATACAGAACTCGGAGAACAGCATTGTACTGTGATTGCAAAATGGACACTTGTGCGGTCTGCTGTTTTTCATAGATATTCGAGATGAAAATAACTGTGTAAATATATATTCTGTTGTAAAACTTGTTGTAATTTCAGTTATGTTATGTTCATTTGGGTACTGTCTCAAAATCTACAAGACCTATTCAGCCTTCATCTTGTGAAAATACTAAAGGACGTGTTCAAAAGTCAAGTGGGCAGATCATTTTTAATACTTCTTACACGAACACTGGTCAGTGTTGCTTCTTAGCAGATTTCTTGTCTGTTCTAACCACAATTTAGTATTTACTAATATGCCTTTAAGCATAGTGTTTTCTTTCTTTTCTGGTAAAAGCTCAGCATAAACAGCAAGCCAAGTAGGCAACCTCTTGGTACAGAATGCTTCATTATACTGGATGGAGTAATTCTTCCACTGTACATACTTGACTCTTTAAACGCTGGAAACTCTCCAAGAATTAGAGAGACTTGTTAAGGCATGGATGGTACAAAGCCCACTTTTAGCAGCTTACAGACAAGAAAAAAAGATGTAAGACATGCTAAAATCATACAGGCTGTTCCCTATGCATGCATCTATTCTTTTGGTTTCAGCAGTAGGTTAATTCATCGTCATTAGTAGATAAAAGCTCTGAAAAAGGCAGAAGAATGACGCTTGCTGTTGGGTTTTACTAGGAGCGTTCAGCTACCAAAAAAAAAAAGCAGCATAGTCAGCTCTCAATTATCCAGCACAATGAGGCTGGCATGGGCTAGCTCACATAGCGCAGAACTACAGCTGATCAGTACGTATGTATTAGACGATAAAGCCATGGTTAAATGGTTAATATATTTACCTTTGGAAACTTTTTAAACAGATTTCCTTTCAGTAGCAGAAAAAAAAAAAAAAAGGTAGGCAGAGTGTAGCCTGAACACAAGTCTACTCTGCCTTTCATTCTTTGTCATGCTGTGTCATACCCAGAGATGTCAGGAGGAGGTGATGCCTCACATCCAACAGTGTAGAGACTGGACATTAAAGTGTTATACAACATAGGGAATACCATTTGTGTAGGAGTTTATGTTTTGGTATAATGGTCAAATAGCTACAGAAAGGACTGTCATGTTTTTCTTAAAGTGAGTGGCCTGGTGAAAAGCACTAAGAATGTAATAAACCATGAGGGTCAAGGGAGTTTGCTAGAGCAGGCCAAACACATTCAACTTCTTTCTCCCAGCACTACTGCTCTCCCAGATTTCCTCCCATTACTGTCCTCTGCTTACATCATGAGAACTGGAAGTGTTGGGATGTAGGGGAGTGGGGATCAGGGATTTGTATGAGAGATTCACACAGTATGTCCCTCGAGATTTACGTGTGCTTTAGAAAGTATTACAATATACCAGAAATGTTTTAATAAACATATTTTTTCTTTTCAATCTGCATAAAAAAGGTAAAAAGCAGACATCAGCTTTTCACATAATAACATTTATGTCTTGGTTAACCTTCTAGGCTTTCAGGAAAACAGCCTGTATATGGACGTGAACGCTTTCAAGAGTTACTATTTAGCCTACACAAGTAGGATTCTAATAACTCTGCAGAATCTTTTTTCTTTTTTTTTAATATTTATGTATATTCCTGGCACTCCATAAACAATGTAATGCTTTGTTGCATAGGTATTCTATTCTGTACTATTGACTGGCTGCCCCTTTGAATAGGCTTAAGACTTTGAACATATATTTCAAAAAATTAACTGTCAATCATACAGACGGTGTGTAGATAAAAGTATCAAGCATAAATCAGAGAATCATGGAACGGTTGCGGTTGGAAGGGACCTTAAAGTCCATCCAGTTCCAACCCCCCTGCCATGGGCAGGGACACCCTCCACCAGACCAGGCTGCTCCAAGCCTCATCCAGCCTGGCCTTGGACACTGCCAGGGATGGGGCAGCTACAGCTTCTCTGGGCAACCTGTCCCAGTGCTCCCCAGCCTCTCTGTGAAGAATTTCTTCCTGATACCCAATCTAAACCTCCCCACTTTCAATTTAAACCTGTTACCCCTTGTCCTGTCACTACAGGCCCTTGTAAAAAGCCCCCCCCCCAGCTTCCTTGTAGCCCCCTTCAGGTACTGGAAGGTGCTATAAGGTCTCCCTGGAGCTTCCCTTCTCCAGGCTGAACACCCCCAACTCTCTCAGCCTCTCCCCATGGCAGAGGAGCTCCAGCCCTTGGAGCATCTCCGTGGCCTTCTCTGGACTTGCTCCAACCAGTCAATGTCCTTATGTTGTGGGCTCCAGAGCTGGATGCAGAAGTCCAGGTGGGGTCTCATGAGAGCAGAGTAGAGGGGGAGAATCACCTTCCTCAACCTGCTGGCCACGCTACAGCTTGTACATAGATTTGGTCATTGGACTGTATTGGTGTGGAAGATTGCCCAGAGAGCGAGAGATCACTTCACTTTTGTAACCCTTTTTTTAATAGTATGTTAATTTGAACCTCAGTTAAGTTTTGAAATGTTGGAAGGGATTGTGGTCAGAGGTGTAAGAGAACATCTCTGCAGTGATGGATGTACTCTGCAGCTATATACTGAAAAGGGAACTAGCTGTATGATCTAGTTAGTCGTTACAGAAAATAAACCATGTCAGTCCCTTCAAACAGTGGTAGGCAACACTCGATAGGAAACCAGACACAGTAGCTGAGAAAGCATCATCGTACAGCTGCTCTCCTTGGTTCCATTCTTGCAAAGAGTCTGTCTTCCCAGCAGAATGTGAAACATTTCAGCCTTCATCGAAGTTTCAGATGCTGAGGAAATTATGAAGACTGGTAGGTCATAATTTTTCCGGCAGCAGGACTGGAATACCTTCTCGAAGGTGCTGAATGCTGTCTTCTTTCACGGGCATTAGCAATTCTCAGGACTCCTGAATTCTTTTTGATTAGTTTTGTTGCTAAGTGTAGTCTGGGAGCGGGAAGGTTAAGTAATGCTGATTTTTAGTCAGTGGTATTTTGCTGGCTGGAGTTAAACTGCGACAAGCCTGTACCAGAATTCCTGTGTATATATCAGCTTTTCAGTATGGAGAGTCATGGCATGCTTTCTTTCTGAAATGTGCTTTTTGCTGTGCCAGATCCCAGCTTCTTTAGAGCAGGGATTTTCAGCTAACGTCGAGGCATGCAATGATTAGGTGATACAGGCAATTATTTATATAGGCATAGGAAAGGGTAAAAAAATTCAGCACCATATAAACTAACTGAATGTAATCCATACCAGATTGGGTGTTTTGGGTGTTTAGTTTCCTTAAAGTTTGTTGTAATACAGGTTTTTGGTTTTTTTGTTTTTAATCTCACTTGCCTAATACTTTTTTGAAGTAGGATAAGGAGTCTTCTCTTCCTCTTCTGGCACACTAATACAAGCACTGATTCTGGATGTATACCTTGTAATCTTTAGTAATGAGGTCCTGGTACATTCACTAGTATTTTAACACAATTTTTTCTAAGTCAGGAGTGATGTCCTTTAGCCTGTGGTCTGCCTACAGCTCACAAAATCATTGTGACCCTCTGCTATGTGGTATTTTGCTTGTTTGTTTTCCTTTTCACCTTCTAATGTGTTAATGTCAGACCCTGGGTATTGCAAGGCTTTATTTATGATAACATGGGAGATTGTTTCTAATCCTTGGTCTCTGTGAACAGCATTTTCATAAATGCTATAGCATAGGTAGAATTAAATGTGTAGTGTATTTTGGGGAATTAGCGTATTGCATTGGAAAGCAGTCTGGGCCCTTGATGCTCTTGTGAACTGCCTGGTTTTCTCTGTGTATTCTGTGTGACGGAACGTGATAAGGTTGTTGCACCATCTGCATGTATTCTTTTGGCACATCGCTGTTAGATTTTGATTTGCTGCTTCAGGAAATAGAACTTGCCTTGAAGAGTTACTATAAACACATAAATGCCTTCCTCAGTATTGGGACTTAAATGCCGTATTGAATGCTGCCATGATATGAAGTGAGCATCAGTGGGGGCCAGAATTCCATGTGCTCTTGACAGCTTTGAAACACAAGTGAAGGTCACTTTATCAGCTCTCTATATTCCTTAGATTTATTTTCAGAGAGTCTCTGTAGTAGTTGAATGCAATTCGATAGCTAAACAGTTAGCAGGAACAAACCAGAGTAATTCAGTTTCAAATACTTGCCATTTGATCCTTGGAATAAAACCAGATGACAATAAAATTCTAAATAATTTCACAAACGCGGTGCTGAAATATCAGCCTTTCTCCCTCACCTGGAAACTGGTGAAGATCGATTCCAGTTTGTTTACGACAACACCGTGTTCTTCAGGAATTCTAAATCTGAAGAAATTTATACCTTCGTCTATAAGCTCTGTAGTTAGTTTTTAACAAGTTGGTTTTATTCAACTAGATGATGTTTGGCTAATCTTTACAGCGTACAGTGTATTGTAAATAACGACAATTTATTAATCCTTAATCTTCCAATACAGCGGGGTGTGTAAGACTCACAGGTCAGTCTGCTTTCCAAGATACTGTAGCAGTAGGACAAGGGGCAGTGGCTTTAAACTGAAAGCAGGGAGATTTAGATTGGACATCAAGAAGTAAATCCTTCCCAGAGTGGTCAGTGAGGCCCTGGGACAGGTTGCCCAGAGAAGCTGTGGCTGCCCCATCCCTGGCAGTGTCCAAGGCCAGGCTGGATGAGGCTTGGAGCAAGCTGGTCTGGTGGAGGGTGTCCCTGCCCACGGCAGGGGGCATGGAACTGGATGGACTTTAAGGTCCCTTCCAACCCAAACCGTTCTTTGATTCTGTGAATTAACTCCTTGAGGAGGACTGAAACCCCATTGAGGTTCCAAGGTGATCTAGGACATTTGTTGGGCAGAGCTGGAGAACCTTTCCAAGAACACTAAGCATAGCAGTTAGAGTTGCCTCGTAATTGAGATTCTGCTTTTGATTGACTGTCAGATTAAAGGTAGCATGGCCTTTTTGCTTCTCTTGTTCCTGTCCACACAGTCTAAAAGATTTATGGGTAAAATCCTCAGTGGCAATCTCAAAGTGAGAAGTTGCGGTCTGTATCGCAGTTAGCCAATTCAACAATTTTTTTAACACCTTGGCAAGTGTGTATGGCAAGAGTAGGCAGAAAAGAAACCCAGAGGAGACTTTCCCATCTGACTAAACCAAGCTGAAATCCAGAATTTCCAACTGCAGAAGGTAGAGGTTATTTGTTTTCCTCTTGAAGATGAAATTTCAAAAGCTCTTGAAGGTAGCTTTCAAAAGTTTGGCAGATGCCGCAGTGTTTCACTACAGTTGTTGGGAATCCAGTGTTTTTCCTGAGCAGTTCTCCTCCCATCACTGTAAGTATACAGACACAGAGTGCAGTTTTATATTACAGCTGGACTGATTAACTGTGGGCAACGACCAAAAAGGGAGGTCTTGTTTTCTTCCCCCTCCAGCATGTCAGCAGTATTGCTAGGCTGACCTCACAGTGAACTGATTCAGAGAACTAAGGCTATAGAAAACTAGCAGTAAAACCAAAGAAAATAATAGCTTTCACAGTGAGGTCGTGCCTGCTCTCGCTGACCATGGGGTCAGGTGAGTGCCAGTGCTGCTCTCTGGGATGCATAGCCAGAGGCAGGATGAGTGGGAGAGCTCTTAGCTAATATAGATGCATTGTAAATTTAGATTTTGAGCACACAGTTCACTCTATCAGGTTAAAGATTATTTATGGATTATCGATACTGCTGCTGAAAAGAATGGTCTTGCTGTACTCTCTGTGTTTGGTGCCCTGTTTTCCTACATCCTTCTTTGTGGTAACACTAGTGTGTTTGTGGTTAGTTGGACCAGGGAGCAGGTCCAGATGAAAACTAAGCTAACAAAAAAAAAAAAAAAAAGGATTTCTGCTTCACCAGTGTTGTATGGGACAAGGTAGCATGAACTTGTCCATTGTGGCAGCAGCACAAATTGCTATTTCCTGAAGTTTATTTTGACATCCCATTTTAAATGTTCACGTAGAAAAAGCTTGTTTACCAATTCATTGACTCTAAGGTGATGTACTGTTCCAGGTTCAAAGACTTTCTTGAAGGATGAGACCCTGAAATCATATGTGGCAATCCAGCCACCTCATCATCAGTCTCAGTTTTCTGTGTGTGATTCCCCTCTGGTGTCTTTTCTGAGAGGGACAGCAAGCCATAGAGCACTGTTTGGTTTAGGAAAGACTCAGTGTGTGCACTGCGTGATGGTTCACTGTATAATCATCATTGTACTGTATCATCATCTGTGTTAACGTGACACTGATGTTTTTCTTTTCTCAGTGTTTCAGATTTGTTCTATGTGGTTTCTCTTCAGTATATATGTCAGTGGGACACATTATCTACTACACTTGGGATGTATGCTCTTTGCACATGAGCATGTTTAATTACATTGAGCTACATCTTTGAGATCAAGTGCATTTATGCACTCTGATGAACCTTGCTGCACTGAGGAAACGGCATTCTAGCCTCTCCAAACAGATTTCACGTATTCCAATAGGCTCAGGATTTTCCTTTGAAGATTTTCTTTCATTCAGAAATGAGATTCAATGCAATGCATTCTAGCCTAGCTTTTCTCCCTACTGTTGTTTTCTTTTGGGATTACTGTTTGGTCATTGTTCCGTTCAGGCCATACTCAATTGCCCTTGTAATTAGTGTGGAGCTAATAACTATGTACTGACTAATCATGTCTGCTCTGATTTTCTGGGATTGTTCCGACTCTTTCAGCCCCCACTGACTTTTTGGGAGTTTTTGACATAGCACCTCTGAAGCCAGCATGTTTCAGTTATGAACAAGCTGCTAATGTATTAAGTCATAAAGTGATAGGATTATTCTGACTAAAATTTAAGTCTCTCTATTGAGATGAGTCACTCTAGGGCCTCTTTACGGACAGTGAAGCTTTATCGTGATGTTCCTGGAGTCAGCAGGCAGTGTGTTTCACCCTGAAGGGGATGCCTGTGTTTGGCCAGATTCGTGCCATGAGACGTGGGCGTAGATCACCTGTTGAGTTTTGATTAGATTTCTAATCTGTTTGGAGATTTGGTCAAAGTGTTCGTAGAGAACTGAGTGAGTAAAATTTGGGTTTTAAATCTGTGTTTCTCTGTGGAAACTGAAGTTGCCAGACATAAGAAGAGTTTGAGGAGCTCTATCCCACGCTGAAATCAAGAAGAGCACCTTTACAATGTAAATGCTTGGATGCATGTGACAAAATCTACATTCATGCACCGATGTTTAAAAATTACAACTATACAGGAATATTAATCTTACCATTATAGCATGCATGAAATCATCTGCTCGTAAGACCAGCATTTTAATTAGTGATTGAAGACTGGCGCTAATTGTGAAGTTTCTTTCTTCCGCCTTTGTAAAGCAGGCCGTGCTCTTTATTTCCTGTGCAGTTCTTGGAAGCAGGCACAGTCTCCTGTCTTAACTTTGCTCACTCTGTTTGACATGTTCAGTCTCTTGTTTGGCTAGATACTTCATCTTGTAAGAAAAGAAAGAACCAGTTTCCCTTCCCTAATCCAGATTCTGGTTTATTTCATGGTTGTGTTTACAGCCAGCCTGTTTAAAGCTGCACAGACCCATTTGTATAGTTCTTGGCTGTCACTAGTCAAGAGGATGAAATTAATAGCCACTCCCTTTTCAGTCCCTAAAGCCTTTTCTTTGCAACAACCTTTTAAGGTAGGTGCCACTGGGTAGCAAATCCCTAGTGCTCTGGTAATGGTTAAAATAAATTGTAAATTACTTGTCCAAGCTCAATGAAGATTGAAGTGTCTTTAGCATAAATAAAAGATCAATGAAATCTCCTACTTCCTATATGTATGAGGAATATAAAGTGGAAAATCAATGCACAGTAAGTGTAGTGTTAGGAACTTTTAACTTTTAAAAGATTCTTCTCAGTTCATTCCCTTCAATATCCACATCGCCATTATTCATAGAAGTGTCATTTCCAGTATACATCTCTGAATGTGAAGTTTGAAGAACTCTGCGTGGGTTGCAACTTAGGATAGGAGAGAAGGTTATGGAGTGTTAAGCAGGAAGGAGATTTACCTGTTGGGCTGTGACACTGCACAGGTGCTGGTATACACTGCAGTTTGAACACTGAGCACATGATCAATTTTAAGCACTTGCATTTCCCATTATTTAAAATTGCTGAAGGTTAAGTATAGGCCTAAATATTTGCAGGATTTCAGGTGAATGCATAAGGTCTACTTTGTTCCACAGCAGATGCTGGGTTTGACATTGTTACTGGGTTTTTTCCCCTTTTTCCTAGGTGTTTACCTCCCATGGACCTACTGTGATCATGCCAACCTGGTTCTGTTCTCGAGAATGGTTTTTTCACGTGGGAAAATTTGATGAGGGTGGAAAGGTGAGTGCTACAGATGATATGTAGTCCAGGCACCGTATCTTTGTCTAACAGCCTCAGAAAGCTCTACATCTTTTATTAAGAAACACTAGGCAAAGGGGTATGGATAAAATTGACATCTGAAAACATCTGGGTCGTACCATATAGCTGCTTTTTTGTGGGTTTTTTTTTTGTTTGTTTTCCTTAAAAACCCCATTTGTCAACCAAGTACAATTGGTTTGGGGTAACTCTGGCGATTGAAGGCCATAACTGAGATGGAGTTTGTAGATAAATCTAACACATTTGTTAGATATGTCAGCATGCCAGGAAGAATTAAAGAAGGGTTCAGACACTGCAGCTCCTCTTTAGTCCCTGAAATACATGCAGCAGATTGGAAAGGGAAACAAAAGTCAGCTTATGGTTTCGTTATGAACCATCTCTGAAAGGTGATGTTTCTTTGGGGAGACTGGAAGGAAGAAAGGTGCAGGATGGCAAAGATGGTAATGCATATATCCCTAAAATGAAGAAAGAAGGAAGGAGGGGAGGTCCCAATGTGCCATAAAACTACTCTCATTAAATCTCATTTACTCACTCGTCTCACATCCACTTGTCAGTCTTAATTCTCTGGCTTGTTGATGTTAAGTAGCTTTTGCTCAAGGATCAGGACTGAGAGGTTACAGACTACATCACTGTTATATGAGAATTGTTCCTTCACTGGCAGTCAGGTGTTCTTTTCCTTTATAGATTTCCTGTATGGTTGCTTTAGGCTCATCAGCATGTTTATGGAATAAAATCCAGGGATGTCTATTGGCAATATTTATTGTGGTAGGAGTAGGAACATGTTGGCAAATAGAGCTAATTCAGAAGTATTTGGATCTATTCTGTGTGGTTTGGACCTGAGAGGTTTTGCTTCCAGTGGTTTTGGTGAGACTTTAGGGCTAGAATAGGTGGTTCTGAATTTTTTTTGGAAAGCCTTTGTTTAATAGTACTCCAAAAAAAAATCTGCTAAGGGTATTTCCTGTTTTATTATTTAAACTGCAACATAATATGATTATTATTCTTTTTGTGGCCTCTAAATGGACCCCTCCTGTGCCATGCAGTGTGTATATATACATACAGACATACTCATGTGTGTATGAGGATATACAAATATTATTCTGTGGGCTGCCAACAAAATTATAATTTAAGGAGACAGCGGGCAGAGAGCAGAATTGTTTAGAGCGGTGAAAAGATTTGCCCTTAATTACATGGCGGGGGAGTGGAAGAGCTGGGAATGGTGCCTGGCTCTCAATACAATCTACATTCGCTGACCCATGCTCTTTATTTCTTTTTTATTATTATTCCTTATCATTGTATTTTCATTCTCTGAAGAATGTTTGACTTAACTTCTTGAGCATTGTTAGCAAGCTCAAAAGAGAAAGCAAGCAAGCTAAACCATGCTAACAACAATAGAGCAGCAAGCCTAATGATAAAGTTCAAGGGGTTAGGTTAAACAGACTATTGTTCCGTGCTTTTTGCTTTTAGTTTTGGTTTGGGTTTTTTTCTTTGTTCTGTTGGGGGGAGGGGGGTGTTGGTTTTGTTTTATATCTGTATAATTGTGTAGGGACTATACCACTGGTTATTCAGATGTAATATGCTGACAGTGTTAATACTAATGATTTTTCAGCCACAATGCATGATATGTCCTTCTAGTTTTAAAAATTATCAGTGATAAGTTAAACTGTTTGTCCGTGTTGTGAAGTGTACAGCATGTCAGAACTCTGGCTGATACAGAGGACCTTCAAAAAAATACCCCGAGAACAAGGGTGATGGCAGATCGGGCCAAAGCAATGAACACAGGACGGAGTTTTGACTATACTCTTTGTGTAGGTTTAGAGGAGACAAAATCAAGTCCAAAATCTTTTGGCATTTAGCACTGTGAAGTATTTAGCACAGATCTAACTCATTCATTTTAGTTTGAACAGAATTCCTCTGAGGCAAAGAAACATTTCTGTGTATCAGTAGAGCTGTTATAAACTAGTATTGAGTACTCTTCAGGATCTTACCCATGTGTGTTTGTTCTGACCTGACCCATGATCTGACTATGTTAATCTGATCGCTTCCATCTCCATCTTTGGGTTAGTATTTAACAGTGTGACCTGTAAGTGTCACATTGCTGCAAGTAAACACCGAAACAGGCCAACAATTCTCCACGTTTCAGCCTTCTCCATTTGCTAAACTGTTTCCATGCCAAAAAGCTGCATTTCTCATTTGGAATTACATCCAAACACCTGTTCTTCATATTTGAGTGCTTAGAACAAACGGAAGATAATTCTTCCATGAAAGAAATTGTGATTTGGTATTTATGTTAATGCTATGGGTGGACTGCAAGAATATAATTATATAAGTTAGGATGTATTCTTTTTTATTAGAGGTAAGTATGCATGTATCTCTCTGTCCCTCTGGGCTTTATGTGAAACAGATTTTTTTTTTTTTTTTTTTTAATATTTACAACATGTTTTTAGAAATCATACTTTTTTTTTGGTCAAGATCTGCAACTGTTGGAAATGTATTCCTTTTACATACTCACTGTGGCAATGTCTACACAAACTCCTGAACAGTATCTTCATAATTGGTGGCTAAGAACCTGATAGGTTTGCTTTATGTGCTAGTTCACTCAAAGGATAGAGGTGTTATTTACACGACCTCTGATGTATGATAATTAAAGCAGAAGTACTTAGAAGTGGTTGATTTCAGCAAGCTCTAATGGTGTGCTGAGGCTATAAGGCTATAATAGCAATGGTCACAAGCCCATAAAGTAACAGTTTAAATAGTAGCCACTCCTAGGAGGAGAGTTACGTGAACCATATTTCTGACTTAATTTTTTTGGAAACTGAAGGGACATAACCTTCCTGTTACACAACCGATTCGGTTAAAGAGTGCGGTACTTCCGTAATGAAAAAAGTGGCAGGACTTTACTAAACCCTTCAGAACGCTCACTTGAACACCAGTTTCTGACGTTACTCACATGACTGGTTTTGCTCCTATACTTTTTGGTGTCTTCTAACAGCATTGTTTAAAAGTCATAACTCTGTCCAAAACCAACACAAAAAGTTATGCTGAGGAACAAATATACATGGTCTCGTATAATATGAAAACCAGATTTCAAATCTACATCATGTTAAAGTAGGGAACTAATGAAGTCATGCACAGTGGCAGGCCTGGTGTCTGTTATTAGCTAAGCAAAATTATTGCTTTGTATATTTGATAGTGCTCTTCAGTTTTCATACAAAACCAACATTTTGCAATTGTAGCTGACTGACCTTGTGTACGTCTACCGAAATGTATTCTTCTGGTGGACAACAGATGCTGTTTGCTATTACTGTCCAAATGGAGATCACTGTGAAGGCACACTATTTGGCTCTTTCTGCACGCTGTCCTTTTGTTCTAGTCACTTCTGTGTGACAGCACTGAGTTAAAACAACTAGCTGCTTTTTTGGATAAATGCTCCGAGAAATCTTGAGTACCTTAAGAACTGTGTAAATGAGCATTGCTAACCTGCGGCCTCCACTCCAAGCAAATGTGACTAATTATATCGTCCTGGCTTTATTCAAGCAGTATTATTCTTGACATCACAACGGTAATATGCCACACTTGCTTCTTTCTCTAGAGTTTTACCACAACTTGGTCCCATATTTCCTGTCACCTCTGTATTTAACCTTCCTTTTTAAGCATATGAAAACTAAAAATGGAATGACAGCCTTAAAGTTCTAAACTAATCTTGAAGTGTAAACAGGGGGAAATTATTCTTAATGAGCTCCAGATGGAATAGCATATTATAAGCCACTGACCCTTCTGAACACACACTGTGACTCTGAACAAAGTGTCTGGAGCTCAGTTATGATCTAGTTTTGTGATAAAAGGTCACAAAAGTCATGAATTGAGGAGGTGTCAAACTATACTTTGGTGCACAGAAGACTGTAGCACATGCTGCAAAGCTCTAAGATAGCTTTGTAGGCTATTAGGTACGAACAAAGCTATTAGGTACTAACTAATGCATTTTTCTGTTTTTCTCTGCCAGAGCACACAAAAGTCATTCCCTCCAGAAAGGCGAGTGGTTACAATAATGCCTGAAAGGTAAAAGGCTAAGTAGGGTATTTTTTTTTCTTTGGAACATGCATTAAAATATGGCCAGCCTGTCAAATAACCTATCAAGGTGCTCCGGGGAAGAATCAGGATAAAACGCAGGCACTAATGTTTTTGGCTTGGTATAGTTAAGGCTGAACAGAGATTAGTATTTGGTCTAAAAAGGAAGGAAAAAATGGTGGAGCCAGTGATTAATTACACCTTAAGTTATTTGAAAATTCACCCCACACCCATGTCTAATGACATTCTTTGCAGTGTGTTATTAAACATCATTTAGAATTTACCACCTCCCTTCCATTGGACTTCCCCATCATCTTTGTTTAACTGAATTTCTCTGTGCCAGTACATTTGGATGAAAGCAATCTTTTGGAGTTTCCTCTAACCTGTTATTTCCCAAACAATGAAGTGAATGTTACAGGCTTCAGTTCTGAAGGCAAAACGATATAAAGACATGGTTTGGGTGGGAGCCAAAAAATGAAGTGACACATTTGCAGAAAGAGAGACATAAGAATGCAGAGAAGCTATTAATAGCCTTTTAATATGGAGTTAGCTTGCGGTTAGTCTGCTTGCATACCTCTGGTAACTATCCTGAAGGAAATTAAACTAAGGAGTGTTTTCAATTAATGATAATTTGTCCTTGAAATAAGTAATTTCAATGACAAGTTGTTCGTTACAAGAGAAAAATACAACGGACATTTAATACAAAACTTGTTTTTAGAGAAAGACTGACGGATAGATAATTCTCAGGAAATTTCTGTAGTCCCTAACTTCTTCATCTTCATATTTAAATTGGAGAATATCTGCAATTTCTCATTTAGTTTTAGCTTCCAGCAGTTTAGTAGCCCTTCCCCACTAGCAGCACACTTTGAACAGTGTCGGTGAGTAAGAGAGTTTAATGCCTGGCACAACAGTATTTGTTGCTGAGGCAGGAGAACTCCCTTTCAAACAGGGCATCTTTTGTGTTCACCTCCATGCAATCAACCCCTCTGCATGTGTTATTTCTGTAAGTCCAAAATTTAGCTTAAGACTTTGAGGAAATGCAGTTGGGCAGCTGTGGGCATATGCATTTAAAACAATAAAAAAAGTACTTTGATTTTTTTAATCAACATCTCAGCTTTGTTGCTAAATGACTCCAAGTTTAGAATTTTTTTCCTGTTTAATTTTAGATGTTGCAATATACACCATTCGATCTGCTTTTTGTGCAACTCTATCATAATATTAATACTGAAATGTTTTTCTTTTTTATGAATGTTCTAAAATGTGCAGTATGAGTTCGTTTAAAAACAGCAATGAAGCAAACTCTTTCCAAAGTCCTGTAAGAAACAGTTTAACATGGAATCAGAAGGTAATTCCTTTGTGATTCATTCTTTCCATTCACCAATTTTAGGCTTCCTTGATGAATTCAAGCAGTTTGACTTATTCTGTCCAACAATTATCCTGATGTTGCTGTCTGGTTTGCAAGTTATAGCCCAGTTTTCCTTGATGCCTCTGATCAAGAGGAAGGGCTAAGCTTTCCCAAACCTCAAGGCTTTTCTAATGTGTGGTTAGATTTGCTTCCCTTGTCTTGTTTATTGTCACTTCTTGTTATAAATGCACATATTCTTGAAATATGAAACACAGTGTTCAATTTCCCATTTTCACTCATTAGACTGCTCTGCATAGGCTAAATCTCCACTGGTTCTGCTCACAGGGATCTACCACCTCTACTGGAGTGCCTGTCAGCTGGCAGAGGACCGGGGAAGCATGCATGTCAAAGGGGATTGAGAGAAGGCGGAATGGAGGGTAAAGAGATGGATAGGCAGTTGGGACAGGTTGATTCTGTGTCAGAATCAGTCTCCTGTATTAGGTTTAGCAGTAAAAGGCAGCTCATACTGTGTTTATGCCTGTACAGACTAAGGGTAAGTTCTGCCTAATTGACCAAAAAACCAGACCTGTCAGCCTGGAGTTCTGCTGTAGTTACTGTTGGCTGTCCCAGAGCTACAGCATGATCTCTCACCATGTGACTTACAGCATTGCCTAGAGGGCCACTCTTACATGAAAAGTCCTCCAAAAATCGCTGATTCGTGTCTTCATCCCTACTGATGCTCCTCACGTTACTGATGGTGGAGCTGCAAATACTGTAGCCAGAATTGCTTCTTGTAGTGGTAGGTGGCTTGCACCTCCTTGCCAAATACGTACGTTGAGGACGCTGTAGCTGGAGTACTGTTTCGTGCCTGGTGAGAGCAATGAGAAGATGACGAGAAGAATCATGGACCATTTAGTTTGGTCCCTGAACAAGGAATCACTGTAATTCGAGTTAGGTTCTACTTGACAACTCATTGTGTTTACACAACCCGTCCACTCATCTGTCCAGCCAACCATCATCACAGCCGAAAATACAGGGTAAACACACATCCTTCACCTGTTCAGTAGTAACAGGTTGAAGTGAACGAAAGCAATTTATGTAGTAGCCTATTGCCAAAATGCTGGACTGTTAATTGATGCTTTTGAGCTATGGATATTGATTTTCCAAAAATACATTAAAATATCTCCTCAGTGCTTAAGCAGTTTTTTCTTTGAAAGTTGTGTTTGACACAGATTCCTGGTGTTTAAAATGCCATCTGGATCCAATAACACGTCTCAACTGGGGAGAAGCTCTTGGTATTGCAACAAACGTGTATGCTTGAGAGCCATCGGCAGTCCCATCCCTGCAGGATCTATAACACAGCCAACATCTTTCCTCCCCTGACAAACGCGTGGCAGTGCTGCTCCTCTGTAATGCGAGAGGCCACTGCTGAGCAGTACACGGCACCTGCTCCTTCAGGGGTGAGTGTGCGTTCCACTAGTGAAACTACAGCGGAAGAGCACGCCAGAACCAAACGGCGTTTTGAAAGATCCTTTTACTTTTGCACTAACTCGCTTTCTTAATATACAGATTAACTGTTATCTTGAATAATGTACATGCTTGTCCAGCAGAAGATGAATTGCGGATATGTGATGGAATCGTATATCTGAATCAAAATACGGCTCCTGCAGTAAGCTGATATGTGCTACAAATTTGTGCCCTGCCTGACACGGCGTAATGTGTGACTGGAAAAGAGAAAAGGTTTACACTTTGCTGCTGACTCTCGGTATTTCCATCAAAGAAAAAGATAGGGCTACAAGGTAAACGGAAAGAATTTGAGTTTGTGTTTTTCTTACATTCTTCATGACTGTGGTTGCTGTCGGCTACTCCAACTTCCCCCAGATTTCTTTTGTGGCTTTCAGAGTAGGTTCACATTAAGCATAAACTGTGTGAAGTTCTCTAAAAGTTTTCTTCTGCATCATAGCTCTTGAACTCGAAGTCAGACGAGTATCTAAAAAGACAAACAGTAGCTACGGATAAGCTGCCCTGAGCAGCAGTCAGATCCGAGTCCATTTTCTCCAGAATCTGGGAGTGTGTCTTAAATCAATCTATCATATAGTGAAGTCTGGTGCTGGAAATTACAGATCTTGATTTGGTTCTGATTTCTCCCAAGATACATATGTTCAATTGAGGGTTTTGAATCTGTTTTCCAGGGTTCAAATCCATTTTTGTCTTGTTTCTCTTCCCCTCCCCACACCCCCTCATCTCCTCAGTCTGGTGGGTGTGAGAAACAGTCACTGAACTATTACTGCCCGTGTGACTAGAAGGCCAGAAGAAATCACAGGGGATTTTGTGTCCTGCACTTTAATTAAAGAATCTCATTTTCTTAATTATGGAAGAAACCCAGAAGCAGTGGTAATGGGGGGGGAATCTAGTTTTGTTTAACTTGTGCTCTTCTGATTTTTCTGTGTTGAAATAAAATAGCTAAAGTTGAGGTTGAGGTTTTGGACTCTCTTATTCATGTATGTGATATTGCCTACAGAAAGAAATGTATTTCAATATCTTCCCCTGTCTTTACTTTTTCTTCACAATTTTGTCACGTTATCTTTCAGCTTTTGATTGATGCTACAGTTAAATAATTTCTTGGGCCCACCTGGTTTTATATATCGGAGATTTTTAGCCTGATAAAATCTGTATTTGTGTACACAGAAAAATTAAATGTTCTTGGCAGATTTCAGAATGTTGCACCACTGCAAAATGTAAATAGATGCTATTTTTTACCTTCAGCATAGGGCTGTGTCTTTAAAGGGGGTTTTGTGCTTTCAGATGCTATGATATATACTAAGTGCCATAGGATTGCCCTTCTCACACTGTATCTCTGGCATGAAGATTTCCTGATTTTTAGGTGGAAAATGTTGCATGTGATCATGAAATCTCTAATATTTCCTAGAGCCTGACAGATCCACAATTCTAGGAGAGGGTTTTTTTTGCAGTGTTTCATCAGTACTGCTTGCAATCCCAGAGGATTAGGAAGAATGTACCATGGAAACAAGTTGCTAAAGAAAGAAAAGGTTTTGGTTTCAGATGTTGCCTTGATCCTTATGATGGAGCCTGATTCACCTTTTCCCAAGGTGAGACCAGGACAGTTATTTCTATGGCAACCAAAGAAAGAACAGTAATTCTAGTAAAACGAAAAAACACTCTTGTGAAGTCACGGATTCCTGTCAGTAAACTGCTTGGTTACTTGGCACTTCAGGCTTTATGAGCTGCTCTTGTGGGACTAACCTGTACCAAGCTTTATACCCCTGTCAAAATGCAAGGATGTTTATTTTTCCTCCTCTTCCCTTGTGGTCAGCTGTGCTTCATTTTTATATAGCACTCCTTGGTTTTTAATAGTTTCATCTTTTCTACAGATGTGTTTACTTCATGACCCGTTAGATAACTTCATGGAGACATACAGAAAGAATATGTATTAAATGACAGTAAACCTTATTCATTTGACAGAAAAACAAAACGTGTCTTCAGATGTAACTATGAATACTGGTCACTTCTGGTTTGAAAGAGCTGCTTCTCTTCCAGGGTGTTCCAGAAGATTTGTTGTTTTTCTATAACCATCTCCAAAAGGGCGGTGAAGTTGTTCGAGTAAACCATTGCCTCCTGCTGTACCGTTACCATCCACAGGCTGCAACTCATTCCGTCCTAGAGTAAGTTACGTTTTTTGGTAGAACTTAAAAATTAGCTTTATCTTGGATGGTTGGCGGCAAACATGCTTAATCTCTTCAAGATACCACACAGCAGAATAATTACCCAGTTGTTTTTAACTGTTTGTTTTGGAGTTGGTTGGTTGGTTGGTTTGTTTGTTTGTTTTAAAGGCTAAAAGCAGTCATAACATGTTGGCAGTATCCTCTTTTGATGACAGAAGGTTAGATTTCATTCATGCTATGAGATGCTTTTGAGTAACATGCTGTAACGTTGGAATTGAAAGAACTACTGAAATCTGTGGTTGCGATAGTGTCGCCCATACACTCTCGCTGTACCTGCGTTAAGGATGTCATGAGGTGGGGATGGGCTGGGCGCACCTGACATTGCGCAAATATTCTCAGAAATTGTTTCATCTTTGCAACTGTTCTTGAAATAACTTCACAATAGGTATTGTAAGAGCAGTGAAGCATCTGGGGGACTGCATTACAGCAGTGCTGTTTTCTCAGCTTCCAGTTACCATCTGGAGAAATCCTTCCCAGAGAGGGTGGGGAGGCCCTGGGACAGGTTGCCCAGAGAAGCTGTGGCTGCCCCATCCCTGGAAGTGTCCAAGGCCAGGCTGGATGAGGCTTGGAGCAACCTGGTCTGGTGGAGGGTGTCCCTGCCCACGGCAGGGGGCTGGAACTGGATGGTCTTTAAGGTCCATTCCAACCGCAACCATGCTGTGATCCTATCAACTGAGACTCTGTATCTGATCATGTGAGATCTCATCATCTGTCTGAATAACCTCTCTGGTTATTTAAAGCACCTGAGTGTTTTACTCTCAAAGCAGATTAAGAATACTTTGTAGGAGTGTGTCTCATGGCAAAAGCCAGGAGAGAAGCAGTAACTTCTTCACTACTTTGAACATGATTGCAAGGATGTGTTTGAAATATATCCTAGTGGTGACATTTTATTGGGGATTTTAATTAAGATTTTTAATATGTGACATTTTGATGCTCCTATTCTTTTGCCATGTGAACCATAATGTAAAAATTTTTCTTTTAATTTTAAAGCTTAATTGCAGAATGCACTGTCTCAATTTTCAAAAAGTAAATAGAAACTTGTAATACCAATGAAAACCTTCTTTTGAAAAAAAAAATCAAAATAAACCTTTCATCTGATAATGTGCTGCACTTACATGTATCATTTTCCTATTTGAAAAGGTCTAAACCATCTAAATCAGATAATGAGGCTTGAAAAATACCTGAGGGTGTTTAGGAGTAATTATCTCAGGTGCTTCCTTGTAAGCTCTTGCCTGCTGCTTTCGCAGTGCTGGTGTACCCTTAAAGAAAAGGTGAACTTGTTGATTGCTGATTCCTCTACATGCTCGTTTTACCCATCGAAGGCTTTCTTCCTCGTCAGAAGTCCTGCAAACTGAGCCTTTCTTTCTCTTACACATTGACATTAATGAAAAATTACGTGAGTTTTATTGTCCTTGAGGATTCTCGCTAGAATCACAGTGGTAATTACGTAAACTGTTTTCTTGCTGATGAATGGTATGAATATGCTTTTCAGTCAGTCCTATTTGTATGGCTTTGTAGAACTGATCAGCAAAACTAAACATCTGCATGTGCACGGTAGTTGTGTATCACTATATTATTGTATTACTGTAAATGCTGTAGTATACTATAGCCATAATATCATGGTGAATGTCCCTGCAGATCTTTATGAATACATCTATGTATGAGTGCATACGTATATAAAATCATTTAACTCTGAAACAGTCATTCCAAGCAAATAGAAGATATTCTTTGGATTTTGCAAACAAATACGAGGTAAATTGTTTTCCTTTCTATTGGTGTTTTAATGTAAGGGTTTTTTACTCTCTTAGTGTGTGATCATTTTGGCAGTCAGTTACAAACTTTCAGCCATGCATCATGGGATGCTAGAACTCTTGGAAGCCTCTTGCTTGTATCTGTGGGAAAACATCTTATTCTTGGAAATGAGTTTGTTTTGAATTTACTGCAAGCTGTTGCTTATTCAGATCTACAAGGTTGTGTGGCACAAGCACCCTGAATTACAACATACTGTGAGAATGTGGAAATACTGTAAGCTGTTTCAGATGTGCAGTTTGCATGTCCAAATTGGCGCCTTTCTTGTCTCATTCTAAGAAGTCAGGCTAGCCATTCTTCCTGTTGGCGTTTGTTGGTACTACTGCTAATGTTTTGCGTGGACTTTCAGATATGAGGTTGCATAATATCTCTTCCTATTGGCTTGTTCCTCTGTTGCCTAAGTTGTGAAGGAGTGGCCAGCATGTCTTTCTAAAGGTGTGTATTGAGCAAAAAGAGGTTAATGGACTCATCACAAAGCTTTAAGTTCCTAATTTAAATTGGGTCTTTCCTAATCTGCCTTTTGGTCACCCCACCTTATTTAATGCATGTTCTACCTTTTCTACAAGTCTTTTTTTTTTTTTTTATGGTGTGTGTTGTTGCAACATTTTTCTGTGGCCCTTTGCCTTTTGCCATTGGCCTATGATGTCTTTGAATTTTCAGTTTTAGTCTAGACCTGAATTTGGAAGTAATAACTCACCGACCAAATTAATATCTTATCTGAGATCCAAAGTGGGATCCAAAGCTTGTGGGAAAGTTGGGGATTTTTTAACAGTTTATGCTGTTTCACTACTAAAAAATAGTTTGGAGCTGGCTAAAAGGACTTGTTTATACAAAGGTGTGTAATTTAATCTTTTCAGCAAAGACAACAGTTATTCATAGCCTATTATGGGCTGATTTCAGTTTATATGAGAGTCTTTCATTACTGTTTAGGGGGAAAAGGCCTGATTTTTGCATTTTCAGACTTCCTACAGTGTATATAAACCTACTTGGCAAGCAACAGTTAGTTCCTTTTATTTGTATGTATAATTGCAAACACTAATGATTTTTAGGTCATTTCCTATGATTAGTATCCTTCTGGAACAAATATCTAGAGGTGAAAGTATCGGTGAAGCAGGAAACAAAGTCTTATTTGCATTCTCCCTTACCCTGGAGGCATCAGACTGTTATTAAATGTTTAGGGTGTGTGGCAGAATCTGAACGAAGTACAGTCTATATTTAGATTTCCTTAGGTGCGTACAGAAATGTAAACGCTCTCATTGTAACTTCATCTAAAGTCTGTGATGGGTACCTGCTAAATGTGGGTGAGCAATACAAGTTTTGAGAAGCTTGTCTTCAGCCAGGGATTTACAACACAAAATCCCACACATCTCTCAGGCCTAGATCATTTTATCTCACATTACGGCTTGTACCCTAGGGCTGTGTGTACTTTGTGCTCCATAGCTATATGCACTGATTTGATACAATATCAGAGCTGGCTTTATAGTGAGAAGTACTACAGTAAGAAAGTCTGGTGTATAATAAAAGCATTGTAAAATTAATTTGATTTTTATCTTGCCAAAGGGGAGAAAGAGGAACTGTGTATTAAACAATGTACCTCGTTGCGAGATAAGGGTCAGCTTGGAACAAGATGAGCAATAAAACATTGTACGTGTCTTTGGGTAGCGCTGCTCACGAAAACAGGCAGTTGGGGCAGGTAGCTGATCTTTGTAGCAATTTTCAAACTTTTGGTCAAGAGAAATGTCATATATGCAGAAAATAAGGTTTGTACCTTCCCTCTGTTATTCGGGTGACTCCCTTTTAGGCAGAAAGTGTGAAGTGTACTTGCAAGGCTTACAGTAATTTCATATGCTGTGCATTCAGATGGAGTGTACTATTGTAAGAGCTTGCTCTGCAGAAATAACCAGAATTACGTAGTCTATTGAAACCATCTGGGTTCAGGCACTAGAAGCTTCCAGTGTCATCTAAGCGAAGGAGAACAGGCACTTAGTCTGAAACACACGTTTGGTTGTTTCGAGGTACTCTGAGGCATGGCCCTCGTATCGCTGATGAGCGCAGGAATGCCTGCTTCATTTCCTGCAAAAACATATGCATCCAAAAACAGAGAGGAGAGAGACATATTCCTGTACCATATTCCCGTACAACTGAAATAAAGATGAGGTCAACTGCATTTTTATCTTCTGTGCTTGCATTTGGCACTTTAATTAAACATGGAAATTAATGACCTCATTAGATTCTTGAAAAGTAAATGGCATTAACATTGATAGTCTCTGTCTTTCTTAATAAGCCTTTCATGAAAAATAGGCCACAATGGAAACCATGCCTCTGTTAATGACCCACGACCTGAAGATGAACTCGGACATTAATAGAACCTATTAACAGTGTAAATGTAATAACTCAGTGGGATGATATAGTCCAGCAATTAATAAGTTCACATGAAGTTCAACAGAACAACAGTGACCAAAAAAATTAGTTTATTCGCCAGCATGGTCAAGGTTCAAATGGGTTTAATTTCTGAATTGCATGCGGATTGTAAGGACCTTGAATTCTGTGTGCAAAAATAGCTGTAAATAATCTGTTCTCTCAGTTCTCACTGTGATTAAAAAGTTCTCTGTTCTTCCATCTCTGGATTATCTATCAGGTGAGATTAATCTACAATCTAAAACTCTACTGTCCTGCCATGGATAAAAACCCACTGGAAGGGCCCGTTCCCTTGAACAGCTCCTCTCCTGTCTGGTGTTACCCGAGTCGCATGTGGGGCTGTCCTTTACAGATTTATGGATTTATAGTATTAGTGTGGATGGTAATCAATGCCTAAAATTCCAGTACTGCTTAGGATATTGGCCTTGTATCTGTGCATTTCTCAAGTACTTGCACATCTGTCTTTGCTCTGTTGATTCACTTATGTAGCCTCGCTGGGGGAAGGAGGGGAAAGGCAGTCAAACAATATGGCGAGGTTTAACTGAGCTCAGACATTAAATCATATAGCTTTTATTGTCACATTATCTTTCATTTCAAAATAGGAATAGAGCAGATGTTTTTTGACTCCTGTATTCAGTCAGTAGGTCACCACACTTTTTAACAGAGCTCCATTGTTATCTTACTTGAGTGGATGGTATGGTAATAACTGCTTGGGACTGAAGAACACACTTCACAGTCATTCTCACCCGCTGCATGAATACCCTCATTTCACTCCTGCAGGATTTTGGCTCATCTCCTTCCTTCCAGACCATATAACTGATGAGTACTGAGGGGCCACGGCAAATGAGATCTTAGGAAAATTGTGTAAGCCTCAAGAATGACTTTCCAAGTAGAAGAATGTATACTTCTTACATTTCTTTTGTAAAGTGAAGAGAAAATGAAAGAAACTGAGAAAATAATATATTTCAAGAATTTGGGTCAAGGGGTCGAGTATTAGGATGAGGGAACCACCTTGCACAATGAGAAGAATTCGTATCCCACCTTCCAGCTGAGGAAAATCTTGTTAGCTGAATACAGACTAGAACATGGCACTAAAGGCTACTGGGGAGCTGCGTACTTTAATCCCTTCTGACGTGGGCAGGGGAAGCAGCCTTGGTTTGGGATGATGCAACGTAACGATACCTCCCAGGTTTTGCTGGTGGCTATGAATGTGTAATAATGCAAAATCTGAAAATAGCTGTGAGAATCGTCTCTGGAGTAGCGGTTTGTACAACTTCTACGTTGTTTCAGGCATTTTCTTTAATCTTCCTTTGCACGTTGCTACAGTTCCCGTCTGTTGCACCTGCACTGGCTCTTGAAGGATGGGAAAATGGCGTTCCCTGATCCCTCCAGGCAGGAATCCCAGTTACCTATTCTGCAAACATCAAAAAATGTGGCAAATTAGGTGAACCGGAAGCCTGCAGGGGATAACTGAAACTCTGTTTTGACACTCTGTAAACTACCTTGTGCTTCAACACGTGAGATCCAGCGTTTGTGCAGAGCACGTTTTCACAAAGACTAAGGCTGTGGTTGTCACTGGAAAGCTCAGTCACAACTTCTGCCCTCGGTTCTGAATTTTTCTGATGGTCTCCTGCTTGTTGAAAATATTTCAAGGTTAACTCAAGCCTGCAAAGTGTTCGATGTAACGTAAGATTTTCATTAGAAAGGGCACACGCAATATGGGGATGGGGTTTGTTTAATACTTCTCTGTGAGCATTTTCAGAAGAAAGCCTTGTAGTGATGCAAGCAAAAAATGGCAGGTGCTGAGTATGTTGGCTTCATTTTCACAACCCAAACCAGGTATTTAAGAAAACCATTTATTCTTGTTTGAATGAGGCTGTCTGACAATGTTCTTGTATTTGAATAGCGATCCAATTAAACTGGAGTTTAATGAGTTTCATATCCTTTTATTTCTGAGTGCAATTCCCTTCAATACCTTCCGCACTTGCTTGTCTCGATCTAACATTCATAGATAAGATTGGGTCATTAAATCTGCTTCAGTCTGCAATCTTTGTGGGTGATGGCCAACAATGAGATTTGGTCTGCTTGAATTTTACCTCCGTAGGGACTTCTGTGGAATAGAAGCACCCATCACTTCGACAACAAATGCATACTGCCTACAAGCACCCAATACTAAATGTGCCGGCACATTGCCATGACTACTAGAAACGTTTTCCATGTGCCTGGACGTAGATTCCAGTGGTTTTTTTCGTGCTTCTAGAAGTTAGCTGATAATTCTTTTTATGCCTTGTAAGGTTGACTGCTTTTTCCTTAGCTTTCTTAACTGCAAACTTAAGTGGAAAGAAACTTGCCTTTGTCACTCAAGTCAATGGAACAGATTCTGAAGTACCTCTGGAATGTTACACAGTGTAACCCTTCTGAAGTCACATTTCAAAGTAAAATCAGTTTTAAAACCTTTCCATTTACGTGTAAAGCAATAATCTTCCTTTTTTGAAGCTAGCAGAAGCTCTAAAATTTCCAGTAAAGTGATCCTGGAAAAATACTTGACCTTCATATTTATTTCCTTTAACTTTCCATCTGGGAATACAGTGTGCTCTAATGAACATGGAAAAAGGCAAGTGTCAAAAGATGCCAGCAGCAGCTAGAGCTTTGCAGCAGGAATGCAGCTTGTGGTTGCATTAGGAGAGATTTGCAACCAGAGCCAAGATTGGTTTTTTTCTCCATTAGCTGAAGTGTTGGTGCAGAGCCGCAGTCTTCAAACCAGCGTGGAGTACCTAACTGTTCTTCTCGGGTATGTTTTGCTTGTGTGTGAAGTTTTGTCCAAGTATCACACCACAGTCAGTGATGAAGTGCTAAGCAGGATTTGGCTGTGCTGAAAAATCACACACCAAAGTGAAGTGGGCTCTCTGGAGCTAACTAATAACCCCAGCAAGAATCCATGTGTCTTAGTGCTCTGAGGGTTTCATGTTTTTCAAACCACAACTCAGGGATGTGAAGGAACAACACAAACAAAAACATAGAGTTCCTATCTTCAAAATATTAAAAATATTTGCTACAAACTTCTGGGAACAAATTCGGTTACCTGTTAACCTCAGTAACCTGAAACGTCACACGTGTACCTCAGAGGTATACTTCAGAAGGATCATCTGGAACAACAAATTTGGCTTTGTGACATTTGATATTCTGTTACAAAAAGGCAGAGTTTGGAAACGTTTCACCTAAGTCAGACGTTACTGTAACCAGATCATCAGACATCTCTAGCGATCACACTCGTGTATTTACAGTTCTGTAATGGAACCCAAACCGGTGTCGCACGTACGGCGTTACGGGTAACCAAGCTGCAACGAGGAGGTGGCGCGGTTGATTCATTGGTGAGAATGACTGACAACAGCAAAGCTGTACCTGTGCCTCCTCCTGACCGCCTACCCACCTGGGCAGTTTCGACCCTCAGCAGCAAAGAAACTTGAAGGGATTTGGATTTTTGTATAAAATCGCAAGCTGTACTTGCAGTCCCCAGGCAGCTTACTGTGGTTACCCCTGATAACCTGTGCTGACTCATGACTTGGAATCTGTATTTGCAGCAGAAGAAATAACACGTGCGTTGAGTATTTTGGTGTTTAAATTCAATACCAACGATACAGTCAGAAGAGTGTGAGGCTCAAAGCTGAAGGGTGAACAAGGTATATTGGTAGGAAAAAATATGTGCTTCCTAAGGCAAAACCATAGGCAGCTTTAAGATCTCACAGGAAGAGTACTTGTTTTCTTCCGTTAACTCTTTAAGTAATTTCAGTGTCTAATTTTTTGGATCACAAGATGTATTACAAATTGTAGAAAAAGCTGTAACCATTGTTATAAAGTGTATTGTGTTATGTCATGGTACAGCAAATGGAAAAACCTATTTAAAGAAATGCTTTCAGAGAGGAAAGACAATCAGGGCTTTATCAGAATTTCCTGTGAAGGAAATTTTCAACTCAAGGTGCCTTGTTCAAGAGGGGTAGAGTAGGGAGATTTATCCATCAAGCCATAATCAAGGGTATCAATTTATTGTATCTAGAAAATTGTTTACGTAAGGTTCCTAGTTAATGAATATTAAACGAACTCTGGACATAAACCAGATGTTCTTAACAGCAGGCAGCTTTCTTCAAACCACTGTAAACAATGTAGTCCTAAATATTACATTTAATGCTGGGAATTGCTGTTTCAAAAGCAATTGAAAGCAATAGGAAATGTGCACACGCACAAAACGTTGTAGTTGTCAAAATGAATTCATTCACGCAGGTGGGATGAATGGCTCATGAACGAAATGCGTTCCTTGAAGTTGTCCTCTCTTTCTAGAACGTCTCGTGAACTTGCTGAAGATTGCACCCAGTGTTCAGATCTCAAAGATGTTAGGTGGTCCCTTTTCCCTGGTTCCAAAGCCAGGTGGTTCATCAGTTGGTATTGGTCTCACAGTTGTTTACCTCAACTGCCTGGCTTAAATTATCGTGGGACTTACTACAGACATGCAGACACAAAGGTATAGCTGGACACAGACACCTGCCAGCTTGCTTCTTTTCTAAAGGACATTTTAAGAAGTTCTACAAGGCATACCGCTTTAAAAAAAATAAGTATTTCCACTGTTTGTCTCTAGAAACGCTGTTTCTTACAGAAGTCATCTTCAGATGAAGGCGGTGTCACATTCCTGTCGCTGCTAAAGAATACTTTGAAACTTTCACAGTGAAATTGCTCTTACCTGGTCTCAGTGTGCATGTGTACATTCACCAGCGTGAATCGCGTGTGTAACGCTGGTGGTTGCTGTGTTGCGCGTGACCTTGCAATTCTGCAATTACTTGTTGCCGTATGGGTGTCCAGAGCTTTGAAAACTGACTCGTTGGAGATGGGAGCCAAATTCCACAGTGGGAAGGGACCTTGATTGTAGCACTGGGCTGTATATTTGGTCGACTGGAGTACTGAATTTGTGAGATTTCAACTTCACGCTGACAAAGGGGAATGGGTGCACGGACAGATGCAACATGAAGGTTTGGAACATCCTGGATTTAGGAGGTAGTTCGCCTGTACGCACTGCAGGGTTATAGAGCAGTTCACGTGGGCACACAGCACGTTGGTGTGCAGCTGGAATTGTTGGTACTGAATTCGGTTACCATGGCCACAGTTCCTCATCTTCTTCTGATCTGTCAGTGTTACGTTCATGGTTGGACTCGATGATCTCAAAGGTCTTTTCCAACCTAAACAGGTCTATGTTTCTATGAACATCTATTAGTGTTCTTGAAAATAATAGGGGTTTAGCTGCAGCTCCAGGTCTATCCTAATGATCTTTGTCTGAGAGCTTCCTCATAATTTCTTTTTTCCAACCAACAGTTTACATTTCCTCAGAAATTTCTAGTCTGATGTTTTGGTGTGATATTTTTTGTATCATGCGTGAATCAGTTTGGTCAGGTTTATGTGTATGTCAGTATATACCTGTACATACAGGCGTATAATAACGTTAAATGTTTCAGGAGTCAAACTCCACTCTTTGACTCTCTCCAGGGCAACCATCTGGAATCACCGAGTCAGGTTTCTTGAAGACAGAGTCCTGAGGTCCTGGACATCATTCACCATTTGGAATGCTGGCAAGCAAGGCAAGAAGCTCTACAGAAGCTTGTCACCAGCTAATCGGAAAAAGGTGAGCCAGTGAGAGTGCGTACCATCTGTACAAAATCCTCTCTTCTCTTCCACGTGCCTCCTTGCTGCTTCTAACACAGAATAGCCACAGGATATTGTGTGTCCAAAGTACTGAGTGATGATTAATAGAAATTGGGGACATTCTCAGTGTTCTGCATAACATCTCATCTTTTAAATACATACCTAGAGCGTCCAGTGTGTATGGTAGTGTAACATATGCACCCACGTTCCTGCTTGCTGATGACTAAGCACAGTAGTAGGTCAGACACACTATATAACCATTCGTGGAACTAACCATGGAGTAGCCAGGTACCCAGGCTGCGTACAGTAACTCTGTATTTGGATTGTGTAAGACTGAACTGCCTTGTCCAGGATTATTCATATTTGCCCTGTTCCTAAGTGGACACTGGACAGGTCCCTGTCAGATGCTGATCAAGCTGGTTTGTATTACAAGGAGTAGTTGTACTTGAACTCCCTTCTGAAAAGCCAGATTGTTTAAAAATAGAGGTGGGGTGAACGGGTAACGAGACAATTGTGGCAACTATCTAATTCAATTTACAGTCAGTTAAAAATGTGGAGGTTATTTTTATTTGGCAGTGGCAGATATTTCTCAGGACGGATTTGTCTGAGAGTTCATCCATTAGTTTTATAGCATTTTCTTTTGTGTAATAACTTTTGTTGGATATTAGAGCTGATGTTAAATGGCTGTTTCTTATAAAGAGCCACAGGACATTCATTTTCTTACTGAATGTGTTTTCTTTTCTTAAAAAGATGGATGGGAAGACAAAATGACAAATATATATATAAACCTGATGAATGTTGTGGCCCCCAGACCACACACATATGAAAAGAAAACAGAGGATATTTGTATACCCATAGTTGAAATTACTGAGGAGACACTCACAGAGAAAATAATACAGCCCAGGAACTGAACCTGAAGTTGATACTCCAGTGCCACCCCTCTTTCACAGCCATCACATGGAAGCGGCTGGACTGCAAGGAGTAAGATTAAATATTATGTGTCTCCGACTAGTTCATTCAAAGGGGACAGAACCATCCATCCAACGTATTGTGTTGTCCTGGTCTTGCAGCGCATTCTGCACATGACTTTAGGGGTTTTTTGAAAATGTTCTTTTCAAAACATTTGCACTTTACAAAATCGTGAGAGTTAGAAAATAAGTCCAAGGGAAGAGATGGCAGCTTGTCTGGTAGTAAGTACTACGCAAGCAGGGATTTTTGAGATGCTGCGGAAAAACAGACTCTGTTCTTTTTGTTCCACTGTCTCAAAAACCTTGGGTCTTGGATTTTTTGTTTGTTTGGGGTTTTTTGAGTTGTTTTTTAGCTTTTTTTGTGCCAAAGCAAGATGGTGATTGAGATTAAGATAGAACACCTCTCTAGCTTTGGGTTACATTTGCCACCTCCGTTATAGGTGACTCATTCAGGACCGCATCCTGTTCAGCAAACACAGTGATAATTTGAAGATGTCACTGCAGAGGTGATAAAGAGTGAGAGAAAAATGATACTGGTGGGGTTTTGCTGTTTTTCTGCCAATGAACCAAAACTTGCCACCTTTTCAGTGAGGTAGAACCTTCATTCCCCAGAATGCTAGCGCTGACTGTGTGGTTCTCATTAGCTGGATCTTGCTGTTCTTTCCAGCTGACCTTTCCTTAACGTTTGCTTTGGCAGTGCTGCAGGCCATGATGCTGTTTTGCTTCTGTCAAGGTTACAATTGCAAGTATTCCAGTATGCTTTAGTTTGATATTGAAATACTGGATTGAGCATTAACCTATTAATTACAGGATAGGACACCAGACACATTTAGCAAGCTTACATGCCCGATGCAATCGCACATGCCAATTATGACTCATTTTGTGCATCTACTGCAGAAAACTACTGCTGAAATGCAGTCGCAGTCTGACCCTTCATTCTTTCAATAGAGAATCAAACTTCATCCACTGTCTGACGTGTTAGCTGAAGTATTCAAAGGATTTTTCAATAACCAGCAAAGATAAATAGCTTCAGAAAGTGACTTGTATCAGAGTAGAGACGCAGCTTTTAAATAGCAGATTTCTGGTGAAATTAGCATTATCTGTACTGATTAAAGCACTATTTTAGGTAGTTGTTTGGGCTTGTGATTGCCATGGTAGCTTACCAGCTTTTCCAGAAGTGAGATCCCAAGTCTATCCATCTCAGTCAGAACTGAAGCTTAAATGATACCCTGATGTTTCATAGTAAGTCAGTGGCAGAAGGCTGTAGAAGCAGTGAAACCATCTCACTTCTGCATGTGCTAATCAAAGGATTATGCAGCTGGAGTTTCAGGAAATAAATCTGTAAAATATACAGTAGGTGATTCATGGCAGTTTTCCTTTTACTCTAAATGAATAACGGTAAAAAGAGGCCAGTAAAACTCCATGTTATACTTCTCAAAAATCCTTCAGGTATTTTGTGACTAATCTTCAACTCTTGCCAAAGACTCTCAAATCCCATATGAACAAAGGTTGTAAATAGTTGGTGCTTCATCCTTTCCAGCCCTAAAAACAATAAAATACTTTTCTCGTCTCACCCTTTAAAGACCACCTTAACAAGAGTTAAGCTTTCAGATATTCTGTAAATTATGAGACCACTAGAGATTCAGTATAATTTTGAAGCTGCAAGTAGAATCTAGTGGTGTTTTCTAAATGTAAAACCAAAATAGCACTATTACATATGGCTCGTATTATTTTGTAATTATGAAAAAACTTAAACTCTACTAAATCTTCAGGAAGAGAATTAATTAGTTTGAACTGTCAAGCTTAGAGCATGTAAGAAAACATCTTTTTCAAAGAAGAATGTTTCTAGTATTTTTAGAACCTGATAAACAAAGCAGTTGTATTTCTTTCACTGACTGGGTTTTTGTGGGATGTTTGAAAAGGATAAAGATGTTGCATGCCAAACAGCATCTTTTTTTAGAAACCAAAATTTTGGAAATTCCAGGAAGCGGCAGTCTTTGTATGTTCATACTCTCTGACAAATTATTACTTTAGGCTGTTTGGAAAACAGGCTGAATTTGAATTACGGCTGTGTTAAAAGAGAAAAGGACACCTAAGCAATATTCTCTCTTTTCCTTCAGACATCTGTATGGTGAATATTACAATAATGCTTTGTCTCCGGAGAGTTCAGGCAAAACTCCAAGGCTCAGTATTTTTGCTAAATAGCAACACAAGAAAAAAAATTATTCTACTAGTAGGGGTTTTTTTATGAATTAATTACCAGGATCTTGGTATTCTTAGGGAAATTCTGTTTCCTGGCTGTCCCCTTCTTGATTCACGCAGTTGACAGTGGTTCAGTATTAGCATTTCTGCAAGAATGAAGTCGAACAGACCGTTTTTTGTTTAAAACACATCCGTCTTGTCTATAATTTGCAGCTGAAGATGGAAACCAAATGTTTTTGGGATGCACCATATGCCTGGAGGGTTTCTGAGCTGTCTTGTCTGCTCTTTTATTGTCCATCAAACTAGCTAAAAGGAGACCTTCAGCATTAACATTTGGTGTCATTTCCGATAGTTGAAAATAGTGCTCAAGTAGCTAACACAAGAGGAGGGGAAAGGACGAAATAAGCAGCAGCTAATGAGTGGCATGGAAACAGTACCAGTGCGCAGCCAGCCCATCAAGTTTCTCTATGACAACCCTATTCGCCAGTGGCGAACTTGAAAGCTTCAAGAAAGTATTTTGTACACCCTTTTTCATAGCTCATTAACCATGTAAAATCTTCTGTTAGTTTCTCGTCACCGTTTTTCGAAAAGCAGCACCACCAAATCGTGTACTTCAACTGCGATCCTTCAGCTCACTCGCAAAAGCAAGAAATGTTTGAGTTTTGTAGCATTTTCACTACTCTGAAGTACACGAATGGCAGCACGGGAGACCGTGGGGGACACGTAAAAGCAAAGAAACAAACAAAGGGAAGAATGTTGCACCCACCTTGACACTGGAGAGGGAGGTAGGATGACAACGCCAAAGCAAGTTAGAAGAGAGAGGCCTCAGAACAGAGAGATGAAATTTGAAAGCTTCAGTTAAATCCAGGCATAAAGCAAGAGATGGGGTAGAACAGCAGCTTTATTTTGGACCGTAGAGAATACTTCATGCTGAAACATGGCAGGGAAGTCTCCCTGCTGCTTCCGTTCGGGAAGCTTTTTGCAGCGTCGGTTTTGGCAGGGCAGAGGCATGCACGCTTCAGAAGTTACTGGCATAACCAGCGTAGTTATCTGTTCTAGAGCAACCCGCTGACCCTGGCAACTAGTTCCCACGCTGTTACGTATAAAGGCAGTTGTATGTTGTACGTAATAAGGGCAGTGTTGTATGTACGATATTCAGAAGCTTGTTTTGCACGTTGGATGCTGGTATTCAAACTCTCTCGAGCATCTCTGTTACGAATGTGTGTGAAGAGCAAGATGCTGCTGTCTTTAATGGAGTAGTGTCTCTGAATGGAGTCGGGAAGCGCATGTTTGGAATTCAGAGATACAGCTTCTGTCGTGGCTGTAATGCTAAAGAGGTGAAATAAAAGCAGCACCCTGATACTAAAAGTCACTCAGATCATGACTGAGAGTTGCATGCTAGCTTCGTGGCTCTGCTTGTGGCATTCTGGAAGATGTTTACGCCTTTGCGTGTCTCTTGTTCTGTTTGTCATTAACTGTATCTATTTAAACTTGCTTTAGAATGCTTTGTTTTGACATGAATGGCCTAAATTGATTTAACTTCTGCAGAGATGTATATTAATGTGCTTCCGAGGCTTTATACAAGTTTGAATGAAAGAATTACAAATAGAAGAACCAAGAGGGTCACTAGAAGTTTAAAATGCGTGAAGGACTGCATGAGATGGGGAGAGAAGGCAGCAGATTTGCTCATACAGCACTGTGTGCAGAGTTTGCAGGTTGTCGTCTTTAAAGTTTTATGAGACCATTTGGGTAAGGAGAAGGGAGAGGCGACAGTGTGCAGGTGACCGTTTATCAGAAGGGTTGTCTATTTTTGTCCATCACGCCTACTAAGATACTCACTCTCCCTTGCAAACCTGCCTTCCCTACCCTTCCAGCCAGAACCGCTCTTGAGAATTCGCTGTGATGAGGATTTGTTGCTTTCTGTAAACGATTCGTTGCAGACCACAGGTGAAAAGAAGGCGAGGGAATAAAATCCTGTGGAGATCATTCACCATCGAAGGACATTAATTAGGCTGATGAAGTCTTTCAGTTTTTCCATTAGGTAATCCGTGTGGAACGGGAAGCAGAAGGAAACATCCTCGGCAGTAGCCAACAAGGCAGTAAACAAGTCAAGTATGAAACAAACTACTAATTCTTAGTAACAGTAACACAGCTCTCACAGATAATGAGAGCGGTTCCCAGCCCACCCTTACTGACTCCCGAGGTTGTACGTTTGGAGACGGAGTAATCTGCTGCCCATTAATCTCCTTATACCACAGGGAGGTCTGATAGTCCCAGCCGGGGTGTCCCTTCACACAGCTGCTGTGTTTATTAAAGGAACCAGCCAGAGGAGTGCTTTTATCTTCTTCAAATGTGTCTTCCCCTAGCAGAATTTTTTTTGAGTAAATATCTTATCTTTTGAGCTATATAAACTTTCTCTTATGAGGAAGACAACTATTTCTCCTTTTCCCTTTTCCTACCACCATTGTTAATGCGTGTTGTAATCCGTATTTATAAGTTACTTATCCTAATTATGCAGCTTGTATAAAGCTATCTCTTGCAGTTTTTAACTGAAATAGCAGTCTTTTTTCTTTGTTTTGGAATTGTGCAGATTTTCATACAAGTGATGTCCCAAACAAATATTTAAGCATTTAGATATTTTCTTAAAACTGAAGCGTGATCTGAGGACTTGGTAAGCTTAGATGGTGTCATGTTGTCAGAGGCCTTGCAAAAGAGCGATTTTGCTGGAAGGAGGGGAAAAAAAAACCAAATTGAGGCTCCTTTATAGCTTTATAATTCATCAGTTCCTCCCTGGGAGACAGTAGTTCGTGTATGGATAGATGGTCTTCATAAAAGACACAGGAAAGGAGCCCATTAATGCAGAAAAATAAATAGGTAACTCCAGGCTTATCCGAATAATATAAAGTAAATAGCTCATATAAGCCTGATGCCCTGAGTTCTCCTTATAGGAAGAACAATTGTGTGTAAGTCCTCTCTTTGGACGCCAGACACAGATTTTCGTTAATTGGAAAATAAATAATGTGCTGTAGAAAAAGAGTTGACTTACATTTTGGCCACCCACATGGTGTACAGTCTGGCAGAAAAATTGCCCATTCAGGTCTGACCTGTTTTCGAATACTGTAAATATCAGATTTAAGCTGGCTGAATCCACTGAAAATTTTATATGGAGATTCACAGAGTGCCAGGCGTGGGAAGGGCCCTCTAGAGATCACCTAGTCCAACCCCCCTGCCAGAGCAGGATCACCCAGAGCAGATCCCACAGGAACAAGTCCAGGCGGCTTTGGAAAGTCTCCAGGGAAGGAGGCTCCCCCCAGCCCTGGGCAGCCTGTCCCAGGGCTCTGTCACCCTCACAGGGAAGAAGATACCCTAGGGGTAACTCACAAAAAGGTTAGCATCATTTCCATCTTCCAGGGGAAATCTGTCACAGACTGACCTGGCACACAGATGCTCCTCCCAGGAGTTCCCTGTGCCTGATCGTCAGCGTGGCAAAGACCCTGCGGGCTTTCCTACACGCGGTAGTACGAGTTACAGCACAGGATGAGAGGAAGTGTTACGATTATTGGTGGCACAGGAACTGTCTGTGGTTCTCTAACATCGTTTGTGTTAAGAAGAAATCCGTGCACCAGTCGGGATGTAGTGTTGGCAGAGAGATAACAGGCTGAAGGTGAACAGTGTGATACACCCCACACAGACCTTGCAGCTCAGTTCTCCGGTACTGACACTGAAGTGCAGATGGAATTTCACTTCACCTTATGTCAAAGGTTTTGGAGTTTTGGTTTGGTTAAAATCCATAGGGGTATAAGCAGCTGAAAAAATAGCTTCAATTACTGGAAGATGACCGTATGTATTCCCAGAAGTCTGTCTGGTTCTCAGAGAAGACATGTCATTTTAGAATTGACACGTTTTGGTTATAATGATCACAGCTTCTAGGACAGTAAAACATTAGGGGTGAAGAGAATTTTAAAGGGTGGTTAACACGGAATGAAAAGTGGGCAGCCAAGTAACCTCTCCTTCCACAGTGGCTTCTACTTCACTTCATATGTTTACATACGTGTGTGTCTGCAGACATATAAATAAGATGGGTAGGGGAAATCCTGGCGTGTAGTTTACTGTGCTTACTTCTTGCTTATCCACAGTCTGCACCATCTGATTTTTCAACTACGATAAAGCATTACAATGGCCATGGAAACAGGGCCAGGGATGTAAAGTGAATTAATTGTGTTTCAGGGAAAAAAGAAAGCCCAAGATCCTGGTTCCTTGTGCGTGATGGAGTTGCTTGTGGTTGCTGCTAACTCAGCCTGCACAGCCACAAAGACCTTCTGTAATGTCCAGTACCTTCCTAGTGCTGCCCTGAATTCCCTTCTGTCTTTCTATTTCCGTTATAATGCCCAGAACAGGGGCAATATGTCCTTAGTGCAACGCCTGCATCAGGGTCATCCAGAGCCTGAGGCCGGACCTGCTGGCCTGTAACGTGATTCCTTTCGTTGTAACAGCCCCGCGGTGAAAACTGTTTCCTTAAGGTTCTGTTCTTTATGTCTTTTGGTGCCTGTTTTCAAGCAGCCTGTGTTCCGGGGGTGAATGTCTACCTGTGAGTGGTTCCAAGGTCTATCCCTGCCCACCCCCTCCAGTTTAGTAGCTGTATTTCCACCCTGACTTTGCATGGTGGTGGTGTTTAGCCACCTGTGTAGTCCCTTGGTATCTTTGTTTGTATTCTCTTTCCATGTAATGGAAGAACCGATACTGCGGTATTTAAGGATTTGGATAGAAAACTGTTCTATTGGATAGCAGAAATATCTCCAAAATATTTTTGATGTAGAAACATTCTTTATGTTGCAAGGGAATGCAGCTCTATCTGGCCATTGCCACACTTGTGTTCCTCTGCAGCTTGGCCCTTGGGCTGTGGAGATGGCACTCTGCGTCAGGAGTGAAGTACCAATAAAGAATGCAAAAGTTCAGCGTTATGACACCACTGCTCTTGTGTTTTCCTCTGCACAAACAGCATGAGGTCACTTTAGGTAAAAGAAAACTGTCTTATTCACGGGAGGAAAATGTGTGAGAGAAATCTGTGGACACAGAAAGCAAGCCAGCCTTCAGCAGCCTTCTCTAACTTAATAAATTAATAAACAGCTGTTTGGCTTTTCAGATTTTCTCTGCAGTAAGTGTTGTTAATCAATTTTTAATGCAACAATTAAAAAGATAGGAAAGCTGCTATCCAGCTTTCACCAGAATAATTGATTTCTGCAAGACCTTAGCTATCTTAACTGTTCTGCTCCGGCGTAGCAGTTCCGTGCAGATAAAATGAACAGATCCAGTGGAAGTCGGAGGAACGCATAGCTATGTTTATTTTAAAAAGTCTTCCGAAATGTAACAGGCAACTTAATGGTGCATAAATGAGGCCACTGTGTATTTTGGACTGCTGGCATTTATTCTGCCTGCATATTTATGAGGAATGCAGATAAAAAACTATCTGAAATATTTGGCAACTAGGGCTGCAAATAATGCTTCCATAACTACAGTAAGAATAACCCAAATGAAGCAGTAATTATATGTGTTTAAACACAAAAGCTGCTGAACTTTTCAGTTGAAAAACACGAGAGACCACAACCATAGGAATTCCCAGACTCGGTGCGTTGTGCCCTAGAATTGAGGCTGGTATTAGCAGAGCATCCATAGCGACAGTGCAGCTCTGTACGGAGGTGTCTGCTGGCAGACCGTGCGGTTGGGGCGGGCAGAAAGAGGAAGGGTTGTATCATCTCGCCTTAGGTGTCTAGGGAAGTGCAAAAACGAGGCGGCTAGTCTCTGGCTTTAGTTTACTCAGCGTATCGCGGAGGATGAAGTTGATAATCTCATAGACGTTTTCTCTTACGCAGTCGGTAGCTTACATCACCCGATCTCACGTTCGCAAAAACGCGACGTGCTCATAGACAAAAATGCAAAATTTCCCATGTCTGGATTCAGCCGGAAAGGATTTAATAAATCTTTAAGCTCTGTAGGAGGACAAGGTTGCGTTGCCCTGTTCTTGCGTTCGTTCACGTGTCTGTAGCATTTCTCCACCGCAGGTGACGTTGCTGGTAGCGGAGAACGGCACTGAAACGCTCCGCTTCTGTTCTGCCAGGTAACTGCCTTTTGTGACGTTGATGCAAAGAAAATAACGAAAGGATTCTACACTTACGAAGAATCTGAGGTTCGTTACAAGTCCTCTTGCATTCTTTGCTGTGATCTGGAAGTGTTCTGGGAAACGTGATCAAAGAATACGTCACTGATTTTAAGTACTGTACAGCGACTCGTTCTGGTAAGGAAGACGGGAGAGGAGACTGGAGTTGGGGTCTGAGACTGGAGTGCAACCGAGGAGCCAGAACTACAGACCTCACTCACTGAAGTCAGTTTAGGAAGACAAAAATAGATACACTTTGAAAGGATTGCGATGAGGGGGTGAAACATAGCTTCACTGACAGCTTTTTCTTTGAGGGGAATTTGGCTCGTGATGGATAAAAGTCAAATTTCTATTAAAACAAAGAGAGCTTCAAGGATTAATTGTAACATACATATATTATAGTTACACTGTGTCAGAACAGGACTGATGGGTTCCTTTGGAGCCAAAATTGTAGGCGGCAACACTGCTGTTTCCTAGACAAGGAAGCATGACATTTAGATGGCAATAACAAACCATATAGAAAAAACAATGCCGTTCCAGTATTAATTTCGTGTGGCAATGAAGACCTTGCGTAAAGTTTCTTCCAGATTCCCTCCAGAGGCTGGTGGGAAGGCAGTTCCGAGTTTCACCGGGCACGGGATCAGATCCTGAGAGCGCAGTCTGAGATCACAGCTTAGCCAGCCCAGCTGCAGGGGTGGTCTGACCGCGCCCACCGGCCTCAGCCACACGTTCCCACTGCTGTGTTTGTAATGGGTCTGGCCAGCTTGCGGCTGAAGGAGGACTTGATTCAGTTAGCTGACCTGGCAGAAAAGGAACCCTCAAAGTGAAAAGTGTTCCAGGAGTTATCTTGTGAATCAAATTACCCTGAGGTTGCACGATCCTTACATGTGATGGGAGCGGGACTGAGGGAGGGGTAGGGGAGGGGCATCTCCTCAGGTACAGCTTGTGGTTGGACTAGGGTAACTATAAAACCAGTCTATACTGTCCCAGTCGATGCTGGGAAGGTAACGAGTGCTTTCAGCTGCATGAAAGCGATCGGAATTCAGGGGTTTGACCCGCAGCACTGCGGACTCGCTGAGTACCAGCGCAGTACTGCTGTCAGCACAGTTGTAACAGATCCCGCGCGCTTGTCTTCCTAACGCGCGCCCACCCGCTCAGATCAGCCGTACAGAAGATTCTGCTGCAACCTGTTGTGAGTCCTTAGAAAACTCTGCAGCTTGGATGCGTGCGCAAGTCCCAGTTGGGCACGAGCCACGTACAGCTCCCACTGATTGGGAAGATTGGCCTTTGTATCTGCTGTTGTGCCTGCTCTGATGGCACAGAGAAGCTGATTCAGCTCACTCAAGTGGCAGAAAATTAACCTGCCCAAACCCCCACTTTTCACAGGGTAGGCTGTTAAAGCAGCACACCTTGCAATCAGACCAAAGAGGGAATTGTTTGGGAAAGGGCTAAAAGTAGAGCGTGGAGGTAAGGAAGAAGCAGTGGAGAGGAGGACTAAGACCTTCTTTCCACAGCAAAAAGCTCTTCATTCAGATCTGCTGTAGTGTGTAACCTCATTCACAGAGACACAATTGTTTTGGAAGGTTATGGCAACAAAGTACGGGGCACTCGAAGTGACTGCCAGAATAATGAGCGGAAGCATGTGACCCGCTGGACTGTTAGCATGAGGACTCAGAGTAACTTTTTCCAGTTCTAGTGTTCAGCAGCTCCTGAGACGAAGCTAGTGAGTAACCCTGTGTGCCTCTCCACTGAATCCTACTGCTTTTTCTACAGGAGAGACCAAAACCAAGAATTCCTGTCTGTCACTTCAGAGACGCAACTCCACCGTTCATTATCTGCGTGAAGCTGGTGAGTCCCACCTTTAGCCTTGGCTGGATGTGCAAAATCAGTATTTGCTCCTTATGAAAATGAGTTTCTGTTTACTGTAAATGCTGTGCAATTGAGCGGCCTTTTGAGCAAACTGATTGTGCAGAGTATTTCAGGGATGTAAGACACCAGTATTAAGTAGTATCGATACGGAAAGGTACAGCTTGTGTAAAGGAGCTTGGATGTGTTTCACCTTCTTGCCCACCAACATCACACACAGATGAGGTTGTACAGTCAGCCCACTGGCCTCTGTTACTCCTAGTATTTTGCAGCCCTGTGTACGGCAAAGGCTTTGGTTTATATATTGAACCTTAAAAGCCGTTTTGTTCAGCACTGCCAGTTCTGAAACCTCTTCCGTGCCTGACTGTGGTAACTTTCTTATTTCAACTGGTTTAACTGACCTAATAACATCATGAGACGGTGATAACCAGCAGTTATTTTGCTGTCATATTTAAAATAGCAAAGCACAGCATGTGGGTAACAGAGCAGTTTTAAACAAAATAGCAAATACAGTCTAGTTGCAAATGCTAGTAAAAAAGGTCTCTAAGAGTAACCAAAACCCGTGGCCGCATACAAACACGACATTCTAACGTGGTACTAGACCTGTTCAGGGACTGATTAGCTGAATCTCATCTGGCATAGTCTGCGCTTCACTTAGCACTCCCAGCTTTACGATCGACTCTGAGATCATAACTGTGAGTTGCACAGCCAGACTGACAGTACCTTAGGGCATTAGCATGTACTGTTGGTTGATAAACTCTTGGATGAGCTAGCAATACTACAACTGATTTAATTTTTCATACTACATATACTGGTGGGTGGAAGTCCCCAGACAAAACATCTGTGCAACCTGTTACGAAGCACGTTTAATTTGCGAAGCTCTCACAATGCGACTATTATACAACATCTTGCCTGAAAGCTCTGGGCCGTGACTTCAGTCGTGATTTCCGTGTATCTTCCACCATGGCCACTGAGCATTTTCTGCTTGCTGCTCACAGAATGCTGTAGGCCATAGTATCTTTTAAGTGACAGGCAGTATTTTCTTGGGAAATACAATTTGACCCACTTCACACAGTTTCAGGGTTTGTAAAGCTGCTTCTAAAATCTGCCTTTGAAGCGGGGCACCTTTTAGGAGGATGTACCAGAGTCAGTAGCCGTGTGTATGGAGCCAAACCCCTGGAAACTGCAGGCAGGTTACGTCCTTACCCCTCCCGTCATGACTGAATTACGCCGTTGGGTACCGTGCAAGTTGGTGCCGTGAGAGCTGATGCCAGAAACAGCCGAGTGCGAGGTAAAGAGGCCAACGCGCATGGAGTTCCAGCAGCGTTACACACCGGGGGAACAGAACGGAGCCAGAGAGAGAACGATGCTGATAATGAACTGCATAAAACACAGTGGAAGTCCATCACGGAGCTTTCCTTTCTGCAGATTGTAAACACACTGATACCTCTTCGTTGTGTGCACCTCTCTGTACCTGCGCCATGATACCACACTGCTCTTCAGTATTATGAAGACACAGAATCAGGTTATTAGAAAAACAAATCTACAATAAAGAACTGAAATCAAATGTTTCTGTTGGCGGTGCCCGATACCCTGTTATCACCTGAGACACACACCACAGACAGCTTAAGGAGAACTTAAAACCATCAGTACGTCTGCATCCAGGGGTAGGAAGTGTAAAACCCAGGGGAGAGAAAAAAAGAACCGGAGGGTGTTACGGGGCAAGCAGCCGTGCTCCGAGTGCCGCTCCACAACCAAGCCTGCCGCACCCTCCTTGGCTCTACCTTGGGTTTCGCAGCTGATCTTCAGGACTGGTTTTCATCGCCCTCTTCCAGCCGTTGTCACGCTTGCTCTATTTCCTGACTGCTCGGAGGCTTCGTGCAGGCCGTCAGAAGTCCCTGAAACGCTTGCCGCTTGCAGGATTGTGGGTGGATTGAAACGGCCAGTTTTCAGCTGTAGTTTTGTGAGGGAAGGTGGTTTCCTACCAAAACAAAACGAGTGTCGGTGGCTCACAGCGCGCAGGTGTTTGTCTGCAGCACCCTTCAAGCTCCTCGGCCTGACCACTGCGGGAGGTGGTTTCAGATGGGCTGAGAAGAGCAGAGCACCGAGCGGCTTCCGTGTGCGTTGGCACTTCGCAGGTGTAACGCCGGGGTTGTCTTTGCTGTGTTTATCGCTGGAGTTTGCCCGGCTTCCTGTGCAGCCCTCACCTGAAGGGTGCTGAACTGGAAAACAGGAACAGCTAACGCCCAAATTCCCACCTGCTTTGCTTTCATCGCCTTTTCTAGGGGTCTTCTTCCAACACGCTTTTTGCAAGGGGGACCATAGGAAGAGGCAGGAGAGGGGGTAAGTACATCAGATACTGACTGCATCAAATGGAAGGTGTCTGTTCGGCGATGGCTGTGGCTGCCCCTCTGCTGCTGTTCACCCGGGTTCACCAAATCAAACGGTGCAAAACGTGTTGCCGTTACAATCTGGTCCCCGGCTGATGTTGAAGGCGACGCTTGAGACACGGAATTCCTCTGCAGAAAGAGCGCTATGCTTGTGTGTGCTGGGGGGGAACGGAACTGCTTTTCAGACTGTTCAGGGCCAGTAGCGTTACCCAGCTCTGGGCTTCAGGCCCTGCCGCAGGCAACGTCAGGACACTGCTTGTGCAGAGCTGCCGGCGCTGCCGGCTGCGTGCTGCACGGAACTGCTGCAGCTCGTGCACGGCAGAACTGCCGGCAGATCCTCCTGGCTAACTTCGGCAACACAAGTCATAAACAGCTTCCTGAACATCCCATACTTCCAAATTTAGCTTTACTGTTGCCGACATTAGTTCCTCAACAGCCCTCTGAAGAAGAAAGTGCCCTGGGGCCTGACTGTCTTTCCTTTTGTTCATGGCAGGGGATTACTTTTAGCTTTCATACAGACCAAACCTGCGTGTTTACAGGCAGCTCTGAGAGGGCAGTTTTGAGATGAGCTGTTTATTAGGTGGTTGTTTGCTGGCCAGGCACTTGGAGCAGTGTTTGCTTATTTATTTTTCCAGGCAGTTCCTGGCTGGCATTGCCGTTACTCCGTTACCGTGTAAAATCATTTTGGAAAAAGCCGTCCTCCTAGATGATCTCGGCTCAGTTTGCATTTTAAAATGCCTCCACAGAGGGCTGTAGCTGAAATTCTGCTCTGGGGGTGTGTACGATTGTGCTGAAGAGAGTAAAATTGTGGCTTTAGCTCGTCAGAGCTGTGTAGCCGACTGCAGCACCACTTCACGGAAGGGTTTGCACTGGGTATTTTCTCTCGCTTCGAGGTAAAAGGAAAACACTTAGAAATCACCCATTGTGCCCTGTTCTGGCATGGATTCCAAGGGATTGAAATGAAAGGGATTTTTATTTTCCTGTCTCAGTAATTAAACTAGTTCGATTGTATGAAGTTTTCGGTAAATTTACTGTTAGACCAGTTATTGTGAAACTCTGCCTTGTTCTGTCTCCTCAGTCCTGCTCTGGGAATGAAAGATAGTTTTAACTCTCATTTAGCATCTGGGCTCTTCTATTTTCTTTTTTTTTTCAATCCTTCTTTAGAGCAGGTTGACTATTTCAGCAAGCTAAATGCAACTGTTTCATGCCCTGTGTCCTAACTTGGGAAATCTTGGGTTTATGAAACCATTAGTGGAGGTTAAAGGTCGTAATCAAGGCCTACATTTCCAATTCCCCGTTGATGTGAGTGGCGAGTTTTGCACATGGACCACTGACAGTTTGGGATCTGAACTGAACTGCAAAACTGGGACCGAGTCCCTCAAGTAAGGAAATGCCATCGAGCATTCTTGATTTCAAGCAGTTAAAAAAGTACTCAGTGTCTTTCACAATCAGGACCTTATCGCTCAGATGAGAAAGGGGTTACCTTGGGGAAGTGGAGCCCTTGCTTAAAAACTCCAGTGCCATGGGCCCTTTCCTGCCCTTCCCCAAGTTACCCGTGAGCTGTTCTTGTTTTTTGCTGGTCAGTCAACAGCAGAGCTCGGGTCTGAATCCTGTGACTGGTGGGGTGGGTTTGTTGTTGTTGTGGATCAGATTATGCCATCTCTCTGTTCTTTGGCACTGCCGGGGAGAAGAGCAGCACATGGCAGGCGGGTGAGAATCGCGCAGGAGAAAGGGCAATCATCCCGTGATCTTGAGGCCCAGCACGCTGGTTTGGGCGAGGGCTTTGACACGTGCAGTGTTGCCCTCCCTAGAGACGCTCCGGCAGCAGAAACGGTGCGGGGGTTTGGAGGAGCCAGGTCAGCTTGTTCTGTGGTTGGAGTCCCTGTTCAGGGAGATGGCGGGGTTCCGTGGGAGGAAGGTGTCCCAGCAGCAGCTCAGCTGGTGGGTCCAAGGCGAGCTGGGAAGCTGGATGCAGAGCCCTCCCTGCGAGACAGAAACCTTCGCTCCTGAACTCCGGTGCCTTAAAGATCCCAGAACAAGTTTTTAATCCAGTTACTCCAGCCAAAGTCCAGCGTTCCTCCGCCTTTAATTGCACAGCTTTGGTTGGACCCTGTTTGTGTCACTTCCTGTCGCAGACGCCTGCAGAGCTGCGGTGCGTTGTTAGAACCTCAGTATTGCTGTGCTGGGCCAGCTAACAGAACACCACCTTCGCCTGCCTCCTGTGGCACTGCCAGCTCCCGTGCATTTTTGGGGGACAGTCCTGAAGATCAGTAGCCGGAAGGACTCCGGGATGAAAGCAGAAGTGCTCAGAAAGGCTGAAGTTGGCACGTTTCCTTAATGACATCGCTGTCTTGCGGGATTGCGCGTGAAGCAAACCCACCAGGTTCCTGTTCAGGTAACTGTGGCTCAGAAGGAAACACCCTTAACTCTGCAAAACATTTCAGCTGCTTGCTGACACGTTTCTTTCCTCAGAGAAGCTGGTAGTGTTCAGAGGCTACAACCATCACTGTGCCGGGCTCACTCTGCCGGGCTCACTCTGCGGTGCGTGCTCTGGGAACGCCGGCCCCAGAAATCCAAGCTCGGGGACAGCAGAGCAGAGCTGTGCCTAGCACACCCCGCGTTCCACTTCGCAGCACGAGAATGAGCTGTTCAACACCCCTCCCCCGCAAAGAAACTAATTTGAACACTCGTTTGTCAACACAGGCTTAATTTCTGAATGGAAACATTTGTGAGTCTGCGTTTATTTATGTTTAGTTCTGCAAACGGGATGTTATTCTGGGGTGTAAAGTACCAAACGACCCAAACCTGTTAGAACCAGAGATGAGTCCGTCTGGCTGACCGAATTCTCTTTTTCTTCCCTCACAGGATTTGACAGCTGGAGCGTTTGAGAGAAACCTCAACGTGCTGAACTTGAAGGAGGGGATGGATTATTATCACTTCAACTAAAAACCAGGGCAGTGCTGTTGAAGGTGTTATCCTCTGGGTGTCAGTGTGTAGGAAGACCAAAGTGTTAGACTTCTTCATTAATCTGTGCAGCACTAAATTCACCTCTGTGCCCAGCAACCCCTTGCTAAGGGAGGGCCTAGTTACACCTACGATAATACTATTTGCTCATTTTACTACTGCACATCGCTTGTTTAACAAACTCAGTCTGAGCGTTAACTTGCATTTCTACCTTAAATAACCGTCAGGTACGGGCCATAAGATTACAAGGGGGCTGTTACCACGGAGAAGCCTTAAAAATGCACCGAGCGATGCGCAGAGCGGGATCTGTCAGACTGCTTGGGGCCGCAGCCCTTCCTGCGGCCGGTGCGTTTCCTGGGAGCTGTGGCTCCGGCAGCCAGATGCCGCAGGTACAGACACCCCCGCTTCCCACTGGATCATCCCAGTGTGTCTGCATAAGCAGGCTTTGCCAACAGAACCTGCGGGTTTCCTGCAGCAGGGGCTCCCCACACCCAAGACCTTCCCCTGCGGTACCGCCACAGGGGCTGTGCCCTCGGGAGTGCTTCTCCTGCAGTAAGGCCTGCGAGCAGCCCCTGGGGGTGTGCTGCCGCGTGGCTGACCGCTCAGCTGCACACTCTGGGAACGGGGTGGGGGTGCGTGTGACAGTGTAGTAAATAATTATATAGTTATCTTCTTAAAAAGGAAAGGGCATCTTGGAGACAGACAGGGTGCAGTTTTGGAGATGAACACCTGCAGCAGCGACTGCTGCCGTTGGGGGCAGGTACCTGACAGAGAAACAGGCCTGTTTTCAGCTCCTCAGCCTGCGTTTTTCCTGCCTTTCACATTTTCACAGGTGTGTGGTGTGTGTAACACGCCAGCGCACGCCCACCCACACGAGCAGCCAGCCACTTTTGCAACTGAAGTGCTAGATCACAGGATTTAATTAGAACCATCAAATAACGCAGCGTAATTAGAATATCACGTTGCTTGTGCATTCGTTCTCCCCACCGCATCAGTCTCGCTAAAGGTAAATGTTGCGGCCATCGCGCGTTAGAGTCAATAAAAACGGCCTAAATTCCTAGCAGGTGCTCGAAGCAGTGATTCACCTCTGTTCTTCAAGGGAAAACACCAAAGCATCAGTCCCAAAGCTACCTTAGCACAAAGAACATTCGCTCGCATTAGTTTATGAAGCGCTACTAAGAGAGGCGAAGCCTGGATCGCTTTTCCTCAGCTGCGACGCAAGAATGACAGACTGAGCCACAGAGATACTTTACGTTCAGGAAGATTTAATTATCGCTAAGCGTGGCCTTTCTTACCTCTGAAACGAGTTCTTGTAAGAGACAAATGCAGCAAGGCAGCTTTAATTCTTGGTGCGTGGACAGCAAGCACAGGCTGCACGGCTCCACTCGGAGTCGTACAGGTACAAATCACTGACACCAAACCCCCAGGTCAACCGTGACACAAACGTGAAGAGCAGCCGCCATCTCGTGGCTACAGACACCAACCAACAACTGAAACATCCCCAACCTTGGTTGCCTTCCCCCCGCAACGTAACCCCGGTCTCTCCTTTCGTCAGCCGGCGCACTCGCAGCGCCGCTGGGGACCAGGCCGTCGGGACGCCGTGGCACAAGTCCCTCAGTCCTGCGGGCACCCCAGAGCTTCGGTCCGCTGAGCAGCTGCCAGTGCCTGCCACTTCAGTGCCCTGCACTCTGCCAGAGAGAAAGCCAGACAGGTCACGTGGAGAGCACACGTGTCATGGTTTTAAGTGTGTCCCAGGCACGTAATGACGTGAACAAAATGGAGAGGAAAATACAGCCGCACAGAGCTCTAACTTACGGTCCTTTTCAACGCCACCGTTTTAAACTCCCTGCTACCAAAGCCTGTGTGTACAGGTTTTACAGGAATGGTAAACATCCATTTCAGCTGAAATTAGCTTCCTTCGCCCGTTCATGATGTGCTGGGCTTCCTCAGCTGTCTCGGGGTACAGCAGCCCCCGGAGAGCAGCGGTGCGCTCCGGCGCGAGCACAGCCTGGCCGCTGCGAGGGCCATCTGCCCAGCTGGCAGACGCCCTGCACGCTCGGTGTGGCTCTCCGAGGGAGCTCCTGCGATCACAGGGCAGGTGCAGGCTTAACTCTTCTTGCTAAAATCCGTACTGTTTGCTTATGTTAAGAGGAGAAGGCAAAAAGCTCCAAATTCAGCAGGTAACTCGCAGATTGCACGTGTGTAAAGGAACCTTTCATATAGTGCAGGTTTAGATCTGGGGTTTGGGGTCCCGTAAAAGTGCAGAAACACTGCTCAGCAGGCCCAGAGTGTTTGTTCTCAACCTGCTCCTGGTACAGACCCACCCAAGGCTGGTTTCAAACCCCGTCAAGCTAATCATGCAGAGACAGTTTTAACAAAGAGTGATTAATTCATTAAGCACAGGTGCTTTGCTGGACAAAAGGTAAACCCCTAACAGTACATCTCACGGTCTGTCTCAGAATCGTGCAAGACAGAAACGGCAGAAACAGCAGATTACAGAGACGGCGACCCAAAGAGACCCTGCAACTGAACCCAGGATTGGAACCAGAACAGGAGAATGCAGCTGAGACAGGGCATTGGGATGGTCTGTGATAAACGATGAACTCTGGGGACTGAAAGGCCGAGTGGAAATACACAAAGACTTCAGCCCTTCTGTAATGGGTATTGATTGAATGGTATAAAAACTGTGGGAGATCTTGGGCCATTGGCCACTCACTGAGGAGGTGGCCCAACTCTGAGTGGTGATTAAATAAATGGCACAGCTAGAGCAACCCACTTGGTCTGGGGAAAAATCTGTAACAACATGGTGCTGTTCGTAACCGTTCCATCTGCAATACCTGGGTGTGTATCAGAGACAGCGTTCTCCCAACCTGCCAGTCTCCTCTCATCCTCAGTAATGAAGGAGCTGAGGGTGAGATCAAGGAGTCCATCTGGTGATGTCTTACGTGGACTGTAACGTCTGTTGGTCGACTAGAAAACCTTGAAACAGCAATGCTCTAAGGCCAATTCCTTGTGTGGGTGAGAGGTTCAGGTGCTTGCATTCCAAAATGACAAAAAACGGTAGTTGCAGGTTTCTTAAATCTGTACTAGAAGCAGAGAACTGTAGATGTGATGGTAAAAACTGAAAGATGAGTACAGAAACTGCTACGGGGGCAGGAGGGTGTCTCTGCAGGTTGATCACAGATGTTTTAAGTATTAGTCTTCTGACCAATTTTTAAAAACCATGGTTTTTACGGAATGTATGTGTTTATATCCTGTGCATATATGTATGAGCTGTTACGACGGCGCAGAACAGGATCTCCTTACCCTAGGAAGCATCTTCAGCGTGAAGAGCACCAGAACATTAGGCAGGAAGAACTGGCTGACCTCAGAGGCTCTCATAACGTAGGGTCACCAAGAGCCACTGCCACAAGGGCTTTAAGGATCAGCTCACCCCGAGATGCCGGGCAGGAGGAAAGCCCTGGTGACTTTCAGCCACAGATGTGAAAGGGGCTGACAACAGAACAGTGCATAATGCTTTGCATTATTCCAGTCATGAAAACAAACAGTGTTCAAATATTTCAGAAGATGAAGGAGTTAACATCCACCATATTAGGAAAAGCTTGGGAAAGAAAACTGCACGAGTGCTGTTCCTGAATTCTAATTAATTACGAAGGACGAAGCTTTCTACAGCTACGAAAGCAGAACAGTAAAATGAGAGGGGCCAAGAATACACTGATATACCACTGGTTTTAAGCGCAGCCAGCTTTCGGAATAGGTTGTATGTTGTGGATGCTGGTGATACTGGGAACGTACCCTTGGGTCGTCACGCGTTTTCATCCTGTATTACTCAAAAATAATTTGCTTTGCAAATTGCCACGTTACCACGTGTTCTCTAAACCAGTAACAACCCAGCCTCTCCTCTGCGGACAGGAGCAAAGCAGAAAATTCTGTATTTCTGTAATACGGAGCAGATGGGCACTCCCAAACCACCCGCGTCACAATGAGATGGGACCTACACCTGAACACGCTGTCTGTCTTCGTACGCGGGCACTAACGGTCGGGTTAAACTCTTCCTCTCTGCCAGCGTCCGAATTCCGTGCCTTGCGTAACCGCCTTACAGCTGCGTTGTTGAAATTGATTGGGAAGTTCTTATCCTTTTTCCTTCCCCAAAAAGGGCAGATGAACCGTTTTTGAAACATCTGTACTGCATTATCTCATTCTTACATTCTGTCTGCGTGAGATGTCACAGTGCGAGTCTGCAATGTTTTCCAAACGGAGACTGGAAGGGCTTAAGCCAACAGTCTTCAGCAATTCCACATAACCTGCAGGAAGCCGTGAGGCCATTCCTCCTGGTGCTCACTGGGGCGTTCACGCCGCAGTGAGAACTCGGGTACAGTTCTCGGGGCGCAGGGGTAGGCAGCAGATCTGGGGGAACGATGTCCATGACTGTGTTTCTCTGAAAACCCCCTCAGCAGGGCACTTCATACCTTACCTTGGACACCAGCTGCGGTTTGGGCACCTTCATGAGATCACAGAGACAGTTGCGTTTCTCTCTCACTCCCGGCAATTCCGCCTCCCTGCACGAGGAAGTATGGTCCAGTTATTTCACAACTGAAAACCTGCAGTTGGCTGCATCGCTACAACTTCTCCCCATCTCATTATGGATTACTGCACACCCATCTCCGCTTTCACCCCCATTTCAAACCGCAGAAGTTTTTGTTGCGTCACCTTTGACACGTAACGTTTTGGTACCATCTTCGGCCAGACCTGCCGCGAATACACGTCAGGGCTTCCAGAGCGACCGCTCCTAGTGAAGCGGCTGACACTTCCTTGGTTAATAACACATTCCTACAACCCTTTTGACTAGAAGTTCACTAAATTTATAGCTCCTGTTTGCTTTAGAAAACTTCACATCAAGAATTTAAACGTCACTGGATTTGGAGAACGTTCTGCTACCTAAAGCAGCTTCCTTCTGAAATCAAAAATCCAGACCGACCATTTGTCAGTCTTTGTAACGGTTTCTGAAATACCCTGACGTCCATGAGTAACTTCCTCAAGCAGTGGCAGTTACAAAAGGCCCCCAAGTGCCAACAATCCATACAGGGAACATTCTCTTCCTTGTAAGAAACTCAATGACTGAGTGGAATGCTGTGAAACTGCCCGTCTTACCAACTCACCGGGTTTGGTTTTCTTAAGCAACAACTGTAAATGGGCTATTAAAAACGTAACTCTTGGCACATTAACTGAGAAAGGGCGTACAGGGCAAGTTAGAAATAACCTGAACTCCTTCGGGTCTGTCAGACACCTTGGCCAGTCTGCTGTATTGAATCCAGAAACACGGTTAATCTGGAAATCTGTTTCAACTCAGATTTACACAACTGTACGATAAACTCTCTGTGGTTCCAACAAGGAACAAATATGCACATGCCAGGAATTATCGTCCTTCCCAAATATTCATTCTCATTCGAATGCTTGTTGTAATTCAGCACGTGCCACGCCTGGGCTAGCACGGAGTCAGCAATGGCTTCGAATATCTTCCTTTCTTAAACAGTTCAAATCTACCGAGACAAAGCAATTACACCTGAATTAAACCACCTCTCCCCTTCAATCGTAGCGCGATGGACGTACTGCGGTGGGGAGCGCAGGGCAAGCCCTGAACCACGGCAGGGTGGAACAGGCAGCCAGCCACACCTCAAAAACGACACGGTGACAACACTGTTTCCTGAAGCGGCTTTCGGGAAGTGTTTTGCTTTGTTTCAGGAACCCGTTCAGGAGCAGCGCGGCGGTACCACTGCTTCTTCTAGAGGCGGTGGGGCTGACGGCACTGCCAACACCCCGCAGCGGCAGCGGCAGGCTAGTCCTGCTAACGAGTTCCGTCGGCGATTTCCAAGCGGGCCTGCCCTTGAACTGAGACTTCATAAGCGAGCACAGCATCGCACCGAGCACTGACAAGCGAGTCATTTTAACAACAGGCGGGATTGCTGATGAGCAATTCTCAAATCTGAGACTCGTACTTTAATTTCGTACTGCAGAATTCAGAAAACCAGCAGCAGCCAGTTATTGAAGCACAGAAATAAACTAGAAAGTAAAGGTAAATAAAGTCTGAAAAGTAAACCACAACCGTAAGGCCTGTTTGTTCTTTGACTGTCTAGGTGAATCTTACTTCCATGAAATGTCAAGGAAGACAAAAAGCCATTTAATATACTGACTAAAGAAATCAGAGAGTTTTATGTCCATCTTCTCTCCTGCAGGACCTCTGACTACTGTCTGAGGCAGGGTGTCGGGCCAGCAGGCGCTGACCCAGGAGAGTCCTCGGTAGCAAGGAGAAACCTGTAACACAGCAGCAACATTCACAAACTAACGAGCATCTTACAAGTCGGTAGTTCCTCCGATAGCGGAGGTACGCAGCCTGCTGCAAACTTCCCCAGGTGACTAGAACGCACAGTGCTAAGATTTGCAGAAAAGGGGGAAAACCCCCCCAGTGCCCACATTAGGGTGAGTATTCCCTGCCCCTGCCACCTCAGAGGTGCTGACCCGAGTTCCCCTGCCCCTGGGCCGCTGCGGGGAACCTCGCTCACGGAGAGCCCTGGGAAAAGGCCAACGTTACAGGTAACGGTAGGTAAAAACGTGAACCCCGTTCTATGAAGCGGTGGTTTAATTCGTGCCAGCATACGCTTGGACACGTCCCGACGGTTCCAACTCAAAGTATTTGCTTGAATGCAATGTTTGCAGCATTCGGAGTAACTACATTTCATGGGAGATTTGAGCTGTTCTGCTAATTCTGTTTCTTCCAGCTTGCAGAGATCCTTCCCTTCCCAAAATCCTGCCAGTGCTCACAAATGCCAAGAAACTGCCTGTGCAGTTGAATTTTTACTGTTTGCACAGCCCAGTCTCTGTTTCGTGGAGAATTTCCAAGATCTCCTCCCTTTTTATGTTGTCAGAGAAACATGGACATTTGACCTTTATCTAGTGGCGATTTCATACGTCCCGCTGCCAGGGGACAGCGTACCCCACAGTTCTTGAGCAGAGTTCTGGTCAGCGGTGCTTTCCTGGCCTAGAAGCAATAACCAGCTACGACTACAGTAGCGTTTTCTTGCCATCGGCTTTCAAAGGCACAGACTTCTTTTTAACTCCAGCGGGACAAAACTACTCCAGCTCCTATTACACCTGGCAACAGACCTACTCACCAGTTGGTGTCGCTGAGTATGGTCATAACCTCATCCATAACGGCCGGATCAACCACGTCGCTGTAGGTGATCAACATTTCGTAAACTTGACTGGCTGTCGTTTTCCGTATCTGGGGAAGAGGGGGAGGGAGTTTCAGCGAAGGACCCAGAGCCGTTACTGGTTCCTCATACTGACAGTATGGTGGGCACTTGGGCATCCTCGGAACTACCGTCGGCCCTTGCCTCTGGCAGCGCTGTGCTGCAGGAACGGGCTTCGGTGCCGCACCTCGGGGAAATCACGCTACCGCTACTGCTGTATTTCTGCAGCATTTCAGATTAAAGGCGGCTGCAGCTCTGTCCCTCACAGGGAACAAATTCAAACGGTTGAGACTGGCCCAACTGGAGCATTTCTTGTCTTGAAAGGACGCACAGAGCCAAAGCCTGGCTCTGACTCTGCTAGCTGTAGGCTCACAAAACAGATTTCCCAGTCTGGAGACAGTAAGAGTCAGCAAAACTCTCTAAAACACCGCTGGGAGATAGGTGACGGTGTGCACGTCAGCTGCTTACGCGCCAGCTTCCGGCAGCAGCTGGCATGCAAGCGTTTTTCCCAGCGCCCCGTTCAGCAGCGATGCTGCAGCGCGGGCAGAACAAGCTGGCTCGCCTGGTGCCGGAAGCACGGTGCGTAGGAAGAGACTGAACGGAAGGCGGTGAAATTGCAACAAAACCAAAGCCTGACGATAGCCAAAGGAAAGCAGAGAAAATGTGGGGTTATTTCTGGAGTAGCAGCGCCAAATTAAATCGGCCCTTCTGTAAAAACAACACATATTTATGATGTAAAATACCAATAAACCATGAAATTGAATGGACTCTCTTCAGTTCTTACACTGAGCCCTTCCTTCCTGCAAAGGATCCCTCGTGTAGCCTGTACACACAGCACGGACACAGTCGGAATAAAATCCGAAGTATCAGACTTGGAGTGCCGTGATTTCAACCTTGGCAAACAGTAATCGGCAAACGTAATCGGTGTGAGAACAAACAAGGTTGTTTGCACTGGCCAGGCACCAGGCCCTTCACTTCTCCAACCACTGTAGGGCCTCGTGGGTTTTCACGCTCTTTTTACGTGCCTTTGTAGCTACCTCAGACATCCTTTGTGTCTACTACACCACTCGCTAACGACACAGCTTGACGGGCGCTGGCAGCAGCGGGGGTGCAAGACCTCACTCACAGGGACATCCACAAACGTCCCCAGGTGAAACCCTTGTACTGACCAAGGCCACAGAGAGCTGCTGGACGGGCTGGCTGCCACTGGGAGCCCAGGTTTTGTACAGTGAAAACACACCCCAAACCTTCCTGAGTCAACAGGAATTGTAAAGGACCAAGATAATATTATCATAGAGTCACAGACTGGTTGGGGTTGGAAGGGACCTTAAAGATCGTCCAGTCCCAACCCCCTGCCATGGGCAGGGACACCCTCCACCAGACCAGCTTGCTCCAAGCCTCATCCAGCCTGGCCTTGGACACTCCCAGGGATGGGGCAGCCACAGCTTCTCTGGGCAACCTGTCCCAGGGCCTCCCCACCCTCTCCGGGAAGAATTCCTTCCTGATACCCAATCTAAATCTCCCCACTTTCAATTTAAACCCGTTACTCCTTGTCCGGTCACTACAGGCCCTTGTGAAAAGCGCCCCCCCAGCTTCCTTGTAGCCCCCCAGGCACTGGAAGGGGCTCTAAGGTGTCCCTGGAGCCTTCCCTTCTCCAGTCTGAACCCCCCAACTCCCAGCCTGTCCCCATGGCAGAGGGGCTACAGCCCTCGGAACATCTCCGGGGCCTCCTCTGCACTCGCTCCAACCAGTCTATATCCTTCTGATGCTGAGGGCTCCACAGCTGGACACAGCACTCCAGGGGGGGTCTCACAAGAGCAGAGCAGATTATAAGACAGGTGAGGTCTTATAAGAGCAGATGATCCGACAGATGATCTTCTCTTACACACACTCGGAAGTAACAACCCAGAGCTTTGTGCCCCGTTTCAGTACGATGTAAAACGTAAACCTCTGGGAAGCTTCCCCGCGTTGCACAAGCTCCCACCACACCAAGAACAAACACGCTTCTCGTGAAGCGGAACTACTGCTGTGTCGGGAATACCGCAAAACTAACAGCACTCGACCTGACTGGAGCTGTCAGGCACTAAGTGCGGACAGCTCTGCGCTGTGCTGGGTGCCACGTACACCCAGCAAATGACCTGGGACCTAAATCGCTTCTAATTTAAAACCGTACGGGCAGAAGGTGGGAAGGCGGCGTGTGGAACAGCCAGGCGCGCAGCAAGGATCCAGCAGCGCGTTTCAGGTGGCAGCACTGCCAATCGCAGACCCCTGAGAAATAAAACCTACTGTACACGTTAATATGTCTTAAAAAGAACGCTGCCTTACTGCACTTGGAAGGTATTTTTTACTAAAGTCCTTTAAATAACACACCTGGTAATACTCAGTGGTTTAGGTACTTACTATGGGAAATGGATGGCAAAGGAGGAGAAACAACTGAAACAGAACTTTCTCCCTCATGTCTCCTTGGAACTGAATCAGGCCACAAAACCTAGAACACATAAGGAAGGAAAAAAGTCACGTGTTGCAAGTACAAACAGAGGTTTTGAGGGTCAGAATGAAGTTGTCCGTCAGAAAAAGGGCGGGAGGGAAGCTCCGCTGCCCCCAGGCAATCTCAGTCCTAAGTGCTGTGGGAAAGCAAACTGAGGGCGAGTGCACTGGAATCCCTCGAGTTACCGAGATGCCACACGTCTGTGCCCAGTACAAATCCGGTTCTAAAGCTGCCGCCGCAGCACCTGTGTCCGCTTGCCACACTCTCACGGAGCGGCGGCAGCACAGGGCCGGCCGAGCAGGTACGGTGCAGCTCCCAGCAAAAGGCAAATTAGAAACGGGGGCTGCCTCTCCATTTAGGCTTTCTTGCACTCTTAAAATATTACAAGAAAGAAATGGGGTGAAAGTCAATAAAACCATCGCTCGACACTTTTACACCTGAGGAATTTGGGGACGTTCCTGGCAGCGACCCTTCGCTGGGCTCTGCTGTGGGTTTCCCCCCCTCTCACCCCGTACCCTCTTTCCTGGCTGGTAAAAGCATTTTGTTTTGCTTTCCCTGCCAGCTGAACCGAGGGCTTTTACCCCAAAGCCAGACAATAATCTTGCAGATGTTTTCAGCTCTTTCTAGTGCACGCACCACGCCTAATCCATTATCCATGCTGTGCGTGGGCACAGAGGCAAGCTCTCTACAAGCCAACAGCAAACACTCACCGCGTCTCTAGGAGCATCAGCATTTTAAAAGCAGCTCAATTTTACCAGATCCTTCGTACGTTTTCAGCCCAGGCACCAGCAGCACACCAAACTCTCTCAGCCGGGTGTTACGTGAATCGGCGTGCGTTTGTCATTCGAATTTCAGGCGAGACAGACCTGGCTGTCACACCTGGAAGGCACTGCCCTCAAATTTTCTTCACTTTTCAGGAGCACAGAAAAGATTATTTCATCGACTCACACTCCTATGCTGGAGCGAAGCTTCCGGATGTCTTTGGATCTTTTGATCTCTTCTTTACAAAGGGTAAGTAACTTCACTGGGAAGGGATGGCTGAAAACGGGAAAGAAAGAAGGATGAGCAATCGATTTCAGCAGAATTTCCAACACCTTTAACCACTGCCAAGATGCCACGTGCACATTCAAAGAGAGGAAGGACCCAGCGCAGAGAGTACCTGCTCCTTCCGCAACGGCACACCCTGCTTTAGGTGGACCTCCGGCGAAGACACGGGCGAGTTTGGCCACCACGTTACCGGGCCTGTTGCGTTTGGTTTTTTAACAGAGAAGAAATTAGTAGTATTTACACTGTACTACGCATTTGCTGAGGAGGGCGCTCCATCTCGCCACACTGACGCAGGATAGGCACGGCAATCGGCTAGCCGCGGCCTGTGTTTACGGCAGCGCGGCGTGATCAGAAACGCTGTCAGGAATTGAAATATGCTATAGCCAAATCAAGTTATTTAGTGTGTGTATCATTGTGGAGCCTTGCTCACTCCCTAAGGTCTTTAACCAAACTTGAAATACAAGGGGATGAATGTTGTTCTTAAATCCTCCACCATTTCACAGCCCAAATTCCTTTAGTGATTCCAGACAACGTAATTAAACACAGGGCTTACAGTCCCGCGAAGCGTACGAGTCGGGAAGCCATCTTTAAATATATTTAACAAATTCTTTTCTTTTTCCACCCAGCCTGGGAAACGCGATTCTCACAGCTCTTTCCCAGACACTCCTGCAAACACGAGTATTGTTAGTATATTCCAAGGATCTATTAAAGAGAAGGGGCAACATTGCTTTATTTCAGTGCAAATTATGTAATCTTTCACTTGCGACACTCAAAGCTGAAGGGCCATAGATGCAAAAGAAACTATTTCATATTTGTCCGGTAAGCACAGTCCCTTCTCGACTGCAGTCTGGACACCTCACTGGGCTGTGGAAGTAAAGCAGAAAGCAAAAATCCAACGTTTCTTTTCTGCTACCGCGATTATAGCTGTGGGTAAAAACCACTTGAGCGAGCTGTGGAGAGTCATCTGCAGAAGTACGGAGGGGCAAGATGTTTTGTTAAGTTAATCCACCTTGTTATGTAAAGTTTTCCAGACAGGAGTTAGTGTTTTTTAATTACTTTAAAGAAATTCTTAACAAAAACTGGCACATACTGGCAAATATTGACTTGGTTAAAAAACCTGAACAACGAACCACGGAACCATCAGGCTGAGGAATGCTGCTACGGCGGTCTCGATACTGCCCGGAGAGCCACAGTGGCTTTCAGGACCAAAGAGCCTGGGGGGAGTGTGATTTAAAACACCTCCAATGAGGTGCTGAAAGAGCAACTTCCTTGCCATCCACTGCCTGCAGCCACATCCACACGGTGAGGATGGAGAGCGTGCACGAGGAGACACGCGGCAGGAGAGAACAAGTGTGATGAGGGGCGGCTGAAGGAGCTGGGGGTGTTTAGCCTGAAGAAGAGGAGGCTGAGGGGAGACCTGATCACTCTCTACAGCTCCCTGAAAGGTTGCAGGGAGGCGGATGCTGGTCTGTTCTCCTGAGTAATAGTGACAGGACAAGAGGAAACGGCCTCAAGTTGCGTCAGGGGAGGTTTAGATTAGATATTAGGAAAAACTTCACTGAGAGAGCGGTCAGGCACTGGAACAGGCTGCCCAGGGAAGGGGTGGAGTCGCCACCCCTGGAGGTGTTCAAGGAACGTGTAGACGTGGTGCTTGAGGAGATGGTCTAGTGGGTACGGCAGTGTTGGGGTGATGGTTGGGTGGATGACCCTATAGGTCTTTCCCAACCGCAGTGATTCTGCGGTGAGTGACACACCTGTGTGGATCATTCCGTGCAGCTGCAGACACTGACTGGTCTGGGAAGGTGAGGGAAGGGCGCATCTGCTCTCCCAGTATTCAGAGGAGGTTATGGTTTTTGTTACCTTGGAGGAGTGTTGCCTCCTCCCACCCCAATTACACACAGACACGGTGCAGACAGCTAATGACACGGCCTGCAGCGCCTGCCTGGCCGTCAGCACACAACGACGGCAACAGAGCGAATTAGGTGAGATCGGAATTGGTTGAACAGGGACAGCGCTGAGCAGCACAGCTGGGACAAGCACATCTGGAATAAACGTAATACACCTGACCTTCTGTGCCGCATTCCGTGTTTGAGAGATGCACTTTCCGTCACGTGCCAATTTCTCATTTGCAGGAACTAAACCTCGCCTATGGGCGATCTCCAATGACTCCAATAGCTTGGCCTCTTCAAAGGAAATTGAGAAAATTCCTTTTCCTGTGTGGGCAGATGCCAGCAGAAACAGAGTCGGCATCTGGGGAAAGGGATCGGTCTGAAGTCCTTACATTATGTAAATTGGGTGCATGCGGTACCGCAGGAAGGTGCGGGCTTTCTCCTCCTACACAGGTGAGCTGAGTTTCAACGGCTCAGCTGAGGCCACCCGGGGCGGCCGTGAATCCAGCGGACAGCCCTCGCCGTGCTCCTTACTTTATGGCTTATTAGGGTTCAGCAGTAGGGCGGCCCCACCAACACCCCCGGGAGCACGGAATGCACACAAGGCATCAGCTGGAGATCGCGGGGACACGAACCATCTTAAAACGGTGTAAGACCACCGGAACACACTGTACTGCACCTACGCCTGCAGGGACACTTCTGCTGACGACGGAAAGCGCGTACACGTAAGGAAGAGAAACGCCGCTTTTACTTTCTCCTCCAGAAAGCGCTAGATCCTGGATGGTCACTTAGTGGCCATTCCGTTCACGCGGCACTGGGCGTGGGAGTGACGCTGCCGTACCTTCTCGGGAGCCAGCAGTCGATCCACGCTCTCGGCAGGCTGAGCCGCCCCGAGCACTCGCCCAGCAGAACGACTCCTGCAGCTGCCATCGCCATTCAGTAATGCTCCAGTGCCCGTTCTGCAGGTGGCTCTGGTTCCCTCTCCTTGATTCTCCCCATCCCGTGTCCCACGACCAGCAGGGAGCCGAGAGTTGCCCCTGGCCCGCTGGTGAGGCTGGTGAAGCCCAACGCGGCAGCTCTGTCCCACGCCTGTCGCCCCTGGCCCGCGGCAGGCTCTGATCAGTTCACACTCCCTGCGTCGTGAACGTGGCTCCGCAAACTCAGTGCGCATCGAGGTGAAATCGGGAGGTTTTGGGATGTGCTACAAGAAGGAATCACATCTCAGCAGAAACTGCTGGGGATGGGGGGGCAGAGGGGGCAGGGAGATGGCAGGTGGGTGATGGTGCAGACCACGAAGGCTTTAGGCCAGCATACACCTGCGCTGCTGCCAGAAGAAATGGGTTTCCCCCCACTTCCCCCCTCTGGCACAGAACAGATCCAGGCACTACCTCAAGCTCAGTTTTACTGGAAGAAGGGTATTTTTAACCGGGCACAGTCCCTGATGCCTTCCATCGTGGAGCAACACAAACCACTCCTGGCAGCCCAGCGGAGGGGCAGCTCTCACGCTGGACGTGCAGGTTCATGCCAGCTTAGGATGAGTAGGCAGAGCTTTTCTTTTCACACCACTCACACTGAGCCAGGCAAAGCAAGAAAGGCTGCTCTGGTGGCCTTGTGACTAACCCAGTGACACCAAAGTCGATACACCTCCAACCCCCCGGGACGGGTATTTACCCCACAGCCGGCTTCCCTGCTGGCAGGTTCAGCAGGGCCCTGGCAGGGGAGTGACCCACGCACGGCACACGAATTGCACCTTCAACACGAGCGCCCCAAACACGACCATGGAGGAGAAACACTGGTGGTCCACCCGCCCTCCTGCACAGAGATCGCAAGCCCAGCCCTCAGGAGCTTCACAAACGCTGAAATCCATCTACTACACCGGGCCAGAAATGCCGAGCTGCGTATTCCAAAGCTCACGAGCTGCATGGTGTGAAAGGCAGGAGAACGCACGGCGCATTACGGCTCCGCGGGGCAGGAGTGACACCGTGTGGCAATCGCTTTACCGGGAGCGCTGAGCTCCTCGCGGGTGTCGGATCAGCCAAGAGCTCTGCATCGGTTCGCACTGAGCAGCGTGGGGTATTGCCAGCTCGGGGCTGTGAAAGTCTCGTTAGGGAAAAAAGAGGGTCCAGGATAGCACGCAGTATCCATCTGAAACTTCAAAATGCAATTGTTCTCCTGTTTATAGTGTGACAGTTGAATACCGAGCGCTGGTGTAGGCCTAATCCTGCTGCCAGACACCCGATGGCCCACATTCCCTCGCTAAAGCTCCACTCTGCCCAGTGTGGTAAAAAACAAGGGAAGGAGATGAAACGGGAACCAAACACCGCAAGGAACACTAACATGCATTCCCGGCTTCTCCGAGAAGTTTTTCACTTGCTGTACGACAAACAAGGTGTTCACAGCTGAACAGAAGCAGCAAGGAAGTTGCTCACCAGCAGTAAGAGTGACTGTTCTCTAAAACCAACCGTGCACCTCATCCCTCTTACTTCACGCACACTTTTCTAGAGCGTCTGAAACCCCAGGCACACACGGCCTTTCCCTGCAGCAAGCAGCGTACCTCCATTTTCAGGGTCATTCTGGGCCGTATTTCTACATTCTGCTGCCATGCTGCTTTGACACAGGAGGAAACGGCCCCTCTCAGGAAACCAGGCCCAAAGTCCCGCTTTTCTTCCATGCAGAACGGAGTAGGTGCCACCCCACGGCGCGGGCAGGCAGGCCTGGGAGCCAGGATCAGCGCGCAGCCATCCCTACCCATGCCCGAAGGACAAATGCCACGGTACGAAAACACAAACACTGCGCTAAATAGAGCTTGGGGCTCACCCACGTACCCCGCAGCTGATCTGCGCACCGGCTCTCGGATTCACTGCGCTCTGCGTGGAGCACACACGGCCACTCGTTCGTGACTGCCTCTCGACCCTGAGGTACCTGTGTCACCAGGACACCGTCACGTGCAGGCACTGAACTGTCTCCTCGTAGCTGCCTTCAGACGCTACAGCTCTGACCTTCCAGAGCTTTTGTGTGGTCACGAGTTCCTGCACTTCACGCCAGTATTTCATTCCCTTGCCATGAGAACGATCCACTGGGCTGCGTAATTATTACTTTTCTTGTTTGGTTTCATCATCAAGCTGGAAGCAAATACGTTTTGGATCAGCTTCAAATTCTCTCCCGCTCCTCACCACAGGGCCGAGTCTCTCGCAGCAGAGGCAGCGATGCTGCCGCACGCGGTCTGTTCCGCGACCCATGACGTGGGAGACAGACTTTACCTGGGATTTCCACCCACAACCTATCACCTTCCCCAGCAGGAGGACCAGGGCCTACGTGGGAGTCCCAGATCACCGGCGTGATTACCAAACCCAACAAGAAATATTCCTTCCACCTGCGAGTATTTGACTCATTTCAAATTCCTGTTCAAAAAGGGACTGCCAAATTTGATTTAAGAGAGATTATCTCAATCCGTGCTTCAAAGGAAGAGCAGATGCAATTAAAACTTTACAAGTGAAAAAAGCTTTTCAGATTTATCTGCTGCGAGCGATTCCTGAATCAACAGCTTCCAAATCCAGCACACGTACTCGTGGATTCGCACTGCACAATTCTGCAAGTGCCTGTAGGCGTGCCAAGATGCTGCCTGAGAGAGTTTATGGAATACATTTTAGTATTACTGACATTAAAATCATTCTCTTCCGAAACATCTGCAAAAAACCATGACTTCACACTGGGGTATCTCACTCATGTTTATCCATTCCTGAACGAAATACGTTCCAGAAGACGGAACTCGGTGTGGAAAAGCTGGGCCGTGCCTCTTTCACTATTCGTTTGAGAGTGTTTGTTAACTCCCTTGGAGATACCCGCATTAACACGAGGCACGGGATCCGGGGGGCGCTCGCTCGTAGGCACGCTCTTGTGCAGCCCCACGACAGGACGCTGCCGCACAGCGAGGAACGTACCCCAAAAAGCACGCGTTCAGAAAGCCCGCGGAGGGAAGCGGCGAGATGGATGCCCAGTGAAAGGTGCCAACTGCGTGGGATTAACGCGCTGGCCGTTAAACAATGAACCGATAACCAACTTCCACGCGGATACGTGACGCTGAGGTTTTACCGAGATCCCTCATGGCCCTCTGGTGCGGGATTCACCACAGCTCTCCCACTTGAGGGCAATGAAAACGTTACATCCACGCACGCTCACGTGCAGAGTCCCGCATCCGCAGCGGCACTGGACAGCCCTCACAAGAGGCCTGTTGCGTGGTGGAAAATAAACCAAAAAGCCTTTCAGCAACTTACTTCTCTTGCGTGGTGAAGATATCAAAAGAGCCGTTTGCCAGCATTTGGTCCAGCATTGTCAGGAGAGGTACAGACACCCTGATGAAAGGAAATCATTTAACAGTGTAAATACACTTCTTGGCATACCTACATACGCTGTGCTTAATTAAAAGCAAAGACAGAAACTTCCTATCTACCTACTACATATTTAAATTGGAACTCTAATTTACAGAGAGGAGGGTTGCTCGGTAACTTCTGTGTGTTGGCTAAATCATCCCCGTTGGCTGAGCGGGGGACGTTCCGTTACAGCCAAAAGGAAAAAACCTAATTAACAAGACGCCTGGTTTAAACTTGCAGGGTCCTGAAACACAATTAACAGTAGTAGAAAATATTAATTTATTTTCTAGTACATAAACAACGTATTCCACAAAACATATCAGCAGTTACACCACCTTCTCACTCCAGGTAATTACCAAATGAAGCAGCACGGAATGTGTCAGCTGGAGTAACTATGGCCACGTTTTCTGTTTCAACAGCTGAGACAAGAAACAAAAATAAAACGGAACATTTTATGAATAGTTACGGGGGTTTTTCCCCTGGGGAATATCTTCTATTTGGCACATGTTTGATACGTGAGGCTTACAGAAATTAATCTCGTTATGAAAAATGATTCGCCTTTAAAGAAAAAACTATACTGCCCAGTATTTGTGAAAAAAGCCCTACCTAAACAAAACGCAGACCAGAGTGCACTGAAAAGTGAGCGGCAGCATACAATCCCCAGTACTGCATTATGTATTATATATGGTGCTTATCACATCGTACGCAGCACTGAACTATAGTAAATGCAAAACACACCAGCATCACGCCTTTGTTACTCACTTTGCAAAGGCTCTGCTGCGCCAAAGGGCGGTACGGAAGCAAATTCACGCAGCTCGGGGACGCTTCCTCTGGGCCCATCAAAAGAGATGTGCCCCACCTCTGACTGCCCAGTCCTGCTGTCAGAGGAGCAAAAGAAAACCCTCACCGGTCATTGCGCAGGTTGTCCTCAAAGACCTTCAGCAACGTCTCACAAAAACTCTCCATAGCACTGGAGTCACTCTGGATTTTCTTCATGTAGTCGAAGAGGCTCTGGGCAGAGTATCTGAGCTGCAAGAGGAGGAACCTCAGATGAAAAGAGCGAGTGCACAGAACCGCGCTTACCCCTGCAGTGAACACCCGCACCGTGAACACGCTCGTCCAACAGCTGCCGAGGGTGTAAATCCAGTAACAGCAGCTGACAGGAAGATGGCTGTTTGACTTCAATACTCCCTCTTCAAGGAAGGGGGTTTCTTCTTTTTAAAGTTTTACCATTGTAGGAAAAAAGACCACATTAAAGGTTCATTATTTTCTTTCTCTCAAAATAAAACGTCTCCAAACCACGATGACTATCCTGCAGGTAATGAAACTGTTATGGCTCTGGAAGCTGGAGAGCACACAAGAAGTTCAAGAGGTAATATTTATTAAACACGCTGATGCAACTGAAGAAGGCAGGCAGGCTCTTGGGCACATGGGGCCGCCACACAAACCAGCAGTACACTCGGGTTAAAACTTAACTCCGAAATAATGACTCTGGCTTAACTATTACGTTAATCAGCCGGTGCGGAAAGATGCCAGGAGGAGGTTTCGCAGGTTCAAGGCTCAGCTGGACACTGTCCCTGTGGGTCACGCCAGCTCCTCAGCACCTTCAGCATCCACCCTTCCTGCTGTCCCCTCCCAGCTCTCCAGCAGCGTGTCTGAGCACAAGCCCGGCCAGCATCTCTCCTCCTGGACCTGCTGGGGATTCAGCCTGGAAACCTGGACCTGCTGTGTAGGAGGGGCGAGGGCAGGGTCTGCGTGGGACCCCCCTTTCCTGTGGGACCCATGCCGCAGGCAGCAAACAGCGCAGCCGCGAGCAGCGGGACACGACTGCTATGGGCTGTGTGAACATCGCTACTAACACCAAGAGTGTCCTTTTCTGGGAGGGGGAGGAATTTTAAAAGGTTCATCTTTTAGAACAGTGACTTCCCTTGAGGATGAGAATTAAAATACAGATTTTTTTGTTACAGAAACTACCTCCAAACAAAATATCTCATCAAGCAGAGACATAATTCTTCCTGGAGAGGGTGGTGAGGCACTGAGGCAGGTTGCCCAGAGAAGCTGTGGCTGCCCCATCCCTGGCTGTGTCCAAGGCCAGGCTGGATGAGGCTTGGAGCAACCTGGTCTAGTGAAAGGTGTCCCTGCCCATGGCAGGGGGTTGGGACTCAGGGGCGTGGAACTGGATGATCTTTAAGGTCCCTGCCAACCCAAACCATTCCGTGATTCTGTGATAATCAGATCTCTGAATCTTCCCCACGCTGACATGAGGGATCATCAGTCCTGCGGCTTGGTCGGGTCGCTCAGGGAAGGCTGGCGGTGGTTAGGGGGTGTCCCCTGTAAGAAGTGGGTTGCAATGACGGGGGCTGTGGGCAGGGTAGGTGGGGCAGATCAGGTCTGAAGTACAAACTTCTTTCAGGTTTGTTTGCAAGCGCTAAATGATTTTTGATGAGTCAAGAGGGGGCTGAAAGCAACAGGTGAGCCTATGCAGTCAGCAGAGATGTCCCTTCTGAAGCTCACACACAGCATTTTGATAGCTCGTTCAAAGGTGCAATCAGTTTCCTCAGCAGATTGACCCTTTCATCGAGAAAAGGAAAAGTAAATATTAGATCAGTGTGAGAAGTGTCACCAGTGCCGCCCTGGAAGCAAGAGAGGAATCCCTATTTAATTCTGAGCAGAAGAAAGGTTACAGCCAAGTCAGGTCTCAGGAAAAGATCTCAAAACGTGCACAGTTAACCAGGTCATTTTCCCTCCCATTTCTTTTGTCTTTTAAACTGCCTTGCAGATCTTCACCATTTTTTGAGGAAAGCTCCATTCCTCAACACTTTTCCTGCGGATTCAAATGACTGGAAAGGCAAGAATGGGCACAACAGAAAAGGGCAAGCATAGATCCATGTGGGATGTTCCAAAGCTGCGCAACACCAAGACACAGCAGCAGGCTTTGTCAGGAAAGGACTGTGTACTGAAGGCAGCGTTTCTTCATGAGCACGCAATGAAGTAATACAAAGTACAGGTGCGGATAAACCATCTTGTACCTGCTCGGGAGATTTAAAAATGGGGTATTTTCCAAACAATCAGCATAGACCATAATGTTTGTATAAACGTTATTGGAAGAAACTCCACCAGACCGAGAGACCATTACATGAAGAGGTTAAATCCCTATTTCCTCCTCAGGTGAACACTCCCTCTTTTCCCAGCTAACCTATGAGTACAGTATCTCAGCTATAACCGTAACTACTCATGAGAATTTGCAGAGAAGAGCATTTCCAAATTTCTTGCTCATCTATGCAGAACACAGAATCCACACTATATCAACTGCGCGACATTTACCTTCCCCTGGGGTTGCACAAGGACTGGGAAAGGAAATTTGGAGGTTAATGGCTGGGAACCGGGACAACTTTGGATAAGAATTTAAGAGGCAGCCTGAGAACGACCTTGTTCTTATTAAACATAGTAGAAATAGGGTTTGCCAAGGCTTGACTCTCCCATCATTTAAGCCAAGAGCAGCACTTCAGCGACAAGCAATACACGATAAGGCAAACAGCGTTCAAAGGGACCATTCATCTGATGGTGAAATTAAAGTCCTAAAGATTTTAACTCCTGAACTTGGGGAAAAGTATGAGGAAGTGTGGCTATAGCAAAGGGAGAAGGCAATTACAGCACTGGACAGGTGTGTGGCCTACAAATAAGGTGTCTGAACAAACCTTCATTAAACCTTCCAAGTCAACTTGTTGCAAAACTGAAGTGCAGTACTTCTAAAAACTACTGGGACTGATATGGCCAAAAGAAAATCAGCTTAGGTGCCCAGTTCTGTACCAGAGTGTTCAAAATCTCAGCGTCCCGTCAGCTACACAGATGCCCGATCCACCGAAGGGCTCTGATTCTTACTCAGCAGCACTATTTCGGACAGGCCGGCTACAAAAGCCACTGGGCGTGATGAGAATGGAAGTGCCTGTCCTGAGGATGCTCAGTGTCCCCAGCTCTTCCCCTCTAACCACAGCCTCCGCAGAGCCCAGGTACCTTAAGAGAACTCAGTCTTCTGCACCTCACACACCACAAGTGGAAGTTGAGTAACTACTGAGTAAGCCCGGGCAAGATCAGCATTTTTATATACGGATAATTGCCAAAGGCTCCCGTTTTCATAGAAGCGTTTCCACAGAGGAAGAAGACTTACTCCCAGAGTCAGAACATTCCTGTAACGCGTGCAGAAGAAACCACGTTACGCTCAATAAATAACCACTGGTTTGGGATCATTTCTACTCCTGACAAATTTATGACACAGAAGCGGCAGCAGCCTATTTTCCCAGTAATTTTAGAAAAAATTGTGTATCATTAAAATTCTAGCACAAGTGAAACCATGTCTCCCTTGTTTTACTCGTAACACCACTTTTAATAATCAAAGGCCAGTAACCCTAAGACTCAATCAGTGATATTTTACAAGAAGTAGGAATATAGTATTTCACACCACTGCTTTCTTTAAAAAAAGAACGTCAGAAATTATACTCAAATGCTTTTTGCTCCAGAATTACCAACCAAGAAAATGGGATTTAGGGCCTGTTCCTTCAAACCACACATGCATTACTTTGCATGCAGCTCATCGCAGTAACCAGATCTTTTAGATCACCGGCTACAAATGTCCCCAGCATCTTCACTCGCAAGAACTAACGCAGCTGCTCAGAGCCGTGTATTTTCTCCACGGGTTACACGCCGTCAAACGTCACTGGCAAACAGCGCGTCTGTTCTGAGGGAAGTCAAACATAACCTGTGGAAGGTGCTTGGCACGCAGATAACACTGACACCCACATGCCACGGTCGGGTGCTTCACCACACCGGTGCATTCAGCGGAGAGTTTTGGAACCGGCTACTCCAACTGTTACACGACTTTGGCATCTCGTGCTGGAACTCCGGTGCTGCTCCGGGACAAATCTGCACATTTTCAAAATAGGTTTTGCTTCTTTTCTTGGAGGCTTTACTTAAAATTTCCATAACGTTTTTTAATGTAATTTTGACTCTTTATGAGGGGAGGGGAAGCACAGGACATTCCGTCCTCTAACAAAATTTTCAATGTGGTGGAGTTGAACAATCACGAAATTATATCAAAATTATATCCCGACCCCTGAAACGACAGGCTCTGTGAACGGGAGAAAGGGCCCCATTGTCCAGTTCTGATCTCCATATACTGAGAGGATTTTTTATGCAGCCACAAGAAATGCGCATCGCTGTGGGCCAGGCCTATAATTAGAAGATTCTTTTACACAGAGAAAGTGCCCTTTGAACCACGGCGATGTTGCAGAATGCCAAATCCCAAAGGGAATGACATCTTCTGTTTTTCCAGATTACTTCAAATGCTTGAGCTGCGATCCTTTCAGCAACCACGCTGCCACCAAAACGTTGCTGAGATACCCCACACAGCTCCTTTCAGAAAATCTCCTGAAGAAGCCAAACAAAGAACTACTCTTGCGAAATATCCTGCACAGCAATTTTAACTATGGAAAAATAGCCACCGACCACTGAATTACAACAGAGCCTTTCTCTACTCATTTTCTCCGAGATGATTTAAAGACAAATCAACATTTCAGCTCAGACTATCATGCAGTATGTGAGACTCTTCTAACTTTCTAATTTCCATGTCCACGCATGTATGTGCGTATGTATTTTTTACGTGAGAGGGGGAAGAGAGAAGAGATGCCAAGAACACACACAGGTTACTGCAAGAACACGTATTTCAATAATCCTGTTGCTTTATGCAAGATTTTAAAAATCTGCATCTTTCATATGGATTTAATAGGAACAGTTCTTAAAATTTTCTTTTAATGTTTTAAATCAGTCGCCGGATATTCAGCAAGAACACTACAGGCTTTGATAGAATAGCTTGAAACACAAGTCATTAAAACACATCAATTCTAATCTGTATATCACATTTCAAACACTAAGTGTAATTTAACACACACTGTGTAATCCCAAGTGTATGTATCATAGATTCATCGTACCCTGTACTTGGAGCCTCCCTTGCACTTCTATCTGGCTCAGAAGAGAATTAGGTCATCTTCTTTCTAAAGCCAAAGCCCTTGAGAATACCTGAACCGGAACAAGCCTTTCACGTTGAAAAATGCAGGGTCACAGAAAGTTAATATTTCAAAACGGTACCGAAGGTTTCGCTGCAGTACACCGGCAGACAGTAACACGGATCTAGAAGTAACGGAACTGTTTACGCTTTTGAAACCAAGCGCAACCAGAACTTTAAATAAAAAGAAAGAAGACACTAAAACATTGACTAAGAATTTTCCTCTGACCTCGGCTGGCAGTCAGAGTGTCTCTTTCTTCACAATTTTCCTCCCTTTTTATACGTACACAAATAACTTTGGTTTTGGTGGAGTCTCCTATAATTTACTGGGTTTGACTGAAAGCTGAATTTCATGTGCATGTTTGTTATTAAAAAAAATCTGTTAAGAGTTACATCGCCTATCCGATAATTATTGTCACAAACCAATAAGCATATGTTTTCAAAGGTTTAAAATAGCCATTGCTATATAATTAGTTGCCATTTTAGAAACATTAAAATTCTCAAAATCAGTTTAAATACATGAGACAGCACAGACACCCGATTCTCAGCTACACAAAACTCAAGGGCGGATGGACACCTCTTGGATCCCAAGTGCAGAACCCCCGGCACCAGGCAGAAACCATTGCTGGGGACATTCTGAACAGCTCGCGTGACAGTGAAGTGGAAGCCACAGGAGACAAGCACGGACTGGTGACCTTCCTGCTGCCAGCCCAGCCGGAGCTGCTCTCTCTCCACGGAAACTGCACTGCCCAACACCCACCGCTATTCTACCAGGTTGCTTAATTAAGCATGGCAACCTTAATTAGAGCCACTCTTTTAAACACCGCTGGGGTGCTGACTTATGACCTCCTCCGTCTGTTACAGGACCAGGGCAACTGAAAGATTTAACTGACGGTCCAGAATACCTGGTACTGGCCCGGTATTTCTCTGCAGTGTCATATTGGATGTCACTGAACCATGTCCTGAGCCCAACCCCTCCTTTCATGGATGTTACATCTTTTGCTACATGAAATAACAGGAAAGTTAGAGCCAATTATCTTGAAACCAAGAATTCTGAACCTAGGAAGAAAACGTGTGGTGTAAGGACAGAAGGACACACTAATCAAGTCGTGAAGATTTTGTCAGCATAACAGACCATCAAAAGCAGGGATGGAGACACTGTTCATGCACAGAGGAATCGCAAAGCTCAGCGGATTCAGGCAGACACTTGAGGGATATTTCTTCCTAATGTAACTTTTGGTATCTCTCTGGTACTTTTTTAGAATGCGTATCAAATTAATTTAAAATAAAATCTGAACCTACTGCTAACACATTTGACAATTAATACTTAACACCTTGCAACAGGTTACAGGTGAAAACAGGGATTCGCCTCATTTAGAAGAGCAATCACCTTGCATTGAGCCACGACATTTAGCAAGCTGAACGGCTCTTCCTCTGTTAACAGCTCAGAAAGGTGAGCAAATAAAGCACTGGAAAGGTGAGCAAACAAACGCCAGAGCTGACTGAGCCAACAGGCTGGAACCCTCCGCTTCTGTCAGGCCAGGAGATGAGAAACAAAACGTCCTTGCTCCTTGTTTCCTGCATGCTCACAAAGTCAACAAAATAATGCTTTTAAAGATGAAAAATATAAAGCCCATCAGGTTTGTAAGTATGACTTGATTTCTTTTAAAAATCTCACATCTTAAATTCTTACAACCATCTGCCATATCCACTGTAACAGACCAAACACTTCAGTCAGCAATTGCAGCAGGTAAGTGCATCTCCCACCACACCGGAAAGGCACTCTGCCTTCTTACCGTTGTCTCTGTTAATCCACCGACAGACACGGAGAGACCCAAAAGCACGTAGTATTGGTATGTTGGCAAAGCCAAAAGCTGGGTGATTCGAGGGAAAGCTGCTGATGCGGCATTCCAGTTTAGAGTCTCTTTCTCTGACCTGGGGAAAGGGGAAGGAAAAAAAATAATTGGTATGTGTGCAGTGACTTTCTTCTCCACACATTCCTACGATAGCTCCCATCCTCAAGCATCATCCTCAATCCATTCATCAGCGAAGAAAGCCTCTGAATTACCTAAAAATCACATGAACCATTGCTCTTTAAGCATATGGGGAAAATACCAATCAAAACTTCAGCCACTGCCAGTGAAGTGCAGCAAGCTTCACGGCCTTGTTCTAATTCAGATAAGGGATTTCAACCACAGCTTCCTTTTCACATGCACATTTCTTCTCTCCCACCAACAGCTGGTCAACAACTGATACAAAAACAGGCGTATCCCAGGAAAGGCTGACAGACACATCACACCACAGATCAGTCAGGAACCTGGCAGACAGAGCACTTGGAGTTACAGGAGGTTGAGATTCTGCTGAACACACAGAACTGGGACACAATGTTGGATGTTCCTCATCTCCATCAGGTATAATCACCATTCAGGAATGAGTTGCTCTCACTGTTGTCTTAACTAGGAATTCCATCTTGGAAAACTACAGGAACTAAAGCTTGGTTAAAATAATACAAATCATTAAAAATTATCATTATGACCAGTCAATGTTTTCCATTTGGAGGAAAAAAAATCAGGAAGGGGGACTGCCAGTAAATTCCAGCTCTCAGATTATGAAGATAAGATTATAAACCAGACATTTCACACACAGCAGGATTACCAAAGCACAGCTCCCAGCAGTTCTGTTCTACCAACGGTATCCCATCTACTACCGACACAATCTCTACCACCCACCACAAAATTGGTTGATAGGTTCTGAAATCATTGGGGTTCATTCAGAGAAAGACTTACACAGTATGACCATGTAAGACCTATCTCCTTAGGAAACTATGGTTTTAACAGGAACTCCTTCTGCAAGTTCTTCTGTTGAATATTGTCTATGTTTCTGCGAATTCACTGGACACGTCAATGAAATTGTGACAAACAGCACCAAATATTCCTCCATACAGAGGTTAGGCATTTCAGCACAACAATTCCATCAGATTGCTCGTAGTAGGTATAACTGTGTGCAGCTATCTTTTACTTCCGTTGGCTTAGGATACGTTTTTCAATATATTACCTTGGAAATATCCTCTCTAGCTCTTCCCGATGAGGTATGTGTGGAACTGGAGGACGGTCAAAATGTAGAAGTGTAAGGAACACAGATCCTGCATGAGCTCGAAATTTGTCTATTTTTTCAGCTGACTGTTGAGCCAGCCAGCACATGATCTGTTTGCAGCTACAAAGAAGAAAACAATCACAGTTTAATCAGTAAAATGCGTATTTAAATTGTTTCAAAGATATCAAAAATATCCTGCTACCAAAGTGTTCTGGTTTAACTCCTTGTAACGAGCATAAAGTAACTTCCGACATCCACATGGTGACAAAATCTTTAATGCTTTGTCTGCCATACATCAATGCGCAAACACCCTGACATTAATGTTACATAGTAACATACCGCGTTTCATCCAAAAAGATACAAAGGTGCTTTATGGTTTGGATGAACTCAGACATTTCATATAGAATTATAGCAGGAACCTTGAGAAAAGCACATTTTCAAGCAGAAAATTGCACACGTACCAGAGGACAAGGTCTGTCCCAAATCTCATATATCCTAAATTAATCACTTCTTCAACTCCGGGTAGTTTTTAGTAATACCCTATTTTGCCTACACTCATAAACAAACTCTCCGCTACAAAACACCATGTTCCACAAGGCCCTTTACACCTTCAGAAGGGACAGCTAGTGATAGTAAAACCAGCTAGAATTCCTTCAGTTACAGCAAGACCCAGAATATTTAGAAAATGCGATCCAGCTGGCAGGAATGCTTTTGCAGTTTCATGTGACTAATCTCTGTCTGCAACAGACCAACAGGAGGAATCTCCTGGACAAGAGGCACTGGGTGAGCAGTGTATTCCTACAGAATTCAGTATTGTCCTTCAAAGTTTAGGTGTTTTTTAATTAAAAAAGAAAACGTGTACATATTCAGCTAACCCTTGGACATGCTCTGTCCATAAACCAACACCATCATTAGGCAAGTTTTGCTGCAGCTCAAGCTATGCTTAAAAACTGCTAACTATTAGGAGTCCTGTATCATGATAGTAAAAATCAGAAGCTCAGTCAGTGTAAATTATCTTTTTCTGTATTTCCTTACTAATAATTCTGCAAAGAAGACAGAAACTAATACAAACTCATCTCCACATTGTATCACATTCCAAATTAACGATGCAGTGCTCTGGATGAGCAGGCAAGTTTGGTTTCTATATAAGTGAAGAATACTGGCAGGCTCCACAGAGGTGGCAAGCACAGACCGAACCCCTCAGCTGCACGAGCTGCACCCAAAGGTGGGACAGCCACCCCGCTTCTCTCAGTAAGGTCAAACTCTGAAAAGCAGATACAATATTCTCAGCATCTGCATGAGTGTGAGCTAGCTGCACTTCTCTCAAAAGTGCTGTCCCACGCCATAAAGGGTTAGGCATGCAGTATATATGCAATGCTTTCTTGTATGGACTGGAATGCAGAAGTAAGAGAGAAGACACAAAAACAGTAAAAGGCTCATACATGTCGGGATTGATTAACTCCACTTCATTCTGAACCAGCAGAAGCGTCACTTCCATTAAACTCGTCATAGCAGCTTCACGTACCCTGTTGAAACAGATACATTATAGTCGTTACATCAGTATTTACTTAAATAAATACACCAGCAGTTAGTTAGACGCTGGTCAAAATTCAGAATAATGAAAGCGTTGACCACTGAGAGCAGCTATCGGGTTTAGGGAAGAGGAACGTGTACAGCAGTACCCCCACAACCCGTTCTGCAAAGCGAAGCCCCCACTGCACTGAGGGTACAGCTGCCATCCCAGCGTCATCATTTTTTATTCCAGCCAGATGTTGTCAGGTTTTTGCTTTATTTTAAGAAAATTAAAATTGATCATGATTAGTGATATTTAGTATGTATTTAGTGTAGTAATATTTAGCATATTTAGATGTATTTAAACCTAAGTGCTTTGTCAGCTTCAAATAATCTCCTAAAAAGGCCAACCCACATTCTGAAATTAAGATATTTAAGCACTGTTAAAAGTGATATATTCTTGTAAATTTTCAAGCTTAGTATTTCCAACATTAAAAAATAATTGTGATTCAGAACGGCTTAAATCTCTATGCTAAATAATAACTAGTTTTATGAAAAAGCTTAGCTAAATTGACACTTGTGCTTGGAGTGCATCATCTATGTATCTATAAAAGGTGAAGCTTTTTCTGCCTTCAAAATGTCTAAATGTAATATCAATATTAAAAAAAAGAATTAGTGTAATTTCAATTTTTTAAAAAAACCCACACATTTGTTTTAAGCCACATGGCTTATCAATACATGAGTTGTTAAAAGTCATTTCTTGCTTAAGACCTGGGCAATACCACGGCAGATCCTCAAGTGGTGGCATGATCCTGCAGAAGACCAGGACCAACACACTCTCATCACGTTAGTCACTCATGGTAATGTCATTCTTTCTCATTAACAGTTAAAAAAAATAAAGAAAGAAGAAAAGACCCAAATATTTGAAAAGATACACCTGCCTACTGTGAAAAGAAATACTCCTGTTTCCAAATTCCAAAACAAGCTGAAAAGAGTTGCCCATGCAATCTAAAACTGGGTGGGACATTTGTTACAGTGGTAAAAAAGTAAACTCCATCATTTTTTTCCTAAGTAGCTTAATACAAGCTTGGCAGTCTTTCATCACAGTATGTTTTCCTAGTTTTTCATGCAGTATCTGACTATTACATATTCACGTCTAACACCTGTAGACAGATTGGACAAGTCCCAGCAAACAATCCGTCAAAAGAAAGGTAAAGTCTGCATATGGAAAGTAAAGTCGGTTAAACCTTCCCACGATTCTATTAGAGAAAGACAAAACTTACACACCAAGGATAAGGTCTCACCAGAGAAATGGCAATTCTCCCCTTACCTTTCCATCTTAGTCAATGGTTTAGAAGAACCAGAAAGAGAAAACACTCGTACTTGAGAGGCCACGAAATATTTAGCAGCCAACAGTTTGCTATAAGAAAGGATCCCCCTTCTCCCTTTAATTTAAATGTTTCTTGACTTGATTCTGGCCAGCACCGCCAAAGCAGCTGAAAAATAATCTGGTACTCAAAGCACATTTGAATTTTGCTGGCTGTTGGCAATTTAATTTCCTCAGGTTTTCTTTGTGTAGAGTTTTGTTTTGTTTTTAAATTAAGACATAGACAGAAGATAAACAGCAGGTATGGGGAACTTAAGTGAGAGCTGTTAGATGTGGAAGTTAGCTCGAATACCTCATTATACTTCACCGGGTTGTTATCTACTTCAGTATCTCGCCTAATTTTGAAAGCACAAAGCTTAGTGTTTCTTCCCATCCTCGGACTCCCCACCCTATACGGCTGCTCTGACATTCTCTTTCAGCTTCACTTCTCTCTCGTGTTCCTACGCCCTCTGAGCGAGACCCATTCACCTCCCTCTTGCTGTTTTGATGGCTGCAGAAAGAGGAGAGGAAAAGCCAAGCTCCTGCCCTTGCACAAGCCGGAATGACCTGCTCCTGATCCTTACTGGTTTGCATCCTTGTTTCCTCTTCTAAGCTTGAGATGTTGAGCATGCCTACTTCCCTCTGATTTCTTGTCCTGCGCTACTGCTTCCTGTCCTATGACCATTTTAGAACCAGTACTGGAGGCTGAGGAGCTGGGTATCATTATACAAAACAAGAAAAACACAGATCTTAACTCAGGCTGGTAAGAGTAGTCTGTCTGGATTGTTTGCCCTGTGCACTCTTCCAACACATTTGTAACTACTGTAGTGAAGTACCCTACAGGAACGAGGCTACTCAATTAAGATGTGCCCAATACTCACAGGGCACGAGGTATCTTTCTTCTACTTTGCGCTGTAGAACTTACACTTCACTTTCTGTTCAAAGACAGAGTAGTTATAAATAGCTATTGCAACTCACGCTGGAACTGAGGAGATCTTACTGACAGATAACGACTCGGTGGAGAACAAGCGTTGAAGTCTGACAGCAGCATAAACCACGCCACGACCGCTGGCATGTTGCACAAAAAAAGCATAAACTCAACTCTTCTTCCACCCAAGAGAACAGTTGGTTACAGGGTGTGTTATAGCTGCTCCCAGCCCACATGGTGACCAAAAATGTACTTCAGGGCACCTGCCCCTGTGGTGAGGCTATCTAGCACAGAGTCCTAATTACAGCGGCATTCTGCTCTTTAACTCCTTTTTTAAAGCAAACCTGGTGCTACCAAATGCAATAATGACACTAAAGTCAAGAGTGAGCAGGGCAGAATTCTAAACCAGATGTAACCAGAAATTTGAGCCTAAACAAAACGTTCCCAACTCACCCAATGCATACTTGGCATCACATGGATTATACCAGATTTAAACCAGAGCAGCATGCTACGCATGGCTGCTGAAGCTGAACACGGCCAGTGCTCCAGAACTGGGCCGCTCCGCTTGCAGCAGGAGGAGGGAGCAAGTGACAGGACAGCGAGCAAAGAGGAGTGCACACCCCCACAGCAAGGTACAGCTCATGCCTGGCTCACTGCAGCCTTCCCAAGGCAGCAATCACCATCACAGCTCGCAAACATCATCAGTGAGCTCTGCCAGCTTCACTACAGCAGCAACACACGGGGTTTGGAACCTTCAAGGCAGCAGTCCTCCATCCCTCCTCACCTGGGCAGGCTCCGCTGCCAGTCACGCTATAGTCAGTGCCACTCAATTAAACTGAAAAGGGAATTACCTTTCATGTTCATATGCTACTGTTGAAAACACGCTCCGAAGAAGAGGATAGTGATGAAAAAATGCATAGAACAGTTATTTCATGCAAACACTCTGTGAGGATATGACTGAAACTAAACACCAAAGCCCTTTGTGTGACTCAGCACTGTTAAGAGCTTCTTCAATGAACTGGGAAAAGACGGAAATCTTTTCAACCAACAAAATGATTTCATGGGTACTGTTCAGGCACTCGCCCGTTCCTGCCTGGAATGTAACACAAGCATGGCCACATACTAGATGTGAGCAATCAAGAGGTCGTTAATTCACAATCCTATACACGCATCTCTGTACCCTGAGATGCCTCACACAGTTGCAGGCAGGTTAAATACCTGTTAGCACGTCATTACCGTACCATACAAACAGTATTACCCATACCGTTAAACAGGGCTGATGCTTTATGTACAGAACTGTATCTAAAAGCAAACACGTCTGCACTTTCTCAAATTAAAATTATGCATTAAGACAATAAAGCTAAGAAGCCTTTGTCAAGATCAGCATTTGACTCAAAATCAATTTTCAGACAACTGAAATTAATGTATCACATTCATTTATGTAGTGTACGGCTTTTCTGGACAAGGACTAAGTGTTACTGCTCTGAGCCTTCTACACAGCAGCAAAATTGTCATATATCTTAAACCTGCAGATACTGAATTTGTTCCTGGATTTTGATAATTTAATACTTTTTATTAACAATCAGGCTGGGCATATTTGTGCTTATAAATACATGCAGAAAAGCACCCTGTCGAGACAGTCTGTATGCTTCCTTAGTTCCTCATTTGATCTCTGAGATCCATATTTCAGTTTTCTCACCCTGTCAGTACCTTGTCGAATTCTGCAGGATGAAGCATAAGTAACATGAAATTTTCATTGCTGCTCTGTCTACCACATGCAAAGAGCGCAGGAACTTCCACCCAGCAAGTGATGTTCCATCCCCAATTACAGATTCTTCAGAAATTAAACAGAAACCCAAAGGACATAAGGCTTTATAGTGCTTGGGTTCATCAGATTAGAAATTGCCTTTTCCCATCACTGTTGCTGAAGGCATACAGAATACTCAGATGAATGCAATATTATACACTCAAGCTTCTTTACAGATTAAGGGAACTGTGAAGACTGAAGAACGTCACAAACACATGACTACTACAGACTTAATCTCCTACGTATTCTATAGACGTTACATAAGTCTGTAGATGTATTCCTACAGACTTATGATTTAATTATTCTTGCAATCTCATAGCCCAAATCATTGAAACCCTAAACTTACAAGAGAGTCAGTAATACCACAGCACAATTTATAAAGTTTTTATCCATCTCAGTGACTCATCTTGAAACTTTTGTCACTAACACGTTATGCAACTGCTCCCTCTCCTGGCAAAAAATCCCCACAACACGAAGGCACGATAGGAGAGTTCACCAAGTTGGAGTAAATGTGTTATTTGAAAGAAACATAAGTCATGTTTTACATCTCTGTACTTTTTGCAACTAAATACATACCTGATATTCACTAAAAGAAAATAAGGTCATCCACAAAACCAGGATAAGGCTGAACTTCAGTTTAAAACCAACAAATTCCTGTCAGCCTTCCTTCTGACTTTCTACTCCTCTTCCCCCAGTGTACTTCTAACTACACTCAAATCCTCAAAACCTCGGAGCTATCTATTTCTATCAGGTTTTGAAAAGACATCAGTTTTTAGATATCAAACATGACAGCTAAGTTTAAGTCTCTGTTGGTAAGGCATCTTACCATCCTCCGACATCTCCTCGGCTGTCCATGGTGTAGTCAGTCACACCACTGAGTAGTGTAGCATAAATCTGAGTAACGTTATCTTTGCAGACATATTCTTCCTGGGATCCATCTCCCTTTACACCTACTGTCTGGCAAACCCTTTATAAAGAGAAAAGAAGGAGAGAATAAACACAACACTGGCAAGGAGAAACATTAAGATCACAGCTTTGTTCTGCTGTTAATAAAATTCCCCAGACATACAATATCCTGAACACCTGTAACATCGGCTACATATAGTACGACGAGTATTTCTGAGCCTACTCTCGTATACTTGACATGAGGATTTCTGATCGGTGTTCGGGTTTAAGGGACACTGGCAAGGCTAAAACAACTCAACATGTAGGCAGATGAGTTTACATCTCTTAATACTACAGAAAGAAACATACGTAAAGTACCTGCCAGTTCTGAACTCTCCTTAAAGTGAAGTAACCAAGAAGAGCAAAGGACTAATACAATGTGCATTGAATTTGATACTGAGAAACCTCTTTACATAGAAGACATGGGTTTTTTGCAGTGTACCACTTTAAGAGCTTATATACTGCGACACCATTAACACTGACTACACTGTGGCATGTCTACACAGAAAATACTTCTTCAGAGAAGCACAACTTCTTTAAACAAATTCAATCTTATTAATAAATTGGAAACAAATCTCTTCTTTGTCCTCACTAAAGCTTACCAAGTTGCAGCCCATGAGAAAGGTGAACTTTAAAATATACTCTATTCAATTGATTACAAAACCCACACCACCATCAGAGTTGTAATCCATCCTCAGATGTGTGATAATTCTCTGAATCAAAGATGTATTGACGGAGAGACATGCAGCCCCACATGAAAAATGAGTACATCACAGCATAACGGGTGTCAAGAATCCTGGGACAAGCTCACCGCAGAAAGCAGAATGAACAGGAGACAGCTTTGAGAGAAAGAATCAAAACTAGACAATAAACATACTTTGCAATGGCTATTAGGGCATCTCTTCTGGATTCTGCAAATCTCACGTCTGCAGGGGAAATTAAGGTAACTTTTTTCAAACCTTCCAAAACCTGAAAACATATAAAATTTAAGATACTTAAATCTAATTTATGATAAATGTTAAATTAAGATGTTGTATTAAAATGCGCTCGATCATGTAGGAGAGAGCCGAGCAGGCAACAATGCGTGGTTTCTCACCCCGACTAGTCAGCATGCCTCACTCTTGCCTTTGGACAAATGGCTTCTCCATTAACACTACTAAAGTGGGACTAAACTTTAATTACCAGAATCTACGGCAAGCTAAACTCATGATGACTTTCTGGAGTTACTGTACATTACAATCCAAACCCCTCTCTCAAAGACCTTTAATTATGATCATTATTTACTTGATTAACACCACAGGTTTCACGCAAAATGCCGTGTGCCCTCTTCTCATCACAGTGATTGTATTTTCTCACCTGTCGGAGACAGCCCTTTAGCAGAAATCTTGGAAGGGCCCCAAGAGCTCGTGAAAAGCCACAACGAATCATTTCCTCTGTGTTTTGTAGTTCTGAAACATACTGTGTCACCAGCTCATCTAGAAAAAATACAGTTGCAGAGTGAAAAGCAACTACCACCTAATTATCATTAAATATTTGACTAACAAAAAACACCAAAAAACGCCCAAAAACCAACAACAAAACCAGGAAAACATGCCCCAAACAGAGCAGCTAGAAAATTGTATAGTTCATTCAACTAAAACACAGAATACCTTTCGTTTCCTACATAAAAAAGATAAAATTTAAGATATTTGCTGTTACATGAAGGAATTTGTATTTTCTAAATATGAAGTCAGAGTTTTAGACAGACTAATCCTAGTCATCCAGAAAGAGAAAACACAAAGTTCTCAATTTTAAAAAGTTATGATTCTTTAAAAATCTGAATAAGTATAAGCACAGAATTTCTATGCAAACACAGGGGAACAAGTTCTCTTACATTTACAGGTCATCATTTTCCATAATTAGACAAGCATTCTGTGCTAGGAATGAGATGTCTCTGGATTTCTGAAGGTCAGTTATTCAACAGTTTTCCCCCAGAAAAGTCTTAATTGTACTCAGGGTTTAAACACACACCCAGATCATACCTAAGCCATGAGATAATTTCATACCCCATTGAAGTTGGGCTTTTGGCAGGAGAAAGCTCAAAAAGCAGCGACCCCTTAGAAGCAGGGATGCTGCGCTCAGATCTGTGCATTGTACCACGACAGAACAGGGACAGTGGGTCTACAAACAGCAGCACAGACAAAAGGAGCAAGAATTAACTGAGCATGGGGAAAAGAGGCTCAACGAAGAAGTAAAGTGATACAAAGGAGGAAATGGGGATGAATGAAGAAAAGAAAAAACTCAGGACTCTGCGTAGACAGGTGAAGATAGCAGATAGTAGTAGACAGATGAAGATAGTAAAGACTGCTATATACTGTAGTCTTTATCACAGGCTTAACAAACAACACTGCCTTTACCAGATTTTTCCGCTATAACTGTATTAAATTCCTCTGTAAAACACAGAGAAAAACAAGGTATTCCAGGAAAGTTTCTAAGAACAACCAAGGTAGCTGCAATGAACACAGCTCCGCTTCCAGAAGGAGGAAGGTGGTCTTAGTAAGTGCTTTACTGAATACGCACTTTTTAATCCTCAGAGAAAAAGCACTGGAGATCCTAGGAAGACTATATAATTGTGCCATTGCTTACTGTCATCTAAGATTCAAATGACTGAGCAATATTTGCTAGAGGAAGAAAGAAGTTACCATAAGAAACTACACATTAATCATAACTCATGAATGACGACCTTTTTTTTTTTTTAAATGCCTGTGCAATCGGCAGGCCTCAACTAGTTCCTCACACCAGGGAACTGTCCAGAGGTTAGCAATACCTTCCTGTAAGCACATCTATTATTTAAACATTTCCAAACCACTGGAGCGTAAGATAGAGTCTTGAGGCCACAGGAAGATGCACTGCTTGCTTAGACAGCAAGACGATCTTAGTAAGACTATGCCAGTCTTCCCTTGGACTGATGTACATTTAAGATTGACATTTTAGCCAAATGACATAAAATTAAGACCTGACAACTAGCAAGTGAGTAGCTCTCTACTTGTAACTACTTAATAATTATGCTAGCGAGGGTAATGCAAATGTTAATATTCTTCTAAGAGTCTTCAGCTTCATAAAACAATGTGGCCTATGAAGTGTCTATAATGTTAATTCAACACAACCCATCCTAAAAGAATATTAAAAGTCATCAAAACCAAACCGGAACACATTAAGACAGAAAAAAAAGAAACAAAGAAAAGGTGAAAACAAACGGAGGCAAAAGAAGTGATTCAATAAAAATGCAGACTTATAGGGCCAGATTCAGAATGCTGAATCACTAAAGCATCTTTGATTTGGGTTTTCATTTTTATCTGTCAAGCTACAGGGAAGCACTGGTTAAATTTTACCAAAAACTTCTGTTTTTCTAATTTCTTTAATCATGTTTAGACCTGCTTTAACTGACTTATCAAAGGCACCTGCATTGTCACCGTGTCTTCTGCACTGGAGCTTCCTCACAGCCATGCATACATCAGACATTATGGGGAGGATTTTCAGTAGTGGATTTCAATCCCACAACATACTGGTCTTAATGGTCATGAAATATATAGTTTTTACTGGAAGAGAGATTTAGATACACTTTTTTTTTTCTTTTGAAAGATGCTTGCATGTGTAATGGCAGTTTTGTTACCATGAGTGGAAGAGGCTTCAGAGCAGTGCAAGATTGATTTTGACACCTGCCAAGTTTTCCAGCCCACTTTTACAGTATGGAATAGAAAAGCAATCTGGTTTTCCTAATATTCATTATTATGGTACCTTATATTCACCTCTAGCCTAAAACAAGCCAAACCCCTGAGACGTTTCCTGGACTTTCAGGTGGATATATCATTTTTCTGAAGCATTTTAAGGTCCATTAAAATCAGTGATGCTCCTTGCATTCTTTCCAACAGCTCCAAAGCGCAAGTTAGGTCCAGCCTAGTATTTTCTGCCTCTACTGTAAACATGAGTCATTACCCTGTAGAGCTGGATCAGCTTCTCCCTTTTCATTGATGTAATATCCACTACACAGCGCAGCCAGTGCAGAGACTGCAGACTCCTGTAACAAAGGCAAAACTGTGAACGTGATATATTTACTAAGGTCATACTGTGCTTAGAATTAAAAGGTTATGGAAAGAGAGTGGATTTTTTAAAAAAATCATTCCCTTCAGCTATTGACATTTACTTTCTTTTTATTTCTTCCCAATACTGGTTTCAGAACAGTTGAACAGGAAACCTATGAAAGAAAACATCAGATTCTACTCTTAACCATTCAGAAGTACCAGTAACCTAAATTAATATATAAGACCTTAACAGTAATGTATCAACTGTATTTTCAGTTCAGTTGAAGGAGCTCCAGGATGACACAGTATTACAAAATACAGGAGTTGTCATTTCATCTTCAATATACTGACACCAGATTGCTAAGAAACAAACCGTATTTCCCCAGAAAGCTACAGAAAGGAACCACAGAAAAAAAATGGACTGAAGATTATAGGCAAAACCCCCAAAATATCAAGTATCACAATCCTTGTGTCTCAATCTTAAAGTTCAGAAAAGTACCAAAGGTTGTGTATTACCTGAGCCTCCTAATCTTTAGAGTGGTTTCGGTCACTGATACAAAACATGAACAAATACAGCTGCTACTTCACAAAGCATGTAACAAGTTTTCTCACAAAATTCATGGTGGAATTACACTTTTCAGCTAATAATATGATGCTGACTAAAATTATGTTAAATTGAGAGTGTATGAAAACTATGCACTGTTAACTCCATATTAACAGGAATGATACTTATTAATGCTCGTGTTTGCCAGGTACAAGAATTTTTAAATGGTAACACAGGAATCCTGTACAGCCTGTTCACTCTACCCTCAAAGACACCTCAGACTTGTTCTCTATGCAAAATCAACATGTGAAAGAAAATCAGTATTCATCTAAATAATATTCCAACTACCACAGACATTATAGTAGCAAAACATACAGAATGTTCTAATCGCTGTAGGTCACAGAATTAGAGTGGGTTGGATTGGAAATGACCTTTAAGGGTCACCTAGTCCAACCCCTCTACAATGAGCAGGGACAGCCTCCACTAGGATCAGGTTGCTCAGATCCTTCACTTTCTTAAGAGCTGTTTTTACCTTAAATGCAGGAAGTTACACTGGCAGAGTACACTGTATGTCAAAAAAAAATGACTTATCAATGGCTTAACCATTGCCCTGAAAATTCTTTCTCTCTAGAATATATACAGAAATCAAGGAAGAATTGACATTTACTAAGCATACTTTGCTCAACATTAATTAGTGTTAACCAAACAAGTCAAAATTCTCTAAAGTCTATAATTAAAACCAAGTCTTCTAAACTTGGTTTAGAAGTTCCAGTTATAAGACATGAAATTTGAATTCTTGGAATAATCCTTTGGCATTAGCAATTTATTCAAAGAGTTTTTATCTTTTCATTTTCTTCAGTGATTTGGATACATTCTAGTCTACTCTGTCTTCCAAGGAAGACTTTAAATGATGAGTTACCAGATACTTGCAATGGCTTTTTATCTTATTTTTAAAAACTACCAAAACGTACACAAGATGTTATATTCAAATTGTCTCTGTGATGGCTACAAGCTCTAACTGGGCAGACAAAAACAGTCTTTTTAGTTCGGTAGAGCCTGTAAGAGCTGTCATGGTATTACTTGGGAAAATTAAGGCAAATAACCGGAGATGTTAAGATCATACATAAAATAGCATCAAACACATCCATCAATGGATTTAATATTCAGAATTAAGAGGAGCTCAAGAGCACTGTAAAAGGATTTGTGACAGAGTTTAATGGAAAATTTAAAAGAGTTGTCCTGAATAACTCTGGCTGATCCCACCAATGTTCTCATGGTTAACAAACACACCCCCAGGACATCAGGCCTGAGGACACTATCCAGAGATTCTTTTTCTCACAAAAGTTCTCTGAAACTACCAAAATCAACATGTCTCACAAGTGTTACAGCTACACCAAAGCAGAAGCACAACATGGGATGTATATGTAACCTCACAGCCGACAGCAAGTACCTGCAAGCAACCATCAGCGACTACTTACGATCAGCCCACCGGCACTGCCAGCGCCTGCCAATAACCCTGTCCAACAGGAACAACCCTTGCGATAGCTGTTCATGCATTAATCAAAAAGGTCCCTTTGAAGCTTGAAGTGTTTAATTTTTTTTTTTTTTTAATTTCTTACCAATCTAAGAAACAACATTCAAGAACCAGTTAGATTCCATGGAAAATAATCCAGCAATGGAAAGCAAAAAATATTTCTAATTCTGTGTTTAATGTGACCACATGAAGAAGGAGGAACTATCGTACCTTTATATGCTGCCGTGCAGCAGTCGAAGCAAGAGGGAGACTTCTTAGACTGTCATTTATTAACCACTGCCAGCCACCTGAAACAGTATGGAACATAACTGGTGTTAGCTTTTCTGAACTTCAACATTCTCTGTTTTAATTTTCAGAAATACCAGCTGGTTTTACATACTGACGTATTTCCTATTTTCCAAAATAAACAAGGTGGTGATTCTCAATGAGTATAGCTATCCTGGGGTGTTTTACAATGTTCACAGCACAAACACTGTGTCTGGTAATGCTGAGAATCTGACAGGAAAAAAACATACTAGGAACGAACTACAAAACAAATCTTCAAATAACATCACCAACTGCTGCAGTGTCTGTGTATCTTCCTGGTACTTCTCTAGTTGTTAGGCCACCCAACCTTGCCAATCTTGCTTCTTTGAAACACATCATTCGTTAATACTCTTGCTTCATGAAAAGCTACTAAGATAACGGAAGGTTATTTAAAATATGACATACCGATTATTGGATCTCCTCTAAATGGCATTTTTGATAGTGACAACTTCTCAATTAAAGTGCAGACTGGAAGAAAATACATTGGATAAATACAAAAAATGAGGAATTGCAGCAATTTTGAAGATACAACCACATCAAGTTACATTAGGATTAATTTTAAATTGAAGAATAGTTGCAAACAGAAGTCCAAAACATGTGAAATTACAAATTAAAACTACACTTGTGACTCCTACATGCAAAAAAGCCCTCCTGTGCAGTAACTGTTCTCTGACATGAGTTAGTCCCATCATTCATGCAAATTGTTGCTTGCTGGTATGTTTTCCCCCCTCTGCCATTTAAGGTGCGTATGTACACATTGGCTTTTCTGTTTCTACACAGTCTGTAAACGGCTATGGAGTATTGTTGATAGTAAACTACCTCAGGCCAGTTAGTTGACAGTAAACTAAGTTGGGCAACAGCCACTAAAAAAACCTATTCAAATATATATGAAAGGTTTTCCTACTTCTTACTGGCTTTTTTTTTTTTTTTTTTTGACCTTCAAGGAGTGGCGTCTGTTCACTGCACAGAACTGGGGATATAAAACTGGATGTAGTTTTATTTCCACTGACACTCGGAATACCAGAAAACATTTTAATAATTCAGTCTTATTATTTTAAACCTATAAACTTAAATCAGTTCTAAGCTTATAAAACCACTTTCAGAATAGTGGTTTTTTTAGTGTTTCAGGGCTGTTTTGGGGAATAGAGATTAACACAGAAAACACTGCAAGCCTTTACTATACAGCAGATGGACTGCATTGCTCATATGAAAACTCAGCACTTAGGAAATACACTGTCTTTCACTTCCTGGTGATCAGTTCAAGCAGAACAGATCAGTATACATCCATACGCACCCTATGACTGCTTTAGAGTCGGGAGAGAGGCAGGAGAGAGCAGAACAAGCTACTGTATAATGCCACCTTTTTGTTTTCCTCTCCTCCCACAGTTTAATCATTTAATCTTACTCCAGGCTCTGTACACAGTTCATCTTCTTCTTCATTTGTAATCAACTCACTGGGCTCTGAATCGACTCCTGAATTCAGCCCTCACTATGGTAATGCCCCACAGTCGGGCTCCCTGCACTCAAACACCATTCGATATTGTATGTCAGCCTGTTAATTCACGGACAAGGTTAAGTACAATGTGACTAAACCCAAGTCTCTCAGGGTTCCTCCTTAGTTCTCTATGCTGCTTTTATGCTCTGTTGTGGTTGGGACCATCATCTTCATTAGACATGCAGGCAATTTGTGGAACATTTTCAATTCTCCTTTTATTCCTCCTACACAGTTGTATCATGCCAAAATACTGTCATTTGTACTTCTCCAAAACTATGAAATATTCAGCTTCTTAAACATATTACAAACAACTACCTATTCTTTCAGCTTACATTATCATGTCACAAGACTGGAAATTCATTCAAGACTACAGAAGTCCCCTTGCCCCCTTCACCCCTCCTACTTGATCACCCTTCCATCTTGGTCCTGAAACTCCTTTACCCCCTAAGTTTGGTTGGCTTCACATCTCCAAAGCTGGAATCTGCTATGTAGCACTTCCTTCATTCAACCCATGAGCAGGAAACTCAAGTTGGCATAATTTCTTTATCCACCCAGGCTTCCTGGATGGATACTTACTCCTGCATTGCCTTTCTTTTTTATAGTGGTTCTGTATATAATGATCTTCAAAACCCATCATCTTTTCTTCAATACCGCCCTTTCCACAAACTGTGGTTTATATCGTCTTTATTCTTCATCCTTGCGCACACATGTATTACAATAAAATCATCAGACACATGATGGCAGCTGTCTTAACGAACCGATCACCCCTCTTCTGGAGAGCAATCAATGAAGGAAGCCAATTCAACCCTGAAGAAATTTCACTGTGTGTAACAACGGAAGGAGAGCACGTGTGACATACACCCAAGAACCACTTCCAACTCTTACACCAACGGGGTTATTCACAATGGTACAACCAATGTCCTGGTGTACCTGTTGTCTGCCTGGCTTGCAAACTTTGTGGTTTTTTCACTACTGTTCATGCTTTATTTATGTATTTAACACAATGTATGCAAAACAAACTGAAAAAACTGAAGAATTCATTACTGCACATTTTCTGCTTTAACACCGCAGCTGTCATACTTACCGGCTGGCCTCATCAGTTCTCCACCTAAACCCCTACAAAGCAAAAACAGAGCCTTCAGAGAGTAACCTACCATGAGCAATCTGAGTCCACTGCCTAGCAAGACAAAGAGAGACTCAAAAACATTGTAGATTGAAAGCAGATCACAAAATACCTGCAGTTTTGTACTTGACCAGCTCTAAAATACTTATTTTTAAATCAACCGTTGCCTTGAATTCATCATGATTTATACAAAGCCTTCCTGGGCATTTAAGTTCCTTCTTGCAAAAATGCAGTCCCAGTCTTTCTAACTTTTAATGTGAATAATAAAAGACTGCTTTTTACTTGCTTGAAAAGCACTCCAAACCTGTGGGACTTGCCACAGGACTTCTCAGTCATACGGCCTCTACGAGCTTCTGACTTCCACAACCAAAAAGCAATTACATGCAGTGTTTTAACAAAATCTTCATGTCTGGAACATGAAACAGAAACTTCACTTAGGAGTCCCCATTTTCACAAACGCTAACTGGTTTGCTTTCCTGATGAAGTGTCTCACCCTCCTCTCTTCACCCTCTCCTTCCCTGCTAAAGCCCCCTCATGGATAATTTTGCATTCATCACCACAAGCGATGGGGTAAAACTACCAAGACATCAGGAAAGGGAGAGAAACAAATGGTTCAAGATGCTTCCAACCTCCTGAAGGAAGTATTCCATCAGGATGGTTTCCCCGGCTCAGATCTCAGGCTTATCCAGCCCAGTTATCCTGTCTGAGCATCAGCCTGGCTGCTGGCAGCACCAGGAGGAGAAAGTCTGAGAGGGCAGAAAGCAGGGAGAGGGAGAAGCCTCCTGGAAACGGCAGGGCCTGTTTCCATTCTTCAGCCTCTCACATCTCTGGGAAGAGACGTCAAGCAACGCCTGCGGGTTCCGTGGGTATCCCCAAGGTGCTGTCAGCACATCTTGGGATGCTTTGCTTAGTGTCACCTTCTGTGGCTTAATTTTGGAATTTTCTGAACCTTTGACCCCTTCCTTTGGGTATTTCCTCCCTCGGCTCCTTATTCTTCCCTCCCTTCACTTCTGCTGGAATATTTCCTCCCTGAGGTGTGCCAAACCCTTAATCACCTGTTTGTATGGCCATGCTCTGGCAGAAACTCCCAACAAGGGGGAGGAACAACAAAGGCTTTTTTGTTTATTTGCTTGGGTTTGGGGTTTTTTTTTTAAACCTTTTCTTCCCTCCACTCCTCCTCCCTCCCCACAATAAAATTAGTAGCTGTGCTCAGAAGACAAACTTCACAACCCTAACAACTCTTCAAACTTTGTTCTCCAATTTATGCTTTTATATGAGCTTCAGAAGTCTAAACATTTTAACCAAGTTGTTCCATTCCATACACGTAGGTGCCTCCTGTAACACGCACTGGGTGTCTGACTGCTCAACGTTTTCACTGGTTGTTCAGGTAATGCAGAGACGCCAACACCACAATAGTCTCGCTTGCCATAGATCAGCATTTCCTTTAATTAGGAAACTTTTGCTTTTGACAATCAATATATTAAGCTCAATAGAATAATCCACAGCTCAGTTTATCATCTGGAAAGCAGGCACAGATTCCACAGGCACATGCTGATAAGGCCTTTGTATTATCTACCCCACCTTCCTGCCACGTTGTCTGCTCTCCGGCTTCTAAAAAATTTAAATTAGAAAACAAAGAAGTGATGCAAGGAGTCGAGACAGTGGCAAAAACAGAATGATGTGGCAAGGCTTGCTTCCTCTTCAGCATTTCTTTCCCCTGCATTTTGTCCTCGCCCATTCCTTGCCTTTTGTCTGTTGTCTTAGTGCAAATGAGCATAAAATAATGATCTTGTAAATTTGTTTGGTGTGCAACAGAGTCTGCTGATGCAAGGATTCAGATACGGCCTCCTGTTCAAGCTACAAAGCAAGAACTGAGTCATAAAGGCTGCTCTTCTCCACTTCTCCACACTGCCAATAAGGAAGCCAGGCCACTGAAAGCTACTCTTATGTTAATAATTTGACAGCTATCCCTTCCTCTGGCATTACATCAACTCAATTTAATTTCAGAGTTTAGAGCTTCACTGAGGATTGCTGTCCCTCTGCAAGAATGAAGAATGGTGACAGTAATTTGCGTAGTAAGATTTCCACGTAACGCAGAAACCATAATCAAATCTATCTTTGAGGCACTGCGATACCATGCGTCCCCTGCAAAACCTGCCAAGTTATTTCTTGACTAGACATCACAGTATGTCCATCAATACAGCTCAAATTTTTTCCCCTTTCCACAGCTCATACATGTTTCAATTTTAAGAACTGAGAATTCTATCGTAATCCTAGATCTTTCCTCAGTCAGTGTTTCGTGTGTCAAACATGATGCGCATCTTTCTATTAAGTTTATCTCACTCCACAGTATGTCACTAAATTAAAAAGATACGGATCTACCTAATTCAGAGATTCTGAATTTTGCTGTACAGTCAGTATTCTCTCTTTTTTATTCCAAAGACGCATCCACGAGTTGCATCACATTATTAGATGGGCCTGTTTCAAGGCTTAATTATTAATTCAATTTGTAAATTGACTGATGCAGTGCCCAGGTTCCACGAGCTCCTAAGCACTCTATGTGCAGTTCCACAGCAATGCTTCCCTCCTGGAAACATCTTAGGATGAGTCACATTTTATTTGTGGAAAATACAATCAGAATGTATAATCCCTTGTAGAACTGATGAATTAAGATTACTGACCTAAGAATGCTGGTATCTGTTTTAAAATTAGGTAGGCCTGAATCAGAAGCAATGACGGTGCAGTTTTCAGCGCATAGAGGAGTTCAAGGTACTTTTGTGGATTTTTTTTTTTTTTAAACCCGCTTTTTGTGAGAAATTCAGCATTTTTCTTTAAGATTATAAAACCAGCAGTAACAGAGCTGTTTAGAATTTAATAGCATCTATCGTTTTTCATCAACCTGAAGTTAAAATTAGTGGAATAGCTGAAGAGATTCAATTGCAAATAATTTCCAGGAAGCTAACATCACCTGCTGAGTAAGTATTTTCATCTCCATACGAACAGTAATCTTTTCTTTTCCTTGGGAACTCTGTCCCACAAAGAATCGACGTATCTTAAAAGGTTCAGGATGTACATTTAGTGGGCTTTGGAAGTACAAAATGGATCCATCAGGAGGTACACAAAGGAGGTTTGAGCGTAGGTGAAAAAGCCTGTGTGTTGAATAAAGCTCTTACGGTCACCCCTTGAAGATGCAGAGAATAAACTCTGCTAAGATGACAAACACCTATTTTTAGGTTACTGTAAATTCATACACTGACCGTGCACATTTTGTATTGTATTCTAACACCAGAAGACCACAGGTGACATCCTGGCTCTATGGACGTAAGAGTTTTCCCAGTGACTTCAGTCAGTAGTAGATGGATCTCCCAGAACCATCACGCTACTGGATGCAAAATATAATTTAAACTTGGGAAGAATTGTTAAGATGAGCTTTCTTTCAAGGCTGGAATTAATTGCTGATTACGTCAATATGCCTAAAAAACGCTTCTGTGTAGGTGACTGCCAAGAAACACATTTGCCCTGAAACCAACAGGATTAGTTACAACCTTAAAGGTCTTTGAAACAAGACGAGTTTCTCTCTTGCCTAGCACCTGTCAACAGCTTCGGGCTACCTTCCTCTTTTGGAAAAGCTGAAACTCTGAAGATGACAGTCCGACTTACACTGGCTACTCTCCTAAAATCCTAAAATGGCTCGTCTGACACAGCTGACAATGTAATACACGCAGCCAGTCTCTGCATATGCTACTAGAAGGAGGTCAGCACAAAACTCGGCATGCAGCGCATTGCACCAACTGAATCACCCAGCGTGGGAGTTGCTAACAAACACGGTGCGTCCTGTCCTACCCAGCTCTGATGGGAACCCTGAACGGCCAATAAATAGAACGTTTGCTGAAATACAGAAGTGCAGTGCAACTACCTGGAAAACGCCCAGCATATCTAACTGCAACACTTCCATATCTGTCCCTAAATTATCTCATTACACAACTCTGTGGATTAAGACCTATGTTATCAGACTCAGAACTGGCTACGAGAAAGGATAAAAAAAGAAAATTAATTCTGAACACCTATTCAGTTGAATATTCAGTCAAGAACCTCATATCAGATGATGCATTTTTGAAGAATTTTAACAGAACTGCTATTAAAAATAATTTTTTTCTTAAGGACTTTTCATATTAAGCACTAGTACAAGGTCTTAGATGCACTACAGAAATATATCTGCTACAAAACCCCAAAGATACTAACCAGGATGGTGCAGTGGAAGCATAAAGTAAATCAGGCAGACCATGAACACTGTTGAACCTGGCAGACTGACTTCCTAGCCCAAGGCAGCTTAAGGCAACAGATGCCACGTGTTTGTCTTAAGTTTTATATACGAAAGTAATGTTTAGAGCAAATAAAATGTAGCTCTATTTTCCTAAGTCTATGATATAAGCCGGACAGCACAAAGCACATACAGCGGACAAACACCCCGTTTAAGCGGTGTAGTTTGCATATGACTTGCTATGACTAGCGCCCATTTAATACAGAAAATCAGGCTCACTGCGCAATACCCAACTGGAAGTGCACATGCAAATGCCTAAACTAACCAGCTCCGCCAGACAAACCAGTGCATCCAATGTGTCAGAAACTGGACTAATGGAAGGAAGTACGTACTGGATGTGCCTGGACTTGCATTCTCCTGTTTCAGCATACAACAGTAAACCCCGAAAAGAACTTACCCAGGAAGACAGAAAGATACTCACATTTTTCAAAAAATGTTATTACAGTAGAAGAGAGAATTTTCTACAATTAGCCTAAATAAATTTGATTGCTTCAAGTATACTCAAAATTGAGAGACTGTGTAGCGTGACTCAAAACTTGGACTGTGTCCTGACTGAAGGATAATTCCTGGCCATCATTCAAAATCAGGTTAAAGACACTGCAAGAGCTGCTGAACAAAGCAAGATGGTTAGTTAAATGAAGGTCTCCATTACAGCACTTCAGCTTTATGGTTTTTGACTTGAGGTACTTACGGATTCAAGGGAATCCTAAGCTTGAGAGAATCATGAAACTCACCATCCAAATTCCAGCTTAAAATTTGCAAATTACAACTTAAAAAAAATTTTTAACATTTTTACACTTTCCTTTTTTTTCCCTTTCTCACAGGCCAATGCAATTTCTGAAAACAGCCATATCAACGCACTAAAATCCATCCAGTTCCCTAAAAGACAGCTATTTTGTTGCCAGAAGTGAAAGCACAGTATCTAATAAACAGTTGAGACATGTGGCCTGTTGCGTTTTGTTACAGTAGTTTAAAAACTAGAAATAAAAATAAAATGCACAGCTTTTCAACATTCCTACAAGACATTGTTACACCAAAAATTCCCAGTAGCAATTTCTCAAATGGAAATCTTTGGAATATTATGTGCAATAATTACTCATCACAAAACAAGTCTGGCTTGTTTCACTAAATGCTTGCCCAGCAATACTCAAATTGCTGGTTTGTTTTTATAACCTAGTTTATTTTTCTTGTCCTATTTTAAAATATTTTATGCATACCAATATTTTAAACTATGGATTATAGCAGACATCTCTGTCTCAGCCTGAGTATTAGAGTAAACAGCAGTGAATCAATTTTGCTTGGAGTTGAATTAGAAGCCTTATCTAGAATGAAAACATTTCTGTAGGCATCTTATAAATACCATTAAGTGCAAGAAGTGCACATTATGACAAAAACAAATTACACCCAAGCTCCACCCTGACATTAAAAGAATTTATGGGAGCCAAGACAGCCACCCACAAAGACACTAACATACAGTATCAGCATTAAAACCATCCACCAGTACAAGCTAACTTTGGAGTGGAAGTTTCACATCAGTATGTATGACCCTTAAGAAGTGAATTTTAACAGTTTTCCGGAAAGTTTCAGGATACAAAAACTGACATAAAAATTCTTTAACTTATAATTAATAATTGCACAAAACAACTACTTAAGGTTTACTGTTTTCAGATATGTCATGTGCAAAGAAGTGAACTAAACTGCCCAAAAGTGCAAGGAATTTGTCAGTTAAGGCAGAAAACACCCCCATTCTCATACACAACTGTTAGGGAACACAAGTCATGAATTAAGTTTTGATCCCCTTACGTTTAGGAAGAAACCCTGAAGTCACATACCAGTTTTAATTCACATTTACTTAACAGTTACTTAGGCAAACTCCCCTTTTATTTCCTGGAAGCTTCAATAAATAAGTAATGGAAAACAACTCCGTGAAATCTCATTTACATTTTCTTAGGCGCAAGAGTTGAAAAATTGTACTGAACTATCCGTAACATTTCTGGCCTACTCAGTACAGAGGATAAGAAAGTAATTCTAGAATTTACATAGAAGCTCCTTTAAAAAAAAAAAAAATTAGACTCATTAACTTATTAAAGGTCATTTCTATAGATGTATTTGCATCATGCAAGTACTAGAGCACAGGTGAATAATGGGAGAGAAATCCACTACACAGTGCTGAAACCAGGGATTAGTGCGCGTATTCCGTCCTTTCCGTAACTGTCTCTACCACCATACTGACACCAGTACTCGCCGCTTCCCCAACAATCTAACATGCCTGCGAGTGGCACTTGTCCAGCTCCACAACCACTACAAAACAACACCAGCCTCTGTAACAAGTGAAAGCCGAAAGAGCGCACGTGCTTGCATTCTGATGAACTCTGCGACACCGGCAGCCCATGGTAGGTGTAACTCGTTTCTACAAACCGACCCCCCACGCCCCAGGACCCTACTGTTTTCATTATTTCTAATTCATACTTTCCAATACAAAAAATATATTTTCTGTGTCCATTTTCTTACCTGTACAACTGACGACTGCCAAGCTGGGGGGACAAAAGGCAAAAAACATTAATATTAGTAGAGTTTGACTGAAAGAAGTGTTTACAGTTTCCTCCTCACATGCAATACAGGTTTGTCATGAGCTATGCAACACTAGATTATTTTGCAAATAAAATTCAAAGGAAAAATCATAAAAAACCCCCAACCCTCTCTATATCCATTTGAATTTTACGTTCAAAGGAAACCAATTTAACACATTCACAAAGCGCTAATTTTCTTAATTCCAAATCCTAGCTGCTTTTGCACATACCCTGGAAGCTAGTTCAGCTTTTTAAAATACATCTACTTTCCACAGTTGGCCCTTCTAAGATGATGATATACTGCATTGTCTGACATATGAAAATAACTTTGTTAGCTACAGGTTAATCAGAAAAAACCTCAGGAGAAGTTCAAATGCAACTGAAAAATATTATCTTGTCATTAACATCACAATGTACGATCAAAAATCAGAGGTTACCAGATTTTTCTGTTGTAAAAACATGATAAAACAGCTTTATAGAACCAGTTTGCGCCAACTCTGCAGATTAATTGTAAGAGCAGACAAGCAGAAATGGAAAGTCTCATAAGAAATTACGGCCACTGTAACAGTACAGATTCCACTGATGAAGCTTTCGGGCATTTCAACATCAGAAAGTTAAACAAGGACAAAGATACCTTTTCAACCTGTAGCAGCAGCTTTCACCTATGCACAGAATTAAGCAAGCACCTATGTTCTTTAAAGCATAGTGGGTAAACGGTGAAGCCTGACAGCTTTAGCACATCAGAACTGGGAGTAAAGGTACTGCAGATACTGCACAAAATTAGCAGGAGTCTGAACGCTGAAGTGTTGTCTGTTCAATAGGAGGAATAGGAGCCAAAAGAAAAAAACAACATGGGATGACTTGAAGGGACAAACTAGGTAAAATTATCTCTGTAGAAACATTTTAAATTGCTATGAGCAGGACAAGACTTCATTTGTCATAAGCAGAGATAAAGACATTGCATCAGCTGAAATACAGAATATGACTTCCAGGGTCTATAAAGGTAAACTATGCATGCAAGGAGATAGCAGTAAAATCAGAATAAAGCTAAAAAAAAAAAAAAAACAACAGGACAGGGAATGGAGTCACTCGGAGATCTCTCTTGAGCATGGTCACGTAAAGGCAACAGCCATACATCTAGCTCCAAGGCCAGGCAGTATGTACGGAAAAGGGAGAGGAGGAGGGGAAAGAACAAAGCGGAACGCCATGCAGTATCTCAGGGGTGTAAGTGACAGCGGCAGAGAAAGTGGCCTAGCGAAGGAGCTGGCAGAACAGAAGGGACCAAACACAGAATTATACTGGAGCAAGGCACGCGGTCAAGGGCATCAGCTATCAGACATCTGAGGGGGGGGTGTCCAAATCTGTATTTTGAAGGTGGTTTAATTTTGGCCAGGGGAAGCAGAGGGTGGAGAACAGCTGTCTTAATTGTAAATGTTTGTTTAAAAAGAATACAATATACCAGGTTAAAAGATACATTTATACTTGCTACAAACCTCTTGATGGATTTGCTTAAGTCCCTCCAATGATTTTTCACTGAAATAATACGTTATAGATCTGTAAAGGTATACAAAATTTTTAAGACTGGTGTCCTAATCATGCTATAAATAATGTATCTTCCATGACTGTATTGAACTTTTAAATAGAAAAACAGTAATTTGATTTCCAAATTATGCCCAACAGAAGTATGCACTATTTAATTATAAATAATCCAGTCAACATAACAACGTAAGTTCTTTCCTTATCATGTAGCTAACTCATTCTTAAAGGACTATTAAAAAAAAAAAAAAATCAGTGTCACTTACTAATAGTATTATAGTCAGTAATATATCAAGAAACCTTCTCAGCTCAGCTGTATTTTTGGACTGCAACATTTCTGCAATTTTTCCATTGATTTCAAATATTTCTCACCACCGAAAATCCTCTGCATCTTTTCCTCTAACTTTTCAACTTACTTGAAAGGGGAACTCAAGTTTAACACAAATTCTTCGATAGAAACAGCTGGCAAATACAATTCCTATTTGTCAGTAATTAAAGTAATAAAAACCAGTGCACACTTTTGGTATCTATTATTGGAATTCATCTCAGTATATTCAGCTTGTACAAACAATGACAGCATTAAACTCGTTACATGTCATCACTTTAGATAGCTTTGTGTAACTGCATCAGAATGTTCTCAGAGGTAAAATACAAAAGGTTAATCAGAGAGTAATTATCAAACTTTTAAAATGAAAATTAATCAGAAGTCTGTATTTTTTTAAAATATATTTCTATATATTTTCTACAGCGTACATATATCTATTTATTTTCAGTGAACTTTGCAATCTGGACACTTATTTTCCACTGCCTTGACCATAAGCAGCAGCTCAACCCAATTTAAGTCACGCTAGCATAAAATTCCACTGCCAACGTAACTCCGGTTTTTGCAATGAAGATTTTCAACCATTTTTTCCCAACTGATTCTTTCGTCAGTTATTCTGGCGACATCACCTATACGTATTACGTGTGTGTGTACTCACACATACACCTTTATATATACTCCGGGACCAGCATTCAGCAGCAGCAATTATATCTGTCCCACTCAACAAGCTACCTGGGGAGCTATTTCTCTAAGACTGAAGACGAAAGACTGTCCCCTCAGCAGAAAGACAGCACACTTGTGGGGAAAGGGGGTTTAATCTATGTTTAAATGGTAACATGGAACTTCCTACAACAACCTGAAGGGAGGCTGCAGACAGGTTGGGGTTGGCCTCTTCTCCCAGGCGACAAGTGATAGAAGAAATGGCCTCAAGTTGTGCCAGGGGAGGTTTAGGTTGGATATTATGAAAACCTTCTTCCCGGAAAGGGCTGTCAGGCATTGGAACAGGCCGCCCAGGGAGGTGGTGGAGTCACCAGCCCTGGAGGGATTTAAGAGATGTGTGGGTGTGGGGCTCAGGGACATGGTTTAGTGGTGGGCTTGGCAGCATGGGGTTAACAGTTGGACTTGATGATCTAAAAGGTCTTCTCCAACTTAAAAAATTCTGTAAGTAGGGCAGCAAATCATCACTTTCTTGATGATTAATTTATACTTACGTTTATTAACATCACTGAATAAATTGTGAAGGCTTGGCATGAATGATCAAAACAAACAAAAATTTAATGGACAAGAAGTTCAGTAAGATGGAGATTTCCATAACTATACTCAGGAAGCTGTCAATAGACCAGACATAAAAGGACAATTTCTAGTCAAGAAAATCTTGCATTCATACCTATTATTCTCTTCTGCTAGTTTACACAGTGCATGGGTGATCTCAGCACAGGCAAGAATTGCCCCATGGCGTGTGTGCAGGTCTGTGCCAACTGATAAAGGCAGAAGTCTTGGCAAAACTGAAAGAGATTAAATTATTTTTTTAAAAAACAAATCATAGTGACAGGTCACAGTTGTAAATGTAAACGTGTCTGCTTAGAAATAACACGGGAAACACATTTCTGGAAAGCCAGGCCAGTGTATCTTGGCCATTATGTGAAAACCAAGTTTTAAAAATATACGTAAGTTCTGACAAAGCATACTAAACCACATCAATAAATACTGTAGTCACAGCTAACTCTGTCTGGAGTATCTAAAATCACACACCTGTGTTAGGCATTGGGCTAGCTGAGCAGTAAGGGAAATGAGGTTTGTACATCCTCAGAATCTTGAGTGGGCCAAGCAAAGGATTCTGAATCCATGCTCAGAAACACGTGATTACACACACAGCAGTCAAAAGGAATTCTGAAGAGATCAGACTGGACAAGACAAGACAGATCCCCCCACCCTTTACAACATCAAAGCCATATCAACAAAGCAAAAGCTAGGAATATGAGGGCTACCTGTCTGAATAGCTGCAACAGAACCACACCCATTCATTCATCTCAGAACCAGTAGGGTCCAGTGCAGCCAGATAACTAAAGTCCAGTCTCCAGACAGAACAAGACCTGGCAGTAATTATAATTTTTGCATAAAATGTGAAAACTGGCAAAGCCATTAGTGTCACTCCACTGTATGAAGTTGCAGGGGAAATCTTCATGTTTACTAAGTCGTGGTGGATGTTCAAGTCTTCTTAATACATTTTTGCTACTCAAGCTAGAACGCCTGATATGGCACGCTATGCAGAACTTATTTGTTACCTACCCACATTTGCCATGTATTCAGGAGCCCGTGGAGTAAGGTTATGCAGAGCTTTCGTTGAAAGTTCTCGAATAACACTGAAAATGTAAAAAAGAACATTTTGGGATTTTTTTTTGGCGGTTAGCAATTTGGTAGAAGTAATGTATTTAAGAAAATAAAGTCAGCAAGGGACTCCTGTCCCTGACAAAAATAAAGACCCCAGCAATGTTAAAAATTACAGTATTCTCCACCCATCCTATGCTTCCCCACCTCAAAAGAAGCCAACAAAACCCAACAGTGGACCAAACAGACAGCCTACAGCTAGCTTTTAGCTGCATGAATAGAACTTATTGCTGAAAGAGACAAAGAAAAATGTACGAGTGGATGGTAGATCCCGAGGGCTCATTCTATGCATTGGCAGGACACTACAGTAAACTATTATTATTTCTCATGATGCATACTATTATCAGCACTGATACAATCTCATTTACGTTACATGTACATATTTTAATCTTCACGAACACTGAATATGACTAAGCACCATCTCTATGCATGAAATCTATTTTAATTATGGTAATTGCATGGTGATGGTGTTTACCCCTCACACACACTATATACCATACAAATGTGTTTTATTAATCTATTAACAGATTGAGGTCATGGCAAAAAGACAGAATTCATAAATATGTTTTAAGTGACAATATGCTAGGGAGGTATGGGTGACATCAGCTACTACTTGTCCAGTTTCCTTCAGTCAAATGCTAATTGAAAACTCCAGTATAAAAAAAATTTAGAAAAATAATCTAGGAAAGCACGATGTGCAGAACAGTCAATGCCTGGATGTTAATAAACAGACTTTATGAACTCACCTATCCCAGTGGTTAATCTTCATGTTAACTAGATGATCAATCATTGGCTGTGTATACTCAGGAAAGCCAGCAATATACACACTGAAAAAGAAACGTCCATATAAAGTACAGAATCAACCTTAACACAAGCTACTCCAAAGGTTTAAATCCTCTAAAGCAACCTAAAAAATTACTTAAACATGCCTTCTCCTGAACGAGATGCAGCTGGATGAAACAATGCAATAGGAAATATTTTACAATTATTAAAAATATTCAAAGAAATTCACTTCTGTAAAACTCTTTCAGCTCCTCTATAAAAACTACTATACAAGAAGCTTGACAGCAACAGAATCAAAAACTAACATTCAATTCCCATTGTTAAATTCCAGAAAATGTAGATGTGTATATTAATGTACACAATTATTTCAGACTGGAGAAACAAGTTAACGATGTAATCCACAGAGGATACAGAAGTACTACCTGCTACTATTAGGAGCCCTAGAGGGGGATTAGACCATTGGTTTAACTAGTTGTTGCTGCCAGCGGAGAAATGGTAGAATTCATTAGTCTTCGATTCCTTTCCCCATTCTGGAAGAACATACACTAACAGACACCCCTCCCCTGCCACTACTACTACAGTAGAAAAACTACTGGAGTTCTTCTCTTGCTGCTTTTTGGGTCCTATTTTCACAATCAACATTCCAACCATTTTAACAAGAACTTCCTTGCTCAGCTCATCAAAGCTGAACTCCCGGGCCATGTCTGTAGCCCAGTGCCACTTCCAGTTTTATTTTGTAACTACCTTAAACTACAATCCTCATCTTTTGTACTCTACTGAGTAGGGTACAACTCGGATTTAAGTAGCCTTGGATACACGTCTGGCCTTCCTGATACTGTTGGCGGTAAGATCTCTGTATCTCACTCTACTTCAATTAAGAAGTTTCTTCCCGTAACTCTGCATTTACCAAGCCCAGAACTACTGGAATCCCATAATCTCTTTAACCCCAGTTCACACAGAATGGATTTTCTCTACCTTCCGTCTTCAGAAACACATTATGATATTTGGGCTGAATCCTCCAAAGAACATCAGCAAAGTTTCAAAAGGACACCAAGTGTGAAAAACTTGCATAAAAGTATTGGGACTTGGAAGGATATAAGCAACTATTTATACACACACGTATATCTCATAAAAAAATGTATAGGATACTGCATCTCTACAAGAGCATCTCATCATTTATTAACCAAAACCAAATTCAGCTGCAGAAGCTGACCCATCTATATCGAGTTTTGATTGCTCAAAGCAACCTAGCAGTACCGACCTGCACAGCTTCCTTTCACACAGCGGCATTATGCCGCCATACAGAGTGTCCCAGGGTTGGTTTATCTGGGTGGCAAAAGGACAGCTGAAGATTCGAGATCTGGAATATGAACCTCAAGCAGCTGTTTCCAGCTATATAAACAACTACACCACCTTAAGGCATACCGATCAGAAAGGTCCATTCTTCCTACCCCATCATAATGATACATGTTTTCTGTGCAACCAAACACATGCTTATGTACTTTTCCTTTGATGTTATTCAGGCAAAATAAGGAAATAATTAAGTATTGACCTTAGTAAATAAGTAAAACCTGTTTGAAGAGTAAAGTGGTGAAGATACTGGAAAGTAATAGAATAAATGAGATGACAAATACTTTATAAAGAAGAGTTTGATTAATAACACTGAACATGGTTTCAAGGAACCATGCTACAAACTGCATAAGATTATTCATAAAGAATTTACAAGTTTATTCTTTCTGCTGCACAATTTAAAGAAAAGCACAGGAGTTGAAGAAAGAAATCAACAGTAAAATTATTTTCACTTAGACGAGTAACACTCCTACAAAACCCCTGGAAAACACAATGAAAGGAGTAATAAATGAGCATTTGAAAAAAAGAAAATTAATAGCTCAGCTCTCAAAAAATAAGGAGAACTTCTTTAGTCTCCAAGCCAAAATTATAAAGGAGAGCAAATAAAAACCACTGTATCAATTTGAAGTATTTTCCATGTTCTATTAGTGCCGAAAAGCCAGTTTCAGAAATCCCATTGGCACCGTACGGACCTGAGCAGCAGTGAACACGCAGCCGCTGCATTGCCCCATCTCAGCTCAGCAGGCGGGAGCTCTGGGGCACAGAGGCTCTGGGGCAGAGCGTAGGAGGAGGGTGTGGACCCCAGAAGGACCGTCAGTAGGTAAAAGGTGAACAGACTGAAATGATTATGCACAGAAGTGACAACATGGAGGTGGACAGATTAATAAACAAAATAGGTGAGGAAGAAGATAGAGGATTCCAGTACAAATTATCTTAAAGAACTGCTCACTGGAAGTCACAAAGCTGGCAACCATCATATACCTGTTTGCTGCTTCTGTTCCCCAAAAATATAATCTCTCTGAGCCTTTCTAATCTCTTGGTTTCTGAGCAATGTGCAAATCTGTAGGGCAATTTATCTGGCTTATCTTAAGATGGTCTGAATCACCTTCTGTAGGTGCCTGTCTCTCCGCACTGGCTATGGAGAGAGGCTAGACAGCTAGGCGAGACTGACTGTCTGAGACAACTACAGCTAGAACCCAGCCCTCAGCCTCTTCCACCTCCTCATCAGGAAGCGCAATCTTTTGTTCATTTTAGTCATATTGAGCACCCAGCTCGCCTCTGAATTCCCCTGACTGCAGCTTTACTGTGTTTTCAGATAGCTGACCAGAACAGAACACGGTATTCCCAGACAAGCCCCTGATTTATAAACACCACCACACCAGTCTCGGTGTTTCCCATTACATTCCTTGCAGACTGCATACTGCAGTGATCAGTTTGGGTTTTTCAAACACTGCTGCTTACTGTGGTTAGATTTTCACTGAGCTACCTATGAAAAACATAAGCACTTAAGTTAAAGGTCTACGCACAGACCACAAATTAAAAAACTTGAGTGAAGTATTTTTTTAATGGGTATTAGTTTATTTTTTTTACCCACATCAGAGTCTATCTGCCATCAGAACAACCTCTTCTTTTACTACAACTCTTGAAAATCCCCTCGTCTTCTCTCATCCTGATCAGCTTAGACAGGTTTGTGACACCTGTAAATATTGCCTCTTGGCTGCTTCTTCCGCGTAGACAAGGAAATCACGGTCACATTTTCACCGGGTCTTATGCACAAGCATCAAGTAGTTTGATGCAGAAATAAGAAAAATGGAAATTTTAATTTATTCAAAAATCATATTAATGAACATAATGTTCAGTAAGGTGAAACAATCAGACAAATATTTCATTATGTAAAAGAAGTCCCTCATGTTTAGAAAATTAATGCTTGGAAACTTACCTTATAGTCAGGTAACAGTTAACTCTGTTACCAACAGCAAAATAATCAGCTGCAGTTAGAATGTCTATGCCATGTGGAAAAGTGCCCTACAAACATCACAGGGAAGAGGCGGGAAAAAGTAAGAAAATATTATTTAAAGACGTAAAATACTTTCCAAATAGCCAACATTGTTGCAAACACATCTCCTACTACTGTCCAAGCACTGAAAAAATACAATTCCATTTCTAATTTACAGTAAGATCACTTATACGAAAGATATAAAGGATACTGTATATATAAACAGCAGAATACCTAGCTGCACTTAGGAGTCAATGATTCAGAATCAAAGTAAATCGCAGCAGGTAATAAACTATGCAATAGCTATCTTAACACCTTCAAGTCATATCCAAATATATGTTTTGGTGAACGCATGACTATGTATGTACACAAAAAAATGATTTATCTAACAGAAGGTTTAGAGAAATGTAAACATGCTTTCAGATTATGTGAAGGAACAAGTACCAGCTGCGAGTTTTATGAAGCAGAAAATTAGAGATTTAGGCACCAAGAAATGCATCGCATGTAGAATACACGGGAGTTCAATTACTTCTATTTTCTACTTAGACATATATTTTATTACTTACTTATTAATGAACTAAAAAATTGGGGTTAGGTTGCTTGTTTTTAAACAGAACACTGGTTCCAAGCAAAGCGTGAAACATTGAATCCTACAGAAGTATTGTGCTTCGGACATCACTGCTCAAAAAATTCTGGATTTAGAAGATCAGTTATCTTTCTAAATATACAATTGCCACCTAAAAATTTGCCTTTTTATATATGCAGTACAATTCAGATATTCAGAATTTTGATTAGCTATGACTGTGTTAATACAGTATTATGCAGCAAGGCTGTGTTTTGGAACGGAGGAGGCAGCATAGCCTCCACAAGCCATAATTAAGTACAAATGGAAAACAGTCAACTGAAAGACACTCTGCTCACGTACAAAAGGGACAATCACATGGTATTTAAGCAACAAGGCTGTGTGGAAGTACAGGTTCTGGATATGATGGAGTTGTGTTTGTTTCCAGCTCACTCAGCCCTTCCACATTAGGATACAGCCTCATAAAAGTAGTAGAAAATATCTCTAGATCTAAGCCTGGATAACTGAAGAAGTGTATATTGCAAGCAGTGAGCTGTCAGCTACTGTGGAGGTCATAATCTGGGAAGCACAATGACAACAGTCCAAAATGAGGCCTGGAATCTGACTGAACCAAGACAGACATAGTATTTCTGGCTTATCCAAGTAACTACCTGCAAGCCTTCACGCTGGTGAAATAAATGCACTCTTCAAGTGCCTATTGAAACACTGATTAGGGAGAAAAAGGCACACATGAGAAATACCTCAGGATGGTTTACAGCCAAACAAGCCGACATGCCATTAAATATATAAGAATGTATACTGTGTCTAAGGAAAATCAGAGGTACAGAACTTCAGTTCTAGCTCCCAGTTGGAGCCTGCTCTTTGTCACTTGGCTGTGAGTGTGCCAGCTGGATGCCATCTCACCAAAGGTCACGGTGCCACAGAGCACGCCCGTGAGACAGCAAAATTCCTGACACCAGGTTCGTGAGTACAGAGGTCATGGCTGATGGGAGAGGCTGACCTCAGTGGAAAAGCTCACAGTTTCCATTCTGACAGACCGCTTAAAACGTCCTTCTCCAATATGAAAGTGTGTCTTACTAGCGGCAGCATGCATTACTCATGCTTTATGATTAAAAATAAATACTTCAGCTTTTCAAAGTTTTCGTTTACATGAAGTGTGAGTTACAATGGCTTCTGTTCCTCAGGCAGCAAGAGCAAGCTCTTGGATTCAGGACACGTTGAATTGCAAAGGTGAAACAGGCAGGAACCAGGAACTAAGCGAGATCAACTTTCTTCCTCCACCTACTGAGTATCAGCATTGTTACTTCAGGTGGCGAATATGTTTCAGCTCCTTCCAATTCAGAGAAAGGGTGTCTCTTTCAACACACTACATCCAAGTAAAGAACTGCAGAGGGTGTATCCACTGATTAAGTAACCATTTTCCTAGGTGGTAAGGAATGGTTCAGTAGGTAAAACTTCTGAACTTCTACAGGAACCAACTAGAGACTCAGTTCTTCACGCCATGAGAACTTACTATTGCGCTGCAAACTCCTCCTTACCATGCCGACATACAAGCTAAAACTGTGGTGTGTTCTACCAACACTGCCAAATTTGCATCTTGCATCAAAGCAGAATCATAGGCTCAATTTCTAGTTGCCAACTACCTTAGACTGCATGCTTCTGATTAAGAAATAAAACACTCCGCAAGGCTTTTGCTACATGGAAGCGTTTCTACACCAGCAGCGCCCAGGAGCCCTATTTCAGCTGGAGCTGAAGTCACAGTAAGGTGTTTGCTTCATTCAGTACCTCACGGAGTGGAATCAGGCCGAGTTGCTGTGTGATGACTAACCTCTCCAGGGCAGTAACTACAGACCCAGGGAAGAATCACCACTGGCTTCTACTTATCACAGACCAAGGTGGGTCAGGTCACCAAAAATACCTACCCTCTTCCTCCTAGTCTTCTTGCACCCTTTCTCTGCTCTTAACCTGATTCTGTCCAGAAATACACACACCGGTTACGAACATGTTGCTCAATACCTGTAGTTCTAAAGGAATAATACCCTGGCTCTTAACACTGAGATCTTCAGGAATGAGAATGGGAAAAGCTAGACAGCATTTTAATGAAGATCCCTTAAAGAATAGCTTACTGATAACAAAATTAGCTTTAACCATGCTCACATGCTCTGCTTTGTCACAAGAACCACTGAATCTTTTTACCCTCCTTTTTTCCCCTCTAAGTTGTATATTCAGCTTTATTAATTCCTGATGAGAAACCAGAAAACCTTGAAATCCAAGTCTTTACACTATTTGCTTCCTCTCCAAGGCTGCAAATCAAGGTTGTTTGAGCATTTTAACTACTTAAATGTCGCTAAGTTACAGAGGAACCTACCACAATACTTTTTTTCAAAGCACTTGGGTACCTCCAGAAGCAACATGTTTCCCAAAATATCTAGGTGGTAGCACTACGGTACAACAGGCGAAACCAAATATTGACTTGATGACCCTTAAGCCTAGTTCACTGTTGTATCACCAACCACAGCAGAGATTGTGCACCACACTTCGCTGTCCTACTTCTACTAAAAGCTAGAAAGTCAATGAAACCAAAAAATAACGAAACAAAAAAATCATACTGTTCTGGCTTTAGGAGCGCTACGGTTTGCAGGCGGGTAATGGGCATCTTACATGAGGATTTTGCTTTTCAGAATGACTGAAAATTACCAGAAAGGTCATTTTCTTCCAAAACTCAAATACTAAAATAAAACTCACATCTCAGAAAAATATTCCACAAGAACCTGTTTGCTGTTAGAAAAGTAATTATTTTATGACATCTTTTTACTCAATTTCTCTGAAGTCACAGCGTCTAATTTTGATTTTTAGGTATTACACGCTTACAGTAACCTCCAAGGCACTAATGAATGAAGATTCAGGAAAGTTACCATACCTGTCTCCCAACATTCTCCTGGAAGGCAGCCTAAGGAACAGAGAACAAACATACCAAAACGAGTCAGGTTTGCTTTTTGATAAACACCAGATGATGAATTCATAACACACCACAATATAAATGACCCATGGCTTTTCTTTTTTAAATAAAGTAAGCTTTGTCAGTAGAACAAGCCCACGGGGCTTTTTTGTTTCTGCGTCTCTACGTTCTGGTGCTCCTAAAGCTGTATGTTGCATGACAGCAGTTTGAGAATGCAAGTTTATTAAACCAGTCACACCCACGAGTGCTGGGAGTAGTGACACCAGGCTTCGCACTGGAACTGAAAGTCAATCCCTGTAGACAACAGAGACTGAGACGGCTCACTTCTGTCTGACTGCTTCGACATAATTCCCTAATAGTAGGTGAAGTTTCATCCCTTGTCAATGAAAAATTCAGACAAAAAATATTGAGAACTTTGTACTTATTGGAAAGATACACAACTGAACGCAAGCTGAAAAACTGAAATTATGAAGACGATTCACATGTGTTTCTGGTGGTTTGCATTAAACTCAATCTTACAAAACGCAACGAATACAAGCGTAAAGTTAATCTCTCTACTTGCTGGGTATCCAGAATAAAACCCACTTAAGTCTTTTCTCCTTACCTGAATTTTCTCCCTCTCTCAAAAAAGCCATTTTTTTCCCCATTAAAAGGATATACAATTTTAAGTACTAATAAAAACTTGTGTAAATTTTAACTCTTTTTGGAGAGGAGTGATACAGTTAATGACTATTTCACATACGGGGGGAGGTCCCAATCTTTAGTGAAAATGCCACAAGCACTTTGACAGACAGAGCTTGTGTTTCCTACATAAACAGTGCGCATGTGGTAACGCACCTGGAAAACCAAAAGGTTAAGCTAGCTCACCAAGGGATCGTACACTACAACGGAGCAAGCGCTCGCGGAACACGGGTGAAGCAAGCCCTCATGAAGCCAGAGCCTCTCTGGCATTTCTGAGGTTACGTCTGTGTAGGATAAGGAGTGCAGTTCCTGCAGACTTGCCCAGGCTAGTTCAGCTCTGCTCACAGCGTATCCACTGCAGGACACGTAGCACAGGCTGACTCCAACGCATGTACCCAACGCCCTGCCGCGCTTCGGGGCCCACACGAGCCGCTGGCAACGGCAGCCAGGCTGCGGGCAGCGGCCCCAAGCCACGGGCAGTGGCCCCAGGCCAACCCGCTTAGGGCTGCCTCAGGCAGAACGGCGCGGGCTGTCCTAGGCGGTGCACAGCCTAGGTACAGCCTTGGGCCACGCGGAAAGACGCCTTCCACACCAGGAACGGGAGCTGCAGCACTGCCCTGCGCTCCGTCTCCAACGCTCGCTGCGCTCCAGGTTCTCACACGCGTTCCTTCACTCCTTACCTCTCCACCAACATATGTCCCCGGCCTGGATTTGCCAGGATGTTATTTGTGCCGCGCTGCATCATTTATTTCTTTTTATTAAAACGTTAGCTCCCCCTTTACACCACTGAGACCCTCTTACACAGCACAGGATGTTTCAGCAAGGATGCTGCTCTCAACTATCATATTAAAGGGATTTAATAGTTTAAACATTGCATTACAATTTCTTTTAAAACTATACTGCTCTGACAAGTGCCTTACTGATACAAAATGCATAAAGCCTCTCGGCTTTTTGAAGATCAGAAATTTTGATATCCAAACAACAAAAAACTGGTCTCAAACCAGCGCAAGTTTTATTCTACTTACAACAGATAGTCCCATAGGCCCAGGACTGAAATACACCGTGGCAAAATCACTGGGAAAAGATGTACAGGCTGCCAACAGACAGCGTTGCAGCAAACTGGCTATTGTACATAAAGATTTCACACGGTTTGTTCACTCAATGTAGGAATTTTAAAATTCCACTGCTGTTGGCACCATTTCATTTTCTAACTTAGAAAAGCAACCATGAAGATCTCAGAAAGAGTTCAGCAGCATGGCAAAAAAACTTCGCATTCATCTGACGGATTCTAAACATCTAATTCACCTGTTAAATTAGACCTACTTGAGTAGTGTATCTAAAAAACACACAACTTTAACCTTGTTTACACAGATAGATCTTAGTCTTGCCTTATTATCAATGTTTGTTGATTATTTCAATTTAGTATCCTTACAGAAAAAAATCAGTTTGTTATACATTCTCACACTTGTGTAATGAATTTAAAATTCATAAAAATATGAACTAGCAAATTCCTGCATACATAGCTCAGTAGCTAGAAAATTTGCCATTTGCTGACTAAAACTGTAGAGTAACTTGGTTCTCAGCTGGTTCCTTCGGCCAAGGGGGGGGTGTACGCATTACCATGACCCCCTCTCAGCTTCAGCATTGTTGCTTCGCATTTTCAAAGAAAGCGAAAAGCTACCTCTTCTGCAAATAAGTTTTCAACCAATTATGAGGAAATTTACAACAAAACCCAAGATATTCAAACAAAACCAGAAAAAGCCCTCAAAGGAATGTAAAACCAGAACCCTGGAGTGTTTTGTTATATGTGGAAAATTTCACCACTGATTTAAGAAGGCTTTGTAGGCAATGCACATTCCAGCTGCGACAATTTAAACACATTACTGCTCCAGGAGAACAGCATCTAATCCCAATTTAGCAACAAAAATGCAATATGGTAAATTATTTTCCCTGGGTGTGAAAGAGTACGTTGCACAGAAGAAGTTACAAGGAAAACCATCCCCACAGCATCATTCTGCTAAAGCTTTGTGCGAGAAGCTAAAACAGAAATACGAAACTAATGGATCAAATTGTTCAGCCAAGTGAAGAGGCTATTCCCTAGAGCTTGTTTAATGTTCACAGAATTCCCTTCCTGTTCCTTTAGCACTTCTTTATTGTTTTATGGAAGATTTTTCTTCATAATACTTAGGAGATTTTCAGTAACTGAAAATGTTACTATTACGATCGTACTTTGAGACAACTGCAAATTCCTAAAAGAAGGCAAATGTTTCGGTTGTTTTGTAATAATTTTTCATACAATCCCCTTCTGGAGGTGGAAGAAATGGGTGCAAACATCTTAAAGTTTCCATGTTGGAACCAAGATGACCAACTAGCCTTCTCACCTGAACACTGCTGTTCCCACAAAAACTGAAAACACATTAAAAGAATTGTTTAAGTCACGATTTTAAAAATAGTCAACAAACCAAGAGGAAAAAAACCCTTCCCTTTAACAAGCCAGCGCTGCATGGAGCCCAAGCCAAGATCACTTAGTCATGTGATTATTCCTTATAATGATTATTCATGAAAGGGTTGCAAAAGTCAGCTCAGAATGCTTTTGGAGCTTCAAAAGAGTAGTCTCGTTTTATTCTCCCTAACCTCAGGGTTCAAAATATCTCTGTGTGCTACTTTGTTTTACTGGTGCTCTGCATGATAATATATTGCATACTGTAATAGATGGAAAATCTAGTAAAACATGTTGTTTATTTTAATATGTATTTAACTGTAATAATGATTGGAAATAATTAGGACTCCTAGGTACTTTTCTTCAAAGCTGCAGTAATGCCCAGTAAATACAAAATATTTCTTCACCTGCCCGTCTGAAGTAAGAAAAAGTGTTTCAGTACTTTCACAGCTATTCATCAAAACAGCAATTCCAAAGTTCTACCAGCTCTAAATTAGAATGGACTAATGAAAAAAACAATTTGACTGGAGATAACTGAATTGCAGAATGCTCGATGGCTTGGTTTAAACGACAAGAGGAAAGTGAGAAGAAAATGTACTGTATTTTGTACTCAAAATATGGAAGCACAGACTGCACTAAGGTTACAGCATTAGTAAATATATCTGGTAAAGCACTGTATTTCATGGTCAAACTATCGGTTTATGTTTAAGTATAGAAACATAATGAAGGTTAGACATGACAATTAGATCAAGCCACTAAAGGTAAGCAGTACTCTTGCAGTGGCAGTCATGTTTAAAAGATTCTCCTCTCTATATATATTACCACGAATTCCTACAGAGCAAGTAAATAATTCACTTTTCACCGTCTATGCTCCTTAATGTTTTGTGCGGTTCTCAGGAAAACAAAGCTACCTTTCTTTTCCTCTAAGGATTTTATTTGAATAACGTGACTTCAATCAGACAAGAATAGCAAATTCTACAGTTTGTAATATTTAGGAGTTGAAGTTTGGGGGAAAGTAGCATTGCTCGTGTTCATTAGCTGTACAGTAGGTGCAGAACACGCGACACCAGCACTCAGCGACCCACAGCATCTTGGCTTCCATGCTTTGGTTTTAATCCATTTGGACAAAGAGATTTGTGATGTGATTACACAAGCAACTGACCCGCTTCCCCAGCATTTATGCTGCAGCTTCATTCAACAGCTTAAACTCCCAAGCAGAGGTGTGGCTAGAAAAAATAAGGATGCTATCCAGGTATCCCAGAGAAATCCCTGAGAAACCCCACAAATACATAGCTTTCAAATTTTCAGTCAAAAATAAGAAGGACGTGTTAGTTAACTTGCATGTTGCAAAGGCAGCTCTTGTTTTAATGCATTCACAGTGAAGTTTATTCTTAGGAACAGCGACGTCTGGGTCTTTGACAGACATTGTTTGGTCCTGTGTTTAATAGTTACAGGGTGGGTTTTTTCCATAAGACAGTTTGTTTTACCTGTTGAAACACACAACTCATAGGGGTTTTTTTAAGAAAGCCAGTTCAATATATACAAACACACTGCCTTAAAATCCTCAAAGATAAGATATCCATTCTTTCTTCTTCTCAAATTCTAACACCTCTCCTCCATAAATTCCCTTCTGTTACGAACAATCACACATTCTGTCCAATTCTCAACAGCGTATTTTACACAGAGAGGTTCCACAGAATACACTTCAGTGTCAGTCCTATTAACAATACCTGCCTAATGGATTAATGACTTTCTTTTAAAAATTCCAAGTCCTACAGGAAGAGTTTTGTACAATAACTGAAAATATGTTTGAAAGGGAGATGATATTCTAAAAATGTTGAGTTTACCACAATTACAGAGTAACAGCTGATGAACAGTCAGAAAAGTGTAACTTCCCAAACTTACCAGTTGGTGACTTGTTCAAGATCAGTGTTTGGATATTATGAATAACCCTTTTGTCTTTGATATTGTGACTAGAAAACGCTAAACAGCTCTCTCTTAGATACTTTATCTTAAACATCATGACAACAAGACAGCAGGTTGTGAACTGTGGACATAAATCAAGATGTGGATCTGTGGATTATGTAATTGAAAATGCAAATTCACACCATCCTTCTAAGGATTTTAATAAAATCACTTTTTTTGCTCACAACACAATGTATTACTTATATGCTGTAGTTCTACATAGCAAAGTCTATGAATTATTAAACTAAATGAAAACAACAGAAGTTAACAGAAACATACAAGCTAGAATGTGATTACTTACAGAAGCAGCTCTTCTGCAATTAACATCACGATCAAATACTGCAGCAATAACCAGTGCACTGAGGAAATAAAATACTGCGTATTAGTACGAAAAATGTAAGAAGAAATGCGTAACACCATCACTTCGACGTTTAGATTTGTAAGCGGAACACGCGGCATTTCCACTAAGGAGGTTATAATTTACAAATCCAAGCTAAACTGAAATTGGAGTTGAAATAACCATGCACTTCCTTGTTTCTCTGGCTTGCCGTGGACTTTCAACAGCAAGAACAGACCACTGCCATGCTCCTCTATCAAAGCAATTTAAGGAGAACGTGAGTATGTTTAGCTGCACAGAAAGTCTTTCCATTTTACACAGAGCAGGAGGTTAAAACTTGGACATAACTATCATCTCAAATGTGAGACTCATACAGTGCAATTTTCAACTAAAACTTAGAAATACAGTTTCTCAATAGGCAAATGCACAGCAAGTCTTATGTAAGGCTTAAGCAAAGCGAAAAGTTAAGCAATGGAAACTTGCAGCTATCTCTGCAAGAGCAATCACATCCTGTAAGTAACAAAACCCAGAAAACAATATGCAAATCCTGCTAAAAGGTGACCTGCAAGATACATTGCAAAGCAGCTGTTTTTTAAAAGGTGACCTGTAGATACGGAGGCATGATTATATGGAACTATTTCTTTGTGCATGAAGTCTGGTAAACCCACACAGTTTAATTCTTCTACCTCAAAAGAATCGCTTTAAAAAGATGTGCTACACAACAGGAGAGAGAGAATATATTCCAGGACACAAAGCCTACGAATGTAGAAATCCACCTCCAGCATTCAATTAACTTCAGTGACAAATAAACATCACTTCAGGAGAATCATTTAAGCAGAAAATTATTCCTTTCATACTCCGAAACTCTTCATTACATTATTTATTGACTCCAGGCAAGACAGGAAATAAATACTGGAAGAAAAGTAAATCCAAGATAGCTTTGCTTTAGCATAAAGATATTAATTACACTGATACTATCAAACTTTCCTGGGTAGTGGCTATCAGTTTCCTACAGGGAAGAATTCTGTGTTGTTAAAATCTGCTGAAATGCACAATCAGTGTTTTCTCTGTAATGTCAGCTTATCTTCATTAAGGAAAACAAGGGACAGAAAGCAAGAATGAAATGAAAATGAACCCCAAGAAGCTGTTCTAAAGACAGTTAATTCCTCCTTACTGCCATTTCCACGAGCAACTGCTCTGCCACAAAGACCTTAGGTGACTGTAAGACAAAAGGAGGTCCTCCAAACAACAGTGATTGGAAAAGCAAATGTTTAGGAAGCATTCCATTAGGAAGTAGCCTACATGACTAACTGTTGAAAAAGTGCTGGGTCAAATACAACATCTTCATACCATGTTTACTAGTTTTCCTTCTCTGGCATACAGAGAAACTTAAGAATTTTAAAAGGACATTTAAGAAGTACATAATGATACAAATAGCTGCCATAAATCTTTTAATTGTAGAAGAGAACATTCAAAACTAAAGAATTGGATGAAAATCATCCTGGAAAGCAAAAAGAAGCAAATTTCTGACTGATGTTTCTGATTACATGGCCTATAAGATAAAACAGTATTTTGTCAGTTACAGAATATTTCAATAGTCTTCTGAGAAAACAGAAAAAACCCACCACCAAAAAGCCTCCTTATCCAGCCAGGAAGCTCAGAATGCAGAGCACTGCCCTTACTGTGTCAAAGGTACCCTGCAGGTAAGTCTTACAGAGTATTTCAGAAGAGCTGTGCTGGGTCAGACCAAAATCCTTTCAACTCATTGTCTTGTCTCCAACAGTGGCCCAAAAGGGACACTTAGGGATGAGTGTAAGGACATACATACTAAATACTAACATACTGATTTGAAAGCTTATGCAGCCTTTTCAAACTGGAAATGTTGAAAGACTGTCACTGGAGAATAAATACTGCTCTCACATGTAAACTTAAAGTGTGGTTTATTAAACATAATGGAAAACAGTTTCAGGTTATTATACACAACCAGAGATTCTGGCCAGTATTTCAGCTTATAATCAAATTGTACTTTTCCATTTTTTCTTATTCTTCTGTTACCACAACACAAACCTGTATAAGTAAAACAAACCAACACACTATGTGATGCCACCTGAGTTATTCAGTGCTGCAAGTGAATACCATGATTAAGAAAAACAAAACAAAAAAAACCCCAGGGATTTTGTCTTTGCCCCCACAGCCCCACTATATTCATAAATCATACTGTAGTCACTGCTTTATGTTAATCCTTTTAATAGAAGTATTTTGAACTTATCAAACTACCCCGATTTTTTTTTCCAAGTTAATTCCTAATTGAAAATGCAGGCACAGTCTGCCGTAACACAGGGATTAGCAAGGAAAGCAACATGCCTAAGATGAAACATGTCTAAGGTGTCTTCACCTGTCTGCATTGTCGTGGGAGTTTATGTGATACTCCACCAGGATTTCCTAATATAAAGAAACTGTTTATGTCAAACAAAGTGGGATATTTTTTTAGGCTAGTTAAAGAATCATGTCTCGACTTGCCTGAAACGTACCACACCTGACCACGAACAGGTAGAGCAAAGAATGGCTTTGCATCTTGCAGCCTCTATGAAACACCTTGTGTAGTTCCCTGAGGTATACTGAGCCTGTATGCATGACACGCAGTTAAGGGTACGATAAACACAAACAGGTTTTAAAAAGCAAGCTGCAATTTTAACAGTCACCTAATAATTCTCCCTTTCTTCTCTGCCCCTTCCCCTCTCCCCCAGGTACTCAACACTGCAGGGAAAGTTAAAGGGACCCAAAGTATGTTAGCGGCTCCCTCCCGCAGCCCAACCCCGACTTCCTTCCCTCAACAAGGCAGAAAGAATCAGAGCGCAGAGCTCTGCCCGGTGCCAGATGTCAGAGCTCCCAGAGACCAGGCTACCCGCTCCTGGTAAGCACCAGATGTACCAGACAATAAAACTGAGCTTCCTTTCTCACCTGTAGCAGGTACTCCTAGTCTATACTAGTCAAGAGCAGCAAGAAGCTTATCCTATTGCTAACCTCTGAGAACCTGGTCCTATTAATTCAAGCATACCACCCCCAAGCTGTGGGAAGAGAAATATATACTCTCAAACCTCTTGCCAATTTGGCACAAAACCAAAATACCCTTCCTGAGCCCAAAAAAAGGGAAAAGTGTAACCTGTAACATGACAGAAAACTCTCCTCCCTACTACACATAAAGGAAGGGAAGGTATAATAATCATCAAAAGCAGAACAGTTTTGAAAAATCCCAGAAGCTAAAAAAGGGACGCGAGACCATTGAGAGCTGCTGCTGCAAACAGCCCCTTCCGCACCTCTTCCAGCGTGCCAGTACCCCAACTGGAGTGGCTGGACAATGAGAACAGGCCTAGGCTCAATTAGTTTGTCTTTTCTAGCTTTTTTAAGACCAGAGAAGCTCCCCATTCACTGTATCCGGTGCAGCTGCGCTTCACAACAGCAGGAGCCGAACCAGGGAAGGTGCCAGCAAAGGAGCCTGCTTCAGCCAGCACTGCTGGGGAAAATCACTTCACACTGCAGTCCCAGATTTAATTCCTTACATTTATCTAGGCAAGGAGAAGGTTCCGGGAAGAAGAGAAATGCACTGATCATTCCCACACTGTACACTTTCACAGTTTCTCTATCCCAGCTCGCATAAGCTCTTAATGCTCGCCACTTAACGACCTACAGTTTTCAGTGTGTTACACCAATCACAAAGTTTTGGGGTAAATAATGAAATTAAAATAAATATACATGTAGGAAAGAGCATGAAAAAGCTTAGAATAGGAGTTATAAATGCTATTAAAAGGTAAAAAAAAAAAAAAAGGGCCTATGATGGTCCTGCGGGAAATAACTTCACACAAGAGCAAGACACAGTATGCACACAACTCTCTTCTGAAGGCAACATTCAAATACATAAAAGAAGAAAGCTATTCTCAATATTTCATCATGGTACAAGATGTAGCTCAAAGCAATGCTTCAGATTTCCCCAATTCTGCAGGACAATCTTGCCCTGGAGCATGCTACATCATTCATCCCTAGCCACACCTTCCTTTTTTTTTTTTCCCCTCCTCTTCAAAAACAACGCACCACCGCAGGGAAGACAAAGCTGCCTGCACACCTACACTGTACGCACTCTTTGTATCAGTATTCTGCTGAACAGCAGATAGCAATTAGGTCTTTCCAAATAACGATTCATTTACTGATCACCTACACCACCAAATGACAGAGAAATGAACCTTCATTCTGCCTGTGCAACAGCTGCAAAGCAGTTAAGATAGCCAGCAACAATTTATTCGCTATAATTGTGTAATAGAGCAGAAATTTGTTTTCCTTTTTATTTTTTGTTTAGGTTTTAAACAAAACAGCTTCGCTTCTCCCTGTGCACCTGCCACTTCACAGACTCTAACTTCCACACCCAAGGGGGCAGGAATCAAATTACCCCTATTTCCAAGTTATTAAATTATGTTTAACTTTCCTCATAGGGAAGTTAAAAAGAGAGCATGCATGGAGAGGCTGGGAGAGAAAAAAATAATCTCAGTCACGTAGTGCTTTTATAAAGATATGCTTGAACAGCAACTTCAGTACATGCGGGTGTTTCAAAACGTAGCACGGTGCTCCTGCAATAAAAAGTGAAGTTCCATCTACTTTGCCAAGAATTTTACTTCTGTGGTCCTGCAGTTAGATCAGCAAGGTTTTAGAAACCAGCTTAACTAGACTTTAAAAAAATAAATCAGCAAATCTGAGTAAGTGTATCTTGTTGAAATACAGACAGGTGAAAAAAACACTGACAAGTAAAAATAAGAGCAAGTACACGCAGAAGTACTCTCAGGCAAGTGTTTCTAGTAAGTGTTGTCTTTTCTGAAAAGAACAGTGGTAAGGTCAGGATGGAAAAGGGCTGATCTATGAACTACAGCAATCCAAGTTTGTAACTTCAATATTCTGACAATTTCACCCCTTAGTAACAGAACATTCATAAGAAACTGCCTTTCTGCTTTAATTACCAACTACAGTCCCACAGCCTGAAAGGGCTGTGGGACAGGACCCAGTTTAAGTAGCACTGTCTTCCCTGCTTCGGTACCCGAGTATTTTTCCCAACAAGATACACCAACACGTGCCCATGACATGAAGCAGGAAGACATGAAGTGGCTCACCGTTTACCTCAACACCTCCTAGTTACCACCAGCGTGCTTACTCTACCCTGCCTTGGAGTGTGAGCGTAGCAACCGGCCACTTGTGCTCCAAGGCCAGCGCCACCTGTGCTCCTCCAGCCAGTTACACAGCCACCTTAGAGACTGTGTATGAAGGATAAACTGTTTGCAATTTCCAGCACCAAGACAAAGCAAACAGTTCAGGATCACATCCACCCACAGCAATTCTTAAGGAGGTAGTAGTTTTCCTTTCAAGTGAATTATTTACTATTTTTCTATAAGAATCTAATAGTTTGTATTCTTACATAGGCAGATGTTTTTGCTGTGTAATTCAGCGCACAATGGATATTACGTACTTTGTTTCAAGATGCTGAGTTGTGCATTTTTTAAGGGTAGCAACAATTTGCTTGTGGCTAGAAGTATGACTCTTCTTTAAGTAAAACAGTGACACACCTAAGGCTAGATTTAAAAAAAAGCTGTCTGTAATTATCGGCTTGCTGACACAATAGGTGAAACTGTGTGTCATACTGTATTTGAATATTTTTTTTCACCATTTCTCTTTGGAGTGGCAATCCTACATTCAAGAGCTGATTATATTTAGAAAACCTATAGCCAACATAACCAGAAAGATTTTTATGTAAAGCCTTAATATAGCATTAATACTTGCTAAAATACTGTGCAGCTTTGTTAGAAAACTAAGCCCATAGAAACCACACCACTTTACAATAGATCATAAGCAATTTCCAGCTTCCCCTCTGCCATCCACCTTGTGTTTGTCTCCACTCACCAACAACTGAGGTTGTTGTGGCTGGCACAGTCACAGTGTTAGTTGGTATTACTACCATCGGTAGCAGATATAAATTATTTTCCTAAAAAGAAAACAAGAGTTTGGTTCCAGAACCGTCTGAAAGCTAAAACAGGGGAGCTTCCTTCAGAAACGTAACATCCTTCATACCTGCCCACAGGTTTCCACTAACAGCTGTGTGACAATAAAACAAAATGCCACAGATCACGTAAATTCAAAGCGGTGAGCTCGCATCTAACATATGGAGAACAACATTGTTTTGGTCCATGGTAGGGTGAAAGGAGTAAAAGAAATACATATATTGCTCAAGGCATCATGAACAGAAGAAAAATTCTGAGACGCAGATGAGAATTCTGCTAAGCAGAAGGCTTACACACTCAGGCTTAGCTTTTCTAAGTTTCACAATGAACTAGCTTGCCAGACCTTAAAAGAATCCTTAAAGCTGTTCGACTAAGGCAGAGCAAGGAAGCAGAGGATTTATTTTGTAAGGCTGCTGACCCAATCTACAAAAAGCAACAGTTTTGAACCAGAGTTCAGTACTGGCGTGGCTATACTCATCCTGAAGATATCCGTGCCACAAGCGTTCCTGCGAGTGTAAAGGCAGCAGTAAGTACCTGCCCAGCTGACAACAGCCTGTTGCAAACATCTGTTAACATTCTGTGCCCTCTTTGCTCCCACTACCTGTGCTGGTTAGACTGAAAATAGGAATACAACCCAAGGTGTAATCACGTGATTATTTCACTGTGCAAACGCATCTTTAGGTACCTTTATGTTAAGAATTTCATACTATACATTATTTGCCATAAACTTAGGTAGAGGGAATTAAACATGACCCTTCAAAAGAAAGTATTTCCTTCATAACTTACTATGGCAAACACCACTATTTCTAGCATGTGATATTACTAAGGCAACTTCTTTTCTGCAGCAATGCATTCTCTTTCTCAAAGTCATCCAGAAACAGCGGATGGCATCACGTTCCAGCACAGCTTGGTGTAGTAGATGAAACACGATCAGAACAACATGAAACTGCTTTATCAGACACAGACAAGTCTAAGTTGTCTTAGACATTTTGTCTGCTTGCTTCGGAGAAAGACACTCCAGCTTAAAAAAAGAACAACAACAACATCATTTGGCCTCAGGAATTTTGACAGCAGGTTCTTAGAAAGATTTTATCACGGTCCCAACAAATCCAGGAGCAAGCCCCACACAGATAAGGGGAACAGTTATGTGACCCTGCAGTAAAGGACCAGCACTGGAAAGTGAGGATACTGGGATGACCAACATCAGAGACCAGCAAGGGCACAGTACAATGGGCTCAAGGAATAAAAATGGCTATGTGGGGCTTACAGACTGTCCCAAAGAACTTTAAAACTGGTTTTAAAGGAGAAAGAAGAAGTCACAAATTCTTTGGGAAGTTGCTGAACTAAGTAAGTAACCCTGTGTTTCCAAACAAAGCTGTTCAGACGAGATGGACACACAGAGTGATTGAAATCCTCCTGTCCACAATCTGGAAGCAAGGCAGCCCCTAGGAACAGAATCAGGACCACAAATCACCATTTAGTCCAACTTTTTTCTTTTTCTCCCTTTAAAAAAAGATAATACTAAACAGCTACTGATCAAAACCCCTCTGATGGAGACAAAGGTGCCTGAGTTGCTACTATCAATGGGTGCACTAAAAGTCTGCCAAGAAACAGAAGCTTCCTCTTTGTGTTTCCAGTGCAAATCACCCCTTAAAGACACCTTGAAATGTCAGCCAGTGGGCTGCCAACAAAAAGACTAAGTGCTGAAGAGAGAACCCCACAAGACTAGCAAATAGGAGGAAAAGCAAGAGAAGAAAGAAAAAAGGTAAAAAACAATTTGTATCACAAAAATATCCTCTGTATTAAGGAAAAAGCTGTGCCAAGTTCTAGTTCACCACTGCAGTATGACAGATTTTGATGTGGCATCTTTTGAAAGTCTGACCTTTGATACTCTTCTGAACAGAAACCACTGACTGAAAAAGAAGTACTTGCATACGTCTTTGCTGAACTGTAAGTAGAGACTAGCACAGTGGTCATTCTGGGCTGAGGAACTCTATAAAAACAAAACCTATCAAAAACACCTTCTCATGTATTTTTAACTTTAACCAAAACCTCCTATTAGTTATAACAAAACCTCTGCTTTTCAAAGTGGTATGTTACGAAGAACTCGGAGTCACTGTGCAGAGCTCACGTTCTTACCACCTTCAGAGACCAGAAGTCTATGTAAAAGAACCCTTGACTTGGAAGAGTTCAAAATGAAAGTTATAAATTGAATGGAGAACCAGGAGGCTCTGAAATGGCTCTTTAAAGAAGACCTGAACTACAGTTTATCCTTTTAGACCTCACCTACTCAATTTGCAAGCTTGTCAACAGACATGCTACGTTCTTTCCCCCATACCTGTCTGATGAAGTAGGAAAACTCCTGGATCATTAGAAACAAGAGTTCCCCTGAAAACACGTAACTTCGGTAAGTTTTCTCTTCTTCTAATATTTCCAGCTCTTTACAACTCCGTAAAGCAACTCCCCAGTTTTAGAGTGGTTTGTCATTTCTACCTCTAGTACACTAAGGCTCCCAATATTCCTCAACGTCCTGAATCTGCGTTGATAACCATAAAGCAGGTGATCAGACAACAGACGACATCCCCCCTCCTGCAAAAGCCTCCAATAATTTCTGTGAATACTCTTATAGTGAATTTCTTTGGGTTTTTCTTTAGTTTTCTTACAGCAGATAAACAGAAGGAAATGAACTCATCGTACTTGGTAAGGAGACATTTAGACGCATTTCAATCCAAAAAGTTACAACTGCATCATACCGCGACAGGAAGAAATTTTAGACTTCAACAATTACATGGAGAGACAACAGTATTCTTTACGTCATCGTCATCCCACCCATAATCAATAAATCTTTATTTAAGATATTCAGCATGATATTGCTGAATGTCTTAAAGATATGCCAATAGATATTGGCATGAGTTAATGAACTTTATTAAAAATTATCATAGAGAAACAAAAATATCCATTCCTTGACGAACACTACCCAGAGATCACTGATTTTCATGTACATTACATGGGACACACCAGCTACTTTTTAAGCATGAAGGTATTTCTGCTAAATGGATGTATTACTTCTGGTCAATATATAACTTTAAATGTCTTAAAGACAGAGCATTAGACTCCTAGATTATTAACTTCTAGGAGATACAGAATTAAGACTACTAGATTAACTTCTATCTTCTCATAATTTTGAATAGATTAGCAAAAATAACTGTACATAGCTCAGTCTCTTATTGCCACAACTCACCTTGAAATCTGATTAATAAACGGTATGACTTCTGCAGGATCATAAGCACGAGCAAAGGCCCAGCACACATAGCACGCTGCATCTCTCACGTTGGAACCCACGCTGCATGCCCCCCTCTTCTCATCGTACGTCAGCGCTTTCAAAATGACAGGAACAACTGCTCAATAAAAAACAGACAAAAGCAACAATAAGGCCTACACATCAAACCAAAAAAAGAAAGGGTGTAAGAGCACTCAGTGAGAAATTTTCTCATTAGAGAACAGAGGGTAGAGTTGTGTGTTCTGAAAGAAAGCATGGCTCTTAATATGTGCTAATTCTGAGGTTGATTAGAAAGAAAACTTTGTATTTTAATACAGTATTTTTTGGTTTTGTGAGTAGCAGTTTGTTTTTGGGGTTTTTTTGATTCATTCACCTATAGCTCAATGAGGATTAACGCAATGGGGCTAGGTAAGAAGTAACACCGATATTTATTACATGTTAATACATGTTCAGAAGTCAAAGTGATTTTGAAATGCAAAATTTTTAAGTATCCAGTTTTTAAAGTACCGGACTGTAAGTCCAGTATCTATCACTAGAAAAAAGCATTTCTTAAGAAATACAGCATTGTAACTACCATAAAATAAAAGAGTCTATAAGCAGGCAACATTTATCACAGTAGAAGACCTAGTACGACAAATTCTTCTTATTTCAGAATGCTTGTGAATGAGCAATACATCAATCCTGAAAGGGACTTAAGTAGAGGTTTTGTATATTCTTAAAGCAAAGTGACATGCTCATCATTCTTGTATTAAGCGAGCAAGCTGTGGTATTTTCTTCCCCATAGAGCAATTTCAGTGCAGTGGATTAAGCTTGGGGCTATCAGCACTGCCAAACTGCACAGATCATAAGGCAGAACACACATAAAACTGCAAGGTAACCTAGAAACACAAACAGGTGGGCTTTGCTCTCATTTCTGCGCAGACATCCAAACCCACTGGGACACCTCCGTGCCTCTTCACCAGCACAGAATGACTTCATGCAAGACCAGAAGCCTTTGATGAAAGAAAACAGTATAAAAAAACCGAGTCAACACCTTTTTTTTTTATTCTTTTTTCTTCTATCAGTCATGTTAAGTATGTAATTTCACCAACACATCAGTTTTTGTTAGGTGGTGAGGAAATAAGATGGAGATCTTTGCATCCTAACGGCAGCACGGAGTCATGCACTGCACTCCCAAACGTACTTAAAATGCACTTACATTGACTCTAATGCGCAGATTCGCAAATGCTGGCTCATGAGGCCCCATAGAGAGATTCAACACAAAAGCAGCGGGCAGCCATCCTGGGAAGGTGCCTTTTACTTCTCAATCATGCTTACTTGGGACGGTGAGGACAGGGAGGGATGCTAAGACACAGGCCAAAATTTAACATAAACTGAACTAAACCCCAGACTATTTATGTTACATTTGATGGATCCAAGTAGTTACAGAAATGGCCAGAGAAGCTGTGGCTGCCCCATCCCTGGAAGTGTCCAAGGCCAGGCTGGATGAGGCTTGGAGCAACCTGGTCTGGTGGAGGGTGTCCCTGCCCACGGCAGGGGGTGGGACTGGATGGGCTTTAATGTCCCTTCCAACCCAAACCGTTCTGTGAGTCTATGAAACTGGAAAAAACCAGCAGCAGGAATACACTGTGTTTCTGAATGGAAATAATACACTGTGTATTCTTGCAAATATTCTGTTTCTCCTTACTGACCTAGAAAATCACCCCTGGCAGTGTCAGGATCTCCTGAATGACATACGTACTCCCGAACGCAGAGCTTCATTCCAGGAGAAGAGTGGCATTACCTGTGTTCACGAAACAAACCATGACCCAAAAGCCAACTGATACAACAGTCATCATACCCAAGGCAGCTTTTAGAAATGCATGTATCCAGCATCATTTCCCAGTTAACGGCCAACCTTAGAAACTCAGGATTGAGTATTTTAGCCAATAAAAGGCCAAAAAGCCACAGACATCAATATGACATACGTCTGCGCACATTCTGAGCGAGCTCCAGGGAAACTGGAGCACTGGAACCACACGATACTGTTGCAGTGGGAGAGCAGCAGAATACAGCTGCTGGGTTTTTATCATATTGGGGAAAACAGAGAAAGCAGATTAGAAAAACAGAAGTAAAGGCAAATGAAGATCCCCGAATCTTGTCACAAATCCCTTATAACACAGGTATTATTATTATAAGGAAGCAACAAAAATAAGCTTGGGAAGAAGAGTAGATTAAGAATTTCAGTCATGCTTATATCCCCATCAAAACTGCGTAAGTCAATAATGTTTTTCGACTGATACGACAGCTTCCAAAAACGTAAAGAATTCTCCTACACAGTTCTAGTAATATAGTGCCACAGTTTAAGAAATACTGCAAGTATGCAAGACTCCCCAGAGGGCTTTCTTTTGGTACCTGCAAATCCAGACGCATAATTTGAATACATTTCTCTAGATGGCATGTCTTTTATAAATCAGTAATGTCTGTAGAAACAACAACCTCTAAAACAAAACAATTTCTCAACTTACTTTCTTGTACCAAATTTATCATATGCATCTTCCTTTTTTAAATACTTGTCAAAAGGTGATACCACTAAACAAGAAATGGGATCACTGAACTGTATGCCATTAGCAAACTGTGCCTGGGTATACTTGAGTGGATATAACCACAGAATAATTAAATGTCGATATACAGTTCATCACTGAATGCAGGCTACTTGAAACAAAAAAATACGCACCATGGCCTGAGAAGGGAAGTATTAAAGTGCCATTTAAATTCATTTTCATCTACTAAAGAAAATTAAGCAGTAATCAGAGGGATGGACAAGATGTGACTATTAGGAACACAAGCATTACACGGGAAAAAAGGCAATTCCCACTCAGGAACAATGATACAGCAAAGATGGATGGATATTTAGGCACTTCCCAATTCCAAGAGAAACTGCAATAAAAATCTTTAAAAATGTTGACCAGCTTGTTTTGAAAAAATGCTGCATCAACGGATGAAAAAAAAATGGAATTAGCTGGTTCTACAGGAACACTAAAACAGACGCCACAGGCAATTTTGCAAAGCTGCTGCCACTTTTCTTCAGCACAGGGCTATTACTCCAGCTACTGTAACAGCTCTGCGTGCGCTCTCATCCCTCCCTGCAGGAAGGACCCACAAGCAGCCCCTCACACTGGTGTCTTCCGTACGAAAGACAAAATGCATGTGGTTTTCAATTCAGGGCATTCATTTCCCAAACAGTAGGATCAATACCTAATGGCACCTGGCTCGTTAGGGTCAGCGCGAGGCAGGGGCGATGCGGCCAAGGGTCTAACAACGCACCCTAAGAAAACGGCAGGGGCAGCACTACTGTTCCTCTGGGCAGCTGGAGCCCCCCGTGATCTCGCAGCAGGCCTTGGGGCTCACACCTCTGATGTCCTACTCCTGTGTCTGGGACGCAGTGCTGCTGCAAGAGGAACAACGTGGCTGCAAGCCTGGAGAGCAAAGGGGGATAACGCAAAGGAAGGACACAGAAGCGGAGGTTTGGAAGGTGGGAAACCCAGGGAAAACAAGGTGGAGCATGCAGCAGTAAAGGCTAAGCAAACACAAATACAAGAATGTGGGAAACACTGACCTAGTGACCATCTGTTGAAGTTTTCATGCTGTCACAGGTAAGAGTATTTACTGGGGACCTGTGGACTATGGGAAATACTACATAAAAATTGCTCCAGACAAACGTTTGGGTCCAGCATTACATTTCCTGTTGGTATTTAAGAGCCATAAAACCCCAAAAGAAACACTACATAAAATTCCAGGTTTCACTTCATTCTTTACCTTAGAATTCTTCAAACACAACACAAGTTTTTTTCTGCTATGGCTTCCTGCAGTGGCAGAAGAGCCTGGCTGAAGGAGCCATGAACCAGCACCACAGGCAAAACCACCCGTAGTGTTTAGTCCACTGGAACTGAAGTATCTTAGAACAGACCTTCCTAATCCGCAGTTTGACAGACTCTGTGCGTGTATTACCTCATGTACACTTCACATCTTCAGCCAGAAGATAAAAACACCAAGTTAAATTGTATTTAAATACAACACACCAAGTTACATTTTACGTAATATTTTTCTCTGATTTAGACTGTTCACATTCATACTCTTCCTTCCAGAGCTTGGTTTGATAGACAAAGCAACAATGAAGTTCAGAGCTCCTGCACTTTGTACCTGGTGTGCAGTTTCAATTCCCCACTGTAACGCCTCGCGAGCACTCGGTGCGGTCACAGCCTTGTACTGTGCTGCTCGACACCGTCTCCATTTTTCTCATCTACAATCACGTCAAATCCATACCTATAATCAATTCACCAACAAAGTTTCAGAGAAAAACTTCCAGAAGAAACTTGGTTTAGTTTGGAAAGGTGAAGGCAAATGTCTGTATTTTTGAAATTATGAACATGCTTTTTTAGTTTAAAAGTAAGGGACCAGGAGATCAACAAGGAGAAGACCTGGAAAAGTTACCATTCCTTTCACAGATCTGCATTAAAAGTTTGCCATTAAAACCAGGGGATCAATGGTGTCCACTCTCCACCCCATTATTAAAACAACATCCACCTGTTTAGGTCTGTGAACGCTCAAGAAAACAGTCACCTTTACCCGTAGCCTGAGGGATGAACAGGCACCTGTTCCACCCCACCTCCTACCTGCAGGTTGCAACACAGCTCTTTGCTCAAGCCTTGTGAAAATAAAGGAACCAGCTCTGGCTTCAAAGCAGAACAAACAACAGATTCTTCTTTTTTTTTTCCCCTCACACTGCAGACAGGTTGCAGAGACATTTTGCTTTTTAAGCGCAGATTTTAAACGATGAACGCTTAGCACCTTTCAGGTGCAGGTGATACACACTACACAACTTCGGGAAGGCATTGTATAATGACAGGTCACGCGTACGTAAACAGAAAATGCCTCACCCTGTGCCTTTAACACCATATTTACCCAGCCTGTACCACATGCTGTCAGGAGCCCTGTGTTACTTTAACTTCCGATTGTCTTTTTTTTATTTTATTCCAATGTTTATCATATAAAACACACAAATACAGCAAACAAACAATAACGAAAACCGGTTCCTTCGCCTCAGGCTTTGTCTCCACAGAAAGTTGCAAAATTTCATGTCAACTGTTTCATTTAAAACAGATTTGTTCACTGAAACTCAAACTAATTAAGAATTGTCGAAATTTAGTTTAAAGCTAAAATTTGCCACTCTGAAAACAGGTTAAGCTAATGTAACCTCTTAGATAAGCCTCACATTTTGATATGGACCGTTTATGGAGACAGTCTGCTACTTTAGAACGATAAAATTTAAGAAAAAAATATTACTAAGAAAGGATGTCTGTTATTACTGAAGAAAGTATTGCACACAGTGTCACTGTAGGGGCAGCTAAGAACATTGCAATTAATGACCTGTGAGTCTTAAACACAGCTGTAAGTATCAATACCAAGAACAATACTTTTATTCTTCAAATTCCTCTTCAACAAAGTAACTCGTTGCAGAAGCGTCCTTCAGTTGGTTCATCCTCTTTGTGAGCCTCGGGCATAAAAAAAAGTGTAAACAGCCGTATCTACAGAATGTCAGCTTCCCTGTTTTAAATAGCATACCTATCGCTATCATTCATATGCTAAAAAGAGAAGGCTGGCTTTCCAGTGTAAAGCATTTCAGATTTGAGACCACATGCTCTTACCTGGCACTCTAACCTCTTTCAGAAAAAGGGCAGCTCCTAACTGTAACTTCATTAGCGCTGTTACACTGATATTTAATATATCCGCACAGATGCAAATCCAGATAGTTTCAGGCTAGGCCCATTATCAAAAATAAATATTTGTTTAAAGTTCTGCCAAACATTTACAATTTGTGCTCATTTTTCTACACAAGCTGTCTATTTCAGAATCCAGTCTTAAAGGACCATTTCATCCAGAGGCTAGGTTCTCCAGTGAGGGTCAGAAAATGCACGTGCTGCTTTGTCTGTCAACAAATGCTCCAGTGCTCCTGTGCAATGCTCGAACACGGCAGCTGCAGGGCAAGTGCCTAAAACCTGCCCACAGGTCCCTCGCTTCTCTCATTCCTGCACCCAGGCCTGACCTAGTTAGGGGTTTGCCAGGGAAGAGTATCAGGGTTCATGCACGCTCAGAAGATACATGAGAATTTAACAGCCGCAGTCCCTTAAGCTGCCGTAACTTTCTCACAATTCTTACCGCTGACCCACGTACACAAGGCTGTATATATGCATATCCAGAGACCAAATAAGCATTTTGTAACCCGTGACCATGAAGGGCTGTGTCTGTCTGGTTGCAATCTCAGTTCAGTCTCTCACTACGTAATGAATTAAGAGTCTTTAATTACATGATCACGTGGTATTTTTTCCAAAGACCTATCTCAGTCAGCACACAGGAAAGACCTGCTCTGGCAATGAATCACAGCTGGGCAGCAGAGGAGACTGTTGTCTGCCTGGCTGCTGAGGGAGGAAAATATGTCATGTAAAGAGTGGCTTTCAGGCAGAGAGGAGGATTGCTGGATGAGCTGGATGTTGCCCTAAAGAACTGCACACTAGCTACACCTCTGTCAAAGACTTACTGTTCGACAGCAGTCGTGTTACTGAAATACAGTATTTCAAAGCAGTGGACACTAGCTCTCATTCCCCAGGTATCTGCTTCAATAAACTAATGGCTGGTTTTCAGAAGTGCTACAACACTGAAATTAGTGTGAGTTTTGAGTATGGCAGGGGGCCAACGAGGAAGCAGACAGATCTGGAGTTTGGCCAGTCTATCTCAACATCATTATGTAATGCAGCCATGAAAACTCAATCTTGAGGCACCCCTACGTGGCTCCGCTGAAGGGCCTGCAGCTGACCCAAGTCAGTATTGATCTACCTTCCCTGAAACACAGAGCATTGAGTATTTGGGAAATTCCTCTGCCCACTCACACCCCAGGCCATCCTACAGACCTTCACACAGGTTTACAGCTAAACTGAGCTCTTCCCTTAACTTAACCAGTAGCAAACTGCAGTTTAAGGACAGGAAGAAACAGCCTTACGAAGGAATCCTACTAAGCAAACGAATTATTCTGAAGGAGTATAAAAATTTTGTAAACTTAGAACACTGCATGTCATAAAAGAAAAATTACCAAGGAAACCCCAACCTTCAGGCTAAGGTTGTGCAAGACTGAGATAAACCCTACAGTGAAAAAGCTAGAAGGAATTCATTGTCATTTATTCCCTGCTAAGTATTTATTCCATTTCCCAGTTGTGCTGGGGGAGGGATGTTTCCTGCTCCAGCTTCAGCTATGGCATTTATTCTTGCTCATACCTGCTGGCTAGTGAAAAAAAAAATCCGTACTATTTATAATGCTTCCTTCCTAATTTGAAAACTATTATGGTGACATACACATTATAACTTTTTAAAACAGTATTGTCAAGACCACGCATCATTTTTAAAGTTCACCTGGGTGTTAAAGGAATTCTCTCTAACCAGCCTTTCAGGTTTGGGTGTCTCAATTTTCTAAGAGTCCACCTAAGACAGGCAGATTTTTTTTTTTTCCTCCCCCTCCATTTCTTCCTGTATCTATGATGAAAAGTACCTGGAATCATGCCAAAAGCCTCACAATTAACTACCACTACCGAACAGACTAACACCTTTCAGAAGCCTGACTTCCTGATGCACCCTCCTCCAAAAACCCTGGCAGCTGCAAATCAGAATCAAACTAGTTACTCTGGAATATGAAAACACAGGAGATAATCCTTAAAAAGAACGTACGTAAACAAGTCTAAGAAATTACAGATTAGATTTCCGTAACTACTCAAATCTTAGTGTAATTTAAACCTCTTTCTGGAACACACTTGAAAAGCAGTACTTTTTTTACATTTGGTTAGGTTGGGGTTTTTTCTTTTAATAACTGGCACAGTGAAATAAACTGGATAAGCGAAATGCTCCTTTTTTCACGGCATGATTTGCAGACTCTGGTGTTCTATTAAGCGTATCAAGCTATAAATAAGAATGAGGAAGCACCATTGTCTGTACTCTCAGATAAAATACACAGGAATCCATTCTCATATGAATACTAGCAAATATGCAAGCATTCTGTGTACCAGGAACACAGACAACCAGGTAATACCGCAGAGCACATATCCACTCTGACCAAATTAGTATTTGCCACAGAAGCTGAGGGAAAATGACACAGAAGTCATGCATACACAGATATTCCTCCAAAGCCACAGCATCTGCCACCGAGATTAGCTGCATCTATTTGAAACCTTCTGAGAGCACGAGAGGCTTCATTTCATACAAACTTTTCACCGAAACTATACTTGGCAATGGGACATTTTTAAGATAGAGAAAAAACGTCAACTGAAATAACCTGTGTTTCTTATTTAAACAACATGCTTACCATTCAACAGAAATAATACACAAAATATTGCCCTCAACCAGGGTCTTTGGGGATACTGGTAGCATTGTGCCTGACCTCTTTGAAAAGGTAAAAAGCATACTCATTTTGTGATTGAATCCCAAGACACCATCACCTGCCAAGTTCCCTCTCAAATCTCTCTCAGCCCCCTCACTAACAGTAATTAACTGCAGACTCCAACGCTCCTTGCTTTCTTCCTACACTTTCTTGCGTCTCCTTTTATTCTTAAGGTAATTTTTAAACACAAGAAATCAATCCTAGTTCATCACAAGTGTGTTTTTTCCACTCTATTTTTTCCCTTCTATTTATTCTGAAATTTAAAAAAAAAAGTCAAATTCAAGATTTACATCACTTGCACTGACCCACCAGTGTCAGACTTCTGACTTAGCCATTATCCATGTATCTCACCAGCCTTCTGTTTAAATGTTGCTGCTGTTGTTGTCACAGTTAAAAAAAGGAAAGAGATCGTATGATTGTTTCAGTCTATTGCCTGTGAATGGGTACGGGTATATATGAATGCAGGCAGATCAAAAATAACATCTTTCTGGCTGGACTCCTCCCAAAATAAGCACCAATTCATTGCAAGTGTAACCACACAGTTCTTCCAACCTTATTTCTTTGGCTTCCTTTTCTTACTCTTCAGAAATGCAAACGTTTACGACTTCACTTTAAACACACCTGGTTTTATAGCAAAAATAAGATCCCATAATGCACAACATACAAACAAAAAAAGAGCAAGTTATCTTTTACTGTGAAACACTAATAGCTGTAGCACTGATTTATTGAAGAGACTTTCTCTGGCTTTAGTAGAGGAAGTTCAGGTGCCGAGCCACTTAGTAAGAGAGAGCTGCGACTATTCAGTGGTCAGCAAGCCCTTGGGAGTTTAACGCCAGAGCATTTTTAATCTCCCCACTAGCATATTAAGAACGCCTAGGAAGTTTCATGTTCCTAAATATGACACACCTTATTAGCTAGAAAGTTTACACTGTGCTGTCATCAAGAGAAATTTTAATCACGTCCTTTCACAAGCAAACCAGAAATTCAAGTAAACTAGGATTCTCTTGTTTGTTTAGTATTTATCCCCACCCAATTAAATAAAAAAACCCTATAAATAATAGTCTGAAGCCTACAAAACCACAAATACAGCACAAAACAAAAGATGTGAAATCATACTGAAACCACACTGAAATACAAGCTTTTGGCCCTAACACATGCTGTACAGTAAGAAATGTTTCACTCAGGAGTGCTGCAATTCCCAATGTAGAAATTCACACATACACATCACCAGATCGTAAGATTTCAAATGATTTCTGGCCATTTTGCTTACAAAAAAAAAGTTTTCCCTACATGGAAATTCAGCTGCATAAGTGGCTCTAAAAACAACTAAAATTTTACAGCTAAAGGGCACCAGGTAACTCTTGACTTCAAAAACGTAACAGACAAAATACAGATCAAGAACAGCAGCTTTAGCATTTTTAAAATTAAGTAAAATAAACCATCAGGATTTCACTTGCGTGTTTATATTGCCCATTTTTAAAATTTATTTCAATAGACAACATAAAGTAATCATATAAATCTTTACAAAATCTGACACGTTTCAAAGAATAACTGAAAGCTAAAAATATTTTGAGTCTACAAGTATTCATTACAGGCCTCACTGCTCCTCGCGAGCATGGCATCGCAGCCGCACGCCAATTATGCCTCAAAGAAAACCGTGCGGGGCTGACTTCAGACAGGCTAGAACTGCACACGGCCCAACTCACGACCTACCAGCAGATCCTGCGAGAAAAACTTCATCTAAGTGACAGAACTCGCAGAATCTCCAGCACAGTCTTGAAATCAAAGCAGGAAAGGAAAAAACATTCTGCATGAAAAACACTTGAAAAATTATTAGTTTGAAAAGGGAATTGTAATCAGACCATCAAGTAGAAACTGGAGTGGAAACTGCATGTTTTACATCTCTGTTAGAATAACTGGCAATGAAAATGATTATTAAAAAGCCCTTCTTATAAACAGTTCATAGTTTTGCCTACGGTCTCAATTTCTGACGTTACCTGCTTCCCCCAAGATGTTTCACTGCCCAAGGGTGAGGATGGGAACCAGAAGGAAGATCATCCTAGTTCCAGGCCAAACACTAACAGTACAGGCCACAATAAATATCTAAAAATATGATCTGCAGTGTCTATTAACTGCTGAGCTTTTCTTCTTTTCCCATACAAATAATTTGCTCTAGTAATCACGAGCAAGCGGCTCACAAACATCAGCAAGGTAATCTGCCCAGACATATCTCCAAAGTCAGGGACTGGGATCGTTATGAAAAACAAAGGCACATTTCAAAGGTGCTGTTTGAAAAGCATTAAGACTAATAACTATTCATATGGGATAGAAGAAAATAATTATGAGAATATTGTACAAGAATCATGTAATATTTTGGGGCACAGCATGAGTTACAGCAATTACATTCAAATACACTTGCCCCCTTCTGGGAATGGCATGGAGTAATCTAGTCCAAACATGCTAATGCAGATAGCAAAATGTGTTGATAATCTTCAGTTCAAGTGATCAAAGAAAGGAAAAAAAAGACTTTCTTGAACATTTAGCTCAAAGCCACACATCTAGATACATTACTACGATGACGAGGATAGAAGTGATATTGACAGCCAGGCAGTTCTGTTTCCCTTACATGGCAAGCTAAGCTTCACTAGCCCCTTCTCCATCAGCGTTCAACCACCTGAGTTTATTCACATTTAGCTATGATCGTTCTTCTTTCTTGGAACAACTAAACAGTTCACAAATTCGTAAGGCACCTCTAGAAAGACATGGAAACACTGCTGATGACTGGCCACCAGTGGACACCCGCTGAGAGCCAGCATCAGAGTCCTGACTGACAGGAGGTAAAGTCAGAACAGCAGACCAACTCAGTCACCATGGCCTTTCTTGGCCTTAGAGCAGAAAGTTCAGAATTATCTGAGCAACAGGGGGGCTGATAACTGACCACAGCAACACTTGGCACCCTTTCACACATCTAGGGAACAGAATTGTGAAGTGCAAGAGGAAAATAAAAATTAGGTAAGCAGGGTATCAATAACAGGTTAAGTTCATCTTGTTTGTATGTATGGTTTCTGCTAGTGACACTGATTTCTGTTTAGTGCTAAATCTGACAAAAATTCATATAAAAACATGAAGAAGGAAGTTTGTAACATCTATAGAATGGCAGTTTTATGCTGCAGTAACTAAACCTAGGAAATTGAACTACAGTTAAAGAACACTTACTTGGAACTGAATTTTAAATAGAACAAAGAGTATATTCTACACCAAAGAAGATACAAAACTAAAGCTTTAACCTTCCAGAGATACAAAAATAATCACATTTAAAAATAAAAGGAACTCAGGAGAAAAATATCATTAAATCTAAATTTTACTATGTTAATCCTGGTGCTCTTAATTAGTCTGTGCACAGTTTACCTGTGCTCAGGTAAACCAGAAAGGGTGCTACCAACAGGTGACTGCTCAGTTTATCTATCACTCAGGATGCAAACAGAATGAGTTAACAAAAGTAAGGGATGAAACAACATCACTGCAATCAAGATTTATTACTTCTAGAAGTATACACAAACAGGAGCTCTGACTGGCCTTCTCTGGGGTCCACCAATGAATCTTCTCCCCCAGATTTGGATTTTTAACACCATCCAAGCACCAAGAAACGCACCATTTACATTAGCTGTTCTTTTTTTCCAGTTCTACGTTGTTCACAGCCGATTTCAGCTCACCTGAGTAATAGCAGCAACCTCCAGGAAGTAGCTAGGTTTAAAACATGCTTTTCCTTGGGTCAAGGCAGCAGTTGCACATCATGTCTCCCCTCCACACACCAGATCAGAGAAGGAGACAGGAAGAAGTAGGGGCAATAAAATCAGAGTTCCAATACTGACTACCTCTTATCCCAGCTCAGTCACCAAGATTAAAGGAGTCCTTCAACAGGTTCCTTGAGATGCCAGAAACTGCAATTTTCTTCCAGAAGAAAAATTCTGATATGATTCTATTCAAGGAAATCTACCTCCAACCCATCACATGGAAAAAAGGAAACCCGATGGTACCCTCCTTCAGCCACAACCACCATAAAATGACCCACATTTGCAGCAGAAAAATGAGGACAGTTATGTAGAGTGATAAGGCACACAAACTTACAGACATGAAAGGAAGACTATCCACTACCAAGTGAGGGCTACCGAATAACATCTTCTCCTTCGGTCTTTCCAGAGATGATTCTGAATGCATTACACGACATTCTCTGCAGGTAGAATCTTCTAATGTACTACTTTTCTTCAAAACGTTTCACAACTAAATGGAAGAATGACAGACTACAAACACTCCTGGTACTCCATCTAGAGCCAAAGGACTTACAAGCAACCTGACAGTAATATGACATCTTCTTATATTGCTAAGCTGCACTATAGGAACACAATAATTAAAAAATCCTTTTTTTTTTTTTTTAAAGCGCCAACTTTCTACCTTAAAATTACTGATTACTTATTTTCAGAATATAGCTTCAGAAAACAACATTGGCATAGCAAGGGAAAGGATGGTGATCTGGGTACCTAGATAGGAAAGCAGATGCCCATCAGTTGTTCCACCAAGATAAAGGTCACACCTTTAAAATTATTTTAAAGACACTACTTTAGAGACTGATTTTGGAAAAACTTTTACTCACTGCCTGAACAGATTTTGTAGTGATGATTTGCTCTAACAATTCTCATTCAAAAGACCATATATTTGCCAAGTATAAAATTCATCATATTTCCATGTTTAAAAGTTTCAGTAATTTGCAACTGTCTCAACCACAGAGCAGTGGGTGAAACAAGAGGGTTATGTTCATCCAGCTGAATTTAACAGTTTTGAACAGACATTTTAATGTCTCAATACCATTTGAATTAGCAGCCAAAAGCACCTTTGGTTTTACACGCAGTAATGGGAATGTTTTTTAGAGAGACCTAGAACCATCAAAAGATTTTCCTTTGAACAACGAGTATGCAAGAGGTTATTATTTCACTAAACAACTCCGCAATGTCACGAAATAACTGGGAAATACGCTAACAACTCTGTCATTTGTAAACTCTAGCTAAAACGTAACTAAAAGCAAGCCCTAGTGGATGATCAGTTGACTCTCTCATCATTCCATTTCCCAGCTCCTAAGCAAACATACAGACATGATAATCGATTTCTTACTGAGGTGACTCCATTTACAGGATCTGTACATTTGACTGTTGATTATAGGCAAGCTTTGGCAGGTTCCTGTGGCAAGCAAGCTTGGAGTTAGTTCAGTCCCGCCTTCACAGAGGAGACTCATGAAGGACAGAGATTTAAATAAAAATGGAGAGGGGGAGGAAAAAAAGAGCAAGAATATTAGAGCTACAAAGGCATCCAATAAAATATGTCCGTCTCTAATAAAACAGTAAAATTATTATTTTTAAGCTTTGCTACCCCCTGCGTGCAGTCAATTCTGCTGCTCATGAGTCACTTCTGCAAAAGTTAAATGCATTAAAAGCTCGGTATATTACCTAAGCCATTTTTGACCCCACACTGCAGATTGCTGCTCCGAGGAACAGACACTACAGTTCAGGTAAAACTTGGTTGTTGGAGGGCACAAAAGCGACAAGAGCTCTCTCCGATAGCTTAGATGCTGAGGTAATGCTGAATGAAAGCAGTGGACACAAACAAATGAATCGTAGCTTCAGGCTGGAGTAATATCAGGTGCATCTCTACACCCCGAGGGCTCAACTCCTACACTTCTTAAGTCCCTCCCCCTGAAACAACCTCCTGCAGTTTCACTTGGAGACCAAGCAGAGAACAGGTACTTCTCCCTCAGCAGTGACAGCTACAGCTACCAACAGCCACCTCCTAGAAGGTTTCAGACATCTGTGTATCTGGTAAGTACGTTTCTTTAGAGCTTTTTTTTTTTTTCCAAATAAAGTGTGTTCATATTATCATCTACAGAGCAAATCAGAGGTGTTCATTTTTCGGCTGCCTCAAAGCCGAGGGTACTCCCAGCAGGTGCATTTACTGCACCAGCTTTCAACAGGAGATGGAAATATTTTAGAGTCAGCCTTTCTCTCAAACTAGTAAGTTTTTACAGGAATTAGCTCTTGTTGGTGAAAAGTGTTTAAAGCACCTTTTTTCATACAGCAAGTTAACGTACTGTGTTGAAGTATGACAGAAAGCTGTATTGCTTAGAATTGCTGTGTGTAGTCTGCCAACTGCTCTTCATGCAGTCGTGTCGGGGTAATCTGAAAAGTCTGTTTGGAAATAAGGTATTGCACTTCACTTTCGAGTTCTTGTTTTTACCAGCTTCTGGGAATTTAGCACAGAAAATTGAATCGTTTTGAGTTATTCTCTCTCTAGTCAATTAAAGCGTATTAACACAGTGAATTATTAATTTAATATCTGCAAATATATTTATTTCTTATCCACGCTGCCTAACCAACTTATTTCATCTGTTTCTGTGCTTCCTCTCACCCGCACACGGGCAGACACACGCGTGCGCTCGCACACGAGCACGCAGCCCTCTTGGGTCCGTACCGGCAGCACACGCTTCCTTCCCTGCCCTCGCCAACCCACTCCTCTCACCCATGTTTCCTCCTAATTATCAAACAGTTGCGTTAAAATTTATCTTTCAGTTTAAAGGAACTGGAAGTTTAGAAGGGAGTGGTAGTTAATCACTGGAAAATCTCAGCTAGAATAAAACTCACAAATCTTGTTCTTGCAACACTCCAGGTAGGTGACAATGGCATGTCCTTGAGTTATGCAATAATGCCACATCACAATATTTTAATTATAGCATGTCCTTCAAAATGTTCCACCCCAGTGAGTACTCCTGGTCAGGGAGATCAACATCACCAAAAGGCTACTGCAATAATAATGGAGTGTGCATGACAAACTGTTACGTAGTTTGCTAAAGCAGTGTCCTAAAAAGAAACATAATTACCATCCCTGCTTGTAATAAAAGACATTTTGAAATGTCCTCTTTGATCGACTGGGCATCTTCAACAATTTAGACTACTTAAAAACCTAAAAAACAACCTGCACATACATGTATGTACATATGTATGTGTGTGTATGAATACAGATGTGCATATATGTGTGTATACATATACCCACGTACATTTTTGTGCATATATTTACACACACACACGCAGAAAATGCTGAACGATATTCTTGTTTTCTGACCTTGTAATACATTAAAGGCAAGGAGGTAGCAACAACATACTTTTAAAAATAGAAGGAAGAAAACAGCAGCTATCAGTCTCAGGCTGGAAGGGCTACAGAATGGAGAGCCGTGAGGAGGAATACTACTGACGAGAAACAAACAACCAAAACAACCTCAAGTTTCAGCCAACATTACCTGAATAAACTGTTTTCAACAAAACTGTACTAATACTACTACACTTTAAAACTAGAAAGCGAAAGTTGTAATAATATATAGCTATCTCCACTTCTAAAATCAGGTATACAGAAAATAAATTCTCAGTCTAAACAACAGTTACATGAAAATCATCATCCTGCTACTGCAGAATTTTTTCCCATTTTTAAATGGTATCCCAAGTGATGGCATTCAAGTTTAAGAAAAAAGCAACTGCTTATTTTGATTTTTCTTTCTAATACTAGATTTTAATTAAAAAACACATACATAGTGCAACTGTAAGCAACTAACATTATTCAAATAGACAGTTTTAATTATTTGCACCTATTTTAAACCATTAATGTATTTTTCAGCTGTATGTGTGGGATCAAATAGTTTCCATTTTTTTAATTATGAAATATGTACATCTGCCAGATACTCCTGTGTTTTACTTAGAGATCATAGGAGAAATTATCCTTCTTGTCTGGGTTTACAAATATTTACAAAATTTACAACTATTACTGGCATTTTTAAACCATAAGAAAAAAAGGCATTAAACAGTAAAAGAAAGAAACAACATTCATCTGGCTGACGCTAGCCTAAGTTCATGGAAGTGTACACACCCTTTAAAATAAGACACTCGTACACCTCTCGAGTCGGGGCAGCAGGTTCTGGGAGCACTACCGTCTGTGGGCTGAGTATGCCATCGAAACAAATTTAAAAAAATAAAGCTGTTGTAATTCTCTCCTGCTGTACAGACGGCAAAGAAGCTCCAATGCTCTAAATTTCTAATATTAAAACTGCAACGATGCATTTTATCTTATTAAGAAATGATAGTTAATACTCTGTTGAACAGGAATAACTTGAATCGAAGTTAAATACCAAGTACAAAGTCGGGGTGGGGGGAAACAGGACACACAGGAATTTTCATTATTAAGCAAAGGAAAGCTAGCAGAACAAGAAAATCTAATTAACATCTCTTTATTATAAGTGCTGCACCTGAATGTAAATTCGGACTGTTATCATAAATGGCTCAACTAAGAATGCTATGGAGTTTTGACAACAATATCTCTTTTTCAAGAATAATTAGTACAAGTACTTCCAAGAAGATATAAAGAACAGCAGGTACAAACTGACCTGATCGAGTCCATTACTAACTGTCCATGTTAGTTACACACCATTAGTCAAAAATAAAAGCAACACGCTCACTTAAGGCAGGAAAAAATAGACCAGTTCCCTAACTGGACTGCCCCTCCTACACCTCAATATTTTATCTATTTAATTTTTAATGTAGAAGCATTATTCTTAATTTTTCAAAGTAATTCTAGCTATCACTATTTAAAATGTTTTTCAAATACTATTTTTTTTTAATTTACTGAACTACTATTTTAAACAGACTCCAACGATAAGACTTTAACATGCTGCTGTGTCATTTAATTTTTTCCCCCCATTGTTACAGTATCAGTACCCAGCTCAAACAACCAAAAAAAGCTTTGCTAAAACCTGAAAAATAAAAAGCTGCTTCTCTACACACTCTTTTTTCTTTAGGCTATTGCATATTTGTTAATTCTCAGAAGCAGCTTGATTCTTTTTTTTCTACTTACAGAGCAGCTTTGCATTTTTCCGGGTGCCTTCACAATTACTATTTTAACAAAATTAGTATTTCTATGACATCAGAAACAACATTTAATACAAATTGCTAGAATTACTATACCTGATGAAGCAAGCAGCAATTCTGTAGCTTTGCCTTCAGTTTTCATAATGTGTTGCATGTCATTTTCTACTAAATAATCTCGGATTTAAGAAATGCAAAACATCTCTACTTCAGCTAAAATCTCACAGCATGTAATTACCAGCAATTCTTTTCATAAACTTCGTATTTTAATACTACTAATTCATACTTCCCTGTAAAAAGCTTTTTTTTTTTCTTTTTTAAAAAAAGGGAAGCTATCTAGTCACTCTAACAATTAGTATTCCTGTAGTTTCGGGTAACACAATAGATACAGTACGTGGTTTTGCAACAGTCATCATTTTGATAATGATGCTTATAGTTCATGATGAAATCATCAGTTTTTAGATCTCTGCCATAACACATCCTATAAAATCATGAGAACTTGACTCTGAGAGTTTCTCACGCCTTCAGAATCAGTGAACATAATGGAACAAGCTGATACAAGCCCTTCTGACTTATCTACTGAGCAAATCATTAGGCTGTATAAAGTATCCACAACCTTAGTTTTTCTGAAGAAAGGCAGATAGATCATTCCCCTGTAAATCAATTACTGTCAGACACTTTTTTACCTGAATTGATACACTTGTGCATCTGTGTTAACTATATGCAATCTGAAAGGCACTACAGAGCAGAAGAATGTGAAATGTGTTTATCAAGCAGAAGATTCTATTAGTCAGATGTTGCAGTACTCATTTCTCTTAATTGAATTAGGAAGAGGAAGAAAATTGGTGTGGTTTTATCCTTCGAGAGATTGGCCACTTTTGAGGTATGCATTGAGATCAGGCTGTTAGGAAACGCCATGCCAGCTAAAAGAGGGGGTTGGTCAGTCTGAAAGAGCCAAGTCAGCTACCCCAGCACAACCAATCCACTCCACCCTCCTTTCACCCAAGCAGGAAATTCCCTCCTCTCTCTCCCCAACCGGCCCGACAGGCTTGCCCCATATCCAGCTGCTGCCAGGACCTGCCTCTTCCCATCTGACCCACCTCCGCCTCTCTCTCAACAGCTCCACCTAGACTTTACTTTCATCTTCTGAATGAATGTCCCTCCAGGTTTCTTTGAAAAGCCTTTCCAGCCGGTGGCAGTGGCAGGTGACTAGCACTGCTGAAAATGAGGCCACCGCTGTCACTATGTTCAGGTGCCGAAGGATGGCAAAGTTTAACACACATCCACCTCCAGTCTGGCATCCGGCATTTTGGGTTTGTTTTAAAAAACCCCACAACGCACCGTATGTAATATGAGGGGGGATAGAGTTAAGAGAATCTATGACTGAATTTAGTCCCGATGCTCCACTACAGCTGATTTTCAACTTTGTGTTCCAGTTCCTCACTACCAGCTGCAGAGGTGTTGTTTCCCCACACCCCCTCTTCCCTGAGACACCACGGGAGTTGGCTTCCTCTTCGCCTGGGAAGAAGGATTCTAGAAACCTGAAAAACTGGAAACATCAAGAGGCTAAACCTGAGGAAAGCTAACCACAAGAAAGTTTTTATAAAGAACCATTACATTTAATTGTTTAAAGCAGGAAAAAAAATGAGTCTCCTCAAAGAACGTAAACCAAAGAAGCCTCATTACATCCCAAGACCACCAGGAAAGCCATTTAAGTACAAGTGCTTTCAGTGCCCCTTTACGTGCAATGAGAAATCCCATCTTTTTAACCATATGAAGTATGGCCTCTGCAAAAACTCAATCACGCTAGTATCAGAGCAGGACCGCATCATCAAGTGCCCAAAGACCAGCTCCTTGGAGCCCAAACAGATCAATCAGCTTGAATCGACAGTCAAGCCAACTTCTTCTAAATCTGTCGCAAACGGACTGTCAAGCCTCGATTCAAAGCCTCAATATCCTTTTGGAAAAGAAGATGCCAAGGAAAACGTTGAATTACAAAACCAGGCAACAAACACAGCAATTCAAGGACAAAAACCTGCCATCCAGAAGGAATTAACGCCTGCCAGTAGCACAACTGAAAGCATGCAGCCCCTTCTGGACAGCATTGTAAGGCCCTCGGCTTTCGTTCCTGTAGGAGAACACAGAGATAGTAAAGGCCCGGAAACTGGTGAAGTATCTGAAATTATGTCGCTCTCTAACAAAAGTTCACCTTTTCACACCAAGTCTGCATTTCATGCACCAAGTCACCCTTGGAAAGCAGGTTCTCCGTTCCTCCCAGAGTTTCCACACAAAGTGGCTCCCACAAAAGGCTTTAGTTCCATTTCGCCCTACATGCAAACGATGATTCCCGAGTACTCACCCCATTTTTATGAGCACAGGCTGGCTATCTACACCCCTTACTTGCTTCCAGGTAATGCAGAGTGTGAAAGCTCTGCTCTGTCAGTCTATGGCACACAAGATCAAAGACACTTTCTTCCCCACCCTGGGCCGCTTCCAAAACCCATCAATCCGTCAGCGTATGAACACTATCGATTGTTCCAACAGTATCATTCCACTCCTCCGATACCATATGGATTTTGCAGGCCAACAGATCCCCCATTTTACAGATTTTCACACGCAGCTGGTATTAACAGAGATCAAAATTCTCATCTGATGGAAGAAACTACCTTGCTGTATCCAGCATCTTTAAGCCCATCCCAACAATACCCTCTAAATTCACATAAAAAACAAGCAGATTATGAAAAAGAAATTACACTGTTGCACACCAAAAGTCATTCCAAAGATGACCAAAATGAGAGAGAGAATGCTAAAATGAGCCCTCTCGCAGGAAGCGCAGCAACAGGCTCCCCCGGCAGACCCAGCCCAACCAACTTCACGCAGACAAGCCATGCATGCGAAGGCTTATTTGACCTCTCCAACAAGTCATCTTCCACATCGCTTGGCAAGTATGATCAACCAGAAGAAAACTTCACAGCTTTCAGACCTGTGAGAAAAAGCACCGAGCAACCAACTCAACTTCAAAGTGTGCAGGCACAGCAAGAGAGACGAGATTCACCTACCAGGTAAAAACACACAGTCACTTGGCAAGTTCTTGTCAGGTTTACTAGGGACACACAAAGATAGATGGACACATTTCATGCAATGCCCCTACAATATATTTAAATTCCAAGCACTGACATGATTTGTTTTACACAACTGTGCAAAACACACTATAACTGACAGTTGCTGGAGTGAGTAGGCCACTCCTTCGCCTTAAGCGTTTCCAACACCATTCCTATGCGTGTCTGTATAGTGCCGGGAATTACCTGTGTTACAGCGATGTGTATGGTCTTACAGGGACTTGGGGGAGTTAAAGGAGAAGCAACAAAATGGTCAGACTTCTAGTCAGATTTTTTTCTCCTTCTGCCCACTTCCCCAGCCCCAATTTAAAAGAGAACTGACGGTGAATTCTCTTTTCATTTCTTTCAGCATCAACATCACTGATGAAGACTCACATACGCAGAATGAATGTCGTAACAATGAAGGCTCACTCTCCAACACAGAAGACGACACAGGGATAGCCCCCCTTAATCTTTCAAAAAAGGCTGACACAAACACGGGACCCGTTCATGAACATGCATACAAAACCACATCCAAACCAGAAAGTCAGAACTTTCTAGAATTGCAAGACATGCCTCTGAACCTCTCGGTAAAAGATTCCTGTAACACAGCAAGCCTGAAAACGTCATTCCACAGCCCATCTCACGATAACAGTGCTGCTACTTCTTCAAACACCGACAACGAAAACTCTGGAGCAGATGCGTGTAACCCCAAGAACCCTACCAACAGTGCCTGTGACAAATCTTCTTTCCCAGCTCAGCGTAACGAAGCTCAAGACTTGCGAATAATTGACAGCTGTGATGAACAGAAACAAACAGCAGCTGTAGCTCTCTGTCAGCTAGCTGCGTACAGCCCCAGCAGAGTCAGGATGGACAACGAAGGGCAGAGTCCTCCGGACAGTAATGCTTCATGTACAGAAGCTACTCCTAATTCTTCTGATACTCAGGATACACAGTGCAGTCAAAAAGTAAAAGGACAAAAAAGGACAAATCAAAAAGAATCAGCAAAATCACAGCAAGGCACTAAAAGAGTACGGCCAAATGACTGCAGCAGAGTCTTCACTTTAAGGAAGAGAACAAGAGTATCTTAATACTTCACTTTCCAAGGAGTTTCTGGTCACAGAAACTAGTTACCAGCAACATTATAAAATCCCTACAAACCGTCCTTGGTTTGGTCCATGACAAGATATGTTCCATCTTTCCCATGTAAATAATGTTCATAATTTTATATTAATATTTTTAAGTAACAGAACTTTCACTTGTAAAAGCTCAGATTTTGATGAGTGAATTTTTCCATTCATGACTAAAGCCGAACTACATTAGCTGAATCTTTAAGGTTTTTTGCAACTGTATTAATGTAAAATAACTTTTACAACTTCTTTTCTTAAAATATGTTTCAGCTCTGAAAACCATCTTGTTCAGTAACATACTGCCATAGTCTTTTTCAGGCTTAATTTCTTTCAATAGGGGTTTTTTTGCCTTTGAATTTTTTTTTTTTAATTTCACTGTGCAGTAGTTTAAATAAGCTTAAGATTAAACCTGGCTATTGAGAATTTACTGTAAAAACTGTTTTGTGTATGAATGCACTTGGCCATTATGCTGTCGTACAAAACAACAATTTTGTTACTCAGAGGCAGACACCAGTTGGAACAAACCGATGCCAACCGTGCATAAGCAAGCTTTTCTTATGCTGGCTAAGAACAAGGTTCAGGTTTAACCAAACAAAGACTGCACCAATTTAACAAACGCGGTTTATGTTCACCTCTAACCGAACCACTATGAAAGCAGCACTGAAAATCTGAAGATCTAAACAATTTAGGTGCCCAGTGCGCTGAGGTTCGACAAGACACCGGGCAATCTTCAAACACCAAGCCTAAAAGGTTATTTATATAATTTATTTCTCCTGAGGCAAACTCTCCTGGTGAAGCTCTTACTTCAGCATACATGTATCACTAATTATCAGTTTCAGTGTGCTTCTACATACATCCTAAAACTATTTTCTGCTTCTATAACTGTGTATATAAACTTTCAACTTTTCAAATAAATCTATGACCTGTACTTAAAATATATGGAAAGTCATTAATTAACACAAATACATTCTCTACGCTATCCGTAACACATATTTTGAAGAAAAATTAGCAAAGAAATTGCTAGCTAAATTTTCAATTTAAAAGTAAAACTTGGCATGGAATACCAATCAACCCTAAAAAATGAGCTTCCTTCAGCGAAGCAAGTTCATTATGCAGATTAATTCCTCTGTACTTTAGCTCCACATGACAAACATGCAGAATTCCCTCTGCCACAAAGCTGCTGTCCAGCCTAGCCACACATCTACAAACGTTTAACTAAAATAAGGCTGTTCCCTGTATAAATACCCCGCGTAAATCTGCGCAGTAGGCAATATTAGTCTAAGTAAAACAAACCCAAATGAAGTATTACTCACTTAAAACAATGGGTATACATTTCTCATTGATTCATTCTTTAGACAAGAGACATCCTCCCCTGCCTAACCATCACGAGCAGGTACAAGGCTATGCAAGGAAGCCGAGCCTCAGTCCGTGCAATGGAGAGCTCCCAGAATTTTGCTTTCTAACTGGTTGTGCTATGGTGTTTTCAGCTAACAGCTCAGCCAAAGCACTGAAAGAAGTTCACCATTAAACAGTGAATTACAGGGCTTCGGTTTCTGAGCTAAGAAACAAGAAAGGAGTAACAACATTGATCTTTAATTTAGTCTTTCACAGAGAAAAGCTTTTCCTAGATTATCAAAAGACAAGAATATCAACCTGAGTTTCAACAAAGGGAATATGGTAGCAGAAAAAAAGTCCAATTAACTCCAATTACAACATCAAGGCAGTAAGAAAGTACGAGGTATCAAATTGTACATCAGTACATGATGAAACTAGGAGAAAGCTTCTTTCGAGGCCAAGTTTAAAGCTTCAAGATTACGGACGTATGCCACCAAATCCGTAATTTCCAAACATGTAATTACAGTCTAGTGTTGCCGCTGCTGATTTTTAAACTACATTAAGCTATTTGCTTCACTTATCTCTGGAAGCAGAAACTTCCATAGTTTCCCTTATCCATAATATAAAAGAAAAAAAATCCTCATGTATCTTTTTTTATTATTAATTTGAATTTCTTTAAGTCAAAAAGGAAAAACATTTTGGTGGTTTTCCATACAATTCAAGGATTTATTCCTCACCATCTTTTTACAAATATTGTTCACAAAAACAAGCTCCAGTGGTGAAGACTACCTCATCTCCATTCCTCAAATTACACAAAAACTGGGCTGAGGGGAACCTTGAAGGTTAACGACTCAAATAACTCTCTATACCCCGATTAACTTAATTTTCTGTCCTTCCTAACAGAAATCTTTCTAACTCAATATTCATAAACAAACTGTTGTAGGGCTCCAGTTCCTTCAGAGTAAGAAAATCAGTCCTAATATTTATTTCACTGTTCTCGTGCTGCAAGTTATGCCCATTGCCTTTAGTCTTGTTCTGGTCACTGAAAAGAGCTGTCAAAAGCAAAGGTTTACTTTTAAGAGGAAGAGAATAAGCTTTCAACTTTGTATTCTCTCAACCAAATAACCTTAGTTTTTTCAGTGTTCCCCTGTCAGTCTTATTTTCTGTTCTTCTCGTGATTCCTGCTGCTTTTGGCTAGCTTTCTTTACATAAGCTTTTAAGTGTGAAGTCCTAAGATGATACTCTACGTGACATGATGTTAAGTGAGATGTAAGTATTACCACACTCTGTTTATGACTTCTTTTTCACCACCTTGTACTACTATGATAAATAAAATTATTGATGTGGGTGACCCACATGAACTCTTAAGTCCTTTCCTCTGTAACTGTTGACTAGAAGTGACTGCCTGTACCTTGAATTGTGTAGTTACTTATTCCTAACTAGCAATACTACTTTGCACTTGTATTTTCAAAATACAATACCGTTAGTGTTAACATCATTGTTAGCTTTTCTTCCAGAACTCATTCCTTTGTCCCAATTATCATAATTGACTTTAAACTTTTAGTGCATTAATAGTGCATTGGATAACTTCACAAAGCGAAACTGAATGAGGCAGACTTGCAAACTGAACTAGAATATACTGTATTCAGTATAACTATTTTTTCAAATTACTTTCCATGGAAAACAAGGTCCATTAAAGCAAAAGAAATGGAGAGGGATGATGGCAAGCTGCCATGGCTATTCTGCAGCCCAGATCTGCTCAACGATAGTGAAGGTTTGACTCTGGTGAAGATATAACATGATTTGCCATTACCAGTTATATTCCTCACTAGCTATATCCCATTTTATGTGCAAGTCTTTCCAAATTCTACCCCTACTATCCTCTTTTATTTATCTTTCACAATATCATACCTTTCTGTCCTCTGTAGAACTCACTCCTGAGTATCAGATAACCAAAGGAGCTGCAGTTTAGTCAAGACAGTCTCTGATTGGGCTTCTTACCCATCTTCTTATACGACTTGGAATTCTTAGCACTGTTTCATTAAGCAACTTGCAATTCCTACAAAATCGCTTTACCTTAGACCTTCATGGCTTTCTCTTTCCCAGAAAGACTTTGCTGCTATCGTGTTCTCTCCTGCCCTTCCTCCCATATCTCATCTTTACATTCTTCCACCCCAGTAATAGAAGGCTACATCTTACACAATCTGCAAATTTAAAATTTGCACATAAACCTATGTACATGAAAATCACTTCACGGGCAGCATTGTATTTTCACTGCATCTCCGCAGAAAGATAAGGGTGTGAAGGATACAACTATCTTCCCCGTTCTACACACACAAACACTCAACCTCAACGTGAACAGAGATGGTTTCACAGCACAGGTCACATCACTGGCAGAGCAAGGGCTCACTCGTGCCTTTGCAGTCCTACACTACATTAAACTTGCATAAAACTTCCAGTTTAGATTTTAAAAATTCTATTCCATGAGGCTGTCACAATTCCTTGAGAGGGGTGTACAGCTTTGGTTTTGTTAGAATTAAAACAGATGCTTACATTTGGATGACTTCCCATTCTTAAAGTCGGGGTTCTTTTAACTGTTGAACTTTGACATTAAAGGGCAGAAGTACTTAGGAAAGGGAAACCAACCGATGGCTGTTTGCATGAAAATTCTCACAGGCAAAACTATTGCAAAAGAGCTATTGGACATGAACTCTTCTCATGGAGACAGAACTAAACGGATTAAGTACATATTTTACAGTTTCTTCAGGAAAAATTTAACAGGTCTTCAGAACAGAAAAGATTTGGCAACCTAACTTACTAGTAGGAAACACCAGCTTTGATACATTTCTGAAATTAGAGTTCAACTTCCCTGTTCGAGGAGATCAACAGAACCATCTACCCAGCACACTGCTGTAGAAGTGCCAATAGTGGATGTGTACTACTACGTTATGTATTTGTCATTTCAACTCTGCAAAAAATGGACCAAATCCCAAAACAGAAAACTACTACTTTCACACTGATATTTCCACACTTCAGTGTGTGTTGATACATACCGAAAACACAAAGAAACAGTTCCTCTGCCCTGTTATTTTTCTTTCCATACTGACATTTCAAAAGCCCATTAAAAAATTAAACAGTTCATTGTATAAATTACGCAAAATTGGCCTCTGAAAGTTAATCAGAAACAAACAGCATAAGCTTTAAAGTGCAAGTTAGTCACCAACTATTTAATATATTCTGTTTTAATAATGACACTTACACAGTATAGAGACACAGAGAATTATTTTTATACAACTGCTCAAGGAAACAGGGTAGGGAAGAAGAAAACCCCAAGAAACTAATTTCATTTTGGAAAGAAAAATTTATTAAGTATAAAAAAGGCACACCCAACACAATGCTTTTGACACAAGTACCCTAAATAGCCCCTTAGGCGTATGTTTTACTGTAGAATTCAATACTATAGTCATTCTTTTGCACACTAACATCAGCAAACTCCAGTCTATTGCCACACATTCAATCTCTAATACTATAAATTGTTAATTCATGAACTTAGTAACATTCAGCAACTACAACTCACCATCTGAAATTCGGGAAGGGAGTAGCAATCCTCTTCTGCCTAATTCAGCCAGAGCCAGGCATCCACCATGCCACGCATTATCTGTTTCCTGGAAACTAATTTTAGGACAAAGACAAGTGTTGTTAAGACTACCTTTCTACTTTCAGACTTAATTTTTCATGGTGAACTCCCAGTATTTTAAAAGACACATAATCCAAACCAGCATGTGTTTATTGTGTTATTAATCCTGTCTGACTTACAAAATGTAACGACAAGCTGAACATGTTTCCTTTCCCATTTTGTGCAATGTAGATACTGCAATAAACACGACCAAATAAGAAAAAACCACATTTATCAATAAATGTAACCTGAGTATGGAAAAGCACTTTACCTGAAACTCATCCAGAAAAGGAAAACTACTTTCTAGTACACTGGCAAAAGATGCAGATTTACAGAACATACCCAAAATAACTACTGAATTTAGGGCCACAGTCCTGAACTAGCAAAAGAGGTTCAAGTGATAGTTTCCAATAAACACATTATACAAGCTTATGCACTGAGCAAACAGTGGTGTTTATCCACCTTTAAAATATACACAGCAAAACAGAGCAACTTGTAGTGAACACGGCAAAACCAGTATCAGAAATGGTACACAATTTTTGGCGGACTGGCAGGTAAACGAGTAGAAAGGGAAAGGCTGCACACTGCATGACTGAACATGCAAAAAGTTCATCTTGTATTAAACCAGGCATAGGAATCTAAGAATAAAACCTTGACCAGACAGACTAGGTTGTGTCAAAGCTTCATCTCTCCTGTCGCACATGGATCAATAGCAGATGCTTTGGGCAAAGACAAAGCATAAAGGATCATTCCCTTTTTAGCCTCCTCCTGGCTTTGGCAACCAGCAGTACGGAGACTTCCCAAGCCAGAGGTTGCAGCCAGAATGTCATATTTAATAACCTCTGATGGGACTCTCTTCCATTAATTTGTATAATCCCTTTTTGAACTCCCTTCACACTTTTGGCTTCCATAACATCCTGTGGCAATGACTTCCACAGTTTAATCGTAATTGCGTGAAAATGTACTTCCTGATGCTTCCCGGTTCTCACACTATGAGGGATAGTGAATGGTAAACAATTACTCGCTTTCCCTCTATCGTTCGTATTTATGATTTTATGTATCTTTGTTAAAGCCTCTACTTTTTCTTTGCACTTGGAAGAACCCCCATCAGTTAAGTCACTTTTCAGTGATTCAGTTTTGTTACCTCTTTCTTTCCTAATAACATCTAACGTTCCCTTTGCCTTCTTTTTTCTGAGAGCTGCTGAGCACTCCACTGGCGTTTTGATAGAACTACCAGTGACTTCAGGATCTCTTTCCTGAGTAGTAACAACAGTTTTACAGCTAGCTGCATTTTGTCCTAAGTGCATTAGTTTGCATTCATTAGACATTGTATTTCACATACCACATACTGTCTAGTTACTTAACTTAGGCTTCTGTAATATTTTCTTTTCTGACACCTGTAGTTTTCACTACATTAGCAAACTTTAAATCATCAGGCGATTTCCTCACCCCATTGTCCACCTTTTCTCCAGGATCCTTTATGACTATCTGGACAGCACAGGACTCATACGGACCCCTGTGGGAATGCACTGATAATCTCACCACCCTGTGAAAAACAATCACTTATTTCTTCCCTGTCTCTAGTTTTTTTTATCTATCTACATATAAGAAATCCTTTCTTCTTATCCCAAGGGATATAACTTAAAGTGCTTCTGATGACCAACTGACTTATTTTTATTTTGGTCCCTAGATATTTAGTGCAAAGTGTATGGAAGAGATTCCCTTTGTCCCTGTCTACGTTTGTTCCCAGGTGTTTCTGAAGAAAGCAGGTCACTCAACTACGAGCTGGATTACTCATCCCTATGACTTGAAAAACAAGGAAAGAAAACACGGTGAGTACAGCTCTTTGAAGCTCCAGGGATAATTGAGATCTGCAGAACCTCTTAAATTAATCACAGGAACGCAGTGGAAGTATCGCCTAAGCAGATACTTTCCTTGCAATTTCTTAAGCCTTTATACCTTCCTTTTTTTAATGTGTCATCTTTGAGCTCGTATTTTTAGTTTGCACTCACAACCAATATGAGAAGATTTTTTAAAACTGAGTACATCTGAGTGGCAAACTGAACATTAGCAGTATTGTTTGCCAATAACAAAATCGTAATTTTTATTATTAGTTTAAAGCACTGGTTTAGATCTTAAAGCTCAAAAACTCAGTGTAGACCTGATGAGCAACTCAGTATTAAAAAAATAGTGTATGATACTTGGTTTTGCATCCATGCAGAGCATGAAAGGGCTAAATTATTAAACAAGACACGCAACCATAAAGCGCATCAACAGAACATCCTAGCAGCTACATGTGATCAAACCGAAGTTTCAGCTAGCCCAAAAGCCTCTCTCTGACACGGCCAACAGGCCATTCCTTAGGTACAGCATGAACATACTGCAACACTCTCCAAAATACATTCAAACTGCAGCAGATCGCGGACAAGTTTGCAGAAAAGAAAAACTTTTGTTCAAGCACATACTCTTCGCATCCACAACGTCCTGCAGCAAGAGGTTTTTACAGTTTAAGTATGTGCTGTGTGAATAACAACCACCTCTTCTTTATTCCCAACCTGCCCCCTGCTACTTTAGTTTGCTTCTAACACAAAATCTAGAGGGCAAGCATTTCCGTGCCATTCGTGACTTCATAAACCTTATTATAACCCCATTTATTCCTCACTCTTCCTAGATGTTTTAGCCTCCCCTTACATGGAGATTACTTCTTATCTCTGGTGATTCTCAGAACCCTTTTGAATATCATTTCCAGTTTCTGAAGATGCACACAACACTCAAGACATGAACAGACCAGAAATTTTTAAAGCAGCAAATTAAGGAGCATTTTTATTTTTCCGAAGTTCAACTTCAGTCCTTCCACACTGCTTTAGAACAGGGTCAAGATGAAGGATCAGGAATAATTTCTTTATTGAATTCCCTTAGCCTTAGAGAACTTTGAAATCTGGAAGTGCAACAAAATCTACAGATTTTTAGGCCTGTCTTCCTAACTGTTGTCCTCCTGCTTCGTAATATGTTTCAGATATACATAAAATGTGAAATAAAATTTTTTACCTAAAACAGTCCAACAGAGACCCGATCACGTCATCTGCTAATTCTTTTGGAAGTCTTCCAGTTATTCTACCAATTCTACAAAGTTAAAAGAAAATAAAAAGCACACAGTGATTCATTAGTACTGGATTTGATTAGTAAGTCCAATTAAAAAACGTAGTTACTAGAAATTTACAGTAAGATGACTGACTTCAAGATGACAGTGCACTACCCTAACACCATTACCCTGAAACAACAACCTCAAACATGAAGCAAAATCTACACAGTAGCAAACTTAACACAGAAACACGTTTTTCCAAGTGGAAGAGAAAAACACTTTTTGAAGAAATGTTACTTTACACCCTTCAAGTCAAGTCTTATCCAAATGATTTATTTCCAAACCTATCTGAAATTTTCCTGGAGACTAGCCCAATTCCATATGCACCCAGGAAAAGACACAAACATGGCTTTATACCATAAGAGGTGCTAAAGCTATCTGAAGTAACTGTGAATACAAATACTGACAGTGCACAGAACTATCAATCATGGATTACACCAGACTGTATATCTGCGCTGTTCAGTTTGGTTTATTAGTTTAGAGTAATGACAAGAAACCTACCCTTTTGCTGCAGACCACCTGACAATAGTGTCTTTGTCTTTCAGTCCAACCAGCAATTGCTCTGCAGATAATTTTAGGTAAACAAAACAGATTATTCTCATTTAGCAACAGAAAGTTTTCTTAAAATGTTCAAAATTCATTTTCCTCTAAACATAACCACCCCCTGGTTTAAATAAAAATATGAGATTTCCTTGATTTGCCACACAAACATGACTTGAAATCAAAGAGACAAGAAAGATGTCAAAATCATCTTCTAAAAGAGACAATTTGGTCTGAAACTTTAAGTAGTGTGGAAGATTCAAATTGGAGATCATGGTGCTTTTGTCAGTGGTTCATTAGATTATTCAGTTATAGAAGTCCTCTGATGCAATTTCTGCCTATTTATTTGCAGCATATGCACCAGCAAGCAAACAGAGGAGCTGCTGTATGACTGGATACCCATAAAAAAGTGCTCTTCCTTTGATAATACCACAGCTTTAAAAATTTCAACCATAACCCTTTACCTTTCATGTAACACAAGTTTTTGTTCTGTTCTTCATTATGAATGAAACCTTCCATCTGTGAAAGGTCCAGGGTATTCTTCCATATTAGTGGATAAAGTGGGTAGAACGTATTTCAGTAACTCTATCCCCCAGCCCCACAACAAATGCTACAGTATTGAGTTCCTGCTCTGATGCTGAAATCCAAATCATTTGGAAAGAAAAATTCGTATATTTTAATCAGTTTCATAGATCAAAATGCTATAGTCTTTACAATTGTTCACTATAGCACAGGCACCCCATATGATTTTCCCAGCACTAAGCAGGCTGTTTTCCAATATGTGTTTAATCTGCAGTCCTTCTAATAATTTCTGTCCAGTTTTAACACACCTACAACATTTTCAATCTCTCCTGGAATGTCATATTCCTCCTCATCGTCAGCTTCATCGGCAGCAACTGTTACCATCTGCGTCTGCACAACTGAACCCTGAGCTTGCAGGTTGGCAGCCAGAGACCGACAGCCACGCTGGTATCTGCACCGGAGACAGACACAGTTAATTAATTTTCTGACTTGAGTTCCAACTGAAATAGGCACACACTGTCATAAAGCCTGCTCATCAAGTTACTACACCTCCCAGTGTACAGCTCTCCAGTTATTTAGTGGTTGCTTTAAAGGAAAGGGAAAAGTATCCCATTCTCCTTCCTCCTGGCCCAGTTGTCTCTTTTCCAAGGTGAGAAGAGCTAGACTATGTAAATGGTTCCTTTTCATTATCTCTTCCTTTCCTGCTGCAGTATAACCTACTTTCCACTGCTGACAATAAAGAGAGGCAAAATTCCCATGCCCTAAAAACCTCTCCAAAACCTAAAAAACAATAATAAAATCAACTTATTAAAGAATGTTTTTTAAATGTTAAAGCCAGCTCAGTACTTTCTGCCCAAGCAGTACTCAGATATTTAGCCTGTGGTGTAGATACATTCTTACAAAAGACATTTTACATGCTAAACTGACTTTTGCCACTGGGCAAGGTACACTCTCCACCTACAAAGAATTTTCTATGCCTAAGGATGTTCTCAAAAGTTGGTAAAAGAAATACAATAAAAATAGTCACCAAGGGAGTCTGCAATTTTAAAATATCAGTGCGAGAAATCTAGAAAAGAGTTTGCCCTCTGGCAATAAGTAAAACCAGACACCAAAACCTGACTAATATGCAAAACGAAAGCGGGATTGCAAACCACTTTTCCCCTGTGAACTTTCTATCGAATCAGGGTAGAACTATGTAATGGAAAAAGTTATGTTCACTCTTACAAAACTGTACTAATTCAACTTCAGGAACAAAGGTCACCGTCTTCCCATCTTTACCAAGTTACGCATTACACAGGAACGGGCTTCTGCTTGTGTACTGCACAAAAAGTCCAAAGATTTGGTTTGTCTCAGCTCTAGTTTACTATACCAAAAGTGAAAAAACCTACAGCAGAAGAAAGCTACTTTTCCAAACAGCGTAAATGAAGCGAGTGTTCATTGCCAAATTACCTGGGGATTTCTTGTTTGTCTCTTAAGGGAGGGGAGGAGGACAGAAGGCCAGTACTCGAACATATGGATTTAGATATTTCAGTTTTCTGAGTGCTTTTGGGATTTATTTTCTTTAGAACAGTTTCAGCTTTAAACTAACCTCCATTTTGCCACCTTTGGTTTCACAAATGTCAGTCCAAGCCGTTGAACGAGTTTCATCCCTAGCTTGCGAAGAACCATCTGATTACTTTGTGACAGCTTCCAGTTATCAAGACACTCAAGCACAGTAGCAGCTGTAAAAGAAAATACACACACTAGAAAATCTGTTTGTAAAAAAAATCTCAGTAGGAAAATTTTGTAAAGTTTTGAAAGTTCTTTAGAAGATTTAGATTTTTAAAGGTATTACTGAAATGGAAATGCCTTATTACCTACTTTGCAGTGGCTTTGACAGTGGTCAGACAGTGGTAATATCCTTCACCCACCAAACAGGAAGGATTGCTTTAAGGTTTGCTTCTGACAATGAATCCAGATTCTATTAGTATTTATGCCTCTACTTCTCACTGGAAGTAACAGATGCAAGTATCTTTCGGGGTCTAAGAATTTTCAGTAGTCTAACAGAACCAGAAGTCAGAAAATCTAATCCATTTCCTCTGCAGCCCATTTCTGCAAACTAAGAAAGCATTCCCTTTCCTCGTTTATTATATTCAGGCAGCACCAACTTAACTCCTCTGGCACAGAAATTTTTATGACTACGAATGTCCATAAACATTTAGACATGAGAAATACTGTGTATGTATAAACAAATCAGCAACTAAACCTTTCATTTGGGCACATCAAAGGTAACGAAGTTATTTGTCCAGCAAAGTAAAAAAAAACATAGACGAAAAGAGAATCTTGGATTAATGAGTATAAAGGTCCAAGATGCAAAATTTGCACAAGGAACATATTCCTGTTACAAATAAAATAGTCCTTTTGCATTTTCAGCCTGAATCAATTAATGACTGTTTTCAAGGCTGATCATTAGTTAGAAGGGACTAACAACCTGGGCTCTGAAGGACCCATCGTTCTTGCCATAAGCACAGCAAATATGGAATCATCTGGCAAAATACTCCGCGACCTCTTACTTCAGTCTCGTATCAGGGTTTGCAAAATACTAAAAGATAAAATAGTCATTTCAAAGTCTGGGAAATTGCAGGATGTGACATAAAAAAAGAAAATCTCCTTCTTTAAAAAGGACTATGATTTATCCTGACATACTCAAACATCAACAAAATAATACACAAAGACAAAAAGGTAAAGCCAGTAATGACAATTGATACCTTCCAGCAACCTGGATTTTTCTGTAGTTGTAAAAGCTAGAGAGACTAATGGTTTAGGAGGAAGAGACTGCAGAAACATCAGTATTCAAAGACAGAAAAAAAAATTAAGAATACATAAATACAAGCCTCTTCCAAGTTCAGCCAACTCTTGAATCACTGAAATAGCTGTAGACCCAGGCAAACGGCTTCAGGACTACCGCTTATTTTTAAATCAAGTTCTATACTGCAAAGGATTTCAAACAGCATCTTCCTTTGGCATTTTTTTCCTATTTGATCCTCAGATCTGTTATAATCTGTAATAATGAAAAATCTTTTACATTTTTCAACTCTCTCAGTTTCTCATCCGTACCAGTTTCTTTCCAAATATTTGCTTCTTAGTTTTTAGCATTCCCCCTCTTGTGTGGTAAATTTATTTACTGGTATGCCCTGACTTCTCTCTTATTACCAGATCTGTAACCACTTAATATTCTTTCTATATGCCACAGGCCAAGGTTAATGTCATGAGCCAAATTACCTTCTTTTCATATCAATTATGACTATTTTGTTGTACAGTTGTATGTTTTCAACTACATAATTTTGTGTTATACCATATTTTACCCAGCCTGTTTATTACCCTGCTTACCTGTCACTCACTCCTCTTTATGCTTCCACACTGCTGCCTGCTATTACTACACAATGACATTCCTCAGTATTTTCTGTTTGCTCCTGACCAGCTGTACAGCACATGTCATTCCATTCTGTTTGCCTTCGCTATCTTATCTCCATTTTCACCCATATCTCAGGCATTTTGTAAGGAAGCATCTGCATCTCAGACTCAGTAACTGGGAGAATGAAACTGTTTCCAGCACTAGATCTACAAAGTTTCTCCTCAGAAATCAAAATAATTTCATTAAGTGAAATCATAAACGTTCTAAAGCAGGTTCACATCACTGCCTAATTCCTGTGAATAGCACAAACCACATTTCTGGTGCTTTGATAAGCTCCACAAAACCGACAAGGTCTTTTGTAGTGCTTTATAGCTGGCCACCATCTTTCCCTACCTCTCTTTACTGCTTTCAATAAAAAAGCAGCTAGTATTTTGCAGTCACTTGTGACCATATTCCAGGATTCACCATGAGATGAATAAATTCCAACATGCAGCTACACTGTCCAGAAGCCTCTGTGCTGTCCTCTCAGGTACCTGTCTATCCCTAATTGCATCCATTATAACTCCTGTCACTAAAAACTGTTTCCTCATTCCAACAGTATCACTACATGATTCCAGCTGGGTCCTGTACACAGCAGGTTCTTTAATCCTGAGGTTTCTGAGATCCTGTGCTTACGTTAAAACTTGAAGGTTTTTCTGCAAAATTTCCAGCAGTAATATGTATAAACCCAATATATGTGCTAATGAATTTTTAAGAATATTTTCCACTTCTGACAGTTTATATGTTCTGTCTTCAGCTCCTGTATTATAGCAACGACCAATGTCATCACCTGCCAAATTCTGTGATGCGTTGTTCCAACACAACTTTCCCCAGTGGCATCTGCTCCTCCCTACCTTTGCCATCTCTTCTTTCTTTCCCCTCATTTTGCATGCTTTATAACTTCACTCTTCATAGCTTCCCTTGTTACCAGTTTAATCTTTCTCTCCTTTTTTTTATTGGAATGGCTTTAAAAACAGCAATCAGGATATTACAAACTTACCATATGGTAAACAATCTTCTCTTTTGCCATGTTTAAATAACTGTGCCTACAATTAAAGTAGGGAAAACAGACATGAGAATATAGAGATTCTAAAGCACAGTCTCTCAAGCATGTAGTTCTAAAATACTTTTTAATAATTGCAATAATCTGTAGTGATTACTAATTTAAATAGCATAAAAGGAAAATAGTCTCAGGGTGCAGTTTTACTTCTTTGTAAGTCAATGCAAGCCAAGGAAACTGTAGCCCAGCCCTCCTCTCCCACCCATACAATCATGCAGGCAGCCAGCTCAGAGCTGAGTTAGCCAAAAAACACTCAAGAGAGAATGGAAAGAAGGGGAAAAAAAAAAAAGAGAGCGAGACAGAGAGGGATAAAAAGCTATAGTTTTCAGCCAGCTCAGCTCTGTGAACTATCCAGCCCAGTGCCTGGTCACTCCAGCTCAACGCAAGTGCAACCACAGCACCCATAATCGCAAACAGCTCATGTTGCTTTGAACCTCTGAAGAGTGAAGCTGAATTTGTAGAACAGGAATAAAGGCAGAAGAACTAGGGGAACTCTATATCCTGTTTGGGACTCCCTGACACTGAATGTCTCCAAACTGGACAAGCCTCCCTCATGATTCAGACGACCCAGCACACAGTACACGCTAACACGTTGGTCACTGCTCAGCAGCAGGATGGGTGAGCACCTGTGTGGGAGCTTAGTTATTAGTACCAACTACACAGCCAGATGCAGTACAGGCAAAACTGCTGAGTACTGCACCCTGTTTCTCCAATGGCTTTTGAGAACTCCAGGTTAAACTAAATGCAACCAGCTACAGAAATCTCTGACTGCCAACCTGCTACAAATATACCTCCAACAGGCAAACTTCAATTCCTGTGCTGAGGGATTTAAAGAAGCAAAGAACTCCCAAAATAATTTTATATAGAATTAAATATCCCTGTAAGATTAAGCCCCAGCAGTACAGTGAGACGAATGGACTGTAAACACCTGACACAAACATGATACACACTGAAAGTCTCCTCAGCTTGCTCAGTACGCATCAAAACTACTGCATTCAGTCACTTATTTTCCCTTGCTTTGTCATTCACCAGAAGAAAAATCTTTCTCAATAAATATGCCTAGGAGTTAAACAAGAACAGACTTACCTGAAAAATATGTACTTTCTCACACATACCAAACACACACATGCCTCCCATACTGCAGGTGTGGTTAAGAGCAACAAAGGCAATAAAAACACCTTCAGGCTATGTACCCATTCTATTTTGTTTCGTTACTAAATTGCATTTTAGGATCCTAAATTAGCACTTCTGATCGGCTCTACTACAAGCTATATAGGGAAATTCGATGATATATTGAATTAGTTAAGATTTGTAATGCTTTCACAAGTAACTTGGCAATCATAAGACACCCTTTAAAAACGATTACAAAGCAGTATTGCTGCAGAAGTACTTCAGGCCCAGAAGAATAGCCAACAGAAATAACTACCAACACAAATGGGATAAATACAGCATAGCTTTTATCAATATACCGTATCAGTATCCCACACACACATATTTCTCACTAACATACAACAAAGCTCTGCTTGTATTAAAAACCCTAAAGAAAAGATGAAAGAAGATCTCCAAACTTTGGTATAATTAACAAATCTAGAGCGCCTCAAATTTTTCTTTCTTTGCTCATTTCTTCATCACTTTATTCCAGTGTTCAGCTCTGCAGATCTATCAGATGGTTCTTCACGAGGTTAGCACATTGGTAGGGGATGTTAGGAGACACTGCAGCACTTCTGCAGCACCTTCTCTTCACAGTAACTTCTCCTCCCTGTATAAAAGCCCACTTAAGAGCAAATCCTGGTTTTTAGGCACACACAGGCCACCTCCAAATTATTAGGATTATACTGAAGAGTATTCAATCGAAACACAGTGTAATTCCTGAAGCAGTGATCCTATAGAAAACCTGCTTTTAACACAGCCTTGGGAATGCTCGTGGACAAATGCATTTGGATGTCTACACGCGCACTTGGCAGCTGTCTAGGAGCTCCTGCAAAGACGGAACAGAATCCTCAAAACACCTACGCATTTTCAGTCTTACATAGTTCCTAAATTCTGGCACCTTTCTACAAGTTTCTCTGTGAGTTTTCACATCCTTAAGGCCAACTCTGAATTCAGTTCTGACTCCTCAGGAGAAACAGAACTAGAAGGCACCACCCCTAAGGAGATGTGGGAAGAAATTAACCCACACGCAAGCAGGAAAGGAGAAAACTCTGCAAATATTGTACAGGACATGTTTTAATGCTTTTCCAAAAAAAGTAAGACAGCAGGCTCACACACCTATGAATCAATTTAGAACAGTGAACTTGGCAGATTCTATTGTTTTCTGAACAAAAAAAGTGAAACGTACCTTGTTTCCCTACAAGTCTCACTACATACTTAAATAACAAGATATTTTCGTATCTAATATTCAACACAGAACATCTGTTCCCAAACAAACTACTGCAAGGATTTATAATATACTTTCAGATGATAAAATCATCACAGCAACTTCTGTAAATCGATTGAGACATGAAGTGATTTTATTTTATGGATACAAGTATTTAGGAGAAGTAAAAATTAACCAAAGACACCACAACCACTGTCTTTAAAGTAACAACTAAACTTTTACAAAGTGGGCCTTAATGTTTACCTGGGTTTTGTTCGATAAGATATGTTACCTCCTGGTTTTGGAATACACACATCTGAAAATGCCAAATGTCTGAAAGGAAAGAAAACTCTGCACCCACTAATGTGCACTGCAGGTCAGACATAACCTGCTACCAAGTGACTGGTGTTTCAGCAAGTGATACATCAGGTATTTCTCCCTATCAGAGTTGAACAGCCATTTTTAAACCAATTTTTATCGAATTAAATAGGTAATAGCCAAACTGCTGAGAACTACTCCTCAGATATTCAACATGGCAGGAAATCCAGTGTCTGGCATTTTCTTCTGACTGTAGAAATGTCAAGAAAAGAAGTTTTCATTATTTCTTTATGAGTCAAAGCATACAAAAACATTTACAAGCCCATACTTCCCAAACATTTGAGCTTAGTTGATATATTTTCCAGGGGAAATAAAAGAGCACTTAAACTGATGTTGGCCTTTGGAGGGAAGTGGAGAACAAAAGGGTATGTACTTTCTTCCAGCATGTGGTAAAAACAGTCATGGGTGTGAGGCAAAGGTATGGTCTCAGAAAAATCCTGCAAGCCTAGAGCTTACAGGGATTATACTGATAAGTATATGATGCAAAAACAGAAGACATTTAAAAAGTGTATGGAAAGGAAGGCAAATCAGCATTACAGTATCCAGCTTAAACTTCCTGCCTTGAAGGAAGAGAAATATCCAAGGCATACCATTTCAAAAAATCTGATACAAACAAAATAATTAATAAGCTTGGTTTGCCACCTGCACAGACATTTTAGTGTCAGCAACTAACGCTGCTGAAAGTAAGGAGCCCGTCTATTGGAGAATCCAGGCGATCAAAGTTACGCCACGGTCTCTTCACTTTAATGAGGACATACAGCATACACCAACCTACCCAACCTGTTGAACTGTTGAAAACTATGTGACTCCCTCTCTTATAAATAATTAAGCCACCTACAAATTAGAGAAAATCAGTGGTGTGCAAGCAATGACGACTGTCAAGTCTGGTTTTGCTTTGGAAATAGCATGGTGCAAGGAAAACAAAGCCTAGTTTCTTAGTAATCACAGAAGAAACACACCACACCTTCCAATTGTCTGCATAACCCACTTTAGGCACGACCTTCATGAGATATATCAATCAGGATCATCTCCAGGACATGTTCCCCAAGCTATACAAATCACCATTAAGGGTGGCCTGACTGTTTGGTAGCAAGTGTATCTTCCTGCCAAGCAGGAGAGACAAGTCTGAATCTACCCTCTGGTCGTAACCAACCAAGTCAAGGACTGGGAGGATAATTTCAGCCTCTATGGGAAGAGAAGGAAATGGTATCTTTCATTACTCTGGAGCACCCCCTAGTAGTCACACAACATCCAGGCCCCAGGAAAGCTATCAGCCATCCCTGCCCCCAGGCCAGATGTGGGGAGTAAACAAGGTGAGGGAGGACATGCTGTCAGAATAAGTAGTTCACTTGAAGAAGAGAATATTTAGTGCATTATATGTGCAGCTAATGGTAAAATAGATTAGGTAAAGCCCTTGTTCTTACTATGTCTTCACAAACAGTACTCCTTCTGTAGGTCACACGTATTTGTCAGGGCACCGATAAACACGTACGCTGACAAACTTCAATACAGGGCCAGTTAGATGGGTGGCAAAAGGAGTTCAGCTTTCATAAGATCTTAGCTATTTATTGAGAAAGCTGAAAAGTTGAAAAGCTTAAACTAACACATGGCGAGCTAACAGAATAGTTCCTTTCCATCTTCACAAGACTACCCAAGCCCACGATTCTGAAATACTTGGGGAAAATAAAAATTAGCAGCTTGAAACAGCAATATATTCTAACAGGAAAAAGACTTATGATAACAAAAATTCTGAACCTTGAGCTAGCCACAGTACTCCTCGTGAGAAGGAACACTCTCAGAAGTATCAGACAAGGGCACATTAGAATACTCTGTGCCATTCGGAAGGAGAGGAGATACAGTACTACCAGAAAGGGGTCAGTGCCCTTGGGATCTGCAGACATAAGAGATTTTATTCTTCTCCTTTTATCAACACTGCTTTTTGTACGCCTTTATCACCAAAACACTACACAACAACACCTTTTAAAAAAAATAACGCCAATAGACAATCCTAGCACCACTAATTCTTTGAGAATGCCAAAAATACAGAGACTTGGGAAACATTCTATTTGGAAATTGTCTATTTTTGTGCCTCTGGGTCTGAAAGAATAGAGTTAGAGAGTTCTTTCCTCCCTGGAGCAAAATTTACATAAGCATGTAGCGATTGCTAAATAACTTTTGCATTAGAGACAGCTCAGGGAAATGCCCTGTTCTTAAGACTCTCGAGTTTCATCAGATCACTGTGTAGGGCGTTTTATTTTTTTTAATTATTACTCACACTTGTATACTGAATCACTTATAAAACAAATAAGGTTTAATAAGTTTCAATGCCCAAGGCTACCTCAACATGATGACATCTCTGTCACGCAAGAACTGGGAGTGCTACACCCTGCAGCAATAACTAAAAAGCTGTTTGATATAATGGCAGGTTTAAAAGCAAACCTCCAGACCAAGAGAATTTAAAATGCAGATTCTTGAAACAGGTTAGGAGTTTCCTTCAAGTAAACAAACGTTACAAAAAAATGGAGCAATTTCTTAGTAATTCAACATTTATAATCCTACAAATATACAAAGTATCCAGGTACAAAAGTGAATTTAATTCACTACTGCCATTTAGTTTCAACAAGAGAGGGCAGTTTAAAAACCGAATCTGAAACAGGGCAAGCAAAGATTCCTGCTAGCGCACACCTGCCGTGACATGATATATTACTGACGACAGGTGTAAAGAGAAAAAAAGAAAAAAGCACCAGTGGAATTAAAATATGTAACGCAGGCTGCGTGTTTCAACAGGAATCATGAAACAGTAGTACTTGTTCTACGCATAATGCTGAGGTAGATTAAACAGTAGCATACCTAATCACCAAGACTTAAGGCCACGAAGAGGCAGATCAAAGTGCAGCAACGTCGAACTACTCATTGCATACCTAATTTGCAGTTTCAGTTCATTGAAATGCAAGAGTTTCATGCCTTTTTAAAACAATTTTGCCATGCCAATCCCACTACAAGCTATTTCCTAAATACGGACCACAAGCAGCACAAGACCGTAATCCAACTGAAACCCACCCCCTCAGGGGCAGCCCTAAACTGATGTGATGAAGAGGCAGAATGACTTTCTCTCCCCACCCTGGTGGGTTACATCCCCGAAACTTGCTATGTTCCTGAAACCTGCCTTGCTGTACTAACCAGAAACTGCAAACAGTCTTTTATTCTCCTGCTTGTTCAGAGAGAAATGCCCAGGCAACTGCACTTTGACTCCTGAAGTAACAAACTGCTGGAGGAAGCCAGGGGCAAAGAATGTTGAAGCTTGCTGACACAAGTTTTAGTTGTCCCTCGTGAGGACGTGTTCTGCTTTACACACTTGGCAATTACTTATTATGTTTCTGCACAGATTCTGTTAGAATCTTGTATGTTTAAGAGAAAAGGTTTACTTATTTTAAACACTGCTTTTATTTTCAGCTGCTATTTTTGGTTTAACAACATGCTATTGCTACAACTGTTACAAAATTCTTAATATGAAACTCTTGAAATAAGTATTTCTTACTCCGGGTAAGCATGTCTGTGTACACACACACACCTGCATACATACCATTCTGAAAACCTTTACTCCCTAATGACAGAATTCATGCTTGCATTGTAGTAACTGAAATTAAAAATTGAAGACTGAATGCAAGAAAAGGCTTTAAAAATTCAGTCTGCTCATACCTACCAACTGGAACCAGAGTTATGAGCTGCAGGACACAAATAAAACTGGCCTGATAAATACTCCTATCCCACAGAGGAGAAAAAAAACAACCATATAAATGCAAGAAGGCATGCTTCTGCTTCCAGGTATATTGTATCACACTCTAGTTTCGATTCTACTTGTTAAGTATTCACCTGTTTCGCTTAGTATGCACTAATGAACAGGTGGATAGAGCCAAAGCCAAACTCAAAGGAATTATGACAAAACACTAATGTATTATACATCCTGCAGGTCTCATCATGCACCTCGAACAGCAAACAGGCAGTCTCCCTTTCCAGATCTGACAATAAAATGATGAAACATCATTCTGTCTTTTGAAACATACTGCAATGCATACACATAATGCTTCCTCCTGCTTAAGCAGCAAGTCCTAAGTTATTCTAAATATAAATCAGTCCCTGTATCTTCTGATTGCAAAGAGCTGCTAGAGGAAAAAAAAAACACCCCACACACTTGTTCCAGAGCCTTGCTTTGATGGTTAGTTAGATACTGCATACAGGTCCTCACACCAATTATTTAAGAAGGGCTGCAAATTTATGCGGATTACAGAAACTCATACAAACACCAGCAAATCCTTAAACCTGTGCAAGGGCTGTACAAAGAGCGTGTCATCTGACTTTGCTTGCACTACCTCAGCTTTGGTCACCAACAAAACCAGGAAGGAACAACTCCACTCACACCAACTCCCCTGTTCCACCCAAACATATTCAGAGATCAAAGCTGGAACAGATTCAGAACTGTTATTCAAGAATTTCAAAATGCACACAAACACTTTTAAGGGTGTAAACTACAGGAAAACTTGTATAGATATTCTTAGAATGTACAAGAGGAATGCTATCATACCGTAGTGGTTCAGGTATTATAGGTTTTTTCCCCGTGCACATACTGAAATTTTAAAACCCAAACTAAGAATTCAGCTCTTTGGGTGATAAACTACTGTCAGTTCACGAGGTAAGGAGGATTACACAAAAAACTTTTTCAAGTGAGCAAGCAAACACACAGGAAACAGTGCATATTTTCAGACTACAAGGACACTGTCTAACAAGTTTAGTGTGTCTTACTAAAACTACTGAGAACAACATTTTAGTTGAAGAGTAGTAGATACAAGTTTCAAGAATCACTTGCATTTTGGTTACCAGTTCTGAAAAGTCTAGGAGAGACCACTACTGTATCGGAAGCCCAACCTCTTCATTTCACAGGGTTCCAATTTTTTTATTTCAAAAGTTTTGTTCACAGTAAAACCAACTAAAAAAACCCCAAAAGCCAAAAAACCAACAACAACCCCATCCAACCCAAACTGAATTATGAAATGACTACTAATATACAATCAGATATTTAAAAGCATTTTGGAGAGTTATTTATCAGTATCTATACTGGCAATTTCACCCTCATTTTATGACGACAGGAATACCTGAAGAAAATACGCACACACACAAGTTACATCTTCAGAACTGTTGTGTAGGAAGTTCTAGATGTACATTATCTTACCCTTTTTGAATAAACAGAAACCCCTCTGTGCATTGTTTGCAAACATCTACCATAGTAGTTATAATTGTAAATACAATCATCTATCTTTTAAAGAAAAACCAGTATTTACCAGGGCCTGGAGCATGCCATTCATAACAACAGTCCCCTCCATGGTCTGGAAGGAGGATTTAGATAACATGGAAAGTGTCCAGTCCAGGAAGTCTGCCATCCTCTTTTGTCTGACATCAGGCCGGATGATAAATCTGTCACAGAAAAAAAGCAGAACACCGAAGTTACTAGCTTTATCACTCTCTAAGAAAAATAATTTTTCCAGCATCCATACTGGTTGCAGCTCCTAAAAAAAATTCTCTAATGGGTATTTTCCTAAATCGCTGAGGGTGGGAACACTCCAAACCAACGTACGCTTAGCCCTTCTGCTTCTGAGCAAGGCTCTGACCCAGAATTTCACTTTCACTTCAAACCAATCTAAAAACTTGGATTCTAGAGATTCCTCATCTTAATTATAACGCAACAAACTTTGCCAAGGTCCCCCACAAAAATAATTTCCATTACAGTTGGTAAAAAGCTGAAACAAATACAGGGATACTCCACCATTCTCACCAAGAACAGCTATTCCGCCAATCTGAAGAGCGGTGGAAATCGACAGCTGGTGCACACTGCACTGTTACCAGCCAGCCCCATAAAAAGTAATCATCGATGCTGTATTCGGCTCTTTGGGACATTAGAAAAGGCCAAACACCTGTCACGCAACACACTGGACGGGTCAAGAGATGCGTTTTTACCTACCTTACAAAGGGTGAAAGAGGTGCAACATGGTTAAACTACCTCCCTAAACCTATACTCAGCCAGCATCAGTGCCAGCCAAGCTACAGTTAGGGCATCAGCTCAGTTACCGCGTTCACTACTCTTAGCACCTGAAAATTAGGGTTCTGTTCCAGCAGAGATTCAGACTGAGTTAAGTATCTTTGTTCTCAATGCCACCAAAGGAAACACGGCACATGGGAAAGCCCACACAGTACAACTCATAGCACTTCAAGAAGGATGTACGCAGAGCCTGTACCCGGCTACTTTATACAGCTACACGATACACGGGGAACGGCACCAAGAGCTAACTAACGGGGCATATGAAATACAGAGAGCACGGGAAACAGTGAGCAGGCACACGAGCGCTTGAACTGCCGTCAGCCAGTACCTACTGTGCTCAGCAACAGGACAATGAGGACTTGCAGGAGCGGTTAGTTGAGGGGAGGCCATTTGCTTTGTAACAGAGCAGCAAGGACAAAGTCTTCTTTTGCACAAACAGGGCAGGTAACAGAAGCAACCTGTAAAGCTGATGAACTGGTTCCTAGACCCTTTCTCAGCCCAAAGGAGTTTAAATCTTAATTTCTCAAAGGAATGCCGTAACCTTCAGACTAAAAGCAAGATGAGGGTGAGCCTCATCATCTCCTACTGTAACCAGGTCACTGAGCAGACAGAAAAGAGAATTCATGAAACAAACTCCAGCTCCTTCACCCTGGGAAAAGTAAACCACTTCGGAAGACAGGAAGTCTTGGATCCTGATGTACCTAAACTTCACTTGAAATTCATGAACTGCTTAGAGCAGGAACCAGAACCCAGACTTCCTCTTCCTCCCCAAGGAGTTTCCTACTCAGCGTGTTACAGAGTTAGACTCCTTATCTTATCTCTCCATCCTAGGGCTGTTGTATTCCTGCCCACCTAACAGTCTAACCTCGAGAAGGTGAAACAGTGATCTCATCTCTGAATAACTATGTCCACTCATTAAAGAACTGTTTTGGGACAGGAAAGCAGTGAATTCAAGTGCATGAAGGCCAAAAGGCATTGGACCTGCATCTTCGAATTCCTGGTGAAGTGTTTTAACCATTAGGCTATTATGAAAATGGCATTTTCATAATAAACTAAATGATTATACGTACACTAATTCTGCTCCCATTACAGTCTTACACACTTTGTTGCAGCTGGTACTAGAACCGGCTTAATGTATTCCATCACCTTGGTTATGAATATATACATTTAATAAAAATTAATTCAGCCAATAAAACAGAGGTGAAGACAACATAAGACGACTGCTAATACCGTGCCTGCATAGTACCCTTCCTTAGGATGCAACACACTTCAGAAATCCCCCCGAAATCCACGGCTGAGAACCGCATGAACACGGTGTTGGTGAATGCAATGCTGTAATCCATCACACTACTGTGCTGGGTTTAGCTGGGATGATTTTCCTCACAGCAGCTAGTACGAGGCTGTGTTCTGGATTTGTGCTGAGAAGAATACTGGTGAACCACTAATGTTTCTAGTTGTTCTAGGGAATGTTTATACCAAGTCAAGGACTTTTTTCCAGTTTCTGATACTGTCCCTGTGTTCCCAGCTTCTTCTCTATAGAAGCAGGAGGGGACACAGCCCGGACAGCTGACCCTAACTGACCAGAGGGACGTTTCATGCCATCACACATCATGCTCAGTAAGTTGGGGGTGTTGGCTGGGAGGGGAATTGCTGCTTGGGGACTGGCTAACCATCACTGGCCAGTGGTGAACAGTTGTATCATTTGTTTTCCTTCACTTCTTCCTTTTTTTTTAATTATATATTAGTAGTAATAGTATTTTCATTACATAGTAGTAGTCATAGTAGTATAATTATTTTATTTCACTTACTTTCGATTATTAAACTGTTCTTAACCCACAAGTTCTCTTACCTTTTCCTCTGATTCTCTCTCCCATCCTAGAGGGGGATGGGGGGAGAAGAGGAGGTGAGTGAGCAGCTTGGTGTGCGGTACTTGGTTGCTTATTGGGGCTAAACCATGACAACTATAAATATGCTTTCCCTAGCAATTTAATTTTACAGATAGCCTGGAGTGCAAATGAAATACCAACACATTTAGGAAAATGTGATGGAAAAATACTTTTTAAATTACTGTCATCCTTATTTGAGAAGGCTTCCAAATACCTTCAAGATTCTGTCGCAGTTGATTTGTGTATTTTTCTGGGGTTTTAGGAAGTGAACAAAGGGCACATTCAGGCACATATGAACACACAAGAATAATTCTCTCTATGTCACACTTTCACCTCAAATCCCCAGTTTCTGTCAATTGTGACAAGGCTGATTACCAATGCAGATACATAAAAATCTTAGAAAAGCAACTTCCCATTATCACTTCCAAAATGACTGCACAAACTGATTAGGATAAGGAGAGAAACCTACATCCTGTCACATGGAAATAAGTATATAACAGACAAGAACATTTATTAAAGACTATTCAAATGGTTCATGCATTCACTTAAATTTTGCTTTGAAAAAACTACGATTCTGGTCTCAACTCTCATGAACTTTCTGCAGGACACTGTCCGTTTTAAAACAAAAAAAAAAATCATTGAATAATTAATGGTTTGGATTGGAAGGGACGTTAAAAGATCACGCAGTCCCAACCCCTGCCATGGGCAGGGACACCTTCCACCAGACCAGCTTGCTCCAAGCCTCATCCAGCCTGGCCTTGGACACTCCCAGGGATGGGGCAGCCACAGCTTCTCTGGGCAACCTGTCCCAGGGCCTCCCCACCCTCTCCGGGAAGAATTTCTTCCCAATATCTACTCTAAATCTCCCTGCTTTCAGTTTAAACCCATTACTCCTTGTCCTATGATACTTTTTGAAGACAAAAGGTTTGTTTTGTCATCAGATTTGGAACGGCAGTGTTACCCTCACTAACACAAATTTCTCAAGCATTGAGCATCGTGACTGAAGTTCAGAATAAATTTAAAATTAGTACATGGACAGTTATTTCCCAAAAAGACAGGATCTGCTCTACTGTTACAGTTAATAACTATTTTGATACAATGAATTCCACAAATTTTGTGCATCTTAAATTAGAGAAAAATGTTAACACAGATTTTACTGTTCAGACCAGCTACCCACATCCACTGTCATCATTTCATCCTGTTCACCCCACAGAGCCCCTGCTCCTATAAGTGTGCTCCCACAAGAGTGCAGAATCCTTTGCCCCGGCCACCCTGTGCTGGCAGAGCCCCTGGTGCAGGCGGAGGGCATGCTGGAGTAAAGATCTTGGGGTTGCATGCTTTGAAGACAAAAGGAAAGAAAAACCTAACGGCAAACTGAGCTGACCAAAGATCTCTTTTGCTATGATGTATCGGAATATGTACTATATACAGATGGGAAAACAGATACCTAATTTCTACACCTTTTATGGTCTTTGTAACTTATTTTCATATGCATTACAAATGAAACCAATCTCCATTAATGCACACGGAGAGGAAAGAAGAGACACAGAAGTTCGTTATTTCAAATTCATAAAAAACCCTAGCATCAATATTACTGATGTGATGCAAAAAATGTCAGAACAACTGCACCTGTCACAAATTTTTCTGCCTCTGAACACCAACTGTGGAAAACAATGGGGTTTAGAAAGTTCCATTATCCTACACCTGTTTCATCTGATGAATTATTTCGCAGAAATAAATCTAAGAAAACGAAAGTACTATTTTCTGGATGAGAGAATTAAGAAAGTGACAAGAGGGATATTAAGAAAATAAATTCTAGCATTACTATTTCCTTTTACATAACTTAAGTAGGAAACACCAAGCCAGTAATACTACAGACCAACTCTCTATTTACCAGGCAACACACTGCAAAAAATCATCAGCAACACAGCATAACCGTATCCTTCTGAAACTCTAGAGCCCACACGGGACCCTGGAAGGTGAGCTGAACAGTATCCTGTTAACAGTCAAGATTTGTATCACTGTGACACAGAGCTGTTTCTCTAATCAGCAGAAGAAAACACAGTTATTTCCAATAATAAATACACCACTGGATCTGATTCCAGCAAGTTTAATATCCCACACACAGCTCCCAGTGCTGTCACTAGTAGCATGTCAGACTGAAAAATGGCAGAGGAGATGGAACACAGCTTTTTTTCTTTCTGCCAAGACTCACAAAAGGGACTTACTTTGAAACCAGTAGAGCAGCTGCATCTCGAGCCTTATCGCTGACAACCAAGTAACACTAAAGGTAAAAGAAAACAAACTGTAAAAGAATTCACACATGTAGATTTAACCACCACGTAACAATTCTGTAGATGAATATACAACTTATGATTACAGACTTTATTCTGATTACATATATTATGTGATTATTATGATTATAAACTGAGCCTACGATTATAAAAAATCAAATTTCCCATTTAACAAACCATATCTCAGACAACAAAGTCTCCCTTCTAGTGTCTTTCAAAGCAAGTTTACCTTAACCGAAACTTAACGGACAGTACTAACTGTGCTACCACATGCCTACAAGTGATAAGCCACTTAAGTGCTGCAAGTGTCAAAAGCACATGCTCTTCAGATACTTGTGGGAGAGGATTGTTTCTTATTTTTATCTTGAAGGGATGACAAGTTAGCCACTTCTGCTTATGCCTAGTGAAATTTTATCATCTTTCTTGAAAAGTCTTCATGCAGTCATAGCTTCCAATGTTATTCATCCTGATGGAATGCTTATTTCCTACATAAATCACCATCCTTAGCTTTCAGAAAATGCTAGCTAGTATTTGCAAATGCTGAAAGCTGTTACCATAATCAAAGGCACAGATTTATACCAGACAGTCCTAAAATAAGACAGTTTATTACTTCAGGGGAAACAAGGAAGAGTCTCATCTGACACTAAAGCGGAAAAAAAGATTCCAAAACTATGGAGAAATTCTTTACAGATTAGACAGAGAAAATACGGGCTTAACTAATATTCTGAAAACAAAATAATTTATTACATGTCAAAAGATTAAGCCTAGGAAAAATATCCCAGGTCTGAAAGTTTTACAAGATGTATCATGCTTACTTTTGCTATGTGAAGTATACGATCCATTGTTGGCATACGAGCGTGCCCTTCCTCAGAAATGGTATTTCCATCAAAACGGGCCAGGTCAAAAGGAATCAAGCATATCATGGACAGCCATAATAAAAGCATGTAACGAGTTTCCCAAGTCTGGAAAAGAATGGTAAAACAAAACATGCACTCGGTTTTCTGGAACGTATTCCAACAAAGTGCCTGGTGCACAAACTATCCCCTACCTCCATGGAACTTCCAAAGCAAGATGATGAAAAAACTCCAAACCTGAATGCTCTCCAAAACTATAACAAAACCAATGGACCTTCTGCTCTTACTCTGAACTCTAGATAAGTTTATTTCCTTCCCAAAGGAAAACTGCATGTTGCCATTTTCCTGTTTTCTCCTTCCCTCAGCCCATTTGTGCCTCCAGTCACAAATATGAAATATATTCTTCTTCCTAAATTCTTATGTACTGTTTTCATGGGTGTACTGAAATAACCTTAGATGTGTTTTGGGAGGCACACAGACGAGAAGAAACTCTCACAAGCTTTAAAGCTGTACAACTACATCAACAGCAGCAGCAAAGTGGTCAGAAGTGATGACGTTTATTAAAAATTATGTGAATTTAGAGCAGCAAATCAATTACTGTCTTCATATCCATGATTCCTGTTATAAGTAACAGATGATCTCTCTTAAAATTCATCTATCTTACTAAGCCTTCTGGAATTCTTCTTCCTTATTCAGAACCATAAGAACGTGAACTGTGGCATCCTGGAGTTGGAGTCAATGATCCTTACGAGCCCTTTCCAACACCAGACATTCTGTAAGGCTGTGATATCAAATCCATGCTTAAAAATTCTTCGGTTAAATGGTTTTTTGAATCAGAAACCTGCTCAGAACATTCCCAGCCAAATAAAACTCTAAATTAGGACACCGAATGAAGTGGTGTCGCACTGTTTTCCAAATTGCTAACAGGTAGGAAAAAAATGTGAAATTTTGCGTTATTTTTCCATACCCAAAAATATATTATCAGAAGACAAAAATCCAAGCAATTCCTGCATCATGACATAACTGTGCCATTTTCTCCAATGTTCACCTCCCTCATTTCAAAAAAAAAAAAAAGGGAAAAAATAAAAAGAGACCCCTAGATAGATAGATAGATAGATAGATAGATAGATAGATAGATAGATAGATAGATAGATAGATAGATATTGGGGAGTTGGGGAAGAACTAAACATTTTATGAAACTAAGCAAGGAAAAATAACTCTTGTCTTGATTTCCTCAACAAAACAGAAGATCTCATGCCAACACTGACAAAACCCAAATGCTTAAAAAGCAGCCTGTTTACATTAAGAAGTAGGAACAAATACATAAATCCTAAATACTCTGTTTCTTGTGATTTTACTTTTATGACTTCAAGCTAAATTACCATGACTGTTAATGAAATGCACAGCAGGAAGAGGATTTTTTTCAGTTGCTCCTTACAGAAGCTCACTATCTTCCACTACCTTTCTTATTACTGTTGTTTCCATTCATTTGTTCCCTTATATGAGTGGTTAAAGATTTTAATTGCACCTCTACCCCCATCACTTCCAAATCCTTAGAACATATCCCATGAAAGAAAACACACCACCTGTCCTTCAGGTAGACATTTCTCTCCCTACTAAATCCAGATGTTCATCCTAGACTTTCATACTAAATCCAGATGTTAACAGGGGACAGGCTGTACCACTGCTTTATACACTCTTCTCTGGATTTTTTCCTTAGATTGTTCATTAGCTTTTTCTGTTGAAGACATCAGAGTTTAAAAAAAAACTACAGCAAGTTCTCACCTCAGAGTCTTTTGGATTCTGGTCTACAAGCATATCCAAAACAGGCTGTAGATTGGCTACTTCATGAGGAAACAGTGGGAGGAAACGTTTGTACCCTCTCACCTGTAACAGAAAGTTTCAAAATTCAGTAAGGCATCTGGCACTGTCAAGTACCGAGGAAAATAAAACACTTTGAGGATCTTCCTGCAGTAACAACAGTAAGGATATGAATTCAGTTTTAATTGAGATATAAATTGAGATTTTTTCCATTTTTTGCAAACTTACTGCAAATGATAATTCTTTAACTGTAAAAAAGGGACCTCTGGAGATTGTCTGGTCCAACTCTCCTGCTCAAGCACAGTCACCTGCAGCAGGCTGCCCAGGGCCACGTCCCGTGCAGTATCTCCAGGGATGGAGACTCCACCATCTTTCTGAGCAACCTATTCCAGTGTTCAACCCTCACGGTCAAAAGTTCTTATGCTCAGATGGAAATTCCACAATCCATCTAATTCTTCATCATATTCTACTCTTCTTTTTAACATTCTAACTCTTGTTTTATCACTCAATATCTGCAAATTTTGCATTCAGACCTTGATTTTTATTAGTCTGTGTCATTCCGTAACAAACTATCATGAAAATGATCAAAAAGAGACTTGAACCTTTCCCAGTACAGTTTAAAACATTTCATTGCATTACTTAGACATACATTTATTTATTTTACTGTTTTTGAAAATGTAAATTTTTTTTAAGTTATTTAAACAACAAAGAAAACATTAGAAACTTACATATTTCAGTTACACAATGTTAAATGTGTGGGGTTTTACCTTTGTAATGATGTAAAGAAATTTAAAAGCTAAGTGAACTAGCAGGGGAGGAGATCCTTTGTCCCATACTATATCCAACAATGAATTCATCATCCACTCTAAGGAAAAGAAAAAAGTGAGACTGCATGTAGTTAGCTTACAGTTTCTCATACTTCTAACAAAAAAGAGGGAGATAGTAGTCATATAATACAGTAACATCAACCACAGCAATCTTGGAATGGAAATGGGAACCTTCTAGTTTCACAGACTTTCAAGTATATATACAAAAACTATTTAAAGATTATGTTCCTACCCAAGTGGTGATCCAACAAGTGAGGTTGCTCCTGGTACTTGTCCATTATACCTGAAAAGGAAAAGATACCTGTGATAAGCTCTTCAAATTAAAGACCCTTACAGGCATTCATTATGACACCCCCCTTATTCTAGACAGCTTCAGCTGAAGATTTCACTATCCTTGAGCTAAGTGCTGCCATCACCTGTTAAGCATGGTACAAAAGTAAGTAAACTACAGGGAAGTGACTGTAGAAATACAGCCTGTCCACTTCTGCAGTGCAATCACTGACCAGCACCGAGTCACAAACTCCCTTCCAGGAGTCTTTCAAACTACCACAGACAAATCCCACAGCTAAACGAAACAAGCACTCACATCCTTCCCTGCAGAGCTCTGTGGCTCTCCTTTGCTAAGAGCAACTTCCCATCACACCATTTCCAATGGAACTCTGCAAACACTAAACCACTATGGACTGTAGCTGCTCCAGGTGTGCCACTGCACTGCTACCCACGCAGCAACCAGAATGCTGCTTTACACCTTTCTGTTCACGCCGTCTTCATTAACACATGGAATCCCATTTAATTTTACACACTATTCTATTAGTTAGCATGTCAAATTACCGATTGTCTTTAAAAAACACACACACAGAGATATCTCAAAACCAAGAAGTGCTAGTGGCATGACACTTTTCCAACCCTGAGGCTAATTCAGCCATAGGGAAATTCTCCCTGGACACACTGGGCTTTCCCACAAGGCTATCTCCCTTCCCATGCTTGGAACATATATATAGTTCCACCACTGAGTCTCTGTATGGAAACAGGGTCCAGGCATTGCAAAATTCTTATCTCTTTCTTTTGAGCCACCTGACTACAGCAGGAAAAAACCCAACATAGTGCGACTTTGTGAGTTATGCTGGTTTTAACTGGGACAGAGTTAGTTTTGCACACAGAAGCTCACATAAATACTGATCACATACTGGTTTTAGTTGTTGCTAAGCAATGTTTATGTCAGCTCAAGGACTTTTTCAGTTTCTGATACTGCCCCTGTATTCAGGCAGGACCAAATCGACCAAAGGGACATGTCATGCCATCAAATGTCAGGCTCAGTATATAAGCTGGAAGTTTGGCCAGGGGGGAGGCACTCGTTCTCTCTGGCTACCTGGGGACTAGCTGGGTATTGGTTGGTGGGTGGTGAGTAGCTGCATCATTTGTTTTCCGTTACTTTCATGACATATTGTTGGTATCTTTATTTGATTCCATTATGAAATTTCTAATTATGAAATTGTTCTTATCTCAACCCATGAGTTTCCTTGTCTTTTCCTCCTGATTCTCCTCCCCATCCCACTGGGGAGCAGGTAGGTGAGCAAGCAGCTGGCTGGTACTTGGTTGCTGCTGGGGTTAAACCACAACACAAGTGAAGGTGCTCTTCACAATTCTCAGTGCTATTTTTTTTATTTTTAAATAGAACATTGGAAATTATTCAGCAAAGAAAAAAGAATCCTTGAGGCATTTTAACCTGGACTAATACAAACAGTAGCTGTTACTATCTGTGCTCCTCAAAAACTTTTCACATTACTTACTTCACCTTGCTGCCAGTAATGTTATCTTCCTTTTGGGAACTGACTTGAGGAAAGACAAACTGAAACTGAGTATTGAAAAAAACTGAGAACTCACCACGGTTTTCAGAAACAAAAGCATTTCAATTTAAACCTATAATGAACCAAAAGCAGCTACAGAAATGAAAGCTGGATTTCAGAAGGGATCATCAAGTGATGCAGTACTGTGCTGGAGGTTGCCTGGGTCATTTTAGATATCTGGTCAGAAAACAGATGTGTTATTAGAAAACTAAAACACTTTCTTAAACTCTCCTTTTCCTGCATTTGTTTCTCTCTCACACAATTTTGCTCTCTATCCTTTTTCTCCGGTTGTCACATCAAAACTCAGATTTAAGACGTCACTTCGACAGTGCGGTAGTTGACCAGTGGGTGACACTGCACAACCACTTTCAAGATACCAGCCTCGCGCGACTTGTGCAATTCCACCGGGATACCACAGCGCTGTCTCCTGGCAAGAAGGAAGCCTGAGCTAATCGCCACTAGCTTCCCACTGCAATTCATGACACCTTAAGGTGCGTACAAATAACAGCACTACTGAATACAAGAAATCCCGTCAACGCTCAGAGGAAGAGCTCTCTAGCACAGCGGAATTTAACAGCAAATTCGTTATGTTGCCAAACTGTTTTCCCAGATCATGCTCTGGCAATCTGAAGTAAAACCTCAGATCTAAATGCTGAAGAGAATGAACTGGGGGAAAAAAAAAAAAAGTTCTTCTAATGCCATTATTTCAAAAAAAGATCCTCCTAAACTTTCCTACAAAATTATAGTTGCAGATTAAACTCTTCCAAATTTCTGCTTCTAACGCTTCACAAAAAAATGAGCACCACACGTTTTTGTGACTGCTTTGGAGATCAGCGTTAAAATCCTCTGTGACTCATCATTACTGTATTATCTACATATCAATTAACGGTATTCCCTAATCATAACATCCCACACGTTTAGCCTAACACCACATTTGGGACATTTTGCACAAGAAGGATCAAATGATACCTTATGACACTTAATATTACAACTGGTGACTGAAGAAGACATAGTGCCTATAGGTTTTAGGTATATTAACACTGTATTTCCTGGGCACACTCTTCTGGTATTTACCATACAGCAATATTCCCTACTTCCAAAGGACCTGCTCCCAAAAGGGCAAAAGTCACAGGTTTCAAGGGGCAGCAAAGCATTTTTCTCATGAGAACTTACCCGACAGACTGGAGATGCACGCAGGAAGTTCAACAATACAATTCAAAGCCACAAAGACAGTTGATATGATATCACAGAATCACAGAATGGTTGGGCTTGGAAGGGACCTTAAAGATCACCCAGCCCCAACCCCCTGCCATGGGCAGGGACACCCTCCACCAGACCAGCTTGCTCCAAGCCTCATCCAGCCTGGCCTTGAAGACAGACAGGGATGGGGCACCCACAGCTGACCTGACCCGACTGAGAGGCATGGCAAGATGATCTTTTGGAGGAGATGATGGCCTTTTGAACGCTAAGATTTTTTCAGTAATTGCTTTTCTGTGCCATCAAATTCTGCTTTTTCACCTGTGATACTGAACAGTGAACACAGACACAGGTGCTCTCGCTACTTCTTTCTGAACACATTCATCATTAACCTCCTCAGACGGAACAGTCACTTAAGTTCCTCGAGTATAATTCTACTGAGTAAATTCTGCAGGGTCAGATATCCAGATTTTGGGTTTTCTGGTTTATTGTTTACCTATCTAGTTTCTTTTTATCAGAAACAAAGACGCTGGATCAATATCTTTAGTGTAAGTTTTTGCAATTTCACCATTTTTACAAAAGTGCTTGCAAAACACTAGTCAACTTGATGTGTAAACACATGAAACTTTGAATTAACTTCTGCAAATTGACTGGTTGGAATATTGGATCCAATTCACAGATGTGCATTGTAACAGGCTAATTGCCTAGGACACTGCTACATGCAGGTAATTACACCACTTCTATATTCAGCTGAGGTGTAGAGGCGGAACAGCTTTCATTACAGGGCACAAAAGCTCAGCTACTAAGCAGATCCAAGTTGTCTCCACTCAGAAACAGTTACATGACCTGTATGGAGCGAGCGACCCTTCTTGCTGCCTATGAAGTACACAAGTAAAAACATGAACATACCACTTTAAAGCTCAAAATGCATGCATTTTTAGCAAGTAATTAGGTACAAAAGTGGCTTTATTTGACAGACATACAAACTTTAACTAAATTATTGCCTGCAATTGAATAGGAAACTGGTGGCTAAACATAGGTCAGAATTCAGATTTCTTAAATCTAAGACCTAGGGGTTTATTTGCAGCACTTAAATAACACATAATAATGGAATAACTGTATTTGGAAAACCATATGAGTAAAAAACCTAACCTACTTGTTGATAAAAGTTCCAGCATTACCACTGATTCAAAATTAGCAGCTTAGTCCTTCAAATTCCTTTAAGCAATGTAGGAACTCGCTGCCGCTGGATGATGCACTCACCTACGAATTTCTCCATCGTCATTTCTCGAGTCACCAGATCCCCACAGACTCCCTTCAGGTTACCGATGAGCCCCCGGACTTCCTGGCTCTCTGTGAAACTCTCCAGGATCTTTCTCGTGGTGCTGACACCCGGCTCCTGGTTCCTGCCGTCCTCTGGCTCCGACCCCGCTCCATCCATCTCGTCCAAGGCCATGCCCGAGGCCAGCGCTGGCTGTGACGGCTGGGCGGGACACACCGGTCAGTGTCGCTGTCCCTCCCGCTGGGCACGAAGCGGGGGACACCCCCTCCCCCCCGCAGCCGCTCCGCACACACGGCTCGCTCCCAGCCCCGGCCCGGCCCCGCCCGCCGCCATGCGGCCCACCGCGCCCCTCCCCGCCAGGCGCCGCGGAGCGCCCTACCCTGCCGCCCCACACTGGGTGGGGGGGCTCCCGGAGGCGGCGAAGAACCGGCGACAGCACCGGGGACGACGGGCGACGCCCTCACGCCCCCGCCCCAGGCACGAACCGGGAGCTCCCGCCCGCATTACCCCGGCAACCTCCGCTGCGCTCCCCACAGCCCGCTCCGCGCGCTGCCTGCCCAGCCTACCGCCTACGGCGCGCCGCGCGGGACAAAAGGCTGCAGGGACGGACGCGCTCCGCGCGCGGCCCCACCCGGCTACGGCAGGGCGGGCGGGTGGCTGAGGGGGAGGTGGCTGGCTGGTGGCCTGTGACCTGCTGGAGCGGACAGGCCGCGGCCAGGGTTTCCTGCGTGCGCGGGGAAACGCCCCTGCTCACCTCGGCCGGCGGCAGGCTCGGCCCGCCTCTGCCTCTGTGGGGGCGCCGCGCGCAGGCACCACGGCGGGAAGAGCCCCTCCCGCCAGGCTGTGGGGGCTGCACAGGGCGGGGGGGCGGCCCTCACCCACGGCCGCCTCACCTTATGCGCGCCAGAACGCTGAGTTACACGGGTGTCAGCTCATCAGCTAATTGTCATCAAATTCCGGACACACAGTTTGAACGGGGACAGCTACAACGACAGAGGAAAGGGAAGGAAGCCAGCGGGCATGCCCGCAGCAGGACACTGAGGGGCCAGTCTGAAGGAAACGCTGGCTAGGTCACCTCAGGTGGTCTTTTTCCTGGGTAGAAAATACGCTGCAAGAATCAGGCCCAGGACAAGCTAACCTGGGTGCTCAGGGGACGATCAATCACCCACCCAGGTGCTTGTTTCTCTCCTCTCGGGGAGACACTTCAGTCTGCTCAGGGCCTTAGCACAGGTAACTCCCAAGTGTTTTATCGGCAGGCTCAAATTCGTTAGCGCAAACCGCAGTCACAAAACACAGGTGCACCAAATGCCTAGTTTCTGCAAGGCAGGTGTTTTATTTGAGAAGGAGAACTCCAGCTCACACTTACTTCCCAGTGGGATACAGGCATGTTTGTTAGCACTGATCAATACTAGCACGCGTGCGGGTCTGCTTTCTCAGACCTGGATCTTCTAGCTATCAGCTACCATTTCAACTATTTCCAACACTATTATTCCACTTTCCCACTGTTAGAGTTGTATTAAGTGTTATAACCACAGTTACAACTTCCTCTAATTGTAGCCCAAATTCAAAAGAAGTAAAAATTTTTAACTATTTGTGTTAGAGTTACAGTAAATTCAATGCATTTTTAAATAGTATAAATGACAACATCTAACTTGAAAGTTTATGAAATCTTTATAGGACAGACATGGAAAGCTGACAAAAGTCTAAACATATCTCAGCATTTTTGCATATAACATTTTAGTCTTGAGTCATGACAGTCATCTGAAGCCTAGGGAGGTAAGTTCAGTCATTCTTACATTTTCTGATTCGCATAAGCAATGGTCAGACTGCACTTACACCATTTCCTTTACCACTTTCTTCCATTAAAAACCATGGATTTGTTAATGTGCTCTAGCTCACATTGCATGCCAATCTTTTTTTTTTGTTGCAGTTTTCCCCTCAGATTCTCATTGCCTATGTTTTCTGTAAAAATAAAGCAGTTAGGAGTAATAAAAAACATTACAAAGCCATTTAAATTCGACACTGTTCCTTCAGTAATCCAGCAGTGGCAGACAGACCAGCTTTGCCCACTGTACATTATTCCAGACAACTGAAAATCTATCAAGGACCAACCAACACAGCAGCATTACACACTTTCTTACCATTAAAAGTCTCCCACCTTTTGCTCTCTTTGTAAAAAATATTTTAAATATGTTGCTATTATAACACACTAAAATATCATCCTAAAAATATGATCTCTTATTATCCAACTGGTGTACTAACAACCCACTTTCTGACCATATGGTTACTTACCAAGGAACTACAGAGACATACCTTTCAAGAAATACCCCTGTAATTTCTCATAGGAAGTAAAAACCAAAAGTATTCAAGTAAATTACATTAAATTAAAATAAATATTAGAATTATTAATTACATACGCTTGCCAAGTGCAGTCCAAAGGGCCTTGTCTGCTCTTTAAATCAAAAAGAGAATGTTTTCATTTTCAGATTCATAGAATCTGATCTAAATTTTGGATCAGGACACTTAACATGGGAAAGACAACAGAAACATAAATGGGAAAAGGGATGGAAACAGAGAGAGAAAACCAAAACACAACAAAGAAGGGTTATTTCTTCCAGCACCACACGCCCATGACAATAGGTCTCCATAGTGATAGAGCAGCTGCAGAAGTGGCGAGATGCAAACTGTGGAAATGCAGCAGCTAAGCAGTGAGGCTCTACAGAGAGTGAGGTTAGGCTGTCACACTACTTTTCCAACCTAGTGGAATCTTCCCAATCATAGAATGGTTTTGGTTGGAAGAGATCTTAAAGATCATTTAATTCCAAATGCAGTCTTTTCCTTCAGGAGGGTACGAATCTGTGCTAGTAACCTAGTGTAAGTTAAAAATTACACAGTTATACTCAACATCTGGTGAGGCTCAGAAGGGTACTAAGCCTTTTACATGTCAGGTGTTTTATCATTCACACTAATTCCTAGTTTGTGTTACTTCTGATAAGCAAGGGCTGTTAATTACTAAGGGACTGTGTCAGAATTTCTCAAACCTACCTGGTTACTTTAAAAGTTTTCTCATTACATTTAGGGTAGATCCCCTGTACCCTGTTCCAAAGTGGTTCCAGTGGTTTATGTAGTTAAAGAGCTGATATAACTTGTTTCTTTTCTCAAATCCTGGAGCTTTGGGTATTTTACTGTGATAGGCGGAGAAAAAAGAGCTGCTAAACCCACCAAACATTCCAGCAATGGCCAGTTCAAACTCTGAGTGGCCATAGAAGGAAGCAGGGTCAAAGATAATTGGCCCGGAGTCGTCCTCAGCCACGTTTCCTGCCCACAGATCCCCATGCAGGAGAGCAGGAACAATTTCGATGTCGCAGAACATTTCAGGAATCTTCAGCTGAAAAAGCATGAACAAACATGCACAATTAAAGAGTTTTGAACAAAATATTAAATAAACCAAAACTGCCAGAGTATAAACCAGACTGAGCTGGTTAAATACCGCCTGTTTTCAGTCCTCACGAGCACTTTTAAAGTTGATGGCTACAACCATAAACCTAAACTGTATGCCAGTAATAAGTGTTCTTGCTTATTCTTGACAGAGCTCAGCAAACCATTTGATTCACGCTCTAGTATCAGCATCTAGTATTAACGTGTTGTTTCTAGATGCGGATAGCATTGGCTGTAAGAAGAAATACAAAATAAATTTAAAGGTTTCAGTGGCGAAAAGGGCAGCAGTAAACATCTGTACCAATTAACCAGAATTAAGCAACAAATCCGTGGTGCAGAGCTTGCAGAGGAACAGGGCTCTGGCTGTTGCCTAAGTGCTGGACCACAGGCTCAGCCCTGAGCCTGCATCAAGTGGGGAAAAACAGTAGATCTGCTCCAGGCAGCAGAATCTTAGTTATTTTGCAACACCAAATTACTAGAGAGGATTTACCCTCTTATTATTATTAGCTGAATTCTAAAAAATACGTGTCAGTGGATTGCAGGGTTATTTTCACTATTAAGAAGCTGAAAGAGCAATATGAATTCTTTTCAACTGACAACATTGTTGGACCAGCTGTGAAGTTAATCCCGTTACTGCTGTCCATAAACACTGTGTAAATCTCTTATGAAACACCTTTAAAATTCCACTGATGTGTACTTTCTAACATTCTAAAAAACAGACTTAAGACATAGTTCATACTTTTAGCTGTGACCAAAGCTCTCTGGCTTCTCTGTCCCCATAATCTTTTTCAATCAAATCCAACTGAGCTTGGAGTCGATGACGAATGAAGAAGGAAGGCCAATCACTCTGCCATTCATTCACCTAGAAAATATGACACAGGGGTTTGTAATAAACAATTTCAGCATACGCTTGGTCAGCATTAGTAATACATAGAGATCATGTTTGATGCTGACACAATGGCCTAGGCAACGAGACCCTCTAAAAGCAGTGGATTTTGCCGTTTGAGATCGATATAGATGGGATTTAGAAAAAACAAAACCAAGACGTGGTTTTTGAAGGGATTATTAAGTATCACCAAGTTAAATAACTACACATAATTGCAAATTCTTACTTGATCCACTGGGTCTGCTTGCTACACGCAACGTAGTGAGCTACACGCACTGAATGGCCACCATACTCCCCTCACTGCCAGGTTAAAAAGAAACGGTGAAAGCAAAACTGCCATCACGAAGCTGAAGGCCAGTGAAGCAGGCGTTTCTATAAGCAGTTGACAGAGCTACATGAGTACGTTGGCTTTCACAAGCATGGAACGTACCTGTGGTATATAACCACAGCAAGTGGCTGTATGGAATCCAAACTTATCCACATACTGAGACTCAGAGTGACCTGCTCCTTTACCTAAGAAACATAATAAATATCGGGAGTTTTGAGATCATTACATAATAAAGTTTGCAAACAGAACAAAATTTCAGAGAACTGGCATACAAAGTAATTTTAAGCAATAAATTACACTTATTTCATGGCCACAACCCTCTCTGAAGATGAAAGAAGTCTCTTAAACCTGAAGGTACTGAATGGAAATGGAGGCTCAACTAATCACAGTTAGTGACTTTTCTTTGGATAAACAAGTTAGACATTCAGGAACAGAGTCTCGATACCAGATTCACAATCTACTGTTCTGACACTTGAACACATTGTCATTAAACATGACTTATTTTTGATTCATGGCTTATTTGTCACCTGCCAGTAATTTGGCCTTCACTCAAATTTAATGGATTATAATATGTCCACCACTAAGAGTCAAACCCGGCCCATCCCTGAAGTCATGGGAGACACATAGATACAGACTGGTGGTTCAGATTTTACTACTAAGAACTCTAAAAGAATAATTCTTTGTACAGCTCCCTTTTTTTTTTTTTTTTTTTTATTTATGCCTTAAATCACTTTCCAAAGAACGACAGAAGATGTTTTCAATGAAGTCAACAGAAACTGGATCATGACCTGACACTGCTGAATTACAATTGTCTTCAAGGAGCAGCAACTGTATATTTTGCTACATATTTGCGTTCAAAACTGTAATCCCCAACATCTTTAAGGGGGAACTTAATTATGTGGTCTAACTGGGACCATATTCCAGAGTAAGTTAATTGTCTAAACCAACAGCACAGTAAAAGAAAAGAGGATGTCTGTAAGGCCACGAAAATTTCAAGAGACTGATGGTACACGAGACTGAAAGGTTTAACTGACACTGAAAAAGACAACTAGTCCAAATTTTCAGTTTGACTTATGAAACATTGAAAGCTCTACCTACCAAATACTAGCACTATACCTTACTAAATTTCAGTATCCACATAATTTATACAACAAAGTATATACAAATTAAAGAATTAAAAATAAATTAAATTTTTCCAAGGTTAAAATATGTTTAAAAATTATAATAGTACTCATAGCTCCTCTGTATATAATGCACATTTGAGAATCCTAGAATGGTTTGGCTTAGCAGGGACCTTAAAGCCCATCCAGTCCCACCCCCTCCATGGGCAGGGACACCTTCCACTAGACCAGGTTGCTCCAAGCCTCATCCAGCCTGGCCTTGGACAATTCCAGGGATGGGGCAGCCACAGCTTCTCTGGGCAACCTGTCCCAGTGCTCCTCACCCTCTCTGGAAAGAATTTCTTCCTGATACCCAATCTAAATCTCCTTGCTTTCAACTTAAACCCACTACCCTTTGTCCTGTCACTGCAGACCCTTATAAAAAGTCCCCCCCAGCTTTCTTGTAGCACCCCCAGGCACTGGAAGGTGCTATAAGGTCTCCCCAGAGCCTTCCCTTCTCCAGGCTGAACACCCCCAACTCCCAGCCTGTCCCCATGGCAGAGGGGCTCCAGTCCTCAGAGCATCTCTGTGGCCTCCTCTGGGCTTGCTCCAACAGGTCCTTGTCCTTCTTACGTTGGGGGCCCCAGAGCTGGATGCAGTACTCAGTACACTTTGGCTTTCCTGACCTGATCCCTGACTTCTCAGACAATTTCTTTGTAATTGTAATTTCTTTGTAATCCCTCCCAGGCTCCCTGTCCCTGCTCCCACCCTCTGTAGGCTTCCTTTTTTGTGCCTCAGTTTGTCCAGGAGCTGCTTTTCATCCACACAGGCCTCCTGATGCTTTCACCCCACTTCCTCTTCATTGGGGTGCATCACTCCTGAGCTTGGAAGAGAAGATTCTTGAATACTCGCCAGCTTTCTTGGGCCCCTCCTCCATCCAGGGCTTCCTCCCATGGAACTGTGACAATCAGTTCCCTGCAAAGGCCAAAGTCTCCTCTCCTGAGGCCAGGGCAGCGAGCTTGCTGCGCATCCCTCCTCACCTGAAGGATTCCAAACTCCACCATTCCATGGTCACTGCAGCCAACGCTGGCCTTGAGCATCACATTCCAACCAGCCCCTCCCTGTCGGCGGTCCAAGCTCCCAAGGTCCAGCACAGCACCCCTTCTTGTCGGCTCCTCTATCACTTGGAGAAGGAAGTTGTCATCAATACATTCCAGGAACCTCCTGGCTTGCTTGTGCCCTGCCGTTTTGTCCCTCCAACAGACATCTGGGTGGTTGAAGGACCAGGGCTTGTGACTGTGAGGCTGCTGCTATCTGCTTGTAGAGGGCCTCATCCACTCGCTTGTCCTGGCCATGTGGCCTGTAGAAAATTCCTACTACAGTATCCCCTCTCCCTGCCCTCCCTTTAATCCTGACCCCTAAGCTCTCGGTCAGCTCCTCATCCATCCCCAGGTGGAGTTCCACACACTGATGTAGAAAGCAACACCCCCTCCACGTCACCCCTGCCTGTCCTTGCTAAAGAGCCTGTACCCTTTCACAGGTGGCACAGGAAGACCATATCTGATGAAACAGGGTCCCAGTATCGACTTCAATTGCCATTAAAATTATAATGCAAATACCGTACCACAGCCAAATCAATTATTTCATTTTTTGTTTAGTACATGATATCAAGACTCTACCAATTATGTTTCCCTCCTTCCTCAATTTCTCTCCAAGTTTCTGGTTATAAAGATGAAGATCTGCTATCTGCTCTCCAAGCTTTGAAGAATATCTGTAGGATCAAAAAACAAAACAAAAGTGAAACAAGTGAACGGAATATTACAAAGAAAGAAAAAAACTCAATTAAATAGCACCAAGTATACTTTTGGCAAATACAGATCATTAATCAACTTCACAAGTATGTAACAGGGAGCAAATGACTGGACAACAACTCTGAAGAAATAGGTTGTAACAGATAAGAAAATGAACATAGGCCAATGCCCTTGTAAGAAAGGTAAACGGAACACAAGGATGTAGAATGAGGAACACAGAGTGCAGGAGGATCAAGTAATCCTTATCAGCTCCACATTGATAAGCAGAGAATAGAACATGGTATCTCATTTGGGCCTCATACCTTGAGATCAGCTGAACAGCAATAAGAATGGTAGGCCTAAAGCAGCAGCAATTGAGTTGAGGTTGTGTAATGCAGAAGACAACTATAAAACAGTTAAAATATTGCACTGTCTGAACAGGAGCTACAAGGAAGGAAAATAAATACTTCTCCAAGCCCAGAACAGGTAGAAAATAATGGGTTTAAAATTGCAACCAGGAGGACTAAGATTAGACAGTAGAAAACCTTTCCTCGGAACAGTGGGATGGATTGGAATGGACTGTTTGGGGAGGCTGTGGAATTGCCGTTATTCTCCCAGTAAAAATAGATAGGTTGGACAAACAACTGCCAGAAGAGCCATAGACATGGCTATGTTCCCACAGAGGCCCAGAATGAAGCAGTTAACTCCCGAGACCCTATGACTCCTGAATTCCATGGTCAGGTTGGTTGATGGAACTTCATGTTAACTATCCATTTAGTTCTTCCTCACCCTGGTGCCTTTGACCTTGTTGACTGGCTTCAACCCTACTCAAAGATTATCCTTGGAGAAACAGAGGTTTCAAAGGCATAGGAAGCCTGTGAGTTTAAAGGAAACTGACAGGCAGGGAAAAGAAACTCAAATGAAAACTCTCACAAGGGAAAGAGGGCTAAACTGAGCCATTATCACACTCACTTTAGTAGCATCTTAGCACATGTAGCATACATGTGATTAGATAGCATACAAAGCTCTAGGCTAGGGATAGCATGCCATTTCTACTGCAGGTGGAGGGGCAGGGAAAAGCAAAATATGAAGTGTACACACACAGAGATATAGATGTGTACACACATTTTTTTACATATGTACACATACACACACACAAACATGGATCTTGACAGACAATCTCTGAGAGAATAGAGAGATTCTTCTTGTGAAATATTCTGACTATGATTGATAATACACCCCAAAACAGTCAAAAGAAAGAGAAGTACAGACATACTTGTTGAGGTGCTTCATCTTTAGGTACTCCATGACAAACATTGCTCCTCCTCCAGGTAGGTCAATTACTTTAATAGGCTGAGGCACTCTCACAATACTGGTTTTCTGAATAGCTTCCAGACTTGCCATTTCCCCTTCAAACATTTTTCTAGCCTGTCAAGAAATCAGAATATCCTCAGGCTAAACTATGGATATCGGTAACAAGTACTTTTGTTTACAAAGCTACATGGAGTTCATTCATCTTGATAAAAGACTGTCACTGCAGCAAGGTTTCAGTCCACACAGGGAGGCTTGAGTGACTTAATACTAACTGAGTTTTCTCCCCAAATTCATTCCAGGGTAATAGGATACATCACATTTCACCAGGACTTTCAGCTGCTTATGGAGATACCAAACTACTTGGACATAACTGTTACCTCTGGGGATAATTCCCAACACCTCCTCCTTCAAAGCCACAGAAGACCACTACTAAAAGAACTAAGAGACTGACTTCTTGAACTGGTTTTCTCCTTTCCCTGCAGGTCAGTGGCCACCAGGCAGGGATAATTAAGCCTCTTCTCTGCATCTTTGAAGTAAAGATGCTGGTTTAGGATGTTTTTGATATTGATAAAGCAAATTTCTGATGCACTGTGGTGTTATAAAAGCAATTGAGTAATCATTTAGTAATAGAAAATTCAAGAGCTTGGCCTGAAAAATTGCAAGAATCTTACTGCTAGAAACACAAAAAGCAACAGGGAAGTTTGAAACCTCGGTAGCTTTAAAAATAATACATGAGTTTTAGCACTAGCAACATTTCCTCTGTCCCTCCCACTACTCTGTCCTCCTAATTGAAACACAAAAAGGAACGCAGTGAATGCTCAGCTGAAATTCAGCTCTAGCCTTTTCCAAACGCTATGTACAACAGTAACAGCTCCTCCTTTTTACATACCGGAATGCCAGCTCCTGCTGTTGAGGGTTATCGCATTGCATTACACCTCATTTTGCATTAATCAAGCCTGCTGCATTAATACTCGATATAAACCAGACTACAATTTTTAAAAGACAACTGAAAGGAAAACTGGAATACTTAAAAGTCAGCCTGAAAATGCAGAACTCTAAATTATTAATAATCAGGTACTTTTAAGCTAAAATGGTCTCTACATGCAATAATAGTAGTTAAATATCTACTAGCATTAACCTGAGGCTTGTGGTTGACTTTAACAAATACTCGTCCACTGTCTGTTTCATAACCTTGGCCTTGGCTAATGCATCCTCCTCCCGAGCTTCCAAACGCCTTCAGAACGGACGTTTTCAATTCTGTTTTCAGGATTTTCTCCATGGTAATTTCCAAGCTGCTGCAGCTGCTTTCTGCTAAGTCCACTGCAAAACAAGATTAAACGTTTGGGTCCTTCTTTCACTGTCACTCTGCTGTGAGGTAGCAAGGGCCACCCACCAAATGAATAAATATCAAAATAGCAGCCAAAAATCCCCGCAAATCCAGGGATAATGTTTCAAAATGCTGTTTCCCGTGGCCTTTTATAGCCGCGGGTGAAAAATAAAACCATTTGCTAGAATAAAATCGGGAGGTGTGTCCTGGGGTCCTCTCTCGGCCGTGCTGGAGCTGCCGGTACTTGTAGTTCGGACCCGTTTCTCCGTCCCCAGCTCGGGCTGCCGTAGCAGGTCATTTTCAAAGCAGCCCGGTAGAGGGGGCCCCCGTGGCCCAACACAACCCGCCAGCGCCTGCGGGCCCGGGGCTGCCGAAGGGGTGGGACAGGGAGCTGCGATGACACCAGGCTGCCGGGGTGTCACCCACCCGGCACACGTGCAAGGTGGGTGGGGTTTTACCTGCTTGTAGCTGCTTTGTGTGGACTGCGGTTCTGTTGTCGGCAGCGAGATCTTTGGAATGCTTTCCCTTTCTGGGACATAATTCATTCCGAGAGACAGACGGAAGATTTTTTAATTGCCTGAAAGCGCCCCCAGGTCAGTGGGACAGTAACGTACTCAGGGCTGGACATTATCAAGTGAACATTCATAGTAAAAGCACCAAGCTGGTAATAGAGACATCTCTGATACTGTCCCTATGTGCCTCTCCAGATTTAACACACTCTTTAGGACATTATTTCACCTTTCTATCTCCTTTCACATCCTGTAACAGAAAGATCCCTTGGGTACTGCTGCGTTTAATCACTTCATACCTGCAAAGCACACTGACACCCTCAGGTACAGTGTTAAGCCTTCAGACCAGGGTATCACAACTCAGGCCCTACAACAGCTAACAATGCCTGTATAAAGGTGGCTGTGACCGACTCCTAGCGTACTACCATCTGTGGAAGACGCTGCAATCCTTGTTCCCACTTGGGGCAGCAATGCCCATCTCCCCAGGGTATGTCGGGATTCCCCCCAGGGACAAACTTGCTAAGGAGGAACTTTTCTAACACCCAGATTTATTTAAGCAGGACAGTGGTCACAGAGTAAGAGCACAAGCTGGCAAAGTGTAGCTCATGGCCTGGAATCAGTGGTTCAAACACAGAAGAGTGTTCAAGAACAGCAAGAAGCCACACTGGAGGTTACACGTCTTGGTTGGACAGGAGCATCATATGTCTAAAGGAACCAGTGACCGCTTTGGCTTTCCTTCCACAAAGTCCAGCTGTGATGTCTTCTAACCGCTGCCTCACCGCTATGCTAATTGTAAAATAGATTATCCACAAATTACAGCTGTGGAAAGTAATGTCAGGGAGAGGCAGAGAAGAGTCAGCACTTACTGCAGGACCCTCAGATGTTGTCCGTACACTCCCATGAGGCATTTGTGCCTAACAATGAGCCGCAGCTGCTGAAGCAAACAGCTATGCCCAGGCCAGAGAAAAGTCATAAGGGCTCAGCATGTACGTTACATCACAGCGCACGTGCAGTCAAAGCAACACGATTATGGCCGTAGATCTTGGGCAGTTAGTTAATATGACTCGTAGGACTGACTTACCGACAGTGAAAATGCCAAGCAATTTGAATTTCAGGGTATATGGAGCCCTGACGAGTATCCTACTATTAGGGCAATGGTCTCCAACTGCTAGAAGGAGGGAATTGTGCCCAGGGTTGCAATGAAGCACCTGGGGAAAGGAATTTTTTTGGCAACAAAATGAACAACAGTGAGCAAAGACCCTTATTTCTGCATCATAAAACATACCCTAACTTATTTTTCTATTTACTTGTTAAGGGAAAAAAACACCCAAACAGAAGCCTCAAACCACAAAAAAACCAAGGAGAATGGATCTTCCTCTACAATATTACTACTGAACCCACAAGTTTGGCCATCTAGCATGCCACAGACTTCTCATTTCCAAGGAAGATGCCAATAGTTACTGACTGTAACATTTATTTCTGCATTGACATTTTGTTTCATTTTTGGTTAAACCAGAAACAGGACTGTGTAGATCCAAAGACATTGCATCACTTACCCAGTAGCCAAGAGATGGGCAAGCCGCCTGTTTGCTTCCACGCTGGATCAACATTTAACTGCTAATGCAGAGGCAAATGGCCTGGTTTCCTACCATTTTTGTTTGCACTGTTTTCAGTTCAGCAACTCTGAACAGCATCACTTCAAACAGTAGAACAACTCAAAAGGATCCAAATGGGCTCAAAGGAACAGGATGCTTGAAAACACCCCCGGTAGGTCAACGAAACCCCCTACCACAACCCATCCAGCGCCACAGCCAGATCACAATGGAAAACACTAGTGCTGTCAGCAAGATGTGAGAAGCCAGTGAGGAATTACAAAGGACTATGTATGGAAGTGTTGTTGGGCTCCTGGTTCAAGATCTACCCTCGGGGATAGGCTTCAAGTGAAGTTTGTGACGTTCAGTTTCCCAGCTCTCCTCGTTTGGCTCACAACTGCTTCCAACAGGTTTGTTTTCAAAGACTGTCCAGAAGACAGGTATCTCCATGCACACCAATGGGGAAAAGATGGTTTACTTCTCCTTTGGGAATAACGGTGTCTAAAAAATCATAGGAAACAAAGAACCTATATAGAACAGCTTAAGCCAAGGGCAAGAAGACTTTCCATCACCAAAAGCTCCCTTCCTTCAGCAGAAGTTATAGTTACTCCGTAAAAAACTATCCAAGGACAAGTAATTCAGAGCTCCTTTAATCCTACAGATGTGATCTTCAGTATAACTGCACAGGCTGCAGCTCTCTATACATATCAACCACATCTTGGGAGATTTCAGTGAATTCTTGGGCATTTCATTAAAAAAACAGGTTGAAAAGTAACTGAAAATTATTTTAGAAAGATAAATAATAAAGCTATTGTGACTCTGGTGTGCCTTAAGTCACCAGAAACATGTTTCCCCTTAAATCTTTTGTCACAAACAGTGCCTACAAGAGAAGCTAATTATATACCACTTCCCAACTGCTTTGACTCCTGCTAGAACCATCCAGCATCAAAACCACCAGATCTACTTTGGAACAACAGTGAAGGGGAAAAGCTGGAAGAAAAACAGACCTAGAGTGCAACATTCATATCCGCAGGCAGTTTTGGCAGCAGTCCATGAGAATGATAACGAACAAATGACACTGAAAGGTAGGGGACATAGGAACGATAAGCAATTCAGCAGAAATACAGGTTCTTGCAGAGGTTCAGAATGGATGTATTTTCACAAGGACAGTCAAGCCATGAAACAGGTAGCCCAGAGAGGTCGTGCAGCCTGCATCCTTGGAGGTTTTCAAGACCAGATCAGAGAAAGGCCTGGCCTCGTAGCTCATCCTGCTTTAAGCAGGAGATTGAACTAAGTGATCTCCCAACCTGAATCTTCCTATAATCCTAACCACTGAGTTCAGATTTCCAAGTTTCCCTAACCCTAACTCCTCTCCTAGACAGAAGCTGATGTTACTGAAATTATGCACAATCATAGCCCAGCCTACTAATTCCTTAAGGAATTTATTTCAAAATTCAGTTTAAATTAAGAAAAAAAATACATAAAGAGATCTGGTTTTCAAAGTATTAAAAATAAACACCTTGAGACAGCTCAGTCCTCATGTGCCATGCACGTATTGTGATGCACCTGAGAAAAGACTTGGAAACTTCATGACAGGACATTACAGTTTTTTACAACGTACAAATACACGTACACTGCGTATTTAAGGAACAGTCAGTGGTTCTTTTACCCGTTCTCCTGGTACAAACAGGAATGGAAAGTCAGCAAAATTATCACACAGAACCAGGAAATCCAGAATGAGAGCATGGGTTCAAGGAAACACGCTTACCAGATTCAGAATGCACGGAGGGAGCTAAGAGGAAGGAATACATGAGAAGGAAAAGCAGAGCACATTGGCTTTAAACTACAAGAGAGATAAAGAATAACAAAGGCATACCTGGAACACAGCATGCAGCAAAACGACCAAAGAGAACTATGTAATACACAAAAAAAAAAAATTACCTTACAGCCTGCAGCAATTTCTTCTTAAGGGTCCACCAGCAGCCTGCCTTCAGAAGAGAAGATTCATCCCCTTCTCCATCCTATGATTCAGCTGCTGTCTGTAAGAACTCAAAACCAAGGAATCCATGCTACAGCAGAGCTTGCTATTACAATCCATTTGCAGTCTTCTTCACCCTCCTTCCATTTTTAATTGTAGCACTAAATGGCTTTGAAAAAGTGAGCATATCATCCCTTAAATTACAACTCTAAATACAGAATCACAGGGCTTGGAAGGGACCTTTGAAGGTGAACTGTTTCTATTTACATAATCAGCGTACAACACAATTTTCCTTCAATCACAAAAATAGTTTGAATCAGTTCTGTTGGGAAAAGGTGATCTCTGAAGATTTAGTGTTTAACACTGAGTCTGCGACTGACAAAATCCATCTTCATTATCACTTTTCACCTTCTCATGATAAAGAGTATTTAGATGTTTTAGCAAAATGAACATGTTGAAGATTTGTAAACAGAACGACCGTGTTAAGTAACTTCTAAATTCCTTCTGAAGGCACGTGGAGATGAACAGTTACAGGATCTAAACAGATTGACCGCTGGCTAAAATTCCACAGCATTTCTCCCATCGGCTGCACTAAGCAGCGTTAAGTTTGGGTGAATGGGAAGAGGATGCGGGCACAGACATAACATCTCGTCAGCATCCAAACATCTGGTACGACATGTAAAGTTTGAAGGCAGTGACAGGACCTCAAAGGATACTCTAACCAAACAGCACATACATCTTCTGCAGTGACACACTGCTCCAGATTAAAATCCACGGCCACATTCCCATCAACACCTTTGATGACCATAATTGTCTAACAAACAAGGGACCTTTAACAGGTTAGAGCAAGTGGCTCCCCAAGAATGGATGCAAGCTGTAAGGTTTTAATTCAGGAAACAGAGACAACAATAATCAAGTGGGAATTTTTTTATTTAAGCAACAAGATAAAAGTAAAAGCTATTCTACCAAGCAAAACTTTTTGTAGCAAAAGTTAAACAGCCAGGGAGAAGAGTAGTAGAATTAAGGGAAGTTATATCAACTGACAGTCTTCTCTAAACCTGCTTCCAATTCTTATAACTGCAAACACAGCAACTAAAATACCCTCAGTAATCTGCCAAAATCCAGCAAAAAATGCTTTTAATTCATTAAAGTCATTCCCAAACACTCAAAATGCACGGTAGGAATCATGCATCTCTCACCTACCTGGTATGCTTGCACTGAAATAGCATTACCAGCCTAGACCAAAAAGAGTACAGGTTTAGTATTGTCATCTTGCAGGTACAAGAAATAGCCAGTCTGCAAAGCTGTCCTTAAAGAACTTCTGACAGTGGTGTAGCTGCTGTTCTGGGAATGACATTTTAACTTCCTTTCTTTCAGCTCTTATCCCAAGAGCTACCAAGTGCATTCAGTGGGGACTGAAGTCAAACGTCAGCTTATGTAGTCTAAACTACAGAAAATGTATGTGAAGTCCACACCACGACCGATGGAATTATCCTGTGGGCAGTGACAACTGCCAGAAAGCACACCTTCTGTTTGTATTAGTGAGAGTGCATCTCCACAGCATGCCTACATCTGAGGTGCCTTACCTGGAAAGATCTCTAAGAACACACACTACTGGACAAAAGCATAATCCAGAGAGAAGACAGAGCTAGTTTTGGTGAGAACAAAGTTGTCCTAGAGAAGAGCCCACTGACCGGCAAGCACAGAACAGCCTACAAGAACGCCACGAGGCACCAAACTGCACATGCCAGAAAGTTACAATTCACACAGCTTTGTAAAAGAACGGGAAGCAGTCTCCATCCAACAGAACCACATTAGCATAATGCATAGCAAGTCCAAATAATTTTGCACAGTTCCCATTACGTAAGTTTCTTGTTGATTTTTGAACTATTTTGTTACCACTGTTTTCATGCACATAACTGGACAGGAAGAGCTCAAAGCCTGAGTGATCTATCATAAAGGGGGGGGGGAACAGCAAAAAGCAATGAGCCATCTCCTCAGTAACTGAGAAGAGCAATTTTCCACTTCACAGAAACTTCTCTAACGCTTTCTGTCAGGGCGCAAATGCACACCCTGCTATTTCTCTACTCTGAAGCACAACTGGTCCCTAAGAGTGAACTTCTTCCAAATGATTTACACTCAAGTGCTTGTATTAATTTGCCTAGTCTCAAGCATACAACAGTTTTTTGACACAAACAGATCTTTTGTGAAACTGAGTAACTCCCTCCCTAGCTATTTCCCTCATAAAGGTATTCCCAACCGTCCTAAACCAGGATGAGTGTGTTACACTTGGTGTGCAGCAGGACTCACTGATACTAGGTCTTTAGCTGTGCAACAAGCACAAGGGTCTAGCAGGTCTTTTTAGTGGCACTACTCCTGTAGTCGCACTGCCAAGTATGGAGCCTTCCAAGCAACATGGGAAGTATTCCGCTTAAGCGGAAAGTCACTTGATAAGGTTTCTCATAACGTTTAGGGAAGACCCCCTGTACCCTGTGCCAAAATGGTTCCAGTGATTCATGTAGTGAAAGAGCTGATAAAGCTTTAGGCGATTCTCAAACCCTGCAGCTTTGGGAATTTTACTGTGATAAGCAGAGTAAAAAGAACTGCTGAAGCCACCGAACATCCCAGCTATTGCAAGCTCATACTCTGAATGGCCGTAGAAAGAAGCCGGATCAAAGATAACTGGACCAGAATCATCCTCGGCTGCATTTCCACCCCAGAGATCTCCATGCAGGAGAGCAGGAACAATTTCTACGTCACAGAACAAACTGGGTATCTTCAGCTGCAGGGGGGAAAAAGCAAGACATGTAAGTACTACATTTTAAGGTGAAAGATTAGAGCCTTATCTGCATACATGCAGAGCATGAATTGAAACTTCTTAAAAGTCTACTTAAAAAAACCCCAAGTAACTTGAAACAGCACAGGACCTAGCCAACAGGGATGCTGAGAAAAGCAAGAGGATTCCTATTTCTCACAAGAGCCATCAGCTGAAGAATAGTTATCGAAATGGTTTTTATGAAAATTAAAAAATATTGTAAACTGTATTTGGTACTGCAATATTGACCAGTTTTAATAGTAACAACCACCACCACAGCCACCCAGTACACCACGAGAAGGCTCAGCAACCTCCCACCAACCCTGAAGAGATTTCTACAAAGTAGTACCCAAACAGCTAATACTGCAGTCACTCAATCAGACACAAACCTCAACCGAAGCGATAGCGTGCAGAACAGTACTGCTTATACACATTTCTCATCATGAACATGTCACAGGGAATGGGCTAGCGTTTCCCAAGCAGTAAGGCAAGTGCTATTTGGCACACATTCATTTTGGAATACCAGCACAGGATGATGTGGCAAAAGCCATTACACCTTAGAGTAAAGGGCATTTTAATCCCTAAAAGCTGGAGTCTCCTACCATAAGAGCCTGGAGCATACCAACAAACAGGAACTTTTACAAAAACAAAATCTAAAGAACTGATGCCTAGCTGTCAGTATCATGTGAGACTTTCTCCTACCTGAAGTTGTGCCCAAAGTTCTCTTGCTTCCCTGTCTCCTGAATTCTTTTCGATCATGTCCATCTGGGGCTGGATTCTTTGCGTGGCAAAGAAAGTCACCCAGTCATTCTGCCAGTCATTCACCTGAAGGAACAGGATTGCAGATACTAGTTCCACGCCACGCAGAAGACAGGTTTTCTTCTTTTTCAAATAAAGCTTTGGAGGATCATACAGCCTTTGTGCCGACACTGTCCAGGACAGTAAATGCTACCGCTGAATAGACAGTTACCTTAAAACATTAAATGAGGGGAATAATTTAAAACCCAAGCAACTGGAGAGCTGTGAATGTCCAATGAAGCAATAAGTGCTGTCGAAGCACTACTGCCCTTCGCAGGCCCAACAATGGTTTTTCCTTTTATGACTCCACAGAAATACATTAATTTCCATTACAAATTTGGCCCATTAGTGTCACTGAAGGAAAAATAAGATAAACTTTAAGTTCTATCAGTCTGATGAAGTACAACCTACCTGTGGAAGATAGCCACAGCAGGTAACTGTATGAAAGCCAAATTGATCCACAAACTGGACTTCCATTTGCCCTTGACCTTTACCTTTCAAACCAAAGACAAAAATCCAATACTAATGACAAGATTCTAAGTATCTACAATGCAAACGGACCTTAAAAACTATGCAAGGATACAATGCTGCTTCTAACGAGAACAAAAAAATTGCACCTTAATACTCGTTTTGTTACAATGGTTATTGCTGTGTTTCATAGGTTTAAAGCTTCACGTAAAGCAGCTGTATTATAACCTTCATAATCATATTCTGAGGTGGTGTATCTCCTCTGATATCACTTCCTTGCAGAAACTGTGGTTCAGGATCTCAAGGGTCCCAAACTGAACGAACTTTTGCATGCATGGATCCACACAGAGCAAACAAAAGCAAAAAGAAGACGCCCTGCCTGGGTGTTTTATCCAAATCTATTTTCTTGGTGTCTTTAATGGAAGATGACAAACTTATCCTGAAATAACAAAAGCTATTTTAATTATTTCGTAGATGATTATTAACTGGGTTAAATTTGCAAACAGCAGTGCACTGTACCAACTGTGCTCTCTTCTTTCTTCAGCTTCTCTCCAAGCTGCTGGTTATGAAGGTGGAGATCGGCCAGTTGCGTTCCAAGCTTTGCTGAATGCCTAAGAAACAAAAGTATTCTAAGCAACACTGACACATGAATGAATCCAGTCCTTGATATTCCAGGAACTACTTGAAAAGATTTGTCAAGCAAGTGAAAGTAGTTCTGCATCTCTAACAAAGTACATTTTCAAAATATTCCGGTCATAAACACCTCCTCTTCCTATAAGGATTGCACATTAACATAGGACAAAGTGTACTGACATGGCTGTTTCTGAGAACACTCTTAAAACGGGGCAGCAATCACAGATTTAGTAACAATGAGAAACTATCAACCCTAATTTCTCCGTGATATCACTTGTGTATGAACTTTCAGTAAGACAACTGTACGAAAAGCATGCACAACACGTTATGGGGTTTGGTTGGGGGTTTTTTCCTAAACTGCATTTGGGAAACAGAGGCAAACAAAGCTTATCCTCTTTATATCTTGGTCTCTCGAGTCTCCTCTCTAAAAGGCCTAGAAGATGGACCAGTCAGGTGGGCTCTATCTATCTATTTTTAATAAAAGCTTATCCTCTACACAGCTCAGAAACACCTTTCAGTAATTACAAACAACTCTTACAGCTAGTTGCCTCCCATGTTAGGGAAAGTATGATCCTTTCCTTGTCTTTAACCTCTCACATCGTTCCCTGTTCTCAAGGCACTGTCACTTAAGGCCAAGTTAGTTCATTTAGTTCCTGTTCACACGGATTGTAGCTATCCCCTGAAATTTGTATGCCACAGATTGCATTTGCACACTTTTCAGCTCAATCAGCCCCAAACCAGCAGGGTTTCTGCTCTTTCTCTTGGAGCTCACTGAGGGCCCTCCATGAATTCGAAACTCCAGGGATGAGCAGGATGAGCGGTAAGACTAAACCGGCTGCTGAAGTTCGGAGATTGGTATGAGAAACTGGTCATGCCCACCTCCCTAACGGAAGCAGGCAGAAGTACTCATCATATGTTAATTTACTCAAATATTTGCCACAGAGAAGGGCCAAAAGTTTGCACCTCTCAAAATCAAGGTGAGAGTTGTAAAAAATCCAAGATTAGGATTCATTCAATCGAAGAGGTGCTTCTGCATATTCACAACAAGCAATATTAAACACTGCTTCTTACATCAAAGGCAAGTACACAAAACAGGTGATCAGGTAGGTCATTTTCCTTACTGTAAAGAGAAACCCTACCATAAAAAACACTAATTACCTGAAAAAAAACCCCACCAAAACCTGTACCCAAACAAACCCAAAACTAAACAAAAGTCATGCTCACTTCTTGATGTAAGACCAATTTGCTAGGTGAACCATTATTAAGTATTTTATACAGTTCTCTGCTGCACAACTTCCCAAATGTACCTTGTTTTAAAAAAAACTGAAGTGGGCTTCACCTCCGGAAACAAGTGACGAGTTGTCATGACCGCCAAAATTTCTGGTTAATGGATGCCAAGATAATACTGTGGTTTACCTGTTTAAGCCTCTCATTTCCAAATGTTCCATCACAAACAGAGTCCTGCCCCCAGGCAGGTCTATAACTTTAAGGGGTTTCGGCACTTTCACTGTCTGCGTTTTCAAGATGGCTTCCAAACCTGCCATTTCCCCCTCAAACATTCTTCTGGCCTGCCAAATATTAAAGGAAAGCATTAGTCTCTCTGAGCACCAGTCAGAGATAAACAAAGCTCTTTCACAAGACCAATCAAGGCTGTAAACGTTAAATAAAAAGGCTGGAGCAAGTGGTTATTGTACATACAAGACACAGACAGACCCACACCACCAGACTTGACGGTAATCTTACAGAAACTTCACTTCATAAACTGCCTCAATGTAAGTGACTCCGGTTCTAGCATTCTCTGTAATCGCAAAACTAGCTGAGGAAGTCTCTTCGCAATTGGAGGCGTGCAACCATAAAATGTAAGCAATATTTTATTAATGGACTATGCAGCTGAGAGACTAGAAGAGTGAGGCCGACATCCATAGGCTTCATGAGTTTCCTGACACAGATCGCTTACTAATACAGCTGATCTTCAAAACAGCCTCATTTGCAGTCGCAGAATGATTTTCCCTGGCCTACTTTTGCCCCGGGATGGGGGGATAGCCAAATGCCCCTTACCACACTTGCACACAGAAACCCTTAGAATCCAAGTCACTACCAACTGTATTTGCTTTGAAGACACTGCGTTTAGGACCTATTTCTGCAACTGTTACCCATATTGAGTAAAATCTGTTGAGCTGCTCCGCTGACATGAGTGACACCAGTCACACAAAGAAGTACTACTGCAGGTGAGTTAGGCTGAAGTTGCAGGAAAAGGGTACTTGGGAAACCTATGGTGTCTGCTAAAAGCAAGGAGATACAGCCATAAAATAGAACTAGCCCTTTAGTACTGATACATGAAACACAGGCAACGGACAATTTGCAATAGACATTGACTGAAAACTCCAAAGCCTACAAGAGGTGAAGAACTGCTGAATTACTGAGCCATGAGATAGCTTTGTTCAGAGGAAACTAGTAAATAGTGTATCCCTTTCCAAAGCATCATACACTAGGTCACAGTCAGCAGTTAACTTTAATAGAGTAAAACCCAGGGTTTTCTAAAGAACTTTGTGCTTCTAAAGAAACTGCTGATATACAGCCACTGCTGCACGCACAGCATTATAATACAGCTTGGCAAAGTTTGCTTCGATCAGCACTCAGGATCCACACACAGGCAAAAGCATGCAAAATGACATGATTACCAAATAGAACATCTATCCAGATCTTTTCTTCCAAACCCTAATTTGTAGCTAGCTGGACTGTACACCTAAATACACAATTAAGGAAGGCCGAAGTGGAAGGGCCATGCTGCTATCGCTTCAAACTACTGCCAGTGTCACGGCAGGCAGGATAACCTTTCGGTGTTTTCCCACCTTACCAGCTCAGTGCACCTGATTTTCCATCCAGCTCCCTTGATACGATCAGAGCGTGCAGGCATATTTGGATTACATATAGTTGCATATGCGCTTTCAAAAACAACTGTTTGCTATCACAGGGAAGAAGTGCTGACTTTTGATCTTCCAGTGAAGCTATTTATTTGACAGACTCGAGCGTAGAGTACCTTTAAAGTAAATTCCACCTGACCTCTGCTTTTGCGAATAAGGATGCCGTACAGACGTGCTACATCACACTTATCTCTACCTTCTGGAGTAGCTGCTACCACATATTGAAAGGAGAGAGCAGAAAAACTGGAACAGTTGCGGAAAAATATCATTTATTGAGAAAAGGCCCCTCTTACACACAGGGGCTCGCCGGGTTTGTTACAACGAAGAAAGATGCACGCCCCCAGCAGGTAATTTCGTACATTCTAGGTCGCTCCAGGCACTTTCACACAACACGCGGCCATGGTGACACCACGGTTCCCCAGCCCTAACTGCCAACGGCATGCCGCTGACCCCGCAACAGCGCCCCACCGCCGCCGCGGCCTCCCCACCCCAGGCACCCCTGCCACCGGCCGGGCCCCAGGCCCACGGCAGCCGCCGGCCCGACCCGCGCAGGGCAGACACCGCTACACGAAGCCGACCCCTAACCGGCGACAGGCCACCGCCCTGACACCAGCAGTCGAAACTCTACTGCCTGAGGCCAGCCGGCAGGCACCCCCACACACACCGCCCCATCACGAAGCCGGGGTCGGCGGAGGCCAGACCGCCGCGCACTTCCCCCAGCGCGACCGCCTCGGAGCAGTCTCCACGCCACGCGCGCCCCGCCCTCGACCCCTACCCCCCACACCTCCGCCTTGGAGTTGCTCTTCACGTACACCCGGCCGCGGTCCGTGTCGTAGCTCTGGCCCTGGCTGATGCAGCCGCCCCCCAGATGCCCCGTGGGCCGCAGCACCGCGACCCCCAGCTCCCGCCTCAGCGCGTCCTCCATGCTGCCGGCGGGGGGGCTACGGCGGCACTGCGCCTGCGCGGGTGGCTACCGCGGCACTGCGCCTGCGCGGGGCGGCTACCGCGGGGCGGCTACCGCGGCACCGCGCCTGCGCGGCACCACTAACGGCGTCGGCGGGGGCGGGGGATTGGTTAGCGGTGGGGGCGCCGCTGGTGGCGGGGCTGCGGGGATCGGTTCGCCGGGAGCGTGTTTTGCGCTGGGCAGAGCCTGGGAACACGCTTCCGTTTGGACTCGGTTCCTTGGGCGCGTGGCGCCCTGGCTCCCTGCCGTAGAGGCAGAGGGCGGGCGTGCCAAGGGCAAGGTTTTGCAGCACGGCCGTGTGCGTGACAGAGGCAGCGGACGGTGCTGGAGAGTGTTTGGGTGTTGTGAGAAATGTGGGAATGATTCGTGCTGGGCATGTGGATGTTGTATTATATGCGAAAAGGAGGGTTATGTAATGAATGTTTATACCAGTACTATGGGAAATAAAGTATTGGGCCAATAATCGAACATTATATAACATCATAAAATTGTGTATATGCGAAGGGTTTGAATGCCTTTAAAGGATTAGGTACCCTAGAGATGTATCCTGGTACAGAATGCTGTGAAGCTAGGCACTGTACAAATAACCATATAAGGAGAATTTATGAGGGTCAAGACGGTGGTTAGGCTCGTGATAGACATCTTCCTGTTGATACTAAGATGTTTCTTCACCTGGAGACAAGACCCCAGTAACAGGAGGAGAACAATGGTGAAGAGCCACGTCGACATCCGGGTACAGGGAGACGACAGGATTGGCTGAAACCCCAGGCCAAAACTTTCCCCGCAAGATCCCAGTGTGCGTCGTTAGCGGAGCGGAGACTCCCCGGCGCACCAAGCGCGCTGCTTGCTTATTGCCTCTTGATATTAATCAATTGTAATAAAGATTAATTAAACCCAATCACGGCTGAGACAAAGTTTTTATAACAGGTGTCACGTGCTTTCTGGCCGTTAAAAAGGTACCTGCTCGCATGAATTCTGTTCAACGGCAGCGGCAGCTCGCTGTTCCTGGGCGCTGGGCAGCGCAGGTCCGGTGTTCTTTCCCATCAGAATTTGTTCTTTATTTAGCAAGTAACCTCCTAGTTAAAATACGGATTTCTGAGCTCGGAGGCTGGAAGAGCTCCTACTGGTGTTCTTTGTGCTTGTCACTGCAAGACTGGACCTTCACTGCCTGCTACACGCGCGCGGCCTGGTCTCGCTGGTTCCCGCCACTGACCGCCGTTCCTCCTGCCCACCGCCCTGCTCGCTCTGCCCATCCCCCCGCTTGGGTTTTCAAAGGCATTCCTGTGCTGCCCGAGTGCCTCAGCCACCTGCGGATGTGCAGCTGTTTCTGTATAGTAGTTCATGCAAACAGCCGCTAAGGTTAGGGTTATTGCGGTGTACTTTCAAATTTTAAACGGATTTTGCTTTGAAAATTTCCTTTTGGAGTTTAGTGCAGGAGGATTACAGCCGAGAGTACTCCAACAATTCCTGTGCAGCAGCAGAACAGCAAGTGGTGAAAGGCCAGGAGTTCTCTAGGCCAGGGGTTCTCTAGGCCAGGGCTTCTCTAGTCCAAGGGTTCTTTAGTACAGGAGTTCTCTAGTCCAAGGGTTCTCTAGTCCAAGGGTTCTCTAGTCCAGGGCTTCTCTAGTCCAAGGGTTCTCTAGTCCAAGGGTTCTCTAGTCCAGGGCTTCTCTAGTCCAGGGCTTCTCTAGTCCAAGGGTTCTCTAGTCCAAGGGTTCTCTAGTCCAGGGCTTCTCTAGTCCAGGGCTTCTCTAGTCCAAGGGTTCTCTAGTCCAAGGGTTCTCTAGTCCAGGGCTTCTCTAGTCCAGGGCTTCTCTAGTCCAGGGGTTCTCTAGTCCAAGGGTTCTCTAGTCCAGGGCTTCTCTAGTCCAGGGCTTCTCTAGTCCAAGGGTTCTCTAGTCCAAGGGTTCTCTAGTCCAGGGCTTCTCTAGTCCAGGGCTTCTCTAGTCCAAGGGTTCTCTAGTCCAAGGGTTCTCTAGTCCAGGGCTTCTCTAGTCCAGGGCTTCTCTAGTCCAGGGGTTCTCTAGTCCAAGGGTTCTCTAGTCCAGGGCTTCTCTAGTCCAAGGGTTCTCTAGTCCAGGGCTTCTCTAGTCCAGGGCTTCTCTAGTCCAGGGCTTCTCTAGTCCAAGGGTTCTCTAGTCCAGGGCTTCTCTAGTCCAGGGCTTCTCTAGTCCAAGGGTTCTCTAGTCCAAGGGTTCTCTACTCCAGGGCTTCTCTAGTCCAAGGGTTCTCTAGTCCAGGGCTTCTCTAGTCCAGGGCTTCTCTAGTCCAAGGGTTCTCTAGGCCAGGGCTTCTCTAGTCCAAGGGTTCTCTAGTCCAAGGGTTCTCTACTCCAGGGCTTCTCTAGTCCAAGGGTTCTCTAGTCCAGGGGTTCTCTAGTCCAGGGCTTCTCTAGTCCATGGGTTCTCTAGTCCAAGGGTTCTCTAGTCCAGGGGTTCTCTAGTCCAGGGCTTCTCTAGTCCAAGGGTTCTCTAGTCCAGGGCTTCTCTAGTCCAGGGCTTCTCTAGTCCAAGGGTTCTCTAGTCCAGGGGTTCTCTAGTCCAAGGGTTCTCTAGTCCAAGGGTTCTCTAGTCCAGGGCTTCTCTAGTCCATGGGTTCTCTAGTCCAAGGGTTCTCTAGTCCAGGGGTTCTCTAGTCCAGGGCTTCTCTAGTCCAAGGGTTCTCTAGTCCAGGGCTTCTCTAGTCCAGGGCTTCTCTAGTCCAAGGGTTCTCTAGTCCAAGGGTTCTCTAGTCCAGGGCTTCTCTAGTCCAGGGCTTCTCTAGTCCAAGGGTTCTCTAGGCCAGGGCTTCTCTAGTCCAAGGGTTCTCTAGTCCAAGGGTTCTCTACTCCAGGGCTTCTCTAGTCCAAGGGTTCTCTAGTCCAGGGGTTCTCTAGTCCAGGGCTTCTCTAGTCCATGGGTTCTCTAGTCCAAGGGTTCTCTAGTCCAGGGGTTCTCTAGTCCAGGGCTTCTCTAGTCCAAGGGTTCTCTAGTCCAGGGCTTCTCTAGTCCAGGGCTTCTCTAGTCCAAGGGTTCTCTAGTCCAGGGGTTCTCTAGTCCAAGGGTTCTCTAGTCCAAGGGTTCTCTAGTCCAAGGGTTCTCTAGTCCAAGAGTTCTCTAGTCCAAGGGTTCTCTAGTCCAAGGGTTCTCTAGTCCAGGGCTTCTCTAGTCCATGGGTTCTCTAGTCCAAGGGTTCTCTAGTCCAAGGGTTCTCTAGTCCAGGGGTTCTCTAGTCCAAGGGTTCTCTAGTCCAAGGGTTCTCTAGTCCAAGGGTTCTCTAGTCCAGGGCTTCTCTAGTCCAAGGGTTCTCTAGTCCAGGGCTTCTCTAGGCCAAGGGTTCTCTAGGCCAAGGGTTCTCTAGGCCAGGGCTTCTCTAGTCCAGAAGTCTATGTACCTTTCCTTTTCAAAAGTTTCCATACAGTTTTAATTTATTTATTAATAATCTGGACTTTATTCACATAAAACCTGATACTTTATTCTGGCAGGATTTCTAGATCCGCAGCAATCCAGGCAGCCTTCCCGTTAGTATTTTGGCCAGGCTTCTGTGCATCTGGTGATTCCTGCAGAGCCCGGACGCATCATCGGCGTGCTGCGTGTGCAGCAATGCCACAACCGGTGGGATGCGTCACGCTTGCTGGATGTGTCGCGCGATCCTTGCGTGTGCGCGCAACGTGTTTGCTTTTTTGGAAAGCGCCTGATGGGAACGTGCTGCTGGGAGCCGACGAGCCGTGCGGTTTGTGCACGAGGAGTTTCACGTCCCCGGTTTGTCAGCTTTGGTGCACATACCAAGAGCGTTCGTGTACAGGCCTGTAACAGAATCTGTGCTTTTTAGAAGCATACGTGCACTGTCAGTCTAAAAAAATCCTGAACTGACATGTGATAGCTGCAGCTTGGGATTTTAGCCACTCTGAATATGTCATGAGCGTGCTAAATCTTGCAGCAGGTTGGTTGGGGGGTCGCCTTGACGTGTGGCAGAGCTGGGATTTCGCTTAACGGTGTTGGCTGTACGGGGTGTTGCAATTTGTGGATGTGACTGATAGCTGCACACCCAAGAACCTGTGGCTTATTGAGAGCTGGATAACTGGGGACCACAGCAGCCTGGAAGCACGAGGGAGAACACGGGTTTGTGTGCCGGAATCTGTCTTCTGCCACGTATTGGCTGTCCCGACTCTTCGTGCAGCATTAGCCTGAAACCCGTGTTGCAGAGGTTGGGTCGGATGCCTGCAGTGGGTGAGGGGTGGCTGAGGTTATGCTGAGGGGGACTTTAACCGGAGCTTAGGAATCGGAAGCAGGTGCTGTGGGACGTGATGCTGTGAGTTTGCTTCGAACCTTCTTGTTCAGAGAGCAAAGGAGAAATGTCCATTCTGGCATCAAGGAGACTTGCTTTCTCATGCTGTAGTTCTTCAGGACTGTAAGATTAGGAAGAATTCAAACCCCACATTTTCATTAAATGACGCTTCTGCAGCTCTTGGAAAACTCCTGTCGCGCCAATTATTTTTACTTACTTGTTTGACAAAGCAGTTAGAAACGGATGAGAATTTGTTAGATGGATGCAATGGGGGTAATAAAGAATTAAATGTGTGATTCAGTCTTCAACTACAAAGTCGTGGTAGAATATTTCATACCGTTAGTAAACACGTGCTTCGTGCCGCACCACAGAACAGGACAGGGAATGTGGCAGGAGTAGAGAGCAGCTGTCCTAGTTCCTAGAATTCAACTGGACCGTACTGTGTGATTGCAGCCGGCCAGATAGGCTGTAACACAGGTTTTGGCCAAACCTGTAACGTCAAGCTCAGTAATTACATGGGGGACATATTCTGAAGGGGGACCTGTCAGCTTATTTCCAAATTAGAGTTCAAGTGTTGTGGAAGAACCTCGGCAAGAGCCACAAGACGCTGCATTCCTAAAGACGTTACGGAGCGTGTGTTTGCCGGAGGCACGGGCTCCCAACTCCTGCAGCCGCTGGAGTTCGGGGAGAGCCAGGGTTTGGGAGCTCCTTCTCCTCGGACACTCCTTTCAGCGCGAGTTCCAGCTCCAAGCCCTCCCCGTGCCACCTTTGGCCTCTGCGCCGTAGCTGATTCGAAATAAACTGTTGTCAGGCCCCCAGCGTACTTGGAGAGGACGGCCGAAAACCGCTGAGCCGCGTACCGAGGCCGTTGGCGCAGCGCAGGTCCCGCGGCGTGAAGGCAGTGTACGCCGCAAAAGGCCCTGCGGTGCTGTGGGTTGACCTTGCAATAATCCTTTCTTCCCTGCCTCCACGTGTAATTTATTCCTACTCGAGGATTTTAAAAAGCTTGCGGCGTGCTGTTGGAACCACCCCCTTCCCTTGGCCCCGCTGGGCTTCACCAGCGCTGTTTCTCCTGTGCGGGTGCGTGCTGCCTTGCCTGCGAGATCCACGGCGGTCAGCTTTCTGTTGAAAATGGTGTTCCTTTCTGTGGGTGGGACGACAACTGTCACGCTGGGCTGCGAAGCATTTGGTGAGTCATCAGTTAATATACGCATCCTGAATAAAAAAGCACTGCAGCTGCTCATTTCTGTTTGACAGTCTGTACGAGAAGAGAAAAGGTAATTGGTATGTGTAGCCCGTTATCGGTAGGTTTAGATCTATAAATGGAAACACGCAGTAGTGGGCTTTTCGGGCTCCAAGCCTCTATTTGTGTGCACAGGTGAGAAACGTGCTGTGCGCCCTTTGGCTTTTTTCCTCTCCCACATCCATGGATAGGCCAAGAGGGCGGGATCAGGAAGGATGTAGGACTTTCCATTCCGGAAAGAGGTGATTTGTAAGACACTCATCACGATTTGGTGTTAGTGCTTGTTTTTCTTTCTCTTTCCTTATATAATTCACCCTAAAAGAGAGAAATTGAGGTGTTTTTTTAACTCCTCTGGTCAGCTGTATGAGCGGATCAATGGAAATGGAATGAAAAGTTCCATTATCAAAATAACAGACTGAGATAGGCCTTAGGAGCAGAATTTGGGCATTATTCTGATTACGAAGAGACACTGGGATCAGAGTCATTGTCTATTTGCAGAGTTAATGCCTTCACGGATTAGTTTTCAGCAGTTTCTGTAGTGATTTCAGGGGCATGATGTGGGGCAGAGTCTGAATGAGGGTGTGACCGAAGCCAGGGGCCTTGTTCTTGCTTGTTGCAGAAACAGAAAGCAGAGAACTTCTTCCCAGAGTTTACTGTTTTCGCTTTAGCTTCCTCTTTTCTTGGTACGGACGATGCCAGATTATCAGTAGGTTTTGTGGTTCACAAATTTCTGCCCATCAACAAGTTCGGGGAGAATGTACGTTATTTTGGGATCATTTTAGGAATAATGAATGAGAAATTGTTCGCTCTGTGAGGGTCAAAAAGTGCCCGGGGGAGGTATCCACAAACACAGCTATTTGAGAGTCCTTTTTTTCTTTATTTTTTGTCCTGATCAAGACAAAATTATTATTATTCGCTGTTCTGACTTTTGTTCAGCCTAGTTCCATATGGCACAGTACAAGAGCAACATACATGTCATTATTTCTCCTTTCAGCTGCCCCTAACCAGGTTATCTTACTGCTTGAAAGTGGGTTGGCAAATGCATTTTCTCTTCTGCTAAGCCGGGTAGGTTATGGGTTAAAGATTTGTGGGCGTATTCTAGCTCTCTAGTTCCTGTATAAAGTATAACCGTGAGCTGCCCTCAAAATAAACCTGGGCTTGGCACAGATTTGTGCTCTAAACATGATTACACGTAAATGTCAGATAAGTGGAAGTACTCAGGAAAGTGGAAATATTCCAGAAGTCTGCTATTTATGGCATCAAACCAGACATTTGAAAAATATTATTTCTTCATCTCCATAACTGAAAAACTCTGTAGTTTTTAACTTAAAAATAAGGACAAATGACCTTTAATTGCCAAGTCGGTTGTTAGGAAAATGCTGGGTTTTTTCTCCACTATTCCTTAAGGAACTTTGGGAAACATCAAACCCATAAATTTCAGTAAAGCAATACATAATGGTTAGTTTGTTCTTCAGCATCTCTCTTAGAGCGTCTCGAAGCACTCCACTGGAGTTTGTGGTTAACATCCCGCGTACTCCTTTGTCATAGCTGCAGCAAATAGCTGGGACGGGTCTGGAAACCTGAGGCAGAAGGAATTGGAGTAAGCAGGCCGGGCGCGTAAGGGAAGTGTGTGCTGGAACTGGGACTAAGCCCTCGTTTCCTGGTACCCAGGGCTGTACTCCAGCTGTGTAGAAGTTGCTTCCACAGGAAAAGTGACGACTGCGGCTGCATTTAGCCTCCCTCCCATTAAAAACGGAGAGAGAAGCTCTGACAGAGGACGCGGCTGGAAGAGGAGCACATCTCTGCCTTTCTATACGCAGACCGTCTACGGTAAAGCACTGGAGCCCGTGAAACTCCCGTTTATTGCTGCAGATTTCTCTGCCCCACCTCCAACAGGACTTTGATTCCATGAAGCGATAACTGGATTATAAAGAGGTGCAATTGCGGGGTGCGTGACTGTGGTGGAGGGACAGCCTGTCTGGCACTGGGAATGGGGATGCTCCGGTGTCCACGGGTGAAGGCTACGGGACGCGTTGTCCTCCTGCGTTTGCACCGGATTAAAATTACCCAGGAATGGTGCGACGATATCCATGACTTCGCATCTTTCTTCGCAATCCTGAAATAAAAATAATCCTGTTAAGACTCTTTTGAAGAGACCAGTAAATTGAGCTTGTGTCGTACCGAGACAGGCAGGCTCTATTAGTCACGGAGTGACTTGTTTCTTTTACAAGCAGGAATACAAGGTGTAGACATCCCTCTTTCAGTTTAGGGCTTACCTTTGGCTGCAGATCATGCAGACTAAGTCCTTTGTGTATGGTGGATTTATCTCCTCTGAATTAGATGTGCTTTGGGTAAAGTGGGTGGGTGGGATGGGGCCCAGTAGAACAAGGACATAAAGACCTTCCCTGAATTGTCATTTTTAGGTGCAGCGATACTTTGTGCATACAGCTCTATTTTTTATGCTTGTGTCTGTACCTGTATTTTTATACCAGTTTGACACTACGGCATTTTATATCTGCGAGTTGCTCAGGGTTAAAAAGGTGTTTCTTAAAAGGAGTTCCTTTAAAAAGGAATTTTTTTTAAATTCTGTTTGCCGGCAGATGTGCTACAAGGAAATGACCAGAAGGTCGGAAAGGGCCTCGTACGGCACTTGGGCAGTCAACACGCGTTAGGGTAAGGTTGAAGAAGTGAGATTTTCCTGCAAGTCTTTATTCAGTTGCCCGCAGTTTTTCTCACTGGCCCAACACCTGGGGTTCGAGGCGATGCACCTCAGTTTTGTGTTAGAAACCTGCTGAATTTATTTTGGTGGCACCTGCAGAGCGAGGGTTTCCACCGTGGTGACCCCCAGCTCCCTGCGTACGGCGCTCCGGTATGCGGCTGGCAGTACTGGCAGGGCTAGGCATTTTGGTTCACGCGCTTGTCAGCAGGCTGGATCACAGGCCAGGAGGTGCCAAGGCCAGGAGGCACCAGGCCAGGAGGCGCCAGGCCTGATTCCATCTCGGGCCTGCTGGCGTCTCCGCCAGGCCTCGTCCCCGCTCGCACAGTGGCGTTACAGCGTGGGTGGCGAATGGGCACAGCTGGCCAACGCTGGCGCGGGCACGATGAAAACAAACCCGTGTCTCTTCTGGCTGTGAATATCCTAAACCCGAGACTGAGGTGCGCACAGCGAGGGCCACCCGAGGCTCGTAGGAACGGCTGAGGCTCCCCCGCTGCGGGACGGGCGTGCCGGGCGCCGGTGCGAAGGGCAGAAACGTGTCTTGGCCAGAAACTGCTCGTGCTTCACACAGGCTGCTACCCGCGCCGTTTCTCCATCACCCCACCCGAGCCCCAGAGACGTCTGTCCGCCTGCATTCGCGCCGCAGCCGGGACACCAGCCCGCTGCAGCCGTGGCTGCCGGGTTCCGTCCCGGTCGGAGGAGCCGGGGCTCGAACCAGCGACCGCGCTACTCCGCTCCAGGCAAACCAGTGCACGCCAGCAGGGCGGGGCGAGCCACTGCGATTGATGGCGGAAAGAACCAATGGCCGCCTTGGAACCCCCTGGCCACTGTACCGCTGGGCACACGAGGAAGGGGGCTGTCGAGGTTCGCCGTCACCCAATTGAAGCCGAGGAGGGCGGGCCTAGTGCGCTATTTTTCCCCTGGCGCACCAATAAGCGAAGGCCGGGGGCGGGTCTTGCTTGTCTCTTGCAGAAGCTGGGGAGCGGCAGGGGCCACCGTTTTGGCGCGCCAATGATTGCTGAAGGGGGCGGGGGCAGCAGCGAACCGCCCAATAGCGGGGCTGGGGGCGGGGCTGGGGGCGGGGCTCGGCGGTGATGCGCTGACAGCCCGCGGCCGGGGCAGCGGCACGGAGCCCCCGCGCCCGCCCCGCGGCTGCTTCGCGTGCTCGGGCAGCGCCGAGCGCCCCGCGGGGAGAGTCGGGCCCTCTCGTCGCAAGGGACGGTCGCCTTCGTTCTGTCGCGACACGGTGCGCGCTGCCGCCGTCCCCCGCCGCTGACATCGCCGTTTCCCGTCGCCGCAGGAGGCGCAGCCCCCGGCAGCCTCCCCGTTCCCGCCGCGGCGAGGGATGGCGTGGCGGGCGCTGCCCCCGCTGCCGTGACGGGACCGCGCCGCCGCCCCACGCCTGCCCCCCGCGAGCGCCGGGCATGCCGCTGCCCGCCCGCGCCGCTGCCCGCCGCCGCGCCCCGTCCCCCCCGCGCCCCGGGACGGGCCGCGGGAGCTGATCCGTCGCGGAGGCCGGGGGGAGCGACGGGGAGGATGAGCCAGGTGGGCAGCCCGGTGCGAGCCTACGATTTCCTGCTGAAATTCCTGCTGGTGGGCGACAGCGACGTGGGCAAGGGGGAGATCCTGGCCAGCCTGCAGGACGGGGCCGCGGAGTCGCCCTACGGCTACAACACGGGTAAGCGGCGCCCGCCCCCGGCGTTCTCCCGCCGCCGCGCGCTCTCCGCCCGCTGCTCCTCTCCCTCGGCCACGGACGCACCGGCGCCCCCCCCGGCCCTTGGGCTCCCGGGGTGCGGCCCCGCGGCGAGGCTGCTGGCAGCTGCCCGCGCTGGGGGGGTCACAGGGGCCGACCCGCGGGTGGGAGCTGCGGCGGCTCCGCCGGGTGACGGCGCCCGCCGGGAGCGCCCGCGGGGGAGGAGGGTGGGCAGAGCCGTGCTGGAAGGTGGCTCCGTGAGCAGCTGGGTCTCGGAAGGGAGGTGGCGGTGCTGTCGGGGTGAGACCCACGTGCAGGTGATCGCGTGTGAAACTGGGTTTGGAGCTCAGGTTTAAAGCCCAGAACGGGCTGGCCGAGGTGGTGGGATTTGGCTTCCTAAGCAGCTGTTTTTCTGTCGCCACCAGTGAGTAAAGGGAAATGCTAAGAAAATGGTTTTTCTAGGGAAAAGGCATTTGCTGTGAAACTGCTCGCGCTGAGAGAGCGGAGGAGGAGGCGGCGTGGTGGTTTCCCCCTTCCTCTCGTTCCCTGTCGTGCTCTTACCACCAGCGGGGTAGCCCTTTAAGATCAAGGCTCATGTTTGCGGGATGCTCTTTCGCTTCAGCCTTTTAAAGGGCAAGGCTGAGGAGCCTGCTGCATGCCAGAAGTACCCAGCCTGCAGAGCAGGGAGCTGTGAACGTTTCAGACTGCTTGGAAGCGAAGTTATTGGCTGCGGGAAAAGCGGATTTCTGTTTTCCTTCCCTCCCATTCTCTGCTTTTCACTCCCCCAACCCTGCTTGCCTAGAACATACTCTAGTTTCACTACTTTTTCTTTTCTCCCCTCATGCGAATCTGTCGTGTGGCATATTAAAAGGCGAATTGTCCTGTCGTTTACCCACTGCATTAATTTACTGCCGTCCTGTGAGTGGGCAAGGCGCTGGAAGGCTTTCCACTGACTTAGGGTCTGTTGGGTTGAGTTCATCGTGCTGCCTCGCGGGGAAGCGCCGGAGGGAGGCGGGGGCTCTGTCCCGTTGCTTGTGGGGCAGCCTGTACCTGGAGGGCACCAGTGTATGTTTTCAGATGTTTGCTCAGCAGTTTTCTTGAATGACCCCCTGGGGTGTTGCCGTGTGTTTACTCTTGGTGCGCTGCGGGTTGTTGAAGAGAAGGGCCAGAGGCTTGGGGAGAGCGGGCCTGGCCTGGCTCTGGTCCGCACACACAGTCTGGTTAGCGAATGCCTGTGCTGAAGGAGACCTTCAGTGGATCTTGGTGTAACTGGGAGAAAATTGACCCGCGCCTCAGCTCATCAGCCTTGCTTCAGACTTGTGCATGTAAACTTTGCGATGCTGGTGGTTTTGCTCTTAAAAATGTTTAAATTGTGTAGCTAACACTGTAACTCTGTGATAGATTGCTTGGCAGCCCGGAAATACCAATTCTGCCTTTGAGTGACTTTGTGAGGATTTAACGTGCAGCCTAGAAATTCTTCATTGTTGCTTGTAGCTTCAAAATGTAGATGTACGTGGTTCTAAGTTTTATGGGCCATTTCAAGGACTGTAGTCTCCTCACCAGGATATTTATCCATCTGAGCTGTGCAGCGTTAGGCAAATGTGGTAAGTCAGGACCTCACAAACTCTGCTGTGCAAAGGTCACGTTGCACAGAGACTGGAAGCAGTTCTTAGCCCGGAGAAGATGAGCAGGTGTGAAGAGAGGGGTATGAGCAACGAGGAGGGCAGCTATGATGGCATGGGAGTGAAATGGGGAAGGAGTATAACCTGAATGTTTTCTGAAACTAGTGTCATAATCATGGAATCATGGAATGGTTTGGGTTAGCAGGGACCTTAAAGATCCAGTTCCACCCCCCTGCCATGGGCAGGGACACCCTCCACCAGACCAGCTTGCTCCAAGCCTCATCCAGCCTGGCCTTGGACACTGCCAGGGATGGGGCAGCCACAGCTTCTCTGGGCAACCTGTCCCAGGGCCTCCCCACCCTCTCCGGGAAGAATTTCTACCTGACATCCAATCTAAATCTCCCCACTTTCAATTTAAACCCATTACCCCTTGTCCTGTGACTGCAGACTCTTGTAAAAAGCCCCCCCCCAGCTTCCTTGTAGCCCCCCAGGCACTGGAAGGGGCTCTAAGGTCTCCCCGAAGCCTTCCCTTCTCCAGGCTGAACAAGCCCGGTAGTGAAGAAGTTCTGTACGTACGGAGCCTCAGTGTTCACACAATCGTGGCACACACTGTCTAGGGTGTTAGCTGTGAAAGTTCATGAAAAATATTTTCTCGCTCTTCGTTTTATAATGTTGTTGAATGCATCAAACTTGAAACGCTTGTGGACACTGCATGGAAGCTGCCCCGTTTCCTCAGTGGTCTGTATCCGATGTGCCTTCTCTGCCTGTATCCCCTCAGCCTTTCCCACATCACAGGAGTGTGGCTGTGTAGGATGCAGCTGTGAGGAATCTGTGCAGGCTCAGGGACTGGGAAAACAGAGATGCAGGGAGAGGGATGGAGCAACATCCTGTTGGTATTACGACTCATTTTCTAACTTTACATGATTAAAAAGCTCAGTAAACGCTGACTTTTTCACCATTTGCAAGTCCTTCTTAACTGCTAGGGTCTGCCGCTTTCACAGCGCCAGCCAGGTCTCTGAATTGGAAGGAGAAAGCCTCGTGGTGCGATGGATCACGTGCCACATGAATAAGCTTGGAAATGACAAAGCTTTGTTATGGAGTTTGGTGGAAGGGCGTAGCTTGGAGACTAGAGCGGAAGAGGAGAGGTGACGTGGTAAGAGGTAGGGGCAATTGAGGAGGGAGACAAGGAGCACTGAAGGGCCTTGAAAATGAGAGCAAACAAGCTAATGTGGTGAAGCATGGGGATTTGGGCAATTGCTTAAATCCGTATGTGCAAGAGAGACAGAATTTGATGTTTATTGCAACAGGAAAGAGGTTACTCCCGCTGCTGAAATTTAGTAAATACAAAGTGGGAATATGGATGTTGAGAAATTTGGACAGAACAAGCTATAAAGGGCGATCACGATGAAGCACAGGTGAGGCCTTGAGTAAGACCAGCTGTTGGGAGCGGTTACTGATTCCGTGGATCACATGGAAAGATGAGCCTGAAGTTACAGGGCTGGGCTTCTGATTTTTCTTCCTCAACTCTGCTGTCCTTTCTGATTTTAGCTTTGACATAGGGTTCTTTCTTGTGCTAAACAACAGGAGGTATCACTAAGATGCGCTGCAGCGCTCTAAGAACAAGTACAGGGAAGGACAAGGTGTTGGACGGAGCGTGACCCCTCCTTTGGGAAGGAGGAGAACCTAAATGAACCCCATGGGGTATGGAGAGGGGTGGAAGAAAGGCTGAGTGAGGATAGAGTTAGCAAGGAAGGATCAAGGAGCTTTTGGTTGGTCATTGGCTTCAGCCGCATCAAAGATAGTTCAGCAGACAGGAAGAATGAAGGTAAGCTAGAACCTGGAGTTGACTAGAGCAGTGTGTGTGTGTGGTTGGTTGGGTTTTTGGGTGTTAGGGGTTCTTCAGCCCTCAGGTTCCTGAAGGCTTTACGTGCAGCTCGGTAACTGTCTCAGTTCTGTGGGCTCAAACTTTAATTGCATAAACCACAACATCAGTTTTCACAGGCACTTAGTTAACTATTCAAAAATAAATCTGCCAGCTTTCTCATTCCCAGGAAGATACGGCAGTCGTGTGTATTACTGGTTTTTGTCAGTACACAACAGTGATAGGAGGTCTGAAGATGGGAAGGCAGGCCAGCATCGTGTGATCAGCCAAGTCCCTGCAAGCTGCTGCTGCTCCACAGGCTGTGGTTGGAAAGCATTTGGCGTAGTTGAGCTGTTAAGGAGAGGTACAATCTCCTGGTCTCCATTTATTTTCCTAATGACCAAAGGGCTCTGAGTTGGAAAGAAGGGACGGAGCTTTATTAACATGTAACAGAGTAAGGACTCTCATGAGGATGCATTGGTGACCATGATTCATGGGGTGATTTGGAAAGCAGTTATCCTGGAGATGGGCAGGTAGGCAGGAGGGTTAGTTGTCTGGGTAACCTGCCTTTCTAGTCCTCCCACTTGCTCCAAACCGAAATTCCAATAGATTGGACACACTGGAACTCTAACCTGGTAAGGAAAACGGCACAAAAATGATCTTGCGGGGGCTTTTAAGGGGGCACTGTTCATTTCTCATCAGAATAGATGCAGAGCAAATACGTGCTCGAAGGCTAGCACACAAGACCGTAGGTGTGCTGTCACTAGGCAGACAAATGTTTTGATGTTTTGCACTAACAGATTTTTATTCAGCTGGATTCCGGTTTCGCTTCCATACTAACACGTCCTTGCAGTGCGACTGCTTGACAGAGGGACTGGAAGCAGTGATTGTTCAAACCTGTGTACTCCTACTCCTTTTCTCCCAGGAACATCAGGTTTAAACTGACAATCTGTCTCGCAGCCTTTCCCACCTCGTGACCTTTTGATATCCTCTCTAGCTCAGGTCACAGTTGTTTGTCTTCCCGTAAATTCTGTCTGTCCCTAGGTTGAGAACGTCACTGGGGCATTGGTTGGCTCATCTGAATGCTTGAAAAGATCTTGGTGTGTAATAGTTGTGGGTGTTAATAAGCGATTGTCCTGATCGCTGAGCGGTTAGAACACAGGCCTGGAGCTCGGATGGCCCGGCCCCGAACGGACCCTGCGGGGAAGGCCAGGCCACCCTGGTACACAGGGGGCGCTTGGGCTGGGATAGTGGTCAGCTGCTCGCATCCCAGCAAAGTCAGAGTTTGTGGTGGCTCTTCCTGGTAAGTTAATACACAGACCAAAGCCATCCTTTGGTGTAAAGAGAAGGGAATGGGCCTAAGTAAAATAAGGGCACAAAAGGCAATGCTGTTAACGTGAGAAATTACAAGATGTAGATTTGTGAGCTGCCTGTTGTTCCCTCCCCCCGCCCCCTCAAGACCAAATCCAGAACTAATGGCAGTGAAAGTCTTACCGCAAAGATCTGATGGGAACTTTCTCTGTCTTCGTGCAGCTGTGTTTTTGAAAACGTTACCTGGCTGAAAGGAAAGGGGAATTAAATAGTTTTGTTTTCCTACCAGTATAGTAACAAACAGGTTGGGCTGCTTATCACGGACATGTTTTGAAGCCATTTCATTTTCCTGAACACAAGATCTAAAGATTGCAGTAGAATCTGATGGCAACGCCATCACATTTCTGTATTTCTTTGCACATAGCACCAGCTTTTAGGGACAACCTGCAGTCCATTCTATTGGGATTTCTCCAGCGGAAGAGTTATTTAAAACTGCTGAGCACCGGTGTCTGTAAGTAAACAAATGCCGTTTGAGGTTAATTATGCTTGCCTGTTAACAGACTGGACTTTATCTCACAGCACAAGGAGAGCAAAATCGATCACTTTTAGCTGTCATGAGGTAACCTTTCCTAAAAGGTTGAATAGGTATCATTTCTGCACCACACCCCCACCCCCCCCCCATAGAATCACAGACGGGTTTGGGTTGGAAGAGACCTGAAAGACCATCCAGACCCACCCCCTGCCATGGGCAGGGACGCCCTCCCCCAGACCAGGTGACTCCAAGCCTCATCCAGCCTGGCCTTGAAGACAGCCCCTGGGTTAAGTGGGTTTTGAAACCCACTGAATCAATAGGCTGAAATCATTGCCCTGCTGAGCGCTCTCCTCACCCAGCCGTACTGGGGGCTGGGGCCAAATCCAAACTGTGTGCCCGTGCTCAGAGTCAAACCAGATATTTGTCTTTTCCAATAACTGGCCTTTATGTTTCTTAACGAGGGCTGTTCAACAACAGCAGAAGTCCAAACAAAGAAAACACCTAATTTTCGGTCGAGCGTATTATTGCATTGTACGGTTTCAGAATGAAGCAGCCTCGAAATCTTAACAGCGTGCGCAAGCGTTGTGAATTCCTGCCTAAAGCCAACCTGCACGCACTTGTCCGAATTCGGTATCTGCCATCGCTGCTGCTAAAACTTCGGGTGGTTGTGGCACAAGAGACAACACCAATAGGCTGCTGTCTTCTTGGTCTTTCTCATACCTGTTCAGTCAACAGCACTGTGCGCTGCGGTCTCTCTTTCCCGTGGGCTACTGGTGTCTTTCCCTGCCCTATTTTTTTGTAGGTGGAAGGGAGTGGGAAAGTGACTGTGAAAACCAAACAGCCGTGAGGCTCCCAGGGAGGTCTGCAAAGACAAAGTCCAGGTTATTTTGAGAAGTGGTCAGACTTCAAGGTAATTGGGTCCTTTTAAGCTGCTTTCACCTAACCACAATTGTATTGCCCTGTGCCAGGATTAAGCATCCAATGTGTTGATTAAATGACATTTACATACTGCTGTAAACTTGGGTTTGTTCTGGGAGCAAAGCAAGAATGGAAAGTGGGATTAAAACCAGAAATTGGCTAACTTTAAAAGTTTTATTTGTTTCTCATTTTATTCAGCTCTTCTGAATTCTGTTTAATATGAGACTGAAAATGTGAAACCAACGCAGTATTGACAGAAAATATTCAACACGTGCTAGCTAGCGTTTGTTGTGCTGGTTTTATTTGAGGATCATCTCCAATGTACTATGCAAACCAAGTTTGCGTTTAGCTTGCTATGCTTTTTCATCCACATCTACATACCTTGATACAGAGGAGCACATCTGTACAAACAATTATTGCTTTCTTTTATGTCTTGGTGTGTTATAATGGGGAAGTAGGAACTGGGCAGGCTCAGTAGTCAAATACTCCAGTTAGAGCTGCAAGTTCATCGGGTGAGTGAAGCTCTTACAGACCAAACACTGATTTATCAACATACACTGTATATTTAATGTCCAGCAAAACCATGTCAGTGTTGACTGTAATTTGGCACCTACTCAGGGGTAAGTCCAAAAAAATACTGGTATTCACAGCAGCTGTTTATACCTAAATTGTCACTCCAGTCTTATTAGACACCTAATTACTACGAAGTTAGGATGCCATTTCTGCCCAGGAGTGGAGGGGGCTTAAAGCTCCAGCAACTAACCTTGCTCCCATCTTGACAGTAGTTTGCAGCTTCTCAGACCCTCCTCTGGCAGCCGGGTGGGATAAGCAGAAAAGACCGAGTGTCGTCGATCACGAGCTGTGACGAAGTGTGGTGAAGAGCGGCTGCCTTGAGGCTTTAACGCAGTACATACCCGCTTTTGGTTGCGTTACTGGGTGGCATGTTAGTCCGCCTGTGGCCGACCGCGTAGTGGTAAAAGGAATGCATGTGCTGTGTTCAGGTGAGACCAACGGAATGCGATGGGTGGCTCTGTGCAGGAGCTGTGGGGGTTTTGTGACCTCAAAGGATAGAAATCTCTGAGGAGGTAGAACATATTCTGGTTCACAGAATGTTCAGACTGGCTGGACCAAATCTCTGAGCTGCGCTCAAGGTGAGAACCCTCTCTAGGACACTCTTCTCCGACTGGGGGAAGGACAGGTAGGACCCAGCAGTGAAAACACCCTTACATGCACACAAAACCCAGTCTGTCAAGTCACTGATATTTTACTGCTGCGTAGGCATATAAACAGGGAAGATTTAAGTATTTTGGAGTCGTGTTTGGTGTCAGAAGCAGGGAAAGCTGTTTCTTGCTCATGAGATGAGGTCTTGTGTAAGCAGAAAGCCAATACAACAGCTTTGCTCTTTGGCTTTGTTGCGTGGGATTTGCCGTTGCAGGGCGAAAGCGCTGGGTGGAATCCACGAGTGGTGTCAGGAGGTGGGGGTGATTTGGCCATCGCTGGTGGGCACGAGGAAGCTACACGAGCCAAGGCTGCTACTCCAGAGTTATCTTGGACACAAAAACAATTTGTGCAGCGTTGGATTTCAAAGTAGAAACTGGTAGTTTAATATGAGATGGAGTAACTATGATGAGAATTTCTGGAATGGAGATTTCCATGTGTTTTAAAAGTAACTTACTTCTAGGTGAAGAACAGCAGAAGTGTTGTCTTGGGCTCCCTCAGCCTAGCAGCCTGTTAAAAATGGTAAGAGAGATCCTGTTCAGGAAGAACATGTAAGCCTGGCTGCATTCCGAGGTCTGCTTCCCTCGTGCACCTTCCAGCCTCCAGCATTTGGATATGTAGAATTCTTTGCAGCTACTTCCTTTATAAAAATGTGTGTTCTTTTTCAATTAAAAACCATAGTTGTAACTTTGTATGGCTTTTTCCTGGTTTACATAAAATATCCATTTTGCTCCTCATTTCTTTTTTACTCTTATGTTAGAATCAGTGGGGTTCTGTGACCTCCTTTGAAACACCCAGTGTAAAATGAGATGTTGATGGATGCAAAATCAAACCATTCAGAGTTTCCTCCAGTCAGTAGTTTTTTGGGTCTCGGCTTCGTGTTCATCGAACATAAACTCCCAGTGCCATACGTACGTGTTTTAATTGTGTTTGCTCAAATAGTGCGTGTTCTTTAAGTGTGCTTCAGTGCACAAAACTCTGGGGAAGTGTTTTGTAAAAATAATTTCATTCTTGGATCAGAAGATAACCTATTTGTTAAAAAAGCTCCAGTTATTCTAATAAAGGGCTAGTTGAAGCCGTGTGTGTGCGCAGATGTAAATGTGGAGGAGGCTGAGCACGTGACAAGTTTAGAGGTGAGCCGGACTCCAGGGGTGACACATTGCTCTGGGTTAGTTGCAGCTGATCTTGCCCACTTCCCAGTGCACGCCAGTCCCTTGGATTTAATAACCACAACTTGTTCACTGTGTGGTGTGTTCCAGCTTATGCTTCGGCTTTCATCTCTTTATTTTCCCCCCGCTTTCATATTAGGTGTGTTGAGCACAGCTTGGCAGTCGTTGCTCTCGTTTTCTCTCTGGGCTAAGGCTTCATGCAAAGATCCCTACCCAGGCCTTCCCAACATATCTTTCCTTGTAATCCCACCTCAGAAAGCTGAAATAGCAAAGAATGCTTACGTACTCTGAAAGAATATATTGAAGGAGCAGCCACAAGTGTATGTGAGGGTTTTATGTTTAATTTGCCCATTTTTGTAGAGAATGAGCCATTATATGTGTTTGGATGAAACAGAAACTCGTTAGAAAAAACAGAGTTTAATGAAAAGAAAGAAAAAGGGGGGTAGGGGTATTTTAGTCCATAGATTTCGAATCAAAGTAACTCATCCCAGAAAGCCAGTTGTATCCTCAGAAAGCCACCCCTATCCTGGGCTGTATCAGGAGAAGTGTGGCCAGCAGGGCGAGGGAGGGGATTCTCCCCCTCTGCTCTGGGGAGACCCCCCCGGAGTGCTGTGTGCAGCTGTGGAGCCCTCAGCATCAGAAGGATATAGACCAGTTGGAGCAAGTCCAGAGGAGGCCACGGAGATGCTGCGAGGGCTGGAGCCCCTCTGCCGTGGGGACAGGCTGGGAGTTGGGGGTGTTCAGCCTGGAAAAGAGGTGGCTTCGGGGAGACCTTAGAGCACCGTCCAGTGCCTGAAGGGGGCTACAAGGAAGCTGGGGGGAGCTTTTTACAAGGGCCTGCAGTGATAGGACAAGGGGTAACGGGTTTAAACTGAAAGCAGGGATATCAGGAAGATATCAGGAAGGAATTCTTCCCGAAGAGGGTGGGGAGGCCCTGGGACAGGTTGCCCAGAGAAGCTGTGGCTGCCCCATCCCTGGAAGTGTCCAAGGCCAGGCTGGATGAGGCTTGGAGCAACCTGGTCTAGTGGAGGGTGTCCCTGCCCATGGCAGGGGGTGGGACTGGATGGGCTTTAAGGTCCCTTCCAACCCAAACCATCCTGTGATTCTATGATTCAATATTTTAGGGACAGTGTTGGGTTAGTGTATCTCCTGTGCCCTTACTCTTTGTTTGCAAGCTGACTTTATGCAGCCCCTTCAGATGGGATATGTAAGTGCGTGAAATACGAAACTGCCAGCTGGAAACCCCAGAACAGACCCAGCAGGTCGGACAGCCTTTTTAATATTCTCTGCAGACTAGACAGAGGAGAAGAGGCTCCAGTAGCTGCCGCATTCAGTGGAACGACGGAATCAGTGTAAGGAGAGTCCTGTGGTGCAAACCCTTTTACGTGGGTATCTGGATACATGTATTTCTTTTCTAATTGTTTTGCAGTCCCTATGCACAGTGCGTGATGCCGGTCCATCGGGATTCTGTTCTTCTAATCTTTCTGTGTTTGCTTCGGTAAATACGCTCCGTGAAGTTTGTGTAAAGCACAGCCTTGACTTTTCAAACCGCTTCTGAATTAGGAGATTGTTTTAATCTGAACACGTACTGTAAAAGTGCGATAAATGGAATTTTAAACAAGTTCGTAACCTCTGAACTTTTGAATTGATTTTCTTTTTCAGTGCAGACAGAAACACAGTTCCTTTTAGAATGATATTAGTCTTGGAGCAAGAAGTCTGGAGTCCAGGAACACGCGTGCTGTAACAATTTTTCCCGGTAAATTCCAGTTTTTGTCTCCAAACAGGAGTTTAATCCAGTACTGTGTGAGAACTACAGTTCTGTAGGTGGATTCACTTATCATTCTACACTGCGTGTGCCTTCAGCATCTGCGAGACAGGCTAGTTCACGCAGAATTCTATGTGAGAAGTAATTATGGTTTTGAAGCGGAGTCTGCAGTTCTGCCAACTTAAATGAAGGCTGGCTGCAGACTGTTGAGTCGCCTCTCTGGAGAAGAAAGACCTTTGGGGGGGTAACTAAGAGCAGCCTCGCAGCACCCGTGAGGACAGAGTAGGGCTCTGTACGTGGCGGGAGGGTAGGCGACAACTGGGGTTGTTGAAACGGGAGGTTCAGGATGGGTAAGGGGAGAAACTTTACTGTGAGGGCAGTCGAGATCCTGTTTTGAGCAGGAGCTTCATCTAGATGACCACCTGGGCTGGCTCCAACCTGACAGTTCGGATTCTTTGATCCTATTCACCTGAAAACAATTTATTTTAATTTCCTGGGGAACTGAAACGAACTAAATGGTGACTGGAACAAGAGCTTTGTATCGGTAATGTATAGTCTTTCTCCCTTAAATCCTAACAAAGATGGGTTGCTAGCATTTTGTGCTGAATTTTTGTCCTGGAAAAGGAGTACAGTTACAACTTCAGCAATTCTGCTGCTGGAATGTCTGGGGCGGAGGAGAGGGGAGAAGGGGAAGCGTAATCCAAGCCAGACTCGATTTCCTTCATTTTTCTAATGGCAGTATATGTCCTGAAGATCTCTCATGATTTGGAGACTCCTTGAGCTAAAGGTAACGTTCTGCAGCATGTGTTTCACTTGGAATTCCAAATTGGAAGAAGTGCAGTTGGTCTTCTGGTTTGTTGGAGGTTAGTTTGAAAACTCTGCCTTTTCAAGTGTCTGTGCCTTGGGATGGTGGCTGTCTGTTTTCTGGATGATAGCTTTTAAGCCACAGTCATTTCTCAATAATTTATATAAATTTTGCTGCCTGGCATCTTTAAAGCAAGATTACTTCACTTACACCTACCTGTGATTTCCCACTTTGATCTTCAGTTCATCATAATGACAGAATTCATTACTTGTTCAGCTCAAAGAATTATTTTTCAAGTACTCTTTCAACAACCAGTGCTTTGTGGGGTGCAAAAAGAAACCTGCTATTTTCTTTTACTACACTTGGTGACAAATACTGCTGTGACTTCTGGGGGTGTTGATGGCATCCTGGCAGAGGCCTTTTGGATTGCTTTCGTAAACCCTAGTTCCATCTTGTCGTTTATCATCAGTATTACTTACAACTTCACAACACACAGGAGTAGGCTTATGAAACAATGCTGATTTTACAAGTGCTATGTTATATTGATAAGCTTAACTGACGGTGATGGGTTAGTTCCTCAGAGTCATTTATTGGAGAGTTGGTTTAAAGCCTGCAGAAGTTTTGGAGAGGTTTGCAACTCAGTGAGCTCTTAGGCCTCTAGTCCAGAATATCGGCGTGGCTGGGTGTTCTCACGATTCTCATGCTGAGAATTTTTAAACTGGTTTATTGCTAATGAAGTGTCAAGACTTAAAAGGTCATGGTTATCTTTTGGAAGACACTGTAAAATGTGAAACATAGCATCTGTGTTTAATATTTCTTGTTAGTTTTGAAGCTATTCTCCCTTCAGATTCTGGCCACAATTCAAACCCGGTGTTGAAGCTAAAAGTGAGGGCAGGTTCTGCCTGGCTGCGTCCCATTTCTTTCTCGGTTTGCAGAATTTGTACCTGCCTTCTGATCTTTTCCTCATGCACCAGGATGATCTGAGCCCTACTGTGAAGCTTGGTGATAAAGAATTATTATACCACTAAGATATCTACAAGCACTGAAAATACTGGACAATCAGCCCTTACGTAAAACTTACTCCACTTTTTCTGGGTCCCTTGTCTTAGGCTGGCCAAGCTTCTCTTCGCTGTACCTTCCACAGATGTGCAGAGCACCAAGTCGTAGCTGTTGCGTGGGGGGGGGGGTGTATCTTGAAGATGAAACATTTAGGTTTGGGACTTTTATTTTAATCGCAAGGAGTGCAGAGGTGGGATTGTGAATGAGAGGCTGGCCTTGAGAGCTGATGCTCTTGGAAAATAACGTGAGCGAGTTTTTTAGGAAGATAGGATGCTTGTGAACAGCGTGCCCGAGGTAGGCAAAGGAGCTCTCTTGGCAATCCAGCTCTTACAGGAACTGATGAACCGCAGCAGTGAGAAGATGGGATCATAGAAGAATATGGGTTTTTTTCCCCTGTACTTAAAATGAAGAGAAAACCCCCCACACCTCATTTATGAGATTGCTGGATTGATATATTGATCTCTTCCCAATTTGTTTCAAATTATTAATAAAGTGTGCTGAAATAAAGGAACTTTTTTTTTGTTGTCAGTAACACTAATAACAATGTTCCCTTTTCCTGCAGTGCTACTGTTTATGAACAATAACACATTTATATGCAGTAGCTTTCAGCTGAGGATGTTAGCTGCAACTTGTAGTAAACATTCGAAGTGACAAGTTGCTGTATGCCTTCGCTAGCCTTCTCTTTTGGAGTGGAAGAAAGGAAATGATGAACTGAAGTGCATAGCTGTTGCTTCTTCCTGACCCGGGAGTGGGAACAATTCTCTTTTTTCTTGTAAAATAAATTTCTTAATCCATTTAGATGGCAAAGAGGCTACTTCATTGTCAACACAAGTAAATGTTAAGACAGAGGAGAATGAAACCAGATTTCAGGATCTTTATTTCCTTCCCTCTTACTGTGAACTGAAATGCGTCGTTCGCTAGTTTTGGTGAAAAATCGATTATTAGCTGAAGTCAAATAGTTTTCTTTCCAAACAGTGTCTGCCTTGAATGTTTAGTTTTTATTTAGCCATCTCAGCAGGAACACTGCAAGCTAAGGCATGGTTGAAAGGACAGGTACTTACAAGTTATTTGCATATTCTTTCTGAGGAGGATGTGAATGCAGTATGCAGAGTAATGCCTTGTTTACTTACTAATGCTGATAGTAAGAAGATGATCAGGAAGGTACTCAGTTACTGCTTCTGTAAATTAGCAGTCTGACTAATCATGTTTTTAGGGCTTACATAGGTTTTGGAGTTTCAGTTGTTAGTTTTGTTTTTAAATTAGTATTGGAAGTATGCCGTAATTCTTACTCCCACGCCATTTGCTCTGGTTCTGAGGACACCAGTCTGGACTAGAGCCAAGTAGAAATGTTGTGAGATCTTCAGACTTTAACCTGATGCCCTAAAAATCTGTTGCTATGGAACGCTGCTGTGTAATTGTTACAGAGCACTTTCCATTTTTTTAAGGGTAGATTTCTTGTAAACTTAATTCCTTTGACCATTTAAAGGAAAACAGGTGTAAGGAAGGGTAGGCTGCGATACTGGCATCTGTCTGACCATAAACAAAGCTAAATAGGAAGCTGAGCTTTCTGATATAAATAGCTTCTTTTTAAACATGAAAATTGTCCCACCATTCCAATGAGTGAATTAGCTGTGAGACTTTGTAATTGTGGTTTATGGCTTGATTAATGAGGTGAAGAATACAGCCTAGAGCTAAAATTTGAGTGTCTCTATTTCAATGTGAATAGGCAATCTGGGCTTTTCAAACAGATGGCTTTTATTGCAGTCATTAACTGTGATGGAAAAGGCTGGAATTTGGAAATAACAATTATTCTGAAATGGCAAGCAGAAGGCAAATATGACTGTCGCATAACCTGACCTTTGTGCTTCCCTATCAAAAGATCCAGGCCAGTTTTCTTGCAGAGTTTGTATGTTTGCAGCATGAATTTGAAAACAGGTGGCTCAGTTTTTAAAGCCTGGTTAAATCAAAAGCATGCTGCGGGTCTGCTTGGAAGTGTAAATGGATGGAGCTGTCAGATGTACTTGAAACAGAAACGTTAGGCCTTCATTTCAATGTGTATATGAAAAGCTGGATAGCTGAGGAGGCTCTAAGTGGGAAGTGATGGGACCATTGAATTCTCATTGTGCCTGTGAGAAGATGGTTTTAAGCACTCTCTGAAACCTAGAACTGTTTTCAAAGTATAGTCAACCGTCTTTGAACCCAAAGGATGTTTGCAGTGGACTTTGTTGAACACAGGCCCGTAATCCCACTGAATATTTATTTTTTTTCTTTTGTAGACACTTCATTATTGGCATAGAAACAGACAGCGGGAAGGAGACATTAGTATGTGTCCAAGCTGTTATTGAGTGGTTCATTTGGACAAACTGGTGGAGTAAATGGTTGCTGCAGAAGGTGTTGAATGCTGAAATCTCTGGAAGTCAGTCAGGCCATGGAGGGAGAGTTGGAGTTCTAAAAATGATTATTTATTATTATTATTTTGAAGTAGCTAGACTCTCTTTAAATTAAATCTGAGAGCTGCTAATTTGACATCAGTTATCTACAAGGAACAACATGCCTTGAACTTTAAAGAAAGGACACATCAAGGGGGATGGGTAAGAGCAATGAAGGCATTTCTTGCAGTATTTATGAGCTCAAATGTAACAGTGCAGCAGCTTCAGACACGAAGTCCTGTGTTCTGTGCTTTCTCAGGTATAAAAAGTGTTGTTCTTGGGTGAATTTCTAAGACAAATGTGCCACTGAATAAAATCTTTGTGTGCTGAGTCGGTAAAGTACAGCTCTAAAGAATCTGGCCTTAAGGTTCTTGGTTTTTTTCCTATTTTTCTGTCTCCTCTCTTAGAACTTATTGAAGTTGAAACACAAACCCAAAGCAAATTCAGAACAAGCTGTAAACCTTTAAAAGATTAGGCTAACATCCAATTCCTGTGAAAAGCTTTGAAGGCCAAACCTGGATTTTACTATCATGTTATCAAGATATGACCAATGGTCTGTCTGTAGTCCATTGCATCCAGATTTGGTTGAAGTGGGTCAGTGTGTTTTTCACTGCTGCAGAGCTAAGTGACTGGCTGTTAGTCACACGGTAAATGATTGAACCTCAATCATGAAACCTAAGAGAAAAGATGTTTTGGCGTAAATAACGTTGCCTTTGGTGGAACGCAAAGTAAGCAGCTTAAATGACTGCCCTTTAAAAAAAAAAAGACCCATTACAAAAACTAGAAACTTGGATACACCAGTATAAGCTTCAAGGGAAACTGAAATTCCCAGGAAGCCTTGAAATAATGAGTGTTAACAAGAATACAGGGTGGTCATGGCTGCAAAGCAGCCATGCGGGGAGGATGGCTTCCTATTTAATGCAGTTGTTACCAAACAACTGAATGCTTTTTTGGGCATCTTGCTATATCCTGGGTTCAGTGATAATTTCTTTCAGTTTTCCATCTGTCAATTTTGTGCTTGAGAAGAACAAAATCAGTTGGATTTAAGCAATCCAAACCCTTCAGCAAGGATAGTGGCTTGTTTCAGGTTCTTTGATTTCAGTTTGTGGCTATAGGTAAATAATTCTTATAAAAAGACATCCATGTGAAAGTATTAAGTACTGGGAGAGGTTTTTTGGACACTTCAAAGTTAATTTTTTTTATTTACCAGCTTTTTTCTTCCCTTTCTTATGTAGAGATAAATTTGAGTAGTATATCCAGCTTTTTTCTTCCCTTTCTTATGTAGAGATAAATTTGAGTTGCATATCCAGACAAAGCTATTCTGTCGTGCTGAATAATGTTCTGGAAGGAGATTTGACTTCTACAACCACAGATTCCACATCTGTTGGTGTCATTGTTATGGTTTCATGCTGTTCCTGATGATTCACGGCAAAAGGCTTTTTGTTTTGATTAACGGCAAATGCTAATTACAGAGATGTTCAGGTTATATTAAGGACCACTTCTGTCTGTGTAACAGCAGAAGAAGAAGGAAGTTACTGAACCCACCTCCTCTTCAAAAATCCTTTGAGAAACCCTTAAGATGCAGCTGAGCACAGGATATTTTTCAGACTTGTGCACGTCATATAAAAAAAACCTATCTGGCATTGCGTGTGGCTGAACACTAGCGCCTTGCAGTAGCGCATGGTCTGTGGAGCACCGCACAGTGCCAGGTTTATTCAGCTCACTATCCCTTAGCCCTGCAGTACTGATGTTCTGTGCTTGGTGTGTCTGTTAACGGGATGATGGATGTCAGTTCTCTGCGTGGGATATGTCAGTGTTGGCTAACCATGGTCTGCGCCTCTCCATTAACTTCAGATAAACTAGCGCTGGTATTTCACCCGGCGGGAAGCTCAGCGGTAGCGCAGGATGCTGGAATGAGTTCCATGGTGTTAGGCAGGGTTTGTTCTGCGTTTTATGTTTTTCAGGAATTTGTGAAGTGATGAAACTTGTTCTTTCGGTGCACAGAAGAGGTCAGTGTCCCAGTCTGTTCAGTGTCCTGAGACTTTCTCTATAGGTTGGATTGTTTTTTAACTTGTGGTTTGTATATTTGCCTAGTTCCTAATACTGCTGGAGAACTGGAACACTTTGGCCAGTGAAGAAGTATCCCAAAACTGGTAGTGATACACTGGGGTTTCTTTGTGTGTGTGCGTCTTTCCAACTGTACAGATAAGAGCTTGAATTAAAGGCAGAATATGCTTCAGTTCACACTAAAGTGAGCTAAAGCTTGAAAAGCCCATTCGTTATTGCTGGCCCTTCAGCTCAGCATTTATCTGGGAACTGTGAAGTCGGCATGACACCGACCCAGTCTCTGATGCGAGCTGGAATGATCAGAAGAATTTAGCTCCCTCTCTTTGCTGCCAGACTAGGAGTTGTGTTGAGAGATTTTTTTCCTAATATACTCCTACTTGACAGTAGCATGTATTTGTCAGTTTGTAAAAGTGGGAGTAGCGAACTGGTATGTTGATGTGACTCAAGTGAACTATCCTGCAGGCAATGGAGATGAAGTGGCATCTTGAAAATAATAATAATAATGTGTTACTGGGAAATAATTCCTAATAATGTGTGACTTACCATCACAGAGCCTCTATCTTCCTGATCTCCTTCCTTACCTGGTCTTCCTATCACAGCAAGACTGCTTCTTAAGCTTGCTTTTTATCCTCCCCCTGGTCATTGCTAGCTTCTTCCTTCACAGGATCTCGGTCACAGGGAATTCCCCTCAGCTTCCCGTTCTGAAGAAGTGCCCTCGCTCGGGACTGCAAACACCCGGTTCTGTAGGGCCGTGGCCAGGTGACCTAGCACTCCGCTGTTGTTCTTGGCTCTCAGATCGGGCAGCTGCTTAGCAGTTGCTACTGCTGCTAGAAATGACATAAACCATGTAACGAGTCAAATCAATTCATAGATAAAAACATTCTTAATTAATAGCACTGCACTGCAGCTATCCTTCAAAAATTGTTGGGTTTAAATCTCTTTTAACTTACCAAGTTTGAAGCTGGTTTAACTCTAATGATACTAACAGCAAATACAATACAGAAGTAAAATCGGTTTGTTAATATTGCTGTGAAAGCTTTTGACTACTAGCTATTTAACCTAAAGGTGTGAATTTTGGCATGCAAGAAGCCAGGGAATTAGAAAAGTGAAGTTATTTGTACTAGAGATGAAGAATTTGTTTCACTATAGTATCTCTGTTATCGTAGGTGTCCTACCAAAAAAAGGAATTGATGCTACTGTGCTGTGTAATAAAAGCATTCAGAAACCCCCCGTGTCTGCTCGGGAGGAGAAACTGGTGGTAGTTGTGTGCAGATAAGTTGTCTTGAGACGAACACTGGGAGACAGCTGCACTGGGCAATGGTGCACTGGTCTCTGGGCAAGAAATTACCCTGATTTGGAACTCGGAGAACATTTCCTGGGCTAGCACATCCATACCCTCTTTTGGAGAGCAGTGTCTTGTGGTTCTAACTTGGGGACTTCAAGTTTCTGGTCGTTTTCATAAAACGGGCTCAAAGTCTGTTTGGCTGAGATAGCACCTTACATGTGACAAATGCCATTTGAGCAGTTCAGTGCGGTCCGTGCTTTCGGGGGACCACAAATGAAGCCTCTTCCCTTTGCCTATGGCTACGGGGGGGGCTGGCTTGGCCGGCAACTGGTACCTTGCAATAGCTGCTGCTGGGTAATTTAACTTCTGTTCGTTATTCCAGACCTACTCTTAGAAACCCCTTCCCTTGTGGAAAAGGAGGTGGGCAAGGCTTCCTTCTCTGTGCTGCTTATGTATGCCAGAGGGTTTTAAACCTGGTTTTACTTACGAGCATGGAGACTGCTTTAGGGATCTCTTCATGCCACCTGGTAGCAGCACACAGTGATGTTGTAGGGGAGGAGCACCAGGAAGTCCATTTGGTTAAATTGCTGACAAAGCATCTTCTCAGGCAAAGAGAGCAAATCCCCTGCGTGGCAGGTGTCTCCCCAGAGTTGTGCCTCTTGTTAGACAGACGCTCGTTTGTGGTTTATGTGCCATGCTATGCTTTTTCTTTGAGAGCGATACAGGTAATTGATATGCTCTCTTATTAAACTTTCACACTTCTCTTTGTTTCTTAAATACAGCCCCAAACCCCATCTTTTTGGTAAGCGTTTGTTATGTTTAGCAATACAAACACTGATATACAGGTTAACTCTTTTGTTCTGGATGTTGGTGCCACCCATAATTATGAATCTTACAGGATCATCTTCAGCAGTCCTCCCTGGTCCTCTGATAAAGATGTGCTGAAATCCTACGTAGTAATTTGGGCACTCTTCCCTGTGCCTTTGGTTTTCCGTGGCAGTGTGGTTTTTTCTCAAGCTCATGTTTTGCTTATGCTCTGAAAACAAAGCATGTCTCCTTTTCAAGGTGCAAGTCTCACTGCATTTCAGTACATTTTTCAGAGCTAATTTCCATGCTTTTTGAACTTCATTTGGAGGACTTTGTGAATAAACGTTCAAGAAGGTAACTGTGACACAGCAAAGAAACGCATTTACCAGTGAAACAGTGTTGCTTGGCTGCACAGTGTGAATACTGAATACACACTTTTAAAATAAGCTTTACTAAAATAAAAGCCTCTCTTTCCTTTAATGTTTATAAAAGTGCAATTTGCAGATGCAGTACCGAAGCAGTGTTCAAAGCCATGGGCCTCAGCATGGCGGTGGATGCTTTCAGGGGTCAACTGCAGCCACACAACTGCTTCTGATGAGCTTCACCTAACCTAATGGAAACTAGCACACCCATTTTGCCCAAGAAATCAGTAATGCTAGACTTGAGCTTATTTTTACATAGCTTAATTGCTTCTGGGGGCATAGCAGGTTAGCAGTAAAAAGGTAGTATTAAATAGCACTGAAGTTGATCCACAAAGACTACAAAGTGTACGAGGAAGATGTGAGCGAAGTTAGGTATGTGCGTGTGTATACCTGTTCAATCCATGCACTGCAGTACTTCAGCTCATCTAAAGAGCTGTCGTAGCTCAGCCACAAGGCCTGGGGGCGGTATGGGAAGGACTAAGTGGAACCTGCCTGTGTTCTGCTGGACACCAACTGCAAAGGTCTTGTGGGCAGAGAGGGCCAGTGCCAGTGGAAAGGCTGGAAGACAAAAAGCAAGGCCCTTCTTGCACCGTCTGCTGCTTTTATATAAGAGGGGACACGTGTATCTGATATGCGAGCTGTCTGTGAGTCAGATGCTAAGGAAGGAATAATTGAGGCAGTAACACTAGGGAGTAGAGGAGGAGAACTGCTTTCAGTCTGCGGCGTGTGTATGAGAGGAAAGGCAGAAACCCAGCTCTTTTGTTGAGGAGGTAAAACTCTTCAAGCAAATGTATTGTCGTGAGAATGGACGAAACAAATCACTTATCAACCTGGAGGGAGCCTGTGACATCTGCTGTCAATGGACCAAGTTTAAGCAACATGAAAGGTCTTTGTAGATTTGTGTGAACAAGGTGTTCCTGCCCGTATGCGCTCCATAGAGTTGTGATGGCAAAGACCTTCTGTCAGGGTCAGCTTCGTTGAAATCTGGAATTGTCTGTGTGCATGTTGTACACCTGCGAGCCGCTTTAAGGTTTGCGTGACTCTCTTCCCCACAGGTATAGATTGTAAGACTACAACGATTCTGCTGGATGGGCGACGGATCAAGCTGCAGCTCTGGTAAGAATGTGCTTCTTCCCCTTTCCTCATAATTTATGTTTCAAAGACACAGCGGTGCAACTCTTCAGGGTAGGAGTTCTCCCTTCTGCTTCAGAAATCTTTCAGCTGAGGAGGAGTGAGCCAAGCAGCTAGCCCCTTGAGTAAGTCACGCTGCTTCTTTGCCTCATTTTGCATCCCATTTCACATCAAATGGGCGACCCTACAATTTCTCTACACGAGAGATGCACGATAGATGCATAAGAACGGCACAAAAGATTACAAGTGCCTTCAGGATAGAGTCAAAGTGCCTGCCAAGGTTATGAAACAGACTGTTAACGCCAGCCGTGGCAGTCCCGTAGAAAGCATGCAGTGCTGCGTAGCAACGTCCCTTGGCTCTATTTGTTAGTAGTAATGGTCAACTAAATAACCACAGTGTTACAGCTGATGGAGTTGGACAGACACGCAGCCCGATACAGGTCTTTACACAAACACATCAAGAACAATTTGGATTATTTTACAGCAAGTGTTAGGGTCAAATATTTGGTCTGGCAGGGTGCTTTTGTGCTAAGGTGGTTTGAAGAGGGCCAGCTTCTGGGTCATTTAGAAATACTCAGCAAGCCATGCAACTTGACAAATGCAGTGACGTTACTGCCTCTTGAAAGCATTGTTTTCCTCTTTCCCTAAACTCATGGCATCAGGGAGGGTGGAGTAAGGTCCTGCAGACAGGAAGGAGAGGGAGCGTGTGCTGTTTGGGGTTTTTTTTAAGGAACCATAATCTGGATAAATCAGAGGGGCAGGTTCTAGGAGCACACAGTGTTCAGAGTAGACTCGGAGGTGAAAATGAATTGTTGTGATGATTATATCCTTTTCCTCCTAGAAAGAGAAAATCCTGTGCCACATCCATCTTAAAAATTAATTTTGGTGTTTGTTTTTGTTTGAAACTGTTTTTAATTACTGGAGTTAGATGCCTCTGTGTCAAAGCTAGGTTATTTTAAATTTATTCTTCGTTGATTATTTTTGCCTTTATGGTTTTTCACAGTAATAGTTCAACTGTTACATGATGGATGGTAGTACTCTGCCATATGGCATCTTGATTGCTTGATATTTTGTTCACCTACTTGCTTTTTCTTCTTCTGTCTTCCACTCCATATAGCTTAGCAAAAATACCACCTAAAGCTTATCTAAGAAGCGGCCAGGAAGGAGATGTTTTAATTCTTTGTGAAGGGCAAGGATATTCTCTGCACTCCTTAAAATAAGAGATTGAGAATGTTTCTACCATTGACTGTATATGGAAACATGTGCCTTGCATGTGAAGACCTGTAATCTACCTCAAAAAGTCTTTGTGGAATTTTGCTTCTTAGCACGTTCTTCACTATAAATTTGATTTTTGTTTCCAAACACTTTTTTGGTGCATGCTTTTCTAAAAATCTGTGCTGTGCCTCTGTAGGGATGCCTTCACCACACTAGACTCCTGATGAACTAGTGCTGCTCTAATCGGGAAGTTACAGTTTTCCCATTAGTTTCCTTGGTGACAGCTATTGTTTCCTCCTCCTTTTGCTGTGAACACCGAATCTTTCTTCAAGCTGAACTAAATGCAAAGCCTAGTGGCATAAGTACGCTCGGAACAGCCTTTGTTTTACAAGGGCAACCACAAGTGTGAAGTTTGAAGTTCTTGTCCCTTTATCCTGAGAAACGCAGAGGGAAGGGCAGAGTGGCAGTGAGGAAAAGCTGCTGAGAGCAGGAAGAGCTCTTACGCCTCAGTGACTGGTGCTGCATGACTGATGGAGGAAGAGCTGATGCTGATCAGGACAGATGAGTTAATCTAGCTGAACTCTTCACACAGGAGCCCACCTACTTCTTTTAAGAACATATATATAATTTATTTTGTTCAGGGATACATCAGGGCAAGGGAGATTCTGCACCATATTTCGGTCTTACTCAAGAGGTGCTCAGGTAAGCCAAGTACTGCTTTCTCCGTGATGAGTAATGGTTGTTGGGTGAATGAAAGCAGACGGCAAACCGTCACGATGGCTTCTGCAGCTGGCTCGTGGATAGCCTGCGGGTTGAGACACTGTCTGAAGATAACATGAAAATAACATGGGGCGGGATTTTCTTTTGGGGAGGGAGAATCCGTGAGGTTGATGTTGAAGCAGGGTAGAATACAGCGAGATATATTCTTGTGCCTTGTCGGTTACCTCTAACGTAAGCGTGTTATCTTACTTGGATTGTGTGAAAGCTGTGCTAACGCTGCTTTTTAAAACTGTGTGCCAAGTAAGAGAAATTGGTCATACGAACTGTCAGAGCAATGTGAGAAATACAAGCATGGTCTAGTGTGAGGAAATGCAATGACCTAAGGAAAAAGAAAGGGCACACTGAAAGTCATGATGGCTTCTGGCTTCGAAGTATCACTGTAAGGCATGAATGAGATGTCTTGGTCTGGGGTGTCGCATCTGTTTATGTGCCAGAATTGCAGAGTATCGAACCTTTAAGCTACCTCATGTGACCAAAGAATATTTATTTGCTATGACTTGCGATGTGTGTGTATGCAACCAAACTTTTCCACGGTAAGAAGACATATTTACCAATACATTAGACCCCAAAACTAAGTCAGGGTTTCTGCCCTTAGCGGATCTGTGATCTACAGAGAGATGGGGCTGGGTTTCGCAGGATGCTGAGGTTCTGCTCCCTTGAGAAGGTGCTCAGCATATTTCAAGACTGTTTCACAACTGGAGAATTTATAGCCAGTATTCTCTGTTATACATCTGTTAAAATTTTTAATTCTGTTTAATACAGGGAGTGATACTAGTGTATGATATTACAAATCGTTGGTCATTTGATGGAATCGATCGATGGATAAAAGAAATAGATGAGGTAAGGTACAATCCCAGAGTGTCACTAGTCGCAACAGATGACTGACTGCACATGCTATTTTCTACTGTTTTTACTGGCATTTGCAGGCAGAGCTTACTACAGAGTTATCCAAGATGCCAAGTTTACCATTTTCTTTCTATGTTTATAATGCTAGAAAGTTGGAAACGTATCAGCTGAAGTGTCTGATTTCTGTAAAGGTGTTGATGGGAAGCATATGGAGGGCAAAGAATTCAAATTGTAGTCCCACTCTTGCTGTAGATTTTCTACATCGTCTGTGTAAGCCTGTCTTCTCCGAGGAAGGGATATTTTTAGATCAGAGACTCGTAGCATAATTTCAGCTGGAAGAGACCCCTAGAGATCATCTGGTCCAACCTGCCACTTAGTCTTCAAATCCTGAAAAAGCTTTTGTTTGCTGTAATTGTGGGAAGGGGAAAATGGAAGCCAAACTATTCTTTTTTTTTTTTTTTGTCTCTCTTTGCTCAGCATGCTCCTGGTGTACCAAAAATCCTGGTCGGGAATCGCCTTCACTTAGCCTTCAAGCGCCAAGTGTCTACTGAACAAGCACAAGCCTACGCCGAGAGGCTGGGCATGACGTTTTTTGAAGTCAGTCCACTTTGTAATTTCAATATTACAGAGTCCTTCACTGAGCTAGCCAGGATAGTATTGCTGAGACACGGAATGGACAGGCTCTGGAGGCCGAACAAGGGTAAGCGACGTACACTAGAAATGTGTAAATTTAGGCTTGGCTAAGGTTTATGGTTCATGAATGTAAAATCATTTTCAGAAACTTCAACCTTGATGCAAACCCACCAAAAACGATGAACCAAGAATCCTGTACAATTTCCTTTCTAAACAGAAAAAAAAAATATCTGCAGGCATAACCTGTTCCTGCTTTTGTAGGGAATAACTTACCTTTCCTAGAACTTAGGTGCTCATTCATCTTAAGACATAAATAGGAAACTGCAGCAGCAGACTTTTTGGATAGGATAAAGTCTATGTGGGAAGAGGGTGTGGGTGGAGAGATGAGAATTCATCCTGGAAGTAGAGAGTGCTTGCAGAGTTGTGGCTGACAAAAGCATGCTATTGTAATGCAAGTTTTATGTCTGTTTTTAAGTACTGAGTCTGCAAGACCTTTGTTGCCGTGCCATAGTTTCCTGTACCCCTGTGCATCTTGTTGACAAGCTCCCTCTCCCTGTTGCCTTACGAAGCCACCTCAAATCTTTCTCTATGGCAAATGGCCTTAATGCCAGGATGATGCATGGACGCTCGTACTCCCTCACATCCAGCAACATCAGGAAAAGGAACAGCTTGAAGAAAGCTAAAATTATCCGCCCGCCACAGAGCCCACCAAAAAACTGCACAAGAAACAGCTGTAAAATTTCTTAAACTCTCTGTGGGAAAAGGCACCTGGGTGGAATCGCCTCCCGTGAAGCGCTGACACAAGGACTCCCTGTTTGATGGCCGAGCGCGCTCTGTGTATGTGTTGCACTACATGGACAGAACTCTTACCTTACAGCTTGCTCGCCGTGGAAATGCTGCTGTGGAATGAATGACGTGCAGCGCAGCTGAAAGGGTGTGACCTTTTGCTGTTGGATTTTCATGCTGCGTTTTAGTTTCTGATGTGCGTGATGCCGCCGTTTTTACTAGTAGATGTGTTTTCATCCAGGGGATAATTATGTTCTATTCAGTCCTTAATTCCATGAAATCTGGGAAGTGACTTACTGTGTAACTGTATAAAATGCCATCTTTTTGCAAAATATACGAAGTATAAAAACGAGTGGTCAGTCTGCATATTCAGACAGAGGTTTTTAAAGGCAATGTGTTGTATACATTGTTAAAGCTACAGATAGTGTGACAAATTCTAGTAATACTGCAGTTGTGCATCTGGATTTTTTGTAAAGCTTCCTTGATAACTTTGAAGCACTAACTTAACTAAGCTAAAAAAATATATATATATAATTATTATGCACATACACAACAAGGTTTTGTCCCATTCGTGTATGTAATAGATTTGATAAAGGGTTTGGTATGTTATTTAATACTTTGGGGAATTAATTTGTGGTTTAAATACTTATTTTTCTGTAAAAAAAAAATTAAAAAAATTACATTTTATACCACTCTACAAGAAAGTTCTAGAAGGAAGATGCCAAAGACACTGTGGTAAAAGGAACATGATTTGAAGAGCTGCTTTACAAGGAAAGAACACTATTTAAATAAATGTTTCTGGAAAAGCAGTCTTACGATGCTTTCTTTAACTGGGGAGGGTTGTCTTTATCTTTCGTTAGAACAGTGTGAAGAAACACGTACCTGAACTAGACACCAGGAATGTGAAGTCATCCTAAAAGCATCTTGTAATGCTTTTGATATATCATCTGTCTTCACGATGAAGAATAATACACATCAAGTCTTCCTTCTGTTTGCGGAGGAATTGTGTGACGTGTTCTCCTGAGCAGTAAGAATCCTTTGAGGTGATGGTGTGGCTTGATCCCAGTTTCTTCCAGGTGTCCTCGCTATCGTGAGATACCATCCAGTTACAGATCTATGATACTCCTTCTGGGTCAGCATTGATGTCCGCAGCTTCTGTAGGGAAAATTCAAGCCGGTAAAATGCCAGCTATGCCAGGACCTGGACCCATCAGCGCATCACTGCTTACAGAAAAGCGCCATCATAAATGGCCAAAGCACGTGCGATGGGCAGCATTCCCGGCGGATCTCTCCCTCGCTGCTGGGCTGGCTCTACCTGCTGCTCTGCCTTTGCGAGAGCAGCGGGGAAATGCTGTGATAGCAGGATGAAGCCGTTAGACCATAGAAACCGCATCTCCACAGCTTCAGACAATGTACACAGCAGCCTCTGTAAACCCGACCCCGAGGCATCCGTATTTCGGGAGCAGTCTGGTTGTGCCCGAGTAGCGGCTATGTGCAGGAGGAGTTGTTCTCTTCCCTGCACATGGCTGTACTGTTTTATGTTTCTTCTGAATTGTAATCTTGGGCTCTTTAATCGCCACGCCATTAGTTTGTTTCCTTTCCGTATGCGCTATGCGGACGCCTGTGCAGAGAGCATTAATATGGATGTGTGTCCTCAAGGTCAGGTTCTCCTTTCCTCCTGCAGCCGGTGTAAAGCCAAGGTGAGGAGAGGTTAGAGCAGCGCCTCTCCCGTCTGGTGCTGCCTGCAGCAAGGCCCATGGAGTAAGTAAAGCCTGAGCCTGCCGTTGGAAAGAGGAAGACTTGAAAATAGGTGAAGGGTGGCTCGTTATTTCATGCACTGGGTCTCGTGGCTGCCCAAGGAGACAAAATCTTGTAAAGATGCAACGTGACAATGTTTTTATCGACGAGTGCAGAAGGAAGAGTGTACCACGGGGTCACTGCAGGCAGCTCCAGGCCTGCAGCGAGCCACCGTAAACTGCACAGTCGTGGGAACTTCCAAACGGAGGTCTGCGCTACGGACAGCGGGTCACGAATCCGAAATACAACGGCAGCCATGGGTGAGGAAGGCACAGAGCAAGGGCAGAAAAGGAAGCGAACGCACAAGGATAGGGAATAGCTGGCATTTGCGAGAGCACGCGCAGAGCGTGGGCTTTCGGCTACTCGCGCCATCGTGAAATAACCCAGGCTGGAAGGGACTGCAGCAGGACATCCTGCCCGTCGGCCTGCTTGAAGGGAATTCACTGTTGAACTCAGACCTGGTTGCTCAGGGCCTTGGGTCATGAAAACTTCAAGTTTTCCAGGTTTGGGGTTTTTTTTGGTTTTTTTTGGGGTTTTGTTGATGAGGTTTTTTGCTAGGTTAGGGGATCCTCTGGTTTAGTATCTTGTATTCCTTCTGTTCTTACTAGTTGACACCCTTGACGTGAGAACTCACTCTAAAAGGTCTGTCAGGGCTGGGAGGGGGCCCAGGGGCTGCGTGGCCCCTTCCCGTGGCACCGGCCCTGGGTCACCCATCCCGGCGCCCAGGCCAGCAGCCCCGGTCTGGCCCTGGAGAACCCGGGGTGCTTCCCCCTGTGAGGAAGGCGGGACCCCGCCAGGCCCGTGCAGGGTCCGAGGGGGTAAAACTACGCGTCCCTGTTCCTCAGGAGCCCCGCAGTGGCCTCACCAGCGCGGGGCTGAGGGGCCGGGCCTCCCCGCAGTGGGGCCCTGTGCCTCCGGGCACAGCCTCCCCGAAGCAGCCCCCTGAGAACATCCCTCTTGCTCAGGGACGCACCTATCCCGAGCGGATCCTCCTCCCGCCCAGCGGTCGCTGCCGCCGCGGGGCCCGCTCCCCGCCCCCCGAGCCGTTCGCCGCCGCCATTCCCCGGCCGGCCGCAGGGGCGCGGCGCGGAGCCGATCGATTGCTCGGCGCTCCTCGCTCCGCCGGGTGGAGGCCTCTGCGCTCGGCGGCGCTGCCTGGCAGGGGCGGAAGCAGCAGCCGGCCCGTCCGCCGCGGCTCGGTTCGGCTCGGCTCGGCTCGGGCGGGTTCCCGCGGCGGGGCTGAGGCGGGCGGGTGCTGCCATGGTTTAAGGGGCGGCGGGCGGACGAGAACAGGCAACATGAACCTGCTCCCGGCCAATCCGCACGGCAACGGGCTGCTCTACGCCGGCTTCAACCAGGACCACGGTGAGGTGGCGGGGCCGGGCCGGTGGGGGGGGGGCTGCGGGGCGCGGCGCTGTGAGCGGAGCGGGCGGCGCCCGGGGGCGGCCCGGAGCGGGGTGGGGGCTCCTCTCGCCCGGGCCCGGGCCTGGAGAACCGGGCGGCGCCGGCGGAGGGGTTCGCGGTACCCGCCGGGAGCTGGGGAGGGCAGCGCGCTGGGTCTGGGCCTGCCGCGGCATCGGCGGCGCTCAGTAACCGGGACCGGCGCGGGAGGGCGGGCGGGGGGCCCCGGGGCGGTGAGCCCGTCCCTCGGGAGGCGGCGGGCCCGGGACCTCGCCGCGTGTCTCCCGTCCGTGCCCGCCGCGGCTGCCCGGGGTGCGGTTGCTGTGGCCGGAGCGGCCGGGAGGGCAGCCTGGGCCGGTTTCACCCTTCTCGGCTCCGTTCAGCTCCGAGCTGCGCCGCCTGCAAGGGGCTGGCAGCCCGGGTGGCTCTGCCGCACGCCCCGTGCTGCAAGGGGGGGGCTTCTGCAGGTGCCTGGCTGCAAAGGGCACTCGCCGAACGGCGCTTTCTCAGTGTAACTTCTTTTTTTGTGTCCGATTTGTTGTGTTGAAAATGGTGATTAAAACTCCTGATGGTATTGGCGGGGAAGTGCAGATGCATGGGCCACTGAACAGCTTCAGAGCCCTGTGCTTGGGGCGTTTCTGTCGGGAAGGGGAAGGCCTTTCTTTAGAAAAGGGGTGCATATGTCTTGTGTTGCTTTTGCAGTATAAAAATAGCACCGGTTTTATGAGTAAGTCCCATTTTTGCAGACGAAGGAATAGAAGATCACCGTTTTGTAACATCCTTTTGTCTTGACAAATAATACTCTTGCCTAAGACAGTCTTGCAGCCTCTGTCGTTGGCGACTGCGGCTCACATACCTGTTGCTGATGCTGTTGAAGTCGTGTGTAAACACGAATTATTGTGTTGATTCTAGTCTAACGTCTCTGCTGACCTTTTGTCAGCTGTACATCCAGCTGGTGGTGAAGTGAGCTTCTTGGTAGCCCTCTTCACGCTGTCCTGCTGAAGTGAAAACAACGCAGTAGTCTGGTTTTCAGCAATTCCGCTCTTGTTTTCATCTTGCATTTGCAACAAGGATGGAAAAAGGGATTTGCGAGGGTGAGCGTTATTTCAGACCCGCAGGGATGTGTAGAGAGGCGGTAATGTTTGATGCTCGGCCTGGGGTGGGGCTGGGTTGTAAAGGGAACTGGATAAGAAGCTAAAACGCAGTTTGAATATTCTTTCAGCGTGTAAAGCTTGTTCTTTGTTGCAAAGGCTTCCTTAAATTCTGTATCAGTAAATGCAACATAAACACTTTCTTGAATAATGTCACATCCAAAGTATGTTAAGGAATTTGCCCTGGGAATCTGCAAGCTGAGAAGTTTATTCCTAACAGTATTCCAGCCCTGTTCTTCCTAGCCTGGCCAGCCAACGGAATAACAACAACAAACTTGAACAAACCCCATGTTTGGCTCTCGTTTGCAGGCTCCTGGAGCCTTTCCTGTTTGGGAATGATGGGTTTTGAACTGTAGGCAGCGTGCTAACTTCTAAAAAAGGCCCTAAACTAGTAAAATGTTAAAGGGATGGTAATTCTTTGGCTGCTCAAAGAGGAGGAGATAAGAGGAAGAGCTCAGTTCTTCCTTGTTGCTTCTACCAAAAATAGATATGTGAATCACTTGGGTGCTGAAGCTTAGTGGCGTGGGTGTCTGCATATATTGTCACAATAACCTAATTTCTTAGTAAGGCAGGCCAATCCCATAGCGATAGGAAGATGGGAGGAACGCTGTAGTAAGTCTCTCCAAGCCTTGGTTCCCATGACTGACAAGTGGTAAAGCTAGTGTCTGCAGGCTTTCCTGGAACATGCCTCCCTTACTCCGTTTTGAGCGATACTGTGGTGTTGTATGGGGTGCCTTTGCCAGTTTGGTTTTAAACTGAAAAAATAAGCAATATAACAACACAGGAAGGCCCTTACTGCAAGGTGTCCTCAGCTGTTTTAAAACAGAACGTTGACTTTAGGGTCTGAATTTCAAGCTGGCGTATTCCCGATCTCAGGCGCTTTTCTAATGCTTTCAGAAGGACATTCAAGCGCTGTACAGAAACGAGTAGACACAACATCATAATAAATCACCGCAGCAGACACTGCAGGTGTAAACTGCTGACGGGAGCCTCTTCTGCCGCTGTGGTAGTCTAGAGCCAGTTTGGAAACTGAGGTGTGGATGTGTTTTGGTGGTGAAACACTTGGCTTATTCACTTCATCTCCTTTAGTGGACTGCAGTGCTTAGCTCTAGGGTCCCAGCGGTGTTAGTAGGATTCTGTGCTCCCTTATGGCTGTAGATAAAATTTGCCATGGGGAGGAAAACTAACATGCTGGGAACCGCCCCTGCCGCAGGCGCTTCCCTAAACCTCACTGTTGCGATTTCTGGAGCTTAGGCCCTAAAGCCTGCAGAGTTCTTCATGTCAGCGTGCCCCCTTCAGCTTGTGGCCTCTTCTGGGGTAGTCAGTAACTTAACCCTGCCTTTTTCTTTGGTTTTAGGAAAACAAAACCCACTGTGGCCTCCCTGGGACCACTGGCAAACTGTACCTTTACTGCAGGAACAAGCACCACTGCGGGTTAGGGTGGTAGTTCTGCGGAGATTCAGTTTGCCCTAGCATCTCATTGGAGTTTTTTGAAGTATCTGAGTTGTCGTCTGTGGGTGGCTCTTTGGCAGCACGTCTGTCCCTTCTTAAAGGGAGATGTGAACTTCCCCTGGCAGGAGGCATACCTGCTCTTGCAGCAACTGCCCTTCTGGGCAGCCCAGTCCCAGCTCTCGTCCAGGAGAGCCTGCAGGCTGTAGCTGAGCTGTCAAACCTGTGATCCCCCCGGTAAATCTCACTGGGATCAGGCAGGTGGGAAGCACGGGGCTCTGAAGCCGTTCCTGTAACCTGGAATTGAATGAGTAGCAGTCATCTTCCTGTATGAGGATTTCCCCCGCCCCGGTTTGGCTGAGGGGTTGCCGTGACAGAGAACTTCGTGTCTCTGTCCTAACGATCGACTGTGCCGGGACTGTCACCGTTACACACGCTCCCTCAGTCCGGGTGTATTGTGTCTGGTTAAAAGCGTCGATATTCCCAAGGCGTTAAAGGCAGCCCATGGCTTAGTGAGGAGGCTGGCCCTGCAGAAGAGCTGTAGTGGGGCTACAGGAAATGTAATGTCCGCGCTGGATTGCATTAGGCATGCTCTGGTTGGGCTTGTTACAAGCTGCTGGTATTAACACGAGTAAAACTCTACAGAGCTCTTCTACTGTGGAACACTGTCAGCGTCCTGCTCCACCTCTCCTGGAAACACAATACTGCGTTATAAAACCGCTGCGGGAAAAATAATTACATGGCTACGCACTACAGCTACCAGAAACAGCTTTGTTCTCATCCTGTACGGTACTGCTTTGTGTAGAGAGCAATGTGTGCCTTGTAAGTCGCTGTCTAGTTATCCCAGTGAAGCGTACGGCACGGCGTGGCACCCTACCGGCGCTGCGGCTTCAGCGCTGCGCACCCCGACGTGCTCAACTGGCAGGGCGAACGAAGGGACGATGCACGGGGAAGGGGGGAGGTGAAGTGCGTATAGTTAAGTTTCGGTATGTCTGCTAATCTAATTGTTATAGTCTCGTTAACCACCCTCTAGGTGTTTACGCAGGTAAACAAGAACCTTTTGTATTTCATTTATTACAGAATCTTGGACAGGGTGAAGTTGTGTCTGTGAGTCTGGCAGGTTGGGGGAGTAGGGTTTTTGGGGGTGTCTTTCTTCATCGTTTCGCCAACTGCTGTACTGTTTGTACAGCCCGGTACCTTGGCTTTGTGACTGTACGTAAAATAAGAGGGTTAAATTGTTTCCTTTCCCCATTGCAGGGTGCAGAGAGGAATCCCATAGTCGTTTTTCCTTTGTACGCGTGAGCTCAGTGAATAGGAACCCTAAGGGTGCTGCCAAACACACACCCCCCACGCCACATAAGACACTGGTCTGGCAGCAGAGGCTGTGTGTGGTTGGTTTGGGGGGCTGTGTGGTTGGTTTGGTTTTTTTAAGTGGTCCTACTTGAAATGAAACTCTTGTATTAAAAAGGAATCTCAAACTGGCTGCAGCATTTTTCTCAAATTGTGGAGTTTTCAAACTAAACTGTTGTCAAGATCAAGTTTATAATTTTCCAGAGTATTTTAATCTGGCTTCTAGTCACTCCCTGGGTTAGACTGGAGCTATTGGCATGTACCTGTGGCATCTGACTCAGTAGGCTCTCGTTGGAGCATTCTTAAAAACTGCGTTTGAGCAGCTCTCGTGCGGAAACACGAGCACTGGATCATAGCTCGCAGGGTTGGCGTCACGGTGCAAATCTGGATCTAATAAGAAAGGAGGGGTTTGGCTTCGTAATGACTGTTGGGCCGTGAAAGTCGAAAGGCAGGTTTCCTTCCCCTGTAGTGCATGGCAGAGGGTACAGGTGGGTTGGGAATCGTTCTCTTTCCTTTCATTGTTTTCTCATCTAAGAGGAATATTGAGAGCTTCCCACTTCAGAGGACAGCTGCTCTGAACGATCTGCACTTGCCACCACCACCAAAGCCTGCACGCGGTCTTCAGCCGGGTTTAACATGCCGTTACCGAATACTGCTCTTAACCCTCTGCCTCTCGCTTCGTTCTTGAGTGTACCTCGCAGTGACTATATATGTGTATATATGTGTGCTTTTTACCACAGGATGCTTTGCATGTGGAATGGAAAACGGATTCCGGGTTTATAATGCAGATCCACTCAAAGAAAAAGAGAAACAAGGTAAAATGCTTACTACTTACACCATGCCAGTTTGTGTTGGAAGCTCAGCCTCCTCAGTTCTTTCTGTGAGATTCTCGCTTAGCTTTTGCCGTTCCATCGCTGGAAGGCTTTGAAGGAAGCCTCAAGAAAGGAAGTCCATGCTGGTCCCAAGGGGACAGACGCTTCTGCCACTGCCTGGCCGGATGTTGAGGTGCCGTGAAAACCCCTGGCTGAGGATGCGTTTGTCTCCCCTTCTCGCAGAGGCTGAACTGTGTTAGCTGTGGCTGGTTGTTGGCAGTGGGAGAAGAGTTGCTGGCTGCAGTGGCCTTAGGTACCATCAGGAGTTGTTCTGTTGTGCAGTGATCTGGTACAGCAATATATCTATGGCCTTTTTACTGGGGATCTGAACGCAGCATTTCTTATGAGGGATGCTTGCAAGAGCACTGTGAGCTCAGACCTCTGGTGCTCCAAACTTTATATTCGCTGCATGCTTAAAAAACCTGGGAGGATCTTGAGGCGACAAACCCAGTGTCGTGTCTGAACAGAAATGACTCCGTGAGCTGTGTTAACAGATAGTGGGGCCTTTTATCAGGAAGCAAACATACCCGAGTCGAAATAAGGGAAAAGGAATCCTAGCCATGCGATTCTAACCCTAAATCTAGGAAGAAAGCTGTCATGCTAAATGGGTTTCCCAGCGCTGTGGTAACAGAAGAGATTTAATAAGGAGAAACATACTTGAAACAGCAATTTCAAACAGTCGCTGTTCGTGCAGCCAAAGCTGACAAACCGTTTTCTGTTCTTCCTGCTGAATTCTCCCATAAGTGATGTGTCTTGGGACTATCATCTGTGATGGTGTGCTGAAAGGGTGACAGTTGAGGTTGGAGCCCTGTTGAGTTCCTTGTCAAAACTCCCCCTGCCAGTAGTTCTGGACAGACTTCCAGGACTCCTGTCCTGACACCTTTCTTTTGAGCCAGACTGCCTCCGGATTCCGAGAGGTCAGGCTGCACTGGCTGCATCGCTGCACAGAGATCTTGTTCAGCTTCCCTGTGTTTAAACCTACCCGAGACAGGCAGTCTCCATCCGGGACTATCCGACTGATCTCTGTAACCTAGTATGACACCGAGTCTTAACTGTTACACCCCGCTTACATCCCGGAGTCCCGTGGGGTTCCCCACCCCAGCATCACCTGCCAGCACTGTAAAGGCAACGACTGAAGTGTCTGTTGTAACGCAGGTCCAGAACACAGCGCACGTTCTTGAATTGTCTCGGGTTATCGTTCGTAACTGGTTTAAGACTTCTTGTTGCGGTGGTAATACCTCTTTGTAACAAAGGCCGCTGTCGTGCTTGAGACGCTTTAATGGAGTTAGGAGGAGGATCTGGTGCAGAGGGGGGTGGTGTCCAAGTACAACTGTTCAGGAAGGAAACTCGGCAGTCCAAAGTGCTGTTGAAGAAACCACAAGGGATTGTAGGAAATCCAGGGCTTTACTGCTCCAGTATGAATCTCTTCCCAGGCATCCACCTTCAGTGTTGCGCAGTCACGTCCCACAGAGATTCCTCATCCAGATGCGCTGCCGTGCTGCTGGATGTCTAACTGCATCATCTCCCTTGTCCTGTCCCTCGCACACATGTCTCCATCTCTCCGTTGTGGTGCTTCCTCCCAGCTCCTCAGACACTTGCTGGTCTCTCTCGAGTCCCTGTGAAGTGTCACCTTTTCCTCTGGCTTTGAAATGGTTTACTAGTTTCATCCACCGTTCCCGCTGCAGTCTGCCAGTGTGTGGAGTAACTGCACGGCCTTTTAAAGCAGATGTTTGGTTTTTAACTCTGCCCATCTACCTCGAAGGCCACGCTTAGGGCCTCTCCTCCTGACAGCTCTCTTGGAACGCCAGGCATCCCCCTCAGCTACACAAGCAAAGCCAAGTCCCGCCTCGAATGTCGTCAAATAGAAAAATTCTTTTATTATAACCCCCCCTTGTTGATACTTTGTTCCTCCACCTGCACCATGAGCATGGCACCTTCCTCTGCAGCTGAGATTCTTAAAGAAAAACCCTTTCCCTTGCACTACAAATGCAAAACTGCCTGCACCAGCCGGTCTCTCGCTGTCACCGCTTCCTGCAGCAGCGAGGGGAGGCTCGCTGGAGCTGGACCATGCGCCTAGCCTCTTCTAGGGAACAGCACTAGAGTCTAGCTCAGTCACACGTATGTGCCTGTTCCCTTCTTCCCTCAAATCCACCAAGTCTGTAGAGACACATCGCTTGCAAACAAAAAGGTTTGTGCTAACAAGTGCTGTTGGCATTTCTCTGGATGCAGAGCGTGAGCAGAACAGAGCAGCACCAGGCTTGGAACGTGTGAGGGAATGAATTTGGGCTAACTGGACGCTGGTTCTGAACATGCTTACAGGCCCGCTGGGTAACAGAAGTGATCCAGCTGCCGCGATGACGCTGCTGCACCTCCTGTCATGCTGCATGTTTCAATGCAACTGTAAAACCTCGCTGTGTTGTTTCTGTATGTCAAAATGAGACCTGTCCTGCCTGTGTGACAACCGCGGTGATCTCCCTTGCTGTGAAAACTAAAGCAACTTTGAGAATCCTACTGTTAAACAAGCATAAAACCCCAAATCCCCACCCGTTCAGTCGGGATTTCGTGTCTGTCATCCCCATCCTTAGAGGATTCCCTGCTGATGGTCAGCCAGGGTAGGACGATGCTGTCCTTCTCAGGTGCCCGAGAGGAGCGCTAGATAACGCAAGCACTTCTGGTAGCGGTGCTAAAAATGAGGTGGCAGTGTAACAGGTTCCCACACTTACAAATAAAGTACATTTGTCTTTCAGAATTTCTGGAAGGTGGTGTTGGCCACGTCGAAATGTTGTTTCGCTGCAACTATTTAGCACTAGTAGGTGGAGGAAAAAAGCCGAAGTACCCACCTAATAAAGGTGAGTCTTGGTGTAGATCTCGCCGGTGTTTGCCTTGTTGTGTGAAACTGCCCGAAGAACTCCCAAAACGCCTCATGGTGAAATACGGGGCATCGCTGCTGTTGCCGGGCTAATGGGCAGCTGCCTGCAGTGACCTGGTGCCCAAGGCTGTACTTCCTGGAGGTGTTCAAGGAACGTGTAGACACGGTGCTCGAGGACATGGTCTAGTGGGTGTGGCAGCGTTGGGGTGATGGTTGGACTGGATGATCTTATGGGTCTTTTCCAACCGCGGTGATTCTGTGGTTCTCACGGGGTAACTCTGCAAAGACACTCTGGCTCGGCAACCTGAGGGAGGAAGGTCCCTGGCTGGCAAGCTGTGTAGCCAAACGTGCTGCTTTGGTTTTGCTGCTGTATTTCTTTGATAAGCCTCAGAGCAAACAAAAACCCCTTGATTTTCTTTAGAAAAATGTATTTTTATTGTGAACTTTTGTGGTTAGAGTGCACCAGCTCCTACCTGCACGAGTCAGCAGGAAAGGGGGGGCTGATGTGTGGTAGCTAAATTCCTTCTGGTTAGCGGGAGGCCAGTCTGTAACTGCTTGGCTGCTGGGTGCCCCTTCGGATCAGTCTTCTCAGAGGCCAGAAGTTGTTAGGGTAGAGACGACGCGGCTCTTTGGACATGCCCTGATGATCTAATGCAATCTCTGCACTCTTCTAGTGATGATCTGGGATGACCTGAAGAAGAAGACTGTCATCGAGATAGAGTTTTCTACAGAGGTCAAAGCAGTTAAGCTGCGCAGAGACAGGTAGGTGCCAAAGTCGTGTTCTGAACGCGCAGCTTGGCTTTGGACGCTGTTCTCATTCGTTACCAGCTCTTTGTGGAAAGAGTAAAATCATGCTTTAACACCTAGATAAACAACACCAGCAATTAAGGGTAAAGCAGGCTTTAGGGGGCAGGCACTGGGTGTTAACAGATCACAGCTCAGGGGTCCTGGTATCCTAAACCTGGGTGCGAAGCCTGGAAAGCTTCCTGGCCCCCGTCGGAGGGAAATGTTCTCATGTGGCTACTGCTGCCTTTCTGTAGGCCTGGAGGGGTGTGAAGGGAATTCAAGCTGACCTGCAGAGCAAGAGCATCTTTAGCAGCTGGAGTCTGTGTGGGCAGAGGGGTTCTGCTGTCACAGCTGTGGAGAAAAGTGCTCTGCAGGCTCATAGTTGCATGGGTTTTGCAAGGCTGTAACTCTTTGGGGGGGAGAATATAGCCATTAAATCAGTTGAAAGCCTTTGCAGATCTGAATTGATACCTATGTCCCCGTTTTACCCACCCCAAGTCATAGGAACTTCTTGTCTCTTTCAGAATTGTGGTTGTCTTGGACTCAATGATCAAAGTTTTCACGTTCACACACAATCCCCACCAGCTGCACGTCTTCGAAACCTGCTACAACCCTAAAGGTTAGTTGTGTGTGGACTTGGGGGGTGGGAGCAAGGTTACTCTGCTCTTCATGCTGTGTATCTTCAGCTGCCTGACTCCGGTTTGTTTAGGAAGTCAGTTTGGATCACGGCACTACAGTCCTGCCCTTTGGAGATGCTTTTGTCTTTGTAAAGTGGTTATTAAAATCTAGTAACGCTTGGTACAGAGAAGGCTTTTTCATGTACTCCTGTTACAGATTTATGTCCACACAGACTCTTTACATGCAGCTCTTAAATTTGATGTATTTTGTGCTGAAAGCTTAATGATAAACACAAACGCTATTCAAAGTGCATCATTCCTCTTTTGTCATAGTCTGCTACACTGTTCTAGCTCTGTGTTCTGCAGCGTCAAAAAGAGCCTAATTAGCAACCTGGCATTTTTCTTTTAATTAGCAAGGCGTGGCTTTGGCTGTTGGTGAAAGGAGCAGACGGTGTCCTGACCCAAGCCCAGTACTCGTGCCACAGGCCACGCGCTGTCTGGTGCAGTGGTGGGAGCTCCAGGTTCTGCGTAGGAGGGACAGGGCCTGGGTTTGAGCTAAGGCAACGGTTTTGTTGCAGTAGGCTTTGCTGGAAGCGGGAGGTACTGTCCGGAAGGAGCCTTGAGAGGGAAGAGATGAGCACACTCCCGGGTCAGCTGCACACTTAAGCCTAGCTGCGTGCAGCTTACGGCTGCGGGAAGGATGGAGCAGAATTCTTCTCCGTAGTGCCAGACAGTAGAACGAGGGGTGTTGGCCATGGTATCTCGGGAGGATCAGCTTGGGCGTTGGGAAGATGTTTTCTCCACCAGGAGGTTGCTTAGGCCTGGAGTCCCCGTCTGCGGAGGGTTTCACGCCAGCTGGGAGCGGATGCGGAAGGGCAGGCTGTGCTCAGGGCTGCAGAGCCGGGATGCTGACCGCCTGGTGGGCCTGCGGGGGAGGGTGCGGTGGAAGTTCATTGCTCCGCTGGCAGTGGACTGAGTCTGTGCGGATTTACCCGCTGTCAGCAGAACACCTGGGAGAGAAGGGATCTGCCGTAAGTGGTCTGCAAAAGGAAAAGTGCAAGTGCCGTAAGAACCAAGTTGTAACGTGGATTAATAACAGTTGGTTTTACTGATGGTGGAGAAACTGAAATACCACCCGCTGCCAACTGTTACCCGCTTCCGGCTGCCAAGGAGACTTCTGGGGTTTAACAGTCTTTGCTCTAACAGCCTGATGGAGCTGATCTCCGAAAACATCCAGCTTTTGGACAGCCACAACTCCATTACTTGGAAATAGTGATGAGAGCAAGTTAAAATTACGCTACTCCCCTACTTCCCTGTGCTCTGCACTTATGGACCGATCACGTTTGGGATATCGCAGCAGCCATGAGAATGAAACTGTGATTTACTGCGTTACGTTTATTCTGAACTTACTGGTATTTGAAAGCTTTACTATGTTATGGAAACAACACAATTATTGTCTCTTGTCTTTTTTTGTTTTTTTCATTGTCTCTTAGGTCTCTGTGTCCTTTGTCCAAATAGTAATAATTCTCTTCTTGCATTTCCTGGGACACATACTGGGCACGTGCAGATAGTGGATCTCGCGAATACAGAAAAGCCTCCTGTCGACATACCGGCCCATGAAGGAGTGCTGAGCTGTATAGCTTTAAACCTGCAGGGAACAAGGATTGCAACAGCGTCGGAAAAAGTAAGGATCATCTCCCAACTCTGACCTGCCATGCGTTCCAGTGTAGTCAGTCCCCCTGGAATGGGAAGTCGTGTCCTGTCACAGGGAAGGCACAGAAATAGTAACTGACTGGAAAATTTGTCACTGAAATACACGTTCTCAGGCTGTGTCTTTCCTGCTTCGTTAGGGTATCCCGGCAGCAATCCAGAGGCTGTGCCTGAGGGAGCGTTCATGTTTTAGCTGACTGCAGCAGTGACATCTGAGTAAGATCTGGCCCAAGCAGTTCACGTTTCGTGTGTTCTTCAAGAACTGCTGTTAATGTTAAAAATAAAGGGGGTGGGGGAAGCTTATTTGCGTTCTTTCAACCTTTATTATCTTTCTGCTTAAAGTCACCCTAAAACCGCTGGCTAAAGAAACACGTGCAAATGGCTCTGTCCTGCGGGAGGACAGGGTTGTGCTCTGGCTTAGCTCCTGTTACTGAGCAGGAGGGTGGTGCGCTGCCTCCTCTTCCTGTACACGCGCTGCAGATGTTTTCATGCCGAGTGTAAACGAGAACCTTATTCTTGGACTCTTTACCGAGCTGTGGGCTAAAGAATGCAAGGTGCTGACAAAAAACCCGGATTCCCGCGTGGACAAATCCCTTTGGGCTGGGTTGATGTAGAACGAACGCAGAGCAAGTCGTAGACCTGCCTTCTCCTGGGGAGCGTCGGTGAGGTCTGCTGGGGAGCTTCTGCCTCCCAGGCGGCCAGCTGAGCACTCGCTACCTTCTCCCACTCAACTGAATCGAGTGTCTCAGGGACAAGCTGGGTTCTCTCTTTAGAAGAGTTTCTGCTGCACAGCCTAGAGCTCAGAAAGCTTAAAAAAGGGAAAAGCAGCCACAGTCTCTCTTAACTAATTACCGTACATCTTCTAAACAAAGCTCTTAAAACTACCAGCTCCATTGCTAAACAGAGTAATTCTGCTGAATTTGTATGGAGCCTTTCCTTTTCTGGCGTAGGGAAGAAGTTCCGGCAGCACTGTCGGACTGCAGTAGGAGCCTGGGCAAACTGCCGCACAGAGCACACCCTAAGGAAACCTCTCAAGCTCATGTTTTACACCAAAACTCAGCTGCCGTTTACCTGATGCTCTTGCTGCTGGGCTCTGTTAGGTACTGGTGTGTGACCAGGGAGGTGGCTCTGTTAACTGTGTGTGCAGCGCGTCCCCGCTCGTCTTCAGATAGAGTGCTGCCGATGGCTCTGCTTGGGGCGCACCGTGGTGCCGGGCGTAGCTTGTGCTGCCTGGGGTGCAGTTTTGTAATGCAGCGTTGTGTCCGCACCCCGACCCCGCTATGGGGTCTGTCACGCTCGCAGCGATACTGATGGCGAGCACGGGCCAGGGAACTAGTTCTGAACGGATTGTAGGGTGAGACCGGTTTGCAGCTGGGCAAGTCCGAGCGGGGGAAAAACCCTGCAGAGCAGCAATGAAAACCGAGGATGGGGAGCGAGAGAGGCACGATGCCGAGAGCCTGGGCACAGGCAACCAAACGCCAGGGCCGCACTGGCGCTTTAGAAGGTAACTTGGGTGAACCGTCCCCCGTCAACTAAAGAACAAGATTGTACACCGAAGCGTTACAACGCTGTGGTGATGCGGGGGGGGAACCCAGTATTATTCCCAAAAATTGAGAGGTTCTGTCAAATGTACTGGGATGCAAACCCCACCTGTGTGCGTGTGGGGCATGCTGGCGGGATAGCACTTTAGGATGCATTCACGGATGTGAAGAGAGGCTTCTGTCTTCCCTCATACGATGCTCGATTCCTTTTCAAGGGGACCCTTATAAGAATATTTGATACTTCATCAGGGCATTTAATCCAGGAGCTACGAAGAGGATCACAGGCAGCCAATATATACTGGTACGTTTGATTGCTTCTGCTCCGTCCTCTTGCGCGTCGGGTGGTGCTGAGGCAGCCCGGCTGACGGCACCCGGGTCGCCCTCGAAAAGCAGAGCAGGGTTCAGCCGGAGGGATGAGGCAGATCCCTCGTGGCAGTCGGGAGCTCCAAGGGCTGTGCGGGGCCTGTGCCGATCCTCTCAGCTTGGTGCTGGTGAGGCGAGCGTGGTGGCTGGCAGCCGCGGGGAGCCCGGCAGAGGTCGCAGGGGCCAGGGCAAATGCATACGTATGCGTATGCCTGCTTCTCTGCGTAGAAGGACGGGTAGCTGGGGGGATGCTTGTGACTCCACGCTGAACTAAAGGGAACACAACGATGCAGGGTACTGCTTCCCAAAGAGACTCGTGAGTACCTGGGGGCAAGCAGAGCGCCGCGCTGCCTGTGAGACTCCAGACAGAAGCGTGACTAATCCACTACTGGCAGCGCTCTGCAGGAGCAGGGAAACTGCCCACTCTGGGCAGGAGCCTTGCATGTTTTATCCAGCACCTGCCTGCTCCCCACAGCAGAGGTGGTGCAGTCCCTTCCAGCAGAAGTGGCAGGTGGCCTGCACCGATCGTGTCGGGGCTGGTGCTGATGCAGCAGGTCCCCCTACGCTCACTGCAGGGGCTCCTCATCCTGCCAGCGGAGCAGTGCGCGCTGAGCCCCAGCTCCTCCTGGAGAGCCCTGTACAGCAGGGCCTGGGGGGTGTTCCGGGGAGGTGCCGCAGCAGAGCCGTGTACAGCAGGGCCTGGGGGGTGTTCCGGGGAGGTGCTGCAACTGTCTGTTCTCTACAGCATTAACTTCAACCAGGACGCTTCCCTGATCTGCGTATCCAGCGACCACGGCACAGTGCACATTTTTGCTGCAGAAGACCCAAAAAGAAACAAGCAGTCAAGGTGGGGTTTGAGCCCTTTGGAAACCTTTATGGGGCGGGGGTGGTGGTTGCCCTTTTGAAGCTCTGGGCTTGTCAAGCAGTAGCTAATAACTGCTCCCATGGGGAAGGTAAGATGAACTGCTTGTGCTGGAGTGATGGGCCAAGCTTCCGCTGTGCTCTGGGGCGCTGCAGAATGCCAGCAGGAGGTAAGGGTGGGCGTCAGTGGCCCTCGCTTGGCGTGAACATACTCTGTGGATGCTGCACATAGAGCAAGTTTGAGAACTCCTTCCTTTTGGCAGTTCTTGGAGTCAGTTAAAAACGAAGCCAGAAGGGTAGTTGTGGGGTCCCTGGTCCCTAGCAGGGGACTCGGACACATGACCTGGTACTCAGTAGTAGAAAACAAAAAGGCTGTCGAAACAGCAGGTGGTGTGAACCCTGCAACATCTGCAAATGCAACTGCAGTTCTGGATCAGCTCTAGGCAACACCTTACTAAATTGTTACTCTCTTTCTCTTCTCTTCCAGTTTGGCCTCTGCCAGCTTCCTCCCCAAATACTTCAGTTCCAAATGGAGTTTTTCCAAATTTCAGGTTCCCTCAGGCTCTCCGTGCATTTGTGCCTTTGGAACAGAGCCAAACGCTGTCATAGGTAAGTACCAGAGGCTTCCCCAGTTCTGTTGGGAGAACCAGGCTTTGAACCGTGTGGGCTGAGCTGGAGGTAACCCTGAGATAACACAGCACGTCCCTGTTGGCCAAGAACAGGGGCTGTCCCTGCTCCACACGGCGAGGGAGCCAGGTCAAGCAGTGCCTGGGGCAGACAGAAGCGATCCTGGGCACAGTACTGGGCCGACAGTGCCCCAGGGCTGGCTCAGGGCCAGTTACTCCAGACCCCCTCTCTGCACCTTCCCTGGGCTTGCAAGGCCTGCTGGGGCTGGAGAGCAGCTGACCTTACACCACTTTCTGTGTTTCAGCGATATGTGCGGATGGCAGCTACTACAAGTTCTTATTCAACCAAAAAGGGGAATGCTCAAGGGACGTCTACGCTCAGTTTCTAGAAATGACGGATGACAAGCTTTGACTGGGCTGAGGGAGCGCAGGGTGGATGTACTGCCTTGGCTCTTCTGCGTCACTGGAGGGACAGTGTATGAATGTCCAGTACTGATCAAGAAGTTTAGCAGACCTCACACAGAAGCCTGGCCCAGCGTGACCAGAACAGGCTCTGAAGTAGTGGACTACGTATGTTTATTCTCATTTCTGCAAGTATTCATCATTAAAATCTCTTTGGGTTACTGTCACCAACTCAAGTTTTCAAGATGTGGCTTTCAACAAGCTTGTGCCTATTGGGTTTCTCTTAAACTGTGAAATGACTCACGGTTAAACACGAGTGCCTGCCACAGTGAGTGATCTGCAGGGGCCGTACAAAGGGGCAGCGAGCCTTAGGAAAAGGGATGTACAAACCGAGGAGTTTAGGCATGGCTTTACCTCCACTGACTGGCGGGAACACCATGGATCATACCCGTAACACTCCCACAGCTCGGCTGGGACAGAACCACCTCCCCCTCCCGCGCACACCTTAGAGTAACAGAGGGAGGACAGGCGTGTAGCCAGATGACTGTAGCTCGACCCGTACTTGTCCTCTGAGCTGGCAAGGGGGGGTCCTGTGGCCAAGGACTGCTGCTGCTGCACACCGGGCGCTAACTGGCTGGTGCTGGCTGTCCCAGGTGCCCAGCTGCAGCGTAGCTGACGGCACATCTGGTGCATGGAGCAGGCAGCCAGGCCACAGTTCCACGGCCTTGCCAGGTTTAACCCCCCTCGGTTTTGGTGTGCAGCCGTACCCACCGCTTCCAGCACGGCGGGCCAGGCCACCTGGAAGTTGCACAGGAAGGGAAGGAGGTGGCGTGAGGTCAACACCTCCGCCCTGGCTTTAAACTTGAAAACTTTTTATTGGAGATGGTGCACGCTCCATCCTGGTGGCCACGGGACAGGTAGGTTGGACTAAACGGACCGACCTGCAGCCTCGTTCCCCAGACAGGGCCATGGCCGTTAACCCTGACTGCTGAACTAAGGCACGAGATCCTGACCTAGACACAAGCTCGCCCTTCGCAGCACTAAGTACCCGGGGGGAAATCTAGTTTCACAGATGCTTCAACTCTGCCACAACAGCTCACTCTAAGGTTGTTTAGCTGCAAACTCTCTCAATTTGACAAGTTTCTTTTAGCTCACGTAACATACTAAGGACTAACTCCTGCGCAGGTTCTGACGTCAAGGTTGCATGTTGCTTTTATGTGTATTTAATCACAGAAATTGTTTTGCACACTTATTTGTAATATGTTATTTCTTTTAAATAAAAGTGACTAATTTTGCTGTATTCACTGATGATCACAGCCCTGAGGGCCAGAGGTTTGGGGGAATAAGGGGGTAATGGCAGCTGAAGGGCAGAAGCTGAATGGCACGCCATGCCACGTGCCCAGAGTGCTGCCTGGGAGCCCTGCACTGGTATTTGTACCGACACAAGTCCACCTGCCCAAGCAAACCGTTGCTCAGCGCCGTTTACACAGCACTCGCCACAGCTGCTGCTCTGAGGTTCTCGCCTTTTGCCAGCAGAAAGGCCAGCTTCACCCCGGAGAAGTTTCAGCACAGGAAAGCACAAGGAGCCATTCTCCAAGGATGACTTGGATCCTCTCTCAGTGCCATTGTAAATGTTTTAGGATCCAGCCAGCTGCGCTCCTGCTGCATAGCAAGGAGCTACTCCAACAAAACAGCCTTCTGCACCGCGCTCTGGAGGTTTTACATACCTTGATCTACTGCAGCACCATCCCCTGGCCTCTCATTACCGTGACCCTGCAGCTGACCAGAGGACTATGGGCACATGGTGTGGTTGATGAGAACTCCACTGAACTTGCCCGGCTTCCCCTAAACACCTATGCTCGTGGGAAAGCGGGAATGAAGTCACCCTGGCTATGTGTGCAGCCAGCAGGGCTGTGCTGCTGAGGGAACCCGTTCGTTCATACCTCAACATCTCTAAGGGCCCGTTCCTTGGACGGCTTGCAAGCCCTCACATCTGTAAGGCTAGAGGCTGTTTTACAGCGGTCAAAAACCAGGTAAAAGAGCGAGTCTTCCCACCTGGTGCTGGCTCCAGGTTGCTCTGCCAGTACTTCATCACATCCCTTCCTGCTGCACTGCGTCACGTGGGCAATTTTAACCAAAATCTGGGATAGCGGATGAACACACCTCTACAATCAAATGGAACAGTATCTTAGTCACGTTTTTTTGAAAAGGAATAGTACTTTGAGACAGACCAGGTATCCCCCACCTTGATGTATTTATGGTACTGCACCGTCACAGGGTGATGCTCAGAACTACAACTGCAACAGCACCCTCGCACACACAGTGGCACCTGGCAGCCATGCCCACCCACCGCTGGGCCTTGCACAGAGCCCCTGGGTGGTAAAGCATCACCTTCCCCAGGGAGGGGCCCGCCCCTGACGGAGCCAAGTTCTAACAGACCCCTAAGGACCAGGCACCCTTCGAACATACCCCTGCTCGACAGGAGGCTGCAGAGTGACGGGGGCCAGGCAAGCTGTCGGAAGTCTGCTTTGTGTGACAGAAGAGGACTTCAGTGGACGTACAAAGGTGAAGTTGTTAGCTTAAGCTGAGTACTGCAGTCCAGAGCTCCGACAGCATTTATTGCTTTAGTAGAGTTGTACTCTTGGCTAGGAACATGTGGCTTTGGGAGACGGCATGTCTGAAACGTGACTGTTCCTGAAAAAAACCCACCATATTCCCACCAGCATCAGCTATTTAAGCTTATGGATTATGAATTTCTTCTGTATTTAAAGGTAACTAAATGCTTTCTCTCCCCGTTTTGGTGTCTCTGCAAGCACCTGTGTCACAGTTCAAAATCCTGAAAGGCAACCTAAAAGATGAGCCAGTTTGGTAAATTCAATGGTAACTCCCGGTATTGGCCAGCAGGTGCCATGGAACACGGGTATGTGCCGCAGAACCTGAGAGTGGCCACACTAAAGCAGAAAACACAGGATTAACCAGTGAAGTTAGGAAACGCGAGACACAAGACTGGGTCTCCTATCTGAAGGCCAAACGGTGCGTGCAGACACCGCTGACCTGGCCACTGAGGCCACAGGAGAACGTGACGTGCTCGGCCGCTGATCTACCTCTTCCTTCTTAGGCCATTTCAGTGCCCGTGTGTTACTGCATTTTCTCGTTCTTCCCCAAAGGTTGTGATTGTTTGAACAAGCCACTGACTCTGTTCTGCTCGGTAAGATTTCACACAATGGTCCATTCTTGTTGGTAAAGGCAGAGGTTATGCTCCTTCAGCTTCAAATATTCCAGCCCTTTACAGCACTCCCGTGGCCCCCCTTTGATTTCTCCCCAGCTCTTGAAAGTACTGACATGAACACCAGGCCCAGCACCGTAGCTAGGAAGCTTTTCTAATACATTAGGTGAAAGCTTTTCCCCAGCTCATGGGAAACAAAAAGAACGTACCTAAGGCAGAAAAAAACGGATCAGAAACCAAACCACTGCTAATGAAAGCTGTTCCAGAAAGTGCACCTCTCCCTCCACTTATTTAAAACACCAGTGACCTCTGTGGCAGCCCGTGCTAAACCAATGCACTGGTGGCCAACGTTTCAAATTCGAATCGCTGGACTAACGCAACGTGCTTGAAATCAGCCCGAAATGCTAACACAACTTCAAGAAGAATGAGGCTCTTTGATACAAAAAGAGTTCTTAAGTCAAAGTCTGGCTTGATTAAGTTAGGAAAGGAAACGAGCAGAACCAGGAGTAAAGCTCGTTGTCAGTGCCAGTCCCCAGATAAGTTCAAGACGCAGCTGGTGGTTAAAAGCAGCCCATGCACTTATTAACACTGGACATCCCCCTGATCGGTTAACTCTGTCAGACACAACGCAGCACCGTTAGGAAGAACTTAAATCATATGGTTAAGACACAGCTATAGGGAGGGGTCAGGTTAGTAGAAAGCAGCGCTCAATTCAGTGTAAACGAGATGTATGTAACACACATTTTTAGATAAGCACCTGTCACACACATATATAAAATCACCTGCTATAGCAAATCTCAACTCGACCGGTGTTAATGACTGCCAGGCACTCACAAAGCAGCTTTTGGGGGAAACCAAACCAAGACACAAACCACAGATCCGAACACACTGTTGAAACTTCCACTTCTGGATGTAGTTCTAACCCCCAACATTTTAAAATGAACCTGCGTTGCAACAACCACGCAAGGAAAGGCAAAGTCTTCCCAGTTTTGCCTCCCGGACAGCAATCCACACTGCAGTGGTTTATGAAGCGGAAGTGAAAAAGAAATCTGTTGGCGTGGGTGCAGTACAGGCATTACCCAGAGCAGCATGACTGGAAGTGGTGTAATAAAGCCCACTAGTGTCGTGGGGAATACGTGGCTATGCGGGCAGGGGGAGGCGGCAGCTCAGCACTGAGACTAACCACATCAATCGAGAGTCTTCCACGCCACTCCATCCACAGCCCTCTCTGCTCTGAAGACAAGCGTCGCCATGCTGGGCCATCCGGGGCCCTATAGCTGCCATTACCACAGCCAGTGTGAAGGTGTGTCCGCAGGCAAGAACATCCCACCGCCCGGGAGACCGTGCTGCTACCTTCCCAAACCCGCTCAGACACGGGGCCACCGCCGCATGCAGCTGGATCAAAAAAACCAAGGCTGGTGTCAGGACAGGGAGAGGGGTCTCACGCAAGGAGGACGAACAGGCTGGCAGTGGAGACGAGCACCTCAGTCACTGGAAGCAAATGCACGCTTAGGTCTGCCACATGTTCGAATTCCGAGTCTTTTCCAAAGTCGTTTTAAAGAACACACAAAAGCTGACTCTAACAGAGCACACCGAAGCCTGGGCGGAGCACACAAGGAGGTAATACCATGTATTGTGAAACACAGAAGGTACCTGGAAAAGGCGCAGCAGCTCCAAAGGGAGGTCAAACCTCCACGTACATGAATCACCTGAAGAAATTTCTGTTTGCAAAAGAAAGATCACAGTGACCATGGGAGTCCAGGACAACGGGCACGCACAAAAGGCCGTGAGCATCACCTCAGAAGCAGCAGCGTGACAGGGGTCTCATTCAGCCTCCGCTATTGCACGGTAACCATCACTGTACCGACAGTGGGAGGCACAGAGACAGCGAGACAAACCAGGGAACAGGTTTGTTTCCACAGCCCTATGACTCCCTGTAGTAAGGCCTGATGTGTAAGACAGAGCAGTCTGCACTGGTGAAAAGCGCCGGAGCTTGTCCCGTGTGAGCACTCGTCAGCATCACCGAGGGCACGGACGAGCACATGTTGTTTTCATGTAAGGATGCAAGCAGTTTCCTGCCCAGGTTTATCCGTCTGGGGGAAGGAACTCCACGTGCACCAAAACACGCACGCCACAGCCGCACTGCAGAACCAGGACCCAGACCGTGTCCTGCTCTACCCCAACCCCAGAGGACATCACGTACAGCTTGCCTGCCAGTAACAAGGATCGCCTGGGCTCCTTCGGCCTGATACCGTTTCCTGTGGCACTGCTGGCATAAATTGGCTTATTCACCCCAAAACAGACATAAATATTTCAAACACGCTTGTTGAGTAATTTCAACTTAGTTAATTTGCTGAATAAAATTTAATTTTATTTAAAAAATCTTATACACTATTATTCACCTAGCCCTAGTTGTGAACAGATTCTCACTTCTGAAAATAAACCACATTCTAGTCAATTCATTCAACACCAAATTAAATTACTAGTACTGGAGTTTTTTTTCTTAAAAAAAGTATGTTAAAACTTTACTTTTTTTATTTTTAAAACCTCTAAAGAAAATGTTGCAATTTTACAGAAACGTTTCTTTTCAGGTTATGCTTTTTTTTTAAATGCCTGTTATAAATTCAGCTTGTGTAGAGTTTTTTTTTTTTCCATCGTTTTTTAATATGTATTATCTGCAGAGACATTGTAACAGTTCCATTTTGTGGATGAACACAAAACTTTGTACAGATTTCTCATATTTGGTCTTTAGGTAAATAGTTCCCAAAAGCTGCCTAAATAAACCACTCCAAACTGTTCAGTCCAGCGTGAAAATACAGTTCTTCCTTTCGTAGTGGAAAAGGAAATATAAATAATGCATCATTATTACAGAAAATGACAAAAATCAGATTCAAATTAAGCCAACTACCTAGCTTTCACTCACCTTACTGCAGGAGGAAATAAGACGTTATGTGAATTAAAGACTGAACAGCAGCCTCAGGTTTAGATTTAATTTTGAAATGTAAAGTGGAATCTATTACCACAGTTCAAGTGAGGAATTACCAATACATTTTAACATGTTCAACTGCAGAACACACACTTAAAAAAAAGTTATTCTGGTAATATGGTAGCCACTGTTAGAAAACCCCAAGGGCTACTCTTACTGCAGACCCCGAAGGTCGGCGTATGACACCAAAGGTGTTACGGAGAAACTGGTCAGATTAATTTCTACTGATGGGTGCTTAAGCTTAAAAATATCGAATATACCTCTGACAAGATAATTTTACTCTCTTTTTAAAAGGACTTGTGATAAAGAATTTTATCTTTCTAAATGAAGAACAGTCTGTTATCTTAAACATACACAATATTAAGCGAGACTCTTGTTTTACTTTAGACTGGAAAAATATGCCAGGGACAGTCAAAGTCAACACAAAGTAACAAACAGCAAAAGGTAGCAGAAAGAGAAACAGATAAGTGCAGCTCTGGTCAAATTCATAGCAGTTCTTTACGTCAGTTAACGGCTCATTTACATTGTAATGTCTAATCAGTTACATGCAAGCCCAAAGAAGCATTTGATCACTACACATGGTAATAAAATTTGATTAAATTTATCAGGCAACTGCTAAAATATGAAAATTTGCAGATGTAATAAAGTAGCTTTATCTGAACTTTAACAGGACAGACAAAAGTAAATCATTCCGTTGGTTAAAAAAACCCTACATTCAGTTTTTTACCAAACAAAATTTCACATGAAAAGTATTGTGTGATTCCAAAGTTTCCGGAGTAGAAATGGAGTGATTTGAAATGTCAAAGACCCCATTGTTTTGCAAAGAAATGAAAATACACCTCAAAAATTTCTAATTCCACATGTGAACAACAAAATACTGCATATCTACCAACAACTGCATCGGGTAGGTCGTTATGAAAGGCTAGCTGCCAAGATGTAGGAAATGGCTCCTTGCCTCTGTTCCCTTTAAGGAATATACAATCGTTTGAAACCAGTTCACACTAAGCGCTTATCATGCTGCCGTTACACTGAGATACTCAGTCCTTAAAATAATCTGATAGAGATTTTTTTAAAGCTGCAGCCCTCCCCAGCACTGTACTTCTCAGTGTACACAGTTCAGTAGGGGCAGGAGGAGCGGGGGTCACAGCCTCTGGAACAAGATGGTTTGCAGTTTGACTTTAAATTACCAAGGTTTAAGGCCACCTGTGTTGGGTTTTTTCAGTGCTGAAAGTTGAAGTCTGATCACAGGGCCCCTTTCCCCACTGCGTGAGAACATGTTCCAACATTTTAGGTGTTATATTTAAGTGTCTCCTTTTGGCACCACAGAGTTTGGGGTTTTTTTTTAAAAAAAAAAAAAAAAAGAAAGAAAGAAAACTCCCCTAAAGTTTCTAGTTCTGGCTGCCTTTGTCACTCACTGCCACAGACGGGGTGTCCACGTTAACAGCTATGACTATGCTCTCTCCATCTTCTGTTTTGATACGTTTGAGTTCCTGCTGTTCTGACTGGTCTCCGTTCTGGCGCTTGGTTGGAAGAGATGCCGATGCGGACGCGTGGGTTGCTAACATATGCAAAGGACTCGCAGCAGCTGTAAAAAGATAACAGAAACTTCAGCACCCTAATCTTCGTCAAACAGGTGACACTAAAACCAAACCTGCGTTCTCATTAAAACGACGAACTCCTTTACTGACACTGCACGGGGTATTGGCAACCCCAGCTGAGATTCAGGCCCAACTGCCTCATCTTTGTACAAACCTGAAAGACATTCTCCCAAATCGCTCAACATTCATGCAGACTTGGACAGAGGTCAGAGAACGGCAGAGTATCTCCGTTTTAGCAACGGGGAGCTGAAGACAGAGAAAGATTAACTGACTGAAAGCCAACCTGCACCGCCATTTGTGACAGAACTGGGACGCGAATTCAAAACGCCCGCTCAGTGGGCTCTGGCCACGCCTGTGATCACTGCAGAACGCATCACTTGGCCAGGAAGGAAAGCACCACCGTGTCCTATTCATCGGGGGCCGTAAGCTGCTATGCAACTCACACAGCTGTGAGATGCGGACGACTCGAGCAGCAGCTCCTCTTTGACAGACCCCGAGGCATTTACCCACACCGTAAGGAAGACAGTGCTTTCACAAGCAGTAAGAAATCACATATTTGATTCGACACAAATGGACAACTGAATCAGGTCGACAGAAACTTAGAGAGTTCTAACATCCTAGACAAGACTTTAATCTCCCTCATTCCATGGAAAATAGAGCACAAGAGCCCGTTAATGAGTGAGTACAGTCCTTTAAACCTCCTGAGGCATCTACTGGTTACCGTCTGTTTCTCAGCACTGACCCTGACTTTATCAAACCAACCCATCAAATGCCTTCGCAAGTAACTCATTATATATTTACTTGTTCATTGCACTTCATAAAAATTCATCTCAACATTACCAAACCACCTGCCTTTTTGTTGTTCACACAAGCTCCCCTTCCTCAGCACCACCACTTTGCTGACATTGTTACAGCATTCCCAGCTAGCGGAGCTTAAACACAAACTCCATAAGGAACTGCTCTTTGCTAAACTTGTTGTCCTTGTTCTTCGTAAGCTACCCTGGAGAATACCTGGACTATCACCTCTGCACGTAACCAACCTGTTCTGTAGTCAGTATGTACTGGTAGAACAAATACTTCAGAAATATTTACCTGATACACAAGTGATTTTACAGTGCGGTGAAGCTTTTTGTATCTCAGCAGTCATTCACCTTCTGTCAGAAAAGCTATTCCTTGTGCCATTTCTGAGTATATGCCACAGAGATAGTTACTTCTGAATACAATGCCTTACTGCAAATTTATTATTGCTTAAATGAAAACAAGAAGTTTACCCTCATCTTCAAGCATGCATTAAGCCTATCACTGCATTATTCACTCTGGGGTCTGTTTAACAGAAAGAGACTTGCTGGCTGCAGCCACAACGGATATGTGGAAGTATGAAATACACAAAAGAACAATGACTGAAATCCATACTGAAAGTCGAAGCACAGATTATCTAGTTACATCATTTTGTTCTGCCACAAGAGCCCTGAATTTGAGACTTCACAGCTTCCAGTTCAACTGACAGGTAGTAAAAAGCACTGCCAAACTGTTTTGCTGAGAGTAAGATCTGAAAGCACCTTCTTACTACAAACAGCAAATGTTAGAAGACAGGAGTTACCCTGGATTCCTTACTTGCAGAGCGCACAAATCTTCCTTCTCCAAAGGCAGAGATAAGCACACAGAAATATGTGTGTAAATCCAGGCGAATGCATGTGAACACAGATGTACGCAGCTGTACGTGTGCGAATGCAGAGCTATCTGTAGACACGTACAAACACATCTGTTTCTGTGGGTCTAGTTCCCCCTTCAGATCCTTTGCCGGAGAATTACCTGGCTTCTTGCTGGTTTGGGAGTTACTGTAACAGAGAAACCAGGACCCGGAACACACCTCACCTGCTGTTCAAAATGTGATTTAAGCCCAGGAGTCTCAGAGTGAAAACTCCAGGCGCACCCCTATCGCAGACAGTGAAACAGTGAGAAGCACCACAGTTCTACGTTCAGCCACATTTTTTAAAAATGCCTAGCAGCCATCAGGCTTCCTTCCCTACCAAGGAAAACATGTTGAAATCAGTTGAGTTTTCAGTCTGGGAAAGAGACAAAAAGAATTATTTCTTACTTTTAAAATAACTTTTCAGCATATTTCACATGAGACTCAGCTGAATTCATACATCCCTTCTGACAAAAAAAGTGCCTATGAAGTCTGACAGCAATTGCTTTTGCTTTACTCAGGCTGGAAATGAAGTGGAAGCAGACTGAACACTGACCTATAAACGTCAGTGATGGAAGAAGAGTAAAAAAGGAAGCAAAGCAGATAATTCACTCCATTAGGAAGACTTGAGAGCCGAAATGCATGTAATACATTGATTTAAGATAGCCTAAAACTATTTCTGCAAGTGTATCTTAGGACAATGAAGCTACCTCAGTATCAGATAACATCTCAAAGTGAAACTGTTAAACAAGCTGAACGCATCTGCAAAGCAAACCAGAACTGAACATTCCATGAACAAGTGTGAATATACTGAAATTATGAAAACGTACTGCCACCCTCCCTCTCAGACTGCTGAGTGAGGGGGGGAGAGATGGTATTCAGACAGGAATAATCTCAAAATCTCACAGGATTTTTGTCATCTTTAGTACAGGTTCAATAAACAGAATAAAAAGTAACAGTTCAAAAAGCCAAACCACAAGCCAGTTGTGTCTTGTATTCCTGTTGGCTGGTTCTTGCCAAATCACCTAGGGAGCCGTTACCATTTTAATGGCACTGTCTTAGAGGAACTTCTTTTAAAACTTGTTTATATCCTGGGTTTAGTGAGGAGGGAGCATGGGCCGTCACCACTAAGCACACCCTATAGTGACCACAAAGAGAATAAATAGCTGTTCAGGTAATCGTCAGTGGAGAGGAACACTGGTTCTTACCAACAGGCAGGGAACAGTCCCTTACAAGGCTGTAATCTGAATTTTGCATAGAATTTAGTTCTCAATAGAACTACGAAAGGAGAACAGAATTCAAAAACTCAGCACCGGTCACTCATTTTGAGGTTCTAACACAAAGAACAGAACATCTCGACACAATACGTACCAGCGTTGCCCTGGCCTTGTATCGCAGTGGTGATAGGTACTATGTGCGTTCCGTTCTGCGTTACAGTTTTTATGGGTAGCTGATGTTGACCTAGAGGTGCCTGTTGCACTATAGTAACTGTCTGTAAGGGTGTGGTCTGAGATGTCTGAATGATACGACTAGCAGCTCCTATTGTAGCATGACTAATAGCAGGTACAGGCTCCACTTTAACTGAAAAACAAGATAAAAGAGTGTTAAAAACAAGGAAGTGTAAAGAACCACTTGTTTTTACTACTCAACGAACGCTCAGTGAAAAAGCATGCCATTTAGTTACTCGCACCAATATATCTGAGAAATTACAACGCAAAACCTTCAGTTTTTGCCAAGCATTTCGAGTGTTCACCTGGAAGTAAGTTTCCAATTACAGTCCTTCTACATAACGAGCTAGCAAAACAACTAACCCCACAGGTTCTCACCTTTTACTTCCTTGTGGTCTCCATTCTCTTGAGGTTCGACCTTGGGCTGGGTCACCATCGCAGCTTGCGTGACTACTGCCTGCCCAGCTACAGTGTAAGTGTTTGCTGGTGCTAATCCAGTCACATTTGTGACAGACACAGCTGGTATCTGGTGGACAACATGCACTGTCTGAACTACAGGCTGCTGGGATGTTGATGTTGTCACAGGAGTTGCAACAGTGTAGGTGACGGGTTTAATAGTTTGTGGTAGCTGCCGTTGTACAGTAATTAAAACTGGTTGGCTAGATAGAGGTGATCCTACCAAGAAAGAGATAAAAATCAGGCTGCCAATTCTAATTATTTCTTTTAAGCCAGTCATTCTTTTAAACATAATGCTAAAGCCTCAGAGGATTAACAACCTCCACCACTGACACCTGAAAGATCCAAAAGAAGAAGCTGGACAATGAAGATCCTGACACACGGCTATTCCAAGCCACATACTCAAGGTAAGTGCTGTATCAGCCCAGTAAGACCCCCACACCCCTTGGTAAGCCCCTCCCACTCCCAAATGCCGCTACCAAAGCTACATTTAATGCTCCCTGAGTACAGCTCCTTTCCACAGAGAGGAACATAGATGTGCTTCAGGCGTTGTGAGGCATGTGTGCACTGGCAAAGCTCTCAGCTGAGGGAAGCCTGGGGTCTCTGCTTAGGACCGTGTTTGCCCTCGCTACAGAACGGTCACTGGCACTTCTGTAGTACCAAGTATCACCAAGAGAATGGATGGCAAAAGTCCATGAGCTTAGGCAATTAAACAAATACATCCTTATCCCATCATGCCTTATGCCCTCTGTTGGTTTGTGGGGGCTGGCGTTTTTTCCCCGCCCTCGGGGTGTTTTTTTGTTTGTTTGTTTTGGACTTTTTTTAATAGGAAAAGCCTTAATCATGGAAATATATTCTTTCTCTGTTTATCCTTTCAATTCTTTTTATCCCCACCTCTGAAAGGATGACATCACCCCAGATGCGTGCAAGACGTTTGCTTATTTCTGTAACCCACGTAACCTAAAGTTTTTGGGGCTTTTTTCTAAACCAGAGAGAATACATGTTGGAAGGAAGTGACAACTGCTGCAGACAGTACAGTCCTACAGGACAGAACCGTCATCTCTGCTTAGTTACAAAGCGGTCAAGGGTGCTGAACAGCACAGAGACGCAGTCCGTATGCATGCAAACGGAACTTACCTGGCATGTCTGAGTGTTTGATTATCTGAGATTTGCTTTAAACGTTAAGAAGTGAAATATTTATCAGGTTTTTTGGTGTACATGTGAAGTCTTGGTAATATTTACATATTAGGCCTCTCCCACCTCCAGCCCCCAAACGCTTGTTTCAGGATTCCTCACCTGGGGCGCTCTGTGCAAATCGCGCTTCCTGTATTACCGCTAGTTTTGGCTGGATAGCACTAGGCTCAGGTTCCATTGGGACTGGCGATCCTTCCCTGGAGAGACTCTCGGGGGTCTGGACTCCACTGGAGTGCGCAGACAACACTCCAGAGTGATTAGGAGAAGCTGGGGCACTTCTGTAGTTAAAAATAAAAGCAGCAGCTGATGTGTTTTAACTTCTGAACTGACAGTGACCTTCCCCTACAGAGGCCATAACACAGACTGCCCACAGGAGGGCACCTCTGCCTCCCGGCAGTGCAGCTACCACCCACAGCAGTTCTGCCCATCTTTTATAAAGCTTCTGGTAAACAGGGACAGCATTTAAAAGCAAACTTCAGGTATAGTTAATGGAGAAGTGGTGGCTGGATGCCTTCTTAGGGAGACTCTAAACAACCTGTGAAACATGAACGGTCCTTCTGGTAGAGAAGAATGAGAAGCAAATCTCAGTCTACAGGGCAAGTAATGAAAGACCTGCACCAGCAGAAAGGCCATAACTTTACAGAGGGAATAATTTAAACCCACGGCTTTCCCCATCATGAATTCTGCTTCAACATTATCAAACTAAATACGTAATTGTCATCTCCAAGTTAAATAAAATGGTAGCCAGCATCTGATAATTTTCTTTACAAACAGTTTTAAACCGCAGTAGATGGCAGTTAGAAATTAAAATTGCAATTCCATAAAAAAAAACCCAACCCAAAACCTACAAAGGTACAGCAAGGCTTACATTAACGATCTGATAGTTAGTTATGCAAACTGAGTCAGTTCTTTAACGCTAAAAACAAGCAATAAAAACAAGCCTAGTGCATGGGGCAGCCTCCCAGTAAATGACACAGAATTCAAACGCTGAGTCTGGATGAAATTAAATTACTAAACTTGTGACTGTATCCAAAACTATCAAGTCTGTATCAGCCTGAAGATTAAACAACAGCCATAGTCTTTTTGTTCATCTGGTTTTCCTTACCTAGAAGAGAGTGGTCCCAGAGGGGTTCTAAAGCAAGGTACTCCCCTAGGCCGCCTTTTCCTAAAAGCCTGCTCTATTAATTTGCTTTCAGAGGCAGGGTCTATCCTCCAGAATGAGCCTTTGCCTGGTTCTTCCTGGGAACGTGGTACTTTGATGAAATAACGATTCAGAGAGAGATTGTGACGTATTGAATTCTATGAAACATAAAAAAATATGTAGAATTCATATAACTTTTCCAAGTCAGAATGTGGCCTACTGCAGCAGTTTGTACTACAGGAGACTCGGGGTTCAGCTCTTTAATTCCTTAATTCAACAGAACTCAGAGCACTACAAAGGCAGTGCCATAAACCTGAAAGGACTCTCGCATTTTTCAAATCTTTCCCAACAATTAAAAACCCAGTACGCTAATGCGGCAGTAACAGGAATCCCATTTAATTCTCGAATAAGAAACACGGTGATTGCAACAAACTGTTAGAACACTACAAATACTTGAGCATAATGCAGTGTAAGAAAAAAAAAAAAAACCAGAAAAATTCTCCCTCTTCATACACCACCCTTCCCCAGGTGTCAAAGGAAATGTCAGTTCCTCCAAGGAGGGACAGTAAAACACAGCACATTCTGATCTTACACGGTAATCCTGTTACTGTTCCACAATACAGGGAGAAAAGGTTAAATTACACAAGTTCCAAATGCAGCTAGATTGTCAGGAGTTCACCCACAGTCCAGTTTGCCTCAACAAAGGAGCCAAGGATTTAGTGTGTCTAGAAAAACAACAAATGGCAGTAGGTCGTAAGGCAGCTCTTCAGTTACTGCACTCTAGTTCGCACATATCCTCACTTTGTGGGTAACACACTCTTCAGTCAGAGATGTAGAGAACTGCTAACACCCTGAGGTGGCTATATCTATGCTTGACTTTGCACACACCTCTTTAAGGTATATAAAACCCAAAGTCCCTCTCAATATTAACAGTGAACAAGAAAATAAAGATAAATGTACACACTGAAATATTTGAGGGAGGGAGGGAATAGGGGAAAAATGAAGAAAAAGCATTATGTTAACAAAAGCTCTTCAAAAAATTTGCAAAATCACATGCAAATCCTGCTCAAATGTCTTAGTTCACGACCCTGATGGCAAGTTTGAAAAACTTAAAGCAATGATAACCATGTATGGTTTCTTAAATGCAAACTGATGAAACCAGGAACGGGTTTCCCTGCCAAAAATTGAAAAATACCTAGAAAGATGCCAAGAATATGTTTATAAATTGTATTTATTTCTCCATATGCTAGAATAAAGAGAGCAGATTCGAAAGTACCTGCTAAAGTAAGTTCACAAAAGAGTCTTCAATTCCTCAACAATATGAAACCTTTATATAGTAAAGGATATAAATACCTCAATACTACTTACTAAGGTATAGGATTTGCATACTGTACACATTTATGCACTGTTTTGAACAATACGTTCACATACAGCCCCAAATATAACGTGAGCCATCTATCATGTAAGTCACCCTAACTGTAACCCAACACCTGAGGGTAAAAGCTGGCAGAGCTATTCATACACGAGGTACACCCGTTAGTGTCACAGCAGCGCTCCAAAGTGACTGAACAGCAGCTCTTTTTCAGCTTTTCCAATTATTTTTATGAATAGGTGCTAATTAATTGTTCCAGAACATACTACGTCTGCTGTGTCTATCACTCTTGCTGTGTAAGTATTATACATCTAAATACATAAACTGTTCTACGGCAGAATTCTTTAACCATGCGTTACAACGTACACGCACGTTTGGTTCCGGGATGCTTACGCAAAGCAGCGTTGTACACGGATATTTAAGGTATTTCAGAATAGGAAGCAAAAAGTACACCAACATTTTATAAACAGAATCTTGTTGCTAAAACGGATCCATGAGTACTACTGCAGCCAGCATTCTGTATTGCTTATGTGGGAAAGGGAAACAAAATTCTCCGAGACTTCCTAGCCACAACAGCAGGTAAGTCCTTCACTGGCCACAGCAAACAGAGCAAACAGCTAGGAACAGTTACAGTCCCCAGTAACCTTGGAATTCCTCTAAGAGTGATTCAACTTTCATATAAGCCCTATGACAAATAAGTATGTGATTAATATTTAAAAATCTAATCCTCTGCTGAGGAGGCATGAATTCTTTAGTCTTCTACTTGTACAGCAAGTAGCGTATTCACATTTCCTCACTTTTCCCCTCCCCCAGCCTCTCCAAATTTTGTTTCCCTGAAAATAACTTCGGAGCATGCCTCTGTTGCAGATCATGACTGTACTAAGCAGCAACCCAGTGAAACTGATACTCCGTGATCGACAGTACAGTCTGAATGTTCCAGGGGCAAGCTGGCCAGCCTGCTAATTGTGCTCTTCTGTCCTCTGCTGAAAATAAAAACAGGAGCAAAGGCACTGAACCTTTATGTGTATCTGGAAAGACTACGCCAGACTGATTCATACCCCGTTAGTCATCCTGGCAAATGCTGAGGTTGGGCTCTTTAAAAATGAAAAAAGAGCGGAAATTAATTCTACAGAATTGAAGGGTTTGGTGTAACTCAGTACAGAAACGATTAAATTCGCAAACAGACTACACTTCACAAACAAAAGAGGGCACGTGATAGTGCGAGATAGTGACCGACAATACACACTTGTTCCTTCACCGTATTGCACAGTCAAGATCCCCGTTTTCAAATAAAACTGAACTTGTAACATTTAATATCTTCATTTTATCTCAAAATAATTATCTAGATGTTTACACCATTGTAAGTTATAGGACACAACTACATTACTAGATAGCGTGTGGATATTTAAATCCACAGTGCCAGCTGTACTTGTCTTCCCCAAAAGTCTGGATGTATCCCTCCAAGATTCAGAGAATACCATTCCATGAATAAAGCAATGTTTCAAATGCAGAGTAATGTAAATTGCCAACTTTGCTGGAGAACTTAATCAGGAAAAAGACAGCACACTTGTTTATGTGGGGCCGTTGGACTCACCAACTGACTTCTCACAACCATTTATAGCTGCCAGTATTATTCACAACTAAAAAAAACCCCAAACATTCCAGAAATCAAAGTTTACCTGCCAGCCCTTGTCTGCTGTCCTGTAGTATGGATAATTTTTAGTTATGTGCGTATAAATTCCATTTAGTGTAAGCTGCTTATCAGGTGCCATTGTAATTGCTTGTACTATTAACTGTGCATAGGAGTAAGGTGGCTTAGAGTCGTCCTGTACAAGAAAAAGAAAAGTCTGCATCAATAAACTTTAAAGACATACACATCCCTTTCTAAATTACAAGTGACAGAACACAATTAACTTGATTAAGGCACTTTTGGACAACCAAAATCTTGCAGCAGAAAAGAAACCAAGACAATTTTACTCTTCTTATTAGCAGATTTTTAAGATAATGTTAAAAATTTGGAGAAACCTACAACAATAAGGAATTTTCACTACCCTATAAACAGATCTGTAAGTAAAAATACACACAGACCCTCCCTCAAAGGAAAGAGAGTTCAATATAAATCTCACATCTAATCACAAAACCCCACAAATTATTTTTTAATGTCTGTAACGTTAAATTATGACTTGGTGCATGTATTTTAGCAAACAACAAATTCACTTTAGATGCAATGTATGGTTTGATTTCAAACAATGTTTACCTTTGGGCTATCTCCACCCGATGCTTCCTTGTCGTTTTCTGACTGTGAATTGTCAGCCATTAGATGTAGGTCAGATGGTATTACACGACTCATTTTGTACCCTGAAGAGCCTGCGCCACGGGGGCTAGATGGGCAGGAATTTGCAGCACTGTAGAGCATAAAAAGAAGATCCTACTATTTTGTTATACAGTATATCACCACATTATGTCTAATCAAAAAGCTCTTACTGCAGAAAAGCCCACTACCAGGGCTTCTAGACTATGGTTAAGGGTCTGTCAGTATTTCCATTATAAACCCTCTCTGAAGCCTTTAACTCAACCAGGGGAATTAAAATCACTGCAGGAGGAAAGCTGTCAAATGAAGCTCAGGCTTTCCTCCTCAAAGGAAAAGGGATTAACTGATTTATTAGGTTGTACTGTATTTGTGTAAGATTTGCCAACAGAAAAGTCCACTTCAGCTGTATAAGCAGCCACAAATTAAGACACTCATTTGAAACAAGAAACACATCTTGCATGTAATTTCTGCCATATGCTTGTATTCGGTCTGCTCAAAAAAGATCATCTCTCTTGTGCAGTATTTTTGCATATTTGAGAAAATAGAGCGAGCAGCAAAGAAGAAAAGTTGATTCTCATTTAAATCTAAACCAGCATTACTTGAAGTGTTCACAGGTATGTGCACATCCATACACACGTATGGGTAAAAATCATACTTATCTACAAATGGGATGCACCAGCACTGACTCATCTCATTTAACGCAGCATTAAGCCAACAGAGCAGAAATACTGCTGCAAAGCAAAGGATAGGGCCAAACAAACGATCTCGATACCTCACATTTGCTATCCATCACAGAAAAATGAAGATAAAATGACATCTAATTTCACTTTAACATCTTTCTAAGGGTTGTCACCCTGCCTTGCACAGTCCACAGGAACCACAGCTGCACAAAGACGGTTTTCTTCTACCTTCCTTTTTATGTACAGAAACAAGGCAGGCACTGTAGATTGGACAATATATGTAAAAAAAAATATTCTTCAAGTTTCACATCACAAGAAATCCACTAACAATTTGCTACTAGTGATATACTACACGAGGGAGAGGGGATTTTTTAAGTACTGTATGGAAGAATCCTTGCTTAGAGCCAAAACGTGTAACTAATTTTTGTATTTTAAATATAGGTCACTGCTGTTCTATGTTTTCCCCTATCAACTGACAACAGCCCTCTACTGCGCTCACTTTAGCATATATTGACAAAACGACACATATGGTATAATCAAAGCAAGTTTACAAGTCTTCTACAAAACAGGATGATTTGAAGAGAAACTGTCAAGCTTTGCTCTCAAAATAGACTCAAAACTGTCGTCTTTTTTGTAATAAACTACACTCAACAGGTGCATGAAAACCCTGAAGAGAATTACAAAATTCAGTGAGGCAAAGATTGTGGTGATATATATGATATTATTGGAAATATTTATGAGCTGTTCTGTCATTTCTTGGGAAAGATATGCTTTCCCTGAATTTTAATAAGAAAGCTAACCTGTTACACAGTCAAGTCTAGATCTCCTCACTCTCTACTGCCACCATTTATACAGACCTCATTAAGCAGTACAATATTGAGATCAAGATCTTGGCAAGCATGAAAGAAGTCAATTATCCTTACATTCAAATTTCATTAACAAGATCTACATTTAAAAAAATCAAGCACTAACAGTCCATCACTCAAGTGAGAGGGGAAGAAAAAAACACTTTTAAAAGCATGTATATGACTTTGAAACACAATTTTTAGTGCCTTTAAATGAAATTTTTGCTCCTAAACTTTCTACGAATTTTCCAAATTGTACCTAAAACTAATTTCACCAGTTTGTGAGGGCAGCTCGCTTATGTTTAACTGAGTTTGGTCCCAGACAACAAGCGGGACAACGGCTACAATTACCAAACTAAGCAGCACAGCCAGTAAAAAACCCAGATTAACCTCCCCTGCAGAAGACTTCCCTACACTAAACTCTGCATTTGACACTGTATTTTAAGTAAAATGTCGGTTTACTCCTAGCAATGACTGATCAATAACAAATCCTCTGGGGTAAGAGATTGGTCTGTTTTCCAAAATAATGATGATTTTTTTTTTTTCCTGATTATAAACTTCAGGGGGACAGTGATTATCAGATTTTTTTTTTTAAATGGTCTAATTTAGACTTATCTGATTTAAAACGTTGCCATAAGCATGCAAGTGTAAAAAGCAATCTAAATAATCTGGAATGCAAGAAAAAATAGGCTCTTTGGCTGCTGTAAGAATGCCAGGCTCCTGACCAACTGTTACATGTGTAACATGTTACACTGGAGTATTAAAGGCTGTTCATGCAACTATCTCTTTAGCTAACAGACTGGTGGTTTTCTCCAAGGCAGGTAATTCTGAGCTTCAACTAAGCTTTTACCACAAAAGAAAATACATAAAAGAATTAGCAAGGTGTCTGAAGTTTGTAACCATTCATTGCCCTGCATCCCCTGCAGGGTTTAAATACCTGATAGTTCCTGTGGGAGAAGGGAGAGGGCTGATCAGGTGAGCCATGTTGTCTGGAATGTTTATTGTTAAGGGAGAGATCTGGGGTTGCACAGGCTTCACTGGGGACTCCGGGGCCTCCTGTTTTTCTCTCTTTTCATTGGACAGAGCTGTGAATGTTATCTTGATGTTTGTGCTGGGAAACCTGAAAGTACATCTGAAAAGTAAAAAACAAACATAAGCCACTTGTTTACAGAATGCAAGATTTTCTGCATAACTTGCACATATCACCTGACCTTATTTAAAAATAAAAAGGTATGGTTTCTTACGTAATTATGTACAACCATCTTAATTTTACAGATCATACAGAATGAGGAATGTGACCAGAAAAAGATCCCCAAGTAAGCAACGTTAAAATTTGGAAACAAATACAAGCAAACACAATTCTTGGTACCAAGTGCAGTTCATGTGTTCTTTCTACATTGCTTGATGTTCATCCTGACCTCGCAGCGATCCTTGAAAGAAATACTATTTTGAAGACAAAAGGCTATTATTTTATGGGGCCAAAGAACAGCTTCAGCAAATGAACAAGTAGGTCCATGATAGCAAAGTTAATCAGGAGCATAAATGTTGGCCAATTTGAGGTCTACACAGTTTTTGACTAGAAGACTTGGGTTTCTTTTCTTTTAAAATACTTATCAAACATGTATCAATATTAATTCTAATTATTTAGAGTATATTGCAGTTGTAGTACTACATTCAAACACCTTCGTTCAGAGTTTTTAAGAGCCAGTCTCAATAAATTGCCCATTTTCGTAAATTACCAAAGAGAACATGTCCAGTTTTAAAGATTAATGATAAATTAACAATGTGTGGTTGCTTAAAAATTTGGAAAATATTACATAATAAATGCACCTTTGAGCATTTTCCTTTCTACATCTCTGCACATAGCATTTAGAAGTTAACCCAGTTAAACAGAACAGGCTGTTTACAACTTCTCAGCAAACAAGAAACTTCACTTTCTCTCAACAAAAACATCCATAAAAATACAGTTCAAATAACTTTATTGTCTCTTCTTTCTTCAGCTGTAAGACTACACTCAGCACTAAACCCACAATTATATTTACACACCTCTTCCACATGATGGAAAGAACTTTCCAACAACACAATACCCAGAAACAACCCTTAGAAAATAGTTTGGGTTTTTCTTTCGGTAAGTGATTCTAGGTAGATCTAGTTTTATTAAAGAAAGGGAAGAACAGCATGCTGGAACAGGCCAAAGAAACGTAGCAATAAATGCAAGATATAGACTGTAAACAGAAGCGATCATTTCCCTGGAAAAATAGATTAAACATGAAAGTGATGTAAGAATTGGAACACTCGGCTGTGGAGTAGCCTTGAAAAACACTGCTGTGTTTTGGTTTTTATTTCTTAAAACTATTCTAAGGGTATTTATAGAACAAAGACGACATTTGATTTTCACTGTTTCTTGCCACATGCATTACGCAGTGACTCGTTTTTCCTACGATACACACCAAAGGACAGGAAAAAGTGAAAGAGTCGACAATGACCTTCCTTTTCTCTCTGTCTTACTTCTCAATACGGACCATGTCCGAATTTAACAGGCGACCTATTTCTGACACATGCTCAATGTACTAAATTAGGAACAGAATCTATGCCAAAAAACTGCACATGCATTTCAGCAAGAAAAGTTAAACGGACCAATTTCTGGGCTGGTGGGTTGGGTTTTTTTTAATATCTTCAGTAACAAACCATTTCTTTGCTTTTTCCAGTAAAAAGTGGGTTTTGCCTATATCGTTTTAGTGACAACTGAACAAGGCCCCAGCTATTTTGCTAACAAAAACATTTTCTAAGCATTTTAGTTCATGAGCAAGAACAACACTACCCCTCAAGTGTAAGCAGAGGGTAGCCAAAGGCAGGCACCCTTTTTGCTAAAAATCCCTGTGAGAAAGTGAACAGCAATGAGTTTGACATGGAGACAGGTTTAAACTTTAGACACCTGCTCTATATATTTCATGAGGCTATTCCACACCTGCAAACTTAATACTTTCCAGACCAAACTTAAGAAAAACACAGGAACAACTGGACATGCTTCAGATGCTCATTCCAGGTTAGATTTCTTATTGCCTAGTAAAAATAACCCATAATAATGGGCAGCCAGAGTCCTACAGTGCTGGGGCGGGGTAAGGATAGGTAGGAGGTATGGAAACATATGAAACGTACACTCGACAATTCCTCCAATATTGCATGTAAGCGTGCGCATTAAAACACCCCCCTTCTCACAATACCGCCCTACCTTAAGGCATCATCTGCCCAGTGGGCAAATCTGCAAAAAAGGGAAGGGCAGCTTACTCAGATACAACTACAGCACAGACTTCAATGTACAGCAGACACATGGTGCTCTCAAATGTTGCTCAGGTTCAGAAAAAACCCAAACACTCCCAAACCAGGAGCTCTGACTAACCAAAGGTACTGTATAAGTTATACATGTGCTAAACAAAATTGGAACTCAGAGTCAGAAACTACATGAAAATGTAAAGGTGGTACGGTTAAAGTTCACAGCATTTCACATGCTGAGCTCAAAGGGATGGCATTATGAAGGAAGACACAATACACTTAAAAACCACTATCTGGTTAGAATATGCAAACACCTGAATATTATCACAAGACCACATCTGTCAACTGGTTCATATTTGTAAACAGTTTAATAGAAGCATATTTTCTTACCTGGCATTCAGCCAAAAATCAAAATAAAGAGTGTATAATAACTAACAGAATTTCTGAATAAATTGCATTAGTGCAAACATATCACGTTTACTTCCAAAATCAAAGTGCAGAGCATGTTCTAATTTCATCAGAATCAAGTTGGGTTTGGCGTATTCTTTAGTTATACAATGAACTAAACAAAAACCACAGCACACCCAGAGGGAGAGACCTGACCAAACATTAGTCTACAGCAAGCTGAGTTTGATTTCCCTGACTGTTTAAAATGTTTACAAGTTTCATGATGTGCTACCATGGGATAGTCACTATAGAAGAGCCTCATCTATAAAACCCACTTGGAAAAAACAAAAAAAAAATAAAAGGAAAGAAGAAAGAGTGGTTTTGCAAGGTGCCACTCTATACCTCATCTACCCAACTAACTACCACTCCTACTTTATAGGGTGATACCTTTTGGAGTAGTAAAACAGGGACACCGAGATTGATCCACCAGATGCCTAAAACCAAATGTTTACAAAACATCCACATTTAAACAGTTCTATGATGCAAAGTGTGTTAGGCATCTAACTGATAAAAACAAATAGCATGATGTAGCTGATGTGCTGGCATTGTATTTTATGTATTTCAAACAACTATTCACAGCATCCACACTTCCATAATTGTTGGACTATGTCTAGTAGTTGCATTTTGCTTGGTACAAAGCATCATACAGGAGGACAGACAGCGCACGGTCTAGGAAACTGCAGTGCATGTCACAACCAAAATGTAACTCATGACCCTAACTATTTTTTTTTTTATAAGTTCATTCTGGGTTGACCACTGGAAAACAGACAAGAGGCATCAAATCATTTCAAGCTATTCCCTAGAAAACTCAGTTACTGTCTCTACAGCTCCCAGCAAAACTGAGTGCTGATCTAGGCATTACCTCTGAACAGTTTCGCAACTTCGTAGGGTGCCAGAGCAGCATCTTGGGGGAAAATGTGCAAAGTCTAGTTCTGTCACATCCGTGTTTCTAATACTCTCTCACTCCTTCTCAGCAGTGCTGTCTGTGCTGCAGTGAAAAGCTAATTATACACTTTTAATTCTGCCTATATGAGAATATCATGTAACTGAAAATTAGGTATTCCATCCTGCCTCCATCCAGGGACCCAAAACATAGGAGCAGGAATTCCTTTTCTTCCCTTTACATAACCCCTGCTATGACACTCAGTGTCTCAGTATCCTTTTAATTACTCCATTTTAATTGCCTTTTAAGAGCTAGGACAGAAATTGGACAGAAGCTGCCACTCCACTGTTCTTTTATCAGCACCTCCAGATTTTAGATTCAGACAGATTGCAGGGGTTTGGCACTAATGACCCCCAAGTCATGGTAGTTACACCCGTCTAGTTCAATTCTTTTACACTGACTGACACTTACTTTTACACTTGACTGACCCTGTATTTTAAACAGACCTAAAAGAATAACAAGGTGAGTTTTCAAATTCCTGTTGATTTATTGAGAACCAAGGAGAGCTCCAACTTTTTACAATAAAAAGGTGAGACCCACAAAAAGAACTGAGTCAGCATCTGGGAGATTGCTTTCCTCCATTTTTGACTTCAGATATTTTAAACACAAGCGTGGGCCACAGTGTAACTCACCTCAAAGAGAAACTGAGGTACTCATCAACACGGAGACCACTCAACAGACCCTTTTTCAGCTCAGCTTTTCTCTGACAGTACAGCAAGCTAAGATGACATTATTTGTACTTCCTTCTCCTTCCTATTTTGATCAGTGAACTAAACACATGGCAATTACCATACTTCTAGACATGTTCTCCCTTCCAGGGAAGGGAGATTTGAAACTAATCTCTTTTCTAATTCCTCTTATTTGCCTACTTACAGTCTTTCCCCATCACTCCAGCAAAAAATGATCCTCATGGACAATTTATTTATACTTCTGGTAGAAGATACGTACACTCTGAAGCTTAAGCCAGCAGTAAGATACTACATTGCACATCTCCAGGCCCACTTTTGATTCAACTGTATTTTAAATGTCAAGCAAAAATGGGGTATTTTACATCATTCAGATATACCACAGAGAAATAGAGTTTGGAAGGACACTCTGACGGTCTCTAGCCCAATCTCCTGCTCAAAGCACGGCTAACTTCCGAGTTAGACCAGGTTGCTCAGGGCCTTGTCTTATCAAATTCTGAAGCCTTCCAAGGATAGAGTTGGGCAATTCATTCCTGCAATTATCCACTTAACAGTGAAGGGTTTTTCTCATTTGTCCAGGTATAATTCCTCAGTTGCAACTTGCTACAGCTGCTCATCCTCAAACTGGGCTTCCCTGGGGACACACACACACAAAATTTAAAAACAAAAGTCCTTCTCTGCAAAGCTGCTGGCCAGTCATCCCCAGCCTTTATTTGCCCCAGGGGCAGGATCTGACATCTGCCTTTGCTGAACTTCACAAGGTTCCCTTCTGCAACTCAGTGTCCTGCTGAATGACAGGCCTGCCCTCCAGCCTATTAACTGTTCCCCAGCCGCAACCTGGCAGTACTTGTCACCTGCAACGGGTCTGTCCCACACCCCAGGTCACTGACGAATAGCAGCACTGACCCCAATTCTGCAAGGTTAGAAAGCCATGCAAGGGTACCGCTTCTTCTGCACCGTTCCACATAACATCTGTAACCAAAATCCAGCACCAGCATGTCAAAACTGGGTGGCACTCAAGCATCCATAGGAACACGGTACTTGGAAATCACAATTGGTTTGACTTCCTACTAAATTTCAGTCTGAAAGAACAAGGTAAATTTCAGTCTGAAAGAACAAGGACCACAATTTCATCTTTTCTCCATGTTTTGCTTCATTTTATTGATTTCATCAAAATGTCATTATTAGGAAATTAATTAAAATTAAACTAGATCTCGCTACTGGTTTTTAACCAATTTTTAAACAAGCAAGGCTTAAACGATGAGTCTTAAAAACAATCAGAAATATCATGGAGGTAAAAAAAGCTCCAAAAGTTGATGTACAATTACATGTAATTTCAGGCTTTGTAAAGTTTCTGCATCGTGCCTTCATGTCCTGAGAAAAAGGTGCATCTCCAGAGAACAAGCTGCACTTGGTTCCCCTCACAGATCAAACTGACACATGCAAACCACTAGGAAACCTGTCAGAACAGGTGCAACTCCATGTCTTGGAGATACCTGAAGGAAGTAACTTCTGTTAACCTGGAGAAAAGCAACCATTCCCATAGCAAGGAGAAAGTGGCTGCTTCATTCAGTCTGCCCTTTTCCAAAAGAAACTTCATTACATCTCCTCACTTCCCCTTCTGAATTTTAAACCAAAAGGTTTCTGATTGTTTAACACCAAGAGCAGGCATACTAAATTATTCACATCCAGAATTTAAGACTTTGGGCTGTGTCTAACTGAAGTGTAAGTCAATACTGCAGGCCATTTCCAGAACAGAATCATCTTTAGACCTAAACAGAATCAACAAAACCAAAACTTATTAAAAAGAGAAACCAAGCTGCTTCAAAGCAGAGCTAAAACTGTAAGATAATCTTGAAGTACCTAGGAGTTAAATATCTCAGTTTCCAAACTAATAATAAAGGTAGATATATAAATCCATCCAGATAGTTACCACATTAAATAGACACCTGAAAACTCCCAGCACTAAACGATTACTAATAAAAGTACAGACTATTAGAAACAAAATTCCACTATTTCTATTAGTAAGCATCTCCTTGACTCTTTAAACACAAATAACAGTTCAGAGATTCAGTTTACAAAGTCTTTCATGGGAGAGGGAGGTGATTCTCCCCTTCTACTCTGCTTTCCAGAGACCTCACCTGCAGTTCTGCATCCAGCTCTGGAGCCCCCAACACCAGAAGGATATCAAGTGGTTGGAATGAGTCCAGAGGAGGCCATGGACATGCTCTGAGGGCTGGAGCCCCTCTGCCATGGGGACAGGCTGGGAGAGTTGGGCTTGTTCAGCCTGGAGAAGGGAAGCTCTGGGGAGACTTACAGCACCTCGCAGTACCCAGGGGGGCTACAGGAATACTGGAGGAGGACTTTTTACAAGGGCCTGTAGTGACAGGACAAGGAGCAATGACTTTAATTTGAAAGCAGGGAGATTGAGATTGGATATCAGAAAGAAATTCCTCACAGAGAGGCTGGTGAGGCACTGGAACAGGTTGCCCAGAGAAGCTGTGGCTGCCCCATCCCTGGAAGTGTCCAAGGCCAGGCTGGATGAGGCTTGGAGCAAGCTGGTCTGGTGGAGGGTGTCCCTGCCCGTGGCAGGGGGGTGGAACTGGATGATCTTTAAGGTTCCTTCCAACCTAAACCCTTCTATGATTCTATGATTCTTTTCTAGGATTACATAACAAGTGCTGCTGTAAAACTTACAAGGAAAAATGCTAGAAGTATAGGAAATTTTATAATGGATACAGTGAAAAAGGGTGATCCATTGTATTATAACAGTAATCATAATTATTTTCTTGTTGTCCAAAACAGCAAGAGCTTTCTTGATGGGCAGTTTTTTATATAGCTGCTTGTTCATCTACATGAGGTATAACCTTGTGCTCCTGCCAGAAATTTTAAGCTTTAACATTACATTTGTTAAACTTTCTATATTGTTGGTAACAGAATAAAAGGAATATCCACTTTTCTCTACTGACACAGGAGGGGGAAGAAGGAATGACATTAAAAAAACAATTTACTTCTAAAATGTATATTCAAGATACATAAAGCCCAACTCCTCTACTAGATTTTTAAAAAGGAAGTTGTTAATGCTCTTCTGCTGGCAGTTGACCACACCTTGTGCAGCAATGTGAGAAACTACCCCAGCAGGAACACAGCATCACTGCCTACACGTACATGAACACATACACCTTGCGGTAGGATAGATGCCTCCTCCTCCCTGCCTCCAGAGTTTTAAACTAAATCTTGATTTGGCTAACTTAGCATAAATTTGCATTCAATTATGTTTGGCCATTACTAGTCAGGACACTTCTAGAGGTTACCCAAAAAGCATCCGCCCATTAAAAAGTGGCAGCTTATTCCTCTGTGAATTATGACCTCATGTGTGTTCCGCTTAATCCTCTGTATCCTTTGCAATTGATTTCTGTTGACCAAAGATCAATAGTTGCAAAGCATGTCCTCCACAAACAGCAAATGGGAGAGTTCTATAGCAAGCTCAACCTCCACTACCATAAGGAACAAAACACCCTCAGATTTTTCAACCAGCAATTAGACTTTTTATCCTGCGCACTGGGCACACTTTTCACAAGCATCTGTGTGTTTTTTCAGGTCTGCCATCACTGTCTACACAATGACATAAAGCAGCACACACACTCTAAAGAAAGAGATCACTGATCTATCTATACACTCAGATGTCTTGAGATTCAAAAGCAAAGATCTATGCAACATCAGAAGTGATGAAATACTGTAGCCTCATGTTAATTCAAGGGCCAACAAATTACTTTGCCCAAATTCTAAGCAAAGGCTGGAAATGTGACCTAGTTGTAAATTAGTGGCTCCCCCAGAGGAAGCCTAGGTTACATACTTCCCCACTCATGTTTTAGTAAGTGAGTAAGAAGTATGCAAAGCTGTTGGTATTCATTACAGGAACGGTGATAATCCACTTTCAGAAGGAACTGGAACAAGCCTGTCTGCGTCAAAAAATGATCCTATGACAACAGAATATTGATGACGACAACAGGAACATTCCTGATCCACCAGCAGAAACACAAAGTGAGTAATAAGCACATGTTCTTGTTTGAAATGGTGTTCAATTCTTCTCTCTGACTTCAAAAGCCAACTTCGTAAGAAACAACGCATTTTTAACCCTGTGTTCACAATTTCTCTAAAGGCATTAAAAAGCTGACACAGAGACGTGTCCTGAAGTTGTTCAAGTACAGCAAATTTTGCTGCAGATGTGATTCTATTAACAACTTAAAGCTGATCTCACCCCTCTCCTGCATCACTGTGCTGCACAAACAAGCATTAATGAAAGGTTCTTGTTTTAGCAGTCAGACATTTAATTTTCCTTCAGTACTAACCACACAAACATTGGCATTGATCAGCAGCAAACACATTTAGGTTATTTGACAGTCATGGAAATATGCTATGGTTAATTAAAAATACATAATTCAACATCACAAATTCCTGCTGCATTCACCTCTTTTTCTTAAGGGGAAAACAAGAATGGGGAAAAAAAATAAAACCAACAAACTAAAACCTAAAGAAATTCAATAGTGTAGCCCTGCACAGGCTGCAGGAACTGAGAAAGAAATTGGCCTGCAGGCAAGAATGTAGGCAGCAGTTACTGTAGAAACCAAGCTCTTCGTTGCTTTTCTCCAAGCAAAAGAAAGACACAAAAGAGCTGGAAAACAGCGATCGATGGGAAGCAGCTTATAAAGCTGCTTGTCACATCTGCTGCAGGAAAACCAGACACTAATTCATTAAAACTGCTCATGTAATGCCTCTGGAATTTGAGGCTCCCCAGCCAGTGAATACAAAAGAAACTCCGCCTATGGAAACACTGCATTTTCGGGTATTTAGCATCTCTGTACACAAAAGGCGTATGCAGAGTCAGGTTGTGTGGTCTGTATCCCTAAACTTCGTTCTAAACTATAAAAACAAATTAAATTTTGTCCAAAAAGATCGTGTGCCTTGATCTTAGCCAGATTTCAAAAAGCTATTTCGAGTCCCAACAGAGCATTCATAACTCTATAATACAATAGTTTCCTGTTTAAAAAAATGAAACAAAAACACTTGCAGCAGGAAAGTGAAACTCAATCAGCATTTCTCCCTCCTTCCAGATAACTGCATTTAACAACGGTTTCCTATTGCCAAACATGCAAGCTCAAACTTTCACCGTGACAGTAAATACCTTTCAAAAACTTTCATAACGCACATGATTTACAATCATAGCTGAGCCGAAGCAGCCAGACCAAACCCACTATATCCTTCATCACCGAGTCAGCTAGTTACAGAGGCACCTGGCATTTCACCCTCACTTGTGGGGTACCCGTGGGGGTGCAAAAGTTCATACAGAAACACCGAGGTTATAATAATATTATTTGGTGCTAAATAAAAAGCTATCAGCAAACCAAACTGCCCGGAGCCAAACGTGAAGCACTCGGCATTTTACTATTCCTTACAATTAAAACAGTAGGGGGAAGTACAGCGAACAAGTGCTGTCATGATGTGTTTTGACGCAAGCATAATCATAAAAAAAGCACTTATGACTCACACACTACTTCAGTAAAAAGAAACTTCATTTACTACCTCAGAGACCTGCATTCCATTGCAAAATTATGCTGAAACGCCCTAATCACTACCAAAAGAACAACTACCTACAGAAGCAAGGCTGCACAGAAAAAAAAGATTATTCCTGAATCAAAGAAGCAAAGTGTATTTTAGATTGGCTTTTCAAGACAGAACTCTGCTTCCAAGAGCAGAACAGTCCCTTATTTCACACAGAAACCCATGACTAACTCAGGCCATTGAAAAGTGACAAAAACTGCTTCCTACCAACTCCAATTTTGAGCAGACAGCAGTGTTTCATTTCCCCCTTAAATCTGCCTGTCTGGTCAAAGAAGAGCCTTTTTTCAGACTCCTCTCAAAAAGCTATGGGCATTAACTACTTTGCACGATTACCTGCCTAAAGGTGTCTGATGTCCAAGGGCCATTCCATACTTGCTTCACTTTGCTGATACTGCTGGGCTGGGCATCTCAGCAGAAATGAAGGTTTTATATTATATTCCGAGATCACTTTTTAACTAATCGTATTCTGCAGAATGTTTGTTCAAACCAGTTTTCAATTTTTCTTCTATTTGCAAATTCCTAAAACTTTTCTAGTGAAGGCGCAGACCATCTAGAAATTTTATATGTGTGGACTGCTCCACAGTGTACACAAATTTACTTTCACTCATCACTTGCGTGGGCACTCAAGAACCAATCAAGACTCCAAAGAATCTGAAAGGCCGCAAAGCAAAGGGACTATTTAATCTACAACAAACACATTGTTATTGTAAAATATTCTTCAAGAAGCACTCCTCCTGAGCTAGTCTTCTAAGACCATGCCAAGGGGACTGTTGTAAGGGGCAGCAGAGAGGTTCAGAAGGATAAAAATCAATGAAAACAACAGACATGATTTAACAAGTCAGACAGTCACTCAAGTGGAAGTCTGTCCAGGAACAAAACACCCAGGCTAAATAAAAGTCTTCATCAGAATAGATGTTCACTGTTGTCACTGTACTGATAAAAGAAAAACAGTACAGAGAAGAAAAGGGTATAGCACGCAAACGAAGCATTGGATTAGTTTCTTCAAGCATAAGCTTGTACCTGTGTTAGTCACCTACCTTTATGGTGAGCGAAAATGAACAGCCTGAATGGTGCACATCCCACAGAAGGGAAAAGCCTCAACTGGTTTGGAGAAATCAGGTCTAGGGATGCCTGTTTCTCCTTGAATTTAAAGGGCGTCTAGGTGTAAACACACACTCTCACATGCCCCACCAACAGTCGGCAAAATGAAACCCACTCCAAACATCTAGTAAAGTAATGAAAAATGTAAGTCGAGATTCCTGAAGCACAGCCAACCACCAGGGTCTTGGCAATAAAAGCTTAATCTTGGGGATGGTTTTGTGGGATACAGCAATGTAACAGCTCAGCACTGCCAAATGGGGCAGGCTCTTCTCTGCCTCTTGCACCAGTTCTGTTCCCAGCCGCATGACTACTCCGCTTACCTGCTACCAGGAGCCACTGGCATCTCCAGCTAATTTACTAACCCAGCAGAAATCTCCCCTAGCCAAAATGTAGAAGCCTGCTGATGTTTTAGTAAGTTCAAGTCATCTCACAGTCTAACCTCTCTTCAAAAAATGTGAACTAAAACCATCACAACACCTTAATTTAAAAGCTGTACTGTACTTACTACATAAAACCACATTTTATTATGCAACCGTTCTAACCATTCTCTTTGAAAGGTTGAAATTCAAACTAATACAGAAAAATAAGCTTCCAGAAATAACTGGTCATAAAAGGAAGTGCAAGCCACCATTTGTAAACAAGAGTGCATATTCAATGCTTTTCAACAGAAAGAAGTTTGGTTAACTCGGGGCCTTTTAGCTTAACCAAGAAAGTCAGTATTTAGACTGCAGATGCTGCTAACAGAACGGATTATGACCACTCAAGCATTCCTCACAAAACGTCTACTGCTCTAAAGATGTACGCATATTAAAATCTATACTAGGACTAAAACTGGTCAGAGTAATGGCAATTACGTGTCACGTAGCAGTAAGTAACAGGCATTTATCCGTTCCCATATATACTACTTCCAAGGTCTCAACATCATTGAATAAACGTACTGCTCTGTATTTCTGTAACATCTTTCATTCAGAAACACTGAACACACATCAGCATAAGCCATTAGACGCAGTGTTCTTTGCACCACCAGGCACACCAAAGTTTAGGGACAGTAGCATTCACACAGGAACAGTGTACATAAGAAAGCCTGGAGCACTGGCAAAACCAGAACCAACAGTTCTCAAAAACAGCGATAGGGAAGGCAAGTCAGAAAGGGAAAGAAGTAGGATGTTCGCACTGCAGACTAAGTAAGCCACTTCAAAACCCAAGGAATTCATTTTAAAGGCAAGGTGTAGCTCTTGACAAAAAGAGCTAGAAAAGAGCACTGAAATTTTATCATACCCCCTGCCTCCGCCCACGAAGTATTATCCCCATTTTTAAAAACAGATTAAACAGATTTGTGACTAGGCCAAGCCATTTTGGCAAGCGTGCAACAGTGCTGGGAACAGAACATATTTTTCCCCCAACACCCAATCTTTGTTTAAACCACTGGATCAGCCCTGAAGTCTTCCTTCTCCTACAACCACTTTAAGAGGCAGAACACCAGGTGAAAGACATCTTCAATAAAAGGGAGATTATTTAATTAAATAAGACTGAAGTATTTCCATAGTAGTTAGAGTAACTGCTTAAGGAGCAAAAAAAAGCAGCGGCTGTGAAGCCTACATGGCAGAAAGTAAAACATGCACAGGTATCTTAAGCAATATATCACGTCCTTCCAAACAGAGCTAAAAGAATTTTCATTTCACCAGTCCTTTATTATTACACCATGAAAACTGAACATTAAATGCATACATTCTACTTAAAATCTATACAGTTATATACTGAAGAATTTGAAAACGTTAAACTACAAAAACCTTATGTCCTATATATCTCTGAGAAGCAGGATTTTTCCCCCCCATTATCAAACAGAAAAAAATTAAAACAGTATTTTAAGTAATTTAAAAAGAAACAAAAATAAAGCAGAAAAGGCTAACATTTATATCATAAATACTGAAAAATGTCTGGGGAAATAGGAGTCTTCATTAGTCTTCCTTTAGTAATAAACAAGAAAGAGTTCCTCAATCAAGATGACTAGTAGTTGTCAATCTACTAAAACTGTTACTCATGTCTGTTAACATACCTGCAAGAGTCCCAGCAGCAAAGAGCTGGAGGTGCTGAGAAGTAAGGATGTGTCCTACCCGCTTCCAATATGGAAGGACTTACTTTGATTTTGTTTATCTCTGTTATATATGCCGTTTTTAACTAATCATACTCCTACATTATCCCATACAACATAATGAAATTTCAAAACGTTTCATTGGCCAAAAAAAAAAAAAAACCAACCACCAGATTACTATTTTTTTTCCCCAATAAGCAAGCTGTTTTGGAGATGGAAATATATGGCAACTACTGTCTTCACTTTACTTTTTATTTCTTGTCCTATTTAAATAAAGAGCACTGCTGTACACTATTCAACTCGTTCTCACTTTAACTGCGTTCCTACAGACAGGCGGCAGGGTGCACAGTAACTGGATCAACCCCACACAACAAAGGACACTTGATGGGAGGGTAACGACAAAAAGCATGTAGTTTGGGTGTGTAAACCAAACCCCATCTGAGCTTTGCTGCTACTAAAACAACCATGTCCTGAGTGTGGTTTCTTTTGGTTTAGCTTCACATTCCAGACCTCTTTTTATTATTATTCTATGGTTTAGCTTTTCCAGATCATTGAATTTTTTAAAAACAGAGTATCAAAATGGAAAAAACTGGTCCCACTACATAATGCAGTATTTCACTAGACATCATTCTGCTTTAATCTTTGGTCCTTCCTTGATATACGCTAGAGCCAAACCAGCTTTGTAGGTAGTAACTGACACAATATTGCTTAAAGTCTTCCAGACTAAAAATTAACATGGACTCTAGTCTTCTCTTCCTCTTGTGCAGCCAAATTGATAGTTAAGTTTATAAAATGCTTTGAAATGCTGAAAAAAGCAAGCTGCAATCAACTCCAAAGAGGTGCTTGTAATGCTACGCAGAGGAACATTCTGCTGAACTGCTCAATTAAACTTCCCTCCCTGAGCAGACATTTGCAAAGCTTTCCTAGATAGATACACGGATATACAAAGCAATGCATCGTACTTTCTCCCCCCTCAAAAGGACAGCAGCATTTGTTGGAGTCCGGCTTCCCCAGCTCAACTGAGAACCATTCTTCCCTGAACGGGCTGTCAAAACTGTCATATAAAAACCCCTCCAAATTATCAACTAAAAACTTCCCCTCTATCTCTACCTATCTATCTGCTGGACTTTCCCTACATCAGAAGGCCATTTGCTGTTACCATTTAATTTGTCATGTACAAATATTGATTGCTATAAAATATTTCTGTAGAGAAATCTGAATCTAGGATTGCATATTTAAGAACAATTTCGTCAGTCATGTGATCTCTTCAAAATTCCACTGCAGAATCCACTTGCGTAGCAGAACTGAAAATATGCAAATGAATTCCATGCATACGCTATTGCACAAAAAAAGAACTGCAACACTAATTTTCACAGTACTTAAATTAACATGTTTCCGTTTAGATGTGAAAAGCAAACAATATTTGAAAGATTGAGATTTTCAGAAAGATGTATTATGTTGAAACAAACTGTTAATCCCTAGCTACAGAAAGTGTTCCTAATTTCCAGGTATGTGTACAGCATTATACTGTACTTCCTTCAGTTATGACAAAAAAAAAAAGCATCTTTTATCCTGAGAATATGTATTTTTTTAAATCCATATGTTAGCATAGGAAGCACCATAAAAAGTTGCGGCATTTACCCTAATATCCAAAGGTGACCCCTAGATTACCATAAATATAGAAAGAACAACAAATACTACTACATATTTGCAGCCCATTTCCCTCAATTTTAACTCACACATCAAATTATCTTATTATCTTAGAAACACCCATCTGGAAATGTAAAAGACTAGTATTTCTGGTTTTAAATTCTATTAAAAAAAACCAACCAAACAAAAAACCAAAAAAACCCAAAGCAAAAATGGAGAAGAAATATTGAAATATGAAGATCTAAGAGACATCTTAACAATTCCAGAAGGCACGACCACGGCCTTCTCCTGTACTCTAACAATACATACAAATCTGTCACGGTTTTCAGAAGGAGTCGAAAAGGTTCACCAGGTATTTTCCACTACCACTTCAATTGTCATCAGGAATCACATCACAAAAACCTTACAAGCACTGATCAGTTCATTTACAAAACTGTATCTCACCCTCAGTTTTGCTCTCTCTCCTGAGAAAACAACAGCCAGTTTGTATCAACGAGCCACAACCACCAGTGACTTTTCCACAAGAACTGTAAGGGCAATGATGAGACAGGATACCACCACCTGACGCACAAAGTTTGAACTGCGACATGAAACCCTTCACCTCTTCGGCGCTGCTCAAAAACCAAAACTTAACAGAGACTACCATAATCTGTGTCTGAAGACACTTCGGTGGTGAAGTGCAAAATGAGGATCAATCATACAAACACTTTGGAAACTACTAGAAGTAGCACAAGCACAGCCTTGTTGCTTTTCCAGTCCAACTTTCGTGTCCACAGTGGTCACCTTTTAATTTTTTTTTCCCTTCTCCTAAGGATGGATACCATGACTATGAACCGATGCTCCTCACAGAAACAGTGTCCACAAACATAGCTTTTTTGCCTGTGGAGCAGGAACCCCGGGATTTCTTTGCTAAGTGTAGCGCTTGTTAGGCCCCTCGGTGAGCTGATTCAACTCACTAGCCCAGCACCACTAGCCCAGCAAACGCTATTCTCTGGGGCAAGTGAGAGAACTGGTTAACAAGGGACCTAGTGGTGTCAGAGCCAGTGTAGGGGGACAGCTGGACCCTGGAACCAGTATCAGGAATTAAAAAGAACACCACAGACCTTCCAAGCACAGAGAACCTTTAGATCAGCTCAGATGCTGATAAAACTGCTAAATAAGATACTGTGATGACGCTTTAATCAATCTTAGTAACTTCTTCCCACCTGGCAGTGGAAAAAACTGCACTTCTCACTGGACAGAAAACTAATCCTGCGCCTGCCTCTCCTGCACGAAGGGATTGTTTTTCAGGCCTACCAGTAAACTAATCTTACTTGAGCACACAATGACCACCACAGCTAACACACAGGACAGAACAGGATGATTCTTTCAGCTCTAACTCCCAATAAGTTTTGTTAAACCAACCTTGAAACCAAAGGGTTAGTTACAGTTTATTTTCATGGCCTGCATCTCCTATACAGTACTACAATTTTATTACAACATGAACAGCACTTTCATCTAGTTCTTTCAAGCAAACCTGTATAAATCTCATGTGAAGATTAAAAAAACCCCACACACTTTTAAAGATAGAAACGAGATACTTCCAATTACTGAAAATGCTTGAAAAATAACATTTACCAATACGCTTAAAAAGCAAAAGGCTTCTGTAACAGTGTATCCTTTAATTCAATGCACTGTCTCAGGAGACAACTGAATTTAAGAGAATAAACCGTGTAAGGAAGTATGCAATGTTAAACATGTTACCTGCAGCGCACACAAATAATTAGAAGTGATGCACTCTGAAAAGCTCACCAAGTCAAATTTCTGTGTCAAGCCTGGCCCACTCAGAGGTAATGCTGCATAATGTGTTATAAAACACACAGCACAGAGGCAATATATTTGTGTGTACACTGAAGTTTTCTTTACTGTTGCTCCCCAGTACTCCCCAGACTGCCAGTCTGGGTCGGTGCTCACTCAAACGTTTTGTAGCAGAATCCACAGCACAAAACTGATGCAACTGAAGAGTCACAAGCAGCCTGTGAACTTGAGCTGTGATCAAATATGGTTTTAAAAATGAGAACAGGACTATGGAGTGGCTGCTTAACACTGTTTATCTAACCAAACATGACAAGGGATGAGGGGAAAAGAACTGCCATTTCACAGATGTTAAACATATTGGTAGAAGATTTACAAAAAGAGTTATCACAGCTAACTAATGAATATGGACCAAGTCCCAAACGATTAAGTATAAGGTAATTTTATCTCCCAATTTCAGATTGAAAATAATCAGACTATTGTCCACAGTTTCAATGACACCACCACATGAGATACCAAGGACCGCATCCTGAAAGAACGAGCACAGAATAGGGGTGGCAGCGGTGGTAAACACAGCAGAAAATTTTAGAAATACAGAATCAATAGCAACAGTAGAAAAGAAGGAGGGGGAGGGAAAAAAGGAAACAAAAGGCTCAGTGCTTGACACTGACAGAGGGGAAAAAAACCTCTCAAAAATAAACAGCTTGGAACACAAACTAAATAATTCATAGTCTATGCTGAAGAGGGGGCATGTGCTGGTCATATGTTCAGCGTATGTTACTGGCACCGTTCACCAGCATGTTCCATGTTGTAATAGCTTAAACATTTAAATTTGAAATGCGCTGCCTTCAGGGACGACATGATCTGGGCAGCCCTGACAAAACACACACCACTCGAAATGAATACATGCTAATTTTGGCTTGCAGGTTATTTCTCCGCACTCCAAACAATGCTTTGCTTGGCACTAACTCATCTGAAGAGCGTACATTAAATATAACCAGTGGTAGTGTGAAGCAACTTTTAAAACCAGTAGGCTCAGTTTATATAAGGTTAGAGAAAATGACTATTGTAGTATCTGTGATTCTTAGAAGCAACTTTCTGCTTGGATCCACGCTATGCACTATATGTGCATACATTTAAACTTCAGAACATCAACACTCTTTGAAGTTGTGCACAACTTTATGTATTCAGAGTCTCCAACACAGCACTGTATGACATGACATAGCCCACTGCCCAGGTGACAAATGTAATGGTGTAGTTTTAAGACTCCAAAACAGGAAAAAAACCAAATTCAGTTGGGAGTTCAAACATACAGCTTCAAATACCTGCTTTTTGTAACAGCCAGCTACACCTCCCTGCTCTACAGTCATTTCCTTTTCTGTCAAAGTTACACCAAGGAAGTTGCTTCTAGTGCTGACACACGGATCATCTGAGAAAGGATCACCGACTCACTACCGTATGCTCACTTCTGAGCACATCAACCCTTCCTGCACTCAAACCAGCGGCTATGATTAGATCTATTTACTTCCTTTTAAATACCCATCCTGTAGTATTTTAATTTTAAATCCCCTAGAGCGATTTCTCTTTCCTTTGTATTTTTGTATTAAATCATTACCTGCACAAGTCAAATCCTGTCTCCATTTAGAATCTCTTTAAGAGGGTTATTCTAATGACTTAAAGATGGTGTGAACCACCACAATACAAGTGTCTAAGGACCTTCTGGATTTAAAAATAAAAGTCTCCTTCACTCAGTGGAGAACTTTATCAGCCCAACTTCTTGCTCTCTCAGTATCAAACACTGTCAGTATGTTCTCAGTCAGCAATTTATTTACCACAAAATGTCCCTATAAAAACACAGGGCAGTCATATATATTCTCCTCTTAAAATCTCTTGGGGAAAGTTTGACCAAGCAGCTACCACAAAGGCAAAACAGTCCTGCTTACAAGCAGAACAAAATTGCATTAGCGTAACACATCCAGTAACCAACACTTCCTTAATCAGAGCCCAGGGATCTCCAAGTTGAAATGCAATGTCACTGCAACAGGCACCCAACCCCCCTGGTACTTACCTATATTTATCTGAAAGTCATTAACCCTAAACTACTCAGACCTTCGAGATAAGAAATTTAACTGGAAGAACGAGAAAAGCACCTAACCCTACTAGTATCAAATGCTGTTGCACGAAGAAAAAGCTGCAGACACAACAGTTCACCTTGGAGATAAGGGACAAACACATTTCAGTACAAGAATGGAATCAAAGCACCAAAACCATCTCCTGCCTTCTCAAGTCTCCCCAAACAAAAGCAGACTCGGGCAATGCGTTTCTGCATTGCCATCTCCTGTGTTTTATTTCCACAACTGCTGGTATTCACTTTAATTTCAAAAACTAGTTTTTACAACCAACATTTCTGATCAAACTACTGAATTCGATACCTCAGAAACACCTTCCTCAGTCTCTTCGCTCTGTCCACTACCCTGTTATTTCTCCAAGTAGTCAAAATCACACTCATATTGTGGTTATTTTATATTCCATATAACCATGCTTTTAAGCTTTTCAGAGGAAGTTCAATTATTTTATGGCACACTTCTCAGTTACCTTCCAGTTAACACAAAGCACACTATGTACACAAATATGAGTAACATTTTCTTCAGCTACTGCTAAGCCAAAATAACTTTAAAACCCTAATCCCAAACTTAAAACTTTTACAGAATTTTATTTTAGCCTTGACTGAGGGCTAAATTCACATTCACATGACGCTTCTATTCTTTTTTTTTTCATGGTTTGCATGCTTCTTTTCTTTAAAAACAGACATTTTGCTGATAACCTTAGATAATAGTGAATAACCTCACATAAGAATCTTGGGTACTTACTAGCCCACAGCAGACCACACTTATTTATAGCTAAGTAGCAAGCTGGGGTTAGTGATCTCTTCCAGGCTCAACAATCTTCCAACCTCAGAATAACCACACCATAAAACAAGCAGGGTTATTTCACTACTGACAGAAAAGTAAACATTTGTGTACCAGGGTGTGCTTGCAGATGATTGCTCTGGCTGCCTGTTCTGCAGCAGACAGTAAAAGCTATTCACAGCAGGCCAAAATTCATGAAGGAAATTTAAAATCTTGATCACAAATAGCTTTCAGAATTTAACTTACATTTTTAAGACACGGAAACAGGTGGAATGATCATAATTCTTCTCCCAGCTGTGAATGAGGTTTCCCATTTCATCTTCAGAAAATATTTCTTTAACATGTAATTACTGCCAAATTTTCCTATCTGAAACAGGTAATATTCCCTATATCCTATGACACCGTTAAAGAAAAAATTACCATATGAGGAAACAGCACCTTAGCCTGCAGAAAAAGCTTCAAAACAGAAAACAAAGAAGAAACTTAATTTTTTAAAAAGTTTTAACAGAATTCTGGCAGGATTTCAGTTATAATGAAGACAGTTATCTTACGGAAAGCTTGGACAATGACACAACTGGATATTCAAGCAAAGCCAAGTAAAAATGAAACAATTCCAGAAAAGCCTGTTTTGCTGTCAGCTTGCTGCTCACTGTTCCCTCCACCTCACCCCATTCCTCTACTTAACCGCTCACAAGAACTTCTGAAGTCACTCTGTGTATTCTGCTCACGTAGCAGCACTCCTCAGAGGCCAGCAGCCCTTCAGGAGGAAGGAAAAAGGAGAAGGGATGCAACTAGTCAAGAACTATGTAACAAAACAGGCAAGAAACGATACAACTTTGTACCATTCCCCCCGCAGAAGGTTGTTTTGTCTTGCCAGCGTTCACAAGGCATTTGAGCACTGTTAAACGGTTCTGGAATTTGCTGATAATACAGACTAGTTGCATTTCTCAGCTTTATGGACAGACCAATACCAGGAAGAGGTTTTAAAAACAAAGGCTTGAATTTCAATTCAGGAGGATAAACAACTGAAGTTCTACTGTGGTTTTACCTACTGCAGCTCTTTCCTGTCTTGCTAAACGTGCCTGTCATCCGAACATTTCAACCGACATACACACTGTGGTTTCAGGTCCAAAATGTTTGTAGCGATTATCAATAACTAGAAAGTTGAATGAATAATACCACAGTCAACCACAAACTGTGGAGCCCACCCTAATCTCAGAGTTCAATTCTGCATTCATTTCAGAACCCACGCTTAGAGCAGAGGGTAACCACCTTAAACTACTGCATTTGTGCTTCAACTCAGTGATGCAGCTACAGAAGTCCTGCCAGGAAAAAGGCTGTACTCAAACTTTTGATAGTATCGTTGGAAGTCAGACTGTATGAAGATGAATTTCATCATTCTATGAGAATCTTATTACCCAATCTAGTCATTTTAGTAATGTTACTTAAGAACAGATTGCACACTCTTCAAAGCGATGTTTTCGTATCACTTGAACAGCCTAACAGTTCACTGTTTGGCTTGCAGCCCCTAATGCTACTAAAAAGCAAACATACCTAGTAAAATGAAAGGGCAGAATGAACCAAAGCCACCAGTCCCCTCTACCCAATAAAAGAATATCCTGGGACAGACCTCCACGCACACAAAAGTTCTTCAGTTGGCTAGCCCTAAAGAGGTGTCTTAACAGATGCACACAGATCAGGCAAAACACCTAGTAGAGATCTTATCTGAACCTAACCCAGCCACGCCCAGAACATTTACACGTGTAAGGAAAGGAAGTAACTTGCTTCCTTTAATACATCTTTGCTCAATACATTATTTAATGCTTACATCTCTGGAAGCTGTTAACAGGATTTTGACCAATGATAATTCATGTAGTTCACTCCTAACTTTTGCAGCATCCAAGTCCACCAAGTACCACACTGGAAGTGAAGGACACTTTCTGTTATAAACTGCTCCTCCTCCAAACGACTGTTTTTCTTAAGTGTTTCACCTCATCCCCTCTGAGGGAAGTCCTGGAGTGTCAGTGAGAAGGTAATTCAATCAAATCAAGCAGCAAATGCATGTCCTCTTTCAAGCCTGCTACCTAAGTACTACTGGAAGGCAGGATCAACTAAACTTGTTTCTTGATTACTAACCCAAAAAAGTGCCTTAAACAGCAGTCTGTCATTACTATGTTACTATCTTGCATAAAGAAGGGAAAGAAAAAAGCTCTCAAATGACAGCATTTTTGAGAAAGAGAGAGGGGTTTCTGCATCCTATTAAGCAAAGGCCCTCAAAAGACGACACAGGAAGCAGACATCACATCTGATCTACCTGCATAGTCACCTTCAGCAGATTTACATATTTCCTGAAAAAATACTATGGATATATGCAGCCCCTGCGACAAAGGACATGCAAAAAACAGAAAGGTTTTTACAATTTTCTTTGAAACAATTTTTTCTTTCAGGCAGATGATGGAATGCTGTACAAACTCTAGCCAGTCCCCTGGTTTGCAGGTAGGGAAGTCTGCTTGGCAAGATAAATGACCTTTGGTAGGGAGGGAAACTACAGACAAAAAATTACAATTTTTTTAAAGTGCCATCTATCTCCACTCTACCCCTAATGTTCAATTTTTCCTAGAGCTTGTGACTTCCCTAGTCTACAATATACTTCAATCACCAGCTAGTCTACTCATCCATGGAGCAAAATGTACCTTTAGGCAGGAGATACGATGGTTTAGCATATGGCATGAAGACCATATATTAATTCTGTCTTCTGCTATGAGATAATGCCCAGACAAGGAACTTGTACCCCTTTTGTTCTAGGGGTTTTCTCTATGTATTTACATTTAGGCATAGGTTAACAAAAAAGGGACATAAAGCACATATTAACCAAAGGTATGACACAACTGAGCCATTTCAGCATCCAATCTACTTAGATTCACTTTTTCTAACTTCTTTTTCAGCTTAAAACAAATACTTGGCATTCCTCTTTATCAAAAAGCATGCCATCTCAAGAACTTTTAAGATATAAGTATTTTTGTATTGCAAATGTTTTGTAATACACCAAAATTATTTTTGGCCTTCTCCTGTTTTGGATCTTTCTTTTCCTTTACATTTTTATTTAATAGAGCCTAACGGCTCTTATAACTGCAATCCCGTAGTGTACGATTCCACAAGACACAGCAAGCCGATTGTTGCCGAAACTCTGTGCAGGCCTGCCACATACTTCATGCCAGCTCCACCGCTTGCCAGACCTCTCTGTGAGCCACTTCAATGCAACAGAAAACCACCCAAAAATAGCAAAAAAGCACAGACATCAGCGGCTTACACAACATCTGATGAGCTTCAAGGCCAGCACAACCTGCAGTTGGGGGCACTGCAGAAAGCAAGACCTTCCCATCCCATGCTCCACTGCAGCAGCAGTGAAACACTAGGTCAGATGCTCAGGAAAGCACAGCCTAAGTTTCTAAAAAGAGAGACCCCAGAGTTTACTGAATCACATTTCCCAAATTAAATATCAAAGCCAGAGCCGCCTTACGTTCTATAAGGATAACAACTGTACTACTTATCAGTCTCAGCTCTTAAACTTGAGGTGATCTCCAACTTTTTCCAAGCCTTCCAGCAAACCCTTTCACTTCTCCTCCTTTAACAACTACAAACCCCACTAATAACCTAAAGTGAAACTGGCCTATGTCCTCACCTTTCCCACGCAGTAACTGAATTCTCCTCTTCCATTTTTCTTATCTGTACATGGCATGATGCTAAAATCATCCTCTTTACCGTTGCTGTTAGGTTTTTTCCTTGTTTAAATAACCAGCTTGTTCTGGTTCAAATCTGAACTTATCCCCATGCAGAATTTTGCATGAGTACATTCACCCTTCTCTTGTCTAAATCTTACTCTTTTTAAAACTTTATTCTTCTAAGTCTCTGTCTCCCCTCATTGCTACAGAGCCTTTCTTCACCTACCCAGAAAGGCTGGAAGATACCAGTTTCACACAGGGAGGGAAGTTCTCTTTAAAAGACAGCTTCCATCATTTATACTTTCCAACTACTTCCCGTGTGTGTTTACTGCACTAAAACTGTAACCAACAGCTCTGTCTACTACTAAAAAATATGAACTGTGTGTATAGGCCTTGTCTGTTCAAATTATATTCTGCCTAGAACACCCCAAATATGTCCATAGGACAATACAAATTGATAACATTTTTCCATTATTCTGTCTTAAAAAAAGAGAAAAAATTATGTAAAATCCCAAACCACCCCAGATAATTATGTGTTTGTATCTTCATAAATCAGACTTTTACCTTACATGCAGTACAACAATGTATCGTACAGGTGCTAAGACACTAACATTACAGGAACATGTTTTTTGAGGAAATTGAAGCTTTTTCCCAGCTGTAACGGGGGGGGGAGGGGGGCCGGGGAGAAAGAGATAAGCAAATTTCCTGCTCACATAGTGCAACATGTCAGTAAAAATCAGAATTTAAAAGCAACTTCTATCAACACAGCAGTTCATCCGTATCATGTCTGAATGAAACCCACCCATTCATCTTAATTTCTTTAAGTGATTTAGAAAACCTGAATCCATTTTCAGTACAAGGTGTAAACACTTTTTCTAGTACCTGACTTCTTATCAACACGAGAACTAAGAGGCTTATACTTCATGAGCCATATCTAAGAGTTATTTGAAGAATTTTCAAAGAATCACTGTACACCATAGGAAAATTGTATTTGAAACTTCACTGTGTACTCCAATACGAAGACTAAGACGCTAATGAACAAAAGCATCAAAATAATTTGCATGTAACAACACTGCTGGCAAGCGCAAAGAAATAAACTCCCAGCTAGATGTTTCACTCTTTAGAAGCATTTTTAACTGGAAAACAAGCCAAGTACTGACTCCTTGCTAAAAAAGTCTCTCGCTATAACCCAGTGGGAGATGATTAAAAAAGGACTTGCAGAGGAGGTAAAGGCTGAACAGCTAAGAAGCTTCACCTACTTGTACCTCTTCCAGTCCTAAGCCATGAAATTTCATCCAACCATATCTACACCGCACTTATCACCAGGCTGGACTACACCAAGGTTTGGTTTTGTTTAAAGGACCTTTTCCAAAAGGGTGTGTATTTTTGAGGAGCAGAAGATAGCGAAATGGAGATACCACCATCTTGGTAAGCTGTTCCAACAATGCTGACAATGTGTGCTTAGTTCAAACCCTGAGAGTTTGGTTTACAGCCTCTGGGCCTTCATACCTGTGCGTGATCCATTAGCAAGCCTTTCAGTACCCTAATTCATCCTCAGAACAGAACAGTGTATACACCAACCAGACACCCTGCCGTCCTTTTTCATAAGGCACACATACTGAATTCCTTCAGTCCCTCACTGTTTGGGACTTCCTCTAGCCTTCAAATCTTTTAGCAATCGTGCCTTTAAACCCTTACAGTGTTGCAAGATTCTCTAACACAAATTTTCATTCTAGAACCACATAAAGTTCCAGCACCCCCTGACACAGCTCCCCTATTTCCACACAATCACCACATCACTCTACTTTGACACACCATCTCAGCGCAGGCATCTAACGATTTCTCCACAGTGACTTTCAAAGGCACTCCACTACTACTACTTTTCAGAACATTTCCTACCCCGCAGATCTTTTGAGATGCCTTTTTTTTTTCAATGGATTGGCCAAGTCCATTTTTTGTCCTATTTGTGAGGACAATATTGACCAACATTGATATCACATGTAAATATTTATCATCAATCGCATTTACTTCAGATCACCAACAACAGTATCAAGTGGCAATCAATCATTTTTTCACAATTTAGCACTAAACTACACGTCATGCTAACTAGCCTCTGTATTCCCAAAATTCTGCTGGAAACAGAGATAGTATTTTTTCCAGTATCGGGTTGTAGTGACATGAAGCATTTCATTGTTAACAGTTCTCCATCCCTGGAGATACTCAGAATTCAAACGGACAAGCTGCTGGGCAGTCGGATCTAACGATGAAGTATTTTCTGCTTTCAGCAGGAGTTTGGCTGGAGGTCCCTTCCACACTTCTTAGTGTAAAACCTTAAATTAGCACTGAATTAAAATTAATTCCAGTCAACTTTATACTGATTTTGTTACACTTGATAAAGCTAGGATAATGACGTGTCTCTGGCGTTTTTTCTTTACAGCTCTGATTCTACAAATGCTCAATTCCATCTGCATCTTTATCCACATGACCTGTCCTGCTGAAGTCAACAGGAATGCTTACAGTTTAGCACGGACATAACTCTTTGTCAGTCTGCTCATGTTTTTCATTTTATTTGGTGCACATGGACAGACAAAAAGGTGATGTGTTCATACAAATCCTAAGACATTCAGAATTCTGAACGCTGAAAATTTTACTCTCACAAACACTCAATTGTACAGCATATGCGAAGATGATGCTTTGTTAGAGTTTATGATTCACAGTACTAATGAGGACGGAACTGCACAGAAACACATGCAGTAGCTGCAGCATAATCATGCAAACAAATGCAAAGATGCAAAAATTCCAATCATATGCAGACCTCCTTTAGCCCTATAAAAAATGATGCATTACAGAACTAAAAGATTTGCATTAGCTCTTCAAGTAACTTACTAAAGTCTCAGCAGCTTCAGTGATACAACAGTAATGACAAAAAACTGAAGAATGTAACGTTTATTTTCTATGCCACCCAATGTGGAATAGCTGCAGAATAAATATGGTTCCTCCCCTCTGACTGCTTTATCTAGGTCAGAAAACTCCTTAGAGGCAGGAAGTCACAGGAAACAAATGTCACTACACATCAACTTTTTACCATGAAAACAAGCGAGTCAGTAGATAAAACCACCACCTTCCCAATATTTAAGTATGAAGTTCCATGAAAGGTATCATCTTACCAGTAAACACAAGACCTGTGAAAACTCATTCTGGGCTGCAAGAGGTGGCCTCACACTACCACATGACAGGTTCTTAATTTCCTTTGAAAAATTTTCCATTTTTTTACATAATATTACATACAGTAATCAGACTTGAGGGGTCTGGAAGGCACTGCTGTATTTACTGAAAAACACAGTAAATCAAATGTACAACCATCTTATTTTGAATAGCTTAGGCATGACTATGAAAAACATGAGAACTGCTCAAAAAATCAAAAACCCCCAAACCAGCAGCAGCAAAAATAATCCACAGAATTAGTCTCTAACACACGTCTACCTTCACGAAGGACTAATACTTACAAGGCAATGTCGTTTCCTGATTGTAAGCAAATTAAGCGTACACATTTATTTTGAAAGGGTGGAAGATGAACTTATCTTCGTTGTTAACTTATTTAACTTACACTTATCCAACAGCAGAAGTTGCCTCTTCCTACTCAAGCACAGTGCATTTCACAACCAAAGATCAGTATTGTATTTTGACCTAATCAATGCAAAGCAAAGAATGATTTAATTTATGTATCTCTTACCTCTTCGTTATAACTGAAGGTAAGAATCTCAAAACTGGCTTTCACCTACAGATTCTTGGAAAAGACAGTTTTAATACTGACTTTACACCTTTAAACCAAAACCACACTGATCTTCCTTCTGTCATAGAACTGGAACTTAACAGACATAAAGACACCATTGATTTTTAAGATGAGTTCCCAGTTTACAATATTTAAAATAATTATACAAGAATGTACTTACTCCTATAGCTAACTACAGATGTATGAACATTTGTAAGGCAGTAAAACTGTAGAATTGGGTAAGGAAGTTTCATATAGAAAAGCAAAGCAAATGCAAATTAATCCAAAGAGAAAACTTAAAGCTTTACCTCAACTACCTGATTGGTATATGACAATTTGCAACGCTGTTTCTGTAATTAAAAAAAAAAATCACTCATAAGGTATGTGCAATTGAGAGGGAAATATGAAAAAGTGAGATGACAGAAACAACGGTAACACAAGGTATTACTACAGAAACTTCAAGCTCGTCTCTATTTTCATTTCAAGTAACATGCACTCTACCTTCTTCCTCCCACATTCCTTTTCAATCAGATCTGCTTATGTGAGAACACTACTGCTACTGAGCTTGACATTTGCAAATCCTACTTTAAAGTAGCCAAAAAACCACCTATAAACACAGCCTGGTTAGCCTGATTAGTCATTACGGCATGGGACACACTGTCTGCTAAAGAAAGTAAATAACAGTTCTGGAGTCTGATCCAGAAGTCACAGCCAAGTCCAATGTTTCTTAGCTTTACACTTGAGATAAGTTGTAAGTAACTCATAGTTTTAATACAACCAGTACAGAACTCCAAAACACTCCTCTGAACACAAATCAATCATAAGGTCTCAGGAACATTTCAGCCAGCTGTCTTCCTTACAAGCAACTCTATCAGAAGTGTTGTCAAGAAAGGAAAAAGCAGGTGCCAATCCAGCCTGAGGTCATCAATCTGTACTTCCAAATACATTCCTTGAACTGTTTTGTTTGATTTCTTAATGTATCTAACGTTTATATTCATAAAGAAAATCTTAAAAACATAAACCATAAGCCAAAACAAGCAACAAGCATTATTCTTCAGCTAGCAAGTAACACTACCTAAGGAGCTGTTATGATCCGTTCACCTCAAATCTTACGCCAAACCTGAGCTGTTTCCAGTGAGAAATGTTCATAGAGCACGCGTGCAGCCACAGCTCGAACTCGCACAGCAATCACATCTCTGCATATAATTTAAGTAACTGCAATAAGATGATAGAAAAAAGTGCATTAACACGTAAGAGGCTCTCTGCCATCTTTTGCGCTATTTCCTGCTAAGGTATTGCTGAACACAAAGTTTTCCAGGAATTTACTTAGTTAATAGATACACTTGATCCTTGTTCAGACTCTACTGGCTTTCATTGGCAGGAGAGTTTCTACTACTTAAAAGGCAGTAATAACCCCACTTTGTAGATTCAGTCCACAAGACTAAACTTAAAATATCGATTCAGCCCTCTGCATACTAGGAGGAAAAGCACGAGAAGGAGAATAAATAAGTTTTTAGTTTGCAGCCATACAGGCTTGGCTTTGGTTAGATGTTGGTAGATGTTAAGCTAAAGTGAGACGTACTCGATGTGGTTTACTGTAACAGCTCACATACTCAGAAATGCAAAGTCTATAAAATGAAAGACAGAATGGGAGACTTACTGTCTCTTACAATAAAAGAGCTAACTTAAGTTGTATCAAATGAAATTACCAAGTGTGTAGTTCAAAGAGCTCTGCAAAAAGAGGTATTTTTTTCCATACATGGGCTCCACTTACGCTGTGGAACTCACTGCCCAAGGATGTCATGGATTCAAGAGGTTTAGAGAGATAAAAAAAAAAAGACCAATTATTAAAAAAAAAAAAGCACAACAAAAAAACCCCAACAAAACACCAGCAAACATTAAATGGTTTTGAATTAAAAAAGAAATCAACTCTGACTTTGGGATTCAAAAAACCACAACCCAAAGGAAACACTGCCAGTGGCCTTTATCCACTGTTCTGCTCCTCCCCAGGCATCTGCTACCAACTACTCTTCAAGGCAGGTAATGGACTAGACACATCTTTGCTCTGAGTGAGAAATGCTGGTCAATGGGATCTTGTTTGTGATTCACAAACCTATCCTTCACAAAACCAAAAGTAATCACTAAAATACAAGGTGTACGGTTTTGTCAAAATGAACAAGACTTTGTCTTGGAACAGTCAAGCCCAAGATGACAGGATCCTCATGAATTCAACTGCTAATGTACAAAGCACATCCAAGAAAACTAAAAATAAAAACAAAACAAAAAACCTTCTTCAGAGCCAAGTTATACCCAGAAGCCAGTCTGCTTTCTCCAGCTGTATCAGTTACATCTGTCTGGAATCCTGCCTCTCCTAAAGCTGTATACAAGAGCTCTGTCAACAACTGCTGCACAAAAGGTACCTTTCAAGCCAAGAACCTCTGAAGTCCAATATCAATGTTATTATTTACCGAGCAATACATGCTAACTATGCTTTCGCTGAAGTCGGGAAATTGACAGGCATCAAATGAAACCAATTAAAACCCATTAATTTTCTTCACTGGAGAGTGAGAGTCCATGCATCTTAAAGGTGAAAGACTATCTGAACTGCTTTGATTCACGTGTATTTAACAGAAGACTCCAGAACCTCTTACACCCCATGCCTCTGCTGTGACACTGACAGGACAGCTACCTGCTGGACATGGATAAAAACCCTGCTTTTTTCCCCCAGCCCCCATTTTATTCATCTAACAAGATGACAACTGGTTTGTATATACACAAGTACCTATCTAATTTTGTCAAGAATTGGGAGAAAAAACCCGCACACTTCCCGCTGCTATTACCTCCTGCTTGATAACATAAACATTAGAATTGTGAGCAAGGCTTCCAGAAGGATTAAAACCAGCGACCAGCACAGTTATCTTAACACACAGTAATTCCATGTTTCATGGCATTTACATCTGTGGAATGAAAGATGCATTGACTACAGGTAAAACTATACTAGAACATTAATAATTTAATTTCCCCAGATGTTAAAAATGTGTGTTTTGCAGGAGACTACAGAGTTGTATTTCTGTTTTTCCCTTCCAAAACCAGGAATTTCAATAACATTTAATAATGCAATCATATTTAAACGCTGTGCTGAAATAAAAATAAAAGGCCAAGGACACTGGAATTACATACAATTATTAGTGACAAATAGGTAAGACGTTTCAAGTCTGTAACTATTTTAACTGAAGTCCTCTAAGTTCAGTATCAATTAGAAAAGACGGACCCTCCATTTTTGGTTTCCAAGATCACTTAAAAACAAACAGAAGCAACAGGCCACCCTGATTATTTTCAACTTCACCTGCCATTAAAAAAATAAAATAAACAAATTCAAATGACTCTACAGTCATAGGCAAAGTATATTACTGCCAACATAGTAGGATTAAACAACAACAAAAATAGATCTAGTGATTACTTGAGCTGGAGGTTAGCAGTCGTCAATCTGGAACTCATACCAAAACTACCACCTTTCCAATCATGTTTTAACTGTTAGTTAATGTTTACATTGTCTTGCAGTAACTAAGTTTGATTCTTAAAATCCGGAAGATCATCTTAAGTGTGACCAGTTAAATCTCCAATGAAACTCAAGAACCCAGCTACAAACACTGTTAGTCACCAGTAATTCACAGTGATGACTTGCTCTAAGCAGATAACGTCTGCTTTGAATTCACTCGAAGACTCCTGTGTTTTAAAAAAAAAAGCCTTGCAAATAATGAAATTACTATTTCCCTATACAACTCCAGTAAGACTTTCCTTTTATAAAGCGGTTTTTTTTTAAAGCAACAAAGCAGCATTTGATCTTAATCACCAAACTAACTATAGTTTGTAGTTTTTACCTGCCCTTCAAGATAAAACTCATCCCTACGCCTGTTGACTAAAGAAATCCTAGTTCACCCAGTGTACACACTGCTCCATTGTTTCGAGCCAGGACTGCAGGTATGCCACCGTGTATTTACAAGCCTTGATGGAAGATCACACCTACATTTTCTAAGGAGGAGATAACTACTCCAGCCAGCTTACAGACCTTGAAACTGAAGGCTACTGGTGTGCAGTCTAAGAAATGGTGCAATCCCTGAACAAGTGAAGTTTCAAGCAAATGCTAGTTTCTGTAACACCACCCACACGCACTCGTGAAGAAATTTTAACTGCACACAAGTTTTCATCATTGTTCAATAAAAGCGACACACAAGAAATCCTTCAGAACTTCCCTTCCCCTTAAAAAGCGACATTGATAGAAAGAACTAAAATGAATTACAAATCAGTAATTACACAGACAGCATGAAGAAGCAGCGCTTCTTTTTCTGAGGTCTTAAGCACTCAACAGAATTCTACAGACCGAATTGCTCCACCTAACTCGAGACCGTTTGCAATCGACATACATAATGCACAATGCCTTGCCTGCGATTAAAATAGTGTACCACGCTGCTTACAAAGAAAAAAGTATTTGATCTGTATTTCATAAACGTGTGAACGTATGGATTAACCACACGCCAAATGATTATTTGCAGAAAGCAAAAATAGAAGTTACAGTTAAAGGTCAAACAAGTCATCCAAATGTATTCATGATTATACAACTCCACACATACTGGCACTGTTAAACCCTTTCAGAATGAGCATTTCCTAGAAAGCAGAAAGGTAAGACAATTTGATTTTCACGGAGGAACCAGGTGGGGAAACTAACATTAAGATATCAAAGCAGAAAATACACACCATCAACGTCCTCAACAGAGTTTTAAAACTTGGAAGGCATTAAGACTGTATTACTGATGACACGTGTTATGAAAGAAAACACTTGTAACCTTTTAGGTATTTTTTAGTTAAGACAGCTAAAATATACTAAACAAAACCACTTTGGCTCTGCCTACATGCAACTACTCAAAATATAGACCACTTGGAGTTCAACCTATCCTTAGACACATTAGGTAGGCCTCGTACTCCCGAGAAGATTACTCTGCAAAGACAGTTAACGTTTGGTAATGGTGAAGGAATGTATTGCCATTTAGAAACATTTGTCACGTAAGGAACACATTTTAAAACACTAACAGAAGTATTTCATGTGAATGTTTCAGTTCACCCATAAAAATAAACGTTACAATTACGCAAAGAGGCAGAAACGACCACAAGATCAGAAGGCAATCACATGCACCAAACAACCCCCCTACATTCTGCAAAAGCACCAAGGGTGTTACAAGATCTGCTCAGCACTGATCTCAAATTCAGCAATCCCAGATATGTGGATAACCACTTGACTAGTTTCCTTTGAAGCACGTAAACAATACTCAAGGGTGTACCCGATTCTATTTGCTAATTACAGTACTTCCAAGCACTGCTGCAGACAGATTTGCTCCCAAACTCCCAACAGATACCGCTACGTGCAAGAGAGGACAGGGGAGGAGGATCACCATTTGTCAAGCACCAGCCCCGGCGCTGCTGCCGGGGTCTCACGCTTCCCACCTGTACCACCGGCTGCCGGAGCGACTGGAGGAGGAGGTGGATGTGCCGGAGGCCCGAGCCACCGGAGGGAGGATACATCCAAAGGCAGCAGGCCGAGGCGCCGGTGCCCGGGTGGTGCCAGGCGGTGGGGAGAAGTGCTGGCGGGGAAGGAGGCCTAGGGCACCGCTCGCGTACGCCGCCAGGACGGGGTCGGTCCCCCCGCCTGTCACGCACCATGTGCCAGCCAAACGGCAACGGGGACAACCGGCGCGGATGAGCAGCGGCACCACCCCCACCGCGGCTGCCAGTCCTCCCGGGGAGGATGGGGCAGCACAGCGGGGCGCCGGCGGGTGGGCCCGGGCCCGGCCCCGGTGTGACGGGAGAGGACGGCAGGCCCGGCCCCCGCTTTACTCACACTCGGGGCAGCTGCAGCGGCGGCGCCCCCCGCCTCTGGAACACGCCGTCCACGAAGACGCCGTTCTTGCCGAGGCAGCGCAAGTAGAAGTCCCCTCCGCCGCCGCCGGTGGCAGCTGCGGGGTCCCCTTGAGGCGGAGGCAGCGGCCCGTCCGCGCCGGCCGGTGGCGGCGGCGGGGGAGCAGCGGTGAAAATCTCCAGGTGGCGCCGGGAGATGAAGCTAGAGTGGCCCATGCTCACGTCCACCGAGCCTTGCGACGAGTTGCGGCCGATGGTCACCGAGCGCTTCTTCATGAGGTACTCGAACTCCCGGCCCTCCAGCCGCGCCACGGCCGCCGCCGCCGCCGCCATCTTAGCGAGCGAGGGAGCGGGCCGCCCTCCGCTGCGCCCCTCCGCCCGCACCGGCCCCGCAGCCGCAGCCGCCGCCAGACACAGGCAGGGAAGGGGACGCCGCTCAACGCAACCTGACGCAGTCCACCGCTGCCTGATGGACGGCGGCGCCGGGCCAATGCGCGGCCCGCACGCCCATGGGGCTATGGCGGCGCGGCCAATGGCGAGCGGCGCCGAAGCCAGCGCCGCGCAGCACGTTCTAACGTCGGGGCTCGAGAGCACGGGAAAGGCCCGGAAAACACGGAGCAGATCCGCGCGGGGGAGCGGAGCGACCCTTGTCCCCCCCGGCGGAGGCAGCGGCGCTGGGAGAAGGGCTGCGCCGGACCCCGGCCCCGGCCCCTGCCGCGGCGCTGGCGGCCCGGGGGAGCGGCGGGGCAGCCCCTACCCGGCCGGCCGGGAGGGGAGGCAGGGCGGCGTGGAGCGTGCTCGCTCAGCCCGGCGGGGCGAGCCGGCCTGCCATCTTACCCCCCCGCAGCCCCTTCGCTCCCCAGGGCCGTGGCGGCGGCGGGGCCTCGGGGCTCTAGCACCTGCAGGAGGCCGGGCTGCCGCCGCCCGCCCCCCGAGCTGAGGCCCTGAGCGAGGCCGCCGGCACCTCCCGCAGCCCACGGCCGTGTTTTTCACCCGCAGACAGCGCACGGCACATGCCCTCCGCTAGCAACGCCTGCAGGAACAGCATTAAGCGAGGAGGGGGCAATAAGCAAGAACACAATAAATACAAGTACCCACACACTGTTAGAGGGTGGGCTACCACCTGGAAAGTAGCTTGTAACTCCCCCAGTGTAGCCTCAGAAAACCACAGGAAGGGGAAAAAAAACCAAAAAAGAGGTTTGATCCATCATACACATCTTCTAAGGCTTAGGTTAAAATTGGACAATTAACATCCATGTACAACAAGTACAGTGCTTTAAATGTAGAAGTTTCAGGTAAGTCAGCCTGTGCACACACAGACAGTCCCAGTTTTCTCACAGGAACCAGGGCACAAAAAAATAATCAAGCAATCTGACACGACCAAACAGAATTGGGCATCCACTTGCTGGAGCCGCCCGTCAGTCCCCCCCGAGGGCCACAGCACACGGGAGAGAAGATATTACAGATCACCGGACAGGAAAAACTGATCAAGGACCCACATCGGTATTTCAGACTTTAAAATATTACAGGCTACCCAAAAGTCAACAGTAAGCATCCTCAGTTTGTCAAATACAGCATCTGCATTGAGAATGATTCACCTGATCAAAATCTTCCAGGACACGTTTGCGCGCTCCTCTCTGCTACAGAGGCCAGGCGCTCCGTCAGAATTCAGAAGTAAACAATTAAGAAACACTTTTACCTGTAAACTGGGAAGAGGGGGCTAAAACATAATTTTGGCTATATACAAATATAAATACTTAATTGTGCAGCCCAGGCAGCCTTACACTGTTCCCAAGCACCTTTTGTTTAGAAGGGGTTTTTTTTGTTATTTGGGCTTTTTTTTGTTATTTGGGCTTTTTTTTGTTATTTGGGCTTTTTTACAGCACTGAAGTTCACTGATATTGATTAATTCAGAAGGCATCTAACTCGTTTCTTTGGTGGTTGACACACGCTCTGCAGGGATTGAAAATAATCTTTAAAAACATTTTTATGCTCCAGACAAAAATAATCAGCTCACTAACCAATACCTAGTACTACACTTGACATTCAAACTGCTGGGTTTGCCATTTGAGTCAACAGATCTTTAAGTGTAGAAATATTTTCGGCATGCTTAGGAACAGAATGCAGTGCCTGCTACCTGCAAAGTTACGGCAAACCTCATTTTTATTCCTGGGATTGCACTGTAGCTGCTTATAACAAGTGCCAATACAATTCCATACTGGTTAAGTCCATTGATATGATCCCATACATACATCAGATGCAGTAAAATATAGCAACAGTTTAGAGCTTTGGTTTCTTTTACAGAAAACTTTAGTTAAATCTTGCCCACACTTTGGTATTTAGAATCAGACTTTCTTCTATACCAACATATGTTTGGCACAGAAAATGTGGAGCATCAGAGAGCCAGTTATGACTCCCTGATTCCAAGCTTTTTTTTTTATCCCTTGGCTCTGCTTTGACTGTAGAAATGTTGTGCCGGCTTCGCTAACAACGACTTAGGGATCCTGAGGGGCATGCCGGCTGAAAATTACCAATGGATTTCCACCTCCTAACACAGCCCCACAGCTGCCAAGAGAGAAAACAGGCAGGTTGGGAGAGCAGCCAGGTGAATTCCCACCAGGCCAGCAGCACTTTCCACCACTCCTACGGTTGCTCTGTTCCCAAAAGTTAAAGGCATTCATGCTGCTTTAACATTTTCCATTATGTGAATCACAACTTTGTAAATTTGTTTTAATTTATTAATGACATCCAGTACTAAATGGACAAAGCACCTTCCTGTTCTTTTCAGAATGGAACAGCATAGAGAACACAGATATTGACAACGCTGACCAGAGTTTTGTGATATTCACTGAAATTACTTTTCAAGCACCCAGTGATCAGTATGCTACTCTATAAAAAGTGACTGAACACCACACAAACTGTTTACTTTGGTATTACCAGCACTGTCGAGCAAACAACATATTCCATTGTCAGAAGCTATATTCATTTTAAGAGCAGAGCCGAGTTCTTTCTGCCCAGGTTTTTCTAAATCAGTGCAGATTTAGTCACCTTCTAGGTGACCATACAAAATGGCACAGTTATAGGTCATTCCAACCTGCCCAACAGCAGTTCAGATGTCTGTTGTACAAAGGAGGAAACAGAGCAACTAGATGTGGCAGAGCGACTCATGCCGACATGTAATTCTCCAGTGCTGTTCTGGGTATATGGGTTCCCCAGAAATCCACTCCTTGAACATAACCTGGTCCTGCTGTTGGAGCTGCATAGCAGGTATGTGCTACTCCACACATTTCTTTTTCCCTGCCAGTTCAGCATAAGCGAAAGACATTCTTATTCTCTGTCTGCTTTGTGTCCACTTTATTCAGGACACCACCAGGGCTCCAAGTTACTGCCCAAAATTGAATCTGAGGCACCAAGTTGTTGTACTTGCCACTGGCACTAAGCAAGGCCTCAAAGCACTCACCGTGCTTCTCCAATCCTGGCCCTTCAAGCAAAGTGTTACCCAGCCCACAGCAAATTGTGCAGCAGCACCTGTTTCCATCACAGAACTGAAGAATTGGCAGACCTTATCTGCATCATCTAACCTGAAAACTATCTGAACCTAAGTTTAACAGAAACGTGTAAGTACTATGTAAGGTCCAATCTATTAATACTGTTTTATTTGACCAATATTCCCCCAAATGATTACGTATTTTTAGATGGGTTCTTTTTTCTTGAAGCTCATGCTGTAACAACAGTAAATGAACATCCTTGTGCTTGTGCTGGGGGTGAGTAACCCATCATATAAGCAAGTTTCCTTTCTTCGGTTTTGTATCAGGTGTATGTGCTCTGTACTGAAGGCTAGGAAGAGGTGAGGCAGCCTTCTCAAGATGCGCATTTTCATAGATCAAAAAAGCATGGAACACTACTAGAGGAATGTGATGAATAATCAAGTAGATTAAGTGACCCTAATTGCTTACTTTGACACAACCAGCATTAAATGACTTTTAAAAGCCATTAGGAGCTATGCATAATCTTTTTATTACCGAAAGTGTCACAAGCTTCCAGTGAGATTTTTGTAAACAAAACCCTACAAAGTTAATTTGCAAAACCATTTCTCAAACATTGGTATGTGATTTAACAAGATGAGCACTTCAAATACCAAAACCTGCAGGGCCAAAGGAAGAGTTCACCTACTGACATCCCTGCACCTGACAAACACTTTTTTCCCTATTTACTAGGTGAGAAGCCCCTTGCAAGCAGGAACAACTCCTCCATCACACACCCCTCAAAACCATTGCCATATTCAACCACATTTTTAAGTAATCCCCGATAACCATACCAGAGCTTTTCACATGCTTAAATTTAACCATATGTGTAAAACTTAGTAGGCCTCATGCTGCAATTTAGTAATTTTCTCACAAACACGTTTTGGTCAAGGGGAAATAAAGCATCGGGTAGTGGCAGATGATTGGGATGGGATCAAGCTCCCTAGTTACACACCCAGCCAATTCCTGAAGTGACTTTAAAATTAATAGGAGAAAATAAAGTTCTGTACCTGTTATTTTTATAGGCTTTTTTCCATTTACATATGTCTTTCAGCTCTCCTTAAGTAATAAAGGCCAGAAAGCGTAATTCTCCTACAAACGCCCAAGACGTCCAGATGAGCACGCATTTTCAGACCGGGAACGGGGAGCAGGGCAAAACCATACTCTTTAACCTCGACTTGTCAGCGTGCGGTTGAGCTCGGAAAGGAAATCAGTGCCGTACGAGAAAAAAACCACCCAGCTCCTCGCTGGCTCAGCGAGCTGTACCGGGACAAACGCTGCCGGGAGGTGACGGCCGCTTCGCCTCACAGGAAACCCGCGCTCCCCTCAGGCGTCGCATGCTTCCCACCCTTCTACCCAGCCTGCCCCGCACCCCCAAGGGAGGATGGCAGCAGGGCCCTCCTCGTCAACTGACCGCGGCCCAGCACGGAAGGCTCCGCGGATTGCCGCCCGGGGATGCAGGAGGAGCTGAGCAGAGCTTTGGCAGTGACGTATGTTTGTAAACACTGCGAGGCCATGCTCCCGGCACCGCCCTAGCATCTCCTGTTCAGTGTTCCTTTTGACGGCTGAGGTTAAAGTAGGTTTTTTTGGGGGTTGTAAAAGCAGTTTTGTAAGGCAAGACCTTCACCCTCAAGCAGTCCTGGGAGGCGAGTGGTCGCCTCGCCCCCCAGATTAGAATGCAGTAGGCTGGGTTAAGTAACCAAAACCATAAAACGCCTCGGTTGGTTTCAAGCAACAGCAGACGAAAATTCAGATGCACGCCTTAAATTGAAAGCATCCTATCCGCCCTCAGAGGATAATTACTCAAAGCTCTAAATCCCGACACCACAAAAGGATTTTTTTTTTTCCAAAGCCGCAGCAGCCTTACTCTGCTAACTGGAAATGTGAAACCCCCATTACTTTGCAGTTCAGCCTTGCATGGTGATCTTTGGCAAATGAATAGCTAACTATTCTTCATGCTTCTATTTTGTGTACAATTTTAACACCTGAGAGAAAATTGGAACTGATGATTCATTAGCATTTTTTATGTCCTTGCTCACTCCCAAACAGAGTTCTACCACTAGAAGCACGATCAGAGAAACTGAACCTTATGAGTTGCAACGCTTACTGTATTTATTGTTGGTCATTAGTTACTGCTATTAGTTATGACCCACTTAACCACAATTCTACTGTAAGCTTTTTCTTCAAGTTAACTTGTCATTTTTTTGTCATTCTATGCTCATCCTGGCTTTGCTTGACCAAGAGATGCGTAACAACTCTATTTTAAGTAAACACTTAGAAGTACCTGTTAAAACCTGTATCATAAACTAACTAAACCTTGCAAGAAAAGAAGGGAAAAAAAGCAGATTAAGCTGCCAAGGCCCAGCTTATCTGGAAGAGATGTTTCAGGCATCCAGGAGGTAACTGCAGTGGTACCACCATCATACACGGCAGATGCAAGTTCTACCAAAACAGTAGTAGAAGGTGTAGTTTGGTTGGCAGAAAAAGCAGGTGCATGGGAGCGGAGAGTGTAAGATAGCATAGGCAAATGAGTAAATGACAAAATTGTTTACGTTAATCAAAACCAGACAGGAATTACAGAAAAGTGAATAAGCTAAAGGAAACAGGTAACCAAAGGCAAACTGAAACCAAGTGTAAGCTATATAAGCGTCAATAAGAAAAGCATACTTTAACATAGCCTTTTCGTGGCACAGCATTCTAACTTAGATTTGTCATTTCAGGAGGAGAGAAATGAAGCTTTTCTCAAAACCAGTTTGGTTTTGGTTTTTCTGTTGTTGTTTGCTTGTTTTTAAAATCACTGCCATCCCCTCAGCCAACAGCGAGCCGAAAAATAGAAAAGTGAAAAACAGAGACGTATTTTTCAGAGAAGACCAACATAAAGAAATACTTCTTACTCTGTCCTAAAGGATAATTACAGAGCTTAGCAGAGTTCGGAGAAGAGTTACCGAGATGATAAGGTTACACAAAGGTTAAGAAATTACAATGGGGTTTAGCTGAGGTGAATGTTATTGAAGTAATATAACAAGGCAAAACCCCAGTGAGAACAACCTCAAGTTCCATAAACAGATATTGTAAGATACCTGTAAGATAGAAAATTGGCACAATTCAAAGCGCACAAAGAAATATCCCATAAGGAATACAATGATAGCAGCAGTACTTTTCTTATCCACATAAAGTATTTAACATTATTATTTTTAATTGTGTAACCAAAGCCTGTACAACCTGAATTAGTAAATTTTCCAGCCCTATTAGAAGTCCTGCAATACAAGGACCATCTCTTTTCTGCATTTATGTAAAACCTAGCAAGAATTGGTCTTGCCCATCATTGCATTTGTAACACTGACAAAAGATGGAGTTGCTTGCAAATCTTTTTCTTTTCAGAATACAGAAACAAGGTACTGAGGTACATAAGCCTCGGGTCTGCTCCACCAGATGTTCTTATGTTCCTAGTAAGTCTCAAAATATTCAGAATGGTTGTCATAGCTAATTGCTTTATTCTGTGAATCTCACTTAAGTTTACACTTAATCTGCCAAACAGAAATCAAAGCATTTAAAGATTTGATCGAACAGAGGAAGACACACTATTAATTCTTTCAGGGAGGGGAACACTTGAACAATTTCTTCTTGTAAACCAGTTTCTCTGTGGGCAGCCAGAGAAAGAAAACACATCTACAGAAATGCGGATGTGGCGGAATTAACTGGTTATTTGCTCTGGAGCCGGATGAATAAAACTGAAAGACTACATAAATGATCTGAACAACAACAAGCACTTTAAAATAATCTTAGGAAAAAAAATGCAAACAAAAGCTGCGCTGATTATGTTTGAGTCCCGTGCAAGTCATGAGGTGTTCAACCAACCTCCGCAGAGGGGGGAGAACTACAAACATTTCGATATGCAAGGAGTCTTTTCAAGATTCAGAGTCATCTTGACATGTCTGGCAATACATGAAGGACAGCACAGACTGGGCTGGGATCACCCTTTTTTTTTTTTTTTTAAGAAAAAAAAAGAGTTGTCAGAATATCAATACCAAAATCCTTTTGACACTGGCAACAAGAAAAAAATCAAGAAAAAACAATTTACATCTTCTACAAATAGAAGAGAGTGTCACTTCATTCTAAATTTTCACCTGCGTCACGTGTGTTGCCCACTCTAAAGGTGCATCTCTCAGGGAAAAACAGAACATGCGAGGAAAGGAAAGTGGCTCCCTTCTGCGGCTATTCAGAACACCAACACAGCCACTGAAATACTGAGATCAGAAAAATGAGGCTCAGTCCCAGCAGCCAGAAAGACCACTACAGAAGGTGTGTTAGAGAACAGCAAGTCTGTGAGCAGCAAGCCACTAATGCTCAGAGAGGGTAATTACGGACTGATGTCCAGCAAACAGAGGAATAAACCTCTCCTCTGAGGACTCAAGTTCTTCAAAGCTCATCCCATGCTCCACCGCAATTTATTTTGCTAATTGGTCTGTGGGTAATTTGAGGATGATACTCTTCTATTTGCATTTCAGTCTCAGTAAAGGAATGAGGCAACAGCCTATATTCAAATCAGCAAATAAACAACCCACCTCGCGAGTAGGATCTGGAGTTTCCTACTGGTGTTCTTGCGTGACATTTTCACACAGCAGTTTGTGAGGCAGCCCCGTCACCAACGCGAACTGCCTGTTTGGATCATGACAAGACTGAACCGAAGAAGAATGTGAAACTATTCACCTGTTTTTACAGTCGCTTCAGTTAGCGACATACGGCTCTTCATTTCTTCTTACTTAATACCTGAGTAAGATGCAAAGATGGGTCAAAGGAAAAATGAACCCGTTGCTCAGGAAAAAAGCCCAAAGCAAAACACTAGAAGAAAAAGTGTTCTCTGCAGAAATCATGGAAAGCTAACATGAACAGAAGCACCTATATACATGTTATAGGCGCACAATAATAAATAATATAAAATACATTTAAAGCTTTTCTGAGGATGGACTATAGCACTAGAGAAGAAACTGTAACACGTGTGACCTACACAGCACAGCAAATACCATGGCATCACCTCAGGGCTTCCTGGTCTTATCGTAAGCTGTTTATGCAACCTGAAACCCGCTGAGTACAAAATCTCTGCATTTTACTACTGAAAATACAAGATGTTAATATCGCAACCATAAAACCTAAATATGGTGGGAAAAAAAAAAAAATCTAGTCATTTTCTAGCAAGATTCTAAGATACAAACAAAACCAAAAACTGTGAGTAGAAGGAGAGCTGAAATATTAGCAGGCTGCAGCTAAGGGGTGCGTATCTCCCTTCCTCCCCAAGGCACAAAATGAAAACTGAAATCAGCCAACTTTCACACCTCACCATCAATTTTGCTAATTCAAAATATTTTTGCAAAACACTTCTCCCCATAAGAATATTAATTTTAGAACACGGCTGTAATCAGAACTACACAAGCCACACAAACGCTACAGTGCCGACTGCTGTCATCTCCTTCTGGCCGGTCAGTGCTGGCAGATGACTTGAAAAGTCCAACTAATCCAACGCCAGCCACTCAATGGTTTAATTAGTGTGTTGGCAAGCTCCATGGATTCAACTGAATTTTAAACTTTCTACTAATCAGTTTCAAGGACTATTTGTCTTTTCCCCCATCAAATCCCTAATGGTGCTTTTCCTTCAAAATGCTTCCTCCCCGCCCCCCCAGAAGATACTCAGTAAGAACCTATCTGCGGGAATCAAGGTGACTAATGATGTAAGCACAGTTAGGCACACTGGCCTGTAACAAGTAACTAAATGCATTTACTACTGACCCAGAGCTCTCCAGAGATGACGTTATTTTTAGGTTTAGGGTCAGTGGTGGTCTTCCTGTCTGACCGAAGATGGCGGAGGCTTTGTTTGTGTTCCACTTCCTCTAGCATTTAATAGCTACGTTGATCAATATAAAAGCATCTTTTACATTTCAAATGGGGGGAACTTTGGCTCACGCTCAGGCTGGATAAGCTTTGAGGGCAGCATTATGAATTTAGTTTGTGTCAGTATGATAATATGCACAAGTACTGCATGTGGTAACACACTAGCTCAGAGGCTCTTCAGGTCTCTTCTTCGAGTAGCCCCTGTACAACCAAAGGATGTTTCTGTAAAGTCGTGTGATTTGTACATTCTCATGCTTTCATTTCTGCTTTATTTTGACTAAACAAACAAATACAGGTAAGAATATGCTTCCTGTATTAACACCAGTAGCAGTCTTCAGTTACTTCTACAGATACCATTTTCCATTCACAGGTTTCCATTCAGATATTTGTGGTTCTGTCCATCTTTACACAAGCCTAAAAATGCAAATGCATCCAAAAACCTCACTCCATTAATTTTCTTCCTTTGTAAGAAGAGACTGAATGGCTATTATTTCCCATAGGAAAGTTACAGTAATTCCTGAGGCAGGGTTTTAGTACACAAGAGGGGAAGAAAAAACCATGTACCACACACGATACAGATGCATACAGTACTATTCATCACCCAAAACCGGTAACTGGATAAACAAGATCAGAATGGAGGTAAGCAGGAGAGGAGAAAGAATCACCGGACCAGCCAAAACAGGAACACATTTGTGTTCAATAGGGTTTTTTTTTTTCCCACCAATTCCCAATACAGAATTTTAAATAGAAAACTTATCTTTGAGAGCTCGTGGTTTGGCTACACCATTAAATGCATCACCACTGCATTGCAGTTTGGAACTTACTTCTGCCATTTTACACAACAAATGAGATTTGATATCAAAAAGTAATCAGAATTTGAAAGGAATTAATTTAAAACACCTACTAAGTATCCTCACAAACCTTTTTTTCCCCCTTCCTCATTCAATTATTTTTCTTTTTAGGAAGGGATGAGGAAAAGTGGGCAAGTGAAGAAAAACAGTTCTTCAAAACAGCATTCTGGAAGCTCATAATTTTAAGTTAAGCCCTTAATATCCTGTTTCTAATGCTCAGTAGTTTTTTGTCACTGAAAGTAGGTACTATTTGCCTAAAGTCCCAGAATAATTTCACGTAATAGTTGAAGCAACTGGATCAGCTTTTTCCTCAGTGTTTTTATGAATGGCTGCAAGGTTAAAAGGCACTTCACATCACAGACAAATACTGAGCCACCAGATCAATGGGAAGCGCTCAGCGGCAGTGTCACTTCCTGAGCTCAGCACCCGTTCCCACCCTTACAGCACCTCCCGTTGTGCCCACAGATGTTCACCCTGCTAAGCGACAAACCAGATGAAGAAAGTGACAGGAACAGAGAAAAATGACAGGCCCATTTTACGGTGAATTTCTGCAGCCAGACTAGTCCTGTGCATTTTACCACATGGACTTGCAAGATGTCAAAGGGGGGGCTGCGGTGAGACCAGAACAAATGGGCAGGAGGAAGGGGAGCGGAGCAGCTGCTCAGGCAGCACTGCTCGCAGGCGAGCCCCGGCCTCCCCTTGCACACACACACACACCAGGCACCCCTGTATCCCCGTGCCCGGAATAGACAGCCTCGCAATAGCACACTGTCTTGGTATGAAAAGCTCACGGCAACACTGCACATTCACTAGAGCGTTTTTAGACTTTGATTAGGGATCTGCTATCAGCTATGGCTTTTGGAAACTGCCTTAAACCAAAAAATATCTTATTCTTGTATGCATATTTACACCAAACTCATTAATCTTGAAATAAAGTTATGCGTATCTTTAACTTAGGACCACACTTAAAAAAAATGCCAATTTAGGACTACTTTAGATATGGGTAGACAACAGCTACATGAATTACAGGAACAGTTATGTTTTCTACACTTACACAAAACCACACCTGCTGCTACCTCCACAGCTGTCTTAATGGCTATCGAAGTTCATACGCAAAGCGCAGTCTGTTGAGGTATCTGTGCTCAAATCCTGTCCAAGATATAATTGTGAGACCACGCTAACACACTGGAACCAGAAGTTTCTGGATGTTAAAAGACAAGAAACACCGTAACATATAAGAATAACCTACTGCAGCCGGTACTTTCAGCTGCCTTTTTGGAAACGGAGAGGCAAATCATTGGGATATAGCAAATATATTGCTATCATCCACAAGTAGTTTTATCTAATTTGGGATTAAAAACAGCACGAGAAGTATCAGAGCTGCTCTGTACAGATTCAGGTTAAGTCATTCCAGATCAACAGCTGAATCACAAGACAAACAGTACTGTACTATACCCCAAACCAGGTTGGGTTTATTATTTGATGTATATTTTAAATTATAAGAATTTCCTACTACAATAGGATTTGATTTTTTGCTGCTGAAGATAGCACCTCCTGTCTCAGCGTCACAGAACGTCTGCATTTGAAAAATAGGTCACTTCAAGAACTGTTTTGAAGTGACAGTTTAAACAAAGCTTACAAACACAGATAAAATTCTTCTGCTGGAATGCCTTCTAACGTCTGCAACAAGGCTGACCATCCAAAAAGGAAGATATAGGATAGCAAAGAAATCTGTGAGAAGAACAATGAAGAGTAAGAAAAACTAATTTTAAAGCGCCAGAAGCTCTTCCAGTGGTTTAAACACCATTCAACCTTTGTGCTGTCTTTTGCTCTTCCCTCCTCTATTTTGCCCTGGAACAACTCAAATTACTTCAGGGAGTGCAGACATCTGTCAAGAGTAACTGACTTGCAGGTGATTCTGTTTGCCTAAACACATATGGATTAGTTGCCGATGTATGACACAAAGGTAAGTCTTGATAACAATCCACATGTTAAGTTGGCTCTGCCAAAAGGCATTTTAAGAAAACTGTAGCCATCGTATGTTACAGAAGAGCTTCTCTACTCTGGTTTAGTTCCAGACCGTACGTAGCCCATCACTTAAGCTGGTGATGCGTCTCCAGTTTGAAGATTTCACAGATATCCCAAAGATTCTTTACTGCTGAGAGTGGAGATAAAGAACAGGAAAGACACTAACTTAAAGAAAGTAGAATAGCCTATCTTCAAAAACAGTGACTTCTTTAGCTAGCTTTAAAATATCTTAAAAACCCCAACATTTTTTCTGGCAAAAGATACACATATGCAGCTTTTTCACTTAACCTGTTAGAAGCAAAAGAACTAACGTAACTAGAATCAAGCTTAACTTTATAAGTAGCATTGTCTCTCCATACCAGATACTGTGATTTTTCAGTATCTACCTACTGCATACTCAGATCATATTCACCCAAGTTTTTCACTAGCACAATCACAGGCTGATTACAAACACCAAACATAGTATAATACTACTTAATACATCACCTGTGGTCATCTCGCTTCAGGCCACACCCTGTCTTAAAGCTGGAGAAAGTAAGGTCTTTGTGACACATCTTAAAACGTTCTCCACATGCACACACTTTTATTTAGCACAGACAAAGCTATTAAAATCAGTAATTGGATTTAGTCGTATAATTTAGGCATCCACATAAATATACTTGAAGCATTCCCATATTGTCAGGTCACGTACGTTAAATTCTAGATTGATGTTTTTTGACTACTACAGTAACAGTAAACAAAGAAAAACGGAAAACAGTAATGCAAGATGAATCGTACATTCTGGATGCTATGTTCTACTAAAAACATTTCAAACTTCTATCAACTACTTGGAGATTATCAAAACTCAGCTAGCCAAGGCTCCGCGTAACCTGCACCAACCCTGAAGTCAGCCCTGCTTTGAGCAGAAGGCTGGATGAGATGACCATGTTAAGTTTCTGATCTTATAAAATGGAGAGTGGGAGTGTGTGCGTACACACACAGATACACTCACACACACTTGCCCTCTTTCTTTCTTGACGCCCTAGTCAGTCTACGGATAAGACTACACTGAATACCGCACATAAAGCAAGATTGCAAACATTGCCGCGTGGTAGGCCGATTTTGACATCCTAAATACGCATCAATTTTGCATTTATACACAACAGGTACAGGGGAAAGTGCTGCTTTATAACCTAAATGAGGGGGCAAAGATGTATGACTTCTCACACTCATCAACTCTATCTGATCTCAGAAGCGTCCAATTTATCTGTTGAATCCTCAGCTTCATGGAAACACAATCCTCACCACCCAGAGCTTTGACTGCTGTAGTGGTGAGGAATCTCTCAGGAATTAAAGGGATGAAGTCTCAGCAGAAGCAATACATCAGAGAACAGAGGAAGCAGGCTTGTCTTGAGACAGGTAACCACTCAAACCACAAAAAACATTCAGGTTCACCATTCCTCTCTAACCCACGTTTCATTTACACATCTCAAACTGAAACTCCACTACTCCTACCTTCAGAATTCCTCCTTTGATGCGTTTTCCCTTGGGCCATCCACTGATCAGCATTTTCAGCGGTGACTCATGAGAATGTGCTTAACAAGACACATTGCTGAAACTCGTTCGGAGTGCCTTGATTTAGAAGCCCAAAACACACGTCACTAACAGACAGGGCACGACCATCTCTTGAAAAAGTAGTGACAAGTTTCATCATGCTTATGATAGTATTTAATACTATTTAGTCTTTCTTACAGACAAGCCATCATGCCTTATAGAAGTTACATTTGAAATTTACTCCTATTTTATCACAGGATAAAAAAAGAGGAAAGAAGCAACTTGAACAAAATTATCTACTCAGCCTGAAGAATTCAGAATAAAACCAGATTCCAGCATCCCTGTTATATTCTTCAATAATGTGTCTAGGTGCAGCATCCTGCCACCTCATGAACTTTTGACTGTATCATCAAGCCTTACAGACAGGCATTCAGAAAAAAAGCTGAAGAATTAAACAGCCATTTGAAACGGTAAGAAAACAGAGCACTGAAACACTATTATTTTCTAGAGTAACCTACTCCAGTCTCTCTCCTCAGTTCTACCCCCTCCAAGTGGTGGCTGTGACAATCTACAAAACTATTTCTTTCACAAAGAAAGCTGCAAGACGTGTTTTAAGTAATTTTTTTCCTCACGTTTTGTAGGCTTTTTTACTACAAAAGTAAATCACAATACAGAACAGACTCACTTTCCCGAACAAAACATACGAAGTTTTCATGTAATACAGGTAACTGAGCTAAGAGCACAATCACAGTTATTGTGATTTTAGGAAATTACTTCTTGTAAAGGCAAAATAATGGAATACGAAGTTAGCAGTATGAAAACTGATGCACTCTGAGTTCTTTAGCTACTGGTTTGAAATTTAAGTTCCAGCACAGAACCTGCCCTTATTTGGATGGAAGTTTCCCAGTTCAGATACTTAAATACATTTCAAAAGATTTGATGATCCACAGTTTTGAGGAAACCAACCGGGACAGTAAAGCCATATGACAAACCCGGAACAAAACTCTGTGTTTTTACAGCCACTGTTTGCCTTTCACTATAAACCCCTAAAGAACACTCTCATTTTTGGATTACTTAGGTCAGAAGCCTATACTCAGTATTGCCAAGAACCCAACTATTTTGCTTAGAATCATTATTCTATGTGTATATTCTTAGTGTATCATTGGAACAACAGTGTAAACAAGTTTTATAGATGTAGTTCTGACATCTGAACATATTCAAGTTCAGCAATTCCCATAGACTCATAGGTGCAGAACAACTTAAGTTGGTGCTTTGACAAAAGCATAGCCATTGCTCTTGTCATATTCCTGGCAGAAGGAAGAATCTTACTTCAGAGTCATTACCATTTGCTATCCTGCAATATTTTCTGGAAAATACTAACGGTAATACTTTGCTCTACCGAAGTCAGATATTCAAATCAAATACCCAAAATGTATCATCCATGCATTTTGTAACATCACAAAAGCAAATTTTAAGAAGTCAGCTTCTCTCTTGACTCTTCAACACAAAACACTAGTCTAATGGGAGGTTTGGGGAGAAACATTAGCATGGGCTGAAACACACCACATTCAAGTACTATACAGCAGAAAAATCATTCTACCAGTAATTTTATGCAGTGAGTGCACCTCAACACATCATGCATTTGCACTATTAGTAATAGTGTAATAAGGCGTTAAAGAATAGAAATACTTTCAGTGTGCATTTATAATGGCACAAGAACGAGGCTGAACAGGCTGACAAGGGGATGCTCAAACGCCACAAAAGGGCAGAGCTCCTTACTGAAACGGGCTACTGCAGTTGCAGATGCCTCTGCTGATCTTGGAGACCGTGGAGGAAAACCTAACTGAAGGCTGAGTCCTCCTCCCTTTTCACCGTGATGACACTGACAATAGAAAATCTGAGCGTGCTGCAAGACGCTTCACTGAGAACGAGTGTCACCCACCAGCCACGCTTTTTCTGAGCCCAGTGAAGCCATTTACATGAATGACTGCTTAGCAGTCAAAGAAAAATTTGAGAGGTACAGAGCAAAGAGAACAGACATCAAAAGTGGCATTTTCATTTTGTGAAAGTTTCAACAAATGATCCTTTTTTCTTTATTAAAAAAAAAAAAAAGCTATCTGTACAACATTTTGCAAGAGATATATTGTTAATAAGGCAATACTGTATTTTTATACCTCAAAAGCAACAAAAGACTATTTGAGAGCAGCAGTTTCATACAGCAGGTGAAGTAGCTCATTAAAAAAAATGAATATTGAATGTAATGACCTAATTAGGGGAATTTCTGTATAAAGAGAGGCTGTAAATGGATGGGAAAACCCAGCTGGCTTGAACACTCTAAGATCAAGACGCAAATGCTTATGAAAGTGTGTGGTTAAAGAAAAAGGAAAAAGAAGGGACTGGGAGTTTCTGTCTTTCTGACAAAACATATACTGAATATAATTATACTAATTTCAGTTTCCCAGTTAAAAACTTTACAGAATTACTCATTAACTACAAAACAAATTCAGATCTGCCAACGCTGTTCTGTTGAACTTTAGCTACTGAAACGACTCCACACTGACTTCATCTTTGTCAGAGAAGAAAATAATTGAGACATCATAGATCAGCTTTTGTAGTATCAAAAGCCAAAGCAAGAGAACAAATTACTGAATAACGAAATACATTTAGATAAACATCAGTATCTGATCTTGATTACATGTTTTTAGAAGGCACTAACACCACATGCTATATAGTCCAGTATTTTTACCCATCATTTTCAAGTGCATCAATAAAACTGCAAGAATGCCTTCCAACATGTGGGATATGTTAAATTTGTTCCCTAAGAAAAAGCATTCCAAGAAACACATTCAGGATGGAAACATGCTTGATGCTGCAACTGTTACTAGGACATTGATTCTATTTTAACCCTTTAAGTTTTAAATAAAACGTGAGGAACTTTTTCATTAACACAACCCACAGAACGTTAACATATTCGTTCCGAATAAGCTTGAGCAATACCTATTCGCATTTTGGCTTGTTTCTTGCTGCCCTTTGGAGAACTATGTAGAGACTATCACAGTGAAATAATCCAATCCACACTTTATTAACGTTAATATAACACAACACAACAAATATTTAGGTAATTAAGTTTAAAGTGCTGTTCAACAAGTAACATGGAATTTCATACTACAACTTACAGTAATTCTTTATAGTTCACAATACCCTCACAGCAAAATCAAAACGGACCAAAAACTGCCCCAGTATTGTTATTCAAGAGCTTGATTTTCTTCTTGCTGGTCACCCTGAAAGGTAACACAATGATAACAGTTACATTATGACATTCGAATATCCAAACATGAAGTATGTTTGTAGTGTTTCACCAAGTCTGTCTAAGCAAGTACATTCACCTAAACGAATCAAACTCTCAAGTAATGGAAAGTATGACAATCATTCCATTTGTGCATTTGTATGCGCAATACATGTAATCAGACCACCGTCTTCCATGTTTATCACGTGTGTACACAGGTTCCACTACAGTCAAATACAGATCAACATTTAGCATTACAATAAATGATTTAATTTTCTCAGGCTAATCACTCAATCTTAATTTTCTGTAAGGAACAGCAGCGTTACACATTCGCTTTCAAGTTACATTAGTGAAATAACCACAGATTGTGGTTTGTCAGGGTGTGTGTGTGGTTTTCTTAAAATTAAAAAACAAACTGTGAAAATTAACGACCAAAAACAGTACATGCAGAATCTCTTAGTTCAATTAAGAACTGTTACTTCATACTTTGGCCAGACTTAGAGAGTCTGTATTCAGACTAGTCAAAACAAAGCATTGAAAATCAATTTGTTGGTGGAGCACAGGAAACTGTCCTTTTAAGGAGGTTATTTTACCAGTTTTGTTTGTTTTTCTTTTAAATGTAATTGAAGTTTTACTTTCCTGTTTGCTAAAGTGACTCCTCAGCTGTTCCCACTGGTGCCATCATCAATCTTCAGCATTAACAGCTTGCTGGACTTTTCCTCAAGATTGTTTATTTTCTTTCCAAATTAGGAAATTACACTTTACAACTGCCTTGTCTGGACAGTAATCGTACAACTTTCCAGACAACAGATTACTTAAGATAAAGAGAAGTTCTGCAATACAGACTCTTGTGAGATCCCACGATTGTGAGAAAAGCTACGTAGCAAGAGTCATTATAAAAGGAGTTGCCACTACCATTTTAAGAGAGACAGGAAAGTGAAGCCTACCTTTAAAGTCGGGACTTCCCAACTAATCATTTACTACTGACTGACACCAACTCATGTACGGGTTTCAGTCTTCCTCACCAAATTGCTCCGACCCGTATTTGTATTTGTATTCTGTTTTGTTTCTTTGTGAATCAAGGCAAAAAAAGAATATGTTCCATAATGAAATCCCAGGAATGTCAGTTCTATGATGAGAATCTGACTAATTGAAAAAACTCCTTTACCTGTACCTTTATTAATCTCTATCACTCAAATATTGCAGAAGTAAAAAGAATCCCAAATCCCCCAAAGCTTCCTCAAAAACCCCATTCAGCTACTTTGACTCATCATTCTTCAATCTTAATGTCAGAATAAAGACCAAACAAACATTAAAAAAAAAAGGAAAAAAGTCTATCGCCTGCTTTGACAGTTCTGTACTTGTTACATGTAAACCTGAATAATAATTTGAACCTTGCTTGGTTAGTATTCTAAACGTCGGAGTTGGAAGTTAATAACAGAAGCAGCGTTGGCGAAGAACTGAATGTATTCAGGAACCAAACTGGACATGCTTCAGTGACACCTCCCTTTGGCTATGCCCTGCTGAGAATACTTTAAATCAGATTTCAGTACATTCTTTTCTTCCTGTGTTATTTCAACACTCTAACTCTTCACAACAGCCACAACTCAAAAACCCAAATCATTTCACCTGGCAAGAATCCTGAAATCCCCGTTACTGGACTCCCTGCCTCTCCATCAACTTCTTTCTATAGCACAGCAGCAACCTCAGAAAGCTAACGGCATCAGGCAAGACTCCAGAACCAAGATGGAAACAACCATTAAAGCCACTGATGAAGCAGGTGAGTTTAAGTGTTCTTCCTCCAGCATCTCTGATACTTCCAGTTCCTTGACAATGTTTAGCCAACCTAAAACTAGACTAGACAGGAAAAGGCCTAGAATATAACAGCTACTTTATGACTATTAATTCAGAGTTTGGTAATAAAGCACTTTCAGCAAGACCTGATTCTTTTCACGACTCTTATATACAGGATAGAATGAAAAGACACACTCCGTAAGACCCAAAACAGCAACAGGAAAACATGACACCTAAATGCCTGGAAAGCAGGAAATACCTGCCTTCATCTCCACCCTTCAATAGGAAGTGTAGTACCACACCTTTAAAAACAAGAAAAAAAGTATGCATTAACATAATGACTGTTCTTTGCAAATGAAAACCGCTCTTCTACAACTAAGAACTTTGCCCACACCCACCTACAAACACTGAGTAATTGTGTTTAGTCTGACTTGTAAGACCCAAGTTCAGCCACCAACATGACTTCGGTCAAATCACTTGACCACTGAATGGATTTCCCGTAGCTAACGTCTCAATCCTTCAGTACCATCAGCACTCAACCTCACTGCTAAACCGTGAATGAAAAACAAACCCCAAAGCATTACCAATGGTGTTTAGACACTAAAACGCAAAACAATTACTTTCCTCAGAGAGAGGCTATACAATGACTCCTGGCAGGTAAATATTCCCTAGAACAACTTAGTATGCCCTAGGATATCTGTCCCATAAAACTCTTATTTTTTAACCTCTTTATTCTTAAGAGAGCTGTCATTTCTTCGCTTTATACAATCACCGCTGCATACATGCCTGATCACTGTCCAGCATTTCACATATTCAGTGTGATTTAGCACCTTCACACAGAAATGATCATGAGACTGTAACCAAGCGCCACGTACCTTGTAAGGTAACAACATTTTTCTCATCCCAAACAACTTTTCACAGTATTTCTCACATCTCAGAAGGCTGAAATAAGCAATCAGTTAAAAACAAACCCTCTGTCTCACCTGTATCAGATCAGTCTCAGGAATTCAATTACTGTTGCACTCCAAACTGAAATTAAGTTGCCAGAGAAAAACGCTATTTTGAAGAATGTACTTGAATTTGTCAGCTTCATCAGCACTGGTTTTTATTTCATCCTGACCTAGCTTCCAAGAATTCTTCTGTGCCACAGAATTGCTCTCAGAACCCAAACTCGTTCACCTACTAAAATAAAAAGTAAGGAGAATTAGGAAATTCACAAGCAAAATCACAGTGGAAAACAAGATTCAGCGAAACGTGCTACGTGCGTTACATACTTTACCATATTAGTGAGGGGTTTGGACACGCCATGCAATGCCAATGTAATGTCCAAGGTTCTCAGTGTCCCCCTGCACACATTAAAAGATACGTTTTTTAAAGGTCAGATAACTAAGACGTGGGTGAAATTACAATTATTCAGTAACACTGTTGTGGATAATTGAAACCTAAATAAAAAGTAATGGACAAGCATACCTATTTGAGGCTCCTCTGATCTCAACTGTGAATGCCTCAGTTACTGATGACATTGCAGTAAGAGAAACCAGCAGCCGACTGATGGTGTGGTTGCCTCGTTGAGCACGGCACTATTTTTAGATAGGTTAACACATCATTTTGTATGTAATATCACTCAGTCAACAATGAAACATTCTTCTTTTGAGAAAGATTAAAGCACACACAATGGCACTTGCCTGGAGACTGTACTACTGTAAAAATTTAACTGCTTCTTCAAGTGAGCAGGGTACATACAAAACTCTAGCTACGGTCTTGTTCCACTCATGAGTCTCGTACACAATTAGGGCAGTCACTGAACAAGCAGCTCTGCTGTGTGTAACAGCGTTACAAGTTCTCCAAAATCTCCCTCAGATTCTTGCCTCAAAAGGACTGGAGCAAAGTTGTTTTTAGATAATGAATCACGGCATGAATGATGCGAGTTTCTAACAAACAAAATTAAAAGTGATAATAAGATCAATACAAAATATTTTCAAATGCAGAACATGCAAAAAACCATAGTGTCACTAACGTGTCATCTGTCTCTGCTGATGAGCAGTCATGTGGCATTTCCCTCTCTTCTTTCACAGTCATAATGCTCACATCTCCAATTCCAGAACAAGCAGATGCTTTGGACAAGTGGTCATCGCTGTCATACCTGAAAAATGTTAATTGAAACATTTATTTTGCAAAAGAAATTTTGTTTCTGTTTTGTCTCGACCAGCGTTATGTACTCAACAATACAAACAACACAAATACATAAGCTGTTCTACAAGGGATATCCAAAAATCTTCCATTCTACTAAATAAGCTGTATACGTTCCTCTTTCTTAGATGGTTTTTTTCTGAATGTCAGGTACAGTCTTTCAGGTAACATCAACAACAACATTTCAACTGCCCTTCACAAATAAAGACGGTGTGCTACTAACGTTCCATCAGCTGCTATTAAAGAAGTGGTGCCTGACAACGCCCTCTCTTCTTTCACCGTAATTCTTCTCGCAGCCTCAGGGAGGGAATGGACGGGAGCTTTTGGCAATGGGTCATAGCTGTCATACCTAGAAAGAAAACACGCAGCTGAGTAATGTCAAGAATTATTCACTTGGCATTAGGAAATGGGATTACTGTGGCAGTCCACTCACAAGTCCAGCAAAAACCCTGCAACTTCTGCATCATTTCTGAAATCCAGCTTTTCCTTAAGTGTCAGCCATCGGTCAATATGATTTCCCACATAAATCCGAGTTTTCCCCCTTCTCCTGTCAAGGCTTTGCTTTCTCTTTTTCCTTTCCAGAAAGGACAACACCGGGGGCCTTCCACATCTCTTGGCCGGCCGCGACATTGCAACCCTAGAAATCAACGACAGGCTATTTAGCAAGGCGTAGCTCAGAGCAACGGGCTGTACCTCGATGTTGTGAGCCACCGCAGCCGCAACCGGCAGCCGAACGACGTGAGCCTCTCACTCCTCTGAAGGTAAGAGCCCAACGGCTACAGGTGAAACGGCTCCAGCAGGGGCGGCACCCGCCGCTCCGCCGCCTAACAGCCGCTCCGCCGCACGGACGGCTCCTCGGCCGCCACCCACCACCCCCAGGCTGAAGGAGGGTGTGCGGCACCCCGACCCCGCTCCGAGGCGGCGGCTGGGAACGGGGCCCTTTCCAGTCATGCGACGAGCCCCGGGACCGCCCCGCCTCACGCCGCCCCTGACGGAAACACGCAACCCTCACTCCCCGCCGCATCCCGAGCCTCCAGCCTCTCCCGCTCCCCCGAGCCCCGCCGTGGCAGCACCCCTCCGCCCGGGGAAGCCGCTCGGGTCACTCACCCGTCACCGCGCTACAGCAGCGGCACCGGAGGCGCGACCGGCGGAGGTAAACATGGGGCACATGACCGGCGGGGGCGGTGACGCGCTCTGATGACGCGCGGACCACGTGGGTCGCTCGGTGGCGCTAGCCGCAGCGGCCGCGGCCGAAGGGTGCAGTCGCGTAGTCGCGGCCCTGCCCGCTGCGGGGCGGTCACTTCCGCCGGTGACCGAGAGCTGGGGGGGCTGACGGGCTTCCCCCGGTTCCTCAGGACCGCGCTCGCCCCTCTGCGCTCCCACCGCTCCGTCCTGCCGCACGCAGGGAGAGGCCTCGTGTGACGCCCCTTTTCCTGCGTGTCACGAGAGGCCAGCGGGGCTGGTTTGCAGGGGTCACGCACCGGCCTTACAGAGACCGGCTCAAAGCCTTTTTTCAGTCCTAAAACTGGCCCTTAACTACAGTCGCGTCTACTGCAAGAACAGGAAAACCCGGCACCTGCACGTTACTGCAGCCGGGAGGAAGCGGGCAACAGAAAAATTTTAATGATTCACCTAATAACAGGCTGCAGTAAAGGTGTTACAGACGACAAAAGACACGCTTTTTTCCAAGCAGCAATTCCCAGTGGGAATTGCAAAAACACGCACTAGCATTTTACCTTCCGAAAGGCCAGATTCGGGGACAAAACTAGAATCTTCCACTGAAGAGCAGAAAATGCTTGAAATGTCTCTGTTGAAAGGGAAATATTTAAGCAGTGACGCAAGGAAAAAGAAAATGAAACACAGCTGGGAATCCAGTTTGGCGCAGTGTGTTGTAACGGCACTGTACACAGCACGCATTCCACCGGTTTCTTAGCGCTTGTTTGCACGTCTGCTAACAGGTACGGCATTTTTAGATAAAGGACTAAAAAGTCCAAGTTAGCGAGCACTAATTAAGGGTAATTTAACCTAAACAGGAGGGACAATCATACCTGCCAGTTTATTTTTTATTATTTTTGCTGTCAGTTTTGGCAGACTCAGCAACCAATCAAACTCGTTAGCTCAGGAACTAGTAGATGACTGAAGGCTTTTAGAAACTTTAATTTGCATTTGCCGAACCAGGTGAATAACTTGACTGAAACACAATCTTTTCTTTGGTTTTTGTCTAACATTTCTTTAACTTGAAAATAAAGAACTGAAGGAAAAAACCCATCATGTCCTTAAATATATACTGTCTTTTAGCATTGACAACAACAGTACGTGAGCAGATTTTCTTGACACGTTAGCATGTGAGTTAACAGAAAATTTTTAATTATCGTAGCATAGTTACAAGTTCTCTCCAAATAGCACAGTCTCAGTGATACATGTATGTGAAAGGTAATACTTTACATTTTACCTTTTTCATATAAAATAGGAGATAATGCCTCCTCTATCACCGTCATTTCTGTAAAATACATACTTGGTGATACTGTTTCCAAGCAAATACGACTATTTACGAGGCTTTTCATACTTATTTATTCTGATTGCCCTCACAAATGTAGTGATTATTTGTGTGAATAGATTCACATTCCAAATAATGGGAATTTTGACCACTAAAAGCTGTTGCACGCTTCTAAGTTCCTGTTTATCCTGGAATCACAAAGCTGCTGGGAGAAGCAAGGGGGTGCTAACAGTATTTACTTCTGACAAGTAATTTTGAAGCAAAAGCGAATATGCAGCGACTCACCTTTTATGCTAAGATAGGAAGTTAAGCAAGCTGCTGCGCTGCTAGGCATGCTTGTGAGGTTAAAAATAGCGTTTAAAAATAAAAGTGCATGTCTGTGTTCTCAATAATGAATTAATAGATAAGAAAAAAAAAAAATCAAAGCTTCAAGTTCTGTATCTTGCCATATTTTTGAGTCTTTTTTCTGTTCCTCTCATTAAGGAGGCCTGCAAGCCAGTATTAGTTTCTCATGCTTCAGCTGATTCTACAGACTCGTCAAGGGAACGCCTTTAATCCCACCAATTAATGTTGATTTTACCGCTTGGATGTCCATGCCAGTAAGCTTAATATTTTGCCCCTGAACTGTTTCACACAAGTCCTTTAATAAACGTGCATTCCTAGTGCAAGGAAAAGTATGTTACAAAGGAGCAGCAGCAGCTGCCACTTAGGAATGAAATTTCAAAGCCCATACCGGGGGTCTCAGCAAAGGTTAAGGTTCGTTTCCCCCCCCAGCACTGCAGAGAAATGTAACTGAGTGCACCAGGTGCAGCACAGTGCTTCCTTCTGAACTGCAACTGCAGCCACGCAGGAAAGAATTTCAGAGGTCTGTGTAGTTCACAGCAGTTTCTCCGCTGCCTTGCACCAACTCATTCTCTCACCATCAGCCTCTCACTGCAAACCCTGGCTATGCTATCACCTTTCTGCCAATCAATGTTTCACGCTGCTTCATTAGTTTCCAGAGCAAACATCGTACTTTGAGCTCTTGCACGTTTAGCTTCCAAACGTAAGCGCAGAAATAGAGCAATAATGTACCTTACAAACTCAGGAAGCCCAGTCTCCTGAAGCGTGTCATTTTCCATGTAAAATGCCCTGTGTAGCTACAAGAACCATCAGTAAGCCCAGGAATATGTTTAAATACTGGATTCATTTCATGTTCTGTATATATTTCTGAGTTGGGATTGAGAAATTTCTCCCTGGAATGCTAATGTAAACTTCTTTGTAGAGTAATTTATCTATGTAATAGAATAAAAACCACACAGACACCAGGTTTATCCAGCGACGTAGCCCGTTTCCAGAATGCACGGGGTTGCTTGATCCTTTATCTGGTATATTCTCCGTTTCCAGCTATCAGTGATTTAAGGACTTGGAAGACAAGAGGATGGATCCAAACCATTCTTTTAAGCAGGAATGGAAAGACCTATACGCCACAAGCTGAATCTCTTTTAGATCTCTTAATATTTTGTGGAGCCCTCAGCGTAAGAAGGATATAGACGAGTTGGAATGAGTCCAGAGGAGGCCATGAAGATGCTCTGAGTGCTGAAGCACCTCTCTTACTAAGAAAGGCTGAGAGAGTTGGGCTTGGTCAGCCTGGAGAAGCAAAGGCTCCAGGGAGACCTTATAGCACCTTCCAGTACCTGAGGGGGGCCTACAAGGAAGCTGGGGGGGGGCTTTTTCCAAGGGCCTGTAGTGACAGGACAAGGGGTAATGGGTTTAAATTGAAAGAGGGGAGATTGAGATTGGAGATCAGAAAGAAGTTCTTCCCAGAGAGGGTGGGGAGGCCCTGGGACAGGTTGCCCAGAGAAGCTGTGGCTGCCCCATCCCTGGCAGTGTCCAAGGCCAGGCTGGATGAGGCTTGGAGCAAGCTGGTCTGGTGGAGGGTGTCCCTGCCCATAGCAGGGGGGCTGGAACTAGATGAACTTTAAGGTCCCTTCCAGCCCAAACCGTTCTGTGATTCTATGATTTTGTTCTTTGTAAAACCCTACTGCAGTAATTTTTCACTTTGCTTTTTGAGCCATTTGTTACAAAAGTGTTGTTCCTAGACCAGAAGTGATTTGTGACACTTGCACTGTCACGTATTTCCATGTTCCAGTACATTACTGATACCCCATTAAAAAATACAGCACAGCAGTGATATTAACTAGCCGCCTCCCCAAAGACCAGCTCTCTCGTCATCAATATGATGAGTTTGTTTCCCTTCCAACCTGAAATAGAATCAACGGCAACTGTTTAATAAAGAGACTTAAGAACGAAGTTGAAAACCACAAAGGTTATCACCCCACCATTTATTCCAGCAAGAGTCTTTGCTTGTGTTAGAATCCTTAATGCTTTCAGAACAACCCAATTTATTAACAGGATCTGAAAGATAGATTGACACAAAGGTTTAAGATGTGCACTTTCAGAAAGCATGCACATTTTCAAAATTAAGCACCTAGTCGTTTGGGCCTTCATGATACAAACCAGGAACTACTATATTCGAAGAGATTTGAAGAAAAAATAAGCTGTACAGAAGTCTAGCAAGACCGGCGTTCTCATTACGTCATGATACATGCCAAATAAGCAACACAAAAGTAGAATTTCTGACGTTTATTGATCACTGCTGAGGTTGATTCACCACATTTACATTCTTTCACCCGAGCTTTGTATCTTCAGTCTTTATCTAGGTTATCATCACACCTGCAAAGAGTTAATATTTTTATATTAAAAGCAACTGAATCAATGCTGTGAAGTACCTAACACGCAATAAAAACTTGCATACAAAAACATGAAGTAAAAAGTTGATAGGAACAGTCCAACAAGCAGAGTAATCAAACCAATAACCTAGGGCATTTTCACTGGAGAAAACCTGCATCTCTAACAAGACATTTGCTCATGTCTCCTATTTTTAATCTCTCCCCCTCACCGTCTGCTTCTGTTCTGCTTTTTTTTTCCAAAAAGCACCCACCTCAGCTTCACTCACCCATCACAGAATTCAGACTGAATAGAAACAGAATTCACAATGCCAAAGCCAAAAAAGCACTACCTATTCATAAAGGCCTTCTATAAGTAACTCCTGTTTTTCCTACAATCATTTCAGATCTTTAAGATCAACAGTGCATATTGATTCAGTTCTTTGCTACACACATCCTCTAAACAAAGGAAGCTGAGGTTTTTGACTACTTTTGGATTGTACCTCTGCCTTCAGTGCTGCCATTTTTGCCAAAACTTCCCGTTCATTTGGTAGCCAGTACTGCATCCCACGAGAGTGAGAAACTGTAGCATGGAGAAAGGGTGTGAATACAGAACACGCCGGAATTTCAGCTACTATCAGTATTCTTCAGCAAGAGGAAGAACTACTTCTTCCAGTTATGGGAGTCACCTAAGCAATGCTCAAATGGATTGCTGTTTCTGTAGGAAAACTCAGAAGACAAAAGCTCCTTAGGAATTAGGAACCCCAGTGGCACAGCCCTTGCTGGTGCCCATCCTCCCTGGGAGGCTGCAGCTGATGAGCAGTGCGGATGCAGAAGGCTCCAAAGCAGCTCTGGTCACCCGAACCGGATGGCGAGAGCCCTGTCTGGGGTGTCAGTCTGGGCCCAACAAACCCTTTCAGGCTGAGCAGCACCAGTTCATCTCTCCGCATGTGGCTGAAGTGCAAGTGCACTTTATTTCTGTTTGTGTAACAGTTCTAATTAAACGTAAAAGTACCATTTACTGCCCCAACACAACGTTTGCACATTTTATGCCAACACACTGCTAGTTCAATGGAGTAGAATCCCACTTCTGTCAGAAGAGGAGCAGAGATGACTTGGTTACCTCTGCTGGTAACATTTCACTGGAAATCTACACCAGGTGTCATGGAACTACCACCTCTGGTGAAAAGCTTGGACAGGGAGCCAGTTTGTTTTGCTTCAGAAGACCCACATGAGAATAAAATCATGGGGGGGGGGGGGTGGGGTGTGAATCCTCACAAGGACACTCAGCAAGGCCAGAGGAGGCCGCAGCTCCGCCACTGGAGCCCACTGCGATGGCAACCTCGCACCGACATCCGCTCCCCAGATGCCGCGGGGCCCCCGCTGACACCCCGAGGAAGTGTTAAGGACAGCCCCGGGTCAGCTCCCAGCAACGGTTGGGACGGGGCGGCTGCCCCAGCACCCAGCCCTGGGCCAATGCTCCCCGCGCTCCCGGGATGGGCTGTGCCCTGCTGGGGCTGCGAGCGCTCCGCCAGTGCGGAGGCTGTCCTGTGCTTGACAGGCACCGCAGTCCGTCCCCGCAACGGATCTGCCCAAGACGGCTCCACACTCTGAGGGGCGCAGGAACAGCAGCGATGCCGCACCAGCCAGGGCCGAAATGCCTGAGGTGAATTTGCAAGTGAGCTGTAAGAAATACACTGACCTGCCAAGGTACACGGGGATAGCGGTGCACATGCCTACTCTGTCCAAATTCACGTGATGAGGCAGGCGGCAAGAGGCCTTCAGTTATTCACAAAAACGGAGCACGTGGGCAGAGTTAACATGGACCGTGAGCTGCGCGAGAGCTGAATCCAGCAACGGGCCCTAACGATAGCAGAGGGAAATGGAGAGTGCTCTTCACTGAGAGGAGTGAGTGTGCAGTGCTTGGGAGTGCTGGAACCCACAGTTCCATGTCCAGGAGTCGTGGTTTACTCCAGCTAGCAAAATACCACGAAGCCGTTCTCACCAATCCCCCTCCCCTCCTCCAGCAGAGGGGAAGAATCAGAGGAAAAAGAAATAAGGAAGCTCGTAAAATTGAGATAAGAACTATTTACTACTAATAGTAAATAATTAAAATAATAGAAAATAAAACATACGATACAATATAGTAAAATATAATACAATATGATACAATTTCTCACCATCCACTGACCAACGGACACCCAGATCTGAGTAGTGAGAGTCAGACCCAGAGAGCCCGAGAACCACAGCCCGAGAGCGATCGCAGCCCAAGAGCCGCGGCCCGAGGGCCAGAGCCCGGGAGCCTACGCAGCAGATTCCGAGCAAACCCTGTCACTGGTAACACAGCCAGGAACTCTAAACAACCCACTAACTCCCTCACGAAGGAGCCAGCACAGGAGTTGGCAAAGCAGCTAACGCAGGAGGGTTAGCAAGTGCCCTGGAGTAGACGAGCAAGGGAGTAAGGGAGAGAGAGAGGGGAAGAGCAATGGCTACCGGACCCTCTTCCTCGCCCCAGAGACCGGAACATGACGTACTATGGAATGAAATACTTCCTTGGTCAGTTTGGGTTAGCTGCAGCATCAGAAGCGGAGAAAGACCTTGAATTCAGTACTTACCAGTATTTTCTCTCAGCATCCACGAACACAGCTTCCTAGCAAACACGGTAAAGGGAGTTAACTCTTTCCTGACTGAACCCAGCACACCAGGGAAAGTAAGGTAATGAGAGCGGATGAAACATGGGAAACAAAGCTTGGGAAGGTAAAATACAAGGTATTTCCAGTGGCAGCACCGCAGTTCCAGTCCTGAGGCAACCTCTGGAGGGCCAGAAAGCTCATGACAGACTTGTGCATTTTGTCAGTCATTTCTCTGCAGCAGCCATAGTGAACTTTATTATTAGTGAACTTTGTAAGTATTATTACAGTCAGTGCATGTGGTAAGGAAAATTTCTGGACCCACTTTCTGTGTATAACCCTGAGGCCTCTGGATCTCAGCTTGAGGCAAACAAGTAGGAAGGAGTTTGAGGCAGGTAAGACATCCTCACAGGGACACTCCGACCTCACTCCTTGTGTGAGCTGACTCGTGCAGCACACAGAAACAACCACAAAACCAGGGATGAAATGCAGAGTCCATTTATGTTCGTTACCTTGTGGACCAGGGGATCCCTGAAGCAACACCCAGGGCAGGGGCACACACGCAAGGATGCAGGCACTGCTGAGTATGGGCACCTGATGGGTTTTCCTGTTTATCAGGGATTCATGCAGGTCCAATATACTGCTGCAGGTCAACCTTTCTGACAGCAGGGCAGCCTCCAAGTCAGACCAGGTGGAGGTGGAGAAGCTGTGCTGGCTCCTGCCAGCTGGAGGTGAGAGGCTGGAGGGGCTGGGGGGGGGTTGTTGTGGGACAGCCTGCATGGGGGGCCTGTTGCACGTGGAGCCTGGCCGCTGACGGACAACGTGTCCCCTTGAATGCCATCCCTCCAGGCCAGAAGAGCGTCGCCCGCACCCTGGCCGAGCTCCAGGCCCAGGTGTCTCCCCTGCAGGGCCTGGCCAGGCCTGCAGGAAGAGAAGGAGCAGGTGAGCTGGCGGCGGGGATGCTGGGCTTTGGGCGGGGAGGGGGAGCCAAAGGGCCCCTGTGCTGGGATGGGGTGGGGGGCGATGCCCTGACTGTGCTGCTGCTGCTGCTGTTCCCAGATCAGGCATGCCCTGGGAAAGCTGGGGGTGGCTGGAGCTGACTGGAGGGCAGATGGCAGCAACCAGAGCACCGTGCCGCTGGGGTAAGAGGATGGGAGAGGGTTTCCTACCCCGTGGGGTGCAAGGGAGCGTGGCGGGGAGGGCTGGGAGCATCCCGCTTTGTGGGAAGAGACACCCCGTGTGAAGCCCCGCAGACACTAAGGCCGCCCGTGCCCCCCTCTCGCTGGCCAGGTCTGTGCCGCAGGAGTTGCAGCAGGAGCTGCAGCAGCTGAGGGAGCAGCACGAGGGGACCAAGGCTGCGCTGGAGCAGTTGGTGACCCAGATGGGTGACCAGCTGCAGGAGCAGGTGAGGCTGGGGGGGGACCACCAGCTGGGCAGAGTGGTCCTGGCCAGGGTCCCAGCCACATCCCCTGGCTGGCTGGGGCCATGGAGCCTCCGGGACACGTGGGCTTGTTGGCCACATCCCTCCCATCTCCGCTCTGACTCCTGCTCCCCTTCTTGCAGCTGGACGAGCTGAGGGCGCTGGTGGAGAGCGCGGGGCAGGGCAGGCAGAGGCGCCGGCAGCGTGCCCTGCCTGCAGCATGGACGCCAGCAGGCAGTTTGGGCAGGTCTTCCAGCACATCAAGAAGCTCCCGGAGCTGGTGGAGTCCATTGTGGCGCAGCCCGTGGCGGTCAAGGTGGCGAGGCCACTGCCAGGGAGGAGCCAGGTAGGGAGAGGCCAGCGTGGGAGTGGGCTATGGGACCCCTCGTGTCTGGCTGTGTTTGTCTGTAGTGTGGGGGAGCTGTCCCCGCGGGGCAGCCAGACCCCCCTTGCACAGCACCGCCTTGTCATCATCCTCCTCCCTGAAGCAGGACGAGGAGGTGCTGAAGCGCATGCAGGACAGCATCGTGCAGGTGCAAGGGGACTGTGAGAAGCTCATGTTGGTCACAGAGACCCTCCTGCATGAGCAGCAGCAGAAGCATGAAGAGGTGGAGGTGGGTGGCTGACGCCCCCGCAGGGTCAGAGCATCCTCCAGGCTGGCGACCAGGAGGGATTTGTTGCCCGGCCAACCTGCTCGCTGCCCTGTGGAGGCTCAAAGTACCTTTCCTGGAGGCTTTGGGTAGGGGGTGGAGATGGGGGGTGCTTGGCTGGCCAGGACGCGGTGTCAGGGGATGCTTTCTGTGTGGGCAGGCTCTGTTCCGGTCCCTGGGGCGGCTGCAGAAGGAAAAAGCAGACCAGGAGGACGTGGAGCTGGGAATCGATGTGGTACGGCCTTGAGGGGCTCCGGCACCCACCAAGGGGGTGCCAGGCAGGGTGACAAATGCCTCTTGTCCCTTGGGAGTGAGGTGGTAGAAGTGGCCTGGGGGAGGGAGGATTTCCAGATGGGCTGCGTGTCCCCCTCCAGGTCCCTCAGTCTTTTGCTGGGTCCCTTTGGCTGGTGGGACCGACCCCATCCTTTCCCCACCACTTTCCCCCTGTCCCTGTTGCTAGAAAGCGGACAAAGCCGCCCTGGCTGGCAAAGTCAGTCTTGTCCGGTTTGAGGCCTGCGTGGAGCGGCAGAAGGAGACGATGGAGGAGATGCTGAGCCGGGTGACGGGGCAAGAGCAGGGCTGGCAGCAGCTGCGGGAGGCCATGGAGTCCAAGGTGAGGGGCGGCTCATTCCCGCTGTGCCAAAGTGGCCCCTGTGGGGCTGGGCGGCCAAGGCAGCATCCCTGTGAGGGTGCCCCCTGTGGGCTGCGCCCTGGGGACCGCGCTGTCCCATGCTGGGACAGCTGGCTGAGGGGGTGTGCCCGTCCGCAGGTGGACAGCCTGGACCTGTGACCTGTCCGCCAGAAGCTGGAGCAGTGCTGGAGCATCGCGAAGCAGCTCCAGAAGGCACGGCAGGCGGAGGGGGAGGATGCGGCTGGCATTAAGAAGTGAGTGTGATGGGGACGGCAATGGCTTTGAGGACAGGGTGGCCCTGCTCCGGCCCCTGCGAGTGAGAGCCCTTCCCCAGGTAGGGGTGGCGGGGCCCGGGGTGCCTGGGCAGGGAGCAGGGAGCTCCCACCCCAGCAGGGAGCACCCCTGGTCTCCTCCCTGCCATAGGGTGAAGCGTGGGGTGCTGTGGGGCCGGGCGCTGAGCACCCTCCTTCCTCATCCCACAGGGAGCAGGCGGCAGAGCGCGGGTACCCCGCCGTGCCGCGGCAGCAAGGCGGTCGGCACACCCTCACCTCCCCGCTGCAGCGCTGCTGGCACCTCCAGCCCCACCCACCCAGCACCCCCCGGCCAAGCCAGCTCTCCTTCCCGCTCCCCAGCGAGGTAGGGATGGCGAAGGCAGGGATACGGTGGGGGCGGCTGAGGCTGGGGGGGTGATGCTGAGCACCCAGGGGGGTGTGCCTCAGTCTCCCCTGGGAGTGCTGAGTGTGGGAGGGCTGCCTGGGGCTGCTGGGTTTGGCCCTGGGATTCAGCCATCCCGCTCTTTCCTTCCCAGCACGACGAGGTGGAGCTGTTGGGCCGGGACGGCCGTGTCTACAGGGGCCGGCGCTACAGGCCCGCTCGCACAGAGGGTATGGCCGGGGCAGGCTCGGGGTGATGGCAGGGGTGTGAAGGGGGCAGCAGGGTGGGCAGGGCACCTGCGAGGTGCCAGGTTTTCCCCTGCCCACGCCCCTGCCCCTGATTCCCTCCTGTCTCTCCCACCAGGCTTCCCGAGGGACGAGCCCCAGAGCCCTCGGCCCCCCCTCAGCCAGCCGGGTACGGCCCTGCTGGAGGTCCAGGGTGAGTAGGGGGGGCAGAGGGCACCCTGTTTTCTCTTGCTGGGTGGGGGGCGAGTTGGGGGCTCTGTGCCCACTGCCAAGTGGGGCGGGATGGGTCTGGGGTGGGCCGGGGAGGGGCAAAGCAAGATGGAGGGGGGAGGGCTAGTGGTTGGGGCAACTGGTCCCTGTGTTGGGGCAACTGGTCCCCATGTTGGAGCTGGAGCGAGATGGGGGGTCCTGAGCAGGGTGGACAAGAGTCTGTCTGCTTCAGCGTGGGGGCCAGGCCCCTGTTTCGGGGTGTCTCTGCCTGGGCCCGTGTCCCTGCTGCCTGCTCCCTGCCAGGCTGGCAGAGCTGCCCCGTGGGCTGGGGGGACGGGGCTAACCCTGCCCTTTGCCCCCAGGTACTACCATCTCCCTGCAGCACAGGCCCAGCCCCACCAAGAGCCACCACCTGTCCCGGGCCCCGCAGCTCCTCCCGCCCCTCCAGCCCTCACGGACCGGCTGCAGCACCCCAGCAGCCAGGCAGGCCTGTGGGTCCCGGCCTGAAGCCCCACCACCTCAGCCACCGAGCGGGAGAGCGACAGGCAGGAGAGCGAGAGGCAGCAGCCGGCTGCAATAAAGGGTGTTGTTCAGCCAAGTGTCTGCGTGAGGTGGGCCTGGGTCGGGATTCTCCCATCATGCGCAAATCGGGGTCGGCAGCATCCCTCGTCCTGCAGCCACGTGTCTTCGGGGGAGCTGAAAACAGTCCACCCCCACCCCCCGCAACCCCCCGAGTCTGTCCTGGCCCCTTTTTGCTGCCTTCCAAGCCCGCGGAGCACTTGCGGTGGAGAATCCCCAGCGCTGCAATAAAGAATTCCTGCTTAGCAGCAGGAAACTGTGCACCCCCCCCACCCCGCCCCGAGACATGGGCTTTGCTTGCTGGCCTCGGGACCCCCACCCCCCCTTTAAAAGCAGGCTGCGTGGGCTTGGAACGGTGACAGGCCTCTTAGCAGAGGGCTGCCACACTGCTCCAGCCATTCCAGTCCAGGGGCAAAGGGACGTTCTCCAACTGATCCACGCTGAGGGCGTCGAGCTTTGTCCCTTCCTCACGGTGGAGCCCCAGGAAAGAAGTGGCCCTGAAGGTTTCCTCCCAGTCCAGGTCGGTCTGGCTGGACTCGCTGAGGACCTGCCCCTGCTCCTGCCCCTGGGCAGCGTCGACCTGGTGCCCGTGTACCGTCAGGTCCGGGTTGCGTGGTGCAGGGCTGCCTGGAGACGTGAACTTCGCATCCTCAAGAACGGACAAGTCTCTATCCAGGCTGGCGTTGAGGATGGAGTCCCAGCCAAAGGCCCCTGGCAGCGACATCAGGTCGTCCTCTTCCTCCTAAGATGATGAAGGGCCTGGAGCACCTTCCGTCTGAGGAAAGGCTGGGAGAGCTGGGGCTGTTCAGCTTGGAGAAGCGGAGGCTGAGGGGGGATCTTATCACTGCTTATCAATATCTGCAGGGTGGGTGTGAGGAGGATGGGGCCAGGCTCCTCTCAGTGGGGTCCAGCGACAGGACGAGGGCCGATGGCCATAAAGTGGAAAAGAGAAGGTTCAGCCTGAACGTGAGGAAACCTTCTTCCCTGTGAGGGTGGCAGAGCCCTGGGGCAGGCTGCCCAGAGGAGCTGGGGGGAGTCTCCTTCCCTGGAGACTTTCCAAAGCCGCCTGGACTTGTTCCTGTGGGATCTGCTCTGGGTGATCCTGCTGTGGCAGGGGGGTTGGACTAGGTGATCTCTAGAGGGCCCTGCCAACCCCTGACACTCTGTGAATCTGTGGGTGGGCCGGGCCTGCTCCTGGGTCAGCAAGGGCGCGTTGGAAAGCTGAGATGCCTTGGCCATGTGTTTGGGTGAGGGCAGCTTGCGATTTTGCCCGGCTTTGCCACCTGCTGGACTCCCCTGGTGCTCGCCGGTCATTGCTTCAAACATTGCCAGCAACTTCTGTGGCTCTTTGTCGACGCTGAGGATGTTCTTGACGGTGCAAATGGGAGCGACTGGGCTGGCAACGCCCTGGGCTGCTTGCTGGACTCTTTTGGTGAAGGCCAGGATTGAAAACCTTCTTTATGGAAAAAAAAAAAAGAAACACATTTAATTAAAATCGTGGCGATTATCGAGCCATGAATTTGCAGGAGAAAGCCAGCTCGCTGGCACACAGCTCCTCCCCCAGAATTCCTCCTCCATGCCCTCTCCATCCCGCTACCTGACAGTCGGCGCCCAGAGCTACTCGACCTGGAGATTTCATGTGTGCTCAGCCCCAAGGGACACAGGACCCCATGAAAGCTCTACAAATATAATTTCTTTGAATATACAACGTATAATAGACTATTTTAAAACATCTGCAGAGGCAGACTGGCTGAACAGATAAACTGCAAGCTCTTCCAGCATCTTCTGTGGCTTTCTCTCGATGCTGAGGCTGTTACCGATGGCGCAGACTGAAGCGACTGGGCTGGCAACGCCCTGGGTCTGGGTTAAGCCCAAGCTCCTGGTGACACGTGTGGCTTCCCTGTGTGAAAGGGATGGAGTTTTGGGGAGGAAGAGGCGGGGCTGAACTGCTCCTCTGGTTGCTCTGGCTCCTCCCCACGTTGCCATTCTATGGACCTGGCAGCTTTCCCTGCGAGCCCTGAGTGCTTTGGAGAAAGCTTGGCCAGAGCCTGGGTGTAGCCCTGGAGTTCCTGAGCCTGTGGCTCCCCTCGTTCCTGGAGCTGAGGCTTCGGATCCCTCACCAGAGGGTTAGAGCTTCGTGCCTCAGTGCAGCTTGTGCCCATCCCTCAAGCTCTCTACTCCCTCTTTCAGTGCCATCCTCCCAGCTTGGAAAAGAAGAACACACAGAGAGCACTCTCTGGGCTTTGGTTTTTAATGCCTGAAGGAGGGTTTCTCCTGTCGTTTCAAAGCAGCAAGGCCTCTGTTGTGTCTCCCGCTTGCTCGCCCTCCTCCTTTCTTGGGAATTGTCTTGGAGCGCCTCAGCAGAGGCGGGAGATGTCAGTGCTGTGACTGTGTGACGGCTTGTGAGGGAAAAGAAGCTCTTGCTGATTGTTTCTGTAAGTATTTGATGGTTGAAAGGTTTTTCCCGCTCCGGGAATACTTCCTCGGGCGCTCTGGCAGGGTGTGTACCTGCCCTGCTTTTTCCCTGCTCACAGGGCTCTTGGCCTTGGAGCGAGGTGCTCGAAATCCGTGTGGCTGTTGTCAGCGGCAGCCTCGCGCCACTGCCGCATCTGAGGGAGACAGTCAAATGTGCCGTGCTTTTGACAGCTTAAGGACAACTGGAGGGGCTTGCGGGCTGGGGCTCGTCTCCTCCTGGGCAGCGGGCAGGCTGTGCGAGTGGCGGGCATCGTCCCTCGGCACACGGCTCCGTCCTCGGCAGGCCCAGCTCAGGCTGCAAGCGAGCAGCGCCTCCCTGGGCAGGGGCTGCCTTCGGCTGCCCCAGAACGTGGGCCGTGGCCGCTGGCATTTTCGGTAGGAAGGCCACTGGAGGAGGCCCGGGGCAGCCCCGTCCCCGCCGTCGCCTAGCAACGGGAGACGCTATGGCGTCATAGGCGCCGACCCGCGGGCAGCGGGGACAGCCAGTGGGTGTCGGGGAGCGGCGGGTGGTGGCCAATGAGGGCAGGGGCGGCCGGAAGGCAGGGGGCGGGGCCAGAGGAGAAATACGCGGAGCCGCCGGCTGCGCGTGCAGATGCGCGGGGAGCCGCGCTCGAGGTGGGGGTGCCGGGCTCTGGCGCAGGGCCCCTGAGGCAGAAAGGCTCCCGCTCTGCCCGGCGACGCTCCGTGATTTCAGGCCCGGCGGCAGCGATGGACGCGCTCAGCCTGTCCCAGCTGCTGGATATGGCCTTCGGGGAGCCCGGGGAAGGGGTCGTGGACTCCCAGGCGTTGCGCCGGCTGCTGCAGGCCATGGCCGGGCACCTGGGCCTGCAGGCCGTGACTGCCCGGGAGCTGGGGCACGGCCCGAGCCTCCCCCTGGGCGGGGTCCAGCCTGGCCTGGAGAAGGGGGCCAGTGTCCCGGGCACAGGGCAGCAGCAGCAGGAGCCGGCGGACTCTCTGCCCGGGACGGAGCCGCTGCCGGGCACCGAGAGCGGCTCCCTTGTTGCCTCCGTGGCCGCCGACGTGGGGCAGCTGAAGAAGGTGGAGGCCGACGAGAGCAGCATCTCCAAGGTACAGGCTCTTGCTGGCCCCGCGGTGCTCTCCCGTGAGACGCCCCCTCCTCTGGGTTCCGCATCGCGGTGGGTCTGCTCCAGCCCCCAGTGCCCTCGGCTCTGCCAGCTGCAGGCTCGGCACCCCCGGAGGTCCGGCCCCACCACCCTGCCCATCCCTTGCCCACGCCTGGCCCACAGCCAGGGACTGCGTCCGCTCCTCGGACAGCCGAGAGGCTCCATCAGCGCCTCACGGGCCTCCTGTGCCACGGCAAATCCAAGGGCTGAAGCCAAAGGCGGGGCCAGGCGAGGGGCCTCATCCCCCTGGGCACTGAGCTGTTCCTGGCCATGCTTTACCCAACCGTTCCCGGTGGGACGATGATGAAGATGCGATGTCTGGGGTGCTGTGCCAGCCCGGCCAGGACCCTGCCCAGCCTCTCAGCTCCGTGCAGACCACAATGGGGGTAGAGGTCCCAGTCGCCAGGGACCCTCCCCGGGGGCTCATCCCTGTTATCTTCCTCTCCCAGGCCACGGCTGTCACCCAGGATGTCCTTGAGGAGATCAGAGAGTTGAAGGCGGCACAGAGCCGCATGGCACAGGACATCCGCAGGCTGCAGGAGGTGCTTGGCTTGGTGAGCTGCCGCCAGCGTCCCCGGGAGGGAGCTGAGCCCTGTCCCCATCGCCCTGCCCCGTGGGCATCGGTGTCACGCGGCGTGAAGGGCACGAGGAGGGAGGAGTGGGAAGGGTGTTCCAAGGCAGCATCCCTGTGAGGCTGCCCCCTCCGGGCTGTGCCCTGGGGACCGTGCTGTCCCATGCTGGGACAGCTGGCTGAGGGGGTGTGCCCGTCCGCAGGTGGACAGCCGGGAACTGGGGTCTCTCCGTCAGCAGCTGGAGCAGTGCAGAAGCATCGCGAAGCAGCTCCAGAAGGCACAGCAGGCGGAGGGGGAGGATGCGGCTGGCATTAAGAAGTGAGTGTGATGGGGACAGCAACGGGTGTGAGCAGGGATGTACAGGCCCGTGGGTTTTGGGGTGCTGCCCCAAGCTGGGGTGTGTTGCTTGTCCCCCGTTCCCCACCTGTGGCTCCTTCCTGCCCTCCTTCCCCAGGCACATCACGACCCTGCCGTCTATGCCGCCGCTGGCCCCCCACCTCGCCAGGCATCCCCGGCACAGCACCCTCCAGCCGGAACAGCCGCAGCAGCCTGGCCGCAGGTAGGGGACACAGCGAGCCCTGCCCGGCCCCTTGGGTGCAGGGTGGCCCTGCTCCGGCCCCTGCGAGTGAGAGCCCTTCCCCAGGTAGGGGTGGCGGGGCCCGGGGTGCCTGGGCAGGGAGCAGGGAGCTCCCACCCCAGCAGGGAGCACCCCTGGTCTCCTCCCTGCCATAGGGTGAAGCGTGGGGTGCTGTGGGGCCGGGCGCTGAGCACCCTCCTTCCTCATCCCACAGGGAGCAGGCGGCAGAGCGCGGGTACCCCGCCGTGCCGCGGCAGCAAGGCGGTCGGCACACCCTCACCTCCCCGCTGCAGCGCTGCTGGCACCTCCAGCCCCACCCACCCAGCACCCCCCGGCCAAGCCAGCTCTCCTTCCCGCTCCCCAGCGAGGTAGGGATGGCGAAGGCAGGGATACGGTGGGGGCGGCTGAGGCTGGGGGGGTGATGCTGAGCACCCAGGGGGGTGTGCCTCAGTCTCCCCTGGGAGTGCTGAGTGTGGGAGGGCTGCCTGGGGCTGCTGGGTTTGGCCCTGGGATTCAGCCATCCCGCTCTTTCCTTCCCAGCACGACGAGGTGGAGCTGTTGGGCCGGGACGGCCGTGTCTACAGGGGCCGGCGCTACAGGCCCGCTCGCACAGAGGGTATGGCCGGGGCAGGCTCGGGGTGATGGCAGGGGTGTGAAGGGGGCAGCAGGGTGGGCAGGGCACCTGCGAGGTGCCAGGTTTTCCCCTGCCCACGCCCCTGCCCCTGATTCCCTCCTGTCTCTCCCACCAGGCTTCCCGAGGGACGAGCCCCAGAGCCCTCGGCCCCCCCTCAGCCAGCCGGGTACGGCCCTGCTGGAGGTCCAGGGTGAGTAGGGGGGGCAGAGGGCACCCTGTTTTCTCTTGCTGGGTGGGGGGCGAGTTGGGGGCTCTGTGCCCACTGCCAAGTGGGGCGGGATGGGTCTGGGGTGGGCCGGGGAGGGGCAAAGCAAGATGGAGGGGGGAGGGCTAGTGGTTGGGGCAACTGGTCCCTGTGTTGGGGCAACTGGTCCCCATGTTGGAGCTGGAGCGAGATGGGGGATCCTGAGCAGGGTGGACAAGAGCCTGTCTGCTTCAGCGTGGGGGCCAGGCCCCTGTTTCGGGGTGTCTCTGCCTGGGCCCGTGTCCCTGCTGCCTGCTCCCTGCCAGGCTGGCAGAGCTGCCCCGTGGGCTGGGGGGACGGGGCTAACCCTGCCCTTTGCCCCCAGGTACTACCATCTCCCTGCAGCACAGGCCCAGCCCCACCAAGAGCCACCACCTGTCCCGGGCCCCGCGGCTCCTCCCGCCCCTCCAGCCCTCACGGACCGGCTGCAGCACCCCAGCAGCCAGGCAGGCCTGTGGGTCCCGGCCTGAAGCCCCACCACCTCAGCCACCGAGCGGGAGAGCGACAGGCAGGAGAGCGAGAGGCAGCAGCCGGCTGCAATAAAGGGTGTTGTTCAGCCAAGTGTCTGCGTGAGGTGGGCCTGGGTCGGGATTCTCCCGTCATGCGCAAATCGGGGTCGGCAGCATCCCTCGTCCTGCAGCCACGTATCTTCGGGGGAGCTGAAAACAGTCCACCCCCACCCCCCGCAACCCCCCGAGCCTGTCCTGGCCCCTTTTTGCTGCCTTCCAAGCCCGCGGAGCACTTGCGGTGGAGAATCCCCAGCGCTGCAATAAAGAATTCCTGCTTAGCAGCAGGAAACTGTGCACCCCCCCCACCCCGCCCCGAGACATGGGCTTTGCTTGCTGGCCTCGGGACCCCCACCCCCCCATTAAAAGCAGGCTGCGTGGGCTTGGAACGGTGACAGGCCTCTTAGCAGAGGGCTGCCACACTGCTCCAGCCATTCCAGTCCAGGGGCAAAGGGACGTTCTCCAACTGATCCACGCTGAGGGCGTCGAGCTTTGTCCCTTCCTCACGGTGGAGCCCCAGGAAAGAAGTGGCCCTGAAGGTTTCCTCCCAGTCCAGGTCGGTCTGGCTGGACTCGCTGAGGACCTGCCCCTGCTCCTGCCCCTGGGCAGCGTCGACCTGGTGCCCGTGTACCGTCAGGTCCGGGTTGCGTGGTGCAGGGCTGCCTGGAGGCGTGAACTTCGCATCCTCAAGAACGGACAAGTCTCTATCCAGGCTGGCGTTGAGGATGGAGTCCCAGCCAAAGGCCCCTGGCAGCGACATCAGGTCGTCCTCTTCCTCCTAAGATGATGAAGGGCCTGGAGCACCTTCCGTCTGAGGAAAGGCTGGGAGAGCTGGGGCTGTTCAGCTTGGAGAAGCGGAGGCTGAGGGGGGATCTTATCACTGCTTATCAATATCTGCAGGGTGGGTGTGAGGAGGATGGGGCCAGGCTCCTCTCAGTGGGGTCCAGTGACAGGACGAGGGCCGATGGCCATAAAGTGGAAAAGAGAAGGTTCAGCCTGAACGTGAGGAAACCTTCTTCCCTGTGAGGGTGGCAGAGCCCTGGGACAGGCTGCCCAGAGGAGCTGGGGGGAGTCTCCTTCCCTGGAGACTTTCCAAAGCCGCCTGGACTTGTTCCTGTGGGATCTGCTCTGGGTGATCCTGCTCTGGCAGGGGGTTGGACTAGGTGATCTCTAGAGGGCCCTGCCAACCCCTGACACTCTGTGAATCTGTGGGTGGGCCGGGCCTGCTCCTGGGTCAGCAAGTGCGCGTTGGAAAGCCAAGCTGCCTCGGCCATGTGTTTGGGTGAGGGCAGCTTGCGATTTTGCCCGGCTTTGCCACCTGCTGGACTCCCCTGGTGCTCGCCGGTCATTGCTTCAAACATTGCCAGCAACTTCTGTGGCTCTTTGTCGACGCTGAGGATGTTCTTGACGGTGCAATTGGGAGCGACTGGGCTGGCAACGCCCTGGGTCTGGGTTAAGCCCAAGCTCCTGGTGACACGTGTGGCTTCCCTGTGTGAAAGGGATGGAGTTTTGGGGAGGAAGAGGCGGGGCTGAACTGCTCCTCTGGTTGCTCTGGCTCCTCCCCACGTTGCCATTCTATGGACCTGGCAGCTTTCCCTGCGAGCCCTGAGTGCTTTGGAGAAAGCTTGGCCAGAGCCTGGGTGTAGCCCTGGAGTTCCTGAGCCTGTGGCTCCCCTCGTTCCTGGAGCTGAGGCTTCGGATCCCTCACCAGAGGGTTAGAGCTTCGTGCCTCAGTGCAGCTTGTGCCCATCCCTCAAGCTCTCTACTCCCTCTTTCAGTGCCATCCTCCCAGCTTGGAAAAGAAGAACACACAGAGAGCACTCTCTGGGCTTTGGTTTTTAATGCCTGAAGGAGGGTTTCTCCTGTCGTTTCAAAGCAGCAAGGCCTCTGTTGTGTCTCCTGCTTGCTCGCCCTCCTCCTTTCTTGGGAATTGTCTTGGAGCGCCTCAGCAGAGGCGGGAGATGTCAGTGCTGTGGCTGTGTGACGGCTTCTGAGGGAAAAGAAGCTCTTGCTGATTGTTTCTGTAAGTATTTGATGGTTGAAAGGTTTTTCCCGCTCCGGGAATACTTCCTCGGGCGCTCTGGCAGGGTGTGTACCTGCCCTGCTTTTTCCCTGCTCACAGGGCTCTTGGCCTTGGAGCGAGGTGCTCGAAATCCGTGTGGCTGTTGTCAGCGGCAGCCTCGCGCCACTGCCGCATCTGAGGGAGACAGTCAAATGTGCCGTGCTTTTGACAGCTTAAGGACAACTGGAGGGGCTTGCGGGCTGGGGCTCGTCTCCTCCTGGGCAGCGGGCAGGCTGTGCGAGTGGCGGGCATCGTCCCTCGGCACACGGCTCCGTCCTCGGCAGGCCCAGCTCAGGCTGCAAGCGAGCAGCGCCTCCCTGGGCAGGGGCTGCCTTCGGCTGCCCCAGAACGTGGGCCGTGGCCGCTGGCATTTTCGGTAGGAAGGCCGCTGGAGGAGGCACGGGGCAGCCCCGTCGCCGCCGTCGCCTAGCAACGGGAGACGCTATGGCGTCATAGGCGCCGACCCGCGGGCAGCGGGGACAGAAATACGCGGAGCCGCCGGCTGCGCGTGCAGATGCGCGGGGAGCCGCGCTCGGGGTGGTGGTGCCGGGCTCTGGCGCAGGGCCCCTGAGGCAGAAAGGCTCCCGCTCTGCCCGGCGACGCTCCGTGATTTCGGGCCCGGCGGCAGCGATGGACGCGCTCAGCCTGTCCCAGCTGCTGGATGTGGCCTTCGGGGAGCCCGGGGAAGGGGTCGTGGACTCCCAGGCGTTGCGCCGGCTGCTGCAGGCCGTGGTCGGGCACCTGGGCCTGCAGGCCGTGACTGCCCGGGAGCTGGGGCACGGCCCGAGCCTCCCCCTGGGCGGGGTCCAGCCTGGCCTGGAGAAGGGGGCCAGTGTCCCGGGCACAGGGCAGCAGCAGCAGGAGCCGGCGGACTCTCTGCCCGGGACGGAGCCGCTGCCGGGCACCGAGAGCGGCTCCCTTGTTGCCTCCGTGGCTGCCGACGTGGGGCAGCTGAAGGAGAAGGTGGAGGCCGACGAGAGCGGCATCTCCAAGGTACAGGCTCTTGCTGGCCCCTCGGTGCTCTCCCGTGAGACGCCCCCTCCTCTGGGTTCCGCATGGCGGTGGGTCTGCTCCAGCCCCCAGTGCCCTCGGCTCTGCCAGCTGCAGGCTCGGCACCCCCGGAGGTCCGGCCCCACCACCCTGCCCATCCCTTGCCCACACCTGGCCCACAGCCAGGGACTGCGTCCGCTCCTCGGACAGCCGAGAGGCTCCATCAGCGCCTCACGGGCCTCCTGTGCCACGGCAAATCCAAGGGCTGAAGCCAAAGGCGGGGCCAGGCGAGGGGCCTCATCCCCCTGGGCACTGAGCTGTTCCTGGCCATGCTTTACCCAACCGTTCCCGGTGGGACGATGATGAAGATGCGATGTCTGGGGTGCTGTGCCAGCCCGGCCAGGACCCTGCCCAGCCTCTCAGCTCCGTGCAGACCACAATGGGGGTAGAGGTCCCAGTCGCCAGGGACCCTCCCCGGGGGCTCATCCCTGTTATCTTCCTCTCCCAGGCCACGGCTGTCACCCAGGATGTCCTTGAGGAGATCAGAGAGTTGAAGGCGGCACAGAGCCGCATGGCACAGGACATCCGCAGGCTGCAGGAGGTGCTTGGCTTGGTGAGCTGCCGCCAGCATCCCCGGGAGGGAGCTGAGCCCTGTCCCCATCGCCCTGCCCCGTGGGCATCGGTGTCACGCGGCGTGAAGGGCACGAGGAGGGAGGAGTGGGAAGGGTGTTCCAAGGCAGCATCCCTGTGAGGCTGCCCCCTCCGGGCTGTGCCCTGGGGACCGTGCTGTCCCATGCTGGGACAGCTGGCTGAGGGGGTGTGCCCGTCCGCAGGTGGACAGCCGGGAACTGGGGTCTCTCCGTCAGCAGCTGGAGCAGTGCAGAAGCATCGCGAAGCAGCTCCAGAAGGCACAGCAGGCGGAGGGGGAGGATGCGGCTGGCATTAAGAAGTGAGTGTGATGGGGACAGCAACAGGTGTGAGCAGGGATGTACAGGCCCGTGGGTTTTGGGGTGCTGCCCCAAGCTGGGGTGTGTTGCTTGTCCCCCGTTCCCCACCTGTGGCTCCTTCCTGCCCTCCTTCCCCAGGCACATCACGACCCTGCCGTCTATGCCGCCGCTGGCCCCCCACCTCGCCAGGCATCCCCGGCACAGCACCCTCCAGCCGGAACAGCCGCAGCATCCTGGCCGCAGGTAGGGGACACAGCGAGCCCTGCCCGGCCCCTTGGGTGCAGGGTGGCCCTGCTCCGGCCCCTGCGAGTGAGAGCCCTTCCCCAGGTAGGGGTGGCGGGGCCCGGGGTGCCTGGGCAGGGAGCAGGGAGCTCCCACCCCAGCAGGGAGCACCCCTGGTCTCCTCCCTGCCATAGGGTGAAGCGTGGGGTGCTGTGGGGCCGGGCGCTGAGCACCCTCCTTCCTCATCCCACAGGGAGCAGGCGGCAGAGCGCGGGTACCCCGCCGTGCCGCGGCAGCAAGGCGGTCGGCACACCCTCACCTCCCCGCTGCAGCGCTGCTGGCACCTCCAGCCCCACCCACCCAGCACCCCCCGGCCAAGCCAGCTCTCCTTCCCGCTCCCCAGCGAGGTAGGGATGGCGAAGGCAGGGATACGGTGGGGGCGGCTGAGGCTGGGGGGGTGATGCTGAGCACCCAGGGGGGTGTGCCTCAGTCTCCCCTGGGAGTGCTGAGTGTGGGAGGGCTGCCTGGGGCTGCTGGGTTTGGCCCTGGGATTCAGCCATCCCGCTCTTTCCTTCCCAGCACGACGAGGTGGAGCTGTTGGGCCGGGACGGCCTTGTCTACAGGGGCCGGCGCTACAGGCCCGCTCGCACAGAGGGTATGGCCGGGGCAGGCTCGGGGTGATGGCAGGGGTGTGAAGGGGGCAGCAGGGTGGGCAGGGCACCTGCGAGGTGCCAGGTTTTCCCCTGCCCACGCCCCTGCCCCTGATTCCCTCCTGTCTCTCCCACCAGGCTTCCCGAGGGACGAGCCCCAGAGCCCTCGGCCCCCCCTCAGCCAGCCGGGTACGGCCCTGCTGGAGGTCCAGGGTGAGTAGGGGGGGCAGAGGGCACCCTGTTTTCTCTTGCTGGGTGGGGGGCGAGTTGGGGGCTCTGTGCCCACTGCCAAGTGGGGCGGGATGGGTCTGGGGTGGGCCGGGGAGGGGCAAAGCAAGATGGAGGGGGGAGGGCTAGTGGTTGGGGCAACTGGTCCCTGTGTTGGGGCAACTGGTCCCCATGTTGGAGCTGGAGCGAGATGGGGGATCCTGAGCAGGGTGGACAAGAGCCTGTCTGCTTCAGCGTGGGGGCCAGGCCCCTGTTTCGGGGTGTCTCTGCCTGGGCCCGTGTCCCTGCTGCCTGCTCCCTGCCAGGCTGGCAGAGCTGCCCCGTGGGCTGGGGGGACGGGGCTAACCCTGCCCTTTGCCCCCAGGTACTACCATCTCCCTGCAGCACAGGCCCAGCCCCACCAAGAGCCACCAGCTGTCCCGGGCCCCGCGGCTCCTCCCGCCCCTCCAGCCCTCACGGACCGGCTGCAGCACCCCAGCAGCCAGGCAGGCCTGTGGGTCCCGGCCTGAAGCCCCACCACCTCAGCCACCGAGCGGGAGAGCGACAGGCAGGAGAGCGAGAGGCAGCAGCCGGCTGCAATAAAGGGTGTTGTTCAGCCAAGTGTCTGCGTGAGGTGGGCCTGGGTCGGGATTCTCCCGTCATGCGCAAATCGGGGTCGGCAGCATCCCTCGTCCTGCAGCCACGTATCTTCGGGGGAGCTGAAAACAGTCCACCCCCACCCCCCGCAACCCCCCGAGTCTGTCCTGGCCCCTTTTTGCTGCCTTCCAAGCCCGCGGAGCACTTGCGGTGGAGAATCCCCAGCGCTGCAATAAAGAATTCCTGCTTAGCAGCAGGAAACTGTGCACCCCCCCCACCCCGCCCCGAGACATGGGCTTTGCTTGCTGGCCTCGGGACCCCCACCCCCCCATTAAAAGCAGGCTGCGTGGGCTTGGAACGGTGACAGGCCTCTTAGCAGAGGGCTGCCACACTGCTCCAGCCATTCCAGTCCAGGGGCAAAGGGACGTTCTCCAACTGATCCACGCTGAGGGCGTCGAGCTTTGTCCCTTCCTCACGGTGGAGCCCCAGGAAAGAAGTGGCCCTGAAGGTTTCCTCCCAGTCCAGGTCGGTCTGGCTGGACTCGCTGAGGACCTGCCCCTGCTCCTGCCCCTGGGCAGCGTCGACCTGGTGCCCGTGTACCGTCAGGTCCGGGTTGCGTGGTGCAGGGCTGCCTGGAGGCGTGAACTTCGCATCCTCAAGAACGGACAAGTCTCTATCCAGGCTGGCGTTGAGGATGGAGTCCCAGCCAAAGGCCCCTGGCAGCGACATCAGGTCGTCCTCTTCCTCCTAAGATGATGAAGGGCCTGGAGCACCTTCCGTCTGAGGAAAGGCTGGGAGAGCTGGGGCTGTTCAGCTTGGAGAAGCGGAGGCTGAGGGGGGATCTTATCACTGCTTATCAATATCTGCAGGGTGGGTGTGAGGAGGATGGGGCCAGGCTCCTCTCAGTGGGGTCCAGTGACAGGACGAGGGCCGATGGCCATAAAGTGGAAAAGAGAAGGTTCAGCCTGAACGTGAGGAAACCTTCTTCCCTGTGAGGGTGACAGAGCCCTGGGGCAGGCTGCCCAGAGGAGCTGGGGGGAGTCTCCTTCCCTGGAGACTTTCCAAAGCCGCCTGGACTTGTTCCTGTGGGATCTGCTCTGGGTGATCCTGCTCTGGCAGGGGGTTGGACTAGGTGATCTCTAGAGGGCCCTGCCAACCCCTGACACTCTGTGAATCTGTGGGTGGGCCGGGCCTGCTCCTGGGTCAGCAAGGGCGCGTTGGAAAGCCGAGCTGCCTCGGCCATGTGTTTGGGCGAGGGCAGCTTGCGATTTTGCCCGGCTTTGCCACCTGCTGGACTCCCCTGGTGCTCACCGGTCATTGCTTCAAACATTTCCAGCAACTTCTGTGGCTCTTTGTCGACGCTGAGGATGTTCTTGACGGTGCAAATGGGAGCGACTGGGCTGGCAACGCCCTGGGTCTGGGTTAAGCCCAAGCTCCTGGTGACACGTGTGGCTTCCCTGTGTGAAAGGGATGGAGTTTTGGGGAGGAAGAGGCGGGGCTGAACTGCTCCTCTGGTTGCTCTGGCTCCTCCCCACGTTGCCATTCTATGGACCGGGCAGCTTTCCCTGCGAGCCCTGAGTGCTTTGGAGAAAGCTTGGCCAGAGCCTGGGTGTAGCTCTGGAGCTCCTGAGCCTGTGGCTCCCCTCGTTCCTGGAGCTGAGGCTTCGGATCCCTCACCAGAGGGTTAGAGCTTCGTGCCTCAGTGCAGCTTGTGCCCATCCCTTAAGCTCTCTACTCCCTCTTTCAGTGCCATCCTCCCAGCCTGGAAAAGAAGAACACACAGAGAGCACTCTCTGGGCTTTGGTTTTTAATGCCTGAAGGAGGGTTTCTCCTGTCGTTTCAAAGCAGCAAGGCCTCTGTTGTGTCTCCCGCTTGCTCGCCCTCCTCCTTTCTTGGGAATTGTCTTGGAGCGCCTCAGCAGAGGCGGGAGATGTCAGTGCTGTGACTGTGTGACGGCTTGTGAGGGAAAAGAAGCTCTTGCTGATTGTTTCTGTAAGTATTTGATGGTTGAAAGGTTTTTCCCGCTCCGGGAATACTTCCTCGGGCGCTCTGGCAGGGTGTGTACCTGCCCTGCTTTTTCCCTGCTCACAGGGCTCTTGGCCTTGGAGCGAGGTGCTCGAAATCCGTGTGGCTGTTGTCAGCGGCAGCCTCGCGCCACTGCCGCATCTGAGGGAGACAGTCAAATGTGCCGTGCTTTTGACAGCTTAAGGACAACTGGAGGGGCTTGCGGGCTGGGGCTCGTCTCCTCCTGGGCAGCGGGCAGGCTGTGCGAGCGGCGGGCATCGTCCCTCGGCACACGGCTCCGTCCTCGGCAGGCCCAGCTCAGGCTGCAAGCGAGCAGCGCCTCCCTGGGCAGGGGCTGCCTTCGGCTGCCCCAGAACGTGGGCCGTGGCCGCTGGCATTTTCGGTAGGAAGGCCGCTGGAGGAGGCCCGGGGCAGCCCCGTCGCCGCCGTCGCCTAGCAACGGGAGACGCTATGGCGTCATAGGCGCCGACCCGCGGGCAGCGGGGACAGAAATACGCGGAGCCGCCGGCTGCGCGTGCAGATGCGCGGGGAGCCGCGCTCGGGGTGGTGGTGCCGGGCTCTGGCGCAGGGCCCCTGAGGCAGAAAGGCTCCCGCTCTGCCCGGCGACGCTCCGTGATTTCGGGCCCGGCGGCAGCGATGGACGCGCTCAGCCTGTCCCAGCTGCTGGATGTGGCCTTCGGGGAGCCCGGGGAAGGGGTCGTGGACTCCCAGGCGTTGCGCCGGCTGCTGCAGGCCGTGGTCGGGCACCTGGGCCTGCAGGCCGTGACTGCCCGGGAGCTGGGGCACGGCCCGAGCCTCCCCCTGGGCGGGGTCCAGCCTGGCCTGGAGAAGGGGGCCAGTGTCCCGGGCACAGGGCAGCAGCAGCAGGAGCCGGCGGACTCTCTGCCCGGGACGGAGCCGCTGCCGGGCACCGAGAGCGGCTCCCTTGTTGCCTCCGTGGCTGCCGACGTGGGGCAGCTGAAGGAGAAGGTGGAGGCCGACGAGAGCGGCATCTCCAAGGTACAGGCTCTTGCTGGCCCCGCGGTGCTCTCCCGTGAGACGCCCCCTCCTCTGGGTTCCGCATGGCGGTGGGTCTGCTCCAGCCCCCAGTGCCCTCGGCTCTGCCAGCTGCAGGCTCGGCACCCCCGGAGGTCCGGCCCCACCACCCTGCCCATCCCTTGCCCACACCTGGCCCACAGCCAGGGACTGCGTCCGCTCCTCGGACAGCCGAGAGGCTCCATCAGCGCCTCACGGGCCTCCTGTGCCACGGCAAATCCAAGGGCTGAAGCCAAAGGCGGGGCCAGGCGAGGGGCCTCATCCCCCTGGGCACTGAGCTGTTCCTGGCCATGCTTTACCCAACCGTTCCCGGTGGGACGATGATGAAGATGCGATGTCTGGGGTGCTGTGCCAGCCCGGCCAGGACCCTGCCCAGCCTCTCAGCTCCGTGCAGACCACAATGGGGGTAGAGGTCCCAGTCGCCAGGGACCCTCCCCGGGGGCTCATCCCTGTTATCTTCCTCTCCCAGGCCACGGCTGTCACCCAGGATGTCCTTGAGGAGATCAGAGAGTTGAAGGCGGCACAGAGCCGCATGGCACAGGACATCCGCAGGCTGCAGGAGGTGCTTGGCTTGGTGAGCTGCCGCCAGCGTCCCCGGGAGGGAGCTGAGCCCTGTCCCCATCGCCCTGCCCCGTGGGCATCGGTGTCACGCGGCGTGAAGGGCACGAGGAGGGAGGAGTGGGAAGGGTGTTCCAAGGCAGCATCCCTGTGAGGCTGCCCCCTCCGGGCTGTGCCCTGGGGACCGTGCTGTCCCATGCTGGGACAGCTGGCTGAGGGGGTGTGCCCGTCCGCAGGTGGACAGCCGGGAACTGGGGTCTCTCCGTCAGCAGCTGGAGCAGTGCAGAAGCATCGCGAAGCAGCTCCAGAAGGCACAGCAGGCGGAGGGGGAGGATGCGGCTGGCATTAAGAAGTGAGTGTGATGGGGACAGCAACGGGTGTGAGCAGGGATGTACAGGCCCGTGGGTTTTGGGGTGCTGCCCCAAGCTGGGGTGTGTTGCTTGTCCCCCGTTCCCCACCTGTGGCTCCTTCCTGCCCTCCTTCCCCAGGCACATCACGACCCTGCCGTCTATGCCGCCGCTGGCCCCCCACCTCGCCAGGCATCCCCGGCACAGCACCCTCCAGCCGGAACAGCCGCAGCAGCCTGGCCGCAGGTAGGGGACACAGGGAGCCCTGCCCGGCCCCTTGGGTGCAGGGTGGCCCTGCTCCGGCCCCTGCGAGTGAGAGCCCTTCCCCAGGTAGGGGTGGCGGGGCCCGGGGTGCCTGGGCAGGGAGCAGGGAGCTCCCACCCCAGCAGGGAGCACCCCTGGTCTCCTCCCTGCCATAGGGTGAAGCGTGGGGTGCTGTGGGGCCGGGCGCTGAGCACCCTCCTTCCTCATCCCACAGGGAACCGGCGGCAGAGCGCGGGTACCCCGCCGTGCCGCGGCAGCAAGGCGGTCGGCACACCCTCACCTCCCCGCTGCAGCGCTGCTGGCACCTCCAGCCCCACCCACCCAGCACCCCCCGGCCAAGCCAGCTCTCCTTCCCGCTCCCCAGCGAGGTAGGGATGGCGAAGGCAGGGATACGGTGGGGGCGGCTGAGGCTGGGGGGGTGATGCTGAGCACCCAGGGGAGTGTGCCTCAGTCTCCCCTGGGAGTGCTGAGTGTGGGAGGGCTGCCTGGGGCTGCTGGGTTTGGCCCTGGGATTCAGCCATCCCGCTCTTTCCTTCCCAGCACGACGAGGTGGAGCTGTTGGGCCGGGACGGCCGTGTCTACAGGGGCCGGCGCTACAGGCCCGCTCGCACAGAGGGTATGGCCGGGGCAGGCTCGGGGTGATGGCAGGGGTGTGAAGGGGGCAGCAGGGTGGGCAGGGCACCTGCGAGGTGCCAGGTTTTCCCCTGCCCACGCCCCTGCCCCTGATTCCCTCCTGTCTCTCCCACCAGGCTTCCCGAGGGACGAGCCCCAGAGCCCTCGGCCCCCCCTCAGCCAGCCGGGTACGGCCCTGCTGGAGGTCCAGGGTGAGTAGGGGGGGCAGAGGGCACCCTGTTTTCTCTTGCTGGGTGGGGGGCGAGTTGGGGGCTCTGTGCCCACTGCCAAGTGGGGCGGGATGGGTCTGGGGTGGGCCGGGGAGGGGCAAAGCAAGATGGAGGGGGGAGGGCTAGTGGTTGGGGCAACTGGTCCCTGTGTTGGGGCAACTGGTCCCCATGTTGGAGCTGGAGCGAGATGGGGGATCCTGAGCAGGGTGGACAAGAGCCTGTCTGCTTCAGCGTGGGGGCCAGGCCCCTGTTTCGGGGTGTCTCTGCCTGGGCCCGTGTCCCTGCTGCCTGCTCCCTGCCAGGCTGGCAGAGCTGCCCCGTGGGCTGGGGGGACGGGGCTAACCCTGCCCTTTGCCCCCAGGTACTACCATCTCCCTGCAGCACAGGCCCAGCCCCACCAAGAGCCACCACCTGTCCCGGGCCCCGCGGCTCCTCCCGCCCCTCCAGCCCTCACGGACCGGCTGCAGCACCCCAGCAGCCAGGCAGGCCTGTGGGTCCCGGCCTGAAGCCCCACCACCTCAGCCACCGAGCGGGAGAGCGACAGGCAGGAGAGCGAGAGGCAGCAGCCGGCTGCAATAAAGGGTGTTGTTCAGCCAAGTGTCTGCGTGAGGTGGGCCTGGGTCGGGATTCTCCCATCATGCGCAAATCGGGGTCGGCAGCATCCCTCGTCCTGCAGCCACGTATCTTCGGGGGAGCTGAAAACAGTCCACCCCCACCCCCCGCAACCCCCGAGTCTGTCCTGGCCCCTTTTTGCTGCCTTCCAAGCCCGCGGAGCACTTGCGGTGGAGAATCCCCAGCGCTGCAATAAAGAATTCCTGCTTAGCAGCAGGAAACTGTGCACCCCCCCCACCCCGCCCCGAGACATGGGCTTTGCTTGCTGGCCTCGGGACCCCCACCCCCCCATTAAAAGCAGGCTGCGTGGGCTTGGAACGGTGACAGGCCTCTTAGCAGAGGGCTGCCACACTGCTCCAGCCATTCCAGTCCAGGGGCAAAGGGACGTTCTCCAACTGATCCACGCTGAGGGCGTCGAGCTTTGTCCCTTCCTCACGGTGGAGCCCCAGGAAAGAAGTGGCCCTGAAGGTTTCCTCCCAGTCCAGGTCGGTCTGGCTGGACTCGCTGAGGACCTGCCCCTGCTCCTGCCCCTGGGCAGCGTCGACCTGGTGCCCGTGTACCGTCAGGTCCGGGTTGCGTGGTGCAGGGCTGCCTGGAGGCGTGAACTTCGCATCCTCAAGAACGGACAAGTCTCTATCCAGGCTGGCGTTGAGGATGGAGTCCCAGCCAAAGGCCCCTGGCAGCGACATCAGGTCGTCCTCTTCCTCCTCAGATGATGAAGGGCCTGGAGCACCTTCCGTCTGAGGAAAGGCTGGGAGAGCTGGGGCTGTTCAGCTTGGAGAAGCGGAGGCTGAGGGGGGATCTTATCACTGCTTATCAATATCTGCAGGGTGGGTGTGAGGAGGATGGGGCCAGGCTCCTCTCAGTGGGGTCCAGTGACAGGACGAGGGCCGATGGCCATAAAGTGGAAAAGAGAAGGTTCAGCCTGAACGTGAGGAAACCTTCTTCCCTGTGAGGGTGACAGAGCCCTGGGGCAGGCTGCCCAGAGGAGCTGGGGGGAGTCTCCTTCCCTGGAGACTTTCCAAAGCCGCCTGGACTTGTTCCTGTGGGATCTGCTCTGGGTGATCCTGCTCTGGCAGGGGGTTGGACTAGGTGATCTCTAGAGGGCCCTGCCAACCCCTGACACTCTGTGAATCTGTGGGTGGGCCGGGCCTGCTCCTGGGTCAGCAAGGGCGCGTTGGAAAGCCGAGCTGCCTCGGCCATGTGTTTGGGTGAGGGCAGCTTGCGATTTTGCCCGGCTTTGCCACCTGCTGGACTCCCCTGGTGCTCGCCGGTCATTGCTTCAAACATTGCCAGCAACTTCTGTGGCTCTTTGTCGACGCTGAGGATGTTCTTGACGGTGCAAATGGGAGCGACTGGGCTGGCAACGCCCTGGGTCTGGGTTAAGCCCAAGCTCCTGGTGACACGTGTGGCTTCCCTGTGTGAAAGGGATGGAGTTTTGGGGAGGAAGAGGCGGGGCTGAACTGCTCCTCTGGTTGCTCTGGCTCCTCCCCACGTTGCCATTCTATGGACCGGGCAGCTTTCCCTGCGAGCCCTGAGTGCTTTGGAGAAAGCTTGGCCAGAGCCTGGGTGTAGCTCTGGAGTTCCTGAGCCTGTGGCTCCCCTCGTTCCTGGAGCTGAGGCTTCGGATCCCTCACCAGAGGGTTAGAGCTTCGTGCCTCAGTGCAGCTTGTGCCCATCCCTTAAGCTCTCTACTCCCTCTCTCAGTGCCATCCTCCCAGCCTGGAAAAGAAGAACACACAGAGAGCACTCTCTGGGCTTTGGTTTTTAATGCCTGAAGGAGGGTTTCTCCTGTCGTTTCAAAGCAGCAAGGCCTCTGTTGTGTCTCCCGCTTGCTCGCCCTCCTCCTTTCTTGGGAATTGTCTTGGAGCGCCTCAGCAGAGGCGGGAGATGTCAGTGCTGTGACTGTGTGACGGCTTGTGAGGGAAAAGAAGCTCTTGCTGATTGTTTCTGTAAGTATTTGATGGTTGAAAGGTTTTTCCCGCTCCGGGAATACTTCCTCGGGCGCTCTGGCAGGGTGTGTACCTGCCCTGCTTTTTCCCTGCTCACAGGGCTCTTGGCCTTGGAGCGAGGTGCTCGAAATCCGTGTGGCTGTTGTCAGCGGCAGCCTCGCGCCACTGCCGCATCTGAGGGAGACAGTCAAATGTGCCGTGCTTTTGACAGCTTAAGGACAACTGGAGGGGCTTGCGGGCTGGGGCTCGTCTCCTCCTGGGCAGCGGGCAGGCTGTGCGAGTGGCGGGCATCGTCCCTCGGCACACGGCTCCGTCCTCGGCAGGCCCAGCTCAGGCTGCAAGCGAGCAGCGCCTCCCTGGGCAGGGGCTGCCTTCGGCTGCCCCAGAACGTGGGCCGTGGCCGCTGGCATTTTCGGTAGGAAGGCCGCTGGAGGAGGCCCGGGGCAGCCCCGTCGCCGCCGTCGCCTAGCAACGGGAGACGCTATGGCGTCATAGGCGCCGACCCGCGGGCAGCGGGGACAGCCAATGGGCGTCGGGGAGCGGCGGGTGGTGGCCAATGAGGGCAGGGGCGGCCGGAAGGCAGGGGGCGGGGCCAGAGGAGAAATACGCGGAGCCGCCGGCTGCGCGTGCAGATGCGCGGGGAGCCGCGCTCGAGGTGGGGGTGCCGGGCTCTGGCGCAGGGCCCCTGAGGCAGAAAGGCTCCCGCTCTGCCCGGCGACGCTCCGTGATTTCGGGCCCGGCGGCAGCGATGGACGCGCTCAGCCTGTCCCAGCTGCTGGATGTGGCCTTCGGGGAGCCCGGGGAAGGGGTCGTGGACTCCCAGGCGTTGCGCCAGCTGCTGCAGGCCATGGTCGGGCACCTGGGCCTGCAGGCCGTGACTGCCCGGGAGCTGGGGCACGGCCCGAGCCTCCCCCTGGGCGGGGTCCGGCCTGGCCTGGAGAAGGGGGCCAGTGTCCTGGGCACAGGGCAGCAGCAGCAGGAGCCGGCGGACTCTCTGCCCGGGACGGAGCCGCTGCCGGGCACCGAGAGCGGCTCCCTTGTTGCCTCCGTGGCTGCCGACGTGGGGCAGCTGAAGGAGAAGGTGGAGGCCGACGAGAGCGGCATCTCCAAGGTACAGGCTCTTGCTGGCCCCGCGGTGCTCTCCCGTGAGACGCCCCCTCCTCTGGGTTCCGCATGGCGGTGGGTCTGCTCCAGCCCCCAGTGCCCTCGGCTCTGCCAGCTGCAGGCTCGGCACCCCCGGAGGTCCGGCCCCACCACCCTGCCCATCCCTTGCCCACGCCTGGCCCACAGCCAGGGACTGCGTCCGCTCCTCGGACAGCCGAGAGGCTCCATCAGCGCCTCACGGGCCTCCTGTGCCACGGCAAATCCAAGGGCTGAAGCCAAAGGCGGGGCCAGGCGAGGGGCCTCATCCCCCTGGGCACTGAGCTGTTCCTGGCCATGCTTTACCCAACCGTTCCCGGTGGGACGATGATGAAGATGCGATGTCTGGGGTGCTGTGCCAGCCCGGCCAGGACCCTGCCCAGCCTCTCAGCTCCGTGCAGACCACAATGGGGGTAGAGGTCCCAGTCGCCAGGGACCCTCCCCGGGGGCTCATCCCTGTTATCTTCCTCTCCCAGGCCACGGCTGTCACCCAGGATGTCCTTGAGGAGATCAGAGAGTTGAAGGCGGCACAGAGCCGCATGGCACAGGACATCCGCAGGCTGCAGGAGGTGCTTGGCTTGGTGAGCTGCCGCCAGCGTCCCCGGGAGGGAGCTGAGCCCTGTCCCCATCGCCCTGCCCCGTGGGCATCGGTGTCACGCGGCGTGAAGGGCACGAGGAGGGAGGAGTGGGAAGGGTGTTCCAAGGCAGCATCCCTGTGAGGCTGCCCCCTCCAGGCTGTGCCCTGGGGACTGTGCTGTCCCATGCTGGGACAGCTGGCTGAGGGGGTGTGCCCGTCCGCAGGTGGACAGCCGGGAACTGGGGTCTCTCCGGCAGCAGCTGGAGCAGTGCAGAAGCATCGCGAAGCAGCTCCAGAAGGCACAGCAGGCGGAGGGGGAGGATGCGGCTGGCATTAAGAAGTGAGTGTGATGGGGACAGCAACGGGTGTGAGCAGGGCTGTACAGGCCCGTGGGTTTTGGGGTGCTGCCCCAAGCTGGGGTGTGTTGCTTGTCCCCCGTTCCCCACCTGTGGCTCCTTCCTGCCCTCCTTCCCCAGGCACATCACGACCCTGCCGTCTATGCCGCCGCTGGCCCCCCACCTCGCCAGGCATCCCCGGCACAGCACCCTCCAGCCGGAACAGCCGCAGCAGCCTGGCCGCAGGTAGGGGACACAGGGAGCCCTGCCCGGCCCCTTGGGTGCAGGGTGGCCCTGCTCCGGCCCCTGCGAGTGAGAGCCCTTCCCCAGGTAGGGGTGGCGGGGCCCGGGGTGCCTGGGCAGGGAGCAGGGAGCTCCCACCCCAGCAGGGAGCACCCCTGGTCTCCTCCCTGCCATAGGGTGAAGCGTGGGGTGCTGTGGGGCCGGGCGCTGAGCACCCTCCTTCCTCATCCCACAGGGAGCAGGCGGCAGAGCGCGGGTACCCCGCCGTGCCGCGGCAGCAAGGCGGTCGGCACACCCTCACCTCCCCGCTGCAGCGCTGCTGGCACCTCCAGCCCCACCCACCCAGCACCCCCCGGCCAAGCCAGCTCTCCTTCCCGCTCCCCAGCGAGGTAGGGATGGCGAAGGCAGGGATACGGTGGGGGCGGCTGAGGCTGGGGGGGTGATGCTGAGCACCCAGGGGGGTGTGCCTCAGTCTCCCCTGGGAGCGCTGAGTGTGGGAGGGCTGCCTGGGGCTGCTGGGTTTGGCCCTGTGATTCAGCCATCCCGCTCTTTCCTTCCCAGCACGACGAGGTGGAGCTGTTGGGCCGGGACGGCCGTGTCTACAGGGGCCGGCGCTACAGGCCCGCTCGCACAGAGGGTATGGCCGGGGCAGGCTCGGGGTGATGGCAGGGGTGTGAAGGGGGCAGCAGGGTGGGCAGGGCACCTGCGAGGTGCCAGGTTTTCCCCTGCCCACGCCCCTGCCCCTGATTCCCTCCTGTCTCTCCCACCAGGCTTCCCGAGGGACGAGCCCCAGAGCCCTCGGCCCCCCCTCAGCCAGCCGGGTACGGCCCTGCTGGAGGTCCAGGGTGAGTAGGGGGGGCAGAGGGCACCCTGTTTTCTCTTGCTGGGTGGGGGGCGAGTTGGGGGCTCTGTGCCCACTGCCAAGTGGGGCGGGATGGGTCTGGGGTGGGCCGGGGAGGGGCAAAGCAAGATGGAGGGGGGAGGGCTAGTGGTTGGGGCAACTGGTCCCTGTGTTGGGGCAACTGGTCCCCATGTTGGAGCTGGAGCGGGATGGGGGATCCTGAGCAGGGTGGACAAGAGTCTGTCTGCTTCAGCGTGGGGGCCAGGCCCCTGTTTCGGGGTGTCTCTGCCTGGGCCCGTGTCCCTGCTGCCTGCTCCCTGCCAGGCTGGCAGAGCTGCCCCGTGGGCTGGGGGGACGGGGCTAACCCTGCCCTTTGCCCCCAGGTACTACCATCTCCCTGCAGCACAGGCCCAGCCCCACCAAGAGCCACCAGCTGTCCCGGGCCCCGCGGCTCCTCCCGCCCCTCCAGCCCTCACGGACCGGCTGCAGCACCCCAGCAGCCAGGCAGGCCTGTGGGTCCCGGCCTGAAGCCCCACCACCTCAGCCACCGAGCGGGAGAGCGACAGGCAGGAGAGCGAGAGGCAGCAGCCGGCTGCAATAAAGGGTGTTGTTCAGCCAAGTGTCTGCGTGAGGTGGGCCTGGGTCGGGATTCTCCCATCATGCGCAAATCGGGGTCGGCAGCATCCCTCGTCCTGCAGCCACGTATCTTCGGGGGAGCTGAAAACAGTCCCCCCCGCCCCGCAACCCCCCGAGTCTGTCCTGGCCCCTTTTTGCTGCCTTCCAAGCCCGCGGAGCACTTGCGGTGGAGAATCCCCAGCGCTGCAATAAAGAATTCCTGCTTAGCAGCAGGAAACTGTGCACCCCCCCCACCCCGCCCCGAGACATGGGCTTTGCTTGCTGGCCTCGGGACCCCCACCCCCCCATTAAAAGCAGGCTGCGTGGGCTTGGAACGGTGACAGGCCTCTTAGCAGAGGGCTGCCACACTGCTCCAGCCATTCCAGTCCAGGGGCAAAGGGACGTTCTCCAACTGATCCACGCTGAGGGCGTCGAGCTTTGTCCCTTCCTCACGGTGGAGCCCCAGGAAAGAAGTGGCCCTGAAGGTTTCCTCCTAGTCCAGGTCGGTCTGGCTGGACTCGCTGAGGACCTGCCCCTGCTCCTGCCCTTGGGCAGCGTCGACCTGGTGCCCGTGTACCGTCAGGTCCGGGTTGCGTGGTGCAGGGCTGCCTGGAGGCGTGAACTTCGCATCCTCAAGAACGGACAAGTCTCTATCCAGGCTGGCGTTGAGGATGGAGTCCCAGCCAAAGGCCCCTGGCAGCGACATCAGGTCGTCCTCTTCCTCCTAAGATGATGAAGGGCCTGGAGCACCTTCCGTCTGAGGAAAGGCTGGGAGAGCTGGGGCTGTTCAGCTTGGAGAAGCGGAGGCTGAGGGGGGATCTTATCACTGCTTATCAATATCTGCAGGGTGGGTGTGAGGAGGATGGGGCCGGGCTCCTCTCAGTGGGGTCCAGTGACAGGACAAGGGCCGATGGCCATAAAGTGGAAAAGAGAAGGTTCAGCCTGAACGTGAGGAAACCTTCTTCCCTGTGAGGGTGGCAGAGCCCTGGGGCAGGCTGCCCAGAGGAGCTGGGGGGAGTCTCCTTCCCTGGAGACTTTCCAAAGCCGCCTGGACTTGTTCCTGTGGGATCTGCTCTGGGTGATCCTGCTCTGGCAGGGGGGTTGGACTAGGTGATCTCTAGAGGGCCCTGCCAACCCCTGACACTCTGTGAATCTGTGGGTGGGCCGGGCCTGCTCCTGGGTCAGCAAGGGCGCGTTGGAAAGCCGAGCTGCCTCGGCCATGTGTTTGGGCGAGGGCAGCTTGCGATTTTGCCCGGCTTTGCCACCTGCTGGACTCCCCTGGTGCTCACCGGTCATTGCTTCAAACATTTCCAGCAACTTCTGTGGCTCTTTGTCGACGCTGAGGATGTTCTTGACGGTGCAAATGGGAGCGACTGGGCTGGCAACGCCCTGGGTCTGGGTTAAGCCCAAGCTCCTGGTGACACGTGTGGCTTCCCTGTGTGAAAGGGATGGAGTTTTGGGGAGGAAGAGGCGGGGCTGAACTGCTCCTCTGGTTGCTCTGGCTCCTCCCCACGTTGCCATTCTATGGACCTGGCAGCTTTCCCTGCGAGCCCTGAGTGCTTTGGAGAAAGCTTGGCCAGAGCCTGGGTGTAGCTCTGGAGTTCCTGAGCCTGTGGCTCCCCTCGTTCCTGGAGCTGAGGCTTCGGATCCCTCACCAGAGGGTTAGAGCTTCTTGCCTCAGTGCAGCTTGTGCCCATCCCTTAAGCTCTCTACTCCCTCTTTCAGTGCCATCCTCCCAGCCTGGAAAAGAAGAACACACAGAGAGCACTCTCTGGGCTTTGGTTTTTAATGCCTGAAGGAGGGTTTCTCCTGTCGTTTCAAAGCAGCAAGGCCTCTGTTGTGTCTCCCGCTTGCTCGCCCTCCTCCTTTCTTGGGAATTGTCTTGGAGCGCCTCAGCAGAGGCGGGAGATGTCAGTGCTGTGACTGTGTGACGGCTTGTGAGGGAAAAGAAGCTCTTGCTGATTGTTTCTGTAAGTATTTGATGGTTGAAAGGTTTTTCCCGCTCCGGGAATACTTCCTCGGGCGCTCTGGCAGGGTGTGTACCTGCCCTGCTTTTTCCCTGCTCACAGGGCTCTTGGCCTTGGAGCGAGGTGCTCGAAATCCGTGTGGCTGTTGTCAGCGGCAGCCTCGCGCCACTGCCGCATCTGAGGGAGACAGTCAAATGTGCCGTGCTTTTGACAGCTTAAGGACAACTGGAGGGGCTTGCGGGCTGGGGCTCGTCTCCTCCTGGGCAGCGGGCAGGCTGTGCGAGTGGCGGGCATCGTCCCTCGGCACACGGCTCCGTCCTCGGCAGGCCCAGCTCAGGCTGCAAGCGAGCAGCGCCTCCCTGGGCAGGGGCTGCCCTCGGCTGCCCCAGAACGTGGGCCGTGGCCGCTGGCATTTTCGGTAGGAAGGCCGCTGGAGGAGGCCCGGGGCAGCCCCGTCGCCACCGTCGCCTAGCAACGGGAGACGCTATGGCGTCATAGGCGCCGACCCGCGGGCAGCGGGGACAGAAATACGCGGAGCCGCCGGCTGCGCGTGCAGATGCGCGGGGAGCCGCGCTCGAGGTGGGGGTGCCGGGCTCTGGCGCAGGGCCCCTGAGGCAGAAAGGCTCCCGCTCTGCCCGGCGACGCTCCGTGATTTCGGGCCCGGCGGCAGCGATGGACGCGCTCAGCCTGTCCCAGCTGCTGGATGTGGCCTTCGGGGAGCCCGGGGAAGGGGTCGTGGACTTCCCGGCGTTGCGCCGGCTGCTGCAGTCCATGGTCGGGCACCTGGGCCTGCAGGCCGTGACTGCCCGGGAGCTGGGGCACGGCCCGAGCCTCCCCCTGGGCGGGGTCCAGCCTGGCCTGGAGAAGGGGTCCAGTGTCCCGGGCCCAGGGCAGCAGCAGCAGGAGCCGGCGGACTCTCTGCCCGGGACGGAGCCGCTGCCGGGCACCGAGAGCGGCTCCCTTGTTGCCTCCGTGGCTGCCGACGTGGGGCAGCTGAAGGAGAAGGTGGAGGCCGACGAGAGCGGCATCTCCAAGGTACAGGCTCTTGCTGGCCCCTCGGTGCTCTCCCGTGAGACGCCCCCTCCTCTGGGTTCCGCATGGCGGTGGGTCTGCTCCAGCCCCCAGTGCCCTCGGCTCTGCCAGCTGCAGGCTCGGCACCCCCGGAGGTCCGGCCCCACCACCCTGCCCATCCCTTGCCCACGCCTGGCCCACAGCCAGGGACTGCGTCCGCTCCTCGGACAGCCGAGAGGCTCCATCAGCGCCTCACGGGCCTCCTGTGCCACGGCAAATCCAAGGGCTGAAGCCAAAGGCGGGGCCAGGCGAGGGGCCTCATCCCCCTGGGCACTGAGCTGTTCCTGGCCATGCTTTACCCAACCGTTCCCGGTGGGACGATGATGAAGATGCGATGTCTGGGGTGCTGTGCCAGCCCGGCCAGGACCCTGCCCAGCCTCTCAGCTCCGTGCAGACCACAATGGGGGTAGAGGTCCCAGTCGCCAGGGACCCTCCCCGGGGGCTCATCCCTGTTATCTCCCTCTCCCAGGCCACGGCTGTCACCCAGGATGTCCTTGAGGAGATCAGAGAGTTGAAGGCGGCACAGAGCCGCATGGCACAGGACATCCGCAGGCTGCAGGAGGTGCTTGGCTTGGTGAGCTGCCGCCAGCGTCCCCGGGAGGGAGCTGAGCCCTGTCCCCATCGCCCTGCCCCGTGGGCATCGGTGTCACGCGGCGTGAAGGGCACGAGGAGGGAGGAGTGGGAAGGGTGTTCCAAGGCAGCATCACTGTGAGGCTGCCCCCTCCGGGCTGTGCCCTGGGGACCGTGCTGTCCCATGCTGGGACAGCTGGCTGAGGGGGTGTGCCCGTCCGCAGGTGGACAGCCTGGAGCTGGGGTCTGTCCGGCAGCAGCTGGAGCAGTGCAGAAGCATCGTGAAGCAGCTCCAGAAGGCACAGCAGGCGGAGGGGGAGGATGCGGCTGGCATTAAGAAGTGAGTGTGATGGGGACAGCAACGGGTGTGAGCAGGGCTGTACAGGCCCGTGGGTTTTGGGGTGCTGCCCCAAGCTGGGGTGTGTTGCTTGTCCCCCGTTCCCCACCTGTGGCTCCTTCCTGCCCTCCTTCCCCAGGCACATCACAACCCTGCCGTCTATGCCGCCGCTGGCCCCCCACCTCGCCAGGCATCCCCGGCACAGCACCCTCCAGCCGGAACAGCCGCAGCAGCCTGGCCGCAGGTAGGGGACACAGCGAGCCCTGCCCGGCCCCTTGGGTGCAGGGTGGCCCTGCTCCGGCCCCTGCGAGTGAGAGCCCTTCCCCAGGTAGGGGTGGCGGGGCCCGGGGTGCCTGGGCAGGGAGCAGGGAGCTCCCACCCCAGCAGGGAGCACCCCTGGTCTCCTCCCTGCCATAGGGTGAAGCGTGGGGTGCTGTGGGGCCGGGCGCTGAGCACCCTCCTTCCTCATCCCACAGGGAGCAGGCGGCAGAGCGCGGGTACCCCGCCGTGCCGCGGCAGCAAGGCGGTCGGCACACCCTCACCTCCCCGCTGCAGCGCTGCTGGCACCTCCAGCCCCACCCACCCAGCACCCCCCGGCCAAGCCAGCTCTCCTTCCCGCTCCCCAGCGAGGTAGGGATGGCGAAGGCAGGGATACGGTGGGGGCGGCTGAGGCTGGGGGGGTGATGCTGAGCACCCAGGGGGGTGTGCCTCAGTCTCCCCTGGGAGTGCTGAGTGTGGGAGGGCTGCCTGGGGCTGCTGGGTTTGGCCCTGGGATTCAGCCATCCCGCTCTTTCCTTCCCAGCACGACGAGGTGGAGCTGTTGGGCCGGGACGGCCGTGTCTACAGGGGCCGGCGCTACAGGCCCGCTCGCACAGAGGGTATGGCCGGGGCAGGCTCGGGGTGATGGCAGGGGTGTGAAGGGGGCAGCAGGGTGGGCAGGGCACCTGCGAGGTGCCAGGTTTTCCCCTGCCCACGCCCCTGCCCCTGATTCCCTCCTGTCTCTCCCACCAGGCTTCCCGAGGGACGAGCCCCAGAGCCCTCGGCTGTAGGTAGTTAGGATCTGTCGGCCAGAAGATTTCGTGCTGTACGGAAAGACAGGGTCCCTCCCCTGATAGCCAGTAGCGTGTAGTTTGCGATGTAAGCAGACAGAAGTGACGTGATAAACCCAAGCTATATAACGCTGTGTTACACACCAATAAACGCCATTTGCCGTCCACCACATTGGTGTCTGTGAGCTGATGGCCCGAGCGGCCCGGGGTGGGTCGCCGTGCCGTTCCTGAACCAGGTCGCCACGCCTTGCAAAGGCAACAAGTGGTGCCGAAACCCGGGATAACTCGCCTGGAATCGGGTGAACGGCGGCCGGAGCGGCAGGGCCAGCCCGGCGGGGAGGACGCTCCCAGACCAACAAGGAGGATGGAAGCCCTTGTGAAGGTCGTATCGCAATTACATAAGCAGTGGGGTATTGATTGCAATCCCAAAGATTTTACTCTCGCAGTTGTGAGGCTTTTGCAAATTGGGGTCATTGACCAGCCGGTGGATATTCTCCACCCTGAAGTGTGGGATAAATGCACTAAAGCGTTAGCCGAGGAGACGATGTCCTCGGGCTGTGGGAAAAACCTTAAGTCGTGGGGGAGAGTCGTACAGGCCCTGCAGAAGGCCTTACAAGAACAGGAGACCTGGAGGGCGGCAAAGGACTGTTTGTTGGCCACCCCGAAAACGGGAGTCGGGGCAGCCACGCAGACTTTGCACCCCTCAGACGGTAACGATTCTGCTGAGCCTAAAGACCGGCAAGAGGGCGACACGTCCCCTCAATTCCCGAACCCCGACCCGCCTACGGAGGTGCAGAAACAAGCTAAATCTTTCTGGGGTGGGCTAGCCGAGGAGCCCAGGGGCGCCGCGGAGAGACCAGAGTCTGAGGAGGGTTGGGCTAGACCACCGCCCTATGCGCCCCAAGATGGCGCCGGGCAGAAAGGAGAAGGGCGGGGCGAAGATGCCCGTGGCGGGAACAGGGAGGAAGCGCTAGCATTAACAAGCGCGCGCGAACAAAGGGGGGAGAATGGGAAAGAGAAAGAGGGCGGGGGCGATAGGGGGAAGGAGGGGAGCGTGATCGAAGGGCGGAAAGCCAATCAGAGCGGCCATCTGGAGAAACGCCCCTGTAGGGCGAACACCCCGCCGAGCAGAGGGCGGGGCGAACCAGGAAGGAGGGGCGAGTCAAGAGGGCGGGAATGGCCCGCCCACAGAAGAAGCGGGCGGGGGCGGGGCCCGACAAAAAGGCACGGGAAACCGGAAGTACCCAGTCAGTCGAGCTCCGGCTCTGAGTCTGACCCTAGCTGGGACGAGTGGCTCGCAACCGATTCAAACTCAGAGGAGGAGGAGGAAATGAGACTAGATACAGTCAAAAGCCAAAATACTCCCATCCGAAATAAAAAGGGACCCCGAGAGGAAAATATTCCTCTCACTGATTGGAGGAAAATAAAGATTGCGTGTGCCGATTGGGTCCCATCAGCCACGCTAGCGTTCCCGGTCCGGGTGACAGACGGGGGACAGAGGGTCCACTCGCCAATAAACCCTAAGGATATACAAGCGATCGTTAAGGCAATTGCGGATAAAGGGCTTAATTCTGCCATGGTCTCCACCCTCCTAGATGGTGTTTTCGGGGGAGACGATATGCTCCCGTTCGATATAAAACAAACTTGTAGATTGATCTTTGATGGGGCAGGAATGATCGTTTTTAAACAAGAATGGGAGGACAACTGCGCGAGGCAACTAGCCCAAGTAACCGGGGCGGATCACCCGCTACATGGGTCCAGCCTGCAGCGGCTGATGGGTACAGACCCAACAATGATTACCCCCCAGGCGTAGGCCCAGGGCCTGCGGGCCCATGAAGTTACGACAACTACTCGCGCGGCTAGAGAAGCTATTCGCACCGCTTCTAGAGTTATTGTCAAGCCATCGCCGTGGTCCACAATTAAGCAAAATGAAAGCGAGAGCTTTACGCAGTTTGTGGATCGCCTTCAGGCAGCGGTCGACTCCTCGACCCTGCCCGCGGAAGCGAAAGGCCCGGTTGTTGCAGATTGTTTACGCCAGCAGTGTAATTGGGCAACCAAAGAAATCCTCCGATCACTGCCAGTAGGGTCAAGTATCGCAGCCATGATCAAGCATGTCGCAAAGGAAGAGCATTTAGCCCCAATTCAGGTAGCTGTTTGCACCGCAATAGCTAATGTGATGGCATGTTTTAAATGTGGTCAGGCGGGCCACGTGGTGGCCAGAGCCTGGGTGTAGCCCTGGAGTTCCTGAGCCTGTGGCTCCCCTCGTTCCTGGAGCTGAGGCTTCGGATCCCTCACCAGAGGGTTAGAGCTTCTTGCCTCAGTGCAGCTTGTGCCCATCCCTTAAGCTCTCTCCTCCCTCTTTCAGTGCCATCCTCCCAGCTTGGAAAAGAAGAACACACAGAGAGCACTCTCTGGGCTTTGGTTTTTAATGCCTGAAGGAGGGTTTCTCCTGTCGTTTCAAAGCAGCAAGGCCTCTGTTGTGTCTCCCGCTTGCTCGCCCTCCTCCTTTCTTGGGAATTGTCTTGGAGCGCCTCAGCGCTGCATGGAAAGCATGAAGAAGGTAAGCAAAGCATCTGCGCTGCAATTCACAGCTGTACGCAGGCCGGCGGGTTTCACACCCCTCCCAGCTCTTCTCCCAGAAGTATGAGGAAGGGGAGCAGGCCCTGCGGGAGGCATCCAGGATGGAGTCCGAGAGCCAGCCCAGGCTGCGGGTCATGCAGCAACGCTTGGAGCAGCTGAAGCAGCAGGAGCAGCGTCCGCACCAGGCAGATACCCCCTCGCCTCCCCTTCTCGGCCTGCGGCCACCACGCCAAGGACCTGAACCTTTGCCAACAGCTTCTCTCTCTCTCTCTTTTTCTCCTGGGGATGAGGCAGGAGCGGCTGAGCATGGCTCACCAGAGGAGACAGCTCGAACAGCTACGTGAGCGGCTGCTGACTGCAGACCAGGGCCTTGGTGCCCTTACGGAAGGCCTCTCCCTCTCCGGCACCGTGTGTAAGGCTTCCTGCATGCTGTGATGAGAAGGGACATGCTGGGGGGCAGCTGCTCTTGTCTTCCACCTCTCGGGAGGCTTGGGATATTCCTGGGGGGCGCTTGTAGCTCCGCTGTATATAAACCTCAGCTGTGAGTTGGTGTTGGCCTCCTCGTCCTCGGAAGGAGCTTAGCAGAGCTCTCTGAGCCAGGGCAGCGCTGGGAGTGAGTAGAGGGGGCAGGAAGGGAGAGGTAGGTGGGTTAAAGCCCATTTGCCCTGGGAGGTTGGGAGGCCCCTGCTGCAGGGGCGTGCAGGCAGCAAATAAAGGGGTGCTCTGTTGTCTCCGTCTGCAGCTCCTCTAAGGGTGACGGCATCACACGCTCGGCTCCATCTGCCTCCCGTCACGGCGTTCCCTCGGCACAGCCCAGGGGCTAGCATGGATGACCTGGCCACGGCCGGCCGCGCCGAGCTCTACGCCACGCTGCTGCAGCTGAAGCACGACGCCCAGCAGGTGAGGCGGTGGGGAGACCCAGGGCTGGAAGGGGCTTCAAATCAGCTGCGTGGGAGCAGGCCAGGCTGAAGCCTGTTTGGGGCCCAATAGCCACAGCGTGAGGTGTCTCCTAAGATCATTCCTGAGCCCCAGAACCGGGCTGGGCTGGGAGGGCTTGCAGAAGCCACGGGCACCTAGAGGAGTGATAGCAGAAGCAAGAACGGGTGGATCGTCACAGCTTAATGTCCAAGCTGAGATGGATATCGTCCTCGGCTCGTTGGGGTGGCACCTCTGCTCATCCCATCCCTGGGTGGGAGAAGCCAGCTCTGCTGGGCTCTGGCTTTGTGATGCTCCCAGCTTTTCCTGACAGCTCCCTCCTTCCCTGCTGGCTTCCTCCCCAGATGGCTTCCTCTGTTCAGAGGGTGAGCTCATGGGCTCTGGGGGAGGGCAGATCGTACACCCCAGGGGGTGCTCACTGCACGAAGGAGGGTTTGGGATGCTTCCCTCCCCCAGGAGAGGGTCCCTGTGCTGTGACCCCGTTTCTGTGGCACTCTGGTATCCATGCCATCCATCCTTCCTCTCTTCTCAGGACCACGCTTTCTTAGAGGCTGAACGCTTCTACCTGGACAGTCTCCGGAAGGCATCCTACAACACTTCATCCCTGTCACACTGAGGAGGTGGCATCCCCACGTGTTCCCCAAGGGATGGCTGTGTCCGTCTGTGGGAGATTTCTTACAGGAGAACGGACGTGTTGGCGAACAAAGCTACACAGAGCTGGAGTAGGCCGCAAACTGCACGGCCTTGAAGCGTACTTGAGGACGATAAAGGAAGAAATAAAGGGGTCAGCAAATTCTTGAAGAAAGACTTGGCAGAGAAAAGCGGAGTATGGGATAGCCCATCGTGTGTTAGCCCAGGGCTCGTGGGCAGCGCGTGGCGATTAGGCGTGACCAGTCATCTGGACCTATACGTGTGTGGTCAGCAAATTTTGAGCTCTCTATTAATGTAACGGGGAACAAATAAACGGCTTCGCTTTATAACTCTCACAGAGTTGTTGAAGTCCATTCTTTGCCCACCTCCGTCTTCAGGAGAGGCTGCTGTGCCCTGCAGCTAGGGAGGAGAAAAACCCAGTAATCCCAGTTCTCCAGTAAAGCCGTCCTTTTCTTTCAAAGCCGTCTCTGAGGGTTCAGCGTGAAATCCATCCCCAGGGCTGCGAAGCCCGGGGCGAGGGAAGAGCCGGGTCGCGCTGGAGCTGTGGGGGCGTTTCCAGTCAGGCCCCGTGCGAGACAGCCCCTGTCGCTATGGTAACGGGGTCCTTCTCCTGAGAGCGGCGCGCACCATGGCGGAGCCCTTGCTGAGCGCGGCGCTGCGCGGCCGCCGGGGCGGGCGGGCGTTCGGCACGGCCGGTGAGACACGGGCCCGGGGACCCGCGGTTCCCCCGTGGGTGGGCAGTGGGAGCCGTGTGGGGGGAGGGAGGGGGAAGCTGTCCAACGCCTGGGTTCCCCAAGCGTGCCTGGCGGGGCCGGCTCGGGGAGGCAGGGGTGGCTCCGGCCGAGGCCCGCGCTCCCCGGCCTCGTTTCTCGCTCTCTGTGTAAAGCGGGCATTCTCCGCTCCCAGCTGCGCTCTGCAGGCGGGCAGCCCCGCTGGGGCCGATGCCCAGCGAGGAGATGGACGTCAGCAGCTTGGAAGTGCTGGAAAAACGCGGCAGTTTGGCTCGCTACTTCAGGGCTGCGGCAGAGGAGAGCAGGAAGCCCCGCTGGTGGAAGACGTCCCGGCAGCACGCTAACCCCGCGCCAGGTACATGTGGAAGGAGCGGCGCCGCCCGGGGTTTTGCCGCGGGAGGTCGGGGAAGCTGTTGGCGGGGTCACAGGTTTGCCCCCAGACCTGCCCTGCAAAGAGCTGACGAGTTGCTCTTGGTTGGGATGAGCTTGGCCCCTTTCCCATGCGGAAGCCTGCGGTGCGCAGGTGTCTTCAGGGAAGCGGGTGGCGGGTTTCTGGAAGGAGGGAGGCTGGCCAGGACCTGCGAAAAGATGTGGGGTGAGGAAGTGCTTCCTTGGAAGCCCAGTAGTTTCAGAGGAAGCAGCCCAGCAACCAGAGCTGTGGACGTGCAGCAGGTAACAGAGTTTGGCTGCGCAGCAGCTGCAGAGCCCGGAGCCGCCTGCCAGCTGGGAAAGCCCTGGGTCTGGGGGTGCAGTGAGCTGGGGAGGAGTGGGGAAGGGGAGCATGGAGGGGCAGAGGTGGTAGAATCGAGTCTCTGACATCTTGCGGTTTGCGTCTCCTTTACGCACTCTCATGATTTGCAGGGGTTTTGTGGTTGGGTATTGCAATGTTCAGGTTTGTTTCACGTACGTGATTTTTTTTTTCACCCCTCTCTGAAGAGCCAAAGGCCGACATCAGCCTGCCGCGTGATAAGCTGCTGTGGGCAAAGGAAATCGAGGAAAGGAAAAAAATCCTGAGGGAGAATCGCCAGAATGCCGAGATGGAAAGAGCAGCGCGACTCCGGACTGGTCTGTACCGCGCCCCCCCCCCCGGCCTCCCTCCACATCCCGGCTGTTCCGGGACCCCCCTGCCGTTCTGCATCCAGCTCTGGGGCCCCCAGCAGCAGAAGGACACGGAGCTGTTGGAGCGAGTGCAGAGGAGGCCACGGAGATGCTGCGAGGGCTGGAGCCCCTCTGCCCTGGGGACAGGCTGGGAGTTGGGGGTGTTCAGCCTGGAGAAGGGAAGGCTCCGGGGAGACCTTAGAGCCCCTTCCAGTGCCTGGGAGGGCTACAAGGGAGCTGGGGGGGACTTTTTATAAGGGCCTGTAGTGACATAGGACAAGGGGTAACGGGTTTAAATTGAAAGTGGGGAGATTGAGATTGGACAGCAGGAAAAGATTCTTCCCAGAGATGGTGGGGAGGCCCTGGGACAGGTTGCCCAGAGAAGCTGTGGCTGCCCCATCCCTGGAAGTGTCCAAGGCCAGGCTGGATGAGGCTGGGAGCAAGCTGGTCTGGTGGAGGGTGTCCCTGCCCACAGCAGGGGGTTGGGACTGGACGATCTTCAAGGTCCCTTCCAACCCAAACCCGTCTGTGATTCTGTGTGTTCAGGGCTTCTCCTGGGGGGTCCTGGACCCAGCCTGCATTCTCCTCCTGCTGCCCGGGGAGGGCTGGAGGGCTGTGCTGTGTGGAGCTGTAATCCCCCGGTGCCCGGCCGCTGGCTGGCACCTCCTGCTTGTCCCGGTGCCTGGGTGTCCGTGAAGGAGGACTGTGATTACTGCTCCCCAGTTAAACTCCAAGGCAGGGCTTTAAAGCCCGGTGGGGCTGCTTCTTTGTGCCAAAGCCATCCTTGTGTCTGAGCAAAACCCCCTCTCCCAGGGTGTCCTCGGGCACCCGGCTCCTCCCGAGGCCCCGTGGGGAAACGGGACAATCCTGCTGCTGCGTTCAGCCCTCCCTGCCCGGCTGCCGGCCCTTGGAGGGGGGGTGTGTGTGTTGCAGCCGTGGGGCAGCACGCACGCCCCGAGCTCCTGCGAGCTCCGTCGGGAGCGGAGCTGCGGCCCCCGGCGCGGCCTACAATCCCCATCGCCCCGCCGAGGGCAGGGCCGCGCCGGGCGGAACCGGGGCCAGCGGGCTCCGCGCGCAGGCTGTGGGCGGGGCTGCACGGCACGAGCGGGGCGCGTGCAAGCACCGTTTGGTTTCCGTTGGGAGCCTGTGGCAAGAGCCGGTGCCGTTCGGTCCGGAGCCGCGCGGTGCCCAAAGAGACGCGGTTTCCTTCCCTCCTGCCCGGGCGCAGGCCCCGCGGGGTGTTTCCCAGAGAAGCCTGTCCCGGCTGCTCCGAGTCCCCAGCTGTCTCCTGCAGCATTTCTCTCTCCTCGCAGTGCTGATCCCCCTCGACGAAGTCAGAGCCGAGTGGGAGAAGACCAGCGGCTCATTCCACAAGCAGCGCGTGGCGGAGCACTGCGGGATATTTCGTGACTTGTTCAAGGGGGCCACGTTCACACCCTGGGTTACCTTGAGGGTGGAGTACAGCCAAGAAGATGACCACCTCGTGCCGGTGTACTGTGGGAACATGGTGACTCCGTCAGAGGTGTGTTTGGGGAGCTGGGGACAACGCTGACCCCACGGGAAGCTGTTTTTTTCTGTTGGATGCTTCTAATGGGCATTGTGTGTCCTGGGCGGGGGGCGGTTCTTTTACATCCTCTGTGGTGAAGGGAACGTGTTAAGAACTGAGCTTTGCGACAGAAGTGGTGTCTGTCGGCAGGCTGATGCGTATTAATGCTGCGGGGGCTCTCCAGGTGGAGCTGGGTCAGTCAGCGGTGTGGCCGTGCCTGTGACAAGTTCATATTCTTCGCCTTGGAAATCATGGCCTGGTCTTAGTGGAACCTGTTGTCTGAGTGATTCTCCTTGTGCTGCTCTTTTAGGCTTCCAGCCCGCCGGCAGCGTCCTATGAGGCAGATAAAGGCTCCCTCTGGACTTTGTTGCTCACAAATCCAGGGGAGCAGCAGGTTCTTTAAAAGGAGCACGTTTAAACGGGGTCGTTTCGCTCTGCTTGTCGTTGGCTCCTGTTTCTTTTGGCTGCACAGTCAGAGGTGTTGTGGTACCTTCTGAGCAGGGCTGTATTACATATGCAGTAGAGACTGTAGCCTCCCCAAATCTCTAGCAGTTGAGAGTGAGGGCAGTGATGCAACAGGACCTATGTCACAGCATGGGGGAAGCAATTCCCTGACTCCCATCCTTTGTTTACCCCCGAACTCCTCTCTCCCTCAGCAGTCTGCCCGGGAGGTAGGTTAGCATTCGCTCTGGGAAACCAAGGCACAGTGAAGCAGCCGACCGAGAAGTGCTTTTACTCTTGGAATTACACCCGTAGGGTTCTCTGCTCCTCATTTGAGGCTCAGGCCTGTGAGAATGTGTTACTTTCCTGCTGGGAAAGGATGGCTGGGTGGCCTTGAGCCGCCCTCTCTGTTCAGAGCGGGTCGGAGCATTTCCACTTTGGGGTTGATGCGAACCCCAGGTTGTCACTAAGTCGCCTTTCTCCCTTGCAGATGGACATTTAAGAGACGCGGACTCGGAGTACCTCCACTGGCTGGTGTGAGTGCTACACTGCGCGCTGCTTGGCTCAGGGACAGCCGGGGCAGAGAGGGCAGAAACTCCTCTAACAGCTCGGGAATGCGTGTCTGCTAAGACACTCCGTGGCTTCCTCTGGCGCTCCTGCCATTAGCTTCTTGACCTGTGGTGTGGGTCCTGCTAAAGATGCGGTATTTCCAAGCGTTGCTGCTGTTTGGCATTGGAAAGCTCACGCTGGGCGTGACTTTCCTTCCAGTGAATACAACCTCTACTTGTCAGACAGGGTGTGAGTCACGTCAACAGCACAGGGTCACTCGCAGTCCCACGAATCCGCTGGTCCCGGCGCAGGGGAGTGAGTGGGTACGTAGCGCAGTCAACTTCTTTGTGTTCAGGACAAACATCCCAGGCAACGACATCAGGTCGGGTAAGGAGATCTGTCATTACCTGCCCCCCTTCCCTGCCATGGGAACTGGCTACCATCGCCTCGTCTTCCTCCTCTTCAAGCAAGACTGCCCCATAGATTGCAGCGAGGACGTTCGGCCCACGCCATGGTAATTCAGGCTCTCCCTGGGCCGTCTCGCGCTCGCTTGGCTGGGCTGTTACAGCTTGTTACGATGGCACGGCTGTTCCTGCTGGTAGGAGAGCAGCCGCCTGTAATTGTTCCGGGCTGCTTTGAGTTCGTGTGTCACCTGAAGCCGCAATCCCAGCCCTGCAAAGTCCCGTTGCTTTAAACCCGGCTGCGAAGAAAACCTTTTGCTGCCTGGGGCTGGAGAAGCTGGGAGATTGGCTCCTGGTGACTTCCTTTTCCACCTGTGTTTTATAGACTCTGGGGTGATGTGGGGAAGCCGTTGCCTTTGTTGCTGCAGGAGAAGAGGCGCACCTCAGCTCCCGTGCTTGTGTCTTGTTTCCAGCCACAGCCTCAAGATGCGAACCTTTAGCACGTGTGACTTCTACAGGAAGCACGAGGATGCAATGACCCCGGCAGGGCTGGCGTTTTTCCAGTGTCAGTGGGACAGTTCGGTCACCGCGGTCTTCCATCAGCTTCTTAGTAAGAAATGCAGCGTTCACGGATGCTGGAGGGGGCGGGTCTGTGGGCTGGGACACGGCCCCTGCGCGTAACAGGCTGCGTCAGTGGGCGAGCTCTGGCTGTCGGCTCTTGCTTGGCCCTGGCGCTTGTCTGGGATCCGTGACAGCACAGACGGGTGTTTATCAAGCTGTCCTCCGTCTGAGGAAACGGCCCGTAAAAGGCTGCTCATATAAACGTTTCAAAGTAACACACAGAGAGCCTTCAGCGGGGGGTGCCTGACCCGCCCTGGTCCCGTGGGTGCGCGGCGGGCCTTTGCTGGCGACGGGGGGGGCCTGGGGTTTGGATCTGAGCCGTCTTGCTAACGCTGTGCGTCACCCCTTTCCAGATATGAGAGAGCCTGTGTTCGAATTCGTGCGGCCGCCCGTTTACCACCCTCTGCAGGTGAAGTTCCCGCGCCACCAGCCTCTGAGGTACCTGGACAGATACCGAGACACCAAGGAGCCCACCTACGGCATTTACTAGGGGCCCGGCCTCCTCTTGGGGTGCTCCGGTGGACGCTGGGACGGCAGCTGGGCCAGCCTCCCTGCGTTCGCACAGCTGCGCATCCCGTGCCTCTGGAGCCTCAGCCCCTCGGCTCCCCGTTCCCGGTGCTGGGAAGTGTGGAGCTGAGGGCAGCAGGCGTTCACAGTGCTGGCAGCTCTGCGGTCAGAGGCTGCTTAAAGAGGACAGTCGTAGATGAAAGCAAATCCAGGGCCAGGCTCCAATCTTGATTCTGTAGGAGAGCTGGTCGGTAGGGGTGGCAGGGCAGAGTCCCCCCGGCAGTGCCTGCCTCGCTTCTCTGCAGGGATCACGGTTCTCCTTTTGTCTGTTTGTGGAGCGAACGGAGCTGGGCCAGCCTGGATTTCCTCCTCTTACAGCGCTGCGGTTCAGGACCGTGTTGGCTTTCATTTGCGCAGCCCTCTGACAGAGATGAGTCTGATTAAACGCACTCTTGAGTGATGCTGGCAGGGCTGTCTTTTTTTTTTTTTTTTTGGGGGAGCTTGGTATCCCAGCCAGCTGGCGCAGAGCTGGGAAGGTGCAGGGGAGAAGGGCAGCCCTTCTCCCGGCCAGGGTCACTTCTCCTCTTAGATGTGGGGTGGGAGAGTGCAGCTGCGCAGGTGACCTGCGAACATTTGTGGAGCTGGTTCTTCCCAACAGCTGCCCAGGCGCACGGAGCTCGGTCTCCTTCGCCTGGCTCCCCGGACAGCACGTACCCGGTGTGGGTAAGCGGAGCAAAAGCAGGGGTTGTGGAGCCAGACACACAGTCATGGCCGGGCACTCTGGCACTGCTGTACCCCAGCTGTGGGGGGACTGCTTTCTGCTGTGCTCTGCAGGGCTCTTGCTGCATCCCCGGTTTAAACTCCCAAATACTGACATCATCTTGCTGTTGCAGCTGCCTGTTCCCAGCTCTGGGTCCCAGTAACTTCTGCTGAGGTTCCTCCCTTCTTCGGGCAATGAGAGCCTCCAGCACCCAAGAGATTGTGTGGAAATGACCCCGCTGCCGTTGCTCAGGGCCGTTAGCGGCTACGCCTGAGGTCCCTCAACTCTCCTCCCGCCCGGAAGAGAGCTGGCGTCTGGTTTGGGCCGGGGTGACTGGGCTGGTGTGGTGACCGCAGCGGCAGTGCGGGTGTCCTGCAGTGTCAGGCCGTATTGCACCCTTCTCTGAGCTGTGAATATTTGGTCAGAATGTGCAGATTCAGCCCAAATAAACGTTTTTGGGGCTGACGCTTTGCTGGGACACGCAGGGAGCTGTGACGTCCCAAGTCACCTGGATCCAGGGGTGGTTTTGGAGGTGGCTCTGAGCCTGCCTATGATACGGAAACCGCTCTGACCCGCTGCAGCCAGGCAGTGAGCACCCCGGCTGCAGCCCAGACCCCCCCCAAGGCTTGGCCTCTCCTGTGCAAAGCTGGGGGGCGGCGGGGCTGCAGACCCACTGCAGACGGTTCAGCTGCCTGGGAGCGTGCGCCGGCGATAGCGCGCCTGCGGAGGGCACGGAGATAAGGTTTGGACTGGAAGGCTGGGAGGTGTTTCTTCTGAAACCAGATACGAAGAGCACGGCCTCGGGCAGAAGGCTCCCCCCTACCCCGAGCAGGGACTGAGTGCCCAGGTGACATCTTTCTTGTGTTGCGGAGCGCTGCTGTGCACGGGTGTCGCGAGGAATTTGGTAGGAAAAGGAGCGGTGGGTGTGCGCCGGGGGCACGTGCAAACAGCAGGAGCTGCGGTTGAAAATGGAAAGATGCAAGGGCAGAGCGTGGCCCTGGCCTGCTGCTGGCATGTGTCCCAGCCCTTGTCGCCGCAGAGGGAGGTGACGTGGCCGCAGCGGTGCTGGGTGCCCCTCTCCGCTGGTGCCCAGGCCGGCAGGTGCCAGGCGTGCTGCGCCGAGGTCTCTGCCGCGCTCTGCTCGGGGACCCAGCCCTGGCAGAGGGCAGGATGTCAGGAAGTTCCCCAACAGGGCGGAAAAGCGAAACCAATACGCGTCGTACGTGTGCCCGCGCAGACGCACTCGCGGGAGTGGCGTTGCGCCGAACCTTGTCAGCCTCTCGCGTGCGTCCCTGTGCTGTCACTGCAGCGCTTCACCCTCTCGGGGCCTCCCGCTGTGCCTGTCCCCACGGGGAGCAGCTCCGACCGTCCCCAGCGTGCGGCACAGCCCGCGTGGCCGAGAGAGCGCCCGCTGGGTGTCTCTTTAAGAGCATGCCTGGCTGGGTGCCCTGGGCCGCCTCTGGGCTCAGCGTCGCCAGCTCTTCCTCCTCTGCACAGCCGAGTTTCTATTTCCCTGGCTGCTTTCTCCCATTGCCCTGAGCCCAGGCGCAGGCAGGATGGCACCGCCCGTCTCGGAGAAGCTGGAGGAGAAGCTGGTGTGCTCCATCTGCCTGGAGCTGTTCAGGTTGCCCGTGACCTTGCCCTGCGGGCACAACTTCTGCAAGCGTTGCATCGGCGGCCACTGGCACAAGCAAGAGCAGGCACCTGCTGGGGCCGAGAAGGGCGACACGTGCCCCGATTCCGCAGGGGCTTCGAGCGGCGCCCGGCGCTGGAGGAGAACGTCCCCCTGTGCGGGGTGGTGGAGCTGGCGCGGGACGGCAAGGCGCGGGTCTCGGGCACGGAGAGGTGTGAGGTGGCCGACGGCGGGCTGTGCCCGCAGCACGGGCGCCCGCTGGAGCTGTACTGCGAGGATGAGCGGCGGTGCATCTGCTGCGTCTGCACCGTGCGGCAGTGCCAGCAGCACCGGCGGGTGCTCTTTGAGGAGGAGCGCTCTAAAAAGCAGGTGGGGACAATGGGTGGCAGGATTGGGGCGGTGGGGAGGGAGCAGGGGGAACCGCAGTGGCTCGGGCACGGCATGACGTCCACCTCTGCTGTCCTGTGCCCTGCTGTCCTGTGCCCTGCTCTGGGGACATGATGTGCCTCCGTGTGCTGAGCTGTGCCTGGCCTCAGCTGAAGATGGGGGCTGGCACCCGCCCTGACCAGGAAGATACCACCAGCGCCCAGCTCCTCCCTGAGAAACCGGGGGTAAATGCAGCAGCGTCAGATGAATGGTGCTGTGTGACCCCCTGATCTAGAGGAACCAGCTAAAAAGGGGTGAAAGACAGCACAACGTTTCACCTCTCGGTGACCCTGGTCACATCCTCTCCCCAAGCCTTCTTCCCTGTGAGCCTCCTGCAGCCCTGCGAGGGCTCCTGGGGCCGGGTGAGCAGCAGCGTGCTGCACCGCAGAGTGTCGGTGCCTCCCTTCACAGGCCCTTTTGGAAGAGTCCCTGGAAAAAGCCCACGAGGAATCGGAGAGGATCAAGCGGGCGAGGCGGGAGCTGGAGGAGCACACGCGCAGCATCAAGGTAACGCCACGGCCACCCCGTGCCGGGTGCGTGGGTGGGCATGCTCTGGCTCTCGCGGCTCTTCCCGGTGCAGGACTCCTCCGAGGGCTCAGATCAGCCCAGTATGTGCTGGTGACTTCTCTTTCTTTATTTGCATTATTAATTTAGCAGCCCTTTACAAAAAAAAAAAAAAAAAGTAGTGCACAGTGAGAAAGCTGCTGTGAATATCTGTGTTTTTAAAAAGGTGCCTTTCCAGGCATGATGGCATATCACCTGGGAGTGGGGTTAAGACTGGTCTTGTGCTTGTGTTGCAGCTTTTTGATAGTTCTTCCAAGTCACTAGGGTAGAACTGGTGTGTTGATCAGAGGTATCTACTATACTGAGGGCTTCTGGTTGTCTTTATTTTCAGGTTCCTGTTCAAAAGCTACACGCAGGTTAGTTCTGGGCAGCGGGTTACTGGCATGGTGTCCTACCTTAACGATCTCTCCAGGCAACGCGTTCAGCCGCAGCACGTGGCTGCCAGAGCCGTGGCTGTGCGGCTCGCTGATCCAGCCAGCTTGGTGGAGGCCTACAAAGCCCGTGCTGCCCGGGGAGTTCACACTTACCAGACTGAGCCAAGCACCAATGAAATGGGGTGTCTTGGGAGACGGTGGTGACGTGCTGCCCTGTTAATGTTAGATGCTCCAGGTGTGGTTTGCTCTGCTCTGTGTTGCTTTCCAGAAGTGACACACTTTACTGTGTTGGGTCGGTGTTAAGTGCTTTGAGGTTACCAGCGGTTACACGCAGCCCACGTCGCCTAGTTCCTGTGCTCTCTTCCATTTTCAAATATCTTATTTAAACGTGAAGTGTATTCGAGCATAAAAATACCAGCATCGTTCAAACTGCTTGGGGATCTATCTGGAGAGAAACAATCCTGATAGTAAAGCCTGTTGTGGAGGAGGTGTGAGAACAGAACAGATACCTACGTGGAAGTATTCAAGCACCACACGTATGTGGTCAAATGTCGTCTTACTCCTCTGTCGCTGTGTTCTAGCTGCAGCAGTGGTGATAAGGGTTTTGGAGCCACAGCTGCTCGCTCCAGGCAACGTGTTCGGCTGTGGCACACGACCTCTGAGCTCCTCTGATGTCTCAGACCGAAATTCGTATTAATTCAGTGTCGGTGATCTTGTTAGTTTGGTGTCGCATCACCTGTTTTTTCTTCCTTTTTGAAACAGGCTTGTAGAAGCTGCAGCAAAAACTTTACAAGCTGAACTGAACCACAGAAAGAGCAAGGAGGACGCCTGGAACAGAACTTCCGTTGATCTTGTGCGAGCATCTGAGGTCAGCGATGTACTGGGTATATGAAGAAGTGGGCTGTAAGAGCTTCTTATCTCTTCGTGAACCTGATTCACCTTCCTTCTGTTTCTTGTAGGCACACTGTCACTATGTGATAGTGAAGCTTTTCACAGCGAAGCTGTCCGAGATCAGTAATGCGGCTGTCCGTGCTGTCCTGACTGAGCTGTGTCTCCTGTACGCGCTGTATGGGATCAGTAAGAACAGCGGGGATTTCCTGCAGGTCGGTGTCTGTCTCCAGCACACTAAATCACTAGAGCCGGGGTCCTTGTTTGCAAAGCTGCTTTAATTGCAAAGCTGCACCAGTGCTTAGGCGTAAGGTCTTGATTGTTGGCTTCCAGAAGCGCATTAGCAGCGCGGGTCTGATGGAAGGCTGGTGTCAAGTTTCCCTTGTGACCTGCCAGAAGCAGAGTTGATGATAAATGGTAACGTGGCATCTGTCTGGGGTAGCTCCGATGTTCTCCAGTTGGTGACTGGGTGTATCTTAAAGAAGGAGATGTTAGACACGTTGGGAGAGCTGCAGGCCTTTGTCAGTTAGTGCACAGAAGGGGGATATTGTACTCCAAATCTTAACCCATCCTTCAGGGAATGGGTTTAAATTGTCAGGCATTACTTTCCCAGACTGAAAGCATGAAGAGAAATGTGTTTGTGCAGCAATGTTTTATTTTGTCTTCAGGCAGCCGTGGTACGTTTTGCCTTCCCATTTTGCTCTTGGCTGCTTACCAAAAAGTTCCCCAAACCCAGGAAGAATTTAATATATATACGTGCACATTCTTCAAGAAAACTTGCCACTGAGGTTAACGTTCTAAAGAACGAGTCTCCCCTCAAAGATGAAATAACTAGCCAGTAGGGTGGGCTGTGCTGGGCATCACCTTTCGCTTGCACCCTGTGGCAGGTTGCCAATTTGATTACTTAGCACTTGGGAGGGGGAAGAGTGTTTTATGATCTGGTGGGGAAAACCAGTGTCTTATGACCTGCTGGATTTTTGTGTGAGGGAAGGCTGACCTGTGTTAGACTGTAGGGGCAGGGCAAGTTCTTGTGACGGGTATACTCTTCTGATAATACCTTCCTCCTCCCCAGGCGGGTATCTTGAGCGATGCCCAAATTACTCAAGCGAACCAGCATGTGAAAGAGCTCTTGGCTGGAATTCGTCCCAACGCAGTAGCGCTGGTAGACTCCTTCGACTTCCATGACATTCACCTTGGCTCCGTGCTTGGCCGGTACGATGGCAATGTCTACGAGAACATGTTTGAGTGGGCAAAGAAATCCCCGCTGAACAAAACGGAGGTAAAGAAACCTTAGTTCTTCCTCTTAGGTCCCACGTGCCCGGAGAAATAACTCCATGTAGGGTCGTTAATTTTGATCCGGTGATCTCAGTGGGTGATTGATGAAGAGGGCTGGGGGGAAGTCACCGGTGGTAGTGGACCAAAACAAGCAACCTGCTTCTGCTCCTCTGCTTTCAGCATCCTTTCTTCGGTTACTCTCCCGCGTGTAGCTCACACGCATCCCTGTGGGATACTTCCGAGTTCCTCAGTGGAGGGAGGAAATGGTACACTCTCTAGAGAGACAGCTGAATGATCTCGCTGAGTTTAAAAGCGGCATCGCTTGCTGCTGATTCTGCTTAGCGACAGTAGCTGCGAAAGCCTTAGCTGTTTCTGGCAAATTTTCCAGTGCCTTCAGGCAGTAGTAGTGACCGGAGAAGAAAATAAATCGCTCCCATGTAGTATTTACATGTCGGGTGTTGCACATCTGCCCTAGGGCTGTAGCTGCAGCTGAGCTGATAAAATAAACTGAGCTGAGAAGGGTCAGTGTCCCTCTTCCAGCAGCCTAAACACAACTCTGAAGCCTGTCTCGGAGGCCTTTATTGGATTTGGATAGACCGTCCCCTGTGATGGGCTCTTGGAGACTGCACCTGCAGTCAGATCCCACCAGAAGTTGCTCAGTGTTTTGTGTCTCTGAAGTCAGGGCGGCTTAGGAGCTTCATTACAGTCCCCTTAGGAGACCTCTGCCGCTTTCCTTTGAACTGAAACGCCAGAGTTGTCCGTCTGGATGTAAGATGTCTTGCATTCTTCTGTTCTCACAAGAAAGGTAGTGGAGAAACTCTTTGTTTTGGTCCTTGGTGTCATACAGGACTTGGCTGGCTGTTCTTGAATGCCCAAAGTGCCTCCGATTCCACTTTCCTTAGTCTAAAAGTACAGCGCTAGAACTGTGTCGAAGCTCAGGCGCCACCTTGTAACCACTCTCTTGTCCCCTCACAGGTTCAGGGGTCTTTCCACAAACACCTGAAGCCGATGCAAGCCAAGCTGTGAAGCTGCCGTTCGGGGGTTCTTTCAATGCACGCTTGTCCTGACCTGAAAACTGGGTGTTTGCATCCTTTCTTCAGGCGCCTCAATCCAACCTTTCGAATCCTGGTAGCTGTAGGACAGTGAATAATTGCAGCCTTTCTTTCCACTTTCGTAAATCGAGGAGGTGTTTGGGGAGAGTGCGTAGGGATTGATGCCTGGTTTTCAAGTGCAATTATAATGGGAAAATTAACCTTTTAAAAATCTGGGAAAGCTTTACGCATTCATACAAGGATTGCTTTTGTGAAGCTGCAGACTAGAGAGAAGTTACTGTCAACTGGAAAGGCAGCAGGATTTTACTACTAAGTAGTTAACAGCCCTCAGGCAATAGCGTCTAGCGAGCGGCTATGGCCACCCCCAAAAAGCATCAGTGTCTTCCTTGTTAATGTTAGCACCACCTCTCTCCTTGCTGGCGAGTATTTCCGCTGTCTGAAGCCTCCTGCGTCGTTCTGTGTGCGTGATCCCGCGTGCGGCACTGATGGAGCTGGGAAGCGAATACCCCTCCTTCCCTGGAGCTCTGCTGGGTTCACCTTCCCCGAAGGCATCTTCGTGCCTTCCAAACATCCTCTCACTGCCCTGCAGAAACTCCTTTTGCCTCTGTGCCGTCCCCACCGCTGGCACCTCACTCTTTTGTTCACAGCAAGTCAAAGGAGAACCCAGCGATGCTGCTCTGAGGAAAACCAAGTAGTAACGATCAGCTGGGTGCAGATCAGAGCTGTTCTGCCCTTCTGATCATTCCTAGTTCCGTAGCACTATCTCAAAGCACTTTACAAATGTTAATTACGGTGATTCGATGGGGGGAAAAACCACGTGTCGTGGGAAAAACTGCGAATTTGACCTGGAACGATGAAGGCGGTATTTGAGGGCAGAAACCACCCGACCAAGGTCCTTGGCTCTTCAGATTGTTCTGGGATGTTTTAAAGGCGTTCTTCAGGAAAACGACAATCCCAGGTGAAGGGTCCAGATGGGTGGCTTTTTCCTTACCCATGCATTTCCAAGGAGCTTTCTCTGCTTTGCTTAATTGTGTGTTGATGCTGACTCGGGACTTGCACAGCGCCGTCTGGATTTAACAACCGAAAGGCTTGGCTTTTAACAGAACCTCCCGGTGCCCGCTGATCAGCGCAGCCGCGGCTAAGCAAAATCACTGCTGGTTTTCAGCACCGGTAACTGCCCAGGAATGGTAAGACCTCTCTTCGTAACAGAGAAGGGTAACTTTGAGCTTAAAATGGTAAAAAGCTTCAGCACAAACCCAAATCCTGCAGTTCTGAGGCAACATGGGAGGAGCTGGTTCTCTGGCGGTTTTGGTACGCGTTCAAGTCTTTTAATCTTGGATCAGTCTCGTGGATGAGCTTTTCCTGACACTAACAGCGATCAGACACGTTTGGCTCCACGTGCAGTAGCTGAACAGAAAAAAAATGTTTAATTTTAAATAAAACAATCGAACTTGGCTTTTGGTTGCTATTTCGGGTTGAGTGGAACCGCTGCTGTCCAGGACAGCAGAGCGGGGCTTTGCCTTCTGTTTAGTCGTTAGAGCAAAGTGCTGACCAGGGAGGGATGATGGAGGAGCAGGTTCAAAACATGTCAGTGGGAACAGTGCTAGCTATATGTACAGATTTAAGACACGACAAAAGTGTGTTTTCAGACAAAATGTCTTTCTCCGTGGATCTCAGTTAATGGTAAAAGTAGAATGAAGTATTCAAAAGGCCTTAAATTAGTTGGATTTTGCCTTATATCTAGCCTGACCTTTCTGGCTTTGCTCTGCAGCGTTCCAGGGCAGCCGGTCCAGTCCAACAGCGATCCTTGCCTCTGCTGCCGCTCACGACCGTGGACAGAACAAAACTGGCGGAGAGCAAAGCCGCCTGTGGCACGTCACTTGGTGGTGCGGGTCATAGGCCGGCGAACGCTGATCACGGCCAACAGCAGAGATTTAACACTGGTGTTTGGCAGCAGAAGCTTTAATTCATGGAAGCTATTTAGAATCTCTTCCCTCTGGGGTTTTTGGGGAGTAGATAGTGGTGTCGACCTGGTGCCCGTGTACCGTCAGGTCCGGGTTGCGTGGTGCAGGGCTGCCTGGAGGCGTGAACTTCGCATCCTCAAGAACGGACAAGTCTCTATCCAGGCTGGCGTTGAGGATGGAGTCCCAGCCAAAGGCCCCTGGCAGCGACATCAGGTCGTCCTCTTCCTCCTAAGATGATGAAGGGCCTGGAGCACCTTCCGTCTGAGGAAAGGCTGGGAGAGCTGGGGCTGTTCAGCTTGGAGAAGCGGAGGCTGAGGGGGGATCTTATCACTGCTTATCAATATCTGAAGGGTGGGTGTCAGGAGGATGGGGCCAGGCTCCTCTCAGTGGGGTCCAGCGACAGGACGAGGGCCGATGGCCATAAAGTGGAAAAGAGAAGGTTCAGCCTGAACGTGAGGAAACCTTCTTCCCTGTGAGGGTGACAGAGCCCTGGGACAGGCTGCCCAGAGGAGCTGGGGGGAGTCTCCTTCCCTGGAGACTTTCCAAAGCCGCCTGGACTTGTTCCTGTGGGATCTGCTCTGGGTGATCCTGCTCTGGCAGGGGGGTTGGACTAGGTGATCTCTAGAGGGCCCTGCCAACCCCTGACACTCTGTGAATCTGTGGGTGGGCCGGGCCTGCTCCTGGGTCAGCAAGGGCGCGTTGGAAAGCCGAGCTGCCTCGGCCATGTGTTTGGGTGAGGGCAGCTTGCGATTTTGCCCGGCTTTGCCACCTGCTGGACTCCCCTGGTGCTCGCCGGTCATTGCTTCAAACATTGCCAGCAACTTCTGTGGCTCTTTGTCGACGCTGAGGATGTTCTTGACGGTGCAAATGGGAGCGACTGGGCTGGCAACGCCCTGGGTCTGGGTTAAGCCCAAGCTCCTGGTGACACGTGTGGCTTCCCTGTGTGAAAGGGATGGAGTTTTGGGGAGGAAGAGGCGGGGCTGAACTGCTCCTCTGGTTGCTCTGGCTCCTCCCCACGTTGCCATTCTATGGACCTGGCAGCTTTCCCTGCGAGCCCTGAGTGCTTTGGAGAAAGCTTGGCCAGAGCCTGGGTGTAGCTCTGGAGTTCCTGAGCCTGTGGCTCCCCTCGTTCCTGGAGCTGAGGCTTCGGATCCCTCACCAGAGGGTTAGAGCTTCTTGCCTCAGTGCAGCTTGTGCCCATCCCTCAAGCTCTCTACTCCCTCTTTCAGTGCCATCCTCCCAGCCTGGAAAAGAAGAACACACAGAGAGCACTCTCTGGGCTTTGGTTTTTAATGCCTGAAGGAGGGTTTCTCCTGTCGTTTCAAAGCAGCAAGGCCTCTGTTGTGTCTCCCGCTTGCTTGCCCTCCTCCTTTCTTGGGAATTGTCTTGGAGCGCCTCAGCAGAGGCGGGAGATGTCAGTGCTGTGACTGTGTGACGGCTTGTGAGGGAAAAGAAGCTCTTGCTGATTGTTTCTGTAAGTATTTGATGGTTGAAAGGTTTTTCCCGCTCCGGGAATACTTCCTCGGGCGCTCTGGCAGGGTGTGTACCTGCCCTGCTTTTTCCCTGCTCACAGGGCTCTTGGCCTTGGAGCGAGGTGCTCGAAATCCGTGTGGCTGTTGTCAGCGGCAGCCTCGCGCCACTGCCGCATCTGAGGGAGACAGTCAAATGTGCCGTGCTTTTGACAGCTTAAGGACAACTGGAGGGGCTTGCGGGCTGGGGCTCGTCTCCTCCTGGGCAGCGGGCAGGCTGTGCGAGCGGCGGGCATCGTCCCTCGGCACACGGCTCCGTCCTCGGCAGGCCCAGCTCAGGCTGCAAGCGAGCAGCGCCTCCCTGGGCAGGGGCTGCCTTCGGCTGCCCCAGAACGTGGGCCGTGGCCGCTGGCATTTTCGGTAGGAAGGCCGCTGGGCGAGGCCCGGGGCAGCCCCGTCGCCACCGTCGCCTAGCAACGGGAGACGCTATGGCGTCATAGGCGCCGACCCGCGGGCAGCGGGGACAGCCAATGGGCGTCGGGGAGCGGCGGGTGGTGGCCAATGAGGGCAGGGGCGGCCGGAAGGCAGGGGGCGGGGCCAGAGGAGAAATACGCGGAGCCGCCGGCTGCGCGTGCAGATGCGCGGGGAGCCGCGCTCGAGGTGGGGGTGCCGGGCTCTGGCGCAGGGCCCCTGAGGCAGAAAGGCTCCCGCTCTGCCCGGCGACGCTCCGTGATTTCGGGCCCGGCGGCAGCGATGGACGCGCTCAGCCTGTCCCAGCTGCTGGATATGGCCTTCGGGGAGCCCGGGGAAGGGGTCGTGGACTCCCAGGCGTTGCGCCGGCTGCTGCAGGCCATGGTCGGGCACTTGGGCCTGCAGGCCGTGACTGCCCGGGAGCTGGGGCACGGCCCGAGCCTCCCCCTGGGCGGGGTCCAGCCTGGCCTGGAGAAGGGGGCCAGTGTCCCGGGCACAGGGCAGCAGCAGCAGGAGCCGGCGGACTCTCTGCCCGGGACGGAGCCGCTGCCAGGCACCGAGAGCGGCTCCCTTGTTGCCTCCGTGGCCGCCGACGTGGGGCAGCTGAAGGAGAAGGTGGAGGCCGACGAGAGCGGCATCTCCAAGGTACAGGCTCTTGCTGGCCCCGCGGTGCTCTCCCGTGAGACGCCCCCTCCTCTGGGTTCCGCATGGCGGTGGGTCTGCTCCAGCCCCCAGTGCCCTCGGCTCTGCCAGCTGCAGGCTCGGCACCCCCGGAGGTCCGGCCCCACCACCCTGCCCATCCCTTGCCCACGCCTGGCCCACAGCCAGGGACTGCGTCCGCTCCTCGGACAGCCGAGAGGCTCCATCAGCGCCTCACGGGCCTCCTGTGCCACGGCAAATCCAAGGGCTGAAGCCAAAGGCGGGGCCAGGCGAGGGGCCTCATCCCCCTGGGCACTGAGCTGTTCCTGGCCATGCTTTACCCAACCGTTCCCGGTGGGACGATGATGAAGATGCGATGTCTGGGGTGCTGTGCCAGCCTGGCCAGGACCCTGCCCAGCCTCTCAGCTCCGTGCAGACCACAATGGGGGTAGAGGTCCCAGTCGCCAGGGACCCTCCCCGGGGGCTCATCCCTGTTATCTTCCTCTCCCAGGCCACGGCTGTCACCCAGGATGTCCTTGAGGAGATCAGAGAGTTGAAGGCGGCACAGAGCCGCATGGCACAGGACATCCGCAGGCTGCAGGAGGTGCTTGGCTTGGTGAGCTGCCGCCAGCGTCCCCGGGAGGGAGCTGAGCCCTGTCCCCATCGCCCTGCCCCGTGGGCATCGGTGTCACGCGGCGTGAAGGGCACGAGGAGGGAGGAGTGGGAAGGGTGTTCCAAGGCAGCATCCCTGTGAGGCTGCCCCCTCCGGGCTGTGCCCTGGGGACCGTGCTGTCCCATGCTGGGACAGCTGGCTGAGGGGGTGTGCCCGTCCGCAGGTGGACAGCCGGGAACTGGGGTCTCTCCGGCAGCAGCTGGAGCAGTGCAGAAGCATCGCGAAGCAGCTCCAGAAGGCACGGCAGGCGGAGGGGGAGGATGCGGCTGGCATTAAGAAGTGAGTGTGATGGGGACAGCAACGGGTGTGAGCAGGGCTGTACAGGCCCGTGGGTTTTGGGGTGCTGCCCCAAGCTGGGGTGTGTTGCTTGTCCCCCATTCCCCACCTGTGGCTCCTTCCTGCCCTCCTTCCCCAGGCACATCACGACCCTGCCGTCTATGCCGCCGCTGGCCCCCCACCTCGCCAGGCATCCCCGGCACAGCACCCTCCAGCCGGAACAGCCGCAGCAGCCTGGCCGCAGGTAGGGGACACAGGGAGCCCTGCCCGGCCCCTTGGGTGCAGGGTGGCCCTGCTCCGGCCCCTGCGAGTGAGAGCCCTTCCCCAGGTAGGGGTGGCGGGGCCCGGGGTGCCTGGGCAGGGAGCAGGGAGCTCCCACCCCAGCAGGGAGCACCCCTGGTCTCCTCCCTGCCATAGGGTGAAGCGTGGGGTGCTGTGGGGCCGGGCGCTGAGCACCCTCCTTCCTCATCCCACAGGGAGCAGGCGGCAGAGCGCAGGTACCCCGCCGTGCCGCGGCAGCAAGGCGGTCGGCACACCCTCACCTCCCCGCTGCAGCGCTGCTGGCACCTCCAGCCCCACCCACCCAGCACCCCCCGGCCAAGCCAGCTCTCCTTCCCGCTCCCCAGCGAGGTAGGGATGGCGAAGGCAGGGATACGGTGGGGGCGGCTGAGGCTGGGGGGGTGATGCTGAGCACCCAGGGGGGTGTGCCTCAGTCTCCCCTGGGAGCGCTGAGTGTGGGAGTGCTGCCTGGGGCTGCTGGGTTTGGCCCTGGGATTCAGCCATCCCGCTCTTTCCTTCCCAGCACGACGAGGTGGAGCTGTTGGGCCGGGACGGCCTTGTCTACAGGGGCCGGCGCTACAGGCCCGCTCGCACAGAGGGTATGGCCGGGGCAGGCTCGGGGTGATGGCAGGGGTGTGAAGGGGGCAGCAGGGTGGGCAGGGCACCTGCGAGGTGCCAGGTTTTCCCCTGCCCACGCCCCTGCCCCTGATTCCCTCCTGTCTCTCCCACCAGGCTTCCCGAGGGACGAGCCCCAGAGCCCTCGGCCCCCCCTCAGCCAGCCGGGTACGGCCCTGCTGGAGGTCCGGGGTGAGTAAGGGGGGCAGAGGGCACCCTGTTTTCTCTTGGTGGGTGGGGGGCGAGTTGGGGGCTCTGTGCCCACTGCCAAGTGGGGCGGGATGGGTCTGGGGTGGGCCGGGGAGGGGCAAAGCAAGATGGAGGGGGGAGGGCTAGTGGTTGGGGCAACTGGTCCCTGTGTTGGGGCAACTGGTCCCCATGTTGGAGCTGGAGCGAGATGGGGGATCCTGAGCAGGGTGGACAAGAGTCTGTCTGCTTCAGCGTGGGGGCCAGGCCCCTGTTTCGGGGTGTCTCTGCCTGGGCCCGTGTCCCTGCTGCCTGCTCCCTGCCAGGCTGGCAGAGCTGCCCCGTGGGCTGGGGGGACGGGGCTAACCCTGCCCTTTGCCCCCAGGTACTACCATCTCCCTGCAGCACAGGCCCAGCCCCACCAAGAGCCACCAGCTGTCCCGGGCCCCGCGGCTCCTCCCGCCCCTCCAGCCCTCACGGACCGGCTGCAGCACCCCAGCAGCCAGGCAGGCCTGTGGGTCCCGGCCTGAAGCCCCACCACCTCAGCCACCGAGCGGGAGAGCGACAGGCAGGAGAGCGAGAGGCAGCAGCCGGCTGCAATAAAGGGTGTTGTTCAGCCAAGTGTCTGCGTGAGGTGGGCCTGGGTCGGGATTCTCCCATCATGCGCAAATCGGGGTCGGCAGCATCCCTCGTCCTGCAGCCACGTATCTTCGGGGGAGCTGAAAACAGTCCACCCCCACCCCCCGCAACCCCCCGAGTCTGTCCTGGCCCCTTTTTGCTGCCTTCCAAGCCCGCGGAGCACTTGCGGTGGAGAATCCCCAGCGCTGCAATAAAGAATTCCTGCTTAGCAGCAGGAAACTGTGCACCCCCCCCACCCCGCCCCAAGACATGGGCTTTACTTGCTGGCCTCGGGACCCCCACCCCCCCTTTAAAAGCAGGCTGCGTGGGCTTGGAACGGTGACAGGCCTCTTAGCAGAGGGCTGCCACACTGCTCCAGCCATTCCAGTCCAGGGGCAAAGGGACGTTCTCCAACTGATCCACGCTGAGGGCGTCGAGCTTTGTCCCTTCCTCACGGTGGAGCCCCAGGAAAGAAGTGGCCCTGAAGGTTTCCTCCCAGTCCAGGTCGGTCTGGCTGGACTCGCTGAGGACCTGCCCCTGCTCCTGCCCCTGGGCAGCGTCGACCTGGTGCCCGTGTACCGTCAGGTCCGGGTTGCGTGGTGCAGGGCTGCCTGGAGGCGTGAACTTCGCATCCTCAAGAACGGACAAGTCTCTATCCAGGCTGGCGTTGAGGATGGAGTCCCAGCCAAAGGCCCCTGGCAGCGACATCAGGTCGTCCTCTTCCTCCTAAGATGATGAAGGGCCTGGGGCAGCTTCCGTCTGAGGAAAGGCTGGGAGAGCTGGGGCTGTTCAGCTTGGAGAAGCGGAGGCTGAGGGGGGATCTTATCACTGCTTATCAATATCTGCAGGGTGGGTGTGAGGAGGATGGGGCCAGGCTCCTCTCAGTGGGGTCCAGTGACAGGACGAGGGCCGATGGCCATAAAGTGGAAAAGAGAAGGTTCAGCCTGAACGTGAGGAAACCTTCTTCCCTGTGAGGGTGACAGAGCCCTGGGACAGGCTGCCCAGAGGAGCTGGGGGGAGTCTCCTTCCCTGGAGACTTTCCAAAGCCGCCTGGACTTGTTCCTGTGGGATCTGCTCTGGGTGATCCTGCTCTGGCAGGGGGGTTGGACTAGGTGATCTCTAGAGGGCCCTGCCAACCCCTGACACTCTGTGAATCTGTGGGTGGGCCGGGCCTGCTCCTGGGTCAGCAAGGGCGCGTTGGAAAGCCGAGCTGCCTCGGCCATGTGTTTGGGTGAGGGCAGCTTGCGATTTTGCCCGGCTTTGCCACCTGCTGGACTCCCCTGGTGCTCGCCGGTCATTGCTTCAAACATTGCCAGCAACTTCTGTGGCTCTTTGTCGACGCTGAGGATGTTCTTGACGGTGCAAATGGGAGCGACTGGGCTGGCAACGCCCTGGGTCTGGGTTAAGCCCAAGCTCCTGGTGACACGTGTGGCTTCCCTGTGTGAAAGGGATGGAGTTTTGGGGAGGAAGAGGCGGGGCTGAACTGCTCCTCTGGTTGCTCTGGCTCCTCCCCACGTTGCCATTCTATGGACCTGGCAGCTTTCCCTGCGAGCCCTGAGTGCTTTGGAGAAAGCTTGGCCAGAGCCTGGGTGTAGCCCTGGAGTTCCTGAGCCTGTGGCTCCCCTCGTTCCTGGAGCTGAGGCTTCGGATCCCTCACCAGAGGGTTAGAGCTTCTTGCCTCAGTGCAGCTTGTGCCCATCCCTTAAGCTCTCTACTCCCTCTTTCAGTGCCATCCTCCCAGCCTGGAAAAGAAGAACACACAGAGAGCACTCTCTGGGCTTTGGTTTTTAATGCCTGAAGGAGGGTTTCTCCTGTCGTTTCAAAGCAGCAAGGCCTCTGTTGTGTCTCCCGCTTGCTTGCCCTCCTCCTTTCTTGGGAATTGTCTTGGAGCGCCTCAGCAGAGGCGGGAGATGTCAGTGCTGTGACTGTGTGACGGCTTGTGAGGGAAAAGAAGCTCTTGCTGATTGTTTCTGTAAGTATTTGATGGTTGAAAGGTTTTTCCCGCTCCGGGAATACTTCCTCGGGCGCTCTGGCAGGGTGTGTACCTGCCCTGCTTTTTCCCTGCTCACAGGGCTCTTGGCCTTGGAGCGAGGTGCTCGAAATCCGTGTGGCTGTTGTCAGCGGCAGCCTCGCGCCACTGCCGCATCTGAGGGAGACAGTCAAATGTGCCGTGCTTTTGACAGCTTAAGGACAACTGGAGGGGCTTGCGGGCTGGGGCTCGTCTCCTCCTGGGCAGCGGGCAGGCTGTGCGAGCGGCGGGCATCGTCCCTCGGCACACGGCTCCGTCCTCGGCAGGCCCAGCTCAGGCTGCAAGCGAGCAGCGCCTCCCTGGGCAGGGGCTGCCTTCGGCTGCTCCAGAACGTGGGCCGTGGCCGCTGGCATTTTCGGTAGGAAGGCCACTGGAGGAGGCCCGGGGCAGCCCCGTCGCCGCCGTCGCCTAGCAACGGGAGACGCTATGGCGTCATAGGCGCCGACCCGCGGGCAGCGGGGACAGCCAATGGGCGTCGGGGAGCGGCGGGTGGTGGCCAATGAGGGCAGGGGCGGCCGGAAGGCAGGGGGCGGGGCCAGAGGAGAAATACGCGGAGCCGCCGGCTGCGCGTGCAGATGCGCGGGGAGCCGCGCTCGAGGTGGGGGTGCCGGGCTCTGGCGCAGGGCCCCTGAGGCAGAAAGGCTCCCGCTCTGCCCGGCGACGCTCCGTGATTTCGGGCCCGGCGGCAGCGATGGACGCGCTCAGCCTGTCCCAGCTGCTGGATATGGCCTTCGGGGAGCCCGGGGAAGGGGTCGTGGACTCCCAGGCGTTGCGCCGGCTGCTGCAGGCCATGGTCGGGCACCTGGGCCTGCAGGCCGTGACTGCCCGGGAGCTGGGGCACGGCCCGAGCCTCCCCCTGGGCGGGGTCCAGCCTGGCCTGGAGAAGGGGGCCAGGGCCCCGGGCACAGGGCAGCAGCAGCAGGAGCCAGCGGACTCTCTGCCCGGGACGGAGCCGCTGCCGGGCACCGAGAGCGGCTCCCTTGTTGCCTCCGTGGCCGCTGACGTGGGGCAGCTGAAGAAGGTGGAGGCCGACGAGAGCGGCATCTCCAAGGTACAGGCTCTTGCTGGCCCCGCGGTGCTCTCCCGTGAGACGCCCCCTCCTCTGGGTTCCGCATGGCGGTGGGTCTGCTCCAGCCCCCAGTGCCCTCGGCTCTGCCAGCTGCAGGCTCGGCACCCCCGGAGGTCCGGCCCCACCACCCTGCCCATCCCTTGCCCACGCCTGGCCCACAGCCAGGGACTGCGTCCGCTCCTCGGACAGCCGAGAGGCTCCATCAGCGCCTCACGGGCCTCCTGTGCCACGGCAAATCCAAGGGCTGAAGCCAAAGGCGGGGCCAGGCGAGGGGCCTCATCCCCCTGGGCACTGAGCTGTTCCTGGCCATGCTTTACCCAACCGTTCCCGGTGGGACGATGATGAAGATGCGATGTCTGGGGTGCTGTGCCAGCCTGGCCAGGACCCTGCCCAGCCTCTCAGCTCCGTGCAGACCACAATGGGGGTAGAGGTCCCAGTCGCCAGGGACCCTCCCCGGGGGCTCATCCCTGTTATCTTCCTCTCCCAGGCCACGGCTGTCACCCAGGATGTCCTTGAGGAGATCAGAGAGTTGAAGGCGGCACAGAGCCGCATGGCACAGGACATCCGCAGGCTGCAGGAGGTGCTTGGCTTGGTGAGCTGCCGCCAGCGTCCCCGGGAGGGAGCTGAGCCCTGTCCCCATCGCCCTGCCCCGTGGGCATCGGTGTCACGCGGCGTGAAGGGCACGAGGAGGGAGGAGTGGGAAGGGTGTTCCAAGGCAGCATCCCTGTGAGGCTGCCCCCTCCGGGCTGTGCCCTGGGGACCGTGCTGTCCCATGCTGGGACAGCTGGCTGAGGGGGTGTGCCCGTCCGCAGGTGGACAGCCGGGAACTGGGGTCTCTCCGGCAGCAGCTGGAGCAGTGCAGAAGCATCGCGAAGCAGCTCCAGAAGGCACGGCAGGCGGAGGGGGAGGATGCGGCTGGCATTAAGAAGTGAGTGTGATGGGGACAGCAACGGGTGTGAGCAGGGCTGTACAGGCCCGTGGGTTTTGGGGTGCTGCCCCAAGCTGGGGTGTGTTGCTTGTCCCCCGTTCCCCACCTGTGGCTCCTTCCTGCCCTCCTTCCCCAGGCACATCACGACCCTGCCGTCTATGCCGCCGCTGGCCCCCCACCTCGCCAGGCATCCCCGGCACAGCACCCTCCAGCCGGAACAGCCGCAGCAGCCTGGCCGCAGGTAGGGGACACAGGGAGCCCTGCCCGGCCCCTTGGGTGCAGGGTGGCCCTGCTCCGGCCCCTGCGAGTGAGAGCCCTTCCCCAGGTAGGGGTGGCGGGGCCCGGGGTGCCTGGGCAGGGAGCAGGGAGCTCCCACCCCAGCAGGGAGCACCCCTGGTCTCCTCCCTGCCATAGGGTGAAGCGTGGGGTGCTGTGGGGCCGGGCGCTGAGCACCCTCCTTCCTCATCCCACAGGGAGCAGGCGGCAGAGCGCGGGTACCCCGCCGTGCCGCGGCAGCAAGGCGGTCGGCACACCCTCACCTCCCCGCTGCAGCGCTGCTGGCACCTCCAGCCCCACCCACCCAGCACCCCCCGGCCAAGCCAGCTCTCCTTCCCGCTCCCCAGCGAGGTAGGGATGGCGAAGGCAGGGATACGGTGGGGGCGGCTGAGGCTGGGGGGGTGATGCTGAGCACCCAGGGGGGTGTGCCTCAGTCTCCCCTGGGAGCGCTGAGTGTGGGAGTGCTGCCTGGGGCTGCTGGGTTTGGCCCTGGGATTCAGCCATCCCGCTCTTTCCTTCCCAGCACGACGAGGTGGAGCTGTTGGGCCGGGACGGCCGTGTCTACAGGGGCCGGCGCTACAGGCCCGCTCGCACAGAGGGTATGGCCGGGGCAGGCTCGGGGTGATGGCAGGGGTGTGAAGGGGGCAGCAGGGTGGGCAGGGCACCTGCGAGGTGCCAGGTTTTCCCCTGCCCACGCCCCTGCCCCTGATTCCCTCCTGTCTCTCCCACCAGGCTTCCCGAGGGACGAGCCCCAGAGCCCTCGGCCCCCCCTCAGCCAGCCGGGTACGGCCCTGCTGGAGGTCCAGGGTGAGTAGGGGGGGCAGAGGGCACCCTGTTTTCTCTTGGTGGGTGGGGGGCGAGTTGGGGGCTCTGTGCCCACTGCCAAGTGGGGCGGGATGGGTCTGGGGTGGGCCGGGGAGGGGCAAAGCAAGATGGAGGGGGGAGGGCTAGTGGTTGGGGCAACTGGTCCCTGTGTTGGGGCAACTGGTCCCCATGTTGGAGCTGGAGCGAGATGGGGGATCCTGAGCAGGGTGGACAAGAGCCTGTCTGCTTCAGCGTGGGGGCCAGGCCCCTGTTTCGGGGTGTCTCTGCCTGGGCCCGTGTCCCTGCTGCCTGCTCCCTGCCAGGCTGGCAGAGCTGCCCCGTGGGCTGGGGGGACGGGGCTAACCCTGCCCTTTGCCCCCAGGTACTACCATCTCCCTGCAGCACAGGCCCAGCCCCACCAAGAGCCACCACCTGTCCCGGGCCCCGCGGCTCCTCCCGCCCCTCCAGCCCTCACGGACCGGCTGCAGCACCCCAGCAGCCAGGCAGGCCTGTGGGTCCCGGCCTGAAGCCCCACCACCTCAGCCCCCGAGCGGGTGAGCGACAGGCAGGAGAGCGAGAGGCAGCAGCCGGCTGCAATAAAGGGTGTTGTTCAGCCAAGTGTCTGCGTGAGGTGGGCCTGGGTCGGGATTCTCCCATCATGCGCAAATCGGGGTCGGCAGCATCCCTCGTCCTGCAGCCACGTATCTTCGGGGGAGCTGAAAACAGTCCACCCCCACCCCCCGCAACCCCCCGAGTCTGTCCTGGCCCCTTTTTGCTGCCTTCCAAGCCCGCGGAGCACTTGCGGTGGAGAATCCCCAGCGCTGCAATAAAGAATTCCTGCTTAGCAGCAGGAAACTGTGCACCCCCCCCACCCCGCCCCAAGACATGGGCTTTACTTGCTGGCCTCGGGACCCCCACCCCCCCTTTAAAAGCAGGCTGCGTGGGCTTGGAACGGTGACAGGCCTCTTAGCAGAGGGCTGCCACACTGCTCCAGCCATTCCAGTCCAGGGGCAAAGGGACGTTCTCCAACTGATCCACGCTGAGGGCGTCGAGCTTTGTCCCTTCCTCACGGTGGAGCCCCAGGAAAGAAGTGGCCCTGAAGGTTTCCTCCCAGTCCAGGTCGGTCTGGCTGGACTCGCTGAGGACCTGCCCCTGCTCCTGCCCCTGGGCAGCGTCGACCTGGTGCCCGTGTACCGTCAGGTCCGGGTTGCGTGGTGCAGGGCTGCCTGGAGGCGTGAACTTCGCATCCTCAAGAACGGACAAGTCTCTATCCAGGCTGGCGTTGAGGATGGAGTCCCAGCCAAAGGCCCCTGGCAGCGACATCAGGTCGTCCTCTTCCTCCTAAGATGATGAAGGGCCTGGAGCACCTTCCGTCTGAGGAAAGGCTGGGAGAGCTGGGGCTGTTCAGCTTGGAGAAGCGGAGGCTGAGGGGGGATCTTATCACTGCTTATCAATAGCTGCAGGGTGGGTGTGAGGAGGATGGGGCCAGGCTCTTCTCAGTGGGGTCCAGCGACAGGACGAGGGCCGATGGCCATAAAGTGGAAAAGAGAAGGTTCAGCCTGAACGTGAGGAAACCTTCTTCCCTGTGAGGGTGACAGAGCCCTGGGACAGGCTGCCCAGAGGAGCTGGGGGGAGTCTCCTTCCCTGGAGACTTTCCAAAGCCGCCTGGACTTGTTCCTGTGGGATCTGCTCTGGGTGATCCTGCTCTGGCAGGGGGGTTGGACTAGGTGATCTCTAGAGGGCCCTGCCAACCCCTGCCACTCTGTGAATCTGTGGGTGGGCCGGGCCTGCTCCTGGGTCAGCAAGGGCGCGTTGGAAAGCCGAGCTGCCTCGGCCATGTGTTTGGGTGAGGGCAGCTTGCGATTTTGCCCGGCTTTGCCACCTGCTGGACTCCCCTGGTGCTCGCCGGTCATTGCTTCAAACATTGCCAGCAACTTCTGTGGCTCTTTGTCGACGCTGAGGATGTTCTTGACGGTGCAAATGGGAGCGACTGGGCTGGCAACGCCCTGGGTCTGGGTTAAGCCCAAGCTCCTGGTGACACGTGTGGCTTCCCTGTGTGAAAGGGATGGAGTTTTGGGGAGGAAGAGGCGGGGCTGAACTGCTCCTCTGGTTGCTCTGGCTCCTCCCCACGTTGCCATTCTATGGACCGGGCAGCTTTCCCTGCGAGCCCTGAGTGCTTTGGAGAAAGCTTGGCCAGAGCCTGGGTGTAGCTCTGGAGTTCCTGAGCCTGTGGCTCCCCTCGTTCCTGGAGCTGAGGCTTCGGATCCCTCACCAGAGGGTTAGAGCTTCTTGCCTCAGTGCAGCTTGTGCCCATCCCTTAAGCTCTCTACTCCCTCTTTCAGTGCCATCCTCCCAGCCTGGAAAAGAAGAACACACAGAGAGCACTCTCTGGGCTTTGGTTTTTAATGCCTGAAGGAGGGTTTCTCCTGTCGTTTCAAAGCAGCAAGGCCTCTGTTGTGTCTCCCGCTTGCTCGCCCTCCTCCTTTCTTGGGAATTGTCTTGGAGCGCCTCAGCAGAGGCGGGAGATGTCAGTGCTGTGACTGTGTGACGGCTTGTGAGGGAAAAGAAGCTCTTGCTGATTGTTTCTGTAAGTATTTGATGGTTGAAAGGTTTTTCCCGCTCCGGGAATACTTCCTCGGGCGCTCTGGCAGGGTGTGTACCTGCCCTGCTTTTTCCCTGCTCACAGGGCTCTTGGCCTTGGAGCGAGGTGCTCGAAATCCGTGTGGCTGTTGTCAGCGGCAGCCTCGCGCCACTGCCGCATCTGAGGGAGACAGTCAAATGTGCCGTGCTTTTGACAGCTTAAGGACAACTGGAGGGGCTTGCGGGCTGGGGCTCGTCTCCTCCTGGGCAGCGGGCAGGCTGTGCGAGCGGCGGGCATCGTCCCTCGGCACACGGCTCCGTCCTCGGCAGGCCCAGCTCAGGCTGCAAGCGAGCAGCGCCTCCCTGGGCAGGGGCTGCCTTCGGCTGCCCCAGAACGTGGGCCGTGGCCGCTGGCATTTTCGGTAGGAAGGCCGCTGGGCGAGGCCCGGGGCAGCCCCGTCGCCGCCGTCGCCTAGCAACGGGAGACGCTATGGCGTCATAGGCGCCGACCCGCGGGCAGCGGGGACAGCCAATGGGCGTCGGGGAGCGGCGGGTGGTGGCCAATGAGGGCAGGGGCGGCCGGAAGGCAGGGGGCGGGGCCAGAGGAGAAATACGCGGAGCCGCCGGCTGTGCGTGCAGATGCGCGGGGAGCCGCGCTCGAGGTGGGGGTGCCGGGCTCTGGCGCAGGGCCCCTGAGGCAGAAAGGCTCCCGCTCTGCCCGGCGACGCTCCGTGATTTCGGGCCCGGCGGCAGCGATGGACGCGCTCAGCCTGTCCCAGCTGCTGGATGTGGCCTTCGGGGAGCCCGGGGAAGGGGTCGTGGACTCCCAGGCGTTGCGCCGGCTGCTGCAGGCCATGGTCGGGCACTTGGGCCTGCAGGCCGTGACTGCCCGGGAGCTGGGGCATGGCCCGAGCCTCCCCCTGGGCGGGGTCCAGCCTGGCCTGGAGAAGGGGGCCAGTGTCCCGGGCACAGGGCAGCAGCAGCAGGAGCCGGCGGACTCTCTGCCCGGGACGGAGCCGCTGCCGGGCACCGAGAGCGGCTCCCTTGTTGCCTCCGTGGCCGCTGACGTGGGGCAGCTGAAGAAGGTGGAGGCCGACGAGAGCGGCATCTCCAAGGTACAGGCTCTTGCTGGCCCCTCGGTGCTCTCCCGTGAGACGCCCCCTCCTCTGGGTTCCGCATGGCGGTGGGTCTGCTCCAGCCCCCAGTGCCCTCGGCTCTGCCAGCTGCAGGCTCGGCACCCCCAGAGGTCCGGCCCCACCGCCCTGCCCATCCCTTGCCCACGCCTGGCCCACAGCCAGGGACTGCGTCCGCTCCTCGGACAGCCGAGAGGCTCCATCAGCGCCTCACGGGCCTCCTGTGCCACGGCAAATCCAAGGGCTGAAGCCAAAGGCGGGGCCAGGCGAGGGGCCTCATCCCCCTGGGCACTGAGCTGTTCCTGGCCATGCTTTACCCAACCGTTCCCGGTGGGACGATGATGAAGATGCGATGTCTGGGGTGCTGTGCCAGCCTGGCCAGGACCCTGCCCAGCCTCTCAGCTCCGTGCAGACCACAATGGGGGTAGAGGTCCCAGTCGCCAGGGACCCTCCCCGGGGGCTCATCCCTGTTATCTTCCTCTCCCAGGCCACGGCTGTCACCCAGGATGTCCTTGAGGAGATCAGAGAGTTGAAGGCGGCACAGAGCCGCATGGCACAGGACATCCGCAGGCTGCAGGAGGTGCTTGGCTTGGTGAGCTGCCGCCAGCGTCCCCGGGAGGGAGCTGAGCCCTGTCCCCATCGCCCTGCCCCGTGGGCATCGGTGTCACGCGGCGTGAAGGGCACGAGGAGGGAGGAGTGGGAAGGGTGTTCCAAGGCAGCATCCCTGTGAGGCTGCCCCCTCCGGGCTGTGCCCTGGGGACCGTGCTGTCCCATGCTGGGACAGCTGGCTGAGGGGGTGTGCCCGTCCGCAGGTGGACAGCCGGGAACTGGGGTCTCTCCGGCAGCAGCTGGAGCAGTGCAGAAGCATCGCGAAGCAGCTCCAGAAGGCACGGCAGGCGGAGGGGGAGGATGCGGCTGGCATTAAGAAGTGAGTGTGATGGGGACAGCAACGGGTGTGAGCAGGGCTGTACAGGCCCGTGGGTTTTGGGGTGCTGCCCCAAGCTGGGGTGTGTTGCTTGTCCCCCGTTCCCCACCTGTGGCTCCTTCCTGCCCTCCTTCCCCAGGCACATCACGACCCTGCCGTCTATGCCGCCGCTGGCCCCCCACCTCGCCAGGCATCCCCGGCACAGCACCCTCCAGCCGGAACAGCCGCAGCAGCCTGGCCGCAGGTAGGGGACACAGGGAGCCCTGCCCGGCCCCTTGGGTGCAGGGTGGCCCTGCTCCGGCCCCTGCGAGTGAGAGCCCTTCCCCAGGTAGGGGTGGCGGGGCCCGGGGTGCCTGGGCAGGGAGCAGGGAGCTCCCACCCCAGCAGGGAGCACCCCTGGTCTCCTCCCTGCCATAGGGTGAAGCGTGGGGTGCTGTGGGGCCGGGCGCTGAGCACCCTCCTTCCTCATCCCACAGGGAGCAGGCGGCAGAGCGCGGGTACCCCGCCGTGCCGCGGCAGCAAGGCGGTCGGCACACCCTCACCTCCCCGCTGCAGCGCTGCTGGCACCTCCAGCCCCACCCACCCAGCACCCCCCGGCCAAGCCAGCTCTCCTTCCCGCTCCCCAGCGAGGTAGGGATGGCGAAGGCAGGGATACGGTGGGGGCGGCTGAGGCTGGGGGGGTGATGCTGAGCACCCAGGGGGGTGTGCCTCAGTCTCCCCTGGGAGCGCTGAGTGTGGGAGTGCTGCCTGGGGCTGCTGGGTTTGGCCCTGGGATTCAGCCATCCCGCTCTTTCCTTCCCAGCACGACGAGGTGGAGCTGTTGGGCCGGGACGGCCTTGTCTACAGGGGCCGGCGCTACAGGCCCGCTCGCACAGAGGGTATGGCCGGGGCAGGCTCGGGGTGATGGCAGGGGTGTGAAGGGGGCAGCAGGGTGGGCAGGGCACCTGCGAGGTGCCAGGTTTTCCCCTGCCCACGCCCCTGCCCCTGATTCCCTCCTGTCTCTCCCACCAGGCTTCCCGAGGGACGAGCCCCAGAGCCCTCGGCCCCGCCTCAGCCAGCCGGGTACGGCCCTGCTGGAGGTCCAGGGTGAGTAGGGGGGGCAGAGGGCACCCTGTTTTCTCTTGGTGGGTGGGGGGCGAGTTGGGGGCTCTGTGCCCACTGCCAAGTGGGGCGGGATGGGTCTGGGGTGGGCCGGGGAGGGGCAAAGCAAGATGGAGGGGGGAGGGCTAGTGGTTGGGGCAACTGGTCCCTGTGTTGGGGCAACTGGTCCCCATGTTGGAGCTGGAGCGAGATGGGGGATCCTGAGCAGGGTGGACAAGAGTCTGTCTGCTTCAGCGTGGGGGCCAGGCCCCTGTTTCGGGGTGTCTCTGCCTGGGCCCGTGTCCCTGCTGCCTGCTCCCTGCCAGGCTGGCAGAGCTGCCCCGTGGGCTGGGGGGACGGGGCTAACCCTGCCCTTTGCCCCCAGGTACTACCATCTCCCTGCAGCACAGGCCCAGCCCCACCAAGAGCCACCACCTGTCCCGGGCCCCGCGGCTCCTCCCGCCCCTCCAGCCCTCACGGACCGGCTGCAGCACCCCAGCAGCCAGGCAGGCCTGTGGGTCCCGGCCTGAAGCCCCACCACCTCAGCCACCGAGCGGGAGAGCGACAGGCAGGAGAGCGAGAGGCAGCAGCCGGCTGCAATAAAGGGTGTTGTTCAGCCAAGTGTCTGCGTGAGGTGGGCCTGGGTCGGGATTCTCCCATCATGCGCAAATCGGGGTCGGCAGCATCCCTCGTCCTGCAGCCACGTATCTTCGGGGGAGCTGAAAACAGTCCACCCCCACCCCCCGCAACCCCCCGAGTCTGTCCCGGCCCCATTTTACAGCCTTCCCCCTGACACCCCCTGACCTCCACGAGCCCCCATGGCCCCTGCCAGGGGTGCTTGTGGCCCCAGAGCGGATCTGGGGGATTGGGGCAGTGCAGCAGGATGATGATGCTCAGGTGGCGCTGAAGGCTGTGGGAAACAGGGATTCCCGCGGGAAGGGCGGCAGCAGAACACGGCTTAATGCCGAAAGCCAATCCCATTCCAGTCCCTGCTTTGGGGTCCCTTATCCCGAGGGATGAGCATCAGCGAGCTGGTTTCCTTCTCTGCAGTGGAGAGACCCTCTTCTGCCACCTCCTTCTCCCCCTCCCAGTGCTGGAAGAGGAAGGCACCGACCCTGCTGCTGCCGGGCTCGGGGCAGCGGGTGCTTCCCGGCTCCGGAGCACAGCACCCCTACTCTGCCCCAACCTTGGGTGGGAGGGAACACACACCTCCTGCCGGCTCCGTGCCTCGGGCCCGTTGGAGTCCCTGGGGCCCACTCTGCCACTCTTCCCCTTGCCATGGTCTGGGAGAGCCCCGCTGCGTGCTGAGACCGAGCGCAAGTTGTGTCACAAGTGGCGAGGTGCTGGGGCCATGTGTCTGTGTGCGTGGGGAGCAGTGGCTGTCTGCAGTGCTTCACATTCGTGGTGGGAGGGGACACAAAGCCAGTGAGAAATCCTGAGGAGAACCCCTGCTGCAGCCAGGAGGGATCCAGGCATGTGGTGACCCCCAACACTGCATCCCTGTGGGCTGCCCCGTTGGCATCCTGCTCTCCTGGTCGATTGCTGCAGTGGTGCAGGTTGGGGTTTCAGCTGCACCGTGATCCACAGGGGGCCTTGCTGTGCTGGCACCGCACCCCTACAGCTCCAGTATCTCCCCACCCCACTTTTGGGGACAGTAGTGGAGGACGTGGAGGTTCTGCAGCCTGCAGCAGCTCCTGAGCAACACAGGGACTCATCCCCACGGGAGATGCTGCAGCACGGGGTGGGGGGTCACCCCTGTTCTCAGTGCCTTGCCGGGGGCATTGCCCCAGAAAGAGAAAAGGCAGGGACAGCCTGTGTTAGAAAAGTGATTTTCTTTTTTTTTTTTCTTTTATTTTTAAATTAATAAAAAAACCTTCAACCTGTGTCATGTCTTTTTTGTTTCGGGTGGTTTTTTTTTTTAAAGTTTTTTTTTAAGCAAGATTGATTTGAAAACTAAAAAAAAACCAAAACCACAGCTCCCCACAAGCCACCACCATGCAGGCACAGGATGGGGCATCACCTTGTTAAATCCCCCACCCCAGGCCCTGCGGGTGTCGAGGGAGGGGGCGGATGGGGTGAGGCGGAGGGTCTGAGGGGATGGGGAGTGTGTACAAGAAGCCGGGCTGAAGTTCGGAAGCCAGAGAGGTGCGCTTTGCTCTGGATGCTGCGACCCAGAGCCGGTGGGAGGGGTGGCAGCGGCTCCATGTCCTCCATGGCCATGATCTGGGGGTGCTGAGAGCCAATCCCATCCAGCTATTTTTCGTTATTCCCCTCCCTCTTCCCTCTCCTGCCCTGCTGCAGGGATGCTGGGGGAGCCATAGGGAAATCCCCCACCCAACCTGGCAGCTGCAGCCACGCTGCTGCTCCATCTCTCTGGATTTATATACATTAGATATATTTATATATTATATATTTAAAAAAAAGGGGGGAGAAAAGAGCAGCTAGTGACCCTTGCAGACGTTCTTGAGGGCCAGCGCCCTCCCCGGCAGCATGTGTCCCACCCCTAAAAATAATAATAAAACCTAGAAAATGGTTCCAGTGCGTTTCTGAGGGAGCCCCCGCTCCCAACGCCCTGGCCCAGAACACCCCCCCGATTCTCCCCCCTCCCCACACCCTCCGCCAACCCAGTCTTATCTCTGGCCGTCCATGGTGGCCATAACTTTCTGTGGGGGGGCAGCGGGTGGGGGGGCCGGGGGCCAGGCGGGCTGTGGGTGGTGCAGGCGGTGGTGGAGGCCGTGGGCAGTGGGAGAGGAAGGGGGCAGCCAGGCGGGCTGGTGGCTGGGGGGCGAGGAGGCCCAGAAGGGGCTGAAGCTCCCCGGGGGGGAACAGGCCATGGAGGTGATGGGGCTGTTGCTGCTCTGCAGGCTCTCGGAGGTCCGCAGCTTGGAGAACATGGCCAGAGTGTCTGGGAAGTTGGGCGGCGTGGCCGGCGTGTTGCTGGGGGTGCACATCTGTGGGGGGAGAGGAGAGAGTGGGTGTCACAGCGGCAGAGGAGGCTTTTGGGGTTCCAGCCCCCAGGAGCCAGAATCATCACCAGGGACCCCCAGCCCCAGGGGATGCTCAGAGCCCAGGGCTGGCTGGCACTGGGGTCCCCAGCACTGCTGGGCAGCCCCCAAGGGTGGGGGGGGGGCTCCCTCAAAGGGGTGGGGGCTGCCCAGGGAGGGTCTCCAGCCCAGCCAGGGCCAGGATGGAGAAGCACTGGGGTGCAGCGGGTTTGGGGAGCTGACTGATGGGATGGGGCTGCTGCCATGATGGGTTGGGAGCGTGTTGGGGTCCCACCTGTCTCATGGACACCCCACCCCCCCTGCACCCAGTTAGGGTACAGAGAGCGCAGGCAGGGCCCCACACGATTCCTGGTACGGCCCCTGACTTCTGTGTACCCAGCTAAATTTAGCACCCACCTCCCACCCAGCCCGTGACGGATCCGGCCCTTTCCACAGCCAAACTCTCTGGCAGGGGAAAACCCAGGGGGGTGAGGAGGGTAACCCGGCCTTACACAGTGGGGCTCTGGTGCTGGCAGCAGCCAGGACCATGATTCATCAGAGCACTTGCTACACTCCAAATATTGGAAGGATGCTAAAGCCCCCCAAAAGGGATGGGGGACACACACACAGGTTTCACCCCAGCGATGCAAAATTGGGTGGGCACCTGTTTTAAGACCCCCACCCTCTGTTTTTATTCCCAGAGGGTCACTGGCAGGGAGCAGTGGCACACACGGAGGGCTAGAAATAGCCACATTTTGTCCAGCCCAGTCCCTGGAGGGGGAATAGTTGGGGTGGGGGGGCACCTTACCCCTAGCCAAGCAGGGATGCACAGGGAAGGGGTATGTGCATGGTGCACACACATGGGGGAGGGGTGCACTGGGAGGGGATGGATGGACATGGAGGGGGTGCATGCATGGGGGAGCTTCACCCCTCTGGGTTAAATCCACCCTGAACAACTGTTTCCCTCAAGGAGCCTTGGCTCCTGCCAGAGCCTGGGGCACAGCTGAGCGGTGCAGGGATGCTCCCAGGGATGTCGAGTGGTACCCTCAACAGCATCTGCTGCCGCCAGCTTTCTCTGAGTTTAGCAGCAGGGAACTGGGGAGATGCTGCTGATGGGGAACAGCTGCTGCATCTCCCCCTTCCCAGGGCTTATCCCAGGATTTGCCCCTGGCTGGCACTCAGCAGCCCCAGCTGCTGCCCAGCACATGCAAACACCTGAATCCTGACAGGTTCCTCCTCATCCCCATCCCAGCCAGCCTTGGTGCTCTCTGCACCCCCCCAGCCGGACCCGTTTGAAGATGGGGTGCTCCCCCAGCCTGAGGGAAGCAGAGGCCAGCTGACCCGTGCTGACAGCGGGATGGGCGAACTTCCACCGGCTGCACCCCAAAAAACGCAACCACGGCCGGGCTAGCACCGAACACGTTTGTGGCAAGCTGGGGATGTTCCTCCCTCGCTGCACTCGGGCTTTGGGAAAAGTCACTTCAGAGCCCACCCCAAAGCAGTGGTAAGGCAGCTTCTGCCTTGTTTTTTTTTTTAGAATAGCCTATAAATTCAACAGCATCTGGAAAGACACTTGTTGCACAAAAGAAAAGCCCCCCTCCCAGATCATGTGACTGTGTTCTGGGGGAAAAAACCACCCCAACAACAACAACCACCACCGCAGCCGTACGCACAGACGAGCCAGCCCTGGCCTGAGGCTGGATGTGGTGCTGGAGGGGGGGACACAGCTCCCATCTTCTGGGGTTGCGTTTGCTTGATTAATTAAAAAAAAAAAAGCGCTGTGTAATTATTGCCTTCCTCCACTGACGCGTGTTTGTTAAGGAGCCGCTCAGCCATCGGATCGATCCCAGCACCGACACACCAAACAGCTCCGGGAAGTCCCTTCCCAACGCGGGGAGCGCAGCGTGCTCCGCTCGCAGCTTTGCTCCCCGTCGCTTGGAAAAAAAGAAACCGGGACCATAAAGCCCCTCGCCCGGAGCCGCACGGGGCACGCAAAGCTGCAGAAATCAGGATGCTGGGGTCAGGGATAGCGGCTAAAAACAGCTAAAAAAGCAACGCAGGGTTTCAGGAGAGGGCGAAAGGTGTTCTGGCACCACGTGGAGCCCACGGGGTTTGGAAAACACGGCAGGGAGGGGGACAGCCGCCCAGCTCCGGACCCTCCGTGGCAGGGCTGGGTGGGGGCGACGCAGCGGCTGTCATGCTCGGGGTGGGAGGTGGGTGCTGCTCGGCCCCGGGGAGCGCAGGGACAGGGCGAGGGATGGCTTCCATCCCAGCTGCTTTGCATCCTGCTTCCGGCAGCCACTCTCGGCAGGAATCGCCCCCACAAGGCTTTGGGTGTGAAAAGACGGCGAGGCCTGGATCCAGCCGACAGCTCCCGCTTCTCCCCCATCCGCTCTCCCACCAGGAAAGGGGGTTTTACATGAGATGACCCTTGGCGAGCTCCCCCAGACGGCAAGAAACGCGCAGGGGGAGGAAGAATTCAAATAAAAGGGGGTTTAAGTGGGAGCTGGCCAGCAAAATCCCCTTCTCCGAGAGAGTGAGCGCTTGTGCCGGCAACGCCGGGCTGGTGGGTGCCGGCAGGAGAAAAAGGGGGGGGAGGGAACCAGCTTAGCCCAGATCCGCTCCGTCCCCCGCGCGCAGCACAGCTCAATTCCCTCAACAGGAAAATGAAAAAGATGAAACAACCCCCAAAATACCACAACAAAACCACCCGGAGGGAGAAAAACTTCCTCCCCTTGGACGTGCCCTCGGCCAAGGTCAAGCGGCATTTGGGGAAGGTGGGGGGGGGAGGCTGGTGGCTTCCCCCCACCCCGTCCCCAGCCCAGGGAGCCCAACTTCCAGCGCGATGCTCGTGGAGACAAACTATTTCCTGGCAGACATTTTAGCTCGTGTTTACATTCGCCGGCTGCGTGTTGCTCCGGGCACCGAGCAATATGGCTGGCGGGGGGGCTGGCGGAGGGGGGCTGGCAGCTCCACGGCCTGGGGAGGGGGGCTGCGGACCCCTGGGAGGGGTGGTGTTGGGGGGTCCTGAGCTGGAGGGTGTTTGTAGGTGGGGGGGTTTGGGGGTGGTTTGTAGTTGCTGGGATGCATTTAAAGGTGGTTTTGGGGATGAGGGGGTTGGGGGAGGTGTGGGGGTGCAAGTGTGTGTGGGGGTCACACTTACCATTTGGGGGGGATGGTGGCTGCTGGGGATGTTGGTCTCCTGGAAGAAGGCGCTCAGGGCCGTCTGCGGGGACAAGGCATCAGCCCCAACCCACCCGAGACAAAGGGGGAAGGAAAACACGCCCCCCTCCTCACCCCCCCCCCCCCGTTCACCCTCACCCCGTGCGAGCATTCCGGGGGCACCCAGGGGCTCCCTCCTCGCCAGCCCTAGAGCTGGGGGGGGGGGCTTTGGTGCTGCCCTTCAACCACCCCACCCGCGATCGTGTTCCCCCTTCACGTAGGAGCTCCCCACGCGGGGGGGGGGGGGGGGGGGGGGGGAGGACAACCCACCTCCACTTTGTTTACACAGGGTTCCCCCCAGCGGGCCCACCCTACGTTCCCTGCCTCCGGGGGGGGGGGGGGGGGGGGAATGGCGCCCCCCCCGGCGTTGGGCCCCAGCTCAACGGCCCAGGTATAAATAGACCCGGAGGAGCTCGGAGCCGGCTCCCCCCTCCCCGCGCGGGGGGCTGGAGGGGCCTACGGCCCAGCCACGCGTGTTGGTGGGCCGCGGCTAGGCCGGCACTGCCCCCCCGCTTCCGCTCTGCGGGCAGAGGGGGTGGCGGGGGGACCCCCTCTGTTTACGAGGGGGGTGTCCCGGTTTGGGGGGTCCCGGCCCGTACCTCAAACTGCCAGTGGGCCGCCTGCAGCAGCTGCTTGGCCTGGTCGGCGGCGCAACCGGCCGCCAGCACGAACTGGTTGATCATCACCTGGTGCCGCAGCTCCTCCATATTCACCGACATGGCGGGGGCGGCCCCGCCGAGAGCCGCCCTAGCTGCCCGGAGCGCGCCCGCCACCCCGCGCCGCGCCGCCACCGGGGGGCGGCGGAGGGGGGGCGGGGGGGGGGGGAGGCACAACCGGGAGGGACACACACACACACACACACACACACACACACACACACACACACACACACACACACACACACAAAGCCCCGCCCCCGCCCCCGCCCCCTGATTGGCTGCCGCCGCACCACCCGCCCCAACGGGCGTTTGGTTTGAATCTTCCAGCTGCCCCGGCGCTGCGCCACGCCCCGCCGTTTTTCCATTGGTCAACGTTTGTGTTTTGGCTGTAGACGGCGCTCTCATTGGTCGTTGAACAACGAGGTGGGCGGGGCGGACGGCAGAAGGAGTGTCCCGATCGCTGATTGGGCACGTTGAGAGTGTTTTTTCGGAAGGCGTTGGTGACGTCACGTTCATTGAGGCAGTTCATTGAGCGCGGGGGGGGGAGGGGGGCTCCCTGCCTATAGGGACCCCGCGGGGTCTCCCCCTTCCCCCCAGCTGGGCTCCAGCCCCCGGCAGCCCTGCTGCCCCCGGGACAGGGTCCCCAGCCTGAGGCCGGGGGGCAGGAGGGAGCGCCTGGCCCGAGTTCACCTGTGCCCCCCCTCCTTAGGGAGGCCTCGGGCAGGAGGGGCCCAGGGCCTCAGGCAGAGCTCCCAGTTTTGGAGGGATTTGGGGTTTATTTATACAGCGGTTAAAATCCTGGTGACTCCGAGCTTCAGCCGGCAAGGGTGTGCAAGCCCCCCCCCCCCCCCGGCACCTGCACCCCCACTGGGCTCGGGGACAGCGCGGGATCGGAGCGATGCGCTCCTGGAAGCGTTTAATTAAAAAGGGAAAAGTGGTGTTTAAAACCAAAATGAATAAACCAGGGACTTTGCGAATGGATGGTGGGAAATTGGGCCGAAAGCCATCGGAGGTTTGGATGTGGTGGTGGTGACCAGCCGGCCGAGGGAGGGCGAATGAAGAGGCGGGGGGATGGAGGCTTCAGGAGCAGCATCTGTGGCTGGGTTACCCCCACGGCAGCTGGCGTGGGGCTTCTGCGAGGTCCTGATGGTCGCGTGGCAGCGGGGGCACGGCAGCGCATGGCGCACCCCCGGTCCAGCCGGCAAGGCTGCCTGGCGCAACAAAGGAACGATGCCAGCGCGTGGTTTCCCTGGGCTGGGTATCACCCCAGGCTGCTCAAGGGGGATCCCGCTCTCCAGGATGTAGCAAGAGAGGCCTGCTTGCCCAGCCAAGATTTTGGCAGCTTTGTCCTCCTGGGGCAAAATCTGCCCTAAGGCAGGTGGAGGTGTGAGAGGAGCGATTTCAGGAGAAATCTCTGCCTCCTGCACAGTCCCAGAGAGTGCTCAGGGCCTCCTGCTTGCCAGAAACACCCACTGGTGGACACAGCATGGCTTCTAGCCGAGTCTGCAAAGCTGTGACCAACCGGCCTTGGGTAGTGCCTGCCTCAAACCCTGGGAAATGCTGTCTGGGAGCTCTTGCTCAGAAACCTGCGGGGGTCACGCAGGCAATGGGTATCCGAGGCTGTGGTAAAACAGCATTTGTGACGTTTGGCAGAGCAGCCAGGACCTTCAGTCTTTCAAGATGAAACTGTGCCTAGCCTAGCTGTGGAGCCACAAGACTGCTGCGAACACCTCGGTTTTTCCCACCGGACCAACCAGCTGGTGAAAAAGCCCCTTTTTGGGGCAGGATTTGCAGTGAGGGCAGGAATCACCATCGACCGTCCCTGGCCTGATTCTTCCCGAGTTGCTTTTCCATCATCCCATCAGGTACTGCCACCCCACTGGGACCCGTGGGGGTGTGAGGTCACCCCTCCAGGCAAGGTGTGTGCTCTCAGCGCCTTGTTATACCTTTCCAAGCCAGGAGCTGCTCCGGGAACCAGGCTGGGGGGTTTAACTCGTTAGGGCTCAGCACCCGCTAATGAAGGAACCATCCTCCCCCCAGCCATTGCCACCCTGCAGGCCTGCACGTAGCTGGCATCAGAGACAGCCCAGGGGTGGGTGGCTCTGCAGCGGGTGCCAATGACTGCCGGGGGAACTGGGAGTGAACTGGGCATACTGGGTATACGAACATTTGCTGCTGTGGGAGAGCCACTCACTTTCCTGTTTAACCTTTCAGCAAACTGCGGTGCTCTCCCGTGCCTCAGTTTCCCTTGGCACAAGGAAGCTTGAGCAGGGTGGCTTTTCCCTACCAAATGCACCCACCAAATCCCATGGCCGGGCAGCGCACGCACTTCAGTCTTGCCTCTTGCCCAACAGCAGGTGCGTTTTGGGGTTAAACATTGCTTTTTCTCTGTGCACGGGTTTCCCCCTTCCCACAGCCCTACTGTGTCAGCCCTGTTGGGGTTTGTCCTGGCTTTACACATGCTGGGGTCTTGCGGATGTGGCTGGGCAGGCTTGGGAGGGAACATGCCCTCGAAGCCGTATTGTCACCGAGCTCCTGCCTGTGCTCCCGCACTCCACTGCGGCACTGTCCTACAAAATCCTCTGCTGCAGTAATCGCTGGGAGAAAAAAAAAAAAAAAAAAAAAAACCACGAGCCGTGCATGCACGCAGCAGCTCTGTGTGTAACGACTGCTGGGTTATGGATCTGCACGGGGATAACTTTGAATTATTATCTGCACTAAAACCCTGCAGTCTGTTGTGTGCTGGTAACGAAATGTGCTGGCTCCCTCGCCCAGGCTCGCGTTTCTCACCGCCGTCGCTGCCTGGAGGGGGGCGGGGGAGCGGGGCTGCGCCGGCAGCTCGGCAGTGCTGGGCCGTGCTAGGTTTTTAAATGATCCGTGTGCAGAACAGGCTCCCCCAAAATGTGTATTGAGGTGAGTGGGGATCTGCCCCGGGGATCTTGGGGCTCCTGGATGGGCTCCGGCACTGAGCACGCTGCTGGCTTTGATGTCACCCTTGGCTCCTCTTTGGCCAATGCTCCCGTTGGCACCCAGCCCCGGTGTGACAACCAGCGGTGCAGACAGGGTGGCACTGCCAGCGCTGCGGGTCCCGGTGTGACGGCGACAGGCTAACAAATGGGGTGCAGAGCTGCCCCCGGGCTTGCCACAGTGACGGCACGGCCGCCCTTGGGGCTGTGCGGGTAGAAAGCAAACGGGGAGGGAGAAGCGTGTGTCCCCTTGCAGGGAGGGCACGAAGCAGGGAGCCCCGGGGACGGCCTTTGCTCGTCACTGTTGAGTAGCTGAGGACATCAGGGCTGATCCGCCTCCCTGCGCACCCCCCGTTTGATATTTATAGCCCTCGTGTTATCAACTCAAATCAAAATCATGTGACGCTCCACTAACTTGCGCTGCAGGACTAATTAATCACCGGGGTTTTTAAGCAAGCGGTCGAAGGGTCCATCCTTCACCTTCATTCATCAAGGGGAAAACATGAAGGTGCCCAGCGCTTCCCGGTGGCTTAACACTGGGGAGGTCTGCGGGCGCGTTGGGGTGCACCGGAGCAGACAGGCTGCGCCCGCAAATCCAGCTGCTCCTGATGCGGAGCGGAGCTGGGAAGGCAGATGGAGAAGATGGAGGTGTGCGCTGGGGGGGCGCTTTTAACCTGACACCAACCCCCCCCAGCACTGGGTTGCTGCTGGAGGGGCTCAGCCCACGTGCTGGTGGATGCTCCATCTTCTCCCTGTGCCAGGCAACCTGCTGGGAAAAGTGGGGGGGGCTTGGCCTTCTCCCAGGGGACACCCCGGCAGCTGGCGGGGTGGTTACAGGGACAGAGGGACAGTACTCAGAGCCAGTCCGGGGGGGGTAGGGGGCATTCTGTCCCTGGAGGGGGCTTGCTGCTGGGTGTCACCCAGCCGGCAGGGTTGGGGGCGAGGGTGGGAGGAGGGTGATACAGGTGGGGACAGTGGGGTGGGTGGGCAGGGGCTCACTGGGATGTGTGACTGGGGAGAGGGGCAAGTGGTGGCAAAGGGGACCGGCGAGCGGTACTGGAAGCAGCTGGGTGGCACCGGGGTCACGCGCGTGGCAGCAGGGGTGGGGGCAGGTAAGTGGCATCTCAGGGGGGGCCCTGCTGTGCCGGTAGGGGACACGGGGGCAGGGTGATCCCGGGGACGGTGGCAGCGGCATCCCCGTGCCGTGCCGTGCCGTGCCGCGGCGGGGCGGGGCGGGGCGGGGTGGGGCGGGGGAGGCCCGGTCTGGCCCGGCCCGGCCCCGCATTGGCGCAGCCCCGGCGCTAGCGCGGAGGCGGTGCCGGGCGCGGTGCAGAGCGGAGGATGCTGCTGGCGGAGGCTGCCGCCGCCGGTCCCGGTCATCCCGGTCCCGGGCGGGAGGGCGTCCCGCCGCATCCCGCCCGCTGAGCCCTGGCCCGGCCATGGGGGCTCTGACCAGCCGGCAAAACGCAGGGGTGGAGGAAGTGGACATCCCCGCCAACTCCGTCTACAGATACCCCCCGAAATCCGGTGAGCCCCCGGGCCTGGGGGGTGGGTCCCGCGTCCTGGTGCCGCCTCTGGGCGAAGGGGAGGAGGAGGAGGAGGAGGAGGAGGAGGAGGAGGATGAGGAGGAGGAGGAGGGAGCAGGCGGGGACCGGGCACGACCTTGCTCCGGTCGGGGCTGCTCCTGCGCACCCCAAAGCCAACCCAGACCGTACACAGCTGGAGGGGGGGGGCACCCTAAAAACTGCAGGTCTGGTGCTGGGCACCCTGGTTCCGTGCGGTAGGGTCACCCCCAGGGTCCGCCCGCGGGGTGCCCCCGCTCCCCGTGCCCCTTTGCCAGCCAACCCCGGCTCCCAAACTTGGCTGAGTGGATGCGACTTTAATGATACTGTTATTATTATTTATTATTATTATTAATTCCCGTGGTCTGCGATGCCGAGCTGGGAAGGCTGGAGCTCTTTTTATAGCCGGTCTCTCCGGTGCTGGCTGCTCGGGAAAAGCCTGGGTTTAAATTCCCGGGAGGATGAGGGAGGCTGGGGTGGGAGGGATTGGAGGGGATCCCTCCTTCCCAGGGCCCTGCCCCATAGCAGCACCCCAGCCTCTGCCATAGGGAGACTTCACCTTCCCCAGCTTCTCCCCCTTCCCTGAGGCTCGGCAGTGATGTCTCTCCTGCTTCCCAACCCGGCCCTTTCTCAAACCTTGTGCGTGACCTTGGAAAATCCATCCCTCCCATCCGTGCCTTGGTTTTCCCTGCAAAAGGCCAGGCTGTGCGGGTGTCCGGGGGGTGAATGGGGGGCTTCGCAGTGGGGAGAGGTGATGGAGTTTGATCCTTGCGTGCTTCAGAGCTGCAAAAATAGGGGTATTAGCGGAAGATGCCTGGGAGCACCGTGTGCGTGCAGGGGGATTGCTACAGGATGCTTGCAGCACCAAATATTATTAATAGGTAACTATTTTGGTAGTTAATAGGATAAGGCAAATGCTTGGATTGTTAGCGCTGTGACAAATTACATGCTAATTACAAATAAAGACCTCCTTAGGAGGTATTATAGCCAATATAATTTCTTGTCCTGAAAAGCTGTGCTTGGCTTTTTTAAATTTTATTTTCATTTAAAATAGGTTGTGCAGCTGGCTGGCACATCTGGGGTGGTGGGGGTTAACCAGGGCACTGCAGGGTCGAGATGGTCGATCCTTGGCAGCCTGGGCTCCCCCAACTCCCCCTTTTATTGGGGTTTCAAGGGCTTTGTCACCTTGATGTCAGCCAAAGCTGGACCACCCCGTCCATGGGTTTGTTCTCTGCAGGGGCTGCGGCTCCGTGCATTAAGGGGTTTTGTCTCGGGACCGCTTCTTATCTGGGGGCTCTTGGCATGAGGGGGTGAAGGGTGCCAGACCTGTACCCTGCCCTTGGAGAGTGAGTGCACTCGGCTGAGCACTTCCAAACTCATCTCAGTGGCAGGGGACACCAGGCTGATGCTTCACTCTGGTTTTCAGGGAGAAAGCGGGGCTCTCGGGTGTGCTCAGCCAGGCTGGTCCCACCGATGGGGCTGGGCAGGGTTGGGGGGATGGTCCCACTGCTGCCTGGGGTCCTCAGGGAGAGGGGCAGGGTTGCCAGGGTGACATGGCCATCTGCACTGGGAGGAGGGCAGGGTGGTGGCTGTGGGAGATTAGGGCTGGTTTCCTTTTAATCTGAGCAGGGATTTGCCTTCAGCACTGCCGGCAGCCGAGGGGGAGGCAGGGGAGGACGTGCCAGGCAGCGGAGATGATTCCTCTGCAGTGGCAGTGCTTTTCCCGCCTGGAAGCAGCCACCAACTTTGGAAACATGGCCCTGGGAAGGGTCTCGTGGGACCCCCGGGCATTTCCCTCTCTCTCTGGACATGGCTTTGGCTGTTCAACTGCAGGCTCCCTTGGGATGGCCGGTGCAGCCCATGGGAATAGGGCAGCCTCATCTTGTTCCAATCACGCATCTCCCCTTCCCATCCTGGGGTCCCATCCCCTCCAGGCACGGTGCCAGTGGGATTAATCAAACTGGTATTTTGAAGCAAATGCTGGGATTTACTTCAGGGGCTTTAATCTCACGCTGGCAAACGTGATGGGGAGGAGAGCAAGTGGGGGCTGTTTTATGGAACTCGTGCCTGGCTAGTGGGATGGCTGCAGGGTCCCCGGGCTCAGGCAAGTCTTCAGCTTTCAGCCCCTGTCCCTGGCTGAGGCTGGCACTGAGCTCCCCCCAGACATGCGTGAGGGGTGACCATGAGCGGGTCCATGGCTGGGAACAGGCAGAAGGGGGATAACCAGGCAGCGACACCCCCAGTCCCGGGGCATAACCCCACGGTGGTGGCACTGCCATGGCCCTGGGAGCATCCCAAGGGCTCCTGGGTCCACGGCAGGCGAGGGCTGATGCAGCAGCACTGCAGCCGGGGTTTGGCTTTGCCTCCAGCTGCCGCTGGCTCTGGCTGCCTGATTTAGAACACTGAATTAAATAAGCCGCAGCGTGCCAACTCACCAGTGGTGATGGGACACCCTGGGGCACAAGCACCCGCCGCCTTTTAACCAGCTCAGGCTTTGCCGAGGCAGTGCCGTGCCCATTGCAACACTAACACGGGGTGTCCCTGCACCCCAGGACAACCGTAGGCTGTGCAAAACCTGGTGCTTTCCTTGCCGGGAGCACACGGATGCGTTGAAAATGAGTTTTTCTATTTTAGCTGCTTTAGAGAGCTGGGATGTGACCCTGCTGACACTTAGAGGCTCTGATGTTCAAGAGCCGGAGGCTGCATTACCAGAGCTGAGCCAGACCCCAGCAGGGCGGTGATGGCTCCGGGTACGATGCAGGACATGTACCACCATGTGCCAGAGCCATGGGCATGGCCACAGCACGCATCAGGGTTTGCACCCACAGGGTCCCCACCCATCTCTGAGCAGCCGGGCAAGGTGTCATCCCTGGCATTCACAAAGGGGCTGAGAGCATCTGGTACCGGCTGGTGCCAGATAGATCCCACGTGCTGGTGCCAGCAGGCACGCAGGACACACCGCTTGCAGGAACATCAGGCAATTTGGTTTTATTCCTCCTTTCCAGCAGCCGCTCTGTTCAGCCCTTCCCGCACACTCACCGGGCCTTGAAGTTCAAGAGCTTATTAAAGCCCATCTGCCCGTCCTTCCCCGGCTTTCCTTCCCCAGGGACAGGCGTTGGCTAAGGATTTATGATTAGCCGATACTAAGTCGGCTGTGGCTGCATAGGTGCTTCCTTCCTCTGCCACCCAGCCGTGCCTGCGGGGAGACTGGCACCCGACGGGGCTGGCATGCTCCTGCTGATGCCCTGGGCTTTCCTGTGCTGGTGTTTCCCTGGCAGAGCCCACACAGCTTGAGGCTCTTTTTTAACGGCAGGGGTTTGGAGGACTTCCCCTGTGAGGGAGCGCAGGGCCAGCGCTGTCTGCTGCAAAGGGACCATGCATGGGGTGCACTGGGAGCCTGCAGCACCCAAGGGTGCTCCCAACCCCTGGCAGAGAGGCTGAGGGATTGCAGCGTGGTCCTCACCTGCTCAGCCCACCCTATAGGAGCCCCACAGCAGCCACCAAACCACAACTGGGGCCATTGCAGAAAGCTCATGCTCCATTTTCCAGATTTTCCCCGGTGTTGGGGAAGCTCTTCTGCAGGTTTAAATGTAATTCTTTCCCTTCTCCTGCTTTCAGCCCATGTAGGTGCCAGGAAAAGCTGCAGACAGTCCCGTTCTCCCCCAGCCATGCTGCTGCAGGCAGCTCAGAGGGCACTTTGCTCTTGTTTTTTTTCACGTGGCCGCGTTCTTCCCCGGATAGCTGCCTATAAATTATGTATGTGGAAAATGGGACTAGAAAGCAGCAGGCATCAATAATTGATGGTCGACGCTTCCTAACGGGCGTGCTGCATCCAGGCATTCCGGTGCCATGGGGCCTTCAGGTGAAGCTCTGCGGCCCCACTCATCCTTCCTGCTTCATCTCCTCCTCCCCTTGGGCTTTGAGCTTGGTTTTGGTTTTTAAATGTAGTGTTAAGGCTTAATCCAGCCCTGGGCAGCTGCTGCATCTGCTGGAGGCCAACTGCAACCTCTGACTTGAGTCCCCACAAGCAGAGCTGCAGCTCAGGCTTGAGCTCCTTCGATCTGCTGACCCCAAAGGTTTAGTTTTGGGGTGTCCCCAGGGGGGCTGTGGCTGGTGCTGTGCTGTTGCGTTTGGGGTTTTTGCAAGCCAGACCCTGTACCTGTGGCCGGCAGGATGCTGTGTCTGTCCTCCATCCATTGCATCTCCTGACTCCTGATGCTTCTGCTCACCACTTGCTATTCCTGTTTGCCTCCCCCTTCCTCTTCCAACCTCTAAGGAGAAGTCCTGAGTCTCCTGCCCCAGCTGGATCCCACGCTGCTCCCTGCTTTCTCCAGGCAGCCACAGCCTGGATGTCACAGACAAGGAGCAGGCACCAGTTGGCTCCTGGCCAAGTTGGGAAGAAAATCTCTCTTCTAGTTAGAAGTGCCTGTCCTGGGGGCTGCTCCCAGCTAGGGGGACTGGACACACCAGTGTTTTAGCTCCGTGCTTTACCCTGCAAGGGAAGAAGGGACATTGCCTGGCGTTCATCAGGGCAATGTGGAGCACCCTGCAATCCCCCCAAATCCCCCCACCTGCAAGTGAGCCCTTCCAAGGGAAGGCTGCAGGCTGAGAACTGACAGAACTCAGTTCAGTTGTGCTTTGCCCACCTTCCCAGCAGCGGCCACAGCAAACCCGAGCAGGTGCCTGGCTGCGGACAGGCTGTCTCCAATGGCACACAAGGTCTGCGATGCCGGAGGGGCAGGAGGACCCCAACCTGTTTCGAGGGCTGTGTGTTACCCCTTCCCCACAGTATCTGTGGGAGTGTAAGGAGCCAGCCCGGCTCCCCCTGGATTCCCAGGCTTTGGGAGATGTGGTGCTCTGGCAGCACAGGCTGTGAGCCATGCCTCTCTGGTGTCCCTGGGAAATTAGCTGGTGTTTCTGGAAAGGATTAGCGCAGCTCTACCCTCGGGAGCCATCTCCCCTTCCAGCTCGCAGGCTGGGATTCAGCTGGCGCGGAGATGGCTGAAGGTTGGGGTGACCTTGGGTGACTTAGGCCAGGCGAGGGCTCAGAGGTATTCCCTGGGCAGGGAAAAGGGAGCAGGCACTGTGCTCAGGCTTGGGGGAGGTGGCAAAGCTGTGGGGTGGGAATCTGCTTCCATTAAATCCTGCTGAATGGAGCAGCCCCCCAGCCAGGCGCTGCCGTAGGGCTGGACCCCCACTGTGGAGCATGGGCATGGACAGGATTGCTGGACAGTGGGGGGCAGGCAAGGCAGGTGGGCAGAACGCAGTCAAGAAGGGTGGCTCAACCCGAAAGGCTTCCAGCGAGGTGACCTTGGGCATGAAGCCATCTCTGAGCCATCAGTTTGGTGGCTTTGTGCTGCTCCATCACCTGGCTGAAGCCCTGTGTGTGTGTCCCCCGCAGCTCAGGTGGTCTCTGTGGTTTCTTTCCAGGGAGCTACTTTGCCAACCACTTCATCATGGGCGGCGAGAAGTTCGACTCCACGCACCCCGAGGGTTACCTCTTCGGCGAGAACAGCGACCTCAACTTCCTGGGCAACCGGCCTGTGGTGGTGGGCACCGAGGGGGAGCGGGGCAGAGGGGGGGCAGGGAGCTGGGGGAGGACAGGGCGCCCAGGTGTGTCCCTTCTCAAAACGGTGGTGACTGAGTGTGTCATGGGGGTGCATGGTATAAGGCTGCTGGCTGTCACCCCCCGAGGGCAGAGCCAGCCAAGCGTGCCTGGGGTGGCCTGAGTGGGTTCTCTGATGGCTAATAGGGTTGAGTGCTTGCTGCAGCCTGTCCTCCATCAGGGCCTAAGCTGAGTCTCAGCCTGTCTGCTTGTGTCCATGCGCTCCACGGTAAAATATTGCTGTATATCTCTCACCTTTTGAGTCGCAAGGGGTGAATAGGTGCGTGGGTTGGGAATGGACTGGGCAACTGGATGTCATCTGCCTTGGGTGCGGCTCTCTGCAGGTCTCGTGTTGCAGCTCATTGAACCTGCATGTGTTTTTCCAACCCTTGGACAGGAGCAGGTGAAAATATTCCCTGAGCTTTAGCAAAAAAATGGGGGTGGTGGGGGCTGTGGGCAGCACCGATGGGTTTCACAGTGCTGAGTGCTGCTGGTCCCAGGGTATGGGGAAACCCAGCTGCAGGGGAGGTCCCCAGACCTCACAGTCCTGGAGATGTTCTTTCTTCTTGCTGCCTTTTGAAAGGGAGGAAATGAAACTGGGACTGTCCTCACGGAGGGTTTTGGCGGTGGGGGTAACCCCATGCTCCTCCGGGTGCATCTCAGTGGGGTAACTCACCAGCATCAGCCTGAGCCGTGGAGGAGTCAAGTACTAAAAGAAAGCCCAGGGTGACAAATTAAAAGGCACCAAAGCTTTTCTGTCGAGTTGAGATAAATTTGCCAGGTGCTAATTGCCCAGCTCTCAAAGGCTGCCTGCTCTGCGCTGGGGCTGGCAAGGCTGCTGCCATCCCGGGTTGTGTTTCCTCCGTGAGATCGTTTCTGGCAGCATCGTACGGCTCTTCAGCAGGGAAGCACCCAGCCCCAGGGCTGTGCCAGAGCGGGGATTCTGGTAGAGCCATGGGCAGGAGCACCCTCCAAACCTGTGAGCGTTGGGTGAGCAAAGCCAGCGACTTTCTCTCCATCCTCTGCACTTGCCCAGAAAATGAGAAGTTGGCACTCAGGTTCTCTCTGCAGCGCTGGGAAATCCTCTTGATTACAGTAAAAGCCTCTAAACTGCCCAGCGAGCAGTTCCCGAGTCAGATGCCCTGACAGCAGAAGCAGCAGGGAAGGTAAAGGAACAGCTTGGAAACAGCAGAAAGAATTAATATAGCGTTGCAAACTAAATTGCATCACTCTGGCTTAATTGCTGACAGCCCTGGGCTGCAGAGCTGTGACCGAGGTCCCATCTCCCCAAGAAGCTGAGCACATTTTGGGGCTGAGCTTTTGGGTCAGGCCGGTTTTGGGGGCTTGGGGGAAGGGTTGGGGAGGAGCCTTGTTTTTTCTGGTCCAAGCCTATGTCTAGGCTCAGTTTGGGCATCTCCAGTGGTGACTCCAAGACCTGTCGTGATGCTTCTTGGCTGCGTTGCTTTAGTGTTCTGGCCCGTTGTGAGAGGCCTGGCTGGGCTGGAAATGTCAGAGGTGGCCAGTGATTTTTGGTGGGGATTTATTTTGGGCTCCTTGGATGTTGAGGGTCAGGAAATCTTGGAAAAATTGTTTCCCCAGTCCTCTGTGAGCCGAGTGCCTCGGCTGAGCTATTAGCGGCACTGCTGCAGCTGGGCTTAGCAGAGCACCCAGAGGCTGTGCAGACTCTCCCTTCCATGGATACGAGATAATCTGGATTTTCCAGCTCAGGACTGGTTCGCAGGGGGCTGGGATGGATGTTGCAGGTGTGAGTAGCAGCCACCATGCTGGGACACCTCTGCAGGGGCCAAGGAGCAGAGGAGGTGCTTGTGGCACCCGAAGAGCGTGGGGCATTCCAGAGAAACGAGCTGCTGTGTTTCCCTGCCCACGCAAACCTGCCTGGGTCTGCTTGTAGAAAAACCCCAAGAAAGAGGGGTTTAGGTTTTTTATTTTTTTGCTTTAACAGAAGCCAGCCTGGGTCAAATGTTGCTATAGATGCATGGACAGTGGTTTTAAATGGATAACAGCTGCACCAAAGTTTTTCTGCTGTTATTTTCGAGCTTGATTTAAATTGAAGAGATGTAAAAAGTCCTATAAACAGCCCCTTTCTGATATGCAAATCCAGCTTGCAAAATTTCATTAAGAAAACCCCGACAACACCCCCCAAAAAAAGAGCCCAAACGTGGGTGTGAAAGAGCCCAACAGCAAAGCGGTTTCTGCAGCAAGAAATTTGCCTGTGGCACTTCCCCATCCTGCCCAGCCCAACAGCCCCACAGGGCTGAGCCCCGCGAGCCGGCTGCCCCTTTCCTCCTCCATCGCCCACCCCAGGGTGCTGTGGCCAGAGGGGGTTTGCACCCATGGGTGCTATCCCTGCCAGGGTGTGCTCTGCCGCTTACACAGGCTGGTTTTGGTACGGCTCGGCTGAGCAAATGAGCAAGATTGGATTGCTTCATTAATTTGAATAGCAGAGGATGTGTCGCGATGTCGTGGTTTAACCCCAGCTAGCAGTGAAGCACCACACAGCCGCTCGCTCGCCTTCCCCCGCTCCAGTGGAGGAGGAGAATCAGAGGACAAGACAAGGAAACTCATGGATTGAGATAAGAACTATTTAATAATTGAATAGAAATGAATAAAATAGTGATACTTATAATATTAAGAATACTACTAACAATATGTAATGAGAATAATGGAAAATAAAACGAATTATAAAATTGCTCACCACCCACCAGCCAACACACAGCCAGATCCCAAGTAGCCAGAGTCAGAGAGCCCGAGAGAGCCATGACAGCAGAGTCCAAGCGCGCCCCACGAGTGTGTGAGTGACCAAGAAAGCCAACCAACCCACCAACTACTAACGAATGAACACGGCGACCATGGCCCCCCAGCTTGTATACTGAGCATGCCGTGCTATGGAATGAAATCCCCCTTCGGTCAGTTTGGGTCAGCTGTCTGAACTGTGACCCCCCCACACTGCTTGTAGGGGGAAAGTTGGGAATGCAGGTGCCGTATCAGAAGCTGAAAAAGTCCTTGAATGGGTACAAACCCTACCCAGCACCAACTAAAAACCACCAGTGTTATCAGTTCTCTTCTCACGGCAAATCCAAAACAGCCTCGTACCAGCTGCTGTGTAGAAAATTAACCCTGTCCTGACTAAAACCAGCACATGTGGCACGGCTCGGTATGGCATGGCTCCAGCGTGGAGGCCTTTTCTCACTTGTTCCCTTCCAGCTGCAGCAGTTGATTGTGCAGGTGCCCATTTATTGCTGTGACTTGTTAAAAAAGCTCATTAACGGCAGATTAATGACTTAGCCATCCTTTTCCCCTCCCACAGGGGAGGGAAGGGATGGCAATTCTAAGGTGCTGTGGATTCCCTCAGCCACACTGGGTCCCACCAAGGCTTTAACCTGCATTTCCATGCCACTGGTGGGACCGGAGCTGTGGGTCACAGGGGGTGGTGTCCGGCGACGGGGCAGGCCTGTCCTGGGGTGGTCCTGCAAGCTGCCTGTCCCATCCCATCCCGCTGAGCCTTGCATGGGTCCGTCCATCCCGCTCTGCAGACCTTTGGGAATGGGGAGGGTGACAAAGGCTCTGGGAACAGAGAAGGTGATGATGGCTTTCCCACGGGAGGGCGCCAGGGACATGGGAAACCTGCAGCTGGCTCCCTGGGGGCATCCCCAAGTGCTCTCTGCAATTCAGCCTTGTCCCTTGGTATCAGGGTGCAGCGGGCACCTTGCCATCCCTGAGCCCTGCCATCCAGGCTGGGGGGCAGTGTGGGTGGATGAAGGGACCCAGGGGCCTGGATGGGTTCCCGTTCCCTCTGCTAAGGCAGTAGTTGAGCCCTTTGACTCTTGTGAGCATCTGCCATCCCTGACGACCCCTGACCCAGCTCTGGCTGGCCCCTGACATCAGCGGCTGCCCACCTGCCCTGTGTCCCCCACGTCCCTGAAGGGGACAAGGAACAGCCCCTCTCTGTGTGCCCCCCCTGGTGACACAGTGCCCTGCAAGGGCTTTCAGGCTTGCTGTTTGTGAAGGGCTGTCCCCATCATCCACCGCCTGGCACCCCAGTGCCGGTGGGATGCTCAGCACTCATCTGGTATGCACAGCCCACCCTGGGTCCCCACATCGTATGGGGTGTCAGGTTGGGGCTGGTCACTGCGGGGGCCGAGAACAAGGTCTATGGCCACTGTAACCCACCACCCCTCCCTGGCGCATCTGCCTTCACCAGTGTCTCTCTCGTCCTAGTTCCCTTACGCTGCTCCACCTCCTCAGGAACCCGTGAAGACCCTCAGGAGCTTAATCAACATTCGCAAGGACACCCTGCGCCTTGTCAAGTGAGTGCTGGGGGGAAAGATGGGGCTGTGCCCCCCCGGGCCATGAGCCACAGGGAGGGAAGGGGCTGGCTGGATGCTCCCAGGGGATGCTGAGCACGGGGATGCTCTCATCTCATGTCACAGCTGGATGGAGGGGGACAAGCCACGCCATCTGAATGTGCCCCTTCCCCTGCCGGCAGGGGTGAGCTTCCCACCTGCCACACTGGGGGATTAAGGGAGCTTAGTGCTGCCTTTGAAGTGCTTTGCTTTTTCTTCCTCCCCCATCTTCCAGAGGCTTTTGCGGAGGGAAGCCAGGAATTGTGGCTGAAATCTGCCTGTGGTGCTTCTCAAGCTGCAGGCTTGACCTTGGGCATGCCGGACCCTCCTGGCGTGCCTCAGTTTCCCCTGACAGCCCCATCTGGAGCTGTCAGTGCTGAGGGCAGCCTCGTGCCAGGGGATCAGTCCCGGGACACCCTGAGTCATCCCCGAGGGGTGCCTGTCTCCTGGACCCTCTGTGCTCCCCAGGTGCTCAGAGGAGGTGAAGACCCCGGGGGAAGAAGTCAGCAAAGCCAAAGTGCACTACAACGTGGAGTTCACCTTTGACACAGATGCCCGTGTAGCCATCACCATCTACTACCAGGCGAGCGAGGAGTTTCACAACGGGGTGGCGAGGTGCGGAGCCCCAACCTGATGTGTGTGCCCCACCCCCCCCAAGCCCGGTCTGTGTCCTTGGCCAGGCTGATGGACATGGAGCCTCTCCCATGGATTATCTCCCGTCTTCAGGGCACGAGGCAGCTGCTGGTGGTGCTGAGAACAGAGGGGGATTCCTTGCCCTCCCAGGGTGCCACCACCAGGTCCCTGCCAGCCCCCACCACCTCCTTCCCCATCCCATCCTGCTCCCTCTTTTTACCTTCAGCTCAGCGCTGAGACCAGGAGAAATCATTGCCTCTCCTGGTCCCTACCAGCGTGGCTGTGGAGTTGTCCGTGTCCCTGTCTTGGCTCCCTGGGGGTTATTTTAGCCCTTTTTAGGACTTTTTACCTTGGCCCCAAGAGGCATCCAGAAGGGAGGGGAGGAATGACCCCCCCACACTCTCCCATCTTCTTGGCATCCTCATGAGCTGAGGGGACCAGGAGGAGCGTGGGGACGCCCACGGTAACCCTGATTCTGTTCATTCCCTGTGGGACAGCTACATCCCCAGGGACAACAGCCTGCAGTCGGAGACGGTGCACTACAAGCGGGGTGTGTGCCAGCAGTTCTGCGTGCCCTCCCACACCGTGGACCCCTCCGAGTGGAGCGAGGAGGAGGTGGGTCCCACCGGCCCGTGGCATCACCCGGGTACAGCTACGGATATGAGATGAAGCCTCCACGGCTGCTCCATCTCACCAAGGCTCTCCTCCTTTCTCTCTCCAGCTGGGCTTCGACCTGGACCGGGAGGTGTACCCCATGGTGGTGCACGCGGTGGTGGATGAAGGAGAGGGTGAGGAGGGGCTTCCTTGCTGGGCCGGGCGTTTTCCCAATTACAGGCACTGTGATGCCAACCAGGCAGTGCCTCCTGCTTTTCCTTGCTGCTGCCATGGCCCTGCCTGTCCCCTGAGCCCTGCCCGTCCCTTTGTGTCTTGCAGAGCACACCGGGCACTGCCACGTGCTGCTGGCCACCTTTGAGAAGGTAAATGCCAAGCTGGGGCTGTCCTCCCCCTTCCTACCCCCTCACCCACTGGGTGTGAGAGCCTGGAGAAACCCCTTGGGGCTCGGGATGGTGCTGCTGGACTGGGGCTATTTTGGAGCTGCTCCTGAAATTCTGGGAATATCCCCCAAATCCTTGATTTGAAGCACCCACTTTTGAGGCATTTGGTCTCAATTCCATCTTCCTCACTCCAGCAAGTCTCCAGCCTTCCATTGGGTGTGACATCCCACACCTGCCTGGCAGTAGGTGTTGGAAAGGAGCAGAATTGCTGCAAAATGGGCTGGTTGGGAGCAAGGTGGAAGCAGTGACAGCCATTGGGTGGGCGGGTGCTCAGGCATGGCAATCCCTGGGGTGCTCAGCCCCATGTCCACCCATGTGCTTTCCTCCCTCCAGCACAGCGACGGCACCTTCTGCGTGAAGCCCCTCAAGCAGAAGCAAGTGGTGAGTGTCTGGGTGTCCCCATGGGTGGTGGCAGCTCCTGTCCTGCACAGTCCTGGGTGGGAAGGTGGTGAGGGGCTCTCAGGGAGCAGCAGACCCCTGTGTGGGCAGCAGCCTGCCCCTGCCCTGCTCCTGCCACCCAGGGAGCTTGGGGACCACTGGCAATTCTAAGTGCATCAATGCAAAGGGAAACGGCAGCTGTTGGGGCAAGGAGGGCTGGCCCAAGGGGGGAGCCAGGGGCTGGGGAGGCTGGATAGGCTGTGTCTCTGTTCCTCACCCCTTACCCGTGGGGTTGCAGGTGGACGGTGTGAGCTATCTTCTGCAAGAGATCTACGGCATCGAGAACAAGTACAACACACAGGATTCCAAGGTGCGTGCCTCCACCCCGTGGCCCCACGGGTCTGCCCGCGCCCCTTCCCCTAGCACAGGTCCAGAAGCTGAAGCACACACGGGGTTGAACCTTTTCCTCCCATCCTTTGTAGTCCCTTGGGAGAGTGGTGGCTGGATCTTAGTGGCTTAGGAAGGGACCATGGGGCTTGAAGTGTGGGATGTGCCTCCTCTGCTACATATACATATATGTAAAAGTTGGGGTGAAGAATGCATCCCACTGTGGGGTGCCTGATGCTTCTGGCCCCATCTCCCAGCCTCTGGGAGGGGAGGGATAAGATCCCAGGCTTGTATTTCAGGAGCAGGCAGCCCGGGGACATAGGCAGCATGCCGCAGCAAGCTCTCAGGGCACCCAACCAGTATTTTAGGGCACCCCATACATGCCATACGGGCTGGGGACCCCGAGGCTGAGCGGCTCACATCCCTCCCATGGGGCAGGTGGCTGAGGACGAGGTGAGCGATAACAGCGCCGAGTGCGTGGTCTGCCTCTCGGATGTCCGCGACACCCTCATCCTGCCCTGCCGGCACCTCTGCCTCTGCAACACCTGTGCCGACACCCTGCGCTACCAGGCCAACAACTGCCCCATCTGCAGGCTGCGTAAGGGCCGGGGGGGCTGGTGGCTTGGGATGGAGGGTCTGGCATCCCTGGGAATGGGCTGGCATCTCCCATCGTTGGGTTCTGGGATCCCTTCAGCCCCCTGTGCAATGGCTCTGTGCAGTGTGGGAATGCCCCTTCTGGGAATTGGCATTCTGGGGGGTGTCTCCTTTCAGCACCTGGTTTTCACCCTACCCTTTGTCCCCGCTGCTGCAGCTTTCCGAGCCTTGCTTCAAATCCGAGCCATGAGGAAAAAGCTGGGTCCCCTCTCGCCCACCAGCTTCAACCCCATCATCGCTGCGCAGAGCTCCGACTCCGAGGAGCACTCGGTCAGTGCCCACCCGAGCCTGGCCCACCCGGCTGGCTGCCGGCCCCCAGCCCCCTTCACGCTGAGGTCAGGCTGGGGGATGCATGTGCTTCCTGGGGCCAGGGTTTATTTATTTAATGCAAATCGATCTTGCAAAAAATACCAAGTTGATATTGCAAAACAAGGGCTTTTGGTGGAATGGAAAGACCATGGATTTGGGGCTTTCGTTTGTGCTGGGAGTGTGTTTGTTCTCTGTTTTAGCTTTTCCTCAGGGCATCCTGATCTCACTGGGAACAGGGATGGGGGGTGTAATAAAATGTCTCAAGGGGACCCTCACCCTGTCTCCCCTCTTCTTCCCAGTCCTCGGAGAACATCCCCCCAGGCTACGAGGTGGTGTCACTGCTGGAAGCCCTCAACGGGCCGCTGACGCCCTCACCGGCCACCCTGCCACTGCGCGTACTGGGGGACGCCCCAGGCGCGGGGACCCTGCCCTCCTACGGCAGTGACGGCCCCCTGCCCCCCCTGCGGGCCCTCTCACCCCTCGATCACCTCCCCGACTGCGGCCCCCCAGGGCTCAAGCTGAAGAAGAGCCTCTCCAAGTGAGTGCCAGGGTGGGCTCAGGGGGCTGGGTGCTGCGGGCAGCGGTGAAGCCCTCTGCTTTTACCCCCCCGCATGCAGGTCTGTCTCGCAGAACCCCTCTATCCTGCCCGAAGAGGAGGAGGAGGAGAAGTCGTGCACTGAGTCGGAGCTGAGGGTCCCCAGGAGAAGATCTCCTGCCCGGCACGAGGAGGTGAGCACCCTGCAATGAGCTGAGGCACCAGCGTGGTGGGTGGCTTTGGACCAGAAGCTTTGGCTGGGACTTGCCATTCCTGGCTCTTCATCCCTAAGGATGTCTGGGGGAGACAGATCCATTCCTGCTGAATATCCCCATCCCATCCTCCCCATGGCCCGCTCTTCTAGGAATGCGGTGCGACACCAGAGAGCGAAAACCTCACCCTGTCATCGTCGGGAGCCATCGACCAGTCCTCGTGCACCGGGACCCCCCTCTCCTCCACCATCTCGTCCCCAGAAGGTACGGCACGGCTGGGCTCGCAAGTGTTGGCAAGACAGGAGGGTGGGATGGCGGTCTTGGATCTGTCCCACTGCAGGGGGAACACAGAGGGGTTTGCATGGCCCCCTCCTACCCTGCCATGGATGTTGCATGAAGCCCCAGGGTGTCACCTCTGCTTTGTCACCCGTAGACCGTGGGGGCTCCAGGGACCTGCTGCTGACAGCCTTCCACCCATCACACCTCCGTGGCATGCAGCAGGTCCTTGCTCTGTGTCCCGTTTCTCCTCGATAGCCCCATTTTTAATTAGCTGGTGCTGTGCCACGACCTGTGCTGGTGTGCTGAGGGGGTCCGGCAGCCCCGCTCAGCCCCTGCTCTCCCCCAGAGCCCGTCAGCAGCAGCCTGGCTCAGTCCGTCATGTCCATGGCCTCCTCCCAGAGCCAGCACTCCCAGCTCAGCACTGACACCGTGTCCTCCATGTCTGGCTCCTACGTGGCTCCCGGCACAGAGGAGGAGGAGGAGGGGGACATGCTCCCCTCGCCTGCAGCTGCCAGTGTCACAGCCTCCGATGGAGAGGTAGGGACTGGGGGGTTCTTGATGATGCCCATCGCCCCTAGGTTTGAGAGTTTCCCCATGGGATGTAACTTCTCCAAACCTACCGGCGCCAGACGCTTTTTTATTTTTTCCCCATCTTTCCCACTTTCCTCCTGCAGTCTACGCCTGTGGAGTCCCCGGATATAAACTTTGTCAGCATCTCGGCTGATGAGCGTGATGCCGAGGTAACCATAACCAGCCCGCATGGGGCTGGGGGCCGCAGTGCCACCTGGCATGGCTGGGGGGACCCTGGTTGTGCCCCAGCTCTGGATGCCTGCAGAGGGAGGTAGCACTGCCCTGGGGATGGATGGGGCACTGGGGCTGTCTCCCCTCCAGGCTCACCTTCCTGGTCCATGGAGACCCTCTTGGGGGGGGATGTTCCCCCAAAGGGACCCGGGGACAGCCCTCGGCACAGCGCCGGGACGCTGCAGGGCTACTAATACTCACCTCTTGCCTGTGCCACAGGGCAACGACATGCTGGAGGACGAAGACGCCTCTCCCACACAGGAAGACGGTAAAAGGCCCCCGGTTGTTGTTGTCCCCCCACTTTCAGTTCCATGTCACCGGTGGGCAGCTGAGCCAGTGGCAGTCACTGTGCTGTCCCCGGCTCCCCTGCCTGCTGGCTGCTGTCGGGGACAGCCCTGGGAGGTTCCATGGGCACCGGGGCTGGGAAAGCATCTGTCACAGTGGGGCCACCCAAGGGTGGGTAGGTCAAGGGATGGCAGCCGGGCATGGGGACCCTGGGAAGCATGGTGCAGGGCACAGAGCACGGCTGGTGCCCAGGATCTGACAGGGTTTCCAACGGGCCAGGTGGGAAAGAGGCTTCTCTGTGGTTTTCCCCTCACCAAGAAGGTGTCTCCTCACACCTCTGAGCTCCCCTGTCACCAGCTCTGTCTGGGTTGGTTTCCATAAGAAGGCATTGCAAAACTGTTCCTTATGGGATGCTTTCCTAAATTTTTTTTGGCCTGTCCTTTCACAAGCCAACACACGTGCATTGAGAGCTCCTCTTGCCTCCTCCCATGCTCTCAGATAGCCAAGGAAAGATGTGGTTACCCCTGTGCCATCGGCCACCAGCTGCCTTGGATTTCTTTCGGGCGATAAGGAGGTCCCCAGAGTGCCCCCTCCCATGTCTGCAAGTCTCTAGGTAGTAAAACTGTTCCCCCATCCCACTTGGACACTCAGCCGAGCTGGAAAGCAGGAACACCCATCCCTTGAAACCTGGTCTCTGCCCTGCGGGGAGGATGGGACTCAAGTATGACAACTGGGGAGCAACCAGGGGCTGGGGTGGACATGCGCGTGCATCCCAACAGCTGCGGGAGCAGGACAGCCTTTCTCCGTAGGGCATGGTCCTGCGCCTGCTCTCAGCAGGACTACTGGCTTATTGGGGAACTTCCCTCCTGAGGTTTAATCGCCTGCATCTGATGGATGCAGGTAACAGCCTGGGGGCTGGTCTCTCGTACAGGTGATGCTAAGAAGCAGAGTTACCTCCCTCAGCCCCAAAAGCCTCCACCCCCCCGCAAAGCTTGGCTACAGCTTCTTTTGCCCCACGCATCCAGCCGCTGCCGCCTCCCGGCATCCCTGTGGCTCTCACACACGTGCTGACGGTGCCAGAGAGGTTCCGGTGGGGGGTAACGGGTGCCACCATGGCCCAGCTCTACCGACCGGGACCACTCAGCATGCTGTGGGGAAGGTTTGGTTGAAGCCCAGGCAGGCAGTGGGGGGGAGCAGGTTTGCACGTGCCGGTGCCCATTGTCGCTGTTTCGCCGCCCTCCAATGCAGCTGGTGCAGGGGAAGGAGCAGCTTGGACCATGCCCAGGCGTTACTCTCTGCTCTTCACCCACTCCCATCTAGCGGCATCGTTTTTATCTGTTTTTTTTTTTTTTTTAAAGAGGGTGGGGAGGGGAGAGGAAAAGACCCAGAAATACCCCACCCCACCACTAAAAAGGCAACAGCAAGCCCCAGCGCCGAGCCGCGGCGTTAACTGCCTTAAATCCCTTCCAGGCCCGAGGACAGGCGCTTTCCTCGGTCTGAGGTGTGACAATAACAATGACTTGGGCATCGCACACGTGAAAGCGCTGGACAATAAACTGTGCTCTGAGGCCTGCTTACCTGGTGAGTGGCCGTCTGCTGAACATGAACTTGGGGTGGGGGGCACAGTTCCACTCTTCCCTGCATCACCCTTTGCATCCATCCCTCCTCTCCCACCCCATCGCTGTCATCCCCTCCATCCCCACCAGGTTGTCCTCGCTGCACCCCAATCCGTCCCGCCACAGGGCTAAGCACCGGGCACATCACTGTAGGTCAGGGTGACCTGTTCCCACCGGGATGTCCCTAGGGGGTTGCAGACCTGCTCTGCTCAGAGGTTTTGTCCCTTGGCCGGGGGGCTGCTGGTACCCTGAGGGGCGCTAGCCCTCCCGTGAAGGTGGTTGTGTGGCAACCACAGCAGCCTGGTCCAGGCTCAAGGCGAGCACAGCAGTATTTTGTGTTGGGCCTTGCTGCAGGGGCTGCCTGCCTCCCTCTCTTTTTCCAGGGCTGGGGAGTTCAGGCACGTTAGGTCAGGTTGTCCTCCTGCAGAGCCCCGAAGGTCATCACTCTTTTCCATTTCTCCACTCTTTCTCTCCCACCCTTCTTTCACTTTTCTTCTGTTTCCTCCTTCCTTCTCTCCATCCCTTTTTTCTGTTCTTTCTCCCTCCCAGGCTCCTCTGTCCGTGTGAAAGTTCATGTTCGCTCTGTGCCAACACGGTTTTCTCAACCCACGCTTGTGTCCCCTCCCTGCCCAGAGTTGCCAAAAGGTGACAAATGTATTGGTGATCCCCCCGGTGCCCATGTGGGATGAGGGGCAGCAGGCTGGGGACCCTGCCCAGCGCTGCAGGCTCCTCTCCATCAGCCCAGGGTGAGAAAAACAGAGCAGGGAAAAAGACAAGGTGAAGCCCTCTGATGGTCCAGGCCTGCAGCAATACATTTGTGGACAAGCTGAAAGCAACTCTGCCCCTGCCTTGCCCCTTCGGCTAAATCTGTGGCAGGTCCCAGACCTGCAGCAGGTGCTGGAGAGCTGGGAGGAGGGTGGGTGAAACCAGTCTGGCCCCACCCCGGGAGGTGAAAGTCCTTTCTTCCCCCAGCTTCTCCTCTGGGAAAGCTTTCTCTCCCACTGCCTTGCCTGTTCCTGGTGGTTTCTATGCTGAGGCTCTTGGGGAGGAAAAGGCACCTGCCACAAAGGCCCTATGTTCCCCCCATCACCCTCTGACAGCAGCTGGCTGTGCCCCGCCAGCTCGGGGGAGCTGGGGAGGGGGCTGGGGGCATCCCAAAGCCCCCCTGCCTTTGCTAGGGGTCCTGGCAAAGCATTCCTCGGCTGTGGCACCGGCCAAAGCCACCCCTGCCCGCATCCCCTTTGGTTGTGCCAGGCGGAGGATGAGAAGGGGGGACTTTGCAGCCCAAGTGGCCCCAGCACAGGGCCAAATTCTTGCTCTGCTGCAAGGACTGCGATGGCTTCATCCCCGTCCTGGGCTGAGCCCAGCCATGGATGTGCTCTCCATCCTGTGGCCACCGCGTATGTCCGTGTGTCCAGTGGCTGCGCTGCTTGGAGCCCTGGGCAGGGGTCATGCCGCTGCCTGCATGACAGGGGCGATCCAGAGTCGGCATTTGCTGGGAAAAGCAGGGGGCTGCTGCTCACGCTGGGGGCAGAGGAGGTGTGGAGCAGGGGGCATCGGGGCTGCCCACGGTCCCCTTGGGATGGCAGAAGGGCTGGAAAGAATAACTCCAGGGATGCAGAGCTCTAAAGAGGTTGGCAGAGGATCATCCTGGGGCATCCCAGGACACTGGGAAGAGCTTGGGGGCCGGGGGGGGTGTGTGTGGGGTGAAGGGGAGCAGCTGCCCACAGGGCTGTAACGGCCAGTTGGTCGTTTCCTGTTTGCATTCGGTGTTTTGCAATGTTGGTTTTGTTTGTTAGACTCAGCTCCTTCCTTCCCCAGCTCTGTCTGCTCCCCACCAGCACCCTCTGCTATCGGGACTCGGCCGCTTCGCAACGGCAACAATCCGAGGCACAATTTAATCCTGGTGGTGCTGGAGTGCAGTCACGGGGCTGGTCTGCATGCACTGAAAAAGTCCTTCTTGGGAGGGGTTTCTTCCAGGTTTGGATGTAACCAAACACAGGGTTGGCAAGAACAGGGCAGACCTTTGCTTTGGGGACAGGTCTGTTTTCTTGAAAGCTTGAATCTCCTTGACTAGAGACTGAGATGATGATGATTATTGAATTTAAATTAATAACAATAATAATTTCCCTTCCCCACTTTCTCTGGTGGGGAGGTTTTGCCATGATCAGACCCATGGGTTGGTTTCTGTCCTCCCTGTAAAGGACGAAGGCGTGGGACGCAGCTCCTCAAAGCAGAAAGGTTTGCTCATCCCCAGCACTGCTGTGAAATCGCTGCAGATTTCGATCTGGTGGGAAAGGGCTTTGGGAGGAGCTGAAAGGCCACATCACCAGGGATTTTAGGACACAAGGCTTAAATAAAACCCGCAAATCCATGTCCTCGAGTGGATCCCACAGAGCTCTGGGGTGTGCAATGGGTTGCAGGGCTGTCCCCAGGGCTCAGAGCATCCTGTGGCTGCTGCCACAGCCTCTTCCATGGGGTTGGAAAGAGAAACGGGGGGAAGATGCCTGCCGAAAAGGCTGGCACCAAGGTGGGGAGGCTTGGGAAGCTGCTGCGTTGGAGGTGGTAGAAGACCTGAAATCCCCTGAGGGCTTTTGGTGGTTTAAACTGGTGTTTGAGCGGAGCTGTAAGCAATGTTGCAGCAGGACAGGCCAGACAGTTGGGTTTAACCGTGATGCTCTTGGGCAGCCACTCTGAGCAGGGCAGGTCTAACAGTTGCTAAACGATGGAGTGGACCCCCCTACTGCACCCCAAGGGGACAAAAGGCGGGTAAGCATGGGGCCAGGTCCCTGCTGTGGGGCTGGACTGTGTCCTGCTGCCCCCCAGTACCGCTCCTCGGCAGCCCCCCAAAGGTGTGCTGAGCCGAGCTGGGTCTCTGCACCAGAGCACTGCGGTGACTTATGCAATATCAAGCTCTTAATGGGATTTCAGTGTGCGTGTATAGGTGTGTGTATGTGTGGTCCTGTGTAATTCTCCATTCCCTCCGGAATCCGCAGGCTTAACATCTCCAGCCTGAGCTCGCCATGAAAAGCCAGTTGAAACGGCAGCTGTCACCTCCCATAAATCAGCAGGCAGCGGGTTTTTGTTGCTCCCTCTCTGAGGAAGCCTCAGCGCTTGCTGTTGGCTTTGGGGTGCCCTTGCATGGCCCCCCTGGGCTCGGAGCTGCCCCCACCCCTGGCCATGGGGCTTAACCTCGCTGGTGGGAGCAGCTGCCCTGCTTTAGGGGTACACCCTTTTCCTAAGGGCACCACGTAGCCTCTGATCATTTGGGTGGTGGGACGCAAACCATGGGCAGGCAGGTCCCAAGCTCTGCCTGTCGCCCTGCCCCAGCTGTGTGGGGTGCTGCCTGAACCGGGAGGCGTGTGGGGACCTGGCTCCCCCTACACCCCAAGCATGCCCACCCCTGGGTTCTCCTTGGCACGACACCCTGGGGGGCACCACGCATGATGGGCCCCTCACACCATACCCGACGGTGGCTCCCCATCCTCATCCCAGACCCGTTCGGGCGGCGAGCTCCCCCGGTCTCCCCACTTGCTCGCTCGCGTGCATGCCCCCGTGCCGCCCCTGCTCCCACCCTCACCATGTGCCTTCTGGTCTCTCCTGCCATGCAGCCGCCGTGCCGGACTCCTGCCCCATTAACATTGAGGAATAGGTATGAGACCCCCAGAGCCTGCGCCCGCCTCGCGCCCCGTCACCTGGGGGGTTTGTGCCCCTCACACGGGCGTTTCTGGTGGTCCCCTCACTGTCCTGGCCAGGGTGACATCCCTTAGTGCCTGACCTGCAGCCCTCACAGTGTATCCGCGTGTGCTCTCTCACTGGGCCTGGGGGGGCCAGAGGCAGACCCCTTCCATTTGGGTTATTAGAACCTGGCCACGCTGTGCAGGGCTTCCCATTTGCCCCTCAGCATTCCCGAGAAACTGGGGGTTTAAGGGGCTCCCCCAGCCCAGAGAGGTAAGTGCAGGTGCTTGCCAACCCTCGCTGCAGCCAAAACCTAAAGGGGGCCTGGGAAGGTGGGTGTTATCTGGGGGGACTGAATTGCATCCCCCATGGAAAGATGAGCCGAGTGTGCCGGCAGGCTTTGGGAACTCCTAATCCCATGTTTTCTCCCCCCAGGCCCGGAGGCAGCCAACAACAACGCGTGGCCCCTGCAGCAGGTATCCCGGCCCTGCTGCCTCCCCGGCACCCGAGACCTGGAGGAGGCAGGGGCCACCCTGCCCATGTGAGGGCTCAGCCTTGGTGGGGGCACATCCCCTGCCCGCCCAGAGGGACCCTGGCGTCCGGACACCACGTGCATCGCCACCTCCATCCCTCAGCTGTAGCAGAACTGATTTTCGAAAGAAAAGACGGTAACCTCAACTTGTCTTCCCTGGCCCCCCTGGTGAAGAGGGGGGTCAAGAGTCACGTCCCCTTGGAGAACCCATCAGCACCTTCCCATCCTCTGGCCCTGATGGGGATGGGCTGGGGTCTTTTCCCACCCCCAGCCATCTCACAACCTCGGGATCCTCTCCTCTAGTGTGTGGAGCAGCGTACAGCAGGATGGGACGGGGTCACGGCACAAAGAGGGGGTCCTGGGATGTGGCTGGAGGGGGACAGTGGGATGAGAGTGCCCAGGGATGCGGGTTAAAGGTGAGTATTGGCATCCTTGGTGCATGAACCAGTGACCTTCATGGGGGGGCTGGCCCCCCCAAAGTTTGCTGGTATATGCTCCTGCTGTGCTGTGGGATGTCCCCATGCCATGCCATGGACTGTCCCCATTAATGCATTGGTGGTGATCATGCCCCCCCCAGGTCCCCCTCCCTCTGCTCTCCTCCTGGGCAGCACGTTGGCTCTTGGGCCGGGCCTGCGAGGTTGCTTTTCGCCAAGGGATGGATGGGGTGGCAGGGGTGGGCAGGGACCTGGTCCCCCTGGTCACCAGCCCTCGACGCATCACTAACTTAACCTCATTGTCTTCCACCCGGTTGTGAGCTTGGGGCTGTGCCCCCTCTCTGGAACAAGTGCCAAAAGTGTCACCCCCAATCCTGCCCTCCCCATCGCACTTTGTAGCAGGGTGTGGATGAGGCTGTGGGAGCTGCTCCCTACTCCTCCATCCCCATCCCTCTGTCTCCAGCACTGGGCTGACAGCACAAGCGAGTTTTTCTCCAGGGGACAGGCATGCAATGACACCAATGGGCTGAGGACACAGCCACAGATCTCGGGGACCCGATGGGGCCATTGGCAGAGGCCAAGCTCCACTCCAGAGAGCATCAGGGACAGTCAGAAGCCGTTTTGGGGAGCATCAGACCCAGCATCCCAATCTAGCAAGCTCTGGAGCTGTGTGGGCCAGCCCAGCGTGAGAGGCTGGGCTCCCCCTTTTCCCCACTTGGTTTTCTCAGCAGCACGAGCCCGGGGAGACACCACCCCACCCCCCCACCCCCAATGCAGATGCAATAGCAAAGTGCAGATTTCATGCAGTGAAAGCAATGTCCCACAGTGGCTGTGGGATGCGTGTGGGGCGCAGGTCCCCACCACCCGTCCCCGCGGCAGAGCACAGGCTATGCTGATGGCTGTGGATGCTAATGGGGGATGAAGCTCTCTGAGGCTGGGGAGTGTTTCCTGCACCTGGCTCACAGCCATAGCTGCTGGCTCTGTGGTCCCGGTGTGGGTCTGGAGGGGGTGTCGGTATTGGCCACCCTGCTGCTCCCTCCTCCGGGCTCCCTCCATCCCACAGTGTCTCTGGTCAGCTCAATAGCTCCCAGATTTCTCCCTGGGAACCTGGGGCTGGGCACTTGATGGGGGGATGACATCTCCAAACTGCCATCCCGTAGGATGGGAGCTGCTAAAACGGCAGAGAGGGCTGGAGCGGCAGGAGACAAGCCTTGTGCCCTGCTCAGGGACGCACTGGCATGGTGAGGCTACCCACAGGTTTGGGTGTCCTGGCCCCCAGGAGCCAGAGGCACCATGCTGGGCACAGGGAGAGCCTTGGGGGCCCACCATCAAGCTGAGCTGAGAAAACCAGGGGGGCTGCAGGAGGACAGCTGCTCCCACAGCCTCAGCCATGGGCAGGAGAGGGAACAATCAGGCTGATGCTCCAAGGGTGGCTTGTCTGCCAAAGCCCACCTTCCTCTCAGTTTCAAAGGGGACAAAGAGAGGTCCCCAGGCCTGGCTGGGCACCACGGTGTAGGGCTGTGATGGTGGTTGTGGCTGCAGGCAGGTCTGGGCAGAACAGGCAGGTCCTTGCTCAGGAGGGTCCTGGGATGTGACCGAGAAGATGTTCTGGCTGCTCTGCAATGTGAGTCCTGAGGCTGTGGGAGCAGCCAGGTGAGCTGGTGGGGCAGGTGCAGGCCACGTCTGCTGCGTGTGGATGCGTGGCACCTCCTCAGAGGGACCACAGCTGCCAGCGACCGCATGGCGATGGAGAGGAGCTGCAAGGAGGCTGTGGCTGAGCAGCGTGCTGCTGCCATAGCATCAGCAAAGAAATGAGCGTCCTCTGCTGTGGTACAGGAGGGGCGGGATTTTGGTGTGGGTGACACCAGCACCATCCTCAGCCACCCAGAAGGGATGAAAGGCAGGCAGGAACCTCCAGTGCTGGCAGCATGGGGTGAAAGGCAACAGCGCCTTGTCGTATGGGGTAGCCCCTTGTTCCAGTGATCCACCCATCAGGGATTTAAGGAAGGAAACCAGATTGCTGCTTACGACTTTGCTTTGAGCATGTTTTGGATTTTAAGAGTATGTTTAATAAAGGGTATCCTGTGTCAACAAAGTGTCCGGAGTCGTTTTGTGATTACAAGGGCAGTTGGGGTCCTGGGGGCTTGGTGGGTGAAAACCATTTTTGGTTTAGAACATCCACCCATCACTCAAGCACCTCCCCGAAAGCAGCCCAATATCCTAAAATACTTCTTGAGGTCCCTTCCAACCTGCATTATCCAATCATCCTAAATCCTGCCTCCTTGGAGCCCTGCGGGGATGGAGAAGGTGCAAAGGCAAACAAATCCACTGCAGGAAGAGCCTGGCCTGGGGTGGCTGCACGTTGCCCAGCATGGGGTGTGGGTGGCTGGGAAGGTGGCACAGGCTCAGCACTGGCACTGCTGGTGGGGAGACCCGGAGGGGAAGAGGGAGAAGAGGAGCGCTAAGGAGCTGTGTGTTCTTGCAGGAGAAATCCCTCCAGTGCTGGGGAAGAAAAGTCGTGCTGGGATCTGATGCCTTGAAGGTGAGGTGGATCGTCAGAGGGGCTTGTAATTTGGTTTTAATGGAGGGTACTGATGCAGGGGGGGCAGGGGCGAGGGACATCACCTTACAGCTGCAGAAGGAAGGGTTGTTGATGGCCAAATCCTGCAAAGGGGGAGGATGGGGATGGGAGAATTGAGGCCTGAAGTGCTTTGCCCCAGGTGGTTTGGGAAAGCCCAGGGGTGCTGAAGACCAGTCCCCAAGCTCTGCCCGCCTTTGGGAGCAGGTCCCGCTCCTGAGGGAGATGGCCTGTTAGAAGGGCAGCAAACTGAGGCTTGGGGTTGTTTTCTGGGTATATGCTGAAAAGCAAAATAGAAATTTCTGCTCCCTGGGAGGTGCCTCCTCCCTCTTCCACGCCCGATTCCGGCACCTGCTGTCCCTGGCCTGTGGCCACTGAGCACAGGCAGGAGCAAAGGGGCACAGCCCAAGCACTGGGGGGAGGGTTTGACCCTCCCAGCCTGTCTTGCCCAAATCCCCAGAGATCCTGGCAGGGACATCCCTTCTTGTACACACCACTTCAGGCAGCAGCAACCCTCGAGAGTGTGTCCAGCTGCTCACCTGCCCCTTTCTCTCAAATGCCTTCCCCTGTGGGGCAGGTGCAGGAAGAGTACCTGGTGTTTAACTCCCTCCCCCCCCCCAAAAGGGTAGGCCTTTGCACTATGGGGTGAAAGTAAACAGGCTTCCCTTGGGTTTCACTGCTGCTCTCAGCCATCACTGATCTCTATTAAATCCTTTGGGCTGGCAGTGGGGAGGGTCAGGGATTTCTTATAGGGGCATGGGGCTGTAAACCTTTCAATTACATAAAGGCATACCCCAGTCTTTAATTTGGGGGTGTACCAGCCCCCCTTCCCCCTGCAGCTTTGCCTGTGGGCTCGTCAGAGGTCAGAAGTGGCGTAGGGGACACAGGTAGGAGGAAAAGCTGGCCATGAGCTGGCTGTGTGCGCTGGCAGCCCAGAAAGCCAACCATATCCTGGGCTGCATCAAAATATGTGTGGCCGGCAGGTTGAGGGAGGTGATTCTCCCCCTCTGCTCTGCTCTGGTGAGACCCCCCCTGCAGTTCTGTGCCCAGCTCTGGAGCCCTCAGTACAAGAAAGACATGGGCCTGCTGAAACAGGGCCAGAGCAGGGCCACAAAAATCATCAGAGGGCTGGAACACCTCTCCTGTTAAGAGAGGCTGAGAGAGTTGGGGCTGTTCAGCCTGGTGAAGGCTCCAGGGAGACCTTATTGTGGCCTTTCAGTACTTAAAGGGGGCTATAAGAGTGATGGGGCAAACCTTCTAATAGGGCCTGTAGCGACAGGACAAGGGGTAATGGTTTTAAGCTAAAAGAGGGGAGATTTAGACAGATATTAGGAAGAAGTTTTTTACAATGGGGGTGGTGAAACACTGGCACAGGTTGCCCACAGAGGTAGGAGATGCCCCATCCTTGGAAACATTCAAGGTCAGGCTGTTCGGGGCTCTGAGCAACCTGCTGTAGAGGAAGGTGTCCCTGCTCACTGCAGGGGGGTTGGACTAGGTGGCCTTCAAAGGTCCCTTCCAACCCAAACCATCCTGTGATTCTACGATGACTCTATGAAAGGGCTGGGGTTGTCCCTGTGCCAGTCCCGGGGCTGCGGGGGGGGGCAGGACATAAGTTTTGGGTTTGCTGGTGCTTCTGGGGCTGGATTTTGCCTCGGGTGTGGGGTACAGTGGGGTCCTGCAGCGTCCCCACAGCCCCCGTGGGTACCACAACCCTGCCCAACGCCCCCCAGTGCTCTCCCATCCAATCCCCAAACAGCCCAGCCTCGGCCAAAACCGGTTGGTCCATTCCGCCTCCCCATGGCAACTCAGTGACCAATGACAGCGACGGAAGCTGTTTACAAGGCGGAGCGTCGTCGTGGCAACACGCGAAGCCTTTCGAGCAGCTACTTAACGGCAGTCCCTGAGCGGTCGGCAAATCACAGGCTGTTGGGCAGGGTCATTGCTCACCCGAGGGGGCCAGGCAGACCCCCCCGCCACCCCCAGCGTCGTCCCTTTGGGCCTTTTTGGGGACTTGATTAAATTGGTCACAGTTTTGGCTTGTTTGGGGGTTTTGCTCTTGGTTTTCCAGAAGCTTCCTCCTTTCTGGTGAACTTTGGAAGTTGGGGGACGTCGCCAGGACGAGGTAAGGGACGGCCGGACAGCCGTGGTGGCAGAAAGCGGTGGGGGGCTCATTGGGGGGGAGGAGGAAGGGCTCAGCCGGGCGGCCCGTGCAAAGCCGGCTGTCAGGAGCTGTAGGTTTGCCCAGGAGAGGGCTTATTTTTGTTCTTTTAGCTTTCTTTTCTAGTCGTAGTTTCATTTTTATTGATTTTATTTTGACTTTTCTTCTTTTTATGCCCCCCCCGCCTCGCTCCCCACTTGCTGCACCCACCATTCCTGAGATGGGATCCTCGTTCCCTGCCAGCACAGGAGCTGGCAGGGCCGGGGGGTGACACTGGGGACCAGGCACCTGAATGCGGCTGTGCCCCCAGCCTTGTTTTGGGGGAAAAAAGCCTGTTCTGCAAGAGCAGGGTGGGTAGTCCCTCCTTGTTTTGGGGGGAAAAAGCGTGTTCTGCAAGAGCAGGGTGGGTAGTCCCTCATGCCGCGCTCATGCCCGGCTGTGGCCAGCAGTCGGGTTCAAAGGCTGGAGCCCCGAAGCCCGGTGCCAGCGCTTGCCAGGCCACGCGCTCCCGGTTGTGCTCGCGGGCGCTTCAAGCCCAGGGATCGCGGCTGGACGGTTGGCAGCGCGAGACTAGGAATAACGGAAGCTTGACCCTGCTGGCCGGTGCTGAGGAAGGGTGTGCTTGCGGTGGGTTCGCTCACCCCCAAGGGGTGTTTTAGGGGTACCAGGGGAAGAGAGAAGCAGGAGCAGAGTGAACCCAAGGTAAGTTGGTAGTGGGGGGGGGGTGGGGGGATGGCTGCACCTTAGGGAGCCTCAACCCTCTCCATGTTCTTGCAGGATCTGCCCCGTCCTCTCCCTCCCTGTGCACCCTGTCACGGCAAGAGCTGCTCAAGCACCAAGGCATGGCTGGGGCATGGCGGAAGGAAGCACTGGAGAGAAGGTGGCAGCCCTATGCTGCGAAAGACGTGGATGATGGCCTGACCAACCTAATGTGGCTGAAGGACTTCACCGTCGCTGATACTGGCATGCCCAGGCCCCCCTACCTGTCCAAAGGCCCAGAATTCCATGCCTGTTATAAGTTCCCCTGCTTTGCTGCCCCGTGCTCACCCCTGGCTGCCGACCCGGCATGCATGGGTATTCCCCACACCCCCTGCAATCCCATCTCCTCCTCCACCTCGAGGACGATGCACCATGCCGTGGCCATGCACTCTCAGGCAACAGAGGACGTCGACTACAAGACCAACCCGTACGTCAAGCCACCCTACTCCTATGCCAAGCTCATCTGCATGGCGATGGAAGCCAGCAGCCAGCCTAAAATCACCCTCTCTGCCATCTACAAGTGGATTACCGACAACTTCTGCTACTTCCAACACGCCGATCCCACCTGGCAGGTAGGAGATTTGGAGACCTCTTGCCTTGTCCCCTCTCACTGCAGGGCTGGGTAGGGCTTTCCACAGCCTCCACCACGTAAGGTGAAGTCCTGCCAGGATGCTGGATCCCACTGGCAGGAGAGGGTACCAGCAGCAGTCGGGGAAGGACAGTAACAAGAAAGAACTTGGGTGTGCAGAGATGCCACAGCCTCGAGGGTGGCAGAGGGAAGAAGCCATTATGGGGAATACTCAGGGCTGTTCTGGGAGTCGGGAGGTACTCAATGGGCTGCTGGTCCCTGTGACTCCTCTCCGCTCTGGGGTGAAGACAACTCCGTCTGCAGCTGCACCTTTCTGGAGCTTTCATGGGGTCCTGAGTCCGTTGGGGCTGAGCACACATGAAATCTCCAGGTTGAGTGTCTCTAGGTGCTGATGATCAGGTGTAGTAGCGGGATGGAGAGGACCGGTGGGGGCACGCTGCTTGTTGGACAAATGCATTGCTGGGGAGGTCCAGAGAAGAAATGCTGCTGCTTTCCAAGCAGGGCAGAGGACGTGCCTCCTGTCTCCTTGGTCAGAAGGAGGCTCCATTGCTGGGATGAGCTGGTGAGGCCTCAGAGGGAAGCCCAAGAAAGGTCAAACAGGGCTGCTGTCCCCAGCTAGCAAGAGCATGTCCCCAGGGGGTAGGGGACAACCCCCAGGCTCACCAGCTCAGGGGACAGCCTGAAGCACAGGGGCTTTTCCCAGCCACCTTGGCTCGCTGCCCACATCTGTCATGCGAGGGGACCTCTGGCACGTGAGGCTTTCTAGGATGTGGCAGGGCAGGAGGGACCTGGGTGGCTCATCCCTCCGCTGGGATTGTTCCCAGCACAAATCTGCAGCGTGCCAGCAATGGCGGGGGCAGTGCCCACCCAGGCAAGGCTGGGCAAAACCACTGCAAACCCCCTGCCCCAGCGTTGCCCACCTTCTGCCTGGGCAGGTGGGTCTCCAGTGGCTCTTGAAGCCCATCATGGGGAAGGGAGACCCCCGGTTGCTTTCCAGGGGCACCTGGATCCCCCAACCTTCCCCATGCTGGGGGGACCTGTGGGAGTAGTTCCAGGGGAGGAGCTGTGTGCCAGCGAGTTGGCTTTCTCCTGCAAGCTCACGGCTCGATAATCGCCACGTTTTTAATTAAATGTGTTTATTAAAAAAAAGAAAGAAGGTTTTCAATCCCTCTCTGCAGAGATGCAGGGGGTTCACGGGATTGTTGCAGACAGGAATGATAAATATGTCAACTGGCCGGGTCATAACCGAGGGCGGCCCAGGCTGAATGAAGGTTGGGATGGGGAGGGAAGAGGCGGAGCAGAAAATTCAGTTTGTAAGTCTCCAGCCCTTGTAAAAATTCATTAAACTTTAAATTTGGAGTCACCACAGCCCAGGTTGTTTGCAGGAATATCTGTGATCTTGCTGCTTTTCTCTTTTTCTCTTCATTTTCTTTTTTCCCTTTTCTCTTCTTTCTTTCTCTTTCTCTCTCCCTTTCCCTCTTCTTTTTCTTTCCCTTTTCTCTTCTTCCCTTACTTTTTTGTTTTTGAAGCTGTGTTCTCATCCCCTGTCCCCAATTCCTGTACATGAAGACAGCCTGGAAAGGTCATGCCACCCATACTCCAGGGGGGAGATGGATATATTCCTGTGGGAGCAGAGTGCTTTGGACAGGAGCCAACACACCCAAGGAGCTTCAGCCCAGAGGAGGGTTTTGTTGTGTGTGTGTATGTTTTTCAACACTTCTAAGCATTCAAGCCTTGTTTTCCCTTTTCGGCACTACAGATTATGGATGAATAAGCATAAAGATATCCAGGCAACATTAAAAAAAAACCCCAGCTCTACCATATCCAATCTCTTCATACAGTCCGGGCTTTGTGGAGTGCAACGCTGGGTTATTTACCCAATAACCGAGTTTCCTTTCTGATTATTCACATCACTCCAGGCACATTCAGGGTTTCAGAACAGCTCGACGGGAGCAGAACCACCTCTTTTCCCTTTTTTTCCTTCTCTCCCCCCCCAGCTCGTTTGAGCAGTGCCTGAGGAAGATGCCGTGATTTCACACCAGGTTTCCCTGGGCTGGGAGGCCCCTCTGGGGACAGACGGGGCTGCCCACAGCCCGTATGTCTCTCCGGTTTTGCCCACCTGCTTTGTGTCAGCCTGGCCATGGGGAAGCATGGAGCCTATTTTTTGGTCAAATCTATTCCCCTCCACGCTAGCAAGATGTGCAGATGAACTGGGGGATGCAAGGAAGGCCCTAGTGCTGCCATCCCCCATGGCGCTGCCACATCTTGCCCCTTGTAAAGGGGCCATGGCCACATCAGGGTAAAGGCCCTCCTTAGCCACAGAGGAGGACTCGACCTCCTCCAGCTTAGCTCCATGAGCAGAGCCAGTCCAGCTGGTTTCTCCCAATGCTCTGCGTGATCCAAGGCCCCATGGCCCCAGTCTCTAGGCAAGGAGTGGTGCCCCAAGGCGTCCCGTTGGTTGGCAAATCCTAGCCTGAAGCCCTTCGCTCCTGCCAAGTGTGGCTGGATTAGGCGGGAGGCAAGAGAACTCTGGGTGGCTCAGGGCAGGGGAGTTTGTGCTGGGAATGTGGTCCGGGATGTCTTGACGTTGCCGTTGCTGCTTCCCCTTCACCAAGGTCCGTGATGAAAACGGGCATTTCTACCCGCCTCCCCGTGCAGGTGGGTGCTGCAGCAGCAGACAAGCCTTCAGCCTGGGGTTTTTTTCTCTTTCGGTTTAGAATTCCATCCGGCACAACCTCTCCTTGAACAAATGCTTCATCAAGGTGCCTCGGGAGAAGGGCGAGCCAGGGAAAGGTGGCTTTTGGAAGCTGGACCCCCAACATGCTGAGCGGCTCAAGAATGGCGCCTTCAAAAAGCGGAGGGTGTCCCCGCAAATCCACCCGGCCCTCACCAAAAGAGTCCAGCAAGCAGCCCAGGGCGTTGCCGGCCCAGCCACTTCCGTCTGCACCATCGAGAGCATCCTCAGCGTCGACAAAGAGTCGCAGAAGCTGCTGAGAGAGTTTGAAGCAATGACCGGCGAGCACCAGGGGAGTCCAGCAGGTGGCAAAGCCGGGCAAAATCGCAAGCTGCCCTCGCCCAAACACAGGGCCAAGGCATCTCGGCTTTCCAACACGCCCTTGCTGACCCAGGAGCAGGCCTTGCTGGCCCAGGACCAGGCCCTGACGTTCCAGGAGGAAGAAGATGACCTGATGTTGCTGAAAGGGGACTTTGACTGGGAATCCATCCTAAACACCAACCTGGATGTAGACTTGTCCATTTTTGAGGATGTGAAGTTCACGCCTCCAGGCAGTCCTGCACCACGCAACCCGGACCTGACGGTACACGGGCACCAGGTCGACGCTGCCCAGGGGCAGGAGCAGGGGCAGGTCCTCACCGAGTCCAGCCAGACCGACCTGGACTGTGAGGAAACCTTCAGGGCCACTTCTTTCCTGGAGCTCCACCGTGAGGAAGGGACAAACCTCGACGCCCTCAACGTGGATCAGTTGCTGAACGTCTCTTTGCCGGTGGATTTGAATGACTGGACCAGCGTGACAGCCCTCTTCTAAGAGGCTTGTCAGCATTCCAAACCCACCAGACTGCTTTTTATGGGAGAGTGGGGAGGGCTGGGGGTGTGGGGGGTGTGAGAGAGGGAGCAAGAACACAGGAAATGCTTGATATATCTTTAAAGGACACATCAGAAGTCTCTCATACATGAGTTTCCTCAAGAGAAGAATTATAACATTACTTATTTTTTTACTTTTAAAGGAAGAAATGTATTTTTTTTCCATAAAAATGGACATAGCATATGTTCCTTCTGGACTAGAGAAAAGAACCTGTTAAATCCCACCCAAGACATGAGATTCCTGGTGGCTTAGGACTCGATAGACTTAAGTGCAATTTCCTTACCCTATTGCCTCTCTTTCCTTTTTCTGTCTAGGGTAGTTAATAGGTATAGTGTGATAATTAGTTAGCAAGCAGAGGTCCCTTCTGGGTTCTCTGAGTTCAACCTCCCTCCTGACTTGTGCCTAGGGAAGAAGAAAAGTTTTATCTATTCAGCCAGTCTGCCTCTTTAGATGGTTTTATATAATCTATTATATATTATATATTCAAATAAATTATATTTTTAGCATTAGTTTCTTAATAGTGGGGGGATAGGGGAAATGCAGTTTGGGAGTTCTTTAATATTTTCATTCACAGAATCACAGAATCACAAAGGTTGGACAAGACCTAGAAGCTCATCTAGTCCAACCGTCTGGGATTCTGGGATTCACCATCCCATATTCTGGGATTCTGTGTGGTTGTCTTAGACCTGCTGAAAAAATGTAGAGGGTTTCTGTTTTGGTTACAATGCACTTAGGACCTTTAACGTAAGCAACAGAATTTAGAGAGTCTAGTTGTCATGTAAGAATCAATAAACAAGCCTGGCATCGCCTGGATGCCACCGCATGGCTGGGGACAGCATCCCGAGGTCAGCAAGCAAGGGCCATGTCTCTAGGGGGCTTTGGGGATAGATAGGTCTAGATGTTTATATACACTTTTGTTCTAAATCTTTATTACTGATTTTTTTTACTTGTTTTTATTATATTTTTCTGTTTTGGGGCCTCTGTGTTGATGCTGAAATACAGCAGAGATACACGTGCAATTTAACCTTTTTCATGGAAAGTTATTTATAAATTTTTACAAAAAAAGGAACCATCCATTTGCTTCCTTGTTTCTCTCCAGCACTGCCCGTCTCTGTCTGACCCCTTCCCCTGTGGGTAGGGGACACCTCACCAGCCCAGCCCCGTACATGGGTGCTACCACCCCCTTCCACAGTGGCACAGCAATTCCCCGAGGGGAAACTGAGGCGCAAAGCACCACCTGCATGGCGATGGTTAGCCACCACCTGTGCGGCATGAGGGGGGCTGTGTCCAGTGTCCTGGAGCTGCTGCCAACACCTGGCGCATCCTTCCTGCGAGGAGCTCCTGGGGGTGACATGGTGTGAGTGCCTGGCACTGTCACTCTGCTTGTGCCACATCCCCACCTGTCCCTGCAGATGTCCTCAGGAGCATGAGTGGCTTTGGGGCCCACCTGGGTACAGGGCAGCGAGAGGAGCTGCACAAAAGCTGCAGGAATAGCTGAGGCCTCACGAGGCCAATTACACCAAGGAACAGTTGAGCTTTACCAAGGCAGGGAAGCAAAGCAGCATATGCTCGCTCAGCTGTCAGCCCAGCCTGCACAGGCACCTTATCCCCTCTCTGGTGATCTACTAGATCCCATCAACCCCAGGGGTGCCCTGTTTGCTTTGCAGTGGTCACAGCTGCTCCCAGTCTGGCCAATCTCAACCCAAAATAAGGGCTGGGCTCACTGCAGGCTGGCCTTGGCTCCTGTGTACTTTGTGTTGGGAGGGCAGGATGTGGCCCGTGGGATGAGGGAGGGTTATCCCTATGGGGGATGGCTTTGATGTGCCTGGGGGGGTGGCTTTTGGAGGCAGATCTGGGCCCTCCTTTCAACTTGGGGATCATGAACCCCAATAAGCAATGGGGAATCCCTGTCCTGGCTTCTCTCTGCTTCCTCCCAGTAGCAGTGGCACTGGCAGGGCTGCAAAAAGCTGGCAGCCCCCTCATCTCTCAGTTCACTTCTTTGTTTTGTTCTGCCAGGCACCATTGCATAGTTTCTGTTTTTAAACCCCCTGGATAAAGAGGAGCTCCCAGCACCCCCATCCTGCCAGGGGACTGAAAAAATTGACCATGCCAGGAAAAAAAATTCCAGCCTGCCGGAGCCAGTCAAAAGTTTTAAAGTGAGAAAGGGTGAGCATAAAGGAGGCACCAGGCAAGGCCTGAAACAACCTCATATTGTTCAGCTTCTGAAAGCAACAAAACCAACTTGGACGTGATATTTTTTTCTTTCAATGAGATGGTTTGGTGTGGGGGTGTTAATTTGTTAAGCAGCAGCCAGGAGGTGCACAAGTGGGGGTGTGCTCTTGGTGGGAGCATAGCAGGCGAGATGGCAGGCAGGACACCACGCTGCTGCCCGCACAAAGCCTGGGTGTGCTCAGGGTGAAGCTCGGTGCCAGGAGGGAGGTCGGGGCCCGGCCTGCCCAGGCTTGCCAGTGGCAGCGGCTCGCCCAGCACAGGGACACTGATGGGCTGGGGATGCCGGGGCTGGCGGTGTCCCCCCCCACTCTGTGTGGGGTGTCATGCAATGACAACCTGGACCACTGTAGCCCAGAGCTGGCTGCTTTTGGGGTGTCCTGCCGGCAGCACCCACCAAAGCAGGTCTGGGAAGTGCCCAGCTCCAAAAACTCCCTGCAAACTCAGCCTTCGCAGCCCTGGCCAGGTCCTTCCCAAGTCTGTTATTAAGCACATGGCAATTATTCCTTTCTTATTTATTTCTGCTATTCCCCCAGCCATCCCCTCATCCATCATCCCTTCCATGATGGGCAAACACTGACACCTCAAACCAATCTCCCCTTCGCAGAAGGGGGAAAAATTATACACATAAGCCCTTCTTTTCTCTCTTTTTCTTGCCTGTCTTTCTTTCCCCTCCATTGAGTGTGGGGCTGGCATGGAGCCATTCTGGCAACAGCCGGCTTTCACTTGCTAATCATCCTAAATATTGAAAATCAACGCCTAGAATAAACAGCTCAAAGATTGGGGCCATCTCTGCTCTGTTTGGAAATGCTAATCTCAATGCCTTTTGTTTTCCTTCTGTGGATTTGGTGCTGTGGGTTTGGAGGAGGTCACAGCTCACGGGTTCCCCCTCCACCCCCAGATTTTCCCCACCCCACCGCCCCCCCATCGTGAAAAATTCAGCCGATTTTAACATCCCAGGCTGGGCCAGCCAGAGTGGTGGGGGAAAGCCAGGGGAGACGGGATGGAGGAGGGTAGGGAATGGACTTGCCTTGCATAGCAATGAATGAACCTCCAAAGTTTGGGAAAAAACAGGTTCCCGAACATGCATCCAGGAGTTCACGTGGGTAAGAAATCTCACAGGAAGCACGGTTGGGCGGGGAGCTCTGGTCCCCAGGAGGGGAACAGGGATGGGGATGGCATGGGGGCAGCCTGGCCCCCAGCCCTGTGCTGAGCAACAGAGCTTGGGGATGGCTCGGGGATTCCCTGCCCTGGCGACACTGGTTTTGGAGGGTTTTATACCCCAGGGGATGGAGGTGCCGTAGCAAACCCCAGACCGGCTGTGACGTGCCCCCAGGGCTGGACCCCGATGTCTCTGCCTGGAGGGATCAGGCTGGATGCAAACACCCTTTGCAGAGGTTCTGGGAAAGGTGGTCCGGAAACAGAGAGGGAGCAAAGCACCTTTTCTGCTTTTCCAGCTCCAGCCTCACACTGCCAGCAGAGCCCAGTGGGACCTGTGGCATTGGCATGGCCTGGATGGCTTACAGCACCCTGATGGGGAAACTGAGGCAGGACACAGCAGTGGCCTGATGTGGGCCAGAACCTGATTATCTGGGCAGCACTTTCAGAGCATGCCTGCACCCTCGTGCTTTCAGCCACATTTTGGGGCCATTCTGGCTGGGTGCATCCTTTGGCACCAGGGAGTCCACCTGGCAAAGCTCCCTGCCTCCCTCCACACCCCAGGCAGGCCCAGGATGGGTCAGTGGACCGTTGCCAGCAGCCGTTCCCGGCGGCGTAGCTGGCACAATGCACTGGCAGGTCAGGACTTGCCCCGTGGTGGGGGGAGCGTTGGCGGCCACTTGCCAGAGCGACAATGAATCCACCCTGCGTAAATGCTGTCACAAGGAGGGGCTCAGCAAGCTGCCCCTTCCTCTTCCTCCTCCTCATCACCGCCATCCCCCCAGCACATGCCCATGTAGGGGGCTGCAGCCCCGCAGGGCTCTGCTCCTCCAGCCCAGCCCATGCCACGGAACGTAGTCCCCGTGGGAGTGGGGGACGCATCCAGGCCGGAGCAGTGCCAACATTGCCTCCATCTTCGGGAAACCACGTCATACTGAGGTCAAAACTTGGCCAGTTTGCAAACAAGCACCGGAGCCACAGGGATTTCTTTACAAAGGCTGTTTTTTCAGGTGATTTATTTCCAGGTTTGGAGCGTTAGGACCATCCCATGTCCTGAACTTTTAATTTTTTTTTTCAACTGCCATCAGAACAGTGAGAAATTCACTTCAGAAAGCCAAAGCAAACACCCTCCTTCGGTGCCTGACTCCGGGGGATGGGTCTCAAACCCTCCAAAAAATGTGCAAGCAGGAGCAGGCTGTGGGCTCTGCACCCTACAGACGGGTGCTGCTGCGGGCAGAGCCGGGCAGCACAAGGGCAAGCAGGTGCATCTGGGGAATGGCCCAACTCAGTGCAACGCTGGCATAAGCCCCGAATATCCGGTGGTTAGATAGGGTCAGCCAGGCTGGGCGACATGGGGACGTCAAGTGTGGATCCCCGGGGATGCTCCCATCCTGCAAGCAGGGCTGCCGGGCTGGAGGCTGGGGTGGGCGGCGGGTGTTGACCTAGAAATCGCAAAGAATTTTGCCTGGAGTCGTGCTGGCAGGCAGCACGCCAGCCTGGCAGCCCAAGGGGCTTGGCTGGAGGAGGGAAGCACAGCCCCGCTCCAAAACGGCGCTCTTTTTCCCTGTGCCCGGCTGGGTGAGGCAACTGCCGTCTGCCCTGGGAGTTCCGTTGGCGTTTTGGGGTCGCTGGTGTTGAGGGGTGGGATGCCATCGCTCCTAGCAGGGTATCACTGAGTGTGAGCCTGGGATTTGGTTTTGTCCCTCTGGGGAGTGCGTGCTCCCACCTGGCATGGGGTTGGTGCCAATTCCATCGGACAACTGGGAGAGCAGACGTGCAGGTCCGGGGGGGAGTAATGCTCCATCCCAGTGGTTTTTCATTACAAGACACATTAACAGGCAGGAATGTGCAAACATCGAAAGGTCGGAGCTGTGCAGTGACAAGGCGGCTGCAGCAGCTGCAGCCCCCAGCAGGATGCCCGTGGCCCACTGCGAGCGGAGAGGGATGGCAGAGGAGGGTCCCCTCCACATGGGTCTCGTTGGACCTGCACCCCCCAGTGGACTCCATGGCCTCGCCAGGCAGGTCCCCACTGGCCCTGGGGTCAATGAGTGCATTTCTGCTGGGGAGGCGGGGCCAGCTGCAGCCCTGCATGGCCTCCCCATCCCTGTCACGCGAGGGTATGTGCGCCCAACACAGACCCGCATGGCAAACACACCCCTTCCTTCCCCAGCAACGTGGCATGGAGAGAAAATGAGCATTGTCCCCAACCTGGCCCCTGCTCACGCAATACAGTGCCCCATAGTCCCTCTGTCCCCAGGACTGACACTCCTGATGCATACACACACATCCCACCCATCCCAAATCCAGCTGGGAACCTCAGCTCCTGCTCTAGGGAGGAGAAGAAGGGGTTGGCCATGTGCTGGGTGGCACTGTGTTGGTCCCCAATATGTGCCAGCTCCTCGGCAGCCCAAGCAGCTTGGCTTGGCTGGAGGAGGGGGCCTCTGCCTTGTTCCCCCCATTCTGGTGGAGTGCTAAGTAAACTGTGACGAGGGGAACCTCGTTAATCCTCATCATTTACAAAAAGCCATTTAGAGCTGGCTATGCAGGCAGTTATCAGAGCACAGGGGAGGTTTTCCCAGCAGGACCTTAATTCCCTCTGCAAATAAAGCCAGAGGGAAGGAGAGCACACCTTGTGTCTGCGATGGATGGGGGCTTGGGGGGACTTTTGGTGCCAGCCTTCAAGGGACTGATCCCCACGAACCCGCTTCCTGCACAGAGCAGAGGGTCATTGTGGGATGCCCCATTAGGTCAGATTTCCGTGCAATCGCTGCCATGCTGCATCTTTCACCGGAGCAGCCAGGCTGGCGTGTTCCTTCCCCGTGCTGCACACGGAGGACCGGGAAGATGCAGGAGCCTCAACGCCAACCCTTGTACCACATGGACCCTGTTTTCCCGGAGCACTGTGCACCCCTACAGCACATTGCGACGCTCTGGACCCAGGTCAGGATCAAAGCGAAGCCGGTGGGGCTGGGAGACACTGCCAGGGAGCCAAAGTCCTTTAGTGGATTTGGTTCCCTTCTCATCCCTTCAAGTTCACAGACGCTGCAACAGCCAGGGCACATCCCATGGCCTGTCTGTGCACGCTCACTCCCTTTCAGGGGCCCTCCCCGTTTAACCCCACCTGGAAGGGAAAGTTGGGGACCTCTCAGCCAGCTCAGAGCTCCTGGTTTTTCTGGCTGAAGATTAATCTGGCTAAAGATTAATCGCCTTTTCTATCTGGCTGACCCAAGGGGAGACAGAATAGGCTTCGTCTGGGGAGGAGGCGAGGGCAGTGCCACCGGCGATGGGTGTTCCCACGCGTTCTTGCAGCCCGGGGCACCGACGGGTCACGCCACGGGGGCATGCAGCCCTGGACAGCCCTCCAACCCATAATGAAAGTTTTGTAATTTTATGTTAATCCCGTCTCCTCTGTACTCTGATCTCTCTCGTCTCCAACATCAAATGCAAAGCCCTCTGGGAGGCTCCTGGCTGTATTAATCTTATTTTGCCCTCACCGCCACACGCTGTGTGCCTCGTAAGCGGCTCCCGCAGCTTGGGGAGTGCCGCTGCCGTTGTGTCCCCGCCACCTCCTCCTTGCAGGAGCGGGATTAACCCCGTCGGTAGGAGGCAAGAACAGACATCATTCATTTTTTGCAATAAAATGACTATTTTTTAAGCAGGAACTGTTCCTGTGGTGAGCAGTGCCGAGACACAATGCAGGGGACAGAAAGTCCCCGCTTTGAGGGTTCCTATTAATTGAATCGATCCGAATCTTGTCAAGATTACACCTTTTGTGCCACGACCTTCGCCACCATAAAGGCAGCCAACAGAAATATGGATTTGGGGGATATCTGGGTCTTTCCAGTGACTTGGAGCCAAGCCCTGAGCCGGCAAAGCAAAGCCTCTCTCTGCCTCAGTTTCCCCACCTGCAAATCAGGTCCATTCTCTTTTCTGCAGCATTTTGGGTGACCAACACCCTGAACACCTCGTCCCTGGAGAGAAGTGACTGTCACGTCCCTGCGAGCGGGAGCCACTTCCTCATGCCTGTGGTGGCAAAAACTCTTGTTGCTGAACAACGTGACATTATTCGAACCCCATGGCCTTCAACAGCCCAAAGAGCTCAGGCTCTGATATGATCTCGTGTCTTGGGTCTCAGAGCACTGCATCCAGCTTCGCTTGGCTCGTTAGTTCTCTCCTTAGTGTGCTGAAGGCCCAACTGAACACTGCACTGAGGATGCAATCTTTATTCAGCCATGTCGGCTGTGTTTTCGTCGTTCTGCACCCATGCTGATAGTGAGCACATCCACCTGGATGAAAATCCCTTCTCTGAGGGAGAAAAAGATCTCATGGAGGGGGGAGCAAGGGGCAACTCAGCATTCCTTAGCAGTCACTGTCGAGTCACCACATTTGCCTTTCATCTACCACGGCGGCTTTGGCATGGAAAGCAATTCCTCCCAGGCCTGCAGGACCCTGGGTTGGTGGTTTGCAGGGCAGGAAGAGCGGCACGGCCGCAGTGGGAAGGCAGCAGCACTGGGATTATCGTTCCACCGGCTGCACCCACCACTGGAGAAACAGCCAGCAATGAGCTAGAAGGGTATTTACGGCCTAGAGATCCTGGGTGTGCTTTGTGCCCTTTGGCACTGTATTTTAGCACACATTCAAACTGTAGTGTTTCCACCCTTTCTTTTTAATTTTGCCAGAAATAAACCCTGATGCTTTGGCTCTTCACGTGTGCCCAGCAAGCCAGGATTTTTCTGCTGCCTCCCCTTGGATGTGGCATTGTACCTCACGTTTGCCCAGGACTCTGCCAGTTTTTACATGATTTATTGGCAGACTAACTTTCTGTACATTTATTCACCCTTTACCATCCCACCTGGCATCTGTGCCTCTATCCCAGCTCCCTCTCCATGCTCTGAGGGCTCAGTCACGCCATGAGGGTGGCTTTTTGATGGCTTTTCAGGAGATCTGCAGCACTGTTCACACACAATTTCTCCCAGTGAGGGGACATTTCCTTTTGGCTCTGGCTGCCCTTTGAATGAAGTGGGAGTGTTAGCAGAAAGAGCATGACTTGCTATAAAAAAAGAGATGGCTCTGCTGTACAGGAAAAAAAAACCCTCCCAACCACACAAGCCCAGTGGGGAAAAGGACAAGAGGTGCTGGGTGCTGACCCCACAGATGGATCTTCTCTTATACACGTAGAAGACCCCCTCTAGAAGGTGTCCCCATGAAGGCAGTCATGGCCGGGCAATGTCATACAGAGAAGACAGCGCCCTAGCTGTACGTCGTCCCTTGAGGCAGCCAGGGCCTATGCACAGCTGTTTGCAGCATGATAATGTGGGTTATGAAACATGCTCAAGTTGTTGAAAAAAGGAGGCCCTTTGGGTTGTTTCAGCTCCTTTCCAGAGCCCAGGGTGGTTTGACCAGGGGAAGATGGATGGGAACGTGGCAGCCCCTTTGCGCCTCAGGAGCCTTGCCTCAGAGCAGCAAGAGATGGCGGAGGCTGGGACTGTCTGTCCCCGTGCAAGCAGTTCCCTGCTCCAGGCTGGATGTGGTTTATGAGGATGCAGAGCCCTGTATATGCCCCGGTATGCAATAATAAACCCAACCATCCCCTATCTATGCTGCAGGAGGCAGAAAATGGCAGCTTTCCTGTGGTGGTAGCCTTTCTTTGTGGAAAGTGGATGCAGGACAGGGAGAGAGTGACCTGTACTCCTGCAAATGCCTACATTTCCATAATTCATGCTCCAATTTCTATACCCTGGGCCTAAACCTCTACAAGCTTCCTCCACACCTTGTTTCTCCCACAGGGTGTGCGGCAGAGCGGGCCTGATATCCATAAAGATTAACTTAGTTCATTTTCCCCTGACAGTATTTTGGCATTGTAAACCAGGATATTGCTGCCTAAGAACAAACCCCAGATTGAATGCTAGCCTGCTTTGTTAAAGGTCTGTGAAGGCAATGAAATGACCCCACTTTTGGGACAACGGGCCTGACCCTGACCACCCCAACAGCTTGGCAGGGGAAAAGCTGTGCGGCTCTGGAACTCCCGCAGAACACCGTGTCCTGTGGGGACGTCGCTGGTTTTGGGACTAGAGGCTTTAAGCGCGGCCAGGCCGCAGCGGGGATGGCGGGCTTGTGGCGCCAGCCCTGCCCTGCCAGACACCAGGAGCCCCGCCACACCACTCCCAACATGGCGGCGCAGTCTGTCCGCCACTCACAAAATGGCCGCCACGCAGAGCAATGCGCACGCGCCTATTCGCCTCCGCGACAACTGCGCATGCGTCTCAGGGTCCGTGCCTTTCCGGCCCTTACTTAAATGGACGCCACTCTGTAGATGGTGCTTGGCCGGTGCTGCGCATGCTCAGTGTGTCTTGCCTCTCTCAAGATGGCGCCGCGACAGTGACGCGGGGCGGAAGCGGGTGTGTGCGGTGGGGTTGAAACCCCGCGGTCCGCGGCAGGATGATCCCTACCGAGGAGGTGTCGGCCCGCAGGAGGGAGGTCGAGGACAAACTCAAGCAGGTGGGACTGGGCTAGGGACCTGCTGGGGTCCTGGGCCGGGCCAGCGCTCGCAGCCCCAGCGCGTTGCCCAGGAGGTCTTCATTGGGCCTGGGAGCATCCCGGGATCCCTGAGGGCCTGCTCACCCCCCTCCGAGCCTGCCAGCATCCCCAGGTCCCCTTCAGGGCCTAGGGCCCTGGTGTACAGAGTCAAGGCGTATTTTTGCCTCCCACTTCAGGCCTGCGATCCCTCTCTTAGCACCTGGTAGCTTCGCGGGGAGGGGGGTCACCTTTCAGGTTCTCAGGTCCAGCCTGTAAGGCCAGCTCTTGCAGGCTGTTTCCTCCACCCCTCCCCTGCCCCCTTCCACCATTCTCTGGGTTTCGTTGACTTGAAAACAGCCCTTGGTGGTTGCTTCGTGTTGGCCGCTTGAGTTTTCAGCAGTATGTGGGATTTGGATGGTGCCTGTGCAGCACCTGTGTCGTATTATGGCAGGGAAATGTGTGGTCTGAGTCACTGGGCCTCTGCGGGAAAGGTGTTCATTTTATATTGTGCTGTGACTTTAGTGTGCTAAGGCTCATGGTATTGAAGGGAAACGAGTGATCCATAAAAACCTTGCTTGTTAAGTTATGTGTCTCTGACTTGGGGTCAATTGCCCTGGTTTCTGTTGAGAGGTGGCATATTAAAACATGGCCTCTGCATCAGACCAAACGTGCTTTGCTGCGGTGTTCGCCAGGATCTGTAAAAACTTACGCATAATGTTTCGTGCCTTCAGATGCCTAGCGTTGAGAACTGAATGCGATTTTTCTAATCCTAATGACAGGAAGAAGAAACTCTGTCCTTTGTCAAAGAGAGCCTTGAGAAGAGCGACCAGCTTACAAAGAACATGGTAAGGAGGTTCTTGCAGTTCAGCCCTAATGTTGGGTCTACTTTTTCTTAGGAGAATCTGTTTTCAAGGATGTCATTATGCCTGTCTGAGGAATACAGAGTAATGCACTGCTTGCCCTGCATCTGTGTTTTACACTTCAGTGGCTCTGCAAAGGGGAAGGCTGGTAAATGTTTCGATCCTGAGCTTCATTCCTGGGGAGTACAGGGCTCAAATGAGCCTTGTCTCTTAACGGTCTGCCATCTCCCTCGGGAAGTGGTGTTAATAGACCCCAGACCAGTTTGTGCAACAGCATCATGTTGTTGCTTCATCAAGTCAGCTCTCGTTTGGAGTTTTATTTTTGGGAGTATTCTATTTAAGAGGTAGAGAGTCATTATTGTGCTTTAATTGCTCATAAGCCCTCAGCTAGTATCCTGTGTCCAGTTTTGGGCTCAGTGCTTTAAGAAAGTCATAGATGCATTGCCAGAGAAGTGTGGAAAAATATAACCTAGGAGTGAATCTGTAAATAATTACACTTTTGGCTTGAAAAGGTCACATTATGGCAGCCTTTTGAGCTTACTAAGCCTTTTCCCCTTTCAGAAGCAATATCACAGTCTCTTTTAAAAACCAAATGTCTATAATGAAAAAAAAGGTTCTCGCTATACTGGTCCTGTGCCTTCATGTTGTGCCTCATCTTAGGTCTTGGTGGTATGCAGCAAAGCAGCTGCCTGTTTATTCTTTTGTTGCTCTTTTTACTTAGGGCATCTCCAGGAAATTCCTGTGGATTTGTCTTCTGCTGTTAAATAAAGTTTTGCTTCTCCTTAGTACTTATCTTCATGCTTTACAAACATTTAGTTCAAGATTGGTCCATCTCTGTATGGCAGATAGTATATTTTGTGATTGTTTGATCCCTCTACGTTTTAAGTTTTATTATAGGCTGCCTAAGGAGCCATGGCAGAGCCCAAAAAGCGAAGCTGGGACCTGAAGTTCCCTGATTGCCCTGCTCTAACTACTACTCTACTGCATGGATCCATGTGGAAGGATGTCCTCAGCTCTCTGTTTCTCTCTTGGTGTGCAGGTTTCTATCCTTTCCTCCTTTGAAAGTCGTTTGATGAAGCTGGAGAACTCGATCATCCCTGTTCATAAACAGACAGAGAACCTGCAGCGCTTGCAGGAGAACGTGGAGAAAACCCTGTCCTGCTTGGATCACGTCATCAGTTACTACCATGTGGCTAAGGACACAGAGAAGATCATAAAAGAAGGGTGAGTTGAGCAGCTAGATCTTGCTGGGGAGCTTCATCCTATTGAACTTCTGGGATAGAGGTAGGGAAGCTGACTCTACACACTCGACGTATTCCTTGTACCTTTCCCACACTCCTTCCCCACCATCAGTCTGACTCAACCTTCAGCAATCCCCAGAGGGCAGAGTCTGGTCACACTCTGCACTGGTGTCTCTTCCAGGTTTTGCAGATATACTGCCATATGAATCTCCTGAGCATTAGTGGCTTCTCTTTTTTCCTCTGCCCTTTTTCTCCCAAAGGTTCTTGTCCTGTTGATGTTGTTGCTGCATCCAGGATGAGTCACAGCTGTTCTGGAGCCTGCTTTCAGTCCCTGGGAGGGTGCTGTGATGGCCTTTCTCTGGGGTGGGATGTGCAGCTTTCTACACCTTCCCATCAGGGCCTCACTGGGAGAGGAAGGCAGGGGCTGAGAGCTGTGTGCTGCTTAGTCATCAGTACTTACCTTAGAGCCATAGAACGGTTTGGGTTGGAAAGGACTTTAAAGCCCATCCAGTTCCATCCCCTGCCATGGAGACCAGGTTGCTCCAAGCCTCATCCAGCCTGGCCTTGAACACTCCCGGGGATGGGGCATCCACAGCTTCTCTGGGCAACCTGTCCCAGGGCCTCCCCACCCTCTCCGTGAAGAATTTCTTCCTGCTGTCCAATCTAAATCTCCCTGCTTCCAGTTTAAACCCATTACCCCTTGTCCTGTCACTACAGGCCCTTGTAAAAAGTCCCCCCCAGCTTCCTTGTAGCCCCCCAGGCACTGGAAGGGGCTCTAAGGTCTCCCCGGAGCCTTCCCTTCTCCAGGCTGAACACCCCCAACTCCCAGCCTGTCCCCACGGCAGAGGGGCTCCAGCCCTCGCAGCATCTCCGTGGCCTCGTCTGCACTCGCTCCAACCGGTCAATGTCCTTCTGCTGTTGGGGGCCCCAGAGCTGGATGCAGAACGGCAGGGGGGGTCTCCCCAGAGCGGAGCAGAGGGGCAGAATCCCCTCCCTCACCCTGCTGGCCATGCTGCTCCGGATCCAGCCCAGGATCCGGTTGGCTTTCTGGGCTGCCAGCGCACACGGCCGGCTCATGTTCAGCTTTTCATCCCCCAGTACCTTGAGTCCTCCTCCCCAGGGCTGCTCTCAATCCATTCTCCACCCAACCTGTCCTTGTGCTGGGATTGCCCCAACCCCTGTGCAGGACCTTGCACTTGGCCTTGTTGAACTCCATGTGGTTGGCCTGGTCCCACCTCTCCAGCCTGTCCAGGTCCCTCTGGATGCCATCCCTTCCCTCCAGCGTGTCAACTACACCACACAGCTTGCTGTTGTCAGCAAACTTGCTGAGAGGGCACCCGATCCCACCATTCATGGCACTGACAGAGATATTGAACAGCACCGGTCCCGATCCCTGAGAAATGCTACTTGTCACTCAAGAGTGGAGGCCTCCACTTCTGCACTTGCTGCATTGGTTGGGTATTCTGGTGTGGTGTTGAGTGAAGGCCAAAGGGAATCCCATGATCTGCTTCCAGTTGAAGAAAAGGGGATTAAAATTTCCCTTGTTATTTTTATCCTGAGCTTGGGCTGGTGCTTGCTTGATATCTTTCTTTGCTTCTTGGGGCACTGCTTTTTATTTTTCATTTTATTTTCAGCCCCACTGGGAGGTTGGAGGAATACTTGAATTGCATGGACAAAATCCAGAAGGCAGTGGAATACTTCCAGGACAACAACCCAGACAGCCCGGAGCTGAACCGTGTGGTAGGTCGTGGGTCTGGAACCTGGAGTGGGTGAGAGAGGGACAGACTCATCCCTGCTGTCTGTGCTCTTGCTGACGGAGGCTGATGGCTCGCTGCCAGGCGAAGAAGGTGTTTGGGCACAGCTGAAGAAACAATTGTTTCTGTTCAAGTTTGCGCTCAGCAGCATTTCTGCTTGTGGCGTTGCGCCTACACAAGCATATCTTGCACGTGTGATGACGTCGATTGAGCCTCCTCCTGAGTAGCTCCTTCACCTGCTTGAGCAGAAAGGGAGGTGTGTTTAAAGCCCCCTTGAAGACTGAGCAACTCCCAAGTGTTTTTTTAACTGGCTTTAAGAGTCTCTTAGTTCAGGGGTTGGTGGAGTTTGAAACTTGTGGTACTTGACGGTGTCAGAAATGCTGCAGAAATACTGGTGAGTGGCCGACTGCGGAAGCCCTGTGCTGCTACTGTCCTTTTGCTGTTTTGTGCCAGAAATCCCTCTTTGAGAGGGGCAAGGAGTCCCTGGAATCGGAGTTCCGCAGCTTGATGACGAGACACACCAAGCCGGTCCCACCCATCCTCATCCTGGACCTGATCAGCGGCGATGATGAGATGGAGACTCAGGAGGAGATGTCTCTGGAGCACTTCCCGGAGAGCATCCTGCATGACATCATCCGCATTTCTGGCTGGCTGGTGGAAAACGGCAGGAATCAAGGTTGGTAGTGCCATGTAGTTCTGTAGCCGATGGATGGTCTCCAACCCCGTGTGGTTGAGGCCAAAAGTAGGGTGTTGATGGAGCTGCAACTATCTAGTGCTCAGAGATTATAAACATGCAAGACACTGGTCACATTCCCATTTGGGAACTATTTCTGAACAGAGCTTCTTGTATTAGATGTGACCAAGGGCAGGAGGAGCGTGGCACAGGCTGCCCTCCTTGGTCAGTACGTGCATCTTTCCTGCTCTGCAGCATCAAAATCTCCCTACAGCTTCATACTCCTTTATTGAGGCATCCTTAGGGAATGAATGATTTGGGGATGGACCTGTTAAAGGACCCCTGTACTTTGACATACATACAGCTACTAGAATCACCCCCCACTTCCATGATTTATTTCTGAGCGGGGATTACTGTGCTTACCAAGTATGATGAAGGTCTTTAAAAGCTGTGTAAGAATCTTTCCACAATCAAAGGAGGCGACTCGAGCATACACAGTGTATTTCGTTAGTTGGTTTGTGTTGTGCTTTCAAACAATGAATGCCTCGTTTAGTTCCTGAGTGCCCTCAGTCTTGAAGTGTGTAAAGTCTTGTGCTAGAAACTGAGCGCTTGGATGGACAACACCTTGCACAAATATCTCCCATCAGTTCTACAACTGATGCACTCTTGGTAGGGGTGAACAGACTTAATGTTGTGTGTGGTGGGAGGGCTGGAATGAATCCTGCTGGGGGAGGAAGAAGTAGTTTGAAGAAAATAGAGGCTCTGGGACTGACTTGGGGTCCCACAAAATTGCTAGTAAGTCCCCTTAGGGGAACAGTGTGTGTCAGGAAAGGTTTGTTTTCCTATATAGTGTTCCCTGTTTACTTGTAATCTTGTTTTTACCTTGTCTCCTTAGATTTCATGACTGTTTATTTCCAAATCCGCTCTGTCCAGCTTGACCGCTCCATCAAGGGGCTGAAAGACCATTTCCGTAAGAACAGCTCCTCCACTGGGGTGCCGTATTCCCCTGCTATTCAGAACAAAAGGAAGGACACCCCCACGAAAAAGCCAGTCAAGAGACCGGGTGAGTCCCTGAAGCAGGGGATCACTGTACTGTGTATCCTCTTACACATCTGATATCGAGGCATCTGCAGACCTTCTCACTGCTGAGGTAGCCTCTGTGACTGAAATGTGCTTTTAGGACAGGAACAGGGATGAGATTGTAGAGATAAGTAACCTCTCCTCTGCCCTGGATTCAGCACTGAGATTACAGCCATTTTCTGTCTCTCAAGTCGTCAGGTCTGTTCTCTGGGCAGTGTGAAGGGAGGAGAGAGGCCCTGATACAGGGAGAGAAAAGCCCGTTGCCTTAACAAAGGAGAGAAGTAAAAGGATATGATCAGAGAACACCTGTCCTCAGCCCTGGAATATGGAATAGAGACTGTGCCACATGAAAATAGAAAACTTGGATCTGATAAAACACATCACTTTAATCATTAGTTATGAATAAATTATTATGGTGTTAGGAACCCAAGAACTCAGGGGGACTTGAGACGGGGACCAGGTAGGTGCCTAGAGAAAAGAGATCTAAAGTTGTCTGTATTTTGGAAGTGCTGTTAAAGCTTTTGCCTTGGCCTGTCTCTGGAGGAGCTGCCAGTGTGGCTGGTGGGTTATTCCAGCTCTCCTCGAAACCAGGTCTTGCTGTGTTTTCTGCAGCTGTTGAGGTCAGTGTACAGGTTACTCTGGTGTACACCGGAGTGCAGAGCTGGAGTTCCCATCTCTGGAATATGCCATCTAGTGGGAGCACAACCAGAAGGAGGGCCAGCAAAAACAAGCACGGACCTCCCCCAGCAGCCCAGTGATATTGTCTCCTCTCTAATAGTGATGAAAGCCCACATTTCTGTGGGTTTACCTGGCCAATACTCTCCCACCCTGTGCAGTCCAAATACTCTTACTGGGTTCAGGAAAATAGTAAGAATTGTGGGTAGGGAATCGGGAATGGATGGGATGGGGGAAAGGGAGGAAAAGAAATACCCATTTTAATTGTGTTGTGTTTATTTTTATAATCCTGATGTGAATGCAGTCCTCATCCCAGGTAATGTGCGTCTATATGTGCCTGTGCTGGCCCTGGTGCTCGCTCTCTTCACTTCTGTGTGTGGAGAGGCTTTGCTGGGCCTCTTCTTGCTAAAGCAGAGGGTGTGCCTGGGATATTTGGAGAGGGAAGGCTGCCTGGAGAAGGCTGTGACATCCAGAGATCGCACCTCTGGTCTTTTAAAATCAATCTGTGCCATTGCTGATGTGCCCTGGAGCTGTTCCTGAAAGCTGGAGTTGCTGTTGGTGAATGCAGTCAGTCTCTGAATTCCAGTGGATTTTCCCCTGTCAGCAGAGAACCACCTGACAAGGGGATGTCTCACCCCACACTTGGCTTTCCTCTGGAATTTGGCAGGTAGTTATTTGCATAAGAATATGCTCCCAGTGTTGGGAGACCTGTAGAGAACAGCATCCTTCCACTAAGGTGAACCAGCTCTGCTGCAGGTGGCAGAACGACAGTGTTTAAAATTGCTTCTAGGCATGGTGGCAGTCGTTTGTGTTCAGCTCCTGCCCAACAGCATGATTACAACAGGTAAAAATGATTTCTGTGTGGTTCACTAGCTCTCTGATCTTTCCGTCAACTGGAAAGGTGCGAGGTGGGGATCTGCAGAGCCGTGGGGAACGCAGGTTGCAGATGCTTTAGGTTTGGCCCACAGTTCTCGGTTATCACCTGATACTGAAAAGATCCCTGGATTTTGATTGCTGTGAAACCAGCATGGTCAGCAAAAGTTTCTGAGCAGCCTGCCAAATGGTAACATCCCCCTGTGCTCTAGGTAAGCACCCGGAGATGGAGGAGATCCTTTTTTTTCTCATGGGCAGACTTAAAAAAATCACTAGGATTTTTTTAATGCGTCGTGAAACTTGGATGCTCACACAGAAAGGAGCCCACATGTTTGAGAGCAGAAGCATTTGTTCTCTACAAACAGGGCTTCTCCAAAAGGGATGCATTTGGGCATCCAAAATTACTTGTCCTGGTCTTGGCTGTGGATTTGCCAGGAGATTTTCATGTCTTTTTTGCCCAGTTTAATTGGAGTTTGTGAACTGGATCAGGAAGAAGGCACTGAGCGCTGTCTGAATGCACTCACAGAGCTGACAGTGTATGAAGGAAAGAGCATTTCAGATGATCTACTGGGGTATTGTTAACCTCAAGAAGAAATAGTGGCTAATTTGTCTCCAGTCTTCCATGAACAAGGACAGAGAACCAGACTGTAGCTCTTCAAGGACAGGGGTGGTTAAACCTCATACACCAGCCCTCTCTTACAGATACTGAAGTGTACTTAAGTGAAATTAAAAATGGAGAGAAATAGTCTTTGAGCAGAGATTCACTGGGTTTTCTGCAGTTCTATCAGCTTTCAAGGACAGCTCGCAAGGTGGAGGTCTTACCGTCTCTTTGCCCTGGCACAGCAATGTTCATCTGGTGGTGTTTGATTCCCCTGGTTTTAGCTTTTGTTCAGTTATGGGCAAAGAAATTTTCTGTGCTGTTGCCTCAGTAAGTGAAGTTCTGGCAATCTGGGCTTTAGACAGGGGGGTTTCCTCACGGTTCTAGCAAGTGAGTTGATTTCCTTTGTCCTTAAGGAAGAATATCCCAGTGCACACCCCAATGCACACTTCAGTCTGTTGCAAGGGATAAATAACAAAACTAAATCTGATGTGCTGTAACTTGTTTACCCACAAAGCAAAGTGCAAGAGAGGCTGCAGCTAAAGGACAGGTGAGGTATTAGGGAGAGCAGAACAAGGCAGAGAAACCTGCCCTGCCCCAGGTTCTGTGTTGGATTCTGGAGAACACAGACTGGTTTGGGTTGGAAGGGACCTTTAAAGATCATCCAGTTCCAACCCCCCTGCCATGTGCTGGGACACCTTCCACTAGACAAGGATGCTCTTGCCAGGATCCAGCCTGGCCTTGAAGACAGCCAGGATATCATGTTCCATATCCATGTGTTGTTGCAGAGGGTGTTCATCTCTCTGTTATTGTTTTACTTGTTGGTGTTCCCTGTACCCTCTCCTGTTGTTACAGCCAGCAGCTGAAAATCTGGCTGCTGAAGATGCCTCTAAAGCAGAGTTGTCTCTTCAGTGACACTTGCCAAGTTGAACCGATGAAGCCGTCTGTGGGCTTTTCTTTTTTAGTAGTTTACTGTTTGAAATGTCACCAGTCTAAGAGGGCAAGCGTATTCAGATTCCCAAATGATCCTGCTACAAATATGCACATCAGATACTGCTGCTTTGTGATGCCTGTAGGCTCAGCGCTCTTGCTGGCTTGAGAGCTGAGGTAGCTCAGCAGTTCTGCCTTGCCAGTGAAAGGCAGGGCAGAAGATGCCCCTGAGTGCACGCAGCCTGGCTGCCCACAGGCAGAAGCCAGCGAGTGTTACCTGGTTTTATACAGATCCCTGCAGCTGGTGCTTAAGGAAAGAGGATGTGTTGCCCTTCTGCTTGGTTAGAAAACTGCCTAATGGAAGAGAGAAGCAGGAGAACAGTGTGCAACTAGAAAACTGCCTTGTGTATGCCCAAAAGCTGCTTTATTTAACAGTTGGGCCTCAGGAACAAAAGCTTCAGGTGTGTTTTGACTTCTGGGGGCTCTTTTGAAGCTATAGGGGAGCCTTTTCCCAGTTTATACAAGGCCCCAGTTTACCTGTTGGTGAGGTGCTATCTGAAGGCAGGCTGTGGAGTCTTTGTGTGGCAGAATAAAGAGCGTGTTCCTGCTTCCTCTGTTGATCACTGCCTGGTTTGAATGTGATGTTTTCATTAGTAGCTGAAGTGCAGTCCCTTTTGGTTTACAAGCTGCCTAATAGGGGGGGGAAAAAAATCCTGGAACAAAAGCATTTGGCTTCCACTAGAATCCATTAAAGCCTAATTACAATGCAAAGCGAGAGGGATGCGGCAGCACTGAACCGATGCCTGTGGACACTGAGCGCTTGGCGTGTGTCAGTGTAAACGCAGGTAATCGTGCTTCTGGAAATAAAACGCAGCAGAGGTGGCTCAGCTCTGATCTGAGAAGCACTGTTGGGGTGGGCTGTGGAGACGTGCACGGCGTACCTGTGAAGTGCGATCCTGCTGACAGCAGCAGCAGTTGTACTGTCTGCTTAATTTTCACACCAAGTTACCCTCTCTTTTTATGCTTTTTTTGTTTCTTCTCCCTGGATTCTTGAAAGTGAGAAAGATGAAAGAACCCGTAGAAGAACAGTACCTGGGTTGAACCGCTCTGCATCAGCTGGGCCCTGGTAACAGCAGTAAAAGAGCTCAGTGCGTATCTCCAGAGCTTGCTACAGCTCTGCTTGCTCAGAGGAACTTGCTGTTGTGCCCAGGCTCTGAAGGTGTCTGAAAGTAGCTAAGAGTGAAGTGTTGGGTGCGAAGAGCATCGGGAAGCTTGGAAGAGGAGGCACAGCCCTCTCGTTTATCATATGGCAGAAGCCAGGAGCAAATGTATAAGCACAGCGAGGATGTAAATCTTCCCGCCTCCCTGGGTGTGGGGCTAGAGGGGAGAAGTTTCCTGCTAGAAGCATGTTTTATGGCTTTTTTTTTTTTCTTTTAATTTAAGTGGTTGAGAACACTCTGAATTGGTAGAAGAAAACTTGCCAGTGAAAGATTGCGCTTTGGGAGCCATGCTCTGTTATTTAACAAGTGCACCAGGTTACGCAGCTCGCTAGTTCAGCGGGAACTTCTGTCTCCTGCTCTCCTCCATTAGAGATGCACTGTCTGGGGGGACTTGAAGCTTCCTTCCCCCTGCCATGTATCCCTTTATGGGATGAAGCTGTCCTGCACCCCAGGAGTGTGTACCTGGGTTCCCCTCAGGATAGCGGTCCTCGGCATTTGGGAAGCCCATGCTCATTTCCAGGTTGCACTGTGGCTTACAGTTACTGGTGGGAGTAGGGGTTTTCTGCATGTTTGGAGTATTTATTACTTTCAAGTGAAAGAACAATTCTTCATTTTGGCAACAGCATTTTTATTTCTTGGATCCTTCTTCATTTACTCAGCCCAGTTCTGTTTCATCCGGGTCTCCTATAGAAACTCCTTCTACCTTCCCAAAACTTTCTGTTCCCAGTTGTGCAGGCAACAGCAAAACTCTGCTGTGAGAGGGTGTCCATGTGCTTGTGATAATTGTAGCTCGTTGCATGACGACTAACCTTTTAATGTGGAACCAGTGCTCAGTCTTCAATTGTCACATTAATGCTTTGTTTTGTGCTTTCTAGCCATATATCCAGCGTTGGCTTTTGTTCAGTTCTGTCTGTTTTTTGTGTGTGTTAAGTATAAATCTTTTAACCCAGTGTTATTTTTTTTTCCATGGTTTTAATTGATTTGCAGTTCCTTAGAAGAGAAGTGTCGTGGGGATTAGGGTGACTTAATGCAAGTTAGACATGGGGGGGCAGTATCCATTATTCTATGATCCCTGTAATGGGAATTGCTGCTGCAATTGCTCTCTCGAGCCCAGAGGTTGTCACCCTTTTATCCCTTCCTGTAATGCCAGAGATCATTCCTTGTCTTGGCTGCGGGGCTCCTGGTGGGTCTGTATTGAGCATGCTCAGAAAATACCCCTCGAAAGGGCACCTCTTTCCGCAGCTCTAAGCAAACGGCTGCGATCATGGCTCTGGGGAGCAGGCAACGTGTTGCTGGACAGGAGTTGTGCTGCAAAGCCCTGCTTCCACAGCTGAGGGAAAGCAACAAGCCTTGTATGCTTGGATGCGGAGTGCCGGCTTAAACTCCTCAGAGGGGAGGGTGTGTTGTTGCTTCCCTTCTCTGATCATGTTTTCTCACCCAGCCATACCACCTCACCAAACTGATTTGAGCATTCCCTGATTCTGTAATCCTGGCTGGAATTCACACCACCACCCTCAAAACAGGGAAACGGTCTGGAAATGTCACCGTATCTACACACTTGGACATGAGTTTGGGGTTCACGTCCCTGTACTGAGCATGCTCGTTGGTGCCCAGCATCTTCTTGCTGGGCCCAGGTGGCTTGCTGGTGGAGGGCTGGTGTTCTGGGTTTGTTTTCTTTCACTCATTTTCTAGGTCTTCTTGTCTCTTCTCTCTGGCTCTGGTGACAGGCACGATCCGTAAGGCTCAGAACCTTCTGAAACAGTACTCTCAGCATGGTCTAGATGGGAAAAAGGGGGCCTCTAACCTCATTCCTATGGAAGGTAATCACAGCTCTAGCTACTTCACCCTTGACTTTCTCTGTGTATCAGCCTTGCTTTTCCAGGTGGGACTTCCATTGGCCTAGTGCTTGGTGGGCAGCAGTGGAGAGGTACACCTACCCTTTGGGAACTAAGGAGATGCTGAAGGACTGCACTTTTTGTTTCTGAATTTAGTGTCTGAATTTCAAAGTCTCTGTAAACAAGAGCACAGGTGGAGAGGGATGTTGTCTTCAAGCAGTTGACCCACCACAGCCACCTGGCTAATGGAAGCTCTGCTCTGCTGACATCAGCTTGTGGTGTTTCTGTTCTCTCTTCTTTTTGCCTGGACCTTGAGACATCCAGTTTCCTAGTGACCTTTCCAAACCTGATGCTGAAGTGTCAGACCACAGCTAGCTCAGTGCATCGTGCCTGTGCATCTTCTCTGTGGGCACCTACCTAACACGTTGTCTTCTGCTGTCTGATCTCCTGTTTGTAGAGGTTGTACCAGATAAGGGAGAAGAGGTCTCAAAGCATCTCTAAGACTGTTCTGGCTCCTGCTATGTATGCATCCAAAGTAGATCTCTGCAGCACCTAATTGTGGTTTGCTGAATTCCAGATGATGACTAATGTCACTCATCTGGGGGGGAGAAAAATTATTTTGCTGAGCAGATGTGCTCTGAGTTTGGATTTGTAATAGTTGTGGGTACAAATTGGACTTTGTTATCCTATTCGGAACCTATGTCAGGAGGTTCGCGGGATTCCTGTGACCCAACAAATTACTTAACTCACACTTCTCATCAGGTTTCAAAGGGTTGCTACTGCTACATAGCCCAACAAAGGGATTTGGTCAGGTAGCATTCCTGGGACTGTCTAGGGAAAAGTATCCATCAGATCAAATAAGCCAAGCTTGAAGCAGCTTCCAGCCAGTGTGAGCATCCATGCTGTAACCACCCTGGATAAATTGCGCCTTCTGTTTGTGCCGGCTGACATCTCACTAGGTCATGAGCATGATTTACGAGTTAAACACCTTTCCGATACCCTGAGCGACAAGCACGGGCCAGCTGCTGGTAAGTACCGTGTTGTCACTTCATAACAAGCTGGCTAACATCCCTTCTTTTCAGCATGTTTCACAGTAGTTCTGTAGCCAGTGGCTGATCATCTACGTGGGCAGGCCTGGAGCATAGGCCTTCTCTGGCTAAGAAGCTCTGGCTCTCAGTAGAATTCACTCCTACTAATCACACGCACCTCAAGCCCTCAAACAGGGAACCCCAACTTTGTCCAACCAAAGACTGGTGGCCACCATGCTGAGGGGCACTTTCCTATAGGTAGCTACAGGCCTGTTGGATGCTGAAGTGATCACATGCAGCATGCATACAGTGGGTTGCTCCACCGGTCTGTAAAACCACGGCACCTTTGTGTGTCTTCTGCTGACCATAGCTCTTCAAAGATCAGCCTGTCAGTGTAGGGAAGAATTGGTTCTTTCCCCATCAAAAACTGCAGATGTTGCTGGGAGGAGATAAGCAGCAGCCCATAGCTTAGAGAAGGCCTCTCTGTGTAATCTTACTGTCTTGTAGTGGTTGCTACAGGGGTCTGAGTAACGCAGGATGGTGTAAGTCCGTTTGTCTGTCCTGCTGACACATCCAGATAGTGGTTGGCATGAGCTGATGCGGGTCTTTGTATCCTATCGGCACTTCTGCCTACCATGTAGGTTGTCTGGCGGATCTTTGTCCGAGACACTCGTGTGCTAGGAGTCAGATATCTGCATTTGTACACAGCACTGCGTGGCAGATAGCTCACCTAGCTGTGCTGATACTCCTGATTCATAAGATTTAAATGTTTATCTGCCTGTGGGAAGAAGGTGCCTTCCAGGACAGCCTTGATTTCCCTGAAATGTTGATGCAAGATGAGAGTTCTTCATCTGCATGATGGATGGAGATAAAGAATTCTAAAAATAGAAGCAGAGACGTTGAATAATTCACCTCAGACCTTCGTGAATTTAGTACTCTGTGTTCAAGCCCTTGATTAAATTTAGTCTGTATCCCAGAAGAGCTCCAAACTTGCCTTCTGTCATGAGGCTGGAAAGAGCTGGTGTCCTGATGTGCCTGTTTCCTGAACTGCAGATGACTTGGCATGCCTCCTGCCAGGTATGCGTAGCTTCCCATGCACAAACCCAGGGTGCAGGTTTGGTGAGAAAACGACTCTTGTTCTCACGCAAGAATGGGTGCAAAGCCAGAACCGCCTTTTCCAGAAGAACCTTATGCTCCCTGTGTAAACCAAGGCCTTGGAACGAGCAGAACTGCTGGAAGCTCAATGCAAATTTCGGTCTCTCTTAAAGCCACCTTGCCCTTACAGGGAGGGATGACGTCTTCGACATCGAGATTGATGCGTACATTCACTGCGTTAGTGCCTTTGTCAAACTGGCCCAGAGCGAGTACCAGCTCCTGACAGAAATCGTCCCGGAGCACCACCAGAAGAAGACCTTTGATTCTCTCATCCAGGTCGGTTGAGCCTCTGCTTGGCTTCTCCTGTAAAGGATGCATGCAGAGTCATCTTTTTCCTTCCCCCCTGTTCATTGTGAGAATGTGGATTCCACCACCTGCTGTGGGTGTCCAAGAGCACTGCCACTGCTAGGGTTGTCCTCCAGGACCTGTTCAGGGAACCGAGGCCTGCACAGGCCCTGGAGAACGTGCACCCAGAGTCACTCACTGGGGACCGCAAATGACGCAGCAGCTAAACTGGCTTCCCTAACTGGTATCCTGCATTGAGCCCCTTGTGCTGCCTGGCCCAAAGTCTCGCTGCTTCCTTCTGACTCTCTGGCTTTGTTGCAGGAGTCCCTAGATAACTTGATCATGGAGGGGGATAACATTGTCTCGGCTGCCCGGAAAGCCATCATCCGACACGACTATTCAGCTGTGCTCACAATCTTCCCCATCCTTAAGCATCTTAAGCAGATGAAGCCAGAATTTGACCAGGTCTTGCAGGTAAGCGTGATGGGATTGGAGAGGGTCCTGTGGCTTGGGTTGTCAGGAGAACTGTCTGAAAGGGATTATCACAGTGACTTTGAACAAAGCCATGCTGCTTCTGTCCTCCAGCATGGACTGGAAGTTACGCAAATGCAGCTTGCCCCTTTGTGATGGTGAAAAGTCATGACCCAGTTATGTACTGTCTGCATTATTCTACGTGGCCTGTGAGGTGTTTTATCTCTGATACTGTTGAGCTTAGTTTAGACTGTGCTTACTGACGTCTGGACGATGGGCTGCTCTGAGGAGAGCCTGCTTGGGCTATGCCACAAGGCTCCCTGGGTATCAAATACAGCATCCAGCTTTAGCAGGGTTCTTTTCATTCTGCTTCCAGCTGGTGACTGATGCACCAACCTCCCGTATCAGGTACCGCGTGAGAGGTAACAAGTCCTGGTCGCTGTTAGGGTCGCAACATTGTCCCTCTCTGGCTGGCAGAAGAAAGCAGGGTTTCATGTGGTGTTGATGGTGCTGTAAATATTCTCCTGGCATGTGGGGAATTGAGGATGAGATGGTGGGGTGCGGGATCAGGGAGAGTAGGTGCTGGATGAAAATTCGGATACTGTTTGTTTTCCTTCTCTGATCTGTTCTGGAACTATTCCAGGGAACTGCAGCAGGCACTAAGAACAAACTGCCAGGGCTGATCACTTCCATGGAGACCACTGGTGCAAAGGCACTGGAAGAGTTTGCAGACAACATTAAGGTAGGATTTTCCTCAGTGTTCTCTTTGGCAAGACCAGCAGGCTTGGGAGAGAGGTCTTCTGAGAAGAGCTCCTAGTTTAGCTTTCCGTTTTCCACGAGACCACATAGTTTCTGACTGTAAAGCAGGAGCTTGCTGGGTCACTTTGGACAGTCAGCTGCAAATACCAAATGCTTGGTGCTGACTTCAAATACAGGAGGCCTTTGCCTAAGACCCTTAACAGGCATACTACAAATAATTGTACATGAGCTTCCAGGCCTCTGCAGGTATCAAGTCAATTTCAGAATGTAATCCTGTTTAAAAAGAAAGGAAAATTGCTCACTCAGTTTTGGAGGACTGGTGTTAAACTGTCCCTGTGTAAGGTGGGCTTGGTGAATGCACTGCCTGGTACATGAGCTGCCCATTTGGTGGTCACATGCCAAACAAACACCTGTGGTTCTGAGCTGCCAGTGCATAAGCGCTGTGGTTTCTGAGCACTGGGAGATGATGCTGCAAGAGCCAGGACTGAGTATGTTGAGAGGGGATGGATAACAAGCCTACAGCTCACTTGCAGCAGCAGTTGTATTGTAGATGCCTTCAGTTTTCTTACATGCTTACCTTATGCCTCTCTCTTCCCTTCTTAGAATGATCCAGACAAGGAATATAACATGCCAAAAGACGGGACAGTTCATGAACTCACCAGCAATGTACGTGGTGATGATTTGAACCATCCTTTCTGAAAAACAGCTTCTGGAGAGGTTTTAACATCAGCAGTAGGGAAATTTCATAAGATGACTTGGTACTGACAAGAGACACAATGTTGGTTGCTTATAACTTCCCTCCCTTGCTTCCAGGCCATCCTTTTCCTACAGCAATTATTGGATTTCCAGGAGACGGCAGGGGCCATGCTGGCTTCGCAAGGTACATGCATGGGGCTTGTTTGGGTATGCAGTTCCTTCCCCAGCTTGTCTGGACACCTTCCCTAAAAAGATCAAACCTCAGCGTGCACTGTGAGCTTGTTCTCCTCCTGTCCTTCACCCTATGGTTTGTCTTGTCCCCCAGTCTGCTGTGACCACAGTTGGTTATCTGGAGAACTCCAAGGGATGCAGAGTTTGCCTGCTGGCCTTCCACATTTGCTCTTAGCAGGGACTGTGTGGATGGTGTTTACTGCTGATCTCTTCTGTGGTATCAAGAGAGGATGCCTTAATCCACAGATCCACAGAGTGTCAGGGGTTGGAAGGGCCCTCTAGAGATCACCTAGTCCAACCCCCTGCCAGAGCAGGATCACCCAGAGCAGATCCCACAGGAACAAGTCCAGGCGGCTTTGGAAAGTCTCCAGGGAAGGAGACTCCCCCCAGCCCTGGGCAGCCTGCCCCAGGGCTCTGTCACCCTCACAGGGAAGAAGGTTTCCTCACGTTCAGGCTGAACCTTCTCTTTTCCACTTTATGGCCATCGGCCCTCGTCCTGTCACTGGACCCCACTGAGAGGAGCCTGGCCCCATCCTCCTCACACCCACCCTTCAGATATTGATAAGCAGTGATAAGATCCCCCCTCAGCCTCTGCTTCTCCAAGCTGAACAGCCCCAGCTCTCCCAGCCTTTCCTCAGATGGAAGGTGCTCCAGGCCTTTCATCATCTCAGTGGCCCTGTGCTGGACCCTCTCCAGCAGCTCCTTGTCCTTCTGGAGCTGAGGAGCCCAGAACTGGACACAGCACTCCAGGTGAGGCCTCCCCAGTGCAAGTAGAGGGGGAGGATAACTTCCCTTGACCTGCTGGCCACACTTTTCTTAATGCACCCCAGGATGCCATTGGCTTTCTTGGCCACGAGGGCACACTGTTGGCTCATGGTCATCCTGTTGTCCACCCGGACTCCAAGGTCCTTTTCCCCAGAGCTGCCCTCCAGCAGACAGCCCCCAACCTGTCCTGGAACGTGGGGTGGTTCCTCCCCAGATGCAGCACTTTACACTTGCCCTTATTGAATTGCATTCGGTTTTTCCCTGCCCAGCTCTCCAGCCTGTCCAGGTCACACTGGACAGCAGCACGGCCTTCTGGCATGGCAGCTGCTCCTGCCAGTTTGGTATCATCAGCAAACTTGCTGAGAGGACATTCTATCCCTTTGTCCAGGTCATTGATGAATATGTTGGATAAGGCTGGAATCCTTTAGCTTCACTTCTGATGTTGGCCTGGTCCTCTGACTGTACTGGAGTGAGGCTGGCTGTCCAGCTGAGTTAGCTTTGGGCAGGCTGTGTGAATTGCTGCCTTTCTTTGCCACATCCTCTGGGCAGCAGCAAGAATATTCTCCTCAGCATCTACCCATGGTCAGGCTGGGATTCCTGAGCTATTAGTGTGCCACGTGCCCAAACAGAGACAGGATTTAGCTCTGCTCTCCAGGGCGCTAAAGAGACTAGTTCCAGAAGGAAATGGATCAGAAGCTGAGAGCTGCTATCTCATGTAGCTGGATGCTGCTGTGTATCAGCTAGAGCGTGAGTCTTGGCTCTGTTAAGAGCAGCAGCTCCCAGCTCTTCAGTGAGCCCTTGGCCTTGGCAGAGCTTGTGCTTTCAAGTAGGTTGGAACAGAGGAGGCTGGAGAGGTGAGAACTGGAGATTCAGGGGGCACAGGGACCTGAGGAGGCACTAGCTGGTTTCTGAAGAGGGTTAGGGAACTCATTAGGATCAGGGGAAGGTGGGAGCTAACAGCTGCCTCCAGACTTTTATCTACAATTCCTGCTTGGAAAATTCTGTCAGTTCTAAATTAACTCAAGCTAGGGTGTCTCTGCTTCTTGCCACATACCCTCTAGCCCCTGCCTGTGCCCTCCAGTTGCAAGCTCAGCATGCTCAGAGCCTCCTGGGCCTTAACTCTCTCTCCTTGGCCAAAGAGGTGCTCTGAGGTTGTGTTTTTCTTGGAGAAACCAGCTGTTTGCCATGTCCTTCCCTGAATGGTGATGTCAGCACTGTTGTTTCAAAGTCCTGACGTGTCGTCGTGCCGGGGAGATCTGTTATAGGAGCTGATCCAAAAGGTAGCGTAGGCTTTTTCAGTTTTTGAAGTTGGAGATCAGCGTAGTTGTAACGGCTCTGGTGTAACTTGGGCTGATGTGTAGTACCTCAGAACCATGCAGGAGATGACCCGCAAGCCAAGTATCGTAAATCCTGTCCTCTCTGGCTGCGGTCAGCCCTTAGGGACCATCTGCTGCCAGATGCTCCCTGCTTTCTGCCAGTGTCGTTCCCATGCAGTGACAGCTCTGTGGCTTGATCCCAAAGCTGGGCCTGGCCCAGCACGGGGCACCCATGCAGGGCAGAGCAGCTGTCGCTTTGAGTGGTGCCAGTTGTGGTCCCTGCCATCACCCGAGAGCAAGCAGCATCAGATCGGAGGTGGTTAATGCCAGGAGAGTTTGAGGGGGGAGTTGCTTGTGTGAACAGAGGCATCTGCTTTGTGGTGGTGACTTGCCCCCAAGGGGTGCCTCTCTAATGACAGCTTCCAGTTGCTACCTCAGGTGTGGGTGCCTGGAGCTGGGTTGGATAACTCCCGCAGTGATCCCGGTGGAAATACATGCAGTTTTGTCTGCCATGTTTGCCTCAAGTGGTAACAAAAGCAAACTGATCCGTTAAATGCAGTGATGCTAATTCTCGCTCTTGCCCACTGCAGTGTAGGGCCCTGTATAACCAGGGGGGGATGCTGAAGTGCAGAGTGAGGCTGGGGTGGCTCTGCTCAGGTTCTTGGGAAGGTTAGATGGGCTGTGCAGTTCATTTCAAACGGCAGTAAACTGCTGCTGGCACAAGGGGAAGCCTTCCTGTGGTTTGAAAGTGGGTTTGAATGGATTTGGAATGAGGCATCTTGCTCAATACAAATAATGTCTGTAGCAGGGGAAGAAGGTCAGACTCTGCCTCTCTTCTGTGATCTCCAGCTCCGTTTGTGGCCTGGGAGGGACTCCTGCCTGCTCTCCTGTGTAGCTGTCTGTGGCTGCTCTGTGTTAATATCTGCTTTGTTCTCAAAGGGATTGTGGTCTCTAACCTGTCTTTTTGTACTTTGCGTTTCTTTTTCTCTCTCCTCCCTCCCCTTTTCTCTCTGCTTTGCCTAATCTTTGTAGTTCTTGGGGACACATACAATATTCCTTTAGATCCCAGAGGTAAGCAGACTTACCTACACGTACCTGTTCATATTGCCTCGGACTCTGGTGATGTATGTTAATTCTTTATCCTCCAGGAATGGTAAATAAATTAACACATAATTGAAAAGGGGAAACGGGGAGGGTACGTAACTCTTGCCAGTGGGCTGGAGAGAGAATAGGGAGGGCTTGGCACCAGCAGACAGTAAGGGATGCCACATGAGCTGGAACAGGCTAAAGACACTCTCATGGCACTGAATCTCTTTGGCACGGTAGCAAATTGGCGCAGCTGGTATCATGCTTTATCCCATGTGCGCTCGGTTCCTTATTGTCCAACTCCCGGCAACAGGAGCCTCGAGGCCTTTCCCATGGGGTGCTTATGAACTCAGACCACCCGAGCTAGGCCTGGCTGCCAAACTCCCTGGTGGGGGGAGGAGGAGATAGCTACCCCACGTGTCCTATGGGACCCATGCCCACAAGCCCTTGAGGGCAGAAAGCAGACTCTTGTGCATCGACAGAGGAATGTGTGCCAGCCCGCAGCCCTTCCTTGCAAGGGTGGGCTCCCAGGCTGGCGCAGTCCCTCGTACAGAGCCAGGCCGGCCCTATCAGCAACCATGAGGATGGCTGAAACTTCCCAGAGCCCTTTGCTTGTTTCAGTTACTGTCGTGTGCCTGCTGTTAACAGCTCCAGCTCACTTCTCTGATGGCAGATTTCTAGTGCTTACAAACCCTTTTCCGGTGGTGGGGGAAGGATGGGGAGGATGTGTTTAATGACTCAATTTCTAGTTGAGAGGATGTCCCCTGAGCACTAGGAAGGAGAGATTTCTGCCAGGGTGCTCAGCACTTGGGGCAGTTACAAGGACTGGGGGGTTGCACTCTTCTACCCTCAGCCTGGTTAGGCTGCTGACGATCAGCACTGAAGCAGGGAGCTAATGTCACTGTTGACAGGAACTCTGCACTAATTCCATAGCAACGGGGACGAGGCTTGTTTGAATAGAGGTAGGCTGACCACACCCCCCCCCTCCCCATGGTGTGATAACTGACTAAGACTTTTCTTTTCAGAGACCAGCTCTTCAGCTAGTAGTTACAGTTCAGAGTTCAGCAGGCGGCTGCTGAGCACCTACATCTGTGAGTACCCTGCACGCCTTCCCGCTTCTGCCCTATCAGCTGTCCTTCACTCAGCTGCTGCTTGGGTGAAGAACATGGCTGTGGCTCTCCCTCCATGTGATCTTTCCATGTTTGAGCTGGAGTCTGGTGGGAGGGATGGATAAAAGGGTCGAACTGGGAGTTTTGGGGCTGTTACAGTTAGAAAAGACAAAGCCCAGTGCAGCAGCTCGCTGCACTGCAGAGCTTTTGTCATCACTTGCCTCGAACCATTCTCACCCAGTGCTTTGCTCCTTCAGCCCCCCAGAGGCTCCCAGCAGCCAAAGGGGCTCTGCAAAATCTTGATCCCGTGTGTAGCAGTAAGACAGCGAGATGAGTTGGTGGTGCTAGCTTGTGATGATCTGTTATGGTGCTGATCAGGCCTGTCAGCCTCTGAGGTCCGAGCCTGCATCGTGGTCAGGCTGAGCCTGTTGCCCATGCTGGTCCTGGGACTTACTCTGAGCCTGTGTTGCCAGTGGGAACAGGCACTAGTTTGCAGAGAGGTTTTGGCGACTTGCTGAGGAAAGATCTGCGTAAGGCTTGTGGGACTGTGAAGTACACGCGATCCTACCCTTGTCTGTGTGTGCAGCTGGGGCTGTGCTGTTCCCTTTCCTGTGGGCCCACGGCAACAGTACGGAGTGCTGGTTTGGATTGTCAGTCATGAGAGGTTTCAGTGCAACACTTTGTCCTCTGCTTTTCCCTCTTTAAGGCAAAGTGCTGGGCAACTTGCAGCTTAACCTGCTTAGTAAATCCAAGGTTTATGAAGACCCAGCTTTGAGTGCCATTTTTCTGCACAACAACTACAACTACATTCTGAAATCTCTGGAGAAGTAAGTGTGTATCTGGGGAAATCTCCCTGAAGCCCAGGCTGATTCCAACCACGGTTTTGGAGCGGGATTCTGTATCGAGTGCATTTAGTTGCTAGCCTGTCTCTGCTCTTTCCTCCGTCCTTGAAACTGCCCTTCTGAAACCTTTGCACTGTTATTGCATGACACAAGAGCGGAAGATAAAAGCATCAGGGATTCTTTAGGTTGTAGAGAATCCTTTGATCTTGGGAGGACTGAGGACATGGCTTTGGAAAGTAACTTGGAGTAGCTCCTGTCTCTCAGTTTGTACATTTTGAGATCCCTTTTATTGTAAAGGCTGGGAAAGATCCTGTTGATAGAGGCTTGAAATGTTGCCCTCCTGGGAGCAGCCAGCTCACGTGCTTCCTCAGGTTTTCCCTTCTTTCAGGTCTGAGCTGATCCAGTTGGTAGCTGTGACACAGAAGACGGCTGAGAGGTCTTACCGGGAGCTCATCGAGCAGCAGATCCAGACCTACCAGCGCAGGTCAAGTGACATCTTTTGCTTTTCCCTTTGTTTGTCATCATTTGAGAGCTCCTTGGAAGATTCCTGGCCAGCACTGCTGGAGCCGTGGAAGAAACTTGTCTAAAACCAAACCAAAGTATTATGGTTTCCAAGTGATTAATCTAACTCAGGAAGTGGCCACTACAGAAGGTTTTGGGGTGTGCATTGTCTGTGTGGCCTTTGGGTCAGGGGTGAGGACGTAGCTGTGCTGGTAAGAGGTTAGTAACTCTTCCATGCTTCTTTCCCATCTGATTTCAAATGCAGCTGGTTGAAGGTGACAGATTACATCTTGGAGAGAAACCTGCCTGTCTTTCAGCCAGGAGTGAAGGTGAGTGGATGGGCAAGGGTGGTTTTGAGGTGATAGAAATAGTCAGAAACATCTCCCTTGTCATGTTAAAAAAATAAAGAAGGTTTCCAGGGATTTTTTTTAATCTCATGCAGTATGGCTCTGCAGAGGGAACACTGGCTGGGAGGGGAGGGAGGGAGAGCAGCACTGCCTTCTCATCTCCCCTGCCCCAGATTCACAGCAGTCTTCTGATCTCTGCTTCCGATCTTTTATTTCACCTGAGCAGATGCTTCTGGTTTGGATTTGCAAACCCCTGAGACCTTCCCTTAGAAAGGACTGGAAGCATAACAAAGTCTATTTTTATGTCTGTTCCGGCTGAAAATTACCCTTGTTAAATGTAGTTCAGATGAAAGCCAGTTGCGGGATGCAGGGTGTGCTGCTCACTGCAGCTACCTCCCCTCCCTGCTGTAGGAGAGGGAATTCAAGCCAAGACTATTGCTTAGGTTGGAAGAGGAGTTTGTGGGCAAACACTGATGTTGGAGATTGAGTTGAGGAGACAAAATAAAATCCTTTTCCCTCCTTGTTGCAGCTGAAGGATAAGGAGAGGCAGATGATAAAGGAGCGCTTTAAGGTAAGGAGGTGTTAGGCGGCATGAGAACATCCCCTCGTTGATTGGGACAGACGGACCAACAATCTGCCTGAGGGGGAGACCTGTCTGTCGGGGATCAGCAGCGCAGGGGAAGAACATCAGACTTGGTACAGGATGCGATTGCAGACGAGACACTCACCGGGTTTTACTTTGGACAGGGGTTTAATGACGGGCTGGAGGAGCTGTGTAAGATCCAGAAGGCCTGGGCGATCCCAGACATGGAGCAACGGGACAAAATCCGCCGGGCACAGAAAACCATTGTGAAAGAGACCTACGGTGCCTTCTTGAACAGGTGATGACCTCTTGAACAGGTGATGACCTCTTGAACAGGTGATGACCTCTTGCAACACTGTCCTCTCTTCTTCCGTTGGGTTTGTTGAGGTCTGTGGGGCCCAGAGCAGCCTGAGCTGGGGCACTTTGATAGTGTTGCCTCTACCCTGCACATTAAAACATCCCTAAGCTGAAGTCGCTCTCAGCCAGATTCCCTGGTCGGGGGAGTGCAGCTGTTCTAGCTGGCACAAAGCTCGGAGTCACCCTGGGCTGTTCGTGTGAAGCTCAGGAGGCCAGCTGTGACCAGGTCACTTGCTCCCTACAAGATACCCCATCAGATTCAAGTGGGACATGCTGGAGTGGAGCTGATTTGGGACAGAGGAGGGTCTCTGCTGTGTTCCAGTCGTTTGTCACCTGGGGGTTGTCTTCCTTTGCAGATATGGGAATGTGCCCTTCACCAAGAACCCTGAAAAGTACATCAAGTACCAGGTTGACCAGGTGGGGGAGATGATCGAGAAGCTGTTTGACACCTCGGCATGAATCTCCAGCTGCCAAGTGCAAGTCAGGACTCTCAGCAACCTTTTGGGCTCCCCTCCCTTCTCCCCTGCCCCACTGTGGTGGGCAGGATGTTATACCTGTATTTATCAGACTTATAAACCTGTGGAAGCACTATCTCCTGGCCGTCTGTGCTGTGGGTCTGGAGCAAAGGCTGCTGGGTGCGCTCATACCTCTGTGCATCTTCAGGCCTGGGTATAGATGTTAATGTGGTGGTGTGCAGCAGAGGCGGGGAGTGTGTGTGGGAGGGGGAAAACAACCAAAACAAGCCAAATCAAACCAAACCACAGCAAAAACCCCTTCATGGGCACACCCCTGCTGTTAAGGGCAAGAGGCTGTAAGCTCCAAATGGTGCTGCCTGCTTCCCTGAGGCCTTTTGGGAATCTCGGTTCTGTAGGATCCCAGCTGATTCTCAACTGTTGTTTAGTTCAGCGATGGGGTGAGATGCTGGCTCCGTGGCGAGGTGGTGGCTGGCCGCGGTGGTACCTGCAGGGGGTGTTTTACCCCAAAGCTTCATCAGCTGTCCCGCACCAGGGGATGGTGGGCAGGGTGTTGTGGAGGGCTGGAGTCCTGAGAGCAGTGAGAATGGGAGGGAGCTCCGTGGTGTCCTGACTGGTTGCTGCTCCCTCACTGACTTGAGACAGAGCATGTGTTCCCACACCGATTTCTGCAGAGCACCTTCTTCCTATCCATGTCTTTCTTTGTCCTGTTAAATCTGATGCGTCTGTTCCCTTCGTTTAACCTGTGAGCATCACATGAGAAACAAGTGCTGCTCTCCTGTGTGCCTTGGAGGGATACTGGCAGGAGGGATACAGGAGCTGGACTCCACCACCTTTGCACCAAGGCTTTCCAGAGCTCTGCAGCACGTGTGTCACTTCTGTGGTCTCTGGCCAGGCACCACCTCCTCCCAGCTCGCTAGTTCCTGCTGCTTGCTCTATTGTGGGAGCTCTTCCATTATTTGCCCACGGTAACACCTGGAATACAGGGTTTCCATAGAGCTAGGAGTGCTCACGAAAGGTGCTGCTTTGCAATTTGGAACAAATCCATTATTCACCTGAGCCTGTGATCACAGGAGGGAATGTATGCTGGTGTCTAATTAGCCCAGCAGTGGAGAGCACAGGGAGGTGGAGAGCTGTGTTTAACCCTTCTGCTGCTGTGCATCCCCATCCCTGCCTTTTCCTAGCAGGGGAGGCTGCTCTGCTGGGAGGTGGGCTGTTTCCCTGGGGAAGTCGTTGCATGTCCTGGGAAGGGCCTGCCCCAGGCAGTTAGGTGGGTAAGAGAGGCCAAGGGGTGACACCCACAGGGGAGTGGGATGGTAGAGCCTGGAGGCAAATGCAGCTCTGGCTGTGGCAGACCCAGCTGCTTGCCCGGGCTGCTACCTCTGCTGGCAGCTGGGGCTGGGGTAGCTCCTGACCTCCTCTTCCTCCTCAGCCTGGACCTGAGCATGGTTTGAAGCACTACCTGCTCTTGGCGCTGGACAAAAGCGGATTTGACAGGCTCCTCCAGCCCGGAGCTGCACCCCAGTGTGGATTCACATCTCGAGCACGCCTGCCCGGCTGTTTTTCCTACGTCTGGCCCTGCAGGCTCACAGTACTGACCCGAGAGCCTTCCCTGGCAGGGGCATCCCTCCCGATCTCGGCTCTCAAGTGTTGGAGGAAGCCTGAGCCTTCAGTGCTAGCTGGTTTTGCCCACTGCCATCCCCAGGAGCTGCTGAAGCCTGGCAGGTGCTGGGCAGAGTGTTTTTAAGCGTAAGTGAAGCGCTGCTGGCTTGCGTTTCGCGCGGTGTCGAGCCTGCTGGATACGCACGCTGACATTCACCAGGAGGAGCTGGATTCCGTCTTTCTGGAGCTGTTTCTGCCACAGCAGTGGCCTGATGTGGATCGCTTTCTCCAGGAGTGTGTGTGGAATTTGCTGTGCTCAGGCTGGGGCTGTAAAACATGTTTTATTGCAGCAGATACCAGGGTGAGGCCATTCACCTGGAACAGCTTCAGGCAATGCCAGGGGCGAGAAGGGGGAGCTCTGCCTTCCTGGAGCACCGGAGCTTCAGCATGGGAGCTGGTATCCTCCCTGGGCTGCTGCTCTTGTGCTAGCCAGAGCCCTACAACAATGTATGAGATCCCTTAGGCTCTGGGATGGGGCCACATCACGTTCTCTGGAGAGTTTGGGAACAGTTCTGCGTGGCCTGCGCTGAAAGAGGCACTGCTGGGCTTTGCTGGCAGCTTGTTCCCCTGGGAAGGCTGTGCCAGTCCGGGGCTGACGAGGAGCTGGTCCAGCTCAGCTCGGAGGCGGAGAGATGCAGTCAGAGAATGGGATGCAAAATGTCACACTCCCTCCTGATCTTTCCATTACCAGCAACAGAAGTTGTCTGGGTTGTTTTCTGCCCCAAGGATACCCAAGGCTGTGTCTGGAGGAAGGAAAGGGGCAGAGGGGCTGCTGGGGGCTGAGGACCTGGTTCGGTGGCAACTGTGCAGCGAGGAGGAACTGGAGGTGGTGAGTATCTGGAGGAAGAGGTGGCTTCTGCTGCTCCTGGCTGTGTGTGGGAGCCCAAGACCCTCATTTTCCCATGGCTAAAGGGAAAGTGGAGCCACCCGCTGCCTGTTTCCTAAATCCAGACTCCCACCCACCCTGGCTCTAACCCTCCGCATGCTGCCTGCCTCTGCCCTGCACAGGGGTGCCTGTGGGGAGGCGAGTGCTCTCACGGCCCTTTCCAATCAGCCGCTGCGGTGGCCAGACCAGCTGTGGGAGCAGCAGCCACCCCTTCTGTGGGGTGGGAGCGGGGGGAGCCGCTCACCCCCTCCAGCCTGACCTCATGCGCCCGAGTCACATCCGATGCTGCGCAGCGCCAGGGAATGTCTCCGCGTGCTCCTTGGCTTTTTATGGTAAGGAATGTCTTTGCAACATGTTAATTAAGAGTGTTTGTGACAGCCAGCACTGTCCGGACGCCCACAGTCAAGCTTTTCCACGCTGAGTGCGGAGCTGCGAGAGGTGCTGAGACTGTGGGAAGGGGCCGTGGACCCCGCCTGGGGCTGCCCCACGGCACTGGGGCCAAACCTCCTCTGCCTCCCCCTTGGCTTCCTCCAAGGCTCCCATGGGGTTTAACGTCCACCCCTCGCCTCCTGTTCTGCTCGAGCTGCCGGTGGATCCCGCGATGCAGATGGGGACTGGCTGGGGATGTGTGTGATTCCCAGGGTTTTGGGGCTTTTTCCTGCAGCAGGGGGATGTGCCAGGGCCTGGGCGTGTTACCTGCTCTCGTGGCTTCCTCAGCACTGACCCTTATTTTGGGGCAGCAGAAGGGGTTTGTCAAACCCTGCTGGGACAGGGATTGGCTCCAGGATCCCTGCAGCCATCCTGGGCTGCTGCTGGGAGCCACATATAGGAGAGCTGAGGGTGGGAGGCTCAAAAGCCTCAGCCCCCACCCCCCTTGGCTGCGTCGTCATGCTGGGGAGCAAATTTGGCAGAGTGAAAACAGTAAACCACGAACCAAACCAGCTTCTTCAACCCCAGCGATGAATCTGTGTGCTGGAAAGCTCGCACTCACCCGAGGCTTCAGCCGAGTGCCCCTCGTCCCCATGCCTGCTGTTGGGCTTGATGGCAGCTGAGTTTGGCCTATTTATTTTCCATTCCCAATTGAACCCGCTTTTATTAAACTTTAACTGGAACACAGACTTGCAGCGGTGTTTAAGATAAAACCTCCAAAGGGGACCGAGCGGGAGCGCGTCCCCACTCAGCCGGGAGGGTGCTGAGTGGCGGCAGGTCACGATGCTCTTGTCTTTTTCCAGCTGGGCCTGATACACCCCATTGTCTGGGGGAAAGTCGCTTCCCACTGTGGCTTCGTGTTGGCAGCAAAACCTTGACGGGCCCATCAGGGCGCAGACTGGGTGGAAGGGCGATGGTTTCACCCTCAGATGAGCGGGAGCAATGGCAGGTAAGCTGGAGAAGTGTTTGGGTTTTTTTTTTTTTAATTTTCTCTATTTCTGTAGCATCCTGTAAATGATGGAGCAGGCTTCGCTCTTGCTGCCCACGACCAAGCCAGCAGCAATCGATGGACGGAGATCCGTAAGATGAGGAGGGCAGCTTGGATGTGTCGCACTGCAGAGGCGTGTGGAAGCCTGCACCTTGCTGTCTAATATCAAACAGAGCTTTGCTGCTTCTGCGTGAGGGTGAGAGCAGCCGTGGGTGCATGTCAGAGGGGACCTGGGGGGGCTGGATGCAGAAGTGTGAGGTGCAGCTCCCCAGCTAGGTGCTGCACAGAGCCTGCCCCCAACCCGCTGTCACCCTTTGGGGGTCTTGTTGGCTGAACAGTGACCACAAAGAAGCCCCCAGCCCAGGGAGAGGGACCAGAGCGATGCTTTGGGCTGGGAGCTGAGTTTAGGATGTCCTGGGATGCGTCTTCAAAGCAGTCAGGGTGGTTGAGCGGATGCACAGCAGAGCAGGGCTCAGCTGCGGGCTTGGGAGGCTGTCAGAAAGGCTGGGGGCAGCTTTGTGCAGACCCCAGCTGAGCTTCCAAGCTCCCTCCTCTGCACATCGGTTTTCTGCTGTCCCCTTGAGCCCGGGGGTGTGGTGCCTGGACCCTGCTGAGCCCCATCACGAGTGGCACACAGGGCAATGTCTGTCTGCGGGTGGAGGACAGTGATATCCTCCCCGGCTCTGCCTTACAGACCCTCTCAGGGCCTCGTGCCCCAGGGACCTGTTGTCTCTCTGGGGCTCAGTCTGCATCCACCTGGCAGGAAGGAGCTGGGCAGCAATGAATCACTGAAGTCAATTTTTGGACTGGGAGGCATGTGTTAAATGGAATTAGGGGATGTGCTGGGAGTCTCTGCGAACCGCTCTCCGTGTGATGATTAAAATTGCTTGTCCCTTTTTTGCTGGACCTTTTTGCACGTCCACACGCGCTTGCATCAACTCTGTATTCAACTGTAGCATCCCACATCTCCAGCTGAAGACAGTTCCCGAGTCTCTCCATCAGGGAACCGGCTGTGCCAAGCTTTGGCAAAGGCTTTACCTCATTATCCCTTTGATTGCCTCTCATTTTGCCTTCTCGCCTTGCCCTTGCTTAGGCAGATGCCAACAGCCCATGGGCTACAGTGGTGGATGCATGTCTGATGTGCTTAGGAGGATCTCCAGGGCTGGGTGTCCCCTGGAGCGGGGCAGGAGACGGATTTAGGGCAGGAGGCACTGTGGGCAGGCTGTTGTATCGGTGCTAGTTTGCTCTTACAGAGCTATTTGTCCTTTGCACCTTCTCCTAGCATCCAGGCTGCTGCCGCTGGCTGCAGGCGACAGACGGGCCGGGGAATGCTCCAGCCACGCGGTACCTGCAGCAGTCGGCAGCTTGTTCGCAAAGCTGGCGCAGTGCCCTGCAGCCTGCGCCCCTGCCCCTGGGATTTGCAAAACCATTCCCGTTGAGAAACGTTTCCCATTGATTTTTAAATTATAATTTATTCCTAAACCCGTTTCTGCCAGGGCTGGACACGAGCCTTGGAGCGGGGTGAGAGCACCTGCGTACCGGAGCTCTGCCTACCGTGCCGGTGCTATGGCAGTGTTGGGGCTCCTCAAAACCCCCCCCAAAAGCTGCAAACCCAGCAGCCGCCTGCAGCACAGCCCAGCCAGGGCAGAGCAGGGAGCAGCCGTGCGGTTGCAGTGTGTGTGGTTTGGATAGAGGTGACCCACCCCCTTTCCTCCTCTGGCTGGTAGTCACAGTTCTAAGCTGCTATTGCTATTTTGAGCCTCCTTTCCCATGCAATGCCAAAATACCCAGGAAACAAAGTTTACAAAATCCAAGGTAGTTTAGCTTTTTGCTGCTGCTGGTTGTTGTGAGCCTGTTTTCACCAGGGATTTCTTTTTCTGTGGGATTCAATGCCTTCCCAGCTGGAGTGCTGTCACCTGGGGCCGGAGCCACCCATCACTCACCTCCCTCTTCTTCATCTGTGTGGTGGTGGCTGTGCTGCTGCTGCAGGATCCAGCATGGCTGCGAGAAAGGGGTCCCCAGAGACCCAGCTTTACTGCTCAGTCATCCCACAGCCTGCGGATCGCTTGGTGATGGGCGTTTGAGAGGTCGGTGGCCACACAGTGACTCCAGCTCTTCCCACAGCTGGCTCAGGGTGTGGCACCAGAAGCCTCCCTGAGTCTGGGTGAGGAGTTTGGGGCACAGCCAGCCCCCTCTGCCTGGCCCTGCTCCACACAGGTCCCCCGGGGCTGGGGGCTGGGTCACAATGAGCATCAGCAACAAGAGCAGCAGCCACCCCACTACAGCACCGGGGGTTGCTGCTCCTCTTGGGTCCTTCCCCCTGACACCCCAGCTCTCACCCCCCCAGTGAGATGAGATGCCCTTGTCCTAGGTCCTTCCCCCTGCCCCATAGGGCTTTTTTGGGGTGGGTTTCAAGCCTCTCCTGGGGGCATGGTGCATGGATTGAGGTTTGTTGGCTGGTTTGTACATCTGTGAGCCCATTTTTTTTATTTTCTTGTGAATGCTATAAAAAGATGAACGCAGGAGCAACTCCTGTCCTTTTTGGGAATTGAGCCCTGCGTGAAGGGGAACAACCTGGGTTTGCGAGCGAGCACTGACTCCGTGGAGCTTCCTGCGGTGCGGCCCCAGCACTGGCATCGGGATGCCCTGCAGCATCTCAGTTCAGATATGCAGGTGCAGCTGGGTGTGATGGGAAACCAGGTCTGAGGGGGGATGAGGAGTAGAATGGGGTTGGTGTCTCCTCTGCGGTGGTGTGAAGGGACAGGGGCTGTTGCACCCCCAGCCATGTCAGCACAGGGACCCCTCTCCTTGGGCAGTGTGGTGGTGGGACATCTCCATCCCCAAAGCGAGGTGATAACTGTCCAGGAAGGGAGGTCGAACCCCCTGGGGCGGGGGGATCCACTGGAGCCAGATCCTGTGGCTCTCCGAGCAGAGGTGGATGAGGGTGGGAGGAAGATAAGGCTTTTAGCTGTGTCTGCATGGTTGATTCCATGTTTTCCCAGGCTGGGAAGGGTTGAGCAGGGGAGATAAATGCAGATATAAGTAATGCAGCTGTTTATACGCTCGCGCTCTGGGACATGCTGTGAGCAGGCCTAGACTAAATATAATGGTTATTGATATGAGGCTGTGGCTGATTTATGGCTCTCTGCGTGGGGACAGGAAGATCTGGTTATAATAACACTCGGCAGGGGAAAACGAATGTTTTGCAGCCAAAAGCTTTCCAGGAAGCAAGGCCAAGTGCTGGGGATGGGTGGAGGGGACTCTAGTGTGGAGGAAGGCTATGTTGGGACCTGGACCCCCGGGAAAGCTATGGTTCCGCATAGCAATAGCCTCCTGCAACGTGTCTTGGTCCTGGGAGCTCTGCCATGAGGGTTCAGAGCAGGGAAATCTGTGCACTTACACCCTCTGTTATGGCAATTCATAGAGACCTGATCTTCATGGGTGCTTGGATCCGGGGTACAGACTTGGGAATTGCAGGGATGCTCAGCACAACTTGTCCCAGGTCCCATGCGCTTTCACCACCTCCTCCGGCTGTGCTCTGCCACAGGCTTTTCAAGAGTTAATTGATCCTAGTCCAGAGATGTTTTTCTGGTACAGAAAACGATGGGTCTTTGAATAAAGCCCTTGGCTGCTGGCGGTCGCAGGGCTCAGCCGCTCTTGGAGCCTGCTCAGAGCTGGGGGCGCGAGTCCCGTCGGTCTCCTTGCGTGTGGCTACGGCTGCCTTGAGCGGAGCGTGGGGCTGTTCCTGGTGCCACACTGGCCTCCCCTCGATGGTCCCACCACCCACCTCTCCTCTGCTGTGGACCACAGGGTGTCTCAAAGGAGCAGGACGTGGGATGCAGGATGAAGGGCTTTATTGCGGCTTTTCGGCTCGCTGGGGTCCCCCCGCACTCGCACAGCCCTGGCCATCTGGCATCGCACCGTGCCCCTGGGAAAGCAGTGCCAGTGCTCTGCTCCTCGAGCACCTCGCCTGGGCTGAGATGCTGAGCCATGGCCAAGCTCCCCGAAATCATTAAAATCCTTCCCTAGCACTGACCCACTGATGTCCTGCTCCACTTGCCCTGGCAGCACTGCCTCTCCCACGGGGCCACGGCTGTGCTCCCCTGGCAAACCACCTCCCTCCCCGCCAGCCTTTGGTGAGCTCCGGGCACTCTGCAGTGCCTCGCGCACACCGAAATGGCAGGGGTGAGCTGTGGCCAGCGGCACAGAGCCGTGCGCTCTCGGGGCAGTCCCGTGCTTAGGCTACAGTGCTAGTCTTGGCTATGGGTGCTGCGTCCATCGTGGGGAAACCTCCCCCAAGCCACCAGCCTCAGAGAGATGTGAAAGCCCAGCCAGCGCCGGCTGCCCCAGGAAGGTTTGTCTCCTGATTTCCACGCTTCTCTCCTGGGTTTCATACCTGAGCCGGGTTTGTGCCTGTGTGGCCAGTGCTGCCCTGGAACTGGGGCACAAATGAACCGAGACTTCCAAAGTGTCCCTAAAAACGCACCCTGCTAACTCCAGCCAGACGCTGCGTTGGTTGGAGGGCCCAGAGTTTTCAGTACGCTCTAGGTGTAGATGCAACAGGGTGTAAGTCTGTCTGTGACGGAAGGAGGGGTGATTGCACATCTGGGGGCTTGATCTCTCTGTGCTCAGCAAGTGCTCGGTGGAAGCAAATCCTGTCCCTGGATCCTCGGTCAGCCTCTTGGCTGAGTCTGTAGCCAGCAGCATCACTTTAACGGTTACGGTATCTGGGTGCATTTGAATGAAAATGGGTATGATTTGACACGTTTCAACCCAAAACTTAGCGTATCCCCAGGCCTGCGATGCTGTGGGAGGCTGCAAAGCTGTGGGGTGGGAAGAAGCTCTGCTAGGTGATGCTGAAGGTGATGAAGGAGCCATCGGCTTTCTGCTGCTGTCCCACCGGCTCTGCCCCCGCCCAGGGCTGGGCTGGGACGCTGCAGTGCAGGGAGGGGCAGCCGAGCAGGGCTTTGCTGACGTGGGTCACCTCGCTGAGCTCTGCCTCCAGTGTGCTGACAGTGTTGGTCACTTGGGCCATGTGCACCTTGTTGGCTGCCTTCTTGTGCAAGACGCAGATGAAGATCTTCTTGAAGCCCTTGCGGAAGTGTTTGGAGACCAGGGCATAGACGATGGGGTTCACACAGGAGTTGGCGTAGGAGATGAGATGTGAGAGGATGCGGAGCATGTACGTAGCGTGATTGAGGGGGAAGTACCCAAACCAGACACAGAGGATGACCAGGTGATGGGGCAGCCAACAGAGGCAGAACAGGATGGCTACGATGATGATCATCCTGGTGACCTTCCGCTTGGCCTTCTTGGATTCTGACATGTCTTGGAGAGGGTCCACAGACCTCCACAGGTAGCGGACAGTCCACACGTAAGTGAGGCTCAGGATCAGCACTGGGATGATGTAGCTGAAGATGAAGGTGCACGTGTCCATGACCTTGCGTCGGGAGATGTCCCAGATGGGGTGGCAGACAGTCAGGTTGGCCAACTGGAACTGCTGGTAGTAGCTGAGGTAAGGGCCCGAGAAGATGAAGGAAAGCCCCCAGATGAAGCAGATGGCCGTGAGGGCGTTTCTGGGCGTCCTCAGCTCCCTTGAGTGCAGGGGGTATCGTATGGCCAAGTACCTGCACAGGAAAGGGAGAGGGACGTGACTGCAGTCCTGGGGAGGACACGGAGAGCCGCTCCATGAGCATACCAGAGAAAGGGCAGAAATGATGGATCTGAGCTTTCTAGGGCATTTAGTCCCACAGCTGATTTCCCTGGTGCTTCTAAGTGTCCCAGGGGGGTGGGGAAGATCCTCTCCCCTGACCCTGTCCCATCACCTTTTCAGGTCCCAGTAGTGCTCATGGGGAAGATGGGGACAGTCCCCTTCCGTCCCTCTCCCTAATCCAGCAGATCCTCACTTGATCATCAGTCTGTCTGGCATGAGCAATAGTAGCAGTGAGGATATGAAAGCAGCAGCAGATCCCCAGGAACACTGTGTTGCTTGCCCTGGCACATGCAAAAGCACGGCACACGTTCTCAGCTCTGCGACTAGCTGGTTCCTTAATTTATGCCCAGATCTAGGGGCTCATGCCAGCCCCTGCTTGCTCAACACCCCAATTCCTCTCAGCTCTGGGGGATGCAGGAGGAGAGGCAGACCCTGGCTGTGGTTTAGTTCCTAGGGGGGTTGTCCTGGCAGCCAGCGTGGTGCTGTGCGGGGGTGGCAGGACCAGCCCAGCACTGCTCCAGGGCTGCCATGGCTCTTCCCAGGGGACTTTCCGTATCCCACCATCCCACAGGTTTTGAGCACCGAGAAGAGCAGCACCAGGATCTCCCTGCTTCTTGTTTGCTGTGGGTTAGTAACTCACCAGCCCTTGCAGGGCTAGCGTGGAGGAAAACGCAGGCAGGAGCAGCAGGCTGCCCTTTACCGAGCTACCTGGGTAAAACTCACCCTGGGCCAGGCTGGGACAGTCACTGGCCAAAGGGACATCGCTGGGACAGAAAAGGGCTTTTTATTAATAAAAGGGGAGGGTGGGAAAAGCAGTATCTCAGCTCAAAAATACCTGTGTCTTCTGCTTCTCAAGGTTTGCCTGCTTTGTGGTGGGCTGGTTGGAGGGCAGGAGCTCCCTCCCTGCATGCCAGCAGTGCCAAGGCTGTCGAGGGACTGAACTTTGCTTCTCTCTAGTTTTCTATCCCTCCTTCAGCTGTCAGAGCCTGCAGATAAACCTCACTCCTACAGCTTTGGGGTCTGAAAGCTGCCTCCAGCCGGGCACTGGGGACAGGGGTGCCAATCCAACCCTCTCTGCTGATCCTCATCCTCAGAGCTCATCTTCCCTTGCACACAAGAACTGGGGAACGCTCCTGGATTCACCTGGGAGGTCGCAGCAATCAGGGCTTGGCTCCGGGGGACTCTGTCCCCTCTCCTGCCCCTGGAAGATCCAGAGAAGGGGGAGCCTCAGCGTACAGGGAGCCCCCCATCCCCTTTCCTACCTGTCGAGGGAGACTGTGGCCAGGGTGAAGCTGCTGGCGTACATGGTGAGGTAGATGAAGAAGTGGACGGCCTTGCACATGAAGGGTCCGAACACCCAGCCCTCCAGCGTGTAGATGGTGGCTTGGAAGGGGACACAGAAGAGGATGAAGCAGAGATCGGCCACCCCCAGGTTGAGGATGAAGAGGTTGGTGGTGTTCTTCACCTGTCTGTTGCGCAGCAGCACGGCCAGGACCAGGCAGTTGCCCACCATGCCCACGAGGAAGATGGCAAGGTACACCAGTGGGATGAGCACCGACTCGGGCTGCCAGCTTGCCTCGGAGCCCATCGCCGAGCTGTTCATGGCCAGGAGCGCGCAGCGGGGATGGACGGGGTGCGTGCGTGGAGAATGCACGGGGGGAGGAGAGCGGAGGGTGCAGGGGAGCGCAGCGGGGGTGCAGGGAGGGAGCGCTGGGGGTTTTAGTGGGGATCGCACGGGGAAAGGGTGCCTGGAGGGGTCAGCGGGGAGCGTAGCAGGAATGCAAAGGGAAAGGGGTGCACGGAGAGGTCAGCGGGGAGCCTACCGGGGGCGCACGGGAAAAGGGGTGCACGGAGAGGTCAGCGGGGAGCCTACCGGGGGCGCACGGGAAAAGGGGTGCACGGAGAGGTCAGCGGGGAGCCTACCGGGGGTGCACGGGAAAAGGGGTGCACGGAGAGGTCAGCGGGGAGCCTACCGGGGGCGCACGGGAAAAGGGGTGCACGGAGAGGTCAGCGGGGAGCCTACCGGGGGTGCACGGGAAAAGGGGTGCATGGGGGGGTCAGCGGGGAGGTACCGGGGGTACACGGGAAAACGCGCAGGGGGATCCGCCGGCGCGCACGGAGAGCCGGCCGGTGTTACCGGGCGATGCCGGGGGAGCCCCGGGGGCAGTGCACGGGAGGCGGGCGAGCTTCACCTCCTCTGGGTCGGCCGGGAGCCCGCGGCCGCTCGGCGCAGCTCCGGCGGTGCGGCTCGGCTCGGCGCTCTCGCTGAAGGGGGGGAGGGGGGGGGGGGGGGGGGGGGGGGCGTTCCGGGGCGGCGGCGCCCGCCCGGCCCCGCATCTCGCCCCGAGCCCGCTCCGCCGCGGCCCCGGGGAGGGGAGCCTGGCCCGCTCCCGCCGGGATAAATACCGGTGCTCCGCCCGACGGTGGCCGCAGAAACTACCTCCCTCGTCCCCGGGCAGGGGGGATCGGGCCGGGGCCGGTTTGCTCCGGGGGGGGGGGAGGCTAAATCCGGTGAAGAAAAATGTCCTTTGGTGCCATGACCCCTTGGGAAGGGGCTGGGGTAGTGGGATTGGGCACCCTAAAGAGAGATGGACACCCAAAGTGGGGTGCCAGGTGGTTTTCCTTAGTGTTCCGTCCCTCCAGCAGTCACTGGGAAAGGGCTCATCCAACCCTGGGGGCTGCAGCGTGTATTTTTATAGCAAGGAGGGTCCTAAATGTGTAAATCTTCCAACACGCAGCTAAATCCTTGCACCAGAACACTGCAGAGGTGAGCTCAGGTTTGCAGGAGAACCCCTGTTTCTCCCCAGGGGTGGGGGATCAGGGTAATTCACTGCACGAACAAATCTTTCCCTGCCTGCAACAGTGCCTGTTTTGGTCCTTCCGAGCCTTCACAGATGGAAGTCTCCAGGCTGGTGGGTGCAATTAGCTCTCCGAGGACTCTTCATCTGGCCCCCAGGCTGCCTTGCTCTGTTCCTGTGGAGAGAGAAATAGTTAATGTATAAATTACTCCTATAACTGACGCACTCCACAGGTTCTCAGTTGTCTGAATGGACGTTCAGATCTAAGTGCTGGCAGTGGTGGGACATCTGGGCACAGTCACAGCCCTGTGCCATCGCCAGGAGCCCTCTTTACCCTCAGCAGCCCACGAGCAGCCCCCCAAACCAGCTCCCGTTCAGCTACACAGATGAGGTGCATGGGGCAGCGAATATACTTGGGCATGAGGATGCTCTGTTCCCAGTGTTCTCTCACAGGGAAAAGCAGGCAGTTAGGAGCAGCGTGGAGGAAAGCCGGCCATCCTGCAGGTGCTGAGACACACAGCAGCAGCTCTGCTGCCTTCTCCTGATCCCAGACTGGCCTCACGCTCTCAGGGAGTCACTCCTGCCCTCAGTAAGGGCTGCACCACACCCCCAGCCACGGCCATGGAGGTTGGAAGGCTCATGGGGAAAGCCTAGCCCCAGAGAGCTTTCACCCTCCGGGAGCTGCCCCAGCTCCCTGTGCCCACCAACACCCGCAGCAGGGCACTGGCATTTGGGTTTATTGGTGCTGGTGGTGTCTTTGGGCTCCCTTGAGCTGCAGTCAGCTCACAGAGAGGCCAGGTCTACCCTCACAGAATGAGCTATTAAAAAGGATGAAGGAAAATGCCCAGTTTCCTCCCAAATAGCAGTGCAACTCACAACCCGCAGCCTTGTATGCAAAGATCAATAGCAGGATCCCCCTTCCAGAAACTGCGGAATAAATTCCTGGCCTGAGACATACACGGGCTATTTGGGCAGGGATGCGGCAGGGTGGGGATCTGGCCTCCAAGGGTGGCTGAAAGCAAAAGGAAAAGGCATAGTGTAAGGCTACCAACCCCCCTGGCTGCAGGGCTGGTGGTCTGTGCATGGTGTGAGTCTGTGGAGCCGGTAACCCTCAGTGAATTTATTCTCTGTAGCTCTCCCTGCAGTGCCAAAGGCAGTTCAGACCCACCATCTCGCTGCAAGGCCCTCAGCAGCATCTCTGCTTGATGTGGTGTCACAGGTTTGTGTTGTTCGCCTCTCTCTCTGCCCTGGAGGAAGAGCAGAGCCAGCCCTGCAGCAGGAATCCACACCCCAAGCCAGCACTTGACAGTTTTATCCCTCTGCTTACAGACTCCAGAGGAGCAGCAAAGCTCCGTGCCAGTGTATGAGGAAGGCAGCACGGCAGAACGTGTCTGCGCTAAACCTGACGGCCGTCCCGCCGTCGGAGCAAGTCCCTTGGTGTGAGGTGCGCACATGTGTGCATTGGGGTGTTTGAACACGGGGTGTCTAATCCGAATCTGTGAGCTACCACAGCCATGAGAGGAGGAGTGGTTGGTAAAACATGCCTCAGTGGACGTTGATCAAGCATCATCCTGAAACACTGTTTGGTTCAGACAGGGAATGGATCCCTGGGAGACATGGTGGAAACCCAGAGCAGACAGAAGTGGCTTTTAAACCACTTGCAGTGGAAAGCAGCAGCTTGAAGATTTGGGGTTTCTTTTTCCCCTTTGAGCTTTCATGTTCAAGAGAGGGAAGGAAAGTTTTGAAATCAGAAACAAGAGCTGAGCCCTCTGAAAGGGAGAGGAGCAGAAATTGCTGCTTGCTGTATCATGGTAGCAGCAAACTGCAGCCAGCCTCGCTTGCTTTGCTCGCTTTGCTGCCCAAAGGCAGGCAGGGACAGGTCTGAGGGGGCTGAACGCAGTGGGAGCAGCTGTCAGAGCAGCTTGTGATGCTCACAGTTAACGGCTGTTTGCAGAGGTATTCAGGACAGTGGGTATTCAGAAAACAGCTTGGTGTTTTCCCTAGAGAGGTATCTCTAAGCTTGGTTCAAATATTTAAACCCCTTGTGCAAGAGGACCTGCGCTTAACTGCTTCCCTTGAGTCTGTATCTTTAAATAGTTGCAGGGAAGTGGTCTTGGATTTGGGCAAGTTAGGGGCTTGTAAATAAAACCACACTCGGATGGGGTAAAGGTGGTCCTGCCGCCCTACAGCTGCTGTGGCTGGAGCTGGGAGATTTTGGCTGGTGCTGGGCCTGGTGGAGTTTAAATCCGCTCTCCTAAAGGGCTGCCCAGACCGGCACGCTCCGAGGTGTCCCGGGAAGGTGCTAAGGGAAGGAGAGGCTCTCCCCAGGCTGCCGCAGCTGCACAGACCGGCTGGGTACAGCATCGCCCTGCGGGACCGGTCCCACAGTGTCTGATGTCACTGCTTCTGGAAACAGGCACCTGGGACGGGTTTGAGGACCACGGCAGGTACGTCCGCGGTTGCCACTGAGCAAGCTGGTGTGAGCCGTGGGCATGTCCTCAGGCCTTTCCTGGGATGCTTTGGTTAACGAAGGTGCTGCCATTAGCTCTGAGCCTGCTCCAGTCGGTTCAGGCAGCTCGCGGAGGTGAAAACCCCAGAGCCAGCCCCGCCGAGCAGCTTTTCAAGTAGGGTCTCAAAACCCATACCCCAAAATTGCGGCGTCGGTGACGCATGGACCTCCAAGTCCGTGAGCCAAAGAGCGAGATCTCTTTGTTGTCTTACAGCATGGGTTTTTATAGACAGATTCAGTAATTTTCCACAGTCTAACCCCTCCCAGTGTTTTGCACAAGCTGAGGCTGATAACTGTAACTTATGTAAGCTTGGCTCTGCAGGTGCCTTACGGTTAGCTAAACAAGCTGGTGACTTGAGCCCCCTGGGTGTCAACATCCTAGTCCTGTATTCCCAGTTTCCCGTGTATCTCAAGAGAACCTGACCTTCAGCTCTCTCTGTGGTTCGTGAGAACCTGACCTTTCTAACTGGTCTGCAACATCTCTCCCTTTCTTTTTTTATGCAAAAAAGCAGTGCAACGTTAACATGTATACTAGTGGCATGTTATATATCTGATTTTAGCATATTGTGCGTGATGGCAAGTCAACACGGTGCGCAGCGATACAGGCAAAGATAACAAGGCAATGCCGTACACCAACAATTTCCATACCCACGGCCACCCCCAGTTCCATCCCATGAAAGGATTCCACCCATTGTCCGCCTTCGGTTGTGATGTGGAGTCTTTATGACACGTCGAATTGCAGGTGGATGGATCGAGAGCGGTCGCTTAAATTCACATATCGCATCCCTTCAAATTCTTGGCAGCCGCAACCGTGGGTTAGAAGAAGCCAGTCAATCGCCGCACGGTTCTGAAGGGTGACATGACACTTTGTGCTGCAGCTACCTTGGAACCACCAAAAAAGAGGCAGCGATAATTTTGTCAGGGCTCCAAAATTCTGCCATCTCATCACACATCGTCGCAAAAGTGTGGGTGTGGTGTTTTGCCCTAATCATCGGTTTCTGGTGAATCATTGTGGTATTTGGAGTTAATAACATTAGCTTTCTCAGAATGCAAGGCCCCCCTCCCCCCCCCCCCCCCCCCCCCCACTGCCCTAGCAGGGAGACCACTCCAAGCTCGATCTCCACATATCAGAAATAAGCTTGCGGGTAAGGTCATATAGGCACTCAAGGATAAAGTGCTGCCGGTGATATTGCACCATATGATTGCATTTCTATACACCCCTGCACCTGTGGCGTTCCAAACCGTGAAAATACTACGGTCTCTTCCCGCGTAGTTAAATTACACGGACCGACGGATGCCCAACGAGCCCAGTAACTGCAGGTCCTGAGGGGGCAGACTGGGTGTTCACCCTGCGCGGGACAACCATGAGTCACACCCATCCCAGCTGTCGCTCCGAGTGACGTTTCGGCAGAGGTCCGTAACGGGCAGCGATATCGATTTGGAGCGGAGACGACTCTGTGAGGTCTAGAGGAACTCCCACCAGACAGAAAACAAATTCTGAGGCGTTGACACACTCAGGCACAAAATGTCCTGGCCTGTAGCGTTGGCCAAGATGACCCAGACTTTCTGGTATGGTTGGGGAGCTACCCATCCCTCAGCATCCCCCAGTAGCCGTCCCACTGTCGCTACCACCGCGATCATCCTGCCGGTTAGTAACACCATTCGCGGCTGAGGTGTCGTCGGAGTTTGAAGTCTCGCGGTGAGGTTGTAACGCTGGACGGACTAATCGCGCCGGTGTCCACCGAGGACCTTTATCTGTGGAAACACAAGCACACCTTCGCCCCCATGTTCTTAGTGTCACTGGTCCCTCCCAGTTTCCTAAGTTCTTATATAACACTAAGGGATGTTCTTTCCAAGGTTCCAATCCGCCAAAATGTCGAACTGTGGCAGTGGAACCTTGGATATTACAGTTCAAAAAATTAAGTACAAAAGTGGCTTTCCATAATCTTTCCTGGGGTGACACCCCAGGCCCAAGCTGGTTTCCCCCTTTCTGCTTTGTGAGCGTATGTTTCAGGGGCTGATGCATACGCTCAATACTTGCTCGGCCCGTGGAGGAGCGTGGGATGCCCACTGTGTGTCGGACACCCCATTGGCGTAGGAAAGTCACGGCACGCTGCAAGACATACGCAGGCCCGTTATCAGTTTTAATCGTGCGAGGAAGGCCCGTGGTAGCGAAGCACTGCAGCCAGTGATGGCATACATCACGGGCTTCCTCACCCCTATGTGCCGAGGCTACGACATAGGCTGAAAAGGTATCAGCGCTAACACGTACATACTTCAGTCCAAACTCAGGATAATCAGTTTGCCAGAGATCACAGGCTTGAAGGCCACGCGGATTTACTCCCAGCGCCAGTGGCAACGGGGTTATATTCTGACAATCGGGACAGCTTTGAGTAATACTTTGTGCCTGATCTCGGGAGAGTTGATACTGTTTTTGCAGAGCTTTAGCATTCTGGTGGTGGAAAGAGTGTGACGTGAGCTTGCTCGAACAAATTTGGCGTTGCCACAGCAGCTGTGTGTAAATCCGCTTGCTCGCTGCCTTCGCACGTGGGGCCAGGGAGGTTCCTGTGAGACTGTATGCGCCTAACAAAATACGGGTGTTGCCGGTGCTCGACAAATGGCCTGAGTCATTGCAGCAGGTCAAACAGCTGCTGATTCTCAATAGGTTTCAGAAAGGATCGCTCAATTCTAGCAACTAATCCTGCCACATTGCGAATCAGCCACTACATTAAGTGGTTCCTGGGAAAACAGAGAATGCGCTAACAGCAGCAGAGAGTTCCACAAGTTGAGTAGAACCCGTGGTTATCGTAACGTTGGTCGCCCAGGAGCCCATATCCATTTTCCAGGCTACCATGGCCTTTCCTGTCTTGCCGGAACCGTCCACAAAGACTGTGTGTGCTCCTTCAACTGGCGTTGGAGAGAGCCATGTATGGAACTGCAAAGACAGTTCCCCCAAGGAACGGAGGAGCTTATGTTGTGGGAAAAAGAAGGCAATGTTTCCTAGGTAGTCTGCCATTGCAACCTGCAATGTTATGCTCTGGGATAGCCAAAAATCAAAGTCGGCACGAGTGGCAGGTATATGTGTGCGGTCAGGATCCCGTGCCATTAATTGTCGGCAACGAAAATGGCTCCTCTGTATAAGCATAGCAAGTATTTCAAGTCCTGTGGTGACTGTTTTGTGGAACATGTGAGGCAAGAAAACCCATTCTAAAATTCTGAGCGGGTCAGCTCCTCCTAATAGCCATTGTCCCAAAAGGGCATACGCCTGAAACCTCTGGTAAACAAGAAGGAGTCGTACCACTTCTAAGGGAATGATACGATGCGCTTGTCGAGAAGCTCTTTGTTGGGCGACGGTTTGCAGAGCATTCTGAGCTGCTGTGTCAAGTGTTCGAGGTGAGGTCCATGTCCTCTTTAAGGGTGTTAAACAACGGCGCCGAGGTTTCGGCGCTAATCCCCAAATACGGTCTCACCCAGCTGACAGTACCTAACAGCCTTTGTAGATCGTTTAAAGTTTTAACGTCTGTGGCCAACCTTAGCGGCTGTGGTGTAACTACTGATTTCCACCTCAGATACTTCCAGGGTGGATGTGTCTATACCTTGTCTTCCGCTATCCGAAGTCCAAAACGATGTAAGCTTTGTTCAGCAAAGGTCAATACAGCAGATCGTTCATGCTGATGCTCAGCAGCAAACAAGGTATCATCCACGCAGTGGTAAACCTTAACGGTAGGAAACTGTTGCCTTACCGGCCGCAAGGCCATGTCCACCACCGTTTGACATACGGCGGGGCTGTTCAGCATTCCTTGGGGCAATACCGTCCATTGATATCGTTGCACGGGTCCTTCGTTATTAACAGTTGGAACGGAAAACGCGAAGCGAGGGGAATCGTTGGGATGGAGAGAGGTAGTGAAGAAGCAGTCCTTTAGGTCGATTACGACAAGTCGCCATCCTGCTGGTATTGTGGTGGGGGAGGGGACACCAGGCTGTAAGGGTCCCGTGTTGATAGCACAGAGATCTTGTAGTAGACACCACTTTCCAGACTTTTTCAGGATTGTAAACACTGGTATGTTCCACGGACTGGTGGACAAAGTGATGTGTCCTAATTGCAGCTGCTCGTTAACTAGTTGTCGCAATGGGAGCAGCCTCTCGCCTTTCAGGGGCCACTGCTCGACCCATACAGGGGTCTCAGTTTTCCAAGTCAATTTGATGCGAGGCTGCTCCACAGTGGCCCCTAAGTAAAATTTGTAGACAGAGAAAGATTCCACTGTTGCAACAGATTGTGGCCCCACAAAGTACAGGGGACGGTCATCACAAAGGGTCAAGCAGTACCAGCGCGTCCTTCAGGACCCTCCATTGTCACTGCTCGAGCACTTAGCTTCGGCACCTGCAATCTTCCTACCCCCTGGATGGTGGAGGCAGCATCCACCAAAGGCTGGTCTGGTGGCCACTCGTGATGTTGAACAACTGTGACGTCCGCCCCTGTATCAACTAGGCCCGCAAACGTCCGACCATCGATACGGCACTCGAGTAAGGGTTGCTCCCGCGCAATATGATGCGTCCAAAAAAGTCGCGGTGCGTTTGTGCTCCCAAAACCACCGAAGCGATCACCCTCACCCTTAGGTCCAAGCAAGCGAAACAACACTGATTGTGCAACACGCTCCCCTGTGGGAATCGTACAGGGGGGTGTCGGAGTCCAAGCCATGATCCGGATTTCTCCGGTATAATCTGCATCATCGATTCTAGGTAAAATGAACAATCCCGCTCAAGATGTAGATGAGCGACCAAGGAGGAGGGCAGAGCAGCCACCTCCCAGGGGGCCATAAACTCCGGTAGGGAGCAAATGGACTTGTGAGTCCGGGATCACCGTGAATTCGCCGGCTGCCGGGTCCAAGCCAGCACTGCCCGCTGCGGCTGGTCGGAGATCGGCGGCAGATCGCCAGGGTCGGGGTCTGTCGCCTGCCCCGCCATGACCTGATCTATTGACCGGGTGCGCGGTCTCGCGCCCCTCTGCCCGTTTCCCTGTAACGGGGCTAGCGGCGTTCCATTCCTGCGAAACTTGGATCTACACTGATTGACCCAGTGCAACCCTTTTTCACATCTAGGCCATATTTTGGTGGGCTGGTACCCCCCCGCGGCTTTGCTCTTAGCAGTTTGCTGACGTTCCTTTCTTCTATGTCCCATCTTCCCGCAGCCGGAACGTTTCGCCGCTGCTACCGTGAGCTGCTGCGAGAGAGCCGCCGCCAGCAAGTCGGCTTTATGCTCTTCAGTGCCCACATTCTGACAGGCACGAATTCATTCTGCCAGCGTCGCTGTCTGGTTACAGCGGGGTTCTAGAGCCCTCCTGCAGTCTATGCTGGCATTTTCAATGGCCAGCTGAAGCAGCAACAAGCCTCGCGTTTCCTCTGATTCCACCTGTCTTCGGAGAGAAGTCTGCAGTGGCTCTGTAAATGAAATGTACGGTTCCTGCGATCCCTGCCCAACGGCGGCGAAGGATCACTCCCTGTGGCCGGCATCCGGAACGCGCCGTAACGATCGCAGGACTAAACTCGCCACCTGCTCAAACACCTGTCGAGGCAGATTCATCTGCAACTGGGGGGTTGCATACCTCCCTTCTCCCGTTAATTCCTGCGTTCCAATTCCATTCATCGCCGTCAGGTTATCCTTCACCTGACACGAAGCCGGCTCCTTGTAACCGGAGCTCCACACAGCGTACTGCTCAGCGGTAAGAGGGAGGCGTAACAGACCGCAACAGTCGAGTGCAGTCAATGTGTAACTCTCAGAAATAGCTTGAAACAAGTTAAAAGTGTACGAGGACTGTATCCCCGAGTCTTTTACAGATTTTCGGAGCTCTTTCACCGCCTCACAGGGCAGAGGCTCCCACGTAGGCAGTCACTGGGGTCGATATATGACCGACATAGCTTGCAGGAGCTCAGCGTCCCCCTGGAGTAATGCCTCCTGCCTGCAACCTTCCAAAGCACCGCAACACCCCTTTCCTGCCTCGGGGGCTTTTTCTGAGTGTTGTTCCCAACGTGGCGCAGTTTTTAGCCCCCCTTCCACAGGCGGCGCAGGGGGTGCAGACAGATTGGCATCGGGATCAACGGGGTGCGAGTCGGGCTCCTTTTCTGGGTCTACTGGCCCTGGATCAAAAAAGTCTTGTGGCTCAGGGGGGGATGTGCCATTTCCCTTCTGATTCCAGGATGTCCCACCCTCTGCCTCCTGTAACGCATGGGCGGCGGGCTGTAGCGCTGCCAGGGCGGTAAAAACCATTCGCCAGGTTATAAGGATACCCCCAGGTGATGTTATGATCCCCAGAGGATCATGTTTCTGCAATTGATGCCCCACATCCTTCGATACTGACACATCGAAGGTGCCCTGAGATGGAAACCAGGGGCAGTGCTCACAAACCCAGACGATCAAAGTCAGTAATTGAAATGGAGGGACCTTAAATCCCTGTTCCTTAAGAACTCGCTGCAAGACTTCCACTTGCAGTTTTTCTTCTTCGGTAGCTGGTTGCCCCATGTTTTCCCCAGATCGCTCACCTATCTGTCCGGCAGAAGGCGACGTGAAAGCGTGCACGGTTGGTCTCTGTTGGATCAGGGATACGCCGCCGCCGGGTTCCTTCAGCATCTGGTGCTTCTTTATTCTTCACCCTGTTCAGGCACCATTTGCGGCGTCGGTGACGCATGGACCTCCAAGTCCGTGAGCCAAAGAGCGAGATCTCTTTATTGTCTTACAACACGGGTTTTTATAGACAGATTCAGTAATTTTCCACAGTCTAACCCCTCCCAGTGTTTTGCACAAGCTGAGGCTGATAACTGTAACTTAAGTAAGCTTGGCTCTGCAGGTGCCTTACGGTTAGCTAAACAAGCTGGTGACTTGAGCCCCCTGGGTGTCAACATCCTAGTCCTGTATTCCCAGTTTCCCGTGTATCTCAAGAGAACCTGACCTTCAAGCTCTCTCTGTGGTTCGTGAGAACCTGACCTTTCCAACTGGTCTGCAACACAAAATCACACTTGTTTTACTAGGAAGGACATGGTCTGGCTGAGTTTTAGCTGTCTGGCTGGTGCTGTGGAGCAGGGATAGGGGGGAAGGCTGGGGGGTCAGCCCTGGGGCAGAGGAGGGGGACAGGGCTGGGGGGGGACGATGCTGGGGGCTGTGTTGGGGTCTGGGGGATCAGCCCTGGGGCAGAGGAGGGGGACAGGGCTTGGGGGGGGGCGATGCTGGTGGCTGGCAGGGGGAGTGTCAGCCCCGGGCTGGCTGGAGGGAGCCAAGATTTGGATAGTAAAGCGCCCTTTAGCATCCAAATCCTGCGTGAGACCCCAGTTGGGACCCTCATTCTCGGGGGCATCCACCCCACCCCCGCCCCGCCCCGCCCCATCCCGGGTCCTCCTGTATCCCGTCTGCCCCCGCGGCGGCCGCGCTCGCCATGGCCTCGGCGCGCGCCTCTCCTCCCCCGGCCCATGATGCAGCGCGGCGGCGGCGGCCCTGGCGCAAGATGGCGGCGGAGCGGCAGGGCTCCGGTGGCGGCCGCGGTGGGGCGGGAGGCGGCGGCGGCGCCGCGGAGGAGAACAAGGAGAACGAGAGGCCGGCGGGGACGCAGGCCGGCAGCCTTGGCGACAGCCTGGGCCTGGAGAGCATCCTGCGCCGCGGCGGCGGGGGTGGTGGGACGTGGCAGGCCCGGCCCCGTGGGCGGCGGAGGAGGGACGTGGCGGCCGCCATGGGGAGCGCGGAGGCTCGCAGGCCACGAGGGGGTGGGCACGGCCGCCTCCGCTCCCCCGCGGGAGAGGGGCCCGGGCGGGGCAGCGCAGAGGTAGCGCTGAAGCGGCGGGGCTGCCCAGGCCGCGCTGACCCGGGCCTCAGGCGTGAGCCGGGCTGGGGGCCCCGGGGGGGCCGGGCTGACCCGGAGGCACCTGCGCCGCTACGGGCGGTGAGGGTTTGATTTGGATGAAATCGGGGGGCCGGCTTTGTATCTGAATCGTGGGTTTATTCGTCACCTTTGCGGCCTGTTCCGACCCGCGTGGGAGCTGGCGCCAGCCCTCCGAGCAGAGCCGCGCTCTAGGCTGCGCGCTGTAGACGGGAGCAGGCTGCCGTCGGTCTGGGCTTGAAGCGGCCGGTGGCGGATAGAATAAATCTAACAGGTACGCGGGGACGGCACACCAGCTCCTCGGGATTTAGCACTTGGAAAATCTGCTGTGGCGTGTACAAGTTGTGGCCTTTTTGTACGTGAAACTTTCATGTGAAACCAGGCGAGCTGCGCAGCTGCGATAGGGCTGAGTTTTATCTTGTGGTAAGAGGACAACCCAGCTGAAATAGGGCTGCAGTTTTCCACGTAGCATGTGGGGGGTGTGAGTCAGTAGCCGTAGAGTAAGATGCGGACACGGTAGCTGCCCTGGTGGTGTTAGGAATACGTAAGGCAGTGCCAGGGTAGATGGAATGGGGGATGTGGATGCAGTCAGAGACGGCACGGGCTGAAAGACTGTCCGAAAAAGGTCTTGGGCAGACAGTGAGGAGTGTGCGCGCGGATTGTGGGGAGGCAGTGCAGTTTGACTGGGTTGTCCCACAGATGCAAACTAATTCACTGCAATAACTGTTGATGCAGGTTTTCAGTAGTTAAACTAGAGACTTCCCTGTAGGTGTAGTTCTAAGAAAACGCTTTCATAGAGATCTGCTGGTTTAGACTGAAAAGTCTGGTGGTTTCTTTTTCTCTAGCTGTACTGAGTGTTGCTTTTGATGGGGCCATTGTATGGTCTGGCTTTGGTTTTGTGGGTTTTGTAAGGCGTAAGGGGGAAACGTTGGGATATAAATACAACGGGGTTTTTCACAAAATAAAAAAAAAAGCCTCGTAAACTGAATTAATATCAACACATTCACTAGAAGGAGGCAGCACGATTTTATTTGGTAGCCTAACTAAGCGATTAAAGTAAATACAGGGTGTATAGAAATCAACAAATAGGCTCAAGAATGCAGAGACTGGGTGGAGATCATGGAGTGATGCTCTAGCGAGTCACAGGGCAGTGCTTTCCATCACCGAGTGCCCGTTACAGTAACAGCAGTAAAGCAGACGTGTTGGAAAATGGAGTAGAAAATAAGCCCCCTGAACACTTCCCGAAAGCTCTTTTATGAGGTTCTCACTGTTGAGAAAGCAGTTTGTTGCGGAAGGCTGTGTCAGACAGCGGCAGTGATTCTGCTCGGTGTACTTCCCTCCTTTTCCTGAGAGATGAGATGTTAAAGGGCAGGAAAGATTCGCTCTCTAGTTCCGTTTTGCTGTAAAACTGTGTCACGACAGTGATTGTGGGGACAGCGTAGCTAGGGCAGTCAGGTGTGTTAGCCTAGGTGTCTGTTGGTGCAGCTGCTTATCCTGAAAGGAGCTCTGCCAGCACCAGGACTCTGGGGGTGGTCTGTAAGAGGAGGTGCTTGTGGTGTGCCTTAGTCCTGGCCTTGGTTATAGTCATCAAGCACTGGAGTCACGAGGTCTTTTAGGACCATCAGTTCCCTCACCTGAGGCTCTTTGGTGCCTCTCTGTTCAAAGTTCATTTGCTTAATGGAACCTACAGTGTTCCATTATTTTGGGGTAGAGCAGGTACCACACTGTACTGTCAGTCTGCCTTAACGCAAATCACAGTCCTTCAGATCGTGAAGGAGTCGCAGCAGCAGCACGGTTTGCGACACGGAGACTTCCAGAGGTACAGGTTAGTAAACCGTTTCGGGGTTACCAGTGTGACTTGCCTTGCTGTATTTAAAGTGTAAACCCACTGTAGCAGGCAACAAAAACGATCTGCTGGGTAAATACCCGTTGACTGGCTGCTTCATGTGAAGCAGTGGATGCTTTTTTCCCTGTTAGATGTGATGTACTGTGGCTGTTCATTTAGGAGGATACAGACTGGCTCTTGCTTCTCTGTTGCCCTTTGAGGAGTTTGTTAACGCCTTCCTGATAATCCCTATGCTCTTTGAGAACTGAGTTTGCAGTAATTACACATACAGCAATTAGACAGTTAGGAGAACATCATGCTGATTTTTGTGGGTCAGGAGTGATTGCAGGTGGTCTTACCTTGTGTTCTATTAACCACAGGTTTACAGGTAGGTCTGAACTGCCTCTTACCACGTATCATATGTGGAATTAAAACGTTGCCTGTCACAGCCTTTAGTCCTTTTTTCCTGGTTGGAGAGAGCAGTAAACAAACCCAAAGTTGTTCTTTGGCAGAACTGACTGTGGTTGTCTTTTCTTTAGGGGTTATTGCTCCCGGAGGCTAAGGCGGCTCCGAAAAACTCTCAACTTCAAGATGGGAAACAGACACAAGTTCACTGGGAAGAAAGTAACGGAAGAGATTCTCTCGGACAACAGGTACAGTCACTGGGTAGAATCGAGCGTTCAGTGTGTTAGGGAATAGTTCCTTTCATTTGAGTAACTTATTTTCATGTGGGTGTGACGAAAAACTCTTCTGTGCAATATACTCGGATGTTTCTTTTTGGAGATGAGTGTCGATATTAATAGAAGTGGAAAGTTGAGGCTGCAGTGCAGGGGGATAAGGTGCTGCTCAGATCCTGCTTGATCACGTGAAGGAGCGGGAGAAGAGGGAACAGCCACGGCCAGTTCCTCCTCTTCCCTCGCAGTTGTCAAAATGGGCTCTTTCGCGATCAGGAAGTGCTAATTCAGACCTGTTGGGAGGTAACGTGAATGGTGTAGCCAGCGAGGTGGTGGTTGGAGGTACAATCCCTTTCCTCTGAACAGAAGTACTAGATTGCAGGTTTTACTTGGATGTTTCAAAATTTGGCAGAATACTTGTCTGACAGAGCATGTGGAGCATAGCTGGGATCTTGGGCTCATTTCCTGGCTGTTAGGAACACTTGAAATGTCGGCTGTCTCGTCTTCTCTTGTGGGGAAAAGAAAGCGTGATGCTGTCTTCGCCTGTATCGTGAAGAAGCCAGATGCGCTATAGCGTTAGCTGGTGGGGAAAACAGCAGTGTTACCCCTATTCAGCCAGTTTGAAGAGTGACCTAAAATCCTAAATCCCTCTGTCTCTTCACAGTATCTGTGGTGCTACAGAGTGATACTGAATTCTGTTCCTCAGCTGGGCGATTGCACTTCTGTAGTGAGAAATACAGTGGAAAACAGGGTTAATACGACTTTGTGCGCTTAGAATGTTAAGAAATAAAAAGCCAGTGGGCCTCTCTCTTACTAGCCAGGCTGAACTTCCGCTACCAAACTTTGCAGGTCACGTGGCAGAGAACTAGTGGTGGTGTGGTAATACGGGTTTGTTCATTAATCTTCGGCTGCCCCACAGGTATTTGCTGTTGATTCTGATGGATGCAGAGAGAGCCTGGAGTTATGCCATGCAGCTGAAGCAGGAAGCAAACACAGAGCCTCGCAAACGCTTTCACTTGCTGTCGCGCCTGCGCAAAGCTGTGAAACATGCTGAGGAGCTGGAGCGGCTGTGTGAAAGTAACAGGGTGGACGCCAAAACAAAGCTGGAAGCACAGGTAGCCACTGATGCTGTGATCTGGCTGTCTGCAGAAGCTGGACAAGAAACCTTTGGGTTTTGGGTGGAGAGATTAGTCTCATCTAGCACTAGATAATCAAAATTGACGGGTTCTCAAACTGGATGATGTCTGCCTCTGAATAGCTTGGGCTCACTGCTAATGCAGCTGCTGGAACTGCAGAAATAACCAGTGGCACCAGCCAAAATGACCTGGCATTTAGAAGTGTATCAAGGGATTGTCCTTGCTTTAAAGAGCAGTGTGTTTAATAAAAGTAAAAATAATTGAGAGGGGCTAAGGTGATACAACACCGCCTAAGAAACTGTGCTTATCTGTTGACTTAGCTCTTTTTTCACGTCCTAAAATAGCCACCTAGAACACCAGCCTTGTGGGTCTGGTTCCTCTAACACACAAATTGTGTCGTGACAGCAGCCTCTTGGAACAAGGGCTGCAGTGGTGCTCGGTTAATTAAAACTGCCATTTTGCAGCTTGTTGCTGGAAAATCCAAGTTTTGTGACATCAGTGGGCCAAGTTGATTGCCTAACAAGCAAGAAACAGCTTTGCTTTCATCTCCTTAGAAACATAGCGATGTCAGTTAAAAGGAAAAAAGGGAGGTAGCTAGTCAGGCATAATCCAAATCACTTGTCTTCTGTGGGAGGATGAAATGAAAAGGGCAAGGCTTAATCTCTCAGTGTAGGTGTCGCAGCAGCCTTCATACTAAGGGTTGGACAGGCTAGGCTGTTGGTCTTGGGGAAGTTAATTTGCCCTCGTGCTGTGTGCAGGCGTACATGGCTTACCTCACGGGGATGCTGCGGTTTGAACACCAGGAGTGGAAGGCAGCAATGGAGGCTTTCAACAAATGCAAGTGAGTGCACCCCCTTCCCTAACTTCACTTAGTAAATAGTATTGGATCAGTCTAGTGAGTTTATATACGGCATGTACGGTAACTCTGGGTTGTTTAGTTAACCATGCGCTTAACTGGAGGTACTACTGAAGAAATAGCACCCTCCAGAGTGGAGACACAACCTTAAGACAGCATCTCGCAGACCAGCACGTGCTGCATTGTTAATGTGTTCTTTGCTGTAGGACCATATATGAAAAACTGGCCAATGCTTTCACCGAAGAACAAGCTGTGTTGTACAACCAGCGTGTGGAAGAGATCTCGCCCAACATTCGCTACTGTGCCTATAATATCGGTAAGGAAAGGGAGGGATCCCTCACGCCCCGCAGAGGGCAAGGCTTGCTCACGGGAACTGAGAGTTAAAAACTTGTCTGAGTGACACTGGAGTGAGTTTGTAATATTTTGGGCAAATTCTGCGCGTGTTCTGGGTCAGTTTAGCGGTGGAGAAATACACTCATTTTGTGAGAGTGCCCATGGTTTTGTGTAAAAAAGGCAAAATAGCAGTTTGGTAGTTTGCTTACGAAGGCAGAATGAAATTGTGAATTCCCCCCCTTCATCCCCAGGTGATCGGTGTAAAATCTGTTGATTACTTTTTCCGTATTAGTTTGTCAGCTCGGAAGTGTGACCTGAATTTGTGAATCCCTCAGGTGACCAGTCTGCTATGAATGAGTTGATGCAGATGAGGCTGAGGTCTGGTGGCACTGAAGGTCTCCTTGCAGAAAAACTGGAGGTAACTTATTTGCATGCTTCTAGTTGAAACACTCATTATTGCTCCATGCTGCAGCACACCATTCCAGAGCTAAAACATCTCAGAAGAGAGCAAGCAAGCCTGGGCTCTGTGGGAAACCACACTTTCCTAAAAAGCCTTTTGGTTTCAAAATACTCAAGTCTCATGTGAATTTGAAGGGTTCTGTTTTGGATACCTTAAAGTTGAGGCCATTCTCTGCAGGCGCTGATTACCCAAACTCGAGCAAAGCAGGCAGCCACGATGAGTGAGGTGGAGTGGAGAGGAAGAACCGTTCCAGTGAAGATAGACAAAGTCAGGATCTTCCTGCTGGGGCTGGCTGACAACGAAGCAGCGATTGCTCAGGTAACCCAGAAGCCGTCTCCGGTGCTGGTGTCTGTCCTCCTTCCTTCACTGTGCCAGATAATACGCTATACCTGGACTCAAAGCCTTGAAATAATAGTTTTTCTCAAACACGCAGTTGGAAGAATAAAAGTGTGAATACTGACTGTAACCCAAAGCTGAAGTGTCAGTTGGGGATAGCTCCCACAGCGTGCTAAGTGGTAGTTTGGGAGATCTGTCCTACCAACTCAGTGAGTATTCCTGCTCTTTTGAACACTGTTCTACCCAGAAGCCTTGCCTTTCAGTGACAGGGTGATAACCATTATTACTTGTAATATACTTGGAAGTGAAAGTTACAATTTTCAGAGTAACTGGTTTTGAATTACTGTTTTCATTTCTTTAAGGGTCTTGCTCAAATGGTCCAACTTGAGAGCAACCAAAAGAAAAAAGATCTGTCTCGATCACCATTTTTCAGCAACCAAAAGCAATTTGCCAGGTGAAGCGGGTGCTGTGAGGTTATAGCATTTTCTTGACTTCTGCAGATCCTCACGAGCAGGAAGCAGATTGCTGCACGCCAGGATGTAAATTGATGTCAAACGTAACAACTCTTTAATGCTCACAGTGACGCGCACTATGCATGCCTTTAGTTTTGCAGCCGCGCTTTCCACATGGAGCTTTTTCCTTTTAAGTGGTGCCCAGGTGGTGTGTTCGGCTTCCCAGTGGCCGCCTACAGCACCCTTGCTGTTTGAAAAGGCAGCGGAAGGTTCCTTAGTGACAGTTGTTGCCGCTAAAGACGGGCGTTTTGCAGCATCAGGATGCATTTATCAGTAGAACAGTGAGCAGGAATAGCGGTTTAAATGATAAAATGAAAACCCTGCAGAGGTACACGCAATCAGGCAAGAGCAGGAGATAGTGGGAGTAGGATGAAGAGGATACGGGGGGGTAGGAAACGTTAGCGTTAACCAGTCTTGCCGTAGCGTTACGGCAGTCTGTTAGTGTGGCCAGCAGGTGGAAGTGCAGCTTAGTTAGTGCTCCCTCCTCGAATCTCCGTCCTGCCAGGCTAGCAGTTGGACCTTTCCGCTTCAGTTACCCTCTTTGTCCCATAACGCTGTGGCAGAACAGGGATCTGAATTTGTTGTCCTTTTGCTTTGTGTTCCTCGGATGCTCGGAACAGGAGTCGGATCACGACTAGCGATGGTGAGAGCTGAATGTGTTTACATTCCCAGAGTGCTAAAACTTGGCCCTTTGCAAGCAGTTCTGCGCTCGCCGTGTCAGCTGGGATGGGCAGTCCGGCTTCAGCTAAACGCGTTGAGGCGGTTCCTGGGATCTGTGGTACCTTTCTGCTAGGCCTCACTGAGCTGAGACCCATAACAGCAGCGCTCTTCAGGAGCTGATGAGCAGCACACACAGATGTGTCCCGTGTAAAAGTGAAGATTCTCAGCACAGTTATATCATCGCCTCCAGTGTCTCCTCGGTAACTGGAGGAACAGAACAAATAAGCCATACTGAAATGAGAATCCAAGCTTAAAATCACCTGAGTCAGCCCTTTCGTAGACATGAACGCGTGACTTCAAGGGCCCACTGACTCTACCCAGGCAGAAGTGAGAAGGCAGCGAAGCGTGCTCCTGTCTGGCATTGCCTCAAGGGTTCTGTGCACATCTCTGGTGACCAGGACTGTAGCGAAAACGCGTGGTAAGAACTCCCAGAGATGATGCGCCGTGTTTTAGAACAAAGGAAAAGGTCGGATGAGCACTCCTAGACTTTCAGAAGTGGGTTCCATTCCCTGGATCCCTTTAAGAGGAACCTGTGCGGTTCTGTCAAGGCGCTTGAATCGCCAGCGCTTGGATCTCAGGTTTGCGATCTGGTACCTTCCAAATCAGAACTGCACGTATTTACGTGTGGATTCAGTTTAAGCTTGGGAAGGAAAGCCTTGGTTTCACTGCGTGGCCCAGCCCTTTCCCTGTTTGTGCCTGACTGATGAGCTGGCTGTGTCTGTTTTCATTTTTGTGCACGCAGTGAAATTGCTGTGCTCCTCAGGGTGAGGTTGAGAATGCCGTCGGACTTGTCTCTGGTTTTTCTCAGTCGTTAAGTCCCACCTTAAAAATCCTTGCAGCAAATTAAAAAATGATAATTAAAAAGCCCACCCCAAAAATGCCTTAATTTGGGGTCACCTGTGGCTTTGTCAGGGAGTCAAACTGTATTCCTGGCTGGGTTTGCAAACCTGAACAGAGGCAGAGACTGCACAGCTCTGCTGGAGCCTGGGTTTAGGCAGTTTTTTTTACTCGTTTGGACAATTGCAAAGTGTGTGCTGTGCCGTGACGTGGTCTAACACAGTGCTGCTACACTTTAGTCCTTCATCTTTGGTTTAGGGTGGCATTTTTAATTGGGTACGTGATATGCCAGTCCAGTTAGCTGGAGGGGGGCTTTCTGCAAGGGCCTGTAGTGATAGGACAAGGGGTAATGGGTTTAAACTGGAAGCAGGGAGATTTAGATTGGGTATCAGGACGAAATTCTTCCCGGAGAGGGTGGGGAGGCCCTGGGACAGGTTGCCCAGAGAAGCTGTGGCTGCCCCATCCCTGGAAGTGTCCAAGGCCAGGCTGGATGAGGCTTGGAGCAAGCTGGTCTGGTGGAGGGTGTCCCTGCCCACGGCAGGGGGTTGGGACTGGACGATCTTCAGGGTCCCTTCCAACCCAAACCATTCCATGAATTAGGCAGAGATCAGGCTTCAACTTGTTTTCTAAAAGTCGTTTTCAGATTTTGGTTTTGAAAGGCCAAAAGCTGCTTAATTTTTTGACAAAACTTGTGGTGACAGTACTCACTCACCCTGCTACTAAAACACAGGGTTACTTTAAAAAATGCTTTAAACCAGCACATTATTGTCACTGTTGGCACTACTAGAGTGGGAGTGTAGAAAAGATAACCATCTAGGTGTTCTTACCACATGAAAAAAGTGAAATCAGCATAACAAGAGCACTCTGGGTTGGTAGTTGGCCAGTTCCTAACTCTCAGCTCTGCCTTTCCCACAGCGAAGGCCAACCTCAGCTGTTCTCACCCACCCTGGAAGGGATGGGAGTTGCTGGGAAGGCGGGTGTTGCAGAGATGTGTGTGCTAGGCCTGTGGTGCTGCCGAAGTCTCAGCACTGACCATCTTCCCTTCAATTTGTGGTTGTTTTTCCCCCTGCCCCCCGAACATATTGCAGACAGGTCTGGATTGGAGTTCTAGCTGCCCTTGGATCTTCAAGCTGTAATTTGGGAGAAACTTTGTTTAATCTTCTCAGTTAATTCTTGCATCATGGGATGCAAAATACAAAAATTTGTAATAGATATCTGTCTGAACTTTGCTCTTAGGCAGAAAATGAGGAGACAAAGGAGCGTTTGTTTGAGTCTTTACTCAGTGAGTGTAGAGATGCCATCCAGGCTGTTCGGGAAGATCTGAAACCGGACCAGGTAAGCAGCAAATGTCGGTGCTTCTACTTTCAACAAAACAGCATGGGGTTTGGGACTGGTTTGTCATTGTTAAACTTGCTCAACTGTGGAAGCGGCTGGGATCTCTTTAATAAAAAGCTGCAGAGTCAGTCATCCTTGATTTTATTCTCTTCAGAACCTGAGAGGGTGAATAGTGCTGTAGAAGCCCTCGTTCTTTTGCCTGGATGTCTGTTACAACCTTCCTGGCTTATCCAAACCTTGAGTTATTTCTGATGTTTTCTTTTGGCTGCCGGTTTTAAGTAAATCATGCAGTGTTTTGTCCTCAATTTCTGCAGAAGCAGCGGGAACACTCTCTGGAAAATGATTCTGGGAAGGTGTCCAACATCCAGTACTTACACAGGTAATAGGCAAACACTGCTGCCTGTACTGATGGGAAGAAGTCATGCTCTTATGTCAAGAGTTTATTTTTGTTTGGTTTTGTTTTATGGGGCTTTTGTTCTGGGCTTCTCACACCTCAACAGATGACTCTATGGATAAGGATGTGATTCATGCGGCTTTGAAAACACTTTGCTTAAGACTCATGTTGCCCTCCGTGATGTTTTTCCCCTACTGGTACCATCTTAGACTGGAGGGAGGAGTGTTTTCAGAACAGAGAGTAACGTCTGAGTAGTTCTGACAGTCTGCTAATGGTATTTTGTCTTTTATGTGTTAGTTACTTGACTTACATCAAACTGTCGACAGCCATCAAGCGCAACGAGAGCATGGCAAAGTCTCTGCAGAAGGCTCTGCTGCAGCAGCAGCGGTCAGAAGAAGACGGCAAGCGTACACCACGGCCTCAGGACCTGATCCGTCTTTATGATATCATTTTGCAGGTAATGCTGGGAAAACAAATCCAGTCGTTCGGACTAACTGGAGAACTTTGGTGCAAAAGGTTATTGTAGAACATACAGCTGTGCAGGTGAGCTGCCCATGGAGCCTGAAGAGCAGCTCAGTACCTACAGTAGCCTTGGTGAAGGTGTTCAACATCTACAAGAAGCACAAAGAAATCCTTTTAGTTGTGAACAGAAAATGCTGCTAGAATGGATACCCTCGGTTTTACACCTCAGAATAGTTTTTCTGACTGTTTTACACAGCACCCTGCTAGCTGCCGTAGTTTCTGCTGCCCAGAAAAGGTAGCAGCTAAAAATACTTAATGTCCTTCATAAGCAGTTTCTCACAGAAATTTTCAATTAACTGTGGGAGCCTGTGGCTGAAGCAGTTGCGAATGGGAAAGGGAAGTGCCTTATGAAATAATTACTTCATGTGAAATGTGAGGAGTCTTTGTCCTAGTTCCTGTTTGTGTCAGGAAATCTGTCCTGAGGGCAGGCTTGCACAAGTTTCAGTGAGTGTCCTTCACAAGGTTAGCTGATCATTCTTCTTCTGATAATTAGAAAACTGGAAACTATTTCCATGGGAGTGTACTGTTGACATGCTAAAAGGGGCAGCTTCCTCTTACTCTAGCAGATTTCAGAGAAAACAACGCCTGAATTTATTCCTCTCTTTTGCACAGAACCTTGTGGAACTGACACAGCTTCCCGGCCTAGAAGAGGACAAGAACTTCCAGAAAGAGATTGGTTTGAAGACGCTTGTGTACAAAGCTTACAGGTGACTGAGACACAGCCAGGCTTTCTTTAGTAGGCATTCCATCTTCAAAGGCTGTTCTTCCAAAGCTCCGTGTGCTGCACAGATGCAGCTTCCTCTGCCCTGTTGTGAAATAAGACTGGATGCTAGGGGAAAACTGGCCAGTGCTGCTCAATAATGTCGTCTTTTATCAGTCATTTCAGTTGGGAAGAGGGATGGATGACAGGCATGCCGATGAGCCGCTCTTTACTGTTGCAGGTGTTTCTTCATTGCACAGTCCTATGTCCTGGTAAAGAAATGGAGTGAAGCTCTTGTTTTATATGAGAGAGTATTGAAATACGCCCGTGAAGTTCAGTCAGGAGCTGGAGCTTTTACGAACAGCTTGAAGGTAAGAACCCAACCCTGTGTGTAGAAGGGAGCTGAAATTTGTGGTGCTCTGTCCCAGTATTTATCGTCAATTAGATGCCAGACCATTACAGTTCCACACTAGTGTTTAAGTGGGAAGAACAGGAATTCAGGTGTGATGGTGACACATCATAGCAGAGACTTTCTAGTGATGTGAAAATGCTTCAGCTGGCCTCCGGCTTGCCAGTTGTAATTTGTGTAACGGCTCCGTAACGGTTTACCACGCTCAGTCTGCACTTTCCGCCATACTCCTCCTGTAGCGCCTGGAGGACTGTACTGTAGCCCTTCCTCTTCTGGGAAGGTGTATCAGCGCTAGGACTTGGTTCCTTAGTTCTCTGGCAGGTTTTTCCTTTGCCCTAACTCTTAACCTCTGGCACGTTTCAGGCTCTCAAGTAATTCTGTTTTGTGACCTAGGAGCTGCCTGATGTTCAGGATCTGATCACTCAGGTCAATGCAGAGAAATACTCCTTGCAAGCAGCAGCTATATTAGGTGAGTTGCACAGTTATACTGGTCTAACGTTTCTTGAATAATGCCCCTGCAGCTATTTCATTCCTTTTATTTCGTTTCTGAAGTTCCAGCTGTTTTTTCACTTCGCTCTGGTTTATGCAGGCTCTGGAAAAAGCGCTTTTTTTCCCCCCAGTTCTACCTTTTTTCTAGCTGTGTGTAGTGCAGCTAGGCAACCGCTGACTAGACAGTTGGCATCTTGCTCCCTGCCTGGAGATGTGAAAATGCTTCACGAGGACGTGCGTTTCAGAACCTGCACGGAACACTCTGTTTGGGGTTTAATTCTTTTTGCTGCGAACAGGTTGGCTTTAGTCATCCTGGTTTTTCCTGGCTGGGAGAACTGCTGAAAAAGAGGAGAGCAGTGATGTTCTGCTCTTTGTCACTGTCGACCTGGTTAGGGGAACTTGGGGGAGTGGATGAACTTTATGGTTTCTCGGGCTGTTGCTTTTCCTGTGCCTGCTGCTGGAAACCCAAGGTAAGTAATGGGTTGCCTTGTCTCCTGTTGCCTTCGTGTTCCTTTAACGGACCCCACTGGGGCCTTATCGTCATCTGCTTTGTGCCTAACTGAAAACCTCAGCTTTCAGAAGCTGCTCACAGCAGGGGGAAGGAGATGCTTTCCATCGCTGGAAAGCTGTGATGGCTGGAGGTCCTTTTAGTGTGATCCTTTTAGTCTAAAAGCAAGCTGTTTCTGCTGAAAATAATCCTATGTATCCCAGAAAGCCAGGCTCAGAGCTGAGCTTCGAGGGCCGCTGACTCCTGGGTCAGTCAGTTCATGCCAAGATCTAGCCCCTCACCACTTTTTCTTTGATTTTGCAGATGCAAATGATACTCATGAGACTGAGTCTCCATCTCAGGTCAAGGATGGCAAGGTAAGAGCTGAGAGCTCAGGCAAATTCCAGCAATGTTCTTAACGAACATCACTTCTGACCCTTTACCTGAGTGTCCCTTCGAACTCAGATGTCACGCTGATTGGAGTTGGGTCGTGACTAGTGCTTTAAAGGTTTTTTTTAATTAGGCTTGTTTTCCTCCTGCATGTGCTGAAGGTGCATCTTCATTTGTTTTAAATTTACCTTTCTCCCTGCGCATGGGACGTTTTTCTGGAGAACTCAGGGTGATGCTTTGACAGGGGTTTGAATCATTTGCAAGGGCCCAAGATGTCATACAAGGGAGTTTCAGCTTCTGTTGTCTCAAGCTGCTGCTTAACCCTCTGTGCTTGTTTGACCCTTGTCAGCTTTGATTTGACACGTGTATAATTTGTGTTTCTGAACTGGTTTCTTTCAGCCACTCTCGGAACGGTTTGAGACTTTCTGCCTGGATCCTTCTCTTGTCAGCAAGCAAGTCAGCCTCGTGCACTTCCCACCGGGCTTCCAGCCCATCCCATGCAAGCCCTTGTTCTTTGACCTGGCCCTTAACCATGTTGCTTTCCCACCTCTGGAGGACAAGGTGGAGCAGAAGGCCAAGAGTGGCCTCACAGGATACATAAAGGGCATCTTTGGATTCAGAAGTTAACCAGGACCCCCTGAGGAACAGAGGTTTTATTCTGTGTTGAAAGAAAAGCTCCAAGAGGTTCTAGGACACAAAGATCCGCACCTGAAACCAACAGAGGGAGGTTTTACCATCTTCCCTGTGTTCTGTGTGTATGTCTGTGCACTCACGTTCCCTCCCAGTGTATTAAAGACAAATGATCTATTTGGAAGCATCCGAACACTAGAAATAGCTGAAAGTAATCTGGAGCACAGAGAAATTCCATTCTGCGGGGGGAAGGTTGGAGCTTGCTTTGTGACCTGGGGCCTGGTCAAGGCGGTACACATCTACTTAGTATGGACCAGGGCATAGGTATAATTTGATTTCCTCTCTCTGTTTGATACTGTAATTGGGTATTTTGGTGTAGAAATCTGGGTGTGATGGGGAAACAGAGGGAAAAGTAAGTGCAGAACTAAACCATCGAGGTGAGGCTGCCTACACCAAGGCTACCAAGGGGCTAACTTCTCTTCCCTTTCGTCTCCCAGTACCCACGGAGAAACGCAGTGTAAAGAGAAGTCTGTGTTTTTTAAAAAAAGTGACATTTGAAAATGACAGAACAGCCTCTTTCCTTATCGGTAAGGGTGGCCAATTCCTTCCCAGATGTTAGTGGTTACCCCAGTTGTGGTGGAGCATAACCTGAATTTGTACTCTGGGCTGACAGGATCCTCCTTTATCGATACGCCTTTTGTTAAACACCTAAAGACAGCATAGAACCTATTCCTACAAGGCTTTTCCTGGGAAACTAGCTTCATGGGCGGCTTTAGAAATCGCTACTTGCTCTTTGTGGGGAGTTGGGTGTCTCAATGTTCGTTTTGTCGCTGATCTAACCCTTGCCTGAAAACACAATGATCTTTTTCCAGAGTTCATCTGTTGCTTCTTTCCTCATCCTCAGTCAGTAGATCCACCTGAAATGAGGGATAAGCAGCAGGAGACCAGCAGCTCCGGGAGTGCCAGATCTCTGTCACGCTTGGTTTTTTTAATAAAGGTGATAGGCACTTTCAGAATGCGGGTAATTTCATAATCAGGAGCGTTTAACCAGGAACCCCCCCCCACACCCAACACAGCACATGGGCAGAACTGTTCCTAAATAAAGTACTCGAAGTTTCCACCAGCAGCGTTTGGGTTTTCACTCTGGAGCTGGAAGCTGAAGCCGCGGATTGTTCTTGCCGCCTGAACTCTGCCGGCTGGGGGGTCTCGGCTTTGCGTTGTTTCTCCCGTTGACAGGGGTGGAAAAGAGAACTGTTTAAACTGAGCGGGTTGTTGTTGGCATGGGGATTTTCCATGCAAGGTGCGTGTCAGCTGAGTGATGGAAATTAACAATTCCCGTTCGCTTCTTTTTTCCAAGTTGATCTGATTTGAGTTCTCAGAGTACAAAGCAGCTTTCCAGAGGGCTTGAACAGCTCAGAAAAGGGTCAGAGAAGGAGGAGGAACTTCTTACTTGTGTTTCATTTTTGCAGCATGGGAAACAATGAGAATTTCTGGTGTTCTGGCTAATTCCAGTTGCCTCTGGATGCCAGGGCGGGGGGGGATTTACAAGAGAAGGGGGAAGCGTAGAGTGAGGAGGAGCATTGAACGCTCTGTTTGTCAGGTGGCAGTTTGTAGAAAAGTGTCCCTAGTGACAGGTTGCCCCGTGGAGCCGGTTTCCTTCTGGACAAGGAAAGGCCAGGCTGTGGCCGGCTGCCCCACCTCATGGTACCTCTCTCTGTGTATGTTCACCTGAGCTGCTCTCTCGTTCTCAGCTTTTATAATACATCACTGGGGGAGCTGTTCTCTTCGGTTTGCAAACCAACCTCCTTTCCTTTTTCCCACCACGACTCTGGTGCCTGGATTGATTCCGGCGAAACTTGTACTGGAGCCACTTGCTAATGGGTTACTGTTAGAAAGCCAAGAGCACTTGGCCTCTGTCAGGGTCTTTGGGCAGGTGACTGGTTAGTTGAACGCAGATAAGACATCTGACAACAAGAACGTTTTATTCCGGACCTCTGAGGCGTGTCGTTCGTGTTGAGGGTTGAGAACACGGAGCACTCTGCTTCCCCAGCCTTCAGAGGATCGAGGTCACGCCATCACCTGGGGCTACTTAACCCCCGGAGAGTGGCCACTTAGTTCTGGAGGAGGATCTTCTGCCCGAAGGCTCGGATAACTCCGCTGCTCGGCGATAGCTTGGCTGATTTGTTTTGGTGGAATGTTCACGGAAGGCGAGTAGAGTGGGGTTTGTAAGCCGCCTTGTGACTTAAATGATGTGGAAAGCACTGGGAAGATAGGTAAAACTGTGGGAAGGAAAAAAAGGAAGGTGGAGGGGAGTAACACCCTTATTTGGGTCACGGGAATGATGGATGGGCAGTGTGGGTTGTGGCTCAGCCTTGCCCGGGAGCTGGGAATGGCACAGGTGAGGCTTTGCAGGAGCAGTGCAGGAAGGGTCTGATGTTCCGTATGGAACAAACTGACTCCTTGGGAACTGGCGAGGGTCAGTTGTGCCTGAAACGGCCAGCGCGCTGGCTGGCGGGGCTTGTTAACCTTCCTCGTCGCTCTGCTCGTTCGTTAAGCTGCGCTGTTGCTCTCTTGCCGTGCGTTAATTGGCAAGTAGGCCATATGATTGCTCTCGGACAGGAAACTAGCAGATTATTGCTTTCAATAAACTTTTCCTATGGAGTATCTTTGGGCTTAGCACTGGAATTCCAATTACAGGCTGAGCTCGCCATGCCTGGTACCAATTAAAATAGGAATGAGATGTACGTCATGGCCCTTGGGCCCACCATCAGCGATAACGCCTGCGTCTGGGGCGATGTTCGCTTCTGATCCGGCACTCCGAGGGATCCAGTCACCACGGGTGGGTTTTGGGGGACCAGTGGGACATACGGTTATGAGAAACAGTCAGCATGAGCCCAACCAGGCAGCTTAAAGAGAGAATGAGAGGGGACAGCGTGGGATAGCGATAGTCTGGCCTGGGAGCTCCGAAAGAACAGTCTCTGCTTTGAAACAAGGAACGTGGGGTATTTTGAGCGGAAGGTGTTACTGGAGACAGTCGCTGCTGTCTGCTCCGAGCTGCTCCAGGTGGGCAGCATCCCAGGGGAGCACCGGGCTGAGTTCTGGGGGGCCTTTGTGGCTGCGGTACCCTGATGAGCTGGTTGCAGGTTCTGCTGGCAGCCTATTGCCTGCACCGGGCAGTGAAGGGCTACGCTCCCTGGAATTTAGGTGTGGGAAGTCCAGCTATAGTGGGAACAAGTAGATCTGGTTCTTGGGAGAAGACGCATCTGCTGAGAGATGTCTGCGCTCCCGCGTAGCTTGTTATTGGTCCTGTTAGAGCTGCAAGCACCAGTACCCCATGGTGTTCTGCTCGGGATGTAAACTGGGAGTTTGCTCGCTTAAAGGGGTGATTTGATGGGATCTTGATTGTATATGGCTGGTCCTTGTTTTCGTCACGGCTGGATGGCTATTTTCAAGTGTAAGAACAGCTGGAGGTTGGTTTATCTGCCAGAGAAGAGCCCCTTCTGATCCGGGGGGCGTGCCCTCAGCGTATAATGGGAAGCTCCAAGAGAAGGAGCAGATAGTGGTCCTGGAGCTGCTCAGCAGAGGTGGGCTAGCAGCCTGCGTGCTCTGAGCTTGCCTGGGGCTGAGACCGGAGCAGCAGCACCTCTTGGCTGCTTTGCCTTCCCCTCCCTCCACGGCTCTGAACTGAGGAAGCGCTGGGCAGCCGTGGGCTGCAGCTGCCAGCTCAGAACCTGGGTCATGCTCAGGTCCCTCGTCCCGGGGCCTGCCGCAGCTGCCTCTCTGGCCCTGGCACTCGGACGGAGGGTTTGGCGCGGAGTGTCTCCGTGCTCCCGGAACTGATCACGCAGCGGTTCGGAGGGACACACCTACAGCAACGGTTCGTGCTGGGCTCGCCCAAACTGCGCCAAGGGTGAACAGGTTTGTGAGATGCAGCCGCTCCCTGACCCTCTCCCTGTGGGTGAGGTCCCCTTGGCCTGCTCGTGCCGAGGAGCAGAGCCTCGGTCCGCTGCTCTCCTGGTCGGGAAAATGCTGCCGTTGCTGCAAAAATCCCATCCCTTGTGTATCACGGCAGGGACAGAGCCAGGGATCCTTGCTCCGGAGCATCCAGCCCAAGTACCTCGAGTGTCCTCGCTCTTTGTTTTTGTTTGCACTGGAGATTTGTCTTTTCACACCGTGGAGCGAACAGCGAGCGCCTCGCTCTGTGCCGAGCGCCAGATGACAATGTTTGGGTTAGAGCTAAGCCCAAGTGCAAATTCCTGCGGGCGAGGGTTGGCGTGGGAAGGAGGCGGCTGTGTCCGTCCCCCGCACCGCGTCCCCAGCCATTCTCTGCGCTGCCGCGAGTAACCTGGGGTGAAAAACCTTCCCACCTCTGGCCTAAAAAGCAGAGGGAGAGGTTTAGAACCACTTTCAAAGGGTATAGTTTGCGTGTCTGTTGTGCGCACGTGGCCTTGGGCACAGCTTTCATGTTCTCCGGTGCCGTCGAATTCAAATTCAGACCCGGGTCCTCGTGTGTACTTAGCATTTCCAGGCACGGCCGCGCTGTGATCTTTGGCGAACTCCTCCACTGCCGGGCACCCGTAGCGTTGGGGTTATTAAAGTTAAAATTCTTGCTCTGGAAATATTCTTCTTGCCCCTCCCCTGCTGAGCTGAGGGACGGTGGTGGCCATGCACAGTTTGCCCGGAGGCTCGCACGCTGCGCATGAGGATTAGTAGCTCCCATCCCCAGCCCGTGGTCAGTCCGGGGAGCGATGTGGTGGTTGTGGTGCCCGAATGACTAAAGAGCAGCATCAAAGCCTCTCTGAATTACCTTCAGTGCTTGGTTTTTTTTCTTTCTCCACAGAAGCGGGAGAGCGTCTAATTTTCTCAGAGCACCAAATTAAGTCAGGGAAGGCAAAGTCTGGCCACGCAGAATTAATTGGGGCAGACAGAGTCACCCCTGCTCTGGTCCCTGCCTGTGACATAGAAGCACTTGCCACTGAATCGGGCAGTAGCAGCTCAAAAATGGAGCTTGGCAGGAGATTCACATCCTATTGGGAAGCATCTGGGGCTTCTGGGCTGGCAGGCTGCCCCCAGGGAGTGTGAGCTGCCCCGGCTCTGCATTGCTCCTGGCTGCTGCAACCTCTGCCCCTGAAGCCGGGCTGGGCTCCAGCACTGCCCTCCTGCCTGGGAGGTGGTCTGCAGGGGCTGTCCCGGTGCTCTGCTTCCTGCTCCCTGCCTTGGTTGCCCGGGAGGGGCCACCTCCTCTTCCCCCTGATCTGTGCTTGGGTGCATGAGCATCCTCCTTCCTAACGGCCTTCAGGTCTTGCTGAACGGGGTGCTCCAGCCCAGACCCCTCTTCCAACCGCCTGCTCCTTCATTCAGCTCTGGATCAGGGCAGGAGTTTTTCTCCCAGGCGGATCCACCCTTGAGCTGTTGCAGGTGTACGTGTTCCAGCTGGCCGCCCGTACGGCCTGTGGGTATTTCAGCACGTTGCGGGACCTTTGCGTCGCTCTCGAGCGCGGAGGCACAGAGGAGTGCAAACCTGTCCTCCCTTTAACTTCCCATCATCCCAACATGGGCCGATTGCCTTGTGCCCAGCGTTTGAGGGGCTGGTCCCTTCCCCAGGGCACTGCCGCTTGAGCAAAGCAGCTTTTTTTGGGGAGATGTGAAAGAAACCAAATGCCCTCATCTCCCACCCCGGCTTCGTGGGGTGCTTCTCCAGCTGGGCCATGTGTGCCAACATTGCCTTCCCAGGGAGGTGGTTAATTACATCTCATCGCCTGGTTAATGATCTAGGACACGTCTTGGTCAGATCCTGTCACCGCGTTTGGGGACACCCTTCAGCGGTGTCACTGGATAATAAAGCTAAATTTGCAGGCTGCATCCTGTAAGTTATAAACAAGTTTTCCAGACAAAGTGTCTTGAGAATCTGCCATTAATGAATTTATTTAGCGTGATTACAACCTGGTGAATCCTCTGCGGGGAGGAAAATGAGGCTGGCTAACAGCATTAGCTGCTGTAGGGATCTGCTGTCCAGTCCTGCTCGTTAGCTCTAGGACTTCAACTGGGTAGAAGCTGCGGGAGGCCGTAAGGAGTCTGGAGAGGTGAAGGGGGTGGGAAGCGGGCAGGTCCTTTTGCTGTCTGAAGGGGCTTGGGATGAGTAGCCCATGGAAGCCCCAGGTCTGAGCTGTCATGATGTGGATGTCCTCGGTGTTTAGAGAGGGACAAAGGAGCAGGACTGGGACTTTCCCAAGCAGTGTGCTGGTTTTAGTCAGGGCAGAGTTAATTTTCTTTACAGTGCCTGATATGAGACTGTTTTTTTGTATTTTCCCTGATAATGGTACTGATAAGGTGTATTTTTTTATTTAGCTGGTGTTGAGGGGTGTTTGCACCAAATTCAAGGACTTTTCCAGCTTCTGATACTGCACCCATGTTCCAAACGTTGTCGCTACAAGCAGTGAGGGGGAACACACAGCTCAGACAGCTGACCCAAACTGGCCGAAGGGGCATTTCATTCCATAGCATGGCATGCTCAGTACCTAAGCGGGGAGTGGGTCAGGTGGCTACAGCTCATTAGCTTGCTAGCTTGCTCGTTCGTTAGTGAGTTGGTGGGTCGGTTGGCTTTCCTGGTCGTGCTGTCGCTCATGGGGCACACTTGGACTCTGCTGTGATCGCTCTTGGGCTCTGACTCTGGCTACTCGGGACCTGGCTGTGTGTCAGTCAGTGGGTGGTGAGCAGTTGTATCATTTGTTCTATCTTCTATTATTTTAATTACTACTTAGTAGTAGTATTGTTAATATTATGAGTATCACTATTCATTTCTATTCGATTATTAAATAGTTCTTATCTCAATCCATGGGTTTCCTTGTGTTTCCCTCTGATTCTCCTCCTCCACTGGAGGGTGGGTATGTGCGAGCGGCTGCGTGGTACTTCAGTGCTAGCTGGGATTAAAGCATGGCAAGTAGGCAGGTTATTCTGAGGTGCCGGAGTTTCACTTTGGGTTGCATGAAAACTGCCCCGCAAGGAGGAGAAAAGGCTGGAATAAAAACTATACCAAAAGATGCCATCCCTGGCGTCTGCAAGGAAAAAGGAGGCTGACTGGTGCACGAGGGCTCTGATACCTCCCAAGGTGGTGAGTGCCTGGGGGCCCGTGGCTCCTGACTCCCACGGCTACTCTCCATGCTCTCCTGTTCTCCGTGGCTTTGGAAACTCTTAGGAGGGTTTCCCTCTCGCTGAGGACAGCTCAAGTCTTACAGCCTCTGTCTGCTGTTGCAAAGACCGTGTATCCTTTGCAACAAGCGCTGGGCTGGCTGTAGCTGCCGGTCCTGTTGCCAAACGAGCAGCATCTCTGTGTAACAAAGCATCTGTCACCGTCACAGAGGGCTTCTGCCCCTTTGCAGCGTCTCTCTGAAACCATCAGGCATAATCAGAGGCTGAGCGCGGGCAGGAGCGGCTGTGACTTCCCTCTGCTTTTCCATGGGAATGAAGATGAGAGCGTAGGGAACCTTCCTCCAGCCGCTGGGCGTTGCCTCTCTGACCGCGCGGCCGTGAAGCTCTTCCGAACCTTGTCCTCAGGGACGTGGCGGTGGGTGCTGCTGGACGGGGCAGTTGGTGAGATGGGGCCTTGGTTTTATTGGTGGAAATAGGGGCGACCGTTAGCAGGCGTTTGCAGGGCTGAGGAGATGCGTTACCGGCTCCTCTGTAGCTGGTGGTTTATGAACAAATCAAGGCTGTTTTCAGCCTCTGTGCTCACTGACGGTTCCTGCTTTTCTCCTCCCATCTCCCAACCCTTCTGTTTGTTGTGAAGGTCCTTCCATTGCTCTGCTGTAGCCACCCACCACTTCTACAGCATCACCGAAGACCTTGACAGCGGAGATCTCCCCGCAGCATCCGGCCAGCAGCAGCTCTTGCTGGTGTGAGGTGGTGTGCAGCGTGAGGGCTCGTTGCTTTGATTGCAGCACGTCGCTTCCCAGAAGAATGATTTCAAGAGCAAAGAAGTTCATAAGCAAGGAGGTGAGGTGGGAAGAAAACTCGTCCAGAGGACTGGTGTGCAGAGGGTGGCCTGGAGGGGAGAGGTGAGGTCCAGAGGAGGCAAGTAGTATGTTGTCATCCAGAAGGGCAAATGGATTTAACAGGTAATAGTAAATCGTTTATGGGTCATATTAAGCAGTCATCTCCTCTGTAAAAACTTGAGAGGCCTGCCTGATAATGAAGCCATCTGCTAATCCCTCCTCTGCCAGTTTCTCATTAATGATGAGTCCAGGATTGTTCCTGAAATCTTCCTTCCCTGAAATGTTACCTGCTCACCAAGGTCCTCTATGCAGCTGTGCCTGCTATCTGTCCCTGCAGGCGACCTACTCATCTGTGTGAGCAGCAAGAAGCATCTGGTTAGGTGACTGCTCTGCAAAACCAGGCATCTGCATCCTGGCACAGCTCCAGGCTACTGGGATGGATCCCCAGATCCAGTTCTGTAGAGCAATAAAGTGATGATGATGTGACTTCCCATACCATCTCCTGCCAGAGCAGCCAGCCCCAGGCCTGTATCTCCAGGAGATGCGTCTCAGCCCCCAAAGTGAGCTGTAGCCCAGCTGGGGACCTGCCTGGGCAAGGCACAAGCCACTCGTGGATTGGCTTTGTCTGTGGATCAACCGCAGCATTTCGAGGCTGGTCTACCTGGAATAAAAGGAAAGCTGCCCAGCCCTGACCCATCCTTCCTGGGATGATCCTGCCTGGGCAAGGCAGCTCTGCCAGCTGCGGCAGCAGGGAGCTCAGTACCTGTTGCAGTGCAGAGTGATCCCGTTGGGAATGTAGCTGGGGTGGGGGGCTGCCTGTCTGGGGTAGAGGGTAGCTGGGCAGTGGGAAGCCCTTGGCAATGCTGTTTTGGTGGTCATGGAGACCTGTGCTTGGACTTTCCAGCTGTAGAGAAGCAAGTACGTGGTGGGGCGGTCCTGCCCTGGGTTTTTGGGCTCTGGTCCAAGTGCCGGGCACAGCTGTGTGGGTGGCTGTGATGGAGAACTGGTTGAACTGGTCTCTGTGCCTGTTGGTTCTTGCAGGGCCTGGGTTAACCATGGTATTCTGCCCTGGCACGGCTGGGGGTAGTCTGAACAAAACCGGCTGAGGTTCTGGAAGTGACCGGGGCTGAAGCAAGCCATGCCTGTCACAAGTGTTCCCCCGGGGACTCTTGCAGCAACATCCCCTTCACCTGGGGGCGTTGCAGCATGGGGGAGGCGGGGCTGGCTCTACCTATGGCTTCCCCCTGCCGCTCTTTCCTGAGGCTGGGATGGTGACAGACCCCTCAGGGCTCTGCTGAGGGCTGGGTGAGCCCTGCTCTGCTGGCAGGGGAGCAGGTGGCAAAGAGCTGCCCCCTCACCCCCCAGGACGAGCAGGCTGGCTTTGTCTCTTCTCCCGTGAGGAAGAGGCAGGTCCCTTTGCTGCGGTGAGGCAAGCTGGATGCTCAGCATCGCTCCTGGACCAGGGCTCACACCCAGGCAGGATCTGGCCTGTCTCTCCAGCGGGTGTCCTCTCCCAGGCCTGCTACTTCTTCTCACGTCAGCCCTGAGCTCAGCCCCGCGTTAGTCCCTCCACGTGTGGCTCGCGGGCTGCCACTGCTGCCAGAGCCCGTGTCTGTGTGCACAGATCAAAGAGTATCAGCCTTCAAAATGCTCTTTCCGAGGGATCCTTGCCAGGTGGGACTTGGCTGGGGGAAGGATCACACGTCTGTCTTGTTAAACAGAGGAGAGGAAGGTGCTGTCTGGAAGCTCAGCAGGTGAGGAGCTGCAGCCCTTGGCTCCAGGCTGTGGGTGATGGGTGGAAGCAGGTTGTCCAGGGGCGTGCATGTCAGTATGTGCCTGGTTTGCTTTTTGTGTTAATGCTTAGCACTTCCTCCACATGCGAACACGCTGTCTTCCTGGGGATTACAGGTGGTCTGTCGTGTTCAAATCAGTCTCCTTTGAATTCACTGGGCACTGATCCCCTCCTGGCTCACACAAACAGACTGTGGAGAAGGGGCTGTGCTGGAGGCTCCTCCAGGCTCCTCCTGTTTTGTGTGGGTACAAACTAAGGTCCACTTGGCCTTAAATGCACGCAGCTCTTGTCCCTGGCAAGGCCTCAGGTTGCTTTAACCCTCTGAATGCCAGTGCAGCAGGGTCTGGTCCATGAGCTGCAGGTGATGTGCTGGGTTCTCCTCCCCGGGGCCCTCAGCTCCAGTCAAAGAGCATTGTTGCTGTCACTGGTCAACTGGATGTTAATGGCAAAGGGGTGATCTCTCAGCAACCGCTTTCCACCCTGTCTGAAGACTTCCATGCAGCAAAGACAGGCCCTGAAGCAGGTCTGTTAACGCCAGCCCTCTTGCAGGAGAGCTCACCCCTCCTCCTAAGGTCCACGCTAGCTACCTCCCAGTGCTTTGAGCTGGGGGGGGCTCCTGTCCTCATGCTTCTGAGGTCCTGCTGTCAGAAGCAGAGCCCAAGCTATGATGCCACCACAAAAAGACAGGGCTTTGTAACTTGTAGAAGAGTAAAACCGTAGCAGAAAGCAAGCCCAGTGTGAAGGAGCCTTGTCCCATGTGTGTCTTTCCCTCTCTCCTGAGATAAGCATGATTTGTTTTGCACCAATTTGAAGAGGACCAAGAGGTCACCCAGGAAGTGACAATGGACCCCAGGCCTTTTGCCTCTGGCCCTGTGTCATCTTTGGGCTACAGGAAATGGGGAAGAACATTCACTAACCTGTGTCAGCATCATGGGTGGCTGGTGCTTACAGGGGGGCTGTGGTCCCCATCTGCTCCTGTCCTCTTCCTCCCCCATCATCTGCCCTCCCTCCCTGATCCTGCACTGGATAAGGATCCCATATTGCTGCGGGATCCGTGGTGGCTCAGCCTGAAACACAGGGTTCCTGGTTTGTGGGAAGCTTTGAATTTGCTTTATCTGAAACCCAAAGGATGTAGGCAGGAGCCAGTCACTGCTGTGGTTTAGGAGAGCCATGGGGCTGGGCAGCCCCACTGCAGCACTGCCTGGATGGGCATCCCCAGTAGCCACGGAGATGCCAGGGTGTTGTTGGGCTGAACTGGAAAGCAACTGAGACTCTGAACTCTTGCTCCACAGGGGACTGAGTTGCCTGGAGGCAAAACCTGCTCTAAGGTCTTGTGTAGGCAGTGTCTAGCTGGAGCCTCAGACTCAGGTCCTGGTACCAGGTTTGTCCCAGAGCCTGAATCTTGCTGGCTGGGGCTGCTGTGATGTTGCGCTGGAGCTGCTGACCTTGTCCTGCCCAGAACCCTCAGTGTTTTGCTGGAGCTGGGGCCACTTTGTGCAGAGCCCAAGCCAAAATTTTACTGGTCTGGAAAACAGCATCATGTCCTGCGAATCGGTAGTTCCTGAACTGCTGCTGCTGCCTTGCAAAACTCTTGTTTGGCTTCCTCCATAGGCCGCCTGCTACTTCTCTAGCACGTTAGACAGCTAATGCAAGAAGATGCTTTACAGGGTGTCTCAGTAGTCGCAGGGTGCTCCCTCGAAGTCGTGTTTGCAGACCTTTCCTCCCTGCAAAGGCCACGGTCTCTGCCCCTCTGCTGGGAAACTGCTGCACGGTTGGGGCTGTGTGTGCCAAAACACTCTCCAAGCCAGGGCGAGGTCTCCCGTTCTCCCTCTGGGGCTCTGCTCTTTCCATCCCAAACTGGTTTTTCGAGTAATTTTTTCATATGTGCCTCCATCTCCGCTGCTGCTCACCTGCGTTTGGGGAGGAGCCTCCCAGAAACTGCTCTTTAGCGCACCCCCGACCTTCCCTCGCTGAGTCTTGTCATTCCATCCCGACAGACAGGAGCAGAGAGCCAGCGCCCACGACAACTTTGCAGACTCCGGGAGACCAGCTGGGACCTCGACAGCATGTTCAAGGGGGTGGGCAAAGGCTCCCCGAGCAGAAGTTCCCCCAACAGAGGTTCTCCTGTCAAGCCTAGCAAGTAAGTGTGACTCCTCTTCTCTCCCTAACCTGTCCTGTGGACCCTGGGAAAGGTGAGGGAAGAGTGCCCCATGTCCCCTAAGCCACGCTAAGAACCATCCCTCTTTGTGCAGCAGCCAGAGAGCTGGGGCTTGCTGTGAGCTGATGCCAAAACGTGCTGCCCCAGTCGTTGTCCTTGTCTTTGGTGGGCTTTGTGCTGCAGCCCAGAAGCATCTGTGCAGCCCCTGGGATGTGCAGTGCCTGAAGATGTGCTCAGAGCTGGGTTGATTGAGGCAGGGAGGTGCACAGTCCCTTTTGGGCTGGTAGGAGTAGGGAGAATAAACGCTTCTTCTTTACTTAGGTGGAGAAAGGTGTGCTTGGTGGTGAAGCGGATACCAGCCTGGGTTTGAGATCCCAGGACTCACCGGTGTGTGAGGTCCCTGGAGAAGGATGCTCAGTTTGGTGCTGCTGAGGTGGTGAAGATGGGTGAGGAGTGGGTTTGCTGGTGATGAATCCATCTTGGTGACAGGCTGGGTGTCTGCAGGTCAATAGCTAAGGTTGCCTCTTTCAGGCCTGTCTGAGACAGCCATGTCCCCTCTGGAGAGATTCCCTGAGCTCTGGGGAGCGAGATGTGTGATGGGACCAGGACGCTTCCCTAGGAGCAGCGTGTCCACTGGGAAGGGATGCTTCTGCAGAGAGAATACTCATCCCTCCCTTCAGCTGCAGTTGCTAACTCAGGGTTATTTTCCACCTTCCTCAGCAGTTCTGCATTTCATAGGTTAGTAGACTGATTCTGCAGGAATCCCTGTCCCCAGCCAGGGTTTGAGGCTGAGGAAATTGCAAAGGGGTTTGTTCCGAGGAGGAGAAGACCTGTAGGGAGAAGAGGGTGCTGGCCCTGTCTCTTGGGGCCACCAACAGCGAAACTTGGGATGGTGTGTGGGTGGACACAACACAGTGCTGGCACCCAACTACACCGTTTTGGTCCATGGGGGCCAAACCTGATGTTAGCAAGCAGCCACTGAAGGGACTCATCTCGAGGACAGATCTGGGGGCTCTCTGCACACCAAGCCGTTGTCAGGGCCTGACTGCAGCGAGACACCTCCCCAGAAGCCCTGGAGCTGTGTCACCCTCTGTTTTCAGTCTTGCTAATGCAATCTATCCCCCTCCCCAGCTGGCTTCCAATCCAGGGCTGGCCATTTCTCAGGAGGCTCCTGGGACAGCTTGCTGCAGATCCCGCGGCACTCTGGGAGGATTTGGTCCAGATTCTCCCCCAGCAGGAGCCTCTTGGGATAACTGGAGTTGCATCCCGGAGAGACCTCACATCTCTTCCCTGTGCGGAATGGAGGCTGGAGCCAGAAGCGTGGCAATTACCGAGCTCGTTGTGCTTGTTTTCGGAGGCAGCAACCGTCAGCCAAAGGCTCGTTCATTTGGCCGTGGTCCGGGGCTTGGTCAGTGCCCAGATTAGCTGAGAAAATGAAGGTGAATGAGTTGTCCTGGGAGCGGCCACCAGCCCGTGCTCTGCAGATGGCCCCAGGAAAATGTTGGTGGCCTGTAGCTGCTCTTGGTGGCCCCAAGACCAGAACCTCAGCAGCAGCTGAGGCTCCCTGCCTCCAGGGGTCTGCAATTAGTGGGTGCTGCTGCTGGCATGGACCCCTAACGAGGTACCTCATCTTGGTCCTTGGGACCATGGTGTTGAGCATCCTGTCTTGCAGGGCCCTTTGCCATCTGCACTTGATGGCTGCATCCCAGGGAGGCAGTAGCAAGTGCAGTTTTGTCCCTGAGGAACATCCTTGCTGTGCTGTGCTCTAGGAGGAGGCACATTGCGGGGCCAAAAGTGAAAACTCCTGAGAAGGTGGAACCGAATCAGATCTGGCTGGACTGGCTGTCTGGGTGCGAGCTTGACAAAGGCCGTGGGTGGTTTGGGAGGTGGATGGCAAGTCACCTCCTGGTTTAATTGTCTCCTGGCATTGCTGCTTCTGCCACAGCCTTCCTCTGCTTCTCCCAATCAGTCTAGAGCAGTGTGGTCCCTTGGGGGGACAGGCACGGGCTCAGGGGACTGACCCAGCGCTGCTGGTGGGTCTGCTGTGAGCAACTCGGGCTGGCAGATCAGAGCGTGCGAGGACTTTAGTGTGTCAGGGAGAACAGAGCCAGGTTTGGGTCTGCCTTGTGGCCATAAAGCAAAGTCCCCTGGAAAGAAGGGGCAGAGGGGTTCAGTGACTGAAGTGGGTGGGTGGGTCCTGCCCAAACATGGTCTGGCAGGAATAACCTGGAGTGGGGCAGAGTCCCGCTCCTGTTGTGAGACGCCATCCCTTCGTGCAGTTGGACTGTCTAGGAGGCAGAAAGTGGTATGAGAAATGAACCAATTAATAACGATAATGACAGTGCTCTGCCTCTCCTAGGCATGAGATAGCCCTAGGGAGGCCTGCCCTGGCTCCAGAGCAGGAGGAGCAGAAGGAGCTCTGCTGAGCCTTGCCCTCAGCCATCTCAGCCAGCCCGTGGCTGTGACCCAAGTCCCAGGAGGCCAGGGCTGCCTGACGTGAGCACAGCTGAGCTCATGGCTCCGTGCATCCCACCCGAGGCCAGGCTGCATCTCTGCAGCCTGAGTGTCTACACACTCACCCCAGAATGGGGGGCGCCGCTGCGGTCAGCTCTGGTTGAGCGAGGGCTCCTGCTCGGGGGCCGCAAGGATGGGGCAGCCCCAGGAAGGATGGTGAAGTCTCCATGGTGTTGGCATGGACAGAAGAAGCTCATGCTGCACTTGGCATGGTCCGTGGTTGGGATAGGGGGTTCTGTGGTGGTTTGAGCACTGCTCTAAGCATGCATGGAGCCAGCAGGTTCCTTGGCATTGCTCCCACCTTGACCAAGGAGCATGGCGAGGGTGGAAGGCTTGACGGGGGACAGATGGCTTCTCTGCTTGTGCCTCAGGCCTTACTCTGGCCCCCAGGACAGTGTGCAGACACCCCTCTCCTCCAAGGATACCCAATCCTCCTCAAGCATCCAGACTACTCTTTTGCAGACTCTGAAGTGGTCTGGCTGCTTGCAGGGCTGCAGAGCCACTTCTGTCCTAGCTGCTGGCCACAGGGTCTCAGCCTCTTCCTCTGCCAGGCTTCCTCCCTTGGCTGGCATGGAGAGCCTGGCTCTCCTCTCCAGGACACGCAGTGGAGACCCCCTCTGCTCCTGAGATGATGTTCTCCAGGAATCATCACTCCTTCCTGAAGAGCCGGTTGTTTGCAACAGCATCCTCGTTTCCAGCCTCAGGTGGGCTGTGCCGTGCAGGGGCAGTGCAGGCAGGGGATGGGCAGGGCTGAGGCCCCCTGACCGGGAGGTTGCTGAGGTCTGGTCAGTCCATAGTTTTGTCGTGGCTTGGCCTAAACAAAGCTGATCCGTGTGCCCAACCTTGTGAGCCAAGAGATGGGGTGTCCCAGCATTTCCTTCAGCCAGGAAGGGAGTGCCACCAGGAATAAGCAGGATTTTACAGGTGATCTACCCTCCCTGGGAAGGATGGCTCCTCACTTCTCCCCTCTTGGAACGGCACGGAGGTATCCACAGTCACATCCCCTCGGGGTTCAAGCTGGACACCCCATCCAGGCTCTCCCCAGGTGGGAGCTGAATTCAGCCAGAGCTCTCGGGTGGACAGACCCTCCGCAGCGCATGGGGGGAGACGTCCGTCCCCTGGGATGGCGGCCAGCCGTGACTCACTCTCTCCTCCCTGCGTGGAGAGCCCGGGCAGGAAATTTGGGTGGTGCTCAAGTATTTGCTCATGGGACACCACCTCATTCCAGGCGTGTCAGGGATGAGTGGGAGATTGTGTAACCTCCTGGGGAGGGGGAACCTCCTAGAGCTTCCAGCCTGCTGCAGGCTGAGGCTCAAAGGGACTGAGCCCTGGCCCTATGCTGTGCCCATCCACCCTGTTGTGCTGGGAATTGGGACCACCCTTTGTCTCCCGGAGTGCTGCAGCTTACCCCAGGAAAGGCATCCATGGGGCACAGATGGGGCAGGAGGGATGTTTAACGAGATATAAAAGATGATGTAGTAGAGAGTGATGCTTTGATGAGGAGGAGGATGACAATGAATGCCCTGCTTGGGCTCTCTGGCACTGGATCCCTAGAATTAGACCCTGTAGAAGAGGGCACTGCCAGAGCACGGCAGTGCCCCGTTTACTTTGCCAGCATGCATTCTGCAGGCAAGGAAGCTGAGGCATGGCCAGGAGACGCTGCCAACCCAAAGCCCCCGAGGCAGCTGGAGGCTGCTGCATCGCAGGCCCACACCACCCTCTTGGGAAATCAAAACCAAGGGAGGAGTTGGAGAAAGGGGACAGGAGAATGCTGTGAGCAGGAGCGCTGGGGCTGCACCTCCTCTAGAGTTATGTGAGCTCAGACGTGGTCAACATGGGCTGAGCTGACCTAAACCACAAGCTCCGTCTGTGGCAACCAAGTGCTTGGCTTGGGGTGACCGTAACACTCGCTGGCACTTCACAGTCACTTTGGGCTGTAATAAATGAACAACCCAGCATCTCTTCTAGCCTTTGGCATGACCTGTGGAATAGCTGGAGCTATGATGAGGAGCTGGAGCAATGACAGAGCCATTAAGGAAACCGCTTCCCCTCATCCTTTGCTGGATTCAGGGGCAAGGAAGGAAACCGCATGGCTGGAAGGCAGATGTGGGTGGCTCTGCTGCAGGACAGCACCTTCCTGCCACCTCCTTCCTCCACCAAAGGCACAGGGCAGGTTGCACCAACCAGCCCTGAAGAAGTGTCCCCCCTTCAGCTGACCCCCCGTGCAATGTCCTGTTGTCGCTGCTCAGAACTCTTCTGTTCTGGGACCCCAGAGTCGCACGTAACCGAGCTGAGCCTCTGCTGAGCTTTGTCCCAGCAGCAGTCATCCACGGGCTCGAGTCCTAGATGATGCCCTCGGTCCACACCCTCCTGCCCCCACTCGCCCACATCCTGGCAGCACGGCACTCTCTCTTCCCGGAGGGAAGGGACGGCACTGTCCTCAAGGGCAGATACTATTAGAAACAACAGGACACGAGGACAGAGGTGTCACCGAGGCTTGTGCTTCCTTGTCTGCAGGGAGCTTTGGAGCTGTAGCCGCAGGAACTACCCTGTGCCTTGCAGTGGGCCCTGGATATGGCTGTTTTGGTAGGGCTCTGGGTGCTCATTCTCAATAGCGGTGATGGAATAAGGGCCACGATGGTACCCACCACTCATGTGATGGCACCAAGCGGAGAGACACTAAGGAACGGTCTGATGGGGACCTGCAGTAAACCTTCACCGGGGTGAGGAGGGCTGTAGTTGTTCTATGGCCCTGGGAAGTTTGTCCCCAAGCCCTGAAAGCAGCATGACTGCAACAAGCCCACACAGTGCCCAGAGGGGCTTGTAGTCCCTGGCCACTGCAGGCCAGTCCTGGGGTGGCTCTGGGCTCGTCAGCATCTCACCGGCCAGAACTGCAGAGCAGTTTGTGTGAAACAAGACCACAGGATGGCAGTTCTGGGTCAGGCTGAAGGACCATCTCACCCACTTCCACCAGCAGCCAAGGGCAGACACCCAGGGAAGCAGCTCCGAACAGGGCGAGCATGTTGCGCTGCCTCTGCAGGGTGCTTCCCTGGCCTCCAGCTGTCTGTGGCTTCAGGTCTTCCCAACCCAGATGTGGTGTCAGTGCATCTGGGAGCCCTACAGTTTTGTTTTTTTTTTTTCTCCTCCACCACTTTTTGAATCCACATGAACTTTTGAACATCTGCAGTGTCCTGCGGTGAGGAGTTGTGCAGCCAAGCTGCGTGGTGTGCAGAAAGCCTCCACCTGAACACACCACCTCTTACCTTTGCTTGGCTGAAGGCAATAGCCAGGCTTCGACCTCTTGTATGCATCCTTGCCCTTGGCCATGGCTTAGACTCTCTTTGGAGAGCAGGAGGATGTGGGGGAAAGGCCTGAAGAACCACACCTGTGTCATGGCCAGTGATGGGTGAGAATTGTAGAATCATAGGATTGTTTTGGTTGGAAAAGACCTTCAAGATCATCGAGTCCAACCATCAACCCAGCACTGCCAAGTCCACCCTAAACCATGTCCCCAAAGTGAATTGCCTCCACCCACCCCTCTTGCTTTGCTGCTCTCTCTCTCAGATCCTCCACAAATGAGCTGGCCATGCTCATCTCCCGCATGCAGACAAATGCTGACCAGGTGGAGAAGGACATCCTGGAGACGCAGTCCAGGCTCAAGCAGGTGAGTTGCGGCAGAGGATGGTGGGAAGGTGAAAGGCTTTGCCCAGAAGCGCGGTGTCTGCTCTGTGTGTCAGCTTGCTGGGGCAGGTTTGGGGGCTGACTCGAGGCTGTGGAGGAACAGAGCACCCCACAGAACCTCCCAGCCCCTGGGGCTGCATACCAGGGCCTCCCAAATTCTGCCCTCGGTGCTTTCTGCTTGGTGCCTCATGGTTCCCACAGCCAAGGCTGTCTCGCCTACACGTGCAGTGCAGTGGCACAGCCCTGTGCCTCCCAGAGGCAGGCAGCCAGCCTGCCCCACACTGGTCCCCCAGGAGGGAGAGCTGCTGAAGCAGGCAGCTTGCCTGGGCATATACTCCCCAGCTGCACCCTTGCGCCGGGGTTCCTCTGCAGTCGGTGTGCTCAGCATCCAGGCCCTCTGTGTTGGCCAAGGAGAATGTTGTCTGCGTGGTCCAACCAGGCTTTTTCCTCTGTCATCCCTGATCTCCAGGATGCCAGCAATCACCAGAAGAACCAGGCTTTTGAGTTCCAGGCAGAGAACGCCAGGAACCTGAAGGAAGCAGAGACCCTGCTGAAGGACCTCTTTCTGGATGTGGACCGCGCCAAGCGGCTGAAACACCCTCAGGCTCCTGAGATAGAGAAAGAGTGAGTAGACGGGGGGACACTGGGCAACTGGGAAGCCCCCTAGGATCTAGGCTGAGCTCCAGTTGTTGCCATGAGAGGTGGAGTTTCACCCTTCTTCCCATAGACTTTAGCCTTAAATCAGGGCTTCTGCCAGTATATTGTAAAGTAGTGTGCAGGGGGGGCTGCCAGTGTGCTCACCCAGGAGTCCCCAGTCTTATTTGGGAGCTCTTGTGAAAGGTACCAGAGAAATACAGAGCTAAAACGTGGTCCCACTCCCAGGGCCCTTTCCTCTGCCTTTCCTACAATGAATGGCTTTTGTTCCGCAAGCAGAGTTGGGTGGTCAAATGGAAGAAGAGCTTCGGTTGGCCTCTAGTGCTTTGCTCCCCTTCGCTCTCCAGCCCTTCTTGGTGGAAATCAGGAGGGAAGAGTTGTTGCCTAGCTGGGAAGGGACAGCCCTGATCCTCCCTGTAGCTTTCTCCTGGTTTGTAATTCCTGAAGATGAAGAGCACCAGGACAAGTTCCTCCACTGCTGGAGGAGGCCAGTGTCACAAAGGGACAACAAAGTAGCCTGGGTCTCACGAGTGAAATCTGGGCTCCACACCCCCCACCTTAGTTCTCCTCCTTCCAAGCTGACAGAGATGTGTGCTTTCTCTCCTTGGCAGCATCCAGCAGCTTCATGACCGCGTGACACAACTGTGTGCAGAGTACCGGGCCCTCTACGAACAACTGACCATCCCTGATGTGGGGCCCAGGGTAGACTGGGCCAGGATCCTGGACCAAAAGATGGTAACAGCAGCTGTTTCTAGACATGCCACCCTCCTACAAGGCCAGATTGCAAGCTCAGCGTGGTGCAGGGACACTGGGGGTGGTGAAAGTAAATCTGGGTAGGAGAAGACCTCTCCTCACACCCCTTAAACCCCTCTGGAGGACCCTCTCGATTGACCCCTTTAGATTAAGAGCTACTGGAGGGGGAGCAGGTAGAGATGCCCTGCTGTGGGATGGAAGGATGATGCCTTCAAGGACTTCATGGCCCTACATCCCGGGGTTTCACGCTGCAAGGTCTTGGATATGTGGCGTGCCCAGTTTGAAGCCAACTTGGATTCCCTTGAAAGTTGGATGGTAACTATGCACATCCAGTGGATGTCACCACGGGAAGGGCGGCTGGTTCAGCGTAGGTTTGTACGCCAGGGTTACATGGCCTGGTTATCTTTGCCCCTGTGCACAGGTGGGGAAATGGCACCCAACAGCAATCATGGTAAACAACAGCAAGGTCCCTTCCCTTCCTCCTGGGCTGGTATCAGATGCCAGATCTTTTCATGTCCTGCCAGCACTCACTGGGGTTTCTCCCCAGAATTGTCCTTTGCTTTAGTCTCTGCCTAACTCCTTTTGCACAGAAACAAATCAACGTGGGACAGTACGGCCCCGGCATGTCAGAGCTGGAAAAGCAAATAGCTGAGCACAATATCCTCCAGAAGGAGATTGAAGCCTACGGCCTCCAGATCAAGAACCTCCGCTGCGGGGTAAGGCACCCTCCGTCCCCTCCGTGTTCCTGCTGGCTTTGCTTGGGACCCTGTGGGCTCGGCTCGCTGTCTGGCTGCGTGTCCCATCTGCTCCTCCTCACAGTGAATATCCACCCGTGTTCTGCACAGGGGACATCTGAGCTTGGACAGATCAAGCCAGGCAGGGGCCAGGGAGGTGGTTCCTGAATGGTTTCTAAAGCCTCTTCCATAAATCAGCTTATCAGCATCTACCACTGATGGCGTTTTGGTAACAGCTCTGTCTCTTTTTTTTTCTTTCCCTTTGGTCTTGGCTGTGTTGTAACCCAGGATGTGGCAGAGCTAAAGACCCACTACAAGGACTTGCTGGTAAGCTTCTCAGTGGTTTTCTGGACAAATGGGGTCATACAGCAGAGTAACACCTTCCTCGATGGACAGGGAATGCCCAGCTCAGTGCAGGAGCTACCTCTGGTCTTGCACAGTGAAGCTGTGTCCCTCATTTCCTCCCCACCTTGGAATGGGTGTGTTGTGTCGTGGTCACAACTTACATACTGAGCACGATGTTTGATGGCAGGAAATGTCCCTTTGGTCAGTTTGGTCAGCTGTCAGGGCTGTGTCCCCTCCCAGCTTCCTGTAGAGAAGGAGCTGGGAACACAGGGCTCTGTGATACTGTATCAGAAGCTGGAAAAGTCCTTGACTTGGTATAAACATTGCTTAGCAACAGCTAAAAACACCAGTGTTATCAGTGCTCTTCTTAGCACAGATCCAACCCACAGCCTCACACCAGCTACTGCAAGGAGAATTAACTCTATCCCAACGAAAACCAGCACAGGGTGTAAATGGAAAGCGTGCTCGCTACCCTCAGGGGAATGCTGTGGGTGAGATCTGTCTCCTCTTCGTGGACCATTGATCTGGAGTTGCCTTTGTGTCTGTGAGCACAGGGTTACGGATGTGGCAGCAGGAAACTGTCCCAGCCGACGGGCTGTTTTAAATCAGGATTGCAAATGTTGAGGCTTGCACTGGTCCCCAGCAAGGACTCAGAGAGGATGTGAGCAGCCACAGCAAAGGAGGTGGCCAGGAAGAAGGTCCTGGGTTGAGCCAGCTGGGCCTATAAAGGGTAATGCTGAAGAATGGCATTTGTGAGAAATACAGCAGAGCTGGGCCACCTCCAGACTGCTCGAGGCACCAGCCCACACCAGAGAGTCCGGTTAGACAAACATATCCTGTCTGTGCAGGAGGAAAAGGGAATGACAGCCTCATCAGATAAGAGCAGGCAGGCGGCGGGTGTCTGCCAAGGTCTCAGGGAATCTCCTGGTGGATGTGCAACGTGAGCGGGGTCCTGGAGGGGAGGGGAAAGGGGTTTCCTCATCCTGAGCACCAACCGTTTCCCTCCTGTGTGCATGGGCAGAAAGCTTCCATCTGGCGAGGGCAGAGCCTGGGCAGCCTGTACCACCACCTCCAGGGCTGCACCAAGGAGCTGGGCTACCTGACAGACCAGCAGACCAGAATCCTGAAGCAGGACTGGAGTGACCAAATGACGGACGTCCAGAGCGTGCGTCGGCAGTACGAGGTGAGCTCCTAGGGGTGGTAGTGTGTCCTGGCCGTTGGAGGCTAGCCAAGCCCAATGTGAGATTTGCAAGGTGGGTTCCATCCTCCTGAACATCCGCCACCAGCCCTGAGCCTGGTGCTTTCCCAGGGCAGCCCAATATAGTGCTGGGCACAGAAACAGAGGCAGAAGACACGCTCTTGGTCCGTGCTGGAGTTAAGGATGATTCACTCTATGTGTCCCCTCCTGTCCCCTGAGCTGGCATGTGGGATCATACATTGGTGAGGCTGTCAATGGTCGGAGGAGAGGGAAGGGCTCAGCATCACATCAGCCTCAACGTCCAAAGTACAACACCCAGTGACGGCTACGTGCTGGGACCAGGAAGAAGAGAGTAATAATTGCCTAGTAAAATGCTCTTTGAACAATGCCCCGATGCTTTCTGAGGCTCAAGCATGTCTAATTTGTTTTAGCTTTGCCTAGCCCCTTCTTTTTTTAAAAACAAACAAACAACGATGTCTATGCTTTGGGAGCCTTTCCTCTGCTACATGGGTTTGGTACCCCAGGACCACGCTGTGCTCCCCACGTGCTCCCTCTGTCATGAAGTTTCTCTTCCCCTTTAGGACTTCAAGTCCAATGAGCTGCTCAGCCAGGAGGAGATTGTGAACCATCTTCAGGATGATGGGGATAGGATGATTGAGCTAAAGCACCCAGCTGTCAAGCCTATCCAGGTAGGGAAGGGGGTTCTCCTCCCAAACCCTCTAGGAGAATGAGACTGCTTTCCATAATTTGTGGATCGAGAGCTGGGAGGCAGGCTGGAAGAGACTTCTGCCTCTCTTCTGCAGAGCTGCTATGTTACGCTTTCCTCCTACATTGCACCAGCTGTGCTGCAGCATCTTTCTGCCTGCTCCAGCCCTACAGGGAGGCTGCAGGCAGTGCAGGGGCTTCACCCCTTCCAAAATCTCCAGAAGATGGTGGCTAATACCCGAGTGCTGAGACCAGCTCCTGGTCTGGTGCTCAGACGTGTGGTCAATGCAGCCGTGTTCATGCTCCTGTGAAACTCCAGCTATGGCACAGCATGACCCTTCCCAGGTGAAACCAGCGCCCAGTCTCCTGCAGATGCTGAGGTGGGCTCGCAGCCGCTCACACCACTGGACCTGGGGCCTCTTGAGGCGGCTGCTCCACATGAGCCAGGTCCTTGTGGAGCAGTAGGAGCCGTGCTTGGGCTCAGCATCAGACAATGCCCAGGAATAGCTTTGCCTCCACTCAACAGCAGTCCTTCCCCTTCCACTGGGACTTTTGGGGGAAGGAGACGGGTGGTGGGAGAGGAAGAGGTAGCTGGAGCCCACTGTCATGCTCTGTCCCACCACAGGCTCACCAGGAAGCCTTGAAGAATGAGTGGCAGAATTTCCTGAATCTCTGCATTTGCCAAGAGAGTCAACTGAAAAGTGTGGAGAGCTACAAGAAGGTAAAATCAAGGAGCAGAGCATGGGCCGTGGGTCAGGCTGGGCTCTGGAAATGGAGCCAGCAAAGGAATGAGGATGGGAGATCCTTTGCTTGCATCTAGTCAAGGTATTTTGGAGAAATACCGTGCAAAACACAGTCCTTTAGTGCTCTGCTCTGCCCTGTTGCAGGGACCCGTCAGTGCACCAGCTCGGAGAAGAGGGGCAGAGGAGGGTTTGCTCACTCTCGTTACCTGGGGCTTGTCTGTTGGTTGGGATTATTTGCCTGTGGCTCAGACGGTGGAGAGTCCTTGTCCAAGCACACACTCTGAGGGTGGTCTGTAGGGTCTCGTGAGCCCCAGACGGGTTGTGGGAGAGATGCTGGGAACTGAGAGACCCTGCTGGACTTGGAAACACCCTTCCATCCCTGACTCTTCCTACCCACACCTTCAGTTCCAGGATGATGCTGAGGCCGTGAGCCACTCCCTGAAGAAGATGAACTCTGACCTGGACACCAAATACAGCAAGTTCAACAAAAGCAGCCCTGGGGTGGTGTCGGATCTGCTGCTTCAGCTGGAGGTGAGGTCTTCAGGGCTGGTGGCACTGCCAGACCGCAGGGCCAGACCAAACGTCACAACCTGCCCCGTAAATAACAGTGGGGAAAGGGAAGAGGTGGATAAATGAGCCTACCAGGACAGCTCATCCCAGCACTGTGCTAGGCAGGGGGAAGGCCATGGGAGTACTGTGCTCTGGATGCTGAGTCCCTGGAGTGCCAGGAGGTCTGCACTGCAGGGCAGTGACCCCAGGAGGGCACTGATCCCCATCAGGGACACAACCAGGACCCAGGTCACCCTCAGAGTAAAGGAGAAGCGCATGGAGGAGCTGCACGTTGTCCTTAATGTGGGGCACTTGGATTAGACAGCTCACCGTGTGTGAGCTGCTGGCATCCAAACAGTGGGAAAAGGTCCTCCCACCTCCTCAGCACTCTCATGAGCCAAGGGTGACGGAGGGAATAAAGAAATCTGACCTCAGGGGCAAGATGCATATAAGAAGGGAACGTTTGCCCTGGGAGGAAGGAGGGGACATGCTCAATGTGGTATCTGCCCATGCACGCAACACATTTTGCTTCCAAGAGGTGCTGGGATCTCAGTACCTTCTGACACTGGAATGCAGCCGCCTCTTTTAGCAGGTCTCTGTTCCTCTCCTGCGAAGAACAGCTTCTCCAGGAGATTTATTATGATGGTGTGGGATCACCTAGGAGTAACTTAGACTGTGCCTTCAAGGGTGGGTCTGCTGTTAGTGAAGAGCACTGATAATGAAAAGAGGAAGGAGGAGACATGGAGGAGTCAAGAATGGAGACACTTCTGACTCCAGCCCAGCGGTGACCACACAAGGACGGACAATTGGTGCCAGCATACCCACTGTAGTGTGACAACCCCCCCCCCTTCCTTCTCATCCAAGCATGGTCACAATCACTGTCTTCCCTGTTTTGTCTAGAACGAGGAGAAGGTGGTGAAGCAGGCAGAGAAGAGCATCACTGACCTGAAGAGAAGGAGCAAAGAGATCAGCCCCCTGCAACTGCGCAGGATGCGTCCCTCCCAGCCCCTTACCTTGGACACCCTCTGTGACTGGGATGCTGGGGAGGTGAGGGCTTGACTAGCAGTACCCTCAGATGAGAATCCAGGACTGGATTCTTCTTTGGTTGCTCCAGATCTTGGCTCTGTGGAGGGAGGAACCAGCCTAGTGCCGGAAAGCTGAGCCTGTCACTGGGTTTTGTGTCTCTGTCCCAGGTGCAGCTGACCAGAGGTGACAAGTACACTCTGAAGGACAACAGCAACCCAGAGATGTGGGTGGTACAGAGCAGCACTGGTGTGGTCCAGGAGGCACCTTCTGCTTGCTTCTCCATTCCTCCACCAGACCCAGAGTCCATAGACAAGGTCGATAGGTGAGTGTGCAGCAGAGAGCCTGACCCAGAGAGATGTTCAGACGTGCTCTTGGGTCATAGCCAGCCTGTTTGCCTCAACTGCAGAGAAAGAGCAGCTGGGAACAGACCTCTTGACTGTCCAGTACAAAACACCATCTGGAGAGGGAATCTTCCCTGCACCCAAGTATCTCCTCCAGGTTCCTGCGATTCCTTGACAGCGCTGCACGCCTCATGGACCTTGCTGTCAAAGAGTGTTCTGGCAGTCAGGCTTGATTTCTTCACCCAATCATGTGACTTGCATAGGTTTGACTAAATTTATTGCAGAATCAGTCTGGAGCTTGAGACTTGCCAAACAGGACAGAGTTATCTGTAGTATCTCCTCTCAGCCAGCCCCAGCTGGAGAGTAAGAAACATCCCTGGATCCACCATGTAGTCTGCTGCCTGCTTGCTCATTCAGCTCCCGTGGTTCCCACAGGATGGGGGCGGGAGTGCAGGGAGCTTCGGCATTACCTTTTTAATTGTGTCCCCAGGTCCTTGGCTAAATCAGTGCTGCTCAACTGCTGTGGAAAGGCCCACAGCCCAGGTTTAGTGTTACTTGGACATGCCCATGATGAGAGTCTGATTCCCCAGACACTCAGGCATGACTGTATTGCTCTTCCTGAGTGCCTACTCCCCTTCACAAATCCCAGATTACCGAATCCTATGGGTTTATGGATTTCATGTGTATTTAAAACAGAAAAGAAAGCGTGCAACGTCCTGGATAACAGCTCTGCAGGTGTTGCCTGGAAAACTCTCGCTCTTTTCAGGCCACATCAGCTTGTTTCACTTCCCTGTGTTTGCTTCCCTTCCTATACCAAAATATTTGTCTTTATTTCCCCCCCTGTGCCACCGTTCAGTCCCTCTGCGGTATCTGTGCCATGATGCTGCAGAGGGACAGCCCTCACCTGACCACAGCCAGGCAAACTGGGACTGGCTGGTTTTAGATTACGGTGTTTAGTCCATAGCAGGGTGTCAACTGGTCCTTCAAAGGCCCCTCCTGGTTCCATCAGTCTTTTCTCACCCAGACATTTGTTTGGTCCTTCCAGCTCCTGCTGATCCTGGCTCTAGTTTCATTCGAAGGGAGCCATCCTTCCAAACGAGACTGGACGTTTCTAGCGCAGCAGTCGCAGAAGCAGCTACTTGTACTCGCTTCCTGCAAAGCTGCAAATCACTGCAGCACTAAAATAAATTTCCAGCTTGGATAGCTTCTGTTGAAAGTTGGAAACACTGGCTCCGTTGGGAGAAATCAGCTGCTCAAACCAACTGGCTGCTCCTGCTGCTGTCCCCTTTCCTAAGGGGCATCTCTGAGTTACAACAGGCTCTCAGCCTGCCCCTGCCTTTGGGGACACCTTCCCCGGCGGAGGCACGAAGCAGCCCCCGGGCCCCTGCCCAGGCTTGCACAGTCGGCTCCATCCTCCTGGGTGACGATGCTTCTCTCTGCTCGCAGGCTGGAAGGGGAACTGACCTCGGTGAAGCAGAAGCGAGCGGAGGTTCAGAGCACCCTGAGACGCAGCCACAAGGAGCAGGTTCAACCCAGTCAGCAGGGTATGTCGCTGGTTAGTCAAGCCCTCCCCAAAGCAAGCCCATGCACCTCCCTTGCGGAGCTACCACACCGGGCTGGAAGCAGAACACCTGCCTGGGCAGGCAGAGGCACCTGCGGGTCAGCGTGAGGATGCCTTCTGCTCTATGGGAAGGAGCAGCCAATGGATATCCTGACTCGTGGTGCTGCCAAGGAGTCACTGCATCATCTCAGTCAATTCACTTAAGCTCTCTGTTGCTCTTCTCAGGCCTCCGAGACTGGCCTCCAGCTCCATCGACAGTTGCACAGTATTTAGGGTTGCAGGGGAATGTGCCTATCCAGAAGCCTTAATTAAATCTTTGGAATCTGGGTTCCTTACAGTCCTTTTCCATAACTGGGGTCTGTAGAATAAGCAGACAGCCATGGCTAAATCCTGACCGTTGGCTAGCTGTGTTACTTCCACAGCTGTGGTTCAAGAGCTCCCAGCAAAGCTGAGCAGGGATGTGTCTGCATGGCAGCACATGGCTGTCCTTGTCCCTCCTTTGGACTTGAGCTCTAGCTGGCCAGGGCGGAGCTAAACCCATTTTCCTAAGCCTTTGCCATGTGCATGATGCTCTGCAGATCAGAAATGTTTACGATTGCATCAAACCCCCATGCTCGGAGCAGCCTGTGTGCTCCAGCACTGGCAAAACACCAAGGGCAGAGCTTTGCAGCAGTGCTGTCAGGAGAGGGAGTTGGAGCTTTAGGGACCATGTCTGGGAGAGCTCTGGGAAAGGGTCATGGACCAAGACTGGCTTGGCAGGTGAGAAATGGGGGTTAACCTGTGTCTTGCTACAGCTCTGTCCAGGAGCCCTCCTCCAGTCCAGGATGATCCCCAAGCCGACCAGCTTCTCAGTAGCCTAGATCGTGTTGGCAAGGACCTGGTTCAGGTAGAGAAGGAGGTCTTGAGCCGAGTGAGGTCTCCAGTGAACTACAGTGACCCCATGGACGACCTTGCCAGGAGGATCAAACACCAGCAGGTGGGTGCTGCTGCAGATGGCCTGGAGCAGGACGGGTTTGGTAGCGCTGTGTCCGTGACCCAAAAGAAGCTGACATAGGAATTGCATGGGAGATGACAGCAGGTGCCTTGAAGGAGAAAACCGTGCTGCCATTTCAAGGGTTTCAGGCTGGCTTGAGCCCTTGAAATGGAGCAGGTTAAGCCAAACCCCGGGGAAGTGCAGGCTCTTCCCTTGGCTCAGCTCTGCAACAAGGTGGTCCATTTGTTTCAGAGCTGTGGACCAGGTGCCCATCCTGGGGAGTCCTCAGCCTTGTTGTGGGGGTGCTGTCACCCTTCACTCTCAAGTCTGGAGCATAAAAGACTAAGGGATAGAAGGAAATTATCCAAGGACTAGCTTTGGTTCAGCTGCTGGGGAGCACAGACTGGTAGATGTGAGTGGGACAGGAAAAGAGGCAGTGCCCTGGAGCCCCCTTCCTTTCCTCTGGGATGAGGTCTGGGTCTGCAGTAGTTCAGCTTGTTAGATCTTCATCTGTGGGTTTTTATCCGGCCCTGGCAGAAGGATGGACTCAGGCAGGTAGGTCCCTTCCACCTCTGTCTCTCTGGATCTCCTTCCCACACCCTGCCGTTGCCAGACAGCCACAGTCTGGATGGGGCTGTGCCCCGAGGGCCAACTCCCCATGAGAGGGCTACCGCACCCTTAGCCCCACAGCGAAATCCGCCCCTCGGGGAGACACGTTTTTGCAACAGCACTGTTATGACTGTGTTGGGTGACTCAGCTCCTGTCTGATGTGCCAGGAAACAACACAGAAACTTGAGAACGTGGGGACAGCCAAGGATGCCTTGCAGAAGGAGTGTGAGACCTACCTTTCCAAGAAACCCACCAGCACCTCAGCTTCCCAGCTCCCTGTCACGTTGAACGCCCTCAGGAGCAAATACAATGATGTCAGTATGCTCTCCAGCCTCTACAGCGAGAAGTGAGTGATGATGGCAAGGCCTGATGGGGATGAGGGAAGGGAGTCCTTGCACAGGGGTGTCAATACAGAAGCACGAGAGAAAACGCTTTGGGTCTGTATGGGTGTTGGTTGAGGTCCATCCAGCCCAGTGCAGGTTGGAAGCCTCCCATTCATCATCAAAGGCACCTCTGAAGGAGTTCCTATATGTAATTGTGGTCAGACCCCCGCTGCTGTGGAAATGGATGTGTGTCCCAGCTCTGTGTGTGGTGAAATGCAACGTATCTGCCTTCTGGGCAGCGCGACGGGGTTGTGAGTGCATACTGCTTGTTCTCTGCCGTGCTGCAGAAGCTCTGATGTTAAATAAGCCTAAACATGCAAAATCGGAGAGAAAAGGAGAAGAATGGGGTCTCCTGTAGCTAACCTTGTCCTGTTGTTTTTCCCTTACCCAGGGCTAAGGCTGCCCTGAACCTGGAGACTCAGATTGAGAACACAGACAAGATTGTCAGCATGTTTGAGGCCAAGCTGGCTCAGGATAGCATCATTCCTGCATCCCCCAATGCCCTGCAGGATCGGGCCAATGATCTGCTGGTAGGGGAACATCAGACTCTTCATTAAGGAAGGGAGATCTCTGATCTCGGGTAGCAATGGTGGGGAGAGCTGGGCTTCGCTTATTTGAGCACCTCGAGGTGCCAACTATGAAGCCTTTCTAAGGACTTGTTCCTTGAAGGCTTTATGCTGGTGTTGCAGGCTGCCTGGCACTCAGCACCTAGCTAAAAGCTCTGTCCCTCTCAGGTTACCTTTGGGGTCCCTAAAACACACAATGAACCCCTTAACATCTAATCTCTGTTGCTCTGCCTCACACTCATCCCTATTCTTTCCTGCTCCCAATCTCCCTGCCCTGTCACAGCGCTCACACTGACCCATTTTTTGCCTTCCCCAAAACTTCTCCCTTCTGCTCCGTGCACCGTCCAACCCACCTTGCTTCTCACCTTCTTTACTGAATGCCTCACTGCTCCATCTCTCCACGCTGCATGTGTATCTGAGAGAGCCCCAGGTGCTGCACCGCTAGGAACAGTGTTAGGGAGCATATTTCTCATTAGAGCATCGCCTGGTGCAAACCCGGAGGTGTCTTTTTTTCCCCTGCAGAAGATGAGGCGGGAGGTGGTGGCCCAAGAGGACTGTGTGCTGAAGCTGAACCGGGGGCTCAAGGATGCTGAGCACAGCTGTAGCGCCGTGCAGAACAACTTCCAGGAGTACTGCCCTGACCTGCCCCGGCAGAAGCGGGAGGTCCAGCTTCTCAATGATCGCTACCATGCCGTTGCGGACCAGCTGGATCAGCGGTGAGGAACTATGGCATCACCTCTGCTCCTCTTAGCTAACACGGAGCACCGTTAGTCAGAGTCCCAAGAGTATGGGCTTCATCGCAGGACCCTGATCCTGACCACAGTTCTGCCATACCAAGGTCCAGGTTCTATCCTTGTGTAGTTGCCACCCTTCCTATGCACAGGACAGGCTTTGAGCTTCCAGATATCTGTGAGACAGCGGTCTTCAGTAGCTGACTGCTGGCCTCTGCCTGACCCAGTGACCCTACTCAGCGAGACCCTGGTGCTCGGCACTTCTCATGGGCACTGCTGCTGGTTGCCTGCCTTTTTCCATCTCTCATCTCCCACGCTGTGTTCATGCTGTGGTAGCAAACCTGATGTGCACAGAGTTGTGCTCCCCACTCAGGGACCAGTTGTCCACCCTTTGTTTTTGTTATCTCTGTGTTTGTTGTGGTGAGATTCTCACCATAGTGTATTTTTAGGAAGTTGCACATGAATCTTTGTCCTTCCCCTTAATGTTCCTGTTCACCTTTGTGCTGTGCAGAGAGAAGACCCTCAGAAATATCAGCCTCACCTACCAGCAGTTCCAAAACTCCAATGAGAACTTCATGTTCTGGATGAACAACCTACCCAAGCACCAAGTGAAGACTACTGATGGGCCAAGCCAGATCAATTACAAGCTGCAGGCACAGAAGGTGTGTTCCAGGGCAAGCGACATGACCTGTGACGTTACAGGGGTGTGGGAATTTGCCTGTGAACAGTATGCAAAATAGTACCAACCAGCTCCTAGTCCCGTGCTCCACCCGTCACAGTGAATGAAGTGGAACAAAGAGACGACGGATTGCAGCGCGCAGATGGTGTATCTTGCTCCGCTGCGTTCATCTACGGCGCTGGTGTCCTCATCTGTGCTAGGCGCCCCCAGGTGGACATCCTCTCCACGGAGGGGACGCATCCAGACCCTGAAAGATTGCATCTCGGGCTGAGATGTTGCAGCTGGGTCCTGCACCTCCTTGGGCAGATCCTAAGCTGACTAGCTCAGATGATGAGATGTGGAGGTCTCTGGCTGGTATTTATCTCACGTGATAAATCAGTGGGGCAGGTCCTGGGCAAGAAAGGGTGCTGCTGAGATCCTCTAAAGCCCCGGAGAATCTTCCTAAATATCCTCCTGTTCCCACCATTCCCTCCAGGACTAGGCTGAGCTTCTGCTCTTGACTGCAAGAGTATTACTGGGTTGCTGTCTTTCAACCTGCCCTGACCTTCATGTGTGTCTCCTGCAGAGGCTGGTGGAGGAGATTGAAAGCAAGGAGCCCGAGAAGAGCGCAGTGGTCAGGCTATCCCAGAACGTGCAGTCCACGCTCAACGTATGGCTTGGTTTGCCCATTTAGCACTTCCTTAGCGTCTCATCTGAAAGATCCCAACTAATTCTTCTGTTTCTGCTCTGGACAGGACTATGAGCTCCAAGCAGGCAAATACAGCTCTTCTCTGGACCCTACCCTGACCGACTTTGCTGCAAAGAGGCTGCGTGTGACCCCCCTACAAGAAAGCATCCAGGCCCAGGTAAAATGTTAAGATGAAGGCATGGAAACTGTTGTTGTCTAGCTCCTTACCCAAGGCTCATGTCCTCTGCAAGGCCTTAATCCGCTCGTACAGCCACAGCTGATCATGGTCATAGAATCATGGAATGGTCTGGGACCTTAAAGGGACCTTAAAGACCATCTAGTCACAACCCCCTGCCATGGGCAGGGACACCCTCCACCAGACCAGGTTGCTCCAAGCCTCATCCAGCCTGGCCTTGGACACTTCCAGGGATGGGGCAGCCACAGCTTCTCTGGGCAACCTGTCCCAGGGCCTCCCCACCCTCTCCGGGAGGAATTTCTTCCTGATACCCAATCTAAATCTCCCTGCTTTCAATTTAAACCTGTTACTCTTTGTCCTGTCACTACAGGCCCTTGTAAAAAGCCCCCCCCACCCCCCCCCCCCGCTTCCTTGTAGCCCTCCCAGGCACTGGAAGGGGCTCTAAGGTGTCCCTGGAGCCTTCCCTTCTCCAGGCTGAACACCCCCAACTCCCAGCCTGTCCCCATGGCAGAGGGGCTCCAGCCCTCGCAGCATCTCCGTGGCCTCCTCTGCACTCGCTCCAACCAGTCTATATCCTTCTGATGCTGAGGGCTCCACAGCTGGACACAGCACTCCAGGTGGGGTCTCCCCAGAGCGGAGCAGAGGGGCAGAATCCCCTCCCTCGCCCTACTGGCCACACTTCTCCTGATGGTCCTAATCCCAAGGACAACTGTGCTCAGGGATCTCTCTCTCTGCGGGGCAAAGCCCCACCTGTGAGACCCAGAATTAGGGGTGTGCCTGGTACCTTTGGTTGAGCTTGGTAAAGAAGCGTCATCAGCCTATTGTGTGTGAAGACAAAACATACAGAATAGGTACGTGGGGACAGGACTGAGCCAGAGCTTCTGTGTGCTCTTCCCAGTTACACCCCAGTTCTCCTGCATCACCTTGGGCTATTTGTGCGCTGCCATCCACGTGTGGTGAATTTGGAAGTCTGGACCCTGTGTAGGCTAGCAGGCATCTCGCAGGCACTCGCACAAAGGGGACAGGCTCTCCTACGTGAGTCCTTAGACTCTGCCTCTCTAGAAAGTCAGATGCGAAGACACTAATCCCTGGAGCGGTGCAGTAGGCAAAGTGCATCCAGGTGCAAGGAGGGATGGGAAGGCGTGCCATCCAACAGAGCTGTGTCAGGCTAAGGAGGACAAGGCTCTCACCATTGTTTCTTTTTCAGGAAAATGACGTAACCAAGCTCTATATGGAGCTGGCAGCAGAAAATAAGCAGCAGCTCAGCCGGCTGGAGTTTGCCAAGAAGATTGTCGAGAAGGTACCAGCTGACAGCTCATGGCAAGATTGGGGTACTCTAGACTGGGGGTTAAAATGATCTTTCCAATGCTGTCAGCCATCTGCTCAGCCTTGGACCCTTCCTCCCCGGATCCCCACATCCAGGTGTGAGGAAGGACAGGAATGGAAACCCCTGTGAGAAAAGACCACGAGTAACCACAGTATCACCGACACTGATCTGAGGTGGTGGCTTTCATCACCTCTGTGGGCCCTCAACTCTTTCCTGAAGCTGCGGTTTATGCTAGGAGTAAAGATTAGGGCTCTTAAGTCCTGTTCTCAGCTATATCTAATCACCCTTCACAGACTGAGAACTTCAGATTGGTTTGTGGATGTGGCTGGAATTTAGTGCTCACAGCCTTCTGGAAACACTTCAAAGCAATAGGCCTTTTATGCCTTCCTAGGGCTTGTTCAGCTGTAGTAAAGGTCTTGGGTGTGGATGAGTTTCAGTGTGTTCAGGAAGCACAAGAGGTTAAACTGGGGTGCTCTGGGATGCTGCCACGAGCCAGCTGCGCAGCGGGGACCGGCCACGTTCCCCTCCCTCCGCTGCAGATACAACAAGGCCACACAAGGCACCTTTGCAGGCTACTGCAGCACCTCTGTGACAAGGGGAAGACACACCAAGTCAGCTGTTGGACACGGTGGGGACGTGTCCGCGTTTGCCATTTACAAACAGCCTTATTTGGAGGCTGCCTGGGGATCCTGTACCAGCTCTGTCTCCTACCGTGCCTCATCATGGAAAAGGCCCTGTGCCAGGTACAAAGAGTGACTCGGTTTCCCTGCCTTTTTTTTTTTAATTCTTTTTTGGTTTTCCCTTGCAGAAGGAAGTGCACGAGGATATTGAAGCTGTACATGAGCAAACACATGAAAGCGGAGCCGCAATGAGCAGGGAATCTGAGGGGTTGAAATCGCAGCTGGAGGAGGAAAGGAGGAAAGTGGCCAAGATTGAAGAGGACCTGGAGGAACACAGAAACAAGCTGCTGACGTTGAAGACTCAGAAGCCCATTGAAAGAGTGGAAGAAAAGGAGGTGATAGAATATTACAGAGACCCACAGGTGGAGAGCAACCTGTCTAAGATGGCACAGCAGATTGAAGAGGAAGGCAGAAAGAGGCAGAGACTGCAAGAAGACATTGAAGTGATGAGCCGGAAGCTTGCCCAGATGGAGAGTGAGAAAAAAGTCATTCCCGCCCAGCTCCTCACCAAAGAGATCACAAAAATTGAGAAAGATCCAAGCCTGGATAGCCAAGCAGGCAGTCTTCGTCAGGAGATCAAGCGTCTCCAGGAGGAAAGCTTGGCCGCTGCTTCCGAACTGGAGCAGCGTAAGAGGGAGCTGCACATGCTGGAGCGAAAGCAGCCTAATATCCGAGAGAAAGTGGTGGTGAAAGAGCTGATCAAACTGGAGAAAAACCCAGAAATGCTGAAGTCCGTTAGGACCCTGCAGCTACAAATCGATGAGGAATCCTTCAAGAGGAAGTCAGCGGAAGAAGCGATAGTGAAAGTGAAGAACAAGATTGAGGAGGTGGAAAGACTAATTGAAACGGCAGAACCCAAAATGATTGTTAAGGAGGTGAAGCAGGTAGAGCAGGACCCAGAGTTACTGAGAGAGTCTTCCAAGCTTAAAACTCTGATTGAAGAAGAGAGGAGCAAAAACTTGGTGCTTACAGGTGAGCTGGGAGAGCTGCAGAGCCAGTACAGTATTGCAGAGAAGCAAAAACCGAGGGTAGAGGTCCAAGAGAGGGTCGATGAGATTTTCCTGGTGGATCCTGAAACGGAGCGGCAAATTGCACACCTGAAAAGGGAGCTGCAGGAAGTTACTCTGAAAAGGACAAAGGTTGACAGTGAAGTGGAAGAGGCCTTAGCAGAGCTCAGCATCCTCAGGTCACAGAAACCAGTGGTGGAGCTTAAGGAGGTTATAGAGGAGGTGGTCAAACACGAGAAGAGCCCAGAGATTCTTAGAGAAATAGACAGGCTGAAGCAACAGCTCAATGAACTAGTGAACACCAACGGCAGGACTCAAGAGCAGCTCATTAGGCTGCAGGGTGAAAGGGATGAATGGAAGAGGGAGAGATCCAAGGTGGAAACCAAGCTGGTCAACAAGGAAGTCATCCGCTACGAGAATGATCCGCTCTTGGAAAAAGAAGCTGATCGCCTCCGTCAAGAGGTGCGTAACATGGCTCAAAAGAGGAGAGCTGCAGAGGATGCACTCTATGACTTGCAAAATAAATACATGCTACTGGAGAGACGAAAGCCAGAGGAGAAGGTAGTGGTCCAAGAGGTGATACTGACTCAAAAGGATCCAAAGCTCCGAGATGAGCACACCAGGCTGAGCCGGAGTCTGGACGAGGAGGTGAGCAACAGGCGTCGTCTGGAGCGTGACGTGCAACAGGTTCGTGCACTGGTGGAAGAGCAAGAAAAGCTGCTCAACTTTCAGGAAGATCGAAGCAAGAGGCTTGCACTGGAGAAGGAGATGAGACAAATTACGCTGAGAATAAAGGAACTGGAGGAGAGTCCAGCCCCAGTGCAAGAAAAGATCATTATGGAAGAAGTGGTCAAGTTGGAGAAGGATCCAGTCCTCGAGCAGTCTGCCAGCAACCTGCGCTTGGAGCTGGACCGTGAGCAGGTGGAGGTGCTGAACTTGCAGAGAGAATGCCAGAACCTGCAGATGCAAGTTGATGTCCTGCAGAAAACAAAATCCCAGGAGAAGACCATCTACAAGGAGGTGATTCGAGTGGAAAAGGACAGAGCGCTGGAGAGTGAACGTGCACGCATCTGGGAGCTGCTGAACAGGGAGAGAGGAGCCAAGCAAAAGGCAGAAGAGGAGGTACGGCGGCTCAGGGAGAAGATCGAGAGAGCGGAAGGCATGAAGAGGACCTGGGCTCGCGAAGAGACAGAGCTGCAGAAAGCCAGGAACCTGGCCATCCAGGAGAGAGCCAACTTGGAGAGTGAGCTGCGGGAGCTGGAGAGGCAGAAGCAGCAGAAAGTCCTCTTCCTTCAGGAGGAGTCCAAACTGCTCAACCAGCGGACTGAGAACGACAGGCAGAAGAAGAAGCAGCTGGAACATGAGTTTTCCCTGCTGGAAGCAGACATCCTTAGGGAGAAGGACCAGATCTACAACAAGGAGAGGTTCATTCGAGATCTCCAGTCCAGGGTCAACCGTGAAGAAATCAATCATGAGACCCAGATGAGAGAGACGAACCTCTCCACCAAGATCTCTATCTTGGACCCTGAGACAGGGAAGGATATGTCCCCTTACGAGGCCTATAAGAGAGGTATCATAGACAGAGGCCAGTACATCCAGCTGCAAGAGCTGGAGTGTGACTGGGAGGAAGTCACCACCCTGGGCCCAAACGGGGAAGTCTCACTTCTCCTTGACAAGAAAAGCGGGAAGCAGTACTCCATCGATGATGCACTAAGGCTGAGGAGGATCACAAAGGAGGAGTACCAGCTGTACCGGGATGGCAAGATTCCCATCTCCGAATTTGCCTTGCTGGTGGCTGGGGAATCCAAGCCTCCCCCATCCCTCTCTATTGGCTCCATCATCTCCAAATCTCCGCTCTCATCACCCACCACCCACCAAACCCAAAGCTTCTTCCCCCCAGCCTCACAGAAGGGCTTCTGTGACGACACGTCCCCCATCGCCGGGGTGTACGACACCACCACGGACACCAAGTACAACATCAAGACTGCTGTTGCAAAGAAGCTGCTCGATCCCATGACGGCTCAGAAGCTCCTGGAAGCCCAGGCTGCCACGGGGGGCATCGTAGACCTCATTTCTCGGGACCGTTTCTCCGTCCACAAGGCGATCGAGAGGGGGCTGATTGACAGGTCCTACATGCAGAGACTGCTCAACGCCCAGAAGGCTTTCACGGGGATTGAGGACCCTGTGACCAAGCGGAGGCTGGCTGTTGGGGAAGCGGTGCAGAAGGGATGGATGACCAAGGACAGTGCCTTCCCCTACCTGGAGGTCCAGCATCTAACCGGAGGGCTCATCGATCCCAAGAGAACCGGTCGCATCCCCGTGCTGGAAGCTGCCCAGACAGGGATGATAACAGGTGACCTGGCCAACGGGCTCCAGGATGAGTCCAACTATGAAAAAGATCTCATTGACCCAGTCACTAAAGAGAAGATAAATTACAAGGAGGCCATGGGGCTCTGCCACAAGGATTCGCTGAGCAGCCTCCTGCTGCTCCCAGCCACGTCCGAGGGCTACCAGCGCTACCACCAGGCGAGCCGTTCCCCCAAGCTCTCCCGGTTCAGGCACTGAATGGGTTCAGGCATGTACTGGATCTGGTTCCTTCAAGAGTTCATCCCTTCAAAACACTTCTCCCCATGGAGGCAGCGGCGATCGCAGGAACGGAGCATCTAGCATTTAGAGCTGCATACTCTTCTGTCTTACCTATCTCTGCTTCCCAGCGCGGCTTGGCCGTGCGAAGAAGAAAGCGTGAGCGCGTAAGGGCCTGACACGGAGGGGTCCCCGCAGTCCCCCGGTGCTACCGTGACAGCAAAGGTGGGGTGGTGGTGAGAACTCCATTGGCAGTAGGGAAAACGTGGTTATGCCCAGGAAGGGGGGGAGAGCCAGAGTGTTTTCCAGTTGGGTCGTTCTTCTGCAGGCAATAAACATAGAAAGAGCATCTCTGGCTGTGTTCTCTCTGCAGGCTGAGGCTGCCAAGTGGCCGAAGGCGTGGCTAGTCCTGCCCCCATGCAGTCCTAACCCCAATCCAATCCAAACCTGTTGAAGTAGATGATTTTTGGGGCTTGTCCTGTACCTGTACGGAGGCAGATGTGTTGCAATGGAAGGGATGACCCTCAGTAGCAGATTGTTGGTGCTTGCAGCCAACGGTGATGCCAAGATGCTTTCTACAGCACTTGGCCTTGGCTGCAGGAGCCGCCCAGGGTGCTGGAAAATCTGCACTTGCTGGTTCTTCAGGAAAGCTTTCCCTCTGTGTCACTCCCAGTGCTCTGCCCTCGCTGAAAAGAGCAAACCCTAACTCTGTGTCCCTGTTGAGATGAGAGATGAAAGGTTCTTCCTTAGTTCCTACCCTTTTCTGGAGAGTCCCCTGGCTTTGTGGGGTGAGAAAAACGACTTTCTATTGACACGAGCTGCTCTTTCCCCTCTCTCAAGGGCTTTTTTAGCTGCCGCTGCTTGGGAAATCCAGCACCCCCAAAATCATCCGTAAGGGTAGAGGTTTTCTCGCCCCCTCCCCCATCAAGGCGGCAGCATAGCCTCTATTTCCATACAGCCTAGCTGGAATTTGAAGTCTGGGCTCCAAGGGGAAATTCTTCCCATGCTGGCAGGCTCAGCACAGTCACAGGACCTGTCACCTTCCTGCTGGTAGGTAGTGCTCCGCATTAACGACCTCAGTCCAGCTGTTCAAACACCCCGATTCCCGTCCAAGATCTGCCCAGGCTCTGTCCCACCCTCTGCAGGGGCTGTGTTTATCGCCAGGCCTAAGGCTGGTGTCCGTGGCCATCTCGGCTGCCATGACCAATACGGGGCAAGTTGTTGGTTTACAGTGGGGAAAACTCTTCCACACGCCCTGCAGCATCCGTTCCCAGCCTGGTTCCTCTTGTTAGAGCGCTGCTGGTACCTGGGGCACTGTGCGTGCAGCACAGTGGGCTGGTGCTGGGCTGTGACGCACCAGGGGAGAAACCCTGGCCTGGCCTCCTGCCAGGGCAAGCCCGACAGCCCTCGGAGCACAGGTGAGGATGACATCCCAGTGCAACCAAGGAGCCCTGGAGCAGTGCGGTTCCCAGCAGCCCTCGGGACTCTGCAAAGCTGCTGGGAGCAGCCTTGCTGTGCTTTGCTCCCGTCGGCAGGCCGAAAGCAGAGGGGATCCATCAGCAACGGGGCCGTTGCCCTTCCTGCAGCTTGGGTCTGCCAACAGGTGAGTTTGCTGCGAGCCTCCTCCTCGCCCGGCTCCGTGGGGCAGGGTGCTGGGCTCTAGGGCTGCCTTCGTCAAGACGGACCCCCTGGTAAACGAGCTAAACCCGTGTCTGTTTGTAAAGCGGCGTGATGTTCACGCGGAGACCCTTTCCGGCAGCGCTGATCAAACCGCTCTGGGGAATGCTCTCGAAGGGACTTGGAGTTCTGGTGGTGTCATAGTTTGACGACAAGCCTCCTCTACCACCCCGGGCCCCCTGCCCGCCCCCTCCTCCCGGTGAGGAAGGGTCGGAGGAACAAACCAGGAAAAGCCCGTAGGAGTTGAGATAAGAACTATTTAATTATAGAAATGAAACGCGGGGAGTTACTGACAATGCCAGTGCTAATGAGTAATGTAAGGAACGGAGGAAGAGGGTAGAACAAATGATACAGGATCCCACCCCAAGAAGGGAAAAGAAAACCCCACCCGAAGGGAGCAAACCCCCCATGAAACCTCCCGGGGCCGAGAGAGTAAGAGTGAGGAAAAAGAACTTCCAAACCCCGACTCCCAGAGCGATCTGCCCGGCAAGACGCTGGCTCTGCCCGCAGCACCAACCACTCGCCACGAGGTCCCACAACAACCAAACCCCCAGCCCCCTCGGCCGGAAGCCCCCTCAGACCCTTCCCCTTCCCAGGGTCGTGTCCAACCACCAGCCCTTCCACCCACATCCCCACGCCCTCCCCGCCGGTCCTGCCGTGCCGCAGGTCCTGGGCTGGCACTACCTGTGCAGCTCGATGTGCTGTGGGGTGAAGCAAAACACAGACTAGCTGGTGCAAAGCTAGGACAGGTGGTCAGTTCGTGACGGTGGGTAAAGTGCTCCCTCAGTGCGCGGTGGGAGGTGTTTACCTAGGGCTGGGTGAGATGATTAGGCAAGGGAGCCGTCTAGCTGGCTGAGCAGCGTCCCTCGAAGGCTGCCCCACTAAAACCCCTTTTCTTTGGTGTCAAGTGGTCCTCACCTGCGGAAAGCGGAGCGGAGCGTGACTGCCTGATGCGCCCGTGGGAGACGCTGCCCAGCGGCGGGGGCTCCCCAGAGCCTGGCAGGGGTGGGAGTTGCTCGGGAGGAGCCAGGTAGTGCTTCCCTCCATCCCCCCGCGCGATGGAGCTGCCTCGTGGCTTTCCCAGATGCGGTTATTTCGACACAGCTGCTGTTGGTTCTCTGCTGGCGGCGGGGTGGGGTCCTAAATGTTTGAAATTCAGCCTGTGGCTTCATTTTGTCAGGCTAGATGAGCTGTAGCATCTTTGGTCCTGGGTTTTTTTGAGTGGATGAATGTCCAGTTTCATCCGTGTCTCACAGACGCGCCCCTGTGAGCTGGATGTTACGGAGCCCGTGGGTCGCTGCAGGAGCACGGCCCGGGCTGCGATTTTCCGGCCACGCGGCTCTCAAGGCTGCTGCGTGAGCCCAGCTCCCTGCTCCATCCGAAAACCAGCCCTCGCGAACGCAAGCAGGTCAGCTTTTTCCAGGCAGCATGACTCCGAAACAGCTTCAAAAGCAAAGCACACGCGCACACCCCCCGCCCCAAAAGACCCAATTTGTGCAAATTGCAGGGGGTGAACAAGCTCCCCGGGGCCTGGCGGCTCCTAAACCTGCAGGGAAAGTGCGGCCAGGCAGGGCCCGGGGTGAAGTGAGCATCACGTCCCAGGGTTGGGCTGGCGGGGACCTGTCGGGAGCTGCGGCTGCTACAGCAGGGGTGACAGAAGTCTTTCTGACGTCAGGAATTAAGCACCCGCTGTTGCGTGGGGAGAAGGAATGATTGATGAAGCCGAAAGCCAGCAGAGCTTGGCTCTAGGCTGGCAGGTGTTGGGCTGAGAGGGGTTATTTCAGGGGGGACTCTCTCCCCTGCGCAAATTCTCTCCTTTACTGCATCGCTTACGTGTCCTGAAACTCTAGGCACGCGGTGGCTTTCAAGAGCTGTCAGCTCGTGCTGGAATCTTTTAGGATCCTGGTTGGTAGGAGTGCGCGTGCACGACGAACAGGAGCGCAGCAGCTTGGCTTCCCAAAGCTAGAAATCCCATTTGGAGTATTTAAGCAAGCAGAACATAACTCTGACCCGGTTTGCGGCAGCCTCTGCTGGCAAGCAAGCCCATCTGACCACACTGAGGCAGCGCGGGGCTGCGGAACCATCAGCCCCCGCCCCGGGTTCCACAACAGAATCCAGAGCACAGTGCTGCACCGGCCGAGGATTCGGGCTGGAAAGGATAAAAGAACCGGAGCGCAGGAGATGAGGAAGGGAGAAGAGCTCTGTGGAAAAAGGACCAGCCAGACTGTTCTGTGTCACTAGGCCGAAGGGCCGTGCCAAACAATAAACACCAGGGTGTCAGGACAAATGGCGAGCCTTTATTCTGGGGTTTTTTCCCATACTGAAAGGAAAAGAATATGTCAAAATCACACCAAAACTTAGTGACGATTCTCTAAACATCTGAGCAGCTAAAACGTGTCCAAGACAATGAAGCGAAGGAAACAGCAGCACATCTGGACGGCTGGCGGAAAGCCAGCGTTCGGTTTCCAGCATACAGACACGCCAACTGGATCTTTTGGCTTCTTGGCCACAGCTAAGGCACAAATGAAGACACTTGATGGTGCTCTTCAGCGTGTGACCAGCAGAATGTCAGCTCTGTGGAACAGCTCAAACCACCTGTCCAGTGCTGACAAGCTCCGTGTTAGATAACAGCAGCAAAAGGCCGAGCCGTGGAGCGCTGCCCTACCCACCGCGGAGCTCCAGCACGCCCTGGTGTCAGCACCCGCCACCAACAGACCTGGGGACGCTCCGGTGATCGCTGTCACCCTAGCTCGCTGACTAACGCAAGGACAACCTTCTGGAAAATGCTGTCTTCCACATGTCGGTGGTTTATGCTGATAAACACCCCCCCTTTTGCACAGGACCTCTTCAAAACAGCTCTCCTGGCTGTAACCCTGAGAAACCTTCCCCCAGCAACCGGCTTAAGAGTCCCTCAGTGCAAGCATGTCCCCCTCTGGGCTCCTCAGGGAAAAAGAAGCTGTCAAAATCACACCAAAACTCAGTGACAATTCTCCAAACATCTGAACAGCAAAAACACAACCAAGACAATAAAGTGAAGGAAACAGCTGCACGTCTGGGCAGAGCTGTGTCTTCTCATCTGCAGCGCACGTCGCCCTGCAGGGCTCCGAGGGCTGCTTCAGGAGAAGTACTGGTGGTTGAGGGCTGCCTTGGCCGAGATGCGCTTGTTGGGATCATACTGGAGCAATTGCTGCCAAGAGAAAAACCCAGCAGCTTTAGGATTTTGAAACCCAAATGACCAATTGCACCTGCACGCGACTGGGCTCAGATGCAGATATTGGTCCTGCCTTTTCCCTTCTCTGGGCTTCGGGAGTAACCCCCAGCTGAAGGTCCCGCGGGGATTACGCTAGAAGGGGTTCTTGACCCTCAGTGCAGTGGTTTCCGAGAGGAACCTGCAGCGACAGTGCCAGGACTGAGCCCTGTTCCATGATTCATTTTTCCACAATGGCAGAGATGAGCATCGGAGCCAGACCAGCCGATGCGCTTTAGGTAGATCCCGATATCCCTATTTTTTTCCCAGTTTGAAAAGGCCCTGTCTGTCCCCGCGTCTCGTTCTGAGCCTTCACTCACCACCAGTAAGTCTCTACCAGCTTCACTGAGGTTGGGAACAATTTCCTTCATCTCCTTCTGTTCCCACTGGGGAAACTCCCTCTTGTAGTCAGGCAGCTGGGTCACCCCAGGCCAGGTCACCTCGGTGGGAGTACCCAGGGTGCGAAAGATGCAGAAGAGCTGACCGATCTCGGAGTCCCCAGGAAACAGGACCTTCCTCATCACCTGGGGGGGGAGAAAAAAACAGCCAATGCTCAGCTTTCCATCAGCTGCGTGCCCTATTTCCCACCGCAAGCAGCCCTTTGTCGCAGGAGGTGCAAACAACCGCACAGACCAGGGACGTTTCGATGCAGCAGTTCTGCCAGGCCGCGGCAGGGCAACTCAGGGGTGTCTGTCTGCCGTCTCCAGCTCCTCTCCATGGATCCGTGCTCGCCCGAGGCTGTCCTCTTGCAGCCAGCCCCTTATCCCTCTCCGTCTCTAGTTTCCTAACACCCACTCTTGCAGGGTACCTCCCTCCCCGCCCCCTTTACCCCTTGGGACCAGCTAACCCTCAGGGCGGACTTTCCATAATGCACACCCCAGCACAGGGCGGGACCACGGCACCACACATGTTCTGTGTCCTGTCCCTTCTTTCCCACTGCAGCTGCATCCTCCCTGCTCATTAAAGAGACAATTTAACCCCATTCTACCATTTCTGCAAAGATGCAGCCGATGCTCCACATATCCACAGCGGTCGAGTAGTATTTGCATCCCAGCATTATTTCAGGGGCTCGGTACCACAGTGTCACCACCTGAGAAGCAACCAACAAACAAGCTTTGTTGAGTTTCGCTGGGTGACACTAGAGCGTGCGATCCTCTCGGTTTGTAGTGCAGCGCCCGCACAAATCAGCGTGCCAAGGCCATGCTGCATTAACAGATCCCTCAGCGACAGCAAGGTTGGGATTAAGGGATCATTCTGCAATAGGACACTGGAATAAATAAATATACCCCGTGCAGAGAAGGTGGGAACCCCGCTTGCAAGCAGGCTAGGGAAGAAGCAGTCAGGACATGCCCTTAACCCAGCCCTTAGATGCACGGCAGAGCTGTGCCTCAACCATGGGTGAGTGACGTGTGATGCTGCTGTTGCTCACCCACTATGGATTGTGTACCCTGCTTTCAGGTGACAGGCAGTCTCAGCAATACCTCGGGAGTGTAGGTGCGCAGGGGGGTTCCAAAAGCTCTTGCCAGTCCAAAATCAGCCAGCTTGATTGTTCCTGCTTTGTTAATGAGCAAGTTCTGTGGCTTCAAGTCCCTGTGGATGATGCTGTGCAAGTGGCAGAAGTTCACACCCTGCAGCAGCTGGAAAAGGTAGCTCTAAGGAGAAAAGAGATTTCAGACAGGGCCATGACGAAACCACTACAGACCTGAATGGGAAAAAAGACCTTAACACAGAATCACAGACGGGTTTGGTTTGGAAGGGACCTTGAAGATCATCCAGTTCCACCCCCCTGCCGTGGGCAGGGACACCCTCCACCAGACCAGCTTGCTCCCAGCCTCATCCAGCCTGGCCTTGGACACTCCCAGGGATGGGGCAGCCACAGCTTCTCTGGGCAACCTGTCCCAGGGCCTCCCCACCCTCTCCATGAAGAATTTCTTCCTGATACCCAATCTAAATCTCCCTGCTTCCAGTTTAAACCCATTACCCCTTGTCCGGTCACTACAGGCCCTTGTAAAAAGCTCCCCCCCCCGCTTCCTTGTAGCCCTCCCAGGCACTGGAAGGGGCTCTAAGGTGTCCCTGGAGCCTTCCCTTCTCCAGGCTGAACACCCCCAACTCCCAGCCTGTCCCCACGGCAGAGGGGCTCCAGCCCTCGCAGCATCTCCGTGGCCTCCTCTGCATTCGCTCCAACAGCTCCGTGTCCTCCTTCTGCTGTTGGGGGCCCCAGAGCTGGATGCAGAACGGCAGGGGGGGTCTCCCCAGAGCGGAACAGAGGGGCAGAATCCCCTCCCTCGCCCTGCTGGCCACGCTGCTCCGGATCCAGCCCAGGATCCGGTTGGCTTTCTGGGCTGCCAGCGCACACGGCCGGCTCATGCCCAGCTTTTCATCCCCCAGTACCTCAAGTCCTCCTCCCCAGGGCTGCTCTCAATCCATTCTCCACCCAACCTGTCCTTGTGCTGGGATTGCCCCGACCCCTGTGCAGGACCTTGCACTTGGCCTTGTTGAACTCCATGTGGTTGGCCTGGTCCCACCTCTCCAGCCTGTCCAGGTCCCTCTGGATGCCATCCCTTCCCTCCAGCGTGTCAACCACACCACACAGCTTGCTGTTGTCAGCAAACTTGCTGAGAGGGCACCCGATCCCACCATTCATGGCACTGACAGAGATGTTAAGCAGCGCCAGCCCCAAACGCAACCCCTGAGGAACGCCGCTCCTCACTGGTCTCCCCTCAGACATCGAGCCCTTGATCACAATTCTGATTGGGACCAGGGTGCATCAGCCAATGGACCATCCATCCACCTTGCTATAAGGCAACGCCAGGCTTGCGGGCCACTACCCACAGATACAGACAAACTGCTCCCACCCTCCCTGGGGACAGAGGGCTCCACTCCAAGCAGTGGCAGTCCCTTCCACCCATCCATGACTCTGTACAAAGGCAATTGGCAGTAGATCCCTCACTTGATCTCTTAACAGCAGTTTGTTCTCCATCAAAACGGGTTGAAGAGCCTGGAAACAGTTGGGAAAGAAATGTGCCGAGCAATAGTGCCAGGAGGTTTTCCCAGCTGAAATATTTGAGATCTGAGCAGTTGAATGCATCCGGCGCAGGATGAATCTTTTCCAGATGCAGTCTGGGTAAGAGCAGCTCAGTGCTGGCTCTGCCCAGCAGGCGGCAGCAGTGACACGCACTCCCTGCCCTGCCTCTTAGCCCTCCTTCCACACTGTACCTTGACCAAGCTCGAAGGAATGCCTCCAGTTTGGGATTCCATGTATTTCTTCAGGTCCTCATTCAGATACTCTAACACCAGACAGATGTTTTTCTGGCTGCATATGACATCCAGGAGCCTGCAGAAGAAGTGCAAGCGCTCCCTTCAGTACCATGAGTGGGAATCCATGCTATGCAGGAGTGTTAGTCTCTTACAGAGAGTGTGGGAAGGTCTCTCTGGAAAGACCTTTGCTCAAACATACCCACGCACCCCTCCTCCCACAGCTATCTCTGCTCTGTGAGTCCTCTGGAGCGGAGAGAGACAAATATAAAAGTGGCATCTAGTATGGGGCGGCGGCAGCAGCTCTGACCAGCCTGTGTTGCTGGAGTAAAGTGGCAGTGCTGTGGGGTACTGCTTCAGATCAGGGAAGTGCAAGTGGTTCTTGCATTTTCCTATTTAATTTGCTCCTTTCTGTGCAGCCAGGGAAGGACTGGAAGACCCCTCTTGCTGCCTGTACCCAGAGCTCCCTGTGGGGATGAGCAGGAGCCCATCAATACACTGGTGGAGAGGGTTCATCCAGGTCTTACCTGACTATGTTGGGGTGCTTCAGCTCCTTCAGCAGTGAGATTTCTCGGATCGCAGTGCTGGGAACACCTTCTGTCTCCCTGCGGCAGAGAGCAGCTGTAAGGCACGCCGTCCCCATCCCCCAGTGGGATCCCGCAGCCCATCAGGGTCCTGTGTCCCTCCTCCCTTCCATTGTACCCCATTGCCTGCCCAGGGGAGGGTCTCGTGCTGGGCACCCCGGGTTTGGGATGGAGTTGCGTGTGGAGCGGGCTGGGGCAAGACAGGGGAAATGGAGCCCTTGGGAAGGAGCGGGAGGGAGTGAGCTAGAGAGTGCAAACTGTGGGGTAGAGCTTTTTTGGGAGCCCCTGAGGGCACATTTGGAGATGCAGAGGTTTAAATGTCCAAGCCTCACTTTTCAGAGACGGGGAGAAGTGAAAGCTCTTTGCCCCTCAGGCAGCCACCTCCACCATCCTGAGGGGCTGCCGTGGGGTGCAGCCCCACCACCATGGGCCCTGGTCCACACTGACACCCCTAATCATGGAGACAAGCCAGGCTCAATGCAGGGGAACAGTAATAAGCCTTTATGTGTGCGGTCCCCACCCTGGAGGGGTTCAAGTTGGCCCTGCTGGGAGGCTGAGCCTCACCAGGCCTCAGCACCACACCCCTGCCAAAATGCCAACCTCCCAAAATGGCGGCTACTTCCCCCTGCCCTGGGCCGTGGTGCCAGGGCCAGGTAGCACTGGGTCAGGCCCCAGCTGCTTTCATGAACTTATAGAGACATAGTTTTCCCTCAGACCTGGCTTTTTCAAGCCCCTCACACACTTTTGGACACTGGGCTGGGCTCAGGGCCCGCCTGCTCGCTGCTGGGGCTGAGGTACTGCTGGGCTCAGCTGGCGGCCATCTCCCCGCAGACAGCACTGCCAGCCCCACAGGAGCCGTTGGCCTCCCTCCCCCCCTCTCGCCTTGGCACCCTGTTACTGCCATGCTGAGGAGGCAGCCGGCCTGGCACCACGGTGGGCACTGGGCCGGGCTGAGCCCTGGCAGCCCCAGGGCCGGACATTTGCCCCACTCACAAGTCCACTCGGATCTTCTTGAGGGCCACCAGCTCCTTTGTGTGCTTGTTGAGAGCCTTGTACACCACACCATAGGTGCCCTCCCCGATCTTCTCCACCTCCTGATACACCTCAGCGTCCTCCATGGTGCTGCCTCAGCCTTGTGACTGCAGCGGGCGTGGCTGGCACTGCTTTCTGAGGAAAAGTAGAAGACAGGAAAGTGCACACGTGCAGAAAGTGTTTGCTCTCCCTGTGTCCCCTGACCTGCTTTCAGGGTCGGGGTCCCCCCCTGCTGCTCCCCCAGCACACAGACCTGTCTTGCACTGGGGCACTCACAGGCAGGCAGGGCCGTGGGGGCACACAGGCCGGTGTCGGGGTCTATCTGGGGAGTCTTCAGGCGGCCCCGAAGAGCCAAACACACTGTATCAAACGCCCGGAGCACAGCTGCTTGTGACCAAGGTTGTGGAGTGTGCTGGCTAAAGCAAAAACCAAGCAAAATGGATGTAAAGGGGTGCTCTGGGCCTGTGGCAAGGGCTGCAGGGACTGCACAGGGCCAAGGGGATGTTCTGCAGCTCCACTTCTCCAGCGTCACAGGGATGCGGTGCGCAATTAGGGTTCCCTGGCACACACACAGGTCAAACACACAGCAGAAATGTCTTTGGGGTTGTTTTTTTTTCTTTTGTGCAATTGTCCCTTGAACCTCCCCCCGTGGGCTGCACCACTTGGAAGGTGTCCTTGGAGGGGGGTGCAGGGATGGAATTACTGACTTGACAGCTGACAGAAGGTTAAAAAAATAATATGCATCATGGCTCCAGGAAAGGTACAGCCACCAGGACTGTCTTCTGGAGGGCTTGTGGGCTCCGTGTCTCTGGGTGGGCACAGCAGGACATGGCAGCCCACTGGCTGTGTGGGTCCACAGCGCACACCCCAACTTTCAGGTGACCTAAAAAGGACAGATTTAGCCCATTGCTGCCAGCTCAAAATCATTTTTAAATTGAACCTGATTTTGCCAGTTTGAAAGAACAAAAGCATGGTTGCTCTCTGGCTGAAGAGGGATCCACATGGCCACAGCAAACTCCTGTGTGGATTCTCTGGTGGCTTGTGAAGGCTGAGTTTGCATTCCCGTCTCCAACTGGACTCACTGCCAAATTTGCTCTCTTCTTCCTGGCTGGTTTGGTTTCTAGTGGGTTTTTTTTTCATAATGCTTGTTAGAACCTGGCATTTTGGATATTCCCAAGTCTCTGGTAAATCTGGCCCGTTGGATAAAATATAAGCACAGGGAGGAAGGTAGAACAGGCAGGAGACGGAGTGTAAACATAAATGCATCACTACAGACTCCTCATTGTCTCTTACAAAACCAGGTTAAAATATTGCCTCTTGAGATCATGTTTTTGGACTTCAGCTGAACAAAGTGTGCTAAGGCAGGACTGTTGGATGTCTGTAACTGCATGAAGGAAAACATGAGGCTAAACTGTGATTAAAGATTATAGCAAGCACTGTAATTACTGAGCCATCTCAGGCCCTTGAATCAAGCCTGCTGGCAACAGGGGACTTACTTTGCCAATACCAGTTGCATTTTCATCTGTTGCTGTGCACTGTGCTGCTTCAGTTCCTTATTTTCTGAACATTTCACTGAATTTGAGCAAAAAGCAGAAGAGGCTGCAGGTGGCTGAACGGCCCTGCAAACCACAGTCCCAGCACACTCCACGTCCAGGGATTCCTATAGCACAGCTGAATCTTCTCTCTCTTGCACTCACATTTTATTCTCACCCCGTATTAGTGATCTTCTGTCTTTCTGTTGATGGTTTAATTCTCCTAGGTGGGCCTGGCACCGTGTTCTTAAACCAAAGTGGCTCTGATGTAACTCCACCTCCTCTTCTCGCAATGTTTTCAAAGCCAAACACTTCCTTACACACCCAGTACTTCGGAGGAAGAAAACTGGATCGCTAAATTTTCTTACATGATCCATGGGGTTTCTGCAGGGCCCAATGCACGTGCCTTAGCAAGAAAGAGGTTTTTAATCAATAAAAAACAGGCTGCCTTCTCTTTTCATCTTTATTTAGGAAAATATCAATCAAAACTTTGAGATGCTTAAAAAAAAAAAAAGAGTGATTTAAGGTCTCCCAAACTTAGCTGTGTCAAGGAAGAAAGGCAAGTGGTGGTGCTCAGGGCACTGCAAATATATATTTTAGAAATAAAGTCGATCCCCCACCTTGGACACCAGCTCCTGAAAACCCCAAGAGGCAGGTGCTACTGAAAATAGTGACTCTCTGTTCTTCCTTGTTGGTCAGCCCAGATATGCGAGTGTTTTGCCAGGAACGCTCCCGTGTGGCAGCTGAGCCACGGTAACCAAACGCCTGCGCTCACAGACCCGCAGCCACCCGGGGCTAACGAACTCTGCGCTAATGCCCTTTACCTCCCATCTGCCACCAGCCCGGTAACCCGCTGCGCTTTGGCAATGCGTGTGGGTGTGAGCTGTTCAACTCGAGATTCAGAGACTTCTTTTGCCGACATCTCCAAGCCTTGCGTTACAAAAGGACCAGTACAACTCAAATGTTCCCGTCCCTTAACACCACCCTTATAAACAACCAACCAACCTGCTTCCCAGAGCTGTTTTCAGTGACGACACCTGCCACGAACGGACAACCCACAGTCACATACTGACTCACACTCTTCAAGCGTTCCCCTGCTTACTGACTTCTCTTTGCTATTTGCCACAGCAAAAAGCAGTACGTTGCAAACCCACATTCTGAATTTACTCTTAACGTATTGGGTGCAAACAGCAGTGCGAGGAGCAGCGTGTGGCGGGTCTCAGAGCTGCTCTCAGGGCGTGCTGTTTCCCATCCGCTCCTGCCTCTCGTTGAAGTATTTCCTCTGCTCCTGTATGGCTTGTTCCAGCAAGGGCACGTTCATCCCCTCCACGCAGGTCAATATTCGCGCCTTTACCACCGGACCTTCACCTGGGGATATAAACAGGAATTTTTCATAGAAAGAAAACCAGAGAGAGCAGCTTGGAGGCAAACAGAGGTTCCTTAGGCAGCACATGGGTCCAGCTGGCCAAGTAACCCCAGCCTGAGCCCTTGCAGGAGACCAGGCCGGCTGCATGACTTCACCGATGTGAGCAGCAGGCCCAGGAGCAGGTTAATTCAGTGACGTGCTTTGCCTCTGCCCTGTTGGCTACAAAACGCTGGTGACCGACACTGTGCTCTCCTCGCGCTGGGGAATGCTGAGTCCAGGACATGTCAGTGCCACTGTCTGCCATGCAGCATCTGTCCACTTCGTGGATGGATGAAGCTTGGTTTTCCCTGTCTAAAAAGCATCAGGGATGGGTCTAAGCTCATTTCTGAACGCCTCTGTGCAGACAAGAAGAGGACAGAACAAAGCTGGGCTTAGAAGAGGCTCAGTGCTGGCTGTAACCAAGTGGCATTCAAATGGTAACACGGAGCTGCACCGAACCTCGGTGACAGAGCCACCATCTCAGCCTACTCCCCTTCCACCCCTGCAAAACAGGGCCAACTCACTCCTGAGCTGTGATGACCAAAGTAACACGTCTTTCTGGAGGCATTTTGCAGAAGCGACTCAGCAGGTAACTCACCACACGCCACAGGCAGCGCGGCTTTCCAGATGCCACCCAGGATTTCATCGGCACAAATGCGAATGTTTGTTATCAGGCGTGGCCAAGACAACACTTGGGATTTGCTTCACCACTCCACGGCCCAGAACAACGCCTCACACAAAGCACCGTTTAGCTGGAGTAATCCAGGGCACCCCAGGGAAGAACAGGGTGCCCTGCGTGACAGAGCCTGCCTGCGTTCCTCACGCCCCGGGTCTGAGGGCAGGGATATAGTGAGAGCCTTTCAAGGATGGCAAAGCCCAACCCAGCCAGCTCACAATGAGGTGTTGCTGCAATCAGCCACGTTCGGAGCGACGACAACGTGGTGGCTGGCAGTGATGTCAGAAGGCCTTAGCACAGGTTTCACAAGCTCAGCGATGCTGCTGAGGTGCTTCCTGTTTCTAATGAAATCTGTGCCACAGGACCAGATTTTCACCGCGATAAGGGTGGCTCTTCTCCCAGTCATCAGGGAGAGACAGGTTGCTCCTGCGCCGAATGAGATGCTCGTGCGAGCGAGGCAGCAGCCTGAGATGAGCCCTCCCTGGCCAACCTCAGTGACAGTGTGTCTCACCATGCACCCAGGGAGCCACGAAGGAGCTGACGAACCAGGAACAGCAGCAAAGGGCACTGGTTCCTGGAGCATTTACCTTCCCTGTGTTCAGCCTCTCCCAGAACCATGTAGCAAGATCCCAGCTGGGCCTGGAACGGCTCCACAAACTCGGTGTCGACGCAGACCCGATACTGAGCTGAGCTGTGCTGAGCGGTGAGAACGGCTTCGGACCGGGCCAGGTCGTAACAGCATAACCTGGGAGTGATCGATTTGGGAAGCTCAGCGGTGCAGAGATACAACGATTATGAAGGGAGGGGGGTCAGCCAGTGAAGGAAAGGCCTGGCCTGCAAGGAGACAGGGGTACACTTCTCACCTGCCAAACGTCCTCAGCGCCTCCCCCTCTGGGACTGAGCTGTTGATCTCCCATGGGAAGTAACAGACACCAGCACTGGGCAGCATCTCACACAACCGCCGCTCGGCCTGCAGTAAAGCAAGAGATCCGAGTTCACGCCACCCCAGTACCTGAGCCAGATACTAGGTGACACTGCCTCCCTCCTTGCCCAGGGCCCTGCAGGCTGCAGAAGCTCCATAGCTGCCCTGCTGAGTCCTGTTTGCAGCTCAGTGCGTGCGCCAAGTCCTGGGCATCCTGGCATAAAGAGGGGCCACCTTCCCCCACCACAATCCATCACAAACAGTAGCAGGCAGCCCACTACATCCTCCAGGTCTCCCCCAAGCTATGGATAGGTTGGGAAACGTTAAGGAAGCGGGGGGAAATGGTGACTGACAAGTTCAGACAGTGTGAGGGACTGAGATGCAGGAATACACCCAGCCACTGGGGTGACGGGGTACCATGCAGCAAGATTTAAGGTATGATCCTGAGTCTGTTCTCATGCTGCAGGATAAGAAATTCTGGCAGTGGCTGATCCTGTAGCTACAGAACAATTACTTGGATGCAAGCCAGCCTGGTTTCATCCGTAGTCGAGAAGGGTTTATCAGACACTGATGAGTGAGAACGATTCACCCCAAAACAAGATTCAGGTGGCACCTTGTGGGAGCTCCAGCAGCGGAGCCGAGCTGGCACAGGCAGACCAGCCAAAGCGCAAAGCACACAGAAGACAGAAATGCAGAGCAACTTTGGCGAGATTTTAATTCTGCCCAGCCAGTGCCACAGCCAGGCTGTTGGCTGTACCCCAAAGCGGTTTCTTTCGGCCTCATTTTCCCTCCGATCTCCCTTGCAGGGTGCCTGTGTTTGGCATGTTCCCACGCTCCATTTACTGCTTTTCTCTCTGGTTTCTTGCCCCATTGAGGGGACCCCAAGAGCTGCAGAATGGCCCAGACAGAGATGCCTGCAATTCAGACAAGTAGGGCCACCCCAGCAGGTTCGGGGAACCCCAGTACTGATTACACAGCAGTGGGGACATGCTGAGCTGCAACCCTGTGGCTGTAATGCTTGGTTCCCCTTGCCCACCCCATGCATTGCTCAGGAGATTGCAAGCTTGCAAAATTCTCCACTGCCATCCCACGGAGGGCTGCCACGGGAGGCCACCAAAGCAGGCTCTGCACATCCCGAACTCTGGGTCTTGCTTCCCCACGGCCCCGTGCAAGGCTGTGTGCACCCACGGCAGGCTGTGAAACCCTTCTGGCAGGGTCCCAACCAGCAGTGACGGAGGGGGAAATCCACCTCTGTGCTCTCTGCGTCTCCCTGCATCTCCACCTCACCTAACCCCAATTTCAGGTTCAATTCTGCACCTCCCGAGTAGGGCAAAGGCATCCTGCAGCACGGTTTTGATCCTGAATCACGCTGTGCAGGACGGGATCAGACGGGAATGCAAGATGCTAAACGTGCATTTAATACGCTTTTAAACACAGGTCGAACCCCAACCGTGATGTGCCACGTGCTCACTTAACGCACTCACAACCTCAACTGCAGCACGTTACACGCACATTTAATGCACACCTGGCCCCGCGTGCAGCACGCTGTGTGCACACTTAGTGCGACAGTGCGGTATATGTAATGCATGACCCGTCCCAAAAGCAGCGTGCTTGTGGATATGTAGTGGGGAGCACTGGGACAGGTTGCCCAGAGAAGCTGTGGCTGCCCCATCCCTGGCAGTGTCCAAGGCCAGGCTGGATGAGGCTGGGAGCAACCTGGTCTGGGGGAGGGTGTCCCTGCCCATGGCAGGGGGGTTGGGACTGGGAGGGCTTTAAGGTCCCTTCCAACCCAAACCCGTCTGTGATTCTACGATGATTCTATGATTTAACAAATCGCTTAATTAATTAACTATTAAATGCCCGGCGACGGGTGCAGATGTTACCTGCACTCTTACTTGCACTCTCAACGTGCTATTTAACGCACAACTAAATGCACACCCAGCCCCAGCAGCAACACATTATATGTCCATCTGGCCCACCACCCAACACACAGTTTAATGCACGCCCAGCCTCAAAGCAAGCGCTGCATGCATCCCGGATCCCGCAGCACCCCGGATTCCACAGCACCCCGGATTCCGCAGCACCCCAGATTCCACAGCACCCCCGATCCCGCAGCACCCCCGATCCAGAGCACCCAGGAACCAGCTGCACCCCCGATCCTGCAGCATCCCCGATCCCGCAGCACCCCGGATCCCGCAGCACCCCCGATTCAGCCGCACCCCGGATCCCGCAGCACCCCCGATCCCGCAGCACCCCTGATCCCGCAGCACCCCCGATCCCGCAGCACCCCCGATCCAGCCGCACCCCCGATCCCGCAGCACCCCCGATCCCGCAGCACCCCCGATCCAGCCGCACCCCCGCCCCGGATGCGGCCCGCCGCACGCCTTCAGCGCGGGACTTCGGCAAGCGCAGCCCCTGACGCACCTCGCCGCGCGCAGTTTAACGCACAAGCTCACGCACGCCCTTCCCGGCCGCGGCCCGCCGCACGCACATTTCAAACACGACTCCCCGCAGCCCCGGGCCCGGCCGCGGCCCAGCGCCGCTTCCCGCTGCCGCTGCCGGGGGGAGGTGGCTGGTCACGTGGCCCAGCGCTGTGCCTCAACCATGGGTGAGTGAGGTGTGATGCTGCTGTTGCTCACCCACTATGGATTGTGTACCCTGCTTTCAGGTGACAGGCAGTCTCAGCAATACCTCGGGAGTGTAGGTGCGCAGGGGGGTTCCAAAAGCTCTTGCCAGTCCAAAATCAGCCAGCTTGATTGTTCCTGCTTTGTTAATGAGCAAGTTCTGTGGCTTCAAGTCCCTGTGGATGACGCTGTGCAAGTGGCAGAAGTTCACACCCTGCAGCAGCTGGAAAAGGTAGCTCTAAGGAGAAAAGAGATTTCAGACAGGGCCATGACGAAACCACTACAGACCTGAATGGGAAAAAAGACCTTAACACAGAATCACAGACGGGTTTGGTTTGGAAGGGACCTTAAAGATCATCCAGTTCCACCCCCCTGCCGTGGGCAGGGACACCCTCCACCAGACCAGCTTGCTCCCAGCCTCATCCAGCCTGGCCTTGGACACTCCCAGGGATGGGGCAGCCACAGCTTCTCTGGGCAACCTGTCCCAGGGCCTCCCCACCCTCTCCATGAAGAATTTCTTCCTGATACCCAATCTAAATCTCCCTGCTTCCAGTTTAAACCCATTACCCCTTGTCCTGTCACTACAGGCCCTTGTAAAAAGCACCCCACACCCCGCTTCCTTGTAGCCCTCCCAGGCACTGGAAGGGGCTCTAAGGTGTCCCTGGAGCCTTCCCTTCTCCAGGCTGAACACCCCCAACTCCCAGCCTGTCCCCACGGCAGAGGGGCTCCAGCCCTCGCAGCATCTCCGTGGCCTCCTCTGCACTCGCTCCAACCAGTCTATATCCTTCTGATGCTGAGGGCTCCACAGCTGGACACAGCACTCCAGGTGGGGTCTCCCCAGAGCGGAGCAGAGGGGCAGAATCCCCTCCCTCGCCCTACTGGCCACACTTCTCCTGATGGTCCTAATCCCAAGGACAACTGTGCTCAGGGATCTCTCTGTCTGCGGGGCAAAGCCCCACCTGTGAGACCCAGAATTAGGGGTGTGCCTGGTACCTTTGGTTGAGCTTGGTAAAGAAGCGTCATCAGCCTATTGTGTGTGAAGACAAAACATACAGAATAGGTACGTGGGGACAGGACTGAGCCAGAGCTTCTGTGTGCTCTTCCCAGTTACACCCCAGTTCTCCTGCATCACCTTGGGCTATTTGTGCGCTGCCATCCACGTGTGGTGAATTTGGAAGTCTGGACCCTGTGTAGGCTAGCAGGCATCTCGCAGGCACTCGCACAAAGGGGACAGGCTCTCCTACGTGAGTCCTTAGACTCTGCCTCTCTAGAAAGTCAGATGCGAAGACACTAATCCCTGGAGCGGTGCAGTAGGCAAAGTGCATCCAGGTGCAAGGAGGGATGGGAAGGCGTGCCATCCAACAGAGCTGTGTCAGGCTAAGGAGGACAAGGCTCTCACCATTGTTTCTTTTTCAGGAAAATGACGTAACCAAGCTCTATATGGAGCTGGCAGCAGAAAATAAGCAGCAGCTCAGCCGGCTGGAGTTTGCCAAGAAGATTGTCGAGAAGGTACCAGCTGACAGCTCATGGCAAGATTGGGGTACTCTAGACTGGGGGTTAAAATGATCTTTCCAATGCTGTCAGCCATCTGCTCAGCCTTGGACCCTTCCTCCCCGGATCCCCACATCCAGGTGTGAGGAAGGACAGGAATGGAAACCCCTGTGAGAAAAGACCACGAGTAACCACAGTATCACCGACACTGATCTGAGGTGGTGGCTTTCATCACCTCTGTGGGCCCTCAACTCTTTCCTGAAGCTGCGGTTTATGCTAGGAGTAAAGATTAGGGCTCTTAAGTCCTGTTCTCAGCTATATCTAATCACCCTTCACAGACTGAGAACTTCAGATTGGTTTGTGGATGTGGCTGGAATTTAGTGCTCACAGCCTTCTGGAAACACTTCAAAGCAATAGGCCTTTTATGCCTTCCTAGGGCTTGTTCAGCTGTAGTAAAGGTCTTGGGTGTGGATGAGTTTCAGTGTGTTCAGGAAGCACAAGAGGTTAAACTGGGGTGCTCTGGGATGCTGCCACGAGCCAGCTGCGCAGCGGGGACCGGCCACGTTCCCCTCCCTCCGCTGCAGATACAACAAGGCCACACAAGGCACCTTTGCAGGCTACTGCAGCACCTCTGTGACAAGGGGAAGACACACCAAGTCAGCTGTTGGACACGGTGGGGACGTGTCCGCGTTTGCCATTTACAAACAGCCTTATTTGGAGGCTGCCTGGGGATCCTGTACCAGCTCTGTCTCCTACCGTGCCTCATCATGGAAAAGGCCCTGTGCCAGGTACAAAGAGTGACTCGGTTTCCCTGCCTTTTTTTTTTAATTCTTTTTTGGTTTTCCCTTGCAGAAGGAAGTGCACGAGGATATTGAAGCTGTACATGAGCAAACACATGAAAGCGGAGCCGCAATGAGCAGGGAATCTGAGGGGTTGAAATCGCAGCTGGAGGAGGAAAGGAGGAAAGTGGCCAAGATTGAAGAGGACCTGGAGGAACACAGAAACAAGCTGCTGACGTTGAAGACTCAGAAGCCCATTGAAAGAGTGGAAGAAAAGGAGGTGATAGAATATTACAGAGACCCACAGGTGGAGAGCAACCTGTCTAAGATGGCACAGCAGATTGAAGAGGAAGGCAGAAAGAGGCAGAGACTGCAAGAAGACATTGAAGTGATGAGCCGGAAGCTTGCCCAGATGGAGAGTGAGAAAAAAGTCATTCCCGCCCAGCTCCTCACCAAAGAGATCACAAAAATTGAGAAAGATCCAAGCCTGGATAGCCAAGCAGGCAGTCTTCGTCAGGAGATCAAGCGTCTCCAGGAGGAAAGCTTGGCCGCTGCTTCCGAACTGGAGCAGCGTAAGAGGGAGCTGCACATGCTGGAGCGAAAGCAGCCTAATATCCGAGAGAAAGTGGTGGTGAAAGAGCTGATCAAACTGGAGAAAAACCCAGAAATGCTGAAGTCCGTTAGGACCCTGCAGCTACAAATCGATGAGGAATCCTTCAAGAGGAAGTCAGCGGAAGAAGCGATAGTGAAAGTGAAGAACAAGATTGAGGAGGTGGAAAGACTAATTGAAACGGCAGAACCCAAAATGATTGTTAAGGAGGTGAAGCAGGTAGAGCAGGACCCAGAGTTACTGAGAGAGTCTTCCAAGCTTAAAACTCTGATTGAAGAAGAGAGGAGCAAAAACTTGGTGCTTACAGGTGAGCTGGGAGAGCTGCAGAGCCCGTACAGTATTGCAGAGAAGCAAAAACCGAGGGTAGAGGTCCAAGAGAGGGTCGATGAGATTTTCCTGGTGGATCCTGAAACGGAGCGGCAAATTGCACACCTGAAAAGGGAGCTGCAGGAAGTTACTCTGAAAAGGACAAAGGTTGACAGTGAAGTGGAAGAGGCCTTAGCAGAGCTCAGCATCCTCAGGTCACAGAAACCAGTGGTGGAGCTTAAGGAGGTTATAGAGGAGGTGGTCAAACACGAGAAGAGCCCAGAGATTCTTAGAGAAATAGACAGGCTGAAGCAACAGCTCAATGAACTAGTGAACACCAACGGCAGGACTCAAGAGCAGCTCATTAGGCTGCAGGGTGAAAGGGATGAATGGAAGAGGGAGAGATCCAAGGTGGAAACCAAGCTGGTCAACAAGGAAGTCATCCGCTACGAGAATGATCCGCTCTTGGAAAAAGAAGCTGATCGCCTCCGTCAAGAGGTGCGTAACATGGCTCAAAAGAGGAGAGCTGCAGAGGATGCACTCTGTGACTTGCAAAATAAATACATGCTACTGGAGAGACGAAAGCCAGAGGAGAAGGTAGTGGTCCAAGAGGTGATACTGACTCAAAAGGATCCAAAGCTCCGAGATGAGCACACCAGGCTGAGCCGGAGTCTGGACGAGGAGGTGAGCAACAGGCGTCGTCTGGAGCGTGACGTGCAACAGGTTCGTGCACTGGTGGAAGAGCAAGAAAAGCTGCTCAACTTTCAGGAAGATCGAAGCAAGAGGCTTGCACTGGAGAAGGAGATGAGACAAATTACGCTGAGAATAAAGGAACTGGAGGAGAGTCCAGCCCCAGTGCAAGAAAAGATCATTATGGAAGAAGTGGTCAAGTTGGAGAAGGATCCAGTCCTCGAGCAGTCTGCCAGCAACCTGCGCTTGGAGCTGGACCGTGAGCAGGTGGAGGTGCTGAACTTGCAGAGAGAATGCCAGAACCTGCAGATGCAAGTTGATGTCCTGCAGAAAACAAAATCCCAGGAGAAGACCATCTACAAGGAGGTGATTCGAGTGGAAAAGGACAGAGCGCTGGAGAGTGAACGTGCACGCATCTGGGAGCTGCTGAACAGGGAGAGAGGAGCCAAGCAAAAGGCAGAAGAGGAGGTACGGCGGCTCAGGGAGAAGATCGAGAGAGCGGAAGGCATGAAGAGGACCTGGGCTCGCGAAGAGACAGAGCTGCAGAAAGCCAGGAACCTGGCCATCCAGGAGAGAGCCAACTTGGAGAGTGAGCTGCGGGAGCTGGAGAGGCAGAAGCAGCAGAAAGTCCTCTTCCTTCAGGAGGAGTCCAAACTGCTCAACCAGCGGACTGAGAACGACAGGCAGAAGAAGAAGCAGCTGGAACATGAGTTTTCCCTGCTGGAAGCAGACATCCTTAGGGAGAAGGACCAGATCTACAACAAGGAGAGGTTCATTCGAGATCTCCAGTCCAGGGTCAACCGTGAAGAAATCAATCATGAGACCCAGATGAGAGAGACGAACCTCTCCACCAAGATCTCTATCTTGGACCCTGAGACAGGGAAGGATATGTCCCCTTACGAGGCCTATAAGAGAGGTATCATAGACAGAGGCCAGTACATCCAGCTGCAAGAGCTGGAGTGTGACTGGGAGGAAGTCACCACCCTGGGCCCAAACGGGGAAGTCTCACTTCTCCTTGACAAGAAAAGCGGGAAGCAGTACTCCATCGATGATGCACTAAGGCTGAGGAGGATCACAAAGGAGGAGTACCAGCTGTACCGGGATGGCAAGATTCCCATCTCCGAATTTGCCTTGCTGGTGGCTGGGGAATCCAAGCCTCCCCCATCCCTCTCTATTGGCTCCATCATCTCCAAATCTCTGCTCTCATCACCCACCACCCACCAAACCCAAAGCTTCTTCCCCCCAGCCTCACAGAAGGGCTTCTGTGACGACACGTCCCCCATCGCCGGGGTGTACGACACCACCACGGACACCAAGTACAACATCAAGACTGCTGTTGCAAAGAAGCTGCTCGATCCCACGACGGCTCAGAAGCTCCTGGAAGCCCAGGCTGCCACGGGGGGCATCGTAGACCTCATTTCTCGGGACCGTTTCTCCGTCCACAAGGCGATCGAGAGGGGGCTGATTGACAGGACCTACATGCAGAGACTGCTCAACGCCCAGAAGGCTTTCACGGGGATTGAGGACCCTGTGACCAAGCGGAGGCTGGCTGTTGGGGAAGCGGTGCAGAAGGGATGGATGACCAAGGACAGTGCCTTCCCCTACCTGGAGGTCCAGCATCTAACCGGAGGGCTCATCGATCCCAAGAGAACCGGTCGCATCCCCGTGCTGGAAGCTGCCCAGACAGGGATGATAACAGGTGACCTGGCCAACGGGCTCCAGGATGAGTCCAACTATGAAAAAGATCTCATTGACCCAGTCACTAAAGAGAAGATAAATTACAAGGAGGCCATGGGGCTCTGCCACAAGGATTCGCTGAGCAGCCTCCTGCTGCTCCCAGCCACGTCCGAGGGCTACCAGCGCTACCACCCGGCGAGCCGTTCCCCCAAGCTCTCCCGGTTCAGGCACTGAATGGGTTCAGGCATGTACTGGATCTGGTTCCTTCAAGAGTTCATCCCTTCAAAACACTTCTCCCCATGGAGGCAGCGGCGATCGCAGGAACGGAGCATCTAGCATTTAGAGCTGCATACTCTTCTGTCTTACCTATCTCTGCTTCCCAGCGCGGCTTGGCCGTGCGAAGAAGAAAGCGTGAGCGCGTAAGGGCCTGACACGGAGGGGTCCCCGCAGTCCCCCGGTGCTACCGTGACAGCAAAGGTGGGGTGGTGGTGAGAACTCCATTGGCAGTAGGGAAAACGTGGTTATGCCCAGGAAGGGGGGGAGAGCCAGAGTGTTTTCCAGTTGGGTCGTTCTTCTGCAGGCAATAAACATAGAAAGAGCATCTCTGGCTGTGTTCTCTCTGCAGGCTGAGGCTGCCAAGTGGCAGAAGGCGTGGCTAGTCCTGCCCCCATGCAGTCCTAACCCCAATCCAATCCAAACCTGTTGAAGTAGATGATTTTTGGGGCTTGTCCTGTACCTGTACGGAGGCAGATGTGTTGCAATGGAAGGGATGACCCTCAGTAGCAGATTGTTGGTGCTTGCAGCCAACGGTGATGCCAAGATGCTTTCTACAGCACTTGGCCTTGGCTGCAGGAGCCGCCCAGGGTGCTGGAAAATCTGCACTTGCTGGTTCTTCAGGAAAGCTTTCCCTCTGTGTCACTCCCAGTGCTCTGCCCTCGCTGAAATGAGCAAACCCTAACTCTGTGTCCCTGTTGAGATGAGAGATGAAAGGTTCTTCCTTAGTTCCTACCCTTTTCTGGAGAGTCCCCTGGCTTTGTGGGGTGAGAAAAACGACTTTCTATTGACACGAGCTGCTCTTTCCCCTCTCTCAAGGGCTTTTTTAGCTGCCGCTGCTTGGGAAATCCAGCACCCCCAAAATCATCCGTAAGGGTAGAGGTTTTCTCGCCCCCTCCCCCATCAAGGCGGCGGCATAGCCTCTATTTCCATACAGCCTAGCTGGAATTTGAAGTCTGGGCTCCAAGGGGAAATTCTTCCCATGCTGGCAGGCTCAGCACAGTCACAGGACCTGTTACCTTCCTGCTGGTAGGTAGTGCTCCGCATTAACGACCTCAGTCCAGCTGTTCAAACACCCCGATTCCCGTCCAAGATCTGCCCAGGCTCTGTCCCACCCTCTGCAGGGGCTGTGTTTATCGCCAGGCCTAAGGCTGGTGTCCGTGGCCATCTCGGCTGCCATGACCAATACGGGGCAAGTTGTTGGTTTACAGTGGGGAAAACTCTTCCACACGCCCTGCAGCATCCGTTCCCAGCCTGGTTCCTCTTGTTAGAGCGCTGCTGGTACCTGGGGCACTGTGCGTGCAGCACAGTGGGCTGGTGCTGGGCTGTGACGCACCAGGGGAGAAACCCTGGCCTGGCCTCCTGCCAGGGCAAGCCCGACAGCCCTCGGAGCACAGGTGAGGATGACATCCCAGTGCAAGCAAGGAGCCCTGGAGCAGTGCGGTTCCCAGCAGCCCTCGGGACTCTGCAAAGCTGCTGGGAGCAGCCTTGCTGTGCTTTGCTCCCGTCGGCAGGCCGAAAGCAGAGGGGATCCATCAGCAACGGGGCCGTTGCCCTTCCTGCAGCTTGGGTCTGCCAACAGGTGAGTTTGCTGCGAGCCTCCTCCTCGCCCGGCTCCGTGGGGCAGGGTGCTGGGCTCTAGGGCTGCCTTCGTCAAGACGCACCCCCTGGTAAACGAGCTAAACCCGTGTCTGTTTGTAAAGCGGCGTGATGTTCACGCGGAGACCCTTTCCGGCAGCGCTGATCAAACCGCTCTGGGGAATGCTCTCGAAGGGACTTGGAGTTCTGGTGGTGTCGTAGTTTGACGACAAGCCTCCTCTACCACCCCGGGCCCCCTGCCCGCCCCCTCCTCCCGGTGAGGAAGGGTCGGAGGAACAAACCAGGAAAAGCCCGTAGGAGTTGAGATAAGAACTATTTAATTATAGAAATGAAACGCGGGAAGTTACTGACAATGCCAGTGCTAATGAGTAATGTAAGGAACGGAGGAAGAGGGTAGAACAAATGATACAGGATCCCACCCCAAGAAGGGAAAAGAAAACCCCACCCGAAGGGAGCAAACCCCCCATGAAACCTCCCGGGGCCGAGAGAGTAAGAGTGAGGAAAAAGAACTTCCAAACCCCGACTCCCAGAGCGATCTGCCCGCCAAGACGCTGGCTCTGCCCGCAGCACCAACCACTCGCCACGAGGTCCCACAACAACCAAACCCCCAGCCCCCTCGGCCGGAAGCCCCCTCAGACCCTTCCCCTTCCCAGGGTCGTGTCCAACCACCAGCCCTTCCACCCACATCCCCACGCCCTCCCCGCCGGTCCTGCCGTGCCGCGGGTCCGGGGCTGGCACTACCTGTGCAGCTCGATGTGCTGTGGGGTGAAGCAAAACACAGACTAGCTGGTGCAAAGCTAGGACAGGTGGTCAGTTCGTGACGGTGGGTAAAGTGCTCCCTCAGTGCGCGGTGGGAGGTGTTTACCTAGGGCTGGGTGAGATGATTAGGCAAGGGAGCCGTCTAGCTGGCTGAGCAGCGTCCCTCGAAGGCTGCCCCACTAAAACCCCTTTTCTTTGGTGTCAAGTGGTCCTCACCTGCGGAAAGCGGAGCGGAGCGTGACTGCCTGATGCGCCCGTGGGAGACGCTGCCCAGCGGCGGGGGCTCCCCAGAGCCTGGCAGGGGTGGGAGTTGCTCGGGAGGAGCCAGGTAGTGCTTCCCTCCATCCCCCCGCGCGATGGAGCTGCCTCGTGGCTTTCCCAGATGCGGTTATTTCGACACAGCTGCTGTTGGTTCTCTGCTGGCGGCGGGGTGGGGTCCTAAATGTTTGAAATTCAGCCTGTGGCTTCATTTTGTCAGGCTAGATGAGCTGTAGCATCTTTGGTCCTGGGTTTTTTTGAGTGGATGAATGTCCAGTTTCATCCGTGTCTCACAGACGCGCCCCTGTGAGCTGGATGTTACGGAGCCCGTGGGTCGCTGCAGGAGCACGGCCCGGGCTGCGATTTTCCGGCCACGCGGCTCTCAAGGCTGCTGCGTGAGCCCAGCTCCCTGCTCCATCCGAAAACCAGCCCTCGCGAACGCAAGCAGGTCAGCTTTTTCCAGGCAGCATGACTCCGAAACAGCTTCAAAAGCAAAGCACACGCGCACACCCCCCGCCCCAAAAGACCCAATTTGTGCAAATTGCAGGGGGTGAACAAGCTCCCCGGGGCCTGGCGGCTCCTAAACCTGCAGGGAAAGTGCGGCCAGGCAGGGCCCGGGGTGAAGTGAGCATCACGTCCCAGGGTTGGGCTGGCGGGGACCTGTCGGGAGCTACGGCTGCTACAGCAGGGGTGACAGAAGTCTTTCTGGCGTCAGGAATTAAGCACCCGCTGTTGCATGGGGAGAAGGAATGATTGATGAAGCCGAAAGCCAGCAGAGCTCGGCTCTAGGCTGGCAGGTGTTGGGCTGAGAGGGGTTATTTCAGGGGGGACTCTCTCCCCTGCGCAAATTCTCTCCTTTACTGCATCGCTTATCTGTCCTGAAACTCTAGGCACGCGGTGGCTTTCAAGAGCTGTCAGCTCGTGCTGGAATCTTTTAGGATCCTGGTTGGTAGGAGTGCGCGTGCACGACGAACAGGAGCGCAGCAGCTTGGCTTCCCAAAGCTAGAAATCCCATTTGGAGTATTTAAGCAAGCAGAACATAACTCTGACCCGGTTTGCGGCAGCCTCTGCTGGCAAGCAAGCCCATCTGACCACACTGAGGCAGCGCGGGGCTGCGGAACCATCAGCCCCCGCCCCGGGTTCCACAACAGAATCCAGAGCACAGTGCTGCACCGGCCGAGGATTCGGGCTGGAAAGGATAAAAGAACCGGAGCGCAGGAGATGAGGAAGGGAGAAGAGCTCTGTGGAAAAAGGACCAGCCAGACTGTTCTGTGTCACTAGGCCGAAGGGCCGTGCCAAACAATAAACACCAGGGTGTCAGGACAAATGGCGAGCCTTTATTCTGGGGTTTTTTCCCATACTGAAAGGAAAAGAGTATGTCAAAATCACACCAAAACTTAGTGACGATTCTCTAAACATCTGAGCAGCTAAAACGTGTCCAAGACAATGAAGCGAAGGAAACAGCAGCACATCTGGACGGCTGGCGGAAAGCCAGCGTTCGGTTTCCAGCATACAGACACGCCAACTGGATCTTTTGGCTTCTTGGCCACAGCTAAGGCACAAATGAAGACACTTGATGGTGCTCTTCAGCGTGTGACCAGCAGAATGTCAGCTCTGTGGAACAGCTCAAACCACCTGTCCAGTGCTGACAAGCTCCGTGTTAGATAACAGCAGCAAAAGGCCGAGCCGTGGAGCGCTGCCCTACCCACCGCGGAGCTCCAGCACGCCCTGGTGTCAGCACCCGCCACCAACAGACCTGGGGACGCTCCGGTGATCGCTGTCACCCTAGCTCGCTGACTAACGCAAGGACAACCTTCTGGAAAATGCTGTCTTCCACATGTCGGTGGTTTATGCTGATAAACACCCCCCCTTTTGCACAGGACCTCTTCAAAACAGCTCTCCTGGCTGTAACCCTGAGAAACCTTCCCCCAGCAACCGGCTTAAGAGTCCCTCAGTGCAAGCATGTCCCCCTCTGGGCTCCTCAGGGAAAAAGAAGCTGTCAAAATCACACCAAAACTCAGTGACAATTCTCCAAACATCTGAACAGCAAAAACACAACCAAGACAATAAAGTGAAGGAAACAGCTGCACGTCTGGGCAGAGCTGTGTCTTCTCATCTGCAGCGCACGTCGCTCTGCAGGGCTCCGAGGGCTGCTTCAGGAGAAGTACTGGTGGTTGAGGGCTGCCTTGGCCGAGATGCGCTTGTTGGGATCATACTGGAGCAATTGCTGCCAAGAGAAAAACCCAGCAGCTTTAGGATTTTGAAACCCAAATGACCAATTGCGCCTGCACGCGACTGGGCTCAGATGCAGATATTGGTCCTGCCTTTTCCCTTCTCTGGGCTTCGGGAGTAACCCCCAGCTGAAGGTCCCGCGGGGATTACACTAGAAGGGGTTCTTGACCCTCAGTGCAGTGGTTTCCGAGAGGAACCTGCAGCGACAGTGCCAGGACTGAGCCCTGTTCCATGATTCATTTTTCCACAATGGCAGAGATGAGCATCGGAGCCAGACCAGCCGATGCGCTTTAGGTAGATCCCGATATCCCTATTTTTTTCCCCAGTTTGAAAAGGCCCTGTCTGTCCCCGCGTCTCGTTCTGAGCCTTCACTCACCACCAGTAAGTCTCTACCAGCTTCACTGAGGTTGGGAACAATTTCCTTCATCTCCTTCTGTTTCCACTGGGGAAACTCCCTCTTGTAGTCAGGCAGCTGGGTCACCCCAGGCCAGGTCACCTCGGTGGGAGTACCCAGGGTGCGAAAGATGCAGAAGAGCTGACCGATCTCGGAGTCCCCAGGAAACAGGACCTTCCTCATCACCTGGGGGGGGAGAAAAAAACAGCCAATGCTCAGCTTTCCATCAGCTGCGTGCCCTATTTCCCACCGCAAGCAGCCCTTTGTCGCAGGAGGTGCAAACAACCGCACAGACCAGGGACGTTTCGATGCAGCAGTTCTGCCAGGCCGCGGCAGGGCAACTCAGGGGTGTCTGTCTGCCGTCTCCAGCTCCTCTCCATGGATCCGTGCTCGCCCGAGGCTGTCCTCTTGCAGCCAGCCCCTTATCCCTCTCCGTCTCTAGTTTCCTAACACCCACTCTTGCAGGGTACCTCCCTCCCCGCCCCCTTTACCCCTTGGGACCAGCTAACCCTCAGGGCGGACTTTCCATAATGCACACCCCAGCACAGGGCGGGACCACGGCACCACACATGTTCTGTGTCCTGTCCCTTCTTTCCCACTGCAGCTGCATCCTCCCTGCTCATTAAAGAGACAATTTAACCCCATTCTACCATTTCTGCAAAGATGCAGCCGATGCTCCACATATCCACAGCGGTCGAGTAGTATTTGCATCCCAGCATTATTTCAGGGGCTCGGTACCACAGTGTCACCACCTGAGAAGGAACCAACAAACAAGCTTTGTTGAGTTTCGCTGGGTGACACTAGAGCGTGGGATCCTCTCGGTTTGTAGTGCAGCGCCCGCACAAATCAGCGTGCCAAGGCCATGCTGCATTAACAGATCCCTCAGCGACAGCAAGGTTGGGATTAAGGGATCATTCTGCAATAGGACACTGGAATAAATAAATATACCCCGTGCAGAGAAGGTGGGAACCCCGCTTGCAAGCAGGCTAGGGAAGAAGCAGTCAGGACATGCCCTTAACCCAGCCCTTAGATGCACGGCAGAGCTGTGCCTCAACCATGGATGAGTGACGTGTGATGCTGCTGTTGCTCACCCACTATGGATTGTGTACCCTGCTTTCAGGTGACAGGCAGTCTCAGCAATACCTCGGGAGTGTAGGTGCGCAGGGGGGTTCCAAAAGCTCTTGCCAGTCCAAAATCAGCCAGCTTGATTGTTCCTGCTTTGTTAATGAGCAAGTTCTGTGGCTTCAAGTCCCTGTGGATGACGCTGTGCAAGTGGCAGAAGTTCACACCCTGCAGCAGCTGGAAAAGGTAGCTCTAAGGAGAAAAGAGATTTCAGACAGGGCCATGACGAAACCACTACAGACCTGAATGGGAAAAAAGACCTTAACACAGAATCACAGACGGGTTTGGTTTGGAAGGGACCTTGAAGATCATCCAGTTCCACCCCCCTGCCGTGGGCAGGGACACCCTCCACCAGACCAGGTTGCTCCAAGCCTCATCCAGCCTGGCCTTGGACACTGCCAGGGATGGGGCAGCCACAGCTTCTCTGGGCAACCTGTCCCAGGGCCTCCCCACCCTCTCCATGAAGAATTTCTTCCTGATACCCAATCTAAATCTCCCTGCTTCCAGTTCAAACCCATTACCCCTTGTCCTGTCACTACAGGCCCTTGTAAAAAGCTCCCCCCCCCGCTTCCTTGTAGCCCTCCCCGGCACTGGAAGGGGCTCTAAGGTGTCCCTGGAGCCTTCCCTTCTCCAGGCTGAACACCCCCAACTCCCAGCCTGTCCCCACGGCAGAGGGTCTCCAGCCCTCGCAGCATCTCCGTGGCCTCCTCTGCATTCGCTCCAACAGCTCCGTGTCCTCCTTCTGCTGTTGGGGGCCCCAGAGCTGGATGCAGAACGGCAGGGGGGGTCTCCCCAGAGCGGAGCAGAGGGGCAGAATCCCCTCCCTCGCCCTGCTGGCCACGCTGCTCCGGATCCAGCCCAGGATCCGGTTGGCTTTCTGGGCTGCCAGCGCACACGGCCGGCTCATGCCCAGCTTTTCATCCCCCAGTACCTCAAGTCCTCCTCCCCAGGGCTGCTCTCAATCCATTCTCCACCCAACCTGTCCTTGTGCTGGGATTGCCCCGACCCCTGTGCAGGACCTTGCACTTGGCCTTGTTGAACTCCATGTGGTTGGCCTGGTCCCACCTCTCCAGCCTGTCCAGGTCCCTCTGGATGCCATCCCTTCCCTCCAGCGTGTCAACCACACCACACAGCTTGCTGTTGTCAGCAAACTTGCTGAGAGGGCACCCGATCCCACCATTCATGGCACTGACAGAGATGTTAAGCAGCGCCAGCCCCAAACGCAACCCCTGAGGAACGCCGCTCCTCACTGGTCTCCCCTCAGACATCGAGCCCTTGATCACAATTCTGATTGGGACCAGGGTGCATCAGCCAACGGACCATCCATCCACCTTGCTATAAGGCAACGCCAGGCTTGCGGGCCACTACCCACAGATACAGACAAACTGCTCCCACCCTCCCTGGGGACAGAGGGCTCCACTCCAAGCAGTGGCAGTCCCTTCCACCCATCCATGACTCTGTACAAAGGCAATTGGCAGTAGATCCCTCACTTGATCTCTTAACAGCAGTTTGTTCTCCATCAAAACGGGTTGAAGAGCCTGGAAACAGTTGGGAAAGAAATGTGCCGAGCAATAGTGCCAGGAGGTTTTCCCAGCTGAAATATTTGAGATCTGAGCAGTTGAATGCATCCGGCGCAGGATGAATCTTTTCCAGATGCAGTCTGGGTAAGAGCAGCTCAGTGCTGGCTCTGCCCAGCAGGCGGCAGCAGTGACACGCACTCCCTGCCCTGCCTCTTAGCCCTCCTTCCACACTGTACCTTGACCAAGCTCGAAGGAATGCCTCCAGTTTGGGATTCCATGTATTTCTTCAGGTCCTCATTCAGATACTCTAACACCAGACAGATGTTTTTCTGGCTGCATATGACATCCAGGAGCCTGCAGAAGAAGTGCAAGCGCTCCCTTCAGTACCATGAGTGGGAATCCATGCTATGCAGGAGTGTTAGTCTCTTACAGAGAGTGTGGGAAGGTCTCTCTGGAAAGACCTTTGCTCAAACATACCCACGCACCCCTCCTCCCACAGCTATCTCTGCTCTGTGAGTCCTCTGGAGCGGAGAGAGACAAATATAAAAGTGGCATCTAGTATGGGGCGGCGGCAGCAGCTCTGACCAGCCTGTGTTGCTGGAGTAAAGTGGCAGTGCTGTGGGGTACTGCTTCAGATCAGGGAAGTGCAAGTGGTTCTTGCATTTTCCTATTTAATTTGCTCCTTTCTGTGCAGCCAGGGAAGGACTGGAAGACCCCTCTTGCTGCCTGTACCCAGAGCTCCCTGTGGGGATGAGCAGGAGCCCATCAATACACTGGTGGAGAGGGTTCATCCAGGTCTTACCTGACTATGTTGGGGTGCTTCAGCTCCTTCAGCAGTGAGATTTCTCGGATCGCAGTGCTGGGAACACCTTCTGTCTCCCTGCGGCAGAGAGCAGCCGTAAGGCACGCCGTCCCCATCCCCCAGTGGGATCCCGCAGCCCATCAGGGTCCTGTGTCCCTCCTCCCTTCCATTGTACCCCATTGCCTGCCCAGGGGAGGGTCTCGTGCTGGGCACCCCGGGTTTGGGATGGAGTTGCGTGTGGAGCGGGCTGGGGCAAGACAGGGGAAATGGAGCCCTTGGGAAGGAGCGGGAGGGGGTGAGCTAGAGAGTGCAAACTGTGAGGTAGAGCTTTTTTGGGAGCCCCTGAGGGCACATTTGGAGATGCAGAGGTTTAAATGTCCAAGCCTCACTTTTCAGAGACGGGGAGAAGTGAAAGCTCTTTGCCCCTCAGGCAGCCACCTCCACCATCCTGAGGGGCTGCCGTGGGGTGCAGCCCCACCACCATGGGCCCTGGTCCACACTGACACCCCTAATCATGGAGACAAGCCAGGCTCAATGCAGGGGAACAGTAATAAGCCTTTATGTGTGCGGTCCCCACCCTGGAGGGGTTCAAGTTGGCCCTGCTGGGAGGCTGAGCCTCACCAGGCCTCAGCACCACACCCCTGCCAAAATGCCAACCTCCCAAAATGGCGGCTACTTCCCCCTGCCCTGGGCCGTGGTGCCAGGGCCAGGTAGCACTGGGTCAGGCCCCAGCTGCTTTCATGAACTTATAGAGACATAGTTTTCCCTCAGACCTGGCTTTTTCAAGCCCCTCACACACTTTTGGACACTGGGCTGGGCTCAGGGCCCGCCTGCTCGCTGCTGGGGCTGAGGTACTGCTGGGCTCAGCTGGCGGCCATCTCCCCGCAGACAGCACTGCCAGCCCCACAGGAGCCGTTGGCCTCCCTCCCCCCCTCTCGCCTTGGCACCCTGTTACTGCCATGCTGAGGAGGCAGCCGGCCTGGCACCACGGTGGGCACTGGGCCGGGCTGAGCCCTGGCAGCCCCAGGGCCGGACATTTGCCCCACTCACAAGTCCACTCGGATCTTCTTGAGGGCCACCAGCTCCTTTGTGTGCTTGTTGAGAGCCTTGTACACCACACCATAGGTGCCCTCCCCGATCTTCTCCACCTCCTGATACACCTCAGCGTCCTCCATGGTGCTGCCTCAGCCTTGTGACTGCAGCGGGCGTGGCTGGCACTGCTTTCTGAGGAAAAGTAGAAGACAGGAAAGTGCACACGTGCAGAAAGTGTTTGCTCTCCCTGTGTCCCCTGACCTGCTTTCAGGGTCGGGGTCCCCCCCTGCTGCTCCCCCAGCACACAGACCTGTCTTGCACTGGGGCACTCACAGGCAGGCAGGGCCGTGGGGGCACACAGGCCGGTGTCGGGGTCTATCTGGGGAGTCTTCAGGCGGCCCCGAAGAGCCAAACACACTGTATCAAACGCCCGGAGCACAGCTGCTTGTGACCAAGGTTGTGGAGTGTGCTGGCTAAAGCAAAAACCAAGCAAAATGGATGTAAAGGGGTGCTCTGGGCCTGTGGCAAGGGCTGCAGGGACTGCACAGGGCCAAGGGGATGTTCTGCAGCTCCACTTCTCCAGCGTCACAGGGATGCGGTGCGCAATTAGGGTTCCCTGGCACACACACAGGTCAAACACACAGCAGAAATGTCTTTGGGGTTGTTTTTTTTTCTTTTGTGCAATTGTCCCTTGAACCTCCCCCCGTGGGCTGCACCACTTGGAAGGTGTCCTTGGAGGGGGGTGCAGGGATGGAATTACTGACTTGACAGCTGACAGAAGGTTAAAAAAATAATATGCATCATGGCTCCAGGAAAGGTACAGCCACCAGGACTGTCTTCTGGAGGGCTTGTGGGCTCCGTGTCTCTGGGTGGGCACAGCAGGACATGGCAGCCCACTGGCTGTGTGGGTCCACAGCGCACACCCCAACTTTCAGGTGACCTAAAAAGGACAGATTTAGCCCATTGCTGCCAGCTCAAAATCATTTTTAAATTGAACCTGATTTTGCCAGTTTGAAAGAACAAAAGCATGGTTGCTCTCTGGCTGAAGAGGGATCCACATGGCCACAGCAAACTCCTGTGTGGATTCTCTGGTGGCTTGTGAAGGCTGAGTTTGCATTCCCGTCTCCAACTGGACTCACTGCCAAATTTGCTCTCTTCTTCCTGGCTGGTTTGGTTTCTAGTGGGTTTTTTTTTCATAATGCTTGTTAGAACCTGGCATTTTGGATATTCCCAAGTCTCTGGTAAATCTGGCCCGTTGGATAAAATATAAGCACAGGGAGGAAGGTAGAACAGGCAGGAGACGGAGTGTAAACATAAATGCATCACTACAGACTCCTCATTGTCTCTTACAAAACCAGGTTAAAATATTGCCTCTTGAGATCATGTTTTTGGACTTCAGCTGAACAAAGTGTGCTAAGGCAGGACTGTTGGATGTCTGTAACTGCATGAAGGAAAACATGAGGCTAAACTGTGATTAAAGATTATAGCAAGCACTGTAATTACTGAGCCATCTCAGGCCCTTGAATCAAGCCTGCTGGCAACAGGGGACTTACTTTGCCAATACCAGTTGCATTTTCATCTGTTGCTGTGCACTGTGCTGCTTCAGTTCCTTATTTTCTGAACATTTCACTGAATTTGAGCAAAAAGCAGAAGAGGCTGCAGGTGGCTGAACGGCCCTGCAAACCACAGTCCCAGCACACTCCACGTCCAGGGATTCCTATAGCACAGCTGAATCTTCTCTCTCTTGCACTCACATTTTATTCTCACCCCGTATTAGTGATCTTCTGTCTTTCTGTTGATGGTTTAATTCTCCTAGGTGGGCCTGGCACCGTGTTCTTAAACCAAAGTGGCTCTGATGTAACTCCACCTCCTCTTCTCGCAATGTTTTCAAAGCCAAACACTTCCTTACACACCCAGTACTTCGGAGGAAGAAAACTGGATCGCTAAATTTTCTTACATGATCCATGGGGTTTCTGCAGGGCCCAATGCACGTGCCTTAGCAAGAAAGAGGTTTTTAATCAATAAAAAACAGGCTGCCTTCTCTTTTCATCTTTATTTAGGAAAATATCAATCAAAACTTTGAGAAGCTTAAAAAAAAAAAAAGAGTGATTTAAGGTCTCCCAAACTTAGCTGTGTCAAGGAAGAAAGGCAAGTGGTGGTGCTCAGGGCACTGCAAATATATATTTTAGAAATAAAGTCGATCCCCCACCTTGGACACCAGCTCCTGAAAACCCCAAGAGGCAGGTGCTACTGAAAATAGTGACTCTCTGTTCTTCCTTGTTGGTCAGCCCAGATATGCGAGTGTTTTGCCAGGAACGCTCCCGTGTGGCAGCTGAGCCACGGTAACCAAACGCCTGCGCTCACAGACCCGCAGCCACCCGGGGCTAACGAACTCTGCGCTAATGCCCTTTACCTCCCATCTGCCACCAGCCCGGTAACCCGCTGCGCTTTGGCAATGCGTGTGGGTGTGAGCTGTTCAACTCGAGATTCAGAGACTTCTTTTGCCGACATCTCCAAGCCTTGCGTTACAAAAGGACCAGTACAACTCAAATGTTCCCGTCCCTTAACACCACCCTTATAAACAACCAACCAACCTGCTTCCCAGAGCTGTTTTCAGTGACGACACCTGCCACGAACGGACAACCCACAGTCACATACTGACTCACACTCTTCAAGCGTTCCCCTGCTTACTGACTTCTCTTTGCTATTTGCCACAGCAAAAAGCAGTACGTTGCAAACCCACATTCTGAATTTACTCTTAACGTATTGGGTGCAAACAGCAGTGCGAGGAGCAGCGTGTGGCGGGTCTCAGAGCTGCTCTCAGGGCGTGCTGTTTCCCATCCGCTCCTGCCTCTCGTTGAAGTATTTCCTCTGCTCCTGTATGGCTTGTTCCAGCAAGGGCACGTTCATCCCCTCCACGCAGGTCAATATTCGCGCCTTTACCACCGGACCTTCACCTGGGGATATAAACAGGAATTTTTCATAGAAAGAAAACCAGAGAGAGCAGCTTGGAGGCAAACAGAGGTTCCTTAGGCAGCACATGGGTCCAGCTGGCCAAGTAACCCCAGCCTGAGCCCTTGCAGGAGACCAGGCCGGCTGCATGACTTCACCGATGTGAGCAGCAGGCCCAGGAGCAGGTTAATTCAGTGACGTGCTTTGCCTCTGCCCTGTTGGCTACAAAACGCTGGTGACCGACACTGTGCTCTCCTCGCGCTGGGGAATGCTGAGTCCAGGACATGTCAGTGCCACTGTCTGCCATGCAGCATCTGTCCACTTCGTGGATGGATGAAGCTTGGTTTTCCCTGTCTAAAAAGCATCAGGGATGGGTCTAAGCTCATTTCTGAACGCCTCTGTGCAGACAAGAAGAGGACAGAACAAAGCTGGGCTTAGAAGAGGCTCAGTGCTGGCTGTAACCAAGTGGCATTCAAATGGTAACACGGAGCTGCACCGAACCTCGGTGACAGAGCCACCATCTCAGCCTACTCCCCTTCCACCCCCGCAAAACAGGGCCAACTCACTCCTGAGCTGTGATGACCAAAGTAACACGTCTTTCTGGAGGCATTTTGCAGAAGCGACTCAGCAGGTAACTCACCACACGCCACAGGCAGCGCGGCTTTCCAGATGCCACCCAGGATTTCATCGGCACAAATGCGAATGTTTGTTATCAGGCGTGGCCAAGACAACACTTGGGATTTGCTTCACCACTCCACGGCCCAGAACAACGCCTCACACAAAGCACCATTTAGCTGGAGTAATCCAGGGCACCCCAGGGAAGAACAGGGTGCCCTGCGTGACAGAGCCTGCCTGCGTTCCTCACGCCCCGGGTCTGAGGGCAGGGATATAGTGAGAGCCTTTCAAGGATGGCAAAGCCCAACCCAGCCAGCTCACAATGAGGTGTTGCTGCAATCAGCCACGTTCGGAGCGACGACAACGTGGTGGCTGGCAGTGATGTCAGAAGGCCTTAGCACAGGTTTCACAAGCTCAGCGATGCTGCTGAGGTGCTTCCTGTTTCTAATGAAATCTGTGCCACAGGACCAGATTTTCACCGCGATAAGGGTGGCTCTTCTCCCAGTCATCAGGGAGAGACAGGTTGCTCCTGCGCCGAATGAGATGCTCGTGCGAGCGAGGCAGCAGCCTGAGATGAGCCCTCCCTGGCCAACCTCAGTGACAGTGTGTCTCACCATGCACCCAGGGAGCCACGAAGGAGCTGACGAACCAGGAACAGCAGCAAAGGGCACTGGTTCCTGGAGCATTTACCTTCCCTGTGTTCAGCCTCTCCCAGAACCATGTAGCAAGATCCCAGCTGGGCCTGGAACGGCTCCACAAACTCGGTGTCGACGCAGACCCGATACTGAGCTGAGCTGTGCTGAGCGGTGAGAACGGCTTCGGACCGGGCCAGGTCGTAACAGCATAACCTGGGAGTGATCGATTTGGGAAGCTCAGCGGTGCAGAGATACAACGATTATGAAGGGAGGGGGGTCAGCCAGTGAAGGAAAGGCCTGGCCTGCAAGGAGACAGGGGTACACTTCTCACCTGCCAAACGTCCTCAGCGCCTCCCCCTCTGGGACTGAGCTGTTGATCTCCCATGGGAAGTAACAGACACCAGCACTGGGCAGCATCTCACACAACCGCCGCTGGGCCTGCAGTAAAGCAAGAGATCCGAGTTCACGCCACCCCAGTACCTGAGCCAGATACTAGGTGACACTGCCTCCCTCCTTACCCAGGGCCCTGCAGGCTGCAGAAGCTCCATAGCTGCCCTGCTGAGTCCTGTTTGCAGCTCAGTGCGTGCGCCAAGTCCTGGGCATCCTGGCATAAAGAGGGGCCACCTTCCCCCACCACAATCCATCACAAACAGTAGCAGGCAGCCCACTACATCCTCCAGGTCTCCCCCAAGCTATGGATAGGTTGGGAAACGTTAAGGAAGCGGGGGGAAATGGTGACTGACAAGTTCAGACAGTGTGAGGGACTGAGATGCAGGAATACACCCAGCCACTGGGGTGACGGGGTACCATGCAGCAAGATTTAAGGTATGATCCTGAGTCTGTTCTCATGCTGCAGGATAAGAAATTCTGGCAGTGGCTGATCCTGTAGCTACAGAACAATTACTTGGATGCAAGCCAGCCTGGTTTCATCCGTAGTCGAGAAGGGTTTATCAGACACTGATGAGTGAGAACGATTCACCCCAAAACAAGATTCAGGTGGCACCTTGTGGGAGCTCCAGCAGCGGAGCCGAGCTGGCACAGGCAGACCAGCCAAAGCGCAAAGCACACAGAAGACAGAAATGCAGAGCAACTTTGGCGAGATTTTAATTCTGCCCAGCCAGTGCCACAGCCAGGCTGTTGGCTGTACCCCAAAGCGGTTTCTTTCGGCCTCATTTTCCCTCCGATCTCCCTTGCAGGGTGCCTGTGTTTGGCATGTTCCCACGCTCCATTTACTGCTTTTCTCTCTGGTTTCTTGCCCCATTGAGGGGACCCCAAGAGCTGCAGAATGGCCCAGACAGAGATGCCTGCAATTCAGACAAGTAGGGCCACCCCAGCAGGTTCGGGGAACCCCAGTACTGATTACACAGCAGTGGGGACATGCTGAGCTGCAACCCTGTGGCTGTAATGCTTGGTTCCCCTTGCCCACCCCATGCATTGCTCAGGAGATTGCAAGCTTGCAAAATTCTCCACTGCCATCCCACGGAGGGCTGCCACGGGAGGCCACCAAAGCAGGCTCTGCACATCCCGAACTCTGGGTCTTGCTTCCCCACGGCCCCGTGCAAGGCTGTGTGCACCCACGGCAGGCTGTGAAACCCTTCTGGCAGGGTCCCAACCAGCAGTGACGGAGGGGGAAATCCACCTCTGTGCTCTCTGCGTCTCCCTGCATCTCCACCTCACCTAACCCCAATTTCAGGTTCAATTCTGCACCTCCCGAGTAGGGCAAAGGCATCCTGCAGCACGGTTTTGATCCTGAATCACGCTGTGCAGGACGGGATCAGACGGGAATGCAAGATGCTAAACGTGCATTTAATACGCTTTTAAACACAGGTCGAACCCCAACCGTGATGTGCCACGTGCTCACTTAACGCACTCACAACCTCAACTGCAGCACGTTACACGCACATTTAATGCACACCTGGCCCCGCGTGCAGCACGCTGTGTGCACACTTAGTGCGACAGTGCGGTATATGTAATGCATGACCCGTCCCAAAAGCAGCGTGCTTGTGGATATGTAGTGGGGAGCACTGGGACAGGTTGCCCAGAGAAGCTGTGGCTGCCCCATCCCTGGCAGTGTCCAAGGCCAGGCTGGATGAGGCTGGGAGCAAGCTGGTCTGGGGGAGGGTGTCCCTGCCCATGGCAGGGGGGTTGGGACTGGGAGGGCTTTAAGGTCCCTTCCAACCCAAACCCGTCTGTGATTCTACGATGATTCTATGATTTAACAAATCGCTTAATTAATTAACTATTAAATGCCCGGCGACGGGTGCAGATGTTACTTGCACTCTTACTTGCACTCTCAACGTGCTATTTAACGCACAACTAAATGCACACCCAGCCCCAGCAGCAACACATTATATGTCCATCTGGCCCACCACCCAACACACAGTTTAATGCACGCCCAGCCTCAAAGCAAGCGCTGCATGCATCCCGGATCCCGCAGCACCCCGGATTCCACAGCACCCCGGGTCCCGCAGCACCCCCGATCCAGCCGCACCCCGGATCCCGCAGCACCCCGGATCCAGCCGCATCCCCGATCCAGCCGCACCCCCGATCCAGAGCACCCAGGAACCCGCAGCACCCCCGATTCAGCCGCACCCCGGATCCCGCAGCACCCCCGATCCCGCAGCACCCCCGATCCAGCCGCACCCCCGATCCCGCAGCACCCCGGATCCCGCAGCACCCCCGATCCAGCCGCACCCCCGCCCCGGATGCGGCCCGCCGCACGCCTTCAGCGCGGGACTTCGGCAAGCGCAGCCCCTGACGCACCTCGCCGCGCGCAGTTTAACGCACAAGCTCACGCACGCCCTTCCCGGCCGCGGCCCGCCGCACGCACATTTCAAACACGACTCCCCGCAGCCCCGGGCCCGGCCGCGGCCCAGCGCCGCTTCCCGCTGCCGCTGCCGGGGGGAGGTGGCTGGTCACGTGGCCCAGCGCTGTGCCTCAACCATGGGTGAGTGACGTGTGATGCTGCTGTTGCTCACCCACTATGGATTGTGTACCCTGCTTTCAGGTGACAGGCAGTCTCAGCAATACCTCGGGAGTGTAGGTGCGCAGGGGGGTTCCAAAAGCTCTTGCCAGTCCAAAATCAGCCAGCTTGATTGTTCCTGCTTTGTTAATGAGCAAGTTCTGTGGCTTCAAGTCCCTGTGGATGACGCTGTGCAAGTGGCAGAAGTTCACACCCTGCAGCAGCTGGAAAAGGTAGCTCTAAGGAGAAAAGAGATTTCAGACAGGGCCATGACGAAACCACTACAGACCTGAATGGGAAAAAAGACCTTAACACAGAATCACAGACGGGTTTGGTTTGGAAGGGACCTTGAAGATCATCCAGTTCCACCCCCCTGCCGTGGGCAGGGACACCCTCCACCAGACCAGCTTGCTCCAAGCCTCATCCAGCCTGGCCTTGGACACTGCCAGGGATGGGGCAGCCACAGCTTCTCTGGGCAACCTGTCCCAGGGCCTCCCCACCCTCTCCATGAAGAATTTCTTCCTGATACCCAATCTAAATCTCCCTGCTTCCAGTTTAAACCCATTACCCCTTGTCCGGTCACTACAGGCCCTTGTAAAAAGCCCCCCCCACCCCCCCCCCCCCGCTTCCTTGTAGCCCTCCCAGGCACTGGAAGGGGCTCTAAGGTGTCCCTGGAGCCTTCCCTTCTCCAGGCTGAACACCCCCAACTCCCAGCCTGTCCCCACGGCAGAGGGGCTCCAGCCCTCGCAGCATCTCCGTGGCCTCCTCTGCACTCGCTCCAACCAGTCTATATCCTTCTGATGCTGAGGGCTCCACAGCTGGACACAGCACTCCAGGTGGGGTCTCCCCAGAGCGGAGCAGAGGGGCAGAATCCCCTCCCTCGCCCTACTGGCCACACTTCTCCTGATGGTCCTAATCCCAAGGACAACTGTGCTCAGGGATCTCTCTGTCTGCGGGACAAAGCCCCACCTGTGAGACCCAGAATTAGGGGTGTGCCTGGTACCTTTGGTTGAGCTTGGTAAAGAAGCGTCATCAGCCTATTGTGTGTGAAGACAAAACATACAGAATAGGTACGTGGGGACAGGACTGAGCCAGAGCTTCTGTGTGCTCTTCCCAGTTACACCCCAGTTCTCCTGCATCACCTTGGGCTATTTGTGCGCTGCCATCCACGTGTGGTGAATTTGGAAGTCTGGACCCTGTGTAGGCTAGCAGGCATCTCGCAGGCACTCGCACAAAGGGGACAGGCTCTCCTACGTGAGTCCTTAGACTCTGCCTCTCTAGAAAGTCAGATGCGAAGACACTAATCCCTGGAGCGGTGCAGTAGGCAAAGTGCATCCAGGTGCAAGGAGGGATGGGAAGGCGTGCCATCCAACAGAGCTGTGTCAGGCTAAGGAGGACAAGGCTCTCACCATTGTTTCTTTTTCAGGAAAATGACGTAACCAAGCTCTATATGGAGCTGGCAGCAGAAAATAAGCAGCAGCTCAGCCGGCTGGAGTTTGCCAAGAAGATTGTCGAGAAGGTACCAGCTGACAGCTCATGGCAAGATTGGGGTACTCTAGACTGGGGGTTAAAATGATCTTTCCAATGCTGTCAGCCATCTGCTCAGCCTTGGACCCTTCCTCCCCGGATCCCCACATCCAGGTGTGAGGAAGGACAGGAATGGAAACCCCTGTGAGAAAAGACCACGAGTAACCACAGTATCACCGACACTGATCTGAGGTGGTGGCTTTCATCACCTCTGTGGGCCCTCAACTCTTTCCTGAAGCTGCGGTTTATGCTAGGAGTAAAGATTAGGGCTCTTAAGTCCTGTTCTCAGCTATATCTAATCACCCTTCACAGACTGAGAACTTCAGATTGGTTTGTGGATGTGGCTGGAATTTAGTGCTCACAACCTTCTGGAAACACTTCAAAGCAATAGGCCTTTTATGCCTTCCTAGGGCTTGTTCAGCTGTAGTAAAGGTCTTGGGTGTGGATGAGTTTCAGTGTGTTCAGGAAGCACAAGAGGTTAAACTGGGGTGCTCTGGGATGCTGCCACGAGCCAGCTGCGCAGCGGGGACCGGCCACGTTCCCCTCCCTCCGCTGCAGATACAACAAGGCCACACAAGGCACCTTTGCAGGCTACTGCAGCACCTCTGTGACAAGGGGAAGACACACCAAGTCAGCTGTTGGACACGGTGGGGACGTGTCCGCGTTTGCCATTTACAAACAGCCTTATTTGGAGGCTGCCTGGGGATCCTGTACCAGCTCTGTCTCCTACCGTGCCTCATCATGGAAAAGGCCCTGTGCCAGGTACAAAGAGTGACTCGGTTTCCCTGCCTTTTTTTTTTAATTCTTTTTTGGTTTTCCCTTGCAGAAGGAAGTGCACGAGGATATTGAAGCTGTACATGAGCAAACACATGAAAGCGGAGCCGCAATGAGCAGGGAATCTGAGGGGTTGAAATCGCAGCTGGAGGAGGAAAGGAGGAAAGTGGCCAAGATTGAAGAGGACCTGGAGGAACACAGAAACAAGCTGCTGACGTTGAAGACTCAGAAGCCCATTGAAAGAGTGGAAGAAAAGGAGGTGATAGAATATTACAGAGACCCACAGGTGGAGAGCAACCTGTCTAAGATGGCACAGCAGATTGAAGAGGAAGGCAGAAAGAGGCAGAGACTGCAAGAAGACATTGAAGTGATGAGCCGGAAGCTTGCCCAGATGGAGAGTGAGAAAAAAGTCATTCCCGCCCAGCTCCTCACCAAAGAGATCACAAAAATTGAGAAAGATCCAAGCCTGGATAGCCAAGCAGGCAGTCTTCGTCAGGAGATCAAGCGTCTCCAGGAGGAAAGCTTGGCCGCTGCTTCCGAACTGGAGCAGCATAAGAGGGAGCTGCACATGCTGGAGCGAAAGCAGCCTAATATCCGAGAGAAAGTGGTGGTGAAAGAGCTGATCAAACTGGAGAAAAACCCAGAAATGCTGAAGTCCGTTAGGACCCTGCAGCTACAAATCGATGAGGAATCCTTCAAGAGGAAGTCAGCGGAAGAAGCGATAGTGAAAGTGAAGAACAAGATTGAGGAGGTGGAAAGACTAATTGAAACGGCAGAACCCAAAATGATTGTTAAGGAGGTGAAGCAGGTAGAGCAGGACCCAGAGTTACTGAGAGAGTCTTCCAAGCTTAAAACTCTGATTGAAGAAGAGAGGAGCAAAAACTTGGTGCTTACAGGTGAGCTGGGAGAGCTGCAGAGCCAGTACAGTATTGCAGAGAAGCAAAAACCGAGGGTAGAGGTCCAAGAGAGGGTCGATGAGATTTTCCTGGTGGATCCTGAAACGGAGCGGCAAATTGCACACCTGAAAAGGGAGCTGCAGGAAGTTACTCTGAAAAGGACAAAGGTTGACAGTGAAGTGGAAGAGGCCTTAGCAGAGCTCAGCATCCTCAGGTCACAGAAACCAGTGGTGGAGCTTAAGGAGGTTATAGAGGAGGTGGTCAAACACGAGAAGAGCCCAGAGATTCTTAGAGAAATAGACAGGCTGAAGCAACAGCTCAATGAACTAGTGAACACCAACGGCAGGACTCAAGAGCAGCTCATTAGGCTGCAGGGTGAAAGGGATGAATGGAAGAGGGAGAGATCCAAGGTGGAAACCAAGCTGGTCAACAAGGAAGTCATCCGCTACGAGAATGATCCGCTCTTGGAAAAAGAAGCTGATCGCCTCCGTCAAGAGGTGCGTAACATGGCTCAAAAGAGGAGAGCTGCAGAGGATGCACTCTGTGACTTGCAAAATAAATACATGCTACTGGAGAGACGAAAGCCAGAGGAGAAGGTAGTGGTCCAAGAGGTGATACTGACTCAAAAGGATCCAAAGCTCCGAGATGAGCACACCAGGCTGAGCCGGAGTCTGGACGAGGAGGTGAGCAACAGGCGTCGTCTGGAGCGTGACGTGCAACAGGTTCGTGCACTGGTGGAAGAGCAAGAAAAGCTGCTCAACTTTCAGGAAGATCGAAGCAAGAGGCTTGCACTGGAGAAGGAGATGAGACAAATTACGCTGAGAATAAAGGAACTGGAGGAGAGTCCAGCCCCAGTGCAAGAAAAGATCATTATGGAAGAAGTGGTCAAGTTGGAGAAGGATCCAGTCCTCGAGCAGTCTGCCAGCAACCTGCGCTTGGAGCTGGACCGTGAGCAGGTGGAGGTGCTGAACTTGCAGAGAGAATGCCAGAACCTGCAGATGCAAGTTGATGTCCTGCAGAAAACAAAATCCCAGGAGAAGACCATCTACAAGGAGGTGATTCGAGTGGAAAAGGACAGAGCGCTGGAGAGTGAACGTGCACGCATCTGGGAGCTGCTGAACAGGGAGAGAGGAGCCAAGCAAAAGGCAGAAGAGGAGGTACGGCGGCTCAGGGAGAAGATCGAGAGAGCGGAAGGCATGAAGAGGACCTGGGCTCGCGAAGAGACAGAGCTGCAGAAAGCCAGGAACCTGGCCATCCAGGAGAGAGCCAACTTGGAGAGTGAGCTGCGGGAGCTGGAGAGGCAGAAGCAGCAGAAAGTCCTCTTCCTTCAGGAGGAGTCCAAACTGCTCAACCAGCGGACTGAGAACGACAGGCAGAAGAAGAAGCAGCTGGAACATGAGTTTTCCCTGCTGGAAGCAGACATCCTTAGGGAGAAGGACCAGATCTACAACAAGGAGAGGTTCATTCGAGATCTCCAGTCCAGGGTCAACCGTGAAGAAATCAATCATGAGACCCAGATGAGAGAGACGAACCTCTCCACCAAGATCTCTATCTTGGACCCTGAGACAGGGAAGGATATGTCCCCTTACGAGGCCTATAAGAGAGGTATCATAGACAGAGGCCAGTACATCCAGCTGCAAGAGCTGGAGTGTGACTGGGAGGAAGTCACCACCCTGGGCCCAAACGGGGAAGTCTCACTTCTCCTTGACAAGAAAAGCGGGAAGCAGTACTCCATCGATGATACACTAAGGCTGAGGAGGATCACAAAGGAGGAGTACCAGCTGTACCGGGACGGCAAGATTCCCATCTCCGAATTTGCCTTGCTGGTGGCTGGGGAATCCAAGCCTCCCCCATCCCTCTCTATTGGCTCCATCATCTCCAAATCTCTGCTCTCATCACCCACCACCCACCAAACCCAAAGCTTCTTCCCCCCAGCCTCACAGAAGGGCTTCTGTGACGACACGTCCCCCATCGCCGGGGTGTACGACACCACCACGGACACCAAGTACAACATCAAGACTGCTGTTGCAAAGAAGCTGCTCGATCCCACGACGGCTCAGAAGCTCCTGGAAGCCCAGGCTGCCACGGGGGGCATCGTAGACCTCATTTCTCGGGACCGTTTCTCCGTCCACAAGGCGATCGAGAGGGGGCTGATTGACAGGACCTACATGCAGAGACTGCTCAACGCCCAGAAGGCTTTCACGGGGATTGAGGACCCTGTGACCAAGCGGAGGCTGGCTGTTGGGGAAGCGGTGCAGAAGGGATGGATGACCAAGGACAGTGCCTTCCCCTACCTGGAGGTCCAGCATCTAACCGGAGGGCTCATCGATCCCAAGAGAACCGGTCGCATCCCCGTGCTGGAAGCTGCCCAGACAGGGATGATAACAGGTGACCTGGCCAACGGGCTCCAGGATGAGTCCAACTATGAAAAAGATCTCATTGACCCAGTCACTAAAGAGAAGATAAATTACAAGGAGGCCATGGGGCTCTGCCACAAGGATTCGCTGAGCAGCCTCCTGCTGCTCCCAGCCACGTCCGAGGGCTACCAGCGCTACCACCCGACGAGCCGTTCCCCAAAGCTCTCCCGGTTCAGGCACTGAATGGGTTCAGGCATGTACTGGATCTGGTTCCTTCAAGAGTTCATCCCTTCAAAACACTTCTCCCCATGGAGGCAGCGGCGATCGCAGGAACGGAGCATCTAGCATTTAGAGCTGCATACTCTTCTGTCTTACCTATCTCTGCTTCCCAGCGCGGCTTGGCCGTGCGAAGAAGAAAGCGTGAGCGCGTAAGGGCCTGACACGGAGGGGTCCCCGCAGTCCCCCGGTGCTACCGTGACAGCAAAGGTGGGGTGGTGGTGAGAACTCCATTGGCAGTAGGGAAAACGTGGTTATGCCCAGGAAGGGGGGGAGAGCCAGAGTGTTTTCCAGTTGGGTCGTTCTTCTGCAGGCAATAAACATAGAAAGAGCATCTCTGGCTGTGTTCTCTCTGCAGGCTGAGGCTGCCAAGTGGCAGAAGGCGTGGCTAGTCCTGCCCCCATGCAGTCCTAACCCCAATCCAATCCAAACCTGTTGAAGTAGATGATTTTTGGGGCTTGTCCTGTACCTGTACGGAGGCAGATGTGTTGCAATGGAAGGGATGACCCTCAGTAGCAGATTGTTGGTGCTTGCAGCCAACGGTGATGCCAAGATGCTTTCTACAGCACTTGGCCTTGGCTGCAGGAGCCGCCCAGGGTGCTGGAAAATCTGCACTTGCTGGTTCTTCAGGAAAGCTTTCCCTCTGTGTCACTCCCAGTGCTCTGCCCTCGCTGAAATGAGCAAACCCTAACTCTGTGTCCCTGTTGAGATGAGAGATGAAAGGTTCTTCCTTAGTTCCTACCCTTTTCTGGAGAGTCCCCTGGCTTTGTGGGGTGAGAAAAACGACTTTCTATTGACACGAGCTGCTCTTTCCCCTCTCTCAAGGGCTTTTTTAGCTGCCACTGCTTGGGAAATCCAGCACCCCCAAAATCATCCGTAAGGGTAGAGGTTTTCTCGCCCCCTCCCCCATCAAGGCGGCAGCATAGCCTCTATTTCCATACAGCCTAGCTGGAATTTGAAGTCTGGGCTCCAAGGGGAAATTCTTCCCATGCTGGCAGGCTCAGCACAGTCACAGGACCTGTTACCTTCCTGCTGGTAGGTAGTGCTCCGCATTAACGACCTCAGTCCAGCTGTTCAAACACCCCGATTCCCGTCCAAGATCTGCCCAGGCTCTGTCCCACCCTCTGCAGGGGCTGTGTTTATCGCCAGGCCTAAGGCTGGTGTCCGTGGCCATCTCGGCTGCCATGACCAATACGGGGCAAGTTGTTGGTTTACAGTGGGGAAAACTCTTCCACACGCCCTGCAGCATCCGTTCCCAGCCTGGTTCCTCTTGTTAGAGCGCTGCTGGTACCTGGGGCACTGTGCGTGCAGCACAGTGGGCTGGTGCTGGGCTGTGACGCACCAGGGGAGAAACCCTGGCCTGGCCTCCTGCCAGGGCAAGCCCGACAGCCCTCGGAGCACAGGTGAGGATGACATCCCAGTGCAAGCAAGGAGCCCTGGAGCAGTGCGGTTCCCAGCAGCCCTCGGGACTCTGCAAAGCTGCTGGGAGCAGCCTTGCTGTGCTTTGCTCCCGTCGGCAGGCCGAAAGCAGAGGGGATCCATCAGCAACGGGGCCGTTGCCCTTCCTGCAGCTTGGGTCTGCCAACAGGTGAGTTTGCTGCGAGCCTCCTCCTCGCCCGGCTCCGTGGGGCAGGGTGCTGGGCTCTAGGGCTGCCTTCGTCAAGACGGACCCCCTGGTAAACGAGCTAAACCCGTGTCTGTTTGTAAAGCGGCGTGATGTTCACGCGGAGACCCTTTCCGGCAGCGCTGATCAAACCGCTCTGGGGAATGCTCTCGAAGGGACTTGGAGTTCTGGTGGTGTCGTAGTTTGACGACAAGCCTCCTCTACCACCCCGGGCCCCCTGCCCGCCCCCTCCTCCCGGTGAGGAAGGGTCGGAGGAACAAACCAGGAAAAGCCCGTAGGAGTTGAGATAAGAACTATTTAATTATAGAAATGAAACGCGGGGAGTTACTGACAATGCCAGTGCTAATGAGTAATGTAAGGAACGGAGGAAGAGGGTAGAACAAATGATACAGGATCCCACCCCAAGAAGGGAAAAGAAAACCCCACCCGAAGGGAGCAAACCCCCCATGAAACCTCCCGGGGCCGAGAGAGTAAGAGTGAGGAAAAAGAACTTCCAAACCCCGACTCCCAGAGCGATCTGCCCGGCAAGACGCTGGCTCTGCCCGTAGCACCAACCACTCGCCACGAGGTCCCACAACAACCAAACCCCCAGCCCCCTCGGCCGGAAGCCCCCTCAGACCCTTCCCCTTCCCAGGGTCGTGTCCAACCACCAGCCCTTCCACCCACATCCCCACGCCCTCCCCGCCGGTCCTGCCGTGCCGCGGGTCCGGGGCTGGCACTACCTGTGCAGCTCGATGTGCTGTGGGGTGAAGCAAAACACAGACTAGCTGGTGCAAAGCTAGGACAGGTGGTCAGTTCGTGACGGTGGGTAAAGTGCTCCCTCAGTGCGCGGTGGGAGGTGTTTACCTAGGGCTGGGTGAGATGATTAGGCAAGGGAGCCGTCTAGCTGGCTGAGCAGCGTCCCTCGAAGGCTGCCCCACTAAAACCCCTTTTCTTTGGTGTCAAGTGGTCCTCACCTGCGGAAAGCGGAGCGGAGCGTGACTGCCTGATGCGCCCGTGGGAGACGCTGCCCAGCGGCGGGGGCTCCCCAGAGCCTGGCAGGGGTGGGAGTTGCTCGGGAGGAGCCAGGTAGTGCTTCCCTCCATCCCCCCGCGCGATGGAGCTGCCTTGTGGCTTTCCCAGATGCGGTTATTTCGACACAGCTGCTGTTGGTTCTCTGCTGGCGGCGGGGTGGGGTCCTAAATGTTTGAAATTCAGCCTGTGGCTTCATTTTGTCAGGCTAGATGAGCTGTAGCATCTTTGGTCCTGGGTTTTTTTGAGTGGATGAATGTCCAGTTTCATCCGTGTCTCACAGACGCGCCCCTGTGAGCTGGATGTTACGGAGCCCGTGGGTCGCTGCAGGAGCACGGCCCGGGCTGCGATTTTCCGGCCACGCGGCTCTCAAGGCTGCTGCGTGAGCCCAGCTCCCTGCTCCATCCGAAAACCAGCCCTCGCGAACGCAAGCAGGTCAGCTTTTTCCAGGCAGCATGACTCCGAAACAGCTTCAAAAGCAAAGCACACGCGCACACCCCCCGCCCCAAAAGACCCAATTTGTGCAAATTGCAGGGGGTGAACAAGCTCCCCGGGGCCTGGCGGCTCCTAAACCTGCAGGGAAAGTGCGGCCAGGCAGGGCCCGGGGTGAAGTGAGCATCACGTCCCAGGGTTGGGCTGGCAGGGACCTGTCGGGAGCTGCGGCTGCTACAGCAGGGGTGACAGAAGTCTTTCTGACGCCAGGAATTAAGCACCCGCTGTTGCGTGGGGAGAAGGAATGATTGATGAAGCCGAAAGCCAGCAGAGCTTGGCTCTAGGCTGGCAGGTGTTGGGCTGAGAGGGGTTATTTCAGGGGGGACTCTCTCCCCTGCGCAAATTCTCTCCTTTACTGCATCGCTTACGTGTCCTGAAACTCTAGGCACGCGGTTGCTTTCAAGAGCTGTCAGCTCGTGCTGGAATCTTTTAGGATCCTGGTTGGTAGGAGTGCGCGTGCACGACGAACAGGAGCGCAGCAGCTTGGCTTCCCAAAGCTAGAAATCCCATTTGGAGTATTTAAGCAAGCAGAACATAACTCTGACCCGGTTTGCGGCAGCCTCTGCTGGCAAGCAAGCCCATCTGACCACACTGAGGCAGCGCGGGGCTGCGGAACCATCAGCCCCCGCCCCGGGTTCCACAACAGAATCCAGAGCACAGTGCTGCACCGGCCGAGGATTCGGGCTGGAAAGGATAAAAGAACCGGAGCGCAGGAGATGAGGAAGGGAGAAGAGCTCTGTGGAAAAAGGACCAGCCAGACTGTTCTGTGTCACTAGGCCGAAGGGCCGTGCCAAACAATAAACACCAGGGTGTCAGGACAAATGGCGAGCCTTTATTCTGGGGTTTTTTCCCATACTGAAAGGAAAAGAATATGTCAAAATCACACCAAAACTTAGTGACGATTCTCTAAACATCTGAGCAGCTAAAACGTGTCCAAGACAATGAAGCGAAGGAAACAGCAGCACATCTGGACGGCTGGCGGAAAGCCAGCGTTCGGTTTCCAGCATACAGACACGCCAACTGGATCTTTTGGCTTCTTGGCCCCAGCTAAGGCACAAATGAAGACACTTGATGGTGCTCTTCAGCGTGTGACCAGCAGAATGTCAGCTCTGTGGAACAGCTCAAACCACCTGTCCAGTGCTGACAAGCTCCGTGTTAGATAACAGCAGCAAAAGGCCGAGCCGTGGAGCGCTGCCCTACCCACCGCGGAGCTCCAGCACGCCCTGGTGTCAGCACCCGCCACCAACAGACCTGGGGACGCTCCGGTGATCGCTGTCACCCTAGCTCGCTGACTAACGCAAGGACAACCTTCTGGAAAATGCTGTCTTCCACATGTCGGTGGTTTATGCTGATAAACACCCCCCCTTTTGCACAGGACCTCTTCAAAACAGCTCTCCTGGCTGTAACCCTGAGAAACCTTCCCCCAGCAACCGGCTTAAGAGTCCCTCAGTGCAAGCATGTCCCCCTCTGGGCTCCTCAGGGAAAAAGAAGCTGTCAAAATCACACCAAAACTCAGTGACAATTCTCCAAACATCTGAACAGCAAAAACACAACCAAGACAATAAAGTGAAGGAAACAGCTGCACGTCTGGGCAGAGCTGTGTCTTCTCATCTGCAGCGCACGTCGCTCTGCAGGGCTCCGAGGGCTGCTTCAGGAGAAGTACTGGTGGTTGAGGGCTGCCTTGGCCGAGATGCGCTTGTTGGGATCATACTGGAGCAATTGCTGCCAAGAGAAAAACCCAGCAGCTTTAGGATTTTGAAACCCAAATGACCAATTGCACCTGCACGCGACTGGGCTCAGATGCAGATATTGGTCCTGCCTTTTCCCTTCTCTGGGCTTCGGGAGTAACCCCCAGCTGAAGGTCCCGCGGGGATTACGCTAGAAGGGGTTCTTGACCCTCAGTGCAGTGGTTTCCGAGAGGAACCTGCAGCGACAGTGCCAGGACTGAGCCCTGTTCCATGATTCATTTTTCCACAATGGCAGAGATGAGCATCGGAGCCAGACCAGCCGATGCGCTTTAGGTAGATCCCGATATCCCTATTTTTTTTCCCAGTTTGAAAAGGCCCTGTCTGTCCCCGCGTCTCGTTCTGAGCCTTCACTCACCACCAGTAAGTCTCTACCAGCTTCACTGAGGTTGGGAACAATTTCCTTCATCTCCTTCTGTTTCCACTGGGGAAACTCCCTCTTGTAGTCAGGCAGCTGGGTCACCCCAGGCCAGGTCACCTCGGTGGGAGTACCCAGGGTGCGAAAGATGCAGAAGAGCTGACCGATCTCGGAGTCCCCAGGAAACAGGACCTTCCTCATCACCTGGGGGGGGAGAGAAAAAACAGCCAATGCTCAGCTTTCCATCAGCTGCGTGCCCTATTTCCCACCGCAAGCAGCCCTTTGTCGCAGGAGGTGCAAACAACCGCACAGACCAGGGACGTTTCGATGCAGCAGTTCTGCCAGGCCGCGGCAGGGCAACTCAGGGGTGTCTGTCTGCCGTCTCCAGCTCCTCTCCATGGATCCGTGCTCACCCGAGGCTGTCCTCTTGCAGCCAGCCCCTTATCCCTCTCTGTCTCTAGTTTCCTAACACCCACTCTTGCAGGGTACCTCCCTCCCCGCCCCCTTTACCCCTTGGGACCAGCTAACCCTCAGGGCGGACTTTCCATAATGCACACCCCAGCACAGGGCGGGACCACGGCACCACACATGTTCTGTGTCCTGTCCCTTCTTTCCCACTGCAGCTGCATCCTCCCTGCTCATTAAAGAGACAATTTAACCCCATTCTACCATTTCTGCAAAGATGCAGCCGATGCTCCACATATCCACAGCGGTCGAGTAGTATTTGCATCCCAGCATTATTTCAGGGGCTCGGTACCACAGTGTCACCACCTGAGAAGCAACCAACAAACAAGCTTTGTTGAGTTTCGCTGGGTGACACTAGAGCGTGCGATCCTCTCGGTTTGTAGTGCAGCGCCCGCACAAATCAGCGTGCCAAGGCCATGCTGCATTAACAGATCCCTCAGCGACAGCAAGGTTGGGATTAAGGGATCATTCTGCAATAGGACACTGGAATAAATAAATATACCCCGTGCAGAGAAGGTGGGAACCCCGCTTGCAAGCAGGCTAGGGAAGAAGCAGTCAGGACATGCCCTTAACCCAGCCCTTAGATGCACGGCAGAGCTGTGCCTCAACCATGGGTGAGTGACGTGTGATGCTGCTGTTGCTCACCCACTATGGATTGTGTACCCTGCTTTCAGGTGACAGGCAGTCTCAGCAATACCTCGGGAGTGTAGGTGCGCAGGGGGGTTCCAAAAGCTCTTGCCAGTCCAAAATCAGCCAGCTTGATTGTTCCTGCTTTGTTAATGAGCAAGTTCTGTGGCTTCAAGTCCCTGTGGATGATGCTGTGCAAGTGGCAGAAGTTCACACCCTGCAGCAGCTGGAAAAGGTAGCTCTAAGGAGAAAAGAGATTTCAGACAGGGCCATGACGAAACCACTACAGACCTGAATGGGAAAAAAGACCTTAACACAGAATCACAGACGGGTTTGGTTTGGAAGGGACCTTGAAGATCATCCAGTTCCACCCCCCTGCCGTGGGCAGGGACACCCTCCACCAGACCAGCTTGCTCCCAGCCTCATCCAGCCTGGCCTTGGACACTCCCAGGGATGGGGCAGCCACAGCTTCTCTGGGCAACCTGTCCCAGGGCCTCCCCACCCTCTCCATGAAGAATTTCTTCCTGATACCCAATCTAAATCTCCCTGCTTCCAGTTCAAACCCATTACCCCTTGTCCTGTCACTACAGGCCCTTGTAAAAAGCTCCCCCCCCCGCTTCCTTGTAGCCCTCCCAGGCACTGGAAGGGGCTCTAAGGTGTCCCTGGAGCCTTCCCTTCTCCAGGCTGAACACCCCCAACTCCCAGCCTGTCCCCACGGCAGAGGGGCTCCAGCCCTCGCAGCATCTCCGTGGCCTCCTCTGCATTCGCTCCAACAGCTCCGTGTCCTCCTTCTGCTGTTGGGGGCCCCAGAGCTGGATGCAGAACGGCAGGGGGGGTCTCCCCAGAGCGGAGCAGAGGGGCAGAATCCCCTCCCTCGCCCTGCTGGCCACGCTGCTCCGGATCCAGCCCAGGATCCGGTTGGCTTTCTGGGCTGCCAGCGCACACGGCCGGCTCATGCCCAGCTTTTCATCCCCCAGTACCTCAAGTCCTCCTCCCCAGGGCTGCTCTCAATCCATTCTCCACCCAACCTGTCCTTGTGCTGGGATTGCCCCGACCCCTGTGCAGGACCTTGCACTTGGCCTTGTTGAACTCCATGTGGTTGGCCTGGTCCCACCTCTCCAGCCTGTCCAGGTCCCTCTGGATGCCATCCCTTCCCTCCAGCGTGTCAACCACACCACACAGCTTGCTGTTGTCAGCAAACTTGCTGAGAGGGCACCCGATCCCACCATTCATGGCACTGACAGAGATGTTAAGCAGCGCCAGCCCCAAACGCAACCCCTGAGGAACGCCGCTCCTCACTGGTCTCCCCTCAGACATCGAGCCCTTGATCACAATTCTGATTGGGACCAGGGTGCATCAGCCAACGGACCATCCATCCACCTTGCTATAAGGCAACGCCAGGCTTGCGGGCCACTACCCACAGATACAGACAAACTGCTCCCACCCTCCCTGGGGACAGAGGGCTCCACTCCAAGCAGTGGCAGTCCCTTCCACCCATCCATGACTCTGTACAAAGGCAATTGGCAGTAGATCCCTCACTTGATCTCTTAACAGCAGTTTGTTGTCCATCAAAATGGGTTGAAGAGCCTGGAAACAGTTGGGAAAGAAATGTGCCGAGCAATAGTGCCAGGAGGTTTTCCCAGCTGAAATATTTGAGATCTGAGCAGTTGAATGCATCCGGCGCAGGATGAATCTTTTCCAGATGCAGTCTGGGTAAGAGCAGCTCAGTGCTGGCTCTGCCCAGCAGGCGGCAGCAGTGACACGCACTCCCTGCCCTGCCTCTTAGCCCTCCTTCCACACTGTACCTTGACCAAGCTCGAAGGAATGCCTCCAGTTTGGGATTCCATGTGTTTCTTCAGGTCCTCATTCAGATACTCTAACACCAGACAGATGTTTTTCTGGCTGCATATGACATCCAGGAGCCTGCAGAAGAAGTGCAAGCGCTCCCTTCAGTACCATGAGTGGGAATCCATGCTATGCAGGAGTGTTAGTCTCTTACAGAGAGTGTGGGAAGGTCTCTCTGGAAAGACCTTTGCTCAAACATACCCACGCACCCCTCCTCCCACAGCTATCTCTGCTCTGTGAGTCCTCTGGAGCGGAGAGAGACAAATATAAAAGTGGCATCTAGTATGGGGCGGCGGCAGCAGCTCTGACCAGCCTGTGTTGCTGGAGTAAAGTGGCAGTGCTGTGGGGTACTGCTTCAGATCAGGGAAGTGCAAGTGGTTCTTGCATTTTCCTATTTAATTTGCTCCTTTCTGTGCAGCCAGGGAAGGACTGGAAGACCCCTCTTGCTGCCTGTACCCAGAGCTCCCTGTGGGGATGAGCAGGAGCCCATCAATACACTGGTGGAGAGGGTTCATCCAGGTCTTACCTGACTATGTTGGGGTGCTTCAGCTCCTTCAGCAGTGAGATTTCTCGGATCGCAGTGCTGGGAACACCTTCTGTCTCCCTGCGGCAGAGAGCAGCCGTAAGGCACGCCGTCCCCATCCCCCAGTGGGATCCCGCAGCCCATCAGGGTTCTGTGTCCCTCCTCCCTTCCATTGTACCCCATTGCCTGCCCAGGGGAGGGTCTCGTGCTGGGCACCCCGGGTTTGGGATGGAGTTGCGTGTGGAGCGGGCTGGGGCAAGACAGGGGAAATGGAGCCCTTGGGAAGGAGCGGGAGGGGGTGAGCTAGAGAGTGCAAACTGTGGGGTAGAGCTTTTTTGGGAGCCCCTGAGGGCACATTTGGAGATGCAGAGGTTTAAATGTCCAAGCCTCACTTTTCAGAGACGGGGAGAAGTGAAAGCTCTTTGCCCCTCAGGCAGCCACCTCCACCATCCTGAGGGGCTGCCGTGGGGTGCAGCCCCACCACCATGGGCCCTGGTCCACACTGACACCCCTAATCATGGAGACAAGCCAGGCTCAATGCAGGGGAACAGTAATAAGCCTTTATGTGTGCGGTCCCCACCCTGGAGGGGTTCAAGTTGGCCCTGCTGGGAGGCTGAGCCTCACCAGGCCTCAGCACCACACCCCTGCCAAAATGCCAACCTCCCAAAATGGCGGCTACTTCCCCCTGCCCTGGGCCGTGGTGCCAGGGCCAGGTAGCACTGGGTCAGGCCCCAGCTGCTTTCATGAACTTATAGAGACATAGTTTTCCCTCAGACCTGGCTTTTTCAAGCCCCTCACACACTTTTGGACACTGGGCTGGGCTCAGGGCCCGCCTGCTCGCTGCTGGGGCTGAGGTACTGCTGGGCTCAGCTGGCGGCCATCTCCCCGTAGACAGCACTGCCAGCCCCACAGGAGCCGTTGGCCTCCCTCCCCCCCTCTCGCCTTGGCACCCTGTTACTGCCATGCTGAGGAGGCAGCCGGCCTGGCACCACGGTGGGCACTGGGCCGGGCTGAGCCCTGGCAGCCCCAGGGCCGGACATTTGCCCCACTCACAAGTCCACTCGGATCTTCTTGAGGGCCACCAGCTCCTTTGTGTGCTTGTTGAGAGCCTTGTACACCACACCATAGGTGCCCTCCCCGATCTTCTCCACCTCCTGATACACCTCAGCGTCCTCCATGGTGCTGCCTCAGCCTTGTGACTGCAGCGGGTGTGGCTGGCACTGCTTTCTGAGGAAAAGTAGAAGACAGGAAAGTGCACACGTGCAGAAAGTGTTTGCTCTCCCTGTGTCCCCTGACCTGCTTTCAGGGTCGGGGTCCCCCCCTGCTGCTCCCCCAGCACACAGACCTGTCTTGCACTGGGGCACTCACAGGCAGGCAGGGCCGTGGGGGCACACAGGCCGGTGTCGGGGTCTATCTGGGGAGTCTTCAGGCGGCCCCGAAGAGCCAAACACACTGTATCAAACGCCCGGAGCACAGCTGCTTGTGACCAAGGTTGTGGAGTGTGCTGGCTAAAGCAAAAACCAAGCAAAATGGATGTAAAGGGGTGCTCTGGGCCTGTGGCAAGGGCTGCAGGGACTGCACAGGGCCAAGGGGATGTTCTGCAGCTCCACTTCTCCAGCGTCACAGGGATGCGGTGCGCAATTAGGGTTCCCTGGCACACACACAGGTCAAACACACAGCAGAAATGTCTTTGGGGTTGTTTTTTTTTCTTTTGTGCAATTGTCCCTTGAACCTCCCCCCGTGGGCTGCACCACTTGGAAGGTGTCCTTGGAGGGGGGTGCAGGGATGGAATTACTGACTTGACAGCTGACAGAAGGTTAAAAAAATAATATGCATCATGGCTCCAGGAAAGGTACAGCCACCAGGACTGTCTTCTGGAGGGCTTGTGGGCTCCGTGTCTCTGGGTGGGCACAGCAGGACATGGCAGCCCACTGGCTGTGTGGGTCCACAGCGCACACCCCAACTTTCAGGTGACCTAAAAAGGACAGATTTAGCCCATTGCTGCCAGCTCAAAATCATTTTTAAATTGAACCTGATTTTGCCAGTTTGAAAGAACAAAAGCATGGTTGCTCTCTGGCTGAAGAGGGATCCACATGGCCACAGCAAACTCCTGTGTGGATTCTCTGGTGGCTTGTGAAGGCTGAGTTTGCATTCCCGTCTCCAACTGGACTCACTGCCAAATTTGCTCTCTTCTTCCTGGCTGGTTTGGTTTCTAGTGGGTTTTTTTTTTCATAATGCTTGTTAGAACCTGGCATTTTGGATATTCCCAAGTCTCTGGTAAATCTGGCCAGTTGGATAAAATATAAGCACAGGGAGGAAGGTAGAACAGGCAGGAGACGGAGTGTAAACATAAATGCATCACTACAGACTCCTCATTGTCTCTTACAAAACCAGGTTAAAATATTGCCTCTTGAGATCATGTTTTTGGACTTCAGCTGAACAAAGTGTGCTAAGGCAGGACTGTTGGATGTCTGTAACTGCATGAAGGAAAACATGAGGCTAAACTGTGATTAAAGATTATAGCAAGCACTGTAATTACTGAGCCATCTCAGGCCCTTGAATCAAGCCTGCTGGCAACAGGGGACTTACTTTGCCAATACCAGTTGCATTTTCATCTGTTGCTGTGCACTGTGCTGCTTCAGTTCCTTATTTTCTGAACATTTCACTGAATTTGAGCAAAAAGCAGAAGAGGCTGCAGGTGGCTGAACGGCCCTGCAAACCACAGTCCCAGCACACTCCACGTCCAGGGATTCCTATAGCACAGCTGAATCTTCTCTCTCTTGCACTCACATTTTATTCTCACCCCGTATTAGTGATCTTCTGTCTTTCTGTTGATGGTTTAATTCTCCTAGGTGGGCCTGGCACCGTGTTCTTAAACCAAAGTGGCTCTGATGTAACTCCACCTCCTCTTCTCACAATGTTTTCAAAGCCAAACACTTCCTTACACACCCAGTACTTCGGAGGAAGAAAACTGGATCGCTAAATTTTCTTACATGATCCATGGGGTTTCTGCAGGGCCCAATGCACGTGCCTTAGCAAGAAAGAGGTTTTTAATCAATAAAAAACAGGCTGCCTTCTCTTTTCATCTTTATTTAGGAAAATATCAATCAAAACTTTGAGATGCTTAAAGAAAAAAAAAGAGTGATTTAAGGTCTCCCAAACTTAGCTGTGTCAAGGAAGAAAGGCAAGTGGTGGTGCTCAGGGCACTGCAAATATATATTTTAGAAATAAAGTCGATCCCCCACCTTGGACACCAGCTCCTGAAAACCCCAAGAGGCAGGTGCTACTGAAAATAGTGACTCTCTGTTCTTCCTTGTTGGTCAGCCCAGATATGCGAGTGTTTTGCCAGGAACGCTCCCGTGTGGCAGCTGAGCCACGGTAACCAAACGCCTGCGCTCACAGACCCGCAGCCACCCGGGGCTAACGAACTCTGCGCTAATGCCCTTTACCTCCCATCTGCCACCAGCCCGGTAACCCGCTGCGCTTTGGCAATGCGTGTGGGTGTGAGCTGTTCAACTCGAGATTCAGAGACTTCTTTTGCCGACATCTCCAAGCCTTGCGTTACAAAAGGACCAGTACAACTCAAATGTTCCCGTCCCTTAACACCACCCTTATAAACAACCAACCAACCTGCTTCCCAGAGCTGTTTTCAGTGACGACACCTGCCACGAACGGACAACCCACAGTCACATACTGACTCACACTCTTCAAGCGTTCCCCTGCTTACTGACTTCTCTTTGCTATTTGCCACAGCAAAAAGCAGTACGTTGCAAACCCACATTCTGAATTTACTCTTAACGTATTGGGTGCAAACAGCAGTGCGAGGAGCAGCGTGTGGCGGGTCTCAGAGCTGCTCTCAGGGCGTGCTGTTTCCCATCCGCTCCTGCCTCTCGTTGAAGTATTTCCTCTGCTCCTGTATGGCTTGTTCCAGCAAGGGCACGTTCATCCCCTCCACGCAGGTCAATATTCGCGCCTTTACCACCGGACCTTCACCTGGGGATATAAACAGGAATTTTTCATAGAAAGAAAACCAGAGAGAGCAGCTTGGAGGCAAACAGAGGTTCCTTAGGCAGCACATGGGTCCAGCTGGCCAAGTAACCCCAGCCTGAGCCCTTGCAGGAGACCAGGCCGGCTGCATGACTTCACCGATGTGAGCAGCAGGCCCAGGAGCAGGTTAATTCAGTGACGTGCTTTGCCTCTGCCCTGTTGGCTACAAAACGCTGGTGACCGACACTGTGCTCTCCTCGCGCTGGGGAATGCTGAGTCCAGGACATGTCAGTGCCACTGTCTGCCATGCAGCATCTGTCCACTTCGTGGATGGATGAAGCTTGGTTTTCCCTGTCTAAAAAGCATCAGGGATGGGTCTAAGCTCATTTCTGAACGCCTCTGTGCAGACAAGAAGAGGACAGAACAAAGCTGGGCTTAGAAGAGGCTCAGTGCTGGCTGCAACCAAGTGGCATTCAAATGGTAACACGGAGCTGCGCCGAACCTCGGTGACAGAGCCACCATCTCAGCCTACTCCCCTCCCACCCCTGCAAAACAGGGCCAACTCACTCCTGAGCTGTGATGACCAAAGTAACACGTCTTTCTGGAGGCATTTTGCAGAAGCGACTCAGCAGGTAACTCACCACACGCCACAGGCAGCGCGGCTTCCCAGATGCCACCCAGGATTTCATCGGCACAAATGCGAATGTTTGTTATCAGGCGTGGCCAAGACAACACTTGGGATTTGCTTCACCACTCCACGGCCCAGAACAACGCCTCACACAAAGCACCGTTTAGCTGGAGTAATCCAGGGCACCCCAGGGAAGAACAGGGTGCCCTGCGTGACAGAGCCTGCCTGCGTTCCTCACGCCCCGGGTCTGAGGGCAGGGATATAGTGAGAGCCTTTCAAGGATGGCAAAGCCCAACCCAGCCAGCTCACAATGAGGTGTTGCTGCAATCAGCCACGTTCGGAGCGACGACAACGTGGTGGCTGGCAGTGATGTCAGAAGGCCTTAGCACAGGTTTCACAAGCTCAGCGATGCTGCTGAGGTGCTTCCTGTTTCTAATGAAATCTGTGCCACAGGACCAGATTTTCACCGCGATAAGGGTGGCTCTTCTCCCGGTCATCAGGGAGAGACAGGTTGCTCCTGCGCCGAATGAGATGCTCGTGCGAGCGAGGCAGCAGCCTGAGATGAGCCCTCCCTGGCCAACCTCAGTGACAGTGTGTCTCACCATGCACCCAGGGAGCCACGAAGGAGCTGACGAACCAGGAACAGCAGCAAAGGGCACTGGTTCCTGGAGCATTTACCTTCCCTGTGTTCAGCCTCTCCCAGAACCATGTAGCAAGATCCCAGCTGGGCCTGGAACGGCTCCACAAACTCGGTGTCGACGCAGACCCGATACTGAGCTGAGCTGTGCTGAGCGGTGAGAACGGCTTCGGACCGGGCCAGGTCGTAACAGCATAACCTGGGAGTGATCGATTTGGGAAGCTCAGCGGTGCAGAGATACAACGATTATGAAGGGAGGGGGGTCAGCCAGTGAAGGAAAGGCCTGGCCTGCAAGGAGACAGGGGTACACTTCTCACCTGCCAAACGTCCTCAGCGCCTCCCCCTCTGGGACTGAGCTGTTGATCTCCCATGGGAAGTAACAGACACCAGCACTGGGCAGCATCTCACACAACCGCCGCTGGGCCTGCAGTAAAGCAAGAGATCCGAGTTCACGCCACCCCAGTACCTGAGCCAGATACTAGGTGACACTGCCTCCCTCCTTGCCCAGGGCCCTGCAGGCTGCAGAAGCTCCATAGCTGCCCTGCTGAGTCCTGTTTGCAGCTCAGTGCGTGCGCCAAGTCCTGGGCATCCTGGCATAAAGAGGGGCCACCTTCCCCCACCACAATCCATCACAAACAGTAGCAGGCAGCCCACTACATCCTCCAGGTCTCCCCCAAGCTATGGATGGGTTGGGAAACGTTAAGGAAGCGGGGGGAAATGGTGACTGACAAGTTCAGACAGTGTGAGGGACTGAGATGCAGGAATACACCCAGCCACTGGGGTGACGGGGTACCATGCAGCAAGATTTAAGGTATGATCCTGAGTCTGTTCTCATGCTGCAGGATAAGAAATTCTGGCAGTGGCTGATCCTGTAGCTACAGAACAATTACTTGGATGCAAGCCAGCCTGGTTTCATCCGTAGTCGAGAAGGGTTTATCAGACACTGATGAGTGAGAACGATTCACCACAAAACAAGATTCAGGTGGGACCTTGTGGGAGCTCCAGCAGCGGAGCCGAGCTGGCACAGGCAGACCAGCCAAAGCGCAAAGCACACAGAAGACAGAAATGCAGAGCAACTTTGGCGAGATTTTAATTCTGCCCAGCCAGTGCCACAGCCAGGCTGTTGGCTGTACCCCAAAGCGGTTTCTTTCGGCCTCATTTTCCCTCCGATCTCCCTTGCAGGGTGCCTGTGTTTGGCATGTTCCCACGCTCCATTTACTGCTTTTCTCTCTGGTTTCTTGCCCCATTGAGGGGACCCCAAGAGCTGCAGAATGGCCCAGACAGAGATGCCTGCAATTCAGACAAGTAGGGCCACCCCAGCAGGTTCGGGGAACCCCAGTACTGATTACACAGCAGTGGGGACATGCTGAGCTGCAACCCTGTGGCTGTAATGCTTGGTTCCCCTTGCCCACCCCATGCATTGCTCAGGAGATTGCAAGCTTGCAAAATTCTCCACTGCCATCCCACGGAGGGCTGCCACGGGAGGCCACCAAAGCAGGCTCTGCACATCCCGAACTCTGGGTCTTGCTTCCCCACGGCCCCGTGCAAGGCTGTGTGCACCCACGGCAGGCTGTGAAACCCTTCTGGCAGGGTCCCAACCAGCAGTGACGGAGGGGGAAATCCACCTCTGTGCTCTCTGCGTCTCCCTGCATCTCCACCTCACCTAACCCCAATTTCAGGTTCAATTCTGCACCTCCCGAGTAGGGCAAAGGCATCCTGCAGCACGGTTTTGATCCTGAATCACGCTGTGCAGGACGGGATCAGACGGGAATGCAAGATGCTAAACGTGCATTTAATACGCTTTTAAACACAGGTCGAACCCCAACCGTGATGTGCCACGTGCTCACTTAACGCACTCACAACCTCAACTGCAGCACGTTACACGCACATTTAATGCACACCTGGCCCCGCGTGCAGCACGCTGTGTGCACACTTAGTGCGACAGTGCGGTATATGTAATGCATGACCCGTCCCAAAAGCAGCGTGCTTGTGGATATGTAGTGGGGAGCACTGGGACAGGTTGCCCAGAGAAGCTGTGGGTGCCCCATCCCTGGCAGTGTCCAAGGCCAGGCTGGATGAGGCTTGGAGCAAGCTGGTCTGGGGGAGGGTGTCCCTGCCCATGGCAGGGGGGTTGGGACTGGGAGGGCTTTAAGGTCCCTTCCAACCCAAACCCGTCTGTGATTCTACGATGATTCTATGATTTAACAAATCGCTTAATTAATTAACTATTAAATGCCCGGCGACGGGTGCAGATGTTACTTGCACTCTTACTTGCACTCTCAACGTGCTATTTAACGCACAACTAAATGCACACCCAGCCCCAGCAGCAACACATTATATGTCCATCTGGCCCACCACCCAACACACAGTTTAATGCACGCCCAGCCTCAAAGCAAGCGCTGCATGCATCCCGGATCCCGCAGCACCCCGGATCCAGCCGCACCCCGGATTCCGCAGCACCCCGGATCCAGCTGCAGCCCGGATCCCGCAGCACCCCGGATCCAGCTGCACCCCCGATCCAGCTGCACCCCCGATCCCATAGCACCCCCGATCCCGCAGCACCCCGGGTCCCGCAGAACCCCGGATCCAGCCGCACCCCCGATCCCGCAGCACCCCCGATCCAGCTGCACCCCCGATCCCGCAGCACCCCGGATCCCGCAGCACCCCCGATCCCGCAGCACCCCAGATCCCGCAGCACCCCCGAGCCCGCAGCACCCCGGGTCCCACAGCACCCCGGGTCCCGCAGCACCCCCGATCCAGAGCACCCAGGAACCCGCAGCACCCCCGATCCTGCAGCATCCCCGATCCAGCTGCACCCCGGAATCCGCAGCACCCCGGATCCCGCAGCACCACCGATCCAGCCGCACCCTGAGTCCCGCAGCACCCCCGATCCCGCAGCACCCCCGATCCCGCAGCACCCCGGATCCCGCAGCACCCCCGATCCAGCCGCACCCCCGCCCCGGATGCGGCCCGCCGCACGCCTTCAGCGCGGGACTTCGGCAAGCGCAGCCCCTGACGCACCTCGCCGCGCGCAGTTTAACGCACAAGCTCACGCACGCCCTTCCCGGCCGCGGCCCGCCGCACGCACATTTCAAACACGACTCCCCGCAGCCCCGGGCCCGGCCGCGGCCCAGCGCCGCTTCCCGCTGCCGCTGCCGGGGGGAGGTGGCTGGTCACGTGGCCCAGCGCGACGTCGCGGGCGTGACGTCACGCGGGGGCGGAGGCGCCGAGTCTGGTGGCGGGGCCGGGCCGGGGCCGAGCGGAGAGGAGCCGAGCGGCTGCCGCGATGATGAACGTGGATCTGCGAAGGGAGCGCGCCGCCGCCACCTTCCAGCCCGAGCTGCTCACCCACATCCTGGACGGCGGCGCCGAGCGCACCCGCCGCCGCAAGGAGATCGGTGAGGGAGGCGCCGGGGGCGCGCTGCCGCCTGCACCGGCCCGGTGCCCCCTGCTGAGGGGAGGGCCTGTCCGGATCGGGGGGGGCTGTGAGGAGCGGAGACAGCCCGGGGTGAGGCCTAGGGGAGGCTAAAGGAGGAGGTTTTAGGAGAAGGGCAACCGGCGATGTAGAGAGCGGGAGACCCAAGACGAGGCCTCTGGGGAGGGTGGGGGGTGGCGGCGCTGGAGGTGGGAAGCTCCGAGGGAGGTGATGGGGGGAGGAAGTTTTGAGGACGAGGGAGACCCGGGGAGAGGGAGGCTGTGGGGGGAGGGAGAGGCAGGCTGTGGAGGAGTGAGGGCGTGGGGAGGAGCTTGAGGGGAGAGGGGGAGCTCCAGGGAGAAGGGGGAGCTGTGAGGAGAGGGCTTACAGGTGGAGGGGGCTGCCTGAAGAAGGGATTTTGGTCTCATGGGTTAGAGGAGAGAAGGAGCAGTGTTATGTCCTTGAGTCCCCTCCTCTCCCCTTCCCAGAAAGCCGTTGGGGTGGCCCTGGTAGAACAATATCCTTTTACCTCCGTCTTTGCTGTTTCTCCAGAGATGAGAGGCAGCTTCCCGTGGACATTTTTCTTGGGCCCTCTCCCCTCCTTTTGCCTTCCTAGTACGCTCTTGCCCACCAGTACAGACACGACCCACCACTATCATGATATGTGCGATTAATGAAATACCTCCCCCCTCTTCCTCTTCCCAGCCCGCGCTGGTGCGGGGCGGTCGGAGGCTGGTGTTGTGTAACTTGCGCGCCGAAGGGGACGCAGGAAGTCAGCGGCCTCTGGGTGCCTTGGTTTCCAGTTGGCGTAGCGGGAATAATGGCTGTGCCCTTCTGCAAGGAGTTGTATGGGGGTCAAAGTTCATGACGCGGTCTGGTCCAGCAGTAACAATGGCTGTTGGAGGGTTTGAGGCTGTTACTGAGGGGCCTGCAGGTCTTATTTTGGTGAATTAACCTCCTGCCAAGTCCAGGGTGCTCCTAACTTATAACATGGTTTGTGTGTGGAATGGGAGAGTGTCCCGTTGCTGGAGACACTCCCTCCGAGAGCACCGACTCCTTTTTGATTTCATTAACTTCTCATTGTATTTTTAATACGCTGATATCTGCACCTGGAGGTACAGCAAGTGAAATGCTGAAGCGTTTCTCACCCACTGCCTGTGGAGGTTTGTGGAAACTGAGTTTGTTTTTGTCTTCTGTCCCCAGAGGCCTTAGTTATTAATGACCCTGACTTCCAGCACGAGGATTTGAACTTCCTGTCCCGTAGCCAACGCTATGAGCAAGCCATCAGGAAGAGCTCCCTGATGGTGATGAAGTTAAGGGAATATGGAATTGCAGATCCGGAGGAGATCTACTGGTTTAAAAGGTACCTAGCTGTAGAGTTTGCTTCTTGTATATACCTAGATCATCACCAAGGACGTTAACAGTTGTGATTTCTTTCCTATGTTGGCTGTGCAGAGAAAGCTAAAGACCTGCACAAAAGCCCACTGAAGTTCTGGCTTCAGGGAATTTCAGCTGACACCCTGATTTCCTAAATACTGTGTTTTCTTAGATTTTTTTTTTTTTTTTTTTACTATAAATGCACCATTTCATAATTACAGCAGAAAATGAAAAATGGGACTTGCAGCCTGATTTTAGTTTTTATTCCTTTTGGAGAACAAACATACGGAAGTGTTCTGAATCTGACTAGATCTGGTGAGGTTGCCGTTTCTAATGAACTCTCTTAGAGCTGATTGCTTCACGTTGCACTTCGACCTAATAAAGTTGCATTACAGGCATACTTGAAAACGTTCCAAGATAGTTTATAAGTTGTTCATAAACCATCTGCCCTTTTTCTCTTCTCCAAGCTGCTGGTGCTGTGGTGGTCCCCTTTGACCTAGAAGCTTTTCGTTTTATCTGACCTTTTGTTTATCTGATAGTATTACTCTTGGGTTAAGTTAGTAAAAATTAAACCATCTTTACCTCTGAATTTCATCCATTCCAGCTTCCAGGGAATTCCTGACTTTGATGTGTTTCTCCCCTTAGTTGTATTAAACTCTTTCTGATAGAATCGAACAGAACCTGCTTAACAGGGAGATTGCACAGCTCTACAGGTCTGGATGTAATACTATGAGTATGTCCTCTGGCACATTAAATGGACATTGCCCAGTAAATAATCACAAACCCCTTCTGACTGGGTTTGTAGGAAAGCTGGCCCTGACCTCAGGGCATGAATACTGGGACTAGTTAGATGAAATAATCTCGTCTACTGTAGTTTTAATTGCAAAGAAACTGGCCTACCCTCATGAAGGTTCTCGTGGAAGGGATGTAAATGTTCTTTTGAAAATTGGCATCGGTGGACAAAAATAACAAGGAAGAAGTTCAGTGACTATTAGATTTTTCAGGTCATGCATGGCAAAAGTTAATCATTACTGTTTCCTACACAAGGGTTATTGGACATGATAGGGAAGCTTCTTCAGTTGCTTTTGTGGAGAAAATTCAGATAAGTCTATCCCATATACCAGCTGGCAACTTCCCATTAAGTTTGCAATGTAAATGCTGGCTTTTGGTAGCGTTGCTGATGGCGTTCGACAAAAATAGGACTTTTCTGAAAGAGTCAACTGATAGATTTTAGTTTTGGCTTCCCATAAACTTAGCTGGGACGTCAGCAGCTCTTTAGATGGCTGAAAGCTTCCTATTTCCTATAGGTACCGAATAATGCATCCGTATCTTGTATGGTGTGAATGGGATATTGTGTGTGTGAGACTAGTCAAAATCCATGATCCAAAATCAGCTGAAACAATGGGGAAGGCTTACTTGTTCAGAGACAATTCTAATTGCAGACATTGCAATTATCTCTTGAAACCCTCAATTACTGTTGTCCGACTGCATTTTCCAGCGTCTTCTGTAATAACATGTAGAGGAATGAAGAGCAGTACGTGTACTTCTTGCCTGCAGCTGAACCTTGTTTGCTCTAGGAACTGTTAACATTCCTGATTTAGATTCTTCGGTGTCTGCTGTTGGCAAGGGAGGGCATTGGCTTACTTCTTTCACTTCTCCCATTTATTAAGGGTTACTTTTTCCATCCTCTGATTTCATTTGCATTTTAACATTTGTCCCCACTTTCCCACCTGCTGAGTGTCAAACATTTTTTTAAAATGTAATGAACTCCACCCAATTTGCAAAATTAAGTTTATTTCTATCACATATCCAAACATGCTAATTGTTACTACCTAGGAGGGGCTTCATTTGTGTAAAAACTGACCTGGAGAAACCGGAAAACTGAAGGGATATGGTGGTGTGACATGCCTTGAGTGAAGTTTATGAGATTGGAGTGTCTGATTCTAATGCCAAGTTGGATTTATTGTGATTGACCATCAGGCTTTCACATATGGAAGCTGAAGGCATTCTGCCAATAAACCTTCATGCCTTGTGACTGTCCCCAGACAGCAGGGACAACTTTATTTACACACGCAGTTGCTGAGAATTCCGAGCTAGTTGTTTTCCTCTACCTCTTGTGTGCTGCCAGAACTTCACGAGGTACCTCTGTCTCCGTGTGCAGTGACTGACGTTGCGGCTTGATTCAGGGACAGGCGAGGAGAAATGTTTCTTCTTCACTGATGCTTAAGCAGTTGTTGCTGCTGTGACCTGCCTAACTCAATGCTCCTCCTTCCTGTTCCCACAAGGGCTTTGTTGGACTCTAAAACATAAGAGGATCTCTTAAACATATTTAGAAGCCATTTAAAATGCTTCTCATCAGTCGGTTCTTCCTGTGTCAGCGCTGCAGTTACTGCTGGGGCTGCAGCTTGTGAAGGCCAGCAGCCTTCAAGTGCCAGTGTTTAAGACTTCCTTCACAGTTGAACCGCAGCAAAATGTAAGTCAGCGTGAAAAATAGGAAATTGTTCCGCTGTGTAATGCAGCACGGCTCTTTGAAGAGAGCGATGTGGTCGGTTTTAATTCACCTTCAAGTTCAAATAACCTTCATCGAGGAAAATGGGATGAAATGAAGAAGTGCAAAACAGTTGGGAGAAACTGGGGCACAGAAGAAGAGAAGGTCCGAGAGCTGCAAGTCGACAAATGATTCCTGTGTTCTAAGTGTTGAATGAATGTGCGCTTCCCCTGGCACCATTTGTCCTTAATTCCCATTTTGACCCTGAAGTTAGAACCTGGAGTGGCTTTCAGCAAGTCAGAGCAGAAATGCTGGAGTAGGGCCCTTAGTAGCCAGTGGTGAATTGATTAGGAGGGGATGAGTCTGACTTGGGTGTTTGGATACAGGTGGAAAAGGAGTTTGTTACCATAGTATTTGTTGACTCCGAAGCCCGGTAAGCACAGGCCAGACCTGCCCCCTGCTCCTTCTCTGCTGACGTGACCCTTCATGCTCTTCCTTGAGAGAGTTACCCCAAGAACCGCAAAAAGCTGGGAAAATTTGTTTGCAGGTTTTGCTTTAAGGTGAAAGGAGCCTATTCCGTGACCCAGTTCTGCAGCCTGAGAACGCCTTTGCAATCGCTCGTTTGGCTTTGGAGCCTCTGGCAACACGGACGTGGCCTCTGTTGCGCTCGGTGCGCTGACAGATGCGCTGCCAAACGCGTGTCAGATGAAAGTGTCTTCTACTATGCGGGTGGCATCTGTTGCTCTGAAATTTGGAAAGATCTGTACTGCCGAAGTGGAGCATTACACATCCTTCTCCTCTAAGTGGATTTGGAACTGCAGCTCCTCCTGACTCTTGGTCGTTGCTCAGGTGGCCAGCGCTGGATGCAGCTGGCCACACTCAGTGTGGACGTAGCAAAGGACCTGAACGCTTACCCAACGCAGCCTTTGGAGGACAAGCTGTATATAGGTAGTGGGAATGTAGAAATTGGGAGGGGAAGGAATAAAAGTTCAGGGAAAGAAATCCTGTTCTTCCTCCCTTCACAGCTGGTATCCCTTCTGTTTGCTCTGTGTCGTGAGGAAAACAGGATTCTCCTTATTGTTCAAGTTGTTAAAAGGCACCTGAGACAATCTTGATTGCTCAGTGTGGAGTATACAGAGGTAAAAAGTTTCTGCTGTAGATAGCTAGCTTTGAGTTCTGCTTTCAGCCTTGTTGATGCGCAAAGCTGTCCAGACGCTGCACGTTTAGTCAGTGAAGTAGTATGACCTTCTGACACAGGGATGTTGTAAAGTACCTGCTGGCAAAATGTCATTCTTCTCACTCCTGTCAGAGAAGGTGCTGGTTAACCATGAAACATCTGGCATTTGCGATTAAACTTACCGATAGGCGGTGAAAGTTGCTGGTGTGACCTTTAAGAAGATATTTTTCTTTCCCCTGGAGCGTTACCTTCCAAGAAGCAGCGTCTGACCTGATTTTTCTGACAGCAAAGCATGTGCTGCACCTTTTTCACAAGTTCTTTCAGTCGCTCCTGAAAATACACAAAGAACTGTTCAAGCTTTTCCCAAGCTGCCCTGAAACAGCGTATTTCAAAGTCGTTGCTTGTATTCTCCCTGCAGGTTTGTCCTTTTTGGGCCCAAGGAATAGTGCTGTAGGTAATGGTGCTGTAGGCAGTGGGGAAGCAAAGGGTGCTGCTATTGCTAAATGGGTCCTGGGCTAAAAGAAAAACCCACATAGGAAACCACAAGAATGCAGAAAAACATTCTGTCTCGCTGTTCTTGCGGCGTTTTTAAGCCCTTGGTCGCCCTGATAACTCCAGCCTTGTAAGCGTGTGCTGCTGTAGGCAATAGAATATGTTTTGGTAAGGGAACTGTCTGCCTCGATTCCAAGAACTCTAGACACCGTACCTGCACTCACACCAGCTTAAAGCACAGTTAGTACATTAATCACCAGCGTTACATTACTTGATTACAATAGTTTGGCTCCTGGAAAAATCCATGGCTCGTTCAGTCTTGCCCGTTTAAAAACCGTGCTGAGGAAGCTTTGTCCTGCTTTCACTCGCCCTACGGCTGATTTTCACAGCTGGCATGGGGATCTGGCATTGAATGGTCAGTTACTCCCTGCTCCCAGGCACTCATTCCGGCCGTGACGCAAAGTGCCCCGCACAGGTGCTGCTGTATTGACAGACTTGACGCGTGGCATCCCCGGCACAGCGCGGGTCTGTGGCAGCAGCCTCCCAGATGTGCTCCCTGGGCAGGTGTTAGTATATCCAGATGGAAGGATACATATTCCTTGTAGGTGTCTTGGGTGTGTGGGAGCGATGCGGTGTGTAGGCATTCGTGCGGAGCTCTCACTCGGTCTTCATCCGTCGACTCCGGATGGGATACGCATTCATGTGCAGCAGGTGGAAGACGAAATCCTCTGCGGGCTGCAGGACGGTCAAGGGAGGGTGCTGTCACTTCCTACGTGGCTGCTACGCAGTGAAACTCCCTAGCACGTTTGGGTTGTGGAGCTTATTTTAATTGGGAATGTACTCTGCCTGCCATCGTGGCTACTGAATTAACAGAGCTTTCTCTCATGAAATAACTTGTTTGGATGTAGCGCACCTAAAACGTCTGATTTTCCTTCCGTTCCCTCCAGCGCTAGCCGGTAACGGTAATTTTAATTGAAGGTGAGTTCCTGGTCTCACAGGTGATAGAAGCAGCTACAGGTAATGCAGAGCTCTTCTGGAAAGCACTCGGTCACCTGAGAAGCCTTTTCCTGTTCCAGTACGTCGTGCTTCTAGCCGACGTGGCTTAGTTCTCGGCTACTAGCAGCAGTGTGATTTATTCCCCCCCAAAGCCTGAGAGATGAGGGAGAAAATAATTTGGTTTTCGTGTCCTCCGTTTTAAGCTCCCCACGGATCTTTGTAGCATAGTATTTTTTCCTGTTACGTAGCAACAGCAGGGTTCATTGGGTGAATAAAATGCTTGAAAGAAACATTTGTTTTTCCATCAGCATTGCCTCTGATGCCTCCAGATTTGGAGATTTGGACAAAAAAGGGTTGAAATGGGCAAAGAGATTATTTATCTGGTGCTGCGGTTGGAGAAAAGCCTTTCAGGATCACAGTAACGGTAAAACTGAGATCCAGATCCCTCTATTTCTCTCCTGTAGAACATGCTTGGGCAGCTTTCCTGAACCTTTCGGTCTCCACTTCAGCATGTTTCAAAAAACCCTAGAGAGCCAAACGACCGATGCTCAGAAGGAGAAATGGCTGCCTCTGGTCCGTGGAGTCAAGATAATTGGCACCTACGCCCAAACCGAAATGGGACATGGTTAGTTCCCTGCAGGGATCGATGGGTAACCTCTTTTCTCTAACTCCAGTTTGTAAATTGGTGATGCTCCCCTGGTGAATCTAAAAGGGGACAGGTAAAATAGTTTGCTTAACTGTTGATGCTTCCTGCCCTGTAGCCAGATGGCTGCTTTGTTTCACATCCTAACGATCACACCGTTAGGTTTGGACTTTTCCAGAACGCACCTCTTAGCTGATCACTGCCTTCAGAGTAGTTTAGCTTTGCTTGAAGACGAGGAGGTTGTTCTAAGCCCCGGGACTCTGAATTTCACTTGAACTGGTTGGAACATGTCAGTCAGCAGTACTGTGGGGTTTATTTTTGCCTGAATTTGGGGCGCGTGTATCTCGGTGCACGACTGGCCTGCAGAAACAGGTCAGAAATAGACCTGTAGATGCAACGTAGCGTGGCGAGGTGGTGCGTTTTTGGGTTTGAAAGTAAGGTGTGCTTTGCCTCAAGCGCTTTTCTTCCAGATGCTGCTCCACTGCAGCTGGACAACCTCACGGGAAGGTCTTGCTTTCAAAGAAGAAAAGCATCTTACTCCAACTGTTGCTGAAAACGTCTTTCACTTCTTCAAGTGGAGGAATGTTTAGTGGATCAGAAAACAGTCCTTTAGGCCGGAACCTGGAATTACAGCGTTAAATCCCAGTAAGAACAGCTTACCAAACCAAAGACTCCGGTGCTTGTGCTGGCACCTTAGCTTGGAAAGCAGGATGTGGGCATGTCCGGACGGTTGCAAAAGCTCGGTGGTAATGCCAGTTGCTGGTAATGTTCAGTTACAGCTGCTTGTGGTAGCTGAAGCGTTGGTAGAAGATGCTGTGGAGGAAATCCTGTCACCTGTTCTGCTTGGGAGAGATGGAATGAGCAAACCTAGCTCAACGCTGGAAGCTGAGACAACCAGATGGCAGCAATAAATGCCGGCTAACCTTGTTTGCTGTTTCACACCAACTTCTTTAAATCCAGACACACATCCACCGCAAAGTGATTCGTTTTACATGCTAGTTCACGTTAGATCATTGCACTTTCTTGCCTGGTGATGGTTGCGTTTGCTTGTAGTTCTCATGGGTTTTGGTGGTAAAATGAGTATTTTGACACACAATAGAAATAATGCAGTGACGGTATGGTAAAGTAAATGTCCTTTGCATGCTGGAGAATTAAAATGCAGCCATTTGGCATTCCTGCTGCGAATGTTGAGTATTTAACTACTTCATCAGTAAAGCTTCTGCAGTAATTATCGCTGAGCTCTGCTTAATTTAATCCTTATGTTTAGAAGCTGGTGATGGGGAAACAGACCTCTGGGTTATTGAATTGAATCCTAGCCTGGACGGGTAGTTACTCAGTTTTATCTTACTCAGTGCCTGCTCGGCAGCTGGTGTTGATTTTAACCTATTCCGTAGCAAATTAGTTACTCTTAAAAACCCAAATAACTAGGAAAAAAGCACAAATAACGGAAGGCTGAATAGGAAACAAAAAGGAGTAATGGAAATAGTGTACTGTTTACCTGGTTTACAGCTATTGCTAGTGAAGGAGTATCTTCTGGTCTTTGACTGTCAGCTGTGTACTTCTCACCTGTAAGGAACTCATGTAAAATCTGGTGTTCCTGAGAACCCCTTAGCCTCCTGTTGAGCTTGGTCACTGTTCTGTCAGAAAGCTTAGAAAACATTGCTACTGGGCTTATTAGAGGGTTGAATTTATTTGTAGGTGCCTGAGGATATCAAAGAACTACAGTTCTTAGGAGGCTCTGCGGATAGTTAGCGTTAATGTACGCTTAGAGGTAACACAAGAATGCATTCTTCCTACTTTGGCGGTAACACTGCCTGAGTTTGAGCTGAGCTCAGGTCATTACTCTTCCCATAATGCATGTCTCATTTGTAATACCTATATGTGCCCGTTAAAGACCAATTGCGTTATTTCATACATAAATGTGCCAGATGGACTACCTTTGTACAGAAGGGACAGCTCCTCAGTCTGCATCCCGACTACTTTAATGCTCAAAGCTGTCGATATTTAAAGGTTTAATGAAACATTTAATTCTTTATATCAAAAAAACTTAATAGACCACTTACCTACCTACCAATGATGTTTCACAGAACTTGATGGAAGGATCGTTCTAATGAAACATGTTTAATTGGAGAGACTTTGTGCTGGTGATTTACAGGTCGAAAAATTTTGGCTTTCTTGCCACATTGTTTATGTTCAGCACTTTGACTGACATTAGCAGAGCACTGTCCTTTCAAAAGGCTTTTCAAAACCAGCAGAAGTCGAGCTGGAATGCAACATACGCTAGTTGTGTCTAACCTTTAATTAAGTTAATCTACAATGAAGTAGATAGGACATTCCTTTTTTAAAAAGAAAGTTCAGTGAAAACCTAGGTCGTTCAGGTGGATAAACTGGGACTTCCACCAGGTTCTACCCTCTAACCGTGGAAAAAATAAAAAGTGGAGTTCCTGTCTTTGGGTGAAGGCTGAGTTCAGCCAGCCGGGTCACATCTTCCACAGACTGACCTTCTGACTCAGCCTCTTTGACTTAGGGATGCTCAGGTTTCCAAACCACGGTGAAAGTCTGGTCTTTCTTTTCAGTTGGATCAATCCTTTTTTATCAGTCGTGGTGCATCCAAAAAATACAGGAATGTTGCGAATGCATTTTATGTTTGATTAGAAAGAAATGTGTTGCAGCATGTTTGTTTCAGAGTAAGCGTAAGTTTTTTGTTGTTCAGGCCTGAGGAAAGGACAGTGCTCTGGCTTTCTAAAATGCACTTGCTGAATTCTGATTTACACAATTTTTTTAATTCTCTTTTTTCTTTTTGTCTCTTCCTGAATCTCCACCATCAATCCTCACGCTTGCTTCTCTCCCATAACATTACCTCCACACTCCCATGCCATGACACTTCTTCACAGCTTTGTTCATCGTGGACGACCTGAGCCTCTGGACCTTCATCTGGGCATGTTCCTCCCCACCCTTCTCACCCAGGCAACCCCAGAGCAGCAGGATCGCTTCTTCATGCCTGCCTGGAACCTGGAGATCATTGGCACTTATGCCCAGACTGAAATGGGCCATGGTACAGTACCTTCGCTAAATGCTATTTCTAAGAATGGCTTTGTGTCCAAAGGACTCCCCTGCCTGGGAAAAATGGTGTGTGTTTACCCCGCGGGCTTTGCGCGTGGAGCTGTGGCCGTAGAGGAAGGCGGGCTGCCCGCGGAACGTTGGGTAGATCGTTAGGCCACGCGCTGCCTGCCCTGTTTTCTCCTGGGGGAGAGTTTGATCCTGGCAGCTCGGTGTTGAGCGCACCGAGCTCTCCTCGCGTGCCGTTCAAAGCAGCGTAGGCTATTGCATATGGCTGCGGGTGTCAGCTCAAAGACATCCCTTCGTTCCTACGCTTACCGTGCCTTCCAGTGTCCTTTCTGATGTGCTCTGCTTCACGTTCAGTGAGAAGAATGAAGGACAGAGCCTTCAGGTACCAAACCCAGAGTTGTCTGTCACCTTGGGACCGACCTTGGATCTGAGAACATGCGGATGGCTTGGTTCCAACGCTCATATTTTGCGGGGAACTGTTTTTCCCCCCCCTTCTTTAGTTCACTCCTGTGTGTCCTTTTCAGTTGGACCATGAAGTGTTTGGGGTTGGGTTTTCAGTTTCAAGTAGACTTTGTTCTTTGTTGCTATTCCTTTGCTTTCAAGCTTTGAAATGGATTTTGATAACTCCAGCAGTATTGTAATTGCAGCGCTTTTAATCCAGGTTTCAAAGGGAGATGATATGCCTTGGGAAACGTTAATTTTGACATCTGAGAGTTGCAGATGTGAAGTATTTTCTAGAAATTAGCAGGATTCACCTCTGTGCTGAAGTGAAACGTAGAGACTGTGTGAAGCACACAATATCTGCAAGTCTGTGGAGAATCTCTTGCCACTAGCAGGGTTTGAAGATCCTTTACCAGCAGAGTAAGCCGGTGTTAAGCTGCCTGTGGAAGTCTACCATTAACTCCGTGCTTTGGAAACGTGGTTGCATCAAGGTGATATCCTTTTTCATGTCGAAGCTCTCGTGTGGAGTCACTGGCTCTGTGTTGCTCTGTCAGTCACAGCTTGTCTAGCTTCAGCAAGTGGGCCCGGTGATCGATTTTTTTAATGCATGCAGGGACAAAGCCACTGCTGGGACAGGTGCGTGTGAAGGAGAGCTGGGGGCAGAAGACACAGACTGTTCCTGGGATTGTTACCTTCATCTTTTTGCAGTCTCTTCATCTACCCGCATCAGTACCCTAGTGTACGCATGCCGTTTCTTGCTGTCTTGGAGCTATGGATGGTCTCGGTTGGCAGAAACTGCTCCCTCAAGCAAGGAGAATGTAGGCCTGATGAAGAGATGATGGGCACTACTTATTTCATCCTGTGGTTGAAAAGTGTATGGTTTTTATTTTGCAGTTTTGTCAGATTGCAGTTTTAGTGAAATCCAGGTGAGCCTGTTTTTGTGGACCTTTTGAACTGAGAAAGGGCTTCTGGTGTGTAATAGCAAAGAGGTGTCAGATTGGAGGTGCTTGGAAAACTAGTCTAAGACCACTGGGAAAAAAACCCAACCACCATGTTTTTTGAGAATTGGCTTCAGGTCCCAGAATATGGTCTGACTCTCAATTGTTCTTCCTTAATTGGTTGATATTTAGTCCTTTATTGACCCTAAAAGCAAAATTAAAATTTCTACGTTACTACTGGAGTTCAGCTTTCCATTGTCCACTTCTGTCCTTGTCTGTTTTGTGACTGACTTTCGGCCAAAACAATACATTTGCCTTTTTTCTTTTTTTCAGGAACTCATCTTCGGGGTCTGGAAACTACAGCTACCTACGACCCTGCTACACAGGAATTCATCCTCAACAGCCCCACTGTGACCTCCATTAAGTGGTGGCCGGGTGGACGTAAGTGCGTCCCTGTGTGTCTAAATCTGGAAGTCGTATGGAAAAACCCTTAGGGAGGTGTTGTCATGTGTGTTACGTCTACAGAATTACGGCTGAAAGCTGAGCCAAAGAGTGGGCCGAAAGACAGTTATTCTTGCTCTACACGTGACAGACTTAGCGCCTACTAAAACCTTGGGTTATCTGTGTGCTCTGGATTGTTTCTCAGAACCACTCACGCTGTATGGATTTGGTGTACCTTCTGATTGGTTGTATCAAAATCTTTATACTTCCTTCAGTTCCACTGGCAGGTTTGCCAGGGACTGGGTATTGTATAGTCGAGGGAATCAAATCGTATTGTGCAGCTTCCGTTGACTTGAGCAACATGGTTTATCTAGCGGTAGAGTTCGCGTGATAATGGGTGTTGTGAATCTGGTTTTCTAACGCATGATGTGGTTAAGGCAGTTCCAGATCTGCTTTAAGGAAAGAGCCTCGGTGTACAGAACTACGCTGACTGGTTTTCCTTCTGACTCCCGCTCCTTTTGCAGTTGGAAAGACGTCGAACCATGCCATTGTTCTGGCTCAGCTCTACACTCAGGGCCAGTGCAAAGGGCTGCACGCCTTCATTGTTCCCATACGGCAGCTGGGCACCCACGAACCTTTGCCAGGTAGAGATTAATGTTGGGGGTTTAGCGCTCACGGAGGAATACGTTAGATCTGTTTCTCTCCAGCTATAGGCGGCTGCGTGTGTCCTGTTAATGTACATGGCTTGTGCCAGTGAGTAGGTGGTAGATCACAGGGCTTAAAGGAGTCTTTCTTCTGACTGGACTACCACCAAATCATCTTTCATGTCACGCTTTCCATGTGAAGGTTAGTTTGGGATTTGATTTTGTCCCGGTGTTTCCAGCTGTGCATTCTGTGAAGCAGCATGTCCTGCTTTCTGAAAGGGAAAGAATCCCTTTCATCGTTCTCTAGCTAGAAGTGAGCTGGATGATCTAGAGACACAGCTCCTCCAGTGTCTGGATAGTAGGACTGTGTGTAAATTATGAAGGTCCCCATGTTTTGGCGTCCACTTTTCCATCAAGAGGTGAAGGTCCTCGTTAGCTGTTATTCCCAGCAATGCCAGGACTTGCTAGAAAACTGAACAGTCCCTTTACTGGAGAAGGCTTGACCTCTCATGTGGTGTTTAGTTCCTGTTAACACCAGCGGCTTTGTCTGTGGCAGGTATCACAGTGGGTGACATTGGCCCAAAATTTGGTTACGATGAAATGGATAATGGCTACCTGAAAATGGACAACTTCAGAATTCCTCGGGAAAACATGCTGATGAAATATGCCCAGGTAAAGCAGTGAATTTCGGCTTAGGCTCTCAGAAATGGACACCGCACGTGCTCTTGTGTGGTTGAATAACGTACCAACAAGATTGTAGGTTGCTTGTAAGCACTACGGGATGAGTTCAGAGCTTGAGATGTGTAAAAGGGAGGAAACTTTAAAAATCGACAAGCTGGTTTTTTTTTTTTTTTTGGTAGGTTGAACCAGATGGCACCTATGTGAAACCACTCAGTGACAAGCTGACCTACGGGACGATGGTGTTCATCCGATCCCTCATTGTAGGCGATTCAGCTCGCTCCCTGTCCCGGGCTTGTACCATTGCCATCCGCTATAGTGCAGTGAGACACCAGTCCGAGCTAAAGCCGGGGTAAGTGCCGCGAGATGAGTGCTGAGGGAGAATACCCAAATACTGCAGGGAAGAGAGACGGTGCGTGATGTTTGCTTTGGCACTTGATAGTTTCCGAATCTGTTTCAGCCTGGGAAGTGGGTAATCTTTCATTGTTGACTGCCAAAATGCCTTGCCAGAGGCGTTTGCTGTATGGTCTCAGTCTGGCTTGATACAGATGCAGCTTGTACTGTCTACGTGGGGAAGCTACTGAGTTGAATAGGACTTCACAGCAAGTCGCCGGCCGGCGGCACACTAACTCCTCTGTGTTTTGCTCTAGGGAGCCAGAACCCCAGATCTTGGATTATCAGACCCAGCAGTACAAACTCTTTCCTCTCCTGGCGACAGCATATGCTTTTCACTTTGTGGGAGCCTACATAAAAGACACCTACCGTCGTATTAGTGGAGACATCAATGAAGGGGACCTGAGTGAGCTGCCAGAGGTACTGTGTCCTTGGTTGCTTTTATATAAGATGTCTTTAAAGCATGGGAGAAAAGGCATCAAGGCTTTTTGACTTTCACTTAGGAGACATCTTGTAATTCTTCAGGTTCGGAGATCCCAAGCCCAGTATGTGCTGGTGACTTCTCTTTCTTTATTTGCACTATTAATTTAGCAGCCCTTTACAAAAGAAAAAGTAGTGCACAGTGAGAAAGCTGCTGTGAATATCTGTGTTTTTAAAAAGGTGCCTTTCCAGGCATGATGGCATATCGCCTGGGAGTGGGGTTAAGACTGGTCTTGTGCTTGTGTTGCAGCTTTTTGATAGTTCTTCCAAGTCACTAGGGTAGAACTGGTGTGTTGATCAGAGGTATCTACTATACTGAGGGCTTCTGGTTGTAAAATGTCAGTTTTGCATTAGGGATTCTGTCTGAGAACCTGGTGTGACAGCGGGCGATCAAAACCAGCCTGGGACACGATGCACAGGGACAGAAGGGATGGGGCACTCTAAGGAAATCTTTACATGTAGAGTGGCTTTCATATGAATAGTTTGACTCGGGAAAGAAAAACAAGACCCTGGGGGATGCTGTAAGGATGGTGTTGACTCTACTTTTTTTCTGGGAGCTGCAGTGCTTGGCTTGTGTGTGTGCAGCCTAAGGAAGGAAAATAAAAAATCTAAACTGGCTTTGCTTTCGTCCATCAGCTCCATGCACTGACAGCGGGGCTGAAGGCGTTCACTTCCTGGACTGCCAACGCTGGCATTGAGGAATGTCGTATGGCGTGTGGTGGGCATGGCTACTCTCGCTGCAGTGGCATTCCCGACATCTATGTCACATTCACCCCATCCTGCACCTATGAGGGAGAAAACACAGTCATGATGCTGCAGACGGCTAGGTACGGTACCTTCTCTCCAGAGACGTTCTTGCCTTGGCATTGCGATCTTTGTAGCTGAAGCGATGAGCAGAGGCGTATCCTGTATTGCCATGAAACCGGTCCCTCGTGTTTCTGTCCCTTGCCCCGTTTTTGACAGGAAAGTGCATGGCTATGACTGCTCTTTGCTAGTCTGACCCCAGGTAGGATGGCTTCTTTCCAGCAGCTCCTGAGTTGCTGTTTGTTGTCTTTATTTTCAGGTTCCTGTTCAAAAGCTACACGCAGGTTAGTTCTGGGCAGCGGGTTACTGGCATGGTGTCCTACCTTAACGATCTCTCCAGGCAACGCGTTCAGCCGCAGCACGTGGCTGCCAGAGCCGTGGCTGTGCGGCTCGCTGATCCAGCCAGCTTGGTGGAGGCCTACAAAGCCCGTGCGGCCCGGTGAGTTCACACTTACCAGACTGAGCCAAGCACCGATGAAATGGGGTGTCTTGGGAGACGGTGGTGACGTGCTGCCCTGTTAATGTTAGATGCTCCAGGTGTGGTTTGCTCTGCTCTGTGTTGCTTTCCAGAAGTGACACACTTTACTGTGTTGGGTCGGTGTTAAGTGCTTTGAGGTTACAAGCGGTTACACGCAGCCCACGTCGCCTAGTTCCTGTGCTCTCTTCCATTTTCAAATATCTTATTTAAACGTGAAGTGTATTCGAGCATAAAAATACCAGCATCGTTCAAACTGCTTGGGGATCTATCTGGAGAGAAACAATCCTGATAGTAAAGCCTGTTGTGGAGGAGGTGTGAGAACAGAACAGATACCTACGTGGAAGTATTCAAGCACCACACGTATGTGGTCAAATGTCGTCTTACTCCTCTGTCGCTGTGTTCTAGCTGCAGCAGTGGTGATAAGGGTTTTGGAGCCACAGCTGCTCGCTCCAGGCAACGTGCTCGGCTGTGGCACACGACCTCTGAGCTCCTCTGATGTCTCAGACCGAAATTCGTATTAATTCAGTGTCGGTGATCTTGTTAGTTTGGTGTCGCATCACCTGTTTTTTCTTCCTTTTTGAAACAGGCTTGTAGAAGCTGCAGCAAAAACTTTACAAGCTGAACTGAACCACAGAAAGAGCAAGGAGGACGCCTGGAACAGAACTTCCGTTGATCTTGTGCGAGCATCTGAGGTCAGCGATGTACTGGGTATATGAAGAAGTGGGCTGTAAGAGCTTCTTATCTCTTCGTGAACCTGATTCACCTTCCTTCTGTTTCTTGTAGGCACACTGTCACTATGTGATAGTGAAGCTTTTCACAGCGAAGCTGTCCGAGATCAGTAATGCGGCTGTCCGTGCTGTCCTGACTGAGCTGTGTCTCCTGTACGCGCTGTATGGGATCAGTAAGAACAGCGGGGATTTCCTGCAGGTCGGTGTCTGTCTCCAGCGCACTAAATCACTAGAGCCGGGGTCCTTGTTTGCAAAGCTGCTTTAATTGCAAAGCTGCACCAGTGCTTAGGCGTAAGGTCTTGATTGTTGGCTTCCAGAAGCGCATTAGCAGCGCGGGTCTGATGGAAGGCTGGTGTCAAGTTTCCCTTGTGACCTGTCAGAAGCAGAGTTGATGATAAATGGTAACGTGGCATCTGTCTGGGGTAGCTCCGATGTTCTCCAGTTGGTGACTGGGTGTATCTTAAAGAAGGAGATGTTAGACACGTTGGGAGAGCTGCAGGCCTTTGTCAGTTAGTGCACAGAAGGGGGATATTGTACTCCAAATCTTAACCCATCCTTCAGGGAATGGGTTTAAATTGTCAGGCATTACTTTCCCAGACTGAAAGCATGAAGAGAAATGTGTTTGTGCAGCAATGTTTTATTTTGTCTTCAGGCAGCCGTGGTACGTTTTGCCTTCCCATTTTGCTCTTGGCTGCTTACCAAAAAGTTCCCCAAACCCAGGAAGAATTTAATATATATACGTGCACATTCTTCAAGAAAACTTGCCACTGAGGTTAACGTTCTAAAGAACGAGTCTCCCCTCAAAGATGAAATAACTAGCCAGTAGGGTGGGCTGTGCTGGGCATCACCTTTCGCTTGCACCCTGTGGCAGGTTGCCAATTTGATTACTTAGCACTTGGGAGGGGGAAGAGTGTTTTATGATCTGGTGGGGAAAACCAGTGTCTTATGACCTGCTGGATTTTTGTGTGAGGGAAGGCTGACCTGTGTTAGACTGTAGGGGCAGGGCAAGTTCTTGTGACGGGTATACTCTTCTGATAATACCTTCCTCCTCCCCAGGCGGGTATCTTGAGCGATGCCCAAATTACTCAAGCGAACCAGCATGTGAAAGAGCTCTTGGCCGGAATTCGTCCCAACGCAGTAGCGCTGGTAGACTCCTTCGACTTCCATGACATTCACCTTGGCTCCGTGCTTGGCCGGTACGATGGCAATGTCTACGAGAACATGTTTGAGTGGGCAAAGAAATCCCCGCTGAACAAAACGGAGGTAAAGAAACCTTAGTTCTTCCTCTTAGGTCCCACGTGCCCGGAGAAATAACTCCATGTAGGGTCGTTAATTTTGATCCGGTGATCTCAGTGGGTGATTGATGAAGAGGGCTGGGGGGAAGTCACCGGTGGTAGTGGACCAAAACAAGCAACCTGCTTCTGCTCCTCTGCTTTCAGCATCCTTTCTTCAGTTACTCTCCCGCGTGTAGCTCACACGCATCCCTGTGGGATACTTCCGAGTTCCTCAGCGGAGGGAGGAAATGGTACACTCTCTAGAGAGACAGCTGAATGATCTCGCTGAGTTTAAAAGCGGCATCGCTTGCTGCTGATTCTGCTTAGCGACAGTAGCTGCGAAAGCCTTAGCTGTTTCTGGCAAATCTTCCAGTGCCTTCAGGCAGTAGTAGTGACCGGAGAAGAAAATAAATCGCTCCCATGTAGTATTTACATGTCGGGTGTTGCACATCTGCCCTAGGGCTGTAGCTGCAGCTGAGCTGATAAAATAAACTGAGCTGAGAAGGGTCAGTGTCCCTCTTCCAGCAGCCTAAACACAACTCTGAAGCCTGTCTCGGAGGCCTTTATTGGATTTGGATAGACCGTCCCCTGTGATGGGCTCTTGGAGACTGCACCTGCAGTCAGATCCCACCAGAAGTTGCTCAGTGTTTTGTGTCTCTGAAGTCAGGGCGGCTTAGGAGCTTCATTACAGTCCCCTTAGGAGACCTCTGCCGCTTTCCTTTGAACTGAAACGCCAGAGTTGTCCGTCTGGATGTAAGATGTCTTGCATTCTTCTGTTCTCACAAGAAAGGTAGTGGAGAAACTCTTTGTTTTGGTCCTTGGTGTCATACAGGACTTGGCTGGCTGTTCTTGAATGCCCAAAGTGCCTCCGATTCCACTTTCCTTAGTCTAAAAGTACAGCGCTAGAACTGTGTCGAAGCTCAGGCGCCACCTTGTAACCACTCTCTTGTCCCCTCACAGGTTCATGAGTCTTTCCACAAACACCTGAAGCCGATGCAAGCCAAGCTGTGAAGCTGCCATTCGGGGGTTCTTTCAATGCACGCTTGTCCTGACCTGAAAACTGGGTGTTTGCATCCTTTCTTCAGGCGCCTCAATCCAACCTTTCGAATCCTGGTAGCTGTAGGACAGTGAATAATTGCAGCCTTTCTTTCCACTTTCGTAAATCGAGGAGGTGTTTGGGGAGAGTGCGTAGGGATTGATGCCTGGTTTTCAAGTGCAATTATAATGGGAAAATTAACCTTTTAAAAATCTGGGAAAGCTTTACGGATTCATACAAGGATTGCTTTTGTGAAGCTGCAGACTAGAGAGAAGTTACTGTCAACTGGAAAGGCAGCAGGATTTTACTACTAAGTAGTTAACAGCCCTCAGGCAATAGCGTCTAGCGAGCGGCTATGGCCACCCCCAAAAAGCATCAGTGTCTTCCTTGTTAATGTTAGCACCACCTCTCTCCTTGCTGGCGAGTATTTCCGCTGTCTGAAGCCTCCTGCGTCGTTCTGTGTGCGTGATCCCGCGTGCGGCACTGATGGAGCTGGGAAGCGAATACCCCTCCTTCCCTGGAGCTCTGCTGGGTTCACCTTCCCCGAAGGCATCTTCGTGCCTTCCAAACATCCTCTCACTGCCCTGCAGAAACTCCTTTTGCCTCTGTGCCGTCCCCACCGCTGGCACCTCACTCTTTTGTTCACAGCAAGTCAAAGGAGAACCCAGCGATGCTGCTCTGAGGAAAACCAAGTAGTAACGCTCAGCTGGGTGCAGATCAGAGCTGTTCTGCCCTTCTGATCATTCCTAGTTCCGTAGCACTATCTCAAAGCACTTTACAAATGTTAATTACGGTGATTCGATGGGGGGAAAAACCACGTGTCGTGGGAAAAACTGCGAATTTGACCTGGAACGATGAAGGCGGTGTTTGAGGGCAGAAACCACCCGACCAAGGTCCTTGGCTCTTCAGATTGTTCTGGGATGTTTTAAAGGCGTTCTTCAGGAAAACGACAATCCCAGGTGAAGGGTCCAGATGGGTGGCTTTTTCCTTACCCATGCATTTCCAAGGAGCTTTCTCTGCTTTGCTTAATTGTGTGTTGATGCTGACTCGGGACTTGCACAGCGCCGTCTGGATTTAACAACCGAAAGGCTTGGCTTTTAACAGAACCTCCCGGTGCCCGCTGATCAGCGCAGCCGCGGCTAAGCAAAATCACTGCTGGTTTTCAGCACCGGTAACTGCCCAGGAACGGTAAGACCTCTCTTCGTAACAGAGAAGGGTAACTTTGAGCTTAAAATGGTAAAAAGCTTCAGCACAAACCCAAATCCTGCAGTTCTGAGGCAACATGGGAGGAGCTGGTTCTCTGGCGGTTTTGGTACGCGTTCAAGTCTTTTAATCTTGGATCAGTCTCGTGGATGAGCTTTTCCTGACACTAACAGCGATCAGACACGTTTGGCTCCACGTGCAGTAGCTGAACAGAAAAAAAATGTTTAATTTTAAATAAAACAATCGAACTTGGCTTTTGGTTGCTATTTCGGGTTGAGTGGAACCGCTGCTGTCCAGGACAGCAGAGCGGGGCTTTGCCTTCTGTTTAGTCGTTAGAGCAAAGTGCTGACCAGGGAGGGATGATGGAGGAGCAGGTTCAAAACATGTCAGTGGGAACAGTGCTAGCTATATGTACAGATTTAAGACACGACAAAAGTGTGTTTTCAGACAAAATGTCTTTCTCCGTGGATCTCAGTTAATGGTAAAGTAGAATGAAGTATTCAAAAGGCCTTAAATTAGTTGGATTTTGCCTTATATCTAGCCTGACCTTTCTGGCTTTGCTCTGCAGCGTTCCAGGGCAGCCGGTCCAGTCCAACAGCGATCCTTGCCTCTGCTGCCGCTCACGACCGTGGACAGAACAAAACTGGCGGAGAGCAAAGCCGCCTGTGGCACGTCACTTGGTGCGGGTCATAGGCCGGCGAACGCTGATCACGGCCAACAGCAGAGATTTAACACTGGTGTTTGGCAGCAGAAGCTTTAATTCATGGAAGCTATTTAGAATCTCTTCCCTCTGGGGTTTTTGGGGAGTAGATAGTGGTGTCGACCTGGTGCCCGTGTATCGTCAGGTCCGGGTTGCGTGGTGCAGGGCTGCCTGGAGGCGTGAACTTCGCATCCTCAAGAACGGACAAGTCTCTATCCAGGCTGGCGTTGAGGATGGAGTCCCAGCCAAAGGCCCCTGGCAGCGACATCAGGTCGTCCTCTTCCTCCTCAGATGATGAAGGGCCTGGAGCACCTTCCGTCTGAGGAAAGGCTGGGAGAGCTGGGGCTGTTCAGCTTGGAGAAGCGGAGGCTGAGGGGGGATCTTATCACTGCTTATCAATATCTGCAGGGTGGGTGTGAGGAGGATGGGGCCAGGCTCTTCTCAGTGGGGTCCAGCGACAGGACGAGGGCCGATGGCCATAAAGTGGAAAAGAGAAGGTTCAGCCTGAACGTGAGGAAACCTTCTTCCCTGTGAGGGTGGCAGAGCCCTGGGGCAGGCTGCCCAGAGGAGCTGGGGGGAGTCTCCTTCCCTGGAGACTTTCCAAAGCCGCCTGGACTTGTTCCTGTGGGATCTGCTCTGGGTGATCCTGCTCTGGCAGGGGGTTGGACTAGGTGATCTCTAGAGGGCCCTGCCAACCCCTGCCACTCTTTTGGTGAAGGCCAGGATTGAAAACCTTCTTTATGGAAAAAAAAAAGAAACACATTTAATTAAAATCGTGGCGATTATCGAGCCATGAGTTTGCAGGAGAAAGCCAGCTCGCTGGCACACAGCTCCTCCCCCAGAATTCCTCCTCCATGCCCTCTCCATCCCGCTACCTGACAGTCGGCGCCCAGAGCTACTCGACCTGGAGATTTCATGTGTGCTCAGCCCCAAGGGACACAGGACCCCATGAAAGCTCTACAAATATAATTTCTTTGAATATGCAACGTATAATAGATTATTTTAAAACATCTGCAGAGGCAGACTGGCTGAACAGATAAACTGCAAACTCTTGCAGCATCTTCTGTGGCTTTCTCTCGATGCTGAGGCTGTTACCGATGGCGCAGACTGAAGCGACTGGGCTGGCAACGCCCTGGGTCTGTGTTAAGCCCAAGCTCCTGGTGACACGTGTGGCTTCCCTGTGTGAAAGGGATGGAGTTTTGGGGAGGAAGAGGCGGGGCTGAACTGCTCCTCTGGTTGCTCTGGCTCCTCCTCATGTGCCATTGGCAAGTTTTGGTGGGTCTAATCCCCGGTTCCCTCGGCTCTGCCTGATGCGGGCTCGGCACCCCCGGAGGTCCGGCCCCACCACCCTGCCCATCCCTTGCCCACGCCTGGCCCACAGCCAGGGACTGTGTCCGCTCCTCGGACAGCCGAGAGGCTCCATCAGCGCCTCACGGGCCTCCTGTGCCACGGCAAATCCAAGGGCTGAAGCCAAAGGCGGGGCCAGGCGAGGGGCCTCATCCCCCTGGGCACTGAGCTGTTCCTGGCCATGCTTTACCCAACCGTTCCCGGTGGGACGATGATGAAGATGCGATGTCTGGGGTGCTGTGCCAGCCCGGCCAGGACCCTGCCCAGCCTCTCAGCTCCGTGCAGACCACAATGGGGGTAGAGGTCCCAGTCGCCAGGGACCCTCCCCGGGGGCTCATCCCTGTTATCTCCCTCTCCCAGGCCACGGCTGTCACCCAGGATGTCCTTGAGGAGATCAGCGAGTTGAAGGCGGCACAGAGCCGCATGGCACAGGACATCCGCAGGCTGCAGGAGGTGCTTGGCTTGGTGAGCTGCCGCCAGCGTCCCCGGGAGGGAGCTGAGCCCTGTCCCCATCGCCCTGCCCCGTGGGCATCGGTGTCACGCGGCGTGAAGGGCACAAGGAGGGAGGAGTGGGAAGGGTGTTCCAAGGTGGGAGTGGGGGAGCTCAGCCCCCCACCCTCTGCCTGCCAGTGCTGCCTGGGGAGGTCAGAAATGGGCAGGGCTGCCTGCAGGTCAGGCTGGTGGCAGAGGGAAGTGCAGGCATCAACCCAAGTGATGCTGAGGCACTTGTGAACTGCAGAGCCGTAAGGCCCAAGTGCGGTGTGTGCTGGGAAGGAGGGGGGGATAAAGATAGCCCTGGGCAATAGAGCCCCCAGGCACAGCCCTGCCCAGCATCCCTCCAGAATGACTCCATCAGCCCCAGAAATTACGACTGCCTCCCATTAAGAAAAGAAGGAGGGTCATCGTCATAGGTGATTCCTTTCTGTGGGGAACAGAGGGCCCGATATGTCACCCAGACCCATTGCACAGGGAAGTCTGCTGCCTCCCTGGAACCCGGGTTAGGGTCATCAGCTGGAAACTCCCTGGTCTCCTAAAGCCCTCCAACTATTACCCACTGTTGGTAATGCAGGTGGGCAGTGATGAGCTTGAGGAGTGGAATTCAAAAGTCATCAAAAGGGACTTCAGGGCACTGGGGCAAATGGTTGCAGGATTGGGAGCACAGGTAATGTTCTCCATCCCTTTAGCAGCAGGGAAGAGTACTGGGAGGAACAGGAAAGTACATCTGATCAACCCATGGCTCAGAGGCTGGTGTGAGCGGTGGAGTTTTGGGTTTTTTGAGTGTGGGGAGGTTTATGTGGCACCAGGCCAGCCATGCAGCTGCCTCAAAGGGGAAAAGGATTCTTGCCCATGAATTGGCAAGGCTCATCAAGAGGCCTTTAAACTAGGTTGGAAGGGGGAGGGGGGACAAAACCAGTAGGGACACTAAGAGATGCTCAGACCCTGGAGAAGAATCTCAGGTCACCAGGAGAGCACCTGGCAAGCAAAACAAGGGAATTCTAGATGCTCCAGTCCACAAGCCAACTTCATCAGGGGCCCATCTTAAATGCCTCTACGCAAATGCACAGAGCATGGGGAATAAACAAGAGGAGCTAGAGGTGTGTGCACACATGAGGGGGTGTGACCTCATTGGAATCGTGGAGACGTGGTGGGACGGCTCCTGTGACTGGAGTGTCAGAATGGAAGGGTACAGGCTCTTCAAGAAGGACAGGAAGGGGAGAGTGGAGGGGGGGTTGCTCTCTATGTCAGTGACCAGCTGGAGTGTGTAGAACTCCACCTGGGGATGGATGAGGAGCTGACCGAGAGCTTAGGGGTCAGGATTAAAGGGAGGGCAGGGAGAGGGGATACTGTAGTAGGAATTTTCTACAGGCCACATGGCCAGGACAAGCGAGTGGATGAGGCCCTCTACAAGCAGATAGCAGCAGCCTCACGGTCACAAGCCCTGGTCCTTCAACCACCCAGATGTCTGTTGGAGGGACAAAACGGCAGGGCACAAGCAAGCCAGGAGGTTCCTGGAATGTATTGATGACAACTTCCTTCTCCAAGTGATAGAGGAGCCGACAAGAAGGGGTGCTGTGCTGGACCTTGGGAGCTTGGACCACCGACAGGGAGGGGCTGGTTGGAATGTGATGCTCAAGGCCAGCGTTGGCTGCAGTGACCATGGAATGGTGGAGTTTGGAATCCTTCAGGTGAGGAGGGATGCGCAGCAAGCTCGCTGCCCTGGCCTCAGGAGAGGAGACTTTGGCCTTTGCAGGGAACTGATTGTCACAGTTCCATGGGAGGAAGCCCTGGATGGAGGAGGGGCCCAAGAAAGCTGGCGAGTATTCAAGGATCTTCTCCTCCAAGCTCAGGAGTGATGCACCCCAATGGAGAGGAAGTGGGGTGAAAGCATCAGGAGGCCTGTGTGGATGAAAAGCAGCTCCTGGACAAACTGAGGCACAAAAAGGAAGCCTACAGAGGGTGGGAGCAGGGACAGGGAGCCTGTGGGGATTACAGGGAAGTTGTCCAACAAGTCAGGGATCAGGTCAGAAAAGCTAAAACCCTGACAGAATTAAACCTGGCCAGGGACATCAAGGGCAACAAGAAGGGCTTCTGTAGGGACATAGGTGTCACATAAAAGGGTAATTTGGCAGAAAATAAATGCCCTTGTGTTCCAGCTTGTCTTCAGATATCAGAGGGTCTGGGGGTGGCTTGGATTCTGAGTGATATCCAATTAGGCCCTATTAGTCCGGCCGTGTTCACTATGATGGAACTATCACGATTCCGGATTCACTAATAGCACGCTGCACTCCCGTCTAGTCATGCTCCACGGTATCATGCAGCCAGTAAAGAGTTGGCAGCACCCGAAAGTGCAGTTCATTAAAGCGACAGAAACACCGGTTCTTATGGATTGCTGGTGATAATGCACCGTCTGCAAAGTGCATGTGAATATCGAGACTATGAATGATACAGCACGCAGAATCTAGTCATGTAAAACCACTCGAGTGACAGAGCAGCATAAAATAACTCCATAAAGAAGCTGTGGATGCCCCATCCCTGGAAGTGTTCAAGGCCAGGCTGGATGAGGCTTGGAGCAACCTGGTGTAGTGGAGGGTGTCCCTGCCCACGGCAGGGTGTGGGACTGGGTAGTCTTTAAGGTCTCTTCAACCCAAACCAGTCTGTGATTCTATGATTTCTAAGTTTCCTCGGAAAATACTTAAGAGTTTAAATCTCACCCAAGGCAAGGAGGGGAAGAGAGGCTCAGCCCATCAACTGATCACAGGAGTCAGAGGCAATCTACGATGCTGCCTTCCCTGACTTGTTCACGGTGAGGTCTTCCCTCACATCCCCCTTTTCTTGAGCCATTTTTATATTATTTTCTCTCTTCAAGGTGGAGCTCGAGTGACTCCAGTCATGCATACCTTTGCCTTGGATTGGTGTGACATTCTCTCGCTTTGCTTTTAAAGGCATAGAATAAGAAAATCCAGAGCGCAAGCTCAGTACGGGGTGGTCGCACCTCGAAGGCAGGTAGCTTTTGGGATGGAGGTGTGTTTTGGTATTATAATGACATTATAATGAGCAAAGTTCACACAAAGGACAGCATTTTGTCAAAAACTGACAGACCATTGGCCCAGGGTGGCAAATATGTGGCTTCTCGGTTTGTAGCACCACAAAGTTCCCATCTCTGCGGTGATTAACACAGCGTGGTCATGGAATCTTCACTCTGCTCCAACCTCTGTGCTGCTGCGCAGGCAATATTGTTGGGGGAACTACCATGGAGTGGATTTCTTGCATGCCAGCTGCAACTGCACTGCAGCCTGAAAGCCCCTTCAATACCACGCCTTGCCTTAATGTGGGAACAATGCCCGGCATTTCATGTAAGTTTAGTTTAACTCATCCCCAGTAATTATTCCATAAAAGGGGATAAAAGGAAGATCAGCAAAAATGTGGGCCCTCTGCAGAAGGAAATGGGAGAGCTGGTTTCCCAGGATATGGACAAGGCCAAGGCGCTCAATGATTTTTTTGCCTCGGTCTTTACTGGCAAGGACATGAGCTGTACCCCCCGAGTCACGGAAGTCAAAGGCAGGGACTGGGAGAATGGAGAGCCACCCATGGTCAGTGAGGATCAGGTTCGGGAACACCTGAGGAACCTGAAGGCACACAAGTCCATGGGACCTGATGGAATACATCCACAGGTCCTGAAAGAACTGGCGGATGGGGCTGCGAAACCTCTGTCCATCATATTCGAGAAGTTGTGGTGATTTGGTGAAGTTCCCGCTGACTGGAAAAGGGGAAACAACCCCCGTCTTTAAAAGGGGAAAAAAGGAGGATCCAGGAAACTCCAGGCTAGTCAGTGTCACCTCTGTGCCTGGCAAGATCATGGAGCAGGTCCTCCTGGAAACCGTGCAGAGGCACATGGAAAATGAGGAGGTGATTGGTGACAGCCAACATGGCTTCACCAAGGGCAGATCCTGCCTGATGAATTTGGTGGCCATGTATGATGGGGTCACGACCTTGGTGGATAGAGGATGGGCGACTGATGTCATCTACCCGGGCTTATGCAAAGCCTTCGGCACCATCCCACACAACATCCTTGTCTCTAAACGGGAGAGGCATGGATTTGACGGATGGACTGCTTGGTGGATAAAGAACTGGCTTGATGGTTGCACTCATGGTGGTCAAGGGCCCAATGTCTGAGTGGAGGCCAGTAATGTGCGGCGTTCCTCAGGAGTCGGTGTTGGGACCGGTGCTGTTTAATATCTTCGTCAGTGACATGGGTCCCCCACAGGCTGCAGGATCCCCTTCTTCCCCAGGGAGGCCGCGGCAGGAGGCTGGAGCTGAGGAGGCCGTGCTAATCAGACCATGAGCCACGGCTGTTTCTGTGCCGGCCGGCTGGCAGGCAACACTTTCTCCTGGCAACGGAGCAGGCCAGCGCAGTGCAGGTACGGTAATTGCAGCCCGGAGGTGCCTACAGGAGGGGCACGCGGCAGCGCCATGAGCAAGCAGTGGGACATCGGCCAGACCCTGTCTCTTCCGTCTGCTGCAGGGCATGGAGAGGGCCTGCGTGGCCCCGTTCCTGACGCTCTACCTCCAGCACCTGGTGTTGCCGGCCCTGCTGGTGAGCACTGTGGCCGGAGCCATCACCTGGCGGCAGTCCTCTGCGCTCCCCTCTGCTCCCACTGCCCCAAGAGCCATAGGAAGCGGCGGCTCCTGGTTGCCGGTTCATTGCTGGGCTCGGCGGGGGCCGACCTGCTGCTCACCCTCATTCCACCCGCTGACGGGGATGTGGGCTACACGCGCTGTAATGCCAGCCAGCAGCCGGATGACCGAGGGGCCGCTGCCATGGTGCCCGGCCAGGGCAGCCGCGGTGTCCTAAGCATGAGTGCTACTATGAATGCAAAAGGTGCATGGAAAGAAACGGTGAAAACAACTGGTGATGTTTTACTGGCAAGCAGAATGCCAGCCTGAACCAGTGCATCCTTCCAGGGTTTATTTGGCCTGAGAAAAAAGGCAGAGGGATTGGTGAAGGCAATGCAAAGGTAAATGGCTACTCTGCTGGTCCCTCTGGCTCAACAACTTCCGTGAAAGCAGTTAACTGGGAGACAGGAGAACCAGGAATGCTGGCTCTCTACAGACCCCCCTTGCACAGACTCAAGAAAGAAATGAGCAGTCTGGGTTCTGCTGCGAGAGATCTTGCTGTTGGCACTGAAGAAAGCCTTCATGTACTGAAAGGAATGAGATGTCTTTGTTTAAAACAACTCTTCTGACTGTTGGAGGTGCTGACATGCCTGGAAAGGTTTCAGACCACTGGAAAGATGCTCAAGATGCCAGTTTCAGGCAGCGAAAAACCTCTTTCAGGACAGAGAGCATCAGATTTTTCTTGTGGTACTGTCGTGCTTTGGGAGCTGTTGGCTACTACTTTCGAACGGACAGTGGACGAGAGTCTCCATGAATATCTTGACTTTGTTGACGCGACTGACTAGTATGGCAAGCTGTGGATTTGGAGTTACCTGGGTACATAACTCCACGGCAGAAGAAAATTAATTATTCTCGTCTCCTGGCTGCGGATTACAGCGATAGGCGTGACTCTGACGAGGATAACGAGAGAGTCTGGCTGGTAACAGTTGCGAAGGATGAAAGCTTTCATAGGGATTGGTCACAACACCATGGAATGTACTAATCTGTACTTGAATGCAGGAGGTGAAATGGGATGATGATGGTGATGATGACCAGAAATGAGCCTGAATTCTCAAGTAGTAAATTTATACAGTATGTATCTCACAGGACAGATTTTTATTTAAAAAAAAGATAATAACTATGTTTATTTTCTTAATTTATAGAGTTCTTGTAGTACTTTTTTCCTTTTTAACATAATGATTTTGCTTCCAAAATCGTAGAACGGTATTTCAGGTATATATATGCTGAAATGAATGTAGCAAAGTGTTTAGTCAAAAAGCACACTTGAATTCTTGCTCCCCAGAGCTGATGCTGTGGAAGCTGTGAGCGACAGCTGCAACCTGTGCTTTGATACAACTGAATGACAAATACAGCAACGCGAACAGCACCCTAAACATTTTCAGGGTGCTATATCCGTGAACTCCTTTTGCTGAATAAGGGATGTGAATTAAAAATAAGGGCTCATTTGCTCTGCTTTGATTTATAAAACCAAGTTTTGCTACAGACTGTCTGTTCTCATATTCTGGGATTTAAGTGCGCGTCTGCATTGGCATCTACTGGAAAAAACCTACCATGTCAGCGCACAGTCAGAGCTTGCTGTCTGTCCGAATTCAGCAGAGCAGCCTGTGCCCTTCCTTGTATTTATTTGCCTAAGGTGGCACCCAGGCACTCGGGGTGACCAGGAAGCACTCTGCCCTCCTGATCTGAGGAACTTGTGTGGGCTGGGAATCACCGTAGGGCAATATTCATTCAGAAGGAACTTGGCCCTGGCTGAGCTGATCTGGTTGAAGCTGGTGATCCTCCCTGGGGAAGTTTGTCCTGAGGGCAGCCCTCTGCTCACATTTCCTATTAAGCACAAAATCTGTGTCCTTGAGCAGGGCCTGCAAAGTCTAGATGGCCCCTCAAGCTGCCTTATCTGCCTTGCCTTAACCTCAGCAGCACACAGAACTCAACACCTTTGCAGAAGGTTAGGTTCACACACAACTGAAAAACTGGTGGTCTGATCTCATGAGAAGATCTGTGTCAAACCTTAAAGGGGGCTGGTGGAGAAGCTTTGAGCCTTGCAGTCCTTTCAGCTGCCAGCTGAAGCTGCTGTCAGTTTAGGAGGTACTTCCTCCGTCAAGTGACGACTTCATTCCTTTGCAGAGGGATAGATTTTAATAACACCTTCCTCATACTGTATAAGACATGAGATGGACGCCTCCAAAAAGCAGAATATTTATTTAATGCATATTTACTATGCAAGTGGCACTGCAGTCTGTCACCCTCCTGCGTTTTGCACTCAGTAGAAAGTGGCTGCAGACGAGGCAAAGCAATGCCACTGGAGAGAACATCTTTGTGTGCATCGCTTCCAGGTTATCTGTATGTCAAGTGCTCTCAGGGCAGTTAGCTCTGCTTTCCTGGCACAGATCCCCATGCCGTGCAGAATACTATAATGACTCCACAGACAGAACTGTCCTTGTGCCAAGAATAGCTGGAACTTTTTATTCAGATGTTGCCTTCTCCCAGGAAGTCAAACTCAAGAACAATTTTAGTGTCAAGAATTGATCCCAGCCTTATTATCCTATAATACCTCAGGAACTGTAATGTTGTTCATAGATTATCTGACTTCAATCTTGAGTAACGTAGCTGCAAGCAGCACATCACAGAGCCACGTGTGTTTTTGTGAGAGGAACGCTGCAGAAATAGCTGGAATGGTTTAAAATGCAGTTGCTTCCTTAGCTGGAAGGGACTGCCCTCATTTGAAGCCAATTAAATGGGTGATACGTGCTCTTTTTAACTGCTTCAGCACAAAATCAGCTGCTGCAGTTCCAGTTTTGCAGAGAGAAACCTTGAAAAGTGCTTCTGCAATCCGTGCTGAGACTGTGGTGGAGGGGTGATAGCGGCTGCCTGGCAGAGCCGCGGTGTGACTCCCGGGGGCTCTCACCTTGCAGTCGTTTTGGCCACAGGGATTTGGTGTGCGCAGCCACTGCCGCTGTGAACAGCGAGGATTTAAGGCATGGCCCAAAGCTCACCTTCACTGTAAGTCTTGCGCCGTAAGATTTTTTTTTTTTAGAAGTTATTAATCCAATAAACACATTCGGTGCTGATTCAGGGGAGAATTGTATTTCTACAGTTTGAAATATGTTCTGTGAAATACAGTTTCTGTGTGTGAGCTCTACAGCATCGGCGGCTCAATTTCTTCTTCGCTGATTGTCACAGACCCTGCAAGCCAAACGGGTAAAGAAGGAGATGGACTTAAATTGCTTTGTGTGAGACTTCTTGGCTCTGAGCTTGGCTGTGGTGTTCTTGCAGCCGTAAGGACATGCTAAGGCATTTAATGCCATTGGAAATAAGATGTAACTGAGAAGAACCAAACTGCCTTTGGGGAAAACAGCTTCTCATGATGTATTTCCAGTCACATCAAGGCTATTTTTGCATTACTTTGCAAATTTTTGCCAAAAACTTGATGTTGAAACTTGGAACGAGCCCAGAGGAGGCCCTGGAGATGCTGCGAGGGCTGGAGCCCCTCTGCCATGGGGACAGGCTGGGAGTTGGGGGTGTTCAGCCTGGAGAAGGGAAGGCTCCGGGGAGACCTTAGAGCCCCTTCCAGTGCCTGGGGGGCTACAGGGAAGCTGGGGGGCTTTTTATAAGGGCCTGTAGTGACAGGACAAGGGGTAACAGGTTTAAATTGAAATCGTGGAGATTTAAGATTGGGTATCAGGAAGAAATTCAAGTTGTGCCAGGGGAGGTTTAGGTCGGGTATGAGCAAAGATTTCTTCCCGGAAAGGGGTGTCAGGCGTTGGCACGGGCTGCCCGCGGTAGAAGGGGTGTCACTCACCTGTGTGCTGCCAGCGCTCCCTGCCCCTTCCTGCAGGGGTCGGTACCCGTGCCGTGCCGGCAGGGTCCGTGCAGCCCCGCCGAAGCACGTCGGGCGCTGGGAGGTCGGACAGGACCGCACCGCGAGCGCGGAAAAAGCGATGGTCGCGCTGCAGGTTCTACCGAGATTTGAACTCGGATCGCTGGATTCAAAGTCCAGAGTGCTAACCATTACACCATAGAACCGGGTGGTGGCACTCGGCTCCGCGCGGGCCGCCCTGAACACTCAGTGCAGGGGGGTGTGTGACACCCAAGTACTCCGGGTTCTTCTGCCTTTCTGCAACGTGCGCTGTCTTCTCGGGATCACAGAATCACAGAACGCTTTGAGTTGGAAGTGACCTTAAAGACCATCTAGTTCCAGCCCCCTGCCATGGGCAGGGACACCCTCCACCAGACCAGCTTGCTCCCAGCCTCATCCAGCCTGGCCTTGGACACTCCCAGGGATGGGGCAGCCACAGCTTCTCTGGGCAACCTGTCCCAGGGCCTCCCCACCCTCTCTGGGAAGAATTTCTACCTGATACCCAATCTAAATCTCCCCACTTTCAATTTAAACCTGTTACCCCTTGTCCTGTCACTACAGGCCCTTGTAAAAAGTCCCCCCCAGTTTCCTTGTAGCCCCCCCAGGCACTGGAAGGGGCTCTAAGGTCTCCCCGGAGCCTTCCCTTCTCCAGGCTGAACACCCCCAACTCCCAGCCTGTCCCCACGGCAGAGGGGCTCCAGCCCTCGCAGCATCTCCGTGGCCTCCTCTGCACTCGCTCCAACCAGTCTATATCCTTCTGATGCTGAGGGCTCCACAGCTGGACACAGCACTCCAGGTGGGGTCTCACAAGAGCAGAGTAGAGGGGCAGAATCCCCTCCCTCGCCCTACTGGCCACACTTCTGATACAGCCCAGGATAGGGGTGGCTTTCTGACAGCGACCGCAAAGGTGGGAAGGCAGGAGGCAAACGCGAGCAGCAGAGCATCATTCGGACACGTGAACTGAATCCCCCCGCGGTTCAGCAGGCTGCCTCCTGCTTTTCCAGCGCCATCCTTGGAACCGTGTTTCCCCGCTGGTTGTTCGGCGTGCGGAAGCAAACGGCAGCACTGACGGTTGTGTCGCTGCTCTATGGCATGTCTCAATTTTTGGAGATAATTCGCGGGAGATTGCGTTAACCCAGCCGCAACAAATAATAAATACCAGGGAAAAAATGAATCAGGAAACCCCTGTGGCCCGCTTCACCGCGCTGTCCAGGCGGCACGGCCTGGCAGCAGCTCGTGGCATCTCAAAAGCGGATGGAAACCGCTGGTCCCCTAAAGCTCCTTTTCCCACGGTCACGGCCAGTAGTGTCCCGGCTGCCGGTGGGCAAAACGGTTAGGTTCCACCGAGATTTGAACTCGGATCGCTGGATTCAGAGTCCAGAGTGCTAACCATTACACCATGGAACCACGCGGGAAAGTTCCCCGAGCCGCGGCTGTTGAGTGGGCCCGCGGTACCCGCTCTGCCGCTCTGCCCCGTGTCCTGTCGCACAGTGTCAAACTTCCACTGTTCCATCACCGCGACATGTAACGGCATGGAAAATAACGCGCATTTAGAAGCACCTCAGCATTAAACGAGGTCACTAAGCCATTTCTCAGACCGTGTGACTTAAAGCTTGAATATAGGCGATGAACCCCGTGTGCGCTGACTTTTACATCCCGTTTGCATGCTCATCTTGCTTTCATGCATTTGGGGCTGATGATTTCCTTGCTGTATTTGAGAAGTGGGAACCACTGTCACAGCTATTGCTTTAGTTTGCCAGATTAGTTCACCTCAGGGTATGAACTGACCGGTGTGACGGTAACAATGTTGTGCTTGAAACAGGTGAGACATGGAAAAACTGTAAATGTATGCTATGAGCTTTTTATGCGTAATTCAAGGCAGGGAGCTGTTGGAGTGAGTCCAGAGGAGGCCACGGAGATGCTCCGTGGGCTGGAGCCCCTCTGCCGTGGGGACAGGCTGGGAGTTGGGGGTGTTCAGCCTGGAGAAGGGAAGGCTCCAGGGACACCTTAGAGCCCCTTCCAGTGCCTGGGGGGGCTTATAAGAAAGATGGGGATTAATTTTTTAGCAGTGCCTGTTGTGAGAGAACAAGAAGCAATGGTTTTAAACTAAAAGAGGGTAGATGCAGACTAGATACAAAGAAGAAATTTGTCATGGTGAGGGTGTTGAAGCACTGGCACATGTTGCCCAGGGAAGTGGTGGATGCCACATCCCAGAACCATTCAAGGCCAGGCTGGATGGGGCTCTGGGCAAGCTGATGTGGTTGAAGCAGTCCCTGCCCATGGCAGGGGGTTGGACTAGATGGCCTCTAAAGGTCCCTTCCAACCAAACCAGTCCGTGGTTTGATGAGTCCACGAAATCACCAAATGGCACTAGAAGGTTGTAGGCCCCATACTGCGGAGTGTTCCACCCTTCCTCCATTTGGACCCACCACACTATGTGTTGTCAAGACAGTTTAGGAAAAATTAACTGTACTCGCAGCACCAACCAACCCCTCACCCACTGAAAAAAACCCACCCGCACCAAAAGAAGACGTCGTTTGCTGTGCTCTCTGAGAGCCGCGGGGAAAAACAAAGCGCTGACTAGCAGAGGATGGTTTCGATCCATCGACCTCTGGGTTATGGGCCCAGCACGCTTCCGCTGCGCCACTCTGCTTCGCCATACACCAACTCATCTCGTCCGGCCTTAGAAGATATGCCCTGCCAAGTCGCGGCCGCGCCCCCGCCCCTCCGTCCCTGGGGCACCCGACAGCCGTTCCCCGCCGCCGGTAAGAACGTCTTCCCTCCCCGCGTCCCCTACAAGCTCCTTTGTGCTTGAAGTATACTCGAAACAACCACAAACTATTTAAATTACCTGTATATCGCCACTGATCATTGGTACTAACCCGACTTGAGTAAAAATTACCGATATATTACCAGCGGAAACAGTAATATTAGCAACTTGGAGCGGCCGAACGCTGCTGCCCCTAGGGCGCACCCAAAGCCACTGTAAAACGAGCTCCTGACGAGGCCACACACCGCCCGCAGCGTCAGGCGCGGCCGCGGAGCCAACGCGTGCGGGCCGCCCCCCAGAGTGCTTTGCGCGTATTTGCATACCGCAGCGGCGCCCCCCAGCACGTTTTGCCCCCTCCGCCTGCCGTCCTCCGCAGAGCCCCGACACTGGAGCCCGGCTAGGAGGATTGGGCCCAGTCTGCCCAAAAAGCGGCCGCTGCCTTTTAGGCAGGAGGGCTCACCCTGTCCTTGCAGAGCCCAGATCTGAGGGGTTGAAATAGATGAGGAGCCACAGAACACCTTGTGCTCGCTTCGGCAGCACATATACTAAAATTGGAACGATACAGAGAAGATTAGCATGGCCCCTGCGCAAGGATGACACGCAAATTCGTGAAGCGTTCCATATTTTTTTCCCCTCTCCTCTGGCCTTTGAACCACCTCAGAGGCCCTGGGACTCACGAGGTCACGGACAGAGTGACAGGAACTGCCCCGGCTGAGCGTTTTGTTCCCGTCATACTCGTGCCTTGTCCAGGTGCCCACCGACCTTGGAGGCACAAGGATGGGGAATGTGGGAAAATAACAGGAACAGCGAGGACTGGAAGCGACCCCAAGTGACCCGCAGCTGGGGTGTGGAAACCACACATATCATTCTAATCACTGTTTGGTCCTGTCTGCTTTCCGAGTAGAACATCTGTGTTTAGATTCTATCGACCCACAGATTCACAGAGTGTCAGGGGTTGGCAGGGCCCTCTAGAGATCACCTAGTCCAACCCCCCTGCCAGAGCAGGATCACCCAGAGCAGATCCCACAGGAACAAGTCCAGGCGGCTTTGGAAAGTCTCCAGGGAAGGAGACTCCCCCCAGCTCCTCTGGGCAGCCTGCCCCAGGGCTCTGCCACCCTCACAGGGAAGAAGGTTTCCTCACGTTCAGGCTGAACCTTCTCTTTTCCACTTTATGGCCATCGGCCCTCGTCCTGTCGCTGGACCCCACTGAGAAGAGCCTGGCCCCATCCTCCTCACACCCACCCTGCAGATATTGATAAGCAGTGATAAGATCCCCCCTCAGCCTCCGCTTCTCCAAGCTGAACAGCCCCAGCTCTCCCAGCCTTTCCTCAGACGGAAGGTACTCCAGGCCCTTCATCATCTGAGGAGGAAGAGGACGACCTGATGTCGCTGCCAGGGGCCTTTGGCTGGGACTCCATCCTCAACGCCAGCCTGGATAGAGACTTGTCCGTTCTTGAGGATGCGAAGTTCACGCCTCCAGGCAGCCCTGCACCACGCAACCCGGACCTGACGGTACACGGGCACCAGGTCGACGCTGCCCAGGAGCAGGAGCAGGGGCAGGTGCTCAGCGAGTCCAGCCAGACCGACCTGGACTGGGAGGAAACCTTCAGGGCCACTTCTTTCCTGGGGCTCCACCGTGAGGAAGGGACAAAGCTCGACGCCCTCAGCGTGGATCAGTTGGAGAACGTCCCTTTGCCCCTGGACTGGAATGGCTGGAGCAGTGTGGCAGCCCTCTGCTAAGAGGCCTGTCACCGTTCCAAGCCCACGCAGCCTGCTTTTAATGGGGGGGTGGGGGTCCCGAGGCCAGCAAGCAAAGCCCATGTCTCGGGGCGGGGTGGGGGGGGTGCACAGTTTCCTGCTGCTAAGCAGGAATTCTTTATTGCAGCGCTGGGGATTCTCCACCGCAAGTGCTCCGCGGGCTTGGAAGGCAGCAAAAAGGGGCCAGGACAGACTCGGGGGGTTGCGGGTACAGCCCTGCTCACACCCGTTGCTGTCCCCATCACACTCACTTCTTAATGCCAGCCGCATCCTCCCCCTCCGCCTGCTGTGCCTTCTGGAGCTGCTTCGCGATGCTTCTGCACTGCTCCAGCTGCTGCCGGACAGACCCCAGCTCCAGGCTGTCCACCTGCGGACGGGCACACCCCCTCAGCCAGCTGTCCCAGCGTGGGACAGCACGGTCCCCAGGGCACAGCCCGGAGGGGGCAGCCTCACAGGGATGCTGCCTTGGAACACCCTTCCCACTCCTCCCTCCTCGTGCCCTTCACGCCGCGTGACACCGATGCCCACGGGGCAGGGCGATGGGGACAGGGCTCAGCTCCCTCCCGGGGACGCTGGCGGCAGCTCACCAAGCCAAGCACCTCCTGCAGCCTGCGGATGTCCTGTGCCATGCGGCTCTGTGCCGCCTTCAACTCGCTGATCTCCTCAAGGACATCCTGGGTGACAGCCGTGGCCTGGGAGAGGGAGATAACAGGGATGAGCCCCCGGGGAGGGTCCCTGGCGACTGGGACCTCTACCCCCATTGTGGTCTGCACGGAGCTGAGAGGCTGGGCAGGGTCCTGGCCGGGCTGGCACAGCACCCCAGACATCGCATCTTCATCATCGTCCCACCGGGAACGGTTGGGTAAAGCATGGCCAGGAACAGCTCAGTGCCCAGGGGGATGAGGCCCCTCGCCTGGCCCCGCCTTTGGCTTCAGCCCTTGGATTTGCCGTGGCACAGGAGGCCCGTGAGGCGCTGATGGAGCCTCTCGGCTGTCCGAGGAGCGGACGCAGTCCCTGGCTGTGGGCCAGGCGTGGGCAAGGGATGGGCAGGGTGGTGGGGCCGGACCTCCGGGGGTGCCGAGCCTGCAGCTGGCAGAGCCGAGGGCACTGGGGGCTGGAGCAGACCCACCGCCATGCGGAACCCAGAGGAGGGGGCGTCTCACGGGAGAGCACCGCGGGGCCAGCAAGAGCCTGTACCTTGGAGATGCCGCTCTCGTCGGCCTCCACCTTCTTCAGCTGCCCCACGTCGGCGGCCACGGAGGCAACAAGGGAGCCGCTCTCGGTGCCCGGCAGCGGCTCCGTCCCGGGCAGAGAGTCCGCCGGCTCCTGCTGCTGCTGCCCTGTGCCCGGGACACTGGCCCCCTTCTCCAGGCCAGGCTGGACCCCGCCCAGGGGGAGGCTCGGGCTGTGCCCCAGCTCCCGGGCAGTCACGGCCTGCAGGCCCAGGTGCCCGGCCATGGCCTGCAGCAGCCGGCGCAACGCCCGGAAGTCCACGACCCCTTCCCCGGGCTCCCCGAAGGCCGCATCCAGCAGCTGGGACAGGCTGAGCGCGTCCATCGCTGCCGCCGGGCCCGAAATCACGGAGCGTCGCCGGGCAGAGCGGGAGCCTTTCTGCCTCAGGGGCCCTGCGCCAGAGCCCGGCACCACCACCCCGAGCGCGGCTCCCCGCGCATCTGCACGCGCAGCCGGCGGCTCCGCGTATTTCTGTCCCCGCTGCCCGCGGGTCGGCGCCTATGACGCCATAGCGTCTCCCGTTGCTAGGCGACGGTGGCGACGGGGCTGCCCCGGGCCTCGCCCAGCGGCCTTCCTACCGAAAATGCCAGCGGCCACGGCCCACGTTCTGGGGCAGCCGAAGGCAGCCCCTGCCCAGGGAGGCGCTGCTCGCTTGCAGCCTGAGCTGGGCCTGCCGAGGACGGAGCCGTGTGCCGAGGGACGATGCCCGCCGCTCGCACAGCCTGCCCGCTGCCCAGGAGGAGACGAGCCCCAGCCCGCAAGCCCCTCCAGTTGTCCTTAAGCTGTCAAAAGCACGGCACATTTGACTGTCTCCCTCAGATGCGGCAGTGGCGCGAGGCTGCCGCTGACAACAGCCACACGGATTTCGAGCACCTCGCTCCAAGGCCAAGAGCCCTGTGAGCAGGGAAAAAGCAGGGCAGGTACACACCCTGCCAGAGCGCCCGAGGAAGTATTCCCGGAGCGGGAAAAACCTTTCAACCATCAAATACTTACAGAAACAATCAGCAAGAGCTTCTTTTCCCTCACAAGCCGTCACACAGTCACAGCACTGACATCTCCCGCCTCTGCTGAGGCGCTCCAAGACAATTCCCAAGAAAGGAGGAGGGCGAGCAAGCGGGAGACACAACAGAGGCCTTGCTGCTTTGAAACGACAGGAGAAACCCTCCTTCAGGCATTAAAAACCAAAGCCCAGAGAGTGCTCTCTGTGTGTTCTTCTTTTCCAAGCTGGCAGGATGGCACTGAAAGAGGGAGTAGAGCTTAAGGGATGGGCACAAGCTGCACTGAGGCAAGAAGCTCTAACCCTCTGGTGAGGGATCCGAAGCCTCAGCTCCAGGAACGAGGGGAGCCACAGGCTCAGGAACTCCAGGGCTACACCCAGGCTCTGGCCAAGCTTTCTCCAAAGCACTCAGGGCTCGCAGGGAAAGCTGCCAGGTCCATAGAATGGCAACGTGGGGAGGAGCCAGAGCAACCAGAGGAGCAGTTCAGCCCCGCCTCTTCCTCCCCAAAACTCCATCCCTTTCACACAGGGAAGCCACACGTGTCACCAGGAGCTTGGGCTTAACCCAGACCCAGGGCGTTGCCAGCCCAGCCGCTTCAGTCTGCGCCATCGGTAACAGCCTCAGCATCGAGAGAAAGCCACAGAAGATGCTGCAAGAGTTTGCAGTTTATCTGTTCAGCCAGTCTGCCTCTGCAGATGTTTTAAAATAATCTATTATACGTTGTATATTCAAAGAAATTATATTTGTAGAGCTTTCATGGGGTCCTGTGTCCCTTGGGGCTGAGCACACATGAAATCTCCAGGTCGAGTAGCTCTGGGCGCCGACTGTCAGGTAGCGGGATGGAGAGGGCATGGAGGAGGAATTCTGGGGGAGGAGCTGTGTGCCAGCGAGCTGGCTTTCTCCTGCAAACTCATGGCTCGATAATCGCCACGATTTTAATTAAATGTGTTTCTTTTTTTTTTCCATAAAGAAGGTTTTCAATCCTGGCCTTCACCAAAAGAGTGGCAGGGGTTGGCAGGGCCCTCTAGAGATCACCTAGTCCAACCCCCCTGCCAGAGCAGGATCACCCAGAGCAGATCCCACAGGAACAAGTCCAGGCGGCTTTGGAAAGTCTCCAGGGAAGGAGACTCCCCCCAGCTCCTCTGGGCAGCCTGCCCCAGGGCTCTGCCACCCTCACAGGGAAGAAGGTTTCCTCACGTTCAGGCTGAACCTTCTCTTTTCCACTTTATGGCCATCGGCCCTCGTCCTGTCGCTGGACCCCACTGAGAGGAGCCTGGCCCCATCCTCCTCACACCCACCCTGCAGATATTGATAAGCAGTGATAAGATCCCCCCTCAGCCTCCGCTTCTCCAAGCTGAACAGCCCCAGCTCTCCCAGCCTTTCCTCAGACGGAAGGTGCTCCAGGCCCTTCATCATCTGAGGAGGAAGAGGACGACCTGATGTCGCTGCCAGGGGCCTTTGGCTGGGACTCCATCCTCAACGCCAGCCTGGATAGAGACTTGTCCGTTCTTGAGGATGCGAAGTTCACGCCTCCAGGCAGCCCTGCACCACGCAACCCGGACCTGACGGTACACGGGCACCAGGTCGACGCTGCCCAGGGGCAGGAGCAGGGGCAGGTCCTCAGCGAGTCCAGCCAGACCGACCTGGACTGGGAGGAAACCTTCAGGGCCACTTCTTTCCTGGGGCTCCACCGTGAGGAAGGGACAAAGCTCGACGCCCTCAGCGTGGATCAGTTGGAGAACGTCCCTTTGCCCCTGGACTGGAATGGCTGGAGCAGTGTGGCAGCCCTCTGCTAAGAGGCCTGTCACCGTTCCAAGCCCACGCAGCCTGCTTTTAATGGGGGGGTGGGGGTCCCGAGGCCAGCAAGCAAAGCCCATGTCTCGGGGCGGGGTGGGGGGGGTGCACAGTTTCCTGCTGCTAAGCAGGAATTCTTTATTGCAGCGCTGGGGATTCTCCACCGCAAGTGCTCCGCGGGCTTGGAAGGCAGCAAAAAGGGGCCAGGACAGACTCGGGGGGTTGCGGGTACAGCCCTGCTCACACCCGTTGCTGTCCCCATCACACTCACTTCTTAATGCCAGCCGCATCCTCCCCCTCCGCCTGCTGTGCCTTCTGGAGCTGCTTCGCGATGCTTCTGCACTGCTCCAGCTGCTGCCGGACAGACCCCAGCTCCAGGCTGTCCACCTGCGGACGGGCACACCCCCTCAGCCAGCTGTCCCAGCGTGGGACAGCACGGTCCCCAGGGCACAGCCCGGAGGGGGCAGCCTCACAGGGATGCTGCCTTGGAACACCCTTCCCACTCCTCCCTCCTCGTGCCCTTCACGCCGCGTGACACCGATGCCCACGGGGCAGGGCGATGGGGACAGGGCTCAGCTCCCTCCCGGGGACGCTGGCGGCAGCTCACCAAGCCAAGCACCTCCTGCAGCCTGCGGATGTCCTGTGCCATGCGGCTCTGTGCCGCCTTCAACTCGCTGATCTCCTCAAGGACATCCTGGGTGACAGCCGTGGCCTGGGAGAGGGAGATAACAGGGATGAGCCCCCGGGGAGGGTCCCTGGCGACTGGGACCTCTACCCCCATTGTGGTCTGCACGGAGCTGAGAGGCTGGGCAGGGTCCTGGCCGGGCTGGCACAGCACCCCAGACATCGCATCTTCATCATCGTCCCACCGGGAACGGTTGGGTAAAGCATGGCCAGGAACAGCTCAGTGCCCAGGGGGATGAGGCCCCTCGCCTGGCCCCGCCTTTGGCTTCAGCCCTTGGATTTGCCGTGGCACAGGAGGCCCGTGAGGCGCTGATGGAGCCTCTCGGCTGTCCGAGGAGCGGACGCAGTCCCTGGCTGTGGGCCAGGCGTGGGCAAGGGATGGGCAGGGTGGTGGGGCCGGACCTCCGGGGGTGCCGAGCCTGCAGCTGGCAGAGCCGAGGGCACTGGGGGCTGGAGCAGACCCACCGCCATGCGGAACCCAGAGGAGGGGGCGTCTCACGGGAGAGCACCGCGGGGCCAGCAAGAGCCTGTACCTTGGAGATGCCGCTCTCGTCGGCCTCCACCTTCTTCAGCTGCCCCACGTCGGCGGCCACGGAGGCAACAAGGGAGCCGCTCTCGGTGCCCGGCAGCGGCTCCGTCCCGGGCAGAGAGTCCGCCGGCTCCTGCTGCTGCTGCCCTGTGCCCGGGACACTGGCCCCCTTCTCCAGGCCAGGCTGGACCCCGCCCAGGGGGAGGCTCGGGCCGTGCCCCAGCTCCCGGGCAGTCACGGCCTGCAGGCCCAGGTGCCCGGCCATGGCCTGCAGCAGCCGGCGCAACGCCCGGAAGTCCACGACCCCTTCCCCGGGCTCCCCGAAGGCCGCATCCAGCAGCTGGGACAGGCTGAGCGCGTCCATCGCTGCCGCCGGGCCCGAAATCACGGAGCGTCGCCGGGCAGAGCGGGAGCCTTTCTGCCTCAGGGGCCCTGCGCCAGAGCCCGGCACCACCACCCCGAGCGCGGCTCCCCGCGCATCTGCACGCGCAGCCGGCGGCTCCGCGTATTTCTGTCCCCGCTGCCCGCGGGTCGGCGCCTATGACGCCATAGCGTCTCCCGTTGCTAGGCGACGGTGGCGACGGGGCTGCCCCGGGCCTCGCCCAGCGGCCTTCCTACCGAAAATGCCAGCGGCCACGGCCCACGTTCTGGGGCAGCCGAAGGCAGCCCCTGCCCAGGGAGGCGCTGCTCGCTTGCAGCCTGAGCTGGGCCTGCCGAGGACGGAGCCGTGTGCCGAGGGACGATGCCCGCCGCTCGCACAGCCTGCCCGCTGCCCAGGAGGAGACGAGCCCCAGCCCGCAAGCCCCTCCAGTTGTCCTTAAGCTGTCAAAAGCACGGCACATTTGACTGTCTCCCTCAGATGCGGCAGTGGCGCGAGGCTGCCGCTGACAACAGCCACACGGATTTCGAGCACCTCGCTCCAAGGCCAAGAGCCCTGTGAGCAGGGAAAAAGCAGGGCAGGTACACACCCTGCCAGAGCGCCCGAGGAAGTATTCCCGGAGCGGGAAAAACCTTTCAACCATCAAATACTTACAGAAACAATCAGCAAGAGCTTCTTTTCCCTCACAAGCCGTCACACAGTCACAGCACTGACATCTCCCGCCTCTGCTGAGGCGCTCCAAGACAATTCCCAAGAAAGGAGGAGGGCGAGCAAGCGGGAGACACAACAGAGGCCTTGCTGCTTTGAAACGACAGGAGAAACCCTCCTTCAGGCATTAAAAACCAAAGCCCAGAGAGTGCTCTCTGTGTGTTCTTCTTTTCCAGGCTGGGAGGATGGCACTGAAAGAGGGAGTAGAGAGCTTAAGGGATGGGCACAAGCTGCACTGAGGCAAGAAGCTCTAACCCTCTGGTGAGGGATCCGAAGCCTCAGCTCCAGGAACGAGGGGAGCCACAGGCTCAGGAACTCCAGGGCTACACCCAGGCTCTGGCCAAGCTTTCTCCAAAGCACTCAGGGCTCGCAGGGAAAGCTGCCAGGTCCATAGAATGGCAACGTGGGGAGGAGCCAGAGCAACCAGAGGAGCAGTTCAGCCCCGCCTCTTCCTCCCCAAAACTCCATCCCTTTCACACAGGGAAGCCACACGTGTCACCAGGAGCTTGGGCTTAACCCAGACCCAGGGCGTTGCCAGCCCAGCCGCTTCAGTCTGCGCCATCGATAACAGCCTCAGCATCGAGAGAAAGCCACAGAAGATGCTGCAAGAGTTTGCAGTTTATCTGTTCAGCCAGTCTGCCTCTGCAGATGTTTTAAAATAATCTATTATACGTTGTATATTCAAAGAAATTATATTTGTAGAGCTTTCATGGGGTCCTGTGTCCCTTGGGGCTGAGCACACATGAAATCTCCAGGTCGAGTAGCTCTGGGCGCCGACTGTCAGGTAGCGGGATGGAGAGGGCATGGAGGAGGAATTCTGGGGGAGGAGCTGTGTGCCAGCGAGCTGGCTTTCTCCTGCAAACTCATGGCTCGATAATCGCCACGATTTTAATTAAATGTGTTTCTTTTTTTTTTCCATAAAGAAGGTTTTCAATCCTGGCCTTCACCAAAAGAGTGGCAGGGGTTGGCAGGGCCCTCTAGAGATCACCTAGTCCAACCCCCCTGCCAGAGCAGGATCACCCAGAGCAGATCCCACAGGAACAAGTCCAGGCGGCTTTGGAAAGTCTCCAGGGAAGGAGACTCCCCCCAGCTCCTCTGGGCAGCCTGCCCCAGGGCTCTGCCACCCTCACAGGGAAGAAGGTTTCCTCACGTTCAGGCTGAACCTTCTCTTTTCCACTTTATGGCCATCGGCCCTCGTCCTGTCGCTGGACCCCACTGAGAGGAGCCTGGCCCCATCCTCCTCACACCCACCCTGCAGCTATTGATAAGCAGTGATAAGATCCCCCCTCAGCCTCCGCTTCTCCAAGCTGAACAGCCCCAGCTCTCCCAGCCTTTCCTCAGACGGAAGGTGCTCCAGGCCCTTCATCATCTGAGGAGGAAGAGGACGACCTGATGTCGCTGCCAGGGGCCTTTGGCTGGGACTCCATCCTCAACGCCAGCCTGGATAGAGACTTGTCCGTTCTTGAGGATGCGAAGTTCACGCCTCCAGGCAGCCCTGCACCACGCAACCCGGACCTGACGGTACACGGGCACCAGGTCGACGCTGCCCAGGGGCAGGAGCAGGGGCAGGTCCTCAGCGAGTCCAGCCAGACCGACCTGGACTGGGAGGAAACCTTCAGGGCCACTTCTTTCCTGGGGCTCCACCGTGAGGAAGGGACAAAGCTCGACGCCCTCAGCGTGGATCAGTTGGAGAACGTCCCTTTGCCCCTGGACTGGAATGGCTGGAGCAGTGTGGCAGCCCTCTGCTAAGAGGCCTGTCACCGTTCCAAGCCCACGCAGCCTGCTTTTAATGGGGGGGTGGGGGTCCCGAGGCCAGCAAGCAAAGCCCATGTCTTGGGGCGGGGTGGGGGGGGTGCACAGTTTCCTGCTGCTAAGCAGGAATTCTTTATTGCAGCGCTGGGGATTCTCCACCGCAAGTGCTCCGCGGGCTTGGAAGGCAGCAAAAAGGGGCCAGGACAGACTCGGGGGGTTGCGGGTACAGCCCTGCTCACACCCGTTGCTGTCCCCATCACACTCACTTCTTAATGCCAGCCGCATCCTCCCCCTCCGCCTGCTGTGCCTTCTGGAGCTGCTTCGCGATGCTTCTGCACTGCTCCAGCTGCTGCCGGACAGACCCCAGCTCCAGGCTGTCCACCTGCGGACGGGCACACCCCCTCAGCCAGCTGTCCCAGCGTGGGACAGCACGGTCCCCAGGGCACAGCCCGGAGGGGGCAGCCTCACAGGGATGCTGCCTTGGAACACCCTTCCCACTCCTCCCTCCTCGTGCCCTTCACGCCGCGTGACACCGATGCCCACGGGGCAGGGCGATGGGGACAGGGCTCAGCTCCCTCCCGGGGACGCTGGCGGCAGCTCACCAAGCCAAGCACCTCCTGCAGCCTGCGGATGTCCTGTGCCATGCGGCTCTGTGCCGCCTTCAACTCGCTGATCTCCTCAAGGACATCCTGGGTGACAGCCGTGGCCTGGGAGAGGGAGATAACAGGGATGAGCCCCCGGGGAGGGTCCCTGGCGACTGGGACCTCTACCCCCATTGTGGTCTGCACGGAGCTGAGAGGCTGGGCAGGGTCCTGGCCGGGCTGGCACAGCACCCCAGACATCGCATCTTCATCATCGTCCCACCGGGAACGGTTGGGTAAAGCATGGCCAGGAACAGCTCAGTGCCCAGGGGGATGAGGCCCCTCGCCTGGCCCCGCCTTTGGCTTCAGCCCTTGGATTTGCCGTGGCACAGGAGGCCCGTGAGGCGCTGATGGAGCCTCTCGGCTGTCCGAGGAGCGGACGCAGTCCCTGGCTGTGGGCCAGGCGTGGGCAAGGGATGGGCAGGGTGGTGGGGCCGGACCTCCGGGGGTGCCGAGCCTGCAGCTGGCAGAGCCGAGGGCACTGGGGGCTGGAGCAGACCCACCGCCATGCGGAACCCAGAGGAGGGGGCGTCTCACGGGAGAGCACCGCGGGGCCAGCAAGAGCCTGTACCTTGGAGATGCCGCTCTCGTCGGCCTCCACCTTCTTCAGCTGCCCCACGTCGGCGGCCACGGAGGCAACAAGGGAGCCGCTCTCGGTGCCCGGCAGCGGCTCCGTCCCGGGCAGAGAGTCCGCCGGCTCCTGCTGCTGCTGCCCTGTGCCCGGGACACTGGCCCCCTTCTCCAGGCCAGGCTGGACCCCGCCCAGGGGGAGGCTCGGGCCGTGCCCCAGCTCCCGGGCAGTCACGGCCTGCAGGCCCAGGTGCCCGGCCATGGCCTGCAGCAGCCGGCGCAACGCCCGGAAGTCCACGACCCCTTCCCCGGGCTCCCCGAAGGCCGCATCCAGCAGCTGGGACAGGCTGAGCGCGTCCATCGCTGCCGCCGGGCCCGAAATCACGGAGCGTCGCCGGGCAGAGCGGGAGCCTTTCTGCCTCAGGGGCCCTGCGCCAGAGCCCGGCACCACCACCCCGAGCGCGGCTCCCCGCGCATCTGCACGCGCAGCCGGCGGCTCCGCGTATTTCTGTCCCCGCTGCCCGCGGGTCGGCGCCTATGACGCCATAGCGTCTCCCGTTGCTAGGCGACGGTGGCGACGGGGCTGCCCCGGGCCTCGCCCAGCGGCCTTCCTACCGAAAATGCCAGCGGCCACGGCCCACGTTCTGGGGCAGCCGAAGGCAGCCCCTGCCCAGGGAGGCGCTGCTCGCTTGCAGCCTGAGCTGGGCCTGCCGAGGACGGAGCCGTGTGCCGAGGGACGATGCCCGCCGCTCGCACAGCCTGCCCGCTGCCCAGGAGGAGACGAGCCCCAGCCCGCAAGCCCCTCCAGTTGTCCTTAAGCTGTCAAAAGCACGGCACATTTGACTGTCTCCCTCAGATGCGGCAGTGGCGCGAGGCTGCCGCTGACAACAGCCACACGGATTTCGAGCACCTCGCTCCAAGGCCAAGAGCCCTGTGAGCAGGGAAAAAGCAGGGCAGGTACACACCCTGCCAGAGCGCCCGAGGAAGTATTCCCGGAGCGGGAAAAACCTTTCAACCATCAAATACTTACAGAAACAATCAGCAAGAGCTTCTTTTCCCTCACAAGCCGTCACACAGTCACAGCACTGACATCTCCCGCCTCTGCTGAGGCGCTCCAAGACAATTCCCAAGAAAGGAGGAGGGCGAGCAAGCGGGAGACACAACAGAGGCCTTGCTGCTTTGAAACGACAGGAGAAACCCTCCTTCAGGCATTAAAAACCAAAGCCCAGAGAGTGCTCTCTGTGTGTTCTTCTTTTCCAGGCTGGGAGGATGGCACTGAAAGAGGGAGTAGAGAGCTTAAGGGATGGGCACAAGCTGCACTGAGGCAAGAAGCTCTAACCCTCTGGTGAGGGATCCGAAGCCTCAGCTCCAGGAACGAGGGGAGCCACAGGCTCAGGAACTCCAGGGCTACACCCAGGCTCTGGCCAAGCTTTCTCCAAAGCACTCAGGGCTCGCAGGGAAAGCTGCCAGGTCCATAGAATGGCAACGTGGGGAGGAGCCAGAGCAACCAGAGGAGCAGTTCAGCCCCGCCTCTTCCTCCCCAAAACTCCATCCCTTTCACACAGGGAAGCCACACGTGTCACCAGGAGCTTGGGCTTAACCCAGACCCAGGGCGTTGCCAGCCCAGCCGCTTCAGTCTGCGCCATCGATAACAGCCTCAGCATCGAGAGAAAGCCACAGAAGATGCTGCAAGAGTTTGCAGTTTATCTGTTCAGCCAGTCTGCCTCTGCAGATGTTTTAAAATAATCTATTATACGTTGTATATTCAAAGAAATTATATTTGTAGAGCTTTCATGGGGTCCTGTGTCCCTTGGGGCTGAGCACACATGAAATCTCCAGGTCGAGTAGCTCTGGGCGCCGACTGTCAGGTAGCGGGATGGAGAGGGCATGGAGGAGGAATTCTGGGGGAGGAGCTGTGTGCCAGCGAGCTGGCTTTCTCCTGCAAACTCATGGCTCGATAATCGCCACGATTTTAATTAAATGTGTTTCTTTTTTTTTTCCATAAAGAAGGTTTTCAATCCTGGCCTTCACCAAAAGAGTGGCAGGGGTTGGCAGGGCCCTCTAGAGATCACCTAGTCCAACCCCCCTGCCAGAGCAGGATCACCCAGAGCAGATCCCACAGGAACAAGTCCAGGCGGCTTTGGAAAGTCTCCAGGGAAGGAGACTCCCCCCAGCTCCTCTGGGCAGCCTGCCCCAGGGCTCTGCCACCCTCACAGGGAAGAAGGTTTCCTCACGTTCAGGCTGAACCTTCTCTTTTCCACTTTATGGCCATCGGCCCTCGTCCTGTCGCTGGACCCCACTGAGAAGAGCCTGGCCCCATCCTCCTCACACCCACCCTGCAGCTATTGATAAGCAGTGATAAGATCCCCCCTCAGCCTCCGCTTCTCCAAGCTGAACAGCCCCAGCTCTCCCAGCCTTTCCTCAGACGGAAGGTGCTCCAGGCCCTTCATCATCTTAGGAGGAAGAGGACGACCTGATGTCGCTGCCAGGGGCCTTTGGCTGGGACTCCATCCTCAACGCCAGCCTGGATAGAGACTTGTCCGTTCTTGAGGATGCGAAGTTCACGCCTCCAGGCAGCCCTGCACCACGCAACCCGGACCTGACGGTACACGGGCACCAGGTCGACGCTGCCCAGGGGCAGGAGCAGGGGCAGGTCCTCAGCGAGTCCAGCCAGACCGACCTGGACTGGGAGGAAACCTTCAGGGCCACTTCTTTCCTGGGGCTCCACCGTGAGGAAGGGACAAAGCTCGACGCCCTCAGCGTGGATCAGTTGGAGAACGTCCCTTTGCCCCTGGACTGGAATGGCTGGAGCAGTGTGGCAGCCCTCTGCTAAGAGGCCTGTCACCGTTCCAAGCCCACGCAGCCTGCTTTTAATGGGGGGGTGGGGGTCCCGAGGCCAGCAAGCAAAGCCCATGTCTCGGGGCGGGGTGGGGGGGGTGCACAGTTTCCTGCTGCTAAGCAGGAATTCTTTATTGCAGCGCTGGGGATTCTCCACCGCAAGTGCTCCGCGGGCTTGGAAGGCAGCAAAAAGGGGCCAGGACAGACTCGGGGGGTTGCGGGTACAGCCCTGCTCACACCCGTTGCTGTCCCCATCACACTCACTTCTTAATGCCAGCCGCATCCTCCCCCTCCGCCTGCTGTGCCTTCTGGAGCTGCTTCGCGATGCTTCTGCACTGCTCCAGCTGCTGCCGGACAGACCCCAGCTCCAGGCTGTCCACCTGCGGACGGGCACACCCCCTCAGCCAGCTGTCCCAGCATGGGACAGCACGGTCCCCAGGGCACAGCCCGGAGGGGGCAGCCTCACAGGGATGCTGCCTTGGAACACCCTTCCCACTCCTCCCTCCTCGTGCCCTTCACGCCGCGTGACACCGATGCCCACGGGGCAGGGCGATGGGGACAGGGCTCAGCTCCCTCCCGGGGACGCTGGCGGCAGCTCACCAAGCCAAGCACCTCCTGCAGCCTGCGGATGTCCTGTGCCATGCGGCTCTGTGCCGCCTTCAACTCGCTGATCTCCTCAAGGACATCCTGGGTGACAGCCGTGGCCTGGGAGAGGGAGATAACAGGGATGAGCCCCCGGGGAGGGTCCCTGGCGACTGGGACCTCTACCCCCATTGTGGTCTGCACGGAGCTGAGAGGCTGGGCAGGGTCCTGGCCGGGCTGGCACAGCACCCCAGACATCGCATCTTCATCATCGTCCCACCGGGAACGGTTGGGTAAAGCATGGCCAGGAACAGCTCAGTGCCCAGGGGGATGAGGCCCCTCGCCTGGCCCCGCCTTTGGCTTCAGCCCTTGGATTTGCCGTGGCACAGGAGGCCCGTGAGGCGCTGATGGAGCCTCTCGGCTGTCCGAGGAGCGGACGCAGTCCCTGGCTGTGGGCCAGGCGTGGGCAAGGGATGGGCAGGGTGGTGGGGCCGGACCTCCGGGGGTGCCGAGCCTGCAGCTGGCAGAGCCGAGGGCACTGGGGGCTGGAGCAGACCCACCGCCATGCGGAACCCAGAGGAGGGGGCGTCTCACGGGAGAGCACCGCGGGGCCAGCAAGAGCCTGTACCTTGGAGATGCCGCTCTCGTCGGCCTCCACCTTCTTCAGCTGCCCCACGTCGGCGGCCACGGAGGCAACAAGGGAGCCGCTCTCGGTGCCCGGCAGCGGCTCCGTCCCGGGCAGAGAGTCCGCCGGCTCCTGCTGCTGCTGCCCTGTGCCCGGGACACTGGCCCCCTTCTCCAGGCCAGGCTGGACCCCGCCCAGGGGGAGGCTCGGGCCGTGCCCCAGCTCCCGGGCAGTCACGGCCTGCAGGCCCAGGTGCCCGGCCATGGCCTGCAGCAGCCGGCGCAACGCCCGGAAGTCCACGACCCCTTCCCCGGGCTCCCCGAAGGCCGCATCCAGCAGCTGGGACAGGCTGAGCGCGTCCATCGCTGCCGCCGGGCCCGAAATCACGGAGCGTCGCCGGGCAGAGCGGGAGCCTTTCTGCCTCAGGGGCCCTGCGCCAGAGCCCGGCACCACCACCCCGAGCGCGGCTCCCCGCGCATCTGCACGCGCAGCCGGCGGCTCCGCGTATTTCTGTCCCCGCTGCCCGCGGGTCGGCGCCTATGACGCCATAGCGTCTCCCGTTGCTAGGCGACGGTGGCGACGGGGCTGCCCCGGGCCTCGCCCAGCGGCCTTCCTACCGAAAATGCCAGCGGCCACGGCCCACGTTCTGGGGCAGCCGAAGGCAGCCCCTGCCCAGGGAGGCGCTGCTCGCTTGCAGCCTGAGCTGGGCCTGCCGAGGACGGAGCCGTGTGCCGAGGGACGATGCCCGCCGCTCGCACAGCCTGCCCGCTGCCCAGGAGGAGACGAGCCCCAGCCCGCAAGCCCCTCCAGTTGTCCTTAAGCTGTCAAAAGCACGGCACATTTGACTGTCTCCCTCAGATGCGGCAGTGGCGCGAGGCTGCCGCTGACAACAGCCACACGGATTTCGAGCACCTCGCTCCAAGGCCAAGAGCCCTGTGAGCAGGGAAAAAGCAGGGCAGGTACACACCCTGCCAGAGCGCCCGAGGAAGTATTCCCGGAGCGGGAAAAACCTTTCAACCATCAAATACTTACAGAAACAATCAGCAAGAGCTTCTTTTCCCTCACAAGCCGTCACACAGTCACAGCACTGACATCTCCCGCCTCTGCTGAGGCGCTCCAAGACAATTCCCAAGAAAGGAGGAGGGCGAGCAAGCGGGAGACACAACAGAGGCCTTGCTGCTTTGAAACGACAGGAGAAACCCTCCTTCAGGCATTAAAAACCAAAGCCCAGAGAGTGCTCTCTGTGTGTTCTTCTTTTCCAGGCTGGGAGGATGGCACTGAAAGAGGGAGGAGAGAGCTTAAGGGATGGGCACAAGCTGCACTGAGGCAAGAAGCTCTAACCCTCTGGTGAGGGATCCGAAGCCTCAGCTCCAGGAACGAGGGGAGCCACAGGCTCAGGAACTCCAGGGCTACACCCAGGCTCTGGCCAAGCTTTCTCCAAAGCACTCAGGGCTCGCAGGGAAAGCTGCCAGGTCCATAGAATGGCAACGTGGGGAGGAGCCAGAGCAACCAGAGGAGCAGTTCAGCCCCGCCTCTTCCTCCCCAAAACTCCATCCCTTTCACACAGGGAAGCCACACGTGTCACCAGGAGCTTGGGCTTAACCCAGACCCAGGGCGTTGCCAGCCCAGTCGCTTCAGTCTGCGCCATCGATAACAGCCTCAGCATCGAGAGAAAGCCACAGAAGATGCTGCAAGAGTTTGCAGTTTATCTGTTCAGCCAGTCTGCCTCTGCAGATGTTTTAAAATAATCTATTATACGTTGTATATTCAAAGAAATTATATTTGTAGAGCTTTCATGGGGTCCTGTGTCCCTTGGGGCTGAGCACACATGAAATCTCCAGGTCGAGTAGCTCTGGGCGCCGACTGTCAGGTAGCGGGATGGAGAGGGCATGGAGGAGGAATTCTGGGGGAGGAGCTGTGTGCCAGCGAGCTGGCTTTCTCCTGCAAACTCATGGCTCGATAATCGCCACGATTTTAATTAAATGTGTTTCTTTTTTTTTTCCATAAAGAAGGTTTTCAATCCTGGCCTTCACCAAAAGAGTGGCAGGGGTTGGCAGGGCCCTCTAGAGATCACCTAGTCCAACCCCCCTGCCAGAGCAGGATCACCCAGAGCAGATCCCACAGGAACAAGTCCAGGCGGCTTTGGAAAGTCTCCAGGGAAGGAGACTCCCCCCAGCTCCTCTGGGCAGCCTGCCCCAGGGCTCTGCCACCCTCACAGGGAAGAAGGTTTCCTCACGTTCAGGCTGAACCTTCTCTTTTCCACTTTATGGCCATCGGCCCTCGTCCTGTCGCTGGACCCCACTGAGAAGAGCCTGGCCCCATCCTCCTCACACCCACCCTGCAGCTATTGATAAGCAGTGATAAGATCCCCCCTCAGCCTCCGCTTCTCCAAGCTGAACAGCCCCAGCTCTCCCAGCCTTTCCTCAGACGGAAGGTGCTCCAGGCCCTTCATCATCTTAGGAGGAAGAGGACGACCTGATGTCGCTGCCAGGGGCCTTTGGCTGGGACTCCATCCTCAACGCCAGCCTGGATAGAGACTTGTCCGTTCTTGAGGATGCGAAGTTCACGCCTCCAGGCAGCCCTGCACCACGCAACCCGGACCTGACGGTACACGGGCACCAGGTCGACGCTGCCCAGGGGCAGGAGCAGGGGCAGGTCCTCAGCGAGTCCAGCCAGACCGACCTGGACTGGGAGGAAACCTTCAGGGCCACTTCTTTCCTGGGGCTCCACCGTGAGGAAGGGACAAAGCTCGACGCCCTCAGCGTGGATCAGTTGGAGAACGTCCCTTTGCCCCTGGACTGGAATGGCTGGAGCAGTGTGGCAGCCCTCTGCTAAGAGGCCTGTCACCGTTCCAAGCCCACGCAGCCTGCTTTTAATGGGGGGGTGGGGGTCCCGAGGCCAGCAAGCAAAGCCCATGTCTCGGGGCGGGGTGGGGGGGGTGCACAGTTTCCTGCTGCTAAGCAGGAATTCTTTATTGCAGCGCTGGGGATTCTCCACCGCAAGTGCTCCGCGGGCTTGGAAGGCAGCAAAAAGGGGCCAGGACAGACTCGGGGGGTTGCGGGTACAGCCCTGCTCACACCCGTTGCTGTCCCCATCACACTCACTTCTTAATGCCAGCCGCATCCTCCCCCTCCGCCTGCTGTGCCTTCTGGAGCTGCTTCGCGATGCTTCTGCACTGCTCCAGCTGCTGCCGGACAGACCCCAGCTCCAGGCTGTCCACCTGCGGACGGGCACACCCCCTCAGCCAGCTGTCCCAGCATGGGACAGCACGGTCCCCAGGGCACAGCCCGGAGGGGGCAGCCTCACAGGGATGCTGCCTTGGAACACCCTTCCCACTCCTCCCTCCTCGTGCCCTTCACGCCGCGTGACACCGATGCCCACGGGGCAGGGCGATGGGGACAGGGCTCAGCTCCCTCCCGGGGACGCTGGCGGCAGCTCACCAAGCCAAGCACCTCCTGCAGCCTGCGGATGTCCTGTGCCATGCGGCTCTGTGCCGCCTTCAACTCGCTGATCTCCTCAAGGACATCCTGGGTGACAGCCGTGGCCTGGGAGAGGGAGATAACAGGGATGAGCCCCCGGGGAGGGTCCCTGGCGACTGGGACCTCTACCCCCATTGTGGTCTGCACGGAGCTGAGAGGCTGGGCAGGGTCCTGGCCGGGCTGGCACAGCACCCCAGACATCGCATCTTCATCATCGTCCCACCGGGAACGGTTGGGTAAAGCATGGCCAGGAACAGCTCAGTGCCCAGGGGGATGAGGCCCCTCGCCTGGCCCCGCCTTTGGCTTCAGCCCTTGGATTTGCCGTGGCACAGGAGGCCCGTGAGGCGCTGATGGAGCCTCTCGGCTGTCCGAGGAGCGGACGCAGTCCCTGGCTGTGGGCCAGGCGTGGGCAAGGGATGGGCAGGGTGGTGGGGCCGGACCTCCGGGGGTGCCGAGCCTGCAGCTGGCAGAGCCGAGGGCACTGGGGGCTGGAGCAGACCCACCGCCATGCGGAACCCAGAGGAGGGGGCGTCTCACGGGAGAGCACCGCGGGGCCAGCAAGAGCCTGTACCTTGGAGATGCCGCTCTCGTCGGCCTCCACCTTCTTCAGCTGCCCCACGTCGGCGGCCACGGAGGCAACAAGGGAGCCGCTCTCGGTGCCCGGCAGCGGCTCCGTCCCGGGCAGAGAGTCCGCCGGCTCCTGCTGCTGCTGCCCTGTGCCCGGGACACTGGCCCCCTTCTCCAGGCCAGGCTGGACCCCGCCCAGGGGGAGGCTCGGGCCGTGCCCCAGCTCCCGGGCAGTCACGGCCTGCAGGCCCAGGTGCCCGGCCATGGCCTGCAGCAGCCGGCGCAACGCCCGGAAGTCCACGACCCCTTCCCCGGGCTCCCCGAAGGCCGCATCCAGCAGCTGGGACAGGCTGAGCGCGTCCATCGCTGCCGCCGGGCCCGAAATCACGGAGCGTCGCCGGGCAGAGCGGGAGCCTTTCTGCCTCAGGGGCCCTGCGCCAGAGCCCGGCACCACCACCCCGAGCGCGGCTCCCCGCGCATCTGCACGCGCAGCCGGCGGCTCCGCGTATTTCTGTCCCCGCTGCCCGTGGGTCGGCGCCTATGACGCCATAGCGTCTCCCGTTGCTAGGCGACGGTGGCGACGGGGCTGCCCCGGGCCTCGCCCAGCGGCCTTCCTACCGAAAATGCCAGCGGCCACGGCCCACGTTCTGGGGCAGCCGAAGGCAGCCCCTGCCCAGGGAGGCGCTGCTCGCTTGCAGCCTGAGCTGGGCCTGCCGAGGACGGAGCCGTGTGCCGAGGGACGATGCCCGCCGCTCGCACAGCCTGCCCGCTGCCCAGGAGGAGACGAGCCCCAGCCCGCAAGCCCCTCCAGTTGTCCTTAAGCTGTCAAAAGCACGGCACATTTGACTGTCTCCCTCAGATGCGGCAGTGGCGCGAGGCTGCCGCTGACAACAGCCACACGGATTTCGAGCACCTCGCTCCAAGGCCAAGAGCCCTGTGAGCAGGGAAAAAGCAGGGCAGGTACACACCCTGCCAGAGCGCCCGAGGAAGTATTCCCGGAGCGGGAAAAACCTTTCAACCATCAAATACTTACAGAAACAATCAGCAAGAGCTTCTTTTCCCTCACAAGCCGTCACACAGTCACAGCACTGACATCTCCCGCCTCTGCTGAGGCGCTCCAAGACAATTCCCAAGAAAGGAGGAGGGCGAGCAAGCGGGAGACACAACAGAGGCCTTGCTGCTTTGAAACGACAGGAGAAACCCTCCTTCAGGCATTAAAAACCAAAGCCCAGAGAGTGCTCTCTGTGTGTTCTTCTTTTCCAGGCTGGGAGGATGGCACTGAAAGAGGGAGTAGAGAGCTTAAGGGATGGGCACAAGCTGCACTGAGGCAAGAAGCTCTAACCCTCTGGTGAGGGATCCGAAGCCTCAGCTCCAGGAACGAGGGGAGCCACAGGCTCAGGAACTCCAGGGCTACACCCAGGCTCTGGCCAAGCTTTCTCCAAAGCACTCAGGGCTCGCAGGGAAAGCTGCCAGGTCCATAGAATGGCAACGTGGGGAGGAGCCAGAGCAACCAGAGGAGCAGTTCAGCCCCGCCTCTTCCTCCCCAAAACTCCATCCCTTTCACACAGGGAAGCCACACGTGTCACCAGGAGCTTGGGCTTAACCCAGACCCAGGGCGTTGCCAGCCCAGCCGCTTCAGTCTGCGCCATCGATAACAGCCTCAGCATCGAGAGAAAGCCACAGAAGATGCTGCAAGAGTTTGCAGTTTATCTGTTCAGCCAGTCTGCCTCTGCAGATGTTTTAAAATAATCTATTATACGTTGTATATTCAAAGAAATTATATTTGTAGAGCTTTCATGGGGTCCTGTGTCCCTTGGGGCTGAGCACACATGAAATCTCCAGGTCGAGTAGCTCTGGGCGCCGACTGTCAGGTAGCGGGATGGAGAGGGCATGGAGGAGGAATTCTGGGGGAGGAGCTGTGTGCCAGCGAGCTGGCTTTCTCCTGCAAACTCATGGCTCGATAATCGCCACGATTTTAATTAAATGTGTTTCTTTTTTTTTTCCATAAAGAAGGTTTTCAATCCTGGCCTTCACCAAAAGAGTGGCAGGGGTTGGCAGGGCCCTCTAGAGATCACCTAGTCCAACCCCCCTGCCAGAGCAGGATCACCCAGAGCAGATCCCACAGGAACAAGTCCAGGCGGCTTTGGAAAGTCTCCAGGGAAGGAGACTCCCCCCAGCTCCTCTGGGCAGCCTGCCCCAGGGCTCTGCCACCCTCACAGGGAAGAAGGTTTCCTCACGTTCAGGCTGAACCTTCTCTTTTCCACTTTATGGCCATCGGCCCTCGTCCTGTCGCTGGACCCCACTGAGAGGAGCCTGGCCCCATCCTCCTCACACCCACCCTGCAGCTATTGATAAGCAGTGATAAGATCCCCCCTCAGCCTCCGCTTCTCCAAGCTGAACAGCCCCAGCTCTCCCAGCCTTTCCTCAGACGGAAGGTGCTCCAGGCCCTTCATCATCTTAGGAGGAAGAGGACGACCTGATGTCGCTGCCAGGGGCCTTTGGCTGGGACTCCATCCTCAACGCCAGCCTGGATAGAGACTTGTCCGTTCTTGAGGATGCGAAGTTCACGCCTCCAGGCAGCCCTGCACCACGCAACCCGGACCTGACGGTACACGGGCACCAGGTCGACGCTGCCCAGGGGCAGGAGCAGGGGCAGGTCCTCAGCGAGTCCAGCCAGACCGACCTGGACTGGGAGGAAACCTTCAGGGCCACTTCTTTCCTGGGGCTCCACCGTGAGGAAGGGACAAAGCTCGACGCCCTCAGCGTGGATCAGTTGGAGAACGTCCCTTTGCCCCTGGACTGGAATGGCTGGAGCAGTGTGGCAGCCCTCTGCTAAGAGGCCTGTCACCGTTCCAAGCCCACGCAGCCTGCTTTTAATGGGGGGGTGGGGGTCCCGAGGCCAGCAAGCAAAGCCCATGTCTCGGGGCGGGGTGGGGGGGGTGCACAGTTTCCTGCTGCTAAGCAGGAATTCTTTATTGCAGCGCTGGGGATTCTCCACCGCAAGTGCTCCGCGGGCTTGGAAGGCAGCAAAAAGGGGCCAGGACAGACTCGGGGGGTTGCGGGTACAGCCCTGCTCACACCCGTTGCTGTCCCCATCACACTCACTTCTTAATGCCAGCCGCATCCTCCCCCTCCGCCTGCTGTGCCTTCTGGAGCTGCTTCGCGATGCTTCTGCACTGCTCCAGCTGCTGCCGGACAGACCCCAGCTCCAGGCTGTCCACCTGCGGACGGGCACACCCCCTCAGCCAGCTGTCCCAGCATGGGACAGCACGGTCCCCAGGGCACAGCCCGGAGGGGGCAGCCTCACAGGGATGCTGCCTTGGAACACCCTTCCCACTCCTCCCTCCTCGTGCCCTTCACGCCGCGTGACACCGATGCCCACGGGGCAGGGCGATGGGGACAGGGCTCAGCTCCCTCCCGGGGACGCTGGCGGCAGCTCACCAAGCCAAGCACCTCCTGCAGCCTGCGGATGTCCTGTGCCATGCGGCTCTGTGCCGCCTTCAACTCGCTGATCTCCTCAAGGACATCCTGGGTGACAGCCGTGGCCTGGGAGAGGGAGATAACAGGGATGAGCCCCCGGGGAGGGTCCCTGGCGACTGGGACCTCTACCCCCATTGTGGTCTGCACGGAGCTGAGAGGCTGGGCAGGGTCCTGGCCGGGCTGGCACAGCACCCCAGACATCGCATCTTCATCATCGTCCCACCGGGAACGGTTGGGTAAAGCATGGCCAGGAACAGCTCAGTGCCCAGGGGGATGAGGCCCCTCGCCTGGCCCCGCCTTTGGCTTCAGCCCTTGGATTTGCCGTGGCACAGGAGGCCCGTGAGGCGCTGATGGAGCCTCTCGGCTGTCCGAGGAGCGGACGCAGTCCCTGGCTGTGGGCCAGGCGTGGGCAAGGGATGGGCAGGGTGGTGGGGCCGGACCTCCGGGGGTGCCGAGCCTGCAGCTGGCAGAGCCGAGGGCACTGGGGGCTGGAGCAGACCCACCGCCATGCGGAACCCAGAGGAGGGGGCGTCTCACGGGAGAGCACCGCGGGGCCAGCAAGAGCCTGTACCTTGGAGATGCCGCTCTCGTCGGCCTCCACCTTCTTCAGCTGCCCCACGTCGGCGGCCACGGAGGCAACAAGGGAGCCGCTCTCGGTGCCCGGCAGCGGCTCCGTCCCGGGCAGAGAGTCCGCCGGCTCCTGCTGCTGCTGCCCTGTGCCCGGGACACTGGCCCCCTTCTCCAGGCCAGGCTGGACCCCGCCCAGGGGGAGGCTCGGGCCGTGCCCCAGCTCCCGGGCAGTCACGGCCTGCAGGCCCAGGTGCCCGGCCATGGCCTGCAGCAGCCGGCGCAACGCCCGGAAGTCCACGACCCCTTCCCCGGGCTCCCCGAAGGCCACATCCAGCAGCTGGGACAGGCTGAGCGCGTCCATCGCTGCCGCCGGGCCCGAAATCACGGAGCGTCGCCGGGCAGAGCGGGAGCCTTTCTGCCTCAGGGGCCCTGCGCCAGAGCCCGGCACCACCACCCCGAGCGCGGCTCCCCGCGCATCTGCACGCGCAGCCGGCGGCTCCGCGTATTTCTGTCCCCGCTGCCCGCGGGTCGGCGCCTATGACGCCATAGCGTCTCCCGTTGCTAGGCGACGGTGGCGACGGGGCTGCCCCGGGCCTCGCCCAGCGGCCTTCCTACCGAAAATGCCAGCGGCCACGGCCCACGTTCTGGGGCAGCCGAAGGCAGCCCCTGCCCAGGGAGGCGCTGCTCGCTTGCAGCCTGAGCTGGGCCTGCCGAGGACGGAGCCGTGTGCCGAGGGACGATGCCCGCCGCTCGCACAGCCTGCCCGCTGCCCAGGAGGAGACGAGCCCCAGCCCGCAAGCCCCTCCAGTTGTCCTTAAGCTGTCAAAAGCACGGCACATTTGACTGTCTCCCTCAGATGCGGCAGTGGCGCGAGGCTGCCGCTGACAACAGCCACACGGATTTCGAGCACCTCGCTCCAAGGCCAAGAGCCCTGTGAGCAGGGAAAAAGCAGGGCAGGTACACACCCTGCCAGAGCGCCCGAGGAAGTATTCCCGGAGCGGGAAAAACCTTTCAACCATCAAATACTTACAGAAACAATCAGCAAGAGCTTCTTTTCCCTCACAAGCCGTCACACAGTCACAGCACTGACATCTCCCGCCTCTGCTGAGGCGCTCCAAGACAATTCCCAAGAAAGGAGGAGGGCGAGCAAGCGGGAGACACAACAGAGGCCTTGCTGCTTTGAAACGACAGGAGAAACCCTCCTTCAGGCATTAAAAACCAAAGCCCAGAGAGTGCTCTCTGTGTGTTCTTCTTTTCCAGGCTGGGAGGATGGCACTGAAAGAGGGAGTAGAGAGCTTAAGGGATGGGCACAAGCTGCACTGAGGCAAGAAGCTCTAACCCTCTGGTGAGGGATCCGAAGCCTCAGCTCCAGGAACGAGGGGAGCCACAGGCTCAGGAACTCCAGGGCTACACCCAGGCTCTGGCCAAGCTTTCTCCAAAGCACTCAGGGCTCGCAGGGAAAGCTGCCAGGTCCATAGAATGGCAACGTGGGGAGGAGCCAGAGCAACCAGAGGAGCAGTTCAGCCCCGCCTCTTCCTCCCCAAAACTCCATCCCTTTCACACAGGGAAGCCACACGTGTCACCAGGAGCTTGGGCTTAACCCAGACCCAGGGCGTTGCCAGCCCAGCCGCTTCAGTCTGCGCCATCGATAACAGCCTCAGCATCGAGAGAAAGCCACAGAAGATGCTGCAAGAGTTTGCAGTTTATCTGTTCAGCCAGTCTGCCTCTGCAGATGTTTTAAAATAATCTATTATACGTTGTATATTCAAAGAAATTATATTTGTAGAGCTTTCATGGGGTCCTGTGTCCCTTGGGGCTGAGCACACATGAAATCTCCAGGTCGAGTAGCTCTGGGCGCCGACTGTCAGGTAGCGGGATGGAGAGGGCATGGAGGAGGAATTCTGGGGGAGGAGCTGTGTGCCAGCGAGCTGGCTTTCTCCTGCAAACTCATGGCTCGATAATCGCCACGATTTTAATTAAATGTGTTTCTTTTTTTTTTCCATAAAGAAGGTTTTCAATCCTGGCCTTCACCAAAAGAGTGGCAGGGGTTGGCAGGGCCCTCTAGAGATCACCTAGTCCAACCCCCCTGCCAGAGCAGGATCACCCAGAGCAGATCCCACAGGAACAAGTCCAGGCGGCTTTGGAAAGTCTCCAGGGAAGGAGACTCCCCCCAGCTCCTCTGGGCAGCCTGCCCCAGGGCTCTGCCACCCTCACAGGGAAGAAGGTTTCCTCACGTTCAGGCTGAACCTTCTCTTTTCCACTTTATGGCCATCGGCCCTCGTCCTGTCGCTGGACCCCACTGAGAAGAGCCTGGCCCCATCCTCCTCACACCCACCCTGCAGCTATTGATAAGCAGTGATAAGATCCCCCCTCAGCCTCCGCTTCTCCAAGCTGAACAGCCCCAGCTCTCCCAGCCTTTCCTCAGACGGAAGGTGCTCCAGGCCCTTCATCATCTTAGGAGGAAGAGGACGACCTGATGTCGCTGCCAGGGGCCTTTGGCTGGGACTCCATCCTCAACGCCAGCCTGGATAGAGACTTGTCCGTTCTTGAGGATGTGAAGTTCACGCCTCCAGGCAGCCCTGCACCACGCAACCCGGACCTGACGGTACACGGGCACCAGGTCGACGCTGCCCAGGGGCAGGAGCAGGGGCAGGTCCTCAGCGAGTCCAGCCAGACCGACCTGGACTGGGAGGAAACCTTCAGGGCCACTTCTTTCCTGGGGCTCCACCGTGAGGAAGGGACAAAGCTCGACGCCCTCAGCGTGGATCAGTTGGAGAACGTCCCTTTGCCCCTGGACTGGAATGGCTGGAGCAGTGTGGCAGCCCTCTGCTAAGAGGCCTGTCACCGTTCCAAGCCCACGCAGCCTGCTTTTAATGGGGGGGTGGGGGTCCCGAGGCCAGCAAGCAAAGCCCATGTCTCGGGGCGGGGTGGGGGGGGTGCACAGTTTCCTGCTGCTAAGCAGGAATTCTTTATTGCAGCGCTGGGGATTCTCCACCGCAAGTGCTCCGCGGGCTTGGAAGGCAGCAAAAAGGGGCCAGGACAGACTCGGGGGGTTGCGGGTACAGCCCTGCTCACACCCGTTGCTGTCCCCATCACACTCACTTCTTAATGCCAGCCGCATCCTCCCCCTCCGCCTGCTGTGCCTTCTGGAGCTGCTTCGCGATGCTTCTGCACTGCTCCAGCTGCTGCCGGACAGACCCCAGCTCCAGGCTGTCCACCTGCGGACGGGCACACCCCCTCAGCCAGCTGTCCCAGCATGGGACAGCACGGTCCCCAGGGCACAGCCCGGAGGGGGCAGCCTCACAGGGATGCTGCCTTGGAACACCCTTCCCACTCCTCCCTCCTCGTGCCCTTCACGCCGCGTGACACCGATGCCCACGGGGCAGGGCGATGGGGACAGGGCTCAGCTCCCTCCCGGGGACGCTGGCGGCAGCTCACCAAGCCAAGCACCTCCTGCAGCCTGCGGATGTCCTGTGCCATGCGGCTCTGTGCCGCCTTCAACTCGCTGATCTCCTCAAGGACATCCTGGGTGACAGCCGTGGCCTGGGAGAGGGAGATAACAGGGATGAGCCCCCGGGGAGGGTCCCTGGCGACTGGGACCTCTACCCCCATTGTGGTCTGCACGGAGCTGAGAGGCTGGGCAGGGTCCTGGCCGGGCTGGCACAGCACCCCAGACATCGCATCTTCATCATCGTCCCACCGGGAACGGTTGGGTAAAGCATGGCCAGGAACAGCTCAGTGCCCAGGGGGATGAGGCCCCTCGCCTGGCCCCGCCTTTGGCTTCAGCCCTTGGATTTGCCGTGGCACAGGAGGCCCGTGAGGCGCTGATGGAGCCTCTCGGCTGTCCGAGGAGCGGACGCAGTCCCTGGCTGTGGGCCAGGCGTGGGCAAGGGATGGGCAGGGTGGTGGGGCCGGACCTCCGGGGGTGCCGAGCCTGCAGCTGGCAGAGCCGAGGGCACTGGGGGCTGGAGCAGACCCACCGCCATGCGGAACCCAGAGGAGGGGGCGTCTCACGGGAGAGCACCGCGGGGCCAGCAAGAGCCTGTACCTTGGAGATGCCGCTCTCGTCGGCCTCCACCTTCTTCAGCTGCCCCACGTCAGCAGCCACGGAGGCAACAAGGGAGCCGCTCTCGGTGCCCGGCAGCGGCTCCGTCCCGGGCAGAGAGTCCGCCGGCTCCTGCTGCTGCTGCCCTGTGCCCGGGACACTGGCCCCCTTCTCCAGGCCAGGCTGGACCCCGCCCAGGGGGAGGCTCGGGCCGTGCCCCAGCTCCCGGGCAGTCACGGCCTGCAGGCCCAGGTGCCCGGCCATGGCCTGCAGCAGCCGGCGCAACGCCCGGAAGTCCACGACCCCTTCCCCGGGCTCCCCGAAGGCCGCATCCAGCAGCTGGGACAGGCTGAGCGCGTCCATCGCTGCCGCCGGGCCCGAAATCACGGAGCGTCGCCGGGCAGAGCGGGAGCCTTTCTGCCTCAGGGGCCCTGCGCCAGAGCCCGGCACCACCACCCCGAGCGCGGCTCCCCGCGCATCTGCACGCGCAGCCGGCGGCTCCGCGTATTTCTGTCCCCGCTGCCCGCGGGTCGGCGCCTATGACGCCATAGCGTCTCCCGTTGCTAGGCGACGGTGGCGACGGGGCTGCCCCGGGCCTCGCCCAGCGGCCTTCCTACCGAAAATGCCAGCGGCCACGGCCCACGTTCTGGGGCAGCCGAAGGCAGCCCCTGCCCAGGGAGGCGCTGCTCGCTTGCAGCCTGAGCTGGGCCTGCCGAGGACGGAGCCGTGTGCCGAGGGACGATGCCCGCCGCTCGCACAGCCTGCCCGCTGCCCAGGAGGAGACGAGCCCCAGCCCGCAAGCCCCTCCAGTTGTCCTTAAGCTGTCAAAAGCACGGCACATTTGACTGTCTCCCTCAGATGCGGCAGTGGCGCGAGGCTGCCGCTGACAACAGCCACACAGATTTCGAGCACCTCGCTCCAAGGCCAAGAGCCCTGTGAGCAGGGAAAAAGCAGGGCAGGTACACACCCTGCCAGAGCGCCCGAGGAAGTATTCCCGGAGCGGGAAAAACCTTTCAACCATCAAATACTTACAGAAACAATCAGCAAGAGCTTCTTTTCCCTCACAAGCCGTCACACAGTCACAGCACTGACATCTCCCGCCTCTGCTGAGGCGCTCCAAGACAATTCCCAAGAAAGGAGGAGGGCGAGCAAGCGGGAGACACAACAGAGGCCTTGCTGCTTTGAAACGACAGGAGAAACCCTCCTTCAGGCATTAAAAACCAAAGCCCAGAGAGTGCTCTCTGTGTGTTCTTCTTTTCCAGGCTGGGAGGATGGCACTGAAAGAGGGAGGAGAGAGCTTAAGGGATGGGCACAAGCTGCACTGAGGCAAGAAGCTCTAACCCTCTGGTGAGGGATCCGAAGCCTCAGCTCCAGGAACGAGGGGAGCCACAGGCTCAGGAACTCCAGGGCTACACCCAGGCTCTGGCCAAGCTTTCTCCAAAGCACTCAGGGCTCGCAGGGAAAGCTGCCAGGTCCATAGAATGGCAACGTGGGGAGGAGCCAGAGCAACCAGAGGAGCAGTTCAGCCCCGCCTCTTCCTCCCCAAAACTCCATCCCTTTCACACAGGGAAGCCACACGTGTCACCAGGAGCTTGGGCTTAACCCAGACCCAGGGCGTTGCCAGCCCAGCCGCTTCAGTCTGCGCCATCGATAACAGCCTCAGCATCGAGAGAAAGCCACAGAAGATGCTGCAAGAGTTTGCAGTTTATCTGTTCAGCCAGTCTGCCTCTGCAGATGTTTTAAAATAATCTATTATACGTTGTATATTCAAAGAAATTATATTTGTAGAGCTTTCATGGGGTCCTGTGTCCCTTGGGGCTGAGCACACATGAAATCTCCAGGTCGAGTAGCTCTGGGCGCCGACTGTCAGGTAGCGGGATGGAGAGGGCATGGAGGAGGAATTCTGGGGGAGGAGCTGTGTGCCAGCGAGCTGGCTTTCTCCTGCAAACTCATGGCTCGATAATCGCCACGATTTTAATTAAATGTGTTTCTTTTTTTTTTCCATAAAGAAGGTTTTCAATCCTGGCCTTCACCAAAAGAGTGGCAGGGGTTGGCAGGGCCCTCTAGAGATCACCTAGTCCAACCCCCCTGCCAGAGCAGGATCACCCAGAGCAGATCCCACAGGAACAAGTCCAGGCGGCTTTGGAAAGTCTCCAGGGAAGGAGACTCCCCCCAGCTCCTCTGGGCAGCCTGCCCCAGGGCTCTGCCACCCTCACAGGGAAGAAGGTTTCCTCACGTTCAGGCTGAACCTTCTCTTTTCCACTTTATGGCCATCGGCCCTCGTCCTGTCGCTGGACCCCACTGAGAAGAGCCTGGCCCCATCCTCCTCACACCCACCCTGCAGCTATTGATAAGCAGTGATAAGATCCCCCCTCAGCCTCCGCTTCTCCAAGCTGAACAGCCCCAGCTCTCCCAGCCTTTCCTCAGACGGAAGGTGCTCCAGGCCCTTCATCATCTTAGGAGGAAGAGGACGACCTGATGTCGCTGCCAGGGGCCTTTGGCTGGGACTCCATCCTCAACGCCAGCCTGGATAGAGACTTGTCCGTTCTTGAGGATGCGAAGTTCACGCCTCCAGGCAGCCCTGCACCACGCAACCCGGACCTGACGGTACACGGGCACCAGGTCGACACCACTATCTACTCCCCAAAAACCCCAGAGGGAAGAGATTCTAAATAGCTTCCATGAATTAAAGCTTCTGCTGCCAAACACCAGTGTTAAATCTCTGCTGTTGGCCGTGATCAGCGTTCGCCGGCCTATGACCCGCACCACCAAGTGACGTGCCACAGGCGGCTTTGCTCTCCGCCAGTTTTGTTCTGTCCACGGTCGTGAGCGGCAGCAGAGGCAAGGATCGCTGTTGGACTGGACCGGCTGCCCTGGAACGCTGCAGAGCAAAGCCAGAAAGGTCAGGCTAGATATAAGGCAAAATCCAACTAATTTAAGGCCTTTTGAATACTTCATTCTACTTTACCATTAACTGAGATCCACGGAGAAAGACATTTTGTCTGAAAACACACTTTTGTCGTGTCTTAAATCTGTACATATAGCTAGCACTGTTCCCACTGACATGTTTTGAACCTGCTCCTCCATCATCCCTCCCTGGTCAGCACTTTGCTCTAACGACTAAACAGAAGGCAAAGCCCCGCTCTGCTGTCCTGGACAGCAGCGGTTCCACTCAACCCGAAATAGCAACCAAAAGCCAAGTTCGATTGTTTTATTTAAAATTAAACATTTTTTTTCTGTTCAGCTACTGCACGTGGAGCCAAACGTGTCTGATCGCTGTTAGTGTCAGGAAAAGCTCATCCACGAGACTGATCCAAGATTAAAAGACTTGAACGCGTACCAAAACCGCCAGAGAACCAGCTCCTCCCATGTTGCCTCAGAACTGCAGGATTTGGGTTTGTGCTGAAGCTTTTTACCATTTTAAGCTCAAAGTTACCCTTCTCTGTTACGAAGAGAGGTCTTACCGTTCCTGGGCAGTTACCGGTGCTGAAAACCAGCAGTGATTTTGCTTAGCCGCGGCTGCGCTGATCAGTGGGCACCGGGAGGTTCTGTTAAAAGCCAAGCCTTTCGGTTGTTAAATCCAGACGGCGCTGTGCAAGTCCCGAGTCAGCATCAACACACAATTAAGCAAAGCAGAGAAAGCTCCTTGGAAATGCATGGGTAAGGAAAAAGCCACCCATCTGGACCCTTCACCTGGGATTGTCGTTTTCCTGAAGAACGCCTTTAAAACATCCCAGAACAATCTGAAGAGCCAAGGACCTTGGTCGGGTGGTTTCTGCCCTCAAACACCGCCTTCATCGTTCCAGGTCAAATTCGCAGTTTTTCCCACGACACGTGGTTTTTCCCCCCATCGAATCACCGTAATTAACATTTGTAAAGTGCTTTGAGATAGTGCTACGGAACTAGGAATGATCAGAAGGGCAGAACAGCTCTGATCTGCACCCAGCTGAGCGTTACTACTTGGTTTTCCTCAGAGCAGCATCGCTGGGTTCTCCTTTGACTTGCTGTGAACAAAAGAGTGAGGTGCCAGCGGTGGGGACAGCACAGAGGCAAAAGGAGTTTCTGCAGGGCAGTGAGAGGATGTTTGGAAGGCACGAAGATGCCTTCGGGGAAGGTGAACCCAGCAGAGCTCCAGGGAAGGAGGGGTATTCGCTTCCCAGCTCCATCAGTGCCGCACGCGGGATCACGCACACAGAACGACGCAGGAGGCTTCAGACAGCGGAAATACTCGCCAGCAAGGAGAGAGGTGGTGCTAACATTAACAAGGAAGACACTGATGCTTTTTGGGGGTGGCCATAGCCGCTCGCTAGACGCTATTGCCTGAGGGCTGTTAACTACTTAGTAGTAAAATCCTGCTGCCTTTCCAGTTGACAGTAACTTCTCTCTAGTCTGCAGCTTCACAAAAGCAATCCTTGTATGAATCCGTAAAGCTTTCCCAGATTTTTAAAAGGTTAATTTTCCCATTATAATTGCACTTGAAAACCAGGCATCAATCCCTACGCACTCTCCCCAAACACCTCCTGGATTTACGAAAGTGGAAAGAAAGGCTGCAATTATTCACTGTCCTACAGCTACCAGGATTCGAAAGGTTGGATTGAGGCGCCTGAAGAAAGGATGCAAACACCCAGTTTTCAGGTCAGGACAAGCGTGCATTGAAAGAACTCCCGAACGGCAGCTTCACAGCTTGGCTTGCATCGGCTTCAGGTGTTTGTGGAAAGACCCCTGAACCTGTGAGGGGACAAGAGAGTGGTTACAAGGTGGCGCCTGAGCTTCGACACAGTTCTAGCGCTGTACTTTTAGACTAAGGAAAGTGGAATCGGAGGCACTTTGGGCATTCAAGAACAGCCAGCCAAGTCCTGTATGACACCAAGGACCAAAACAAAGAGTTTCTCCACTACCTTTCTTGTGAGAACAGAAGAATGCAAGACATCTTACATCCAGACGGACAACTCTGGCGTTTCAGGTCAAAGGAAAGCGGCAGAGGTCTCCTAAGGGGACTGTAATGAAGCTCCTAAGCTGCCCTGACTTCAGAGACACAAAACACTGAGCAACTTCTGGTGGGATCTGACTGCAGGTGCAGTCTCCAAGAGCCCATCACAGGGGACGGTCTATCCAAATCCAATAAAGGCCTCCGAGACAGGCTTCAGAGTTGTGTTTAGGCTGCTGGAAGAGGGACACTGACCCTTCTCAGCTCAGTTTATTTTATCAGCTCAGCTGCAGCTACAGCCCTAGGGCAGATGTGCAACACCCGACATGTAAATACTACATGGGAGCGATTTATTTTCTTCTCCGGTCACTACTACTGCCTGAAGGCACTGGAAGATTTGCCAGAAACAGCTAAGGCTTTCGCAGCTACTGTCGCTAAGCAGAATCAGCAGCAAGCGATGCCGCTTTTAAACTCAGCGAGATCATTCAGCTGTCTCTCTAGAGAGTGTACCATTTCCTCCCTCCACTGAGGAACTCGGAAGTATCCCACAGGGATGCGTGTGAGCTACACGCGGGAGAGTAACCGAAGAAAGGATGCTGAAAGCAGAGGAGCAGAAGCAGGTTGCTTGTTTTGGTCCACTACCACCGGTGACTTCCCCCCAGCCCTCTTCATCAATCACCCACTGAGATCACCGGATCAAAATTAACGACCCTACATGGAGTTATTTCTCCGGGCACGTGGGACCTAAGAGGAAGAACTAAGGTTTCTTTACCTCCGTTTTGTTCAGCGGGGATTTCTTTGCCCACTCAAACATGTTCTCGCAGACATTGCCATCGTACCGGCCAAGCACGGAGCCAAGGTGAATGTCATGGAAGTCGAAGGAGTCTACCAGCGCTACTGCGTTGGGACGAATTCCAGCCAAGAGCTCTTTCACATGCTGGTTCGCTTGAGTAATTTGGGCATCGCTCAAGATACCCGCCTGGGGAGGAGGAAGGTATTATCAGAAGAGTATACCCGTCACAAGAACTTGCCCTGCCCCTACAGTCTAACACAGGTCAGCCTTCCCTCACACAAAAATCCAGCAGGTCATAAGACACTGGTTTTCCCCACCAGATCATAAAACACTCTTCCCCCTCCCAAGTGCTAAGTAATCAAACTGGCAACCTGCCACAGGGTGCAAGCGAAAGGTGATGCCCAGCACAGCCCACCCTACTGGCTAGTTATTTCATCTTTGAGGGGAGACTCGTTCTTTAGAACGTTAACCTCAGTGGCAAGTTTTCTTGAAGAATGTGCACGTATATATATTAAATTCTTCCTGGGTTTGGGGAACTTTTTGGTAAGCAGCCAAGAGCAAAATGGGAAGGCAAAACATACCACGGCTGCCTGAAGACAAAATAAAACATTGCTGCACAAACACATTTCTCTTCATGCTTTCAGTCTGGGAAAGTAATGCCTGACAATTTAAACCCATTCCCTGAAGGATGGGTTAAGATTTGGAGTACAATATCCCCCTTCTGTGCACTAACTGACAAAGGCCTGCAGCTCTCCCAACGTGTCTAACATCTCCTTCTTTAAGATACACCCAGTCACCAACTGGAGAACATCGGAGCTACCCCAGACAGATGCCACGTTACCATTTATCATCAACTCTGCTTCTGGCAGGTCACAAGGGAAACGACACCAGCCTTCCATCAGACCCGCGCTGCTAATGCGCTTCTGGAAGCCAACAATCAAGACCTTACGCCTAAGCACTGGTGCAGCTTTGCAATTAAAGCAGCTTTGCAAACAAGGACCCCGGCTCTAGTGATTTAGTGTGCTGGAGACAGACACCGACCTGCAGGAAATCCCCGCTGTTCTTACTGATCCCATACAGCGCGTACAGGAGACACAGCTCAGTCAGGACAGCACGGACAGCCGCATTACTGATCTCGGACAGCTTCGCTGTGAAAAGCTTCACTATCACATAGTGACAGTGTGCCTACAAGAAACAGAAGGAAGGTGAATCAGGTTCACGAAGAGATAAGAAGCTCTTACAGCCCACTTCTTCATATACCCAGTACACCGCTGACCTCAGATGCTCGCACAAGATCAACGGAAGTTCTGTTCCAGGCGTCCTCCTTGCTCTTTCTGTGGTTCAGTTCAGCTTGTAAAGTTTTTGCTGCAGCTTCTACAAGCCTATTTCAAAAAGGAAGAAAAAACAGGTGATGCGACACCAAACTAACAAGATCACCGACACTGAATTAATACGAATTTCGGTCTGAGACATCAGAGGAGCTCAGAGGTCGTGTGCCACAGCCGAACACGTTGCCTGGAGCGAGCAGCTGTGGCTCCAAAACCCTTATCACCACTGCTGCAGCTAGAACACAGCGACAGAGGAGTAAGACGACATTTGACCACATACGTGTGGTGCTTGAATACTTCCACGTAGGTATCTGTTCTGTTCTCACACCTCCTCCACAACAGGCTTTACTATCAGGATTGTTTCTCTCCAGATAGATCCCCAAGCAGTTTGAACGATGCTGGTATTTTTATGCTCGAATACACTTCACGTTTAAATAAGATATTTGAAAATGGAAGAGAGCACAGGAACTAGGCGACGTGGGCTGCGTGTAACCGCTTGTAACCTCAAAGCACTTAACACCGACCCAACACAGTAAAGTGTGTCACTTCTGGAAAGCAACACAGAGCAGAGCAAACCACACCTGGAGCATCTAACATTAACAGGGCAGCACGTCACCACCGTCTCCCAAGACACCCCATTTCATCGGTGCTTGGCTCAGTCTGGTAAGTGTGAACTCCCCGGGCAGCACGGGCTTTGTAGGCCTCCACCAAGCTGGCTGGATCAGCGAGCCGCACAGCCACGGCTCTGGCAGCCACGTGCTGCGGCTGAACGCGTTGCCTGGAGAGATCGTTAAGGTAGGACACCATGCCAGTAACCCGCTGCCCAGAACTAACCTGCGTGTAGCTTTTGAACAGGAACCTGAAAATAAAGACAACCAGAAGCCCTCAGTATAGGAGATACCTCTGATCAACACACCAGTTCTACCCTAGTGACTTGGAAGAACTATCAAAAAGCTGCAACACAAGCACAAGACCAGTCCTAACCCCACTCCCAGGCGATATGCCATCATGCCTGGAAAGGCACCTTTTTAAAAACACAGATATTCACAGCAGCTTTCTCACTGTGCACTACTTTTTTTTTTTTTGTAAAGGGCTGCTAAATTAATAATGCAAATAAAGAAAGAGAAGTCACCAGCACATACTGGGCTGATCTGAGCCCTCGGAGGAGTCCTGCACCGGGAAGAGCCGTGAGAGCCAGAGCATGCCCACCCACGCACCCGGCACGGGGTGGCCGTGGCGTTACCTTGATGCTGTGCGTGTGCTCCTCCAGCTCCCGCCTCGCCCGCTTGATCCTCTCCGATTCCTCGTGGGCTTTTTCCAGGGACTCTTCCAAAAGGGCCTGTGAAGGGAGGCACCGACACTCTGCGGTGCAGCACGCTGCTGCTCACCCGGCCCCAGGAGCCCTCGCAGGGCTGCAGGAGGCTCACAGGGAAGAAGGCTTGGGAAGGGGAGAGGATGTGACCAGGGTCACCGAGAGGTGAAACGTTGTGCTGTCTTTCACCCCTTTTTAGCTGGTTCCTCTAGATCAGGGGGTCACACAGCACCATTCATCTGACGCTGCTGCATTTACCCCCGGTTTCTCAGGGAGGAGCTGGGCGCTGGTGGTATCTTCCTGGTCAGGGCGGGTGCCAGCCCCCATCTTCAGCTGAGGCCAGGCACAGCTCAGCACACGGAGGCACATCATGTCCCCAGAGCAGGGCACAGGACAGCAGGGCACAGGACAGCAGGGCACAGGACAGCAGGGCACAGGACAGCAGAGGTGGACGTCATGCCGTGCCCGAGCCACTGCGGTTCCCCCTGCTCCCTCCCCACCGCCCCAATCCTGCCACCCATTGTCCCCACCTGCTTTTTAGAGCGCTCCTCCTCAAAGAGCACCCGCCGGTGCTGCTGGCACTGCCGCACGGTGCAGACGCAGCAGATGCACCGCCGCTCATCCTCGCAGTACAGCTCCAGCGGGCGCCCGTGCTGCGGGCACAGCCCGCCGTCGGCCACCTCACACCTCTCCGTGCCCGAGACCCGCGCCTTGCCGTCCCGCGCCAGCTCCACCACCCCGCACAGGGGGACATTCTCCTCCAGCGCCGGGCGCCGCTCGAAGCCCCTGCGGAATCGGGGCACGTGTCGCCCTTCTCGGCCCCAGCAGGTGCCTGCTCTTGCTTGTGCCAGTGGCCGCCGATGCAACGCTTGCAGAAGTTGTGCCCGCAGGGCAAGGTCACGGGCAACCTGAACAGCTCCAGGCAGATGGAGCACACCAGCTTCTCCTCCAGCTTCTCCGAGACGGGCGGTGCCATCCTGCCTGCGCCTGGGCTCAGGGCAATGGGAGAAAGCAGCCAGGGAAATAGAAACTCGGCTGTGCAGAGGAGGAAGAGCTGGCGACGCTGAGCCCAGAGGCGGCCCAAGGCACCCAGCCAGGCATGCTCTTAAAGAGACACCCAGCGGGCGCTCTCTCGGCCACGCGGGCTGTGCCGCACGCTGGGGACGGTCGGAGCTGCTCCCCGTGGGGACAGGCACAGCGGGAGGCCCCGAGAGGGTGAAGCGCTGCAGTGACAGCACAGGGACGCACGCGAGAGGCTGACAAGGTTCGGCGCAACGCCACTCCCGCGAGTGCGTCTGCGCGGGCACACGTACGACGCGTATTGGTTTCGCTTTTCCGCCCTGTTGGGGAACTTCCTGACATCCTGCCCTCTGCCAGGGCTGGGTCCCCGAGCAGAGCGCGGCAGAGACCTCGGCGCAGCACGCCTGGCACCTGCCGGCCTGGGCACCAGCGGAGAGGGGCACCCAGCACCGCTGCGGCCACGTCACCTCCCTCTGCGGCGACAAGGGCTGGGACACATGCCAGCAGCAGGCCAGGGCCACGCTCTGCCCTTGCATCTTTCCATTTTCAACCGCAGCTCCTGCTGTTTGCACGTGCCCCCGGCGCACACCCACCGCTCCTTTTCCTACCAAATTCCTCGCGACACCCGTGCACAGCAGCGCTCCGCAACACAAGAAAGATGTCACCTGGGCACTCAGTCCCTGCTCGGGGTAGGGGGGAGCCTTCTGCCCGAGGCCGTGCTCTTCGTATCTGGTTTCAGAAGAAACACCTCCCAGCCTTCCAGTCCAAACCTTATCTCCGTGCCCTCCGCAGGCGCGCTATCGCCGGCGCACGCTCCCAGGCAGCTGAACCGTCTGCAGCGGGTCTGCAGCCCCGCCGCCCTCCAGCTTTGCACAGGAGAGGCCAAGCCTTGGGGGGGGTCTGGGCTGCAGCCGGGGTGCTCACTGCCTGGCTGCAGCGGGTCAGAGCGGTTTCCGTATCATAGGCAGGCTCAGAGCCACCTCCAAAACCACCCCTGGATCCAGGTGACTTGGGACGTCACAGCTCTCTGCGTGTCCCAGCAAAGCGTCAGCCCCAAAAACGTTTATTTGGGCTGAATCTGCACATTCTGACCAAATATTCACAGCTCAGAGAAGGGTGCAATACGGCCTGACACCGCAGGACACCCGCACTGCCGCTGCGGTCACCACACCAGCCCAGTCACCCCGGCCCAAACCAGACGCCAGCTCTCTTCCGGGCAGGAGGAGAGTTGAGGGAGCTCAGGCGTAGCCGCTAACGGCCCTGAGCAACGGCAGCGGGGTCATTTCCACACAATCTCTTGGGTGCTGGAGGCTCTCATTGCCCGAAGAAGGGAGGAACCTCAGCAGAAGTTACTGGGACCCAGAGCTGGGAACAGGCAGCTGCAACAGCAAGACGACGTCAGTATTTGGGAGTTTAAACCGGGGATGCAGCAAGAGCCCTGCAGAGCACAGCAGAAAGCAGTCCCCCCACAGCTGGGGTACAGCAGTGCCAGAGTGCCCGGCCATGACTGTGTGTCTGGCTCCACAACCCCTGCTTTTGCTCCGCTTACCCACACCGGGTACGTGCTGTCCGGGGAGCCAGGCGAAGGAGACCGAGCTCCGTGCGCCTGGGCAGCTGTTGGGAAGAACCAGCTCCACAAATGTTCACAGGTCACCTGCGCAGCTGCACTCTCCCACCCCACATCTAAGAGGAGAAGTGACCCTGGCCGGGAGAAGGGCTGCCCTTCTCCCCTGCACCTTCCCAGCTCTGCGCCAGCTGGCTGGGATACCAAGCTCTCCCAAAAAAAAAAAAAAAGACAGCCCTGCCAGCATCACTCAAGAGTGCGTTTAATCAGACTCATCTCTGTCAGAGGGCTGCGCAAATGAAAGCCAACACGGTCCTGAACCGCAGCGCTGTAAGAGGAGGAAATCCAGGCTGGCCCAGCTCCGTTCGCTCCACAAACAGACAAAAGGAGAACCGTGATCCCTGCAGAGAAGCGAGGCAGGCACTGCCGGGGGGACTCTGCCCTGCCACCCCTACCGACCAGCTCTCCTACAGAATCAAGATTGGAGCCTGGCCCTGGATTTGCTTTCATCTACGACTGTCCTCTTTAAGCAGCCTCTGACCGCAGAGCTGCCAGCACTGTGAACGCCTGCTGCCCTCACTCCACACTTCCCAGCACCGGGAACGGGGAGCCGAGGGGCTGAGGCTCCAGAGGCACGGGATGCGCAGCTGTGCGAACGCAGGGAGGCTGGTCCGGCTGCCGTCCCAGCGTCCACCGGAGCACCCCAAGAGGAGGCCGGGCCCCTAGTAAATGCCGTAGGTGGGCTCCTTGGTGTCTCGGTATCTGTCCAGGTACCTCAGATGCTGGTGGCGCGGGAACTTCACCTGCAGAGGGTGGTAAACGGGCGGCCGCACGAATTCGAACACAGGCTCTCTCATATCTGGAAAGGGGTGACGCACAGCGTTAGCAAGACGGCTCAGATCCAAACCCCAGGCCCCCCCCGTCGCCAGCAAAGGCCCGCCGCGCACCCACGGGACCAGGGCAGGTCAGGCACCCCCCGCTGAAGGCTCTCTGTGTGTTACTTTGAAACGTTTATATGAGCAGCCTTTTACGGGCCGTTTCCTCAGACGGAGGACAGCTTGATAAACACCCGTCTGTGCTGTCACGGATCCCAGACAAGCGCCAGGGCCAAGCAAGAGCCGACAGCCAGAGCTCGCCCACTGACGCAGCCTGTTACGCGCAGGGGCCGTGTCCCGGCCCACAGACCCGCCCCCTCCGGCATCCGTGAACGCTGCATTTCTTACTCAGAAGCTGATGGAAGACCGCGGTGACCGAACTGTCCCACTGACACTGGAAAAACGCCAGCCCTGCCGGGGTCATTGCATCCTCGTGCTTCCTGTAGAAGTCACACGTGCTAAAGGTTCGCATCTTGAGGCTGTGGCTGGAAACAAGACACAAGCACGGGAGCTGAGGTGCGCCTCTTCTCCTGCAGCAACAAAGGCAACGGCTTCCCCACATCACCCCAGAGTCTATAAAACACAGGTGGAAAAGGAAGTCACCAGGAGCCAATCTCCCAGCTTCTCCAGCCCCAGGCAGCAAAAGGTTTTCTTCGCAGCCGGGTTTAAAGCAACGGGACTTTGCAGGGCTGGGATTGCGGCTTCAGGTGACACACGAACTCAAAGCAGCCCGGAACAATTACAGGCGGCTGCTCTCCTACCAGCAGGAACAGCCGTGCCATCGTAACAAGCTGTAACAGCCCAGCCAAGCGAGCGCGAGACGGCCCAGGGAGAGCCTGAATTACCATGGCGTGGGCCGAACGTCCTCGCTGCAATCTATGGGGCAGTCTTGCTTGAAGAGGAGGAAGACGAGGCGATGGTAGCCAGTTCCCATGGCAGGGAAGGGGGGCAGGTAATGACAGATCTCCTTACCCGACCTGATGTCGTTGCCTGGGATGTTTGTCCTGAACACAAAGAAGTTGACTTCGCTACGTACCCACTCACTCCCCTGCGCCGGGACCAGCGGATTCGTGGGACTGCGAGTGACCCTGTGCTGTTGACGTGACTCACACCCTGTCTGACAAGTAGAGGTTGTATTCACTGGAAGGAAAGTCACGCCCAGCGTGAGCTTTCCAATGCCAAACAGCAGCAACGCTTGGAAATACCGCATCTTTAGCAGGACCCACACCACAGGTCAAGAAGCTAATGGCAGGAGCGCCAGAGGAAGCCACGGAGTGTCTTAGCAGACACGCATTCCCGAGCTGTTAGAGGAGTTTCTGCCCTCTCTGCCCCGGCTGTCCCTGAGCCAAGCAGCGTGCAGTGTAGCACTCACACCAGCCAGTGGAGGTACTCCGAGTCCGCGTCTCTTAAATGTCCATCTGCAAGGGAGAAAGGCGACTTAGTGACAACCTGGGGTTCGCATCAACCCCAAAGTGGAAATGCTCCGACCCGCTCTGAACAGAGAGGGCGGCTCAAGGCCACCCAGCCATCCTTTCCTAGCAGGAAAGTAACACATTCTCACAGGCCTGAGCCTCAAATGAGGAGCAGAGAACCCTACGGGTGTAATTCCAAGAGTAAAAGCACTTCTCGGTCGGCTGCTTCACTGTGCCTTGGTTTCCCAGAGCGAATGCTAACCTACCTCCCGGGCAGACTGCTGAGGGAGAGAGGAGTTCGGGGGTAAACAAAGGATGGGAGTCAGGGAATTGCTTCCCCCATGCTGTGACATAGGTCCTGTTGCATCACTGCCCTCACTCTCAACTGCTAGAGATTTGGGGAGGCTACAGTCTCTACTGCATATGTAATACAGCCCTGCTCAGAAGGTACCACAACACCTCTGACTGTGCAGCCAAAAGAAACAGGAGCCAACGACAAGCAGAGCGAAACGACCCCGTTTAAACGTGCTCCTTTTAAAGAACCTGCTGCTCCCCTGGATTTGTGAGCAACAAAGTCCAGAGGGAGCCTTTATCTGCCTCATAGGACGCTGCCGGCGGGCTGGAAGCCTAAAAGAGCAGCACAAGGAGAATCACTCAGACAACAGGTTCCACTAAGACCAGGCCATGATTTCCAAGGCGAAGAATATGAACTTGTCACAGGCACGGCCACACCGCTGACTGACCCAGCTCCACCTGGAGAGCCCCCGCAGCATTAATACGCATCAGCCTGCCGACAGACACCACTTCTGTCGCAAAGCTCAGTTCTTAACACGTTCCCTTCACCACAGAGGATGTAAAAGAACCGCCCCCCGCCCAGGACACACAATGCCCATTAGAAGCATCCAACAGAAAAAAACAGCTTCCCGTGGGGTCAACGTTGTCCCCAGCTCCCCAAACACACCTCTGACGGAGTCACCATGTTCCCACAGTACACCGGCACGAGGTGGTCATCTTCTTGGCTGTACTCCACCCTCAAGGTAACCCAGGGTGTGAACGTGGCCCCCTTGAACAAGTCACGAAATATCCCGCAGTGCTCCGCCACGCGCTGCTTGTGGAATGAGCCGCTGGTCTTCTCCCACTCGGCTCTGACTTCGTCGAGGGGGATCAGCACTGCGAGGAGAGAGAAATGCTGCAGGAGACAGCTGGGGACTCGGAGCAGCCGGGACAGGCTTCTCTGGGAAACACCCCGCGGGGCCTGCGCCCGGGCAGGAGGGAAGGAAACCGCGTCTCTTTGGGCACCGTGCGACTCCGGACCGAACGGCACCGGCTCTTGCCACAGGCTCCCAACGGAAACCAAACGGTGCTCGCACGCGCCGCGCTCGTGCCGTGCAGCCCCGCCCACAGCCTGCGCGGAGCCCGCGGCCCCGGCTCCGCCCGGCGCGGCCCGGCCCGGCCCTGCCCTCGGCGGGGCGATGGGGATTGTAGGCCGCGCCGGGGGCCGCAGCTCCGCTCCCGACGGAGCTCGCAGGAGCTCGGGGCGTGCGTGCTGCCCCACGGCTGCAACACACACACCCCCACTCCACGGGCCGGCAGCCGGGCAGGGAGGGCTGAACGCAGCAGCAGGATTGTCCCGTTTCCCCACGGGGCCTCGGGAGGAGCCGGGTGCCCGAGGACACCCTGGGAGAGGGGGTTTTGCTCAGACACAAGGATGGCTTTGGCACAAAGAAGCAGCCCCACCGGGCTTTAAAGCCCTGCCTTGGAGTTTAACTGGGGAGCAGTAATCACAGTCCTCCTTCGCGGACACCCAGGCACCGGGACAAGCAGCAGGTGCCAGCCAGCGGCCGGGCACCGGGGGATTACAGCTCCACACAGCACAGCCCTCCAGCCCTCCCCGGGCAGCAGGAGGAGAATGCAGGCTGGGTCCAGGACCCCCCAGGAGAAGCCCTGAACACACAGAATCACAGACGGGTTTGGGTTGGAAGGGACCTTGAAGATCGTCCAGTCCCAACCCCCTGCCGTGGGCAGGGACACCCTCCACCAGACCAGCTTGCTCCAAGCCTCATCCAGCCTGGCCTTGGACACTGCCAGGGATGGGGCAGCCACAGCTTCTCTGGGCAACCTGTCCCAGGGCCTCCCCACCATCTCTGGGAAGAATCTTTTCCTGCTGTCCAATCTCAATCTCCCCACTTTCAATTTAAACCCGTTACCCCTTGTCCTATGTCACTACAGGCCCTTATAAAAAGTCCCCCCCAGCTTCCTTGTAGCCCCCCCAGGCACTGGAAGGCGCTCTAAGGTCTCCCCGGAGCCTTCCCTTCTCCAGGCTGAACACCCCCAACTCCCAGCCTGTCCCCACGGCAGAGGGGCTCCAGCCCTCGCAGCATCTCCGTGGCCTCCTCTGCATTCGCTCCAACAGCTCCGTGTCCTTCTGCTGTTGGGGGCCCCAGAGCTGGATGCAGAACGGCAGGGGGGTCCCGGAACAGCCGGGATGTGGAGGGAGGCGGGGGGGGGGGGGGGGGGGCGGTACAGACCAGTCCAGAGTCGCGCTGCTCTTTCCATCTCGGCATTCTGGCGATTCTCCCTCAGGATTTTTTTCCTTTCCTCGATTTCCTTTGCCCACAGCAGCTTATCACGCGGCAGGCTGATGTCGGCCTTTGGCTCTTCAGAGAGGGGTGAAAAAAAAAATCACGTACGTGAAACAAACCTGAACATTGCAATACCCAACCACAAAACCCCTGCAAATCATGAGAGTGCGTAAAGGAGACGCAAACCGCAAGATGTCAGAGACTCGATTCTACCACCTCTGCCCCTCCATGCTCCCCTTCCCCGCTCCTCCCCAGCTCACTGCACCCCCAGACCCAGGGCTTTCCCAGCTGGCAGGCGGCTCCGGGCTCTGCAGCTGCTGCGCAGCCACACTCTGTTACCTGCTGCACGTCCACAGCTCTGGTTGCTGGGCTGCTTCCTCTGAAACTACTGGGCTTCCAAGGAAGCACTTCCTCACCCCACATCTTTTCGCAGGTCCTGGCCAGCCTCCCTCCTTCCAGAAACCCGCCACCCGCTTCCCTGAAGACACCTGCGCACCGCAGGCTTCCGCATGGGAAAGGGGCCAAGCTCATCCCAACCAAGAGCAACTCGTCAGCTCTTTGCAGGGCAGGTCTGGGGGCAAACGTGGGACCCCGCCAACAGCTTCCCCGACCTCCCGCGGCAAAACCCCGGGCGGCGCCGCTCCTTCCGCACGTACCTGGCGCGGGGTTAGCGTGCTGCCGGGACGTCTTCCACCAGCGGGGCTTCCTGCTCTCCTCTGCCGCAGCCCTGAAGTAGCGAGCCAAACTGCCGCGTTTTTCCAGCACTTCCAAGCTGCTGACGTCCATCTCCTCGCTGGGCATCGGCCCCAGCGGGGCTGCCCGCCTGCAGAGCGCAGCTGGGAGCGGAGAATGCCCGCTTTACACAGAGAGCGAGAAACGAGGCCGGGGAGCGCGGGCCTCGGCCGGAGCCACCCCTGCCTCCCCGAGCCGGCCCCGCCAGGCACGCTTGGGGAACCCAGGCGTTGGACAGCTTCCCCCTCCCTCCCCCCACACGGCTCCCACTGCCCACCCACGGGGGAACCGCGGGTCCCCGGGCCCGTGTCTCACCGGCCGTGCCGAACGCCCGCCCGCCCCGGCGGCCGCGCAGCGCCGCGCTCAGCAAGGGCTCCGCCATGGTGCGCGCCGCTCTCAGGAGAAGGACCCCGTTACCATAGCGACAGGGGCTGTCTCGCACGGGGCCTGACTGGAAACGCCCCCACAGCTCCAGCGCGACCCGGCTCTTCCCTCGCCCCGGGCTTCGCAGCCCTGGGGATGGATTTCACGCTGAACCCTCAGAGACGGCTTTGAAAGAAAAGGACGGCTTTACTGGAGAACTGGGATTACTGGGTTTTTCTCCTCCCTAGCTGCAGGGCACAGCAGCCTCTCGTGAAGACGGAGGCGGGCAAAGAATGGACTTCAACAACTCTGTGAGAGTTATAAAGCGAAGCCGTTTATTTGTTCCCCGTTACATTAATAGAGAGCTCAAAATTTGCTGACCACACACGTATAGGTCCAGATGACTGGTCATGCCTAATCGCCACGCGCTGCCCACGAGCCCTGGGCTAACACACGATGGGCTATCCCATACTCCGCTTTTCTCTGCCAAGTCTTTCTTCAAGAATTTGCTGACCCCTTTATTTCTTCCTTTATCGTCCTCAAGTACGCTTCAAGGCCGTGCAGTTTGCAGCCTACTCCAGCTCTGTGTAGCTTTGTTCGCCAATACATCCGTTCTCCTGTAAGAAATCTCCCACAGACGGACACAGCCATCCCTTGGGGAACACGTGGGGATGCCACCTCCTCAGTGTGACAGGGATGAAGTGTTGTAGGATGCCTTCCGGAGACTGTCCAGGTAGAAGCGTTCAGCCTCTAAGAAAGCGTGGTCCTGAGAAGAGAGGAAGGATGGATGGCATGGATACCAGAGTGCCACAGAAACGGGGTCACAGCACAGGGACCCTCTCCTGGGGGAGGGAAGCATCCCAAACCCTCCTTCGTGCAGTGAGCACCCCCTGGGGTGTACGATCTGCCCTCCCCCAGAGCCCATGAGCTCACCCTCTGAACAGAGGAAGCCATCTGGGGAGGAAGCCAGCAGGGAAGGAGGGAGCTGTCAGGAAAAGCTGGGAGCATCACAAAGCCAGAGCCCAGCAGAGCTGGCTTCTCCCACCCAGGGATGGGATGAGCAGAGGTGCCACCCCAACGAGCCGAGGACGATATCCATCTCAGCTTGGACATTAAGCTGTGACGATCCACCCGTTCTTGCTTCTGCTATCACTCCTCTAGGTGCCCGTGGCTTCTGCAAGCCCTCCCAGCCCAGCCCGGTTCTGGGGCTCAGGAATGATCTTAGGAGACACCTCACGCTGTGGCTATTGGGCCCCAAACAGGCTTCAGCCTGGCCTGCTCCCACGCAGCTGATTTGAAGCCCCTTCCAGCCCTGGGTCTCCCCACCGCCTCACCTGCTGGGCGTCGTGCTTCAGCTGCAGCAGCGTGGCGTAGAGCTCGGCGCGGCCGGCCGTGGCCAGGTCATCCATGCTAGCCCCTGGGCTGTGGCGAGGGAGCGCCGTGACTGGAGGCAGATGGAGCCGAGCGTGTGATGCCGTCACCCTTAGAGGAGCTGCAGACGGAGACAACAGAGCATCCCTTTATTTGCTGCCTGCACGCCCCTGCAGCAGGGGCCTCCCAACCTCCCAGGGCAAATGGGCTTTAACCCACCTACCTCTCCCTTCCTGCCCCCTCTACTCACTCCCAGCGCTGCCCTGGCTCAGAGAGCTCTGCTAAGCTCCTTCCGAGGACGAGGAGGCCAACACCAACTCACAGCTGAGGTTTATATACAGCGGAGCTACAAGCGCCCCCCAGGAATATCCCAAGCCTCCCGAGAGGTGGAAGACAAGAGCAGCTGCCCCCCAGCATGTCCCTTCTCATCACAGCATGCAGGAAGCCTTACACACGGTGCCGGAGAGGGAGAGGCCTTCCGTAAGGGCACCAAGGCCCTGGTCTGCAGTCAGCAGCCGCTCACGTAGCTGTTCGAGCTGTCTCCTCTGGTGAGCCATGCTCAGCCGCTCCTGCCTCATCCCCAGGAGAAAAAGAGAGAGAGAGAGAAGCTGTTGCAAAGGTTCAGGTCCTTGGCGTGGTGGCCGCAGGCCGAGAAGGGGAGGCGAGGGGGTATCTGCCTGGTGCGGACGCTGCTCCTGCTGCTTCAGCTGCTCCAAGCGTTGCTGCATGACCCGCAGCCTGGGCTGGCTCTCGGACTCCATCCTGGATGCCTCCCGCAGGGCCTGCTCCCCTTCCTCATACTTCTGGGAGAAGAGCTGGGAGGGGTGTGAAACCCGCCGGCCTGCGTACAGCTGTGAATTGCAGCGCAGATGCTTTGCTTACCTTCTTCATGCTTTCCATGCAGCGCTGAGGCGCTCCAAGACAATTCCCAAGAAAGGAGGAGGGCGAGCAAGCGGGAGACACAACAGAGGCCTTGCTGCTTTGAAACGACAGGAGAAACCCTCCTTCAGGCATTAAAAACCAAAGCCCAGAGAGTGCTCTCTGTGTGTTCTTCTTTTCCAGGCTGGGAGGATGGCACTGAAAGAGGGAGTAGAGAGCTTAAGGGATGGGCACAAGCTGCACTGAGGCAAGAAGCTCTAACCCTCTGGTGAGGGATCCGAAGCCTCAGCTCCAGGAACGAGGGGAGCCACAGGCTCAGGAACTCCAGGGCTACACCCAGGCTCTGGCCACCACGTGGCCCGCCTGACCACATTTAAAACATGCCATCACATTAGCTATTGCGGTGCGAACAGCTACCTGAATTGGGGCTAAATGCTCTTCCTTTGCGACATGCTTGATCATGGCTGCGATACTTGACCCTACTGGCAGTGATCGGAGGATTTCTTTGGTTGCCCAATTACACTGCTGGCGTAAACAATCTGCAACAACCGGGCCTTTCGCTTCCGCGGGCAGGGTCGAGGAGTCGACCGCTGCCTGAAGGCGATCCACAAACTGCGTAAAGCTCTCGCTTTCATTTTGCTTAATTGTGGACCACGGCGATGGCTTGACAATAACTCTAGAAGCGGTGCGAATAGCTTCTCTAGCCGCGCGAGTAGTTGTCGTAACTTCATGGGCCCGCAGGCCCTGGGCCTGCGCCTGGGGGGTAATCATTGTTGGGTCTGTACCCATCAGCCGCTGCAGGCTGGACCCATGTAGCGGGTGATCCGCCCCGGTTACTTGGGCTAGTTGCCTCGCGCAGTTGTCCTCCCATTCTTGTTTAAAAACGATCATTCCTGCCCCATCAAAGATCAATCTACAAGTTTGTTTTATATCGAACGGGAGCATATCGTCTCCCCCGAAAACACCATCTAGGAGGGTGGAGACCATGGCAGAATTAAGCCCTTTATCCGCAATTGCCTTAACGATCGCTTGTATATCCTTAGGGTTTATTGGCGAGTGGACCCTCTGTCCCCCGTCTGTCACCCGGACCGGGAACGCTAGCGTGGCTGATGGGACCCAATCGGCACACGCAATCTTTATTTTCCTCCAATCAGTGAGAGGAATATTTTCCTCTCGGGGTCCCTTTTTATTTCGGATGGGAGTATTTTGGCTTTTGACTGTATCTAGTCTCATTTCCTCCTCCTCCTCCTCTGAGTTTGAATCGGTTGCGAGCCACTCGTCCCAGCTAGGGTCAGACTCAGAGCCGGAGCTCGACTGACTGGGTACTTCCGGTTTCCCGTGCCTTTTTGTCGGGCCCCGCCCCCGCCCGCTTCTTCTGTGGGCGGGCCATTCCCGCCCTCTTGACTCGCCCGTCCTTCCTGGTTCGCCCCGCCCCCTGCTCGGCGGGGTGTTCGCCCTACAGGGGCGTTTCTCCAGATGGCCGCTCTGATTGGCTTTCCGCCCTTCGATCACACTCCCCTCCTTCCCCCTATCGCCCCCGCCCTCTTTCTCTTTCCCATTCTCCCCCCTTTGTTCGCGCGCGCTTGTTAATGCTAGCGCTTCCTCCCTGTTCCCGCCACGGGCATCTTCGCCCCGCCCTTCTCCTTTCTGCCCGGCGCCATCTTGGGGCGCATAGGGCGGTGGTCTAGCCCAACCCTCCTCAGACTCTGGTCTCTCCGCGGCGCCCCTGGGCTCCTCGGCTAGCCCACCCCAGAAAGATTTAGCTTGTTTCTGCACCTCCGTAGGCGGGTCGGGGTTCGGGAATTGAGGGGACGTGTCGCCCTCTTGCCGGTCTTTAGGCTCAGCAGAATCGTTACCGTCTGAGGGGTGCAAAGTCTGCGTGGCTGCCCCGACTCCTGTTTTCGGGGTGGCCAACAAACAGTCCTTTGCCGCCCTCCAGGTCTCCTGTTCTTGTAAGGCCTTCTGCAGGGCCTGTACGACTCTCCCCCACGACTTAAGGTTTTTCCCACAGCCCGAGGGCATCGTCTCCTCGGCTAACGCTTTAGTGCATTTATCCCACACTTCAGGGTGGAGAATATCCACCGGCTGGTCAATGACCCCAATTTGCAAAAGCCTCACAACTGCGAGAGTAAAATCTTTGGGATTGCAATCAATACCCCACTGCTTATGTAATTGCGATACGACCTTCACAAGGGCTTCCATCCTCCTTGTTGGTCTGGGAGCGTCCTCCCCGCCGGGCTGGCCCTGCCGCTCCGGCCGCCGTTCACCCGATTCCAGGCGAGTTATCCCGGGTTTCGGCACCACTTGTTGCCTTTGCAAGGCGTGGCGACCTGGTTCAGGAACGGCACGGCGACCCACCCCGGGCCGCTCGGGCCATCAGCTCACAGACACCAATGTGGTGGACGGCAAATGGCGTTTATTGGTGTGTAACACAGCGTTATATAGCTTGGGTTTATCACGTCACTTCCGTCTGCTTACATCGCAAACTACACGCTACTGGCTATCAGGGGAGGGACCCTGTCTTTCCGTACAGCACGAAATCTTCCGCCCGACAGATCCTAACTACCTACAGCCGAGGGCTCTGGGGCTCGTCCCTCGGGAAGCCTGGTGGGAGAGACAGGAGGGAATCAGGGGCAGGGGCGTGGGCAGGGGAAAACCTGGCACCTCGCAGGTGCCCTGCCCACCCTGCTGCCCCCTTCACACCCCTGCCATCACCCCGAGCCTGCCCCGGCCATACCCTCTGTGCGAGCGGGCCTGTAGCGCCGGCCCCTGTAGACACGGCCGTCCCGGCCCAACAGCTCCACCTCGTCGTGCTGGGAAGGAAAGAGCGGGATGGCTGAATCCCAGGGCCAAACCCAGCAGCCCCAGGCAGCCCTCCCACACCCAGCGCTCCCAGGGGAAACTGAGGCACACCCCCCCCGGGTGCTCAGCATCACCCCCCCAGCCTCAGCCGCCCCCAACGTATCCCTGCCTTCGCCATCCCTACCTCGCTGGGGAGCGGGAAGGAGAGCTGGCTTGGCCGGGGGGTGCTGGGTGGGTGGGGCTGGAGGTGCCAGCAGCGCTGCAGCGGGGAGGTGAGGGTGTGCCGACCGCCTTGCTGCCGTGGCACAGCGGGGTACCTGCGCTCTGCCGCCTGCTCCCTGTGGAATGAGGAAGGAGGGTGCTCAGCGCCCGGCCCCACAGCACCCCACGCTTCACCCTATGGCAGGGAGGAGACCAGGGGTGCTCCCTGCTGGGGTGGGAGCTCCCTGCTCCCTGCCCAGGCACCCTGGGCCCCGCCACCCCTACCTGGGGAAGGGCTCTCACTCGCAGGGGCTGGAGCAGGGCCACCCTGCACCCAAGGGGCCGGGCAGGGCTCCCTGTGTCCCCTACCTGCGGCCAGGCTGCTGCGGCTGTTCCGGCTGGAGGGTGCTGTGCCGGGGATGCCTGGCGAGGTGGGGGGCCAGCGGCGGCATAGACGGCAGGGTCGTGATGTGCCTGGGGAAGGAGGGCAGGAAGGAGCCACAGGTGAGGAACGGGGGACAAGCAACACACCCCAGCTTGGGGCAGCATCCCAAAACCCACGGGCCTGTACAGCCCTGCTCACACCCGTTGCTGTCCCCATCACACTCACTTCTTAATGCCAGCCGCATCCTCCCCCTCCGCCTGCTGTGCCTTCTGGAGCTGCTTCGCGATGCTTCTGCACTGCTCCAGCTGCTGCCGGACAGACCCCAGCTCCAGGCTGTCCACCTGCGGACGGGCACACCCCCTCAGCCAGCTGTCCCAGCATGGGACAGCACGGTCCCCAGGGCACAGCCCGGAGGGGGCAGCCTCACAGGGATGCTGCCTTGGAACACCCTTCCCACTCCTCCCTCCTCGTGCCCTTCACGCCGCGTGACACCGATGCCCACGGGGCAGGGCGATGGGGACAGGGCTCAGCTCCCTCCCGGGGACGCTGGCGGCAGCTCACCAAGCCAAGCACCTCCTGCAGCCTGCGGATGTCCTGTGCCATGCGGCTCTGTGCCGCCTTCAACTCGCTGATCTCCTCAAGGACATCCTGGGTGACAGCCGTGGCCTGGGAGAGGGAGATAACAGGGATGAGCCCCCGGGGAGGGTCCCTGGCGACTGGGACCTCTACCCCCATTGTGGTCTGCACGGAGCTGAGAGGCTGGGCAGGGTCCTGGCCGGGCTGGCACAGCACCCCAGACATCGCATCTTCATCATCGTCCCACCGGGAACGGTTGGGTAAAGCATGGCCAGGAACAGCTCAGTGCCCAGGGGGATGAGGCCCCTCGCCTGGCCCCGCCTTTGGCTTCAGCCCTTGGATTTGCCGTGGCACAGGAGGCCCGTGAGGCGCTGATGGAGCCTCTCGGCTGTCCGAGGAGCGGACGCAGTCCCTGGCTGTGGGCCAGGCGTGGGCAAGGGATGGGCAGGGTGGTGGGGCCGGACCTCCGGGGGTGCCGAGCCTGCAGCTGGCAGAGCCGAGGGCACTGGGGGCTGGAGCAGACCCACCGCCATGCGGAACCCAGAGGAGGGGGCGTCTCACGGGAGAGCACCGCGGGGCCAGCAAGAGCCTGTACCTTGGAGATGCCGCTCTCGTCGGCCTCCACCTTCTTCAGCTGCCCCACGTCGGCGGCCACGGAGGCAACAAGGGAGCCGCTCTCGGTGCCCGGCAGCGGCTCCGTCCCGGGCAGAGAGTCCGCCGGCTCCTGCTGCTGCTGCCCTGTGCCCGGGACACTGGCCCCCTTCTCCAGGCCAGGCTGGACCCCGCCCAGGGGGAGGCTCGGGCCGTGCCCCAGCTCCCGGGCAGTCACGGCCTGCAGGCCCAGGTGCCCGGCCATGGCCTGCAGCAGCCGGCGCAACGCCCGGAAGTCCACGACCCCTTCCCCGGGCTCCCCGAAGGCCGCATCCAGCAGCTGGGACAGGCTGAGCGCGTCCATCGCTGCCGCCGGGCCCGAAATCACGGAGCGTCGCCGGGCAGAGCGGGAGCCTTTCTGCCTCAGGGGCCCTGCGCCAGAGCCCGGCACCACCACCCCGAGCGCGGCTCCCCGCGCATCTGCACGCGCAGCCGGCGGCTCCGCGTATTTCTGTCCCCGCTGCCCGCGGGTCGGCGCCTATGACGCCATAGCGTCTCCCGTTGCTAGGCGACGGTGGCGACGGGGCTGCCCCGGGCCTCGCCCAGCGGCCTTCCTACCGAAAATGCCAGCGGCCACGGCCCACGTTCTGGGGCAGCCGAAGGCAGCCCCTGCCCAGGGAGGCGCTGCTCGCTTGCAGCCTGAGCTGGGCCTGCCGAGGACGGAGCCGTGTGCCGAGGGACGATGCCCGCCGCTCGCACAGCCTGCCCGCTGCCCAGGAGGAGACGAGCCCCAGCCCGCAAGCCCCTCCAGTTGTCCTTAAGCTGTCAAAAGCACGGCACATTTGACTGTCTCCCTCAGATGCGGCAGTGGCGCGAGGCTGCCGCTGACAACAGCCACACGGATTTCGAGCACCTCGCTCCAAGGCCAAGAGCCCTGTGAGCAGGGAAAAAGCAGGGCAGGTACACACCCTGCCAGAGCGCCCGAGGAAGTATTCCCGGAGCGGGAAAAACCTTTCAACCATCAAATACTTACAGAAACAATCAGCAAGAGCTTCTTTTCCCTCACAAGCCGTCACACAGTCACAGCACTGACATCTCCCGCCTCTGCTGAGGCGCTCCAAGACAATTCCCAAGAAAGGAGGAGGGCGAGCAAGCGGGAGACACAACAGAGGCCTTGCTGCTTTGAAACGACAGGAGAAACCCTCCTTCAGGCATTAAAAACCAAAGCCCAGAGAGTGCTCTCTGTGTGTTCTTCTTTTCCAGGCTGGGAGGATGGCACTGAAAGAGGGAGTAGAGAGCTTAAGGGATGGGCACAAGCTGCACTGAGGCAAGAAGCTCTAACCCTCTGGTGAGGGATCCGAAGCCTCAGCTCCAGGAACGAGGGGAGCCACAGGCTCAGGAACTCCAGGGCTACACCCAGGCTCTGGCCAAGCTTTCTCCAAAGCACTCAGGGCTCGCAGGGAAAGCTGCCAGGTCCATAGAATGGCAACGTGGGGAGGAGCCAGAGCAACCAGAGGAGCAGTTCAGCCCCGCCTCTTCCTCCCCAAAACTCCATCCCTTTCACACAGGGAAGCCACACGTGTCACCAGGAGCTTGGGCTTAACCCAGACCCAGGGCGTTGCCAGCCCAGCCGCTTCAGTCTGCGCCATCGATAACAGCCTCAGCATCGAGAGAAAGCCACAGAAGATGCTGCAAGAGTTTGCAGTTTATCTGTTCAGCCAGTCTGCCTCTGCAGATGTTTTAAAATAATCTATTATACGTTGTATATTCAAAGAAATTATATTTGTAGAGCTTTCATGGGGTCCTGTGTCCCTTGGGGCTGAGCACACATGAAATCTCCAGGTCGAGTAGCTCTGGGCGCCGACTGTCAGGTAGCGGGATGGAGAGGGCATGGAGGAGGAATTCTGGGGGAGGAGCTGTGTGCCAGCGAGCTGGCTTTCTCCTGCAAACTCATGGCTCGATAATCGCCACGATTTTAATTAAATGTGTTTCTTTTTTTTTTCCATAAAGAAGGTTTTCAATCCTGGCCTTCACCAAAAGAGTGGCAGGGGTTGGCAGGGCCCTCTAGAGATCACCTAGTCCAACCCCCCTGCCAGAGCAGGATCACCCAGAGCAGATCCCACAGGAACAAGTCCAGGCGGCTTTGGAAAGTCTCCAGGGAAGGAGACTCCCCCCAGCTCCTCTGGGCAGCCTGCCCCAGGGCTCTGCCACCCTCACAGGGAAGAAGGTTTCCTCACGTTCAGGCTGAACCTTCTCTTTTCCACTTTATGGCCATCGGCCCTCGTCCTGTCGCTGGACCCCACTGAGAAGAGCCTGGCCCCATCCTCCTCACACCCACCCTGCAGCTATTGATAAGCAGTGATAAGATCCCCCCTCAGCCTCCGCTTCTCCAAGCTGAACAGCCCCAGCTCTCCCAGCCTTTCCTCAGACGGAAGGTGCTCCAGGCCCTTCATCATCTGAGGAGGAAGAGGACGACCTGATGTCGCTGCCAGGGGCCTTTGGCTGGGACTCCATCCTCAACGCCAGCCTGGATAGAGACTTGTCCGTTCTTGAGGATGCGAAGTTCACGCCTCCAGGCAGCCCTGCACCACGCAACCCGGACCTGACGGTACACGGGCACCAGGTCGACGCTGCCCAGGGGCAGGAGCAGGGGCAGGTCCTCAGCGAGTCCAGCCAGACCGACCTGGACTGGGAGGAAACCTTCAGGGCCACTTCTTTCCTGGGGCTCCACCGTGAGGAAGGGACAAAGCTCGACGCCCTCAGCGTGGATCAGTTGGAGAACGTCCCTTTGCCCCTGGACTGGAATGGCTGGAGCAGTGTGGCAGCCCTCTGCTAAGAGGCCTGTCACCGTTCCAAGCCCACGCAGCCTGCTTTTAATGGGGGGGTGGGGGTCCCGAGGCCAGCAAGCAAAGCCCATGTCTCGGGGCGGGGTGGGGGGGGTGCACAGTTTCCTGCTGCTAAGCAGGAATTCTTTATTGCAGCGCTGGGGATTCTCCACCGCAAGTGCTCCGCGGGCTTGGAAGGCAGCAAAAAGGGGCCAGGACAGACTCGGGGGGTTGCGGGTACAGCCCTGCTCACACCCGTTGCTGTCCCCATCACACTCACTTCTTAATGCCAGCCGCATCCTCCCCCTCCGCCTGCTGTGCCTTCTGGAGCTGCTTCGCGATGCTTCTGCACTGCTCCAGCTGCTGCCGGACAGACCCCAGCTCCAGGCTGTCCACCTGCGGACGGGCACACCCCCTCAGCCAGCTGTCCCAGCATGGGACAGCACGGTCCCCAGGGCACAGCCCGGAGGGGGCAGCCTCACAGGGATGCTGCCTTGGAACACCCTTCCCACTCCTCCCTCCTCGTGCCCTTCACGCCGCGTGACACCGATGCCCACGGGGCAGGGCGATGGGGACAGGGCTCAGCTCCCTCCCGGGGACGCTGGCGGCAGCTCACCAAGCCAAGCACCTCCTGCAGCCTGCGGATGTCCTGTGCCATGCGGCTCTGTGCCGCCTTCAACTCGCTGATCTCCTCAAGGACATCCTGGGTGACAGCCGTGGCCTGGGAGAGGGAGATAACAGGGATGAGCCCCCGGGGAGGGTCCCTGGCGACTGGGACCTCTACCCCCATTGTGGTCTGCACGGAGCTGAGAGGCTGGGCAGGGTCCTGGCCGGGCTGGCACAGCACCCCAGACATCGCATCTTCATCATCGTCCCACCGGGAACGGTTGGGTAAAGCATGGCCAGGAACAGCTCAGTGCCCAGGGGGATGAGGCCCCTCGCCTGGCCCCGCCTTTGGCTTCAGCCCTTGGATTTGCCGTGGCACAGGAGGCCCGTGAGGCGCTGATGGAGCCTCTCGGCTGTCCGAGGAGCGGACGCAGTCCCTGGCTGTGGGCCAGGCGTGGGCAAGGGATGGGCAGGGTGGTGGGGCCGGACCTCCGGGGGTGCCGAGCCTGCAGCTGGCAGAGCCGAGGGCACTGGGGGCTGGAGCAGACCCACCGCCATGCGGAACCCAGAGGAGGGGGCGTCTCACGGGAGAGCACCGCGGGGCCAGCAAGAGCCTGTACCTTGGAGATGCCGCTCTCGTCGGCCTCCACCTTCTTCAGCTGCCCCACGTCGGCGGCCACGGAGGCAACAAGGGAGCCGCTCTCGGTGCCCGGCAGCGGCTCCGTCCCGGGCAGAGAGTCCGCCGGCTCCTGCTGCTGCTGCCCTGTGCCCGGGACACTGGCCCCCTTCTCCAGGCCAGGCTGGACCCCGCCCAGGGGGAGGCTCGGGCCGTGCCCCAGCTCCCGGGCAGTCACGGCCTGCAGGCCCAGGTGCCCGGCCATGGCCTGCAGCAGCCGGCGCAACGCCCGGAAGTCCACGACCCCTTCCCCGGGCTCCCCGAAGGCCGCATCCAGCAGCTGGGACAGGCTGAGCGCGTCCATCGCTGCCGCCGGGCCCGAAATCACGGAGCGTCGCCGGGCAGAGCGGGAGCCTTTCTGCCTCAGGGGCCCTGCGCCAGAGCCCGGCACCACCACCCCGAGCGCGGCTCCCCGCGCATCTGCACGCGCAGCCGGCGGCTCCGCGTATTTCTGTCCCCGCTGCCCGCGGGTCGGCGCCTATGACGCCATAGCGTCTCCCGTTGCTAGGCGACGGTGGCGACGGGGCTGCCCCGGGCCTCGCCCAGCGGCCTTCCTACCGAAAATGCCAGCGGCCACGGCCCACGTTCTGGGGCAGCCGAAGGCAGCCCCTGCCCAGGGAGGCGCTGCTCGCTTGCAGCCTGAGCTGGGCCTGCCGAGGACGGAGCCGTGTGCCGAGGGACGATGCCCGCCGCTCGCACAGCCTGCCCGCTGCCCAGGAGGAGACGAGCCCCAGCCCGCAAGCCCCTCCAGTTGTCCTTAAGCTGTCAAAAGCACGGCACATTTGACTGTCTCCCTCAGATGCGGCAGTGGCGCGAGGCTGCCGCTGACAACAGCCACACGGATTTCGAGCACCTCGCTCCAAGGCCAAGAGCCCTGTGAGCAGGGAAAAAGCAGGGCAGGTACACACCCTGCCAGAGCGCCCGAGGAAGTATTCCCGGAGCGGGAAAAACCTTTCAACCATCAAATACTTACAGAAACAATCAGCAAGAGCTTCTTTTCCCTCACAAGCCGTCACACAGTCACAGCACTGACATCTCCCGCCTCTGCTGAGGCGCTCCAAGACAATTCCCAAGAAAGGAGGAGGGCGAGCAAGCGGGAGACACAACAGAGGCCTTGCTGCTTTGAAACGACAGGAGAAACCCTCCTTCAGGCATTAAAAACCAAAGCCCAGAGAGTGCTCTCTGTGTGTTCTTCTTTTCCAGGCTGGGAGGATGGCACTGAAAGAGGGAGTAGAGAGCTTAAGGGATGGGCACAAGCTGCACTGAGGCAAGAAGCTCTAACCCTCTGGTGAGGGATCCGAAGCCTCAGCTCCAGGAACGAGGGGAGCCACAGGCTCAGGAACTCCAGGGCTACACCCAGGCTCTGGCCAAGCTTTCTCCAAAGCACTCAGGGCTCGCAGGGAAAGCTGCCAGGTCCATAGAATGGCAACGTGGGGAGGAGCCAGAGCAACCAGAGGAGCAGTTCAGCCCCGCCTCTTCCTCCCCAAAACTCCATCCCTTTCACACAGGGAAGCCACACGTGTCACCAGGAGCTTGGGCTTAACCCAGACCCAGGGCGTTGCCAGCCCAGCCGCTTCAGTCTGCGCCATCGATAACAGCCTCAGCATCGAGAGAAAGCCACAGAAGATGCTGCAAGAGTTTGCAGTTTATCTGTTCAGCCAGTCTGCCTCTGCAGATGTTTTAAAATAATCTATTATACGTTGTATATTCAAAGAAATTATATTTGTAGAGCTTTCATGGGGTCCTGTGTCCCTTGGGGCTGAGCACACATGAAATCTCCAGGTCGAGTAGCTCTGGGCGCCGACTGTCAGGTAGCGGGATGGAGAGGGCATGGAGGAGGAATTCTGGGGGAGGAGCTGTGTGCCAGCGAGCTGGCTTTCTCCTGCAAACTCATGGCTCGATAATCGCCACGATTTTAATTAAATGTGTTTCTTTTTTTTTTCCATAAAGAAGGTTTTCAATCCTGGCCTTCACCAAAAGAGTGGCAGGGGTTGGCAGGGCCCTCTAGAGATCACCTAGTCCAACCCCCCTGCCAGAGCAGGATCACCCAGAGCAGATCCCACAGGAACAAGTCCAGGCGGCTTTGGAAAGTCTCCAGGGAAGGAGACTCCCCCCAGCTCCTCTGGGCAGCCTGCCCCAGGGCTCTGCCACCCTCACAGGGAAGAAGGTTTCCTCACGTTCAGGCTGAACCTTCTCTTTTCCACTTTATGGCCATCGGCCCTCGTCCTGTCGCTGGACCCCACTGAGAAGAGCCTGGCCCCATCCTCCTCACACCCACCCTGCAGCTATTGATAAGCAGTGATAAGATCCCCCCTCAGCCTCCGCTTCTCCAAGCTGAACAGCCCCAGCTCTCCCAGCCTTTCCTCAGACGGAAGGTGCTCCAGGCCCTTCATCATCTTAGGAGGAAGAGGACGACCTGATGTCGCTGCCAGGGGCCTTTGGCTGGGACTCCATCCTCAACGCCAGCCTGGATAGAGACTTGTCCGTTCTTGAGGATGCGAAGTTCACGCCTCCAGGCAGCCCTGCACCACGCAACCCGGACCTGACGGTACACGGGCACCAGGTCGACACCACTATCTACTCCCCAAAAACCCCAGAGGGAAGAGATTCTAAATAGCTTCCATGAATTAAAGCTTCTGCTGCCAAACACCAGTGTTAAATCTCTGCTGTTGGCCGTGATCAGCGTTCGCCGGCCTATGACCCGCACCACCAAGTGACGTGCCACAGGCGGCTTTGCTCTCCGCCAGTTTTGTTCTGTCCACGGTCGTGAGCGGCAGCAGAGGCAAGGATCGCTGTTGGACTGGACCGGCTGCCCTGGAACGCTGCAGAGCAAAGCCAGAAAGGTCAGGCTAGATATAAGGCAAAATCCAACTAATTTAAGGCCTTTTGAATACTTCATTCTACTTTACCATTAACTGAGATCCACGGAGAAAGACATTTTGTCTGAAAACACACTTTTGTCGTGTCTTAAATCTGTACATATAGCTAGCACTGTTCCCACTGACATGTTTTGAACCTGCTCCTCCATCATCCCTCCCTGGTCAGCACTTTGCTCTAACGACTAAACAGAAGGCAAAGCCCCGCTCTGCTGTCCTGGACAGCAGCGGTTCCACTCAACCCGAAATAGCAACCAAAAGCCAAGTTCGATTGTTTTATTTAAAATTAAACATTTTTTTTCTGTTCAGCTACTGCACGTGGAGCCAAACGTGTCTGATCGCTGTTAGTGTCAGGAAAAGCTCATCCACGAGACTGATCCAAGATTAAAAGACTTGAACGCGTACCAAAACCGCCAGAGAACCAGCTCCTCCCATGTTGCCTCAGAACTGCAGGATTTGGGTTTGTGCTGAAGCTTTTTACCATTTTAAGCTCAAAGTTACCCTTCTCTGTTACGAAGAGAGGTCTTACCGTTCCTGGGCAGTTACCGGTGCTGAAAACCAGCAGTGATTTTGCTTAGCCGCGGCTGCGCTGATCAGCGGGCACCGGGAGGTTCTGTTAAAAGCCAAGCCTTTCGGTTGTTAAATCCAGACGGCGCTGTGCAAGTCCCGAGTCAGCATCAACACACAATTAAGCAAAGCAGAGAAAGCTCCTTGGAAATGCATGGGTAAGGAAAAAGCCACCCATCTGGACCCTTCACCTGGGATTGTCGTTTTCCTGAAGAACGCCTTTAAAACATCCCAGAACAATCTGAAGAGCCAAGGACCTTGGTCGGGTGGTTTCTGCCCTCAAACACCGCCTTCATCGTTCCAGGTCAAATTCGCAGTTTTTCCCACGACACGTGGTTTTTCCCCCCATCGAATCACCGTAATTAACATTTGTAAAGTGCTTTGAGATAGTGCTACGGAACTAGGAATGATCAGAAGGGCAGAACAGCTCTGATCTGCACCCAGCTGATCGTTACTACTTGGTTTTCCTCAGAGCAGCATCGCTGGGTTCTCCTTTGACTTGCTGTGAACAAAAGAGTGAGGTGCCAGCGGTGGGGACGGCACAGAGGCAAAAGGAGTTTCTGCAGGGCAGTGAGAGGATGTTTGGAAGGCACGAAGATGCCTTCGGGGAAGGTGAACCCAGCAGAGCTCCAGGGAAGGAGGGGTATTCGCTTCCCAGCTCCATCAGTGCCGCACGCGGGATCACGCACACAGAACGACGCAGGAGGCTTCAGACAGCGGAAATACTCGCCAGCAAGGAGAGAGGTGGTGCTAACATTAACAAGGAAGACACTGATGCTTTTTGGGGGTGGCCATAGCCGCTCGCTAGACGCTATTGCCTGAGGGCTGTTAACTACTTAGTAGTAAAATCCTGCTGCCTTTCCAGTTGACAGTAACTTCTCTCTAGTCTGCAGCTTCACAAAAGCAATCCTTGTATGAATCCGTAAAGCTTTCCCAGATTTTTAAAAGGTTAATTTTCCCATTATAATTGCACTTGAAAACCAGGCATCAATCCCTACGCACTCTCCCCAAACACCTCCTCGATTTACGAAAGTGGAAAGAAAGGCTGCAATTATTCACTGTCCTACAGCTACCAGGATTCGAAAGGTTGGATTGAGGCGCCTGAAGAAAGGATGCAAACACCCAGTTTTCAGGTCAGGACAAGCGTGCATTGAAAGAACCCCCGAACGGCAGCTTCACAGCTTGGCTTGCATCGGCTTCAGGTGTTTGTGGAAAGACCCCTGAACCTGTGAGGGGACAAGAGAGTGGTTACAAGGTGGCGCCTGAGCTTCGACACAGTTCTAGCGCTGTACTTTTAGACTAAGGAAAGTGGAATCGGAGGCACTTTGGGCATTCAAGAACAGCCAGCCAAGTCCTGTATGACACCAAGGACCAAAACAAAGAGTTTCTCCACTACCTTTCTTGTGAGAACAGAAGAATGCAAGACATCTTACATCCAGACGGACAACTCTGGCGTTTCAGGTCAAAGGAAAGCGGCAGAGGTCTCCTAAGGGGACTGTAATGAAGCTCCTAAGCCGCCCTGACTTCAGAGACACAAAACACTGAGCAACTTCTGGTGGGATCTGACTGCAGGTGCAGTCTCCAAGAGCCCATCACAGGGGACGGTCTATCCAAATCCAATAAAGGCCTCCAAGACAGGCTTCAGAGTTGTGTTTAGGCTGCTGGAAGAGGGACACTGACCCTTCTCAGCTCAGTTTATTTTATCAGCTCAGCTGCAGCTACAGCCCTAGGGCAGATGTGCAACACCCGACATGTAAATACTACATGGGAGCGATTTATTTTCTTCTCCGGTCACTACTACTGCCTGAAGGCACTGGAAGATTTGCCAGAAACAGCTAAGGCTTTCGCAGCTACTGTCGCTAAGCAGAATCAGCAGCAAGCGATGCCGCTTTTAAACTCGGCGAGATCATTCAGCTGTCTCTCTGGAGAGTGTACCATTTCCTCCCTCCACTGAGGAACTCGGAAGTATCCCACAGGGATGCGTGTGAGCTACACGCGGGAGAGTAACTGAAGAAAGGATGCTGAAAGCAGAGGAGCAGAAGCAGGTTGCTTGTTTTGGTCCACTACCACCCGTGACTTCCCCCCAGCCCTCTTCATCAATCACCCACTGAGATCACCGGATCAAAATTAACGACCCTACATGGAGTTATTTCTCCGGGCACGTGGGACCTAAGAGGAAGAACTAAGGTTTCTTTACCTCCGTTTTGTTCAGCGGGGATTTCTTTGCCCACTCAAACATGTTCTCGCAGACATTGCCATCGTACCGGCCAAGCACGGAGCCAAGGTGAATGTCATGGAAGTCGAAGGAGTCTACCAGCGCTACTGCGTTGGGACGAATTCCAGCCAAGAGCTCTTTCACATGCTGGTTCGCTTGAGTAATTTGGGCATCGCTCAAGATACCCGCCTGGGGAGGAGGAAGGTATTATCAGAAGAGTATACCCGTCACAAGAACTTGCCCTGCCCCTACAGTCTAACACAGGTCAGCCTTCCCTCACACAAAAATCCAGCAGGTCATAAGACACTGGTTTTCCCCACCAGATCATAAAACACTCTTCCCCCTCCCAAGTGCTAAGTAATCAAACTGGCAACCTGCCACAGGGTGCAAGCGAAAGGTGATGCCCAGCACAGCCCACCCTACTGGCTAGTTATTTCATCTTTGAGGGGAGACTCGTTCTTTAGAACGTTAACCTCAGTGGCAAGTTTTCTTGAAGAATGTGCACGTATATATATTAAATTCTTCCTGGGTTTGGGGAACTTTTTGGTAAGCAGCCAAGAGCAAAATGGGAAGGCAAAACATACCACGGCTGCCTGAAGACAAAATAAAACATTGCTGCACAAACACATTTCTCTTCATGCTTTCAGTCTGGGAAAGTAATGCCTGACAATTTAAACCCATTCCCTGAAGGATGGGTTAAGATTTGGAGTACAATATCCCCCTTCTGTGCACTAACTGACAAAGGCCTGCAGCTCTCCCAACGTGTCTAACATCTCCTTCTTTAAGATACACCCAGTCACCAACTGGAGAACATCGGAGCTACCCCAGACAGATGCCACGTTACCATTTATCATCAACTCTGCTTCTGGCAGGTCACAAGGGAAACGACACCAGCCTTCCATCAGACCCGCGCTGCTAATGCGCTTCTGGAAGCCAACAATCAAGACCTTACGCCTAAGCACTGGTGCAGCTTTGCAATTAAAGCAGCTTTGCAAACAAGGACCCCGGCTCTAGTGATTTAGTGTGCTGGAGACAGACACCGACCTGCAGGAAATCCCCGCTGTTCTTACTGATCCCATACAGCGCGTACAGGAGACACAGCTCAGTCAGGACAGCACGGACAGCCGCATTACTGATCTCGGACAGCTTCGCTGTGAAAAGCTTCACTATCACATAGTGACAGTGTGCCTACAAGAAACAGAAGGAAGGTGAATCAGGTTCACGAAGAGATAAGAAGCTCTTACAGCCCACTTCTTCATATACCCAGTACATCGCTGACCTCAGATGCTCGCACAAGATCAACGGAAGTTCTGTTCCAGGCGTCCTCCTTGCTCTTTCTGTGGTTCAGTTCAGCTTGTAAAGTTTTTGCTGCAGCTTCTACAAGCCTATTTCAAAAAGGAAGAAAAAACAGGTGATGCGACACCAAACTAACAAGATCACCGACACTGAATTAATACGAATTTCGGTCTGAGACATCAGAGGAGCTCAGAGGTCGTGTGCCACAGCCGAACACGTTGCCTGGAGCGAGCAGCTGTGGCTCCAAAACCCTTATCACCACTGCTGCAGCTAGAACACAGCGACAGAGGAGTAAGACGACATTTGACCACATACGTGTGGTGCTTGAATACTTCCACGTAGGTATCTGTTCTGTTCTCACACCTCCTCCACAACAGGCTTTACTATCAGGATTGTTTCTCTCCAGATAGATCCCCAAGCAGTTTGAACGATGCTGGTATTTTTATGCTCGAATACACTTCACGTTTAAATAAGATATTTGAAAATGGAAGAGAGCACAGGAACTAGGCGACGTGGGCTGCGTGTAACCGCTTGTAACCTCAAAGCACTTAACACCGACCCAACACAGTAAAGTGTGTCACTTCTGGAAAGCAACACAGAGCAGAGCAAACCACACCTGGAGCATCTAACATTAACAGGGCAGCACGTCACCACCGTCTCCCAAGACACCCCATTTCATCGGTGCTTGGCTCAGTCTGGTAAGTGTGAACTCCCCGGGCAGCACGGGCTTTGTAGGCCTCCACCAAGCTGGCTGGATCAGCGAGCCGCACAGCCACGGCTCTGGCAGCCACGTGCTGCGGCTGAACGCGTTGCCTGGAGAGATCGTTAAGGTAGGACACCATGCCAGTAACCCGCTGCCCAGAACTAACCTGCGTGTAGCTTTTGAACAGGAACCTGAAAATAAAGACAACCAGAAGCCCTCAGTATAGGAGATACCTCTGATCAACACACCAGTTCTACCCTAGTGACTTGGAAGAACTATCAAAAAGCTGCAACACAAGCACAAGACCAGTCTTAACCCCACTCCCAGGCGATATGCCATCATGCCTGGAAAGGCACCTTTTTAAAAACACAGATATTCACAGCAGCTTTCTCACTGTGCACTACTTTTTTTTTTTTTGTAAAGGGCTGCTAAATTAATAATGCAAATAAAGAAAGAGAAGTCACCAGCACATACTGGGCTGATCTGAGCCCTCGGAGGAGTCCTGCACCGGGAAGAGCCGCGAGAGCCAGAGCATGCCCACCCACGCACCCGGCACGGGGTGGCCGTGGCGTTACCTTGATGCTGCGCGTGTGCTCCTCCAGCTCCCGCCTCGCCCGCTTGATCCTCTCCGATTCCTCGTGGGCTTTTTCCAGGGACTCTTCCAAAAGGGCCTGTGAAGGGAGGCACCGACACTCTGCGGTGCAGCACGCTGCTGCTCACCCGGCCCCAGGAGCCCTCGCAGGGCTGCAGGAGGCTCACAGGGAAGAAGGCTTGGGAAGGGGAGAGGATGTGACCAGGGTCACCGAGAGGTGAAACGTTGTGCTGTCTTTCACCCCTTTTTAGCTGGTTCCTCTAGATCAGGGGGTCACACAGCACCATTCATCTGACGCTGCTGCATTTACCCCCGGTTTCTCAGGGAGGAGCTGGGCGCTGGTGGTATCTTCCTGGTCAGGGCGGGTGCCAGCCCCCATCTTCAGCTGAGGCCAGGCACAGCTCAGCACACGGAGGCACATCATGTCCCCAGAGCAGGGCACAGGACAGCAGGGCACAGGACAGCAGGGCACAGGACAGCAGAGGTGGACGTCATGCCGTGCCCGAGCCACTGCGGTTCCCCCTGCTCCCTCCCCACCGCCCCAATCCTGCCACCCATTGTCCCCACCTGCTTTTTAGAGCGCTCCTCCTCAAAGAGCACCCGCCGGTGCTGCTGGCACTGCCGCACGGTGCAGACGCAGCAGATGCACCACCGCTCATCCTCGCAGTACAGCTCCAGCGGGCGCCCGTGCTGCGGGCACAGCCCACCGTCGGCCACCTCACACCTCTCCGTGCCCGAGACCCGCGCCTTGCCGTCCCGCGCCAGCTCCACCACCCCGCACAGGGGGACGTTCTCCTCCAGCGCCGGGCGCCGCTCGAAGCCCCTGCGGAATCGGGGCACGTGTCGCCCTTCTCGGCCCCAGCAGGTCTCTTGCTTGTGCCAGTGGCCGCCGATGCAACGCTTGCAGAAGTTGTGCCCGCAGGGCAAGGTCACGGGCAACCTGAACAGCTCCAGGCAGATGGAGCACACCAGCTTCTCCTCCAGCTTCTCCGAGACGGGCGGTGCCATCCTGCCTGGGCTCAGGGCAATGGGAGAAAGCAGCCAGGGAAATAGAAACTCGGCTGTGCAGAGGAGGAAGAGCTGGCGACGCTGAGCCCAGAGGCGGCCCAGGGCACCCAGCCAGGCATGCTCTTAAAGAGACACCCAGCGGGCGCTCTCTCGGCCACGCGGGCTGTGCCGCACGCTGGGGACGGTCGGAGCTGCTCCCCGTGGGGACAGGCACAGCGGGAGGCCCCGAGAGGGTGAAGCGCTGCAGTGACAGCACAGGGACGCACGCGAGAGGCTGACAAGGTTCGGCGCAACGCCACTCCCGCGAGTGCGTCTGCGCGGGCACACGTACGACGCGTATTGGTTTCGCTTTTCCGCCCTGTTGGGGAACTTCCTGACATCCTGCCCTCTGCCAGGGCTGGGTCCCCGAGCAGAGCGCGGCAGAGACCTCGGCGCAGCACGCCTGGCACCTGCCGGCCTGGGCACCAGCGGAGAGGGGCACCCAGCACCGCTGCGGCCACGTCACCTCCCTCTGCGGCGACAAGGGCTGGGACACATGCCAGCAGCAGGCCAGGGCCACGCTCTGCCCTTGCATCTTTCCATTTTCAACCGCAGCTCCTGCTGTTTGCACGTGCCCCCGGCGCACACCCACCGCTCCTTTTCCTACCAAATTCCTCGCGACACCCGTGCACAGCAGCGCTCCGCAACACAAGAAAGATGTCACCTGGGCACTCAGTCCCTGCTCGGGGTAGGGGGGAGCCTTCTGCCCGAGGCCGTGCTCTTCGTATCTGGTTTCAGAAGAAACACCTCCCAGCCTTCCAGTCCAAACCTTATCTCCGTGCCCTCCGCAGGCGCGCTATCGCCGGCGCACGCTCCCAGGCAGCTGAACCGTCTGCAGCGGGTCTGCAGCCCCGCCGCCCTCCAGCTTTGCACAGGAGAGGCCAAGCCTTGGGGGGGGTCTGGGCTGCAGCCGGGGTGCTCACTGCCTGGCTGCAGCGGGTCAGAGCGGTTTCCGTATCATAGGCAGGCTCAGAGCCACCTCCAAAACCACCCCTGGATCCAGGTGACTTGGGACGTCACAGCTCTCTGCGTGTCCCAGCAAAGCGTCAGCCCCAAAAACGTTTATTTGGGCTGAATCTGCACATTCTGACCAAATATTCACAGCTCAGAGAAGGGTGCAATACGGCCTGACACCGCAGGACACCCGCACTGCCGCTGCGGTCACCACACCAGCCCAGTCACCCCGGCCCAAACCAGACGCCAGCTCTCTTCCGGGCAGGAGGAGAGTTGAGGGAGCTCAGGCGTAGCCGCTAACGGCCCTGAGCAACGGCAGCGGGGTCATTTCCACACAATCTCTTGGGTGCTGGAGGCTCTCATTGCCCGAAGAAGGGAGGAACCTCAGCAGAAGTTACTGGGACCCAGAGCTGGGAACAGGCAGCTGCAACAGCAAGACGATGTCAGTATTTGGGAGTTTAAACCGGGGATGCAGCAAGAGCCCTGCAGAGCACAGCAGAAAGCAGTCCCCCCACAGCTGGGGTACAGCAGTGCCAGAGTGCCCGGCCATGACTGTGTGTCTGGCTCCACAACCCCTGCTTTTGCTCCGCTTACCCACACCGGGTACGTGCTGTCCGGGGAGCCAGGCGAAGGAGACCGAGCTCCGTGCGCCTGGGCAGCTGTTGGGAAGAACCAGCTCCACAAATGTTCGCAGGTCACCTGCGCAGCTGCACTCTCCCACCCCACATCTAAGAGGAGAAGTGACCCTGGCCGGGAGAAGGGCTGCCCTTCTCCCCTGCACCTTCCCAGCTCTGCGCCAGCTGGCTGGGATACCAAGCTCTTCCAAAAAAAAAAAAAAAAAGAGCCCTGCCAGCATCACTCAAGAGTGCGTTTAATCAGACTCATCTCTGTCAGAGGGCTGCGCAAATGAAAGCCAACACGGTCCTGAACCGCAGCGCTGTAAGAGGAGGAAATCCAGGCTGGCCCAGCTCCGTTCGCTCCACAAACAGACAAAAGGAGAACCGTGATCCCTGCAGAGAAGCGAGGCAGGCACTGCCGGGGGGACTCTGCCCTGCCACCCCTACCGACCAGCTCTCCTACAGAATCAAGATTGGAGCCTGGCCCTGGATTTGCTTTCATCTACGACTGTCCTCTTTAAGCAGCCTCTGACCGCAGAGCTGCCAGCACTGTGAACGCCTGCTGCCCTCACTCCACACTTCCCAGCACCGGGAACGGGGAGCCGAGGGGCTGAGGCTCCAGAGGCACGGGATGCGCAGCTGTGCGAACGCAGGGAGGCTGGCCCGGCTGCCGTCCCAGCGTCCACCGGAGCACCCCAAGAGGAGGCCGGGCCCCTAGTAAATGCCGTAGGTGGGCTCCTTGGTGTCTCGGTATCTGTCCAGGTACCTCAGATGCTGGTGGCGCGGGAACTTCACCTGCAGAGGGTGGTAAACGGGCGGCCGCACGAATTCGAACACAGGCTCTCTCATATCTGGAAAGGGGTGACGCACAGCGTTAGCAAGACGGCTCAGATCCAAACCCCAGGCCCCCCCCGTCGCCAGCAAAGGCCCGCCGCGCACCCACGGGACCAGGGCAGGTCAGGCACCCCCCGCTGAAGGCTCTCTGTGTGTTACTTTGAAACGTTTATATGAGCAGCCTTTTACGGGCCGTTTCCTCAGACGGAGGACAGCTTGATAAACACCCGTCTGTGCTGTCACGGATCCCAGACAAGCGCCAGGGCCAAGCAAGAGCCGACAGCCAGAGCTCGCCCACTGACGCAGCCTGTTACGCGCAGGGGCCGTGTCCCGGCCCACAGACCCGCCCCCTCCGGCATCCGTGAACGCTGCATTTCTTACTCAGAAGCTGATGGAAGACCGCGGTGACCGAACTGTCCCACTGACACTGGAAAAACGCCAGCCCTGCCGGGGTCATTGCATCCTCGTGCTTCCTGTAGAAGTCACACGTGCTAAAGGTTCGCATCTTGAGGCTGTGGCTGGAAACAAGACACAAGCACGGGAGCTGAGGTGCGCCTCTTCTCCTGCAGCAACAAAGGCAACGGCTTCCCCACATCACCCCAGAGTCTATAAAACACAGGTGGAAAAGGAAGTCACCAGGAGCCAATCTCCCAGCTTCTCCAGCCCCAGGCAGCAAAAGGTTTTCTTCGCAGCCGGGTTTAAAGCAACGGGACTTTGCAGGGCTGGGATTGCGGCTTCAGGTGACACACGAACTCAAAGCAGCCCGGAACAATTACAGGCGGCTGCTCTCCTACCAGCAGGAACAGCCGTGCCATCGTAACAAGCTGTAACAGCCCAGCCAAGCGAGCGCGAGACGGCCCAGGGAGAGCCTGAATTACCATGGCGTGGGCCGAACGTCCTCGCTGCAATCTATGGGGCAGTCTTGCTTGAAGAGGAGGAAGACGAGGCGATGGTAGCCAGTTCCCATGGCAGGGAAGGGGGGCAGGTAATGACAGATCTCCTTACCCGACCTGATGTCGTTGCCTGGGATGTTTGTCCTGAACACAAAGAAGTTGACTTCGCTACGTACCCACTCACTCCCCTGCGCCGGGACCAGCGGATTCGTGGGACTGCGAGTGACCCTGTGCTGTTGACGTGACTCACACCCTGTCTGACAAGTAGAGGTTGTATTCACTGGAAGGAAAGTCACGCCCAGCGTGAGCTTTCCAATGCCAAACAGCAGCAACGCTTGGAAATACCGCATCTTTAGCAGGACCCACACCACAGGTCAAGAAGCTAATGGCAGGAGCGCCAGAGGAAGCCACGGAGTGTCTTAGCAGACACGCATTCCCGAGCTGTTAGAGGAGTTTCTGCCCTCTCTGCCCCGGCTGTCCCTGAGCCAAGCAGCGTGCAGTGTAGCACTCACACCAGCCAGTGGAGGTACTCCGAGTCCGCGTCTCTTAAATGTCCATCTGCAAGGGAGAAAGGCGACTTAGTGACAACCTGGGGTTCGCATCAACCCCAAAGTGGAAATGCTCCGACCCGCTCTGAACAGAGAGGGCGGCTCAAGGCCACCCAGCCATCCTTTCCTAGCAGGAAAGTAACACATTCTCACAGGCCTGAGCCTCAAATGAGGAGCAGAGAACCCTACGGGTGTAATTCCAAGAGTAAAAGCACTTCTCGGTCGGCTGCTTCACTGTGCCTTGGTTTCCCAGAGCGAATGCTAACCTACCTCCCGGGCAGACTGCTGAGGGAGAGAGGAGTTCGGGGGTAAACAAAGGATGGGAGTCAGGGAATTGCTTCCCCCATGCTGTGACATAGGTCCTGTTGCATCACTGCCCTCACTCTCAACTGCTAGAGATTTGGGGAGGCTACAGTCTCTACTGCATATGTAATACAGCCCTGCTCAGAAGGTACCACAACACCTCTGACTGTGCAGCCAAAAGAAACAGGAGCCAACGACAAGCAGAGCGAAACGACCCCGTTTAAACGTGCTCCTTTTAAAGAACCTGCTGCTCCCCTGGATTTGTGAGCAACAAAGTCCAGAGGGAGCCTTTATCTGCCTCATAGGACGCTGCCGGCGGGCTGGAAGCCTAAAAGAGCAGCACAAGGAGAATCACTCAGACAACAGGTTCCACTAAGACCAGGCCATGATTTCCAAGGCGAAGAATATGAACTTGTCACAGGCACGGCCACACCGCTGACTGACCCAGCTCCACCTGGAGAGCCCCCGCAGCATTAATACGCATCAGCCTGCCGACAGACACCACTTCTGTCGCAAAGCTCAGTTCTTAACACGTTCCCTTCACCACAGAGGATGTAAAAGAACCGCCCCCCGCCCAGGACACACAATGCCCATTAGAAGCATCCAACAGAAAAAAACAGCTTCCCGTGGGGTCAACGTTGTCCCCAGCTCCCCAAACACACCTCTGACGGAGTCACCATGTTCCCACAGTACACCGGCACGAGGTGGTCATCTTCTTGGCTGTACTCCACCCTCAAGGTAACCCAGGGTGTGAACGTGGCCCCCTTGAACAAGTCACGAAATATCCCGCAGTGCTCCGCCACGCGCTGCTTGTGGAATGAGCCGCTGGTCTTCTCCCACTCGGCTCTGACTTCGTCGAGGGGGATCAGCACTGCGAGGAGAGAGAAATGCTGCAGGAGACAGCTGGGGACTCGGAGCAGCCGGGACAGGCTTCTCTGGGAAACACCCCGCGGGGCCTGCGCCCGGGCAGGAGGGAAGGAAACCGCGTCTCTTTGGGCACCGTGCGACTCCGGACCGAACGGCACCGGCTCTTGCCACAGGCTCCCAACGGAAACCAAACGGTGCTCGCACGCGCCGCGCTCGTGCCGTGCAGCCCCGCCCACAGCCTGCGCGGAGCCCGCGGCCCCGGCTCCGCCCGGCGCGGCCCGGCCCGGCCCTGCCCTCGGCGGGGCGATGGGGATTGTAGGCCGCGCCGGGGGCCGCAGCTCCGCTCCCGACGGAGCTCGCAGGAGCTCGGGGCGTGCGTGCTGCCCCACGGCTGCAACACACACACCCCCACTCCACGGGCCGGCAGCCGGGCAGGGAGGGCTGAACGCAGCAGCAGGATTGTCCCGTTTCCCCACGGGGCCTCGGGAGGAGCCGGGTGCCCGAGGACACCCTGGGAGAGGGGGTTTTGCTCAGACACAAGGATGGCTTTGGCACAAAGAAGCAGCCCCACCGGGCTTTAAAGCCCTGCCTTGGAGTTTAACTGGGGAGCAGTAATCACAGTCCTCCTTCGCGGACACCCAGGCACCGGGACAAGCAGCAGGTGCCAGCCAGCGGCCGGGCACCGGGGGATTACAGCTCCACACAGCACAGCCCTCCAGCCCTCCCCGGGCAGCAGGAGGAGAATGCAGGCTGGGTCCAGGACCCCCCAGGAGAAGCCCTGAACACACAGAATCACAGACGGGTTTGGGTTGGAAGGGACCTTGAAGATCGTCCAGTCCCAACCCCCTGCCGTGGGCAGGGACACCCTCCACCAGACCAGCTTGCTCCAAGCCTCATCCAGCCTGGCCTTGGACACTGCCAGGGATGGGGCAGCCACAGCTTCTCTGGGCAACCTGTCCCAGGGCCTCCCCACCATCTCTGGGAAGAATCTTTTCCTGCTGTCCAATCTCAATCTCCCCACTTTCAATTTAAACCCGTTACCCCTTGTCCTATGTCACTACAGGCCCTTATAAAAAGTCCCCCCCAGCTTCCTTGTAGCCCCCCCAGGCACTGGAAGGCGCTCTAAGGTCTCCCCGGAGCCTTCCCTTCTCCAGGCTGAACACCCCCAACTCCCAGCCTGTCCCCACGGCAGAGGGGCTCCAGCCCTCGCAGCATCTCCGTGGCCTCCTCTGCACTCGCTCCAACAGCTCCGTGTCCTTCTGCTGTTGGGGGCCCCAGAGCTGGATGCAGAACGGCAGGGGGGTCCCGGAACAGCCGGGATGTGGAGGGAGGCGGGGGAGGGGGGCGGTACAGACCAGTCCAGAGTCGCGCTGCTCTTTCCATCTCGGCATTCTGGCGATTCTCCCTCAGGATTTTTTTCCTTTCCTCGATTTCCTTTGCCCACAGCAGCTTATCACGCGGCAGGCTGATGTCGGCCTTTGGCTCTTCAGAGAGGGGTGAAAAAAAAAATCACGTACGTGAAACAAACCTGAACATTGCAATACCCAACCACAAAACCCCTGCAAATCATGAGAGTGCGTAAAGGAGACGCAAACCGCAAGATGTCAGAGACTCGATTCTACCACCTCTGCCCCTCCATGCTCCCCTTCCCCGCTCCTCCCCCAGCTCACCGCACCCCCAGACCCAGGGCTTTCCCAGCTGGCAGGCGGCTCCGGGCTCTGCAGCTGCTGCGCAGCCACACTGTTACCTGCTGCACGTCCACAGCTCTGGTTGCTGGGCTGCTTCCTCTGAAACTACTGGGCTTCCAAGGAAGCACTTCCTCACCCCACATCTTTTCGCAGGTCCTGGCCAGCCTCCCTCCTTCCAGAAACCCGCCACCCGCTTCCCTGAAGACACCTGCGCACCGCAGGCTTCCGCATGGGAAAGGGGCCAAGCTCATCCCAACCAAGAGCAACTCGTCAGCTCTTTGCAGGGCAGGTCTGGGGGCAAACGTGGGACCCCGCCAACAGCTTCCCCGACCTCCCGCGGCAAAACCCCGGGCGGCGCCGCTCCTTCCGCACGTACCTGGCGCGGGGTTAGCGTGCTGCCGGGACGTCTTCCACCAGCGGGGCTTCCTGCTCTCCTCTGCCGCAGCCCTGAAGTAGCGAGCGAAACTGCCGCGTTTTTCCAGCACTTCCAAGCTGCTGACGTCCATCTCCTCGCTGGGCATCGGCCCCAGCGGGGCTGCCCGCCTGCAGAGCGCAGCTGGGAGCGGAGAATGCCCGCTTTACACAGAGAGCGAGAAACGAGGCCGGGGAGCGCGGGCCTCGGCCGGAGCCACCCCTGCCTCCCCGAGCCGGCCCCGCCAGGCACGCTTGGGGAACCCAGGCGTTGGACAGCTTCCCCCTCCCTCTCCCCACACGGCTCCCACTGCCCACCCACGGGGGAACCGCGGGTCCCCGGGCCCGTGTCTCACCGGCCGTGCCGAACGCCCGCCCGCCCCGGCGGCCGCGCAGCGCCGCGCTCAGCAAGGGCTCCGCCATGGTGCGCGCCGCTCTCAGGAGAAGGACCCCGTTACCATAGCGACAGGGGCTGTCTCGCACGGGGCCTGACTGGAAACGCCCCCACAGCTCCAGCGCGACCCGGCTCTTCCCTCGCCCCGGGCTTCGCAGCCCTGGGGATGGATTTCACGCTGAACCCTCAGAGACGGCTTTGAAAGAAAAGGACGGCTTTACTGGAGAACTGGGATTACTGGGTTTTTCTCCTCCCTAGCTGCAGGGCACAGCAGCCTCTCGTGAAGACGGAGGCGGGCAAAGAATGGACTTCAACAACTCTGTGAGAGTTATAAAGCGAAGCCGTTTATTTGTTCCCCGTTACATTAATAGAGAGCTCAAAATTTGCTGACCACACACGTATAGGTCCAGATGACTGGTCATGCCTAATCGCCACGCGCTGCCCACGAGCCCTGGGCTAACACACGATGGGCTATCCCATACTCCGCTTTTCTCTGCCAAGTCTTTCTTCAAGAATTTGCTGACCCCTTTATTTCTTCCTTTATCGTCCTCAAGTACGCTTCAAGGCCGTGCAGTTTGCAGCCTACTCCAGCTCTGTGTAGCTTTGTTCGCCAATACATCCGTTCTCCTGTAAGAAATCTCCCACAGACGGACACAGCCATCCCTTGGGGAACACGTGGGGATGCCACCTCCTCAGTGTGACAGGGATGAAGTGTTGTAGGATGCCTTCCGGAGACTGTCCAGGTAGAAGCGTTCAGCCTCTAAGAAAGCGTGGTCCTGAGAAGAGAGGAAGGATGGATGGCATGGATACCAGAGTGCCACAGAAACGGGGTCACAGCACAGGGACCCTCTCCTGGGGGAGGGAAGCATCCCAAACCCTCCTTCGTGCAGTGAGCACCCCCTGGGGTGTACGATCTGCCCTCCCCCAGAGCCCATGAGCTCACCCTCTGAACAGAGGAAGCCATCTGGGGAGGAAGCCAGCAGGGAAGGAGGGAGCTGTCAGGAAAAGCTGGGAGCATCACAAAGCCAGAGCCCAGCAGAGCTGGCTTCTCCCACCCAGGGATGGGATGAGCAGAGGTGCCACCCCAACGAGCCGAGGACGATATCCATCTCAGCTTGGACATTAAGCTGTGACGATCCACCCGTTCTTGCTTCTGCTATCACTCCTCTAGGTGCCCGTGGCTTCTGCAAGCCCTCCCAGCCCAGCCCGGTTCTGGGGCTCAGGAATGATCTTAGGAGACACCTCACGCTGTGGCTATTGGGCCCCAAACAGGCTTCAGCCTGGCCTGCTCCCACGCAGCTGATTTGAAGCCCCTTCCAGCCCTGGGTCTCCCCACCGCCTCACCTGCTGGGCGTCGTGCTTCAGCTGCAGCAGCGTGGCGTAGAGCTCGGCGCGGCCGGCCGTGGCCAGGTCATCCATGCTAGCCCCTGGGCTGTGGCGAGGGAGCGCCGTGACTGGAGGCAGATGGAGCCGAGCGTGTGATGCCGTCACCCTTAGAGGAGCTGCAGACGGAGACAACAGAGCATCCCTTTATTTGCTGCCTGCACGCCCCTGCAGCAGGGGCCTCCCAACCTCCCAGGGCAAATGGGCTTTAACCCACCTACCTCTCCCTTCCTGCCCCCTCTACTCACTCCCAGCGCTGCCCTGGCTCAGAGAGCTCTGCTAAGCTCCTTCCGAGGACGAGGAGGCCAACACCAACTCACAGCTGAGGTTTATATACAGCGGAGCTACAAGCGCCCCCCAGGAATATCCCAAGCCTCCCGAGAGGTGGAAGACAAGAGCAGCTGCCCCCCAGCATGTCCCTTCTCATCACAGCATGCAGGAAGCCTTACACACGGTGCCGGAGAGGGAGAGGCCTTCCGTAAGGGCACCAAGGCCCTGGTCTGCAGTCAGCAGCCGCTCACGTAGCTGTTCGAGCTGTCTCCTCTGGTGAGCCATGCTCAGCCGCTCCTGCCTCATCCCCAGGAGAAAAAGAGAGAGAGAGAGAAGCTGTTGCAAAGGTTCAGGTCCTTGGCGTGGTGGCCGCAGGCCGAGAAGGGGAGGCGAGGGGGTATCTGCCTGGTGCGGACGCTGCTCCTGCTGCTTCAGCTGCTCCAAGCGTTGCTGCATGACCCGCAGCCTGGGCTGGCTCTCGGACTCCATCCTGGATGCCTCCCGCAGGGCCTGCTCCCCTTCCTCATACTTCTGGGAGAAGAGCTGGGAGGGGTGTGAAACCCGCCGGCCTGCGTACAGCTGTGAATTGCAGCGCAGATGCTTTGCTTACCTTCTTCATGCTTTCCATGCAGCGCTGAGGCGCTCCAAGACAATTCCCAAGAAAGGAGGAGGGCGAGCAAGCGGGAGACACAACAGAGGCCTTGCTGCTTTGAAACGACAGGAGAAACCCTCCTTCAGGCATTAAAAACCAAAGCCCAGAGAGTGCTCTCTGTGTGTTCTTCTTTTCCAGGCTGGGAGGATGGCACTGAAAGAGGGAGTAGAGAGCTTAAGGGATGGGCACAAGCTGCACTGAGGCAAGAAGCTCTAACCCTCTGGTGAGGGATCCGAAGCCTCAGCTCCAGGAACGAGGGGAGCCACAGGCTCAGGAACTCCAGGGCTACACCCAGGCTCTGGCCACCACGTGGCCCGCCTGACCACATTTAAAACATGCCATCACATTAGCTATTGCGGTGCAAACAGCTACCTGAATTGGGGCTAAATGCTCTTCCTTTGCGACATGCTTGATCATGGCTGCGATACTTGACCCTACTGGCAGTGATCGGAGGATTTCTTTGGTTGCCCAATTACACTGCTGGCGTAAACAATCTGCAACAACCGGGCCTTTCGCTTCCGCGGGCAGGGTCGAGGAGTCGACCGCTGCCTGAAGGCGATCCACAAACTGCGTAAAGCTCTCGCTTTCATTTTGCTTAATTGTGGACCACGGCGATGGCTTGACAATAACTCTAGAAGCGGTGCGAATAGCTTCTCTAGCCGCGCGAGTAGTTGTCGTAACTTCATGGGCCCGCAGGCCCTGGGCCTGCGCCTGGGGGGTAATCATTGTTGGGTCTGTACCCATCAGCCGCTGCAGGCTGGACCCATGTAGCGGGTGATCCGCCCCGGTTACTTGGGCTAGTTGCCTCGCGCAGTTGTCCTCCCATTCTTGTTTAAAAACGATCATTCCTGCCCCATCAAAGATCAATCTACAAGTTTGTTTTATATCGAACGGGAGCATATCGTCTCCCCCGAAAACACCATCTAGGAGGGTGGAGACCATGGCAGAATTAAGCCCTTTATCCGCAATTGCCTTAACGATCGCTTGTATATCCTTAGGGTTTATTGGCGAGTGGACCCTCTGTCCCCCGTCTGTCACCCGGACCGGGAACGCTAGCGTGGCTGATGGGACCCAATCGGCACACGCAATCTTTATTTTCCTCCAATCAGTGAGAGGAATATTTTCCTCTCGGGGTCCCTTTTTATTTCGGATGGGAGTATTTTGGCTTTTGACTGTATCTAGTCTCATTTCCTCCTCCTCCTCCTCTGAGTTTGAATCGGTTGCGAGCCACTCGTCCCAGCTAGGGTCAGACTCAGAGCCGGAGCTCGACTGACTGGGTACTTCCGGTTTCCCGTGCCTTTTTGTCGGGCCCCGCCCCCGCCCGCTTCTTCTGTGGGCGGGCCATTCCCGCCCTCTTGACTCGCCCGTCCTTCCTGGTTCGCCCCGCCCCCTGCTCGGCGGGGTGTTCGCCCTACAGGGGCGTTTCTCCAGATGGCCGCTCTGATTGGCTTTCCGCCCTTCGATCACACTCCCCTCCTTCCCCCTATCGCCCCCGCCCTCTTTCTCTTTCCCATTCTCCCCCCTTTGTTCGCGCGCGCTTGTTAATGCTAGCGCTTCCTCCCTGTTCCCGCCACGGGCATCTTCGCCCCGCCCTTCTCCTTTCTGCCCGGCGCCATCTTGGGGCGCATAGGGCGGTGGTCTAGCCCAACCCTCCTCAGACTCTGGTCTCTCCGCGGCGCCCCTGGGCTCCTCGGCTAGCCCACCCCAGAAAGATTTAGCTTGTTTCTGCACCTCCGTAGGCGGGTCGGGGTTCGGGAATTGAGGGGACGTGTCGCCCTCTTGCCGGTCTTTAGGCTCAGCAGAATCGTTACCGTCTGAGGGGTGCAAAGTCTGCGTGGCTGCCCCGACTCCCGTTTTCGGGGTGGCCAACAAACAGTCCTTTGCCGCCCTCCAGGTCTCCTGTTCTTGTAAGGCCTTCTGCAGGGCCTGTACGACTCTCCCCCACGACTTAAGGTTTTTCCCACAGCCCGAGGGCATCGTCTCCTCGGCTAACGCTTTAGTGCATTTATCCCACACTTCAGGGTGGAGAATATCCACCGGCTGGTCAATGACCCCAATTTGCAAAAGCCTCACAACTGCGAGAGTAAAATCTTTGGGATTGCAATCAATACCCCACTGCTTATGTAATTGCGATACGACCTTCACAAGGGCTTCCATCCTCCTTGTTGGTCTGGGAGCGTCCTCCCCGCCGGGCTGGCCCTGCCGCTCCGGCCGCCGTTCACCCGATTCCAGGCGAGTTATCCCGGGTTTCGGCACCACTTGTTGCCTTTGCAAGGCGTGGCGACCTGGTTCAGGAACGGCACGGCGACCCACCCCGGGCCGCTCGGGCCATCAGCTCACAGACACCAATGTGGTGGACGGCAAATGGCGTTTATTGGTGTGTAACACAGCGTTATATAGCTTGGGTTTATCACGTCACTTCCGTCTGCTTACATCGCAAACTACACGCTACTGGCTATCAGGGGAGGGACCCTGTCTTTCCGTACAGCACGAAATCTTCCGGCCGACAGATCCTAACTACCTACAGCCGAGGGCTCTGGGGCTCGTCCCTCGGGAAGCCTGGTGGGAGAGACAGGAGGGAATCAGGGGCAGGGGCGTGGGCAGGGGAAAACCTGGCACCTCGCAGGTGCCCTGCCCACCCTGCTGCCCCCTTCACACCCCTGCCATCACCCCGAGCCTGCCCCGGCCATACCCTCTGTGCGAGCGGGCCTGTAGCGCCGGCCCCTGTAGACACGGCCGTCCCGGCCCAACAGCTCCACCTCGTCGTGCTGGGAAGGAAAGAGCGGGATGGCTGAATCCCAGGGCCAAACCCAGCAGCCCCAGGCAGCCCTCCCACACCCAGCGCTCCCAGGGGAAACTGAGGCACACCCCCCCCGGGTGCTCAGCATCACCCCCCCAGCCTCAGCCGCCCCCACCGTATCCCTGCCTTCGCCATCCCTACCTCGCTGGGGAGCGGGAAGGAGAGCTGGCTTGGCCGGGGGGTGCTGGGTGGGTGGGGCTGGAGGTGCCAGCAGCGCTGCAGCGGGGAGGTGAGGGTGTGCCGACCGCCTTGCTGCCGCGGCACGACGGGGTACCTGCGCTCTGCCGCCTGCTCCCTGTGGGATGAGGAAGGAGGGTGCTCAGCGCCCGGCCCCACAGCACCCCACGCTTCACCCTATGGCAGGGAGGAGACCAGGGGTGCTCCCTGCTGGGGTGGGAGCTCCCTGCTCCCTGCCCAGGCACCCTGGGCCCCGCCACCCCTACCTGGGGAAGGGCTCTCACTCGCAGGGGCTGGAGCAGGGCCACCCTGCACCCAAGGGGCCGGGCAGGGCTCCCTGTGTCCCCTACCTGCGGCCAGGCTGCTGCGGCTGTTCCGGCTGGAGGGTGCTGTGCCGGGGATGCCTGGCGAGGTGGGGGGCCAGCGGCGGCATAGACGGCAGGGTCGTGATGTGCCTGGGGAAGGAGGGCAGGAAGGAGCCACAGGTGAGGAACGGGGGACAAGCAACACACCCCAGCTTGGGGCAGCATCCCAAAACCCACGGGCCTGTACAGCCCTGCTCACACCCGTTGCTGTCCCCATCACACTCACTTCTTAATGCCAGCCGCATCCTCCCCCTCCGCCTGCTGTGCCTTCTGGAGCTGCTTCGCGATGCTTCTGCACTGCTCCAGCTGCTGCCGGACAGACCCCAGCTCCAGGCTGTCCACCTGCGGACGGGCACACCCCCTCAGCCAGCTGTCCCAGCATGGGACAGCACGGTCCCCAGGGCACAGCCCGGAGGGGGCAGCCTCACAGGGATGCTGCCTTGGAACACCCTTCCCACTCCTCCCTCCTCGTGCCCTTCACGCCGCGTGACACCGATGCCCACGGGGCAGGGCGATGGGGACAGGGCTCAGCTCCCTCCCGGGGACGCTGGCGGCAGCTCACCAAGCCAAGCACCTCCTGCAGCCTGCGGATGTCCTGTGCCATGCGGCTCTGTGCCGCCTTCAACTCGCTGATCTCCTCAAGGACATCCTGGGTGACAGCCGTGGCCTGGGAGAGGGAGATAACAGGGATGAGCCCCCGGGGAGGGTCCCTGGCGACTGGGACCTCTACCCCCATTGTGGTCTGCACGGAGCTGAGAGGCTGGGCAGGGTCCTGGCCGGGCTGGCACAGCACCCCAGACATCGCATCTTCATCATCGTCCCACCGGGAACGGTTGGGTAAAGCATGGCCAGGAACAGCTCAGTGCCCAGGGGGATGAGGCCCCTCGCCTGGCCCCGCCTTTGGCTTCAGCCCTTGGATTTGCCGTGGCACAGGAGGCCCGTGAGGCGCTGATGGAGCCTCTCGGCTGTCCGAGGAGCGGACGCAGTCCCTGGCTGTGGGCCAGGCGTGGGCAAGGGATGGGCAGGGTGGTGGGGCCGGACCTCCGGGGGTGCCGAGCCTGCAGCTGGCAGAGCCGAGGGCACTGGGGGCTGGAGCAGACCCACCGCCATGCGGAACCCAGAGGAGGGGGCGTCTCACGGGAGAGCACCGCGGGGCCAGCAAGAGCCTGTACCTTGGAGATGCCGCTCTCGTCGGCCTCCACCTTCTTCAGCTGCCCCACGTCGGCGGCCACGGAGGCAACAAGGGAGCCGCTCTCGGTGCCCGGCAGCGGCTCCGTCCCGGGCAGAGAGTCCGCCGGCTCCTGCTGCTGCTGCCCTGTGCCCGGGACACTGGCCCCCTTCTCCAGGCCAGGCTGGACCCCGCCCAGGGGGAGGCTCGGGCCGTGCCCCAGCTCCCGGGCAGTCACGGCCTGCAGGCCCAGGTGCCCGGCCATGGCCTGCAGCAGCCGGCGCAACGCCCGGAAGTCCACGACCCCTTCCCCGGGCTCCCCGAAGGCCACATCCAGCAGCTGGGACAGGCTGAGCGCGTCCATCGCTGCCGCCGGGCCCGAAATCACGGAGCGTCGCCGGGCAGAGCGGGAGCCTTTCTGCCTCAGGGGCCCTGCGCCAGAGCCCGGCACCACCACCCCGAGCGCGGCTCCCCGCGCATCTGCACGCGCAGCCGGCGGCTCCGCGTATTTCTGTCCCCGCTGCCCGCGGGTCGGCGCCTATGACGCCATAGCGTCTCCCGTTGCTAGGCGACGGTGGCGACGGGGCTGCCCCGGGCCTCGCCCAGCGGCCTTCCTACCGAAAATGCCAGCGGCCACGGCCCACGTTCTGGGGCAGCCGAAGGCAGCCCCTGCCCAGGGAGGCGCTGCTCGCTTGCAGCCTGAGCTGGGCCTGCCGAGGACGGAGCCGTGTGCCGAGGGACGATGCCCGCCGCTCGCACAGCCTGCCCGCTGCCCAGGAGGAGACGAGCCCCAGCCCGCAAGCCCCTCCAGTTGTCCTTAAGCTGTCAAAAGCACGGCACATTTGACTGTCTCCCTCAGATGCGGCAGTGGCGCGAGGCTGCCGCTGACAACAGCCACACGGATTTCGAGCACCTCGCTCCAAGGCCAAGAGCCCTGTGAGCAGGGAAAAAGCAGGGCAGGTACACACCCTGCCAGAGCGCCCGAGGAAGTATTCCCGGAGCGGGAAAAACCTTTCAACCATCAAATACTTACAGAAACAATCAGCAAGAGCTTCTTTTCCCTCACAAGCCGTCACACAGTCACAGCACTGACATCTCCCGCCTCTGCTGAGGCGCTCCAAGACAATTCCCAAGAAAGGAGGAGGGCGAGCAAGCGGGAGACACAACAGAGGCCTTGCTGCTTTGAAACGACAGGAGAAACCCTCCTTCAGGCATTAAAAACCAAAGCCCAGAGAGTGCTCTCTGTGTGTTCTTCTTTTCCAGGCTGGGAGGATGGCACTGAAAGAGGGAGTAGAGAGCTTAAGGGATGGGCACAAGCTGCACTGAGGCAAGAAGCTCTAACCCTCTGGTGAGGGATCCGAAGCCTCAGCTCCAGGAACGAGGGGAGCCACAGGCTCAGGAACTCCAGGGCTACACCCAGGCTCTGGCCAAGCTTTCTCCAAAGCACTCAGGGCTCGCAGGGAAAGCTGCCAGGTCCATAGAATGGCAACGTGGGGAGGAGCCAGAGCAACCAGAGGAGCAGTTCAGCCCCGCCTCTTCCTCCCCAAAACTCCATCCCTTTCACACAGGGAAGCCACACGTGTCACCAGGAGCTTGGGCTTAACCCAGACCCAGGGCGTTGCCAGCCCAGCCGCTTCAGTCTGCGCCATCGATAACAGCCTCAGCATCGAGAGAAAGCCACAGAAGATGCTGCAAGAGTTTGCAGTTTATCTGTTCAGCCAGTCTGCCTCTGCAGATGTTTTAAAATAATCTATTATACGTTGTATATTCAAAGAAATTATATTTGTAGAGCTTTCATGGGGTCCTGTGTCCCTTGGGGCTGAGCACACATGAAATCTCCAGGTCGAGTAGCTCTGGGCGCCGACTGTCAGGTAGCGGGATGGAGAGGGCATGGAGGAGGAATTCTGGGGGAGGAGCTGTGTGCCAGCGAGCTGGCTTTCTCCTGCAAACTCATGGCTCGATAATCGCCACGATTTTAATTAAATGTGTTTCTTTTTTTTTTCCATAAAGAAGGTTTTCAATCCTGGCCTTCACCAAAAGAGTGGCAGGGGTTGGCAGGGCCCTCTAGAGATCACCTAGTCCAACCCCCCTGCCAGAGCAGGATCACCCAGAGCAGATCCCACAGGAACAAGTCCAGGCGGCTTTGGAAAGTCTCCAGGGAAGGAGACTCCCCCCAGCTCCTCTGGGCAGCCTGCCCCAGGGCTCTGCCACCCTCACAGGGAAGAAGGTTTCCTCACGTTCAGGCTGAACCTTCTCTTTTCCACTTTATGGCCATCGGCCCTCGTCCTGTCGCTGGACCCCACTGAGAAGAGCCTGGCCCCATCCTCCTCACACCCACCCTGCAGCTATTGATAAGCAGTGATAAGATCCCCCCTCAGCCTCCGCTTCTCCAAGCTGAACAGCCCCAGCTCTCCCAGCCTTTCCTCAGACGGAAGGTGCTCCAGGCCCTTCATCATCTTAGGAGGAAGAGGACGACCTGATGTCGCTGCCAGGGGCCTTTGGCTGGGACTCCATCCTCAACGCCAGCCTGGATAGAGACTTGTCCGTTCTTGAGGATGCGAAGTTCACGCCTCCAGGCAGCCCTGCACCACGCAACCCGGACCTGACGGTACACGGGCACCAGGTCGACGCTGCCCAGGGGCAGGAGCAGGGGCAGGTCCTCAGCGAGTCCAGCCAGACCGACCTGGACTGGGAGGAAACCTTCAGGGCCACTTCTTTCCTGGGGCTCCACCGTGAGGAAGGGACAAAGCTCGACGCCCTCAGCGTGGATCAGTTGGAGAACGTCCCTTTGCCCCTGGACTGGAATGGCTGGAGCAGTGTGGCAGCCCTCTGCTAAGAGGCCTGTCACCGTTCCAAGCCCACGCAGCCTGCTTTTAATGGGGGGGTGGGGGTCCCGAGGCCAGCAAGCAAAGCCCATGTCTCGGGGCGGGGTGGGGGGGGTGCACAGTTTCCTGCTGCTAAGCAGGAATTCTTTATTGCAGCGCTGGGGATTCTCCACCGCAAGTGCTCCGCGGGCTTGGAAGGCAGCAAAAAGGGGCCAGGACAGACTCGGGGGGTTGCGGGTACAGCCCTGCTCACACCCGTTGCTGTCCCCATCACACTCACTTCTTAATGCCAGCCGCATCCTCCCCCTCCGCCTGCTGTGCCTTCTGGAGCTGCTTCGCGATGCTTCTGCACTGCTCCAGCTGCTGCCGGACAGACCCCAGCTCCAGGCTGTCCACCTGCGGACGGGCACACCCCCTCAGCCAGCTGTCCCAGCATGGGACAGCACGGTCCCCAGGGCACAGCCCGGAGGGGGCAGCCTCACAGGGATGCTGCCTTGGAACACCCTTCCCACTCCTCCCTCCTCGTGCCCTTCACGCCGCGTGACACCGATGCCCACGGGGCAGGGCGATGGGGACAGGGCTCAGCTCCCTCCCGGGGACGCTGGCGGCAGCTCACCAAGCCAAGCACCTCCTGCAGCCTGCGGATGTCCTGTGCCATGCGGCTCTGTGCCGCCTTCAACTCGCTGATCTCCTCAAGGACATCCTGGGTGACAGCCGTGGCCTGGGAGAGGGAGATAACAGGGATGAGCCCCCGGGGAGGGTCCCTGGCGACTGGGACCTCTACCCCCATTGTGGTCTGCACGGAGCTGAGAGGCTGGGCAGGGTCCTGGCCGGGCTGGCACAGCACCCCAGACATCGCATCTTCATCATCGTCCCACCGGGAACGGTTGGGTAAAGCATGGCCAGGAACAGCTCAGTGCCCAGGGGGATGAGGCCCCTCGCCTGGCCCCGCCTTTGGCTTCAGCCCTTGGATTTGCCGTGGCACAGGAGGCCCGTGAGGCGCTGATGGAGCCTCTCGGCTGTCCGAGGAGCGGACGCAGTCCCTGGCTGTGGGCCAGGCGTGGGCAAGGGATGGGCAGGGTGGTGGGGCCGGACCTCCGGGGGTGCCGAGCCTGCAGCTGGCAGAGCCGAGGGCACTGGGGGCTGGAGCAGACCCACCGCCATGCGGAACCCAGAGGAGGGGGCGTCTCACGGGAGAGCACCGCGGGGCCAGCAAGAGCCTGTACCTTGGAGATGCCGCTCTCGTCGGCCTCCACCTTCTTCAGCTGCCCCACGTCGGCGGCCACGGAGGCAACAAGGGAGCCGCTCTCGGTGCCCGGCAGCGGCTCCGTCCCGGGCAGAGAGTCCGCCGGCTCCTGCTGCTGCTGCCCTGTGCCCGGGACACTGGCCCCCTTCTCCAGGCCAGGCTGGACCCCGCCCAGGGGGAGGCTCGGGCCGTGCCCCAGCTCCCGGGCAGTCACGGCCTGCAGGCCCAGGTGCCCGGCCATGGCCTGCAGCAGCCGGCGCAACGCCCGGAAGTCCACGACCCCTTCCCCGGGCTCCCCGAAGGCCGCATCCAGCAGCTGGGACAGGCTGAGCGCGTCCATCGCTGCCGCCGGGCCCGAAATCACGGAGCGTCGCCGGGCAGAGCGGGAGCCTTTCTGCCTCAGGGGCCCTGCGCCAGAGCCCGGCACCACCACCCCGAGCGCGGCTCCCCGCGCATCTGCACGCGCAGCCGGCGGCTCCGCGTATTTCTGTCCCCGCTGCCCGCGGGTCGGCGCCTATGACGCCATAGCGTCTCCCGTTGCTAGGCGACGGTGGCGACGGGGCTGCCCCGGGCCTCGCCCAGCGGCCTTCCTACCGAAAATGCCAGCGGCCACGGCCCACGTTCTGGGGCAGCCGAAGGCAGCCCCTGCCCAGGGAGGCGCTGCTCGCTTGCAGCCTGAGCTGGGCCTGCCGAGGACGGAGCCGTGTGCCGAGGGACGATGCCCGCCGCTCGCACAGCCTGCCCGCTGCCCAGGAGGAGACGAGCCCCAGCCCGCAAGCCCCTCCAGTTGTCCTTAAGCTGTCAAAAGCACGGCACATTTGACTGTCTCCCTCAGATGCGGCAGTGGCGCGAGGCTGCCGCTGACAACAGCCACACGGATTTCGAGCACCTCGCTCCAAGGCCAAGAGCCCTGTGAGCAGGGAAAAAGCAGGGCAGGTACACACCCTGCCAGAGCGCCCGAGGAAGTATTCCCGGAGCGGGAAAAACCTTTCAACCATCAAATACTTACAGAAACAATCAGCAAGAGCTTCTTTTCCCTCACAAGCCGTCACACAGTCACAGCACTGACATCTCCCGCCTCTGCTGAGGCGCTCCAAGACAATTCCCAAGAAAGGAGGAGGGCGAGCAAGCGGGAGACACAACAGAGGCCTTGCTGCTTTGAAACGACAGGAGAAACCCTCCTTCAGGCATTAAAAACCAAAGCCCAGAGAGTGCTCTCTGTGTGTTCTTCTTTTCCAGGCTGGGAGGATGGCACTGAAAGAGGGAGTAGAGAGCTTAAGGGATGGGCACAAGCTGCACTGAGGCAAGAAGCTCTAACCCTCTGGTGAGGGATCCGAAGCCTCAGCTCCAGGAACGAGGGGAGCCACAGGCTCAGGAACTCCAGGGCTACACCCAGGCTCTGGCCAAGCTTTCTCCAAAGCACTCAGGGCTCGCAGGGAAAGCTGCCAGGTCCATAGAATGGCAACGTGGGGAGGAGCCAGAGCAACCAGAGGAGCAGTTCAGCCCCGCCTCTTCCTCCCCAAAACTCCATCCCTTTCACACAGGGAAGCCACACGTGTCACCAGGAGCTTGGGCTTAACCCAGACCCAGGGCGTTGCCAGCCCAGCCGCTTCAGTCTGCGCCATCGATAACAGCCTCAGCATCGAGAGAAAGCCACAGAAGATGCTGCAAGAGTTTGCAGTTTATCTGTTCAGCCAGTCTGCCTCTGCAGATGTTTTAAAATAATCTATTATACGTTGTATATTCAAAGAAATTATATTTGTAGAGCTTTCATGGGGTCCTGTGTCCCTTGGGGCTGAGCACACATGAAATCTCCAGGTCGAGTAGCTCTGGGCGCCGACTGTCAGGTAGCGGGATGGAGAGGGCATGGAGGAGGAATTCTGGGGGAGGAGCTGTGTGCCAGCGAGCTGGCTTTCTCCTGCAAACTCATGGCTCGATAATCGCCACGATTTTAATTAAATGTGTTTCTTTTTTTTTTCCATAAAGAAGGTTTTCAATCCTGGCCTTCACCAAAAGAGTGGCAGGGGTTGGCAGGGCCCTCTAGAGATCACCTAGTCCAACCCCCCTGCCAGAGCAGGATCACCCAGAGCAGATCCCACAGGAACAAGTCCAGGCGGCTTTGGAAAGTCTCCAGGGAAGGAGACTCCCCCCAGCTCCTCTGGGCAGCCTGCCCCAGGGCTCTGCCACCCTCACAGGGAAGAAGGTTTCCTCACGTTCAGGCTGAACCTTCTCTTTTCCACTTTATGGCCATCGGCCCTCGTCCTGTCGCTGGACCCCACTGAGAAGAGCCTGGCCCCATCCTCCTCACACCCACCCTGCAGCTATTGATAAGCAGTGATAAGATCCCCCCTCAGCCTCCGCTTCTCCAAGCTGAACAGCCCCAGCTCTCCCAGCCTTTCCTCAGACGGAAGGTGCTCCAGGCCCTTCATCATCTTAGGAGGAAGAGGACGACCTGATGTCGCTGCCAGGGGCCTTTGGCTGGGACTCCATCCTCAACGCCAGCCTGGATAGAGACTTGTCCGTTCTTGAGGATGCGAAGTTCACGCCTCCAGGCAGCCCTGCACCACGCAACCCGGACCTGACGGTACACGGGCACCAGGTCGACGCTGCCCAGGGGCAGGAGCAGGGGCAGGTCCTCAGCGAGTCCAGCCAGACCGACCTGGACTGGGAGGAAACCTTCAGGGCCACTTCTTTCCTGGGGCTCCACCGTGAGGAAGGGACAAAGCTCGACGCCCTCAGCGTGGATCAGTTGGAGAACGTCCCTTTGCCCCTGGACTGGAATGGCTGGAGCAGTGTGGCAGCCCTCTGCTAAGAGGCCTGTCACCGTTCCAAGCCCACGCAGCCTGCTTTTAATGGGGGGGTGGGGGTCCCGAGGCCAGCAAGCAAAGCCCATGTCTCGGGGCGGGGTGGGGGGGGTGCACAGTTTCCTGCTGCTAAGCAGGAATTCTTTATTGCAGCGCTGGGGATTCTCCACCGCAAGTGCTCCGCGGGCTTGGAAGGCAGCAAAAAGGGGCCAGGACAGACTCGGGGGGTTGCGGGTACAGCCCTGCTCACACCCGTTGCTGTCCCCATCACACTCACTTCTTAATGCCAGCCGCATCCTCCCCCTCCGCCTGCTGTGCCTTCTGGAGCTGCTTCGCGATGCTTCTGCACTGCTCCAGCTGCTGCCGGACAGACCCCAGCTCCAGGCTGTCCACCTGCGGACGGGCACACCCCCTCAGCCAGCTGTCCCAGCATGGGACAGCACGGTCCCCAGGGCACAGCCCGGAGGGGGCAGCCTCACAGGGATGCTGCCTTGGAACACCCTTCCCACTCCTCCCTCCTCGTGCCCTTCACGCCGCGTGACACCGATGCCCACGGGGCAGGGCGATGGGGACAGGGCTCAGCTCCCTCCCGGGGACGCTGGCGGCAGCTCACCAAGCCAAGCACCTCCTGCAGCCTGCGGATGTCCTGTGCCATGCGGCTCTGTGCCGCCTTCAACTCGCTGATCTCCTCAAGGACATCCTGGGTGACAGCCGTGGCCTGGGAGAGGGAGATAACAGGGATGAGCCCCCGGGGAGGGTCCCTGGCGACTGGGACCTCTACCCCCATTGTGGTCTGCACGGAGCTGAGAGGCTGGGCAGGGTCCTGGCCGGGCTGGCACAGCACCCCAGACATCGCATCTTCATCATCGTCCCACCGGGAACGGTTGGGTAAAGCATGGCCAGGAACAGCTCAGTGCCCAGGGGGATGAGGCCCCTCGCCTGGCCCCGCCTTTGGCTTCAGCCCTTGGATTTGCCGTGGCACAGGAGGCCCGTGAGGCGCTGATGGAGCCTCTCGGCTGTCCGAGGAGCGGACGCAGTCCCTGGCTGTGGGCCAGGCGTGGGCAAGGGATGGGCAGGGTGGTGGGGCCGGACCTCCGGGGGTGCCGAGCCTGCAGCTGGCAGAGCCGAGGGCACTGGGGGCTGGAGCAGACCCACCGCCATGCGGAACCCAGAGGAGGGGGCGTCTCACGGGAGAGCACCGCGGGGCCAGCAAGAGCCTGTACCTTGGAGATGCCGCTCTCGTCGGCCTCCACCTTCTTCAGCTGCCCCACGTCGGCGGCCACGGAGGCAACAAGGGAGCCGCTCTCGGTGCCCGGCAGCGGCTCCGTCCCGGGCAGAGAGTCCGCCGGCTCCTGCTGCTGCTGCCCTGTGCCCGGGACACTGGCCCCCTTCTCCAGGCCAGGCTGGACCCCGCCCAGGGGGAGGCTCGGGCCGTGCCCCAGCTCCCGGGCAGTCACGGCCTGCAGGCCCAGGTGCCCGGCCATGGCCTGCAGCAGCCGGCGCAACGCCCGGAAGTCCACGACCCCTTCCCCGGGCTCCCCGAAGGCCGCATCCAGCAGCTGGGACAGGCTGAGCGCGTCCATCGCTGCCGCCGGGCCCGAAATCACGGAGCGTCGCCGGGCAGAGCGGGAGCCTTTCTGCCTCAGGGGCCCTGCGCCAGAGCCCGGCACCACCACCCCGAGCGCGGCTCCCCGCGCATCTGCACGCGCAGCCGGCGGCTCCGCGTATTTCTGTCCCCGCTGCCCGCGGGTCGGCGCCTATGACGCCATAGCGTCTCCCGTTGCTAGGCGACGGTGGCGACGGGGCTGCCCCGGGCCTCGCCCAGCGGCCTTCCTACCGAAAATGCCAGCGGCCACGGCCCACGTTCTGGGGCAGCCGAAGGCAGCCCCTGCCCAGGGAGGCGCTGCTCGCTTGCAGCCTGAGCTGGGCCTGCCGAGGACGGAGCCGTGTGCCGAGGGACGATGCCCGCCGCTCGCACAGCCTGCCCGCTGCCCAGGAGGAGACGAGCCCCAGCCCGCAAGCCCCTCCAGTTGTCCTTAAGCTGTCAAAAGCACGGCACATTTGACTGTCTCCCTCAGATGCGGCAGTGGCGCGAGGCTGCCGCTGACAACAGCCACACGGATTTCGAGCACCTCGCTCCAAGGCCAAGAGCCCTGTGAGCAGGGAAAAAGCAGGGCAGGTACACACCCTGCCAGAGCGCCCGAGGAAGTATTCCCGGAGCGGGAAAAACCTTTCAACCATCAAATACTTACAGAAACAATCAGCAAGAGCTTCTTTTCCCTCACAAGCCGTCACACAGTCACAGCACTGACATCTCCCGCCTCTGCTGAGGCGCTCCAAGACAATTCCCAAGAAAGGAGGAGGGCGAGCAAGCGGGAGACACAACAGAGGCCTTGCTGCTTTGAAACGACAGGAGAAACCCTCCTTCAGGCATTAAAAACCAAAGCCCAGAGAGTGCTCTCTGTGTGTTCTTCTTTTCCAGGCTGGGAGGATGGCACTGAAAGAGGGAGTAGAGAGCTTAAGGGATGGGCACAAGCTGCACTGAGGCAAGAAGCTCTAACCCTCTGGTGAGGGATCCGAAGCCTCAGCTCCAGGAACGAGGGGAGCCACAGGCTCAGGAACTCCAGGGCTACACCCAGGCTCTGGCCAAGCTTTCTCCAAAGCACTCAGGGCTCGCAGGGAAAGCTGCCAGGTCCATAGAATGGCAACGTGGGGAGGAGCCAGAGCAACCAGAGGAGCAGTTCAGCCCCGCCTCTTCCTCCCCAAAACTCCATCCCTTTCACACAGGGAAGCCACACGTGTCACCAGGAGCTTGGGCTTAACCCAGACCCAGGGCGTTGCCAGCCCAGCCGCTTCAGTCTGCGCCATCGATAACAGCCTCAGCATCGAGAGAAAGCCACAGAAGATGCTGCAAGAGTTTGCAGTTTATCTGTTCAGCCAGTCTGCCTCTGCAGATGTTTTAAAATAATCTATTATACGTTGTATATTCAAAGAAATTATATTTGTAGAGCTTTCATGGGGTCCTGTGTCCCTTGGGGCTGAGCACACATGAAATCTCCAGGTCGAGTAGCTCTGGGCGCCGACTGTCAGGTAGCGGGATGGAGAGGGCATGGAGGAGGAATTCTGGGGGAGGAGCTGTGTGCCAGCGAGCTGGCTTTCTCCTGCAAACTCATGGCTCGATAATCGCCACGATTTTAATTAAATGTGTTTCTTTTTTTTTTCCATAAAGAAGGTTTTCAATCCTGGCCTTCACCAAAAGAGTGGCAGGGGTTGGCAGGGCCCTCTAGAGATCACCTAGTCCAACCCCCCTGCCAGAGCAGGATCACCCAGAGCAGATCCCACAGGAACAAGTCCAGGCGGCTTTGGAAAGTCTCCAGGGAAGGAGACTCCCCCCAGCTCCTCTGGGCAGCCTGCCCCAGGGCTCTGCCACCCTCACAGGGAAGAAGGTTTCCTCACGTTCAGGCTGAACCTTCTCTTTTCCACTTTATGGCCATCGGCCCTCGTCCTGTCGCTGGACCCCACTGAGAAGAGCCTGGCCCCATCCTCCTCACACCCACCCTGCAGCTATTGATAAGCAGTGATAAGATCCCCCCTCAGCCTCCGCTTCTCCAAGCTGAACAGCCCCAGCTCTCCCAGCCTTTCCTCAGACGGAAGGTGCTCCAGGCCCTTCATCATCTTAGGAGGAAGAGGACGACCTGATGTCGCTGCCAGGGGCCTTTGGCTGGGACTCCATCCTCAACGCCAGCCTGGATAGAGACTTGTCCGTTCTTGAGGATGCGAAGTTCACGCCTCCAGGCAGCCCTGCACCACGCAACCCGGACCTGACGGTACACGGGCACCAGGTCGACGCTGCCCAGGGGCAGGAGCAGGGGCAGGTCCTCAGCGAGTCCAGCCAGACCGACCTGGACTGGGAGGAAACCTTCAGGGCCACTTCTTTCCTGGGGCTCCACCGTGAGGAAGGGACAAAGCTCGACGCCCTCAGCGTGGATCAGTTGGAGAACGTCCCTTTGCCCCTGGACTGGAATGGCTGGAGCAGTGTGGCAGCCCTCTGCTAAGAGGCCTGTCACCGTTCCAAGCCCACGCAGCCTGCTTTTAATGGGGGGGTGGGGGTCCCGAGGCCAGCAAGCAAAGCCCATGTCTCGGGGCGGGGTGGGGGGGGTGCACAGTTTCCTGCTGCTAAGCAGGAATTCTTTATTGCAGCGCTGGGGATTCTCCACCGCAAGTGCTCCGCGGGCTTGGAAGGCAGCAAAAAGGGGCCAGGACAGACTCGGGGGGTTGCGGGTACAGCCCTGCTCACACCCGTTGCTGTCCCCATCACACTCACTTCTTAATGCCAGCCGCATCCTCCCCCTCCGCCTGCTGTGCCTTCTGGAGCTGCTTCGCGATGCTTCTGCACTGCTCCAGCTGCTGCCGGACAGACCCCAGCTCCAGGCTGTCCACCTGCGGACGGGCACACCCCCTCAGCCAGCTGTCCCAGCATGGGACAGCACGGTCCCCAGGGCACAGCCCGGAGGGGGCAGCCTCACAGGGATGCTGCCTTGGAACACCCTTCCCACTCCTCCCTCCTCGTGCCCTTCACGCCGCGTGACACCGATGCCCACGGGGCAGGGCGATGGGGACAGGGCTCAGCTCCCTCCCGGGGACGCTGGCGGCAGCTCACCAAGCCAAGCACCTCCTGCAGCCTGCGGATGTCCTGTGCCATGCGGCTCTGTGCCGCCTTCAACTCGCTGATCTCCTCAAGGACATCCTGGGTGACAGCCGTGGCCTGGGAGAGGGAGATAACAGGGATGAGCCCCCGGGGAGGGTCCCTGGCGACTGGGACCTCTACCCCCATTGTGGTCTGCACGGAGCTGAGAGGCTGGGCAGGGTCCTGGCCGGGCTGGCACAGCACCCCAGACATCGCATCTTCATCATCGTCCCACCGGGAACGGTTGGGTAAAGCATGGCCAGGAACAGCTCAGTGCCCAGGGGGATGAGGCCCCTCGCCTGGCCCCGCCTTTGGCTTCAGCCCTTGGATTTGCCGTGGCACAGGAGGCCCGTGAGGCGCTGATGGAGCCTCTCGGCTGTCCGAGGAGCGGACGCAGTCCCTGGCTGTGGGCCAGGCGTGGGCAAGGGATGGGCAGGGTGGTGGGGCCGGACCTCCGGGGGTGCCGAGCCTGCAGCTGGCAGAGCCGAGGGCACTGGGGGCTGGAGCAGACCCACCGCCATGCGGAACCCAGAGGAGGGGGCGTCTCATGGGAGAGCACCGCGGGGCCAGCAAGAGCCTGTACCTTGGAGATGCCGCTCTCGTCGGCCTCCACCTTCTTCAGCTGCCCCACGTCGGCGGCCACGGAGGCAACAAGGGAGCCGCTCTCGGTGCCCGGCAGCGGCTCCGTCCCGGGCAGAGAGTCCGCCGGCTCCTGCTGCTGCTGCCCTGTGCCCGGGACACTGGCCCCCTTCTCCAGGCCAGGCTGGACCCCGCCCAGGGGGAGGCTCGGGCCGTGCCCCAGCTCCCGGGCAGTCACGGCCTGCAGGCCCAGGTGCCCGGCCATGGCCTGCAGCAGCCGGCGCAACGCCCGGAAGTCCACGACCCCTTCCCCGGGCTCCCCGAAGGCCGCATCCAGCAGCTGGGACAGGCTGAGCGCGTCCATCGCTGCCGCCGGGCCCGAAATCACGGAGCGTCGCCGGGCAGAGCGGGAGCCTTTCTGCCTCAGGGGCCCTGCGCCAGAGCCCGGCACCACCACCCCGAGCGCGGCTCCCCGCGCATCTGCACGCGCAGCCGGCGGCTCCGCGTATTTCTGTCCCCGCTGCCCGCGGGTCGGCGCCTATGACGCCATAGCGTCTCCCGTTGCTAGGTGACGGTGGCGACGGGGCTGCCCCGGGCCTCGCCCAGCGGCCTTCCTACCGAAAATGCCAGCGGCCACGGCCCACGTTCTGGGGCAGCCGAAGGCAGCCCCTGCCCAGGGAGGCGCTGCTCGCTTGCAGCCTGAGCTGGGCCTGCCGAGGACGGAGCCGTGTGCCGAGGGACGATGCCCGCCGCTCGCACAGCCTGCCCGCTGCCCAGGAGGAGACGAGCCCCAGCCCGCAAGCCCCTCCAGTTGTCCTTAAGCTGTCAAAAGCACGGCACATTTGACTGTCTCCCTCAGATGCGGCAGTGGCGCGAGGCTGCCGCTGACAACAGCCACACGGATTTCGAGCACCTCGCTCCAAGGCCAAGAGCCCTGTGAGCAGGGAAAAAGCAGGGCAGGTACACACCCTGCCAGAGCGCCCGAGGAAGTATTCCCGGAGCGGGAAAAACCTTTCAACCATCAAATACTTACAGAAACAATCAGCAAGAGCTTCTTTTCCCTCACAAGCCGTCACACAGTCACAGCACTGACATCTCCCGCCTCTGCTGAGGCGCTCCAAGACAATTCCCAAGAAAGGAGGAGGGCGAGCAAGCGGGAGACACAACAGAGGCCTTGCTGCTTTGAAACGACAGGAGAAACCCTCCTTCAGGCATTAAAAACCAAAGCCCAGAGAGTGCTCTCTGTGTGTTCTTCTTTTCCAGGCTGGGAGGATGGCACTGAAAGAGGGAGTAGAGAGCTTAAGGGATGGGCACAAGCTGCACTGAGGCAAGAAGCTCTAACCCTCTGGTGAGGGATCCGAAGCCTCAGCTCCAGGAACGAGGGGAGCCACAGGCTCAGGAACTCCAGGGCTACACCCAGGCTCTGGCCAAGCTTTCTCCAAAGCACTCAGGGCTCGCAGGGAAAGCTGCCAGGTCCATAGAATGGCAACGTGGGGAGGAGCCAGAGCAACCAGAGGAGCAGTTCAGCCCCGCCTCTTCCTCCCCAAAACTCCATCCCTTTCACACAGGGAAGCCACACGTGTCACCAGGAGCTTGGGCTTAACCCAGACCCAGGGCGTTGCCAGCCCAGCCGCTTCAGTCTGCGCCATCGATAACAGCCTCAGCATCGAGAGAAAGCCACAGAAGATGCTGCAAGAGTTTGCAGTTTATCTGTTCAGCCAGTCTGCCTCTGCAGATGTTTTAAAATAATCTATTATACGTTGTATATTCAAAGAAATTATATTTGTAGAGCTTTCATGGGGTCCTGTGTCCCTTGGGGCTGAGCACACATGAAATCTCCAGGTCGAGTAGCTCTGGGCGCCGACTGTCAGGTAGCGGGATGGAGAGGGCATGGAGGAGGAATTCTGGGGGAGGAGCTGTGTGCCAGCGAGCTGGCTTTCTCCTGCAAACTCATGGCTCGATAATCGCCACGATTTTAATTAAATGTGTTTCTTTTTTTTTTCCATAAAGAAGGTTTTCAATCCTGGCCTTCACCAAAAGAGTGGCAGGGGTTGGCAGGGCCCTCTAGAGATCACCTAGTCCAACCCCCCTGCCAGAGCAGGATCACCCAGAGCAGATCCCACAGGAACAAGTCCAGGCGGCTTTGGAAAGTCTCCAGGGAAGGAGACTCCCCCCAGCTCCTCTGGGCAGCCTGCCCCAGGGCTCTGCCACCCTCACAGGGAAGAAGGTTTCCTCACGTTCAGGCTGAACCTTCTCTTTTCCACTTTATGGCCATCGGCCCTCGTCCTGTCGCTGGACCCCACTGAGAAGAGCCTGGCCCCATCCTCCTCACACCCACCCTGCAGCTATTGATAAGCAGTGATAAGATCCCCCCTCAGCCTCCGCTTCTCCAAGCTGAACAGCCCCAGCTCTCCCAGCCTTTCCTCAGACGGAAGGTGCTCCAGGCCCTTCATCATCTTAGGAGGAAGAGGACGACCTGATGTCGCTGCCAGGGGCCTTTGGCTGGGACTCCATCCTCAACGCCAGCCTGGATAGAGACTTGTCCGTTCTTGAGGATGCGAAGTTCACGCCTCCAGGCAGCCCTGCACCACGCAACCCGGACCTGACGGTACACGGGCACCAGGTCGACGCTGCCCAGGGGCAGGAGCAGGGGCAGGTCCTCAGCGAGTCCAGCCAGACCGACCTGGACTGGGAGGAAACCTTCAGGGCCACTTCTTTCCTGGGGCTCCACCGTGAGGAAGGGACAAAGCTCGACGCCCTCAGCGTGGATCAGTTGGAGAACGTCCCTTTGCCCCTGGACTGGAATGGCTGGAGCAGTGTGGCAGCCCTCTGCTAAGAGGCCTGTCACCGTTCCAAGCCCACGCAGCCTGCTTTTAATGGGGGGGTGGGGGTCCCGAGGCCAGCAAGCAAAGCCCATGTCTCGGGGCGGGGTGGGGGGGGTGCACAGTTTCCTGCTGCTAAGCAGGAATTCTTTATTGCAGCGCTGGGGATTCTCCACCGCAAGTGCTCCGCGGGCTTGGAAGGCAGCAAAAAGGGGCCAGGACAGACTCGGGGGGTTGCGGGTACAGCCCTGCTCACACCCGTTGCTGTCCCCATCACACTCACTTCTTAATGCCAGCCGCATCCTCCCCCTCCGCCTGCTGTGCCTTCTGGAGCTGCTTCGCGATGCTTCTGCACTGCTCCAGCTGCTGCCGGACAGACCCCAGCTCCAGGCTGTCCACCTGCGGACGGGCACACCCCCTCAGCCAGCTGTCCCAGCATGGGACAGCACGGTCCCCAGGGCACAGCCCGGAGGGGGCAGCCTCACAGGGATGCTGCCTTGGAACACCCTTCCCACTCCTCCCTCCTCGTGCCCTTCACGCCGCGTGACACCGATGCCCACGGGGCAGGGCGATGGGGACAGGGCTCAGCTCCCTCCCGGGGACGCTGGCGGCAGCTCACCAAGCCAAGCACCTCCTGCAGCCTGCGGATGTCCTGTGCCATGCGGCTCTGTGCCGCCTTCAACTCGCTGATCTCCTCAAGGACATCCTGGGTGACAGCCGTGGCCTGGGAGAGGGAGATAACAGGGATGAGCCCCCGGGGAGGGTCCCTGGCGACTGGGACCTCTACCCCCATTGTGGTCTGCACGGAGCTGAGAGGCTGGGCAGGGTCCTGGCCGGGCTGGCACAGCACCCCAGACATCGCATCTTCATCATCGTCCCACCGGGAACGGTTGGGTAAAGCATGGCCAGGAACAGCTCAGTGCCCAGGGGGATGAGGCCCCTCGCCTGGCCCCGCCTTTGGCTTCAGCCCTTGGATTTGCCGTGGCACAGGAGGCCCGTGAGGCGCTGATGGAGCCTCTCGGCTGTCCGAGGAGCGGACGCAGTCCCTGGCTGTGGGCCAGGCGTGGGCAAGGGATGGGCAGGGTGGTGGGGCCGGACCTCCGGGGGTGCCGAGCCTGCAGCTGGCAGAGCCGAGGGCACTGGGGGCTGGAGCAGACCCACCGCCATGCGGAACCCAGAGGAGGGGGCGTCTCACGGGAGAGCACCGCGGGGCCAGCAAGAGCCTGTACCTTGGAGATGCCGCTCTCGTCGGCCTCCACCTTCTTCAGCTGCCCCACGTCGGCGGCCACGGAGGCAACAAGGGAGCCGCTCTCGGTGCCCGGCAGCGGCTCCGTCCCGGGCAGAGAGTCCGCCGGCTCCTGCTGCTGCTGCCCTGTGCCCGGGACACTGGCCCCCTTCTCCAGGCCAGGCTGGACCCCGCCCAGGGGGAGGCTCGGGCCGTGCCCCAGCTCCCGGGCAGTCACGGCCTGCAGGCCCAGGTGCCCGGCCATGGCCTGCAGCAGCCGGCGCAACGCCCGGAAGTCCACGACCCCTTCCCCGGGCTCCCCGAAGGCCGCATCCAGCAGCTGGGACAGGCTGAGCGCGTCCATCGCTGCCGCCGGGCCCGAAATCACGGAGCGTCGCCGGGCAGAGCGGGAGCCTTTCTGCCTCAGGGGCCCTGCGCCAGAGCCCGGCACCACCACCCCGAGCGCGGCTCCCCGCGCATCTGCACGCGCAGCCGGCGGCTCCGCGTATTTCTGTCCCCGCTGCCCGCGGGTCGGCGCCTATGACGCCATAGCGTCTCCCGTTGCTAGGCGACGGTGGCGACGGGGCTGCCCCGGGCCTCGCCCAGCGGCCTTCCTACCGAAAATGCCAGCGGCCACGGCCCACGTTCTGGGGCAGCCGAAGGCAGCCCCTGCCCAGGGAGGCGCTGCTCGCTTGCAGCCTGAGCTGGGCCTGCCGAGGACGGAGCCGTGTGCCGAGGGACGATGCCCGCCGCTCGCACAGCCTGCCCGCTGCCCAGGAGGAGACGAGCCCCAGCCCGCAAGCCCCTCCAGTTGTCCTTAAGCTGTCAAAAGCACGGCACATTTGACTGTCTCCCTCAGATGCGGCAGTGGCGCGAGGCTGCCGCTGACAACAGCCACACGGATTTCGAGCACCTCGCTCCAAGGCCAAGAGCCCTGTGAGCAGGGAAAAAGCAGGGCAGGTACACACCCTGCCAGAGCGCCCGAGGAAGTATTCCCGGAGCGGGAAAAACCTTTCAACCATCAAATACTTACAGAAACAATCAGCAAGAGCTTCTTTTCCCTCACAAGCCGTCACACAGTCACAGCACTGACATCTCCCGCCTCTGCTGAGGCGCTCCAAGACAATTCCCAAGAAAGGAGGAGGGCGAGCAAGCGGGAGACACAACAGAGGCCTTGCTGCTTTGAAACGACAGGAGAAACCCTCCTTCAGGCATTAAAAACCAAAGCCCAGAGAGTGCTCTCTGTGTGTTCTTCTTTTCCAGGCTGGGAGGATGGCACTGAAAGAGGGAGTAGAGAGCTTAAGGGATGGGCACAAGCTGCACTGAGGCAAGAAGCTCTAACCCTCTGGTGAGGGATCCGAAGCCTCAGCTCCAGGAACGAGGGGAGCCACAGGCTCAGGAACTCCAGGGCTACACCCAGGCTCTGGCCAAGCTTTCTCCAAAGCACTCAGGGCTCGCAGGGAAAGCTGCCAGGTCCATAGAATGGCAACGTGGGGAGGAGCCAGAGCAACCAGAGGAGCAGTTCAGCCCCGCCTCTTCCTCCCCAAAACTCCATCCCTTTCACACAGGGAAGCCACACGTGTCACCAGGAGCTTGGGCTTAACCCAGACCCAGGGCGTTGCCAGCCCAGCCGCTTCAGTCTGCGCCATCGATAACAGCCTCAGCATCGAGAGAAAGCCACAGAAGATGCTGCAAGAGTTTGCAGTTTATCTGTTCAGCCAGTCTGCCTCTGCAGATGTTTTAAAATAATCTATTATACGTTGTATATTCAAAGAAATTATATTTGTAGAGCTTTCATGGGGTCCTGTGTCCCTTGGGGCTGAGCACACATGAAATCTCCAGGTCGAGTAGCTCTGGGCGCCGACTGTCAGGTAGCGGGATGGAGAGGGCATGGAGGAGGAATTCTGGGGGAGGAGCTGTGTGCCAGCGAGCTGGCTTTCTCCTGCAAACTCATGGCTCGATAATCGCCACGATTTTAATTAAATGTGTTTCTTTTTTTTTTCCATAAAGAAGGTTTTCAATCCTGGCCTTCACCAAAAGAGTGGCAGGGGTTGGCAGGGCCCTCTAGAGATCACCTAGTCCAACCCCCCTGCCAGAGCAGGATCACCCAGAGCAGATCCCACAGGAACAAGTCCAGGCGGCTTTGGAAAGTCTCCAGGGAAGGAGACTCCCCCCAGCTCCTCTGGGCAGCCTGCCCCAGGGCTCTGCCACCCTCACAGGGAAGAAGGTTTCCTCACGTTCAGGCTGAACCTTCTCTTTTCCACTTTATGGCCATCGGCCCTCGTCCTGTCGCTGGACCCCACTGAGAGGAGCCTGGCCCCATCCTCCTCACACCCACCCTGCAGCTATTGATAAGCAGTGATAAGATCCCCCCTCAGCCTCCGCTTCTCCAAGCTGAACAGCCCCAGCTCTCCCAGCCTTTCCTCAGACGGAAGGTGCTCCAGGCCCTTCATCATCTGAGGAGGAAGAGGACGACCTGATGTCGCTGCCAGGGGCCTTTGGCTGGGACTCCATCCTCAACGCCAGCCTGGATAGAGACTTGTCCGTTCTTGAGGATGCGAAGTTCACGCCTCCAGGCAGCCCTGCACCACGCAACCCGGACCTGACGGTACACGGGCACCAGGTCGACGCTGCCCAGGGGCAGGAGCAGGGGCAGGTCCTCAGCGAGTCCAGCCAGACCGACCTGGACTGGGAGGAAACCTTCAGGGCCACTTCTTTCCTGGGGCTCCACCGTGAGGAAGGGACAAAGCTCGACGCCCTCAGCGTGGATCAGTTGGAGAACGTCCCTTTGCCCCTGGACTGGAATGGCTGGAGCAGTGTGGCAGCCCTCTGCTAAGAGGCCTGTCACCGTTCCAAGCCCACGCAGCCTGCTTTTAATGGGGGGGTGGGGGTCCCGAGGCCAGCAAGCAAAGCCCATGTCTCGGGGCGGGGTGGGGGGGGTGCACAGTTTCCTGCTGCTAAGCAGGAATTCTTTATTGCAGCGCTGGGGATTCTCCACCGCAAGTGCTCCGCGGGCTTGGAAGGCAGCAAAAAGGGGCCAGGACAGACTCGGGGGGTTGCGGGTACAGCCCTGCTCACACCCGTTGCTGTCCCCATCACACTCACTTCTTAATGCCAGCCGCATCCTCCCCCTCCGCCTGCTGTGCCTTCTGGAGCTGCTTCGCGATGCTTCTGCACTGCTCCAGCTGCTGCCGGACAGACCCCAGCTCCAGGCTGTCCACCTGCGGACGGGCACACCCCCTCAGCCAGCTGTCCCAGCATGGGACAGCACGGTCCCCAGGGCACAGCCCGGAGGGGGCAGCCTCACAGGGATGCTGCCTTGGAACACCCTTCCCACTCCTCCCTCCTCGTGCCCTTCACGCCGCGTGACACCGATGCCCACGGGGCAGGGCGATGGGGACAGGGCTCAGCTCCCTCCCGGGGACGCTGGCGGCAGCTCACCAAGCCAAGCACCTCCTGCAGCCTGCGGATGTCCTGTGCCATGCGGCTCTGTGCCGCCTTCAACTCGCTGATCTCCTCAAGGACATCCTGGGTGACAGCCGTGGCCTGGGAGAGGGAGATAACAGGGATGAGCCCCCGGGGAGGGTCCCTGGCGACTGGGACCTCTACCCCCATTGTGGTCTGCACGGAGCTGAGAGGCTGGGCAGGGTCCTGGCCGGGCTGGCACAGCACCCCAGACATCGCATCTTCATCATCGTCCCACCGGGAACGGTTGGGTAAAGCATGGCCAGGAACAGCTCAGTGCCCAGGGGGATGAGGCCCCTCGCCTGGCCCCGCCTTTGGCTTCAGCCCTTGGATTTGCCGTGGCACAGGAGGCCCGTGAGGCGCTGATGGAGCCTCTCGGCTGTCCGAGGAGCGGACGCAGTCCCTGGCTGTGGGCCAGGCGTGGGCAAGGGATGGGCAGGGTGGTGGGGCCGGACCTCCGGGGGTGCCGAGCCTGCAGCTGGCAGAGCCGAGGGCACTGGGGGCTGGAGCAGACCCACCGCCATGCGGAACCCAGAGGAGGGGGCGTCTCACGGGAGAGCACCGCGGGGCCAGCAAGAGCCTGTACCTTGGAGATGCCGCTCTCGTCGGCCTCCACCTTCTTCAGCTGCCCCACGTCGGCGGCCACGGAGGCAACAAGGGAGCCGCTCTCGGTGCCCGGCAGCGGCTCCGTCCCGGGCAGAGAGTCCGCCGGCTCCTGCTGCTGCTGCCCTGTGCCCGGGACACTGGCCCCCTTCTCCAGGCCAGGCTGGACCCCGCCCAGGGGGAGGCTCGGGCCGTGCCCCAGCTCCCGGGCAGTCACGGCCTGCAGGCCCAGGTGCCCGGCCATGGCCTGCAGCAGCCGGCGCAACGCCCGGAAGTCCACGACCCCTTCCCCGGGCTCCCCGAAGGCCGCATCCAGCAGCTGGGACAGGCTGAGCGCGTCCATCGCTGCCGCCGGGCCCGAAATCACGGAGCGTCGCCGGGCAGAGCGGGAGCCTTTCTGCCTCAGGGGCCCTGCGCCAGAGCCCGGCACCACCACCCCGAGCGCGGCTCCCCGCGCATCTGCACGCGCAGCCGGCGGCTCCGCGTATTTCTGTCCCCGCTGCCCGCGGGTCGGCGCCTATGACGCCATAGCGTCTCCCGTTGCTAGGCGACGGTGGCGACGGGGCTGCCCCGGGCCTCGCCCAGCGGCCTTCCTACCGAAAATGCCAGCGGCCACGGCCCACGTTCTGGGGCAGCCGAAGGCAGCCCCTGCCCAGGGAGGCGCTGCTCGCTTGCAGCCTGAGCTGGGCCTGCCGAGGACGGAGCCGTGTGCCGAGGGACGATGCCCGCCGCTCGCACAGCCTGCCCGCTGCCCAGGAGGAGACGAGCCCCAGCCCGCAAGCCCCTCCAGTTGTCCTTAAGCTGTCAAAAGCACGGCACATTTGACTGTCTCCCTCAGATGCGGCAGTGGCGCGAGGCTGCCGCTGACAACAGCCACACGGATTTCGAGCACCTCGCTCCAAGGCCAAGAGCCCTGTGAGCAGGGAAAAAGCAGGGCAGGTACACACCCTGCCAGAGCGCCCGAGGAAGTATTCCCGGAGCGGGAAAAACCTTTCAACCATCAAATACTTACAGAAACAATCAGCAAGAGCTTCTTTTCCCTCACAAGCCGTCACACAGTCACAGCACTGACATCTCCCGCCTCTGCTGAGGCGCTCCAAGACAATTCCCAAGAAAGGAGGAGGGCGAGCAAGCGGGAGACACAACAGAGGCCTTGCTGCTTTGAAACGACAGGAGAAACCCTCCTTCAGGCATTAAAAACCAAAGCCCAGAGAGTGCTCTCTGTGTGTTCTTCTTTTCCAGGCTGGGAGGATGGCACTGAAAGAGGGAGTAGAGAGCTTAAGGGATGGGCACAAGCTGCACTGAGGCAAGAAGCTCTAACCCTCTGGTGAGGGATCCGAAGCCTCAGCTCCAGGAACGAGGGGAGCCACAGGCTCAGGAACTCCAGGGCTACACCCAGGCTCTGGCCAAGCTTTCTCCAAAGCACTCAGGGCTCGCAGGGAAAGCTGCCAGGTCCATAGAATGGCAACGTGGGGAGGAGCCAGAGCAACCAGAGGAGCAGTTCAGCCCCGCCTCTTCCTCCCCAAAACTCCATCCCTTTCACACAGGGAAGCCACACGTGTCACCAGGAGCTTGGGCTTAACCCAGACCCAGGGCGTTGCCAGCCCAGCCGCTTCAGTCTGCGCCATCGATAACAGCCTCAGCATCGAGAGAAAGCCACAGAAGATGCTGCAAGAGTTTGCAGTTTATCTGTTCAGCCAGTCTGCCTCTGCAGATGTTTTAAAATAATCTATTATACGTTGTATATTCAAAGAAATTATATTTGTAGAGCTTTCATGGGGTCCTGTGTCCCTTGGGGCTGAGCACACATGAAATCTCCAGGTCGAGTAGCTCTGGGCGCTGACTGTCAGGTAGCGGGATGGAGAGGGCATGGAGGAGGAATTCTGGGGGAGGAGCTGTGTGCCAGCGAGCTGGCTTTCTCCTGCAAACTCATGGCTCGATAATCGCCACGATTTTAATTAAATGTGTTTCTTTTTTTTTTCCATAAAGAAGGTTTTCAATCCTGGCCTTCACCAAAAGAGTGGCAGGGGTTGGCAGGGCCCTCTAGAGATCACCTAGTCCAACCCCCCTGCCAGAGCAGGATCACCCAGAGCAGATCCCACAGGAACAAGTCCAGGCGGCTTTGGAAAGTCTCCAGGGAAGGAGACTCCCCCCAGCTCCTCTGGGCAGCCTGCCCCAGGGCTCTGCCACCCTCACAGGGAAGAAGGTTTCCTCACGTTCAGGCTGAACCTTCTCTTTTCCACTTTATGGCCATCGGCCCTCGTCCTGTCGCTGGACCCCACTGAGAAGAGCCTGGCCCCATCCTCCTCACACCCACCCTGCAGCTATTGATAAGCAGTGATAAGATCCCCCCTCAGCCTCCGCTTCTCCAAGCTGAACAGCCCCAGCTCTCCCAGCCTTTCCTCAGACGGAAGGTGCTCCAGGCCCTTCATCATCTTAGGAGGAAGAGGACGACCTGATGTCGCTGCCAGGGGCCTTTGGCTGGGACTCCATCCTCAACGCCAGCCTGGATAGAGACTTGTCCGTTCTTGAGGATGCGAAGTTCACGCCTCCAGGCAGCCCTGCACCACGCAACCCGGACCTGACGGTACACGGGCACCAGGTCGACGCTGCCCAGGGGCAGGAGCAGGGGCAGGTCCTCAGCGAGTCCAGCCAGACCGACCTGGACTGGGAGGAAACCTTCAGGGCCACTTCTTTCCTGGGGCTCCACCGTGAGGAAGGGACAAAGCTCGACGCCCTCAGCGTGGATCAGTTGGAGAACGTCCCTTTGCCCCTGGACTGGAATGGCTGGAGCAGTGTGGCAGCCCTCTGCTAAGAGGCCTGTCACCGTTCCAAGCCCACGCAGCCTGCTTTTAATGGGGGGGTGGGGGTCCCGAGGCCAGCAAGCAAAGCCCATGTCTCGGGGCGGGGTGGGGGGGGTGCACAGTTTCCTGCTGCTAAGCAGGAATTCTTTATTGCAGCGCTGGGGATTCTCCACCGCAAGTGCTCCGCGGGCTTGGAAGGCAGCAAAAAGGGGCCAGGACAGACTCGGGGGGTTGCGGGTACAGCCCTGCTCACACCCGTTGCTGTCCCCATCACACTCACTTCTTAATGCCAGCCGCATCCTCCCCCTCCGCCTGCTGTGCCTTCTGGAGCTGCTTCGCGATGCTTCTGCACTGCTCCAGCTGCTGCCGGACAGACCCCAGCTCCAGGCTGTCCACCTGCGGACGGGCACACCCCCTCAGCCAGCTGTCCCAGCATGGGACAGCACGGTCCCCAGGGCACAGCCCGGAGGGGGCAGCCTCACAGGGATGCTGCCTTGGAACACCCTTCCCACTCCTCCCTCCTCGTGCCCTTCACGCCGCGTGACACCGATGCCCACGGGGCAGGGCGATGGGGACAGGGCTCAGCTCCCTCCCGGGGACGCTGGCGGCAGCTCACCAAGCCAAGCACCTCCTGCAGCCTGCGGATGTCCTGTGCCATGCGGCTCTGTGCCGCCTTCAACTCGCTGATCTCCTCAAGGACATCCTGGGTGACAGCCGTGGCCTGGGAGAGGGAGATAACAGGGATGAGCCCCCGGGGAGGGTCCCTGGCGACTGGGACCTCTACCCCCATTGTGGTCTGCACGGAGCTGAGAGGCTGGGCAGGGTCCTGGCCGGGCTGGCACAGCACCCCAGACATCGCATCTTCATCATCGTCCCACCGGGAACGGTTGGGTAAAGCATGGCCAGGAACAGCTCAGTGCCCAGGGGGATGAGGCCCCTCGCCTGGCCCCGCCTTTGGCTTCAGCCCTTGGATTTGCCGTGGCACAGGAGGCCCGTGAGGCGCTGATGGAGCCTCTCGGCTGTCCGAGGAGCGGACGCAGTCCCTGGCTGTGGGCCAGGCGTGGGCAAGGGATGGGCAGGGTGGTGGGGCCGGACCTCCGGGGGTGCCGAGCCTGCAGCTGGCAGAGCCGAGGGCACTGGGGGCTGGAGCAGACCCACCGCCATGCGGAACCCAGAGGAGGGGGCGTCTCACGGGAGAGCACCGCGGGGCCAGCAAGAGCCTGTACCTTGGAGATGCCGCTCTCGTCGGCCTCCACCTTCTTCAGCTGCCCCACGTCGGCGGCCACGGAGGCAACAAGGGAGCCGCTCTCGGTGCCCGGCAGCGGCTCCGTCCCGGGCAGAGAGTCCGCCGGCTCCTGCTGCTGCTGCCCTGTGCCCGGGACACTGGCCCCCTTCTCCAGGCCAGGCTGGACCCCGCCCAGGGGGAGGCTCGGGCCGTGCCCCAGCTCCCGGGCAGTCACGGCCTGCAGGCCCAGGTGCCTGGCCATGGCCTGCAGCAGCCGGCGCAACGCCCGGAAGTCCACGACCCCTTCCCCGGGCTCCCCGAAGGCCGCATCCAGCAGCTGGGACAGGCTGAGCGCGTCCATCGCTGCCGCCGGGCCCGAAATCACGGAGCGTCGCCGGGCAGAGCGGGAGCCTTTCTGCCTCAGGGGCCCTGCGCCAGAGCCCGGCACCACCACCCCGAGCGCGGCTCCCCGCGCATCTGCACGCGCAGCCGGCGGCTCCGCGTATTTCTGTCCCCGCTGCCCGCGGGTCGGCGCCTATGACGCCATAGCGTCTCCCGTTGCTAGGCGACGGTGGCGACGGGGCTGCCCCGGGCCTCGCCCAGCGGCCTTCCTACCGAAAATGCCAGCGGCCACGGCCCACGTTCTGGGGCAGCCGAAGGCAGCCCCTGCCCAGGGAGGCGCTGCTCGCTTGCAGCCTGAGCTGGGCCTGCCGAGGACGGAGCCGTGTGCCGAGGGACGATGCCCGCCGCTCGCACAGCCTGCCCGCTGCCCAGGAGGAGACGAGCCCCAGCCCGCAAGCCCCTCCAGTTGTCCTTAAGCTGTCAAAAGCACGGCACATTTGACTGTCTCCCTCAGATGCGGCAGTGGCGCGAGGCTGCCGCTGACAACAGCCACACGGATTTCGAGCACCTCGCTCCAAGGCCAAGAGCCCTGTGAGCAGGGAAAAAGCAGGGCAGGTACACACCCTGCCAGAGCGCCCGAGGAAGTATTCCCGGAGCGGGAAAAACCTTTCAACCATCAAATACTTACAGAAACAATCAGCAAGAGCTTCTTTTCCCTCACAAGCCGTCACACAGTCACAGCACTGACATCTCCCGCCTCTGCTGAGGCGCTCCAAGACAATTCCCAAGAAAGGAGGAGGGCGAGCAAGCGGGAGACACAACAGAGGCCTTGCTGCTTTGAAACGACAGGAGAAACCCTCCTTCAGGCATTAAAAACCAAAGCCCAGAGAGTGCTCTCTGTGTGTTCTTCTTTTCCAGGCTGGGAGGATGGCACTGAAAGAGGGAGTAGAGAGCTTAAGGGATGGGCACAAGCTGCACTGAGGCAAGAAGCTCTAACCCTCTGGTGAGGGATCCGAAGCCTCAGCTCCAGGAACGAGGGGAGCCACAGGCTCAGGAACTCCAGGGCTACACCCAGGCTCTGGCCAAGCTTTCTCCAAAGCACTCAGGGCTCGCAGGGAAAGCTGCCAGGTCCATAGAATGGCAACGTGGGGAGGAGCCAGAGCAACCAGAGGAGCAGTTCAGCCCCGCCTCTTCCTCCCCAAAACTCCATCCCTTTCACACAGGGAAGCCACACGTGTCACCAGGAGCTTGGGCTTAACCCAGACCCAGGGCGTTGCCAGCCCAGCCGCTTCAGTCTGCGCCATCGATAACAGCCTCAGCATCGAGAGAAAGCCACAGAAGATGCTGCAAGAGTTTGCAGTTTATCTGTTCAGCCAGTCTGCCTCTGCAGATGTTTTAAAATAATCTATTATACGTTGTATATTCAAAGAAATTATATTTGTAGAGCTTTCATGGGGTCCTGTGTCCCTTGGGGCTGAGCACACATGAAATCTCCAGGTCGAGTAGCTCTGGGCGCCGACTGTCAGGTAGCGGGATGGAGAGGGCATGGAGGAGGAATTCTGGGGGAGGAGCTGTGTGCCAGCGAGCTGGCTTTCTCCTGCAAACTCATGGCTCGATAATCGCCACGATTTTAATTAAATGTGTTTCTTTTTTTTTTCCATAAAGAAGGTTTTCAATCCTGGCCTTCACCAAAAGAGTGGCAGGGGTTGGCAGGGCCCTCTAGAGATCACCTAGTCCAACCCCCCTGCCAGAGCAGGATCACCCAGAGCAGATCCCACAGGAACAAGTCCAGGCGGCTTTGGAAAGTCTCCAGGGAAGGAGACTCCCCCCAGCTCCTCTGGGCAGCCTGCCCCAGGGCTCTGCCACCCTCACAGGGAAGAAGGTTTCCTCACGTTCAGGCTGAACCTTCTCTTTTCCACTTTATGGCCATCGGCCCTCGTCCTGTCGCTGGACCCCACTGAGAAGAGCCTGGCCCCATCCTCCTCACACCCACCCTGCAGCTATTGATAAGCAGTGATAAGATCCCCCCTCAGCCTCCGCTTCTCCAAGCTGAACAGCCCCAGCTCTCCCAGCCTTTCCTCAGACGGAAGGTGCTCCAGGCCCTTCATCATCTTAGGAGGAAGAGGACGACCTGATGTCGCTGCCAGGGGCCTTTGGCTGGGACTCCATCCTCAACGCCAGCCTGGATAGAGACTTGTCCGTTCTTGAGGATGCGAAGTTCACGCCTCCAGGCAGCCCTGCACCACGCAACCCGGACCTGACGGTACACGGGCACCAGGTCGACGCTGCCCAGGGGCAGGAGCAGGGGCAGGTCCTCAGCGAGTCCAGCCAGACCGACCTGGACTGGGAGGAAACCTTCAGGGCCACTTCTTTCCTGGGGCTCCACCGTGAGGAAGGGACAAAGCTCGACGCCCTCAGCGTGGATCAGTTGGAGAACGTCCCTTTGCCCCTGGACTGGAATGGCTGGAGCAGTGTGGCAGCCCTCTGCTAAGAGGCCTGTCACCGTTCCAAGCCCACGCAGCCTGCTTTTAATGGGGGGGTGGGGGTCCCGAGGCCAGCAAGCAAAGCCCATGTCTCGGGGCGGGGTGGGGGGGGTGCACAGTTTCCTGCTGCTAAGCAGGAATTCTTTATTGCAGCGCTGGGGATTCTCCACCGCAAGTGCTCCGCGGGCTTGGAAGGCAGCAAAAAGGGGCCAGGACAGACTCGGGGGGTTGCGGGTACAGCCCTGCTCACACCCGTTGCTGTCCCCATCACACTCACTTCTTAATGCCAGCCGCATCCTCCCCCTCCGCCTGCTGTGCCTTCTGGAGCTGCTTCGCGATGCTTCTGCACTGCTCCAGCTGCTGCCGGACAGACCCCAGCTCCAGGCTGTCCACCTGCGGACGGGCACACCCCCTCAGCCAGCTGTCCCAGCATGGGACAGCACGGTCCCCAGGGCACAGCCCGGAGGGGGCAGCCTCACAGGGATGCTGCCTTGGAACACCCTTCCCACTCCTCCCTCCTCGTGCCCTTCACGCCGCGTGACACCGATGCCCACGGGGCAGGGCGATGGGGACAGGGCTCAGCTCCCTCCCGGGGACGCTGGCGGCAGCTCACCAAGCCAAGCACCTCCTGCAGCCTGCGGATGTCCTGTGCCATGCGGCTCTGTGCCGCCTTCAACTCGCTGATCTCCTCAAGGACATCCTGGGTGACAGCCGTGGCCTGGGAGAGGGAGATAACAGGGATGAGCCCCCGGGGAGGGTCCCTGGCGACTGGGACCTCTACCCCCATTGTGGTCTGCACGGAGCTGAGAGGCTGGGCAGGGTCCTGGCCGGGCTGGCACAGCACCCCAGACATCGCATCTTCATCATCGTCCCACCGGGAACGGTTGGGTAAAGCATGGCCAGGAACAGCTCAGTGCCCAGGGGGATGAGGCCCCTCGCCTGGCCCCGCCTTTGGCTTCAGCCCTTGGATTTGCCGTGGCACAGGAGGCCCGTGAGGCGCTGATGGAGCCTCTCGGCTGTCCGAGGAGCGGACGCAGTCCCTGGCTGTGGGCCAGGCGTGGGCAAGGGATGGGCAGGGTGGTGGGGCCGGACCTCCGGGGGTGCCGAGCCTGCAGCTGGCAGAGCCGAGGGCACTGGGGGCTGGAGCAGACCCACCGCCATGCGGAACCCAGAGGAGGGGGCGTCTCACGGGAGAGCACCGCGGGGCCAGCAAGAGCCTGTACCTTGGAGATGCCGCTCTCGTCGGCCTCCACCTTCTTCAGCTGCCCCACGTCGGCGGCCACGGAGGCAACAAGGGAGCCGCTCTCGGTGCCCGGCAGCGGCTCCGTCCCGGGCAGAGAGTCCGCCGGCTCCTGCTGCTGCTGCCCTGTGCCCGGGACACTGGCCCCCTTCTCCAGGCCAGGCTGGACCCCGCCCAGGGGGAGGCTCGGGCCGTGCCCCAGCTCCCGGGCAGTCACGGCCTGCAGGCCCAGGTGCCCGGCCATGGCCTGCAGCAGCCGGCGCAACGCCCGGAAGTCCACGACCCCTTCCCCGGGCTCCCCGAAGGCCGCATCCAGCAGCTGGGACAGGCTGAGCGCGTCCATCGCTGCCGCCGGGCCCGAAATCACGGAGCGTCGCCGGGCAGAGCGGGAGCCTTTCTGCCTCAGGGGCCCTGCGCCAGAGCCCGGCACCACCACCCCGAGCGCGGCTCCCCGCGCATCTGCACGCGCAGCCGGCGGCTCCGCGTATTTCTGTCCCCGCTGCCCGCGGGTCGGCGCCTATGACGCCATAGCGTCTCCCGTTGCTAGGCGACGGTGGCGACGGGGCTGCCCCGGGCCTCGCCCAGCGGCCTTCCTACCGAAAATGCCAGCGGCCACGGCCCACGTTCTGGGGCAGCCGAAGGCAGCCCCTGCCCAGGGAGGCGCTGCTCGCTTGCAGCCTGAGCTGGGCCTGCCGAGGACGGAGCCGTGTGCCGAGGGACGATGCCCGCCGCTCGCACAGCCTGCCCGCTGCCCAGGAGGAGACGAGCCCCAGCCCGCAAGCCCCTCCAGTTGTCCTTAAGCTGTCAAAAGCACGGCACATTTGACTGTCTCCCTCAGATGCGGCAGTGGCGCGAGGCTGCCGCTGACAACAGCCACACGGATTTCGAGCACCTCGCTCCAAGGCCAAGAGCCCTGTGAGCAGGGAAAAAGCAGGGCAGGTACACACCCTGCCAGAGCGCCCGAGGAAGTATTCCCGGAGCGGGAAAAACCTTTCAACCATCAAATACTTACAGAAACAATCAGCAAGAGCTTCTTTTCCCTCACAAGCCGTCACACAGTCACAGCACTGACATCTCCCGCCTCTGCTGAGGCGCTCCAAGACAATTCCCAAGAAAGGAGGAGGGCGAGCAAGCGGGAGACACAACAGAGGCCTTGCTGCTTTGAAACGACAGGAGAAACCCTCCTTCAGGCATTAAAAACCAAAGCCCAGAGAGTGCTCTCTGTGTGTTCTTCTTTTCCAGGCTGGGAGGATGGCACTGAAAGAGGGAGTAGAGAGCTTAAGGGATGGGCACAAGCTGCACTGAGGCAAGAAGCTCTAACCCTCTGGTGAGGGATCCGAAGCCTCAGCTCCAGGAACGAGGGGAGCCACAGGCTCAGGAACTCCAGGGCTACACCCAGGCTCTGGCCAAGCTTTCTCCAAAGCACTCAGGGCTCGCAGGGAAAGCTGCCAGGTCCATAGAATGGCAACGTGGGGAGGAGCCAGAGCAACCAGAGGAGCAGTTCAGCCCCGCCTCTTCCTCCCCAAAACTCCATCCCTTTCACACAGGGAAGCCACACGTGTCACCAGGAGCTTGGGCTTAACCCAGACCCAGGGCGTTGCCAGCCCAGCCGCTTCAGTCTGCGCCATCGATAACAGCCTCAGCATCGAGAGAAAGCCACAGAAGATGCTGCAAGAGTTTGCAGTTTATCTGTTCAGCCAGTCTGCCTCTGCAGATGTTTTAAAATAATCTATTATACGTTGTATATTCAAAGAAATTATATTTGTAGAGCTTTCATGGGGTCCTGTGTCCCTTGGGGCTGAGCACACATGAAATCTCCAGGTCGAGTAGCTCTGGGCGCCGACTGTCAGGTAGCGGGATGGAGAGGGCATGGAGGAGGAATTCTGGGGGAGGAGCTGTGTGCCAGCGAGCTGGCTTTCTCCTGCAAACTCATGGCTCGATAATCGCCACGATTTTAATTAAATGTGTTTCTTTTTTTTTTCCATAAAGAAGGTTTTCAATCCTGGCCTTCACCAAAAGAGTGGCAGGGGTTGGCAGGGCCCTCTAGAGATCACCTAGTCCAACCCCCCTGCCAGAGCAGGATCACCCAGAGCAGATCCCACAGGAACAAGTCCAGGCGGCTTTGGAAAGTCTCCAGGGAAGGAGACTCCCCCCAGCTCCTCTGGGCAGCCTGCCCCAGGGCTCTGCCACCCTCACAGGGAAGAAGGTTTCCTCACGTTCAGGCTGAACCTTCTCTTTTCCACTTTATGGCCATCGGCCCTCGTCCTGTCGCTGGACCCCACTGAGAAGAGCCTGGCCCCATCCTCCTCACACCCACCCTGCAGCTATTGATAAGCAGTGATAAGATCCCCCCTCAGCCTCCGCTTCTCCAAGCTGAACAGCCCCAGCTCTCCCAGCCTTTCCTCAGACGGAAGGTGCTCCAGGCCCTTCATCATCTTAGGAGGAAGAGGACGACCTGATGTCGCTGCCAGGGGCCTTTGGCTGGGACTCCATCCTCAACGCCAGCCTGGATAGAGACTTGTCCGTTCTTGAGGATGCGAAGTTCACGCCTCCAGGCAGCCCTGCACCACGCAACCCGGACCTGACGGTACACGGGCACCAGGTCGACGCTGCCCAGGGGCAGGAGCAGGGGCAGGTCCTCAGCGAGTCCAGCCAGACCGACCTGGACTGGGAGGAAACCTTCAGGGCCACTTCTTTCCTGGGGCTCCACCGTGAGGAAGGGACAAAGCTCGACGCCCTCAGCGTGGATCAGTTGGAGAACGTCCCTTTGCCCCTGGACTGGAATGGCTGGAGCAGTGTGGCAGCCCTCTGCTAAGAGGCCTGTCACCGTTCCAAGCCCACGCAGCCTGCTTTTAATGGGGGGGTGGGGGTCCCGAGGCCAGCAAGCAAAGCCCATGTCTCGGGGCGGGGTGGGGGGGGTGCACAGTTTCCTGCTGCTAAGCAGGAATTCTTTATTGCAGCGCTGGGGATTCTCCACCGCAAGTGCTCCGCGGGCTTGGAAGGCAGCAAAAAGGGGCCAGGACAGACTCGGGGGGTTGCGGGTACAGCCCTGCTCACACCCGTTGCTGTCCCCATCACACTCACTTCTTAATGCCAGCCGCATCCTCCCCCTCCGCCTGCTGTGCCTTCTGGAGCTGCTTCGCGATGCTTCTGCACTGCTCCAGCTGCTGCCGGACAGACCCCAGCTCCAGGCTGTCCACCTGCGGACGGGCACACCCCCTCAGCCAGCTGTCCCAGCATGGGACAGCACGGTCCCCAGGGCACAGCCCGGAGGGGGCAGCCTCACAGGGATGCTGCCTTGGAACACCCTTCCCACTCCTCCCTCCTCGTGCCCTTCACGCCGCGTGACACCGATGCCCACGGGGCAGGGCGATGGGGACAGGGCTCAGCTCCCTCCCGGGGACGCTGGCGGCAGCTCACCAAGCCAAGCACCTCCTGCAGCCTGCGGATGTCCTGTGCCATGCGGCTCTGTGCCGCCTTCAACTCGCTGATCTCCTCAAGGACATCCTGGGTGACAGCCGTGGCCTGGGAGAGGGAGATAACAGGGATGAGCCCCCGGGGAGGGTCCCTGGCGACTGGGACCTCTACCCCCATTGTGGTCTGCACGGAGCTGAGAGGCTGGGCAGGGTCCTGGCCGGGCTGGCACAGCACCCCAGACATCGCATCTTCATCATCGTCCCACCGGGAACGGTTGGGTAAAGCATGGCCAGGAACAGCTCAGTGCCCAGGGGGATGAGGCCCCTCGCCTGGCCCCGCCTTTGGCTTCAGCCCTTGGATTTGCCGTGGCACAGGAGGCCCGTGAGGCGCTGATGGAGCCTCTCGGCTGTCCGAGGAGCGGACGCAGTCCCTGGCTGTGGGCCAGGCGTGGGCAAGGGATGGGCAGGGTGGTGGGGCCGGACCTCCGGGGGTGCCGAGCCTGCAGCTGGCAGAGCCGAGGGCACTGGGGGCTGGAGCAGACCCACCGCCATGCGGAACCCAGAGGAGGGGGCGTCTCACGGGAGAGCACCGCGGGGCCAGCAAGAGCCTGTACCTTGGAGATGCCGCTCTCGTCGGCCTCCACCTTCTTCAGCTGCCCCACGTCGGCGGCCACGGAGGCAACAAGGGAGCCGCTCTCGGTGCCCGGCAGCGGCTCCGTCCCGGGCAGAGAGTCCGCCGGCTCCTGCTGCTGCTGCCCTGTGCCCGGGACACTGGCCCCCTTCTCCAGGCCAGGCTGGACCCCGCCCAGGGGGAGGCTCGGGCCGTGCCCCAGCTCCCGGGCAGTCACGGCCTGCAGGCCCAGGTGCCCGGCCATGGCCTGCAGCAGCCGGCGCAACGCCCGGAAGTCCACGACCCCTTCCCCGGGCTCCCCGAAGGCCACATCCAGCAGCTGGGACAGGCTGAGCGCGTCCATCGCTGCCGCCGGGCCCGAAATCACGGAGCGTCGCCGGGCAGAGCGGGAGCCTTTCTGCCTCAGGGGCCCTGCGCCAGAGCCCGGCACCACCACCCCGAGCGCGGCTCCCCGCGCATCTGCACGCGCAGCCGGCGGCTCCGCGTATTTCTGTCCCCGCTGCCCGCGGGTCGGCGCCTATGACGCCATAGCGTCTCCCGTTGCTAGGCGACGGTGGCGACGGGGCTGCCCCGGGCCTCGCCCAGCGGCCTTCCTACCGAAAATGCCAGCGGCCACGGCCCACGTTCTGGGGCAGCCGAAGGCAGCCCCTGCCCAGGGAGGCGCTGCTCGCTTGCAGCCTGAGCTGGGCCTGCCGAGGACGGAGCCGTGTGCCGAGGGACGATGCCCGCCGCTCGCACAGCCTGCCCGCTGCCCAGGAGGAGACGAGCCCCAGCCCGCAAGCCCCTCCAGTTGTCCTTAAGCTGTCAAAAGCACGGCACATTTGACTGTCTCCCTCAGATGCGGCAGTGGCGCGAGGCTGCCGCTGACAACAGCCACACGGATTTCGAGCACCTCGCTCCAAGGCCAAGAGCCCTGTGAGCAGGGAAAAAGCAGGGCAGGTACACACCCTGCCAGAGCGCCCGAGGAAGTATTCCCGGAGCGGGAAAAACCTTTCAACCATCAAATACTTACAGAAACAATCAGCAAGAGCTTCTTTTCCCTCACAAGCCGTCACACAGTCACAGCACTGACATCTCCCGCCTCTGCTGAGGCGCTCCAAGACAATTCCCAAGAAAGGAGGAGGGCGAGCAAGCGGGAGACACAACAGAGGCCTTGCTGCTTTGAAACGACAGGAGAAACCCTCCTTCAGGCATTAAAAACCAAAGCCCAGAGAGTGCTCTCTGTGTGTTCTTCTTTTCCAGGCTGGGAGGATGGCACTGAAAGAGGGAGTAGAGAGCTTAAGGGATGGGCACAAGCTGCACTGAGGCAAGAAGCTCTAACCCTCTGGTGAGGGATCCGAAGCCTCAGCTCCAGGAACGAGGGGAGCCACAGGCTCAGGAACTCCAGGGCTACACCCAGGCTCTGGCCAAGCTTTCTCCAAAGCACTCAGGGCTCGCAGGGAAAGCTGCCAGGTCCATAGAATGGCAACGTGGGGAGGAGCCAGAGCAACCAGAGGAGCAGTTCAGCCCCGCCTCTTCCTCCCCAAAACTCCATCCCTTTCACACAGGGAAGCCACACGTGTCACCAGGAGCTTGGGCTTAACCCAGACCCAGGGCGTTGCCAGCCCAGCCGCTTCAGTCTGCGCCATCGATAACAGCCTCAGCATCGAGAGAAAGCCACAGAAGATGCTGCAAGAGTTTGCAGTTTATCTGTTCAGCCAGTCTGCCTCTGCAGATGTTTTAAAATAATCTATTATACGTTGTATATTCAAAGAAATTATATTTGTAGAGCTTTCATGGGGTCCTGTGTCCCTTGGGGCTGAGCACACATGAAATCTCCAGGTCGAGTAGCTCTGGGCGCCGACTGTCAGGTAGCGGGATGGAGAGGGCATGGAGGAGGAATTCTGGGGGAGGAGCTGTGTGCCAGCGAGCTGGCTTTCTCCTGCAAACTCATGGCTCGATAATCGCCACGATTTTAATTAAATGTGTTTCTTTTTTTTTTCCATAAAGAAGGTTTTCAATCCTGGCCTTCACCAAAAGAGTGGCAGGGGTTGGCAGGGCCCTCTAGAGATCACCTAGTCCAACCCCCCTGCCAGAGCAGGATCACCCAGAGCAGATCCCACAGGAACAAGTCCAGGCGGCTTTGGAAAGTCTCCAGGGAAGGAGACTCCCCCCAGCTCCTCTGGGCAGCCTGCCCCAGGGCTCTGCCACCCTCACAGGGAAGAAGGTTTCCTCACGTTCAGGCTGAACCTTCTCTTTTCCACTTTATGGCCATCGGCCCTCGTCCTGTCGCTGGACCCCACTGAGAAGAGCCTGGCCCCATCCTCCTCACACCCACCCTGCAGCTATTGATAAGCAGTGATAAGATCCCCCCTCAGCCTCCGCTTCTCCAAGCTGAACAGCCCCAGCTCTCCCAGCCTTTCCTCAGACGGAAGGTGCTCCAGGCCCTTCATCATCTTAGGAGGAAGAGGACGACCTGATGTCGCTGCCAGGGGCCTTTGGCTGGGACTCCATCCTCAACGCCAGCCTGGATAGAGACTTGTCCGTTCTTGAGGATGCGAAGTTCACGCCTCCAGGCAGCCCTGCACCACGCAACCCGGACCTGACGGTACACGGGCACCAGGTCGACGCTGCCCAGGGGCAGGAGCAGGGGCAGGTCCTCAGCGAGTCCAGCCAGACCGACCTGGACTGGGAGGAAACCTTCAGGGCCACTTCTTTCCTGGGGCTCCACCGTGAGGAAGGGACAAAGCTCGACGCCCTCAGCGTGGATCAGTTGGAGAACGTCCCTTTGCCCCTGGACTGGAATGGCTGGAGCAGTGTGGCAGCCCTCTGCTAAGAGGCCTGTCACCGTTCCAAGCCCACGCAGCCTGCTTTTAATGGGGGGGTGGGGGTCCCGAGGCCAGCAAGCAAAGCCCATGTCTCGGGGCGGGGTGGGGGGGGTGCACAGTTTCCTGCTGCTAAGCAGGAATTCTTTATTGCAGCGCTGGGGATTCTCCACCGCAAGTGCTCCGCGGGCTTGGAAGGCAGCAAAAAGGGGCCAGGACAGACTCGGGGGGTTGCGGGTACAGCCCTGCTCACACCCGTTGCTGTCCCCATCACACTCACTTCTTAATGCCAGCCGCATCCTCCCCCTCCGCCTGCTGTGCCTTCTGGAGCTGCTTCGCGATGCTTCTGCACTGCTCCAGCTGCTGCCGGACAGACCCCAGCTCCAGGCTGTCCACCTGCGGACGGGCACACCCCCTCAGCCAGCTGTCCCAGCATGGGACAGCACGGTCCCCAGGGCACAGCCCGGAGGGGGCAGCCTCACAGGGATGCTGCCTTGGAACACCCTTCCCACTCCTCCCTCCTCGTGCCCTTCACGCCGCGTGACACCGATGCCCACGGGGCAGGGCGATGGGGACAGGGCTCAGCTCCCTCCCGGGGACGCTGGCGGCAGCTCACCAAGCCAAGCACCTCCTGCAGCCTGCGGATGTCCTGTGCCATGCGGCTCTGTGCCGCCTTCAACTCGCTGATCTCCTCAAGGACATCCTGGGTGACAGCCGTGGCCTGGGAGAGGGAGATAACAGGGATGAGCCCCCGGGGAGGGTCCCTGGCGACTGGGACCTCTACCCCCATTGTGGTCTGCACGGAGCTGAGAGGCTGGGCAGGGTCCTGGCCGGGCTGGCACAGCACCCCAGACATCGCATCTTCATCATCGTCCCACCGGGAACGGTTGGGTAAAGCATGGCCAGGAACAGCTCAGTGCCCAGGGGGATGAGGCCCCTCGCCTGGCCCCGCCTTTGGCTTCAGCCCTTGGATTTGCCGTGGCACAGGAGGCCCGTGAGGCGCTGATGGAGCCTCTCGGCTGTCCGAGGAGCGGACGCAGTCCCTGGCTGTGGGCCAGGCGTGGGCAAGGGATGGGCAGGGTGGTGGGGCCGGACCTCCGGGGGTGCCGAGCCTGCAGCTGGCAGAGCCGAGGGCACTGGGGGCTGGAGCAGACCCACCGCCATGCGGAACCCAGAGGAGGGGGCGTCTCATGGGAGAGCACCGCGGGGCCAGCAAGAGCCTGTACCTTGGAGATGCCGCTCTCGTCGGCCTCCACCTTCTTCAGCTGCCCCACGTCGGCGGCCACGGAGGCAACAAGGGAGCCGCTCTCAGTGCCCGGCAGCGGCTCCGTCCCGGGCAGAGAGTCCGCCGGCTCCTGCTGCTGCTGCCCTGTGCCCGGGACACTGGCCCCCTTCTCCAGGCCAGGCTGGACCCCGCCCAGGGGGAGGCTCGGGCCGTGCCCCAGCTCCCGGGCAGTCACGGCCTGCAGGCCCAGGTGCCCGGCCATGGCCTGCAGCAGCCGGCGCAACGCCCGGAAGTCCACGACCCCTTCCCCGGGCTCCCCGAAGGCCGCATCCAGCAGCTGGGACAGGCTGAGCGCGTCCATCGCTGCCGCCGGGCCCGAAATCACGGAGCGTCGCCGGGCAGAGCGGGAGCCTTTCTGCCTCAGGGGCCCTGCGCCAGAGCCCGGCACCACCACCCCGAGCGCGGCTCCCCGCGCATCTGCACGCGCAGCCGGCGGCTCCGCGTATTTCTGTCCCCGCTGCCCGCGGGTCGGCGCCTATGACGCCATAGCGTCTCCCGTTGCTAGGCGACGGTGGCGACGGGGCTGCCCCGGGCCTCGCCCAGCGGCCTTCCTACCGAAAATGCCAGCGGCCACGGCCCACGTTCTGGGGCAGCCGAAGGCAGCCCCTGCCCAGGGAGGCGCTGCTCGCTTGCAGCCTGAGCTGGGCCTGCCGAGGACGGAGCCGTGTGCCGAGGGACGATGCCCGCCGCTCGCACAGCCTGCCCGCTGCCCAGGAGGAGACGAGCCCCAGCCCGCAAGCCCCTCCAGTTGTCCTTAAGCTGTCAAAAGCACGGCACATTTGACTGTCTCCCTCAGATGCGGCAGTGGCGCGAGGCTGCCGCTGACAACAGCCACACGGATTTCGAGCACCTCGCTCCAAGGCCAAGAGCCCTGTGAGCAGGGAAAAAGCAGGGCAGGTACACACCCTGCCAGAGCGCCCGAGGAAGTATTCCCGGAGCGGGAAAAACCTTTCAACCATCAAATACTTACAGAAACAATCAGCAAGAGCTTCTTTTCCCTCACAAGCCGTCACACAGTCACAGCACTGACATCTCCCGCCTCTGCTGAGGCGCTCCAAGACAATTCCCAAGAAAGGAGGAGGGCGAGCAAGCGGGAGACACAACAGAGGCCTTGCTGCTTTGAAACGACAGGAGAAACCCTCCTTCAGGCATTAAAAACCAAAGCCCAGAGAGTGCTCTCTGTGTGTTCTTCTTTTCCAGGCTGGGAGGATGGCACTGAAAGAGGGAGTAGAGAGCTTAAGGGATGGGCACAAGCTGCACTGAGGCAAGAAGCTCTAACCCTCTGGTGAGGGATCCGAAGCCTCAGCTCCAGGAACGAGGGGAGCCACAGGCTCAGGAACTCCAGGGCTACACCCAGGCTCTGGCCAAGCTTTCTCCAAAGCACTCAGGGCTCGCAGGGAAAGCTGCCAGGTCCATAGAATGGCAACGTGGGGAGGAGCCAGAGCAACCAGAGGAGCAGTTCAGCCCCGCCTCTTCCTCCCCAAAACTCCATCCCTTTCACACAGGGAAGCCACACGTGTCACCAGGAGCTTGGGCTTAACCCAGACCCAGGGCGTTGCCAGCCCAGCCGCTTCAGTCTGCGCCATCGATAACAGCCTCAGCATCGAGAGAAAGCCACAGAAGATGCTGCAAGAGTTTGCAGTTTATCTGTTCAGCCAGTCTGCCTCTGCAGATGTTTTAAAATAATCTATTATACGTTGTATATTCAAAGAAATTATATTTGTAGAGCTTTCATGGGGTCCTGTGTCCCTTGGGGCTGAGCACACATGAAATCTCCAGGTCGAGTAGCTCTGGGCGCCGACTGTCAGGTAGCGGGATGGAGAGGGCATGGAGGAGGAATTCTGGGGGAGGAGCTGTGTGCCAGCGAGCTGGCTTTCTCCTGCAAACTCATGGCTCGATAATCGCCACGATTTTAATTAAATGTGTTTCTTTTTTTTTTCCATAAAGAAGGTTTTCAATCCTGGCCTTCACCAAAAGAGTGGCAGGGGTTGGCAGGGCCCTCTAGAGATCACCTAGTCCAACCCCCCTGCCAGAGCAGGATCACCCAGAGCAGATCCCACAGGAACAAGTCCAGGCGGCTTTGGAAAGTCTCCAGGGAAGGAGACTCCCCCCAGCTCCTCTGGGCAGCCTGCCCCAGGGCTCTGCCACCCTCACAGGGAAGAAGGTTTCCTCACGTTCAGGCTGAACCTTCTCTTTTCCACTTTATGGCCATCGGCCCTCGTCCTGTCGCTGGACCCCACTGAGAAGAGCCTGGCCCCATCCTCCTCACACCCACCCTGCAGCTATTGATAAGCAGTGATAAGATCCCCCCTCAGCCTCCGCTTCTCCAAGCTGAACAGCCCCAGCTCTCCCAGCCTTTCCTCAGACGGAAGGTGCTCCAGGCCCTTCATCATCTTAGGAGGAAGAGGACGACCTGATGTCGCTGCCAGGGGCCTTTGGCTGGGACTCCATCCTCAACGCCAGCCTGGATAGAGACTTGTCCGTTCTTGAGGATGCGAAGTTCACGCCTCCAGGCAGCCCTGCACCACGCAACCCGGACCTGACGGTACACGGGCACCAGGTCGACGCTGCCCAGGGGCAGGAGCAGGGGCAGGTCCTCAGCGAGTCCAGCCAGACCGACCTGGACTGGGAGGAAACCTTCAGGGCCACTTCTTTCCTGGGGCTCCACCGTGAGGAAGGGACAAAGCTCGACGCCCTCAGCGTGGATCAGTTGGAGAACGTCCCTTTGCCCCTGGACTGGAATGGCTGGAGCAGTGTGGCAGCCCTCTGCTAAGAGGCCTGTCACCGTTCCAAGCCCACGCAGCCTGCTTTTAATGGGGGGGTGGGGGTCCCGAGGCCAGCAAGCAAAGCCCATGTCTCGGGGCGGGGTGGGGGGGGTGCACAGTTTCCTGCTGCTAAGCAGGAATTCTTTATTGCAGCGCTGGGGATTCTCCACCGCAAGTGCTCCGCGGGCTTGGAAGGCAGCAAAAAGGGGCCAGGACAGACTCGGGGGGTTGCGGGTACAGCCCTGCTCACACCCGTTGCTGTCCCCATCACACTCACTTCTTAATGCCAGCCGCATCCTCCCCCTCCGCCTGCTGTGCCTTCTGGAGCTGCTTCGCGATGCTTCTGCACTGCTCCAGCTGCTGCCGGACAGACCCCAGCTCCAGGCTGTCCACCTGCGGACGGGCACACCCCCTCAGCCAGCTGTCCCAGCATGGGACAGCACGGTCCCCAGGGCACAGCCCGGAGGGGGCAGCCTCACAGGGATGCTGCCTTGGAACACCCTTCCCACTCCTCCCTCCTCGTGCCCTTCACGCCGCGTGACACCGATGCCCACGGGGCAGGGCGATGGGGACAGGGCTCAGCTCCCTCCCGGGGACGCTGGCGGCAGCTCACCAAGCCAAGCACCTCCTGCAGCCTGCGGATGTCCTGTGCCATGCGGCTCTGTGCCGCCTTCAACTCGCTGATCTCCTCAAGGACATCCTGGGTGACAGCCGTGGCCTGGGAGAGGGAGATAACAGGGATGAGCCCCCGGGGAGGGTCCCTGGCGACTGGGACCTCTACCCCCATTGTGGTCTGCACGGAGCTGAGAGGCTGGGCAGGGTCCTGGCCGGGCTGGCACAGCACCCCAGACATCGCATCTTCATCATCGTCCCACCGGGAACGGTTGGGTAAAGCATGGCCAGGAACAGCTCAGTGCCCAGGGGGATGAGGCCCCTCGCCTGGCCCCGCCTTTGGCTTCAGCCCTTGGATTTGCCGTGGCACAGGAGGCCCGTGAGGCGCTGATGGAGCCTCTCGGCTGTCCGAGGAGCGGACGCAGTCCCTGGCTGTGGGCCAGGCGTGGGCAAGGGATGGGCAGGGTGGTGGGGCCGGACCTCCGGGGGTGCCGAGCCTGCAGCTGGCAGAGCCGAGGGCACTGGGGGCTGGAGCAGACCCACCGCCATGCGGAACCCAGAGGAGGGGGCGTCTCACGGGAGAGCACCGCGGGGCCAGCAAGAGCCTGTACCTTGGAGATGCCGCTCTCGTCGGCCTCCACCTTCTTCAGCTGCCCCACGTCGGCGGCCACGGAGGCAACAAGGGAGCCGCTCTCGGTGCCCGGCAGCGGCTCCGTCCCGGGCAGAGAGTCCGCCGGCTCCTGCTGCTGCTGCCCTGTGCCCGGGACACTGGCCCCCTTCTCCAGGCCAGGCTGGACCCCGCCCAGGGGGAGGCTCGGGCCGTGCCCCAGCTCCCGGGCAGTCACGGCCTGCAGGCCCAGGTGCCCGGCCATGGCCTGCAGCAGCCGGCGCAACGCCCGGAAGTCCACGACCCCTTCCCCGGGCTCCCCGAAGGCCGCATCCAGCAGCTGGGACAGGCTGAGCGCGTCCATCGCTGCCGCCGGGCCCGAAATCACGGAGCGTCGCCGGGCAGAGCGGGAGCCTTTCTGCCTCAGGGGCCCTGCGCCAGAGCCCGGCACCACCACCCCGAGCGCGGCTCCCCGCGCATCTGCACGCGCAGCCGGCGGCTCCGCGTATTTCTGTCCCCGCTGCCCGCGGGTCGGCGCCTATGACGCCATAGCGTCTCCCGTTGCTAGGCGACGGTGGCGACGGGGCTGCCCCGGGCCTCGCCCAGCGGCCTTCCTACCGAAAATGCCAGCGGCCACGGCCCACGTTCTGGGGCAGCCGAAGGCAGCCCCTGCCCAGGGAGGCGCTGCTCGCTTGCAGCCTGAGCTGGGCCTGCCGAGGACGGAGCCGTGTGCCGAGGGACGATGCCCGCCGCTCGCACAGCCTGCCCGCTGCCCAGGAGGAGACGAGCCCCAGCCCGCAAGCCCCTCCAGTTGTCCTTAAGCTGTCAAAAGCACGGCACATTTGACTGTCTCCCTCAGATGCGGCAGTGGCGCGAGGCTGCCGCTGACAACAGCCACACGGATTTCGAGCACCTCGCTCCAAGGCCAAGAGCCCTGTGAGCAGGGAAAAAGCAGGGCAGGTACACACCCTGCCAGAGCGCCCGAGGAAGTATTCCCGGAGCGGGAAAAACCTTTCAACCATCAAATACTTACAGAAACAATCAGCAAGAGCTTCTTTTCCCTCACAAGCCGTCACACAGTCACAGCACTGACATCTCCCGCCTCTGCTGAGGCGCTCCAAGACAATTCCCAAGAAAGGAGGAGGGCGAGCAAGCGGGAGACACAACAGAGGCCTTGCTGCTTTGAAACGACAGGAGAAACCCTCCTTCAGGCATTAAAAACCAAAGCCCAGAGAGTGCTCTCTGTGTGTTCTTCTTTTCCAGGCTGGGAGGATGGCACTGAAAGAGGGAGTAGAGAGCTTAAGGGATGGGCACAAGCTGCACTGAGGCAAGAAGCTCTAACCCTCTGGTGAGGGATCCGAAGCCTCAGCTCCAGGAACGAGGGGAGCCACAGGCTCAGGAACTCCAGGGCTACACCCAGGCTCTGGCCAAGCTTTCTCCAAAGCACTCAGGGCTCGCAGGGAAAGCTGCCAGGTCCATAGAATGGCAACGTGGGGAGGAGCCAGAGCAACCAGAGGAGCAGTTCAGCCCCGCCTCTTCCTCCCCAAAACTCCATCCCTTTCACACAGGGAAGCCACACGTGTCACCAGGAGCTTGGGCTTAACCCAGACCCAGGGCGTTGCCAGCCCAGCCGCTTCAGTCTGCGCCATCGATAACAGCCTCAGCATCGAGAGAAAGCCACAGAAGATGCTGCAAGAGTTTGCAGTTTATCTGTTCAGCCAGTCTGCCTCTGCAGATGTTTTAAAATAATCTATTATACGTTGTATATTCAAAGAAATTATATTTGTAGAGCTTTCATGGGGTCCTGTGTCCCTTGGGGCTGAGCACACATGAAATCTCCAGGTCGAGTAGCTCTGGGCGCCGACTGTCAGGTAGCGGGATGGAGAGGGCATGGAGGAGGAATTCTGGGGGAGGAGCTGTGTGCCAGCGAGCTGGCTTTCTCCTGCAAACTCATGGCTCGATAATCGCCACGATTTTAATTAAATGTGTTTCTTTTTTTTTTCCATAAAGAAGGTTTTCAATCCTGGCCTTCACCAAAAGAGTGGCAGGGGTTGGCAGGGCCCTCTAGAGATCACCTAGTCCAACCCCCCTGCCAGAGCAGGATCACCCAGAGCAGATCCCACAGGAACAAGTCCAGGCGGCTTTGGAAAGTCTCCAGGGAAGGAGACTCCCCCCAGCTCCTCTGGGCAGCCTGCCCCAGGGCTCTGCCACCCTCACAGGGAAGAAGGTTTCCTCACGTTCAGGCTGAACCTTCTCTTTTCCACTTTATGGCCATCGGCCCTCGTCCTGTCGCTGGACCCCACTGAGAAGAGCCTGGCCCCATCCTCCTCACACCCACCCTGCAGCTATTGATAAGCAGTGATAAGATCCCCCCTCAGCCTCCGCTTCTCCAAGCTGAACAGCCCCAGCTCTCCCAGCCTTTCCTCAGACGGAAGGTGCTCCAGGCCCTTCATCATCTTAGGAGGAAGAGGACGACCTGATGTCGCTGCCAGGGGCCTTTGGCTGGGACTCCATCCTCAACGCCAGCCTGGATAGAGACTTGTCCGTTCTTGAGGATGCGAAGTTCACGCCTCCAGGCAGCCCTGCACCACGCAACCCGGACCTGACGGTACACGGGCACCAGGTCGACGCTGCCCAGGGGCAGGAGCAGGGGCAGGTCCTCAGCGAGTCCAGCCAGACCGACCTGGACTGGGAGGAAACCTTCAGGGCCACTTCTTTCCTGGGGCTCCACCGTGAGGAAGGGACAAAGCTCGACGCCCTCAGCGTGGATCAGTTGGAGAACGTCCCTTTGCCCCTGGACTGGAATGGCTGGAGCAGTGTGGCAGCCCTCTGCTAAGAGGCCTGTCACCGTTCCAAGCCCACGCAGCCTGCTTTTAATGGGGGGGTGGGGGTCCCGAGGCCAGCAAGCAAAGCCCATGTCTCGGGGCGGGGTGGGGGGGGTGCACAGTTTCCTGCTGCTAAGCAGGAATTCTTTATTGCAGCGCTGGGGATTCTCCACCGCAAGTGCTCCGCGGGCTTGGAAGGCAGCAAAAAGGGGCCAGGACAGACTCGGGGGGTTGCGGGTACAGCCCTGCTCACACCCGTTGCTGTCCCCATCACACTCACTTCTTAATGCCAGCCGCATCCTCCCCCTCCGCCTGCTGTGCCTTCTGGAGCTGCTTCGCGATGCTTCTGCACTGCTCCAGCTGCTGCCGGACAGACCCCAGCTCCAGGCTGTCCACCTGCGGACGGGCACACCCCCTCAGCCAGCTGTCCCAGCATGGGACAGCACGGTCCCCAGGGCACAGCCCGGAGGGGGCAGCCTCACAGGGATGCTGCCTTGGAACACCCTTCCCACTCCTCCCTCCTCGTGCCCTTCACGCCGCGTGACACCGATGCCCACGGGGCAGGGCGATGGGGACAGGGCTCAGCTCCCTCCCGGGGACGCTGGCGGCAGCTCACCAAGCCAAGCACCTCCTGCAGCCTGCGGATGTCCTGTGCCATGCGGCTCTGTGCCGCCTTCAACTCGCTGATCTCCTCAAGGACATCCTGGGTGACAGCCGTGGCCTGGGAGAGGGAGATAACAGGGATGAGCCCCCGGGGAGGGTCCCTGGCGACTGGGACCTCTACCCCCATTGTGGTCTGCACGGAGCTGAGAGGCTGGGCAGGGTCCTGGCCGGGCTGGCACAGCACCCCAGACATCGCATCTTCATCATCGTCCCACCGGGAACGGTTGGGTAAAGCATGGCCAGGAACAGCTCAGTGCCCAGGGGGATGAGGCCCCTCGCCTGGCCCCGCCTTTGGCTTCAGCCCTTGGATTTGCCGTGGCACAGGAGGCCCGTGAGGCGCTGATGGAGCCTCTCGGCTGTCCGAGGAGCGGACGCAGTCCCTGGCTGTGGGCCAGGCGTGGGCAAGGGATGGGCAGGGTGGTGGGGCCGGACCTCCGGGGGTGCCGAGCCTGCAGCTGGCAGAGCCGAGGGCACTGGGGGCTGGAGCAGACCCACCGCCATGCGGAACCCAGAGGAGGGGGCGTCTCACGGGAGAGCACCGCGGGGCCAGCAAGAGCCTGTACCTTGGAGATGCCGCTCTCGTCGGCCTCCACCTTCTTCAGCTGCCCCACGTCGGCGGCCACGGAGGCAACAAGGGAGCCGCTCTCGGTGCCCGGCAGCGGCTCCGTCCCGGGCAGAGAGTCCGCCGGCTCCTGCTGCTGCTGCCCTGTGCCCGGGACACTGGCCCCCTTCTCCAGGCCAGGCTGGACCCCGCCCAGGGGGAGGCTCGGGCCGTGCCCCAGCTCCCGGGCAGTCACGGCCTGCAGGCCCAGGTGCCCGGCCATGGCCTGCAGCAGCCGGCGCAACGCCCGGAAGTCCACGACCCCTTCCCCGGGCTCCCCGAAGGCCGCATCCAGCAGCTGGGACAGGCTGAGCGCGTCCATCGCTGCCGCCGGGCCCGAAATCACGGAGCGTCGCCGGGCAGAGCGGGAGCCTTTCTGCCTCAGGGGCCCTGCGCCAGAGCCCGGCACCACCACCCCGAGCGCGGCTCCCCGCGCATCTGCACGCGCAGCCGGCGGCTCCGCGTATTTCTGTCCCCGCTGCCCGCGGGTCGGCGCCTATGACGCCATAGCGTCTCCCGTTGCTAGGCGACGGTGGCGACGGGGCTGCCCCGGGCCTCGCCCAGCGGCCTTCCTACCGAAAATGCCAGCGGCCACGGCCCACGTTCTGGGGCAGCCGAAGGCAGCCCCTGCCCAGGGAGGCGCTGCTCGCTTGCAGCCTGAGCTGGGCCTGCCGAGGACGGAGCCGTGTGCCGAGGGACGATGCCCGCCGCTCGCACAGCCTGCCCGCTGCCCAGGAGGAGACGAGCCCCAGCCCGCAAGCCCCTCCAGTTGTCCTTAAGCTGTCAAAAGCACGGCACATTTGACTGTCTCCCTCAGATGCGGCAGTGGCGCGAGGCTGCCGCTGACAACAGCCACACGGATTTCGAGCACCTCGCTCCAAGGCCAAGAGCCCTGTGAGCAGGGAAAAAGCAGGGCAGGTACACACCCTGCCAGAGCGCCCGAGGAAGTATTCCCGGAGCGGGAAAAACCTTTCAACCATCAAATACTTACAGAAACAATCAGCAAGAGCTTCTTTTCCCTCACAAGCCGTCACACAGTCACAGCACTGACATCTCCCGCCTCTGCTGAGGCGCTCCAAGACAATTCCCAAGAAAGGAGGAGGGCGAGCAAGCGGGAGACACAACAGAGGCCTTGCTGCTTTGAAACGACAGGAGAAACCCTCCTTCAGGCATTAAAAACCAAAGCCCAGAGAGTGCTCTCTGTGTGTTCTTCTTTTCCAGGCTGGGAGGATGGCACTGAAAGAGGGAGTAGAGAGCTTAAGGGATGGGCACAAGCTGCACTGAGGCAAGAAGCTCTAACCCTCTGGTGAGGGATCCGAAGCCTCAGCTCCAGGAACGAGGGGAGCCACAGGCTCAGGAACTCCAGGGCTACACCCAGGCTCTGGCCAAGCTTTCTCCAAAGCACTCAGGGCTCGCAGGGAAAGCTGCCAGGTCCATAGAATGGCAACGTGGGGAGGAGCCAGAGCAACCAGAGGAGCAGTTCAGCCCCGCCTCTTCCTCCCCAAAACTCCATCCCTTTCACACAGGGAAGCCACACGTGTCACCAGGAGCTTGGGCTTAACCCAGACCCAGGGCGTTGCCAGCCCAGCCGCTTCAGTCTGCGCCATCGATAACAGCCTCAGCATCGAGAGAAAGCCACAGAAGATGCTGCAAGAGTTTGCAGTTTATCTGTTCAGCCAGTCTGCCTCTGCAGATGTTTTAAAATAATCTATTATACGTTGTATATTCAAAGAAATTATATTTGTAGAGCTTTCATGGGGTCCTGTGTCCCTTGGGGCTGAGCACACATGAAATCTCCAGGTCGAGTAGCTCTGGGCGCCGACTGTCAGGTAGCGGGATGGAGAGGGCATGGAGGAGGAATTCTGGGGGAGGAGCTGTGTGCCAGCGAGCTGGCTTTCTCCTGCAAACTCATGGCTCGATAATCGCCACGATTTTAATTAAATGTGTTTCTTTTTTTTTTCCATAAAGAAGGTTTTCAATCCTGGCCTTCACCAAAAGAGTGGCAGGGGTTGGCAGGGCCCTCTAGAGATCACCTAGTCCAACCCCCCTGCCAGAGCAGGATCACCCAGAGCAGATCCCACAGGAACAAGTCCAGGCGGCTTTGGAAAGTCTCCAGGGAAGGAGACTCCCCCCAGCTCCTCTGGGCAGCCTGCCCCAGGGCTCTGCCACCCTCACAGGGAAGAAGGTTTCCTCACGTTCAGGCTGAACCTTCTCTTTTCCACTTTATGGCCATCGGCCCTCGTCCTGTCGCTGGACCCCACTGAGAAGAGCCTGGCCCCATCCTCCTCACACCCACCCTGCAGCTATTGATAAGCAGTGATAAGATCCCCCCTCAGCCTCCGCTTCTCCAAGCTGAACAGCCCCAGCTCTCCCAGCCTTTCCTCAGACGGAAGGTGCTCCAGGCCCTTCATCATCTTAGGAGGAAGAGGACGACCTGATGTCGCTGCCAGGGGCCTTTGGCTGGGACTCCATCCTCAACGCCAGCCTGGATAGAGACTTGTCCGTTCTTGAGGATGCGAAGTTCACGCCTCCAGGCAGCCCTGCACCACGCAACCCGGACCTGACGGTACACGGGCACCAGGTCGACGCTGCCCAGGGGCAGGAGCAGGGGCAGGTCCTCAGCGAGTCCAGCCAGACCGACCTGGACTGGGAGGAAACCTTCAGGGCCACTTCTTTCCTGGGGCTCCACCGTGAGGAAGGGACAAAGCTCGACGCCCTCAGCGTGGATCAGTTGGAGAACGTCCCTTTGCCCCTGGACTGGAATGGCTGGAGCAGTGTGGCAGCCCTCTGCTAAGAGGCCTGTCACCGTTCCAAGCCCACGCAGCCTGCTTTTAATGGGGGGGTGGGGGTCCCGAGGCCAGCAAGCAAAGCCCATGTCTCGGGGCGGGGTGGGGGGGGTGCACAGTTTCCTGCTGCTAAGCAGGAATTCTTTATTGCAGCGCTGGGGATTCTCCACCGCAAGTGCTCCGCGGGCTTGGAAGGCAGCAAAAAGGGGCCAGGACAGACTCGGGGGGTTGCGGGTACAGCCCTGCTCACACCCGTTGCTGTCCCCATCACACTCACTTCTTAATGCCAGCCGCATCCTCCCCCTCCGCCTGCTGTGCCTTCTGGAGCTGCTTCGCGATGCTTCTGCACTGCTCCAGCTGCTGCCGGACAGACCCCAGCTCCAGGCTGTCCACCTGCGGACGGGCACACCCCCTCAGCCAGCTGTCCCAGCATGGGACAGCACGGTCCCCAGGGCACAGCCCGGAGGGGGCAGCCTCACAGGGATGCTGCCTTGGAACACCCTTCCCACTCCTCCCTCCTCGTGCCCTTCACGCCGCGTGACACCGATGCCCACGGGGCAGGGCGATGGGGACAGGGCTCAGCTCCCTCCCGGGGACGCTGGCGGCAGCTCACCAAGCCAAGCACCTCCTGCAGCCTGCGGATGTCCTGTGCCATGCGGCTCTGTGCCGCCTTCAACTCGCTGATCTCCTCAAGGACATCCTGGGTGACAGCCGTGGCCTGGGAGAGGGAGATAACAGGGATGAGCCCCCGGGGAGGGTCCCTGGCGACTGGGACCTCTACCCCCATTGTGGTCTGCACGGAGCTGAGAGGCTGGGCAGGGTCCTGGCCGGGCTGGCACAGCACCCCAGACATCGCATCTTCATCATCGTCCCACCGGGAACGGTTGGGTAAAGCATGGCCAGGAACAGCTCAGTGCCCAGGGGGATGAGGCCCCTCGCCTGGCCCCGCCTTTGGCTTCAGCCCTTGGATTTGCCGTGGCACAGGAGGCCCGTGAGGCGCTGATGGAGCCTCTCGGCTGTCCGAGGAGCGGACGCAGTCCCTGGCTGTGGGCCAGGCGTGGGCAAGGGATGGGCAGGGTGGTGGGGCCGGACCTCCGGGGGTGCCGAGCCTGCAGCTGGCAGAGCCGAGGGCACTGGGGGCTGGAGCAGACCCACCGCCATGCGGAACCCAGAGGAGGGGGCGTCTCACGGGAGAGCACCGCGGGGCCAGCAAGAGCCTGTACCTTGGAGATGCCGCTCTCGTCGGCCTCCACCTTCTTCAGCTGCCCCACGTCGGCGGCCACGGAGGCAACAAGGGAGCCGCTCTCGGTGCCCGGCAGCGGCTCCGTCCCGGGCAGAGAGTCCGCCGGCTCCTGCTGCTGCTGCCCTGTGCCCGGGACACTGGCCCCCTTCTCCAGGCCAGGCTGGACCCCGCCCAGGGGGAGGCTCGGGCCGTGCCCCAGCTCCCGGGCAGTCACGGCCTGCAGGCCCAGGTGCCCGGCCATGGCCTGCAGCAGCCGGCGCAACGCCCGGAAGTCCACGACCCCTTCCCCGGGCTCCCCGAAGGCCACATCCAGCAGCTGGGACAGGCTGAGCGCGTCCATCGCTGCCGCCGGGCCCGAAATCACGGAGCGTCGCCGGGCAGAGCGGGAGCCTTTCTGCCTCAGGGGCCCTGCGCCAGAGCCCGGCACCACCACCCCGAGCGCGGCTCCCCGCGCATCTGCACGCGCAGCCGGCGGCTCCGCGTATTTCTGTCCCCGCTGCCCGCGGGTCGGCGCCTATGACGCCATAGCGTCTCCCGTTGCTAGGCGACGGTGGCGACGGGGCTGCCCCGGGCCTCGCCCAGCGGCCTTCCTACCGAAAATGCCAGCGGCCACGGCCCACGTTCTGGGGCAGCCGAAGGCAGCCCCTGCCCAGGGAGGCGCTGCTCGCTTGCAGCCTGAGCTGGGCCTGCCGAGGACGGAGCCGTGTGCCGAGGGACGATGCCCGCCGCTCGCACAGCCTGCCCGCTGCCCAGGAGGAGACGAGCCCCAGCCCGCAAGCCCCTCCAGTTGTCCTTAAGCTGTCAAAAGCACGGCACATTTGACTGTCTCCCTCAGATGCGGCAGTGGCGCGAGGCTGCCGCTGACAACAGCCACACGGATTTCGAGCACCTCGCTCCAAGGCCAAGAGCCCTGTGAGCAGGGAAAAAGCAGGGCAGGTACACACCCTGCCAGAGCGCCCGAGGAAGTATTCCCGGAGCGGGAAAAACCTTTCAACCATCAAATACTTACAGAAACAATCAGCAAGAGCTTCTTTTCCCTCACAAGCCGTCACACAGTCACAGCACTGACATCTCCCGCCTCTGCTGAGGCGCTCCAAGACAATTCCCAAGAAAGGAGGAGGGCGAGCAAGCGGGAGACACAACAGAGGCCTTGCTGCTTTGAAACGACAGGAGAAACCCTCCTTCAGGCATTAAAAACCAAAGCCCAGAGAGTGCTCTCTGTGTGTTCTTCTTTTCCAGGCTGGGAGGATGGCACTGAAAGAGGGAGTAGAGAGCTTAAGGGATGGGCACAAGCTGCACTGAGGCAAGAAGCTCTAACCCTCTGGTGAGGGATCCGAAGCCTCAGCTCCAGGAACGAGGGGAGCCACAGGCTCAGGAACTCCAGGGCTACACCCAGGCTCTGGCCAAGCTTTCTCCAAAGCACTCAGGGCTCGCAGGGAAAGCTGCCAGGTCCATAGAATGGCAACGTGGGGAGGAGCCAGAGCAACCAGAGGAGCAGTTCAGCCCCGCCTCTTCCTCCCCAAAACTCCATCCCTTTCACACAGGGAAGCCACACGTGTCACCAGGAGCTTGGGCTTAACCCAGACCCAGGGCGTTGCCAGCCCAGCCGCTTCAGTCTGCGCCATCGATAACAGCCTCAGCATCGAGAGAAAGCCACAGAAGATGCTGCAAGAGTTTGCAGTTTATCTGTTCAGCCAGTCTGCCTCTGCAGATGTTTTAAAATAATCTATTATACGTTGTATATTCAAAGAAATTATATTTGTAGAGCTTTCATGGGGTCCTGTGTCCCTTGGGGCTGAGCACACATGAAATCTCCAGGTCGAGTAGCTCTGGGCGCCGACTGTCAGGTAGCGGGATGGAGAGGGCATGGAGGAGGAATTCTGGGGGAGGAGCTGTGTGCCAGCGAGCTGGCTTTCTCCTGCAAACTCATGGCTCGATAATCGCCACGATTTTAATTAAATGTGTTTCTTTTTTTTTTCCATAAAGAAGGTTTTCAATCCTGGCCTTCACCAAAAGAGTGGCAGGGGTTGGCAGGGCCCTCTAGAGATCACCTAGTCCAACCCCCCTGCCAGAGCAGGATCACCCAGAGCAGATCCCACAGGAACAAGTCCAGGCGGCTTTGGAAAGTCTCCAGGGAAGGAGACTCCCCCCAGCTCCTCTGGGCAGCCTGCCCCAGGGCTCTGCCACCCTCACAGGGAAGAAGGTTTCCTCACGTTCAGGCTGAACCTTCTCTTTTCCACTTTATGGCCATCGGCCCTCGTCCTGTCGCTGGACCCCACTGAGAAGAGCCTGGCCCCATCCTCCTCACACCCACCCTGCAGCTATTGATAAGCAGTGATAAGATCCCCCCTCAGCCTCCGCTTCTCCAAGCTGAACAGCCCCAGCTCTCCCAGCCTTTCCTCAGACGGAAGGTGCTCCAGGCCCTTCATCATCTTAGGAGGAAGAGGACGACCTGATGTCGCTGCCAGGGGCCTTTGGCTGGGACTCCATCCTCAACGCCAGCCTGGATAGAGACTTGTCCGTTCTTGAGGATGCGAAGTTCACGCCTCCAGGCAGCCCTGCACCACGCAACCCGGACCTGACGGTACACGGGCACCAGGTCGACGCTGCCCAGGGGCAGGAGCAGGGGCAGGTCCTCAGCGAGTCCAGCCAGACCGACCTGGACTGGGAGGAAACCTTCAGGGCCACTTCTTTCCTGGGGCTCCACCGTGAGGAAGGGACAAAGCTCGACGCCCTCAGCGTGGATCAGTTGGAGAACGTCCCTTTGCCCCTGGACTGGAATGGCTGGAGCAGTGTGGCAGCCCTCTGCTAAGAGGCCTGTCACCGTTCCAAGCCCACGCAGCCTGCTTTTAATGGGGGGGTGGGGGTCCCGAGGCCAGCAAGCAAAGCCCATGTCTCGGGGCGGGGTGGGGGGGGTGCACAGTTTCCTGCTGCTAAGCAGGAATTCTTTATTGCAGCGCTGGGGATTCTCCACCGCAAGTGCTCCGCGGGCTTGGAAGGCAGCAAAAAGGGGCCAGGACAGACTCGGGGGGTTGCGGGTACAGCCCTGCTCACACCCGTTGCTGTCCCCATCACACTCACTTCTTAATGCCAGCCGCATCCTCCCCCTCCGCCTGCTGTGCCTTCTGGAGCTGCTTCGCGATGCTTCTGCACTGCTCCAGCTGCTGCCGGACAGACCCCAGCTCCAGGCTGTCCACCTGCGGACGGGCACACCCCCTCAGCCAGCTGTCCCAGCATGGGACAGCACGGTCCCCAGGGCACAGCCCGGAGGGGGCAGCCTCACAGGGATGCTGCCTTGGAACACCCTTCCCACTCCTCCCTCCTCGTGCCCTTCACGCCGCGTGACACCGATGCCCACGGGGCAGGGCGATGGGGACAGGGCTCAGCTCCCTCCCGGGGACGCTGGCGGCAGCTCACCAAGCCAAGCACCTCCTGCAGCCTGCGGATGTCCTGTGCCATGCGGCTCTGTGCCGCCTTCAACTCGCTGATCTCCTCAAGGACATCCTGGGTGACAGCCGTGGCCTGGGAGAGGGAGATAACAGGGATGAGCCCCCGGGGAGGGTCCCTGGCGACTGGGACCTCTACCCCCATTGTGGTCTGCACGGAGCTGAGAGGCTGGGCAGGGTCCTGGCCGGGCTGGCACAGCACCCCAGACATCGCATCTTCATCATCGTCCCACCGGGAACGGTTGGGTAAAGCATGGCCAGGAACAGCTCAGTGCCCAGGGGGATGAGGCCCCTCGCCTGGCCCCGCCTTTGGCTTCAGCCCTTGGATTTGCCGTGGCACAGGAGGCCCGTGAGGCGCTGATGGAGCCTCTCGGCTGTCCGAGGAGCGGACGCAGTCCCTGGCTGTGGGCCAGGCGTGGGCAAGGGATGGGCAGGGTGGTGGGGCCGGACCTCCGGGGGTGCCGAGCCTGCAGCTGGCAGAGCCGAGGGCACTGGGGGCTGGAGCAGACCCACCGCCATGCGGAACCCAGAGGAGGGGGCGTCTCACGGGAGAGCACCGCGGGGCCAGCAAGAGCCTGTACCTTGGAGATGCCGCTCTCGTCGGCCTCCACCTTCTTCAGCTGCCCCACGTCGGCGGCCACGGAGGCAACAAGGGAGCCGCTCTCGGTGCCCGGCAGCGGCTCCGTCCCGGGCAGAGAGTCCGCCGGCTCCTGCTGCTGCTGCCCTGTGCCCGGGACACTGGCCCCCTTCTCCAGGCCAGGCTGGACCCCGCCCAGGGGGAGGCTCGGGCCGTGCCCCAGCTCCCGGGCAGTCACGGCCTGCAGGCCCAGGTGCCCGGCCATGGCCTGCAGCAGCCGGCGCAACGCCCGGAAGTCCACGACCCCTTCCCCGGGCTCCCCGAAGGCCGCATCCAGCAGCTGGGACAGGCTGAGCGCGTCCATCGCTGCCGCCGGGCCCGAAATCACGGAGCGTCGCCGGGCAGAGCGGGAGCCTTTCTGCCTCAGGGGCCCTGCGCCAGAGCCCGGCACCACCACCCCGAGCGCGGCTCCCCGCGCATCTGCACGCGCAGCCGGCGGCTCCGCGTATTTCTGTCCCCGCTGCCCGCGGGTCGGCGCCTATGACGCCATAGCGTCTCCCGTTGCTAGGCGACGGTGGTGACGGGGCTGCCCCGGGCCTCGCCCAGCGGCCTTCCTACCGAAAATGCCAGCGGCCACGGCCCACGTTCTGGGGCAGCCGAAGGCAGCCCCTGCCCAGGGAGGCGCTGCTCGCTTGCAGCCTGAGCTGGGCCTGCCGAGGACGGAGCCGTGTGCCGAGGGACGATGCCCGCCGCTCGCACAGCCTGCCCGCTGCCCAGGAGGAGACGAGCCCCAGCCCGCAAGCCCCTCCAGTTGTCCTTAAGCTGTCAAAAGCACGGCACATTTGACTGTCTCCCTCAGATGCGGCAGTGGCGCGAGGCTGCCGCTGACAACAGCCACACGGATTTCGAGCACCTCGCTCCAAGGCCAAGAGCCCTGTGAGCAGGGAAAAAGCAGGGCAGGTACACACCCTGCCAGAGCGCCCGAGGAAGTATTCCCGGAGCGGGAAAAACCTCTGAACCATCAAATACTTACAGAAACAATCAGCAAGAGCTTCTTTTCCCTCACAAGCCGTCACACAGTCACAGCACTGACATCTCCCGCCTCTGCTGAGGCGCTCCAAGACAATTCCCAAGAAAGGAGGAGGGCGAGCAAGCGGGAGACACAACAGAGGCCTTGCTGCTTTGAAACGACAGGAGAAACCCTCCTTCAGGCATTAAAAACCAAAGCCCAGAGAGTGCTCTCTGTGTGTTCTTCTTTTCCAGGCTGGGAGGATGGCACTGAAAGAGGGAGTAGAGAGCTTGAGGGATGGGCACAAGCTGCACTGAGGCAAGAAGCTCTAACCCTCTGGTGAGGGATCCGAAGCCTCAGCTCCAGGAACGAGGGGAGCCACAGGCTCAGGAACTCCAGGGCTACACCCAGGCTCTGGCCAAGCTTTCTCCAAAGCACTCAGGGCTCGCAGGGAAAGCTGCCAGGTCCATAGAATGGCAACGTGGGGAGGAGCCAGAGCAACCAGAGGAGCAGTTCAGCCCCGCCTCTTCCTCCCCAAAACTCCATCCCTTTCACACAGGGAAGCCACACGTGTCACCAGGAGCTTGGGCTTAACCCAGACCCAGGGCGTTGCCAGCCCAGCCGCTTCAGTCTGCGCCATCGATAACAGCCTCAGCATCGAGCGAAAGCCACAGAAGATGCTGCAAGAGTTTGCAGTTTATCTGTTCAGCCAGTCTGCCTCTGCAGATGTTTTAAAATAATCTATTATACGTTGTATATTCAAAGAAATTATATTTGTAGAGCTTTCATGGGGTCCTGTGTCCCTTGGGGCTGAGCACACATGAAATCTCCAGGTCGAGTAGCTCTGGGCGCCGACTGTCAGGTAGCGGGATGGAGAGGGCATGGAGGAGGAATTCTGGGGGAGGAGCTGTGTGCCAGCGAGCTGGCTTTCTCCTGCAAACTCATGGCTCGATAATCGCCACGATTTTAATTAAATGTGTTTCTTTTTTTTTTCCATAAAGAAGGTTTTCAATCCTGGCCTTCACCAAAAGAGTGGCAGGGGTTGGCAGGGCCCTCTAGAGATCACCTAGTCCAACCCCCCTGCCAGAGCAGGATCACCCAGAGCAGATCCCACAGGAACAAGTCCAGGCGGCTTTGGAAAGTCTCCAGGGAAGGAGACTCCCCCCAGCTCCTCTGGGCAGCCTGCCCCAGGGCTCTGCCACCCTCACAGGGAAGAAGGTTTCCTCACGTTCAGGCTGAACCTTCTCTTTTCCACTTTATGGCCATCGGCCCTCGTCCTGTCGCTGGACCCCACTGAGAAGAGCCTGGCCCCATCCTCCTCACACCCACCCTGCAGCTATTGATAAGCAGTGATAAGATCCCCCCTCAGCCTCCGCTTCTCCAAGCTGAACAGCCCCAGCTCTCCCAGCCTTTCCTCAGACGGAAGGTGCTCCAGGCCCTTCATCATCTTAGGAGGAAGAGGACGACCTGATGTCGCTGCCAGGGGCCTTTGGCTGGGACTCCATCCTCAACGCCAGCCTGGATAGAGACTTGTCCGTTCTTGAGGATGCGAAGTTCACGCCTCCAGGCAGCCCTGCACCACGCAACCCGGACCTGACGGTACACGGGCACCAGGTCGACGCTGCCCAGGGGCAGGAGCAGGGGCAGGTCCTCAGCGAGTCCAGCCAGACCGACCTGGACTGGGAGGAAACCTTCAGGGCCACTTCTTTCCTGGGGCTCCACCGTGAGGAAGGGACAAAGCTCGACGCCCTCAGCGTGGATCAGTTGGAGAACGTCCCTTTGCCCCTGGACTGGAATGGCTGGAGCAGTGTGGCAGCCCTCTGCTAAGAGGCCTGTCACCGTTCCAAGCCCACGCAGCCTGCTTTTAATGGGGGGGTGGGGGTCCCGAGGCCAGCAAGCAAAGCCCATGTCTCGGGGCGGGGTGGGGGGGGTGCACAGTTTCCTGCTGCTAAGCAGGAATTCTTTATTGCAGCGCTGGGGATTCTCCACCGCAAGTGCTCCGCGGGCTTGGAAGGCAGCAAAAAGGGGCCAGGACAGACTCGGGGGGTTGCGGGTACAGCCCTGCTCACACCCGTTGCTGTCCCCATCACACTCACTTCTTAATGCCAGCCGCATCCTCCCCCTCCGCCTGCTGTGCCTTCTGGAGCTGCTTCGCGATGCTTCTGCACTGCTCCAGCTGCTGCCGGACAGACCCCAGCTCCAGGCTGTCCACCTGCGGACGGGCACACCCCCTCAGCCAGCTGTCCCAGCATGGGACAGCACGGTCCCCAGGGCACAGCCCGGAGGGGGCAGCCTCACAGGGATGCTGCCTTGGAACACCCTTCCCACTCCTCCCTCCTCGTGCCCTTCACGCCGCGTGACACCGATGCCCACGGGGCAGGGCGATGGGGACAGGGCTCAGCTCCCTCCCGGGGACGCTGGCGGCAGCTCACCAAGCCAAGCACCTCCTGCAGCCTGCGGATGTCCTGTGCCATGCGGCTCTGTGCCGCCTTCAACTCGCTGATCTCCTCAAGGACATCCTGGGTGACAGCCGTGGCCTGGGAGAGGGAGATAACAGGGATGAGCCCCCGGGGAGGGTCCCTGGCGACTGGGACCTCTACCCCCATTGTGGTCTGCACGGAGCTGAGAGGCTGGGCAGGGTCCTGGCCGGGCTGGCACAGCACCCCAGACATCGCATCTTCATCATCGTCCCACCGGGAACGGTTGGGTAAAGCATGGCCAGGAACAGCTCAGTGCCCAGGGGGATGAGGCCCCTCGCCTGGCCCCGCCTTTGGCTTCAGCCCTTGGATTTGCCGTGGCACAGGAGGCCCGTGAGGCGCTGATGGAGCCTCTCGGCTGTCCGAGGAGCGGACGCAGTCCCTGGCTGTGGGCCAGGCGTGGGCAAGGGATGGGCAGGGTGGTGGGGCCGGACCTCCGGGGGTGCCGAGCCTGCAGCTGGCAGAGCCGAGGGCACTGGGGGCTGGAGCAGACCCACCGCCATGCGGAACCCAGAGGAGGGGGCGTCTCACGGGAGAGCACCGCGGGGCCAGCAAGAGCCTGTACCTTGGAGATGCCGCTCTCGTCGGCCTCCACCTTCTTCAGCTGCCCCACGTCGGCGGCCACGGAGGCAACAAGGGAGCCGCTCTCGGTGCCCGGCAGCGGCTCCGTCCCGGGCAGAGAGTCCGCCGGCTCCTGCTGCTGCTGCCCTGTGCCCGGGACACTGGCCCCCTTCTCCAGGCCAGGCTGGACCCCGCCCAGGGGGAGGCTCGGGCCGTGCCCCAGCTCCCGGGCAGTCACGGCCTGCAGGCCCAGGTGCCCGGCCATGGCCTGCAGCAGCCGGCGCAACGCCCGGAAGTCCACGACCCCTTCCCCGGGCTCCCCGAAGGCCGCATCCAGCAGCTGGGACAGGCTGAGCGCGTCCATCGCTGCCGCCGGGCCCGAAATCACGGAGCGTCGCCGGGCAGAGCGGGAGCCTTTCTGCCTCAGGGGCCCTGCGCCAGAGCCCGGCACCACCACCCCGAGCGCGGCTCCCCGCGCATCTGCACGCGCAGCCGGCGGCTCCGCGTATTTCTGTCCCCGCTGCCCGCGGGTCGGCGCCTATGACGCCATAGCGTCTCCCGTTGCTAGGCGACGGTGGCGACGGGGCTGCCCCGGGCCTCGCCCAGCGGCCTTCCTACCGAAAATGCCAGCGGCCACGGCCCACGTTCTGGGGCAGCCGAAGGCAGCCCCTGCCCAGGGAGGCGCTGCTCGCTTGCAGCCTGAGCTGGGCCTGCCGAGGACGGAGCCGTGTGCCGAGGGACGATGCCCGCCGCTCGCACAGCCTGCCCGCTGCCCAGGAGGAGACGAGCCCCAGCCCGCAAGCCCCTCCAGTTGTCCTTAAGCTGTCAAAAGCACGGCACATTTGACTGTCTCCCTCAGATGCGGCAGTGGCGCGAGGCTGCCGCTGACAACAGCCACACGGATTTCGAGCACCTCGCTCCAAGGCCAAGAGCCCTGTGAGCAGGGAAAAAGCAGGGCAGGTACACACCCTGCCAGAGCGCCCGAGGAAGTATTCCCGGAGCGGGAAAAACCTTTCAACCATCAAATACTTACAGAAACAATCAGCAAGAGCTTCTTTTCCCTCACAAGCCGTCACACAGTCACAGCACTGACATCTCCCGCCTCTGCTGAGGCGCTCCAAGACAATTCCCAAGAAAGGAGGAGGGCGAGCAAGCGGGAGACACAACAGAGGCCTTGCTGCTTTGAAACGACAGGAGAAACCCTCCTTCAGGCATTAAAAACCAAAGCCCAGAGAGTGCTCTCTGTGTGTTCTTCTTTTCCAGGCTGGGAGGATGGCACTGAAAGAGGGAGTAGAGAGCTTAAGGGATGGGCACAAGCTGCACTGAGGCAAGAAGCTCTAACCCTCTGGTGAGGGATCCGAAGCCTCAGCTCCAGGAACGAGGGGAGCCACAGGCTCAGGAACTCCAGGGCTACACCCAGGCTCTGGCCAAGCTTTCTCCAAAGCACTCAGGGCTCGCAGGGAAAGCTGCCAGGTCCATAGAATGGCAACGTGGGGAGGAGCCAGAGCAACCAGAGGAGCAGTTCAGCCCCGCCTCTTCCTCCCCAAAACTCCATCCCTTTCACACAGGGAAGCCACACGTGTCACCAGGAGCTTGGGCTTAACCCAGACCCAGGGCGTTGCCAGCCCAGCCGCTTCAGTCTGCGCCATCGATAACAGCCTCAGCATCGAGAGAAAGCCACAGAAGATGCTGCAAGAGTTTGCAGTTTATCTGTTCAGCCAGTCTGCCTCTGCAGATGTTTTAAAATAATCTATTATACGTTGTATATTCAAAGAAATTATATTTGTAGAGCTTTCATGGGGTCCTGTGTCCCTTGGGGCTGAGCACACATGAAATCTCCAGGTCGAGTAGCTCTGGGCGCCGACTGTCAGGTAGCGGGATGGAGAGGGCATGGAGGAGGAATTCTGGGGGAGGAGCTGTGTGCCAGCGAGCTGGCTTTCTCCTGCAAACTCATGGCTCGATAATCGCCACGATTTTAATTAAATGTGTTTCTTTTTTTTTTCCATAAAGAAGGTTTTCAATCCTGGCCTTCACCAAAAGAGTGGCAGGGGTTGGCAGGGCCCTCTAGAGATCACCTAGTCCAACCCCCCTGCCAGAGCAGGATCACCCAGAGCAGATCCCACAGGAACAAGTCCAGGCGGCTTTGGAAAGTCTCCAGGGAAGGAGACTCCCCCCAGCTCCTCTGGGCAGCCTGCCCCAGGGCTCTGCCACCCTCACAGGGAAGAAGGTTTCCTCACGTTCAGGCTGAACCTTCTCTTTTCCACTTTATGGCCATCGGCCCTCGTCCTGTCGCTGGACCCCACTGAGAAGAGCCTGGCCCCATCCTCCTCACACCCACCCTGCAGCTATTGATAAGCAGTGATAAGATCCCCCCTCAGCCTCCGCTTCTCCAAGCTGAACAGCCCCAGCTCTCCCAGCCTTTCCTCAGACGGAAGGTGCTCCAGGCCCTTCATCATCTTAGGAGGAAGAGGACGACCTGATGTCGCTGCCAGGGGCCTTTGGCTGGGACTCCATCCTCAACGCCAGCCTGGATAGAGACTTGTCCGTTCTTGAGGATGCGAAGTTCACGCCTCCAGGCAGCCCTGCACCACGCAACCCGGACCTGACGGTACACGGGCACCAGGTCGACGCTGCCCAGGGGCAGGAGCAGGGGCAGGTCCTCAGCGAGTCCAGCCAGACCGACCTGGACTGGGAGGAAACCTTCAGGGCCACTTCTTTCCTGGGGCTCCACCGTGAGGAAGGGACAAAGCTCGACGCCCTCAGCGTGGATCAGTTGGAGAACGTCCCTTTGCCCCTGGACTGGAATGGCTGGAGCAGTGTGGCAGCCCTCTGCTAAGAGGCCTGTCACCGTTCCAAGCCCACGCAGCCTGCTTTTAATGGGGGGGTGGGGGTCCCGAGGCCAGCAAGCAAAGCCCATGTCTCGGGGCGGGGTGGGGGGGGTGCACAGTTTCCTGCTGCTAAGCAGGAATTCTTTATTGCAGCGCTGGGGATTCTCCACCGCAAGTGCTCCGCGGGCTTGGAAGGCAGCAAAAAGGGGCCAGGACAGACTCGGGGGGTTGCGGGTACAGCCCTGCTCACACCCGTTGCTGTCCCCATCACACTCACTTCTTAATGCCAGCCGCATCCTCCCCCTCCGCCTGCTGTGCCTTCTGGAGCTGCTTCGCGATGCTTCTGCACTGCTCCAGCTGCTGCCGGACAGACCCCAGCTCCAGGCTGTCCACCTGCGGACGGGCACACCCCCTCAGCCAGCTGTCCCAGCATGGGACAGCACGGTCCCCAGGGCACAGCCCGGAGGGGGCAGCCTCACAGGGATGCTGCCTTGGAACACCCTTCCCACTCCTCCCTCCTCGTGCCCTTCACGCCGCGTGACACCGATGCCCACGGGGCAGGGCGATGGGGACAGGGCTCAGCTCCCTCCCGGGGACGCTGGCGGCAGCTCACCAAGCCAAGCACCTCCTGCAGCCTGCGGATGTCCTGTGCCATGCGGCTCTGTGCCGCCTTCAACTCGCTGATCTCCTCAAGGACATCCTGGGTGACAGCCGTGGCCTGGGAGAGGGAGATAACAGGGATGAGCCCCCGGGGAGGGTCCCTGGCGACTGGGACCTCTACCCCCATTGTGGTCTGCACGGAGCTGAGAGGCTGGGCAGGGTCCTGGCCGGGCTGGCACAGCACCCCAGACATCGCATCTTCATCATCGTCCCACCGGGAACGGTTGGGTAAAGCATGGCCAGGAACAGCTCAGTGCCCAGGGGGATGAGGCCCCTCGCCTGGCCCCGCCTTTGGCTTCAGCCCTTGGATTTGCCGTGGCACAGGAGGCCCGTGAGGCGCTGATGGAGCCTCTCGGCTGTCCGAGGAGCGGACGCAGTCCCTGGCTGTGGGCCAGGCGTGGGCAAGGGATGGGCAGGGTGGTGGGGCCGGACCTCCGGGGGTGCCGAGCCTGCAGCTGGCAGAGCCGAGGGCACTGGGGGCTGGAGCAGACCCACCGCCATGCGGAACCCAGAGGAGGGGGCGTCTCACGGGAGAGCACCGCGGGGCCAGCAAGAGCCTGTACCTTGGAGATGCCGCTCTCGTCGGCCTCCACCTTCTTCAGCTGCCCCACGTCGGCGGCCACGGAGGCAACAAGGGAGCCGCTCTCGGTGCCCGGCAGCGGCTCCGTCCCGGGCAGAGAGTCCGCCGGCTCCTGCTGCTGCTGCCCTGTGCCCGGGACACTGGCCCCCTTCTCCAGGCCAGGCTGGACCCCGCCCAGGGGGAGGCTCGGGCCGTGCCCCAGCTCCCGGGCAGTCACGGCCTGCAGGCCCAGGTGCCCGGCCATGGCCTGCAGCAGCCGGCGCAACGCCCGGAAGTCCACGACCCCTTCCCCGGGCTCCCCGAAGGCCGCATCCAGCAGCTGGGACAGGCTGAGCGCGTCCATCGCTGCCGCCGGGCCCGAAATCACGGAGCGTCGCCGGGCAGAGCGGGAGCCTTTCTGCCTCAGGGGCCCTGCGCCAGAGCCCGGCACCACCACCCCGAGCGCGGCTCCCCGCGCATCTGCACGCGCAGCCGGCGGCTCCGCGTATTTCTGTCCCCGCTGCCCGCGGGTCGGCGCCTATGACGCCATAGCGTCTCCCGTTGCTAGGCGACGGTGGCGACGGGGCTGCCCCGGGCCTCGCCCAGCGGCCTTCCTACCGAAAATGCCAGCGGCCACGGCCCACGTTCTGGGGCAGCCGAAGGCAGCCCCTGCCCAGGGAGGCGCTGCTCGCTTGCAGCCTGAGCTGGGCCTGCCGAGGACGGAGCCGTGTGCCGAGGGACGATGCCCGCCGCTCGCACAGCCTGCCCGCTGCCCAGGAGGAGACGAGCCCCAGCCCGCAAGTCCCTCCAGTTGTCCTTAAGCTGTCGAAAGCACGGCACATTTGACTGTCTCCCTCAGATGCGGCAGTGGCGCGAGGCTGCCGCTGACAACAGCCACACGGATTTCGAGCACCTCGCTCCAAGGCCAAGAGCCCTGTGAGCAGGGAAAAAGCAGGGCAGGTACACACCCTGCCAGAGCGCCCGAGGAAGTATTCCCGGAGCGGGAAAAACCTTTCAACCATCAAATACTTACAGAAACAATCAGCAAGAGCTTCTTTTCCCTCACAAGCCGTCACACAGTCACAGCACTGACATCTCCCGCCTCTGCTGAGGCGCTCCAAGACAATTCCCAAGAAAGGAGGAGGGCGAGCAAGCAGGAGACACAACAGAGGCCTTGCTGCTTTGAAACGACAGGAGAAACCCTCCTTCAGGCATTAAAAACCAAAGCCCAGAGAGTGCTCTCTGTGTGTTCTTCTTTTCCAGGCTGGGAGGATGGCACTGAAAGAGGGAGGAGAGAGCTTAAGGGATGGGCACAAGCTGCACTGAGGCAAGAAGCTCTAACCCTCTGGTGAGGGATCCGAAGCCTCAGCTCCAGGAACGAGGGGAGCCACAGGCTCAGGAACTCCAGGGCTACACCCAGGCTCTGGCCAAGCTTTCTCCAAAGCACTCAGGGCTCGCAGGGAAAGCTGCCAGGTCCATAGAATGGCAACGTGGGGAGGAGCCAGAGCAACCAGAGGAGCAGTTCAGCCCCGCCTCTTCCTCCCCAAAACTCCATCCCTTTCACACAGGGAAGCCAGACGTGTCACCAGGAGCTTGGGCTTAACCCAGACCCAGGGCGTTGCCAGCCCAGCCGCTTCAGTCTGCGCCATCGATAACAGCCTCAGCATCGAGAGAAAGCCACAGAAGATGCTGCAAGAGTTTGCAGTTTATCTGTTCAGCCAGTCTGCCTCTGCAGATGTTTTAAAATAATCTATTATACGTTGTATATTCAAAGAAATTATATTTGTAGAGCTTTCATGGGGTCCTGTGTCCCTTGGGGCTGAGCACACATGAAATCTCCAGGTCGAGTAGCTCTGGGCGCCGACTGTCAGGTAGCGGGATGGAGAGGGCATGGAGGAGGAATTCTGGGGGAGGAGCTGTGTGCCAGCGAGCTGGCTTTCTCCTGCAAACTCATGGCTCGATAATCGCCACGATTTTAATTAAATGTGTTTCTTTTTTTTTTCCATAAAGAAGGTTTTCAATCCTGGCCTTCACCAAAAGAGTGGCAGGGGTTGGCAGGGCCCTCTAGAGATCACCTAGTCCAACCCCCCTGCCAGAGCAGGATCACCCAGAGCAGATCCCACAGGAACAAGTCCAGGCGGCTTTGGAAAGTCTCCAGGGAAGGAGACTCCCCCCAGCTCCTCTGGGCAGCCTGCCCCAGGGCTCTGCCACCCTCACAGGGAAGAAGGTTTCCTCACGTTCAGGCTGAACCTTCTCTTTTCCACTTTATGGCCATCGGCCCTCGTCCTGTCGCTGGACCCCACTGAGAGGAGCCTGGCCCCATCCTCCTCACACCCACCCTGCAGCTATTGATAAGCAGTGATAAGATCCCCCCTCAGCCTCCGCTTCTCCAAGCTGAACAGCCCCAGCTCTCCCAGCCTTTCCTCAGACGGAAGGTGCTCCAGGCCCTTCATCATCTGAGGAGGAAGAGGACGACCTGATGTCGCTGCCAGGGGCCTTTGGCTGGGACTCCATCCTCAACGCCAGCCTGGATAGAGACTTGTCCGTTCTTGAGGATGCGAAGTTCACGCCTCCAGGCAGCCCTGCACCACGCAACCCGGACCTGACGGTACACGGGCACCAGGTCGACGCTGCCCAGGGGCAGGAGCAGGGGCAGGTCCTCAGCGAGTCCAGCCAGACCGACCTGGACTGGGAGGAAACCTTCAGGGCCACTTCTTTCCTGGGGCTCCACCGTGAGGAAGGGACAAAGCTCGACGCCCTCAGCGTGGATCAGTTGGAGAACGTCCCTTTGCCCCTGGACTGGAATGGCTGGAGCAGTGTGGCAGCCCTCTGCTAAGAGGCCTGTCACCGTTCCAAGCCCACGCAGCCTGCTTTTAATGGGGGGGTGGGGGTCCCGAGGCCAGCAAGCAAAGCCCATGTCTCGGGGCGGGGTGGGGGGGGTGCACAGTTTCCTGCTGCTAAGCAGGAATTCTTTATTGCAGCGCTGGGGATTCTCCACCGCAAGTGCTCCGCGGGCTTGGAAGGCAGCAAAAAGGGGCCAGGACAGACTCGGGGGGTTGCGGGTACAGCCCTGCTCACACCCGTTGCTGTCCCCATCACACTCACTTCTTAATGCCAGCCGCATCCTCCCCCTCCGCCTGCTGTGCCTTCTGGAGCTGCTTCGCGATGCTTCTGCACTGCTCCAGCTGCTGCCGGACAGACCCCAGCTCCAGGCTGTCCACCTGCGGACGGGCACACCCCCTCAGCCAGCTGTCCCAGCATGGGACAGCACGGTCCCCAGGGCACAGCCCGGAGGGGGCAGCCTCACAGGGATGCTGCCTTGGAACACCCTTCCCACTCCTCCCTCCTCGTGCCCTTCACGCCGCGTGACACCGATGCCCACGGGGCAGGGCGATGGGGACAGGGCTCAGCTCCCTCCCGGGGACGCTGGCGGCAGCTCACCAAGCCAAGCACCTCCTGCAGCCTGCGGATGTCCTGTGCCATGCGGCTCTGTGCCGCCTTCAACTCGCTGATCTCCTCAAGGACATCCTGGGTGACAGCCGTGGCCTGGGAGAGGGAGATAACAGGGATGAGCCCCCGGGGAGGGTCCCTGGCGACTGGGACCTCTACCCCCATTGTGGTCTGCACGGAGCTGAGAGGCTGGGCAGGGTCCTGGCCGGGCTGGCACAGCACCCCAGACATCGCATCTTCATCATCGTCCCACCGGGAACGGTTGGGTAAAGCATGGCCAGGAACAGCTCAGTGCCCAGGGGGATGAGGCCCCTCGCCTGGCCCCGCCTTTGGCTTCAGCCCTTGGATTTGCCGTGGCACAGGAGGCCCGTGAGGCGCTGATGGAGCCTCTCGGCTGTCCGAGGAGCGGACGCAGTCCCTGGCTGTGGGCCAGGCGTGGGCAAGGGATGGGCAGGGTGGTGGGGCCGGACCTCCGGGGGTGCCGAGCCTGCAGCTGGCAGAGCCGAGGGCACTGGGGGCTGGAGCAGACCCACCGCCATGCGGAACCCAGAGGAGGGGGCGTCTCACGGGAGAGCACCGCGGGGCCAGCAAGAGCCTGTACCTTGGAGATGCCGCTCTCGTCGGCCTCCACCTTCTTCAGCTGCCCCACGTCGGCGGCCACGGAGGCAACAAGGGAGCCGCTCTCGGTGCCCGGCAGCGGCTCCGTCCCGGGCAGAGAGTCCGCCGGCTCCTGCTGCTGCTGCCCTGTGCCCGGGACACTGGCCCCCTTCTCCAGGCCAGGCTGGACCCCGCCCAGGGGGAGGCTCGGGCCGTGCCCCAGCTCCCGGGCAGTCATGGCCTGCAGGCCCAGGTGCCCGGCCATGGCCTGCAGCAGCCGGCGCAACGCCCGGAAGTCCACGACCCCTTCCCCGGGCTCCCCGAAGGCCACATCCAGCAGCTGGGACAGGCTGAGCGCGTCCATCGCTGCCGCCGGGCCCGAAATCACGGAGCGTCGCCGGGCAGAGCGGGAGCCTTTCTGCCTCAGGGGCCCTGCGCCAGAGCCCGGCACCACCACCCCGAGCGCGGCTCCCCGCGCATCTGCACGCGCAGCCGGCGGCTCCGCGTATTTCTGTCCCCGCTGCCCGCGGGTCGGCGCCTATGACGCCATAGCGTCTCCCGTTGCTAGGCGACGGTGGCGACGGGGCTGCCCCGGGCCTCGCCCAGCGGCCTTCCTACCGAAAATGCCAGCGGCCACGGCCCACGTTCTGGGGCAGCCGAAGGCAGCCCCTGCCCAGGGAGGCGCTGCTCGCTTGCAGCCTGAGCTGGGCCTGCCGAGGACGGAGCCGTGTGCCGAGGGACGATGCCCGCCGCTCGCACAGCCTGCCCGCTGCCCAGGAGGAGACGAGCCCCAGCCCGCAAGCCCCTCCAGTTGTCCTTAAGCTGTCAAAAGCACGGCACATTTGACTGTCTCCCTCAGATGCGGCAGTGGCGCGAGGCTGCCGCTGACAACAGCCACACGGATTTCGAGCACCTCGCTCCAAGGCCAAGAGCCCTGTGAGCAGGGAAAAAGCAGGGCAGGTACACACCCTGCCAGAGCGCCCGAGGAAGTATTCCCGGAGCGGGAAAAACCTTTCAACCATCAAATACTTACAGAAACAATCAGCAAGAGCTTCTTTTCCCTCACAAGCCGTCACACAGTCACAGCACTGACATCTCCCGCCTCTGCTGAGGCGCTCCAAGACAATTCCCAAGAAAGGAGGAGGGCGAGCAAGCGGGAGACACAACAGAGGCCTTGCTGCTTTGAAACGACAGGAGAAACCCTCCTTCAGGCATTAAAAACCAAAGCCCAGAGAGTGCTCTCTGTGTGTTCTTCTTTTCCAGGCTGGGAGGATGGCACTGAAAGAGGGAGTAGAGAGCTTAAGGGATGGGCACAAGCTGCACTGAGGCACGAAGCTCTAACCCTCTGGTGAGGGATCCGAAGCCTCAGCTCCAGGAACGAGGGGAGCCACAGGCTCAGGAACTCCAGGGCTACACCCAGGCTCTGGCCAAACTTTCTCCAAAGCACTCAGGGCTCGCAGGGAAAGCTGCCAGGTCCATAGAATGGCAACGTGGGGAGGAGCCAGAGCAACCAGAGGAGCAGTTCAGCCCCGCCTCTTCCTCCCCAAAACTCCATCCCTTTCACACAGGGAAGCCAGACGTGTCACCAGGAGCTTGGGCTTAACCCAGACCCAGGGCGTTGCCAGCCCAGCCGCTTCAGTCTGCGCCATCGATAACAGCCTCAGCATCGAGAGAAAGCCACAGAAGATGCTGCAAGAGTTTGCAGTTTATCTGTTCAGCCAGTCTGCCTCTGCAGATGTTTTAAAATAATCTATTATACGTTGTATATTCAAAGAAATTATATTTGTAGAGCTTTCATGGGGTCCTGTGTCCCTTGGGGCTGAGCACACATGAAATCTCCAGGTCGAGTAGCTCTGGGCGCCGACTGTCAGGTAGCGGGATGGAGAGGGCATGGAGGAGGAATTCTGGGGGAGGAGCTGTGTGCCAGCGAGCTGGCTTTCTCCTGCAAACTCATGGCTCGATAATCGCCACGATTTTAATTAAATGTGTTTCTTTTTTTTTTCCATAAAGAAGGTTTTCAATCCTGGCCTTCACCAAAAGAGTGGCAGGGGTTGGCAGGGCCCTCTAGAGATCACCTAGTCCAACCCCCCTGCCAGAGCAGGATCACCCAGAGCAGATCCCACAGGAACAAGTCCAGGCGGCTTTGGAAAGTCTCCAGGGAAGGAGACTCCCCCCAGCTCCTCTGGGCAGCCTGCCCCAGGGCTCTGCCACCCTCACAGGGAAGAAGGTTTCCTCACGTTCAGGCTGAACCTTCTCTTTTCCACTTTATGGCCATCGGCCCTCGTCCTGTCGCTGGACCCCACTGAGAAGAGCCTGGCCCCATCCTCCTCACACCCACCCTGCAGCTATTGATAAGCAGTGATAAGATCCCCCCTCAGCCTCCGCTTCTCCAAGCTGAACAGCCCCAGCTCTCCCAGCCTTTCCTCAGACGGAAGGTGCTCCAGGCCCTTCATCATCTTAGGAGGAAGAGGACGACCTGATGTCGCTGCCAGGGGCCTTTGGCTGGGACTCCATCCTCAACGCCAGCCTGGATAGAGACTTGTCCGTTCTTGAGGATGCGAAGTTCACGCCTCCAGGCAGCCCTGCACCACGCAACCCGGACCTGACGGTACACGGGCACCAGGTCGACGCTGCCCAGGGGCAGGAGCAGGGGCAGGTCCTCAGCGAGTCCAGCCAGACCGACCTGGACTGGGAGGAAACCTTCAGGGCCACTTCTTTCCTGGGGCTCCACCGTGAGGAAGGGACAAAGCTCGACGCCCTCAGCGTGGATCAGTTGGAGAACGTCCCTTTGCCCCTGGACTAGAATGGCTGGAGCAGTGTGGCAGCCCTCTGCTAAGAGGCCTGTCACCGTTCCAAGCCCACGCAGCCTGCTTTTAATGGGGGGGTGGGGGTCCCGAGGCCAGCAAGCAAAGCCCATGTCTCGGGGCGGGGTGGGGGGGGTGCACAGTTTCCTGCTGCTAAGCAGGAATTCTTTATTGCAGCGCTGGGGATTCTCCACCGCAAGTGCTCCGTGGGCTTGGAAGGCAGCAAAAAGGGGCCAGGACAGACTCGGGGGGTTGCGGGTACAGCCCTGCTCACACCCGTTGCTGTCCCCATCACACTCACTTCTTAATGCCAGCCGCATCCTCCCCCTCCGCCTGCTGTGCCTTCTGGAGCTGCTTCGCGATGCTTCTGCACTGCTCCAGCTGCTGCCGGACAGACCCCAGCTCCAGGCTGTCCACCTGCGGACGGGCACACCCCCTCAGCCAGCTGTCCCAGCATGGGACAGCACGGTCCCCAGGGCACAGCCCGGAGGGGGCAGCCTCACAGGGATGCTGCCTTGGAACACCCTTCCCACTCCTCCCTCCTCGTGCCCTTCACGCCGCGTGACACCGATGCCCACGGGGCAGGGCGATGGGGACAGGGCTCAGCTCCCTCCCGGGGACGCTGGCGGCAGCTCACCAAGCCAAGCACCTCCTGCAGCCTGCGGATGTCCTGTGCCATGCGGCTCTGTGCCGCCTTCAACTCGCTGATCTCCTCAAGGACATCCTGGGTGACAGCCGTGGCCTGGGAGAGGGAGATAACAGGGATGAGCCCCCGGGGAGGGTCCCTGGCGACTGGGACCTCTACCCCCATTGTGGTCTGCACGGAGCTGAGAGGCTGGGCAGGGTCCTGGCCGGGCTGGCACAGCACCCCAGACATCGCATCTTCATCATCGTCCCACCGGGAACGGTTGGGTAAAGCATGGCCAGGAACAGCTCAGTGCCCAGGGGGATGAGGCCCCTCGCCTGGCCCCGCCTTTGGCTTCAGCCCTTGGATTTGCCGTGGCACAGGAGGCCCGTGAGGCGCTGATGGAGCCTCTCGGCTGTCCGAGGAGCGGACGCAGTCCCTGGCTGTGGGCCAGGCGTGGGCAAGGGATGGGCAGGGTGGTGGGGCCGGACCTCCGGGGGTGCCGAGCCTGCAGCTGGCAGAGCCGAGGGCACTGGGGGCTGGAGCAGACCCACCGCCATGCGGAACCCAGAGGAGGGGGCGTCTCACGGGAGAGCACCGCGGGGCCAGCAAGAGCCTGTACCTTGGAGATGCCGCTCTCGTCGGCCTCCACCTTCTTCAGCTGCCCCACGTCGGCGGCCACGGAGGCAACAAGGGAGCCGCTCTCGGTGCCCGGCAGCGGCTCCGTCCCGGGCAGAGAGTCCGCCGGCTCCTGCTGCTGCTGCCCTGTGCCCGGGACACTGGCCCCCTTCTCCAGGCCAGGCTGGACCCCGCCCAGGGGGAGGCTCGGGCCGTGCCCCAGCTCCCGGGCAGTCACGGCCTGCAGGCCCAGGTGCCCGGCCATGGCCTGCAGCAGCCGGCGCAACGCCCGGAAGTCCACGACCCCTTCCCCGGGCTCCCCGAAGGCCGCATCCAGCAGCTGGGACAGGCTGAGCGCGTCCATCGCTGCCGCCGGGCCCGAAATCACGGAGCGTCGCCGGGCAGAGCGGGAGCCTTTCTGCCTCAGGGGCCCTGCGCCAGAGCCCGGCACCACCACCCCGAGCGCGGCTCCCCGCGCATCTGCACGCGAAGCCGGCGGCTCCGCGTATTTCTGTCCCCGCTGCCCGCGGGTCGGCGCCTATGACGCCATAGCGTCTCCCGTTGCTAGGCGACGGTGGCGACGGGGCTGCCCCGGGCCTCGCCCAGCGGCCTTCCTACCGAAAATGCCAGCGGCCACGGCCCACGTTCTGGGGCAGCCGAAGGCAGCCCCTGCCCAGGGAGGCGCTGCTCGCTTGCAGCCTGAGCTGGGCCTGCCGAGGACGGAGCCGTGTGCCGAGGGACGATGCCCGCCGCTCGCACAGCCTGCCCGCTGCCCAGGAGGAGACGAGCCCCAGCCCGCAAGCCCCTCCAGTTGTCCTTAAGCTGTCAAAAGCACGGCACATTTGACTGTCTCCCTCAGATGCGGCAGTGGCGCGAGGCTGCCGCTGACAACAGCCACACGGATTTCGAGCACCTCGCTCCAAGGCCAAGAGCCCTGTGAGCAGGGAAAAAGCAGGGCAGGTACACACCCTGCCAGAGCGCCCGAGGAAGTATTCCCGGAGCGGGAAAAACCTTTCAACCATCAAATACTTACAGAAACAATCAGCAAGAGCTTCTTTTCCCTCACAAGCCGTCACACAGTCACAGCACTGACATCTCCCGCCTCTGCTGAGGCGCTCCAAGACAATTCCCAAGAAAGGAGGAGGGCGAGCAAGCGGGAGACACAACAGAGGCCTTGCTGCTTTGAAACGACAGGAGAAACCCTCCTTCAGGCATTAAAAACCAAAGCCCAGAGAGTGCTCTCTGTGTGTTCTTCTTTTCCAGGCTGGGAGGATGGCACTGAAAGAGGGAGGAGAGAGCTTAAGGGATGGGCACAAGCTGCACTGAGGCAAGAAGCTCTAACCCTCTGGTGAGGGATCCGAAGCCTCAGCTCCAGGAACGAGGGGAGCCACAGGCTCAGGAACTCCAGGGCTACACCCAGGCTCTGGCCAAGCTTTCTCCAAAGCACTCAGGGCTCGCAGGGAAAGCTGCCAGGTCCATAGAATGGCAACGTGGGGAGGAGCCAGAGCAACCAGAGGAGCAGTTCAGCCCCGCCTCTTCCTCCCCAAAACTCCATCCCTTTCACACAGGGAAGCCAGACGTGTCACCAGGAGCTTGGGCTTAACCCAGACCCAGGGCGTTGCCAGCCCAGCCGCTTCAGTCTGCGCCATCGATAACAGCCTCAGCATCGAGAGAAAGCCACAGAAGATGCTGCAAGAGTTTGCAGTTTATCTGTTCAGCCAGTCTGCCTCTGCAGATGTTTTAAAATAATCTATTATACGTTGTATATTCAAAGAAATTATATTTGTAGAGCTTTCATGGGGTCCTGTGTCCCTTGGGGCTGAGCACACATGAAATCTCCAGGTCGAGTAGCTCTGGGCGCCGACTGTCAGGTAGCGGGATGGAGAGGGCATGGAGGAGGAATTCTGGGGGAGGAGCTGTGTGCCAGCGAGCTGGCTTTCTCCTGCAAACTCATGGCTCGATAATCGCCACGATTTTAATTAAATGTGTTTCTTTTTTTTTTCCATAAAGAAGGTTTTCAATCCTGGCCTTCACCAAAAGAGTGGCAGGGGTTGGCAGGGCCCTCTAGAGATCACCTAGTCCAACCCCCCTGCCAGAGCAGGATCACCCAGAGCAGATCCCACAGGAACAAGTCCAGGCGGCTTTGGAAAGTCTCCAGGGAAGGAGACTCCCCCCAGCTCCTCTGGGCAGCCTGCCCCAGGGCTCTGCCACCCTCACAGGGAAGAAGGTTTCCTCACGTTCAGGCTGAACCTTCTCTTTTCCACTTTATGGCCATCGGCCCTCGTCCTGTCGCTGGACCCCACTGAGAGGAGCCTGGCCCCATCCTCCTCACACCCACCCTGCAGCTATTGATAAGCAGTGATAAGATCCCCCCTCAGCCTCCGCTTCTCCAAGCTGAACAGCCCCAGCTCTCCCAGCCTTTCCTCAGACGGAAGGTGCTCCAGGCCCTTCATCATCTGAGGAGGAAGAGGACGACCTGATGTCGCTGCCAGGGGCCTTTGGCTGGGACTCCATCCTCAACGCCAGCCTGGATAGAGACTTGTCCGTTCTTGAGGATGCGAAGTTCACGCCTCCAGGCAGCCCTGCACCACGCAACCCGGACCTGACGGTACACGGGCACCAGGTCGACGCTGCCCAGGGGCAGGAGCAGGGGCAGGTCCTCAGCGAGTCCAGCCAGACCGACCTGGACTGGGAGGAAACCTTCAGGGCCACTTCTTTCCTGGGGCTCCACCGTGAGGAAGGGACAAAGCTCGACGCCCTCAGCGTGGATCAGTTGGAGAACGTCCCTTTGCCCCTGGACTGGAATGGCTGGAGCAGTGTGGCAGCCCTCTGCTAAGAGGCCTGTCACCGTTCCAAGCCCACGCAGCCTGCTTTTAATGGGGGGGTGGGGGTCCCGAGGCCAGCAAGCAAAGCCCATGTCTCGGGGCGGGGTGGGGGGGGTGCACAGTTTCCTGCTGCTAAGCAGGAATTCTTTATTGCAGCGCTGGGGATTCTCCACCGCAAGTGCTCCGCGGGCTTGGAAGGCAGCAAAAAGGGGCCAGGACAGACTCGGGGGGTTGCGGGTACAGCCCTGCTCACACCCGTTGCTGTCCCCATCACACTCACTTCTTAATGCCAGCCGCATCCTCCCCCTCCGCCTGCTGTGCCTTCTGGAGCTGCTTCGCGATGCTTCTGCACTGCTCCAGCTGCTGCCGGACAGACCCCAGCTCCAGGCTGTCCACCTGCGGACGGGCACACCCCCTCAGCCAGCTGTCCCAGCATGGGACAGCACGGTCCCCAGGGCACAGCCCGGAGGGGGCAGCCTCACAGGGATGCTGCCTTGGAACACCCTTCCCACTCCTCCCTCCTCGTGCCCTTCACGCCGCGTGACACCGATGCCCACGGGGCAGGGCGATGGGGACAGGGCTCAGCTCCCTCCCGGGGACGCTGGCGGCAGCTCACCAAGCCAAGCACCTCCTGCAGCCTGCGGATGTCCTGTGCCATGCGGCTCTGTGCCGCCTTCAACTCGCTGATCTCCTCAAGGACATCCTGGGTGACAGCCGTGGCCTGGGAGAGGGAGATAACAGGGATGAGCCCCCGGGGAGGGTCCCTGGCGACTGGGACCTCTACCCCCATTGTGGTCTGCACGGAGCTGAGAGGCTGGGCAGGGTCCTGGCCGGGCTGGCACAGCACCCCAGACATCGCATCTTCATCATCGTCCCACCGGGAACGGTTGGGTAAAGCATGGCCAGGAACAGCTCAGTGCCCAGGGGGATGAGGCCCCTCGCCTGGCCCCGCCTTTGGCTTCAGCCCTTGGATTTGCCGTGGCACAGGAGGCCCGTGAGGCGCTGATGGAGCCTCTCGGCTGTCCGAGGAGCGGACGCAGTCCCTGGCTGTGGGCCAGGCGTGGGCAAGGGATGGGCAGGGTGGTGGGGCCGGACCTCCGGGGGTGCCGAGCCTGCAGCTGGCAGAGCCGAGGGCACTGGGGGCTGGAGCAGACCCACCGCCATGCGGAACCCAGAGGAGGGGGCGTCTCACGGGAGAGCACCGCGGGGCCAGCAAGAGCCTGTACCTTGGAGATGCCGCTCTCGTCGGCCTCCACCTTCTTCAGCTGCCCCACGTCGGCGGCCACGGAGGCAACAAGGGAGCCGCTCTCGGTGCCCGGCAGCGGCTCCGTCCCGGGCAGAGAGTCCGCCGGCTCCTGCTGCTGCTGCCCTGTGCCCGGGACACTGGCCCCCTTCTCCAGGCCAGGCTGGACCCCGCCCAGGGGGAGGCTCGGGCCGTGCCCCAGCTCCCGGGCAGTCACGGCCTGCAGGCCCAGGTGCCCGGCCATGGCCTGCAGCAGCCGGCGCAACGCCCGGAAGTCCACGACCCCTTCCCCGGGCTCCCCGAAGGCCGCATCCAGCAGCTGGGACAGGCTGAGCGCGTCCATCGCTGCCGCCGGGCCCGAAATCACGGAGCGTCGCCGGGCAGAGCGGGAGCCTTTCTGCCTCAGGGGCCCTGCGCCAGAGCCCGGCACCACCACCCCGAGCGCGGCTCCCCGCGCATCTGCACGCGCAGCCGGCGGCTCCGCGTATTTCTGTCCCCGCTGCCCGCGGGTCGGCGCCTATGACGCCATAGCGTCTCCCGTTGCTAGGCGACGGTGGCGACGGGGCTGCCCCGGGCCTCGCCCAGCGGCCTTCCTACCGAAAATGCCAGCGGCCACGGCCCACGTTCTGGGGCAGCCGAAGGCAGCCCCTGCCCAGGGAGGCGCTGCTCGCTTGCAGCCTGAGCTGGGCCTGCCGAGGACGGAGCCGTGTGCCGAGGGACGATGCCCGCCGCTCGCACAGCCTGCCCGCTGCCCAGGAGGAGACGAGCCCCAGCCCGCAAGCCCCTCCAGTTGTCCTTAAGCTGTCAAAAGCACGGCACATTTGACTGTCTCCCTCAGATGCGGCAGTGGCGCGAGGCTGCCGCTGACAACAGCCACACGGATTTCGAGCACCTCGCTCCAAGGCCAAGAGCCCTGTGAGCAGGGAAAAAGCAGGGCAGGTACACACCCTGCCAGAGCGCCCGAGGAAGTATTCCCGGAGCGGGAAAAACCTTTCAACCATCAAATACTTACAGAAACAATCAGCAAGAGCTTCTTTTCCCTCACAAGCCGTCACACAGTCACAGCACTGACATCTCCCGCCTCTGCTGAGGCGCTCCAAGACAATTCCCAAGAAAGGAGGAGGGCGAGCAAGCGGGAGACACAACAGAGGCCTTGCTGCTTTGAAACGACAGGAGAAACCCTCCTTCAGGCATTAAAAACCAAAGCCCAGAGAGTGCTCTCTGTGTGTTCTTCTTTTCCAGGCTGGGAGGATGGCACTGAAAGAGGGAGTAGAGAGCTTAAGGGATGGGCACAAGCTGCACTGAGGCAAGAAGCTCTAACCCTCTGGTGAGGGATCCGAAGCCTCAGCTCCAGGAACGAGGGGAGCCACAGGCTCAGGAACTCCAGGGCTACACCCAGGCTCTGGCCAAGCTTTCTCCAAAGCACTCAGGGCTCGCAGGGAAAGCTGCCAGGTCCATAGAATGGCAACGTGGGGAGGAGCCAGAGCAACCAGAGGAGCAGTTCAGCCCCGCCTCTTCCTCCCCAAAACTCCATCCCTTTCACACAGGGAAGCCAGACGTGTCACCAGGAGCTTGGGCTTAACCCAGACCCAGGGCGTTGCCAGCCCAGCCGCTTCAGTCTGCGCCATCGATAACAGCCTCAGCATCGAGAGAAAGCCACAGAAGATGCTGCAAGAGTTTGCAGTTTATCTGTTCAGCCAGTCTGCCTCTGCAGATGTTTTAAAATAATCTATTATACGTTGTATATTCAAAGAAATTATATTTGTAGAGCTTTCATGGGGTCCTGTGTCCCTTGGGGCTGAGCACACATGAAATCTCCAGGTCGAGTAGCTCTGGGCGCCGACTGTCAGGTAGCGGGATGGAGAGGGCATGGAGGAGGAATTCTGGGGGAGGAGCTGTGTGCCAGCGAGCTGGCTTTCTCCTGCAAACTCATGGCTCGATAATCGCCACGATTTTAATTAAATGTGTTTCTTTTTTTTTTCCATAAAGAAGGTTTTCAATCCTGGCCTTCACCAAAAGAGTGGCAGGGGTTGGCAGGGCCCTCTAGAGATCACCTAGTCCAACCCCCCTGCCAGAGCAGGATCACCCAGAGCAGATCCCACAGGAACAAGTCCAGGCGGCTTTGGAAAGTCTCCAGGGAAGGAGACTCCCCCCAGCTCCTCTGGGCAGCCTGCCCCAGGGCTCTGCCACCCTCACAGGGAAGAAGGTTTCCTCACGTTCAGGCTGAACCTTCTCTTTTCCACTTTATGGCCATCGGCCCTCGTCCTGTCGCTGGACCCCACTGAGAAGAGCCTGGCCCCATCCTCCTCACACCCACCCTGCAGCTATTGATAAGCAGTGATAAGATCCCCCCTCAGCCTCCGCTTCTCCAAGCTGAACAGCCCCAGCTCTCCCAGCCTTTCCTCAGACGGAAGGTGCTCCAGGCCCTTCATCATCTTAGGAGGAAGAGGACGACCTGATGTCGCTGCCAGGGGCCTTTGGCTGGGACTCCATCCTCAACGCCAGCCTGGATAGAGACTTGTCCGTTCTTGAGGATGCGAAGTTCACGCCTCCAGGCAGCCCTGCACCACGCAACCCGGACCTGACGGTACACGGGCACCAGGTCGACGCTGCCCAGGGGCAGGAGCAGGGGCAGGTCCTCAGCGAGTCCAGCCAGACCGACCTGGACTGGGAGGAAACCTTCAGGGCCACTTCTTTCCTGGGGCTCCACCGTGAGGAAGGGACAAAGCTCGACGCCCTCAGCGTGGATCAGTTGGAGAACGTCCCTTTGCCCCTGGACTGGAATGGCTGGAGCAGTGTGGCAGCCCTCTGCTAAGAGGCCTGTCACCGTTCCAAGCCCACGCAGCCTGCTTTTAATGGGGGGGTGGGGGTCCCGAGGCCAGCAAGCAAAGCCCATGTCTCGGGGCGGGGTGGGGGGGGTGCACAGTTTCCTGCTGCTAAGCAGGAATTCTTTATTGCAGCGCTGGGGATTCTCCACCGCAAGTGCTCCGCGGGCTTGGAAGGCAGCAAAAAGGGGCCAGGACAGACTCGGGGGGTTGCGGGTACAGCCCTGCTCACACCCGTTGCTGTCCCCATCACACTCACTTCTTAATGCCAGCCGCATCCTCCCCCTCCGCCTGCTGTGCCTTCTGGAGCTGCTTCGCGATGCTTCTGCACTGCTCCAGCTGCTGCCGGACAGACCCCAGCTCCAGGCTGTCCACCTGCGGACGGGCACACCCCCTCAGCCAGCTGTCCCAGCATGGGACAGCACGGTCCCCAGGGCACAGCCCGGAGGGGGCAGCCTCACAGGGATGCTGCCTTGGAACACCCTTCCCACTCCTCCCTCCTCGTGCCCTTCACGCCGCGTGACACCGATGCCCACGGGGCAGGGCGATGGGGACAGGGCTCAGCTCCCTCCCGGGGACGCTGGCGGCAGCTCACCAAGCCAAGCACCTCCTGCAGCCTGCGGATGTCCTGTGCCATGCGGCTCTGTGCCGCCTTCAACTCGCTGATCTCCTCAAGGACATCCTGGGTGACAGCCGTGGCCTGGGAGAGGGAGATAACAGGGATGAGCCCCCGGGGAGGGTCCCTGGCGACTGGGACCTCTACCCCCATTGTGGTCTGCACGGAGCTGAGAGGCTGGGCAGGGTCCTGGCCGGGCTGGCACAGCACCCCAGACATCGCATCTTCATCATCGTCCCACCGGGAACGGTTGGGTAAAGCATGGCCAGGAACAGCTCAGTGCCCAGGGGGATGAGGCCCCTCGCCTGGCCCCGCCTTTGGCTTCAGCCCTTGGATTTGCCGTGGCACAGGAGGCCCGTGAGGCGCTGATGGAGCCTCTCGGCTGTCCGAGGAGCGGACGCAGTCCCTGGCTGTGGGCCAGGCGTGGGCAAGGGATGGGCAGGGTGGTGGGGCCGGACCTCCGGGGGTGCCGAGCCTGCAGCTGGCAGAGCCGAGGGCACTGGGGGCTGGAGCAGACCCACCGCCATGCGGAACCCAGAGGAGGGGGCGTCTCACGGGAGAGCACCGCGGGGCCAGCAAGAGCCTGTACCTTGGAGATGCCGCTCTCGTCGGCCTCCACCTTCTTCAGCTGCCCCACGTCGGCGGCCACGGAGGCAACAAGGGAGCCGCTCTCGGTGCCCGGCAGCGGCTCCGTCCCGGGCAGAGAGTCCGCCGGCTCCTGCTGCTGCTGCCCTGTGCCCGGGACACTGGCCCCCTTCTCCAGGCCAGGCTGGACCCCGCCCAGGGGGAGGCTCGGGCCGTGCCCCAGCTCCCGGGCAGTCACGGCCTGCAGGCCCAGGTGCCCGGCCATGGCCTGCAGCAGCCGGCGCAACGCCCGGAAGTCCACGACCCCTTCCCCGGGCTCCCCGAAGGCCACATCCAGCAGCTGGGACAGGCTGAGCGCGTCCATCGCTGCCGCCGGGCCCGAAATCACGGAGCGTCGCCGGGCAGAGCGGGAGCCTTTCTGCCTCAGGGGCCCTGCGCCAGAGCCCGGCACCACCACCCCGAGCGCGGCTCCCCGCGCATCTGCACGCGCAGCCGGCGGCTCCGCGTATTTCTGTCCCCGCTGCCCGCGGGTCGGCGCCTATGACGCCATAGCGTCTCCCGTTGCTAGGCGACGGTGGCGACGGGGCTGCCCCGGGCCTCGCCCAGCGGCCTTCCTACCGAAAATGCCAGCGGCCACGGCCCACGTTCTGGGGCAGCCGAAGGCAGCCCCTGCCCAGGGAGGCGCTGCTCGCTTGCAGCCTGAGCTGGGCCTGCCGAGGACGGAGCCGTGTGCCGAGGGACGATGCCCGCCGCTCGCACAGCCTGCCCGCTGCCCAGGAGGAGACGAGCCCCAGCCCGCAAGCCCCTCCAGTTGTCCTTAAGCTGTCGAAAGCACGGCACATTTGACTGTCTCCCTCAGATGCGGCAGTGGCGCGAGGCTGCCGCTGACAACAGCCACACGGATTTCGAGCACCTCGCTCCAAGGCCAAGAGCCCTGTGAGCAGGGAAAAAGCAGGGCAGGTACACACCCTGCCAGAGCGCCCGAGGAAGTATTCCCGGAGCGGGAAAAACCTTTCAACCATCAAATACTTACAGAAACAATCAGCAAGAGCTTCTTTTCCCTCACAAGCCGTCACACAGTCACAGCACTGACATCTCCCGCCTCTGCTGAGGCGCTCCAAGACAATTCCCAAGAAAGGAGGAGGGCGAGCAAGCGGGAGACACAACAGAGGCCTTGCTGCTTTGAAACGACAGGAGAAACCCTCCTTCAGGCATTAAAAACCAAAGCCCAGAGAGTGCTCTCTGTGTGTTCTTCTTTTCCAGGCTGGGAGGATGGCACTGAAAGAGGGAGTAGAGAGCTTAAGGGATGGGCACAAGCTGCACTGAGGCAAGAAGCTCTAACCCTCTGGTGAGGGATCCAAAGCCTCAGCTCCAGGAACGAGGGGAGCCACAGGCTCAGGAACTCCAGGGCTACACCCAGGCTCTGGCCAAGCTTTCTCCAAAGCACTCAGGGCTCGCAGGGAAAGCTGCCAGGTCCATAGAATGGCAACGTGGGGAGGAGCCAGAGCAACCAGAGGAGCAGTTCAGCCCCGCCTCTTCCTCCCCAAAACTCCATCCCTTTCACACAGGGAAGCCACACGTGTCACCAGGAGCTTGGGCTTAACCCAGACCCAGGGCGTTGCCAGCCCAGCCGCTTCAGTCTGCGCCATCGATAACAGCCTCAGCATCGAGAGAAAGCCACAGAAGATGCTGCAAGAGTTTGCAGTTTATCTGTTCAGCCAGTCTGCCTCTGCAGATGTTTTAAAATAATCTATTATACGTTGTATATTCAAAGAAATTATATTTGTAGAGCTTTCATGGGGTCCTGTGTCCCTTGGGGCTGAGCACACATGAAATCTCCAGGTCGAGTAGCTCTGGGCGCCGACTGTCAGGTAGCGGGATGGAGAGGGCATGGAGGAGGAATTCTGGGGGAGGAGCTGTGTGCCAGCGAGCTGGCTTTCTCCTGCAAACTCATGGCTCGATAATCGCCACGATTTTAATTAAATGTGTTTCTTTTTTTTTTCCATAAAGAAGGTTTTCAATCCTGGCCTTCACCAAAAGAGTGGCAGGGGTTGGCAGGGCCCTCTAGAGATCACCTAGTCCAACCCCCCTGCCAGAGCAGGATCACCCAGAGCAGATCCCACAGGAACAAGTCCAGGCGGCTTTGGAAAGTCTCCAGGGAAGGAGACTCCCCCCAGCTCCTCTGGGCAGCCTGCCCCAGGGCTCTGCCACCCTCACAGGGAAGAAGGTTTCCTCACGTTCAGGCTGAACCTTCTCTTTTCCACTTTATGGCCATCGGCCCTCGTCCTGTCGCTGGACCCCACTGAGAAGAGCCTGGCCCCATCCTCCTCACACCCACCCTGCAGCTATTGATAAGCAGTGATAAGATCCCCCCTCAGCCTCCGCTTCTCCAAGCTGAACAGCCCCAGCTCTCCCAGCCTTTCCTCAGACGGAAGGTGCTCCAGGCCCTTCATCATCTTAGGAGGAAGAGGACGACCTGATGTCGCTGCCAGGGGCCTTTGGCTGGGACTCCATCCTCAACGCCAGCCTGGATAGAGACTTGTCCGTTCTTGAGGATGCGAAGTTCACGCCTCCAGGCAGCCCTGCACCACGCAACCCGGACCTGACGGTACACGGGCACCAGGTCGACGCTGCCCAGGGGCAGGAGCAGGGGCAGGTCCTCAGCGAGTCCAGCCAGACCGACCTGGACTGGGAGGAAACCTTCAGGGCCACTTCTTTCCTGGGGCTCCACCGTGAGGAAGGGACAAAGCTCGACGCCCTCAGCGTGGATCAGTTGGAGAACGTCCCTTTGCCCCTGGACTGGAATGGCTGGAGCAGTGTGGCAGCCCTCTGCTAAGAGGCCTGTCACCGTTCCAAGCCCACGCAGCCTGCTTTTAATGGGGGGGTGGGGGTCCCGAGGCCAGCAAGCAAAGCCCATGTCTCGGGGGGGGGTGGGGGGGGTGCACAGTTTCCTGCTGCTAAGCAGGAATTCTTTATTGCAGCGCTGGGGATTCTCCACCGCAAGTGCTCCGCGGGCTTGGAAGGCAGCAAAAAGGGGCCAGGACAGACTCGGGGGGTTGCGGGTACAGCCCTGCTCACACCCGTTGCTGTCCCCATCACACTCACTTCTTAATGCCAGCCGCATCCTCCCCCTCCGCCTGCTGTGCCTTCTGGAGCTGCTTCGCGATGCTTCTGCACTGCTCCAGCTGCTGCCGGACAGACCCCAGCTCCAGGCTGTCCACCTGCGGACGGGCACACCCCCTCAGCCAGCTGTCCCAGCATGGGACAGCACGGTCCCCAGGGCACAGCCCGGAGGGGGCAGCCTCACAGGGATGCTGCCTTGGAACACCCTTCCCACTCCTCCCTCCTCGTGCCCTTCACGCCGCGTGACACCGATGCCCACGGGGCAGGGCGATGGGGACAGGGCTCAGCTCCCTCCCGGGGACGCTGGCGGCAGCTCACCAAGCCAAGCACCTCCTGCAGCCTGCGGATGTCCTGTGCCATGCGGCTCTGTGCCGCCTTCAACTCGCTGATCTCCTCAAGGACATCCTGGGTGACAGCCGTGGCCTGGGAGAGGGAGATAACAGGGATGAGCCCCCGGGGAGGGTCCCTGGCGACTGGGACCTCTACCCCCATTGTGGTCTGCACGGAGCTGAGAGGCTGGGCAGGGTCCTGGCCGGGCTGGCACAGCACCCCAGACATCGCATCTTCATCATCGTCCCACCGGGAACGGTTGGGTAAAGCATGGCCAGGAACAGCTCAGTGCCCAGGGGGATGAGGCCCCTCGCCTGGCCCCGCCTTTGGCTTCAGCCCTTGGATTTGCCGTGGCACAGGAGGCCCGTGAGGCGCTGATGGAGCCTCTCGGCTGTCCGAGGAGCGGACGCAGTCCCTGGCTGTGGGCCAGGCGTGGGCAAGGGATGGGCAGGGTGGTGGGGCCGGACCTCCGGGGGTGCCGAGCCTGCAGCTGGCAGAGCCGAGGGCACTGGGGGCTGGAGCAGACCCACCGCCATGCGGAACCCAGAGGAGGGGGCGTCTCACGGGAGAGCACCGCGGGGCCAGCAAGAGCCTGTACCTTGGAGATGCCGCTCTCGTCGGCCTCCACCTTCTTCAGCTGCCCCACGTCGGCGGCCACGGAGGCAACAAGGGAGCCGCTCTCGGTGCCCGGCAGCGGCTCCGTCCCGGGCAGAGAGTCCGCCGGCTCCTGCTGCTGCTGCCCTGTGCCCGGGACACTGGCCCCCTTCTCCAGGCCAGGCTGGACCCCGCCCAGGGGGAGGCTCGGGCCGTGCCCCAGCTCCCGGGCAGTCACGGCCTGCAGGCCCAGGTGCCCGGCCATGGCCTGCAGCAGCCGGCGCAACGCCCGGAAGTCCACGACCCCTTCCCCGGGCTCCCCGAAGGCCGCATCCAGCAGCTGGGACAGGCTGAGCGCGTCCATCGCTGCCGCCGGGCCCGAAATCACGGAGCGTCGCCGGGCAGAGCGGGAGCCTTTCTGCCTCAGGGGCCCTGCGCCAGAGCCCGGCACCACCACCCCGAGCGCGGCTCCCCGCGCATCTGCACGCGCAGCCGGCGGCTCCGCGTATTTCTGTCCCCGCTGCCCGCGGGTCGGCGCCTATGACGCCATAGCGTCTCCCGTTGCTAGGCGACGGTGGCGACGGGGCTGCCCCGGGCCTCGCCCAGCGGCCTTCCTACCGAAAATGCCAGCGGCCACGGCCCACGTTCTGGGGCAGCCGAAGGCAGCCCCTGCCCAGGGAGGCGCTGCTCGCTTGCAGCCTGAGCTGGGCCTGCCGAGGACGGAGCCGTGTGCCGAGGGACGATGCCCGCCGCTCGCACAGCCTGCCCGCTGCCCAGGAGGAGACGAGCCCCAGCCCGCAAGCCCCTCCAGTTGTCCTTAAGCTGTCAAAAGCACGGCACATTTGACTGTCTCCCTCAGATGCGGCAGTGGCGCGAGGCTGCCGCTGACAACAGCCACACGGATTTCGAGCACCTCGCTCCAAGGCCAAGAGCCCTGTGAGCAGGGAAAAAGCAGGGCAGGTACACACCCTGCCAGAGCGCCCGAGGAAGTATTCCCGGAGCGGGAAAAACCTTTCAACCATCAAATACTTACAGAAACAATCAGCAAGAGCTTCTTTTCCCTCACAAGCCGTCACACAGTCACAGCACTGACATCTCCCGCCTCTGCTGAGGCGCTCCAAGACAATTCCCAAGAAAGGAGGAGGGCGAGCAAGCGGGAGACACAACAGAGGCCTTGCTGCTTTGAAACGACAGGAGAAACCCTCCTTCAGGCATTAAAAACCAAAGCCCAGAGAGTGCTCTCTGTGTGTTCTTCTTTTCCAGGCTGGGAGGATGGCACTGAAAGAGGGAGTAGAGAGCTTAAGGGATGGGCACAAGCTGCACTGAGGCAAGAAGCTCTAACCCTCTGGTGAGGGATCCGAAGCCTCAGCTCCAGGAACGAGGGGAGCCACAGGCTCAGGAACTCCAGGGCTACACCCAGGCTCTGGCCAAGCTTTCTCCAAAGCACTCAGGGCTCGCAGGGAAAGCTGCCAGGTCCATAGAATGGCAACGTGGGGAGGAGCCAGAGCAACCAGAGGAGCAGTTCAGCCCCGCCTCTTCCTCCCCAAAACTCCATCCCTTTCACACAGGGAAGCCACACGTGTCACCAGGAGCTTGGGCTTAACCCAGACCCAGGGCGTTGCCAGCCCAGCCGCTTCAGTCTGCGCCATCGATAACAGCCTCAGCATCGAGAGAAAGCCACAGAAGATGCTGCAAGAGTTTGCAGTTTATCTGTTCAGCCAGTCTGCCTCTGCAGATGTTTTAAAATAATCTATTATACGTTGTATATTCAAAGAAATTATATTTGTAGAGCTTTCATGGGGTCCTGTGTCCCTTGGGGCTGAGCACACATGAAATCTCCAGGTCGAGTAGCTCTGGGCGCCGACTGTCAGGTAGCGGGATGGAGAGGGCATGGAGGAGGAATTCTGGGGGAGGAGCTGTGTGCCAGCGAGCTGGCTTTCTCCTGCAAACTCATGGCTCGATAATCGCCACGATTTTAATTAAATGTGTTTCTTTTTTTTTTCCATAAAGAAGGTTTTCAATCCTGGCCTTCACCAAAAGAGTGGCAGGGGTTGGCAGGGCCCTCTAGAGATCACCTAGTCCAACCCCCCTGCCAGAGCAGGATCACCCAGAGCAGATCCCACAGGAACAAGTCCAGGCGGCTTTGGAAAGTCTCCAGGGAAGGAGACTCCCCCCAGCTCCTCTGGGCAGCCTGCCCCAGGGCTCTGCCACCCTCACAGGGAAGAAGGTTTCCTCACGTTCAGGCTGAACCTTCTCTTTTCCACTTTATGGCCATCGGCCCTCGTCCTGTCGCTGGACCCCACTGAGAAGAGCCTGGCCCCATCCTCCTCACACCCACCCTGCAGCTATTGATAAGCAGTGATAAGATCCCCCCTCAGCCTCCGCTTCTCCAAGCTGAACAGCCCCAGCTCTCCCAGCCTTTCCTCAGACGGAAGGTGCTCCAGGCCCTTCATCATCTGAGGAGGAAGAGGACGACCTGATGTCGCTGCCAGGGGCCTTTGGCTGGGACTCCATCCTCAACGCCAGCCTGGATAGAGACTTGTCCGTTCTTGAGGATGCGAAGTTCACGCCTCCAGGCAGCCCTGCACCACGCAACCCGGACCTGACGGTACACGGGCACCAGGTCGACGCTGCCCAGGGGCAGGAGCAGGGGCAGGTGCTCAGCGAGTCCAGCCAGACCGACCTGGACTGGGAGGAAACCTTCAGGGCCACTTCTTTCCTGGGGCTCCACCGTGAGGAAGGGACAAAGCTCGACGCCCTCAGCGTGGATCAGTTGGAGAACGTCCCTTTGCCCCTGGACTGGAATGGCTGGAGCAGTGTGGCAGCCCTCTGCTAAGAGGCCTGTCACCGTTCCAAGCCCACGCAGCCTGCTTTTAATGGGGGGGTGGGGGTCCCGAGGCCAGCAAGCAAAGCCCATGTCTCGGGGCGGGGTGGGGGGGGTGCACAGTTTCCTGCTGCTAAGCAGGAATTCTTTATTGCAGCGCTGGGGATTCTCCACCGCAAGTGCTCCGCGGGCTTGGAAGGCAGCAAAAAGGGGCCAGGACAGACTCGGGGGGTTGCGGGTACAGCCCTGCTCACACCCGTTGCTGTCCCCATCACACTCACTTCTTAATGCCAGCCGCATCCTCCCCCTCCGCCTGCTGTGCCTTCTGGAGCTGCTTCGCGATGCTTCTGCACTGCTCCAGCTGCTGCCGGACAGACCCCAGCTCCAGGCTGTCCACCTGCGGACGGGCACACCCCCTCAGCCAGCTGTCCCAGCATGGGACAGCACGGTCCCCAGGGCACAGCCCGGAGGGGGCAGCCTCACAGGGATGCTGCCTTGGAACACCCTTCCCACTCCTCCCTCCTCGTGCCCTTCACGCCGCGTGACACCGATGCCCACGGGGCAGGGCGATGGGGACAGGGCTCAGCTCCCTCCCGGGGACGCTGGCGGCAGCTCACCAAGCCAAGCACCTCCTGCAGCCTGCGGATGTCCTGTGCCATGCGGCTCTGTGCCGCCTTCAACTCGCTGATCTCCTCAAGGACATCCTGGGTGACAGCCGTGGCCTGGGAGAGGGAGATAACAGGGATGAGCCCCCGGGGAGGGTCCCTGGCGACTGGGACCTCTACCCCCATTGTGGTCTGCACGGAGCTGAGAGGCTGGGCAGGGTCCTGGCCGGGCTGGCACAGCACCCCAGACATCGCATCTTCATCATCGTCCCACCGGGAACGGTTGGGTAAAGCATGGCCAGGAACAGCTCAGTGCCCAGGGGGATGAGGCCCCTCGCCTGGCCCCGCCTTTGGCTTCAGCCCTTGGATTTGCCGTGGCACAGGAGGCCCGTGAGGCGCTGATGGAGCCTCTCGGCTGTCCGAGGAGCGGACGCAGTCCCTGGCTGTGGGCCAGGCGTGGGCAAGGGATGGGCAGGGTGGTGGGGCCGGACCTCCGGGGGTGCCGAGCCTGCAGCTGGCAGAGCCGAGGGCACTGGGGGCTGGAGCAGACCCACCGCCATGCGGAACCCAGAGGAGGGGGCGTCTCACGGGAGAGCACCGCGGGGCCAGCAAGAGCCTGTACCTTGGAGATGCCGCTCTCGTCGGCCTCCACCTTCTTCAGCTGCCCCACGTCGGCGGCCACGGAGGCAACAAGGGAGCCGCTCTCGGTGCCCGGCAGCGGCTCCGTCCCGGGCAGAGAGTCCGCCGGCTCCTGCTGCTGCTGCCCTGTGCCCGGGACACTGGCCCCCTTCTCCAGGCCAGGCTGGACCCCGCCCAGGGGGAGGCTCGGGCCGTGCCCCAGCTCCCGGGCAGTCACGGCCTGCAGGCCCAGGTGCCCGGCCATGGCCTGCAGCAGCCGGCGCAACGCCCGGAAGTCCACGACCCCTTCCCCGGGCTCCCCGAAGGCCGCATCCAGCAGCTGGGACAGGCTGAGCGCGTCCATCGCTGCCGCCGGGCCCGAAATCACGGAGCGTCGCCGGGCAGAGCGGGAGCCTTTCTGCCTCAGGGGCCCTGCGCCAGAGCCCGGCACCACCACCCCGAGCGCGGCTCCCCGCGCATCTGCACGCGAAGCCGGCGGCTCCGCGTATTTCTGTCCCCGCTGCCCGCGGGTCGGCGCCTATGACGCCATAGCGTCTCCCGTTGCTAGGCGACGGTGGCGACGGGGCTGCCCCGGGCCTCGCCCAGCGGCCTTCCTACCGAAAATGCCAGCGGCCACGGCCCACGTTCTGGGGCAGCCGAAGGCAGCCCCTGCCCAGGGAGGCGCTGCTCGCTTGCAGCCTGAGCTGGGCCTGCCGAGGACGGAGCCGTGTGCCGAGGGACGATGCCCGCCGCTCGCACAGCCTGCCCGCTGCCCAGGAGGAGACGAGCCCCAGCCCGCAAGCCCCTCCAGTTGTCCTTAAGCTGTCAAAAGCACGGCACATTTGACTGTCTCCCTCAGATGCGGCAGTGGCGCGAGGCTGCCGCTGACAACAGCCACACGGATTTCGAGCACCTCGCTCCAAGGCCAAGAGCCCTGTGAGCAGGGAAAAAGCAGGGCAGGTACACACCCTGCCAGAGCGCCCGAGGAAGTATTCCCGGAGCGGGAAAAACCTTTCAACCATCAAATACTTACAGAAACAATCAGCAAGAGCTTCTTTTCCCTCACAAGCCGTCACACAGTCACAGCACTGACATCTCCCGCCTCTGCTGAGGCGCTCCAAGACAATTCCCAAGAAAGGAGGAGGGCGAGCAAGCGGGAGACACAACAGAGGCCTTGCTGCTTTGAAACGACAGGAGAAACCCTCCTTCAGGCATTAAAAACCAAAGCCCAGAGAGTGCTCTCTGTGTGTTCTTCTTTTCCAGGCTGGGAGGATGGCACTGAAAGAGGGAGTAGAGAGCTTAAGGGATGGGCACAAGCTGCACTGAGGCAAGAAGCTCTAACCCTCTGGTGAGGGATCCGAAGCCTCAGCTCCAGGAACGAGGGGAGCCACAGGCTCAGGAACTCCAGGGCTACACCCAGGCTCTGGCCAAGCTTTCTCCAAAGCACTCAGGGCTCGCAGGGAAAGCTGCCAGGTCCATAGAATGGCAACGTGGGGAGGAGCCAGAGCAACCAGAGGAGCAGTTCAGCCCCGCCTCTTCCTCCCCAAAACTCCATCCCTTTCACACAGGGAAGCCACACGTGTCACCAGGAGCTTGGGCTTAACCCAGACCCAGGGCGTTGCCAGCCCAGCCGCTTCAGTCTGCGCCATCGATAACAGCCTCAGCATCGAGAGAAAGCCACAGAAGATGCTGCAAGAGTTTGCAGTTTATCTGTTCAGCCAGTCTGCCTCTGCAGATGTTTTAAAATAATCTATTATACATTGTATATTCAAAGAAATTATATTTGTAGAGCTTTCATGGGGTCCTGTGTCCCTTGGGGCTGAGCACACATGAAATCTCCAGGTCGAGTAGCTCTGGGCGCCGACTGTCAGGTAGCGGGATGGAGAGGGCATGGAGGAGGAATTCTGGGGGAGGAGCTGTGTGCCAGCGAGCTGGCTTTCTCCTGCAAACTCATGGCTCGATAATCGCCACGATTTTAATTAAATGTGTTTCTTTTTTTTTTCCATAAAGAAGGTTTTCAATCCTGGCCTTCACCAAAAGAGTGGCAGGGGTTGGCAGGGCCCTCTAGAGATCACCTAGTCCAACCCCCCTGCCAGAGCAGGATCACCCAGAGCAGATCCCACAGGAACAAGTCCAGGCGGCTTTGGAAAGTCTCCAGGGAAGGAGACTCCCCCCAGCTCCTCTGGGCAGCCTGCCCCAGGGCTCTGCCACCCTCACAGGGAAGAAGGTTTCCTCACGTTCAGGCTGAACCTTCTCTTTTCCACTTTATGGCCATCGGCCCTCGTCCTGTCGCTGGACCCCACTGAGAAGAGCCTGGCCCCATCCTCCTCACACCCACCCTGCAGCTATTGATAAGCAGTGATAAGATCCCCCCTCAGCCTCCGCTTCTCCAAGCTGAACAGCCCCAGCTCTCCCAGCCTTTCCTCAGACGGAAGGTGCTCCAGGCCCTTCATCATCTGAGGAGGAAGAGGACGACCTGATGTCGCTGCCAGGGGCCTTTGGCTGGGACTCCATCCTCAACGCCAGCCTGGATAGAGACTTGTCCGTTCTTGAGGATGCGAAGTTCACGCCTCCAGGCAGCCCTGCACCACGCAACCCGGACCTGACGGTACACGGGCACCAGGTCGACGCTGCCCAGGGGCAGGAGCAGGGGCAGGTCCTCAGCGAGTCCAGCCAGACCGACCTGGACTGGGAGGAAACCTTCAGGGCCACTTCTTTCCTGGGGCTCCACCGTGAGGAAGGGACAAAGCTCGACGCCCTCAGCGTGGATCAGTTGGAGAACGTCCCTTTGCCCCTGGACTGGAATGGCTGGAGCAGTGTGGCAGCCCTCTGCTAAGAGGCCTGTCACCGTTCCAAGCCCACGCAGCCTGCTTTTAATGGGGGGGTGGGGGTCCCGAGGCCAGCAAGCAAAGCCCATGTCTCGGGGCGGGGTGGGGGGGGTGCACAGTTTCCTGCTGCTAAGCAGGAATTCTTTATTGCAGCGCTGGGGATTCTCCACCGCAAGTGCTCCGCGGGCTTGGAAGGCAGCAAAAAGGGGCCAGGACAGACTCGGGGGGTTGCGGGTACAGCCCTGCTCACACCCGTTGCTGTCCCCATCACACTCACTTCTTAATGCCAGCCGCATCCTCCCCCTCCGCCTGCTGTGCCTTCTGGAGCTGCTTCGCGATGCTTCTGCACTGCTCCAGCTGCTGCCGGACAGACCCCAGCTCCAGGCTGTCCACCTGCGGACGGGCACACCCCCTCAGCCAGCTGTCCCAGCATGGGACAGCACGGTCCCCAGGGCACAGCCCGGAGGGGGCAGCCTCACAGGGATGCTGCCTTGGAACACCCTTCCCACTCCTCCCTCCTCGTGCCCTTCACGCCGCGTGACACCGATGCCCACGGGGCAGGGCGATGGGGACAGGGCTCAGCTCCCTCCCGGGGACGCTGGCGGCAGCTCACCAAGCCAAGCACCTCCTGCAGCCTGCGGATGTCCTGTGCCATGCGGCTCTGTGCCGCCTTCAACTCGCTGATCTCCTCAAGGACATCCTGGGTGACAGCCGTGGCCTGGGAGAGGGAGATAACAGGGATGAGCCCCCGGGGAGGGTCCCTGGCGACTGGGACCTCTACCCCCATTGTGGTCTGCACGGAGCTGAGAGGCTGGGCAGGGTCCTGGCCGGGCTGGCACAGCACCCCAGACATCGCATCTTCATCATCGTCCCACCGGGAACGGTTGGGTAAAGCATGGCCAGGAACAGCTCAGTGCCCAGGGGGATGAGGCCCCTCGCCTGGCCCCGCCTTTGGCTTCAGCCCTTGGATTTGCCGTGGCACAGGAGGCCCGTGAGGCGCTGATGGAGCCTCTCGGCTGTCCGAGGAGCGGACGCAGTCCCTGGCTGTGGGCCAGGCGTGGGCAAGGGATGGGCAGGGTGGTGGGGCCGGACCTCCGGGGGTGCCGAGCCTGCAGCTGGCAGAGCCGAGGGCACTGGGGGCTGGAGCAGACCCACCGCCATGCGGAACCCAGAGGAGGGGGCGTCTCACGGGAGAGCACCGCGGGGCCAGCAAGAGCCTGTACCTTGGAGATGCCGCTCTCGTCGGCCTCCACCTTCTTCAGCTGCCCCACGTCGGCGGCCACGGAGGCAACAAGGGAGCCGCTCTCGGTGCCCGGCAGCGGCTCCGTCCCGGGCAGAGAGTCCGCCGGCTCCTGCTGCTGCTGCCCTGTGCCCGGGACACTGGCCCCCTTCTCCAGGCCAGGCTGGACCCCGCCCAGGGGGAGGCTCGGGCCGTGCCCCAGCTCCCGGGCAGTCACGGCCTGCAGGCCCAGGTGCCCGGCCATGGCCTGCAGCAGCCGGCGCAACGCCCGGAAGTCCACGACCCCTTCCCCGGGCTCCCCGAAGGCCGCATCCAGCAGCTGGGACAGGCTGAGCGCGTCCATCGCTGCCGCCGGGCCCGAAATCACGGAGCGTCGCCGGGCAGAGCGGGAGCCTTTCTGCCTCAGGGGCCCTGCGCCAGAGCCCGGCACCCCCACCTCGAGCGCGGCTCCCCGCGCATCTGCACGCGCAGCCGGCGGCTCCGTGTATTTCTGTCCCCGCTGCCCGCGGGTCGGCGCCTATGACGCCATAGCGTCTCCCGTTGCTAGGCGACGGTGGCGACGGGGCTGCCCCGGGCCTCGCCCAGCGGCCTTCCTACCGAAAATGCCAGCGGCCACGGCCCACGTTCTGGGGCAGCCGAAGGCAGCCCCTGCCCAGGGAGGCGCTGCTCGCTTGCAGCCTGAGCTGGGCCTGCCGAGGACGGAGCCGTGTGCCGAGGGACGATGCCCGCCGCTCGCACAGCCTGCCCGCTGCCCAGGAGGAGACGAGCCCCAGCCCGCAAGCCCCTCCAGTTGTCCTTAAGCTGTCAAAAGCACGGCACATTTGACTGTCTCCCTCAGATGCGGCAGTGGCGCGAGGCTGCCGCTGACAACAGCCACACGGATTTCGAGCACCTCGCTCCAAGGCCAAGAGCCCTGTGAGCAGGGAAAAAGCAGGGCAGGTACACACCCTGCCAGAGCGCCCGAGGAAGTATTCCCGGAGCGGGAAAAACCTTTCAACCATCAAATACTTACAGAAACAATCAGCAAGAGCTTCTTTTCCCTCACAAGCCGTCACACAGTCACAGCACTGACATCTCCCGCCTCTGCTGAGGCGCTCCAAGACAATTCCCAAGAAAGGAGGAGGGCGAGCAAGCGGGAGACACAACAGAGGCCTTGCTGCTTTGAAACGACAGGAGAAACCCTCCTTCAGGCATTAAAAACCAAAGCCCAGAGAGTGCTCTCTGTGTGTTCTTCTTTTCCAGGCTGGGAGGATGGCACTGAAAGAGGGAGTAGAGAGCTTAAGGGATGGGCACAAGCTGCACTGAGGCAAGAAGCTCTAACCCTCTGGTGAGGGATCCGAAGCCTCAGCTCCAGGAACGAGGGGAGCCACAGGCTCAGGAACTCCAGGGCTACACCCAGGCTCTGGCCAAGCTTTCTCCAAAGCACTCAGGGCTCGCAGGGAAAGCTGCCAGGTCCATAGAATGGCAACGTGGGGAGGAGCCAGAGCAACCAGAGGAGCAGTTCAGCCCCGCCTCTTCCTCCCCAAAACTCCATCCCTTTCACACAGGGAAGCCACACGTGTCACCAGGAGCTTGGGCTTAACCCAGACCCAGGGCGTTGCCAGCCCAGCCGCTTCAGTCTGCGCCATCGATAACAGCCTCAGCATCGAGAGAAAGCCACAGAAGATGCTGCAAGAGTTTGCAGTTTATCTGTTCAGCCAGTCTGCCTCTGCAGATGTTTTAAAATAATCTATTATACATTGTATATTCAAAGAAATTATATTTGTAGAGCTTTCATGGGGTCCTGTGTCCCTTGGGGCTGAGCACACATGAAATCTCCAGGTCGAGTAGCTCTGGGCGCCGACTGTCAGGTAGCGGGATGGAGAGGGCATGGAGGAGGAATTCTGGGGGAGGAGCTGTGTGCCAGCGAGCTGGCTTTCTCCTGCAAACTCATGGCTCGATAATCGCCACGATTTTAATTAAATGTGTTTCTTTTTTTTTTCCATAAAGAAGGTTTTCAATCCTGGCCTTCACCAAAAGAGTGGCAGGGGTTGGCAGGGCCCTCTAGAGATCACCTAGTCCAACCCCCCTGCCAGAGCAGGATCACCCAGAGCAGATCCCACAGGAACAAGTCCAGGCGGCTTTGGAAAGTCTCCAGGGAAGGAGACTCCCCCCAGCTCCTCTGGGCAGCCTGCCCCAGGGCTCTGCCACCCTCACAGGGAAGAAGGTTTCCTCACGTTCAGGCTGAACCTTCTCTTTTCCACTTTATGGCCATCGGCCCTCGTCCTGTCGCTGGACCCCACTGAGAAGAGCCTGGCCCCATCCTCCTCACACCCACCCTGCAGCTATTGATAAGCAGTGATAAGATCCCCCCTCAGCCTCCGCTTCTCCAAGCTGAACAGCCCCAGCTCTCCCAGCCTTTCCTCAGACGGAAGGTGCTCCAGGCCCTTCATCATCTTAGGAGGAAGAGGACGACCTGATGTCGCTGCCAGGGGCCTTTGGCTGGGACTCCATCCTCAACGCCAGCCTGGATAGAGACTTGTCCGTTCTTGAGGATGCGAAGTTCACGCCTCCAGGCAGCCCTGCACCACGCAACCCGGACCTGACGGTACACGGGCACCAGGTCGACACCACTATCTACTCCCCAAAAACCCCAGAGGGAAGAGATTCTAAATAGCTTCCATGAATTAAAGCTTCTGCTGCCAAACACCAGTGTTAAATCTCTGCTGTTGGCCGTGATCAGCGTTCGCCGGCCTATGACCCGCACCACCAAGTGACGTGCCACAGGCGGCTTTGCTCTCCGCCAGTTTTGTTCTGTCCACGGTCGTGAGCGGCAGCAGAGGCAAGGATCGCTGTTGGACTGGACCGGCTGCCCTGGAACGCTGCAGAGCAAAGCCAGAAAGGTCAGGCTAGATATAAGGCAAAATCCAACTAATTTAAGGCCTTTTGAATACTTCATTCTACTTTACCATTAACTGAGATCCACGGAGAAAGACATTTTGTCTGAAAACACACTTTTGTCGTGTCTTAAATCTGTACATATAGCTAGCACTGTTCCCACTGACATGTTTTGAACCTGCTCCTCCATCATCCCTCCCTGGTCAGCACTTTGCTCTAACGACTAAACAGAAGGCAAAGCCCCGCTCTGCTGTCCTGGACAGCAGCGGTTCCACTCAACCCGAAATAGCAACCAAAAGCCAAGTTCGATTGTTTTATTTAAAATTAAACATTTTTTTTCTGTTCAGCTACTGCACGTGGAGCCAAACGTGTCTGATCGCTGTTAGTGTCAGGAAAAGCTCATCCACGAGACTGATCCAAGATTAAAAGACTTGAACGCGTACCAAAACCGCCAGAGAACCAGCTCCTCCCATGTTGCCTCAGAACTGCAGGATTTGGGTTTGTGCTGAAGCTTTTTACCATTTTAAGCTCAAAGTTACCCTTCTCTGTTACGAAGAGAGGTCTTACCGTTCCTGGGCAGTTACCGGTGCTGAAAACCAGCAGTGATTTTGCTTAGCCGCGGCTGCGCTGATCAGCGGGCACCGGGAGGTTCTGTTAAAAGCCAAGCCTTTCGGTTGTTAAATCCAGACGGCGCTGTGCAAGTCCCGAGTCAGCATCAACACACAATTAAGCAAAGCAGAGAAAGCTCCTTGGAAATGCATGGGTAAGGAAAAAGCCACCCATCTGGACCCTTCACCTGGGATTGTCGTTTTCCTGAAGAACGCCTTTAAAACATCCCAGAACAATCTGAAGAGCCAAGGACCTTGGTCGGGTGGTTTCTGCCCTCAAACACCGCCTTCATCGTTCCAGGTCAAATTCGCAGTTTTTCCCACGACACGTGGTTTTTCCCCCCATCGAATCACCGTAATTAACATTTGTAAAGTGCTTTGAGATAGTGCTACGGAACTAGGAATGATCAGAAGGGCAGAACAGCTCTGATCTGCACCCAGCTGATCGTTACTACTTGGTTTTCCTCAGAGCAGCATCGCTGGGTTCTCCTTTGACTTGCTGTGAACAAAAGAGTGAGGTGCCAGCGGTGGGGACGGCACAGAGGCAAAAGGAGTTTCTGCAGGGCAGTGAGAGGATGTTTGGAAGGCACGAAGATGCCTTCGGGGAAGGTGAACCCAGCAGAGCTCCAGGGAAGGAGGGGTATTCGCTTCCCAGCTCCATCAGTGCCGCACGCGGGATCACGCACACAGAACGACGCAGGAGGCTTCAGACAGCGGAAATACTCGCCAGCAAGGAGAGAGGTGGTGCTAACATTAACAAGGAAGACACTGATGCTTTTTGGGGGTGGCCATAGCCGCTCGCTAGACGCTATTGCCTGAGGGCTGTTAACTACTTAGTAGTAAAATCCTGCTGCCTTTCCAGTTGACAGTAACTTCTCTCTAGTCTGCAGCTTCACAAAAGCAATCCTTGTATGAATCCGTAAAGCTTTCCCAGATTTTTAAAAGGTTAATTTTCCCATTATAATTGCACTTGAAAACCAGGCATCAATCCCTACGCACTCTCCCCAAACACCTCCTCGATTTACGAAAGTGGAAAGAAAGGCTGCAATTATTCACTGTCCTACAGCTACCAGGATTCGAAAGGTTGGATTGAGGCGCCTGAAGAAAGGATGCAAACACCCAGTTTTCAGGTCAGGACAAGCGTGCATTGAAAGAACCCCCGAACGGCAGCTTCACAGCTTGGCTTGCATCGGCTTCAGGTGTTTGTGGAAAGACCCCTGAACCTGTGAGGGGACAAGAGAGTGGTTACAAGGTGGCGCCTGAGCTTCGACACAGTTCTAGCGCTGTACTTTTAGACTAAGGAAAGTGGAATCGGAGGCACTTTGGGCATTCAAGAACAGCCAGCCAAGTCCTGTATGACACCAAGGACCAAAACAAAGAGTTTCTCCACTACCTTTCTTGTGAGAACAGAAGAATGCAAGACATCTTACATCCAGACGGACAACTCTGGCGTTTCAGTTCAAAGGAAAGCGGCAGAGGTCTCCTAAGGGGACTGTAATGAAGCTCCTAAGCCGCCCTGACTTCAGAGACACAAAACACTGAGCAACTTCTGGTGGGATCTGACTGCAGGTGCAGTCTCCAAGAGCCCATCACAGGGGACGGTCTATCCAAATCCAATAAAGGCCTCCGAGACAGGCTTCAGAGTTGTGTTTAGGCTGCTGGAAGAGGGACACTGACCCTTCTCAGCTCAGTTTATTTTATCAGCTCAGCTGCAGCTACAGCCCTAGGGCAGATGTGCAACACCCGACATGTAAATACTACATGGGAGCGATTTATTTTCTTCTCCGGTCACTACTACTGCCTGAAGGCACTGGAAGATTTGCCAGAAACAGCTAAGGCTTTCGCAGCTACTGTCGCTAAGCAGAATCAGCAGCAAGCGATGCCGCTTTTAAACTCGGCGAGATCATTCAGCTGTCTCTCTGGAGAGTGTACCATTTCCTCCCTCCACTGAGGAACTCGGAAGTATCCCACAGGGATGCGTGTGAGCTACACGCGGGAGAGTAACTGAAGAAAGGATGCTGAAAGCAGAGGAGCAGAAGCAGGTTGCTTGTTTTGGTCCACTACCACCGGTGACTTCCCCCCAGCCCTCTTCATCAATCACCCACTGAGATCACCGGATCAAAATTAACGACCCTACATGGAGTTATTTCTCCGGGCACGTGGGACCTAAGAGGAAGAACTAAGGTTTCTTTACCTCCGTTTTGTTCAGCGGGGATTTCTTTGCCCACTCAAACATGTTCTCGCAGACATTGCCATCGTACCGGCCAAGCACGGAGCCAAGGTGAATGTCATGGAAGTCGAAGGAGTCTACCAGCGCTACTGCGTTGGGACGAATTCCAGCCAAGAGCTCTTTCACATGCTGGTTCGCTTGAGTAATTTGGGCATCGCTCAAGATACCCGCCTGGGGAGGAGGAAGGTATTATCAGAAGAGTATACCCGTCACAAGAACTTGCCCTGCCCCTACAGTCTAACACAGGTCAGCCTTCCCTCACACAAAAATCCAGCAGGTCATAAGACACTGGTTTTCCCCACCAGATCATAAAACACTCTTCCCCCTCCCAAGTGCTAAGTAATCAAACTGGCAACCTGCCACAGGGTGCAAGCGAAAGGTGATGCCCAGCACAGCCCACCCTACTGGCTAGTTATTTCATCTTTGAGGGGAGACTCGTTCTTTAGAACGTTAACCTCAGTGGCAAGTTTTCTTGAAGAATGTGCACGTATATATATTAAATTCTTCCTGGGTTTGGGGAACTTTTTGGTAAGCAGCCAAGAGCAAAATGGGAAGGCAAAACATACCACGGCTGCCTGAAGACAAAATAAAACATTGCTGCACAAACACATTTCTCTTCATGCTTTCAGTCTGAGAAAGTAATGCCTGACAATTTAAACCCATTCCCTGAAGGATGGGTTAAGATTTGGAGTACAATATCCCCCTTCTGTGCACTAACTGACAAAGGCCTGCAGCTCTCCCAACGTGTCTAACATCTCCTTCTTTAAGATACACCCAGTCACCAACTGGAGAACATCGGAGCTACCCCAGACAGATGCCACGTTACCATTTATCATCAACTCTGCTTCTGGCAGGTCACAAGGGAAACGACACCAGCCTTCCATCAGACCCGCGCTGCTAATGCGCTTCTGGAAGCCAACAATCAAGACCTTACGCCTAAGCACTGGTGCAGCTTTGCAATTAAAGCAGCTTTGCAAACAAGGACCCCGGCTCTAGTGATTTAGTGTGCTGGAGACAGACACCGACCTGCAGGAAATCCCCGCTGTTCTTACTGATCCCATACAGCGCGTACAGGAGACACAGCTCAGTCAGGACAGCACGGACAGCCGCATTACTGATCTCGGACAGCTTCGCTGTGAAAAGCTTCACTATCACATAGTGACAGTGTGCCTACAAGAAACAGAAGGAAGGTGAATCAGGTTCACGAAGAGATAAGAAGCTCTTACAGCCCACTTCTTCATATACCCAGTACATCGCTGACCTCAGATGCTCGCACAAGATCAACGGAAGTTCTGTTCCAGGCGTCCTCCTTGCTCTTTCTGTGGTTCAGTTCAGCTTGTAAAGTTTTTGCTGCAGCTTCTACAAGCCTATTTCAAAAAGGAAGAAAAAACAGGTGATGCGACACCAAACTAACAAGATCACCGACACTGAATTAATACGAATTTCGGTCTGAGACATCAGAGGAGCTCAGAGGTCGTGTGCCACAGCCGAACACGTTGCCTGGAGCGAGCAGCTGTGGCTCCAAAACCCTTATCACCACTGCTGCAGCTAGAACACAGCGACAGAGGAGTAAGACGACATTTGACCACATACGTGTGGTGCTTGAATACTTCCACGTAGGTATCTGTTCTGTTCTCACACCTCCTCCACAACAGGCTTTACTATCAGGATTGTTTCTCTCCAGATAGATCCCCAAGCAGTTTGAACGATGCTGGTATTTTTATGCTCGAATACACTTCACGTTTAAATAAGATATTTGAAAATGGAAGAGAGCACAGGAACTAGGCGACGTGGGCTGCGTGTAACCGCTTGTAACCTCAAAGCACTTAACACCGACCCAACACAGTAAAGTGTGTCACTTCTGGAAAGCAACACAGAGCAGAGCAAACCACACCTGGAGCATCTAACATTAACAGGGCAGCACGTCACCACCGTCTCCCAAGACACCCCATTTCATCGGTGCTTGGCTCAGTCTGGTAAGTGTGAACTCCCCGGGCAGCACGGGCTTTGTAGGCCTCCACCAAGCTGGCTGGATCAGCGAGCCGCACAGCCACGGCTCTGGCAGCCACGTGCTGCGGCTGAACGCGTTGCCTGGAGAGATCGTTAAGGTAGGACACCATGCCAGTAACCCGCTGCCCAGAACTAACCTGCGTGTAGCTTTTGAACAGGAACCTGAAAATAAAGACAACCAGAAGCCCTCAGTATAGGAGATACCTCTGATCAACACACCAGTTCTACCCTAGTGACTTGGAAGAACTATCAAAAAGCTGCAACACAAGCACAAGACCAGTCTTAACCCCACTCCCAGGCGATATGCCATCATGCCTGGAAAGGCACCTTTTTAAAAACACAGATATTCACAGCAGCTTTCTCACTGTGCACTACTTTTTTTTTTTTTGTAAAGGGCTGCTAAATTAATAATGCAAATAAAGAAAGAGAAGTCACCAGCACATACTGGGCTGATCTGAGCCCTCGGAGGAGTCCTGCACCGGGAAGAGCCGCGAGAGCCAGAGCATGCCCACCCACGCACCCGGCACGGGGTGGCCGTGGCGTTACCTTGATGCTGCGCGTGTGCTCCTCCAGCTCCCGCCTCGCCCGCTTGATCCTCTCCGATTCCTCGTGGGCTTTTTCCAGGGACTCTTCCAAAAGGGCCTGTGAAGGGAGGCACCGACACTCTGCGGTGCAGCACGCTGCTGCTCACCCGGCCCCAGGAGCCCTCGCAGGGCTGCAGGAGGCTCACAGGGAAGAAGGCTTGGGAAGGGGAGAGGATGTGACCAGGGTCACCGAGAGGTGAAACGTTGTGCTGTCTTTCACCCCTTTTTAGCTGGTTCCTCTAGATCAGGGGGTCACACAGCACCATTCATCTGACGCTGCTGCATTTACCCCCGGTTTCTCAGGGAGGAGCTGGGCGCTGGTGGTATCTTCCTGGTCAGGGCGGGTGCCAGCCCCCATCTTCAGCTGAGGCCAGGCACAGCTCAGCACACGGAGGCACATCATGTCCCCAGAGCAGGGCACAGGACAGCAGGGCACAGGACAGCAGGGCACAGGACAGCAGGGCACAGGACAGCAGAGGTGGACGTCATGCCGTGCCCGAGCCACTGCGGTTCCCCCTGCTCCCTCCCCACCGCCCCAATCCTGCCACCCATTGTCCCCACCTGCTTTTTAGAGCGCTCCTCCTCAAAGAGCACCCGCCGGTGCTGCTGGCACTGCCGCACGGTGCAGACGCAGCAGATGCACCGCCGCTCATCCTCGCAGTACAGCTCCAGCGGGCGCCCGTGCTGCGGGCACAGCCCGCCGTCGGCCACCTCACACCTCTCCGTGCCCGAGACCCGCGCCTTGCCGTCCCGCGCCAGCTCCACCACCCCGCACAGGGGGACATTCTCCTCCAGCGCCGGGCGCCGCTCGAAGCCCCTGCGGAATCGGGGCACGTGTCGCCCTTCTCGGCCCCAGCAGGTGCCTGCTCTTGCTTGTGCCAGTGGCCGCCGATGCAACGCTTGCAGAAGTTGTGCCCGCAGGGCAAGGTCACGGGCAACCTGAACAGCTCCAGGCAGATGGAGCACACCAGCTTCTCCTCCAGCTTCTCCGAGACGGGCGGTGCCATCCTGCCTGGGCTCAGGGCAATGGGAGAAAGCAGCCAGGGAAATAGAAACTCGGCTGTGCAGAGGAGGAAGAGCTGGCGACGCTGAGCCCAGAGGCGGCCCAAGGCACCCAGCCAGGCATGCTCTTAAAGAGACACCCAGCGGGCGCTCTCTCGGCCACGCGGGCTGTGCCGCACGCTGGGGACGGTCGGAGCTGCTCCCCGTGGGGACAGGCACAGCGGGAGGCCCCGAGAGGGTGAAGCGCTGCAGTGACAGCACAGGGACGCACGCGAGAGGCTGACAAGGTTCGGCGCAACGCCACTCCCGCGAGTGCGTCTGCGCGGGCACACGTACGACGCGTATTGGTTTCGCTTTTCCGCCCTGTTGGGGAACTTCCTGACATCCTGCCCTCTGCCAGGGCTGGGTCCCCGAGCAGAGCGCGGCAGAGACCTCGGCGCAGCACGCCTGGCACCTGCCGGCCTGGGCACCAGCGGAGAGGGGCACCCAGCACCGCTGCGGCCACGTCACCCCCCTCTGCGGCGACAAGGGCTGGGACACATGCCAGCAGCAGGCCAGGGCCACGCTCTGCCCTTGCATCTTTCCATTTTCAACCGCAGCTCCTGCTGTTTGCACGTGCCCCCGGCGCACACCCACCGCTCCTTTTCCTACCAAATTCCTCGCGACACCCGTGCACAGCAGCGCTCCGCAACACAAGAAAGATGTCACCTGGGCACTCAGTCCCTGCTCGGGGTAGGGGGGAGCCTTCTGCCCGAGGCCGTGCTCTTCGTATCTGGTTTCAGAAGAAACACCTCCCAGCCTTCCAGTCCAAACCTTATCTCCGTGCCCTCCGCAGGCGCGCTATCGCCGGCGCACGCTCCCAGGCAGCTGAACCGTCTGCAGCGGGTCTGCAGCCCCGCCGCCCCCCAGCTTTGCACAGGAGAGGCCAAGCCTTGGGGGGGGTCTGGGCTGCAGCCGGGGTGCTCACTGCCTGGCTGCAGCGGGTCAGAGCGGTTTCCGTATCATAGGCAGGCTCAGAGCCACCTCCAAAACCACCCCTGGATCCAGGTGACTTGGGACGTCACAGCTCTCTGCGTGTCCCAGCAAAGCGTCAGCCCCAAAAACGTTTATTTGGGCTGAATCTGCACATTCTGACCAAATATTCACAGCTCAGAGAAGGGTGCAATACGGCCTGACACCGCAGGACACCCGCACTGCCGCTGCGGTCACCACACCAGCCCAGTCACCCCGGCCCAAACCAGACGCCAGCTCTCTTCCGGGCAGGAGGAGAGTTGAGGGAGCTCAGGCGTAGCCGCTAACGGCCCTGAGCAACGGCAGCGGGGTCATTTCCACACAATCTCTTGGGTGCTGGAGGCTCTCATTGCCCGAAGAAGGGAGGAACCTCAGCAGAAGTTACTGGGACCCAGAGCTGGGAACAGGCAGCTGCAACAGCAAGACGACGTCAGTATTTGGGAGTTTAAACCGGGGATGCAGCAAGAGCCCTGCAGAGCACAGCAGAAAGCAGTCCCCCCACAGCTGGGGTACAGCAGTGCCAGAGTGCCCGGCCATGACTGTGTGTCTGGCTCCACAACCCCTGCTTTTGCTCCGCTTACCCACACCGGGTACGTGCTGTCCGGGGAGCCAGGCGAAGGAGACCGAGCTCCGTGCGCCTGGGCAGCTGTTGGGAAGAACCAGCTCCACAAATGTTCACAGGTCACCTGCGCAGCTGCACTCTCCCACCGCACATCTAAGAGGAGAAGTGACCCTGGCCGGGAGAAGGGCTGCCCTTCTCCCCTGCACCTTCCCAGCTCTGCGCCAGCTGGCTGGGATACCAAGCTCTCCCAAAAAAAAAAAAAAAAAGACAGCCCTGCCAGCATCACTCAAGAGTGCGTTTAATCAGACTCATCTCTGTCAGAGGGCTGCGCAAATGAAAGCCAACACGGTCCTGAACCGCAGCGCTGTAAGAGGAGGAAATCCAGGCTGGCCCAGCTCCGTTCGCTCCACAAACAGACAAAAGGAGAACCGTGATCCCTGCAGAGAAGCGAGGCAGGCACTGCCGGGGGGACTCTGCCCTGCCACCCCTACCGACCAGCTCTCCTACAGAATCAAGATTGGAGCCTGGCCCTGGATTTGCTTTCATCTACGACTGTCCTCCTTAAGCAGCCTCTGACCGCAGAGCTGCCAGCACTGTGAACGCCTGCTGCCCTCAGCTCCACACTTCCCAGCACCGGGAACGGGGAGCCGAGGGGCTGAGGCTCCAGAGGCACGGGATGCGCAGCTGTGCGAACGCAGGGAGGCTGGCCCGGCTGCCGTCCCAGCGTCCACCGGAGCACCCCAAGAGGAGGCCGGGCCCCTAGTAAATGCCGTAGGTGGGCTCCTTGGTGTCTCGGTATCTGTCCAGGTACCTCAGAGGCTGGTGGCGCGGGAACTTCACCTGCAGAGGGTGGTAAACGGGCGGCCGCACGAATTCGAACACAGGCTCTCTCATATCTGGAAAGGGGTGACGCACAGCGTTAGCAAGACGGCTCAGATCCAAACCCCAGGCCCCCCCCTGTCGCCAGCAAAGGCCCGCCGCGCACCCACGGGACCAGGGCAGGTCAGGCACCCCCCGCTGAAGGCTCTCTGTGTGTTACTTTGAAACGTTTATATGAGCAGCCTTTTACGGGCCGTTTCCTCAGACGGAGGACAGCTTGATAAACACCCGTCTGTGCTGTCACGGATCCCAGACAAGCGCCAGGGCCAAGCAAGAGCCGACAGCCAGAGCTCGCCCACTGACGCAGCCTGTTACGCGCAGGGGCCGTGTCCCGGCCCACAGACCCGCCCCCTCCGGCATCCGTGAACGCTGCATTTCTTACTCAGAAGCTGATGGAAGACCGCGGTGACCGAACTGTCCCACTGACACTGGAAAAACGCCAGCCCTGCCGGGGTCATTGCATCCTCGTGCTTCCTGTAGAAGTCACACGTGCTAAAGGTTCGCATCTTGAGGCTGTGGCTGGAAACACGACACAAGCACGGGAGCTGAGGTGCGCCTCTTCTCCTGCAGCAACAAAGGCAACGGCTTCCCCACATCACCCCAGAGTCTATAAAACACAGGTGGAAAAGGAAGTCACCAGGAGCCAATCTCCCAGCTTCTCCAGCCCCAGGCAGCAAAAGGTTTTCTTCGCAGCCGGGTTTAAAGCAACGAGACTTTGCAGGGCTGGGATTGCGGCTTCAGGTGACACACGAACTCAAAGCAGCCCGGAACAATTACAGGCGGCTGCTCTCCTACCAGCAGGAACAGCCGTGCCATCGTAACAAGCTGTAACAGCCCAGCCAAGCGAGCGCGAGACGGCCCAGGGAGAGCCTGAATTACCATGGCGTGGGCCGAACGTCCTCGCTGCAATCTATGGGGCAGTCTTGCTTGAAGAGGAGGAAGACGAGGCGATGGTAGCCAGTTCCCATGGCAGGGAAGGGGGGCAGGTAATGACAGATCTCCTTACCCGACCTGATGTCGTTGCCTGGGATGTTTGTCCTGAACACAAAGAAGTTGACTTCGCTACGTACCCACTCACTCCCCTGCGCCGGGACCAGCGGATTCGTGGGACTGCGAGTGACCCTGTGCTGTTGACGTGACTCACACCCTGTCTGACAAGTAGAGGTTGTATTCACTGGAAGGAAAGTCACGCCCAGCGTGAGCTTTCCAATGCCAAACAGCAGCAACGCTTGGAAATACCGCATCTTTAGCAGGACCCACACCACAGGTCAAGAAGCTAATGGCAGGAGCGCCAGAGGAAGCCACGGAGTGTCTTAGCAGACACGCATTCCCGAGCTGTTAGAGGAGTTTCTGCCCTCTCTGCCCCGGCTGTCCCTGAGCCAAGCAGCGCGCAGTGTAGCACTCACACCAGCCAGTGGAGGTACTCCGAGTCCGCGTCTCTTAAATGTCCATCTGCAAGGGAGAAAGGCGACTTAGTGACAACCTGGGGTTCGCATCAACCCCAAAGTGGAAATGCTCCGACCCGCTCTGAACAGAGAGGGCGGCTCAAGGCCACCCAGCCATCCTTTCCTAGCAGGAAAGTAACACATTCTCACAGGCCTGAGCCTCAAATGAGGAGCAGAGAACCCTACGGGTGTAATTCCAAGAGTAAAAGCACTTCTCGGTCGGCTGCTTCACTGTGCCTTGGTTTCCCAGAGCGAATGCTAACCTACCTCCCGGGCAGACTGCTGAGGGAGAGAGGAGTTCGGGGGTAAACAAAGGATGGGAGTCAGGGAATTGCTTCCCCCATGCTGTGACATAGGTCCTGTTGCATCACTGCCCTCACTCTCAACTGCTAGAGATTTGGGGAGGCTACAGTCTCTACTGCATATGTAATACAGCCCTGCTCAGAAGGTACCACAACACCTCTGACTGTGCAGCCAAAAGAAACAGGAGCCAACGACAAGCAGAGCGAAACGACCCCGTTTAAACGTGCTCCTTTTAAAGAACCTGCTGCTCCCCTGGATTTGTGAGCAACAAAGTCCAGAGGGAGCCTTTATCTGCCTCATAGGACGCTGCCGGCGGGCTGGAAGCCTAAAAGAGCAGCACAAGGAGAATCACTCAGACAACAGGTTCCACTAAGACCAGGCCATGATTTCCAAGGCGAAGAATATGAACTTGTCACAGGCACGGCCACACCGCTGACTGACCCAGCTCCACCTGGAGAGCCCCCGCAGCATTAATACGCATCAGCCTGCCGACAGACACCACTTCTGTCGCAAAGCTCAGTTCTTAACACGTTCCCTTCACCACAGAGGATGTAAAAGAACCGCCCCCCGCCCAGGACACACAATGCCCATTAGAAGCATCCAACAGAAAAAAACAGCTTCCCGTGGGGTCAACGTTGTCCCCAGCTCCCCAAACACACCTCTGACGGAGTCACCATGTTCCCACAGTACACCGGCACGAGGTGGTCATCTTCTTGGCTGTACTCCACCCTCAAGGTAACCCAGGGTGTGAACGTGGCCCCCTTGAACAAGTCACGAAATATCCCGCAGTGCTCCGCCACGCGCTGCTTGTGGAATGAGCCGCTGGTCTTCTCCCACTCGGCTCTGACTTCGTCGAGGGGGATCAGCACTGCGAGGAGAGAGAAATGCTGCAGGAGACAGCTGGGGACTCGGAGCAGCCGGGACAGGCTTCTCTGGGAAACACCCCGCGGGGCCTGCGCCTGGGCAGGAGGGAAGGAAACCGCGTCTCTTTGGGCACCGTGCGACTCCGGACCGAACGGCACCGGCTCTTGCCACAGGCTCCCAACGGAAACCAAACGGTGCTCGCACGCGCCCCGCTCCTGCCGTGCAGCCCCGCCCACAGCCTGCGCGCGGAGCCCGCCGGCCCCGGCTCCGCCCGGCGCGGCCCGGCCCGGCCCTGCCCTCGGCGGGGCGATGGGGAATGTAGGCCGTGCCGGGGGCCGCAGCTCCGCTCCCGACGGAGCTCGCAGGAGCTCGGGGCGTGCGTGCTGCCCCACGGCTGCAACACACACACCCCCCCTCCACGGGCCGGCAGCCGGGCAGGGAGGGCTGAACGCAGCAGCAGGATTGTCCCGTTTCCCCACGGGGCCTCGGGAGGAGCCGGGTGCCCGAGGACACCCTGGGAGAGGGGGTTTTGCTCAGACACAAGGATGGCTTTGGCACAAAGAAGCAGCCCCACCGGGCTTTAAAGCCCTGCCTTGGAGTTTAACTGGGGAGCAGTAATCACAGTCCTCCTTCGCGGACACCCAGGCACCGGGACAAGCAGCAGGTGCCAGCCAGCGGCCGGGCACCGGGGGATTACAGCTCCACACAGCACAGCCCTCCAGCCCTCCCCGGGCAGCAGGAGGAGAATGCAGGCTGGGTCCAGGACCCCCCAGGAGAAGCCCTGAACACACAGAATCACAGACGGGTTTGGGTTGGAAGGGACCTTGAAGATCGTCCAGTCCCAACCCCCTGCCGTGGGCAGGGACACCCTCCACCAGACCAGCTTGCTCCAAGCCTCATCCAGCCTGGCCTTGGACACTTCCAGGGATGGGGCAGCCACAGCTTCTCTGGGCAACCTGTCCCAGGGCCTCCCCACCATCTCTGGGAAGAATCTTTTCCTGCTGTCCAATCTCAATCTCCCCACTTTCAATTTAAACCCGTTACCCCTTGTCCTATGTCACTACAGGCCCTTATAAAAAGTCCCCCCCAGCTTCCTTGTAGCCCCCCCAGGCACTGGAAGGCGCTCTAAGGTCTCCCCGGAGCCTTCCCTTCTCCAGGCTGAACACCCCCAACTCCCAGCCTGTCCCCACGGCAGAGGGGCTCCAGCCCTTGCAGCATCTCCGTGGCCTCCTCTGCACTCGCTCCAACAGCTCCATGTCCTTCTGCTGTTGGGGGCCCCAGAGCTGGATGCAGAACGGCAGGGGGGTCCCGGAACAGCCGGGATGTGGAGGGAGGCGGGGGGGGGGGGGGCGGTACAGACCAGTCCGGAGTCGCACTGCTCTTTCCATCTCGGCATTCTGGCGATTCTCCCTCAGGATTTTTTTCCTTTCCTCGATTTCCTTTGCCCACAGCAGCTTATCACGCGGCAGGCTGATGTCGGCCTTTGGCTCTTCAGAGAGGGGTGAAAAAAAAAATCACGTACGTGAAACAAACCTGAACATTGCAATACCCAACCACAAAACCCCTGCAAATCATGAGAGTGCGTAAAGGAGACGCAAACCGCAAGATATCAGAGACTCGATTCTACCACCTCTGCCCCTCCATGCTCCCCTTCCCCGCTCCTCCCCAGCTCACTGCACCCCCAGACCCAGGGCTTTGCCAGCTGGCAGGCGGCTCCGGGCTCTGCAGCTGCTGCGCAGCCAAACTCTGTTACCTGCTGCACGTCCACAGCTCTGGTTGCTGGGCTGCTTCCTCTGAAACTACTGGGCTTCCAAGGAAGCACTTCCTCACCCCACATCTTTTCGCAGGTCCTGGCCAGCCTCCCTCCTTCCAGAAACCCGCCACCCGCTTCCCTGAAGACACCTGCGCACCGCAGGCTTCCGCATGGGAAAGGGGCCAAGCTCATCCCAACCAAGAGCAACTCGTCAGCTCTTTGCAGGGCAGGTCTGGGGGCAAACGTGGGACCCCGCCAACAGCTTCCCCGACCTCCCGCGGCAAAACCCCGGGCGGCGCCGCTCCTTCCGCGCGTACCTGGCGCGGGGTTAGCGTGCTGCCGGGACGTCTTCCACCAGCGGGGCTTCCTGCTCTCCTCTGCCGCAGCCCTGAAGTAGCGAGCCAAACTGCCGCGTTTTTCCAGCACTTCCAAGCTGCTGACGTCCATCTCCTCGCTGGGCATCGGCCCCAGCGGGGCTGCCCGCCTGCAGAGCGCAGCTGGGAGCGGAGAATGCCCGCTTTACACAGAGAGCGAGAAACGAGGCCGGGGAGCGCGGGCCTCGGCCGGAGCCACCCCTGCCTCCCCGAGCCGGCCCCGCCAGGCACGCTTGGGGAACCCAGGCGTTGGACAGCTTCCCCCTCCCTCCCCCCACACGGCTCCCACTGCCCACCCACGGGGGAACCGCGGGTCCCCGGGCCCGTGTCTCACCGGCCGTGCCGAACGCCCGCCCGCCCCGGCGGCCGCGCAGCGCCGCGCTCAGCAAGGGCTCCGCCATGGTGCGCGCCGCTCTCAGGAGAAGGACCCCGTTACCATAGCGACAGGGGCTGTCTCGCACGGGGCCTGACTGGAAACGCCCCCACAGCTCCAGCGCGACCCGGCTCTTCCCTCGCCCCGGGCTTCGCAGCCCTGGGGATGGATTTCACGCTGAACCCTCAGAGACGGCTTTGAAAGAAAAGGACGGCTTTACTGGAGAACTGGGATTACTGGGTTTTTCTCCTCCCTAGCTGCAGGGCACAGCAGCCTCTCGTGAAGACGGAGGCGGGCAAAGAATGGACTTCAACAACTCTGTGAGAGTTATAAAGCGAAGCCGTTTATTTGTTCCCCGTTACATTAATAGAGAGCTCAAAATTTGCTGACCACACACGTATAGGTCCAGATGACTGGTCACGCCTAATTGCCACGCGCTGCCCACGAGCCCTGGGCTAACACACGATGGGCTATCCCATACTCCGCTTTTCTCTGCCAAGTCTTTCTTCAAGAATTTGCTGACCCCTTTATTTCTTCCTTTATCGTCCTCAAGTACGCTTCAAGGCCGTGCAGTTTGCGGCCTACTCCAGCTCTGTGTAGCTTTGTTCGCCAATACATCCGTTCTCCTGTAAGAAATCTCCCACAGACGGACACAGCCATCCCTTGGGGAACACGTGGGGATGCCACCTCCTCAGTGTGACAGGGATGAAGTGTTGTAGGATGCCTTCCGGAGACTGTCCAGGTAGAAGCGTTCAGCCTCTAAGAAAGCGTGGTCCTGAGAAGAGAGGAAGGATGGATGGCATGGATACCAGAGTGCCACAGAAACGGGGTCACAGCACAGGGACCCTTCTCCTGGGGGAGGGAAGCATCCCAAACCCTCCTTCGTGCAGTGAGCACCCCCTGGGGTGTACGATCTGCCCTCCCCCAGAGCCCATGAGCTCACCCTCTGAACAGAGGAAGCCATCTGGGGAGGAAGCCAGCAGGGAAGGAGGGAGCTGTCAGGAAAAGCTGGGAGCATCACAAAGCCAGAGCCCAGCAGAGCTGGCTTCTCCCACCCAGGGATGGGATGAGCAGAGGTGCCACCCCAACGAGCCGAGGACGATATCCATCTCAGCTTGGACATTAAGCTGTGACGATCCACCCGTTCTTGCTTCTGCTATCACTCCTCTAGGTGCCCGTGGCTTCTGCAAGCCCTCCCAGCCCAGCCCGGTTCTGGGGCTCAGGAATGATCTTAGGAGACACCTCACGCTGTGGCTATTGGGCCCCAAACAGGCTTCAGCCTGGCCTGCTCCCACGCAGCTGATTTGAAGCCCCTTCCAGCCCTGGGTCTCCCCACCGCCTCACCTGCTGGGCGTCGTGCTTCAGCTGCAGCAGCGTGGCGTAGAGCTCGGCGCGGCCGGCCGTGGCCAGGTCATCCATGCTAGCCCCTGGGCTGTGCCGAGGGAACGCCGTGACGGGAGGCAGATGGAGCCGAGCATATGATGCCGTCACCCTTAGAGGAGCTGCAGACGGAGACAACAGAGCACCCCTTTATTTGCTGCCTGCACGCCCCTGCAGCAGGGGCCTCCCAACCTCCCAGGGCAAATGGGCTTTAACCCACCTACCTCTCCCTTCCTGCCCCCTCTACTCACTCCCAGCGCTGCCCTGGTTCAGAGAGCTCTGCTAAGCTCCTTCCGAGGACGAGGAGGCCAACACCAACTCACAGCTGAGGTTTATATACGGCGGAGCTACAAGCGCCCCCCAGGAATATCCCAAGCCTCCCGAGAGGTGGAAGACAAGAGCAGCTGCCCCCCAGCATGTCCCTTCTCATCACAGCATGCAGGAAGCCTTACACACGGTGCCGGAGAGGGAGAGGCCTTCCGTAAGGGCACCAAGGCCCTGGTCTGCAGTCAGCAGCCGCTCACGTAGCTGTTCAAGCTGTCTCCTCTGGTGAGCCATGCTCAGCCGCTCCTGCCTCATCCCCAGGAGAAAAAGAGAGAGAGAGAGAAGCTGTTGGCAAAGGTTCAGATCCTTGGCGTGGTGGCCGCAGGCCGAGAAGGGGAGGCGAGGGGGTATCTGCCTGGTGCGGACGCTGCTCCTGCTGCTTCAGCTGCTCCAAGCGTTGCTGCATGACCCGCAGCCTGGGCTGGCTCTCGGACTCCATCCTGGATGCCTCCCGCAGGGCCTGCTCCCCTTCCTCATACTTCTGGGAGAAGAGCTGGGAGGGGTGTGAAACCCGCCGGCCTGCGTACAGCTGTGAATTGCAGCGCAGATGCTTTGCTTACCTTCTTCATGCTTTCCATGCAGCGCTGAGGCGCTCCAAGACAATTCCCAAGAAAGGAGGAGGGCGAGCAAGCGGGAGACACAACAGAGGCCTTGCTGCTTTGAAACGACAGGAGAAACCCTCCTTCAGGCATTAAAAACCAAAGCCCAGAGAGTGCTCTCTGTGTGTTCTTCTTTTCCAGGCTGGGAGGATGGCACTGAAAGAGGGAGTAGAGAGCTTAAGGGATGGGCACAAGCTGCACTGAGGCAAGAAGCTCTAACCCTCTGGTGAGGGATCCGAAGCCTCAGCTCCAGGAACGAGGGGAGCCACAGGCTCAGGAACTCCAGAGCTACACCCAGGCTCTGGCCAAGCTTTCTCCAAAGCACTCAGGGCTCGCAGGGAAAGCTGCCCGGTCCATAGAATGGCAACGTGGGGAGGAGCCAGAGCAACCAGAGGAGCAGTTCAACCCCACCTCTTCCTCCCCAAAACTCCATCCCTTTCACACAGGGAAGCCACACGTGTCACCAGGAGCTTGGGCTTAACCCAGACCCAGGGCGTTGCCAGCCCAGCCGCTTCAGTCTGCGCCATCGGTAACAGCCTCAGCATCGAGAGAAAGCCACAGAAGATGCTGCAAGAGTTTGCAGTTTATCTGTTCAGCCAGTCTGCCTCTGCAGATGTTTTAAAATAATCTATTATACGTTGTATATTCAAAGAAATTATATTTGTAGAGCTTTCATGGGGTCCTGTGTCCCTTGGGGCTGAGCACACATGAAATCTCCAGGTCGAGTAGCTCTGGGCGCCGACTGTCAGGTAGCGGGATGGAGAGGGCATGGAGGAGGAATTCTGGGGGAGGAGCTGTGTGCCAGCGAGCTGGCTTTCTCCTGCAAACTCATGGCTCGATAATCGCCACGATTTTAATTAAATGTGTTTCTTTTTTTTTTCCATAAAGAAGGTTTTCAATCCTGGCCTTCACCAAAAGAGTGGCAGGGGTTGGCAGGGCCCTCTAGAGATCACCTAGTCCAACCCCCCTGCCAGAGCAGGATCACCCAGAGCAGATCCCACAGGAACAAGTCCAGGCGGCTTTGGAAAGTCTCCAGGGAAGGAGACTCCCCCCAGCTCCTCTGGGCAGCCTGCCCCAGGGCTCTGCCACCCTCACAGGGAAGAAGGTTTCCTCACGTTCAGGCTGAACCTTCTCTTTTCCACTTTATGGCCATCGGCCCTCGTCCTGTCGCTGGACCCCACTGAGAAGAGCCTGGCCCCATCCTCCTCACACCCACCCTGCAGCTATTGATAAGCAGTGATAAGATCCCCCCTCAGCCTCCGCTTCTCCAAGCTGAACAGCCCCAGCTCTCCCAGCCTTTCCTCAGACGGAAGGTGCTCCAGGCCCTTCATCATCTTAGGAGGAAGAGGACGACCTGATGTCGCTGCCAGGGGCCTTTGGCTGGGACTCCATCCTCAACGCCAGCCTGGATAGAGACTTGTCCGTTCTTGAGGATGCGAAGTTCACGCCTCCAGGCAGCCCTGCACCACGCAACCCGGACCTGACGGTACACGGGCACCAGGTCGACGCTGCCCAGGGGCAGGAGCAGGGGCAGGTCCTCAGCGAGTCCAGCCAGACCGACCTGGACTGGGAGGAAACCTTCAGGGCCACTTCTTTCCTGGGGCTCCACCGTGAGGAAGGGACAAAGCTCGACGCCCTCAGCGTGGATCAGTTGGAGAACGTCCCTTTGCCCCTGGACTGGAATGGCTGGAGCAGTGTGGCAGCCCTCTGCTAAGAGGCCTGTCACCGTTCCAAGCCCACGCAGCCTGCTTTTAATGGGGGGGTGGGGGTCCCGAGGCCAGCAAGCAAAGCCCATGTCTCGGGGCGGGGTGGGGGGGGTGCACAGTTTCCTGCTGCTAAGCAGGAATTCTTTATTGCAGCGCTGGGGATTCTCCACCGCAAGTGCTCCGCGGGCTTGGAAGGCAGCAAAAAGGGGCCAGGACAGACTCGGGGGGTTGCGGGTACAGCCCTGCTCACACCCGTTGCTGTCCCCATCACACTCACTTCTTAATGCCAGCCGCATCCTCCCCCTCCGCCTGCTGTGCCTTCTGGAGCTGCTTCGCGATGCTTCTGCACTGCTCCAGCTGCTGCCGGACAGACCCCAGCTCCAGGCTGTCCACCTGCGGACGGGCACACCCCCTCAGCCAGCTGTCCCAGCATGGGACAGCACGGTCCCCAGGGCACAGCCCGGAGGGGGCAGCCTCACAGGGATGCTGCCTTGGAACACCCTTCCCACTCCTCCCTCCTCGTGCCCTTCACGCCGCGTGACACCGATGCCCACGGGGCAGGGCGATGGGGACAGGGCTCAGCTCCCTCCCGGGGACGCTGGCGGCAGCTCACCAAGCCAAGCACCTCCTGCAGCCTGCGGATGTCCTGTGCCATGCGGCTCTGTGCCGCCTTCAACTCGCTGATCTCCTCAAGGACATCCTGGGTGACAGCCGTGGCCTGGGAGAGGGAGATAACAGGGATGAGCCCCCGGGGAGGGTCCCTGGCGACTGGGACCTCTACCCCCATTGTGGTCTGCACGGAGCTGAGAGGCTGGGCAGGGTCCTGGCCGGGCTGGCACAGCACCCCAGACATCGCATCTTCATCATCGTCCCACCGGGAACGGTTGGGTAAAGCATGGCCAGGAACAGCTCAGTGCCCAGGGGGATGAGGCCCCTCGCCTGGCCCCGCCTTTGGCTTCAGCCCTTGGATTTGCCGTGGCACAGGAGGCCCGTGAGGCGCTGATGGAGCCTCTCGGCTGTCCGAGGAGCGGACGCAGTCCCTGGCTGTGGGCCAGGCGTGGGCAAGGGATGGGCAGGGTGGTGGGGCCGGACCTCCGGGGGTGCCGAGCCTGCAGCTGGCAGAGCCGAGGGCACTGGGGGCTGGAGCAGACCCACCGCCATGCGGAACCCAGAGGAGGGGGCGTCTCACGGGAGAGCACCGCGGGGCCAGCAAGAGCCTGTACCTTGGAGATGCCGCTCTCGTCGGCCTCCACCTTCTTCAGCTGCCCCACGTCGGCGGCCACGGAGGCAACAAGGGAGCCGCTCTCGGTGCCCGGCAGCGGCTCCGTCCCGGGCAGAGAGTCCGCCGGCTCCTGCTGCTGCTGCCCTGGGCCCGGGACACTGGCCCCCTTCTCCAGGCCAGGCTGGACCCCGCCCAGGGGGAGGCTCGGGCCGTGCCCCAGCTCCCGGGCAGTCACGGCCTGCAGGCCCAGGTGCCCGGCCATGGCCTGCAGCAGCCGGCGCAACGCCCGGAAGTCCACGACCCCTTCCCCGGGCTCCCCGAAGGCCGCATCCAGCAGCTGGGACAGGCTGAGCGCGTCCATCGCTGCCGCCGGGCCCGAAATCACGGAGCGTCGCCGGGCAGAGCGGGAGCCTTTCTGCCTCAGGGGCCCTGCGCCAGAGCCCGGCACCCCCACCTCGAGCGCGGCTCCCCGCGCATCTGCACGCGCAGCCGGCGGCTCCGCGTATTTCTGTCCCCGCTGCCCGCGGGTCGGCGCCTATGACGCCATAGCGTCTCCCGTTGCTAGGCGACGGTGGCGACGGGGCTGCCCCGGGCCTCGCCCAGCGGCCTTCCTACCGAAAATGCCAGCGGCCACGGCCCACGTTCTGGGGCAGCCGAAGGCAGCCCCTGCCCAGGGAGGCGCTGCTCGCTTGCAGCCTGAGCTGGGCCTGCCGAGGACGGAGCCGTGTGCCGAGGGACGATGCCCGCCGCTCGCACAGCCTGCCCGCTGCCCAGGAGGAGACGAGCCCCAGCCCGCAAGCCCCTCCAGTTGTCCTTAAGCTGTCGAAAGCACGGCACATTTGACTGTCTCCCTCAGATGCGGCAGTGGCGCGAGGCTGCCGCTGACAACAGCCACACGGATTTCGAGCACCTCGCTCCAAGGCCAAGAGCCCTGTGAGCAGGGAAAAAGCAGGGCAGGTACACACCCTGCCAGAGCGCCCGAGGAAGTATTCCCGGAGCGGGAAAAACCTTTCAACCATCAAATACTTACAGAAACAATCAGCAAGAGCTTCTTTTCCCTCACAAGCCGTCACACAGTCACAGCACTGACATCTCCCGCCTCTGCTGAGGCGCTCCAAGACAATTCCCAAGAAAGGAGGAGGGCGAGCAAGCGGGAGACACAACAGAGGCCTTGCTGCTTTGAAACGACAGGAGAAACCCTCCTTCAGGCATTAAAAACCAAAGCCCAGAGAGTGCTCTCTGTGTGTTCTTCTTTTCCAGGCTGGGAGGATGGCACTGAAAGAGGGAGTAGAGAGCTTAAGGGATGGGCACAAGCTGCACTGAGGCAAGAAGCTCTAACCCTCTGGTGAGGGATCCGAAGCCTCAGCTCCAGGAACGAGGGGAGCCACAGGCTCAGGAACTCCAGGGCTACACCCAGGCTCTGGTCAGGCTTTCTACAAAGCACTCAGGGCTCGCAGGGAAAGCTGCCAGGTCCATAGAATGGCAACGTGGGGAGGAGCCAGAGCAACCAGAGGAGCAGTTCAGCCCCGCCTCTTCCTCCCCAAAACTCCATCCCTTTCACACAGGGAAGCCACACGTGTCACCAGGAGCTTGGGCTTAACCCAGACCCAGGGCGTTGCCAGCCCAGCCGCTTCAGTCTGCGCCATCGATAACAGCCTCAGCATCGAGAGAAAGCCACAGAAGATGCTGCAAGAGTTTGCAGTTTATCTGTTCAGCCAGTCTGCCTCTGCAGATGTTTTAAAATAATCTATTATACGTTGTATATTCAAAGAAATTATATTTGTAGAGCTTTCATGGGGTCCTGTGTCCCTTGGGGCTGAGCACACATGAAATCTCCAGGTCGAGTAGCTCTGGGCGCCGACTGTCAGGTAGCGGGATGGAGAGGGCATGGAGGAGGAATTCTGGGGGAGGAGCTGTGTGCCAGCGAGCTGGCTTTCTCCTGCAAACTCATGGCTCGATAATCGCCACGATTTTAATTAAATGTGTTTCTTTTTTTTTTCCATAAAGAAGGTTTTCAATCCTGGCCTTCACCAAAAGAGTGGCAGGGGTTGGCAGGGCCCTCTAGAGATCACCTAGTCCAACCCCCCTGCCAGAGCAGGATCACCCAGAGCAGATCCCACAGGAACAAGTCCAGGCGGCTTTGGAAAGTCTCCAGGGAAGGAGACTCCCCCCAGCTCCTCTGGGCAGCCTGCCCCAGGGCTCTGCCACCCTCACAGGGAAGAAGGTTTCCTCACGTTCAGGCTGAACCTTCTCTTTTCCACTTTATGGCCATCGGCCCTCGTCCTGTCGCTGGACCCCACTGAGAAGAGCCTGGCCCCATCCTCCTCACACCCACCCTGCAGATATTGATAAGCAGTGATAAGATCCCCCCTCAGCCTCCGCTTCTCCAAGCTGAACAGCCCCAGCTCTCCCAGCCTTTCCTCAGACGGAAGGTGCTCCAGGCCCTTCATCATCTTAGGAGGAAGAGGACGACCTGATGTCGCTGCCAGGGGCCTTTGGCTGGGACTCCATCCTCAACGCCAGCCTGGATAGAGACTTGTCCGTTCTTGAGGATGCGAAGTTCACGCCTCCAGGCAGCCCTGCACCACGCAACCCGGACCTGACGGTACACGGGCACCAGGTCGACGCTGCCCAGGGGCAGGAGCAGGGGCAGGTCCTCAGCGAGTCCAGCCAGACCGACCTGGACTGGGAGGAAACCTTCAGGGCCACTTCTTTCCTGGGGCTCCACCGTGAGGAAGGGACAAAGCTCGACGCCCTCAGCGTGGATCAGTTGGAGAACGTCCCTTTGCCCCTGGACTGGAATGGCTGGAGCAGTGTGGCAGCCCTCTGCTAAGAGGCCTGTCACCGTTCCAAGCCCACGCAGCCTGCTTTTAATGGGGGGGTGGGGGTCCCGAGGCCAGCAAGCAAAGCCCATGTCTCGGGGCGGGGTGGGGGGGGTGCACAGTTTCCTGCTGCTAAGCAGGAATTCTTTATTGCAGCGCTGGGGATTCTCCACCGCAAGTGCTCCGCGGGCTTGGAAGGCAGCAAAAAGGGGCCAGGACAGACTCGGGGGGTTGCGGGTACAGCCCTGCTCACACCCGTTGCTGTCCCCATCACACTCACTTCTTAATGCCAGCCGCATCCTCCCCCTCCGCCTGCTGTGCCTTCTGGAGCTGCTTCGCGATGCTTCTGCACTGCTCCAGCTGCTGCCGGACAGACCCCAGCTCCAGGCTGTCCACCTGCGGACGGGCACACCCCCTCAGCCAGCTGTCCCAGCATGGGACAGCACGGTCCCCAGGGCACAGCCCGGAGGGGGCAGCCTCACAGGGATGCTGCCTTGGAACACCCTTCCCACTCCTCCCTCCTCGTGCCCTTCACGCCGCGTGACACCGATGCCCACGGGGCAGGGCGATGGGGACAGGGCTCAGCTCCCTCCCGGGGACGCTGGCGGCAGCTCACCAAGCCAAGCACCTCCTGCAGCCTGCGGATGTCCTGTGCCATGCGGCTCTGTGCCGCCTTCAACTCGCTGATCTCCTCAAGGACATCCTGGGTGACAGCCGTGGCCTGGGAGAGGGAGATAACAGGGATGAGCCCCCGGGGAGGGTCCCTGGCGACTGGGACCTCTACCCCCATTGTGGTCTGCACGGAGCTGAGAGGCTGGGCAGGGTCCTGGCCGGGCTGGCACAGCACCCCAGACATCGCATCTTCATCATCGTCCCACCGGGAACGGTTGGGTAAAGCATGGCCAGGAACAGCTCAGTGCCCAGGGGGATGAGGCCCCTCGCCTGGCCCCGCCTTTGGCTTCAGCCCTTGGATTTGCCGTGGCACAGGAGGCCCGTGAGGCGCTGATGGAGCCTCTCGGCTGTCCGAGGAGCGGACGCAGTCCCTGGCTGTGGGCCAGGCGTGGGCAAGGGATGGGCAGGGTGGTGGGGCCGGACCTCCGGGGGTGCCGAGCCTGCAGCTGGCAGAGCCGAGGGCACTGGGGGCTGGAGCAGACCCACCGCCATGCGGAACCCAGAGGAGGGGGCGTCTCACGGGAGAGCACCGCGGGGCCAGCAAGAGCCTGTACCTTGGAGATGCCGCTCTCGTCGGCCTCCACCTTCTTCAGCTGCCCCACGTCGGCGGCCACGGAGGCAACAAGGGAGCCGCTCTCGGTGCCCGGCAGCGGCTCCGTCCCGGGCAGAGAGTCCGCCGGCTCCTGCTGCTGCTGCCCTGTGCCCGGGACACTGGCCCCCTTCTCCAGGCCAGGCTGGACCCCGCCCAGGGGGAGGCTCGGGCCGTGCCCCAGCTCCCGGGCAGTCACGGCCTGCAGGCCCAGGTGCCCGGCCATGGCCTGCAGCAGCCGGCGCAACGCCCGGAAGTCCACGACCCCTTCCCCGGGCTCCCCGAAGGCCGCATCCAGCAGCTGGGACAGGCTGAGCGCGTCCATCGCTGCCGCCGGGCCCGAAATCACGGAGCGTCGCCGGGCAGAGCGGGAGCCTTTCTGCCTCAGGGGCCCTGCGCCAGAGCCCGGCACCACCACCCCGAGCGCGGCTCCCCGCGCATCTGCACGCGCAGCCGGCGGCTCCGCGTATTTCTGTCCCCGCTGCCCGCGGGTCGGCGCCTATGACGCCATAGCGTCTCCCGTTGCTAGGCGACGGTGGCGACGGGGCTGCCCCGGGCCTCGCCCAGCGGCCTTCCTACCGAAAATGCCAGCGGCCACGGCCCACGTTCTGGGGCAGCCGAAGGCAGCCCCTGCCCAGGGAGGCGCTGCTCGCTTGCAGCCTGAGCTGGGCCTGCCGAGGACGGAGCCGTGTGCCGAGGGACGATGCCCGCCGCTCGCACAGCCTGCCCGCTGCCCAGGAGGAGACGAGCCCCAGCCCGCAAGCCCCTCCAGTTGTCCTTAAGCTGTCAAAAGCACGGCACATTTGACTGTCTCCCTCAGATGCGGCAGTGGCGCGAGGCTGCCGCTGACAACAGCCACACGGATTTCGAGCACCTCGCTCCAAGGCCAAGAGCCCTGTGAGCAGGGAAAAAGCAGGGCAGGTACACACCCTGCCAGAGCGCCCGAGGAAGTATTCCCGGAGCGGGAAAAACCTTTCAACCATCAAATACTTACAGAAACAATCAGCAAGAGCTTCTTTTCCCTCACAAGCCGTCACACAGTCACAGCACTGACATCTCCCGCCTCTGCTGAGGCGCTCCAAGACAATTCCCAAGAAAGGAGGAGGGCGAGCAAGCGGGAGACACAACAGAGGCCTTGCTGCTTTGAAACGACAGGAGAAACCCTCCTTCAGGCATTAAAAACCAAAGCCCAGAGAGTGCTCTCTGTGTGTTCTTCTTTTCCAGGCTGGGAGGATGGCACTGAAAGAGGGAGTAGAGAGCTTAAGGGATGGGCACAAGCTGCACTGAGGCAAGAAGCTCTAACCCTCTGGTGAGGGATCCGAAGCCTCAGCTCCAGGAACGAGGGGAGCCACAGGCTCAGGAACTCCAGGGCTACACCCAGGCTCTGGCCAAGCTTTCTCCAAAGCACTCAGGGCTCGCAGGGAAAGCTGCCAGGTCCATAGAATGGCAACGTGGGGAGGAGCCAGAGCAACCAGAGGAGCAGTTCAGCCCCGCCTCTTCCTCCCCAAAACTCCATCCCTTTCACACAGGGAAGCCACACGTGTCACCAGGAGCTTGGGCTTAACCCAGACCCAGGGCGTTGCCAGCCCAGCCGCTTCAGTCTGCGCCATCGATAACAGCCTCAGCATCGAGAGAAAGCCACAGAAGATGCTGCAAGAGTTTGCAGTTTATCTGTTCAGCCAGTCTGCCTCTGCAGATGTTTTAAAATAATCTATTATACGTTGTATATTCAAAGAAATTATATTTGTAGAGCTTTCATGGGGTCCTGTGTCCCTTGGGGCTGAGCACACATGAAATCTCCAGGTCGAGTAGCTCTGGGCGCCGACTGTCAGGTAGCGGGATGGAGAGGGCATGGAGGAGGAATTCTGGGGGAGGAGCTGTGTGCCAGCGAGCTGGCTTTCTCCTGCAAACTCATGGCTCGATAATCGCCACGATTTTAATTAAATGTGTTTCTTTTTTTTTTCCATAAAGAAGGTTTTCAATCCTGGCCTTCACCAAAAGAGTGGCAGGGGTTGGCAGGGCCCTCTAGAGATCACCTAGTCCAACCCCCCTGCCAGAGCAGGATCACCCAGAGCAGATCCCACAGGAACAAGTCCAGGCGGCTTTGGAAAGTCTCCAGGGAAGGAGACTCCCCCCAGCTCCTCTGGGCAGCCTGCCCCAGGGCTCTGCCACCCTCACAGGGAAGAAGGTTTCCTCACGTTCAGGCTGAACCTTCTCTTTTCCACTTTATGGCCATCGGCCCTCGTCCTGTCGCTGGACCCCACTGAGAAGAGCCTGGCCCCATCCTCCTCACACCCACCCTGCAGCTATTGATAAGCAGTGATAAGATCCCCCCTCAGCCTCCGCTTCTCCAAGCTGAACAGCCCCAGCTCTCCCAGCCTTTCCTCAGACGGAAGGTGCTCCAGGCCCTTCATCATCTTAGGAGGAAGAGGACGACCTGATGTCGCTGCCAGGGGCCTTTGGCTGGGACTCCATCCTCAACGCCAGCCTGGATAGAGACTTGTCCGTTCTTGAGGATGCGAAGTTCACGCCTCCAGGCAGCCCTGCACCACGCAACCCGGACCTGACGGTACACGGGCACCAGGTCGACGCTGCCCAGGGGCAGGAGCAGGGGCAGGTCCTCAGCGAGTCCAGCCAGACCGACCTGGACTGGGAGGAAACCTTCAGGGCCACTTCTTTCCTGGGGCTCCACCGTGAGGAAGGGACAAAGCTCGACGCCCTCAGCGTGGATCAGTTGGAGAACGTCCCTTTGCCCCTGGACTGGAATGGCTGGAGCAGTGTGGCAGCCCTCTGCTAAGAGGCCTGTCACCATTCCAAGCCCACGCAGCCTGCTTTTAATGGGGGGGTGGGGGTCCCGAGGCCAGCAAGCAAAGCCCATGTCTCGGGGCGGGGTGGGGGGGGTGCACAGTTTCCTGCTGCTAAGCAGGAATTCTTTATTGCAGCGCTGGGGATTCTCCACCGCAAGTGCTCCGCGGGCTTGGAAGGCAGCAAAAAGGGGCCAGGACAGACTCGGGGGGTTGCGGGTACAGCCCTGCTCACACCCGTTGCTGTCCCCATCACACTCACTTCTTAATGCCAGCCGCATCCTCCCCCTCCGCCTGCTGTGCCTTCTGGAGCTGCTTCGCGATGCTTCTGCACTGCTCCAGCTGCTGCCGGACAGACCCCAGCTCCAGGCTGTCCACCTGCGGACGGGCACACCCCCTCAGCCAGCTGTCCCAGCGTGGGACAGCACGGTCCCCAGGGCACAGCCCGGAGGGGGCAGCCTCACAGGGATGCTGCCTTGGAACACCCTTCCCACTCCTCCCTCCTCGTGCCCTTCACGCCGCGTGACACCGATGCCCACGGGGCAGGGCGATGGGGACAGGGCTCAGCTCCCTCCCGGGGACGCTGGCGGCAGCTCACCAAGCCAAGCACCTCCTGCAGCCTGCGGATGTCCTGTGCCATGCGGCTCTGTGCCGCCTTCAACTCGCTGATCTCCTCAAGGACATCCTGGGTGACAGCCGTGGCCTGGGAGAGGGAGATAACAGGGATGAGCCCCCGGGGAGGGTCCCTGGCGACTGGGACCTCTACCCCCATTGTGGTCTGCACGGAGCTGAGAGGCTGGGCAGGGTCCTGGCCGGGCTGGCACAGCACCCCAGACATCGCATCTTCATCATCGTCCCACCGGGAACGGTTGGGTAAAGCATGGCCAGGAACAGCTCAGTGCCCAGGGGGATGAGGCCCCTCGCCTGGCCCCGCCTTTGGCTTCAGCCCTTGGATTTGCCGTGGCACAGGAGGCCCGTGAGGCGCTGATGGAGCCTCTCGGCTGTCCGAGGAGCGGACGCAGTCCCTGGCTGTGGGCCAGGCGTGGGCAAGGGATGGGCAGGGTGGTGGGGCCGGACCTCCGGGGGTGCCGAGCCTGCAGCTGGCAGAGCCGAGGGCACTGGGGGCTGGAGCAGACCCACCGCCATGCGGAACCCAGAGGAGGGGGCGTCTCACGGGAGAGCACCGCGGGGCCAGCAAGAGCCTGTACCTTGGAGATGCCGCTCTCGTCGGCCTCCACCTTCTTCAGCTGCCCCACGTCGGCGGCCACGGAGGCAACAAGGGAGCCGCTCTCGGTGCCCGGCAGCGGCTCCGTCCCGGGCAGAGAGTCCGCCGGCTCCTGCTGCTGCTGCCCTGTGCCCGGGACACTGGCCCCCTTCTCCAGGCCAGGCTGGACCCCGCCCAGGGGGAGGCTCGGGCCGTGCCCCAGCTCCCGGGCAGTCACGGCCTGCAGGCCCAGGTGCCCGGCCATGGCCTGCAGCAGCCGGCGCAACGCCCGGAAGTCCACGACCCCTTCCCCGGGCTCCCCGAAGGCCGCATCCAGCAGCTGGGACAGGCTGAGCGCGTCCATCGCTGCCGCCGGGCCCGAAATCACGGAGCGTCGCCGGGCAGAGCGGGAGCCTTTCTGCCTCAGGGGCCCTGCGCCAGAGCCCGGCACCACCACCCCGAGCGCGGCTCCCCGCGCATCTGCACGCGCAGCCGGCGGCTCCGCGTATTTCTGTCCCCGCTGCCCGCGGGTCGGCGCCTATGACGCCATAGCGTCTCCCGTTGCTAGGCGACGGCGGCGACGGGGCTGCCCCGGGCCTCGCCCAGCGGCCTTCCTACCGAAAATGCCAGCGGCCACGGCCCACGTTCTGGGGCAGCCGAAGGCAGCCCCTGCCCAGGGAGGCGCTGCTCGCTTGCAGCCTGAGCTGGGCCTGCCGAGGACGGAGCCGTGTGCCGAGGGACGATGCCCGCCGCTCGCACAGCCTGCCCGCTGCCCAGGAGGAGACGAGCCCCAGCCCGCAAGCCCCTCCAGTTGTCCTTAAGCTGTCGAAAGCACGGCACATTTGACTGTCTCCCTCAGATGCGGCAGTGGCGCGAGGCTGCCGCTGACAACAGCCACACGGATTTCGAGCACCTCGCTCCAAGGCCAAGAGCCCTGTGAGCAGGGAAAAAGCAGGGCAGGTACACACCCTGCCAGAGCGCCCGAGGAAGTATTCCCGGAGCGGGAAAAACCTTTCAACCATCAAATACTTACAGAAACAATCAGCAAGAGCTTCTTTTCCCTCACAAGCCGTCACACAGTCACAGCACTGACATCTCCCGCCTCTGCTGAGGCGCTCCAAGACAATTCCCAAGAAAGGAGGAGGGCGAGCAAGCGGGAGACACAACAGAGGCCTTGCTGCTTTGAAACGACAGGAGAAACCCTCCTTCAGGCATTAAAAACCAAAGCCCAGAGAGTGCTCTCTGTGTGTTCTTCTTTTCCAGGCTGGGAGGATGGCACTGAAAGAGGGAGTAGAGCTTAAGGGATGGGCACAAGCTGCACTGAGGCAAGAAGCTCTAACCCTCTGGTGAGGGATCCGAAGCCTCAGCTCCAGGAACGAGGGGAGCCACAGGCTCAGGAACTCCAGGGCTACACCCAGGCTCTGGCCAAGCTTTCTCCAAAGCACTCAGGGCTCGCAGGGAAAGCTGCCAGGTCCATAGAATGGCAACGTGGGGAGGAGCCAGAGCAACCAGAGGAGCAGTTCAGCCCCGCCTCTTCCTCCCCAAAACTCCATCCCTTTCACACAGGGAAGCCACACGTGTCACCAGGAGCTTGGGCTTAACCCAGACCCAGGGCGTTGCCAGCCCAGCCGCTTCAGTCTGCGCCATCGATAACAGCCTCAGCATCGAGAGAAAGCCACAGAAGATGCTGCAAGAGTTTGCAGTTTATCTGTTCAGCCAGTCTGCCTCTGCAGATGTTTTAAAATAATCTATTATACGTTGTATATTCAAAGAAATTATATTTGTAGAGCTTTCATGGGGTCCTGTGTCCCTTGGGGCTGAGCACACATGAAATCTCCAGGTCGAGTAGCTCTGGGCGCCGACTGTCAGGTAGCGGGATGGAGAGGGCATGGAGGAGGAATTCTGGGGGAGGAGCTGTGTGCCAGCGAGCTGGCTTTCTCCTGCAAACTCATGGCTCGATAATCGCCACGATTTTAATTAAATGTGTTTCTTTTTTTTTTCCATAAAGAAGGTTTTCAATCCTGGCCTTCACCAAAAGAGTGGCAGGGGTTGGCAGGGCCCTCTAGAGATCACCTAGTCCAACCCCCCTGCCAGAGCAGGATCACCCAGAGCAGATCCCACAGGAACAAGTCCAGGCGGCTTTGGAAAGTCTCCAGGGAAGGAGACTCCCCCCAGCTCCTCTGGGCAGCCTGCCCCAGGGCTCTGCCACCCTCACAGGGAAGAAGGTTTCCTCACGTTCAGGCTGAACCTTCTCTTTTCCACTTTATGGCCATCGGCCCTCGTCCTGTCGCTGGACCCCACTGAGAAGAGCCTGGCCCCATCCTCCTCACACCCACCCTGCAGCTATTGATAAGCAGTGATAAGATCCCCCCTCAGCCTCTGCTTCTCCAAGCTGAACAGCCCCAGCTCTCCCAGCCTTTCCTCAGACGGAAGGTGCTCCAGGCCCTTCATCATCTTAGGAGGAAGAGGACGACCTGATGTCGCTGCCAGGGGCCTTTGGCTGGGACTCCATCCTCAACGCCAGCCTGGGTAGAGACTTGTCCGTTCTTGAGGATGCGAAGTTCACGCCTCCAGGCAGCCCTGCACCACGCAACCCGGACCTGACGATACACGGGCACCAGGTCGACACCACTATCTACTCCCCAAAAACCCCAGAGGGAAGAGATTCTAAATAGCTTCCATGAATTAAAGCTTCTGCTGCCAAACACCAGTGTTAAATCTCTGCTGTTGGCCGTGATCAGCGTTCGCCGGCCTATGACCCGCACCACCAAGTGACGTGCCACAGGCGGCTTTGCTCTCCGCCAGTTTTGTTCTGTCCACGGTCGTGAGCGGCAGCAGAGGCAAGGATCGCTGTTGGACTGGACCGGCTGCCCTGGAACGCTGCAGAGCAAAGCCAGAAAGGTCAGGCTAGATATAAGGCAAAATCCAACTAATTTAAGGCCTTTTGAATACTTCATTCTACTTTACCATTAACTGAGATCCACGGAGAAAGACATTTTGTCTGAAAACACACTTTTGTCGTGTCTTAAATCTGTACATATAGCTAGCACTGTTCCCACTGACATGTTTTGAACCTGCTCCTCCATCATCCCTCCCTGGTCAGCACTTTGCTCTAACGACTAAACAGAAGGCAAAGCCCCGCTCTGCTGTCCTGGACAGCAGCGGTTCCACTCAACCCGAAATAGCAACCAAAAGCCAAGTTCGATTGTTTTATTTAAAATTAAACATTTTTTTTCTGTTCAGCTACTGCACGTGGAGCCAAACGTGTCTGATCGCTGTTAGTGTCAGGAAAAGCTCATCCACGAGACTGATCCAAGATTAAAAGACTTGAACGCGTACCAAAACCGCCAGAGAACCAGCTCCTCCCATGTTGCCTCAGAACTGCAGGATTTGGGTTTGTGCTGAAGCTTTTTACCATTTTAAGCTCAAAGTTACCCTTCCCTGTTACGAAGAGAGGTCTTACCGTTCCTGGGCAGTTACCGGTGCTGAAAACCAGCAGTGATTTTGCTTAGCCGCGGCTGCGCTGATCAGCGGGCACCGGGAGGTTCTGTTAAAAGCCAAGCCTTTCGGTTGTTAAATCCAGACGGCGCTGTGCAAGTCCCGAGTCAGCATCAACACACAATTAAGCAAAGCAGAGAAAGCTCCTTGGAAATGCATGGGTAAGGAAAAAGCCACCCATCTGGACCCTTCACCTGGGATTGTCGTTTTCCTGAAGAACGCCTTTAAAACATCCCAGAACAATCTGAAGAGCCAAGGACCTTGGTCGGGTGGTTTCTGCCCTCAAACACCGCCTTCATCGTTCCAGGTCAAATTCGCAGTTTTTCCCACAACACGTGGTTTTTCCCCCCATCGAATCACCGTAATTAACATTTGTAAAGTGCTTTGAGATAGTGCTACGGAACTAGGAATGATCAGAAGGGCAGAACAGCTCTGATCTGCACCCAGCTGATCGTTACTACTTGGTTTTCCTCAGAGCAGCATCGCTGGGTTCTCCTTTGACCTGCTGTGAACAAAAGAGTGAGGTGCCAGCGGTGGGGACGGCACAGAGGCAAAAGGAGTTTCTGCAGGGCAGTGAGAGGATGTTTGGAAGGCACGAAGATGCCTTCGGGGAAGGTGAACCCAGCAGAGCTCCAGGGAAGGAGGGGTATTCGCTTCCCAGCTCCATCAGTGCTGCACGCGGGATCACGCACACAGAACGACGCAGGAGGCTTCAGACAGCGGAAATACTCGCCAGCAAGGAGAGAGGTGGTGCTAACATTAACAAGGAAGACACTGATGCTTTTTGGGGGTGGCCATAGCCGCTCGCTAGACGCTATTGCCTGAGGGCTGTTAACTACTTAGTAGTAAAATCCTGCTGCCTTTCCAGTTGACAGTAACTTCTCTCTAGTCTGCAGCTTCACAAAAGCAATCCTTGTATGAATGCGTAAAGCTTTCCCAGATTTTTAAAAGGTTAATTTTCCCATTATAATTGCACTTGAAAACCAGGCATCAATCCCTACGCACTCTCCCCAAACACCTCCTCGATTTACGAAAGTGGAAAGAAAGGCTGCAATTATTCACTGTCCTACAGCTACCAGGATTCGAAAGGTTGGATTGAGGCGCCTGAAGAAAGGATGCAAACACCCAGTTTTCAGGTCAGGACAAGCGTGCATTGAAAGAACCCCCGAACGGCAGCTTCACAGCTTGGCTTGCATCGGCTTCAGGTGTTTGTGGAAAGACCCCTGAACCTGTGAGGGGACAAGAGAGTGGTTACAAGGTGGCGCCTGAGCTTCGACACAGTTCTAGCGCTGTACTTTTAGACTAAGGAAAGTGGAATCGGAGGCACTTTGGGCATTCAAGAACAGCCAGCCAAGTCCTGTATGACACCAAGGACCAAAACAAAGAGTTTCTCCACTACCTTTCTTGTGAGAACAGAAGAATGCAAGACATCTTACATCCAGACGGACAACTCTGGCGTTTCAGGTCAAAGGAAAGCGGCAGAGGTCTCCTAAGGGGACTGTAATGAAGCTCCTAAGCCGCCCTGACTTCAGAGACACAAAACACTGAGCAACTTCTGGTGGGATCTGACTGCAGGTGCAGTCTCCAAGAGCCCATCACAGGGGACGGTCTATCCAAATCCAATAAAGGCCTCCGAGACAGGCTTCAGAGTTGTGTTTAGGCTGCTGGAAGAGGGACACTGACCCTTCTCAGCTCAGTTTATTTTATCAGCTCAGCTGCAGCTACAGCCCTAGGGCAGATGTGCAACACCCGACATGTAAATACTACATGGGAGCGATTTATTTTCTTCTCCGGTCACTACTACTGCCTGAAGGCACTGGAAGATTTGCCAGAAACAGCTAAGGCTTTCGCAGCTACTGTCGCTAAGCAGAATCAGCAGCAAGCGATGCCGCTTTTAAACTCAGCGAGATCATTCAGCTGTCTCTCTAGAGAGTGTACCATTTCCTCCCTCCGCTGAGGAACTCGGAAGTATCCCACAGGGATGCGTGTGAGCTACACGCGGGAGAGTAACTGAAGAAAGGATGCTGAAAGCAGAGGAGCAGAAGCAGGTTGCTTGTTTTGGTCCACTACCACCGGTGACTTCCCCCCAGCCCTCTTCATCAATCACCCACTGAGATCACCGGATCAAAATTAACGACCCTACATGGAGTTATTTCTCCGGGCACGTGGGACCTAAGAGGAAGAACTAAGGTTTCTTTACCTCCGTTTTGTTCAGCGGGGATTTCTTTGCCCACTCAAACATGTTCTCGCAGACATTGCCATCGTACCGGCCAAGCACGGAGCCAAGGTGAATGTCATGGAAGTCGAAGGAGTCTACCAGCGCTACTGCGTTGGGACGAATTCCAGCCAAGAGCTCTTTCACATGCTGGTTCGCTTGAGTAATTTGGGCATCGCTCAAGATACCCGCCTGGGGAGGAGGAAGGTATTATCAGAAGAGTATACCCGTCACAAGAACTTGCCCTGCCCCTACAGTCTAACACAGGTCAGCCTTCCCTCACACAAAAATCCAGCAGGTCATAAGACACTGGTTTTCCCCACCAGATCATAAAACACTCTTCCCCCTCCCAAGTGCTAAGTAATCAAATTGGCAACCTGCCACAGGGTGCAAGCGAAAGGTGATGCCCAGCACAGCCCACCCTACTGGCTAGTTATTTCATCTTTGAGGGGAGACTCGTTCTTTAGAACGTTAACCTCAGTGGCAAGTTTTCTTGAAGAATGTGCACGTATATATATTAAATTCTTCCTGGGTTTGGGGAACTTTTTGGTAAGCAGCCAAGAGCAAAATGGGAAGGCAAAACATACCACGGCTGCCTGAAGACAAAATAAAACATTGCTGCACAAACACATTTCTCTTCATGCTTTCAGTCTGGGAAAGTAATGCCTGACAATTTAAACCCATTCCCTGAAGGATGGGTTAAGATTTGGAGTACAATATCCCCCTTCTGTGCACTAACTGACAAAGGCCTGCAGCTCTCCCAACGTGTCTAACATCTCCTTCTTTAAGATACACCCAGTCACCAACTGGAGAACATCGGAGCTACCCCAGACAGATGCCACGTTACCATTTATCATCAACTCTGCTTCTGGCAGGTCACAAGGGAAACTTGACACCAGCCTTCCATCAGACCCGCGCTGCTAATGCGCTTCTGGAAGCCAACAATCAAGACCTTACGCCTAAGCACTGGTGCAGCTTTGCAATTAAAGCAGCTTTGCAAACAAGGACCCCGGCTCTAGTGATTTAGTGTGCTGGAGACAGACACCGACCTGCAGGAAATCCCCGCTGTTCTTACTGATCCCATACAGCGCGTACAGGAGACACAGCTCAGTCAGGACAGCACGGACAGCCGCATTACTGATCTCGGACAGCTTCGCTGTGAAAAGCTTCACTATCACATAGTGACAGTGTGCCTACAAGAAACAGAAGGAAGGTGAATCAGGTTCACGAAGAGATAAGAAGCTCTTACAGCCCACTTCTTCATATACCCAGTACATCGCTGACCTCAGATGCTCGCACAAGATCAACGGAAGTTCTGTTCCAGGCGTCCTCCTTGCTCTTTCTGTGGTTCAGTTCAGCTTGTAAAGTTTTTGCTGCAGCTTCTACAAGCCTGTTTCAAAAAGGAAGAAAAAACAGGTGATGCGACACCAAACTAACAAGATCACCGACACTGAATTAATACGAATTTCGGTCTGAGACATCAGAGGAGCTCAGAGGTCGTGTGCCACAGCCGAACACGTTGCCTGGAGCGAGCAGCTGTGGCTCCAAAACCCTTATCACCACTGCTGCAGCTAGAACACAGCGACAGAGGAGTAAGACGACATTTGACCACATACGTGTGGTGCTTGAATACTTCCACGTAGGTATCTGTTCTGTTCTCACACCTCCTCCACAACAGGCTTTACTATCAGGATTGTTTCTCTCCAGATAGATCCCCAAGCAGTTTGAACGATGCTGGTATTTTTATGCTCGAATACACTTCACGTTTAAATAAGATATTTGAAAATGGAAGAGAGCACAGGAACTAGGCGACGTGGGCTGCGTGTAACCGCTTGTAACCTCAAAGCACTTAACACCGACCCAACACAGTAAAGTGTGTCACTTCTGGAAAGCAACACAGAGCAGAGCAAACCACACCTGGAGCATCTAACATTAACAGGGCAGCACGTCACCACCGTCTCCCAAGACACCCCATTTCATCGGTGCTTGGCTCAGTCTGGTAAGTGTGAACTCCCCGGGCAGCACGGGCTTTGTAGGCCTCCACCAAGCTGGCTGGATCAGCGAGCCGCACAGCCACGGCTCTGGCAGCCACGTGCTGCGGCTGAACGCGTTGCCTGGAGAGATCGTTAAGGTAGGACACCATGCCAGTAACCCGCTGCCCAGAACTAACCTGCGTGTAGCTTTTGAACAGGAACCTGAAAATAAAGACAACCAGAAGCCCTCAGTATAGTAGATACCTCTGATCAACACACCAGTTCTACCCTAGTGACTTGGAAGAACTATCAAAAAGCTGCAACACAAGCACAAGACCAGTCTTAACCCCACTCCCAGGCGATATGCCATCATGCCTGGAAAGGCACCTTTTTAAAAACACAGATATTCACAGCAGCTTTCTCACTGTGCACTACTTTTTTTTTTTTTTTTTGTAAAGGGCTGCTAAATTAATAATGCAAATAAAGAAAGAGAAGTCACCAGCACATACTGGGCTGATCTGAGCCCTCAGAGGAGTCCTGCACCGGGAAGAGCCGCGAGAGCCAGAGCATGCCCACCCACGCACCCGGCACGGGGTGGCCGTGGCGTTACCTTGATGCTGCGCGTGTGCTCCTCCAGCTCCCGCCTCGCCCGCTTGATCCTCTCCGATTCCTCGTGGGCTTTTTCCAGGGACTCTTCCAAAAGGGCCTGTGAAGGGAGGCACCGACACTCTGCGGTGCAGCACGCTGCTGCTCACCCGGCCCCAGGAGCCCTCGCAGGGCTGCAGGAGGCTCACAGGGAAGAAGGCTTGGGAAGGGGAGAGGATGTGACCAGGGTCACCGAGAGGTGAAACGCTGTGCTGTCTTTCACCCCTTTTTAGCTGGTTCCTCTAGATCAGGGGGTCACACAGCACCATTCATCTGACGCTGCTGCATTTACCCCCGGTTTCTCAGGGAGGAGCTGGGCGCTGGTGGTATCTTCCTGGTCAGGGCGGGTGCCAGCCCCCATCTTCAGCTGAGGCCAGGCACAGCTCAGCACACGGAGGCACATCATGTCCCCAGAGCAGGGCACAGGACAGCAGGGCACAGGACAGCAGAGGTGGACGTCATGCCGTGCCCGAGCCACTGCGGTTCCCCCTGCTCCCTCCCCACCGCCCCAATCCTGCCACCCATTGTCCCCACCTGCTTTTTAGAGCGCTCCTCCTCAAAGAGCACCCGCCGGTGCTGCTGGCACTGCCGCACGGCGCAGACGCAGCAGATGCACCGCCGCTCATCCTCGCAGTACAGCTCCAGCGGGCGCCCGTGCTGCGGGCACAGCCCGCCGTCGGCCACCTCACACCTCTCCGTGCCCGAGACCCGCGCCTTGCCGTCCCGCGCCAGCTCCACCACCCCGCACAGGGGGACGTTCTCCTCCAGCGCCGGGCGCCGCTCGAAGCCCCTGCGGAATCGGGGCACGTGTCGCCCTTCTCGGCCCCAGCAGGTGCCTGCTCTTGCTTGTGCCAGTGGCCGCCGATGCAACGCTTGCAGAAGTTGTGCCCGCAGGGCAAGGTCACGGGCAACCTGAACAGCTCCAGGCAGATGGAGCACACCAGCTTCTCCTCCAGCTTCTCCGAGACGGGCGGTGCCATCCTGCCTGGGCTCAGGGCAATGGGAGAAAGCAGCCAGGGAAATAGAAACTCGGCTGTGCAGAGGAGGAAGAGCTGGCGACGCTGAGCCCAGAGGCGGCCCAGGGCACCCAGCCAGGCATGCTCTTAAAGAGACACCCAGCGGGCGCTCTCTCGGCCACGCGGGCTGTGCCGCACGCTGGGGACGGTCGGAGCTGCTCCCCGTGGGGACAGGCACAGCGGGAGGCCCCGAGAGGGTGAAGCGCTGCAGTGACAGCACAGGGACGCACGCGAGAGGCTGACAAGGTTCGGCGCAACGCCACTCCCGCGAGTGCGTCTGCGCGGGCACACGTACGACGCGTATTGGTTTCGCTTTTCCGCCCTGTTGGGGAACTTCCTGACATCCTGCCCTCTGCCAGGGCTGGGTCCCCGAGCAGAGCGCGGCAGAGACCTCGGCGCAGCACGCCTGGCACCTGCCGGCCTGGGCACCAGCGGAGAGGGGCACCCAGCACCGCTGCGGCCACGTCACCTCCCTCTGCGGCGACAAGGGCTGGGACACATGCCAGCAGCAGGCCAGGGCCACGCTCTGCCCTTGCATCTTTCCATTTTCAACCGCAGCTCCTGCTGTTTGCACGTGCCCCCGGCGCACACCCACCGCTCCTTTTCCTACCAAATTCCTCGCGACACCCGTGCACAGCAGCGCTCCGCAACACAAGAAAGATGTCACCTGGGCACTCAGTCCCTGCTCGGGGTAGGGGGGAGCCTTCTGCCCGAGGCCGTGCTCTTCGTATCTGGTTTCAGAAGAAACACCTCCCAGCCTTCCAGTCCAAACCTTATCTCCGTGCCCTCCGCAGGCGCGCTATCGCCGGCGCACGCTCCCAGGCAGCTGAACCGTCTGCAGCGGGTCTGCAGCCCCGCCGCCCCCCAGCTTTGCACAGGAGAGGCCAAGCCTTGGGGGGGGTCTGGGCTGCAGCCGGGGTGCTCACTGCCTGGCTGCAGCGGGTCAGAGCGGTTTCTGTATCATAGGCAGGCTCAGAGCCACCTCCAAAACCACCCCTGGATCCAGGTGACTTGGGACGTCACAGCTCCCTGCGTGTCCCAGCAAAGCGTCAGCCCCAAAAAACGTTTATTTGGGCTGAATCTGCACATTCTGACCAAATATTCACAGCTCAGAGAAGGGTGCAATACGGCCTGACACCGCAGGACACCCGCACTGCCGCTGCGGTCACCACACCAGCCCAGTCACCCCGGCCCAAACCAGACGCCAGCTCTCTTCCGGGCGGGAGGAGAGTTGAGGGAGCTCAGGCGTAGCCGCTAACAGCCCTGAGCAACGGCAGCGGGGTCATTTCCACACAATCTCTTGGGTGCTGGAGGCTCTCATTGCCCGAAGAAGGGAGGAACCTCAGCAGAAGTTACTGGGACCCAGAGCTGGGAACAGGCAGCTGCAACAGCAAGACGATGTCAGTATTTGGGAGTTTAAACCGGGGATGCAGCAAGAGCCCTGCAGAGCACAGCAGAAAGCAGTCCCCCCACAGCTGGGGTACAGCAGTGCCAGAGTGCCCGGCCATGACTGTGTGTCTGGCTCCACAACCCCTGCTTTTGCTCCGCTTACCCACACCGGGTACGTGCTGTCCGGGGAGCCAGGCGAAGGAGACCGAGCTCCGTGCGCCTGGGCAGCTGTTGGGAAGAACCAGCTCCACAAATGTTCGCAGGTCACCTGCGCAGCTGCACTCTCCCACCCCACATCTAAGAGGAGAAGTGACCCTGGCCGGGAGAAGGGCTGCCCTTCTCCCCTGCACCTTCCCAGCTCTGCGCCAGCTGGCTGGGATACCAAGCTCTCCCAAAAAAAAAAAAAAAAGACAGCCCTGCCAGCATCACTCAAGAGTGCGTTTAATCAGACTCATCTCTGTCAGAGGGCTGCGCAAATGAAAGCCAACACGGTCCTGAACCGCAGCGCTGTAAGAGGAGGAAATCCAGGCTGGCCCAGCTCCGTTCGCTCCACAAACAGACAAAAGGAGAACCGTGATCCCTGCAGAGAAGCGAGGCAGGCACTGCCGGGGGGACTCTGCCCTGCCACCCCTACCGACCAGCTCTCCTACAGAATCAAGATTGGAGCCTGGCCCTGGATTTGCTTTCATCTACGACTGTCCTCCTTAAGCAGCCTCTGACCGCAGAGCTGCCAGCACTGTGAACGCCTGCTGCCCTCAGCTCCACACTTCCCAGCACCGGGAACGGGGAGCCGAGGGGCTGAGGCTCCAGAGGCACGGGATGCGCAGCTGTGCGAACGCAGGGAGGCTGGCCCGGCTGCCGTCCCAGCGTCCACCGGAGCACCCCAAGAGGAGGCCGGGCCCCTAGTAAATGCCGTAGGTGGGCTCCTTGGTGTCTCCGTATCTGTCCAGGTACCTCAGAGGCTGGTGGCGCGGGAACTTCACCTGCAGAGGGTGGTAAACGGGCGGCTGCACGAATTCGAACACAGGCTCTCTCATATCTGGAAAGGGGTGACGCACAGCGTTAGCAAGACGGCTCAGATCCAAACCCCAGGCCCCCCCCGTCGCCAGCAAAGGCCCGCCGCGCACCCACGGGACCAGGGCGGGTCAGGCACCCCCCGCTGAAGGCTCTCTGTGTGTTACTTTGAAACGTTTATATGAGCAGCCTTTTACGGGCCGTTTCCTCAGACGGAGGACAGCTTGATAAACACCCGTCTGTGCTGTCACGGATCCCAGACAAGCGCCAGGGCCAAGCAAGAGCCGACAGCCAGAGCTCGCCCACTGACGCAGCCTGTTACGCGCAGGGGCCGTGTCCCGGCCCACAGACCCGCCCCCTCCGGCATCCGTGAACGCTGCATTTCTTACTCAGAAGCTGATGGAAGACCGCGGTGACCGAACTGTCCCACTGACACTGGAAAAACGCCAGCCCTGCCGGGGTCATTGCATCCTCGTGCTTCCTGTAGAAGTCACACGTGCTAAAGGTTCGCATCTTGAGGCTGTGGCTGGAAACAAGACACAAGCACGGGAGCTGAGGTGCGCCTCTTCTCCTGCAGCAACAAAGGCAACGGCTTCCCCACATCACCCCAGAGTCTATAAAACACAGGTGGAAAAGGAAGTCACCAGGAGCCAATCTCCCAGCTTCTCCAGCCCCAGGCAGCAAAAGGTTTTCTTCGCAGCCGGGTTTAAAGCAACGGGACTTTGCAGGGCTGGGATCGCGGCTTCAGGTGACACACGAACTCAAAGCAGCCTGGAACAATTACAGGCGGCTGCTCTCCTACCAGCAGGAACAGCCGTGCCATCGTAACAAGCTGTAACAGCCCAGCCAAGCGAGCGCGAGACGGCCCAGGGAGAGCCTGAATTACCATGGCGTGGGCCGAACGTCCTCGCTGCAATCTATGGGGCAGTCTTGCTTGAAGAGGAGGAAGACGAGGCGATGGTAGCCAGTTCCCATGGCAGGGAAGGGGTGCAGGTAATGACAGATCTCCTTACCCGACCTGATGTCGTTGCCTGGGATGTTTGTCCTGAACACAAAGAAGTTGACTTCGCTACGTACCCACTCACTCCCCTGCGCCGGGACCAGCGGATTCGTGGGACTGCGAGTGACCCTGTGCTGTTGACGTGACTCACACCCTGTCTGACAAGTAGAGGTTGTATTCACTGGAAGGAAAGTCACGCCCAGCGTGAGCTTTCCAATGCCAAACAGCAGCAACGCTTGGAAATACCGCATCTTTAGCAGGACCCACACCACAGGTCAAGAAGCTAATGGCAGGAGCGCCAGAGGAAGCCACGGAGTGTCTTAGCAGACACGCATTCCCGAGCTGTTAGAGGAGTTTCTGCCCTCTCTGCCCCGGCTGTCCCTGAGCCAAGCAGCGCGCAGTGTAGCACTCACACCAGCCAGTGGAGGTACTCCGAGTCCGCGTCTCTTAAATGTCCATCTGCAAGGGAGAAAGGCGACTTAGTGACAACCTGGGGTTCGCATCAACCCCAAAGTGGAAATGCTCCGACCCGCTCTGAACAGAGAGGGCGGCTCAAGGCCACCCAGCCATCCTTTCCTAGCAGGAAAGTAACACATTCTCACAGGCCTGAGCCTCAAATGAGGAGCAGAGAACCCTACAGGTGTAATTCCAAGAGTAAAAGCACTTCTCGGTCGGCTGCTTCACTGTGCCTTGGTTTCCCAGAGCGAATGCTAACCTACCTCCCGGGCAGACTGCTGAGGGAGAGAGGAGTTCAGGGGTAAACAAAGGATGGGAGTCAGGGAATTGCTTCCCCCATGCTGTGACATAGGTCCTGTTGCATCACTACCCTCACTCTCAACTGCTAGAGATTTGGGGAGGCTACAGTCTCTACTGCATATGTAATACAGCCCTGCTCAGAAGGTACCACAACACCTCTGACTGTGCAGCCAAAAGAAACAGGAGCCAACGACAAGCAGAGCGAAACGACCCCGTTTAAACGTGCTCCTTTTAAAGAACCTGCTGCTCCCCTGGATTTGTGAGCAACAAAGTCCAGAGGGAGCCTTTATCTGCCTCATAGGACGCTGCCGGCGGGCTGGAAGCCTAAAAGAGCAGCACAAGGAGAATCACTCAGACAACAGGTTCCACTAAGACCAGGCCATGATTTCCAAGGCGAAGAATATGAACTTGTCACAGGCACGGCCACACCGCTGACTGACCCAGCTCCACCTGGAGAGCCCCCGCAGCATTAATACGCATCAGCCTGCCGACAGACACCACTTCTGTCGCAAAGCTCGGTTCTTAACACGTTCCCTTCACCACAGAGGATGTAAAAGAACCGCCCCCCGCCCAGGACACACAATGCCCATTAGAAGCATCCAACAGAAAAAAACAGCTTCCCGTGGGGTCAACGTTGTCCCCAGCTCCCCAAACACACCTCTGACGGAGTCACCATGTTCCCACAGTACACCGGCACGAGGTGGTCATCTTCTTGGCTGTACTCCACCCTCAAGGTAACCCAGGGTGTGAACGTGGCCCCCTTGAACAAGTCACGAAATATCCCGCAGTGCTCCGCCACGCGCTGCTTGTGGAATGAGCCGCTGGTCTTCTCCCACTCGGCTCTGACTTCGTCGAGGGGGATCAGCACTGCGAGGAGAGAGAAATGCTGCAGGAGACAGCTGGGGACTCGGAGCAGCCGGGACAGGCTTCTCTGGGAAACACCCCGCGGGGCCTGCGCCTGGGCAGGAGGGAAGGAAACCGCGTCTCTTTGGGCACCGTGCGACTCCGGACCGAACGGCACCGGCTCTTGCCACAGGCTCCCAACGGAAACCAAACGGTGCTCGCACGCGCCCCGCTCCTGCCGTGCAGCCCCGCCCACAGCCTGCGCGCGGAGCCCGCCGGCCCCGGCTCCGCCCGGCGCGGCCCGGCCCGGCCCTGCCCTCGGCGGGGCGATGGGGAATGTAGGCCGTGCCGGGGGCCGCAGCTCCGCTCCCGACGGAGCTCGCAGGAGCTCGGGGCGTGCGTGCTGCCCCACGGCTGCAACACACACACCCCCCCTCCACGGGCCGGCAGCCGGGCAGGGAGGGCTGAACGCAGCAGCAGGATTGTCCCGTTTCCCCACGGGGCCTCGGGAGGAGCCAGGTGCCCGAGGACACCCTGGGAGAGGGGGTTTTGCTCAGACACAAGGATGGCTTTGGCACAAAGAAGCAGCCCCACCGGGCTTTAAAGCCCTGCCTTGGAGTTTAACTGGGGAGCAGTAATCACAGTCCTCCTTCGCGGACACCCAGGCACCGGGACAAGCAGCAGGTGCCAGCCAGCGGCCGGGCACCGGGGGATTACAGCTCCACACAGCACAGCCCTCCAGCCCTCCCCGGGCAGCAGGAGGAGAATGCAGGCTGGGTCCAGGACCCCCCAGGAGAAGCCCTGAACACACAGAATCACAGACGGGTTTGGGTTGGAAGGGACCTTGAAGATCGTCCAGTCCCAACCCCCTGCTGTGGGCAGGGACACCCTCCACCAGACCAGCTTGCTCCAAGCCTCATCCAGCCTGGCCTTGGACACTTCCAGGGATGGGGCAGCCACAGCTTCTCTGGGCAACCTGTCCCAGGGCCTCCCCACCATCTCTGGGAAGAATCTTTTCCTGCTGTCCAATCTCAATCTCCCCACTTTCAATTTAAACCCGTTACCCCTTGTCCTATGTCACTACAGGCCCTTATAAAAAGTCCCCCCCAGCTTCCTTGTAGCCCCCCCAGGCACTGGAAGGCGCTCTAAGGTCTCCCCGGAGCCTTCCCTTCTCCAGGCTGAACACCCCCAACTCCCAGCCTGTCCCCACGGCAGAGGGGCTCCAGCCCTTGCAGCATCTCCGTGGCCTCCTCTGCACTCGCTCCAACAGCTCCATGTCCTTCTGCTGTTGGGGGCCCCAGAGCTGGATGCAGAACGGCAGGGGGGTCCCGGAACAGCCGGGATGTGGAGGGAGGCGGGGGGGGGGGGGGCGGTACAGACCAGTCCGGAGTCGCACTGCTCTTTCCATCTCGGCATTCTGGCGATTCTCCCTCAGGATTTTTTTCCTTTCCTCGATTTCCTTTGCCCACAGCAGCTTATCACGCGGCAGGCTGATGTCGGCCTTTGGCTCTTCAGAGAGGGGTGAAAAAAAAAATCACGTACGTGAAACAAACCTGAACATTGCAATACCCAACCACAAAACCCCTGCAAATCATGAGAGTGCGTAAAGGAGACGCAAACCGCAAGATATCAGAGACTCGATTCTACCACCTCTGCCCCTCCATGCTCCCCTTCCCCGCTCCTCCCCAGCTCACTGCACCCCCAGACCCAGGGCTTTGCCAGCTGGCAGGCGGCTCCGGGCTCTGCAGCTGCTGCGCAGCCAAACTCTGTTACCTGCTGCACGTCCACAGCTCTGGTTGCTGGGCTGCTTCCTCTGAAACTACTGGGCTTCCAAGGAAGCACTTCCTCACCCCACATCTTTTCGCAGGTCCTGGCCAGCCTCCCTCCTTCCAGAAACCCGCCACCCGCTTCCCTGAAGACACCTGCGCACCGCAGGCTTCCGCATGGGAAAGGGGCCAAGCTCATCCCAACCAAGAGCAACTCGTCAGCTCTTTGCAGGGCAGGTCTGGGGGCAAACGTGGGACCCCGCCAACAGCTTCCCCGACCTCCCGCGGCAAAACCCCGGGCGGCGCCGCTCCTTCCGCGCGTACCTGGCGCGGGGTTAGCGTGCTGCCGGGACGTCTTCCACCAGCGGGGCTTCCTGCTCTCCTCTGCCGCAGCCCTGAAGTAGCGAGCCAAACTGCCGCGTTTTTCCAGCACTTCCAAGCTGCTGACGTCCATCTCCTCGCTGGGCATCGGCCCCAGCGGGGCTGCCCGCCTGCAGAGCGCAGCTGGGAGCGGAGAATGCCCGCTTTACACAGAGAGCGAGAAACGAGGCCGGGGAGCGCGGGCCTCGGCCGGAGCCACCCCTGCCTCCCCGAGCCGGCCCCGCCAGGCACGCTTGGGGAACCCAGGCGTTGGACAGCTTCCCCCTCCCTCCCCCCACACGGCTCCCACTGCCCACCCACGGGGGAACCGCGGGTCCCCGGGCCCGTGTCTCACCGGCCGTGCCGAACGCCCGCCCGCCCCGGCGGCCGCGCAGCGCCGCGCTCAGCAAGGGCTCCGCCATGGTGCGCGCCGCTCTCAGGAGAAGGACCCCGTTACCATAGCGACAGGGGCTGTCTCGCACGGGGCCTGACTGGAAACGCCCCCACAGCTCCAGCGCGACCCGGCTCTTCCCTCGCCCCGGGCTTCGCAGCCCTGGGGATGGATTTCACGCTGAACCCTCAGAGACGGCTTTGAAAGAAAAGGACGGCTTTACTGGAGAACTGGGATTACTGGGTTTTTCTCCTCCCTAGCTGCAGGGCACAGCAGCCTCTCGTGAAGACGGAGGCGGGCAAAGAATGGACTTCAACAACTCTGTGAGAGTTATAAAGCGAAGCCGTTTATTTGTTCCCCGTTACATTAATAGAGAGCTCAAAATTTGCTGACCACACACGTATAGGTCCAGATGACTGGTCACGCCTAATTGCCACGCGCTGCCCACGAGCCCTGGGCTAACACACGATGGGCTATCCCATACTCCGCTTTTCTCTGCCAAGTCTTTCTTCAAGAATTTGCTGACCCCTTTATTTCTTCCTTTATCGTCCTCAAGTACGCTTCAAGGCCGTGCAGTTTGCGGCCTACTCCAGCTCTGTGTAGCTTTGTTCGCCAATACATCCGTTCTCCTGTAAGAAATCTCCCACAGACGGACACAGCCATCCCTTGGGGAACACGTGGGGATGCCACCTCCTCAGTGTGACAGGGATGAAGTGTTGTAGGATGCCTTCCGGAGACTGTCCAGGTAGAAGCGTTCAGCCTCTAAGAAAGCGTGGTCCTGAGAAGAGAGGAAGGATGGATGGCATGGATACCAGAGTGCCACAGAAACGGGGTCACAGCACAGGGACCCTTCTCCTGGGGGAGGGAAGCATCCCAAACCCTCCTTCGTGCAGTGAGCACCCCCTGGGGTGTACGATCTGCCCTCCCCCAGAGCCCATGGGCTCACCCTCTGAACAGAGGAAGCCATCTGGGGAGGAAGCCAGCAGGGAAGGAGGGAGCTGTCAGGAAAAGCTGGGAGCATCACAAAGCCAGAGCCCAGCAGAGCTGGCTTCTCCCACCCAGGGATGGGATGAGCAGAGGTGCCACCCCAACGAGCCGAGGACGATATCCATCTCAGCTTGGACATTAAGCTGTGACGATCCACCCGTTCTTGCTTCTGCTATCACTCCTCTAGGTGCCCGTGGCTTCTGCAAGCCCTCCCAGCCCAGCCCGGTTCTGGGGCTCAGGAATGATCTTAGGAGACACCTCACGCTGTGGCTATTGGGCCCCAAACAGGCTTCAGCCTGGCCTGCTCCCACGCAGCTGATTTGAAGCCCCTTCCAGCCCTGGGTCTCCCCACCGCCTCACCTGCTGGGCGTCGTGCTTCAGCTGCAGCAGCGTGGCGTAGAGCTCGGCGCGGCCGGCCGTGGCCAGGTCATCCATGCTAGCCCCTGGGCTGTGCCGAGGGAACGCCGTGACGGGAGGCAGATGGAGCCGAGCATATGATGCCGTCACCCTTAGAGGAGCTGCAGACGGAGACAACAGAGCACCCCTTTATTTGCTGCCTGCACGCCCCTGCAGCAGGGGCCTCCCAACCTCCCAGGGCAAATGGGCTTTAACCCACCTACCTCTCCCTTCCTGCCCCCTCTACTCACTCCCAGCGCTGCCCTGGTTCAGAGAGCTCTGCTAAGCTCCTTCCGAGGACGAGGAGGCCAACACCAACTCACAGCTGAGGTTTATATACGGCGGAGCTACAAGCGCCCCCCAGGAATATCCCAAGCCTCCCGAGAGGTGGAAGACAAGAGCAGCTGCCCCCCAGCATGTCCCTTCTCATCACAGCATGCAGGAAGCCTTACACACGGTGCCGGAGAGGGAGAGGCCTTCCGTAAGGGCACCAAGGCCCTGGTCTGCAGTCAGCAGCCGCTCACGTAGCTGTTCAAGCTGTCTCCTCTGGTGAGCCATGCTCAGCCGCTCCTGCCTCATCCCCAGGAGAAAAAGAGAGAGAGAGAGAAGCTGTTGGCAAAGGTTCAGATCCTTGGCGTGGTGGCCGCAGGCCGAGAAGGGGAGGCGAGGGGGTATCTGCCTGGTGCGGACGCTGCTCCTGCTGCTTCAGCTGCTCCAAGCGTTGCTGCATGACCCGCAGCCTGGGCTGGCTCTCGGACTCCATCCTGGATGCCTCCCGCAGGGCCTGCTCCCCTTCCTCATACTTCTGGGAGAAGAGCTGGGAGGGGTGTGAAACCCGCCGGCCTGCGTACAGCTGTGAATTGCAGCGCAGATGCTTTGCTTACCTTCTTCATGCTTTCCATGCAGCGCTGAGGCGCTCCAAGACAATTCCCAAGAAAGGAGGAGGGCGAGCAAGCGGGAGACACAACAGAGGCCTTGCTGCTTTGAAATGACAGGAGAAACCCTCCTTCAGGCATTAAAAACCAAAGCCCAGAGAGTGCTCTCTGTGTGTTCTTCTTTTCCAGGCTGGGAGGATGGCACTGAAAGAGGGAGTAGAGAGCTTAAGGGATGGGCACAAGCTGCACTGAGGCAAGAAGCTCTAACCCTCTGGTGAGGGATCCGAAGCCTCAGCTCCAGGAACGAGGGGAGCCACAGGCTCAGGAACTCCAGAGCTACACCCAGGCTCTGGCCAAGCTTTCTCCAAAGCACTCAGGGCTCGCAGGGAAAGCTGCCCGGTCCATAGAATGGCAACGTGGGGAGGAGCCAGAGCAACCAGAGGAGCAGTTCAACCCCACCTCTTCCTCCCCAAAACTCCATCCCTTTCACACAGGGAAGCCACACGTGTCACCAGGAGCTTGGGCTTAACCCAGACCCAGGGCGTTGCCAGCCCAGCCGCTTCAGTCTGCGCCATCGATAACAGCCTCAGCATCGAGAGAAAGCCACAGAAGATGCTGCAAGAGTTTGCAGTTTATCTGTTCAGCCAGTCTGCCTCTGCAGATGTTTTAAAATAATCTATTATACGTTGTATATTCAAAGAAATTATATTTGTAGAGCTTTCATGGGGTCCTGTGTCCCTTGGGGCTGAGCACACATGAAATCTCCAGGTCGAGTAGCTCTGGGCGCCGACTGTCAGGTAGCGGGATGGAGAGGGCATGGAGGAGGAATTCTGGGGGAGGAGCTGTGTGCCAGCGAGCTGGCTTTCTCCTGCAAACTCATGGCTCGATAATCGCCACGATTTTAATTAAATGTGTTTCTTTTTTTTTTCCATAAAGAAGGTTTTCAATCCTGGCCTTCACCAAAAGAGTGGCAGGGGTTGGCAGGGCCCTCTAGAGATCACCTAGTCCAACCCCCCTGCCAGAGCAGGATCACCCAGAGCAGATCCCACAGGAACAAGTCCAGGCGGCTTTGGAAAGTCTCCAGGGAAGGAGACTCCCCCCAGCTCCTCTGGGCAGCCTGCCCCAGGGCTCTGCCACCCTCACAGGGAAGAAGGTTTCCTCACGTTCAGGCTGAACCTTCTCTTTTCCACTTTATGGCCATCGGCCCTCGTCCTGTCGCTGGACCCCACTGAGAAGAGCCTGGCCCCATCCTCCTCACACCCACCCTGCAGATATTGATAAGCAGTGATAAGATCCCCCCTCAGCCTCCGCTTCTCCAAGCTGAACAGCCCCAGCTCTCCCAGCCTTTCCTCAGACGGAAGGTGCTCCAGGCCCTTCATCATCTTAGGAGGAAGAGGACGACCTGATGTCGCTGCCAGGGGCCTTTGGCTGGGACTCCATCCTCAACGCCAGCCTGGATAGAGACTTGTCCGTTCTTGAGGATGCGAAGTTCACGCCTCCAGGCAGCCCTGCACCACGCAACCCGGACCTGACGGTACACGGGCACCAGGTCGACGCTGCCCAGGGGCAGGAGCAGGGGCAGGTCCTCAGCGAGTCCAGCCAGACCGACCTGGACTGGGAGGAAACCTTCAGGGCCACTTCTTTCCTGGGGCTCCACCGTGAGGAAGGGACAAAGCTCGACGCCCTCAGCGTGGATCAGTTGGAGAACGTCCCTTTGCCCCTGGACTGGAATGGCTGGAGCAGTGTGGCAGCCCTCTGCTAAGAGGCCTGTCACCGTTCCAAGCCCACGCAGCCTGCTTTTAATGGGGGGGTGGGGGTCCCGAGGCCAGCAAGCAAAGCCCATGTCTCGGGGCGGGGTGGGGGGGGTGCACAGTTTCCTGCTGCTAAGCAGGAATTCTTTATTGCAGCGCTGGGGATTCTCCACCGCAAGTGCTCCGCGGGCTTGGAAGGCAGCAAAAAGGGGCCAGGACAGACTCGGGGGGTTGCGGGTACAGCCCTGCTCACACCCGTTGCTGTCCCCATCACACTCACTTCTTAATGCCAGCCGCATCCTCCCCCTCCGCCTGCTGTGCCTTCTGGAGCTGCTTCGCGATGCTTCTGCACTGCTCCAGCTGCTGCCGGACAGACCCCAGCTCCAGGCTGTCCACCTGCGGACGGGCACACCCCCTCAGCCAGCTGTCCCAGCATGGGACAGCACGGTCCCCAGGGCACAGCCCGGAGGGGGCAGCCTCACAGGGATGCTGCCTTGGAACACCCTTCCCACTCCTCCCTCCTCGTGCCCTTCACGCCGCGTGACACCGATGCCCACGGGGCAGGGCGATGGGGACAGGGCTCAGCTCCCTCCCGGGGACGCTGGCGGCAGCTCACCAAGCCAAGCACCTCCTGCAGCCTGCGGATGTCCTGTGCCATGCGGCTCTGTGCCGCCTTCAACTCGCTGATCTCCTCAAGGACATCCTGGGTGACAGCCGTGGCCTGGGAGAGGGAGATAACAGGGATGAGCCCCCGGGGAGGGTCCCTGGCGACTGGGACCTCTACCCCCATTGTGGTCTGCACGGAGCTGAGAGGCTGGGCAGGGTCCTGGCCGGGCTGGCACAGCACCCCAGACATCGCATCTTCATCATCGTCCCACCGGGAACGGTTGGGTAAAGCATGGCCAGGAACAGCTCAGTGCCCAGGGGGATGAGGCCCCTCGCCTGGCCCCGCCTTTGGCTTCAGCCCTTGGATTTGCCGTGGCACAGGAGGCCCGTGAGGCGCTGATGGAGCCTCTCGGCTGTCCGAGGAGCGGACGCAGTCCCTGGCTGTGGGCCAGGCGTGGGCAAGGGATGGGCAGGGTGGTGGGGCCGGACCTCCGGGGGTGCCGAGCCTGCAGCTGGCAGAGCCGAGGGCACTGGGGGCTGGAGCAGACCCACCGCCATGCGGAACCCAGAGGAGGGGGCGTCTCACGGGAGAGCACCGCGGGGCCAGCAAGAGCCTGTACCTTGGAGATGCCGCTCTCGTCGGCCTCCACCTTCTTCAGCTGCCCCACGTCGGCGGCCACGGAGGCAACAAGGGAGCCGCTCTCGGTGCCCGGCAGCGGCTCCGTCCCGGGCAGAGAGTCCGCCGGCTCCTGCTGCTGCTGCCCTGTGCCCGGGACACTGGCCCCCTTCTCCAGGCCAGGCTGGACCCCGCCCAGGGGGAGGCTCGGGCCGTGCCCCAGCTCCCGGGCAGTCACGGCCTGCAGGCCCAGGTGCCCGGCCATGGCCTGCAGCAGCCGGCGCAACGCCCGGAAGTCCACGACCCCTTCCCCGGGCTCCCCGAAGGCCGCATCCAGCAGCTGGGACAGGCTGAGCGCGTCCATCGCTGCCGCCGGGCCCGAAATCACGGAGCGTCGCCGGGCAGAGCGGGAGCCTTTCTGCCTCAGGGGCCCTGCGCCAGAGCCCGGCACCCCCACCTCGAGCGCGGCTCCCCGCGCATCTGCACGCGCAGCCGGCGGCTCCGCGTATTTCTGTCCCCGCTGCCCGCGGGTCGGCGCCTATGACGCCATAGCGTCTCCCGTTGCTAGGCGACGGTGGCGACGGGGCTGCCCCGGGCCTCGCCCAGCGGCCTTCCTACCGAAAATGCCAGCGGCCACGGCCCACGTTCTGGGGCAGCCGAAGGCAGCCCCTGCCCAGGGAGGCGCTGCTCGCTTGCAGCCTGAGCTGGGCCTGCCGAGGACGGAGCCGTGTGCCGAGGGACGATGCCCGCCGCTCGCACAGCCTGCCCGCTGCCCAGGAGGAGACGAGCCCCAGCCCGCAAGCCCCTCCAGTTGTCCTTAAGCTGTCGAAAGCACGGCACATTTGACTGTCTCCCTCAGATGCGGCAGTGGCGCGAGGCTGCCGCTGACAACAGCCACACGGATTTCGAGCACCTCGCTCCAAGGCCAAGAGCCCTGTGAGCAGGGAAAAAGCAGGGCAGGTACACACCCTGCCAGAGCGCCCGAGGAAGTATTCCCGGAGCGGGAAAAACCTTTCAACCATCAAATACTTACAGAAACAATCAGCAAGAGCTTCTTTTCCCTCACAAGCCGTCACACAGTCACAGCACTGACATCTCCCGCCTCTGCTGAGGCGCTCCAAGACAATTCCCAAGAAAGGAGGAGGGCGAGCAAGCGGGAGACACAACAGAGGCCTTGCTGCTTTGAAACGACAGGAGAAACCCTCCTTCAGGCATTAAAAACCAAAGCCCAGAGAGTGCTCTCTGTGTGTTCTTCTTTTCCAGGCTGGGAGGATGGCACTGAAAGAGGGAGTAGAGCTTAAGGGATGGGCACAAGCTGCACTGAGGCAAGAAGCTCTAACCCTCTGGTGAGGGATCCGAAGCCTCAGCTCCAGGAACGAGGGGAGCCACAGGCTCAGGAACTCCAGGGCTACACCCAGGCTCTGGCCAAGCTTTCTCCAAAGCACTCAGGGCTCGCAGGGAAAGCTGCCAGGTCCATAGAATGGCAACGTGGGGAGGAGCCAGAGCAACCAGAGGAGCAGTTCAGCCCCGCCTCTTCCTCCCCAAAACTCCATCCCTTTCACACAGGGAAGCCACACGTGTCACCAGGAGCTTGGGCTTAACCCAGACCCAGGGCGTTGCCAGCCCAGCCGCTTCAGTCTGCGCCATCGATAACAGCCTCAGCATCGAGAGAAAGCCACAGAAGATGCTGCAAGAGTTTGCAGTTTATCTGTTCAGCCAGTCTGCCTCTGCAGATGTTTTAAAATAATCTATTATACGTTGTATATTCAAAGAAATTATATTTGTAGAGCTTTCATGGGGTCCTGTGTCCCTTGGGGCTGAGCACACATGAAATCTCCAGGTCGAGTAGCTCTGGGCGCCGACTGTCAGGTAGCGGGATGGAGAGGGCATGGAGGAGGAATTCTGGGGGAGGAGCTGTGTGCCAGCGAGCTGGCTTTCTCCTGCAAACTCATGGCTCGATAATCGCCACGATTTTAATTAAATGTGTTTCTTTTTTTTTTCCATAAAGAAGGTTTTCAATCCTGGCCTTCACCAAAAGAGTGGCAGGGGTTGGCAGGGCCCTCTAGAGATCACCTAGTCCAACCCCCCTGCCAGAGCAGGATCACCCAGAGCAGATCCCACAGGAACAAGTCCAGGCGGCTTTGGAAAGTCTCCAGGGAAGGAGACTCCCCCCAGCTCCTCTGGGCAGCCTGCCCCAGGGCTCTGCCACCCTCACAGGGAAGAAGGTTTCCTCACGTTCAGGCTGAACCTTCTCTTTTCCACTTTATGGCCATCGGCCCTCGTCCTGTCGCTGGACCCCACTGAGAAGAGCCTGGCCCCATCCTCCTCACACCCACCCTGCAGCTATTGATAAGCAGTGATAAGATCCCCCCTCAGCCTCCGCTTCTCCAAGCTGAACAGCCCCAGCTCTCCCAGCCTTTCCTCAGACGGAAGGTGCTCCAGGCCCTTCATCATCTTAGGAGGAAGAGGACGACCTGATGTCGCTGCCAGGGGCCTTTGGCTGGGACTCCATCCTCAACGCCAGCCTGGATAGAGACTTGTCCGTTCTTGAGGATGCGAAGTTCACGCCTCCAGGCAGCCCTGCACCACGCAACCCGGACCTGACGGTACACGGGCACCAGGTCGACGCTGCCCAGGGGCAGGAGCAGGGGCAGGTCCTCAGCGAGTCCAGCCAGACCGACCTGGACTGGGAGGAAACCTTCAGGGCCACTTCTTTCCTGGGGCTCCACCGTGAGGAAGGGACAAAGCTCGACGCCCTCAGCGTGGATCAGTTGGAGAACGTCCCTTTGCCCCTGGACTGGAATGGCTGGAGCAGTGTGGCAGCCCTCTGCTAAGAGGCCTGTCACCGTTCCAAGCCCACGCAGCCTGCTTTTAATGGGGGGGTGGGGGTCCCGAGGCCAGCAAGCAAAGCCCATGTCTCGGGGCGGGGTGGGGGGGGTGCACAGTTTCCTGCTGCTAAGCAGGAATTCTTTATTGCAGCGCTGGGGATTCTCCACCGCAAGTGCTCCGCGGGCTTGGAAGGCAGCAAAAAGGGGCCAGGACAGACTCGGGGGGTTGCGGGTACAGCCCTGCTCACACCCGTTGCTGTCCCCATCACACTCACTTCTTAATGCCAGCCGCATCCTCCCCCTCCGCCTGCTGTGCCTTCTGGAGCTGCTTCGCGATGCTTCTGCACTGCTCCAGCTGCTGCCGGACAGACCCCAGCTCCAGGCTGTCCACCTGCGGACGGGCACACCCCCTCAGCCAGCTGTCCCAGCATGGGACAGCACGGTCCCCAGGGCACAGCCCGGAGGGGGCAGCCTCACAGGGATGCTGCCTTGGAACACCCTTCCCACTCCTCCCTCCTCGTGCCCTTCACGCCGCGTGACACCGATGCCCACGGGGCAGGGCGATGGGGACAGGGCTCAGCTCCCTCCCGGGGACGCTGGCGGCAGCTCACCAAGCCAAGCACCTCCTGCAGCCTGCGGATGTCCTGTGCCATGCGGCTCTGTGCCGCCTTCAACTCGCTGATCTCCTCAAGGACATCCTGGGTGACAGCCGTGGCCTGGGAGAGGGAGATAACAGGGATGAGCCCCCGGGGAGGGTCCCTGGCGACTGGGACCTCTACCCCCATTGTGGTCTGCACGGAGCTGAGAGGCTGGGCAGGGTCCTGGCCGGGCTGGCACAGCACCCCAGACATCGCATCTTCATCATCGTCCCACCGGGAACGGTTGGGTAAAGCATGGCCAGGAACAGCTCAGTGCCCAGGGGGATGAGGCCCCTCGCCTGGCCCCGCCTTTGGCTTCAGCCCTTGGATTTGCCGTGGCACAGGAGGCCCGTGAGGCGCTGATGGAGCCTCTCGGCTGTCCGAGGAGCGGACGCAGTCCCTGGCTGTGGGCCAGGCGTGGGCAAGGGATGGGCAGGGTGGTGGGGCTGGACCTCCGGGGGTGCCGAGCCTGCAGCTGGCAGAGCCGAGGGCACTGGGGGCTGGAGCAGACCCACCGCCATGCGGAACCCAGAGGAGGGGGCGTCTCACGGGAGAGCACCGCGGGGCCAGCAAGAGCCTGTACCTTGGAGATGCCGCTCTCGTCGGCCTCCACCTTCTTCAGCTGCCCCACGTCGGCGGCCACGGAGGCAACAAGGGAGCCGCTCTCGGTGCCCGGCAGCGGCTCCGTCCCGGGCAGAGAGTCCGTTGGCTCCTGCTGCTGCTGCCCTGTGCCCGGGACACTGGCCCCCTTCTCCAGGCCAGGCTGGACCCCGCCCAGGGGGAGGCTCGGGCCGTGCCCCAGCTCCCGGGCAGTCACGGCCTGCAGGCCCAGGTGCCCGGCCATGGCCTGCAGCAGCCGGCGCAACGCCCGGAAGTCCACGACCCCTTCCCCGGGCTCCCCGAAGGCCGCATCCAGCAGCTGGGACAGGCTGAGCGCGTCCATCGCTGCCGCCGGGCCCGAAATCACGGAGCGTCGCCGGGCAGAGCGGGAGCCTTTCTGCCTCAGGGGCCCTGCGCCAGAGCCCGGCACCCCCACCTCGAGCGCGGCTCCCCGCGCATCTGCACGCGCAGCCGGCGGCTCCGCGTATTTCTGTCCCCGCTGCCCGCGGGTCGGCGCCTATGACGCCATAGCGTCTCCCGTTGCTAGGCGACGGTGGCGACGGGGCTGCCCCGGGCCTCGCCCAGCGGCCTTCCTACCGAAAATGCCAGCGGCCACGGCCCACGTTCTGGGGCAGCCGAAGGCAGCCCCTGCCCAGGGAGGCGCTGCTCGCTTGCAGCCTGAGCTGGGCCTGCCGAGGACGGAGCCGTGTGCCGAGGGACGATGCCCGCCGCTCGCACAGCCTGCCCGCTGCCCAGGAGGAGACGAGCCCCAGCCCGCAAGCCCCTCCAGTTGTCCTTAAGCTGTCGAAAGCACGGCACATTTGACTGTCTCCCTCAGATGCGGCAGTGGCGCGAGGCTGCCGCTGACAACAGCCACACGGATTTCGAGCACCTCGCTCCAAGGCCAAGAGCCCTGTGAGCAGGGAAAAAGCAGGGCAGGTACACACCCTGCCAGAGCGCCCGAGGAAGTATTCCCGGAGCGGGAAAAACCTTTCAACCATCAAATACTTACAGAAACAATCAGCAAGAGCTTCTTTTCCCTCACAAGCCGTCACACAGTCACAGCACTGACATCTCCCGCCTCTGCTGAGGCGCTCCAAGACAATTCCCAAGAAAGGAGGAGGGCGAGCAAGCGGGAGACACAACAGAGGCCTTGCTGCTTTGAAACGACAGGAGAAACCCTCCTTCAGGCATTAAAAACCAAAGCCCAGAGAGTGCTCTCTGTGTGTTCTTCTTTTCCAGGCTGGGAGGATGGCACTGAAAGAGGGAGTAGAGAGCTTAAGGGATGGGCACAAGCTGCACTGAGGCAAGAAGCTCTAACCCTCTGGTGAGGGATCCGAAGCCTCAGCTCCAGGAACGAGGGGAGCCACAGGCTCAGGAACTCCAGGGCTACACCCAGGCTCTGGCCAAGCTTTCTCCAAAGCACTCAGGGCTCGCAGGGAAAGCTGCCAGGTCCATAGAATGGCAACGTGGGGAGGAGCCAGAGCAACCAGAGGAGCAGTTCAGCCCCGCCTCTTCCTCCCCAAAACTCCATCCCTTTCACACAGGGAAGCCACACGTGTCACCAGGAGCTTGGGCTTAACCCAGACCCAGGGCGTTGCCAGCCCAGCCGCTTCAGTCTGCGCCATCGATAACAGCCTCAGCATCGAGAGAAAGCCACAGAAGATGCTGCAAGAGTTTGCAGTTTATCTGTTCAGCCAGTCTGCCTCTGCAGATGTTTTAAAATAATCTATTATACGTTGTATATTCAAAGAAATTATATTTGTAGAGCTTTCATGGGGTCCTGTGTCCCTTGGGGCTGAGCACACATGAAATCTCCAGGTCGAGTAGCTCTGGGCGCCGACTGTCAGGTAGCGGGATGGAGAGGGCATGGAGGAGGAATTCTGGGGGAGGAGCTGTGTGCCAGCGAGCTGGCTTTCTCCTGCAAACTCATGGCTCGATAATCGCCACAATTTTAATTAAATGTGTTTCTTTTTTTTTTCCATAAAGAAGGTTTTCAATCCTGGCCTTCACCAAAAGAGTGGCAGGGGTTGGCAGGGCCCTCTAGAGATCACCTAGTCCAACCCCCCGGCCAGAGCAGGATCACCCAGAGCAGATCCCACAGGAACAAGTCCAGGCGGCTTTGGAAAGTCTCCAGGGAAGGAGACTCCCCCCAGCTCCTCTGGGCAGCCTGCCCCAGGGCTCTGCCACCCTCACAGGGAAGAAGGTTTCCTCACGTTCAGGCTGAACCTTCTCTTTTCCACTTTATGGCCATCGGCCCTCGTCCTGTCGCTGGACCCCACTGAGAAGAGCCTGGCCCCATCCTCCTCACACCCACCCTGCAGCTATTGATAAGCAGTGATAAGATCCCCCCTCAGCCTCCGCTTCTCCAAGCTGAACAGCCCCAGCTCTCCCAGCCTTTCCTCAGACGGAAGGTGCTCCAGGCCCTTCATCATCTTAGGAGGAAGAGGACGACCTGATGTCGCTGCCAGGGGCCTTTGGCTGGGACTCCATCCTCAACGCCAGCCTGGATAGAGACTTGTCCGTTCTTGAGGATGCGAAGTTCACGCCTCCAGGCAGCCCTGCACCACGCAACCCGGACCTGACGGTACACGGGCACCAGGTCGACGCTGCCCAGGGGCAGGAGCAGGGGCAGGTCCTCAGCGAGTCCAGCCAGACCGACCTGGACTGGGAGGAAACCTTCAGGGCCACTTCTTTCCTGGGGCTCCACCGTGAGGAAGGGACAAAGCTCGACGCCCTCAGCGTGGATCAGTTGGAGAACGTCCCTTTGCCCCTGGACTGGAATGGCTGGAGCAGTGTGGCAGCCCTCTGCTAAGAGGCCTGTCACCGTTCCAAGCCCACGCAGCCTGCTTTTAATGGGGGGGTGGGGGTCCCGAGGCCAGCAAGCAAAGCCCATGTCTCGGGGCGGGGTGGGGGGGGTGCACAGTTTCCTGCTGCTAAGCAGGAATTCTTTATTGCAGCGCTGGGGATTCTCCACCGCAAGTGCTCCGCGGGCTTGGAAGGCAGCAAAAAGGGGCCAGGACAGACTCGGGGGGTTGCGGGTACAGCCCTGCTCACACCCGTTGCTGTCCCCATCACACTCACTTCTTAATGCCAGCCGCATCCTCCCCCTCCGCCTGCTGTGCCTTCTGGAGCTGCTTCGCGATGCTTCTGCACTGCTCCAGCTGCTGCCGGACAGACCCCAGCTCCAGGCTGTCCACCTGCGGACGGGCACACCCCCTCAGCCAGCTGTCCCAGCATGGGACAGCACGGTCCCCAGGGCACAGCCCGGAGGGGGCAGCCTCACAGGGATGCTGCCTTGGAACACCCTTCCCACTCCTCCCTCCTCGTGCCCTTCACGCCGCGTGACACCGATGCCCACGGGGCAGGGCGATGGGGACAGGGCTCAGCTCCCTCCCGGGGACGCTGGCGGCAGCTCACCAAGCCAAGCACCTCCTGCAGCCTGCGGATGTCCTGTGCCATGCGGCTCTGTGCCGCCTTCAACTCGCTGATCTCCTCAAGGACATCCTGGGTGACAGCCGTGGCCTGGGAGAGGGAGATAACAGGGATGAGCCCCCGGGGAGGGTCCCTGGCGACTGGGACCTCTACCCCCATTGTGGTCTGCACGGAGCTGAGAGGCTGGGCAGGGTCCTGGCCGGGCTGGCACAGCACCCCAGACATCGCATCTTCATCATCGTCCCACCGGGAACGGTTGGGTAAAGCATGGCCAGGAACAGCTCAGTGCCCAGGGGGATGAGGCCCCTCGCCTGGCCCCGCCTTTGGCTTCAGCCCTTGGATTTGCCGTGGCACAGGAGGCCCGTGAGGCGCTGATGGAGCCTCTCGGCTGTCCGAGGAGCGGACGCAGTCCCTGGCTGTGGGCCAGGCGTGGGCAAGGGATGGGCAGGGTGGTGGGGCCGGACCTCCGGGGGTGCCGAGCCTGCAGCTGGCAGAGCCGAGGGCACTGGGGGCTGGAGCAGACCCACCGCCATGCGGAACCCAGAGGAGGGGGCGTCTCACGGGAGAGCACCGCGGGGCCAGCAAGAGCCTGTACCTTGGAGATGCCGCTCTCGTCGGCCTCCACCTTCTTCAGCTGCCCCACGTCGGCGGCCACGGAGGCAACAAGGGAGCCGCTCTCGGTGCCCGGCAGCGGCTCCGTCCCGGGCAGAGAGTCCGCCGGCTCCTGCTGCTGCTGCCCTGTGCCCGGGACACTGGCCCCCTTCTCCAGGCCAGGCTGGACCCCGCCCAGGGGGAGGCTCGGGCCGTGCCCCAGCTCCCGGGCAGTCACGGCCTGCAGGCCCAGGTGCCCGGCCATGGCCTGCAGCAGCCGGCGCAACGCCCGGAAGTCCACGACCCCTTCCCCGGGCTCCCCGAAGGCCGCATCCAGCAGCTGGGACAGGCTGAGCGCGTCCATCGCTGCCGCCGGGCCCGAAATCACGGAGCGTCGCCGGGCAGAGCGGGAGCCTTTCTGCCTCAGGGGCCCTGCGCCAGAGCCCGGCACCACCACCCCGAGCGCGGCTCCCCGCGCATCTGCACGCGCAGCCGGCGGCTCCGCGTATTTCTGTCCCCGCTGCCCGCGGGTCGGCGCCTATGACGCCATAGCGTCTCCCGTTGCTAGGCGACGGTGGCGACGGGGCTGCCCCGGGCCTCGCCCAGCGGCCTTCCTACCGAAAATGCCAGCAGCCACGGCCCACGTTCTGGGGCAGCCGAAGGCAGCCCCTGCCCAGGGAGGCGCTGCTCGCTTGCAGCCTGAGCTGGGCCTGCCGAGGACGGAGCCGTGTGCCGAGGGACGATGCCCGCCGCTCGCACAGCCTGCCCGCTGCCCAGGAGGAGACGAGCCCCAGCCCGCAAGCCCCTCCAGTTGTCCTTAAGCTGTCAAAAGCACGGCACATTTGACTGTCTCCCTCAGATGCGGCAGTGGCGCGAGGCTGCCGCTGACAACAGCCACACGGATTTCGAGCACCTCGCTCCAAGGCCAAGAGCCCTGTGAGCAGGGAAAAAGCAGGGCAGGTACACACCCTGCCAGAGCGCCCGAGGAAGTATTCCCGGAGCGGGAAAAACCTTTCAACCATCAAATACTTACAGAAACAATCAGCAAGAGCTTCTTTTCCCTCACAAGCCGTCACACAGTCACAGCACTGACATCTCCCGCCTCTGCTGAGGCGCTCCAAGACAATTCCCAAGAAAGGAGGAGGGCGAGCAAGCGGGAGACACAACAGAGGCCTTGCTGCTTTGAAACGACAGGAGAAACCCTCCTTCAGGCATTAAAAACCAAAGCCCAGAGAGTGCTCTCTGTGTGTTCTTCTTTTCCAGGCTGGGAGGATGGCACTGAAAGAGGGAGTAGAGAGCTTAAGGGATGGGCACAAGCTGCACTGAGGCAAGAAGCTCTAACCCTCTGGTGAGGGATCCGAAGCCTCAGCTCCAGGAACGAGGGGAGCCACAGGCTCAGGAACTCCAGGGCTACACCCAGGCTCTGGCCAAGCTTTCTCCAAAGCACTCAGGGCTCGCAGGGAAAGCTGCCAGGTCCATAGAATGGCAACGTGGGGAGGAGCCAGAGCAACCAGAGGAGCAGTTCAGCCCCGCCTCTTCCTCCCCAAAACTCCATCCCTTTCACACAGGGAAGCCACACGTGTCACCAGGAGCTTGGGCTTAACCCAGACCCAGGGTGTTGCCAGCCCAGCCGCTTCAGTCTGCGCCATCGATAACAGCCTCAGCATCGAGAGAAAGCCACAGAAGATGCTGCAAGAGTTTGCAGTTTATCTGTTCAGCCAGTCTGCCTCTGCAGATGTTTTAAAATAATCTATTATACGTTGTATATTCAAAGAAATTATATTTGTAGAGCTTTCATGGGGTCCTGTGTCCCTTGGGGCTGAGCACACATGAAATCTCCAGGTCGAGTAGCTCTGGGCGCCGACTGTCAGGTAGCGGGATGGAGAGGGCATGGAGGAGGAATTCTGGGGGAGGAGCTGTGTGCCAGCGAGCTGGCTTTCTCCTGCAAACTCATGGCTCGATAATCGCCACGATTTTAATTAAATGTGTTTCTTTTTTTTTTCCATAAAGAAGGTTTTCAATCCTGGCCTTCACCAAAAGAGTGGCAGGGGTTGGCAGGGCCCTCTAGAGATCACCTAGTCCAACCCCCCGGCCAGAGCAGGATCACCCAGAGCAGATCCCACAGGAACAAGTCCAGGCGGCTTTGGAAAGTCTCCAGGGAAGGAGACTCCCCCCAGCTCCTCTGGGCAGCCTGCCCCAGGGCTCTGCCACCCTCACAGGGAAGAAGGTTTCCTCACGTTCAGGCTGAACCTTCTCTTTTCCACTTTATGGCCATCGGCCCTCGTCCTGTCGCTGGACCCCACTGAGAAGAGCCTGGCCCCATCCTCCTCACACCCACCCTGCAGCTATTGATAAGCAGTGATAAGATCCCCCCTCAGCCTCCGCTTCTCCAAGCTGAACAGCCCCAGCTCTCCCAGCCTTTCCTCAGACGGAAGGTGCTCCAGGCCCTTCATCATCTTAGGAGGAAGAGGACGACCTGATGTCGCTGCCAGGGGCCTTTGGCTGGGACTCCATCCTCAACGCCAGCCTGGATAGAGACTTGTCCGTTCTTGAGGATGCGAAGTTCACGCCTCCAGGCAGCCCTGCACCACGCAACCCGGACCTGACGGTACACGGGCACCAGGTCGACGCTGCCCAGGGGCAGGAGCAGGGGCAGGTGCTCAGCGAGTCCAGCCAGACCGACCTGGACTGGGAGGAAACCTTCAGGGCCACTTCTTTCCTGGGGCTCCACCGTGAGGAAGGGACAAAGCTCGACGCCCTCAGCGTGGATCAGTTGGAGAACGTCCCTTTGCCCCTGGACTGGAATGGCTGGAGCAGTGTGGCAGCCCTCTGCTAAGAGGCCTGTCACCGTTCCAAGCCCACGCAGCCTGCTTTTAATGGGGGGGTGGGGGTCCCGAGGCCAGCAAGCAAAGCCCATGTCTCGGGGCGGGGTGGGGGGGGTGCACAGTTTCCTGCTGCTAAGCAGGAATTCTTTATTGCAGCGCTGGGGATTCTCCACCGCAAGTGCTCCGCGGGCTTGGAAGGCAGCAAAAAGGGGCCAGGACAGACTCGGGGGGTTGCGGGTACAGCCCTGCTCACACCCGTTGCTGTCCCCATCACACTCACTTCTTAATGCCAGCCGCATCCTCCCCCTCCGCCTGCTGTGCCTTCTGGAGCTGCTTCGCGATGCTTCTGCACTGCTCCAGCTGCTGCCGGACAGACCCCAGCTCCAGGCTGTCCACCTGCGGACGGGCACACCCCCTCAGCCAGCTGTCCCAGCATGGGACAGCACGGTCCCCAGGGCACAGCCCGGAGGGGGCAGCCTCACAGGGATGCTGCCTTGGAACACCCTTCCCACTCCTCCCTCCTCGTGCCCTTCACGCCGCGTGACACCGATGCCCACGGGGCAGGGCGATGGGGACAGGGCTCAGCTCCCTCCCGGGGACGCTGGCGGCAGCTCACCAAGCCAAGCACCTCCTGCAGCCTGCGGATGTCCTGTGCCATGCGGCTCTGTGCCGCCTTCAACTCGCTGATCTCCTCAAGGACATCCTGGGTGACAGCCGTGGCCTGGGAGAGGGAGATAACAGGGATGAGCCCCCGGGGAGGGTCCCTGGCGACTGGGACCTCTACCCCCATTGTGGTCTGCACGGAGCTGAGAGGCTGGGCAGGGTCCTGGCCGGGCTGGCACAGCACCCCAGACATCGCATCTTCATCATCGTCCCACCGGGAACGGTTGGGTAAAGCATGGCCAGGAACAGCTCAGTGCCCAGGGGGATGAGGCCCCTCGCCTGGCCCCGCCTTTGGCTTCAGCCCTTGGATTTGCCGTGGCACAGGAGGCCCGTGAGGCGCTGATGGAGCCTCTCGGCTGTCCGAGGAGCGGACGCAGTCCCTGGCTGTGGGCCAGGCGTGGGCAAGGGATGGGCAGGGTGGTGGGGCCGGACCTCCGGGGGTGCCGAGCCTGCAGCTGGCAGAGCCGAGGGCACTGGGGGCTGGAGCAGACCCACCGCCATGCGGAACCCAGAGGAGGGGGCGTCTCACGGGAGAGCACCGCGGGGCCAGCAAGAGCCTGTACCTTGGAGATGCCGCTCTCGTCGGCCTCCACCTTCTTCAGCTGCCCCACGTCGGCGGCCACGGAGGCAACAAGGGAGCCGCTCTCGGTGCCCGGCAGCGGCTCCGTCCCGGGCAGAGAGTCCGCCGGCTCCTGCTGCTGCTGCCCTGTGCCCGGGACACTGGCCCCCTTCTCCAGGCCAGGCTGGACCCCGCCCAGGGGGAGGCTCGGGCCGTGCCCCAGCTCCCGGGCAGTCACGGCCTGCAGGCCCAGGTGCCCGGCCATGGCCTGCAGCAGCCGGCGCAACGCCCGGAAGTCCACGACCCCTTCCCCGGGCTCCCCGAAGGCCGCATCCAGCAGCTGGGACAGGCTGAGCGCGTCCATCGCTGCCGCCGGGCCCGAAATCACGGAGCGTCGCCGGGCAGAGCGGGAGCCTTTCTGCCTCAGGGGCCCTGCGCCAGAGCCCGGCACCACCACCCCGAGCGCGGCTCCCCGCGCATCTGCACGCGCAGCCGGCGGCTCCGCGTATTTCTGTCCCCGCTGCCCGCGGGTCGGCACCTATGACGCCATAGCGTCTCCCGTTGCTAGGCGACGGTGGCGACGGGGCTGCCCCGGGCCTCGCCCAGCGGCCTTCCTACCGAAAATGCCAGCGGCCACGGCCCACGTTCTGGGGCAGCCGAAGGCAGCCCCTGCCCAGGGAGGCGCTGCTCGCTTGCAGCCTGAGCTGGGCCTGCCGAGGACGGAGCCGTGTGCCGAGGGACGATGCCCGCCGCTCGCACAGCCTGCCCGCTGCCCAGGAGGAGACGAGCCCCAGCCCGCAAGCCCCTCCAGTTGTCCTTAAGCTGTCAAAAGCACGGCACATTTGACTGTCTCCCTCAGATGCGGCAGTGGCGCGAGGCTGCCGCTGACAACAGCCACACGGATTTCGAGCACCTCGCTCCAAGGCCAAGAGCCCTGTGAGCAGGGAAAAAGCAGGGCAGGTACACACCCTGCCAGAGCGCCCGAGGAAGTATTCCCGGAGCGGGAAAAACCTTTCAACCATCAAATACTTACAGAAACAATCAGCAAGAGCTTCTTTTCCCTCACAAGCCGTCACACAGTCACAGCACTGACATCTCCCGCCTCTGCTGAGGCGCTCCAAGACAATTCCCAAGAAAGGAGGAGGGCGAGCAAGCGGGAGACACAACAGAGGCCTTGCTGCTTTGAAACGACAGGAGAAACCCTCCTTCAGGCATTAAAAACCAAAGCCCAGAGAGTGCTCTCTGTGTGTTCTTCTTTTCCAGGCTGGGAGGATGGCACTGAAAGAGGGAGTAGAGAGCTTAAGGGATGGGCACAAGCTGCACTGAGGCAAGAAGCTCTAACCCTCTGGTGAGGGATCCGAAGCCTCAGCTCCAGGAACGAGGGGAGCCACAGGCTCAGGAACTCCAGGGCTACACCCAGGCTCTGGCCAAGCTTTCTCCAAAGCACTCAGGGCTCGCAGGGAAAGCTGCCAGGTCCATAGAATGGCAACGTGGGGAGGAGCCAGAGCAACCAGAGGAGCAGTTCAGCCCCGCCTCTTCCTCCCCAAAACTCCATCCCTTTCACACAGGGAAGCCACACGTGTCACCAGGAGCTTGGGCTTAACCCAGACCCAGGGCGTTGCCAGCCCAGTCGCTTCAGTCTGCGCCATCGATAACAGCCTCAGCATCGAGAGAAAGCCACAGAAGATGCTGCAAGAGCTTGCAGTTTATCTGTTCAGCCAGTCTGCCTCTGCAGATGTTTTAAAATAATCTATTATACGTTGTATATTCAAAGAAATTATATTTGTAGAGCTTTCATGGGGTCCTGTGTCCCTTGGGGCTGAGCACACATGAAATCTCCAGGTCGAGTAGCTCTGGGCGCCGACTGTCAGGTAGCGGGATGGAGAGGGCATGGAGGAGGAATTCTGGGGGAGGAGCTGTGTGCCAGCGAGCTGGCTTTCTCCTGCAAACTCATGGCTCGATAATCGCCACAATTTTAATTAAATGTGTTTCTTTTTTTTTTCCATAAAGAAGGTTTTCAATCCTGGCCTTCACCAAAAGAGTGGCAGGGGTTGGCAGGGCCCTCTAGAGATCACCTAGTCCAACCCCCCGGCCAGAGCAGGATCACCCAGAGCAGATCCCACAGGAACAAGTCCAGGCGGCTTTGGAAAGTCTCCAGGGAAGGAGACTCCCCCCAGCTCCTCTGGGCAGCCTGCCCCAGGGCTCTGCCACCCTCACAGGGAAGAAGGTTTCCTCACGTTCAGGCTGAACCTTCTCTTTTCCACTTTATGGCCATCGGCCCTCGTCCTGTCACTGGACCCCACTGAGAAGAGCCTGGCCCCATCCTCCTCACACCCACCCTGCAGCTATTGATAAGCAGTGATAAGATCCCCCCTCAGCCTCCGCTTCTCCAAGCTGAACAGCCCCAGCTCTCCCAGCCTTTCCTCAGACGGAAGGTGCTCCAGGCCCTTCATCATCTTAGGAGGAAGAGGACGACCTGATGTCGCTGCCAGGGGCCTTTGGCTGGGACTCCATCCTCAACGCCAGCCTGGATAGAGACTTGTCCGTTCTTGAGGATGCGAAGTTCACGCCTCCAGGCAGCCCTGCACCACGCAACCCGGACCTGACGGTACACGGGCACCAGGTCGACGCTGCCCAGGGGCAGGAGCAGGGGCAGGTCCTCAGCGAGTCCAGCCAGACCGACCTGGACTGGGAGGAAACCTTCAGGGCCACTTCTTTCCTGGGGCTCCACCGTGAGGAAGGGACAAAGCTCGACGCCCTCAGCGTGGATCAGTTGGAGAACGTCCCTTTGCCCCTGGACTGGAATGGCTGGAGCAGTGTGGCAGCCCTCTGCTAAGAGGCCTGTCACCGTTCCAAGCCCACGCAGCCTGCTTTTAATGGGGGGGTGGGGGTCCCGAGGCCAGCAAGCAAAGCCCATGTCTCGGGGCGGGGTGGGGGGGGTGCACAGTTTCCTGCTGCTAAGCAGGAATTCTTTATTGCAGCGCTGGGGATTCTCCACCGCAAGTGCTCCGCGGGCTTGGAAGGCAGCAAAAAGGGGCCAGGACAGACTCGGGGGGTTGCGGGTACAGCCCTGCTCACACCCGTTGCTGTCCCCATCACACTCACTTCTTAATGCCAGCCGCATCCTCCCCCTCCGCCTGCTGTGCCTTCTGGAGCTGCTTCGCGATGCTTCTGCACTGCTCCAGCTGCTGCCGGACAGACCCCAGCTCCAGGCTGTCCACCTGCGGACGGGCACACCCCCTCAGCCAGCTGTCCCAGCATGGGACAGCACGGTCCCCAGGGCACAGCCCGGAGGGGGCAGCCTCACAGGGATGCTGCCTTGGAACACCCTTCCCACTCCTCCCTCCTCGTGCCCTTCACGCCGCGTGACACCGATGCCCACGGGGCAGGGCGATGGGGACAGGGCTCAGCTCCCTCCCGGGGACGCTGGCGGCAGCTCACCAAGCCAAGCACCTCCTGCAGCCTGCGGATGTCCTGTGCCATGCGGCTCTGTGCCGCCTTCAACTCGCTGATCTCCTCAAGGACATCCTGGGTGACAGCCGTGGCCTGGGAGAGGGAGATAACAGGGATGAGCCCCCGGGGAGGGTCCCTGGCGACTGGGACCTCTACCCCCATTGTGGTCTGCACGGAGCTGAGAGGCTGGGCAGGGTCCTGGCCGGGCTGGCACAGCACCCCAGACATCGCATCTTCATCATCGTCCCACCGGGAACGGTTGGGTAAAGCATGGCCAGGAACAGCTCAGTGCCCAGGGGGATGAGGCCCCTCGCCTGGCCCCGCCTTTGGCTTCAGCCCTTGGATTTGCCGTGGCACAGGAGGCCCGTGAGGCGCTGATGGAGCCTCTCGGCTGTCCGAGGAGCGGACGCAGTCCCTGGCTGTGGGCCAGGCGTGGGCAAGGGATGGGCAGGGTGGTGGGGCCGGACCTCCGGGGGTGCCGAGCCTGCAGCTGGCAGAGCCGAGGGCACTGGGGGCTGGAGCAGACCCACCGCCATGCGGAACCCAGAGGAGGGGGCGTCTCACGGGAGAGCACCGCGGGGCCAGCAAGAGCCTGTACCTTGGAGATGCCGCTCTCGTCGGCCTCCACCTTCTTCAGCTGCCCCACGTCGGCGGCCACGGAGGCAACAAGGGAGCCGCTCTCGGTGCCCGGCAGCGGCTCCGTCCCGGGCAGAGAGTCCGCCGGCTCCTGCTGCTGCTGCCCTGTGCCCGGGACACTGGCCCCCTTCTCCAGGCCAGGCTGGACCCCGCCCAGGGGGAGGCTCGGGCCGTGCCCCAGCTCCCGGGCAGTCACGGCCTGCAGGCCCAGGTGCCCGGCCATGGCCTGCAGCAGCCGGCGCAACGCCCGGAAGTCCACGACCCCTTCCCCGGGCTCCCCGAAGGCCGCATCCAGCAGCTGGGACAGGCTGAGCGCGTCCATCGCTGCCGCCGGGCCCGAAATCACGGAGCGTCGCCGGGCAGAGCGGGAGCCTTTCTGCCTCAGGGGCCCTGCGCCAGAGCCCGGCACCACCACCCCGAGCGCGGCTCCCCGCGCATCTGCACGCGCAGCCGGCGGCTCCGCGTATTTCTGTCCCCGCTGCCCGCGGGTCGGTGCCTATGACGCCATAGCGTCTCCCGTTGCTAGGCGACGGTGGCGACGGGGCTGCCCCGGGCCTCGCCCAGCGGCCTTCCTACCGAAAATGCCAGCGGCCACGGCCCACGTTCTGGGGCAGCCGAAGGCAGCCCCTGCCCAGGGAGGCGCTGCTCGCTTGCAGCCTGAGCTGGGCCTGCCGAGGACGGAGCCGTGTGCCGAGGGACGATGCCCGCCGCTCGCACAGCCTGCCCGCTGCCCAGGAGGAGACGAGCCCCAGCCCGCAAGCCCCTCCAGTTGTCCTTAAGCTGTCGAAAGCACGGCACATTTGACTGTCTCCCTCAGATGCGGCAGTGGCGCGAGGCTGCCGCTGACAACAGCCACACGGATTTCGAGCACCTCGCTCCAAGGCCAAGAGCCCTGTGAGCAGGGAAAAAGCAGGGCAGGTACACACCCTGCCAGAGCGCCCGAGGAAGTATTCCCGGAGCGGGAAAAACCTTTCAACCATCAAATACTTACAGAAACAATCAGCAAGAGCTTCTTTTCCCTCACAAGCCGTCACACAGTCACAGCACTGACATCTCCCGCCTCTGCTGAGGCGCTCCAAGACAATTCCCAAGAAAGGAGGAGGGCGAGCAAGCGGGAGACACAACAGAGGCCTTGCTGCTTTGAAACGACAGGAGAAACCCTCCTTCAGGCATTAAAAACCAAAGCCCAGAGAGTGCTCTCTGTGTGTTCTTCTTTTCCAGGCTGGGAGGATGGCACTGAAAGAGGGAGTAGAGAGCTTAAGGGATGGGCACAAGCTGCACTGAGGCAAGAAGCTCTAACCCTCTGGTGAGGGATCCGAAGCCTCAGCTCCAGGAACGAGGGGAGCCACAGGCTCAGGAACTCCAGGGCTACACCCAGGCTCTGGCCAAGCTTTCTCCAAAGCACTCAGGGCTCGCAGGGAAAGCTGCCAGGTCCATAGAATGGCAACGTGGGGAGGAGCCAGAGCAACCAGAGGAGCAGTTCAGCCCCGCCTCTTCCTCCCCAAAACTCCATCCCTTTCACACAGGGAAGCCACACGTGTCACCAGGAGCTTGGGCTTAACCCAGACCCAGGGCGTTGCCAGCCCAGCCGCTTCAGTCTGCGCCATCGATAACAGCCTCAGCATCGAGAGAAAGCCACAGAAGATGCTGCAAGAGTTTGCAGTTTATCTGTTCAGCCAGTCTGCCTCTGCAGATGTTTTAAAATAATCTATTATACGTTGTATATTCAAAGAAATTATATTTGTAGAGCTTTCATGGGGTCCTGTGTCCCTTGGGGCTGAGCACACATGAAATCTCCAGGTCGAGTAGCTCTGGGCGCCGACTGTCAGGTAGCGGGATGGAGAGGGCATGGAGGAGGAATTCTGGGGGAGGAGCTGTGTGCCAGCGAGCTGGCTTTCTCCTGCAAACTCATGGCTCGATAATCGCCACGATTTTAATTAAATGTGTTTCTTTTTTTTTTCCATAAAGAAGGTTTTCAATCCTGGCCTTCACCAAAAGAGTGGCAGGGGTTGGCAGGGCCCTCTAGAGATCACCTAGTCCAACCCCCCTGCCAGAGCAGGATCACCCAGAGCAGATCCCACAGGAACAAGTCCAGGCGGCTTTGGAAAGTCTCCAGGGAAGGAGACTCCCCCCAGCTCCTCTGGGCAGCCTGCCCCAGGGCTCTGCCACCCTCACAGGGAAGAAGGTTTCCTCACGTTCAGGCTGAACCTTCTCTTTTCCACTTTATGGCCATCGGCCCTCGTCCTGTCGCTGGACCCCACTGAGAAGAGCCTGGCCCCATCCTCCTCACACCCACCCTGCAGCTATTGATAAGCAGTGATAAGATCCCCCCTCAGCCTCCGCTTCTCCAAGCTGAACAGCCCCAGCTCTCCCAGCCTTTCCTCAGACGGAAGGTGCTCCAGGCCCTTCATCATCTTAGGAGGAAGAGGACGACCTGATGTCGCTGCCAGGGGCCTTTGGCTGGGACTCCATCCTCAACGCCAGCCTGGATAGAGACTTGTCCGTTCTTGAGGATGCGAAGTTCACGCCTCCAGGCAGCCCTGCACCACGCAACCCGGACCTGACGGTACACGGGCACCAGGTCGACGCTGCCCAGGGGCAGGAGCAGGGGCAGGTCCTCAGCGAGTCCAGCCAGACCGACCTGGACTGGGAGGAAACCTTCAGGGCCACTTCTTTCCTGGGGCTCCACCGTGAGGAAGGGACAAAGCTCGACGCCCTCAGCGTGGATCAGTTGGAGAACGTCCCTTTGCCCCTGGACTGGAATGGCTGGAGCAGTGTGGCAGCCCTCTGCTAAGAGGCCTGTCACCGTTCCAAGCCCACGCAGCCTGCTTTTAATGGGGGGGTGGGGGTCCCGAGGCCAGCAAGCAAAGCCCATGTCTCGGGGCGGGGTGGGGGGGGTGCACAGTTTCCTGCTGCTAAGCAGGAATTCTTTATTGCAGCGCTGGGGATTCTCCACCGCAAGTGCTCCGCGGGCTTGGAAGGCAGCAAAAAGGGGCCAGGACAGACTCGGGGGGTTGCGGGTACAGCCCTGCTCACACCCGTTGCTGTCCCCATCACACTCACTTCTTAATGCCAGCCGCATCCTCCCCCTCCGCCTGCTGTGCCTTCTGGAGCTGCTTCGCGATGCTTCTGCACTGCTCCAGCTGCTGCCGGACAGACCCCAGCTCCAGGCTGTCCACCTGCGGACGGGCACACCCCCTCAGCCAGCTGTCCCAGCGTGGGACAGCACGGTCCCCAGGGCACAGCCCGGAGGGGGCAGCCTCACAGGGATGCTGCCTTGGAACACCCTTCCCACTCCTCCCTCCTCGTGCCCTTCACGCCGCGTGACACCGATGCCCACGGGGCAGGGCGATGGGGACAGGGCTCAGCTCCCTCCCGGGGACGCTGGCGGCAGCTCACCAAGCCAAGCACCTCCTGCAGCCTGCGGATGTCCTGTGCCATGCGGCTCTGTGCCGCCTTCAACTCGCTGATCTCCTCAAGGACATCCTGGGTGACAGCCGTGGCCTGGGAGAGGGAGATAACAGGGATGAGCCCCCGGGGAGGGTCCCTGGCGACTGGGACCTCTACCCCCATTGTGGTCTGCACGGAGCTGAGAGGCTGGGCAGGGTCCTGGCCGGGCTGGCACAGCACCCCAGACATCGCATCTTCATCATCGTCCCACCGGGAACGGTTGGGTAAAGCATGGCCAGGAACAGCTCAGTGCCCAGGGGGATGAGGCCCCTCGCCTGGCCCCGCCTTTGGCTTCAGCCCTTGGATTTGCCGTGGCACAGGAGGCCCGTGAGGCGCTGATGGAGCCTCTCGGCTGTCCGAGGAGCGGACGCAGTCCCTGGCTGTGGGCCAGGCGTGGGCAAGGGATGGGCAGGGTGGTGGGGCCGGACCTCCGGGGGTGCCGAGCCTGCAGCTGGCAGAGCCGAGGGCACTGGGGGCTGGAGCAGACCCACCGCCATGCGGAACCCAGAGGAGGGGGCGTCTCACGGGAGAGCACCGCGGGGCCAGCAAGAGCCTGTACCTTGGAGATGCCGCTCTCGTCGGCCTCCACCTTCTTCAGCTGCCCCACGTCGGCGGCCACGGAGGCAACAAGGGAGCCGCTCTCGGTGCCCGGCAGCGGCTCCGTCCCGGGCAGAGAGTCCGCCGGCTCCTGCTGCTGCTGCCCTGTGCCCGGGACACTGGCCCCCTTCTCCAGGCCAGGCTGGACCCCGCCCAGGGGGAGGCTCGGGCCGTGCCCCAGCTCCCGGGCAGTCACGGCCTGCAGGCCCAGGTGCCCGGCCATGGCCTGCAGCAGCCGGCGCAACGCCCGGAAGTCCACGACCCCTTCCCCGGGCTCCCCGAAGGCCGCATCCAGCAGCTGGGACAGGCTGAGCGCGTCCATCGCTGCCGCCGGGCCCGAAATCATGGAGCGTCGCCGGGCAGAGCGGGAGCCTTTCTGCCTCAGGGGCCCTGCGCCAGAGCCCGGCACCACCACCCCGAGCGCGGCTCCCCGCGCATCTGCACGCGCAGCCGGCGGCTCCGCGTATTTCTGTCCCCGCTGCCCGCGGGTCGGCGCCTATGACGCCATAGCGTCTCCCGTTGCTAGGCGACGGTGGCGACGGGGCTGCCCCGGGCCTCGCCCAGCGGCCTTCCTACCGAAAATGCCAGCGGCCACGGCCCACGTTCTGGGGCAGCCGAAGGCAGCCCCTGCCCAGGGAGGCGCTGCTCGCTTGCAGCCTGAGCTGGGCCTGCCGAGGACGGAGCCGTGTGCCGAGGGACGATGCCCGCCGCTCGCACAGCCTGCCCGCTGCCCAGGAGGAGACGAGCCCCAGCCCGCAAGCCCCTCCAGTTGTCCTTAAGCTGTCAAAAGCACGGCACATTTGACTGTCTCCCTCAGATGCGGCAGTGGCGCGAGGCTGCCGCTGACAACAGCCACACGGATTTCGAGCACCTCGCTCCAAGGCCAAGAGCCCTGTGAGCAGGGAAAAAGCAGGGCAGGTACACACCCTGCCAGAGCGCCCGAGGAAGTATTCCCGGAGCGGGAAAAACCTTTCAACCATCAAATACTTACAGAAACAATCAGCAAGAGCTTCTTTTCCCTCACAAGCCGTCACACAGTCACAGCACTGACATCTCCCGCCTCTGCTGAGGCGCTCCAAGACAATTCCCAAGAAAGGAGGAGGGCGAGCAAGCGGGAGACACAACAGAGGCCTTGCTGCTTTGAAACGACAGGAGAAACCCTCCTTCAGGCATTAAAAACCAAAGCCCAGAGAGTGCTCTCTGTGTGTTCTTCTTTTCCAGGCTGGGAGGATGGCACTGAAAGAGGGAGTAGAGAGCTTAAGGGATGGGCACAAGCTGCACTGAGGCAAGAAGCTCTAACCCTCTGGTGAGGGATCCGAAGCCTCAGCTCCAGGAACGAGGGGAGCCACAGGCTCAGGAACTCCAGAGCTACACCCAGGCTCTGGCCAAGCTTTCTCCAAAGCACTCAGGGCTCGCAGGGAAAGCTGCCCGGTCCATAGAATGGCAACGTGGGGAGGAGCCAGAGCAACCAGAGGAGCAGTTCAACCCCACCTCTTCCTCCCCAAAACTCCATCCCTTTCACACAGGGAAGCCACACGTGTCACCAGGAGCTTGGGCTTAACCCAGACCCAGGGCGTTGCCAGCCCAGCCGCTTCAGTCTGCGCCATCGATAACAGCCTCAGCATCGAGAGAAAGCCACAGAAGATGCTGCAAGAGTTTGCAGTTTATCTGTTCAGCCAGTCTGCCTCTGCAGATGTTTTAAAATAATCTATTATACGTTGTATATTCAAAGAAATTATATTTGTAGAGCTTTCATGGGGTCCTGTGTCCCTTGGGGCTGAGCACACATGAAATCTCCAGGTCGAGTAGCTCTGGGCGCCGACTGTCAGGTAGCGGGATGGAGAGGGCATGGAGGAGGAATTCTGGGGGAGGAGCTGTGTGCCAGCGAGCTGGCTTTCTCCTGCAAACTCATGGCTCGATAATCGCCACGATTTTAATTAAATGTGTTTCTTTTTTTTTTCCATAAAGAAGGTTTTCAATCCTGGCCTTCACCAAAAGAGTGGCAGGGGTTGGCAGGGCCCTCTAGAGATCACCTAGTCCAACCCCCCTGCCAGAGCAGGATCACCCAGAGCAGATCCCACAGGAACAAGTCCAGGCGGCTTTGGAAAGTCTCCAGGGAAGGAGACTCCCCCCAGCTCCTCTGGGCAGCCTGCCCCAGGGCTCTGCCACCCTCACAGGGAAGAAGGTTTCCTCACGTTCAGGCTGAACCTTCTCTTTTCCACTTTATGGCCATCGGCCCTCGTCCTGTCGCTGGACCCCACTGAGAAGAGCCTGGCCCCATCCTCCTCACACCCACCCTGCAGCTATTGATAAGCAGTGATAAGATCCCCCCTCAGCCTCCGCTTCTCCAAGCTGAACAGCCCCAGCTCTCCCAGCCTTTCCTCAGACGGAAGGTGCTCCAGGCCCTTCATCATCTTAGGAGGAAGAGGACGACCTGATGTCGCTGCCAGGGGCCTTTGGCTGGGACTCCATCCTCAACGCCAGCCTGGATAGAGACTTGTCCGTTCTTGAGGATGCGAAGTTCACGCCTCCAGGCAGCCCTGCACCACGCAACCCGGACCTGACGGTACACGGGCACCAGGTCGACGCTGCCCAGGGGCAGGAGCAGGGGCAGGTCCTCAGCGAGTCCAGCCAGACCGACCTGGACTGGGAGGAAACCTTCAGGGCCACTTCTTTCCTGGGGCTCCACCGTGAGGAAGGGACAAAGCTCGACGCCCTCAGCGTGGATCAGTTGGAGAACGTCCCTTTGCCCCTGGACTGGAATGGCTGGAGCAGTGTGGCAGCCCTCTGCTAAGAGGCCTGTCACCGTTCCAAGCCCACGCAGCCTGCTTTTAATGGGGGGGTGGGGGTCCCGAGGCCAGCAAGCAAAGCCCATGTCTCGGGGCGGGGTGGGGGGGGTGCACAGTTTCCTGCTGCTAAGCAGGAATTCTTTATTGCAGCGCTGGGGATTCTCCACCGCAAGTGCTCCGCGGGCTTGGAAGGCAGCAAAAAGGGGCCAGGACAGACTCGGGGGGTTGCGGGTACAGCCCTGCTCACACCCGTTGCTGTCCCCATCACACTCACTTCTTAATGCCAGCCGCATCCTCCCCCTCCGCCTGCTGTGCCTTCTGGAGCTGCTTCGCGATGCTTCTGCACTGCTCCAGCTGCTGCCGGACAGACCCCAGCTCCAGGCTGTCCACCTGCGGACGGGCACACCCCCTCAGCCAGCTGTCCCAGCGTGGGACAGCACGGTCCCCAGGGCACAGCCTGGAGGGGGCAGCCTCACAGGGATGCTGCCTTGGAACACCCTTCCCACTCCTCCCTCCTCGTGCCCTTCACGCCGCGTGACACCGATGCCCACGGGGCAGGGCGATGGGGACAGGGCTCAGCTCCCTCCCGGGGACGCTGGCGGCAGCTCACCAAGCCAAGCACCTCCTGCAGCCTGCGGATGTCCTGTGCCATGCGGCTCTGTGCCGCCTTCAACTCGCTGATCTCCTCAAGGACATCCTGGGTGACAGCCGTGGCCTGGGAGAGGGAGATAACAGGGATGAGCCCCCGGGGAGGGTCCCTGGCGACTGGGACCTCTACCCCCATTGTGGTCTGCACGGAGCTGAGAGGCTGGGCAGGGTCCTGGCCGGGCTGGCACAGCACCCCAGACATCGCATCTTCATCATCGTCCCACCGGGAACGGTTGGGTAAAGCATGGCCAGGAACAGCTCAGTGCCCAGGGGGATGAGGCCCCTCGCCTGGCCCCGCCTTTGGCTTCAGCCCTTGGATTTGCCGTGGCACAGGAGGCCCGTGAGGCGCTGATGGAGCCTCTCGGCTGTCCGAGGAGCGGACGCAGTCCCTGGCTGTGGGCCAGGCGTGGGCAAGGGATGGGCAGGGTGGTGGGGCCGGACCTCCGGGGGTGCCGAGCCTGCAGCTGGCAGAGCCGAGGGCACTGGGGGCTGGAGCAGACCCACCGCCATGCGGAACCCAGAGGAGGGGGCGTCTCACGGGAGAGCACCGCGGGGCCAGCAAGAGCCTGTACCTTGGAGATGCCGCTCTCGTCGGCCTCCACCTTCTTCAGCTGCCCCACGTCGGCGGCCACGGAGGCAACAAGGGAGCCGCTCTCGGTGCCCGGCAGCGGCTCCGTCCCGGGCAGAGAGTCCGCCGGCTCCTGCTGCTGCTGCCCTGTGCCCGGGACACTGGCCCCCTTCTCCAGGCCAGGCTGGACCCCGCCCAGGGGGAGGCTCGGGCCGTGCCCCAGCTCCCGGGCAGTCACGGCCTGCAGGCCCAGGTGCCCGGCCATGGCCTGCAGCAGCCGGCGCAACGCCCGGAAGTCCACGACCCCTTCCCCGGGCTCCCCGAAGGCCGCATCCAGCAGCTGGGACAGGCTGAGCGCGTCCATCGCTGCCGCCGGGCCCGAAATCACGGAGCGTCGCCGGGCAGAGCGGGAGCCTTTCTGCCTCAGGGGCCCTGCGCCAGAGCCCGGCACCACCACCCCGAGCGCGGCTCCCCGCGCATCTGCACGCGCAGCCGGCGGCTCCGCGTATTTCTGTCCCCGCTGCCCGCGGGTCGGCGCCTATGACGCCATAGCGTCTCCCGTTGCTAGGCGACGGTGGCGATGGGGCTGCCCCGGGCCTCGCCCAGCGGCCTTCCTACCGAAAATGCCAGCGGCCACGGCCCACGTTCTGGGGCAGCCGAAGGCAGCCCCTGCCCAGGGAGGCGCTGCTCGCTTGCAGCCTGAGCTGGGCCTGCCGAGGACGGAGCCGTGTGCCGAGGGACGATGCCCGCCGCTCGCACAGCCTGCCCGCTGCCCAGGAGGAGACGAGCCCCAGCCCGCAAGCCCCTCCAGTTGTCCTTAAGCTGTCAAAAGCACGGCACATTTGACTGTCTCCCTCAGATGCGGCAGTGGCGCGAGGCTGCCGCTGACAACAGCCACACGGATTTCGAGCACCTCGCTCCAAGGCCAAGAGCCCTGTGAGCAGGGAAAAAGCAGGGCAGGTACACACCCTGCCAGAGCGCCCGAGGAAGTATTCCCGGAGCGGGAAAAACCTTTCAACCATCAAATACTTACAGAAACAATCAGCAAGAGCTTCTTTTCCCTCACAAGCCGTCACACAGTCACAGCACTGACATCTCCCGCCTCTGCTGAGGCGCTCCAAGACAATTCCCAAGAAAGGAGGAGGGCGAGCAAGCGGGAGACACAACAGAGGCCTTGCTGCTTTGAAACGACAGGAGAAACCCTCCTTCAGGCATTAAAAACCAAAGCCCAGAGAGTGCTCTCTGTGTGTTCTTCTTTTCCAGGCTGGGAGGATGGCACTGAAAGAGGGAGTAGAGAGCTTAAGGGATGGGCACAAGCTGCACTGAGGCAAGAAGCCCTAACCCTCTGGTGAGGGATCCGAAGCCTCAGCTCCAGGAACGAGGGGAGCCACAGGCTCAGGAACTCCAGGGCTACACCCAGGCTCTGGCCAAGCTTTCTCCAAAGCACTCAGGGCTCGCAGGGAAAGCTGCCAGGTCCATAGAATGGCAACGTGGGGAGGAGCCAGAGCAACCAGAGGAGCAGTTCAGCCCCGCCTCTTCCTCCCCAAAACTCCATCCCTTTCACACAGGGAAGCCACACGTGTCACCAGGAGCTTGGGCTTAACCCAGACCCAGGGCGTTGCCAGCCCAGCCGCTTCAGTCTGCGCCATCGGTAACAGCCTCAGCATCGAGAGAAAGCCACAGAAGATGCTGCAAGAGTTTGCAGTTTATCTGTTCAGCCAGTCTGCCTCTGCAGATGTTTTAAAATAATCTATTATACGTTGTATATTCAAAGAAATTATATTTGTAGAGCTTTCATGGGGTCCTGTGTCCCTTGGGGCTGAGCACACATGAAATCTCCAGGTCGAGTAGCTCTGGGCGCCGACTGTCAGGTAGCGGGATGGAGAGGGCATGGAGGAGGAATTCTGGGGGAGGAGCTGTGTGCCAGCGAGCTGGCTTTCTCCTGCAAACTCATGGCTCGATAATCGCCACGATTTTAATTAAATGTGTTTCTTTTTTTTTTCCATAAAGAAGGTTTTCAATCCTGGCCTTCACCAAAAGAGTGGCAGGGGTTGGCAGGGCCCTCTAGAGATCACCTAGTCCAACCCCCCTGCCAGAGCAGGATCACCCAGAGCAGATCCCACAGGAACAAGTCCAGGCGGCTTTGGAAAGTCTCCAGGGAAGGAGACTCCCCCCAGCTCCTCTGGGCAGCCTGCCCCAGGGCTCTGCCACCCTCACAGGGAAGAAGGTTTCCTCACGTTCAGGCTGAACCTTCTCTTTTCCACTTTATGGCCATCGGCCCTCGTCCTGTCGCTGGACCCCACTGAGAAGAGCCTGGCCCCATCCTCCTCACACCCACCCTGCAGCTATTGATAAGCAGTGATAAGATCCCCCCTCAGCCTCCGCTTCTCCAAGCTGAACAGCCCCAGCTCTCCCAGCCTTTCCTCAGACGGAAGGTGCTCCAGGCCCTTCATCATCTTAGGAGGAAGAGGACGACCTGATGTCGCTGCCAGGGGCCTTTGGCTGGGACTCCATCCTCAACGCCAGCCTGGATAGAGACTTGTCCGTTCTTGAGGATGCGAAGTTCACGCCTCCAGGCAGCCCTGCACCACGCAACCCGGACCTGACGGTACACGGGCACCAGGTCGACGCTGCCCAGGGGCAGGAGCAGGGGCAGGTCCTCAGCGAGTCCAGCCAGACCGACCTGGACTGGGAGGAAACCTTCAGGGCCACTTCTTTCCTGGGGCTCCACCGTGAGGAAGGGACAAAGCTCGACGCCCTCAGCGTGGATCAGTTGGAGAACGTCCCTTTGCCCCTGGACTGGAATGGCTGGAGCAGTGTGGCAGCCCTCTGCTAAGAGGCCTGTCACCGTTCCAAGCCCACGCAGCCTGCTTTTAATGGGGGGGTGGGGGTCCCGAGGCCAGCAAGCAAAGCCCATGTCTCGGGGCGGGGTGGGGGGGGTGCACAGTTTCCTGCTGCTAAGCAGGAATTCTTTATTGCAGCGCTGGGGATTCTCCACCGCAAGTGCTCCGCGGGCTTGGAAGGCAGCAAAAAGGGGCCAGGACAGACTCGGGGGGTTGCGGGTACAGCCCTGCTCACACCCGTTGCTGTCCCCATCACACTCACTTCTTAATGCCAGCCGCATCCTCCCCCTCCGCCTGCTGTGCCTTCTGGAGCTGCTTCGCGATGCTTCTGCACTGCTCCAGCTGCTGCCGGACAGACCCCAGCTCCAGGCTGTCCACCTGCGGACGGGCACACCCCCTCAGCCAGCTGTCCCAGCGTGGGACAGCACGGTCCCCAGGGCACAGCCCGGAGGGGGCAGCCTCACAGGGATGCTGCCTTGGAACACCCTTCCCACTCCTCCCTCCTCGTGCCCTTCACGCCGCGTGACACCGATGCCCACGGGGCAGGGCGATGGGGACAGGGCTCAGCTCCCTCCCGGGGACGCTGGCGGCAGCTCACCAAGCCAAGCACCTCCTGCAGCCTGCGGATGTCCTGTGCCATGCGGCTCTGTGCCGCCTTCAACTCGCTGATCTCCTCAAGGACATCCTGGGTGACAGCCGTGGCCTGGGAGAGGGAGATAACAGGGATGAGCCCCCGGGGAGGGTCCCTGGCGACTGGGACCTCTACCCCCATTGTGGTCTGCACGGAGCTGAGAGGCTGGGCAGGGTCCTGGCCGGGCTGGCACAGCACCCCAGACATCGCATCTTCATCATCGTCCCACCGGGAACGGTTGGGTAAAGCATGGCCAGGAACAGCTCAGTGCCCAGGGGGATGAGGCCCCTCGCCTGGCCCCGCCTTTGGCTTCAGCCCTTGGATTTGCCGTGGCACAGGAGGCCCGTGAGGCGCTGATGGAGCCTCTCGGCTGTCCGAGGAGCGGACGCAGTCCCTGGCTGTGGGCCAGGCGTGGGCAAGGGATGGGCAGGGTGGTGGGGCCGGACCTCCGGGGGTGCCGAGCCTGCAGCTGGCAGAGCCGAGGGCACTGGGGGCTGGAGCAGACCCACCGCCATGCGGAACCCAGAGGAGGGGGCGTCTCACGGGAGAGCACCGCGGGGCCAGCAAGAGCCTGTACCTTGGAGATGCCGCTCTCGTCGGCCTCCACCTTCTTCAGCTGCCCCACGTCGGCGGCCACGGAGGCAACAAGGGAGCCGCTCTCGGTGCCCGGCAGCGGCTCCGTCCCGGGCAGAGAGTCCGCCGGCTCCTGCTGCTGCTGCCCTGTGCCCGGGACACTGGCCCCCTTCTCCAGGCCAGGCTGGACCCCGCCCAGGGGGAGGCTCGGGCCGTGCCCCAGCTCCCGGGCAGTCACGGCCTGCAGGCCCAGGTGCCCGGCCATGGCCTGCAGCAGCCGGCGCAACGCCCGGAAGTCCACGACCCCTTCCCCGGGCTCCCCGAAGGCCGCATCCAGCAGCTGGGACAGGCTGAGCGCGTCCATCGCTGCCGCCGGGCCCGAAATCACGGAGCGTCGCCGGGCAGAGCGGGAGCCTTTCTGCCTCAGGGGCCCTGCGCCAGAGCCCGGCACCACCACCCCGAGCGCGGCTCCCCGCGCATCTGCACGCGCAGCCGGCGGCTCCGCGTATTTCTGTCCCCGCTGCCCGCGGGTCGGCGCCTATGACGCCATAGCGTCTCCCGTTGCTAGGCGACGGTGGCGACGGGGCTGCCCCGGGCCTCGCCCAGCGGCCTTCCTACCGAAAATGCCAGCGGCCACGGCCCACGTTCTGGGGCAGCCGAAGGCAGCCCCTGCCCAGGGAGGCGCTGCTCGCTTGCAGCCTGAGCTGGGCCTGCCGAGGACGGAGCCGTGTGCCGAGGGACGATGCCCGCCGCTCGCACAGCCTGCCCGCTGCCCAGGAGGAGACGAGCCCCAGCCCGCAAGCCCCTCCAGTTGTCCTTAAGCTGTCAAAAGCACGGCACATTTGACTGTCTCCCTCAGATGCGGCAGTGGCGCGAGGCTGCCGCTGACAACAGCCACACGGATTTCGAGCACCTCGCTCCAAGGCCAAGAGCCCTGTGAGCAGGGAAAAAGCAGGGCAGGTACACACCCTGCCAGAGCGCCCGAGGAAGTATTCCCGGAGCGGGAAAAACCTTTCAACCATCAAATACTTACAGAAACAATCAGCAAGAGCTTCTTTTCCCTCACAAGCCGTCACACAGTCACAGCACTGACATCTCCCGCCTCTGCTGAGGCGCTCCAAGACAATTCCCAAGAAAGGAGGAGGGCGAGCAAGCGGGAGACACAACAGAGGCCTTGCTGCTTTGAAACGACAGGAGAAACCCTCCTTCAGGCATTAAAAACCAAAGCCCAGAGAGTGCTCTCTGTGTGTTCTTCTTTTCCAGGCTGGGAGGATGGCACTGAAAGAGGGAGTAGAGAGCTTAAGGGATGGGCACAAGCTGCACTGAGGCAAGAAGCTCTAACCCTCTGGTGAGGGATCCGAAGCCTCAGCTCCAGGAACGAGGGGAGCCACAGGCTCAGGAACTCCAGGGCTACACCCAGGCTCTGGCCAAGCTTTCTCCAAAGCACTCAGGGCTCGCAGGGAAAGCTGCCAGGTCCATAGAATGGCAACGTGGGGAGGAGCCAGAGCAACCAGAGGAGCAGTTCAGCCCCGCCTCTTCCTCCCCAAAACTCCATCCCTTTCACACAGGGAAGCCACACGTGTCACCAGGAGCTTGGGCTTAACCCAGACCCAGGGCGTTGCCAGCCCAGCCGCTTCAGTCTGCGCCATCGATAACAGCCTCAGCATCGAGAGAAAGCCACAGAAGATGCTGCAAGAGTTTGCAGTTTATCTGTTCAGCCAGTCTGCCTCTGCAGATGTTTTAAAATAATCTATTATACGTTGTATATTCAAAGAAATTATATTTGTAGAGCTTTCATGGGGTCCTGTGTCCCTTGGGGCTGAGCACACATGAAATCTCCAGGTCGAGTAGCTCTGGGCGCCGACTGTCAGGTAGCGGGATGGAGAGGGCATGGAGGAGGAATTCTGGGGGAGGAGCTGTGTGCCAGCGAGCTGGCTTTCTCCTGCAAACTCATGGCTCGATAATCGCCACGATTTTAATTAAATGTGTTTCTTTTTTTTTTCCATAAAGAAGGTTTTCAATCCTGGCCTTCACCAAAAGAGTGGCAGGGGTTGGCAGGGCCCTCTAGAGATCACCTAGTCCAACCCCCCGGCCAGAGCAGGATCACCCAGAGCAGATCCCACAGGAACAAGTCCAGGCGGCTTTGGAAAGTCTCCAGGGAAGGAGACTCCCCCCAGCTCCTCTGGGCAGCCTGCCCCAGGGCTCTGCCACCCTCACAGGGAAGAAGGTTTCCTCACGTTCAGGCTGAACCTTCTCTTTTCCACTTTATGGCCATCGGCCCTCGTCCTGTCGCTGGACCCCACTGAGAAGAGCCTGGCCCCATCCTCCTCACACCCACCCTGCAGCTATTGATAAGCAGTGATAAGATCCCCCCTCAGCCTCCGCTTCTCCAAGCTGAACAGCCCCAGCTCTCCCAGCCTTTCCTCAGACGGAAGGTGCTCCAGGCCCTTCATCATCTTAGGAGGAAGAGGACGACCTGATGTCGCTGCCAGGGGCCTTTGGCTGGGACTCCATCCTCAACGCCAGCCTGGATAGAGACTTGTCCGTTCTTGAGGATGCGAAGTTCACGCCTCCAGGCAGCCCTGCACCACGCAACCCGGACCTGACGGTACACGGGCACCAGGTCGACGCTGCCCAGGGGCAGGAGCAGGGGCAGGTCCTCAGCGAGTCCAGCCAGACCGACCTGGACTGGGAGGAAACCTTCAGGGCCACTTCTTTCCTGGGGCTCCACCGTGAGGAAGGGACAAAGCTCGACGCCCTCAGCGTGGATCAGTTGGAGAACGTCCCTTTGCCCCTGGACTGGAATGGCTGGAGCAGTGTGGCAGCCCTCTGCTAAGAGGCCTGTCACCGTTCCAAGCCCACGCAGCCTGCTTTTAATGGGGGGGTGGGGGTCCCGAGGCCAGCAAGCAAAGCCCATGTCTCGGGGCGGGGTGGGGGGGGTGCACAGTTTCCTGCTGCTAAGCAGGAATTCTTTATTGCAGCGCTGGGGATTCTCCACCGCAAGTGCTCCGCGGGCTTGGAAGGCAGCAAAAAGGGGCCAGGACAGACTCGGGGGGTTGCGGGTACAGCCCTGCTCACACCCGTTGCTGTCCCCATCACACTCACTTCTTAATGCCAGCCGCATCCTCCCCCTCCGCCTGCTGTGCCTTCTGGAGCTGCTTCGCGATGCTTCTGCACTGCTCCAGCTGCTGCCGGACAGACCCCAGCTCCAGGCTGTCCACCTGCGGACGGGCACACCCCCTCAGCCAGCTGTCCCAGCATGGGACAGCACGGTCCCCAGGGCACAGCCCGGAGGGGGCAGCCTCACAGGGATGCTGCCTTGGAACACCCTTCCCACTCCTCCCTCCTCGTGCCCTTCACGCCGCGTGACACCGATGCCCACGGGGCAGGGCGATGGGGACAGGGCTCAGCTCCCTCCCGGGGACGCTGGCGGCAGCTCACCAAGCCAAGCACCTCCTGCAGCCTGCGGATGTCCTGTGCCATGCGGCTCTGTGCCGCCTTCAACTCGCTGATCTCCTCAAGGACATCCTGGGTGACAGCCGTGGCCTGGGAGAGGGAGATAACAGGGATGAGCCCCCGGGGAGGGTCCCTGGCGACTGGGACCTCTACCCCCATTGTGGTCTGCACGGAGCTGAGAGGCTGGGCAGGGTCCTGGCCGGGCTGGCACAGCACCCCAGACATCGCATCTTCATCATCGTCCCACCGGGAACGGTTGGGTAAAGCATGGCCAGGAACAGCTCAGTGCCCAGGGGGATGAGGCCCCTCGCCTGGCCCCGCCTTTGGCTTCAGCCCTTGGATTTGCCGTGGCACAGGAGGCCCGTGAGGCGCTGATGGAGCCTCTCGGCTGTCCGAGGAGCGGACGCAGTCCCTGGCTGTGGGCCAGGCGTGGGCAAGGGATGGGCAGGGTGGTGGGGCCGGACCTCCGGGGGTGCCGAGCCTGCAGCTGGCAGAGCCGAGGGCACTGGGGGCTGGAGCAGACCCACCGCCATGCGGAACCCAGAGGAGGGGGCGTCTCACGGGAGAGCACCGCGGGGCCAGCAAGAGCCTGTACCTTGGAGATGCCGCTCTCGTCGGCCTCCACCTTCTTCAGCTGCCCCACGTCGGCGGCCACGGAGGCAACAAGGGAGCCGCTCTCGGTGCCCGGCAGCGGCTCCGTCCCGGGCAGAGAGTCCGCCGGCTCCTGCTGCTGCTGCCCTGTGCCCGGGACACTGGCCCCCTTCTCCAGGCCAGGCTGGACCCTGCCCAGGGGGAGGCTCGGGCCGTGCCCCAGCTCCCGGGCAGTCACGGCCTGCAGGCCCAGGTGCCCGGCCATGGCCTGCAGCAGCCGGCGCAACGCCCGGAAGTCCACGACCCCTTCCCCGGGCTCCCCGAAGGCCGCATCCAGCAGCTGGGACAGGCTGAGCGCGTCCATCGCTGCCGCCGGGCCCGAAATCACGGAGCGTCGCCGGGCAGAGCGGGAGCCTTTCTGCCTCAGGGGCCCTGCGCCAGAGCCCGGCACCACCACCCCGAGCGCGGCTCCCCGCGCATCTGCACGCGCAGCCGGCGGCTCCGCGTATTTCTGTCCCCGCTGCCCGCGGGTCGGCGCCTATGACGCCATAGCGTCTCCCGTTGCTAGGCGACGGTGGCGACGGGGCTGCCCCGGGCCTCGCCCAGCGGCCTTCCTACCGAAAATGCCAGCGGCCACGGCCCACGTTCTGGGGCAGCCGAAGGCAGCCCCTGCCCAGGGAGGCGCTGCTCGCTTGCAGCCTGAGCTGGGCCTGCCGAGGACGGAGCCGTGTGCCGAGGGACGATGCCCGCCGCTCGCACAGCCTGCCCGCTGCCCAGGAGGAGACGAGCCCCAGCCCGCAAGCCCCTCCAGTTGTCCTTAAGCTGTCAAAAGCACGGCACATTTGACTGTCTCCCTCAGATGCGGCAGTGGCGCGAGGCTGCCGCTGACAACAGCCACACGGATTTCGAGCACCTCGCTCCAAGGCCAAGAGCCCTGTGAGCAGGGAAAAAGCAGGGCAGGTACACACCCTGCCAGAGCGCCCGAGGAAGTATTCCCGGAGCGGGAAAAACCTTTCAACCATCAAATACTTACAGAAACAATCAGCAAGAGCTTCTTTTCCCTCACAAGCCGTCACACAGTCACAGCACTGACATCTCCCGCCTCTGCTGAGGCGCTCCAAGACAATTCCCAAGAAAGGAGGAGGGCGAGCAAGCGGGAGACACAACAGAGGCCTTGCTGCTTTGAAACGACAGGAGAAACCCTCCTTCAGGCATTAAAAACCAAAGCCCAGAGAGTGCTCTCTGTGTGTTCTTCTTTTCCAGGCTGGGAGGATGGCACTGAAAGAGGGAGTAGAGAGCTTAAGGGATGGGCACAAGCTGCACTGAGGCAAGAAGCTCTAACCCTCTGGTGAGGGATCCGAAGCCTCAGCTCCAGGAACGAGGGGAGCCACAGGCTCAGGAACTCCAGGGCTACACCCAGGCTCTGGCCAAGCTTTCTCCAAAGCACTCAGGGCTCGCAGGGAAAGCTGCCAGGTCCATAGAATGGCAACGTGGGGAGGAGCCAGAGCAACCAGAGGAGCAGTTCAGCCCCGCCTCTTCCTCCCCAAAACTCCATCCCTTTCACACAGGGAAGCCACACGTGTCACCAGGAGCTTGGGCTTAACCCAGACCCAGGGCGTTGCCAGCCCAGCCGCTTCAGTCTGCGCCATCGATAACAGCCTCAGCATCGAGAGAAAGCCACAGAAGATGCTGCAAGAGTTTGCAGTTTATCTGTTCAGCCAGTCTGCCTCTGCAGATGTTTTAAAATAATCTATTATACGTTGTATATTCAAAGAAATTATATTTGTAGAGCTTTCATGGGGTCCTGTGTCCCTTGGGGCTGAGCACACATGAAATCTCCAGGTCGAGTAGCTCTGGGCGCCGACTGTCAGGTAGCGGGATGGAGAGGGCATGGAGGAGGAATTCTGGGGGAGGAGCTGTGTGCCAGCGAGCTGGCTTTCTCCTGCAAACTCATGGCTCGATAATCGCCACGATTTTAATTAAATGTGTTTCTTTTTTTTTTCCATAAAGAAGGTTTTCAATCCTGGCCTTCACCAAAAGAGTGGCAGGGGTTGGCAGGGCCCTCTAGAGATCACCTAGTCCAACCCCCCTGCCAGAGCAGGATCACCCAGAGCAGATCCCACAGGAACAAGTCCAGGCGGCTTTGGAAAGTCTCCAGGGAAGGAGACTCCCCCCAGCTCCTCTGGGCAGCCTGCCCCAGGGCTCTGCCACCCTCACAGGGAAGAAGGTTTCCTCACGTTCAGGCTGAACCTTCTCTTTTCCACTTTATGGCCATCGGCCCTCGTCCTGTCGCTGGACCCCACTGAGAAGAGCCTGGCCCCATCCTCCTCACACCCACCCTGCAGCTATTGATAAGCAGTGATAAGATCCCCCCTCAGCCTCCGCTTCTCCAAGCTGAACAGCCCCAGCTCTCCCAGCCTTTCCTCAGACGGAAGGTGCTCCAGGCCCTTCATCATCTTAGGAGGAAGAGGACGACCTGATGTCGCTGCCAGGGGCCTTTGGCTGGGACTCCATCCTCAACGCCAGCCTGGATAGAGACTTGTCCGTTCTTGAGGATGCGAAGTTCACGCCTCCAGGCAGCCCTGCACCACGCAACCCGGACCTGACGGTACACGGGCACCAGGTCGACGCTGCCCAGGGGCAGGAGCAGGGGCAGGTCCTCAGCGAGTCCAGCCAGACCGACCTGGACTGGGAGGAAACCTTCAGGGCCACTTCTTTCCTGGGGCTCCACCGTGAGGAAGGGACAAAGCTCGACGCCCTCAGCGTGGATCAGTTGGAGAACGTCCCTTTGCCCCTGGACTGGAATGGCTGGAGCAGTGTGGCAGCCCTCTGCTAAGAGGCCTGTCACCGTTCCAAGCCCACGCAGCCTGCTTTTAATGGGGGGGTGGGGGTCCCGAGGCCAGCAAGCAAAGCCCATGTCTCGGGGCGGGGTGGGGGGGGTGCACAGTTTCCTGCTGCTAAGCAGGAATTCTTTATTGCAGCGCTGGGGATTCTCCACCGCAAGTGCTCCGCGGGCTTGGAAGGCAGCAAAAAGGGGCCAGGACAGACTCGGGGGGTTGCGGGTACAGCCCTGCTCACACCCGTTGCTGTCCCCATCACACTCACTTCTTAATGCCAGCCGCATCCTCCCCCTCCGCCTGCTGTGCCTTCTGGAGCTGCTTCGCGATGCTTCTGCACTGCTCCAGCTGCTGCCGGACAGACCCCAGCTCCAGGCTGTCCACCTGCGGACGGGCACACCCCCTCAGCCAGCTGTCCCAGCGTGGGACAGCACGGTCCCCAGGGCACAGCCCGGAGGGGGCAGCCTCACAGGGATGCTGCCTTGGAACACCCTTCCCACTCCTCCCTCCTCGTGCCCTTCACGCCGCGTGACACCGATGCCCACGGGGCAGGGCGATGGGGACAGGGCTCAGCTCCCTCCCGGGGACGCTGGCGGCAGCTCACCAAGCCAAGCACCTCCTGCAGCCTGCGGATGTCCTGTGCCATGCGGCTCTGTGCCGCCTTCAACTCGCTGATCTCCTCAAGGACATCCTGGGTGACAGCCGTGGCCTGGGAGAGGGAGATAACAGGGATGAGCCCCCGGGGAGGGTCCCTGGCGACTGGGACCTCTACCCCCATTGTGGTCTGCACGGAGCTGAGAGGCTGGGCAGGGTCCTGGCCGGGCTGGCACAGCACCCCAGACATCGCATCTTCATCATCGTCCCACCGGGAACGGTTGGGTAAAGCATGGCCAGGAACAGCTCAGTGCCCAGGGGGATGAGGCCCCTCGCCTGGCCCCGCCTTTGGCTTCAGCCCTTGGATTTGCCGTGGCACAGGAGGCCCGTGAGGCGCTGATGGAGCCTCTCGGCTGTCCGAGGAGCGGACGCAGTCCCTGGCTGTGGGCCAGGCGTGGGCAAGGGATGGGCAGGGTGGTGGGGCCGGACCTCCGGGGGTGCCGAGCCTGCAGCTGGCAGAGCCGAGGGCACTGGGGGCTGGAGCAGACCCACCGCCATGCGGAACCCAGAGGAGGGGGCGTCTCACGGGAGAGCACCGCGGGGCCAGCAAGAGCCTGTACCTTGGAGATGCCGCTCTCGTCGGCCTCCACCTTCTTCAGCTGCCCCACGTCGGCGGCCACGGAGGCAACAAGGGAGCCGCTCTCGGTGCCCGGCAGCGGCTCCGTCCCGGGCAGAGAGTCCGCCGGCTCCTGCTGCTGCTGCCCTGTGCCCGGGACACTGGCCCCCTTCTCCAGGCCAGGCTGGACCCCGCCCAGGGGGAGGCTCGGGCCGTGCCCCAGCTCCCGGGCAGTCACGGCCTGCAGGCCCAGGTGCCCGGCCATGGCCTGCAGCAGCCGGCGCAACGCCCGGAAGTCCACGACCCCTTCCCCGGGCTCCCCGAAGGCCGCATCCAGCAGCTGGGACAGGCTGAGCGCGTCCATCGCTGCCGCCGGGCCCGAAATCACGGAGCGTCGCCGGGCAGAGCGGGAGCCTTTCTGCCTCAGGGGCCCTGCGCCAGAGCCCGGCACCACCACCCCGAGCGCGGCTCCCCGCGCATCTGCACGCGCAGCCGGCGGCTCCGCGTATTTCTGTCCCCGCTGCCCGCGGGTCGGCGCCTATGACGCCATAGCGTCTCCCGTTGCTAGGCGACGGTGGCGACGGGGCTGCCCCGGGCCTCGCCCAGCGGCCTTCCTACCGAAAATGCCAGCGGCCACGGCCCACGTTCTGGGGCAGCCGAAGGCAGCCCCTGCCCAGGGAGGCGCTGCTCGCTTGCAGCCTGAGCTGGGCCTGCCGAGGACGGAGCCGTGTGCCGAGGGACGATGCCCGCCGCTCGCACAGCCTGCCCGCTGCCCAGGAGGAGACGAGCCCCAGCCCGCAAGCCCCTCCAGTTGTCCTTAAGCTGTCAAAAGCACGGCACATTTGACTGTCTCCCTCAGATGCGGCAGTGGCGCGAGGCTGCCGCTGACAACAGCCACACGGATTTCGAGCACCTCGCTCCAAGGCCAAGAGCCCTGTGAGCAGGGAAAAAGCAGGGCAGGTACACACCCTGCCAGAGCGCCCGAGGAAGTATTCCCGGAGCGGGAAAAACCTTTCAACCATCAAATACTTACAGAAACAATCAGCAAGAGCTTCTTTTCCCTCACAAGCCGTCACACAGTCACAGCACTGACATCTCCCGCCTCTGCTGAGGCGCTCCAAGACAATTCCCAAGAAAGGAGGAGGGCGAGCAAGCGGGAGACACAACAGAGGCCTTGCTGCTTTGAAACGACAGGAGAAACCCTCCTTCAGGCATTAAAAACCAAAGCCCAGAGAGTGCTCTCTGTGTGTTCTTCTTTTCCAGGCTGGGAGGATGGCACTGAAAGAGGGAGTAGAGAGCTTAAGGGATGGGCACAAGCTGCACTGAGGCAAGAAGCTCTAACCCTCTGGTGAGGGATCCGAAGCCTCAGCTCCAGGAACGAGGGGAGCCACAGGCTCAGGAACTCCAGGGCTACACCCAGGCTCTGGCCAAGCTTTCTCCAAAGCACTCAGGGCTCGCAGGGAAAGCTGCCAGGTCCATAGAATGGCAACGTGGGGAGGAGCCAGAGCAACCAGAGGAGCAGTTCAGCCCCGCCTCTTCCTCCCCAAAACTCCATCCCTTTCACACAGGGAAGCCACACGTGTCACCAGGAGCTTGGGCTTAACCCAGACCCAGGGCGTTGCCAGCCCAGCCGCTTCAGTCTGCGCCATCGATAACAGCCTCAACATCGAGAGAAAGCCACAGAAGATGCTGCAAGAGTTTGCAGTTTATCTGTTCAGCCAGTCTGCCTCTGCAGATGTTTTAAAATAATCTATTATACGTTGTATATTCAAAGAAATTATATTTGTAGAGCTTTCATGGGGTCCTGTGTCCCTTGGGGCTGAGCACACATGAAATCTCCAGGTCGAGTAGCTCTGGGCGCCGACTGTCAGGTAGCGGGATGGAGAGGGCATGGAGGAGGAATTCTGGGGGAGGAGCTGTGTGCCAGCGAGCTGGCTTTCTCCTGCAAACTCATGGCTCGATAATCGCCACGATTTTAATTGTTTCTTTTTTTTTTCCATAAAGAAGGTTTTCAATCCTGGCCTTCACCAAAAGAGTGGCAGGGGTTGGCAGGGCCCTCTAGAGATCACCTAGTCCAACCCCCCTGCCAGAGCAGGATCACCCAGAGCAGATCCCACAGGAACAAGTCCAGGCGGCTTTGGAAAGTCTCCAGGGAAGGAGACTCCCCCCAGCTCCTCTGGGCAGCCTGCCCCAGGGCTCTGCCACCCTCACAGGGAAGAAGGTTTCCTCACGTTCAGGCTGAACCTTCTCTTTTCCACTTTATGGCCATCGGCCCTCGTCCTGTCGCTGGACCCCACTGAGAAGAGCCTGGCCCCATCCTCCTCACACCCACCCTGCAGCTATTGATAAGCAGTGATAAGATCCCCCCTCAGCCTCCGCTTCTCCAAGCTGAACAGCCCCAGCTCTCCCAGCCTTTCCTCAGACGGAAGGTGCTCCAGGCCCTTCATCATCTTAGGAGGAAGAGGACGACCTGATGTCGCTGCCAGGGGCCTTTGGCTGGGACTCCATCCTCAACGCCAGCCTGGATAGAGACTTGTCCGTTCTTGAGGATGCGAAGTTCACGCCTCCAGGCAGCCCTGCACCACGCAACCCGGACCTGACGGTACACGGGCACCAGGTCGACACCACTATCTACTCCCCAAAAACCCCAGAGGGAAGAGATTCTAAATAGCTTCCATGAATTAAAGCTTCTGCTGCCAAACACCAGTGTTAAATCTCTGCTGTTGGCCGTGATCAGCGTTCGCCGGCCTATGACCCGCACCACCAAGTGACGTGCCACAGGCGGCTTTGCTCTCCGCCAGTTTTGTTCTGTCCACGGTCGTGAGCGGCAGCAGAGGCAAGGATCGCTGTTGGACTGGACCGGCTGCCCTGGAACGCTGCAGAGCAAAGCCAGAAAGGTCAGGCTAGATATAAGGCAAAATCCAACTAATTTAAGGCCTTTTGAATACTTCATTCTACTTTACCATTAACTGAGATCCACGGAGAAAGACATTTTGTCTGAAAACACACTTTTGTCGTGTCTTAAATCTGTACATATAGCTAGCACTGTTCCCACTGACATGTTTTGAACCTGCTCCTCCATCATCCCTCCCTGGTCAGCACTTTGCTCTAACGACTAAACAGAAGGCAAAGCCCCGCTCTGCTGTCCTGGACAGCAGCGGTTCCACTCAACCCGAAATAGCAACCAAAAGCCAAGTTCGATTGTTTTATTTAAAATTAAACATTTTTTTTCTGTTCAGCTACTGCACGTGGAGCCAAACGTGTCTGATCGCTGTTAGTGTCAGGAAAAGCTCATCCACGAGACTGATCCAAGATTAAAAGACTTGAACGCGTACCAAAACCGCCAGAGAACCAGCTCCTCCCATGTTGCCTCAGAACTGCAGGATTTGGGTTTGTGCTGAAGCTTTTTACCATTTTAAGCTCAAAGTTACCCTTCTCTGTTACGAAGAGAGGTCTTACCGTTCCTGGGCAGTTACCGGTGCTGAAAACCAGCAGTGATTTTGCTTAGCCGCGGCTGCGCTGATCAGCGGGCACCGGGAGGTTCTGTTAAAAGCCAAGCCTTTCGGTTGTTAAATCCAGACGGCGCTGTGCAAGTCCCGAGTCAGCATCAACACACAATTAAGCAAAGCAGAGAAAGCTCCTTGGAAATGCATGGGTAAGGAAAAAGCCACCCATCTGGACCCTTCACCTGGGATTGTCGTTTTCCTGAAGAACGCCTTTAAAACATCCCAGAACAATCTGAAGAGCCAAGGACCTTGGTCGGGTGGTTTCTGCCCTCAAATACCGCCTTCATCGTTCCAGGTCAAATTCGCAGTTTTTCCCACGACACGTGGTTTTTCCCCCCATCGAATCACCGTAATTAACATTTGTAAAGTGCTTTGAGATAGTGCTACGGAACTAGGAATGATCAGAAGGGCAGAACAGCTCTGATCTGCACCCAGCTGATCGTTACTACTTGGTTTTCCTCAGAGCAGCATCGCTGGGTTCTCCTTTGACTTGCTGTGAACAAAAGAGTGAGGTGCCAGCGGTGGGGACGGCACAGAGGCAAAAGGAGTTTCTGCAGGGCAGTGAGAGGATGTTTGGAAGGCACGAAGATGCCTTCGGGGAAGGTGAACCCAGCAGAGCTCCAGGGAAGGAGGGGTATTCGCTTCCCAGCTCCATCAGTGCCGCACGCGGGATCACGCACACAGAACGACGCAGGAGGCTTCAGACAGCGGAAATACTCGCCAGCAAGGAGAGAGGTGGTGCTAACATTAACAAGGAAGACACTGATGCTTTTTGGGGGTGGCCATAGCCGCTCGCTAGACGCTATTGCCTGAGGGCTGTTAACTACTTAGTAGTAAAATCCTGCTGCCTTTCCAGTTGACAGTAACTTCTCTCTAGTCTGCAGCTTCACAAAAGCAATCCTTGTATGAATGCGTAAAGCTTTCCCAGATTTTTAAAAGGTTAATTTCCCCATTATAATTGCACTTGAAAACCAGGCATCAATCCCTACGCACTCTCCCCAAACACCTCCTCGATTTACGAAAGTGGAAAGAAAGGCTGCAATTATTCACTGTCCTACAGCTACCAGGATTCGAAAGGTTGGATTGAGGCACCTGAAGAAAGGATGCAAACACCCAGTTTTCAGGTCAGGACAAGCGTGCATTGAAAGAACTCCCGAACGGCAGCTTCACAGCTTGGCTTGCATCGGCTTCAGGTGTTTGTGGAAAGACCCCTGAACCTGTGAGGGGACAAGAGAGTGGTTACAAGGTGGCGCCTGAGCTTCGACACAGTTCTAGCGCTGTACTTTTAGACTAAGGAAAGTGGAATCGGAGGCACTTTGGGCATTCAAGAACAGCCAGCCAAGTCCTGTATGACACCAAGGACCAAAACAAAGAGTTTCTCCACTACCTTTCTTGTGAGAACAGAAGAATGCAAGACATCTTACATCCAGACGGACAACTCTGGCGTTTCAGTTCAAAGGAAAGCGGCAGAGGTCTCCTAAGGGGACTGTAATGAAGCTCCTAAGCCGCCCTGACTTCAGAGACACAAAACACTGAGCAACTTCTGGTGGGATCTGACTGCAGGTGCAGTCTCCAAGAGCCCATCACAGGGGACGGTCTATCCAAATCCAATAAAGGCCTCCGAGACAGGCTTCAGAGTTGTGTTTAGGCTGCTGGAAGAGGGACACTGACCCTTCTCAGCTCAGTTTATTTTATCAGCTCAGCTGCAGCTACAGCCCTAGGGCAGATGTGCAACACCCGACATGTAAATACTACATGGGAGCGATTTATTTTCTTCTCCGGTCACTACTACTGCCTGAAGGCACTGGAAGATTTGCCAGAAACAGCTAAGGCTTTCGCAGCTACTGTCGCTAAGCAGAATCAGCAGCAAGCGATGCCGCTTTTAAACTCAGCGAGATCATTCAGCTGTCTCTCTAGAGAGTGTACCATTTCCTCCCTCCACTGAGGAACTCGGAAGTATCCCACAGGGATGCGTGTGAGCTACACGCGGGAGAGTAACCGAAGAAAGGATGCTGAAAGCAGAGGAGCAGAAGCAGGTTGCTTGTTTTGGTCCACTACCACCGGTGACTTCCCCCCAGCCCTCTTCATCAATCACCCACTGAGATCACCGGATCAAAATTAACGACCCTACATGGAGTTATTTCTCCGGGCACGTGGGACCTAAGAGGAAGAACTAAGGTTTCTTTACCTCCGTTTTGTTCAGCGGGGATTTCTTTGCCCACTCAAACATGTTCTCGCAGACATTGCCATCGTACCGGCCAAGCACGGAGCCAAGGTGAATGTCATGGAAGTCGAAGGAGTCTACCAGCGCTACTGCGTTGGGACGAATTCCAGCCAAGAGCTCTTTCACATGCTGGTTCGCTTGAGTAATTTGGGCATCGCTCAAGATACCCGCCTGGGGAGGAGGAAGGTATTATCAGAAGAGTATACCCGTCACAAGAACTTGCCCTGCCCCTACAGTCTAACACAGGTCAGCCTTCCCTCACACAAAAATCCAGCAGGTCATAAGACACTGGTTTTCCCCACCAGATCATAAAACACTCTTCCCCCTCCCAAGTGCTAAGTAATCAAATTGGCAACCTGCCACAGGGTGCAAGCGAAAGGTGATGCCCAGCACAGCCCACCCTACTGGCTAGTTATTTCATCTTTGAGGGGAGACTCGTTCTTTAGAACGTTAACCTCAGTGGCAAGTTTTCTTGAAGAATGTGCACGTATATATATTAAATTCTTCCTGGGTTTGGGGAACTTTTTGGTAAGCAGCCAAGAGCAAAATGGGAAGGCAAAACGTACCACGGCTGCCTGAAGACAAAATAAAACATTGCTGCACAAACACATTTCTCTTCATGCTTTCAGTCTGGGAAAGTAACGCCTGACAATTTAAACCCATTCCCTGAAGGATGGGTTAAGATTTGGAGTACAATATCCCCCTTCTGTGCACTAACTGACAAAGGCCTGCAGCTCTCCCAACGTGTCTAACATCTCCTTCTTTAAGATACACCCAGTCACCAACTGGAGAACATCGGAGCTACCCCAGACAGATGCCACGTTACCATTTATCATCAACTCTGCTTCTGGCAGGTCACAAGGGAAACTTGACACCAGCCTTCCATCAGACCCGCGCTGCTAATGCGCTTCTGGAAGCCAACAATCAAGACCTTACGCCTAAGCACTGGTGCAGCTTTGCAATTAAAGCAGCTTTGCAAACAAGGACCCCGGCTCTAGTGATTTAGTGCGCTGGAGACAGACACCGACCTGCAGGAAATCCCCGCTGTTCTTACTGATCCCATACAGCGCGTACAGGAGACACAGCTCAGTCAGGACAGCACGGACAGCCGCATTACTGATCTCGGACAGCTTCGCTGTGAAAAGCTTCACTATCACATAGTGACAGTGTGCCTACAAGAAACAGAAGGAAGGTGAATCAGGTTCACGAAGAGATAAGAAGCTCTTACAGCCCACTTCTTCATATACCCAGTACATCGCTGACCTCAGATGCTCGCACAAGATCAACGGAAGTTCTGTTCCAGGCGTCCTCCTTGCTCTTTCTGTGGTTCAGTTCAGCTTGTAAAGTTTTTGCTGCAGCTTCTACAAGCCTGTTTCAAAAAGGAAGAAAAAACAGGTGATGCGACACCAAACTAACAAGATCACCGACACTGAATTAATACGAATTTCGGTCTGAGACATCAGAGGAGCTCAGAGGTCGTGTGCCACAGCCGAACACGTTGCCTGGAGCGAGCAGCTGTGGCTCCAAAACCCTTATCACCACTGCTGCAGCTAGAACACAGCGACAGAGGAGTAAGACGACATTTGACCACATACGTGTGGTGCTTGAATACTTCCACGTAGGTATCTGTTCTGTTCTCACACCTCCTCCACAACAGGCTTTACTATCAGGATTGTTTCTCTCCAGATAGATCCCCAAGCAGTTTGAACGATGCTGGTATTTTTATGCTCGAATACACTTCACGTTTAAATAAGATATTTGAAAATGGAAGAGAGCACAGGAACTAGGCGACGTGGGCTGCGTGTAACCGCTTGTAACCTCAAAGCACTTAACACCGACCCAACACAGTAAAGTGTGTCACTTCTGGAAAGCAACACAGAGCAGAGCAAACCACACCTGGAGCATCTAACATTAACAGGGCAGCACGTCGCCACCGTCTCCCAAGACACCCCATTTCATCGGTGCTTGGCTCAGTCTGGTAAGTGTGAACTCCCCGGGCAGCACGGGCTTTGTAGGCCTCCACCAAGCTGGCTGGATCAGCGAGCCGCACAGCCACGGCTCTGGCAGCCACGTGCTGCGGCTGAACGCGTTGCCTGGAGAGATCGTTAAGGTAGGACACCATGCCAGTAACCCGCTGCCCAGAACTAACCTGCGTGTAGCTTTTGAACAGGAACCTGAAAATAAAGACAACCAGAAGCCCTCAGTATAGGAGATACCTCTGATCAACACACCAGTTCTACCCTAGTGACTTGGAAGAACTATCAAAAAGCTGCAACACAAGCACAAGACCAGTCTTAACCCCACTCCCAGGCGATATGCCATCATGCCTGGAAAGGCACCTTTTTAAAAACACAGATATTCACAGCAGCTTTCTCACTGTGCACTACTTTTTTTTTTTTTGTAAAGGGCTGCTAAATTAATAATGCAAATAAAGAAAGAGAAGTCACCAGCACATACTGGGCTGATCTGAGCCCTCGGAGGAGTCCTGCACCGGGAAGAGCCGCGAGAGCCAGAGCATGCCCACCCACGCACCCGGCACGGGGTGGCCGTGGCGTTACCTTGATGCTGCGCGTGTGCTCCTCCAGCTCCCGCCTCGCCCGCTTGATCCTCTCCGATTCCTCGTGGGCTTTTTCCAGGGACTCTTCCAAAAGGGCCTGTGAAGGGAGGCACCGACACTCTGCGGTGCAGCACGCTGCTGCTCACCCGGCCCCAGGAGCCCTCGCAGGGCTGCAGGAGGCTCACAGGGAAGAAGGCTTGGGAAGGGGAGAGGATGTGACCAGGGTCACCGAGAGGTGAAACGTTGTGCTGTCTTTCACCCCTTTTTAGCTGGTTCCTCTAGATCAGGGGGTCACACAGCACCATTCATCTGACGCTGCTGCATTTACCCCCGGTTTCTCAGGGAGGAGCTGGGCGCTGGTGGTATCTTCCTGGTCAGGGCGGGTGCCAGCCCCCATCTTCAGCTGAGGCCAGGCACAGCTCAGCACACGGAGGCACATCATGTCCCCAGAGCAGGGCACAGGACAGCAGGGCACAGGACAGCAGGGCACAGGACAGCAGGGCACAGGACAGCAGAGGTGGACGTCATGCCGTGCCCGAGCCACTGCGGTTCCCCCTGCTCCCTCCCCACCGCCCCAATCCTGCCACCCATTGTCCCCACCTGCTTTTTAGAGCGCTCCTCCTCAAAGAGCACCCGCCGGTGCTGCTGGCACTGCCGCACGGTGCAGACGCAGCAGATGCACCGCCGCTCATCCTCGCAGTACAGCTCCAGCGGGCGCCCGTGCTGCGGGCACAGCCCGCCGTCGGCCACCTCACACCTCTCCGTGCCCGAGACCCGCGCCTTGCCGTCCCGCGCCAGCTCCACCACCCCGCACAGGGGGACGTTCTCCTCCAGCGCCGGGCGCCGCTCGAAGCCCCTGCGGAATCGGGGCACGTGTCGCCCTTCTCGGCCCCAGCAGGTGCCTGCTCTTGCTTGTGCCAGTGGCCGCCGATGCAACGCTTGCAGAAGTTGTGCCCGCAGGGCAAGGTCACGGGCAACCTGAACAGCTCCAGGCAGATGGAGCACACCAGCTTCTCCTCCAGCTTCTCCGAGACGGGCGGTGCCATCCTGCCTGCGCCTGGGCTCAGGGCAATGGGAGAAAGCAGCCAGGGAAATAGAAACTCGGCTGTGCAGAGGAGGAAGAGCTGGCGACGCTGAGCCCAGAGGCGGCCCAAGGCACCCAGCCAGGCATGCTCTTAAAGAGACACCCAGCGGGCGCTCTCTCGGCCACGCGGGCTGTGCCGCACGCTGGGGACGGTCGGAGCTGCTCCCCGTGGGGACAGGCACAGCGGGAGGCCCCGAGAGGGTGAAGCGCTGCAGTGACAGCACAGGGACGCACGCGAGAGGCTGACAAGGTTCGGCGCAACGCCACTCCCGCGAGTGCGTCTGCGCGGGCACACGTACGACGCGTATTGGTTTCGCTTTTCCGCCCTGTTGGGGAACTTCCTGACATCCTGCCCTCTGCCAGGGCTGGGTCCCCGAGCAGAGCGCGGCAGAGACCTCGGCGCAGCACGCCTGGCACCTGCCGGCCTGGGCACCAGCGGAGAGGGGCACCCAGCACCGCTGCGGCCACGTCACCCCCCTCTGCGGCGACAAGGGCTGGGACACATGCCAGCAGCAGGCCAGGGCCACGCTCTGCCCTTGCATCTTTCCATTTTCAACCGCAGCTCCTGCTGTTTGCACGTGCCCCCGGCGCACACCCACCGCTCCTTTTCCTACCAAATTCCTCGCGACACCCGTGCACAGCAGCGCTCCGCAACACAAGAAAGATGTCACCTGGGCACTCAGTCCCTGCTCGGGGTAGGGGGGAGCCTTCTGCCCGAGGCCGTGCTCTTCGTATCTGGTTTCAGAAGAAACACCTCCCAGCCTTCCAGTCCAAACCTTATCTCCGTGCCCTCCGCAGGCGCGCTATCGCCGGCGCACGCTCCCAGGCAGCTGAACCGTCTGCAGCGGGTCTGCAGCCCCGCCGCCCCCCAGCTTTGCACAGGAGAGGCCAAGCCTTGGGGGGGGTCTGGGCTGCAGCCGGGGTGCTCACTGCCTGGCTGCAGCGGGTCAGAGCGGTTTCCGTATCATAGGCAGGCTCAGAGCCACCTCCAAAACCACCCCTGGATCCAGGTGACTTGGGACGTCACAGCTCTCTGCGTGTCCCAGCAAAGCGTCAGCCCCAAAAACGTTTATTTGGGCTGAATCTGCACATTCTGACCAAATATTCACAGCTCAGAGAAGGGTGCAATACGGCCTGACACCGCAGGACACCCGCACTGCCGCTGCGGTCACCACACCAGCCCAGTCACCCCGGCCCAAACCAGACGCCAGCTCTCTTCCGGGCAGGAGGAGAGTTGAGGGAGCTCAGGCGTAGCCGCTAACGGCCCTGAGCAACGGCAGCGGGGTCATTTCCACACAATCTCTTGGGTGCTGGAGGCTCTCATTGCCCGAAGAAGGGAGGAACCTCAGCAGAAGTTACTGGGACCCAGAGCTGGGAACAGGCAGCTGCAACAGCAAGACGACGTCAGTATTTGGGAGTTTAAACCGGGGATGCAGCAAGAGCCCTGCAGAGCACAGCAGAAAGCAGTCCCCCCACAGCTGGGGTACAGCAGTGCCAGAGTGCCCGGCCATGACTGTGTGTCTGGCTCCACAACCCCTGCTTTTGCTCCGCTTACCCACACCGGGTACGTGCTGTCCGGGGAGCCAGGCGAAGGAGACCGAGCTCCGTGCGCCTGGGCAGCTGTTGGGAAGAACCAGCTCCACAAATGTTCACAGGTCACCTGCGCAGCTGCACTCTCCCACCGCACATCTAAGAGGAGAAGTGACCCTGGCCGGGAGAAGGGCTGCCCTTCTCCCCTGCACCTTCCCAGCTCTGCGCCAGCTGGCTGGGATACCAAGCTCTCCCAAAAAAAAAAAAAAAAAGACAGCCCTGCCAGCATCACTCAAGAGTGCGTTTAATCAGACTCATCTCTGTCAGAGGGCTGCGCAAATGAAAGCCAACACGGTCCTGAACCGCAGCGCTGTAAGAGGAGGAAATCCAGGCTGGCCCAGCTCCGTTCGCTCCACAAACAGACAAAAGGAGAACCGTGATCCCTGCAGAGAAGCGAGGCAGGCACTGCCGGGGGGACTCTGCCCTGCCACCCCTACCGACCAGCTCTCCTACAGAATCAAGATTGGAGCCTGGCCCTGGATTTGCTTTCATCTACGACTGTCCTCCTTAAGCAGCCTCTGACCGCAGAGCTGCCAGCACTGTGAACGCCTGCTGCCCTCAGCTCCACACTTCCCAGCACCGGGAACGGGGAGCCGAGGGGCTGAGGCTCCAGAGGCACGGGATGCGCAGCTGTGCGAACGCAGGGAGGCTGGCCCGGCTGCCGTCCCAGCGTCCACCGGAGCACCCCAAGAGGAGGCCGGGCCCCTAGTAAATGCCGTAGGTGGGCTCCTTGGTGTCTCGGTATCTGTCCAGGTACCTCAGAGGCTGGTGGCGCGGGAACTTCACCTGCAGAGGGTGGTAAACGGGCGGCCGCACGAATTCGAACACAGGCTCTCTCATATCTGGAAAGGGGTGACGCACAGCGTTAGCAAGACGGCTCAGATCCAAACCCCAGGCCCCCCCCTGTCGCCAGCAAAGGCCCGCCGCGCACCCACGGGACCAGGGCAGGTCAGGCACCCCCCGCTGAAGGCTCTCTGTGTGTTACTTTGAAACGTTTATATGAGCAGCCTTTTACGGGCCGTTTCCTCAGACGGAGGACAGCTTGATAAACACCCGTCTGTGCTGTCACGGATCCCAGACAAGCGCCAGGGCCAAGCAAGAGCCGACAGCCAGAGCTCGCCCACTGACGCAGCCTGTTACGCGCAGGGGCCGTGTCCCGGCCCACAGACCCGCCCCCTCCGGCATCCGTGAACGCTGCATTTCTTACTCAGAAGCTGATGGAAGACCGCGGTGACCGAACTGTCCCACTGACACTGGAAAAACGCCAGCCCTGCCGGGGTCATTGCATCCTCGTGCTTCCTGTAGAAGTCACACGTGCTAAAGGTTCGCATCTTGAGGCTGTGGCTGGAAACACGACACAAGCACGGGAGCTGAGGTGCGCCTCTTCTCCTGCAGCAACAAAGGCAACGGCTTCCCCACATCACCCCAGAGTCTATAAAACACAGGTGGAAAAGGAAGTCACCAGGAGCCAATCTCCCAGCTTCTCCAGCCCCAGGCAGCAAAAGGTTTTCTTCGCAGCCGGGTTTAAAGCAACGAGACTTTGCAGGGCTGGGATTGCGGCTTCAGGTGACACACGAACTCAAAGCAGCCCGGAACAATTACAGGCGGCTGCTCTCCTACCAGCAGGAACAGCCGTGCCATCGTAACAAGCTGTAACAGCCCAGCCAAGCGAGCGCGAGACGGCCCAGGGAGAGCCTGAATTACCATGGCGTGGGCCGAACGTCCTCGCTGCAATCTATGGGGCAGTCTTGCTTGAAGAGGAGGAAGACGAGGCGATGGTAGCCAGTTCCCATGGCAGGGAAGGGGGGCAGGTAATGACAGATCTCCTTACCCGACCTGATGTCGTTGCCTGGGATGTTTGTCCTGAACACAAAGAAGTTGACTTCGCTACGTACCCACTCACTCCCCTGCGCCGGGACCAGCGGATTCGTGGGACTGCGAGTGACCCTGTGCTGTTGACGTGACTCACACCCTGTCTGACAAGTAGAGGTTGTATTCACTGGAAGGAAAGTCACGCCCAGCGTGAGCTTTCCAATGCCAAACAGCAGCAACGCTTGGAAATACCGCATCTTTAGCAGGACCCACACCACAGGTCAAGAAGCTAATGGCAGGAGCGCCAGAGGAAGCCACGGAGTGTCTTAGCAGACACGCATTCCCGAGCTGTTAGAGGAGTTTCTGCCCTCTCTGCCCCGGCTGTCCCTGAGCCAAGCAGCGCGCAGTGTAGCACTCACACCAGCCAGTGGAGGTACTCCGAGTCCGCGTCTCTTAAATGTCCATCTGCAAGGGAGAAAGGCGACTTAGTGACAACCTGGGGTTCGCATCAACCCCAAAGTGGAAATGCTCCGACCCGCTCTGAACAGAGAGGGCGGCTCAAGGCCACCCAGCCATCCTTTCCTAGCAGGAAAGTAACACATTCTCACAGGCCTGAGCCTCAAATGAGGAGCAGAGAACCCTACGGGTGTAATTCCAAGAGTAAAAGCACTTCTCGGTCGGCTGCTTCACTGTGCCTTGGTTTCCCAGAGCGAATGCTAACCTACCTCCCGGGCAGACTGCTGAGGGAGAGAGGAGTTCGGGGGTAAACAAAGGATGGGAGTCAGGGAATTGCTTCCCCCATGCTGTGACATAGGTCCTGTTGCATCACTGCCCTCACTCTCAACTGCTAGAGATTTGGGGAGGCTACAGTCTCTACTGCATATGTAATACAGCCCTGCTCAGAAGGTACCACAACACCTCTGACTGTGCAGCCAAAAGAAACAGGAGCCAACGACAAGCAGAGCGAAACGACCCCGTTTAAACGTGCTCCTTTTAAAGAACCTGCTGCTCCCCTGGATTTGTGAGCAACAAAGTCCAGAGGGAGCCTTTATCTGCCTCATAGGACGCTGCCGGCGGGCTGGAAGCCTAAAAGAGCAGCACAAGGAGAATCACTCAGACAACAGGTTCCACTAAGACCAGGCCATGATTTCCAAGGCGAAGAATATGAACTTGTCACAGGCACGGCCACACCGCTGACTGACCCAGCTCCACCTGGAGAGCCCCCGCAGCATTAATACGCATCAGCCTGCCGACAGACACCACTTCTGTCGCAAAGCTCAGTTCTTAACACGTTCCCTTCACCACAGAGGATGTAAAAGAACCGCCCCCCGCCCAGGACACACAATGCCCATTAGAAGCATCCAACAGAAAAAAACAGCTTCCCGTGGGGTCAACGTTGTCCCCAGCTCCCCAAACACACCTCTGACGGAGTCACCACGTTCCCACAGTACACCGGCACGAGGTGGTCATCTTCTTGGCTGTACTCCACCCTCAAGGTAACCCAGGGTGTGAACGTGGCCCCCTTGAACAAGTCACGAAATATCCCGCAGTGCTCCGCCACGCGCTGCTTGTGGAATGAGCCGCTGGTCTTCTCCCACTCGGCTCTGACTTCGTCGAGGGGGATCAGCACTGCGAGGAGAGAGAAATGCTGCAGGAGACAGCTGGGGACTCGGAGCAGCCGGGACAGGCTTCTCTGGGAAACACCCCGCGGGGCCTGCGCCTGGGCAGGAGGGAAGGAAACCGCGTCTCTTTGGGCACCGTGCGACTCCGGACCGAACGGCACCGGCTCTTGCCACAGGCTCCCAACGGAAACCAAACGGTGCTCGCACGCGCCCCGCTCCTGCCGTGCAGCCCCGCCCACAGCCTGCGCGCGGAGCCCGCCGGCCCCGGCTCCGCCCGGCGCGGCCCGGCCCGGCCCTGCCCTCGGCGGGGCGATGGGGAATGTAGGCCGTGCCGGGGGCCGCAGCTCCGCTCCCGACGGAGCTCGCAGGAGCTCGGGGCGTGCGTGCTGCCCCACGGCTGCAACACACACACCCCCCCTCCACGGGCCGGCAGCCGGGCAGGGAGGGCTGAACGCAGCAGCAGGATTGTCCCATTTCCCCACGGGGCCTCGGGAGGAGCCGGGTGCCCGAGGACACCCTGGGAGAGGGGGTTTTGCTCAGACACAAGGATGGCTTTGGCACAAAGAAGCAGCCCCACCGGGCTTTAAAGCCCTGCCTTGGAGTTTAACTGGGGAGCAGTAATCACAGTCCTCCTTCGCGGACACCCAGGCACCGGGACAAGCAGCAGGTGCCAGCCAGCGGCCGGGCACCGGGGGATTACAGCTCCACACAGCACAGCCCTCCAGCCCTCCCCGGGCAGCAGGAGGAGAATGCAGGCTGGGTCCAGGACCCCCCAGGAGAAGCCCTGAACACACAGAATCACAGACGGGTTTGGGTTGGAAGGGACCTTGAAGATCGTCCAGTCCCAACCCCCTGCTGTGGGCAGGGACACCCTCCACCAGACCAGCTTGCTCCAAGCCTCATCCAGCCTGGCCTTGGACACTTCCAGGGATGGGGCAGCCACAGCTTCTCTGGGCAACCTGTCCCAGGGCCTCCCCACCATCTCTGGGAAGAATCTTTTCCTGCTGTCCAATCTCAATCTCCCCACTTTCAATTTAAACCCGTTACCCCTTGTCCTATGTCACTACAGGCCCTTATAAAAAGTCCCCCCCAGCTTCCTTGTAGCCCCCCCAGGCACTGGAAGGCGCTCTAAGGTCTCCCCGGAGCCTTCCCTTCTCCAGGCTGAACACCCCCAACTCCCAGCCTGTCCCCACGGCAGAGGGGCTCCAGCCCTTGCAGCATCTCCGTGGCCTCCTCTGCACTCGCTCCAACAGCTCCATGTCCTTCTGCTGTTGGGGGCCCCAGAGCTGGATGCAGAACGGCAGGGGGGTCCCGGAACAGCCGGGATGTGGAGGGAGGCGGGGGGGGGGGGGGGCGGTACAGACCAGTCCGGAGTCGCACTGCTCTTTCCATCTCGGCATTCTGGCGATTCTCCCTCAGGATTTTTTTCCTTTCCTCGATTTCCTTTGCCCACAGCAGCTTATCACGCGGCAGGCTGATGTCGGCCTTTGGCTCTTCAGAGAGGGGTGAAAAAAAAAATCACGTACGTGAAACAAACCTGAACATTGCAATACCCAACCACAAAACCCCTGCAAATCATGAGAGTGCGTAAAGGAGACGCAAACCGCAAGATATCAGAGACTCGATTCTACCACCTCTGCCCCTCCATGCTCCCCTTCCCCGCTCCTCCCCAGCTCACTGCACCCCCAGACCCAGGGCTTTGCCAGCTGGCAGGCGGCTCCGGGCTCTGCAGCTGCTGCGCAGCCAAACTCTGTTACCTGCTGCACGTCCACAGCTCTGGTTGCTGGGCTGCTTCCTCTGAAACTACTGGGCTTCCAAGGAAGCACTTCCTCACCCCACATCTTTTCGCAGGTCCTGGCCAGCCTCCCTCCTTCCAGAAACCCGCCACCCGCTTCCCTGAAGACACCTGCGCACCGCAGGCTTCCGCATGGGAAAGGGGCCAAGCTCATCCCAACCAAGAGCAACTCGTCAGCTCTTTGCAGGGCAGGTCTGGGGGCAAACGTGGGACCCCGCCAACAGCTTCCCCGACCTCCCGCGGCAAAACCCCGGGCGGCGCCGCTCCTTCCGCGCGTACCTGGCGCGGGGTTAGCGTGCTGCCGGGACGTCTTCCACCAGCGGGGCTTCCTGCTCTCCTCTGCCGCAGCCCTGAAGTAGCGAGCCAAACTGCCGCGTTTTTCCAGCACTTCCAAGCTGCTGACGTCCATCTCCTCGCTGGGCATCGGCCCCAGCGGGGCTGCCCGCCTGCAGAGCGCAGCTGGGAGCGGAGAATGCCCGCTTTACACAGAGAGCGAGAAACGAGGCCGGGGAGCGCGGGCCTCGGCCGGAGCCACCCCTGCCTCCCCGAGCCGGCCCCGCCAGGCACGCTTGGGGAACCCAGGCGTTGGACAGCTTCCCCCTCCCTCCCCCCACACGGCTCCCACTGCCCACCCACGGGGGAACCGCGGGTCCCCGGGCCCGTGTCTCACCGGCCGTGCCGAACGCCCGCCCGCCCCGGCGGCCGCGCAGCGCCGCGCTCAGCAAGGGCTCCGCCATGGTGCGCGCCGCTCTCAGGAGAAGGACCCCGTTACCATAGCGACAGGGGCTGTCTCGCACGGGGCCTGACTGGAAACGCCCCCACAGCTCCAGCGCGACCCGGCTCTTCCCTCGCCCCGGGCTTCGCAGCCCTGGGGATGGATTTCACGCTGAACCCTCAGAGACGGCTTTGAAAGAAAAGGACGGCTTTACTGGAGAACTGGGATTACTGGGTTTTTCTCCTCCCTAGCTGCAGGGCACAGCAGCCTCTCGTGAAGACGGAGGCGGGCAAAGAATGGACTTCAACAACTCTGTGAGAGTTATAAAGCGAAGCCGTTTATTTGTTCCCCGTTACATTAATAGAGAGCTCAAAATTTGCTGACCACACACGTATAGGTCCAGATGACTGGTCACGCCTAATTGCCACGCGCTGCCCACGAGCCCTGGGCTAACACACGATGGGCTATCCCATACTCCGCTTTTCTCTGCCAAGTCTTTCTTCAAGAATTTGCTGACCCCTTTATTTCTTCCTTTATCGTCCTCAAGTACGCTTCAAGGCCGTGCAGTTTGCAGCCTACTCCAGCTCTGTGTAGCTTTGTTCGCCAATACATCCGTTCTCCTGTAAGAAATCTCCCACAGACGGACACAGCCATCCCTTGGGGAACACGTGGGGATGCCACCTCCTCAGTGTGACAGGGATGAAGTGTTGTAGGATGCCTTCCGGAGACTGTCCAGGTAGAAGCGTTCAGCCTCTAAGAAAGCGTGGTCCTGAGAAGAGAGGAAGGATGGATGGCATGGATACCAGAGTGCCACAGAAACGGGGTCACAGCACAGGGACCCTTCTCCTGGGGGAGGGAAGCATCCCAAACCCTCCTTCGTGCAGTGAGCACCCCCTGGGGTGTACGATCTGCCCTCCCCCAGAGCCCATGAGCTCACCCTCTGAACAGAGGAAGCCATCTGGGGAGGAAGCCAGCAGGGAAGGAGGGAGCTGTCAGGAAAAGCTGGGAGCATCACAAAGCCAGAGCCCAGCAGAGCTGGCTTCTCCCACCCAGGGATGGGATGAGCAGAGGTGCCACCCCAACGAGCCGAGGACGATATCCATCTCAGCTTGGACATTAAGCTGTGACGATCCACCCGTTCTTGCTTCTGCTATCACTCCTCTAGGTGCCCGTGGCTTCTGCAAGCCCTCCCAGCCCAGCCCGGTTCTGGGGCTCAGGAATGATCTTAGGAGACACCTCACGCTGTGGCTATTGGGCCCCAAACAGGCTTCAGCCTGGCCTGCTCCCACGCAGCTGATTTGAAGCCCCTTCCAGCCCTGGGTCTCCCCACCGCCTCACCTGCTGGGCGTCGTGCTTCAGCTGCAGCAGCGTGGCGTAGAGCTCGGCGCGGCCGGCCGTGGCCAGGTCATCCATGCTAGCCCCTGGGCTGTGCCGAGGGAACGCCGTGACGGGAGGCAGATGGAGCCGAGCATATGATGCCGTCACCCTTAGAGGAGCTGCAGACGGAGACAACAGAGCACCCCTTTATTTGCTGCCTGCACGCCCCTGCAGCAGGGGCCTCCCAACCTCCCAGGGCAAATGGGCTTTAACCCACCTACCTCTCCCTTCCTGCCCCCTCTACTCACTCCCAGCGCTGCCCTGGTTCAGAGAGCTCTGCTAAGCTCCTTCCGAGGACGAGGAGGCCAACACCAACTCACAGCTGAGGTTTATATACGGCGGAGCTACAAGCGCCCCCCAGGAATATCCCAAGCCTCCCGAGAGGTGGAAGACAAGAGCAGCTGCCCCCCAGCATGTCCCTTCTCATCACAGCATGCAGGAAGCCTTACACACGGTGCCGGAGAGGGAGAGGCCTTCCGTAAGGGCACCAAGGCCCTGGTCTGCAGTCAGCAGCCGCTCACGTAGCTGTTCAAGCTGTCTCCTCTGGTGAGCCATGCTCAGCCGCTCCTGCCTCATCCCCAGGAGAAAAAGAGAGAGAGAGAGAAGCTGTTGGCAAAGGTTCAGATCCTTGGCGTGGTGGCCGCAGGCCGAGAAGGGGAGGCGAGGGGGTATCTGCCTGGTGCGGACGCTGCTCCTGCTGCTTCAGCTGCTCCAAGCGTTGCTGCATGACCCGCAGCCTGGGCTGGCTCTCGGACTCCATCCTGGATGCCTCCCGCAGGGCCTGCTCCCCTTCCTCATACTTCTGGGAGAAGAGCTGGGAGGGGTGTGAAACCCGCCGGCCTGCGTACAGCTGTGAATTGCAGCGCAGATGCTTTGCTTACCTTCTTCATGCTTTCCATGCAGCGCTGAGGCGCTCCAAGACAATTCCCAAGAAAGGAGGAGGGCGAGCAAGCGGGAGACACAACAGAGGCCTTGCTGCTTTGAAACGACAGGAGAAACCCTCCTTCAGGCATTAAAAACCAAAGCCCAGAGAGTGCTCTCTGTGTGTTCTTCTTTTCCAGGCTGGGAGGATGGCACTGAAAGAGGGAGTAGAGAGCTTAAGGGATGGGCACAAGCTGCACTGAGGCAAGAAGCTCTAACCCTCTGGTGAGGGATCCGAAGCCTCAGCTCCAGGAACGAGGGGAGCCACAGGCTCAGGAACTCCAGAGCTACACCCAGGCTCTGGCCAAGCTTTCTCCAAAGCACTCAGGGCTCGCAGGGAAAGCTGCCCGGTCCATAGAATGGCAACGTGGGGAGGAGCCAGAGCAACCAGAGGAGCAGTTCAACCCCACCTCTTCCTCCCCAAAACTCCATCCCTTTCACACAGGGAAGCCACACGTGTCACCAGGAGCTTGGGCTTAACCCAGACCCAGGGCGTTGCCAGCCCAGCCGCTTCAGTCTGCGCCATCGGTAACAGCCTCAGCATCGAGAGAAAGCCACAGAAGATGCTGCAAGAGTTTGCAGTTTATCTGTTCAGCCAGTCTGCCTCTGCAGATGTTTTAAAATAATCTATTATACGTTGTATATTCAAAGAAATTATATTTGTAGAGCTTTCATGGGGTCCTGTGTCCCTTGGGGCTGAGCACACATGAAATCTCCAGGTCGAGTAGCTCTGGGCGCCGACTGTCAGGTAGCGGGATGGAGAGGGCATGGAGGAGGAATTCTGGGGGAGGAGCTGTGTGCCAGCGAGCTGGCTTTCTCCTGCAAACTCATGGCTCGATAATCGCCACGATTTTAATTAAATGTGTTTCTTTTTTTTTTCCATAAAGAAGGTTTTCAATCCTGGCCTTCACCAAAAGAGTGGCAGGGGTTGGCAGGGCCCTCTAGAGATCACCTAGTCCAACCCCCCTGCCAGAGCAGGATCACCCAGAGCAGATCCCACAGGAACAAGTCCAGGCGGCTTTGGAAAGTCTCCAGGGAAGGAGACTCCCCCCAGCTCCTCTGGGCAGCCTGCCCCAGGGCTCTGCCACCCTCACAGGGAAGAAGGTTTCCTCACGTTCAGGCTGAACCTTCTCTTTTCCACTTTATGGCCATCGGCCCTCGTCCTGTCGCTGGACCCCACTGAGAAGAGCCTGGCCCCATCCTCCTCACACCCACCCTGCAGCTATTGATAAGCAGTGATAAGATCCCCCCTCAGCCTCCGCTTCTCCAAGCTGAACAGCCCCAGCTCTCCCAGCCTTTCCTCAGACGGAAGGTGCTCCAGGCCCTTCATCATCTTAGGAGGAAGAGGACGACCTGATGTCGCTGCCAGGGGCCTTTGGCTGGGACTCCATCCTCAACGCCAGCCTGGATAGAGACTTGTCCGTTCTTGAGGATGCGAAGTTCACGCCTCCAGGCAGCCCTGCACCACGCAACCCGGACCTGACGGTACACGGGCACCAGGTCGACGCTGCCCAGGGGCAGGAGCAGGGGCAGGTCCTCAGCGAGTCCAGCCAGACCGACCTGGACTGGGAGGAAACCTTCAGGGCCACTTCTTTCCTGGGGCTCCACCGTGAGGAAGGGACAAAGCTCGACGCCCTCAGCGTGGATCAGTTGGAGAACGTCCCTTTGCCCCTGGACTGGAATGGCTGGAGCAGTGTGGCAGCCCTCTGCTAAGAGGCCTGTCACCGTTCCAAGCCCACGCAGCCTGCTTTTAATGGGGGGGTGGGGGTCCCGAGGCCAGCAAGCAAAGCCCATGTCTCGGGGCGGGGTGGGGGGGGTGCACAGTTTCCTGCTGCTAAGCAGGAATTCTTTATTGCAGCGCTGGGGATTCTCCACCGCAAGTGCTCCGCGGGCTTGGAAGGCAGCAAAAAGGGGCCAGGACAGACTCGGGGGGTTGCGGGTACAGCCCTGCTCACACCCGTTGCTGTCCCCATCACACTCACTTCTTAATGCCAGCCGCATCCTCCCCCTCCGCCTGCTGTGCCTTCTGGAGCTGCTTCGCGATGCTTCTGCACTGCTCCAGCTGCTGCCGGACAGACCCCAGCTCCAGGCTGTCCACCTGCGGACGGGCACACCCCCTCAGCCAGCTGTCCCAGCATGGGACAGCACGGTCCCCAGGGCACAGCCCGGAGGGGGCAGCCTCACAGGGATGCTGCCTTGGAACACCCTTCCCACTCCTCCCTCCTCGTGCCCTTCACGCCGCGTGACACCGATGCCCACGGGGCAGGGCGATGGGGACAGGGCTCAGCTCCCTCCCGGGGACGCTGGCGGCAGCTCACCAAGCCAAGCACCTCCTGCAGCCTGCGGATGTCCTGTGCCATGCGGCTCTGTGCCGCCTTCAACTCGCTGATCTCCTCAAGGACATCCTGGGTGACAGCCGTGGCCTGGGAGAGGGAGATAACAGGGATGAGCCCCCGGGGAGGGTCCCTGGCGACTGGGACCTCTACCCCCATTGTGGTCTGCACGGAGCTGAGAGGCTGGGCAGGGTCCTGGCCGGGCTGGCACAGCACCCCAGACATCGCATCTTCATCATCGTCCCACCGGGAACGGTTGGGTAAAGCATGGCCAGGAACAGCTCAGTGCCCAGGGGGATGAGGCCCCTCGCCTGGCCCCGCCTTTGGCTTCAGCCCTTGGATTTGCCGTGGCACAGGAGGCCCGTGAGGCGCTGATGGAGCCTCTCGGCTGTCCGAGGAGCGGACGCAGTCCCTGGCTGTGGGCCAGGCGTGGGCAAGGGATGGGCAGGGTGGTGGGGCCGGACCTCCGGGGGTGCCGAGCCTGCAGCTGGCAGAGCCGAGGGCACTGGGGGCTGGAGCAGACCCACCGCCATGCGGAACCCAGAGGAGGGGGCGTCTCACGGGAGAGCACCGCGGGGCCAGCAAGAGCCTGTACCTTGGAGATGCCGCTCTCGTCGGCCTCCACCTTCTTCAGCTGCCCCACGTCGGCGGCCACGGAGGCAACAAGGGAGCCGCTCTCGGTGCCCGGCAGCGGCTCCGTCCCGGGCAGAGAGTCCGCCGGCTCCTGCTGCTGCTGCCCTGGGCCCGGGACACTGGCCCCCTTCTCCAGGCCAGGCTGGACCCCGCCCAGGGGGAGGCTCGGGCCGTGCCCCAGCTCCCGGGCAGTCACGGCCTGCAGGCCCAGGTGCCCGGCCATGGCCTGCAGCAGCCGGCGCAACGCCCGGAAGTCCACGACCCCTTCCCCGGGCTCCCCGAAGGCCGCATCCAGCAGCTGGGACAGGCTGAGCGCGTCCATCGCTGCCGCCGGGCCCGAAATCACGGAGCGTCGCCGGGCAGAGCGGGAGCCTTTCTGCCTCAGGGGCCCTGCGCCAGAGCCCGGCACCACCACCCCGAGCGCGGCTCCCCGCGCATCTGCACGCGCAGCCGGCGGCTCCGCGTATTTCTGTCCCCGCTGCCCGCGGGTCGGCGCCTATGACGCCATAGCGTCTCCCGTTGCTAGGCGACGGTGGCGACGGGGCTGCCCCGGGCCTCGCCCAGCGGCCTTCCTACCGAAAATGCCAGCGGCCACGGCCCACGTTCTGGGGCAGCCGAAGGCAGCCCCTGCCCAGGGAGGCGCTGCTCGCTTGCAGCCTGAGCTGGGCCTGCCGAGGACGGAGCCGTGTGCCGAGGGACGATGCCCGCCGCTCGCACAGCCTGCCCGCTGCCCAGGAGGAGACAAGCCCCAGCCCGCAAGCCCCTCCAGTTGTCCTTAAGCTGTCAAAAGCACGGCACATTTGACTGTCTCCCTCAGATGCGGCAGTGGCGTGAGGCTGCCGCTGACAACAGCCACACGGATTTCGAGCACCTCGCTCCAAGGCCAAGAGCCCTGTGAGCAGGGAAAAAGCAGGGCAGGTACACACCCTGCCAGAGCGCCCGAGGAAGTATTCCCGGAGCGGGAAAAACCTTTCAACCATCAAATACTTACAGAAACAATCAGCAAGAGCTTCTTTTCCCTCACAAGCCGTCACACAGTCACAGCACTGACATCTCCCGCCTCTGCTGAGGCGCTCCAAGACAATTCCCAAGAAAGGAGGAGGGCGAGCAAGCGGGAGACACAACAGAGGCCTTGCTGCTTTGAAACGACAGGAGAAACCCTCCTTCAGGCATTAAAAACCAAAGCCCAGAGAGTGCTCTCTGTGTGTTCTTCTTTTCCAGGCTGGGAGGATGGCACTGAAAGAGGGAGTAGAGAGCTTAAGGGATGGGCACAAGCTGCACTGAGGCAAGAAGCTCTAACCCTCTGGTGAGGGATCCGAAGCCTCAGCTCCAGGAACGAGGGGAGCCACAGGCTCAGGAACTCCAGGGCTACACCCAGGCTCTGGTCAGGCTTTCTACAAAGCACTCAGGGCTCGCAGGGAAAGCTGCCAGGTCCATAGAATGGCAACGTGGGGAGGAGCCAGAGCAACCAGAGGAGCAGTTCAGCCCCGCCTCTTCCTCCCCAAAACTCCATCCCTTTCACACAGGGAAGCCACACGTGTCACCAGGAGCTTGGGCTTAACCCAGACCCAGGGCGTTGCCAGCCCAGCCGCTTCAGTCTGCGCCATCGATAACAGCCTCAGCATCGAGAGAAAGCCACAGAAGATGCTGCAAGAGTTTGCAGTTTATCTGTTCAGCCAGTCTGCCTCTGCAGATGTTTTAAAATAATCTATTATACGTTGTATATTCAAAGAAATTATATTTGTAGAGCTTTCATGGGGTCCTGTGTCCCTTGGGGCTGAGCACACATGAAATCTCCAGGTCGAGTAGCTCTGGGCGCCGACTGTCAGGTAGCGGGATGGAGAGGGCATGGAGGAGGAATTCTGGGGGAGGAGCTGTGTGCCAGCGAGCTGGCTTTCTCCTGCAAACTCATGGCTCGATAATCGCCACGATTTTAATTAAATGTGTTTCTTTTTTTTTTCCATAAAGAAGGTTTTCAATCCTGGCCTTCACCAAAAGAGTGGCAGGGGTTGGCAGGGCCCTCTAGAGATCACCTAGTCCAACCCCCCTGCCAGAGCAGGATCACCCAGAGCAGATCCCACAGGAACAAGTCCAGGCGGCTTTGGAAAGTCTCCAGGGAAGGAGACTCCCCCCAGCTCCTCTGGGCAGCCTGCCCCAGGGCTCTGCCACCCTCACAGGGAAGAAGGTTTCCTCACGTTCAGGCTGAACCTTCTCTTTTCCACTTTATGGCCATCGGCCCTCGTCCTGTCGCTGGACCCCACTGAGAAGAGCCTGGCCCCATCCTCCTCACACCCACCCTGCAGCTATTGATAAGCAGTGATAAGATCCCCCCTCAGCCTCCGCTTCTCCAAGCTGAACAGCCCCAGCTCTCCCAGCCTTTCCTCAGACGGAAGGTGCTCCAGGCCCTTCATCATCTTAGGAGGAAGAGGACGACCTGATGTCGCTGCCAGGGGCCTTTGGCTGGGACTCCATCCTCAACGCCAGCCTGGATAGAGACTTGTCCGTTCTTGAGGATGCGAAGTTCACGCCTCCAGGCAGCCCTGCACCACGCAACCCGGACCTGACGGTACACGGGCACCAGGTCGACGCTGCCCAGGGGCAGGAGCAGGGGCAGGTCCTCAGCGAGTCCAGCCAGACCGACCTGGACTGGGAGGAAACCTTCAGGGCCACTTCTTTCCTGGGGCTCCACCGTGAGGAAGGGACAAAGCTCGACGCCCTCAGCGTGGATCAGTTGGAGAACGTCCCTTTGCCCCTGGACTGGAATGGCTGGAGCAGTGTGGCAGCCCTCTGCTAAGAGGCCTGTCACCGTTCCAAGCCCACGCAGCCTGCTTTTAATGGGGGGGTGGGGGTCCCGAGGCCAGCAAGCAAAGCCCATGTCTCGGGGCGGGGTGGGGGGGGTGCACAGTTTCCTGCTGCTAAGCAGGAATTCTTTATTGCAGCGCTGGGGATTCTCCACCGCAAGTGCTCCGCGGGCTTGGAAGGCAGCAAAAAGGGGCCAGGACAGACTCGGGGGGTTGCGGGTACAGCCCTGCTCACACCCGTTGCTGTCCCCATCACACTCACTTCTTAATGCCAGCCGCATCCTCCCCCTCCGCCTGCTGTGCCTTCTGGAGCTGCTTCGCGATGCTTCTGCACTGCTCCAGCTGCTGCCGGACAGACCCCAGCTCCAGGCTGTCCACCTGCGGACGGGCACACCCCCTCAGCCAGCTGTCCCAGCATGGGACAGCAGGGTCCCCAGGGCACAGCCCGGAGGGGGCAGCCTCACAGGGATGCTGCCTTGGAACACCCTTCCCACTCCTCCCTCCTCGTGCCCTTCACGCCGCGTGACACCGATGCCCACGGGGCAGGGCGATGGGGACAGGGCTCAGCTCCCTCCCGGGGACGCTGGCGGCAGCTCACCAAGCCAAGCACCTCCTGCAGCCTGCGGATGTCCTGTGCCATGCGGCTCTGTGCCGCCTTCAACTCGCTGATCTCCTCAAGGACATCCTGGGTGACAGCCGTGGCCTGGGAGAGGGAGATAACAGGGATGAGCCCCCGGGGAGGGTCCCTGGCGACTGGGACCTCTACCCCCATTGTGGTCTGCACGGAGCTGAGAGGCTGGGCAGGGTCCTGGCCGGGCTGGCACAGCACCCCAGACATCGCATCTTCATCATCGTCCCACCGGGAACGGTTGGGTAAAGCATGGCCAGGAACAGCTCAGTGCCCAGGGGGATGAGGCCCCTCGCCTGGCCCCGCCTTTGGCTTCAGCCCTTGGATTTGCCGTGGCACAGGAGGCCCGTGAGGCGCTGATGGAGCCTCTCGGCTGTCCGAGGAGCGGACGCAGTCCCTGGCTGTGGGCCAGGCGTGGGCAAGGGATGGGCAGGGTGGTGGGGCCGGACCTCCGGGGGTGCCGAGCCTGCAGCTGGCAGAGCCGAGGGCACTGGGGGCTGGAGCAGACCCACCGCCATGCGGAACCCAGAGGAGGGGGCGTCTCACGGGAGAGCACCGCGGGGCCAGCAAGAGCCTGTACCTTGGAGATGCCGCTCTCGTCGGCCTCCACCTTCTTCAGCTGCCCCACGTCGGCGGCCACGGAGGCAACAAGGGAGCCGCTCTCGGTGCCCGGCAGCGGCTCCGTCCCGGGCAGAGAGTCCGCCGGCTCCTGCTGCTGCTGCCCTGTGCCCGGGACACTGGCCCCCTTCTCCAGGCCAGGCTGGACCCCGCCCAGGGGGAGGCTCGGGCCGTGCCCCAGCTCCCGGGCAGTCACGGCCTGCAGGCCCAGGTGCCCGGCCATGGCCTGCAGCAGCCGGCGCAACGCCCGGAAGTCCACGACCCCTTCCCCGGGCTCCCCGAAGGCCGCATCCAGCAGCTGGGACAGGCTGAGCGCGTCCATCGCTGCTGCCGGGCCCGAAATCACGGAGCGTCGCCGGGCAGAGCGGGAGCCTTTCTGCCTCAGGGGCCCTGCGCCAGAGCCCGGCACCACCACCCCGAGCGCGGCTCCCCGCGCATCTGCACGCGCAGCCGGCGGCTCCGCGTATTTCTGTCCCCGCTGCCCGCGGGTCGGCGCCTATGACGCCATAGCGTCTCCCGTTGCTAGGCGACGGTGGCGACGGGGCTGCCCCGGGCCTCGCCCAGCGGCCTTCCTACCGAAAATGCCAGCGGCCACGGCCCACGTTCTGGGGCAGCCGAAGGCAGCCCCTGCCCAGGGAGGCGCTGCTCGCTTGCAGCCTGAGCTGGGCCTGCCGAGGACGGAGCCGTGTGCCGAGGGACGATGCCCGCCGCTCGCACAGCCTGCCCGCTGCCCAGGAGGAGACGAGCCCCAGCCCGCAAGCCCCTCCAGTTGTCCTTAAGCTGTCAAAAGCACGGCACATTTGACTGTCTCCCTCAGATGCGGCAGTGGCGCGAGGCTGCCGCTGACAACAGCCACACGGATTTCGAGCACCTCGCTCCAAGGCCAAGAGCCCTGTGAGCAGGGAAAAAGCAGGGCAGGTACACACCCTGCCAGAGCGCCCGAGGAAGTATTCCCGGAGCGGGAAAAACCTTTCAACCATCAAATACTTACAGAAACAATCAGCAAGAGCTTCTTTTCCCTCACAAGCCGTCACACAGTCACAGCACTGACATCTCCCGCCTCTGCTGAGGCGCTCCAAGACAATTCCCAAGAAAGGAGGAGGGCGAGCAAGCGGGAGACACAACAGAGGCCTTGCTGCTTTGAAACGACAGGAGAAACCCTCCTTCAGGCATTAAAAACCAAAGCCCAGAGAGTGCTCTCTGTGTGTTCTTCTTTTCCAGGCTGGGAGGATGGCACTGAAAGAGGGAGTAGAGAGCTTAAGGGATGGGCACAAGCTGCACTGAGGCAAGAAGCTCTAACCCTCTGGTGAGGGATCCGAAGCCTCAGCTCCAGGAACGAGGGGAGCCACAGGCTCAGGAACTCCAGGGCTACACCCAGGCTCTGGCCAAGCTTTCTCCAAAGCACTCAGGGCTCGCAGGGAAAGCTGCCAGGTCCATAGAATGGCAACGTGGGGAGGAGCCAGAGCAACCAGAGGAGCAGTTCAGCCCCGCCTCTTCCTCCCCAAAACTCCATCCCTTTCACACAGGGAAGCCACACGTGTCACCAGGAGCTTGGGCTTAACCCAGACCCAGGGCGTTGCCAGCCCAGCCGCTTCAGTCTGCGCCATCGATAACAGCCTCAGCATCGAGAGAAAGCCACAGAAGATGCTGCAAGAGTTTGCAGTTTATCTGTTCAGCCAGTCTGCCTCTGCAGATGTTTTAAAATAATCTATTATACGTTGTATATTCAAAGAAATTATATTTGTAGAGCTTTCATGGGGTCCTGTGTCCCTTGGGGCTGAGCACACATGAAATCTCCAGGTCGAGTAGCTCTGGGCGCCGACTGTCAGGTAGCGGGATGGAGAGGGCATGGAGGAGGAATTCTGGGGGAGGAGCTGTGTGCCAGCGAGCTGGCTTTCTCCTGCAAACTCATGGCTCGATAATCGCCACGATTTTAATTAAATGTGTTTCTTTTTTTTTTCCATAAAGAAGGTTTTCAATCCTGGCCTTCACCAAAAGAGTGGCAGGGGTTGGCAGGGCCCTCTAGAGATCACCTAGTCCAACCCCCCTGCCAGAGCAGGATCACCCAGAGCAGATCCCACAGGAACAAGTCCAGGCGGCTTTGGAAAGTCTCCAGGGAAGGAGACTCCCCCCAGCTCCTCTGGGCAGCCTGCCCCAGGGCTCTGCCACCCTCACAGGGAAGAAGGTTTCCTCACGTTCAGGCTGAACCTTCTCTTTTCCACTTTATGGCCATCGGCCCTCGTCCTGTCGCTGGACCCCACTGAGAAGAGCCTGGCCCCATCCTCCTCACACCCACCCTGCAGCTATTGATAAGCAGTGATAAGATCCCCCCTCAGCCTCCGCTTCTCCAAGCTGAACAGCCCCAGCTCTCCCAGCCTTTCCTCAGACGGAAGGTGCTCCAGGCCCTTCATCATCTTAGGAGGAAGAGGACGACCTGATGTCGCTGCCAGGGGCCTTTGGCTGGGACTCCATCCTCAACGCCAGCCTGGATAGAGACTTGTCCGTTCTTGAGGATGCGAAGTTCACGCCTCCAGGCAGCCCTGCACCACGCAACCCGGACCTGACGGTACACGGGCACCAGGTCGACGCTGCCCAGGGGCAGGAGCAGGGGCAGGTCCTCAGCGAGTCCAGCCAGACCGACCTGGACTGGGAGGAAACCTTCAGGGCCACTTCTTTCCTGGGGCTCCACCGTGAGGAAGGGACAAAGCTCGACGCCCTCAGCGTGGATCAGTTGGAGAACGTCCCTTTGCCCCTGGACTGGAATGGCTGGAGCAGTGTGGCAGCCCTCTGCTAAGAGGCCTGTCACCGTTCCAAGCCCACGCAGCCTGCTTTTAATGGGGGGGTGGGGGTCCCGAGGCCAGCAAGCAAAGCCCATGTCTCGGGGCGGGGTGGGGGGGGTGCACAGTTTCCTGCTGCTAAGCAGGAATTCTTTATTGCAGCGCTGGGGATTCTCCACCGCAAGTGCTCCGCGGGCTTGGAAGGCAGCAAAAAGGGGCCAGGACAGACTCGGGGGGTTGCGGGTACAGCCCTGCTCACACCCGTTGCTGTCCCCATCACACTCACTTCTTAATGCCAGCCGCATCCTCCCCCTCCGCCTGCTGTGCCTTCTGGAGCTGCTTCGCGATGCTTCTGCACTGCTCCAGCTGCTGCCGGACAGACCCCAGCTCCAGGCTGTCCACCTGCGGACGGGCACACCCCCTCAGCCAGCTGTCCCAGCATGGGACAGCACGGTCCCCAGGGCACAGCCCGGAGGGGGCAGCCTCACAGGGATGCTGCCTTGGAACACCCTTCCCACTCCTCCCTCCTCGTGCCCTTCACGCCGCGTGACACCGATGCCCACGGGGCAGGGCGATGGGGACAGGGCTCAGCTCCCTCCCGGGGACGCTGGCGGCAGCTCACCAAGCCAAGCACCTCCTGCAGCCTGCGGATGTCCTGTGCCATGCGGCTCTGTGCCGCCTTCAACTCGCTGATCTCCTCAAGGACATCCTGGGTGACAGCCGTGGCCTGGGAGAGGGAGATAACAGGGATGAGCCCCCGGGGAGGGTCCCTGGCGACTGGGACCTCTACCCCCATTGTGGTCTGCACGGAGCTGAGAGGCTGGGCAGGGTCCTGGCCGGGCTGGCACAGCACCCCAGACATCGCATCTTCATCATCGTCCCACCGGGAACGGTTGGGTAAAGCATGGCCAGGAACAGCTCAGTGCCCAGGGGGATGAGGCCCCTCGCCTGGCCCCGCCTTTGGCTTCAGCCCTTGGATTTGCCGTGGCACAGGAGGCCCGTGAGGCGCTGATGGAGCCTCTCGGCTGTCCGAGGAGCGGACGCAGTCCCTGGCTGTGGGCCAGGCGTGGGCAAGGGATGGGCAGGGTGGTGGGGCCGGACCTCCGGGGGTGCCGAGCCTGCAGCTGGCAGAGCCGAGGGCACTGGGGGCTGGAGCAGACCCACCGCCATGCGGAACCCAGAGGAGGGGGCGTCTCACGGGAGAGCACCGCGGGGCCAGCAAGAGCCTGTACCTTGGAGATGCCGCTCTCGTCGGCCTCCACCTTCTTCAGCTGCCCCACGTCGGCGGCCACGGAGGCAACAAGGGAGCCGCTCTCGGTGCCCGGCAGCGGCTCCGTCCCGGGCAGAGAGTCCGCCGGCTCCTGCTGCTGCTGCCCTGTGCCCGGGACACTGGCCCCCTTCTCCAGGCCAGGCTGGACCCCGCCCAGGGGGAGGCTCGGGCCGTGCCCCAGCTCCCGGGCAGTCACGGCCTGCAGGCCCAGGTGCCCGGCCATGGCCTGCAGCAGCCGGCGCAACGCCCGGAAGTCCACGACCCCTTCCCCGGGCTCCCCGAAGGCCGCATCCAGCAGCTGGGACAGGCTGAGCGCGTCCATCGCTGCCGCCGGGCCCGAAATCACGGAGCGTCGCCGGGCAGAGCGGGAGCCTTTCTGCCTCAGGGGCCCTGCGCCAGAGCCCGGCACCACCACCCCGAGCGCGGCTCCCCGCGCATCTGCACGCGCAGCCGGCGGCTCCGCGTATTTCTGTCCCCGCTGCCCGCGGGTCGGCGCCTATGACGCCATAGCGTCTCCCGTTGCTAGGCGACGGTGGCGACGGGGCTGCCCCGGGCCTCGCCCAGCGGCCTTCCTACCGAAAATGCCAGCGGCCACGGCCCACGTTCTGGGGCAGCCGAAGGCAGCCCCTGCCCAGGGAGGCGCTGCTCGCTTGCAGCCTGAGCTGGGCCTGCCGAGGACGGAGCCGTGTGCCGAGGGACGATGCCCGCCGCTCGCACAGCCTGCCCGCTGCCCAGGAGGAGACGAGCCCCAGCCCGCAAGCCCCTCCAGTTGTCCTTAAGCTGTCGAAAGCACGGCACATTTGACTGTCTCCCTCAGATGCGGCAGTGGCGCGAGGCTGCCGCTGACAACAGCCACACGGATTTCGAGCACCTCGCTCCAAGGCCAAGAGCCCTGTGAGCAGGGAAAAAGCAGGGCAGGTACACACCCTGCCAGAGCGCCCGAGGAAGTATTCCCGGAGCGGGAAAAACCTTTCAACCATCAAATACTTACAGAAACAATCAGCAAGAGCTTCTTTTCCCTCACAAGCCGTCACACAGTCACAGCACTGACATCTCCCGCCTCTGCTGAGGCGCTCCAAGACAATTTCCAAGAAAGGAGGAGGGCGAGCAAGCGGGAGACACAACAGAGGCCTTGCTGCTTTGAAACGACAGGAGAAACCCTCCTTCAGGCATTAAAAACCAAAGCCCAGAGAGTGCTCTCTGTGTGTTCTTCTTTTCCAGGCTGGGAGGATGGCACTGAAAGAGGGAGTAGAGAGCTTAAGGGATGGGCACAAGCTGCACTGAGGCAAGAAGCTCTAACCCTCTGGTGAGGGATCCGAAGCCTCAGCTCCAGGAACGAGGGGAGCCACAGGCTCAGGAACTCCAGGGCTACACCCAGGCTCTGGCCAAGCTTTCTCCAAAGCACTCAGGGCTCGCAGGGAAAGCTGCCAGGTCCATAGAATGGCAACGTGGGGAGGAGCCAGAGCAACCAGAGGAGCAGTTCAGCCCCGCCTCTTCCTCCCCAAAACTCCATCCCTTTCACACAGGGAAGCCACACGTGTCACCAGGAGCTTGGGCTTAACCCAGACCCAGGGCGTTGCCAGCCCAGCCGCTTCAGTCTGCGCCATCGATAACAGCCTCAGCATCGAGAGAAAGCCACAGAAGATGCTGCAAGAGTTTGCAGTTTATCTGTTCAGCCAGTCTGCCTCTGCAGATGTTTTAAAATAATCTATTATACGTTGTATATTCAAAGAAATTATATTTGTAGAGCTTTCATGGGGTCCTGTGTCCCTTGGGGCTGAGCACACATGAAATCTCCAGGTCGAGTAGCTCTGGGCGCCGACTGTCAGGTAGCGGGATGGAGAGGGCATGGAGGAGGAATTCTGGGGGAGGAGCTGTGTGCCAGCGAGCTGGCTTTCTCCTGCAAACTCATGGCTCGATAATCGCCACGATTTTAATTAAATGTGTTTCTTTTTTTTTTCCATAAAGAAGGTTTTCAATCCTGGCCTTCACCAAAAGAGTGGCAGGGGTTGGCAGGGCCCTCTAGAGATCACCTAGTCCAACCCCCCTGCCAGAGCAGGATCACCCAGAGCAGATCCCACAGGAACAAGTCCAGGCGGCTTTGGAAAGTCTCCAGGGAAGGAGACTCCCCCCAGCTCCTCTGGGCAGCCTGCCCCAGGGCTCTGCCACCCTCACAGGGAAGAAGGTTTCCTCACGTTCAGGCTGAACCTTCTCTTTTCCACTTTATGGCCATCGGCCCTCGTCCTGTCGCTGGACCCCACTGAGAAGAGCCTGGCCCCATCCTCCTCACACCCACCCTGCAGCTATTGATAAGCAGTGATAAGATCCCCCCTCAGCCTCCGCTTCTCCAAGCTGAACAGCCCCAGCTCTCCCAGCCTTTCCTCAGACGGAAGGTGCTCCAGGCCCTTCATCATCTTAGGAGGAAGAGGACGACCTGATGTCGCTGCCAGGGGCCTTTGGCTGGGACTCCATCCTCAACGCCAGCCTGGATAGAGACTTGTCCGTTCTTGAGGATGCGAAGTTCACGCCTCCAGGCAGCCCTGCACCACGCAACCCGGACCTGACGGTACACGGGCACCAGGTCGACGCTGCCCAGGGGCAGGAGCAGGGGCAGGTCCTCAGCGAGTCCAGCCAGACCGACCTGGACTGGGAGGAAACCTTCAGGGCCACTTCTTTCCTGGGGCTCCACCGTGAGGAAGGGACAAAGCTCGACGCCCTCAGCGTGGATCAGTTGGAGAACGTCCCTTTGCCCCTGGACTGGAATGGCTGGAGCAGTGTGGCAGCCCTCTGCTAAGAGGCCTGTCACCGTTCCAAGCCCACGCAGCCTGCTTTTAATGGGGGGGTGGGGGTCCCGAGGCCAGCAAGCAAAGCCCATGTCTCGGGGCGGGGTGGGGGGGGTGCACAGTTTCCTGCTGCTAAGCAGGAATTCTTTATTGCAGCGCTGGGGATTCTCCACCGCAAGTGCTCCGCGGGCTTGGAAGGCAGCAAAAAGGGGCCAGGACAGACTCGGGGGGTTGCGGGTACAGCCCTGCTCACACCCGTTGCTGTCCCCATCACACTCACTTCTTAATGCCAGCCGCATCCTCCCCCTCCGCCTGCTGTGCCTTCTGGAGCTGCTTCGCGATGCTTCTGCACTGCTCCAGCTGCTGCCGGACAGACCCCAGCTCCAGGCTGTCCACCTGCGGACGGGCACACCCCCTCAGCCAGCTGTCCCAGCATGGGACAGCACGGTCCCCAGGGCACAGCCCGGAGGGGGCAGCCTCACAGGGATGCTGCCTTGGAACACCCTTCCCACTCCTCCCTCCTCGTGCCCTTCACGCCGCGTGACACCGATGCCCACGGGGCAGGGCGATGGGGACAGGGCTCAGCTCCCTCCCGGGGACGCTGGCGGCAGCTCACCAAGCCAAGCACCTCCTGCAGCCTGCGGATGTCCTGTGCCATGCGGCTCTGTGCCGCCTTCAACTCGCTGATCTCCTCAAGGACATCCTGGGTGACAGCCGTGGCCTGGGAGAGGGAGATAACAGGGATGAGCCCCCGGGGAGGGTCCCTGGCGACTGGGACCTCTACCCCCATTGTGGTCTGCACGGAGCTGAGAGGCTGGGCAGGGTCCTGGCCGGGCTGGCACAGCACCCCAGACATCGCATCTTCATCATCGTCCCACCGGGAACGGTTGGGTAAAGCATGGCCAGGAACAGCTCAGTGCCCAGGGGGATGAGGCCCCTCGCCTGGCCCCGCCTTTGGCTTCAGCCCTTGGATTTGCCGTGGCACAGGAGGCCCGTGAGGCGCTGATGGAGCCTCTCGGCTGTCCGAGGAGCGGACGCAGTCCCTGGCTGTGGGCCAGGCGTGGGCAAGGGATGGGCAGGGTGGTGGGGCCGGACCTCCGGGGGTGCCGAGCCTGCAGCTGGCAGAGCCGAGGGCACTGGGGGCTGGAGCAGACCCACCGCCATGCGGAACCCAGAGGAGGGGGCGTCTCACGGGAGAGCACCGCGGGGCCAGCAAGAGCCTGTACCTTGGAGATGCCGCTCTCGTCGGCCTCCACCTTCTTCAGCTGCCCCACGTCGGCGGCCACGGAGGCAACAAGGGAGCCGCTCTCGGTGCCCGGCAGCGGCTCCGTCCCGGGCAGAGAGTCCGCCGGCTCCTGCTGCTGCTGCCCTGTGCCCGGGACACTGGCCCCCTTCTCCAGGCCAGGCTGGACCCCGCCCAGGGGGAGGCTCGGGCCGTGCCCCAGCTCCCGGGCAGTCACGGCCTGCAGGCCCAGGTGCCCGGCCATGGCCTGCAGCAGCCGGCGCAACGCCCGGAAGTCCACGACCCCTTCCCCGGGCTCCCCGAAGGCCGCATCCAGCAGCTGGGACAGGCTGAGCGCGTCCATCGCTGCCGCCGGGCCCGAAATCACGGAGCGTCGCCGGGCAGAGCGGGAGCCTTTCTGCCTCAGGGGCCCTGCGCCAGAGCCCGGCACCACCACCCCGAGCGCGGCTCCCCGCGCATCTGCACGCGCAGCCGGCGGCTCCGCGTATTTCTGTCCCCGCTGCCCGCGGGTCGGCGCCTATGACGCCATAGCGTCTCCCGTTGCTAGGCGACGGTGGCGACGGGGCTGCCCCGGGCCTCGCCCAGCGGCCTTCCTACCGAAAATGCCAGCGGCCACGGCCCACGTTCTGGGGCAGCCGAAGGCAGCCCCTGCCCAGGGAGGCGCTGCTCGCTTGCAGCCTGAGCTGGGCCTGCCGAGGACGGAGCCGTGTGCCGAGGGACGATGCCCGCCGCTCGCACAGCCTGCCCGCTGCCCAGGAGGAGACGAGCCCCAGCCCGCAAGCCCCTCCAGTTGTCCTTAAGCTGTCAAAAGCACGGCACATTTGACTGTCTCCCTCAGATGCGGCAGTGGCGCGAGGCTGCCGCTGACAACAGCCACACGGATTTCGAGCACCTCGCTCCAAGGCCAAGAGCCCTGTGAGCAGGGAAAAAGCAGGGCAGGTACACACCCTGCCAGAGCGCCCGAGGAAGTATTCCCGGAGCGGGAAAAACCTTTCAACCATCAAATACTTACAGAAACAATCAGCAAGAGCTTCTTTTCCCTCACAAGCCGTCACACAGTCACAGCACTGACATCTCCCGCCTCTGCTGAGGCGCTCCAAGACAATTCCCAAGAAAGGAGGAGGGCGAGCAAGCGGGAGACACAACAGAGGCCTTGCTGCTTTGAAACGACAGGAGAAACCCTCCTTCAGGCATTAAAAACCAAAGCCCAGAGAGTGCTCTCTGTGTGTTCTTCTTTTCCAGGCTGGGAGGATGGCACTGAAAGAGGGAGTAGAGAGCTTAAGGGATGGGCACAAGCTGCACTGAGGCAAGAAGCTCTAACCCTCTGGTGAGGGATCCGAAGCCTCAGCTCCAGGAACGAGGGGAGCCACAGGCTCAGGAACTCCAGGGCTACACCCAGGCTCTGGCCAAGCTTTCTCCAAAGCACTCAGGGCTCGCAGGGAAAGCTGCCAGGTCCATAGAATGGCAACGTGGGGAGGAGCCAGAGCAACCAGAGGAGCAGTTCAGCCCCGCCTCTTCCTCCCCAAAACTCCATCCCTTTCACACAGGGAAGCCACACGTGTCACCAGGAGCTTGGGCTTAACCCAGACCCAGGGCGTTGCCAGCCCAGCCGCTTCAGTCTGCGCCATCGATAACAGCCTCAGCATCGAGAGAAAGCCACAGAAGATGCTGCAAGAGTTTGCAGTTTATCTGTTCAGCCAGTCTGCCTCTGCAGATGTTTTAAAATAATCTATTATACGTTGTATATTCAAAGAAATTATATTTGTAGAGCTTTCATGGGGTCCTGTGTCCCTTGGGGCTGAGCACACATGAAATCTCCAGGTCGAGTAGCTCTGGGCGCCGACTGTCAGGTAGCGGGATGGAGAGGGCATGGAGGAGGAATTCTGGGGGAGGAGCTGTGTGCCAGCGAGCTGGCTTTCTCCTGCAAACTCATGGCTCGATAATCGCCACGATTTTAATTAAATGTGTTTCTTTTTTTTTTCCATAAAGAAGGTTTTCAATCCTGGCCTTCACCAAAAGAGTGGCAGGGGTTGGCAGGGCCCTCTAGAGATCACCTAGTCCAACCCCCCTGCCAGAGCAGGATCACCCAGAGCAGATCCCACAGGAACAAGTCCAGGCGGCTTTGGAAAGTCTCCAGGGAAGGAGACTCCCCCCAGCTCCTCTGGGCAGCCTGCCCCAGGGCTCTGCCACCCTCACAGGGAAGAAGGTTTCCTCACGTTCAGGCTGAACCTTCTCTTTTCCACTTTATGGCCATCGGCCCTCGTCCTGTCGCTGGACCCCACTGAGAAGAGCCTGGCCCCATCCTCCTCACACCCACCCTGCAGCTATTGATAAGCAGTGATAAGATCCCCCCTCAGCCTCCGCTTCTCCAAGCTGAACAGCCCCAGCTCTCCCAGCCTTTCCTCAGACGGAAGGTGCTCCAGGCCCTTCATCATCTTAGGAGGAAGAGGACGACCTGATGTCGCTGCCAGGGGCCTTTGGCTGGGACTCCATCCTCAACGCCAGCCTGGATAGAGACTTGTCCGTTCTTGAGGATGCGAAGTTCACGCCTCCAGGCAGCCCTGCACCACGCAACCCGGACCTGACGGTACACGGGCACCAGGTCGACGCTGCCCAGGGGCAGGAGCAGGGGCAGGTCCTCAGCGAGTCCAGCCAGACCGACCTGGACTGGGAGGAAACCTTCAGGGCCACTTCTTTCCTGGGGCTCCACCGTGAGGAAGGGACAAAGCTCGACGCCCTCAGCGTGGATCAGTTGGAGAACGTCCCTTTGCCCCTGGACTGGAATGGCTGGAGCAGTGTGGCAGCCCTCTGCTAAGAGGCCTGTCACCGTTCCAAGCCCACGCAGCCTGCTTTTAATGGGGGGGTGGGGGTCCCGAGGCCAGCAAGCAAAGCCCACGTCTCGGGGCGGGGTGGGGGGGGTGCACAGTTTCCTGCTGCTAAGCAGGAATTCTTTATTGCAGCGCTGGGGATTCTCCACCGCAAGTGCTCCGCGGGCTTGGAAGGCAGCAAAAAGGGGCCAGGACAGACTCGGGGGGTTGCGGGTACAGCCCTGCTCACACCCGTTGCTGTCCCCATCACACTCACTTCTTAATGCCAGCCGCATCCTCCCCCTCCGCCTGCTGTGCCTTCTGGAGCTGCTTCGCGATGCTTCTGCACTGCTCCAGCTGCTGCCGGACAGACCCCAGCTCCAGGCTGTCCACCTGCGGACGGGCACACCCCCTCAGCCAGCTGTCCCAGCATGGGACAGCACGGTCCCCAGGGCACAGCCCGGAGGGGGCAGCCTCACAGGGATGCTGCCTTGGAACACCCTTCCCACTCCTCCCTCCTCGTGCCCTTCACGCCGCGTGACACCGATGCCCACGGGGCAGGGCGATGGGGACAGGGCTCAGCTCCCTCCCGGGGACGCTGGCGGCAGCTCACCAAGCCAAGCACCTCCTGCAGCCTGCGGATGTCCTGTGCCATGCGGCTCTGTGCCGCCTTCAACTCGCTGATCTCCTCAAGGACATCCTGGGTGACAGCCGTGGCCTGGGAGAGGGAGATAACAGGGATGAGCCCCCGGGGAGGGTCCCTGGCGACTGGGACCTCTACCCCCATTGTGGTCTGCACGGAGCTGAGAGGCTGGGCAGGGTCCTGGCCGGGCTGGCACAGCACCCCAGACATCGCATCTTCATCATCGTCCCACCGGGAACGGTTGGGTAAAGCATGGCCAGGAACAGCTCAGTGCCCAGGGGGATGAGGCCCCTCGCCTGGCCCCGCCTTTGGCTTCAGCCCTTGGATTTGCCGTGGCACAGGAGGCCCGTGAGGCGCTGATGGAGCCTCTCGGCTGTCCGAGGAGCGGACGCAGTCCCTGGCTGTGGGCCAGGCGTGGGCAAGGGATGGGCAGGGTGGTGGGGCCGGACCTCCGGGGGTGCCGAGCCTGCAGCTGGCAGAGCCGAGGGCACTGGGGGCTGGAGCAGACCCACCGCCATGCGGAACCCAGAGGAGGGGGCGTCTCACGGGAGAGCACCGCGGGGCCAGCAAGAGCCTGTACCTTGGAGATGCCGCTCTCGTCGGCCTCCACCTTCTTCAGCTGCCCCACGTCGGCGGCCACGGAGGCAACAAGGGAGCCGCTCTCGGTGCCCGGCAGCGGCTCCGTCCCGGGCAGAGAGTCCGCCGGCTCCTGCTGCTGCTGCCCTGTGCCCGGGACACTGGCCCCCTTCTCCAGGCCAGGCTGGACCCCGCCCAGGGGGAGGCTCGGGCCGTGCCCCAGCTCCCGGGCAGTCACGGCCTGCAGGCCCAGGTGCCCGGCCATGGCCTGCAGCAGCCGGCGCAACGCCCGGAAGTCCACGACCCCTTCCCCGGGCTCCCCGAAGGCCGCATCCAGCAGCTGGGACAGGCTGAGCGCGTCCATCGCTGCCGCCGGGCCCGAAATCACGGAGCGTCGCCGGGCAGAGCGGGAGCCTTTCTGCCTCAGGGGCCCTGCGCCAGAGCCCGGCACCACCACCCCGAGCGCGGCTCCCCGCGCATCTGCACGCGCAGCCGGCGGCTCCGCGTATTTCTGTCCCCGCTGCCCGCGGGTCGGCGCCTATGACGCCATAGCGTCTCCCGTTGCTAGGCGACGGTGGCGACGGGGCTGCCCCGGGCCTCGCCCAGCGGCCTTCCTACCGAAAATGCCAGCGGCCACGGCCCACGTTCTGGGGCAGCCGAAGGCAGCCCCTGCCCAGGGAGGCGCTGCTCGCTTGCAGCCTGAGCTGGGCCTGCCGAGGACGGAGCCGTGTGCCGAGGGACGATGCCCGCCGCTCGCACAGCCTGCCCGCTGCCCAGGAGGAGACGAGCCCCAGCCCGCAAGCCCCTCCAGTTGTCCTTAAGCTGTCAAAAGCACGGCACATTTGACTGTCTCCCTCAGATGCGGCAGTGGCGCGAGGCTGCCGCTGACAACAGCCACACGGATTTCGAGCACCTCGCTCCAAGGCCAAGAGCCCTGTGAGCAGGGAAAAAGCAGGGCAGGTACACACCCTGCCAGAGCGCCCGAGGAAGTATTCCCAGAGCGGGAAAAACCTTTCAACCATCAAATACTTACAGAAACAATCAGCAAGAGCTTCTTTTCCCTCACAAGCCGTCACACAGTCACAGCACTGACATCTCCCGCCTCTGCTGAGGCGCTCCAAGACAATTCCCAAGAAAGGAGGAGGGCGAGCAAGCGGGAGACACAACAGAGGCCTTGCTGCTTTGAAACGACAGGAGAAACCCTCCTTCAGGCATTAAAAACCAAAGCCCAGAGAGTGCTCTCTGTGTGTTCTTCTTTTCCAGGCTGGGAGGATGGCACTGAAAGAGGGAGTAGAGAGCTTAAGGGATGGGCACAAGCTGCACTGAGGCAAGAAGCTCTAACCCTCTGGTGAGGGATCCGAAGCCTCAGCTCCAGGAACGAGGGGAGCCACAGGCTCAGGAACTCCAGGGCTACACCCAGGCTCTGGCCAAGCTTTCTCCAAAGCACTCAGGGCTCGCAGGGAAAGCTGCCAGGTCCATAGAATGGCAACGTGGGGAGGAGCCAGAGCAACCAGAGGAGCAGTTCAGCCCCGCCTCTTCCTCCCCAAAACTCCATCCCTTTCACACAGGGAAGCCACACGTGTCACCAGGAGCTTGGGCTTAACCCAGACCCAGGGCGTTGCCAGCCCAGCCGCTTCAGTCTGCGCCATCGATAACAGCCTCAGCATCGAGAGAAAGCCACAGAAGATGCTGCAAGAGTTTGCAGTTTATCTGTTCAGCCAGTCTGCCTCTGCAGATGTTTTAAAATAATCTATTATACGTTGTATATTCAAAGAAATTATATTTGTAGAGCTTTCATGGGGTCCTGTGTCCCTTGGGGCTGAGCACACATGAAATCTCCAGGTCGAGTAGCTCTGGGCGCCGACTGTCAGGTAGCGGGATGGAGAGGGCATGGAGGAGGAATTCTGGGGGAGGAGCTGTGTGCCAGCGAGCTGGCTTTCTCCTGCAAACTCATGGCTCGATAATCGCCACGATTTTAATTAAATGTGTTTCTTTTTTTTTTCCATAAAGAAGGTTTTCAATCCTGGCCTTCACCAAAAGAGTGGCAGGGGTTGGCAGGGCCCTCTAGAGATCACCTAGTCCAACCCCCCTGCCAGAGCAGGATCACCCAGAGCAGATCCCACAGGAACAAGTCCAGGCGGCTTTGGAAAGTCTCCAGGGAAGGAGACTCCCCCCAGCTCCTCTGGGCAGCCTGCCCCAGGGCTCTGCCACCCTCACAGGGAAGAAGGTTTCCTCACGTTCAGGCTGAACCTTCTCTTTTCCACTTTATGGCCATCGGCCCTCGTCCTGTCGCTGGACCCCACTGAGAAGAGCCTGGCCCCATCCTCCTCACACCCACCCTGCAGCTATTGATAAGCAGTGATAAGATCCCCCCTCAGCCTCCGCTTCTCCAAGCTGAACAGCCCCAGCTCTCCCAGCCTTTCCTCAGACGGAAGGTGCTCCAGGCCCTTCATCATCTTAGGAGGAAGAGGACGACCTGATGTCGCTGCCAGGGGCCTTTGGCTGGGACTCCATCCTCAACGCCAGCCTGGATAGAGACTTGTCCGTTCTTGAGGATGCGAAGTTCACGCCTCCAGGCAGCCCTGCACCACGCAACCCGGACCTGACGGTACACGGGCACCAGGTCGACGCTGCCCAGGGGCAGGAGCAGGGGCAGGTCCTCAGCGAGTCCAGCCAGACCGACCTGGACTGGGAGGAAACCTTCAGGGCCACTTCTTTCCTGGGGCTCCACCGTGAGGAAGGGACAAAGCTCGACGCCCTCAGCGTGGATCAGTTGGAGAACGTCCCTTTGCCCCTGGACTGGAATGGCTGGAGCAGTGTGGCAGCCCTCTGCTAAGAGGCCTGTCACCGTTCCAAGCCCACGCAGCCTGCTTTTAATGGGGGGGTGGGGGTCCCGAGGCCAGCAAGCAAAGCCCACGTCTCGGGGCGGGGTGGGGGGGGTGCACAGTTTCCTGCTGCTAAGCAGGAATTCTTTATTGCAGCGCTGGGGATTCTCCACCGCAAGTGCTCCGCGGGCTTGGAAGGCAGCAAAAAGGGGCCAGGACAGACTCGGGGGGTTGCGGGTACAGCCCTGCTCACACCCGTTGCTGTCCCCATCACACTCACTTCTTAATGCCAGCCGCATCCTCCCCCTCCGCCTGCTGTGCCTTCTGGAGCTGCTTCGCGATGCTTCTGCACTGCTCCAGCTGCTGCCGGACAGACCCCAGCTCCAGGCTGTCCACCTGCGGACGGGCACACCCCCTCAGCCAGCTGTCCCAGCATGGGACAGCACGGTCCCCAGGGCACAGCCCGGAGGGGGCAGCCTCACAGGGATGCTGCCTTGGAACACCCTTCCCACTCCTCCCTCCTCGTGCCCTTCACGCCGCGTGACACCGATGCCCACGGGGCAGGGCGATGGGGACAGGGCTCAGCTCCCTCCCGGGGACGCTGGCGGCAGCTCACCAAGCCAAGCACCTCCTGCAGCCTGCGGATGTCCTGTGCCATGCGGCTCTGTGCCGCCTTCAACTCGCTGATCTCCTCAAGGACATCCTGGGTGACAGCCGTGGCCTGGGAGAGGGAGATAACAGGGATGAGCCCCCGGGGAGGGTCCCTGGCGACTGGGACCTCTACCCCCATTGTGGTCTGCACGGAGCTGAGAGGCTGGGCAGGGTCCTGGCCGGGCTGGCACAGCACCCCAGACATCGCATCTTCATCATCGTCCCACCGGGAACGGTTGGGTAAAGCATGGCCAGGAACAGCTCAGTGCCCAGGGGGATGAGGCCCCTCGCCTGGCCCCGCCTTTGGCTTCAGCCCTTGGATTTGCCGTGGCACAGGAGGCCCGTGAGGCGCTGATGGAGCCTCTCGGCTGTCCGAGGAGCGGACGCAGTCCCTGGCTGTGGGCCAGGCGTGGGCAAGGGATGGGCAGGGTGGTGGGGCCGGACCTCCGGGGGTGCCGAGCCTGCAGCTGGCAGAGCCGAGGGCACTGGGGGCTGGAGCAGACCCACCGCCATGCGGAACCCAGAGGAGGGGGCGTCTCACGGGAGAGCACCGCGGGGCCAGCAAGAGCCTGTACCTTGGAGATGCCGCTCTCGTCGGCCTCCACCTTCTTCAGCTGCCCCACGTCGGCGGCCACGGAGGCAACAAGGGAGCCGCTCTCGGTGCCCGGCAGCGGCTCCGTCCCGGGCAGAGAGTCCGCCGGCTCCTGCTGCTGCTGCCCTGTGCCCGGGACACTGGCCCCCTTCTCCAGGCCAGGCTGGACCCCGCCCAGGGGGAGGCTCGGGCCGTGCCCCAGCTCCCGGGCAGTCACGGCCTGCAGGCCCAGGTGCCCGGCCATGGCCTGCAGCAGCCGGCGCAACGCCCGGAAGTCCACGACCCCTTCCCCGGGCTCCCCGAAGGCCGCATCCAGCAGCTGGGACAGGCTGAGCGCGTCCATCGCTGCCGCCGGGCCCGAAATCACGGAGCGTCGCCGGGCAGAGCGGGAGCCTTTCTGCCTCAGGGGCCCTGCGCCAGAGCCCGGCACCACCACCCCGAGCGCGGCTCCCCGCGCATCTGCACGCGCAGCCGGCGGCTCCGCGTATTTCTGTCCCCGCTGCCCGCGGGTCGGCGCCTATGACGCCATAGCGTCTCCCGTTGCTAGGCGACGGTGGCGACGGGGCTGCCCCGGGCCTCGCCCAGCGGCCTTCCTACCGAAAATGCCAGCGGCCACGGCCCACGTTCTGGGGCAGCCGAAGGCAGCCCCTGCCCAGGGAGGCGCTGCTCGCTTGCAGCCTGAGCTGGGCCTGCCGAGGACGGAGCCGTGTGCCGAGGGACGATGCCCGCCGCTCGCACAGCCTGCCCGCTGCCCAGGAGGAGACGAGCCCCAGCCCGCAAGCCCCTCCAGTTGTCCTTAAGCTGTCAAAAGCACGGCACATTTGACTGTCTCCCTCAGATGCGGCAGTGGCGCGAGGCTGCCGCTGACAACAGCCACACGGATTTCGAGCACCTCGCTCCAAGGCCAAGAGCCCTGTGAGCAGGGAAAAAGCAGGGCAGGTACACACCCTGCCAGAGCGCCCGAGGAAGTATTCCCGGAGCGGGAAAAACCTTTCAACCATCAAATACTTACAGAAACAATCAGCAAGAGCTTCTTTTCCCTCACAAGCCGTCACACAGTCACAGCACTGACATCTCCCGCCTCTGCTGAGGCGCTCCAAGACAATTCCCAAGAAAGGAGGAGGGCGAGCAAGCGGGAGACACAACAGAGGCCTTGCTGCTTTGAAACGACAGGAGAAACCCTCCTTCAGGCATTAAAAACCAAAGCCCAGAGAGTGCTCTCTGTGTGTTCTTCTTTTCCAGGCTGGGAGGATGGCACTGAAAGAGGGAGTAGAGAGCTTAAGGGATGGGCACAAGCTGCACTGAGGCAAGAAGCTCTAACCCTCTGGTGAGGGATCCGAAGCCTCAGCTCCAGGAACGAGGGGAGCCACAGGCTCAGGAACTCCAGAGCTACACCCAGGCTCTGGCCAAGCTTTCTCCAAAGCACTCAGGGCTCGCAGGGAAAGCTGCCCGGTCCATAGAATGGCAACGTGGGGAGGAGCCAGAGCAACCAGAGGAGCAGTTCAACCCCACCTCTTCCTCCCCAAAACTCCATCCCTTTCACACAGGGAAGCCACACGTGTCACCAGGAGCTTGGGCTTAACCCAGACCCAGGGCGTTGCCAGCCCAGCCGCTTCAGTCTGCGCCATCGATAACAGCCTCAGCATCGAGAGAAAGCCACAGAAGATGCTGCAAGAGTTTGCAGTTTATCTGTTCAGCCAGTCTGCCTCTGCAGATGTTTTAAAATAATCTATTATACGTTGTATATTCAAAGAAATTATATTTGTAGAGCTTTCATGGGGTCCTGTGTCCCTTGGGGCTGAGCACACATGAAATCTCCAGGTCGAGTAGCTCTGGGCGCCGACTGTCAGGTAGCGGGATGGAGAGGGCATGGAGGAGGAATTCTGGGGGAGGAGCTGTGTGCCAGCGAGCTGGCTTTCTCCTGCAAACTCATGGCTCGATAATCGCCACGATTTTAATTAAATGTGTTTCTTTTTTTTTTCCATAAAGAAGGTTTTCAATCCTGGCCTTCACCAAAAGAGTGGCAGGGGTTGGCAGGGCCCTCTAGAGATCACCTAGTCCAACCCCCCTGCCAGAGCAGGATCACCCAGAGCAGATCCCACAGGAACAAGTCCAGGCGGCTTTGGAAAGTCTCCAGGGAAGGAGACTCCCCCCAGCTCCTCTGGGCAGCCTGCCCCAGGGCTCTGCCACCCTCACAGGGAAGAAGGTTTCCTCACGTTCAGGCTGAACCTTCTCTTTTCCACTTTATGGCCATCGGCCCTCGTCCTGTCGCTGGACCCCACTGAGAAGAGCCTGGCCCCATCCTCCTCACACCCACCCTGCAGCTATTGATAAGCAGTGATAAGATCCCCCCTCAGCCTCCGCTTCTCCAAGCTGAACAGCCCCAGCTCTCCCAGCCTTTCCTCAGACGGAAGGTGCTCCAGGCCCTTCATCATCTTAGGAGGAAGAGGACGACCTGATGTCGCTGCCAGGGGCCTTTGGCTGGGACTCCATCCTCAACGCCAGCCTGGATAGAGACTTGTCCGTTCTTGAGGATGCGAAGTTCACGCCTCCAGGCAGCCCTGCACCACGCAACCCGGACCTGACGGTACACGGGCACCAGGTCGACGCTGCCCAGGGGCAGGAGCAGGGGCAGGTCCTCAGCGAGTCCAGCCAGACCGACCTGGACTGGGAGGAAACCTTCAGGGCCACTTCTTTCCTGGGGCTCCACCGTGAGGAAGGGACAAAGCTCGACGCCCTCAGCGTGGATCAGTTGGAGAACGTCCCTTTGCCCCTGGACTGGAATGGCTGGAGCAGTGTGGCAGCCCTCTGCTAAGAGGCCTGTCACCGTTCCAAGCCCACGCAGCCTGCTTTTAATGGGGGGGTGGGGGTCCCGAGGCCAGCAAGCAAAGCCCATGTCTCGGGGCGGGGTGGGGGGGGTGCACAGTTTCCTGCTGCTAAGCAGGAATTCTTTATTGCAGCGCTGGGGATTCTCCACCGCAAGTGCTCCGCGGGCTTGGAAGGCAGCAAAAAGGGGCCAGGACAGACTCGGGGGGTTGCGGGTACAGCCCTGCTCACACCCGTTGCTGTCCCCATCACACTCACTTCTTAATGCCAGCCGCATCCTCCCCCTCCGCCTGCTGTGCCTTCTGGAGCTGCTTCGCGATGCTTCTGCACTGCTCCAGCTGCTGCCGGACAGACCCCAGCTCCAGGCTGTCCACCTGCGGACGGGCACACCCCCTCAGCCAGCTGTCCCAGCATGGGACAGCACGGTCCCCAGGGCACAGCCCGGAGGGGGCAGCCTCACAGGGATGCTGCCTTGGAACACCCTTCCCACTCCTCCCTCCTCGTGCCCTTCACGCCGCGTGACACCGATGCCCACGGGGCAGGGCGATGGGGACAGGGCTCAGCTCCCTCCCGGGGACGCTGGCGGCAGCTCACCAAGCCAAGCACCTCCTGCAGCCTGCGGATGTCCTGTGCCATGCGGCTCTGTGCCGCCTTCAACTCGCTGATCTCCTCAAGGACATCCTGGGTGACAGCCGTGGCCTGGGAGAGGGAGATAACAGGGATGAGCCCCCGGGGAGGGTCCCTGGCGACTGGGACCTCTACCCCCATTGTGGTCTGCACGGAGCTGAGAGGCTGGGCAGGGTCCTGGCCGGGCTGGCACAGCACCCCAGACATCGCATCTTCATCATCGTCCCACCGGGAACGGTTGGGTAAAGCATGGCCAGGAACAGCTCAGTGCCCAGGGGGATGAGGCCCCTCGCCTGGCCCCGCCTTTGGCTTCAGCCCTTGGATTTGCCGTGGCACAGGAGGCCCGTGAGGCGCTGATGGAGCCTCTCGGCTGTCCGAGGAGCGGACGCAGTCCCTGGCTGTGGGCCAGGCGTGGGCAAGGGATGGGCAGGGTGGTGGGGCCGGACCTCCGGGGGTGCCGAGCCTGCAGCTGGCAGAGCCGAGGGCACTGGGGGCTGGAGCAGACCCACCGCCATGCGGAACCCAGAGGAGGGGGCGTCTCACGGGAGAGCACCGCGGGGCCAGCAAGAGCCTGTACCTTGGAGATGCCGCTCTCGTCGGCCTCCACCTTCTTCAGCTGCCCCACGTCGGCGGCCACGGAGGCAACAAGGGAGCCGCTCTCGGTGCCCGGCAGCGGCTCCGTCCCGGGCAGAGAGTCCGCCGGCTCCTGCTGCTGCTGCCCTGTGCCCGGGACACTGGCCCCCTTCTCCAGGCCAGGCTGGACCCCGCCCAGGGGGAGGCTCGGGCCGTGCCCCAGCTCCCGGGCAGTCACGGCCTGCAGGCCCAGGTGCCCGGCCATGGCCTGCAGCAGCCGGCGCAACGCCCGGAAGTCCACGACCCCTTCCCCGGGCTCCCCGAAGGCCGCATCCAGCAGCTGGGACAGGCTGAGCGCGTCCATCGCTGCCGCCGGGCCCGAAATCACGGAGCGTCGCCGGGCAGAGCGGGAGCCTTTCTGCCTCAGGGGCCCTGCGCCAGAGCCCGGCACCACCACCCCGAGCGCGGCTCCCCGCGCATCTGCACGCGCAGCCGGCGGCTCCGCGTATTTCTGTCCCCGCTGCCCGCGGGTCGGCGCCTATGACGCCATAGCGTCTCCCGTTGCTAGGCGACGGTGGTGACGGGGCTGCCCCGGGCCTCGCCCAGCGGCCTTCCTACCGAAAATGCCAGCGGCCACGGCCCACGTTCTGGGGCAGCCGAAGGCAGCCCCTGCCCAGGGAGGCGCTGCTCGCTTGCAGCCTGAGCTGGGCCTGCCGAGGACGGAGCCGTGTGCCGAGGGACGATGCCCGCCGCTCGCACAGCCTGCCCGCTGCCCAGGAGGAGACGAGCCCCAGCCCGCAAGCCCCTCCAGTTGTCCTTAAGCTGTCGAAAGCACGGCACATTTGACTGTCTCCCTCAGATGCGGCAGTGGCGCGAGGCTGCCGCTGACAACAGCCACACGGATTTCGAGCACCTCGCTCCAAGGCCAAGAGCCCTGTGAGCAGGGAAAAAGCAGGGCAGGTACACACCCTGCCAGAGCGCCCGAGGAAGTATTCCCGGAGCGGGAAAAACCTTTCAACCATCAAATACTTACAGAAACAATCAGCAAGAGCTTCTTTTCCCTCACAAGCCGTCACACAGTCACAGCACTGACATCTCCCGCCTCTGCTGAGGCGCTCCAAGACAATTCCCAAGAAAGGAGGAGGGCGAGCAAGCGGGAGACACAACAGAGGCCTTGCTGCTTTGAAACGACAGGAGAAACCCTCCTTCAGGCATTAAAAACCAAAGCCCAGAGAGTGCTCTCTGTGTGTTCTTCTTTTCCAGGCTGGGAGGATGGCACTGAAAGAGGGAGTAGAGAGCTTAAGGGATGGGCACAAGCTGCACTGAGGCAAGAAGCTCTAACCCTCTGGTGAGGGATCCGAAGCCTCAGCTCCAGGAACGAGGGGAGCCACAGGCTCAGGAACTCCAGGGCTACACCCAGGCTCTGGCCAAGCTTTCTCCAAAGCACTCAGGGCTCGCAGGGAAAGCTGCCAGGTCCATAGAATGGCAACGTGGGGAGGAGCCAGAGCAACCAGAGGAGCAGTTCAGCCCCGCCTCTTCCTCCCCAAAACTCCATCCCTTTCACACAGGGAAGCCACACGTGTCACCAGGAGCTTGGGCTTAACCCAGACCCAGGGCGTTGCCAGCCCAGCCGCTTCAGTCTGCGCCATCGATAACAGCCTCAGCATCGAGAGAAAGCCACAGAAGATGCTGCAAGAGTTTGCAGTTTATCTGTTCAGCCAGTCTGCCTCTGCAGATGTTTTAAAATAATCTATTATACGTTGTATATTCAAAGAAATTATATTTGTAGAGCTTTCATGGGGTCCTGTGTCCCTTGGGGCTGAGCACACATGAAATCTCCAGGTCGAGTAGCTCTGGGCGCCGACTGTCAGGTAGCGGGATGGAGAGGGCATGGAGGAGGAATTCTGGGGGAGGAGCTGTGTGCCAGCGAGCTGGCTTTCTCCTGCAAACTCATGGCTCGATAATCGCCACGATTTTAATTAAATGTGTTTCTTTTTTTTTTCCATAAAGAAGGTTTTCAATCCTGGCCTTCACCAAAAGAGTGGCAGGGGTTGGCAGGGCCCTCTAGAGATCACCTAGTCCAACCCCCCTGCCAGAGCAGGATCACCCAGAGCAGATCCCACAGGAACAAGTCCAGGCGGCTTTGGAAAGTCTCCAGGGAAGGAGACTCCCCCCAGCTCCTCTGGGCAGCCTGCCCCAGGGCTCTGCCACCCTCACAGGGAAGAAGGTTTCCTCACGTTCAGGCTGAACCTTCTCTTTTCCACTTTATGGCCATCGGCCCTCGTCCTGTCGCTGGACCCCACTGAGAAGAGCCTGGCCCCATCCTCCTCACACCCACCCTGCAGCTATTGATAAGCAGTGATAAGATCCCCCCTCAGCCTCCGCTTCTCCAAGCTGAACAGCCCCAGCTCTCCCAGCCTTTCCTCAGACGGAAGGTGCTCCAGGCCCTTCATCATCTTAGGAGGAAGAGGACGACCTGATGTCGCTGCCAGGGGCCTTTGGCTGGGACTCCATCCTCAACGCCAGCCTGGATAGAGACTTGTCCGTTCTTGAGGATGCGAAGTTCACGCCTCCAGGCAGCCCTGCACCACGCAACCCGGACCTGACGGTACACGGGCACCAGGTCGACGCTGCCCAGGGGCAGGAGCAGGGGCAGGTCCTCAGCGAGTCCAGCCAGACCGACCTGGACTGGGAGGAAACCTTCAGGGCCACTTCTTTCCTGGGGCTCCACCGTGAGGAAGGGACAAAGCTCGACGCCCTCAGCGTGGATCAGTTGGAGAACGTCCCTTTGCCCCTGGACTGGAATGGCTGGAGCAGTGTGGCAGCCCTCTGCTAAGAGGCCTGTCACCGTTCCAAGCCCACGCAGCCTGCTTTTAATGGGGGGGTGGGGGTCCCGAGGCCAGCAAGCAAAGCCCATGTCTCGGGGCGGGGTGGGGGGGGTGCACAGTTTCCTGCTGCTAAGCAGGAATTCTTTATTGCAGCGCTGGGGATTCTCCACCGCAAGTGCTCCGCGGGCTTGGAAGGCAGCAAAAAGGGGCCAGGACAGACTCGGGGGGTTGCGGGTACAGCCCTGCTCACACCCGTTGCTGTCCCCATCACACTCACTTCTTAATGCCAGCCGCATCCTCCCCCTCCGCCTGCTGTGCCTTCTGGAGCTGCTTCGCGATGCTTCTGCACTGCTCCAGCTGCTGCCGGACAGACCCCAGCTCCAGGCTGTCCACCTGCGGACGGGCACACCCCCTCAGCCAGCTGTCCCAGCATGGGACAGCACGGTCCCCAGGGCACAGCCCGGAGGGGGCAGCCTCACAGGGATGCTGCCTTGGAACACCCTTCCCACTCCTCCCTCCTCGTGCCCTTCACGCCGCGTGACACCGATGCCCACGGGGCAGGGCGATGGGGACAGGGCTCAGCTCCCTCCCGGGGACGCTGGCGGCAGCTCACCAAGCCAAGCACCTCCTGCAGCCTGCGGATGTCCTGTGCCATGCGGCTCTGTGCCGCCTTCAACTCGCTGATCTCCTCAAGGACATCCTGGGTGACAGCCGTGGCCTGGGAGAGGGAGATAACAGGGATGAGCCCCCGGGGAGGGTCCCTGGCGACTGGGACCTCTACCCCCATTGTGGTCTGCACGGAGCTGAGAGGCTGGGCAGGGTCCTGGCCGGGCTGGCACAGCACCCCAGACATCGCATCTTCATCATCGTCCCACCGGGAACGGTTGGGTAAAGCATGGCCAGGAACAGCTCAGTGCCCAGGGGGATGAGGCCCCTCGCCTGGCCCCGCCTTTGGCTTCAGCCCTTGGATTTGCCGTGGCACAGGAGGCCCGTGAGGCGCTGATGGAGCCTCTCGGCTGTCCGAGGAGCGGACGCAGTCCCTGGCTGTGGGCCAGGCGTGGGCAAGGGATGGGCAGGGTGGTGGGGCCGGACCTCCGGGGGTGCCGAGCCTGCAGCTGGCAGAGCCGAGGGCACTGGGGGCTGGAGCAGACCCACCGCCATGCGGAACCCAGAGGAGGGGGCGTCTCACGGGAGAGCACCGCGGGGCCAGCAAGAGCCTGTACCTTGGAGATGCCGCTCTCGTCGGCCTCCACCTTCTTCAGCTGCCCCACGTCGGCGGCCACGGAGGCAACAAGGGAGCCGCTCTCGGTGCCCGGCAGCGGCTCCGTCCCGGGCAGAGAGTCCGCCGGCTCCTGCTGCTGCTGCCCTGGGCCCGGGACACTGGCCCCCTTCTCCAGGCCAGGCTGGACCCCGCCCAGGGGGAGGCTCGGGCCGTGCCCCAGCTCCCGGGCAGTCACGGCCTGCAGGCCCAGGTGCCCGGCCATGGCCTGCAGCAGCCGGCGCAACGCCCGGAAGTCCACGACCCCTTCCCCGGGCTCCCCGAAGGCCGCATCCAGCAGCTGGGACAGGCTGAGCGCGTCCATCGCTGCCGCCGGGCCCGAAATCACGGAGCGTCGCCGGGCAGAGCGGGAGCCTTTCTGCCTCAGGGGCCCTGCGCCAGAGCCCGGCACCACCACCCCGAGCGCGGCTCCCCGCGCATCTGCACGCGAAGCCGGCGGCTCCGCGTATTTCTGTCCCCGCTGCCCGCGGGTCGGCGCCTATGACGCCATAGCGTCTCCCGTTGCTAGGCGACGGTGGCGACGGGGCTGCCCCGGGCCTCGCCCAGCGGCCTTCCTACCGAAAATGCCAGCGGCCACGGCCCACGTTCTGGGGCAGCCGAAGGCAGCCCCTGCCCAGGGAGGCGCTGCTCGCTTGCAGCCTGAGCTGGGCCTGCCGAGGACGGAGCCGTGTGCCGAGGGACGATGCCCGCCGCTCGCACAGCCTGCCCGCTGCCCAGGAGGAGACGAGCCCCAGCCCGCAAGCCCCTCCAGTTGTCCTTAAGCTGTCAAAAGCACGGCACATTTGACTGTCTCCCTCAGATGCGGCAGTGGCGCGAGGCTGCCGCTGACAACAGCCACACGGATTTCGAGCACCTCGCTCCAAGGCCAAGAGCCCTGTGAGCAGGGAAAAAGCAGGGCAGGTACACACCCTGCCAGAGCGCCCGAGGAAGTATTCCCGGAGCGGGAAAAACCTTTCAACCATCAAATACTTACAGAAACAATCAGCAAGAGCTTCTTTTCCCTCACAAGCCGTCACACAGTCACAGCACTGACATCTCCCGCCTCTGCTGAGGCGCTCCAAGACAATTCCCAAGAAAGGAGGAGGGCGAGCAAGCGGGAGACACAACAGAGGCCTTGCTGCTTTGAAACGACAGGAGAAACCCTCCTTCAGGCATTAAAAACCAAAGCCCAGAGAGTGCTCTCTGTGTGTTCTTCTTTTCCAGGCTGGGAGGATGGCACTGAAAGAGGGAGTAGAGAGCTTAAGGGATGGGCACAAGCTGCACTGAGGCAAGAAGCTCTAACCCTCTGGTGAGGGATCCGAAGCCTCAGCTCCAGGAACGAGGGGAGCCACAGGCTCAGGAACTCCAGGGCTACACCCAGGCTCTGGCCAAGCTTTCTCCAAAGCACTCAGGGCTCGCAGGGAAAGCTGCCAGGTCCATAGAATGGCAACGTGGGGAGGAGCCAGAGCAACCAGAGGAGCAGTTCAGCCCCGCCTCTTCCTCCCCAAAACTCCATCCCTTTCACACAGGGAAGCCACACGTGTCACCAGGAGCTTGGGCTTAACCCAGACCCAGGGCGTTGCCAGCCCAGCCGCTTCAGTCTGCGCCATCGATAACAGCCTCAGCATCGAGAGAAAGCCACAGAAGATGCTGCAAGAGTTTGCAGTTTATCTGTTCAGCCAGTCTGCCTCTGCAGATGTTTTAAAATAATCTATTATACGTTGTATATTCAAAGAAATTATATTTGTAGAGCTTTCATGGGGTCCTGTGTCCCTTGGGGCTGAGCACACATGAAATCTCCAGGTCGAGTAGCTCTGGGCGCCGACTGTCAGGTAGCGGGATGGAGAGGGCATGGAGGAGGAATTCTGGGGGAGGAGCTGTGTGCCAGCGAGCTGGCTTTCTCCTGCAAACTCATGGCTCGATAATCGCCACGATTTTAATTAAATGTGTTTCTTTTTTTTTTCCATAAAGAAGGTTTTCAATCCTGGCCTTCACCAAAAGAGTGGCAGGGGTTGGCAGGGCCCTCTAGAGATCACCTAGTCCAACCCCCCGGCCAGAGCAGGATCACCCAGAGCAGATCCCACAGGAACAAGTCCAGGCGGCTTTGGAAAGTCTCCAGGGAAGGAGACTCCCCCCAGCTCCTCTGGGCAGCCTGCCCCAGGGCTCTGCCACCCTCACAGGGAAGAAGGTTTCCTCACGTTCAGGCTGAACCTTCTCTTTTCCACTTTATGGCCATCGGCCCTCGTCCTGTCGCTGGACCCCACTGAGAAGAGCCTGGCCCCATCCTCCTCACACCCACCCTGCAGCTATTGATAAGCAGTGATAAGATCCCCCCTCAGCCTCCGCTTCTCCAAGCTGAACAGCCCCAGCTCTCCCAGCCTTTCCTCAGACGGAAGGTGCTCCAGGCCCTTCATCATCTTAGGAGGAAGAGGACGACCTGATGTCGCTGCCAGGGGCCTTTGGCTGGGACTCCATCCTCAACGCCAGCCTGGATAGAGACTTGTCCGTTCTTGAGGATGCGAAGTTCACGCCTCCAGGCAGCCCTGCACCACGCAACCCGGACCTGACGGTACACGGGCACCAGGTCGACGCTGCCCAGGGGCAGGAGCAGGGGCAGGTCCTCAGCGAGTCCAGCCAGACCGACCTGGACTGGGAGGAAACCTTCAGGGCCACTTCTTTCCTGGGGCTCCACCGTGAGGAAGGGACAAAGCTCGACGCCCTCAGCGTGGATCAGTTGGAGAACGTCCCTTTGCCCCTGGACTGGAATGGCTGGAGCAGTGTGGCAGCCCTCTGCTAAGAGGCCTGTCACCGTTCCAAGCCCACGCAGCCTGCTTTTAATGGGGGGGTGGGGGTCCCGAGGCCAGCAAGCAAAGCCCATGTCTCGGGGCGGGGTGGGGGGGGTGCACAGTTTCCTGCTGCTAAGCAGGAATTCTTTATTGCAGCGCTGGGGATTCTCCACCGCAAGTGCTCCGCGGGCTTGGAAGGCAGCAAAAAGGGGCCAGGACAGACTCGGGGGGTTGCGGGTACAGCCCTGCTCACACCCGTTGCTGTCCCCATCACACTCACTTCTTAATGCCAGCCGCATCCTCCCCCTCCGCCTGCTGTGCCTTCTGGAGCTGCTTCGCGATGCTTCTGCACTGCTCCAGCTGCTGCCGGACAGACCCCAGCTCCAGGCTGTCCACCTGCGGACGGGCACACCCCCTCAGCCAGCTGTCCCAGCATGGGACAGCACGGTCCCCAGGGCACAGCCCGGAGGGGGCAGCCTCACAGGGATGCTGCCTTGGAACACCCTTCCCACTCCTCCCTCCTCGTGCCCTTCACGCCGCGTGACACCGATGCCCACGGGGCAGGGCGATGGGGACAGGGCTCAGCTCCCTCCCGGGGACACTGGCGGCAGCTCACCAAGCCAAGCACCTCCTGCAGCCTGCGGATGTCCTGTGCCATGCGGCTCTGTGCCGCCTTCAACTCGCTGATCTCCTCAAGGACATCCTGGGTGACAGCCGTGGCCTGGGAGAGGGAGATAACAGGGATGAGCCCCCGGGGAGGGTCCCTGGCGACTGGGACCTCTACCCCCATTGTGGTCTGCACGGAGCTGAGAGGCTGGGCAGGGTCCTGGCCGGGCTGGCACAGCACCCCAGACATCGCATCTTCATCATCGTCCCACCGGGAACGGTTGGGTAAAGCATGGCCAGGAACAGCTCAGTGCCCAGGGGGATGAGGCCCCTCGCCTGGCCCCGCCTTTGGCTTCAGCCCTTGGATTTGCCGTGGCACAGGAGGCCCGTGAGGCGCTGATGGAGCCTCTCGGCTGTCCGAGGAGCGGACGCAGTCCCTGGCTGTGGGCCAGGCGTGGGCAAGGGATGGGCAGGGTGGTGGGGCCGGACCTCCGGGGGTGCCGAGCCTGCAGCTGGCAGAGCCGAGGGCACTGGGGGCTGGAGCAGACCCACCGCCATGCGGAACCCAGAGGAGGGGGCGTCTCACGGGAGAGCACCGCGGGGCCAGCAAGAGCCTGTACCTTGGAGATGCCGCTCTCGTCGGCCTCCACCTTCTTCAGCTGCCCCACGTCGGCGGCCACGGAGGCAACAAGGGAGCCGCTCTCGGTGCCCGGCAGCGGCTCCGTCCCGGGCAGAGAGTCCGCCGGCTCCTGCTGCTGCTGCCCTGTGCCCGGGACACTGGCCCCCTTCTCCAGGCCAGGCTGGACCCCGCCCAGGGGGAGGCTCGGGCCGTGCCCCAGCTCCCGGGCAGTCACGGCCTGCAGGCCCAGGTGCCCGGCCATGGCCTGCAGCAGCCGGCGCAACGCCCGGAAGTCCACGACCCCTTCCCCGGGCTCCCCGAAGGCCGCATCCAGCAGCTGGGACAGGCTGAGCGCGTCCATCGCTGCCGCCGGGCCCGAAATCACGGAGCGTCGCCGGGCAGAGCGGGAGCCTTTCTGCCTCAGGGGCCCTGCGCCAGAGCCCGGCACCACCACCCCGAGCGCGGCTCCCCGCGCATCTGCACGCGAAGCCGGCGGCTCCGCGTATTTCTGTCCCCGCTGCCCGCGGGTCGGCGCCTATGACGCCATAGCGTCTCCCGTTGCTAGGCGACGGTGGCGACGGGGCTGCCCCGGGCCTCGCCCAGCGGCCTTCCTACCGAAAATGCCAGCGGCCACGGCCCACGTTCTGGGGCAGCCGAAGGCAGCCCCTGCCCAGGGAGGCGCTGCTCGCTTGCAGCCTGAGCTGGGCCTGCCGAGGACGGAGCCGTGTGCCGAGGGACGATGCCCGCCGCTCGCACAGCCTGCCCGCTGCCCAGGAGGAGACGAGCCCCAGCCCGCAAGCCCCTCCAGTTGTCCTTAAGCTGTCAAAAGCACGGCACATTTGACTGTCTCCCTCAGATGCGGCAGTGGCGCGAGGCTGCCGCTGACAACAGCCACACGGATTTCGAGCACCTCGCTCCAAGGCCAAGAGCCCTGTGAGCAGGGAAAAAGCAGGGCAGGTACACACCCTGCCAGAGCGCCCGAGGAAGTATTCCCGGAGCGGGAAAAACCTTTCAACCATCAAATACTTACAGAAACAATCAGCAAGAGCTTCTTTTCCCTCACAAGCCGTCACACAGTCACAGCACTGACATCTCCCGCCTCTGCTGAGGCGCTCCAAGACAATTCCCAAGAAAGGAGGAGGGCGAGCAAGCGGGAGACACAACAGAGGCCTTGCTGCTTTGAAACGACAGGAGAAACCCTCCTTCAGGCATTAAAAACCAAAGCCCAGAGAGTGCTCTCTGTGTGTTCTTCTTTTCCAGGCTGGGAGGATGGCACTGAAAGAGGGAGTAGAGAGCTTAAGGGATGGGCACAAGCTGCACTGAGGCAAGAAGCTCTAACCCTCTGGTGAGGGATCCGAAGCCTCAGCTCCAGGAACGAGGGGAGCCACAGGCTCAGGAACTCCAGGGCTACACCCAGGCTCTGGCCAAGCTTTCTCCAAAGCACTCAGGGCTCGCAGGGAAAGCTGCCAGGTCCATAGAATGGCAACGTGGGGAGGAGCCAGAGCAACCAGAGGAGCAGTTCAGCCCCGCCTCTTCCTCCCCAAAACTCCATCCCTTTCACACAGGGAAGCCACACGTGTCACCAGGAGCTTGGGCTTAACCCAGACCCAGGGCGTTGCCAGCCCAGCCGCTTCAGTCTGCGCCATCGATAACAGCCTCAGCATCGAGAGAAAGCCACAGAAGATGCTGCAAGAGTTTGCAGTTTATCTGTTCAGCCAGTCTGCCTCTGCAGATGTTTTAAAATAATCTATTATACGTTGTATATTCAAAGAAATTATATTTGTAGAGCTTTCATGGGGTCCTGTGTCCCTTGGGGCTGAGCACACATGAAATCTCCAGGTCGAGTAGCTCTGGGCGCCGACTGTCAGGTAGCGGGATGGAGAGGGCATGGAGGAGGAATTCTGGGGGAGGAGCTGTGTGCCAGCGAGCTGGCTTTCTCCTGCAAACTCATGGCTCGATAATCGCCACGATTTTAATTAAATGTGTTTCTTTTTTTTTTCCATAAAGAAGGTTTTCAATCCTGGCCTTCACCAAAAGAGTGGCAGGGGTTGGCAGGGCCCTCTAGAGATCACCTAGTCCAACCCCCCTGCCAGAGCAGGATCACCCAGAGCAGATCCCACAGGAACAAGTCCAGGCGGCTTTGGAAAGTCTCCAGGGAAGGAGACTCCCCCCAGCTCCTCTGGGCAGCCTGCCCCAGGGCTCTGCCACCCTCACAGGGAAGAAGGTTTCCTCACGTTCAGGCTGAACCTTCTCTTTTCCACTTTATGGCCATCGGCCCTCGTCCTGTCGCTGGACCCCACTGAGAAGAGCCTGGCCCCATCCTCCTCACACCCACCCTGCAGCTATTGATAAGCAGTGATAAGATCCCCCCTCAGCCTCCGCTTCTCCAAGCTGAACAGCCCCAGCTCTCCCAGCCTTTCCTCAGACGGAAGGTGCTCCAGGCCCTTCATCATCTTAGGAGGAAGAGGACGACCTGATGTCGCTGCCAGGGGCCTTTGGCTGGGACTCCATCCTCAACGCCAGCCTGGATAGAGACTTGTCCGTTCTTGAGGATGCGAAGTTCACGCCTCCAGGCAGCCCTGCACCACGCAACCCGGACCTGACGGTACACGGGCACCAGGTCGACGCTGCCCAGGGGCAGGAGCAGGGGCAGGTCCTCAGCGAGTCCAGCCAGACCGACCTGGACTGGGAGGAAACCTTCAGGGCCACTTCTTTCCTGGGGCTCCACCGTGAGGAAGGGACAAAGCTCGACGCCCTCAGCGTGGATCAGTTGGAGAACGTCCCTTTGCCCCTGGACTGGAATGGCTGGAGCAGTGTGGCAGCCCTCTGCTAAGAGGCCTGTCACCGTTCCAAGCCCACGCAGCCTGCTTTTAATGGGGGGGTGGGGGTCCCGAGGCCAGCAAGCAAAGCCCATGTCTCGGGGCGGGGTGGGGGGGGTGCACAGTTTCCTGCTGCTAAGCAGGAATTCTTTATTGCAGCGCTGGGGATTCTCCACCGCAAGTGCTCCGCGGGCTTGGAAGGCAGCAAAAAGGGGCCAGGACAGACTCGGGGGGTTGCGGGTACAGCCCTGCTCACACCCGTTGCTGTCCCCATCACACTCACTTCTTAATGCCAGCCGCATCCTCCCCCTCCGCCTGCTGTGCCTTCTGGAGCTGCTTCGCGATGCTTCTGCACTGCTCCAGCTGCTGCCGGACAGACCCCAGCTCCAGGCTGTCCACCTGCGGACGGGCACACCCCCTCAGCCAGCTGTCCCAGCATGGGACAGCACGGTCCCCAGGGCACAGCCCGGAGGGGGCAGCCTCACAGGGATGCTGCCTTGGAACACCCTTCCCACTCCTCCCTCCTCGTGCCCTTCACGCCGCGTGACACCGATGCCCACGGGGCAGGGCGATGGGGACAGGGCTCAGCTCCCTCCCGGGGACGCTGGCGGCAGCTCACCAAGCCAAGCACCTCCTGCAGCCTGCGGATGTCCTGTGCCATGCGGCTCTGTGCCGCCTTCAACTCGCTGATCTCCTCAAGGACATCCTGGGTGACAGCCGTGGCCTGGGAGAGGGAGATAACAGGGATGAGCCCCCGGGGAGGGTCCCTGGCGACTGGGACCTCTACCCCCATTGTGGTCTGCACGGAGCTGAGAGGCTGGGCAGGGTCCTGGCCGGGCTGGCACAGCACCCCAGACATCGCATCTTCATCATCGTCCCACCGGGAACGGTTGGGTAAAGCATGGCCAGGAACAGCTCAGTGCCCAGGGGGATGAGGCCCCTCGCCTGGCCCCGCCTTTGGCTTCAGCCCTTGGATTTGCCGTGGCACAGGAGGCCCGTGAGGCGCTGATGGAGCCTCTCGGCTGTCCGAGGAGCGGACGCAGTCCCTGGCTGTGGGCCAGGCGTGGGCAAGGGATGGGCAGGGTGGTGGGGCCGGACCTCCGGGGGTGCCGAGCCTGCAGCTGGCAGAGCCGAGGGCACTGGGGGCTGGAGCAGACCCACCGCCATGCGGAACCCAGAGGAGGGGGCGTCTCACGGGAGAGCACCGCGGGGCCAGCAAGAGCCTGTACCTTGGAGATGCCGCTCTCGTCGGCCTCCACCTTCTTCAGCTGCCCCACGTCGGCGGCCACGGAGGCAACAAGGGAGCCGCTCTCGGTGCCCGGCAGCGGCTCCGTCCCGGGCAGAGAGTCCGCCGGCTCCTGCTGCTGCTGCCCTGTGCCCGGGACACTGGCCCCCTTCTCCAGGCCAGGCTGGACCCCGCCCAGGGGGAGGCTCGGGCCGTGCCCCAGCTCCCGGGCAGTCACGGCCTGCAGGCCCAGGTGCCCGGCCATGGCCTGCAGCAGCCGGCGCAACGCCCGGAAGTCCACGACCCCTTCCCCGGGCTCCCCGAAGGCCGCATCCAGCAGCTGGGACAGGCTGAGCGCGTCCATCGCTGCCGCCGGGCCCGAAATCACGGAGCGTCGCCGGGCAGAGCGGGAGCCTTTCTGCCTCAGGGGCCCTGCGCCAGAGCCCGGCACCACCACCCCGAGCGCGGCTCCCCGCGCATCTGCACGCGAAGCCGGCGGCTCCGCGTATTTCTGTCCCCGCTGCCCGCGGGTCGGCGCCTATGACGCCATAGCGTCTCCCGTTGCTAGGCGACGGTGGCGACGGGGCTGCCCCGGGCCTCGCCCAGCGGCCTTCCTACCGAAAATGCCAGCGGCCACGGCCCACGTTCTGGGGCAGCCGAAGGCAGCCCCTGCCCAGGGAGGCGCTGCTCGCTTGCAGCCTGAGCTGGGCCTGCCGAGGACGGAGCCGTGTGCCGAGGGACGATGCCCGCCGCTCGCACAGCCTGCCCGCTGCCCAGGAGGAGACGAGCCCCAGCCCGCAAGCCCCTCCAGTTGTCCTTAAGCTGTCAAAAGCACGGCACATTTGACTGTCTCCCTCAGATGCGGCAGTGGCGCGAGGCTGCCGCTGACAACAGCCACACGGATTTCGAGCACCTCGCTCCAAGGCCAAGAGCCCTGTGAGCAGGGAAAAAGCAGGGCAGGTACACACCCTGCCAGAGCGCCCGAGGAAGTATTCCCGGAGCGGGAAAAACCTTTCAACCATCAAATACTTACAGAAACAATCAGCAAGAGCTTCTTTTCCCTCACAAGCCGTCACACAGTCACAGCACTGACATCTCCCGCCTCTGCTGAGGCGCTCCAAGACAATTCCCAAGAAAGGAGGAGGGCGAGCAAGCGGGAGACACAACAGAGGCCTTGCTGCTTTGAAACGACAGGAGAAACCCTCCTTCAGGCATTAAAAACCAAAGCCCAGAGAGTGCTCTCTGTGTGTTCTTCTTTTCCAGGCTGGGAGGATGGCACTGAAAGAGGGAGTAGAGAGCTTAAGGGATGGGCACAAGCTGCACTGAGGCAAGAAGCTCTAACCCTCTGGTGAGGGATCCGAAGCCTCAGCTCCAGGAACGAGGGGAGCCACAGGCTCAGGAACTCCAGGGCTACACCCAGGCTCTGGCCAAGCTTTCTCCAAAGCACTCAGGGCTCGCAGGGAAAGCTGCCAGGTCCATAGAATGGCAACGTGGGGAGGAGCCAGAGCAACCAGAGGAGCAGTTCAGCCCCGCCTCTTCCTCCCCAAAACTCCATCCCTTTCACACAGGGAAGCCACACGTGTCACCAGGAGCTTGGGCTTAACCCAGACCCAGGGCGTTGCCAGCCCAGCCGCTTCAGTCTGCGCCATCGATAACAGCCTCAGCATCGAGAGAAAGCCACAGAAGATGCTGCAAGAGTTTGCAGTTTATCTGTTCAGCCAGTCTGCCTCTGCAGATGTTTTAAAATAATCTATTATACGTTGTATATTCAAAGAAATTATATTTGTAGAGCTTTCATGGGGTCCTGTGTCCCTTGGGGCTGAGCACACATGAAATCTCCAGGTCGAGTAGCTCTGGGCGCCGACTGTCAGGTAGCGGGATGGAGAGGGCATGGAGGAGGAATTCTGGGGGAGGAGCTGTGTGCCAGCGAGCTGGCTTTCTCCTGCAAACTCATGGCTCGATAATCGCCACGATTTTAATTAAATGTGTTTCTTTTTTTTTTCCATAAAGAAGGTTTTCAATCCTGGCCTTCACCAAAAGAGTGGCAGGGGTTGGCAGGGCCCTCTAGAGATCACCTAGTCCAACCCCCCTGCCAGAGCAGGATCACCCAGAGCAGATCCCACAGGAACAAGTCCAGGCGGCTTTGGAAAGTCTCCAGGGAAGGAGACTCCCCCCAGCTCCTCTGGGCAGCCTGCCCCAGGGCTCTGCCACCCTCACAGGGAAGAAGGTTTCCTCACGTTCAGGCTGAACCTTCTCTTTTCCACTTTATGGCCATCGGCCCTCGTCCTGTCGCTGGACCCCACTGAGAAGAGCCTGGCCCCATCCTCCTCACACCCACCCTGCAGCTATTGATAAGCAGTGATAAGATCCCCCCTCAGCCTCCGCTTCTCCAAGCTGAACAGCCCCAGCTCTCCCAGCCTTTCCTCAGACGGAAGGTGCTCCAGGCCCTTCATCATCTTAGGAGGAAGAGGACGACCTGATGTCGCTGCCAGGGGCCTTTGGCTGGGACTCCATCCTCAACGCCAGCCTGGATAGAGACTTGTCCGTTCTTGAGGATGCGAAGTTCACGCCTCCAGGCAGCCCTGCACCACGCAACCCGGACCTGACGGTACACGGGCACCAGGTCGACGCTGCCCAGGGGCAGGAGCAGGGGCAGGTCCTCAGCGAGTCCAGCCAGACCGACCTGGACTGGGAGGAAACCTTCAGGGCCACTTCTTTCCTGGGGCTCCACCGTGAGGAAGGGACAAAGCTCGACGCCCTCAGCGTGGATCAGTTGGAGAACGTCCCTTTGCCCCTGGACTGGAATGGCTGGAGCAGTGTGGCAGCCCTCTGCTAAGAGGCCTGTCACCGTTCCAAGCCCACGCAGCCTGCTTTTAATGGGGGGGTGGGGGTCCCGAGGCCAGCAAGCAAAGCCCATGTCTCGGGGCGGGGTGGGGGGGGTGCACAGTTTCCTGCTGCTAAGCAGGAATTCTTTATTGCAGCGCTGGGGATTCTCCACCGCAAGTGCTCCGCGGGCTTGGAAGGCAGCAAAAAGGGGCCAGGACAGACTCGGGGGGTTGCGGGTACAGCCCTGCTCACACCCGTTGCTGTCCCCATCACACTCACTTCTTAATGCCAGCCGCATCCTCCCCCTCCGCCTGCTGTGCCTTCTGGAGCTGCTTCGCGATGCTTCTGCACTGCTCCAGCTGCTGCCGGACAGACCCCAGCTCCAGGCTGTCCACCTGCGGACGGGCACACCCCCTCAGCCAGCTGTCCCAGCATGGGACAGCACGGTCCCCAGGGCACAGCCCGGAGGGGGCAGCCTCACAGGGATGCTGCCTTGGAACACCCTTCCCACTCCTCCCTCCTCGTGCCCTTCACGCCGCGTGACACCGATGCCCACGGGGCAGGGCGATGGGGACAGGGCTCAGCTCCCTCCCGGGGACGCTGGCGGCAGCTCACCAAGCCAAGCACCTCCTGCAGCCTGCGGATGTCCTGTGCCATGCGGCTCTGTGCCGCCTTCAACTCGCTGATCTCCTCAAGGACATCCTGGGTGACAGCCGTGGCCTGGGAGAGGGAGATAACAGGGATGAGCCCCCGGGGAGGGTCCCTGGCGACTGGGACCTCTACCCCCATTGTGGTCTGCACGGAGCTGAGAGGCTGGGCAGGGTCCTGGCCGGGCTGGCACAGCACCCCAGACATCGCATCTTCATCATCGTCCCACCGGGAACGGTTGGGTAAAGCATGGCCAGGAACAGCTCAGTGCCCAGGGGGATGAGGCCCCTCGCCTGGCCCCGCCTTTGGCTTCAGCCCTTGGATTTGCCGTGGCACAGGAGGCCCGTGAGGCGCTGATGGAGCCTCTCGGCTGTCCGAGGAGCGGACGCAGTCCCTGGCTGTGGGCCAGGCGTGGGCAAGGGATGGGCAGGGTGGTGGGGCCGGACCTCCGGGGGTGCCGAGCCTGCAGCTGGCAGAGCCGAGGGCACTGGGGGCTGGAGCAGACCCACCGCCATGCGGAACCCAGAGGAGGGGGCGTCTCACGGGAGAGCACCGCGGGGCCAGCAAGAGCCTGTACCTTGGAGATGCCGCTCTCGTCGGCCTCCACCTTCTTCAGCTGCCCCACGTCGGCGGCCACGGAGGCAACAAGGGAGCCGCTCTCGGTGCCCGGCAGCGGCTCCGTCCCGGGCAGAGAGTCCGCCGGCTCCTGCTGCTGCTGCCCTGTGCCCGGGACACTGGCCCCCTTCTCCAGGCCAGGCTGGACCCCGCCCAGGGGGAGGCTCGGGCCGTGCCCCAGCTCCCGGGCAGTCACGGCCTGCAGGCCCAGGTGCCCGGCCATGGCCTGCAGCAGCCGGCGCAACGCCCGGAAGTCCACGACCCCTTCCCCGGGCTCCCCGAAGGCCGCATCCAGCAGCTGGGACAGGCTGAGCGCGTCCATCGCTGCCGCCGGGCCCGAAATCACGGAGCGTCGCCGGGCAGAGCGGGAGCCTTTCTGCCTCAGGGGCCCTGCGCCAGAGCCCGGCACCACCACCCCGAGCGCGGCTCCCCGCGCATCTGCACGCGCAGCCGGCGGCTCCGCGTATTTCTGTCCCCGCTGCCCGCGGGTCGGCGCCTATGACGCCATAGCGTCTCCCGTTGCTAGGCGACGGTGGCGACGGGGCTGCCCCGGGCCTCGCCCAGCGGCCTTCCTACCGAAAATGCCAGCGGCCACGGCCCACGTTCTGGGGCAGCCGAAGGCAGCCCCTGCCCAGGGAGGCGCTGCTCGCTTGCAGCCTGAGCTGGGCCTGCCGAGGACGGAGCCGTGTGCCGAGGGACGATGCCCGCCGCTCGCACAGCCTGCCCGCTGCCCAGGAGGAGACAAGCCCCAGCCCGCAAGCCCCTCCAGTTGTCCTTAAGCTGTCAAAAGCACGGCACATTTGACTGTCTCCCTCAGATGCGGCAGTGGCGCGAGGCTGCCGCTGACAACAGCCACACGGATTTCGAGCACCTCGCTCCAAGGCCAAGAGCCCTGTGAGCAGGGAAAAAGCAGGGCAGGTACACACCCTGCCAGAGCGCCCGAGGAAGTATTCCCGGAGCGGGAAAAACCTTTCAACCATCAAATACTTACAGAAACAATCAGCAAGAGCTTCTTTTCCCTCACAAGCCGTCACACAGTCACAGCACTGACATCTCCCGCCTCTGCTGAGGCGCTCCAAGACAATTCCCAAGAAAGGAGGAGGGCGAGCAAGCGGGAGACACAACAGAGGCCTTGCTGCTTTGAAACGACAGGAGAAACCCTCCTTCAGGCATTAAAAACCAAAGCCCAGAGAGTGCTCTCTGTGTGTTCTTCTTTTCCAGGCTGGGAGGATGGCACTGAAAGAGGGAGTAGAGAGCTTAAGGGATGGGCACAAGCTGCACTGAGGCAAGAAGCTCTAACCCTCTGGTGAGGGATCCGAAGCCTCAGCTCCAGGAACGAGGGGAGCCACAGGCTCAGGAACTCCAGGGCTACACCCAGGCTCTGGCCAAGCTTTCTCCAAAGCACTCAGGGCTCGCAGGGAAAGCTGCCAGGTCCATAGAATGGCAACGTGGGGAGGAGCCAGAGCAACCAGAGGAGCAGTTCAGCCCCGCCTCTTCCTCCCCAAAACTCCATCCCTTTCACACAGGGAAGCCACACGTGTCACCAGGAGCTTGGGCTTAACCCAGACCCAGGGCGTTGCCAGCCCAGCCGCTTCAGTCTGCGCCATCGATAACAGCCTCAGCATCGAGAGAAAGCCACAGAAGATGCTGCAAGAGTTTGCAGTTTATCTGTTCAGCCAGTCTGCCTCTGCAGATGTTTTAAAATAATCTATTATACGTTGTATATTCAAAGAAATTATATTTGTAGAGCTTTCATGGGGTCCTGTGTCCCTTGGGGCTGAGCACACATGAAATCTCCAGGTCGAGTAGCTCTGGGCGCCGACTGTCAGGTAGCGGGATGGAGAGGGCATGGAGGAGGAATTCTGGGGGAGGAGCTGTGTGCCAGCGAGCTGGCTTTCTCCTGCAAACTCATGGCTCGATAATCGCCACGATTTTAATTAAATGTGTTTCTTTTTTTTTTCCATAAAGAAGGTTTTCAATCCTGGCCTTCACCAAAAGAGTGGCAGGGGTTGGCAGGGCCCTCTAGAGATCACCTAGTCCAACCCCCCTGCCAGAGCAGGATCACCCAGAGCAGATCCCACAGGAACAAGTCCAGGCGGCTTTGGAAAGTCTCCAGGGAAGGAGACTCCCCCCAGCTCCTCTGGGCAGCCTGCCCCAGGGCTCTGCCACCCTCACAGGGAAGAAGGTTTCCTCACGTTCAGGCTGAACCTTCTCTTTTCCACTTTATGGCCATCGGCCCTCGTCCTGTCGCTGGACCCCACTGAGAAGAGCCTGGCCCCATCCTCCTCACACCCACCCTGCAGCTATTGATAAGCAGTGATAAGATCCCCCCTCAGCCTCCGCTTCTCCAAGCTGAACAGCCCCAGCTCTCCCAGCCTTTCCTCAGACGGAAGGTGCTCCAGGCCCTTCATCATCTTAGGAGGAAGAGGACGACCTGATGTCGCTGCCAGGGGCCTTTGGCTGGGACTCCATCCTCAACGCCAGCCTGGATAGAGACTTGTCCGTTCTTGAGGATGCGAAGTTCACGCCTCCAGGCAGCCCTGCACCACGCAACCCGGACCTGACGGTACACGGGCACCAGGTCGACGCTGCCCAGGGGCAGGAGCAGGGGCAGGTCCTCAGCGAGTCCAGCCAGACCGACCTGGACTGGGAGGAAACCTTCAGGGCCACTTCTTTCCTGGGGCTCCACCGTGAGGAAGGGACAAAGCTCGACGCCCTCAGCGTGGATCAGTTGGAGAACGTCCCTTTGCCCCTGGACTGGAATGGCTGGAGCAGTGTGGCAGCCCTCTGCTAAGAGGCCTGTCACCGTTCCAAGCCCACGCAGCCTGCTTTTAATGGGGGGGTGGGGGTCCCGAGGCCAGCAAGCAAAGCCCATGTCTCGGGGCGGGGTGGGGGGGGTGCACAGTTTCCTGCTGCTAAGCAGGAATTCTTTATTGCAGCGCTGGGGATTCTCCACCGCAAGTGCTCCGCGGGCTTGGAAGGCAGCAAAAAGGGGCCAGGACAGACTCGGGGGGTTGCGGGTACAGCCCTGCTCACACCCGTTGCTGTCCCCATCACACTCACTTCTTAATGCCAGCCGCATCCTCCCCCTCCGCCTGCTGTGCCTTCTGGAGCTGCTTCGCGATGCTTCTGCACTGCTCCAGCTGCTGCCGGACAGACCCCAGCTCCAGGCTGTCCACCTGCGGACGGGCACACCCCCTCAGCCAGCTGTCCCAGCATGGGACAGCACGGTCCCCAGGGCACAGCCCGGAGGGGGCAGCCTCACAGGGATGCTGCCTTGGAACACCCTTCCCACTCCTCCCTCCTCGTGCCCTTCACGCCGCGTGACACCGATGCCCACGGGGCAGGGCGATGGGGACAGGGCTCAGCTCCCTCCCGGGGACGCTGGCGGCAGCTCACCAAGCCAAGCACCTCCTGCAGCCTGCGGATGTCCTGTGCCATGCGGCTCTGTGCCGCCTTCAACTCGCTGATCTCCTCAAGGACATCCTGGGTGACAGCCGTGGCCTGGGAGAGGGAGATAACAGGGATGAGCCCCCGGGGAGGGTCCCTGGCGACTGGGACCTCTACCCCCATTGTGGTCTGCACGGAGCTGAGAGGCTGGGCAGGGTCCTGGCCGGGCTGGCACAGCACCCCAGACATCGCATCTTCATCATCGTCCCACCGGGAACGGTTGGGTAAAGCATGGCCAGGAACAGCTCAGTGCCCAGGGGGATGAGGCCCCTCGCCTGGCCCCGCCTTTGGCTTCAGCCCTTGGATTTGCCGTGGCACAGGAGGCCCGTGAGGCGCTGATGGAGCCTCTCGGCTGTCCGAGGAGCGGACGCAGTCCCTGGCTGTGGGCCAGGCGTGGGCAAGGGATGGGCAGGGTGGTGGGGCCGGACCTCCGGGGGTGCCGAGCCTGCAGCTGGCAGAGCCGAGGGCACTGGGGGCTGGAGCAGACCCACCGCCATGCGGAACCCAGAGGAGGGGGCGTCTCACGGGAGAGCACCGCGGGGCCAGCAAGAGCCTGTACCTTGGAGATGCCGCTCTCGTCGGCCTCCACCTTCTTCAGCTGCCCCACGTCGGCGGCCACGGAGGCAACAAGGGAGCCGCTCTCGGTGCCCGGCAGCGGCTCCGTCCCGGGCAGAGAGTCCGCCGGCTCCTGCTGCTGCTGCCCTGTGCCCGGGACACTGGCCCCCTTCTCCAGGCCAGGCTGGACCCCGCCCAGGGGGAGGCTCGGGCCGTGCCCCAGCTCCCGGGCAGTCACGGCCTGCAGGCCCAGGTGCCCGGCCATGGCCTGCAGCAGCCGGCGCAACGCCCGGAAGTCCACGACCCCTTCCCCGGGCTCCCCGAAGGCCGCATCCAGCAGCTGGGACAGGCTGAGCGCGTCCATCGCTGCCGCCGGGCCCGAAATCACGGAGCGTCGCCGGGCAGAGCGGGAGCCTTTCTGCCTCAGGGGCCCTGCGCCAGAGCCCGGCACCACCACCCCGAGCGCGGCTCCCCGCGCATCTGCACGCGCAGCCGGCGGCTCCGCGTATTTCTGTCCCCGCTGCCCGCGGGTCGGCGCCTATGACGCCATAGCGTCTCCCGTTGCTAGGCGACGGTGGCGACGGGGCTGCCCCGGGCCTCGCCCAGCGGCCTTCCTACCGAAAATGCCAGCGGCCACGGCCCACGTTCTGGGGCAGCCGAAGGCAGCCCCTGCCCAGGGAGGCGCTGCTCGCTTGCAGCCTGAGCTGGGCCTGCCGAGGACGGAGCCGTGTGCCGAGGGACGATGCCCGCCGCTCGCACAGCCTGCCCGCTGCCCAGGAGGAGACGAGCCCCAGCCCGCAAGCCCCTCCAGTTGTCCTTAAGCTGTCAAAAGCACGGCACATTTGACTGTCTCCCTCAGATGCGGCAGTGGCGTGAGGCTGCCGCTGACAACAGCCACACGGATTTCGAGCACCTCGCTCCAAGGCCAAGAGCCCTGTGAGCAGGGAAAAAGCAGGGCAGGTACACACCCTGCCAGAGCGCCCGAGGAAGTATTCCCGGAGCGGGAAAAACCTTTCAACCATCAAATACTTACAGAAACAATCAGCAAGAGCTTCTTTTCCCTCACAAGCCGTCACACAGTCACAGCACTGACATCTCCCGCCTCTGCTGAGGCGCTCCAAGACAATTCCCAAGAAAGGAGGAGGGCGAGCAAGCGGGAGACACAACAGAGGCCTTGCTGCTTTGAAACGACAGGAGAAACCCTCCTTCAGGCATTAAAAACCAAAGCCCAGAGAGTGCTCTCTGTGTGTTCTTCTTTTCCAGGCTGGGAGGATGGCACTGAAAGAGGGAGTAGAGAGCTTAAGGGATGGGCACAAGCTGCACTGAGGCAAGAAGCTCTAACCCTCTGGTGAGGGATCCGAAGCCTCAGCTCCAGGAACGAGGGGAGCCACAGGCTCAGGAACTCCAGGGCTACACCCAGGCTCTGGCCAAGCTTTCTCCAAAGCACTCAGGGCTCGCAGGGAAAGCTGCCAGGTCCATAGAATGGCAACGTGGGGAGGAGCCAGAGCAACCAGAGGAGCAGTTCAGCCCCGCCTCTTCCTCCCCAAAACTCCATCCCTTTCACACAGGGAAGCCACACGTGTCACCAGGAGCTTGGGCTTAACCCAGACCCAGGGCGTTGCCAGCCCAGCCGCTTCAGTCTGCGCCATCGATAACAGCCTCAGCATCGAGAGAAAGCCACAGAAGATGCTGCAAGAGTTTGCAGTTTATCTGTTCAGCCAGTCTGCCTCTGCAGATGTTTTAAAATAATCTATTATACGTTGTATATTCAAAGAAATTATATTTGTAGAGCTTTCATGGGGTCCTGTGTCCCTTGGGGCTGAGCACACATGAAATCTCCAGGTCGAGTAGCTCTGGGCGCCGACTGTCAGGTAGCGGGATGGAGAGGGCATGGAGGAGGAATTCTGGGGGAGGAGCTGTGTGCCAGCGAGCTGGCTTTCTCCTGCAAACTCATGGCTCGATAATCGCCACGATTTTAATTAAATGTGTTTCTTTTTTTTTTCCATAAAGAAGGTTTTCAATCCTGGCCTTCACCAAAAGAGTGGCAGGGGTTGGCAGGGCCCTCTAGAGATCACCTAGTCCAACCCCCCTGCCAGAGCAGGATCACCCAGAGCAGATCCCACAGGAACAAGTCCAGGCGGCTTTGGAAAGTCTCCAGGGAAGGAGACTCCCCCCAGCTCCTCTGGGCAGCCTGCCCCAGGGCTCTGCCACCCTCACAGGGAAGAAGGTTTCCTCACGTTCAGGCTGAACCTTCTCTTTTCCACTTTATGGCCATCGGCCCTCGTCCTGTCGCTGGACCCCACTGAGAAGAGCCTGGCCCCATCCTCCTCACACCCACCCTGCAGCTATTGATAAGCAGTGATAAGATCCCCCCTCAGCCTCCGCTTCTCCAAGCTGAACAGCCCCAGCTCTCCCAGCCTTTCCTCAGACGGAAGGTGCTCCAGGCCCTTCATCATCTTAGGAGGAAGAGGACGACCTGATGTCGCTGCCAGGGGCCTTTGGCTGGGACTCCATCCTCAACGCCAGCCTGGATAGAGACTTGTCCGTTCTTGAGGATGCGAAGTTCACGCCTCCAGGCAGCCCTGCACCACGCAACCCGGACCTGACGGTACACGGGCACCAGGTCGACGCTGCCCAGGGGCAGGAGCAGGGGCAGGTCCTCAGCGAGTCCAGCCAGACCGACCTGGACTGGGAGGAAACCTTCAGGGCCACTTCTTTCCTGGGGCTCCACCGTGAGGAAGGGACAAAGCTCGACGCCCTCAGCGTGGATCAGTTGGAGAACGTCCCTTTGCCCCTGGACTGGAATGGCTGGAGCAGTGTGGCAGCCCTCTGCTAAGAGGCCTGTCACCGTTCCAAGCCCACGCAGCCTGCTTTTAATGGGGGGGTGGGGGTCCCGAGGCCAGCAAGCAAAGCCCATGTCTCGGGGCGGGGTGGGGGGGGTGCACAGTTTCCTGCTGCTAAGCAGGAATTCTTTATTGCAGCGCTGGGGATTCTCCACCGCAAGTGCTCCGCGGGCTTGGAAGGCAGCAAAAAGGGGCCAGGACAGACTCGGGGGGTTGCGGGTACAGCCCTGCTCACACCCGTTGCTGTCCCCATCACACTCACTTCTTAATGCCAGCCGCATCCTCCCCCTCCGCCTGCTGTGCCTTCTGGAGCTGCTTCGCGATGCTTCTGCACTGCTCCAGCTGCTGCCGGACAGACCCCAGCTCCAGGCTGTCCACCTGCGGACGGGCACACCCCCTCAGCCAGCTGTCCCAGCATGGGACAGCACGGTCCCCAGGGCACAGCCCGGAGGGGGCAGCCTCACAGGGATGCTGCCTTGGAACACCCTTCCCACTCCTCCCTCCTCGTGCCCTTCACGCCGCGTGACACCGATGCCCACGGGGCAGGGCGATGGGGACAGGGCTCAGCTCCCTCCCGGGGACGCTGGCGGCAGCTCACCAAGCCAAGCACCTCCTGCAGCCTGCGGATGTCCTGTGCCATGCGGCTCTGTGCCGCCTTCAACTCGCTGATCTCCTCAAGGACATCCTGGGTGACAGCCGTGGCCTGGGAGAGGGAGATAACAGGGATGAGCCCCCGGGGAGGGTCCCTGGCGACTGGGACCTCTACCCCCATTGTGGTCTGCACGGAGCTGAGAGGCTGGGCAGGGTCCTGGCCGGGCTGGCACAGCACCCCAGACATCGCATCTTCATCATCGTCCCACCGGGAACGGTTGGGTAAAGCATGGCCAGGAACAGCTCAGTGCCCAGGGGGATGAGGCCCCTCGCCTGGCCCCGCCTTTGGCTTCAGCCCTTGGATTTGCCGTGGCACAGGAGGCCCGTGAGGCGCTGATGGAGCCTCTCGGCTGTCCGAGGAGCGGACGCAGTCCCTGGCTGTGGGCCAGGCGTGGGCAAGGGATGGGCAGGGTGGTGGGGCCGGACCTCCGGGGGTGCCGAGCCTGCAGCTGGCAGAGCCGAGGGCACTGGGGGCTGGAGCAGACCCACCGCCATGCGGAACCCAGAGGAGGGGGCGTCTCACGGGAGAGCACCGCGGGGCCAGCAAGAGCCTGTACCTTGGAGATGCCGCTCTCGTCGGCCTCCACCTTCTTCAGCTGCCCCACGTCGGCGGCCACGGAGGCAACAAGGGAGCCGCTCTCGGTGCCCAGCAGCGGCTCCGTCCCGGGCAGAGAGTCCGCCGGCTCCTGCTGCTGCTGCCCTGGGCCCGGGACACTGGCCCCCTTCTCCAGGCCAGGCTGGACCCCGCCCAGGGGGAGGCTCGGGCCGTGCCCCAGCTCCCGGGCAGTCACGGCCTGCAGGCCCAGGTGCCCGGCCATGGCCTGCAGCAGCCGGCGCAACGCCCGGAAGTCCACGACCCCTTCCCCGGGCTCCCCGAAGGCCGCATCCAGCAGCTGGGACAGGCTGAGCGCGTCCATCGCTGCCGCCGGGCCCGAAATCACGGAGCGTCGCCGGGCAGAGCGGGAGCCTTTCTGCCTCAGGGGCCCTGCGCCAGAGCCCGGCACCACCACCCCGAGCGCGGCTCCCCGCGCATCTGCACGCGCAGCCGGCGGCTCCGCGTATTTCTGTCCCCGCTGCCCGCGGGTCGGCGCCTATGACGCCATAGCGTCTCCCGTTGCTAGGCGACGGTGGCGACGGGGCTGCCCCGGGCCTCGCCCAGCGGCCTTCCTACCGAAAATGCCAGCGGCCACGGCCCACGTTCTGGGGCAGCCGAAGGCAGCCCCTGCCCAGGGAGGCGCTGCTCGCTTGCAGCCTGAGCTGGGCCTGCCGAGGACGGAGCCGTGTGCCGAGGGACGATGCCCGCCGCTCGCACAGCCTGCCCGCTGCCCAGGAGGAGACGAGCCCCAGCCCGCAAGCCCCTCCAGTTGTCCTTAAGCTGTCAAAAGCATGGCACATTTGACTGTCTCCCTCAGATGCGGCAGTGGCGCGAGGCTGCCGCTGACAACAGCCACACGGATTTCGAGCACCTCGCTCCAAGGCCAAGAGCCCTGTGAGCAGGGAAAAAGCAGGGCAGGTACACACCCTGCCAGAGCGCCCGAGGAAGTATTCCCGGAGCGGGAAAAACCTTTCAACCATCAAATACTTACAGAAACAATCAGCAAGAGCTTCTTTTCCCTCACAAGCCGTCACACAGTCACAGCACTGACATCTCCCGCCTCTGCTGAGGCGCTCCAAGACAATTCCCAAGAAAGGAGGAGGGCGAGCAAGCGGGAGACACAACAGAGGCCTTGCTGCTTTGAAACGACAGGAGAAACCCTCCTTCAGGCATTAAAAACCAAAGCCCAGAGAGTGCTCTCTGTGTGTTCTTCTTTTCCAGGCTGGGAGGATGGCACTGAAAGAGGGAGTAGAGAGCTTAAGGGATGGGCACAAGCTGCACTGAGGCAAGAAGCTCTAACCCTCTGGTGAGGGATCCGAAGCCTCAGCTCCAGGAACGAGGGGAGCCACAGGCTCAGGAACTCCAGGGCTACACCCAGGCTCTGGCCAAGCTTTCTCCAAAGCACTCAGGGCTCGCAGGGAAAGCTGCCAGGTCCATAGAATGGCAACGTGGGGAGGAGCCAGAGCAACCAGAGGAGCAGTTCAGCCCCGCCTCTTCCTCCCCAAAACTCCATCCCTTTCACACAGGGAAGCCACACGTGTCACCAGGAGCTTGGGCTTAACCCAGACCCAGGGCGTTGCCAGCCCAGCCGCTTCAGTCTGCGCCATCGATAACAGCCTCAGCATCGAGAGAAAGCCACAGAAGATGCTGCAAGAGTTTGCAGTTTATCTGTTCAGCCAGTCTGCCTCTGCAGATGTTTTAAAATAATCTATTATACGTTGTATATTCAAAGAAATTATATTTGTAGAGCTTTCATGGGGTCCTGTGTCCCTTGGGGCTGAGCACACATGAAATCTCCAGGTCGAGTAGCTCTGGGCGCCGACTGTCAGGTAGCGGGATGGAGAGGGCATGGAGGAGGAATTCTGGGGGAGGAGCTGTGTGCCAGCGAGCTGGCTTTCTCCTGCAAACTCATGGCTCGATAATCGCCACGATTTTAATTAAATGTGTTTCTTTTTTTTTTCCATAAAGAAGGTTTTCAATCCTGGCCTTCACCAAAAGAGTGGCAGGGGTTGGCAGGGCCCTCTAGAGATCACCTAGTCCAACCCCCCTGCCAGAGCAGGATCACCCAGAGCAGATCCCACAGGAACAAGTCCAGGCGGCTTTGGAAAGTCTCCAGGGAAGGAGACTCCCCCCAGCTCCTCTGGGCAGCCTGCCCCAGGGCTCTGCCACCCTCACAGGGAAGAAGGTTTCCTCACGTTCAGGCTGAACCTTCTCTTTTCCACTTTATGGCCATCGGCCCTCGTCCTGTCGCTGGACCCCACTGAGAAGAGCCTGGCCCCATCCTCCTCACACCCACCCTGCAGCTATTGATAAGCAGTGATAAGATCCCCCCTCAGCCTCCGCTTCTCCAAGCTGAACAGCCCCAGCTCTCCCAGCCTTTCCTCAGACGGAAGGTGCTCCAGGCCCTTCATCATCTTAGGAGGAAGAGGACGACCTGATGTCGCTGCCAGGGGCCTTTGGCTGGGACTCCATCCTCAACGCCAGCCTGGATAGAGACTTGTCCGTTCTTGAGGATGCGAAGTTCACGCCTCCAGGCAGCCCTGCACCACGCAACCCGGACCTGACGGTACACGGGCACCAGGTCGACGCTGCCCAGGGGCAGGAGCAGGGGCAGGTCCTCAGCGAGTCCAGCCAGACCGACCTGGACTGGGAGGAAACCTTCAGGGCCACTTCTTTCCTGGGGCTCCACCGTGAGGAAGGGACAAAGCTCGACGCCCTCAGCGTGGATCAGTTGGAGAACGTCCCTTTGCCCCTGGACTGGAATGGCTGGAGCAGTGTGGCAGCCCTCTGCTAAGAGGCCTGTCACCGTTCCAAGCCCACGCAGCCTGCTTTTAATGGGGGGGTGGGGGTCCCGAGGCCAGCAAGCAAAGCCCATGTCTCGGGGCGGGGTGGGGGGGGTGCACAGTTTCCTGCTGCTAAGCAGGAATTCTTTATTGCAGCGCTGGGGATTCTCCACCGCAAGTGCTCCGCGGGCTTGGAAGGCAGCAAAAAGGGGCCAGGACAGACTCGGGGGGTTGCGGGTACAGCCCTGCTCACACCCGTTGCTGTCCCCATCACACTCACTTCTTAATGCCAGCCGCATCCTCCCCCTCCGCCTGCTGTGCCTTCTGGAGCTGCTTCGCGATGCTTCTGCACTGCTCCAGCTGCTGCCGGACAGACCCCAGCTCCAGGCTGTCCACCTGCGGACGGGCACACCCCCTCAGCCAGCTGTCCCAGCATGGGACAGCACGGTCCCCAGGGCACAGCCCGGAGGGGGCAGCCTCACAGGGATGCTGCCTTGGAACACCCTTCCCACTCCTCCCTCCTCGTGCCCTTCACGCCGCGTGACACCGATGCCCACGGGGCAGGGCGATGGGGACAGGGCTCAGCTCCCTCCCGGGGACGCTGGCGGCAGCTCACCAAGCCAAGCACCTCCTGCAGCCTGCGGATGTCCTGTGCCATGCGGCTCTGTGCCGCCTTCAACTCGCTGATCTCCTCAAGGACATCCTGGGTGACAGCCGTGGCCTGGGAGAGGGAGATAACAGGGATGAGCCCCCGGGGAGGGTCCCTGGCGACTGGGACCTCTACCCCCATTGTGGTCTGCACGGAGCTGAGAGGCTGGGCAGGGTCCTGGCCGGGCTGGCACAGCACCCCAGACATCGCATCTTCATCATCGTCCCACCAGGAACGGTTGGGTAAAGCATGGCCAGGAACAGCTCAGTGCCCAGGGGGATGAGGCCCCTCGCCTGGCCCCGCCTTTGGCTTCAGCCCTTGGATTTGCCGTGGCACAGGAGGCCCGTGAGGCGCTGATGGAGCCTCTCGGCTGTCCGAGGAGCGGACGCAGTCCCTGGCTGTGGGCCAGGCGTGGGCAAGGGATGGGCAGGGTGGTGGGGCCGGACCTCCGGGGGTGCCGAGCCTGCAGCTGGCAGAGCCGAGGGCACTGGGGGCTGGAGCAGACCCACCGCCATGCGGAACCCAGAGGAGGGGGCGTCTCACGGGAGAGCACCGCGGGGCCAGCAAGAGCCTGTACCTTGGAGATGCCGCTCTCGTCGGCCTCCACCTTCTTCAGCTGCCCCACGTCGGCGGCCACGGAGGCAACAAGGGAGCCGCTCTCGGTGCCCGGCAGCGGCTCCGTCCCGGGCAGAGAGTCCGCCGGCTCCTGCTGCTGCTGCCCTGTGCCCGGGACACTGGCCCCCTTCTCCAGGCCAGGCTGGACCCCGCCCAGGGGGAGGCTCGGGCCGTGCCCCAGCTCCCGGGCAGTCACGGCCTGCAGGCCCAGGTGCCCGGCCATGGCCTGCAGCAGCCGGCGCAACGCCCGGAAGTCCACGACCCCTTCCCCGGGCTCCCCGAAGGCCGCATCCAGCAGCTGGGACAGGCTGAGCGCGTCCATCGCTGCCGCCGGGCCCGAAATCACGGAGCGTCGCCGGGCAGAGCGGGAGCCTTTCTGCCTCAGGGGCCCTGCGCCAGAGCCCGGCACCACCACCCCGAGCGCGGCTCCCCGCGCATCTGCACGCGCAGCCGGCGGCTCCGCGTATTTCTGTCCCCGCTGCCCGCGGGTCGGCGCCTATGACGCCATAGCGTCTCCCGTTGCTAGGCGACGGTGGCGACGGGGCTGCCCCGGGCCTCGCCCAGCGGCCTTCCTACCGAAAATGCCAGCGGCCACGGCCCACGTTCTGGGGCAGCCGAAGGCAGCCCCTGCCCAGGGAGGCGCTGCTCGCTTGCAGCCTGAGCTGGGCCTGCCGAGGACGGAGCCGTGTGCCGAGGGACGATGCCCGCCGCTCGCACAGCCTGCCCGCTGCCCAGGAGGAGACGAGCCCCAGCCCGCAAGCCCCTCCAGTTGTCCTTAAGCTGTCAAAAGCACGGCACATTTGACTGTCTCCCTCAGATGCGGCAGTGGCGCGAGGCTGCCGCTGACAACAGCCACACGGATTTCGAGCACCTCGCTCCAAGGCCAAGAGCCCTGTGAGCAGGGAAAAAGCAGGGCAGGTACACACCCTGCCAGAGCGCCCGAGGAAGTATTCCCGGAGCGGGAAAAACCTTTCAACCATCAAATACTTACAGAAACAATCAGCAAGAGCTTCTTTTCCCTCACAAGCCGTCACACAGTCACAGCACTGACATCTCCCGCCTCTGCTGAGGCGCTCCAAGACAATTCCCAAGAAAGGAGGAGGGCGAGCAAGCGGGAGACACAACAGAGGCCTTGCTGCTTTGAAACGACAGGAGAAACCCTCCTTCAGGCATTAAAAACCAAAGCCCAGAGAGTGCTCTCTGTGTGTTCTTCTTTTCCAGGCTGGGAGGATGGCACTGAAAGAGGGAGTAGAGAGCTTAAGGGATGGGCACAAGCTGCACTGAGGCAAGAAGCTCTAACCCTCTGGTGAGGGATCCGAAGCCTCAGCTCCAGGAACGAGGGGAGCCACAGGCTCAGGAACTCCAGAGCTACACCCAGGCTCTGGCCAAGCTTTCTCCAAAGCACTCAGGGCTCGCAGGGAAAGCTGCCAGGTCCATAGAATGGCAACGTGGGGAGGAGCCAGAGCAACCAGAGGAGCAGTTCAGCCCCGCCTCTTCCTCCCCAAAACTCCATCCCTTTCACACAGGGAAGCCACACGTGTCACCAGGAGCTTGGGCTTAACCCAGACCCAGGGCGTTGCCAGCCCAGCCGCTTCAGTCTGCGCCATCGATAACAGCCTCAGCATCGAGAGAAAGCCACAGAAGATGCTGCAAGAGTTTGCAGTTTATCTGTTCAGCCAGTCTGCCTCTGCAGATGTTTTAAAATAATCTATTATACGTTGTATATTCAAAGAAATTATATTTGTAGAGCTTTCATGGGGTCCTGTGTCCCTTGGGGCTGAGCACACATGAAATCTCCAGGTCGAGTAGCTCTGGGCGCCGACTGTCAGGTAGCGGGATGGAGAGGGCATGGAGGAGGAATTCTGGGGGAGGAGCTGTGTGCCAGCGAGCTGGCTTTCTCCTGCAAACTCATGGCTCGATAATCGCCACGATTTTAATTAAATGTGTTTCTTTTTTTTTTCCATAAAGAAGGTTTTCAATCCTGGCCTTCACCAAAAGAGTGGCAGGGGTTGGCAGGGCCCTCTAGAGATCACCTAGTCCAACCCCCCTGCCAGAGCAGGATCACCCAGAGCAGATCCCACAGGAACAAGTCCAGGCGGCTTTGGAAAGTCTCCAGGGAAGGAGACTCCCCCCAGCTCCTCTGGGCAGCCTGCCCCAGGGCTCTGCCACCCTCACAGGGAAGAAGGTTTCCTCACGTTCAGGCTGAACCTTCTCTTTTCCACTTTATGGCCATCGGCCCTCGTCCTGTCGCTGGACCCCACTGAGAAGAGCCTGGCCCCATCCTCCTCACACCCACCCTGCAGCTATTGATAAGCAGTGATAAGATCCCCCCTCAGCCTCCGCTTCTCCAAGCTGAACAGCCCCAGCTCTCCCAGCCTTTCCTCAGACGGAAGGTGCTCCAGGCCCTTCATCATCTTAGGAGGAAGAGGACGACCTGATGTCGCTGCCAGGGGCCTTTGGCTGGGACTCCATCCTCAACGCCAGCCTGGATAGAGACTTGTCCGTTCTTGAGGATGCGAAGTTCACGCCTCCAGGCAGCCCTGCACCACGCAACCCGGACCTGACGGTACACGGGCACCAGGTCGACGCTGCCCAGGGGCAGGAGCAGGGGCAGGTCCTCAGCGAGTCCAGCCAGACCGACCTGGACTGGGAGGAAACCTTCAGGGCCACTTCTTTCCTGGGGCTCCACCGTGAGGAAGGGACAAAGCTCGACGCCCTCAGCGTGGATCAGTTGGAGAACGTCCCTTTGCCCCTGGACTGGAATGGCTGGAGCAGTGTGGCAGCCCTCTGCTAAGAGGCCTGTCACCGTTCCAAGCCCACGCAGCCTGCTTTTAATGGGGGGGTGGGGGTCCCGAGGCCAGCAAGCAAAGCCCATGTCTCGGGGCGGGGTGGGGGGGGTGCACAGTTTCCTGCTGCTAAGCAGGAATTCTTTATTGCAGCGCTGGGGATTCTCCACCGCAAGTGCTCCGCGGGCTTGGAAGGCAGCAAAAAGGGGCCAGGACAGACTCGGGGGGTTGCGGGTACAGCCCTGCTCACACCCGTTGCTGTCCCCATCACACTCACTTCTTAATGCCAGCCGCATCCTCCCCCTCCGCCTGCTGTGCCTTCTGGAGCTGCTTCGCGATGCTTCTGCACTGCTCCAGCTGCTGCCGGACAGACCCCAGCTCCAGGCTGTCCACCTGCGGACGGGCACACCCCCTCAGCCAGCTGTCCCAGCATGGGACAGCACGGTCCCCAGGGCACAGCCCGGAGGGGGCAGCCTCACAGGGATGCTGCCTTGGAACACCCTTCCCACTCCTCCCTCCTCGTGCCCTTCACGCCGCGTGACACCGATGCCCACGGGGCAGGGCGATGGGGACAGGGCTCAGCTCCCTCCCGGGGACGCTGGCGGCAGCTCACCAAGCCAAGCACCTCCTGCAGCCTGCGGATGTCCTGTGCCATGCAGCTCTGTGCCGCCTTCAACTCGCTGATCTCCTCAAGGACATCCTGGGTGACAGCCGTGGCCTGGGAGAGGGAGATAACAGGGATGAGCCCCCGGGGAGGGTCCCTGGCGACTGGGACCTCTACCCCCATTGTGGTCTGCACGGAGCTGAGAGGCTGGGCAGGGTCCTGGCCGGGCTGGCACAGCACCCCAGACATCGCATCTTCATCATCGTCCCACCGGGAACGGTTGGGTAAAGCATGGCCAGGAACAGCTCAGTGCCCAGGGGGATGAGGCCCCTCGCCTGGCCCCGCCTTTGGCTTCAGCCCTTGGATTTGCCGTGGCACAGGAGGCCCGTGAGGCGCTGATGGAGCCTCTCGGCTGTCCGAGGAGCGGACGCAGTCCCTGGCTGTGGGCCAGGCGTGGGCAAGGGATGGGCAGGGTGGTGGGGCCGGACCTCCGGGGGTGCCGAGCCTGCAGCTGGCAGAGCCGAGGGCACTGGGGGCTGGAGCAGACCCACCGCCATGCGGAACCCAGAGGAGGGGGCGTCTCACGGGAGAGCACCACGGGGCCAGCAAGAGCCTGTACCTTGGAGATGCCGCTCTCGTCGGCCTCCACCTTCTTCAGCTGCCCCACGTCGGCGGCCACGGAGGCAACAAGGGAGCCGCTCTCGGTGCCCGGCAGCGGCTCCGTCCCGGGCAGAGAGTCCGCCGGCTCCTGCTGCTGCTGCCCTGTGCCCGGGACACTGGCCCCCTTCTCCAGGCCAGGCTGGACCCCGCCCAGGGGGAGGCTCGGGCCGTGCCCCAGCTCCCGGGCAGTCACGGCCTGCAGGCCCAGGTGCCCGGCCATGGCCTGCAGCAGCCGGCGCAACGCCCGGAAGTCCACGACCCCTTCCCCGGGCTCCCCGAAGGCCGCATCCAGCAGCTGGGACAGGCTGAGCGCGTCCATCGCTGCCGCCGGGCCCGAAATCACGGAGCGTCGCCGGGCAGAGCGGGAGCCTTTCTGCCTCAGGGGCCCTGCGCCAGAGCCCGGCACCACCACCCCGAGCGCGGCTCCCCGCGCATCTGCACGCGAAGCCGGCGGCTCCGCGTATTTCTGTCCCCGCTGCCCGCGGGTCGGCGCCTATGACGCCATAGCGTCTCCCGTTGCTAGGCGACGGTGGCGACGGGGCTGCCCCGGGCCTCGCCCAGCGGCCTTCCTACCGAAAATGCCAGCGGCCACGGCCCACGTTCTGGGGCAGCCGAAGGCAGCCCCTGCCCAGGGAGGCGCTGCTCGCTTGCAGCCTGAGCTGGGCCTGCCGAGGACGGAGCCGTGTGCCGAGGGACGATGCCCGCCGCTCGCACAGCCTGCCCGCTGCCCAGGAGGAGACGAGCCCCAGCCCGCAAGCCCCTCCAGTTGTCCTTAAGCTGTCAAAAGCACGGCACATTTGACTGTCTCCCTCAGATGCGGCAGTGGCGCGAGGCTGCCGCTGACAACAGCCACACGGATTTCGAGCACCTCGCTCCAAGGCCAAGAGCCCTGTGAGCAGGGAAAAAGCAGGGCAGGTACACACCCTGCCAGAGCGCCCGAGGAAGTATTCCCGGAGCGGGAAAAACCTTTCAACCATCAAATACTTACAGAAACAATCAGCAAGAGCTTCTTTTCCCTCACAAGCCGTCACACAGTCACAGCACTGACATCTCCCGCCTCTGCTGAGGCGCTCCAAGACAATTCCCAAGAAAGGAGGAGGGCGAGCAAGCGGGAGACACAACAGAGGCCTTGCTGCTTTGAAACGACAGGAGAAACCCTCCTTCAGGCATTAAAAACCAAAGCCCAGAGAGTGCTCTCTGTGTGTTCTTCTTTTCCAGGCTGGGAGGATGGCACTGAAAGAGGGAGTAGAGAGCTTAAGGGATGGGCACAAGCTGCACTGAGGCAAGAAGCTCTAACCCTCTGGTGAGGGATCCGAAGCCTCAGCTCCAGGAACGAGGGGAGCCACAGGCTCAGGAACTCCAGGGCTACACCCAGGCTCTGGCCAAGCTTTCTCCAAAGCACTCAGGGCTCGCAGGGAAAGCTGCCAGGTCCATAGAATGGCAACGTGGGGAGGAGCCAGAGCAACCAGAGGAGCAGTTCAGCCCCGCCTCTTCCTCCCCAAAACTCCATCCCTTTCACACAGGGAAGCCACACGTGTCACCAGGAGCTTGGGCTTAACCCAGACCCAGGGCGTTGCCAGCCCAGCCGCTTCAGTCTGCGCCATCGATAACAGCCTCAGCATCGAGAGAAAGCCACAGAAGATGCTGCAAGAGTTTGCAGTTTATCTGTTCAGCCAGTCTGCCTCTGCAGATGTTTTAAAATAATCTATTATACGTTGTATATTCAAAGAAATTATATTTGTAGAGCTTTCATGGGGTCCTGTGTCCCTTGGGGCTGAGCACACATGAAATCTCCAGGTCGAGTAGCTCTGGGCGCCGACTGTCAGGTAGCGGGATGGAGAGGGCATGGAGGAGGAATTCTGGGGGAGGAGCTGTGTGCCAGCGAGCTGGCTTTCTCCTGCAAACTCATGGCTCGATAATCGCCACGATTTTAATTAAATGTGTTTCTTTTTTTTTTCCATAAAGAAGGTTTTCAATCCTGGCCTTCACCAAAAGAGTGGCAGGGGTTGGCAGGGCCCTCTAGAGATCACCTAGTCCAACCCCCCGGCCAGAGCAGGATCACCCAGAGCAGATCCCACAGGAACAAGTCCAGGCGGCTTTGGAAAGTCTCCAGGGAAGGAGACTCCCCCCAGCTCCTCTGGGCAGCCTGCCCCAGGGCTCTGCCACCCTCACAGGGAAGAAGGTTTCCTCACGTTCAGGCTGAACCTTCTCTTTTCCACTTTATGGCCATCGGCCCTCGTCCTGTCGCTGGACCCCACTGAGAAGAGCCTGGCCCCATCCTCCTCACACCCACCCTGCAGCTATTGATAAGCAGTGATAAGATCCCCCCTCAGCCTCCGCTTCTCCAAGCTGAACAGCCCCAGCTCTCCCAGCCTTTCCTCAGACGGAAGGTGCTCCAGGCCCTTCATCATCTTAGGAGGAAGAGGACGACCTGATGTCGCTGCCAGGGGCCTTTGGCTGGGACTCCATCCTCAACGCCAGCCTGGATAGAGACTTGTCCGTTCTTGAGGATGCGAAGTTCACGCCTCCAGGCAGCCCTGCACCACGCAACCCGGACCTGACGGTACACGGGCACCAGGTCGACACCACTATCTACTCCCCAAAAACCCCAGAGGGAAGAGATTCTAAATAGCTTCCATGAATTAAAGCTTCTGCTGCCAAACACCAGTGTTAAATCTCTGCTGTTGGCCGTGATCAGCGTTCGCCGGCCTATGACCCGCACCACCAAGTGACGTGCCACAGGCGGCTTTGCTCTCCGCCAGTTTTGTTCTGTCCACGGTCGTGAGCGGCAGCAGAGGCAAGGATCGCTGTTGGACTGGACCGGCTGCCCTGGAACGCTGCAGAGCAAAGCCAGAAAGGTCAGGCTAGATATAAGGCAAAATCCAACTAATTTAAGGCCTTTTGAATACTTCATTCTACTTTACCATTAACTGAGATCCACGGAGAAAGACATTTTGTCTGAAAACACACTTTTGTCGTGTCTTAAATCTGTACATATAGCTAGCACTGTTCCCACTGACATGTTTTGAACCTGCTCCTCCATCATCCCTCCCTGGTCAGCACTTTGCTCTAACGACTAAACAGAAGGCAAAGCCCCGCTCTGCTGTCCTGGACAGCAGCGGTTCCACTCAACCCGAAATAGCAACCAAAAGCCAAGTTCGATTGTTTTATTTAAAATTAAACATTTTTTTTCTGTTCAGCTACTGCACGTGGAGCCAAACGTGTCTGATCGCTGTTAGTGTCAGGAAAAGCTCATCCACGAGACTGATCCAAGATTAAAAGACTTGAACGCGTACCAAAACCGCCAGAGAACCAGCTCCTCCCATGTTGCCTCAGAACTGCAGGATTTGGGTTTGTGCTGAAGCTTTTTACCATTTTAAGCTCAAAGTTACCCTTCTCTGTTACGAAGAGAGGTCTTACCGTTCCTGGGCAGTTACCGGTGCTGAAAACCAGCAGTGATTTTGCTTAGCCGCGGCTGCGCTGATCAGCGGGCACCGGGAGGTTCTGTTAAAAGCCAAGCCTTTCGGTTGTTAAATCCAGACGGCGCTGTGCAAGTCCCGAGTCAGCATCAACACACAATTAAGCAAAGCAGAGAAAGCTCCTTGGAAATGCATGGGTAAGGAAAAAGCCACCCATCTGGACCCTTCACCTGGGATTGTCGTTTTCCTGAAGAACGCCTTTAAAACATCCCAGAACAATCTGAAGAGCCAAGGACCTTGGTCGGGTGGTTTCTGCCCTCAAATACCGCCTTCATCGTTCCAGGTCAAATTCGCAGTTTTTCCCACGACACGTGGTTTTTCCCCCCATCGAATCACCGTAATTAACATTTGTAAAGTGCTTTGAGATAGTGCTACGGAACTAGGAATGATCAGAAGGGCAGAACAGCTCTGATCTGCACCCAGCTGATCGTTACTACTTGGTTTTCCTCAGAGCAGCATCGCTGGGTTCTCCTTTGACTTGCTGTGAACAAAAGAGTGAGGTGCCAGCGGTGGGGACGGCACAGAGGCAAAAGGAGTTTCTGCAGGGCAGTGAGAGGATGTTTGGAAGGCACGAAGATGCCTTCGGGGAAGGTGAACCCAGCAGAGCTCCAGGGAAGGAGGGGTATTCGCTTCCCAGCTCCATCAGTGCCGCACGCGGGATCACGCACACAGAACGACGCAGGAGGCTTCAGACAGCGGAAATACTCGCCAGCAAGGAGAGAGGTGGTGCTAACATTAACAAGGAAGACACTGATGCTTTTTGGGGGTGGCCATAGCCGCTCGCTAGACGCTATTGCCTGAGGGCTGTTAACTACTTAGTAGTAAAATCCTGCTGCCTTTCCAGTTGACAGTAACTTCTCTCTAGTCTGCAGCTTCACAAAAGCAATCCTTGTATGAATCCGTAAAGCTTTCCCAGATTTTTAAAAGGTTAATTTCCCCATTATAATTGCACTTGAAAACCAGGCATCAATCCCTACGCACTCTCCCCAAACACCTCCTGGATTTACGAAAGTGGAAAGAAAGGCTGCAATTATTCACTGTCCTACAGCTACCAGGATTCGAAAGGTTGGATTGAGGCGCCTGAAGAAAGGATGCAAACACCCAGTTTTCAGGTCAGGACAAGCGTGCATTGAAAGAACTCCCGAACGGCAGCTTCACAGCTTGGCTTGCATCGGCTTCAGGTGTTTGTGGAAAGACCCCTGAACCTGTGAGGGGACAAGAGAGTGGTTACAAGGTGGCGCCTGAGCTTCGACACAGTTCTAGCGCTGTACTTTTAGACTAAGGAAAGTGGAATCGGAGGCACTTTGGGCATTCAAGAACAGCCAGCCAAGTCCTGTATGACACCAAGGACCAAAACAAAGAGTTTCTCCACTACCTTTCTTGTGAGAACAGAAGAATGCAAGACATCTTACATCCAGACGGACAACTCTGGCGTTTCAGTTCAAAGGAAAGCGGCAGAGGTCTCCTAAGGGGACTGTAATGAAGCTCCTAAGCCGCCCTGACTTCAGAGACACAAAACACTGAGCAACTTCTGGTGGGATCTGACTGCAGGTGCAGTCTCCAAGAGCCCATCACAGGGGACGGTCTATCCAAATCCAATAAAGGCCTCCGAGACAGGCTTCAGAGTTGTGTTTAGGCTGCTGGAAGAGGGACACTGACCCTTCTCAGCTCAGTTTATTTTATCAGCTCAGCTGCAGCTACAGCCCTAGGGCAGATGTGCAACACCCGACATGTAAATACTACATGGGAGCGATTTATTTTCTTCTCCGGTCACTACTACTGCCTGAAGGCACTGGAAGATTTGCCAGAAACAGCTAAGGCTTTCGCAGCTACTGTCGCTAAGCAGAATCAGCAGCAAGCGATGCCGCTTTTAAACTCAGCGAGATCATTCAGCTGTCTCTCTAGAGAGTGTACCATTTCCTCCCTCCACTGAGGAACTCGGAAGTATCCCACAGGGATGCGTGTGAGCTACACGCGGGAGAGTAACTGAAGAAAGGATGCTGAAAGCAGAGGAGCAGAAGCAGGTTGCTTGTTTTGGTCCACTACCACCGGTGACTTCCCCCCAGCCCTCTTCATCAATCACCCACTGAGATCACCGGATCAAAATTAACGACCCTACATGGAGTTATTTCTCCGGGCACGTGGGACCTAAGAGGAAGAACTAAGGTTTCTTTACCTCCGTTTTGTTCAGCGGGGATTTCTTTGCCCACTCAAACATGTTCTCGTAGACATTGCCATCGTACCGGCCAAGCACGGAGCCAAGGTGAATGTCATGGAAGTCGAAGGAGTCTACCAGCGCTACTGCGTTGGGACGAATTCCAGCCAAGAGCTCTTTCACATGCTGGTTCGCTTGAGTAATTTGGGCATCGCTCAAGATACCCGCCTGGGGAGGAGGAAGGTATTATCAGAAGAGTATACCCGTCACAAGAACTTGCCCTGCCCCTACAGTCTAACACAGGTCAGCCTTCCCTCACACAAAAATCCAGCAGGTCATAAGACACTGGTTTTCCCCACCAGATCATAAAACACTCTTCCCCCTCCCAAGTGCTAAGTAATCAAACTGGCAACCTGCCACAGGGTGCAAGCGAAAGGTGATGCCCAGCACAGCCCACCCTACTGGCTAGTTATTTCATCTTTGAGGGGAGACTCGTTCTTTAGAACGTTAACCTCAGTGGCAAGTTTTCTTGAAGAATGTGCACGTATATATATTAAATTCTTCCTGGGTTTGGGGAACTTTTTGGTAAGCAGCCAAGAGCAAAATGGGAAGGCAAAACGTACCACGGCTGCCTGAAGACAAAATAAAACATTGCTGCACAAACACATTTCTCTTCATGCTTTCAGTCTGGGAAAGTAATGCCTGACAATTTAAACCCATTCCCTGAAGGATGGGTTAAGATTTGGAGTACAATATCCCCCTTCTGTGCACTAACTGACAAAGGCCTGCAGCTCTCCCAACGTGTCTAACATCTCCTTCTTTAAGATACACCCAGTCACCAACTGGAGAACATCGGAGCTACCCCAGACAGATGCCACGTTACCATTTATCATCAACTCTGCTTCTGGCAGGTCACAAGGGAAACTTGACACCAGCCTTCCATCAGACCCGCGCTGCTAATGCGCTTCTGGAAGCCAACAATCAAGACCTTACGCCTAAGCACTGGTGCAGCTTTGCAATTAAAGCAGCTTTGCAAACAAGGACCCCGGCTCTAGTGATTTAGTGTGCTGGAGACAGACACCGACCTGCAGGAAATCCCCGCTGTTCTTACTGATCCCATACAGCGCGTACAGGAGACACAGCTCAGTCAGGACAGCACGGACAGCCGCATTACTGATCTCGGACAGCTTCGCTGTGAAAAGCTTCACTATCACATAGTGACAGTGTGCCTACAAGAAACAGAAGGAAGGTGAATCAGGTTCACGAAGAGATAAGAAGCTCTTACAGCCCACTTCTTCATATACCCAGTACATCGCTGACCTCAGATGCTCGCACAAGATCAACGGAAGTTCTGTTCCAGGCGTCCTCCTTGCTCTTTCTGTGGTTCAGTTCAGCTTGTAAAGTTTTTGCTGCAGCTTCTACAAGCCTGTTTCAAAAAGGAAGAAAAAACAGGTGATGCGACACCAAACTAACAAGATCACCGACACTGAATTAATACGAATTTCGGTCTGAGACATCAGAGGAGCTCAGAGGTCGTGTGCCACAGCCGAACACGTTGCCTGGAGCGAGCAGCTGTGGCTCCAAAACCCTTATCACCACTGCTGCAGCTAGAACACAGCGACAGAGGAGTAAGACGACATTTGACCACATACGTGTGGTGCTTGAATACTTCCACGTAGGTATCTGTTCTGTTCTCACACCTCCTCCACAACAGGCTTTACTATCAGGATTGTTTCTCTCCAGATATATCCCCAAGCAGTTTGAACGATGCTGGTATTTTTATGCTCGAATACACTTCACGTTTAAATAAGATATTTGAAAATGGAAGAGAGCACAGGAACTAGGCGACGTGGGCTGCGTGTAACCGCTTGTAACCTCAAAGCACTTAACACCGACCCAACACAGTAAAGTGTGTCACTTCTGGAAAGCAACACAGAGCAGAGCAAACCACACCTGGAGCATCTAACATTAACAGGGCAGCACGTCACCACCGTCTCCCAAGACACCCCATTTCATCGGTGCTTGGCTCAGTCTGGTAAGTGTGAACTCCCCGGGCAGCACGGGCTTTGTAGGCCTCCACCAAGCTGGCTGGATCAGCGAGCCGCACAGCCACGGCTCTGGCAGCCACGTGCTGCGGCTGAACGCGTTGCCTGGAGAGATCGTTAAGGTAGGACACCATGCCAGTAACCCGCTGCCCAGAACTAACCTGCGTGTAGCTTTTGAACAGGAACCTGAAAATAAAGACAACAAACAGCAACTCAGGAGCTGCTGGAAAGAAGCCATCCTACCTGGGGTCAGACTAGCAAAGAGCAGTCATAGCCATGCACTTTCCTGTCAAAAACGGGGCAAGGGACAGAAACACGAGGGACCGGTTTCATGGCAACACAGGATACGCCTCTGCCCATCGCTTCAGCTACAAAGATCGCAATGCCAAGGCAAGAACGTCTCTGGAGAGAAGGTACCGTACCTAGCCGTCTGCAGCATCATGACTGTGTTTTCTCCCTCATAGGTGCAGGATGGGGTGAATGTGACATAGATGTCGGGAATGCCACTGCAGCGAGAGTAGCCATGCCCACCACACGCCATACGACATTCCTCAATGCCAGCGTTGGCAGTCCAGGAAGTGAACGCCTTCAGCCCCGCTGTCAGTGCATGGAGCTGATGGACGAAAGCAAAGCCAGTTTAGATTTTTTATTTTCCTTCCTTAGGCTGCACACACACAAGCCAAGCACTGCAGCTCCCAGAAAAAAAGTAGAGTCAACACCATCCTTACAGCATCCCCCAGGGTCTTGTTTTTCTTTCCCGAGTCAAACTATTCATATGAAAGCCACTCTACATGTAAAGATTTCCTTAGAGTGCCCCATCCCTTCTGTCCCTGTGCATCGTGTCCCAGACTGGTTTTGATCGCCCGCTGTCACACCAGGTTCTCAGACAGAATCCCTAATGCAAAGCTGACATTTTACAACCAGAAGCCCTCAGTATAGTAGATACCTCTGATCAACACACCAGTTCTACCCTAGTGACTTGGAAGAACTATCAAAAAGCTGCAACACAAGCACAAGACCAGTCTTAACCCCACTCCCAGGCGATATGCCATCATGCCTGGAAAGGCACCTTTTTAAAAACACAGATATTCACAGCAGCTTTCTCACTGTGCACTACTTTTTTTTTTTTTGTAAAGGGCTGCTAAATTAATAGTGCAAATAAAGAAAGAGAAGTCACCAGCACATACTGGGCTGATCTGAGCCCTTGGAGGAGTCCTGCACCGGGAAGAGCCGCGAGAGCCAGAGCATGCCCACCCACGCACCCGGCACGGGGTGGCCGTGGCGTTACCTTGATGCTGCGCGTGTGCTCCTCCAGCTCCCGCCTCGCCCGCTTGATCCTCTCCGATTCCTCGTGGGCTTTTTCCAGGGACTCTTCCAAAAGGGCCTGTGAAGGGAGGCACCGACACTCTGCGGTGCAGCACGCTGCTGCTCACCCGGCCCCAGGAGCCCTCGCAGGGCTGCAGGAGGCTCACAGGGAAGAAGGCTTGGGGAGAGGATGTGACCAGGGTCACCGAGAGGTGAAACGTTGTGCTGTCTTTCACCCCTTTTTAGCTGGTTCCTCTAGATCAGGGGGTCACACAGCACCATTCATCTGACGCTGCTGCATTTACCCCCGGTTTCTCAGGGAGGAGCTGGGCGCTGGTGGTATCTTCCTGGTCAGGGCGGGTGCCAGCCCCCATCTTCAGCTGAGGCCAGGCACAGCTCAGCACACGGAGGCACATCATGTCCCCAGAGCAGGGCACAGGACAGCAGGGCACAGGACAGCAGGGCACAGGACAGCAGGGCACAGGACAGCAGGGCACAGGACAGCAGGGCACAGGACAGCAGAGGTGGACGTCATGCCGTGCCCGAGCCACTGCGGTTCCCCCTGCTCCCTCCCCACCGCCCCAATCCTGCCACCCATTGTCCCCACCTGCTTTTTAGAGCGCTCCTCCTCAAAGAGCACCCGCCGGTGCTGCTGGCACTGCCGCACGGTGCAGACGCAGCAGATGCACCGCCGCTCATCCTCGCAGTACAGCTCCAGCGGGCGCCCGTGCTGCGGGCACAGCCCGCCGTCGGCCACCTCACACCTCTCCGTGCCCGAGACCCGCGCCTTGCCGTCCCGCGCCAGCTCCACCACCCCGCACAGGGGGACGTTCTCCTCCAGCGCCGGGCGCCGCTCGAAGCCCCTGCGGAATCGGGGCACGTGTCGCCCTTCTCGGCCCCAGCAGGTGCCTGCTCTTGCTTGTGCCAGTGGCCGCCGATGCAACGCTTGCAGAAGTTGTGCCCGCAGGGCAAGGTCACGGGCAACCTGAACAGCTCCAGGCAGATGGAGCACACCAGCTTCTCCTCCAGCTTCTCCGAGACGGGCGGTGCCATCCTGCCTGGGCTCAGGGCAATGGGAGAAAGCAGCCAGGGAAATAGAAACTCGGCTGTGCAGAGGAGGAAGAGCTGGCGACGCTGAGCCCAGAGGCGGCCCAGGGCACCCAGCCAGGCATGCTCTTAAAGAGACACCCAGCGGGCGCTCTCTCGGCCACGCGGGCTGTGCCGCACGCTGGGGACGGTCGGAGCTGCTCCCCGTGGGGACAGGCACAGCGGGAGGCCCCGAGAGGGTGAAGCGCTGCAGTGACAGCACAGGGACGCACGCGAGAGGCTGACAAGGTTCGGCGCAACGCCACTCCCGCGAGTGCGTCTGCGCGGGCACACGTACGACGCGTATTGGTTTCGCTTTTCCGCCCTGTTGGGGAACTTCCTGACATCCTGCCCTCTGCCAGGGCTGGGTCCCCGAGCAGAGCGCGGCAGAGACCTCGGCGCAGCACGCCTGGCACCTGCCGGCCTGGGCACCAGCGGAGAGGGGCACCCAGCACCGCTGCGGCCACGTCACCCCCCTCTGCGGCGACAAGGGCTGGGACACATGCCAGCAGCAGGCCAGGGCCACGCTCTGCCCTTGCATCTTTCCATTTTCAACCGCAGCTCCTGCTGTTTGCACGTGCCCCCGGCGCACACCCACCGCTCCTTTTCCTACCAAATTCCTCGCGACACCCGTGCACAGCAGCGCTCCGCAACACAAGAAAGATGTCACCTGGGCACTCAGTCCCTGCTCGGGGTAGGGGGGAGCCTTCTGCCCGAGGCCGTGCTCTTCGTATCTGGTTTCAGAAGAAACACCTCCCAGCCTTCCAGTCCAAACCTTATCTCCGTGCCCTCCGCAGGCGCGCTATCGCCGGCGCACGCTCCCAGGCAGCTGAACCGTCTGCAGCGGGTCTGCAGCCCCGCCGCCCCCCAGCTTTGCACAGGAGAGGCCAAGCCTTGGGGGGGGTCTGGGCTGCAGCCGGGGTGCTCACTGCCTGGCTGCAGCGGGTCAGAGCGGTTTCCGTATCATAGGCAGGCTCAGAGCCACCTCCAAAACCACCCCTGGATCCAGGTGACTTGGGACGTCACAGCTCCCTGCGTGTCCCAGCAAAGCGTCAGCCCCAAAAAACGTTTATTTGGGCTGAATCTGCACATTCTGACCAAATATTCACAGCTCAGAGAAGGGTGCAATACGGCCTGACACCGCAGGACACCCGCACTGCCGCTGCGGTCACCACACCAGCCCAGTCACCCCGGCCCAAACCAGACGCCAGCTCTCTTCCGGGCGGGAGGAGAGTTGAGGGAGCTCAGGCGTAGCCGCTAACGGCCCTGAGCAACGGCAGCGGGGTCATTTCCACACAATCTCTTGGGTGCTGGAGGCTCTCATTGCCCGAAGAAGGGAGGAACCTCAGCAGAAGTTACTGGGACCCAGAGCTGGGAACAGGCAGCTGCAACAGCAAGACGATGTCAGTATCTGGGAGTTTAAACCGGGGATGCAGCAAGAGCCCTGCAGAGCACAGCAGAAAGCAGTCCCCCCACAGCTGGGGTACAGCAGTGCCAGAGTGCCCGGCCATGACTGTGTGTCTGGCTCCACAACCCCTGCTTTTGCTCCGCTTACCCACACCGGGTACGTGCTGTCCGGGGAGCCAGGCGAAGGAGACCGAGCTCCGTGCGCCTGGGCAGCTGTTGGGAAGAACCAGCTCCACAAATGTTCGCAGGTCACCTGCGCAGCTGCACTCTCCCACCCCACATCTAAGAGGAGAAGTGACCCTGGCCGGGAGAAGGGCTGCCCTTCTCCCCTGCACCTTCCCAGCTCTGCGCCAGCTGGCTGGGATACCAAGCTCTCCCAAAAAAAAAAAAAAAGACAGCCCTGCCAGCATCACTCAAGAGTGCGTTTAATCAGACTCATCTCTGTCAGAGGGCTGCGCAAATGAAAGCCAACACGGTCCTGAACCGCAGCGCTGTAAGAGGAGGAAATCCAGGCTGGCCCAGCTCCGTTCGCTCCACAAACAGACAAAAGGAGAACCGTGATCCCTGCAGAGAAGCGAGGCAGGCACTGCCGGGGGGACTCTGCCCTGCCACCCCTACCGACCAGCTCTCCTACAGAATCAAGATTGGAGCCTGGCCCTGGATTTGCTTTCATCTACGACTGTCCTCTTTAAGCAGCCTCTGACCGCAGAGCTGCCAGCACTGTGAACGCCTGCTGCCCTCACTCCACACTTCCCAGCACCGGGAACGGGGAGCCGAGGGGCTGAGGCTCCAGAGGCACGGGATGCGCAGCTGTGCGAACGCAGGGAGGCTGGCCCGGCTGCCGTCCCAGCGTCCACCGGAGCACCCCAAGAGGAGGCCGGGCCCCTAGTAAATGCCGTAGGTGGGCTCCTTGGTGTCTCGGTATCTGTCCAGGTACCTCAGATGCTGGTGGCGCGGGAACTTCACCTGCAGAGGGTGGTAAACGGGCGGCCGCACGAATTCGAACACAGGCTCTCTCATATCTGGAAAGGGGTGACGCACAGCGTTAGCAAGACGGCTCAGATCCAAACCCCAGGCCCCCCCTGTCGCCAGCAAAGGCCCGCCGCGCACCCACGGGACCAGGGCGGGTCAGGCACCCCCCGCTGAAGGCTCTCTGTGTGTTACTTTGAAACGTTTATATGAGCAGCCTTTTACGGGCCGTTTCCTCAGACGGAGGACAGCTTGATAAACACCCGTCTGTGCTGTCACGGATCCCAGACAAGCGCCAGGGCCAAGCAAGAGCCGACAGCCAGAGCTCGCCCACTGACGCAGCCTGTTACGCGCAGGGGCCGTGTCCCGGCCCACAGACCCGCCCCCTCCGGCATCCGTGAACGCTGCATTTCTTACTCAGAAGCTGATGGAAGACCGCGGTGACCGAACTGTCCCACTGACACTGGAAAAACGCCAGCCCTGCCGGGGTCATTGCATCCTCGTGCTTCCTGTAGAAGTCACACGTGCTAAAGGTTCGCATCTTGAGGCTGTGGCTGGAAACAAGACACAAGCACGGGAGCTGAGGTGAACCTCTCCTGCAGCAACAAAGGCAACGGCTTCCCCACATCACCCCAGAGTCTATAAAACACAGGTGGAAAAGGAAGTCACCAGGAGCCAATCTCCCAGCTTCTCCAGCCCCAGGCAGCAAAAGGTTTTCTTCGCAGCCGGGTTTAAAGCAACGGGACTTTGCAGGGCTGGGATTGCGGCTTCAGGTGACACACGAACTCAAAGCAGCCCGGAACAATTACAGGCGGCTGCTCTCCTACCAGCAGGAACAGCCGTGCCATCGTAACAAGCTGTAACAGCCCAGCCAAGCGAGCGCGAGACGGCCCAGGGAGAGCCTGAATTACCATGGCGTGGGCCGAACGTCCTCGCTGCAATCTATGGGGCAGTCTTGCTTGAAGAGGAGGAAGACGAGGCGATGGTAGCCAGTTCCCATGGCAGGGAAGGGGGGCAGGTAATGACAGATCTCCTTACCCGACCTGATGTCGTTGCCTGGGATGTTTGTCCTGAACACAAAGAAGTTGACTTCGCTACGTACCCACTCACTCCCCTGCGCCGGGACCAGCGGATTCGTGGGACTGCGAGTGACCCTGTGCTGTTGACGTGACTCACACCCTGTCTGACAAGTAGAGGTTGTATTCACTGGAAGGAAAGTCACGCCCAGCGTGAGCTTTCCAATGCCAAACAGCAGCAACGCTTGGAAATACCGCATCTTTAGCAGGACCCACACCACAGGTCAAGAAGCTAATGGCAGGAGCGCCAGAGGAAGCCACGGAGTGTCTTAGCAGACACGCATTCCCGAGCTGTTAGAGGAGTTTCTGCCCTCTCTGCCCCGGCTGTCCCTGAGCCAAGCAGCGCGCAGTGTAGCACTCACACCAGCCAGTGGAGGTACTCCGAGTCCGCGTCTCTTAAATGTCCATCTGCAAGGGAGAAAGGCGACTTAGTGACAACCTGGGGTTCGCATCAACCCCAAAGTGGAAATGCTCCGACCCGCTCTGAACAGAGAGGGCGGCTCAAGGCCACCCAGCCATCCTTTCCTAGCAGGAAAGTAACACATTCTCACAGGCCTGAGCCTCAAATGAGGAGCAGAGAACCCTACGGGTGTAATTCCAAGAGTAAAAGCACTTCTCGGTCGGCTGCTTCACTGTGCCTTGGTTTCCCAGAGCGAATGCTAACCTACCTCCCAGGCAGACTGCTGAGGGAGAGAGGAGTTCGGGGGTAAACAAAGGATGGGAGTCAGGGAATTGCTTCCCCCATGCTGTGACATAGGTCCTGTTGCATCACTGCCCTCACTCTCAACTGCTAGAGATTTGGGGAGGCTACAGTCTCTACTGCATATGTAATACAGCCCTGCTCAGAAGGTACCACAACACCTCTGACTGTGCAGCCAAAAGAAACAGGAGCCAACGACAAGCAGAGCGAAACGACCCCGTTTAAACGTGCTCCTTTTAAAGAACCTGCTGCTCCCCTGGATTTGTGAGCAACAAAGTCCAGAGGGAGCCTTTATCTGCCTCATAGGACGCTGCCGGCGGGCTGGAAGCCTAAAAGAGCAGCACAAGGAGAATCACTCAGACAACAGGTTCCACTAAGACCAGGCCATGATTTCCAAGGCGAAGAATATGAACTTGTCACAGGCACGGCCACACCGCTGACTGACCCAGCTCCACCTGGAGAGCCCCCGCAGCATTAATACGCATCAGCCTGCCGACAGACACCACTTCTGTCGCAAAGCTCAGTTCTTAACACGTTCCCTTCACCACAGAGGATGTAAAAGAACCGCCCCCCGCCCAGGACACACAATGCCCATTAGAAGCATCCAACAGAAAAAAACAGCTTCCCGTGGGGTCAACGTTGTCCCCAGCTCCCCAAACACACCTCTGACGGAGTCACCATGTTCCCACAGTACACCGGCACGAGGTGGTCATCTTCTTGGCTGTACTCCACCCTCAAGGTAACCCAGGGTGTGAACGTGGCCCCCTTGAACAAGTCACGAAATATCCCGCAGTGCTCCGCCACGCGCTGCTTGTGGAATGAGCCGCTGGTCTTCTCCCACTCGGCTCTGACTTCGTCGAGGGGGATCAGCACTGCGAGGAGAGAGAAATGCTGCAGGAGACAGCTGGGGACTCGGAGCAGCCGGGACAGGCTTCTCTGGGAAACACCCCGCGGGGCCTGCGCCCGGGCAGGAGGGAAGGAAACCGCGTCTCTTTGGGCACCGTGCGACTCCGGACCGAACGGCACCGGCTCTTGCCACAGGCTCCCAACGGAAACCAAACGGTGCTCGCACGCGCCGCGCTCGTGCCGTGCAGCCCCGCCCACAGCCTGCGCGGAGCCCGCGGCCCCGGCTCCGCCCGGCGCGGCCCGGCCCGGCCCTGCCCTCGGCGGGGCGATGGGGATTGTAGGCCGCGCCGGGGGCCGCAGCTCCGCTCCCGACGGAGCTCGCAGGAGCTCGGGGCGTGCGTGCTGCCCCACGGCTGCAACACACACACCCCCACTCCACGGGCCGGCAGCCGGGCAGGGAGGGCTGAACGCAGCAGCAGGATTGTCCCGTTTCCCCACGGGGCCTCGGGAGGAGCCGGGTGCCCGAGGACACCCTGGGAGAGGGGGTTTTGCTCAGACACAAGGATGGCTTTGGCACAAAGAAGCAGCCCCACCGGGCTTTAAAGCCCTGCCTTGGAGTTTAACTGGGGAGCAGTAATCACAGTCCTCCTTCGCGGACACCCAGGCACCGGGACAAGCAGCAGGTGCCAGCCAGCGGCCGGGCACCGGGGGATTACAGCTCCACACAGCACAGCCCTCCAGCCCTCCCCGGGCAGCAGGAGGAGAATGCAGGCTGGGTCCAGGACCCCCCAGGAGAAGCCCTGAACACACAGAATCACAGACGGGTTTGGGTTGGAAGGGACCTTGAAGATCGTCCAGTCCCAACCCCCTGCCGTGGGCAGGGACACCCTCCACCAGACCAGCTTGCTCCAAGCCTCATCCAGCCTGGCCTTGGACACTGCCAGGGATGGGGCAGCCACAGCTTCTCTGGGCAACCTGTCCCAGGGCCTCCCCACCATCTCTGGGAATAATCTTTTCCTGCTGTCCAATCTCAATCTCCCCACTTTCAATTTAAACCCGTTACCCCTTGTCCTATGTCACTACAGGCCCTTATAAAAAGTCCCCCCCAGCTTCCTTGTAGCCCCCCCAGGCACTGGAAGGCGCTCTAAGGTCTCCCCGGAGCCTTCCCTTCTCCAGGCTGAACACCCCCAACTCCCAGCCTGTCCCCACGGCAGAGGGGCTCCAGCCCTCGCAGCATCTCCGTGGCCTCCTCTGCATTCGCTCCAACAGCTCCGTGTCTTTCTGCTGTTGGGGGCCCCAGAGCTGGATGCAGAACGGCAGGGGGGTCCCGGAACAGCCGGGATGTGGAGGGAGGCGGGGGGGGGGGGGGGGGGCGGTACAGACCAGTCCAGAGTCGCGCTGCTCTTTCCATCTCGGCATTCTGGCGATTCTCCCTCAGGATTTTTTTCCTTTCCTCGATTTCCTTTGCCCACAGCAGCTTATCACGCGGCAGGCTGATGTCGGCCTTTGGCTCTTCAGAGAGGGGTGAAAAAAAAAATCACGTACGTGAAACAAACCTGAACATTGCAATACCCAACCACAAAACCCCTGCAAATCATGAGAGTGCGTAAAGGAGACGCAAACCGCAAGATGTCAGAGACTCGATTCTACCACCTCTGCCCCTCCATGCTCCCCTTCCCCGCTCCTCCCCAGCTCACTGCACCCCCAGACCCAGGGCTTTCCCAGCTGGCAGGCGGCTCCGGGCTCTGCAGCTGCTGCGCAGCCACACTCTGTTACCTGCTGCACGTCCACAGCTCTGGTTGCTGGGCTGCTTCCTCTGAAACTACTGGGCTTCCAAGGAAGCACTTCCTCACCCCACATCTTTTCGCAGGTCCTGGCCAGCCTCCCTCCTTCCAGAAACCCGCCACCCGCTTCCCTGAAGACACCTGCGCACCGCAGGCTTCCGCATGGGAAAGGGGCCAAGCTCATCCCAACCAAGAGCAACTCGTCAGCTCTTTGCAGGGCAGGTCTGGGGGCAAACGTGGGACCCCGCCAACAGCTTCCCCGACCTCCCGCGGCAAAACCCCGGGCGGCGCCGCTCCTTCCGCGCGTACCTGGCGCGGGGTTAGCGTGCTGCCGGGACGTCTTCCACCAGCGGGGCTTCCTGCTCTCCTCTGCCGCAGCCCTGAAGTAGCGAGCCAAACTGCCGCGTTTTTCCAGCACTTCCAAGCTGCTGACGTCCATCTCCTCGCTGGGCATCGGCCCCAGCGGGGCTGCCCGCCTGCAGAGCGCAGCTGGGAGCGGAGAATGCCCGCTTTACACAGAGAGCGAGAAACGAGGCCGGGGAGCGCGGGCCTCGGCCGGAGCCACCCCTGCCTCCCCGAGCCGGCCCCGCCAGGCACGCTTGGGGAACCCAGGCGTTGGACAGCTTCCCCCTCCCTCCCCCCACACGGCTCCCACTGCCCACCCACGGGGGAACCGCGGGTCCCCGGGCCCGTGTCTCACCGGCCGTGCCGAACGCCCGCCCGCCCCGGCGGCCGCGCAGCGCCGCGCTCAGCAAGGGCTCCGCCATGGTGCGCGCCGCTCTCAGGAGAAGGACCCCGTTACCATAGCGACAGGGGCTGTCTCGCACGGGGCCTGACTGGAAACGCCCCCACAGCTCCAGCGCGACCCGGCTCTTCCCTCGCCCCGGGCTTCGCAGCCCTGGGGATGGATTTCACGCTGAACCCTCAGAGACGGCTTTGAAAGAAAAGGACGGCTTTACTGGAGAACTGGGATTACTGGGTTTTTCTCCTCCCTAGCTGCAGGGCACAGCAGCCTCTCGTGAAGACGGAGGCGGGCAAAGAATGGACTTCAACAACTCTGTGAGAGTTATAAAGCGAAGCCGTTTATTTGTTCCCCGTTACATTAATAGAGAGCTCAAAATTTGCTGACCACACACGTATAGGTCCAGATGACTGGTCACGCCTAATCGCCACGCGCTGCCCACGAGCCCTGGGCTAACACACGATGGGCTATCCCATACTCCGCTTTTCTCTGCCAAGTCTTTCTTCAAGAATTTGCTGACCCCTTTATTTCTTCCTTTATCGTCCTCAAGTACGCTTCAAGGCCGTGCAGTTTGCAGCCTACTCCAGCTCTGTGTAGCTTTGTTCGCCAATACATCCGTTCTCCTGTAAGAAATCTCCCACAGACGGACACAGCCATCCCTTGGGGAACACGTGGGGATGCCACCTCCTCAGTGTGACAGGGATGAAGTGTTGTAGGATGCCTTCCGGAGACTGTCCAGGTAGAAGCGTTCAGCCTCTAAGAAAGCGTGGTCCTGAGAAGAGAGGAAGGATGGATGGCATGGATACCAGAGTGCCACAGAAACGGGGTCACAGCACAGGGACCCTCTCCTGGGGGAGGGAAGCATCCCAAACCCTCCTTCGTGCAGTGAGCACCCCCTGGGGTGTACGATCTGCCCTCCCCCAGAGCCCATGAGCTCACCCTCTGAACAGAGGAAGCCATCTGGGGAGGAAGCCAGCAGGGAAGGAGGGAGCTGTCAGGAAAAGCTGGGAGCATCACAAAGCCAGAGCCCAGCAGAGCTGGCTTCTCCCACCCAGGGATGGGATGAGCAGAGGTGCCACCCCAACGAGCCGAGGACGATATCCATCTCAGCTTGGACATTAAGCTGTGACGATCCACCCGTTCTTGCTTCTGCTATCACTCCTCTAGGTGCCCGTGGCTTCTGCAAGCCCTCCCAGCCCAGCCCGGTTCTGGGGCTCAGGAATGATCTTAGGAGACACCTCACGCTGTGGCTATTGGGCCCCAAACAGGCTTCAGCCTGGCCTGCTCCCACGCAGCTGATTTGAAGCCCCTTCCAGCCCTGGGTCTCCCCACCGCCTCACCTGCTGGGCGTCGTGCTTCAGCTGCAGCAGCGTGGCGTAGAGCTCGGCGCGGCCGGCCGTGGCCAGGTCATCCATGCTAGCCCCTGGGCTGTGGCGAGGGAGCGCCGTGACTGGAGGCAGATGGAGCCGAGCGTGTGATGCCGTCACCCTTAGAGGAGCTGCAGACGGAGACAACAGAGCATCCCTTTATTTGCTGCCTGCACGCCCCTGCAGCAGGGGCCTCCCAACCTCCCAGGGCAAATGGGCTTTAACCCACCTACCTCTCCCTTCCTGCCCCCTCTACTCACTCCCAGCGCTGCCCTGGCTCAGAGAGCTCTGCTAAGCTCCTTCCGAGGACGAGGAGGCCAACACCAACTCACAGCTGAGGTTTATATACAGCGGAGCTACAAGCGCCCCCCAGGAATATCCCAAGCCTCCCGAGAGGTGGAAGACAAGAGCAGCTGCCCCCCAGCATGTCCCTTCTCATCACAGCATGCAGGAAGCCTTACACACGGTGCCGGAGAGGGAGAGGCCTTCCGTAAGGGCACCAAGGCCCTGGTCTGCAGTCAGCAGCCGCTCACGTAGCTGTTCGAGCTGTCTCCTCTGGTGAGCCATGCTCAGCCGCTCCTGCCTCATCCCCAGGAGAAAAAGAGAGAGAGAGAGAAGCTGTTGCAAAGGTTCAGGTCCTTGGCGTGGTGGCCGCAGGCCGAGAAGGGGAGGCGAGGGGGTATCTGCCTGGTGCGGACGCTGCTCCTGCTGCTTCAGCTGCTCCAAGCGTTGCTGCATGACCCGCAGCCTGGGCTGGCTCTCGGACTCCATCCTGGATGCCTCCCGCAGGGCCTGCTCCCCTTCCTCATACTTCTGGGAGAAGAGCTGGGAGGGGTGTGAAACCCGCCGGCCTGCGTACAGCTGTGAATTGCAGCGCAGATGCTTTGCTTACCTTCTTCATGCTTTCCATGCAGCGCTGAGGCGCTCCAAGACAATTCCCAAGAAAGGAGGAGGGCGAGCAAGCGGGAGACACAACAGAGGCCTTGCTGCTTTGAAACGACAGGAGAAACCCTCCTTCAGGCATTAAAAACCAAAGCCCAGAGAGTGCTCTCTGTGTGTTCTTCTTTTCCAGGCTGGGAGGATGGCACTGAAAGAGGGAGTAGAGAGCTTAAGGGATGGGCACAAGCTGCACTGAGGCAAGAAGCTCTAACCCTCTGGTGAGGGATCCGAAGCCTCAGCTCCAGGAACGAGGGGAGCCACAGGCTCAGGAACTCCAGGGCTACACCCAGGCTCTGGCCACCACGTGGCCCGCCTGACCACATTTAAAACATGCCATCACATTAGCTATTGCGGTGCGAACAGCTACCTGAATTGGGGCTAAATGCTCTTCCTTTGCGACATGCTTGATCATGGCTGCGATACTTGACCCTACTGGCAGTGATCGGAGGATTTCTTTGGTTGCCCAATTACACTGCTGGCGTAAACAATCTGCAACAACCGGGCCTTTCGCTTCCGCGGGCAGGGTCGAGGAGTCGACCGCTGCCTGAAGGCGATCCACAAACTGCGTAAAGCTCTCGCTTTCATTTTGCTTAATTGTGGACCACGGCGATGGCTTGACAATAACTCTAGAAGCGGTGCGAATAGCTTCTCTAGCCGCGCGAGTAGTTGTCGTAACTTCATGGGCCCGCAGGCCCTGGGCCTGCGCCTGGGGGGTAATCATTGTTGGGTCTGTACCCATCAGCCGCTGCAGGCTGGACCCATGTAGCGGGTGATCCGCCCCGGTTACTTGGGCTAGTTGCCTCGCGCAGTTGTCCTCCCATTCTTGTTTAAAAACGATCATTCCTGCCCCATCAAAGATCAATCTACAAGTTTGTTTTATATCGAACGGGAGCATATCGTCTCCCCCGAAAACACCATCTAGGAGGGTGGAGACCATGGCAGAATTAAGCCCTTTATCCGCAATTGCCTTAACGATCGCTTGTATATCCTTAGGGTTTATTGGCGAGTGGACCCTCTGTCCCCCGTCTGTCACCCGGACCGGGAACGCTAGCGTGGCTGATGGGACCCAATCGGCACACGCAATCTTTATTTTCCTCCAATCAGTGAGAGGAATATTTTCCTCTCGGGGTCCCTTTTTATTTCGGATGGGAGTATTTTGGCTTTTGACTGTATCTAGTCTCATTTCCTCCTCCTCCTCCTCTGAGTTTGAATCGGTTGCGAGCCACTCGTCCCAGCTAGGGTCAGACTCAGAGCCGGAGCTCGACTGACTGGGTACTTCCGGTTTCCCGTGCCTTTTTGTCGGGCCCCGCCCCCGCCCGCTTCTTCTGTGGGCGGGCCATTCCCGCCCTCTTGACTCGCCCCTCCTTCCTGGTTCGCCCCGCCCCCTGCTCGGCGGGGTGTTCGCCCTACAGGGGCGTTTCTCCAGATGGCCGCTCTGATTGGCTTTCCGCCCTTCGATCACACTCCCCTCCTTCCCCCTATCGCCCCCGCCCTCTTTCTCTTTCCCATTCTCCCCCCTTTGTTCGCGCGCGCTTGTTAATGCTAGCGCTTCCTCCCTGTTCCCGCCACGGGCATCTTCGCCCCGCCCTTCTCCTTTCTGCCCGGCGCCATCTTGGGGCGCATAGGGCGGTGGTCTAGCCCAACCCTCCTCAGACTCTGGTCTCTCCGCGGCGCCCCTGGGCTCCTCGGCTAGCCCACCCCAGAAAGATTTAGCTTGTTTCTGCACCTCCGTAGGCGGGTCGGGGTTCGGGAATTGAGGGGACGTGTCGCCCTCTTGCCGGTCTTTAGGCTCAGCAGAATCGTTACCGTCTGAGGGGTGCAAAGTCTGCGTGGCTGCCCCGACTCCCGTTTTCGGGGTGGCCAACAAACAGTCCTTTGCCGCCCTCCAGGTCTCCTGTTCTTGTAAGGCCTTCTGCAGGGCCTGTACGACTCTCCCCCACGACTTAAGGTTTTTCCCACAGCCCGAGGGCATCGTCTCCTCGGCTAACGCTTTAGTGCATTTATCCCACACTTCAGGGTGGAGAATATCCACCGGCTGGTCAATGACCCCAATTTGCAAAAGCCTCACAACTGCGAGAGTAAAATCTTTGGGATTGCAATCAATACCCCACTGCTTATGTAATTGCGATACGACCTTCACAAGGGCTTCCATCCTCCTTGTTGGTCTGGGAGCGTCCTCCCCGCCGGGCTGGCCCTGCCGCTCCGGCCGCCGTTCACCCGATTCCAGGCGAGTTATCCCGGGTTTCGGCACCACTTGTTGCCTTTGCAAGGCGTGGCGACCTGGTTCAGGAACGGCACGGCGACCCACCCCGGGCCGCTCGGGCCATCAGCTCACAGACACCAATGTGGTGGACGGCAAATGGCGTTTATTGGTGTGTAACACAGCGTTATATAGCTTGGGTTTATCACGTCACTTCCGTCTGCTTACATCGCAAACTACACGCTACTGGCTATCAGGGGAGGGACCCTGTCTTTCCGTACAGCACGAAATCTTCCGGCCGACAGATCCTAACTACCTACAGCCGAGGGCTCTGGGGCTCGTCCCTCGGGAAGCCTGGTGGGAGAGACAGGAGGGAATCAGGGGCAGGGGCGTGGGCAGGGGAAAACCTGGCACCTCGCAGGTGCCCTGCCCACCCTGCTGCCCCCTTCACACCCCTGCCATCACCCCGAGCCTGCCTCGGCCATACCCTCTGTGCGAGCGGGCCTGTAGCGCCGGCCCCTGTAGACACGGCCGTCCCGGCCCAACAGCTCCACCTCGTCGTGCTGGGAAGGAAAGAGCGGGATGGCTGAATCCCAGGGCCAAACCCAGCAGCCCCAGGCAGCCCTCCCACACCCAGCGCTCCCAGGGGAAACTGAGGCACACCCCCCCCGGGTGCTCAGCATCACCCCCCCAGCCTCAGCCGCCCCCACCGTATCCCTGCCTTCGCCATCCCTACCTCGCTGGGGAGCGGGAAGGAGAGCTGGCTTGGCCGGGGGGTGCTGGGTGGGTGGGGCTGGAGGTGCCAGCAGCGCTGCAGCGGGGAGGTGAGGGTGTGCCGACCGCCTTGCTGCCGTGGCACAGCGGGGTACCTGCGCTCTGCCGCCTGCTCCCTGTGGAATGAGGAAGGAGGGTGCTCAGCGCCCGGCCCCACAGCACCCCACGCTTCACCCTATGGCAGGGAGGAGACCAGGGGTGCTCCCTGCTGGGGTGGGAGCTCCCTGCTCCCTGCCCAGGCACCCTGGGCCCCGCCACCCCTACCTGGGGAAGGGCTCTCACTCGCAGGGGCTGGAGCAGGGCCACCCTGCACCCAAGGGGCCGGGCAGGGCTCCCTGTGTCCCCTACCTGCGGCCAGGCTGCTGCGGCTGTTCCGGCTGGAGGGTGCTGTGCCGGGGATGCCTGGCGAGGTGGGGGGCCAGCGGCGGCATAGACGGCAGGGTCGTGATGTGCCTGGGGAAGGAGGGCAGGAAGGAGCCACAGGTGAGGAACGGGGGACAAGCAACACACCCCAGCTTGGGGCAGCATCCCAAAACCCACGGGCCTGTACAGCCCTGCTCACACCCGTTGCTGTCCCCATCACACTCACTTCTTAATGCCAGCCGCATCCTCCCCCTCCGCCTGCTGTGCCTTCTGGAGCTGCTTCGCGATGCTTCTGCACTGCTCCAGCTGCTGCCGGACAGACCCCAGCTCCAGGCTGTCCACCTGCGGACGGGCACACCCCCTCAGCCAGCTGTCCCAGCATGGGACAGCACGGTCCCCAGGGCACAGCCCGGAGGGGGCAGCCTCACAGGGATGCTGCCTTGGAACACCCTTCCCACTCCTCCCTCCTCGTGCCCTTCACGCCGCGTGACACCGATGCCCACGGGGCAGGGCGATGGGGACAGGGCTCAGCTCCCTCCCGGGGACGCTGGCGGCAGCTCACCAAGCCAAGCACCTCCTGCAGCCTGCGGATGTCCTGTGCCATGCGGCTCTGTGCCGCCTTCAACTCGCTGATCTCCTCAAGGACATCCTGGGTGACAGCCGTGGCCTGGGAGAGGGAGATAACAGGGATGAGCCCCCGGGGAGGGTCCCTGGCGACTGGGACCTCTACCCCCATTGTGGTCTGCACGGAGCTGAGAGGCTGGGCAGGGTCCTGGCCGGGCTGGCACAGCACCCCAGACATCGCATCTTCATCATCGTCCCACCGGGAACGGTTGGGTAAAGCATGGCCAGGAACAGCTCAGTGCCCAGGGGGATGAGGCCCCTCGCCTGGCCCCGCCTTTGGCTTCAGCCCTTGGATTTGCCGTGGCACAGGAGGCCCGTGAGGCGCTGATGGAGCCTCTCGGCTGTCCGAGGAGCGGACGCAGTCCCTGGCTGTGGGCCAGGCGTGGGCAAGGGATGGGCAGGGTGGTGGGGCCGGACCTCCGGGGGTGCCGAGCCTGCAGCTGGCAGAGCCGAGGGCACTGGGGGCTGGAGCAGACCCACCGCCATGCGGAACCCAGAGGAGGGGGCGTCTCACGGGAGAGCACCGCGGGGCCAGCAAGAGCCTGTACCTTGGAGATGCCGCTCTCGTCGGCCTCCACCTTCTTCAGCTGCCCCACGTCGGCGGCCACGGAGGCAACAAGGGAGCCGCTCTCGGTGCCCGGCAGCGGCTCCGTCCCGGGCAGAGAGTCCGCCGGCTCCTGCTGCTGCTGCCCTGGGCCCGGGACACTGGCCCCCTTCTCCAGGCCAGGCTGGACCCCGCCCAGGGGGAGGCTCGGGCCGTGCCCCAGCTCCCGGGCAGTCACGGCCTGCAGGCCCAGGTGCCCGGCCATGGCCTGCAGCAGCCGGCGCAACGCCCGGAAGTCCACGACCCCTTCCCCGGGCTCCCCGAAGGCCGCATCCAGCAGCTGGGACAGGCTGAGCGCGTCCATCGCTGCCGCCGGGCCCGAAATCACGGAGCGTCGCCGGGCAGAGCGGGAGCCTTTCTGCCTCAGGGGCCCTGCGCCAGAGCCCGGCACCACCACCCCGAGCGCGGCTCCCCGCGCATCTGCACGCGCAGCCGGCGGCTCCGCGTATTTCTGTCCCCGCTGCCCGCGGGTCGGCGCCTATGACGCCATAGCGTCTCCCGTTGCTAGGCGACGGTGGCGACGGGGCTGCCCCGGGCCTCGCCCAGCGGCCTTCCTACCGAAAATGCCAGCGGCCACGGCCCACGTTCTGGGGCAGCCGAAGGCAGCCCCTGCCCAGGGAGGCGCTGCTCGCTTGCAGCCTGAGCTGGGCCTGCCGAGGACGGAGCCGTGTGCCGAGGGACGATGCCCGCCGCTCGCACAGCCTGCCCGCTGCCCAGGAGGAGACGAGCCCCAGCCCGCAAGCCCCTCCAGTTGTCCTTAAGCTGTCAAAAGCACGGCACATTTGACTGTCTCCCTCAGATGCGGCAGTGGCGCGAGGCTGCCGCTGACAACAGCCACACGGATTTCGAGCACCTCGCTCCAAGGCCAAGAGCCCTGTGAGCAGGGAAAAAGCAGGGCAGGTACACACCCTGCCAGAGCGCCCGAGGAAGTATTCCCGGAGCGGGAAAAACCTTTCAACCATCAAATACTTACAGAAACAATCAGCAAGAGCTTCTTTTCCCTCACAAGCCGTCACACAGTCACAGCACTGACATCTCCCGCCTCTGCTGAGGCGCTCCAAGACAATTCCCAAGAAAGGAGGAGGGCGAGCAAGCGGGAGACACAACAGAGGCCTTGCTGCTTTGAAACGACAGGAGAAACCCTCCTTCAGGCATTAAAAACCAAAGCCCAGAGAGTGCTCTCTGTGTGTTCTTCTTTTCCAGGCTGGGAGGATGGCACTGAAAGAGGGAGTAGAGAGCTTAAGGGATGGGCACAAGCTGCACTGAGGCAAGAAGCTCTAACCCTCTGGTGAGGGATCCGAAGCCTCAGCTCCAGGAACGAGGGGAGCCACAGGCTCAGGAACTCCAGGGCTACACCCAGGCTCTGGCCAAGCTTTCTCCAAAGCACTCAGGGCTCGCAGGGAAAGCTGCCAGGTCCATAGAATGGCAACGTGGGGAGGAGCCAGAGCAACCAGAGGAGCAGTTCAGCCCCGCCTCTTCCTCCCCAAAACTCCATCCCTTTCACACAGGGAAGCCACACGTGTCACCAGGAGCTTGGGCTTAACCCAGACCCAGGGCGTTGCCAGCCCAGCCGCTTCAGTCTGCGCCATCGATAACAGCCTCAGCATCGAGAGAAAGCCACAGAAGATGCTGCAAGAGTTTGCAGTTTATCTGTTCAGCCAGTCTGCCTCTGCAGATGTTTTAAAATAATCTATTATACGTTGTATATTCAAAGAAATTATATTTGTAGAGCTTTCATGGGGTCCTGTGTCCCTTGGGGCTGAGCACACATGAAATCTCCAGGTCGACTAGCTCTGGGCGCCGACTGTCAGGTAGCGGGATGGAGAGGGCATGGAGGAGGAATTCTGGGGGAGGAGCTGTGTGCCAGCGAGCTGGCTTTCTCCTGCAAACTCATGGCTCGATAATCGCCACGATTTTAATTAAATGTGTTTCTTTTTTTTTTCCATAAAGAAGGTTTTCAATCCTGGCCTTCACCAAAAGAGTGGCAGGGGTTGGCAGGGCCCTCTAGAGATCACCTAGTCCAACCCCCCTGCCAGAGCAGGATCACCCAGAGCAGATCCCACAGGAACAAGTCCAGGCGGCTTTGGAAAGTCTCCAGGGAAGGAGACTCCCCCCAGCTCCTCTGGGCAGCCTGCCCCAGGGCTCTGCCACCCTCACAGGGAAGAAGGTTTCCTCACGTTCAGGGTGAACCTTCTCTTTTCCACTTTATGGCCATCGGCCCTCGTCCTGTCGCTGGACCCCACTGAGAAGAGCCTGGCCCCATCCTCCTCACACCCACCCTGCAGCTATTGATAAGCAGTGATAAGATCCCCCCTCAGCCTCCGCTTCTCCAAGCTGAACAGCCCCAGCTCTCCCAGCCTTTCCTCAGACGGAAGGTGCTCCAGGCCCTTCATCATCTTAGGAGGAAGAGGACGACCTGATGTCGCTGCCAGGGGCCTTTGGCTGGGACTCCATCCTCAACGCCAGCCTGGATAGAGACTTGTCCGTTCTTGAGGATGCGAAGTTCACGCCTCCAGGCAGCCCTGCACCACGCAACCCGGACCTGACGGTACACGGGCACCAGGTCGACGCTGCCCAGGGGCAGGAGCAGGGGCAGGTCCTCAGCGAGTCCAGCCAGACCGACCTGGACTGGGAGGAAACCTTCAGGGCCACTTCTTTCCTGGGGCTCCACCGTGAGGAAGGGACAAAGCTCGACGCCCTCAGCGTGGATCAGTTGGAGAACGTCCCTTTGCCCCTGGACTGGAATGGCTGGAGCAGTGTGGCAGCCCTCTGCTAAGAGGCCTGTCACCGTTCCAAGCCCACGCAGCCTGCTTTTAATGGGGGGGTGGGGGTCCCGAGGCCAGCAAGCAAAGCCCATGTCTCGGGGCGGGGTGGGGGGGGTGCACAGTTTCCTGCTGCTAAGCAGGAATTCTTTATTGCAGCGCTGGGGATTCTCCACCGCAAGTGCTCCGCGGGCTTGGAAGGCAGCAAAAAGGGGCCAGGACAGACTCGGGGGGTTGCGGGTACAGCCCTGCTCACACCCGTTGCTGTCCCCATCACACTCACTTCTTAATGCCAGCCGCATCCTCCCCCTCCGCCTGCTGTGCCTTCTGGAGCTGCTTCGCGATGCTTCTGCACTGCTCCAGCTGCTGCCGGACAGACCCCAGCTCCAGGCTGTCCACCTGCGGACGGGCACACCCCCTCAGCCAGCTGTCCCAGCATGGGACAGCACGGTCCCCAGGGCACAGCCCGGAGGGGGCAGCCTCACAGGGATGCTGCCTTGGAACACCCTTCCCACTCCTCCCTCCTCGTGCCCTTCACGCCGCGTGACACCGATGCCCACGGGGCAGGGCGATGGGGACAGGGCTCAGCTCCCTCCCGGGGACGCTGGCGGCAGCTCACCAAGCCAAGCACCTCCTGCAGCCTGCGGATGTCCTGTGCCATGCGGCTCTGTGCCGCCTTCAACTCGCTGATCTCCTCAAGGACATCCTGGGTGACAGCCGTGGCCTGGGAGAGGGAGATAACAGGGATGAGCCCCCGGGGAGGGTCCCTGGCGACTGGGACCTCTACCCCCATTGTGGTCTGCACGGAGCTGAGAGGCTGGGCAGGGTCCTGGCCGGGCTGGCACAGCACCCCAGACATCGCATCTTCATCATCGTCCCACCGGGAATGGTTGGGTAAAGCATGGCCAGGAACAGCTCAGTGCCCAGGGGGATGAGGCCCCTCGCCTGGCCCCGCCTTTGGCTTCAGCCCTTGGATTTGCCGTGGCACAGGAGGCCCGTGAGGCGCTGATGGAGCCTCTCGGCTGTCCGAGGAGCGGACGCAGTCCCTGGCTGTGGGCCAGGCGTGGGCAAGGGATGGGCAGGGTGGTGGGGCCGGACCTCCGGGGGTGCCGAGCCTGCAGCTGGCAGAGCCGAGGGCACTGGGGGCTGGAGCAGACCCACCGCCATGCGGAACCCAGAGGAGGGGGCGTCTCACGGGAGAGCACCGCGGGGCCAGCAAGAGCCTGTACCTTGGAGATGCCGCTCTCGTCGGCCTCCACCTTCTTCAGCTGCCCCACGTCGGCGGCCACGGAGGCAACAAGGGAGCCGCTCTCGGTGCCCGGCAGCGGCTCCGTCCCGGGCAGAGAGTCCGCCGGCTCCTGCTGCTGCTGCCCTGGGCCCGGGACACTGGCCCCCTTCTCCAGGCCAGGCTGGACCCCGCCCAGGGGGAGGCTCGGGCCGTGCCCCAGCTCCCGGGCAGTCACGGCCTGCAGGCCCAGGTGCCCGGCCATGGCCTGCAGCAGCCGGCGCAACGCCCGGAAGTCCACGACCCCTTCCCCGGGCTCCCCGAAGGCCGCATCCAGCAGCTGGGACAGGCTGAGCGCGTCCATCGCTGCCGCCGGGCCCGAAATCACGGAGCGTCGCCGGGCAGAGCGGGAGCCTTTCTGCCTCAGGGGCCCTGCGCCAGAGCCCGGCACCACCACCCCGAGCGCGGCTCCCCGCGCATCTGCACGCGCAGCCGGCGGCTCCGCGTATTTCTGTCCCCGCTGCCCGCGGGTCGGCGCCTATGACGCCATAGCGTCTCCCGTTGCTAGGCGACGGTGGCGACGGGGCTGCCCCGGGCCTCGCCCAGCGGCCTTCCTACCGAAAATGCCAGCGGCCACGGCCCACGTTCTGGGGCAGCCGAAGGCAGCCCCTGCCCAGGGAGGCGCTGCTCGCTTGCAGCCTGAGCTGGGCCTGCCGAGGACGGAGCCGTGTGCCGAGGGACGATGCCCGCCGCTCGCACAGCCTGCCCGCTGCCCAGGAGGAGACGAGCCCCAGCCCGCAAGCCCCTCCAGTTGTCCTTAAGCTGTCAAAAGCACGGCACATTTGACTGTCTCCCTCAGATGCGGCAGTGGCGCGAGGCTGCCGCTGACAACAGCCACACGGATTTCGAGCACCTCGCTCCAAGGCCAAGAGCCCTGTGAGCAGGGAAAAAGCAGGGCAGGTACACACCCTGCCAGAGCGCCCGAGGAAGTATTCCCGGAGCGGGAAAAACCTTTCAACCATCAAATACTTACAGAAACAATCAGCAAGAGCTTCTTTTCCCTCACAAGCCGTCACACAGTCACAGCACTGACATCTCCCGCCTCTGCTGAGGCGCTCCAAGACAATTCCCAAGAAAGGAGGAGGGCGAGCAAGCGGGAGACACAACAGAGGCCTTGCTGCTTTGAAACGACAGGAGAAACCCTCCTTCAGGCATTAAAAACCAAAGCCCAGAGAGTGCTCTCTGTGTGTTCTTCTTTTCCAGGCTGGGAGGATGGCACTGAAAGAGGGAGTAGAGAGCTTAAGGGATGGGCACAAGCTGCACTGAGGCAAGAAGCTCTAACCCTCTGGTGAGGGATCCGAAGCCTCAGCTCCAGGAACGAGGGGAGCCACAGGCTCAGGAACTCCAGGGCTACACCCAGGCTCTGGCCAAGCTTTCTCCAAAGCACTCAGGGCTCGCAGGGAAAGCTGCCAGGTCCATAGAATGGCAACGTGGGGAGGAGCCAGAGCAACCAGAGGAGCAGTTCAGCCCCGCCTCTTCCTCCCCAAAACTCCATCCCTTTCACACAGGGAAGCCACACGTGTCACCAGGAGCTTGGGCTTAACCCAGACCCAGGGCGTTGCCAGCCCAGCCGCTTCAGTCTGCGCCATCGATAACAGCCTCAGCATCGAGAGAAAGCCACAGAAGATGCTGCAAGAGTTTGCAGTTTATCTGTTCAGCCAGTCTGCCTCTGCAGATGTTTTAAAATAATCTATTATACGTTGTATATTCAAAGAAATTATATTTGTAGAGCTTTCATGGGGTCCTGTGTCCCTTGGGGCTGAGCACACATGAAATCTCCAGGTCGAGTAGCTCTGGGCGCCGACTGTCAGGTAGCGGGATGGAGAGGGCATGGAGGAGGAATTCTGGGGGAGGAGCTGTGTGCCAGCGAGCTGGCTTTCTCCTGCAAACTCATGGCTCGATAATCGCCACGATTTTAATTAAATGTGTTTCTTTTTTTTTTCCATAAAGAAGGTTTTCAATCCTGGCCTTCACCAAAAGAGTGGCAGGGGTTGGCAGGGCCCTCTAGAGATCACCTAGTCCAACCCCCCTGCCAGAGCAGGATCACCCAGAGCAGATCCCACAGGAACAAGTCCAGGCGGCTTTGGAAAGTCTCCAGGGAAGGAGACTCCCCCCAGCTCCTCTGGGCAGCCTGCCCCAGGGCTCTGCCACCCTCACAGGGAAGAAGGTTTCCTCACGTTCAGGCTGAACCTTCTCTTTTCCACTTTATGGCCATCGGCCCTCGTCCTGTCGCTGGACCCCACTGAGAAGAGCCTGGCCCCATCCTCCTCACACCCACCCTGCAGCTATTGATAAGCAGTGATAAGATCCCCCCTCAGCCTCCGCTTCTCCAAGCTGAACAGCCCCAGCTCTCCCAGCCTTTCCTCAGACGGAAGGTGCTCCAGGCCCTTCATCATCTTAGGAGGAAGAGGACGACCTGATGTCGCTGCCAGGGGCCTTTGGCTGGGACTCCATCCTCAACGCCAGCCTGGATAGAGACTTGTCCGTTCTTGAGGATGCGAAGTTCATGCCTCCAGGCAGCCCTGCACCACGCAACCCGGACCTGACGGTACACGGGCACCAGGTCGACACCACTATCTACTCCCCAAAAACCCCAGAGGGAAGAGATTCTAAATAGCTTCCATGAATTAAAGCTTCTGCTGCCAAACACCAGTGTTAAATCTCTGCTGTTGGCCGTGATCAGCGTTCGCCGGCCTATGACCCGCACCACCAAGTGACGTGCCACAGGCGGCTTTGCTCTCCGCCAGTTTTGTTCTGTCCACGGTCGTGAGCGGCAGCAGAGGCAAGGATCGCTGTTGGACTGGACCGGCTGCCCTGGAACGCTGCAGAGCAAAGCCAGAAAGGTCAGGCTAGATATAAGGCAAAATCCAACTAATTTAAGGCCTTTTGAATACTTCATTCTACTTTACCATTAACTGAGATCCACGGAGAAAGACATTTTGTCTGAAAACACACTTTTGTCGTGTCTTAAATCTGTACATATAGCTAGCACTGTTCCCACTGACATGTTTTGAACCTGCTCCTCCATCATCCCTCCCTGGTCAGCACTTTGCTCTAACGACTAAACAGAAGGCAAAGCCCCGCTCTGCTGTCCTGGACAGCAGCGGTTCCACTCAACCCGAAATAGCAACCAAAAGCCAAGTTCGATTGTTTTATTTAAAATTAAACATTTTTTTTCTGTTCAGCTACTGCACGTGGAGCCAAACGTGTCTGATCGCTGTTAGTGTCAGGAAAAGCTCATCCACGAGACTGATCCAAGATTAAAAGACTTGAACGCGTACCAAAACCGCCAGAGAACCAGCTCCTCCCATGTTGCCTCAGAACTGCAGGATTTGGGTTTGTGCTGAAGCTTTTTACCATTTTAAGCTCAAAGTTACCCTTCTCTGTTACGAAGAGAGGTCTTACCGTTCCTGGGCAGTTACCGGTGCTGAAAACCAGCAGTGATTTTGCTTAGCCGCGGCTGCGCTGATCAGCGGGCACCGGGAGGTTCTGTTAAAAGCCAAGCCTTTCGGTTGTTAAATCCAGACGGCGCTGTGCAAGTCCCGAGTCAGCATCAACACACAATTAAGCAAAGCAGAGAAAGCTCCTTGGAAATGCATGGGTAAGGAAAAAGCCACCCATCTGGACCCTTCACCTGGGATTGTCGTTTTCCTGAAGAACGCCTTTAAAACATCCCAGAACAATCTGAAGAGCCAAGGACCTTGGTCGGGTGGTTTCTGCCCTCAAACACCGCCTTCATCGTTCCAGGTCAAATTCGCAGTTTTTCCCACGACACGTGGTTTTTCCCCCCATCGAATCACCGTAATTAACATTTGTAAAGTGCTTTGAGATAGTGCTACGGAACTAGGAATGATCAGAAGGGCAGAACAGCTCTGATCTGCACCCAGCTGATCGTTACTACTTGGTTTTCCTCAGAGCAGCATCGCTGGGTTCTCCTTTGACTTGCTGTGAACAAAAGAGTGAGGTGCCAGCGGTGGGGACGGCACAGAGGCAAAAGGAGTTTCTGCAGGGCAGTGAGAGGATGTTTGGAAGGCACGAAGATGCCTTCGGGGAAGGTGAACCCAGCAGAGCTCCAGGGAAGGAGGGGTATTCGCTTCCCAGCTCCATCAGTGCCGCACGCGGGATCACGCACACAGAACGACGCAGGAGGCTTCAGACAGCGGAAATACTCGCCAGCAAGGAGAGAGGTGGTGCTAACATTAACAAGGAAGACACTGATGCTTTTTGGGGGTGGCCATAGCCGCTCGCTAGACGCTATTGCCTGAGGGCTGTTAACTACTTAGTAGTAAAATCCTGCTGCCTTTCCAGTTGACAGTAACTTCTCTCTAGTCTGCAGCTTCACAAAAGCAATCCTTGTATGAATCCGTAAAGCTTTCCCAGATTTTTAAAAGGTTAATTTTCCCATTATAATTGCACTTGAAAACCAGGCATCAATCCCTACGCACTCTCCCCAAACACCTCCTCGATTTACGAAAGTGGAAAGAAAGGCTGCAATTATTCACTGTCCTACAGCTACCAGGATTCGAAAGGTTGGATTGAGGCGCCTGAAGAAAGGATGCAAACACCCAGTTTTCAGGTCAGGACAAGCGTGCATTGGAAGAACCCCCGAACGGCAGCTTCACAGCTTGGCTTGCATCGGCTTCAGGTGTTTGTGGAAAGACCCCTGAACCTGTGAGGGGACAAGAGAGTGGTTACAAGGTGGCGCCTGAGCTTCGACACAGTTCTAGCGCTGTACTTTTAGACTAAGGAAAGTGGAATCGGAGGCACTTTGGGCATTCAAGAACAGCCAGCCAAGTCCTGTATGACACCAAGGACCAAAACAAAGAGTTTCTCCACTACCTTTCTTGTGAGAACAGAAGAATGCAAGACATCTTACATCCAGACGGACAACTCTGGCGTTTCAGTTCAAAGGAAAGCGGCAGAGGTCTCCTAAGGGGACTGTAATGAAGCTCCTAAGCCGCCCTGACTTCAGAGACACAAAACACTGAGCAACTTCTGGTGGGATCTGACTGCAGGTGCAGTCTCCAAGAGCCCATCACAGGGGACGGTCTATCCAAATCCAATAAAGGCCTCCGAGACAGGCTTCAGAGTTGTGTTTAGGCTGCTGGAAGAGGGACACTGACCCTTCTCAGCTCAGTTTATTTTATCAGCTCAGCTGCAGCTACAGCCCTAGGGCAGATGTGCAACACCCGACATGTAAATACTACATGGGAGCGATTTATTTTCTTCTCCGGTCACTACTACTGCCTGAAGGCACTGGAAGATTTGCCAGAAACAGCTAAGGCTTTCGCAGCTACTGTCGCTAAGCAGAATCAGCAGCAAGCGATGCCGCTTTTAAACTCGGCGAGATCATTCAGCTGTCTCTCTAGAGAGTGTACCATTTCCTCCCTCCACTGAGGAACTCGGAAGTATCCCACAGGGATGCGTGTGAGCTACACGCGGGAGAGTAACTGAAGAAAGGATGCTGAAAGCAGAGGAGCAGAAGCAGGTTGCTTGTTTTGGTCCACTACCACCGGTGACTTCCCCCCAGCCCTCTTCATCAATCACCCACTGAGATCACCGGATCAAAATTAACGACCCTACATGGAGTTATTTCTCCGGGCACGTGGGACCTAAGAGGAAGAACTAAGGTTTCTTTACCTCCGTTTTGTTCAGCGGGGATTTCTTTGCCCACTCAAACATGTTCTCGTAGACATTGCCATCGTACCGGCCAAGCACGGAGCCAAGGTGAATGTCATGGAAGTCGAAGGAGTCTACCAGCGCTACTGCGTTGGGACGAATTCCAGCCAAGAGCTCTTTCACATGCTGGTTCGCTTGAGTAATTTGGGCATCGCTCAAGATACCCGCCTGGGGAGGAGGAAGGTATTATCAGAAGAGTATACCCGTCACAAGAACTTGCCCTGCCCCTACAGTCTAACACAGGTCAGCCTTCCCTCACACAAAAATCCAGCAGGTCATAAGACACTGGTTTTCCCCACCAGATCATAAAACACTCTTCCCCCTCCCAAGTGCTAAGTAATCAAACTGGCAACCTGCCACAGGGTGCAAGCGAAAGGTGATGCCCAGCACAGCCCACCCTACTGGCTAGTTATTTCATCTTTGAGGGGAGACTCGTTCTTTAGAACGTTAACCTCAGTGGCAAGTTTTCTTGAAGAATGTGCACGTATATATATTAAATTCTTCCTGGGTTTGGGGAACTTTTTGGTAAGCAGCCAAGAGCAAAATGGGAAGGCAAAACATACCACGGCTGCCTGAAGACAAAATAAAACATTGCTGCACAAACACATTTCTCTTCATGCTTTCAGTCTGAGAAAGTAATGCCTGACAATTTAAACCCATTCCCTGAAGGATGGGTTAAGATTTGGAGTACAATATCCCCCTTCTGTGCACTAACTGACAAAGGCCTGCAGCTCTCCCAACGTGTCTAACATCTCCTTCTTTAAGATACACCCAGTCACCAACTGGAGAACATCGGAGCTACCCCAGACAGATGCCACGTTACCATTTATCATCAACTCTGCTTCTGGCAGGTCACAAGGGAAACGACACCAGCCTTCCATCAGACCCGCGCTGCTAATGCGCTTCTGGAAGCCAACAATCAAGACCTTACGCCTAAGCACTGGTGCAGCTTTGCAATTAAAGCAGCTTTGCAAACAAGGACCCCGGCTCTAGTGATTTAGTGTGCTGGAGACAGACACCGACCTGCAGGAAATCCCCGCTGTTCTTACTGATCCCATACAGCGCGTACAGGAGACACAGCTCAGTCAGGACAGCACGGACAGCCGCATTACTGATCTCGGACAGCTTCGCTGTGAAAAGCTTCACTATCACATAGTGACAGTGTGCCTACAAGAAACAGAAGGAAGGTGAATCAGGTTCACGAAGAGATAAGAAGCTCTTACAGCCCACTTCTTCATATACCCAGTACATCGCTGACCTCAGATGCTCGCACAAGATCAACGGAAGTTCTGTTCCAGGCGTCCTCCTTGCTCTTTCTGTGGTTCAGTTCAGCTTGTAAAGTTTTTGCTGCAGCTTCTACAAGCCTATTTCAAAAAGGAAGAAAAAACAGGTGATGCGACACCAAACTAACAAGATCACCGACACTGAATTAATACGAATTTCGGTCTGAGACATCAGAGGAGCTCAGAGGTCGTGTGCCACAGCCGAACACGTTGCCTGGAGCGAGCAGCTGTGGCTCCAAAACCCTTATCACCACTGCTGCAGCTAGAACACAGCGACAGAGGAGTAAGACGACATTTGACCACATACGTGTGGTGCTTGAATACTTCCACGTAGGTATCTGTTCTGTTCTCACACCTCCTCCACAACAGGCTTTACTATCAGGATTGTTTCTCTCCAGATAGATCCCCAAGCAGTTTGAACGATGCTGGTATTTTTATGCTCGAATACACTTCACGTTTAAATAAGATATTTGAAAATGGAAGAGAGCACAGGAACTAGGCGACGTGGGCTGCGTGTAACCGCTTGTAACCTCAAAGCACTTAACACCGACCCAACACAGTAAAGTGTGTCACTTCTGGAAAGCAACACAGAGCAGAGCAAACCACACCTGGAGCATCTAACATTAACAGGGCAGCACGTCACCACCGTCTCCCAAGACACCCCATTTCATCGGTGCTTGGCTCAGTCTGGTAAGTGTGAACTCCCCGGGCAGCACGGGCTTTGTAGGCCTCCACCAAGCTGGCTGGATCAGCGAGCCGCACAGCCACGGCTCTGGCAGCCACGTGCTGCGGCTGAACGCGTTGCCTGGAGAGATCGTTAAGGTAGGACACCATGCCAGTAACCCGCTGCCCAGAACTAACCTGCGTGTAGCTTTTGAACAGGAACCTGAAAATAAAGACAACCAGAAGCCCTCAGTATAGGAGATACCTCTGATCAACACACCAGTTCTACCCTAGTGACTTGGAAGAACTATCAAAAAGCTGCAACACAAGCACAAGACCAGTCTTAACCCCACTCCCAGGCGATATGCCATCATGCCTGGAAAGGCACCTTTTTAAAAACACAGATATTCACAGCAGCTTTCTCACTGTGCACTACTTTTTTTTTTTTTGTAAAGGGCTGCTAAATTAATAATGCAAATAAAGAAAGAGAAGTCACCAGCACATACTGGGCTGATCTGAGCCCTCGGAGGAGTCCTGCACCGGGAAGAGCCGCGAGAGCCAGAGCATGCCCACCCACGCACCCGGCACGGGGTGGCCGTGGCGTTACCTTGATGCTGCGCGTGTGCTCCTCCAGCTCCCGCCTCGCCCGCTTGATCCTCTCCGATTCCTCGTGGGCTTTTTCCAGGGACTCTTCCAAAAGGGCCTGTGAAGGGAGGCACCGACACTCTGCGGTGCAGCACGCTGCTGCTCACCCGGCCCCAGGAGCCCTCGCAGGGCTGCAGGAGGCTCACAGGGAAGAAGGCTTGGGAAGGGGAGAGGATGTGACCAGGGTCACCGAGAGGTGAAACGTTGTGCTGTCTTTCACCCCTTTTTAGCTGGTTCCTCTAGATCAGGGGGTCACACAGCACCATTCATCTGACGCTGCTGCATTTACCCCCGGTTTCTCAGGGAGGAGCTGGGCGCTGGTGGTATCTTCCTGGTCAGGGCGGGTGCCAGCCCCCATCTTCAGCTGAGGCCAGGCACAGCTCAGCACACGGAGGCACATCATGTCCCCAGAGCAGGGCACAGGACAGCAGGGCACAGGACAGCAGGGCACAGGACAGCAGAGGTGGACGTCATGCCGTGCCCGAGCCACTGCGGTTCCCCCTGCTCCCTCCCCACCGCCCCAATCCTGCCACCCATTGTCCCCACCTGCTTTTTAGAGCGCTCCTCCTCAAAGAGCACCCGCCGGTGCTGCTGGCACTGCCGCACGGTGCAGACGCAGCAGATGCACCGCCGCTCATCCTCGCAGTACAGCTCCAGCGGGCGCCCGTGCTGCGGGCACAGCCCGCCGTCGGCCACCTCACACCTCTCCGTGCCCGAGACCCGCGCCTTGCCGTCCCGCGCCAGCTCCACCACCCCGCACAGGGGGACATTCTCCTCCAGCGCCGGGCGCCGCTCGAAGCCCCTGCGGAATCGGGGCACGTGTCGCCCTTCTCGGCCCCAGCAGGTGCCTGCTCTTGCTTGTGCCAGTGGCCGCCGATGCAACGCTTGCAGAAGTTGTGCCCGCAGGGCAAGGTCACGGGCAACCTGAACAGCTCCAGGCAGATGGAGCACACCAGCTTCTCCTCCAGCTTCTCCGAGACGGGCGGTGCCATCCTGCCTGGGCTCAGGGCAATGGGAGAAAGCAGCCAGGGAAATAGAAACTCGGCTGTGCAGAGGAGGAAGAGCTGGCGACGCTGAGCCCAGAGGCGGCCCAAGGCACCCAGCCAGGCATGCTCTTAAAGAGACACCCAGCGGGCGCTCTCTCGGCCACGCGGGCTGTGCCGCACGCTGGGGACGGTCGGAGCTGCTCCCCGTGGGGACAGGCACAGCGGGAGGCCCCGAGAGGGTGAAGCGCTGCAGTGACAGCACAGGGACGCACGCGAGAGGCTGACAAGGTTCGGCGCAACGCCACTCCCGCGAGTGCGTCTGCGCGGGCACACGTACGACGCGTATTGGTTTCGCTTTTCCGCCCTGTTGGGGAACTTCCTGACATCCTGCCCTCTGCCAGGGCTGGGTCCCCGAGCAGAGCGCGGCAGAGACCTCGGCGCAGCACGCCTGGCACCTGCCGGCCTGGGCACCAGCGGAGAGGGGCACCCAGCACCGCTGCGGCCACGTCACCCCCCTCTGCGGCGACAAGGGCTGGGACACATGCCAGCAGCAGGCCAGGGCCACGCTCTGCCCTTGCATCTTTCCATTTTCAACCGCAGCTCCTGCTGTTTGCACGTGCCCCCGGCGCACACCCACCGCTCCTTTTCCTACCAAATTCCTCGCGACACCCGTGCACAGCAGCGCTCCGCAACACAAGAAAGATGTCACCTGGGCACTCAGTCCCTGCTCGGGGTAGGGGGGAGCCTTCTGCCCGAGGCCGTGCTCTTCGTATCTGGTTTCAGAAGAAACACCTCCCAGCCTTCCAGTCCAAACCTTATCTCCGTGCCCTCCGCAGGCGCGCTATCGCCGGCGCACGCTCCCAGGCAGCTGAACCGTCTGCAGCGGGTCTGCAGCCCCGCCGCCCCCCAGCTTTGCACAGGAGAGGCCAAGCCTTGGGGGGGGTCTGGGCTGCAGCCGGGGTGCTCACTGCCTGGCTGCAGCGGGTCAGAGCGGTTTCCGTATCATAGGCAGGCTCAGAGCCACCTCCAAAACCACCCCTGGATCCAGGTGACTTGGGACGTCACAGCTCCCTGCGTGTCCCAGCAAAGCGTCAGCCCCAAAAACGTTTATTTGGGCTGAATCTGCACATTCTGACCAAATATTCACAGCTCAGAGAAGGGTGCAATACGGCCTGACACCGCAGGACACCCGCACTGCCGCTGCGGTCACCACACCAGCCCAGTCACCCCGGCCCAAACCAGACGCCAGCTCTCTTCCGGGCAGGAGGAGAGTTGAGGGAGCTCAGGCGTAGCCGCTAACGGCCCTGAGCAACGGCAGCGGGGTCATTTCCACACAATCTCTTGGGTGCTGGAGGCTCTCATTGCCCGAAGAAGGGAGGAACCTCAGCAGAAGTTACTGGGACCCAGAGCTGGGAACAGGCAGCTGCAACAGCAAGACGACGTCAGTATTTGGGAGTTTAAACCGGGGATGCAGCAAGAGCCCTGCAGAGCACAGCAGAAAGCAGTCCCCCCACAGCTGGGGTACAGCAGTGCCAGAGTGCCCGGCCATGACTGTGTGTCTGGCTCCACAACCCCTGCTTTTGCTCCGCTTACCCACACCGGGTACGTGCTGTCCGGGGAGCCAGGCGAAGGAGACCGAGCTCCGTGCGCCTGGGCAGCTGTTGGGAAGAACCAGCTCCACAAATGTTCACAGGTCACCTGCGCAGCTGCACTCTCCCACCGCACATCTAAGAGGAGAAGTGACCCTGGCCGGGAGAAGGGCTGCCCTTCTCCCCTGCACCTTCCCAGCTCTGCGCCAGCTGGCTGGGATACCAAGCTCTCCCAAAAAAAAAAAAAAAAAGACAGCCCTGCCAGCATCACTCAAGAGTGCGTTTAATCAGACTCATCTCTGTCAGAGGGCTGCGCAAATGAAAGCCAACACGGTCCTGAACCGCAGCGCTGTAAGAGGAGGAAATCCAGGCTGGCCCAGCTCCGTTCGCTCCACAAACAGACAAAAGGAGAACCGTGATCCCTGCAGAGAAGCGAGGCAGGCACTGCCGGGGGGACTCTGCCCTGCCACCCCTACCGACCAGCTCTCCTACAGAATCAAGATTGGAGCCTGGCCCTGGATTTGCTTTCATCTACGACTGTCCTCTTTAAGCAGCCTCTGACCGCAGAGCTGCCAGCACTGTGAACGCCTGCTGCCCTCAGCTCCACACTTCCCAGCACCGGGAACGGGGAGCCGAGGGGCTGAGGCTCCAGAGGCACGGGATGCGCAGCTGTGCGAACGCAGGGAGGCTGGCCCGGCTGCCGTCCCAGCGTCCACCGGAGCACCCCAAGAGGAGGCCGGGCCCCTAGTAAATGCCGTAGGTGGGCTCCTTGGTGTCTCGGTATCTGTCCAGGTACCTCAGAGGCTGGTGGCGCGGGAACTTCACCTGCAGAGGGTGGTAAACGGGCGGCCGCACGAATTCGAACACAGGCTCTCTCATATCTGGAAAGGGGTGACGCACAGCGTTAGCAAGACGGCTCAGATCCAAACCCCAGGCCCCCCCCTGTCGCCAGCAAAGGCCCGCCGCGCACCCACGGGACCAGGGCAGGTCAGGCACCCCCCGCTGAAGGCTCTCTGTGTGTTACTTTGAAACGTTTATATGAGCAGCCTTTTACGGGCCGTTTCCTCAGACGGAGGACAGCTTGATAAACACCCGTCTGTGCTGTCACGGATCCCAGACAAGCGCCAGGGCCAAGCAAGAGCCGACAGCCAGAGCTCGCCCACTGACGCAGCCTGTTACGCGCAGGGGCCGTGTCCCGGCCCACAGACCCGCCCCCTCCGGCATCCGTGAACGCTGCATTTCTTACTCAGAAGCTGATGGAAGACCGCGGTGACCGAACTGTCCCACTGACACTGGAAAAACGCCAGCCCTGCCGGGGTCATTGCATCCTCGTGCTTCCTGTAGAAGTCACACGTGCTAAAGGTTCGCATCTTGAGGCTGTGGCTGGAAACACGACACAAGCACGGGAGCTGAGGTGAACCTCTCCTGCAGCAACAAAGGCAACGGCTTCCCCACATCACCCCAGAGTCTATAAAACACAGGTGGAAAAGGAAGTCACCAGGAGCCAATCTCCCAGCTTCTCCAGCCCCAGGCAGCAAAAGGTTTTCTTCGCAGCCGGGTTTAAAGCAACGAGACTTTGCAGGGCTGGGATTGCGGCTTCAGGTGACACACGAACTCAAAGCAGCCCGGAACAATTACAGGCGGCTGCTCTCCTACCAGCAGGAACAGCCGTGCCATCGTAACAAGCTGTAACAGCCCAGCCAAGCGAGCGCGAGACGGCCCAGGGAGAGCCTGAATTACCATGGCGTGGGCCGAACGTCCTCGCTGCAATCTATGGGGCAGTCTTGCTTGAAGAGGAGGAAGACGAGGCGATGGTAGCCAGTTCCCATGGCAGGGAAGGGGGGCAGGTAATGACAGATCTCCTTACCCGACCTGATGTTGTTGCCTGGGATGTTTGTCCTGAACACAAAGAAGTTGACTTCGCTACGTACCCACTCACTCCCCTGCGCCGGGACCAGCGGATTCGTGGGACTGCGAGTGACCCTGTGCTGTTGACGTGACTCACACCCTGTCTGACAAGTAGAGGTTGTATTCACTGGAAGGAAAGTCACGCCCAGCGTGAGCTTTCCAATGCCAAACAGCAGCAACGCTTGGAAATACCGCATCTTTAGCAGGACCCACACCACAGGTCAAGAAGCTAATGGCAGGAGCGCCAGAGGAAGCCACGGAGTGTCTTAGCAGACACGCATTCCCGAGCTGTTAGAGGAGTTTCTGCCCTCTCTGCCCCGGCTGTCCCTGAGCCAAGCAGCGCGCAGTGTAGCACTCACACCAGCCAGTGGAGGTACTCCGAGTCCGCGTCTCTTAAATGTCCATCTGCAAGGGAGAAAGGCGACTTAGTGACAACCTGGGGTTCGCATCAACCCCAAAGTGGAAATGCTCCGACCCGCTCTGAACAGAGAGGGCGGCTCAAGGCCACCCAGCCATCCTTTCCTAGCAGGAAAGTAACACATTCTCACAGGCCTGAGCCTCAAATGAGGAGCAGAGAACCCTACGGGTGTAATTCCAAGAGTAAAAGCACTTCTCGGTCGGCTGCTTCACTGTGCCTTGGTTTCCCAGAGCGAATGCTAACCTACCTCCCGGGCAGACTGCTGAGGGAGAGAGGAGTTCGGGGGTAAACAAAGGATGGGAGTCAGGGAATTGCTTCCCCCATGCTGTGACATAGGTCCTGTTGCATCACTGCCCTCACTCTCAACTGCTAGAGATTTGGGGAGGCTACAGTCTCTACTGCATATGTAATACAGCCCTGCTCAGAAGGTACCACAACACCTCTGACTGTGCAGCCAAAAGAAACAGGAGCCAACGACAAGCAGAGCGAAACGACCCCGTTTAAACGTGCTCCTTTTAAAGAACCTGCTGCTCCCCTGGATTTGTGAGCAACAAAGTCCAGAGGGAGCCTTTATCTGCCTCATAGGACGCTGCCGGCGGGCTGGAAGCCTAAAAGAGCAGCACAAGGAGAATCACTCAGACAACAGGTTCCACTAAGACCAGGCCATGATTTCCAAGGCGAAGAATATGAACTTGTCACAGGCACGGCCACACCGCTGACTGACCCAGCTCCACCTGGAGAGCCCCCGCAGCATTAATACGCATCAGCCTGCCGACAGACACCACTTCTGTCGCAAAGCTCAGTTCTTAACACGTTCCCTTCACCACAGAGGATGTAAAAGAACCGCCCCCCGCCCAGGACACACAATGCCCATTAGAAGCATCCAACAGAAAAAAACAGCTTCCCGTGGGGTCAACATTGTCCCCAGCTCCCCAAACACACCTCTGACGGAGTCACCATGTTCCCACAGTACACCGGCACGAGGTGGTCATCTTCTTGGCTGTACTCCACCCTCAAGGTAACCCAGGGTGTGAACGTGGCCCCCTTGAACAAGTCACGAAATATCCCGCAGTGCTCCGCCACGCGCTGCTTGTGGAATGAGCCGCTGGTCTTCTCCCACTCGGCTCTGACTTCGTCGAGGGGGATCAGCACTGCGAGGAGAGAGAAATGCTGCAGGAGACAGCTGGGGACTCGGAGCAGCCGGGACAGGCTTCTCTGGGAAACACCCCGCGGGGCCCGCGCCCGGGCAGGAGGGAAGGAAACCGCGTCTCTTTGGGCACCGTGCGACTCCGGACCGAACGGCACCGGCTCTTGCCACAGGCTCCCAACGGAAACCAAACGGTGCTCGCACGCGCCCCACTCGTGCCGTGCAGCCCCGCCCACAGCCTGCGCGCGGAGCCCGCGGCCCCGGCTCCACCCGGCGCGGCCCGGCCCGGCCCTGCCCTCGGCGGGGCGATGGGGATTGTAGGCCGCGCCGGGGGCCGCAGCTCCGCTCCCGACGGAGCTCGCAGGAGCTCGGGGCGTGCGTGCTGCCCCACGGCTGCAACACACACACCCCCCCTCCACAGGCCGGCAGCCGGGCAGGGAGGGCTGAACGCAGCAGCAGGATTGTCCCGTTTCCCCACGGGGCCTCGGGAGGAGCCGGGTGCCCGAGGACACCCTGGGAGAGGGGGTTTTGCTCAGACACAAGGATGGCTTTGGCACAAAGAAGCAGCCCCACCGGGCTTTAAAGCCCTGCCTTGGAGTTTAACTGGGGAGCAGTAATCACAGTCCTCCTTCGCGGACACCCAGGCACCGGGACAAGCAGCAGGTGCCAGCCAGCGGCCGGGCACCGGGGGATTACAGCTCCACACAGCACAGCCCTCCAGCCCTCCCCGGGCAGCAGGAGGAGAATGCAGGCTGGGTCCAGGACCCCCCAGGAGAAGCCCTGAACACACAGAATCACAGACGGGTTTGGGTTGGAAGGGACCTTGAAGATCGTCCAGTCCCAACCCCCTGCCGTGGGCAGGGACACCCTCCACCAGACCAGCTTGCTCCAAGCCTCATCCAGCCTGGCCTTGGACACTGCCAGGGATGGGGCAGCCACAGCTTCTCTGGGCAACCTGTCCCAGGGCCTCCCCACCATCTCTGGGAAGAATCTTTTCCTGCTGTCCAATCTCAATCTCCCCACTTTCAATTTAAACCCGTTACCCCTTGTCCTATGTCACTACAGGCCCTTATAAAAAGTCCCCCCCAGCTTCCTTGTAGCCCTCCCAGGCACTGGAAGGCGCTCTAAGGTCTCCCCGGAGCCTTCCCTTCTCCAGGCTGAACACCCCCAACTCCCAGCCTGTCCCCACGGCAGAGGGGCTCCAGCCCTTGCAGCATCTCCGTGGCCTCCTCTGCACTCGCTCCAACAGCTCCATGTCCTTCTGCTGTTGGGGGCCCCAGAGCTGGATGCAGAACGGCAGGGGGGTCCCGGAACAGCCGGGATGTGGAGGGAGGCGGGGGGGGGGGGGGGCGGTACAGACCAGTCCGGAGTCGCGCTGCTCTTTCCATCTCGGCATTCTGGCGATTCTCCCTCAGGATTTTTTTCCTTTCCTCGATTTCCTTTGCCCACAGCAGCTTATCACGCGGCAGGCTGATGTCGGCCTTTGGCTCTTCAGAGAGGGGTGGAAAAAAAAAATCACGTACGTGAAACAAACCTGAACATTGCAACACCCAACCACAAAACCCCTGCAAATCATGAGAGTGCGTAAAGGAGACGCAAACCGCAAGATGTCAGAGACTCGATTCTACCACCTCTGCCCCTCCATGCTCCCCTTCCCCGCTCCTCCCCAGCTCACTGCACCCCCAGACCCAGGGCTTTGCCAGCTGGCAGGCGGCTCCGGGCTCTGCAGCTGCTGCGCAGCCACACTCTGTTACCTGCTGCACGTCCACAGCTCTGGTTGCTGGGCTGCTTCCTCTGAAACTACTGGGCTTCCAAGGAAGCACTTCCTCACCCCACATCTTTTCGCAGGTCCTGGCCAGCCTCCCTCCTTCCAGAAACCCGCCACCCGCTTCCCTGAAGACACCTGCGCACCGCAGGCTTCCGCATGGGAAAGGGGCCAAGCTCATCCCAACCAAGAGCAACTCGTCAGCTCTTTGCAGGGCAGGTCTGGGGGCAAACGTGGGACCCCGCCAACAGCTTCCCCGACCTCCCGCGGCAAAACCCCGGGCGGCGCCGCTCCTTCCGCGCGTACCTGGCGCGGGGTTAGCGTGCTGCCGGGACGTCTTCCACCAGCGGGGCTTCCTGCTCTCCTCTGCCGCAGCCCTGAAGTAGCGAGCCAAACTGCCGCGTTTTTCCAGCACTTCCAAGCTGCTGACGTCCATCTCCTCGCTGGGCATCGGCCCCAGCGGGGCTGCCCGCCTGCAGAGCGCAGCTGGGAGCGGAGAATGCCCGCTTTACACAGAGAGCGAGAAACGAGGCCGGGGAGCGCGGGCCTCGGCCGGAGCCACCCCTGCCTCCCCGAGCCGGCCCCGCCAGGCACGCTTGGGGAACCCAGGCGTTGGACAGCTTCCCCCTCCCTCCCCCCACACGGCTCCCACTGCCCACCCACGGGGGAACCGCGGGTCCCCGGGCCCGTGTCTCACCGGCCGTGCCGAACGCCCGCCCGCCCCGGCGGCCGCGCAGCGCCGCGCTCAGCAAGGGCTCCGCCATGGTGCGCGCCGCTCTCAGGAGAAGGACCCCGTTACCATAGCGACAGGGGCTGTCTCGCACGGGGCCTGACTGGAAACGCCCCCACAGCTCCAGCGCGACCCGGCTCTTCCCTCGCCCCGGGCTTCGCAGCCCTGGGGATGGATTTCACGCTGAACCCTCAGAGACGGCTTTGAAAGAAAAGGACGGCTTTACTGGAGAACTGGGATTACTGGGTTTTTCTCCTCCCTAGCTGCAGGGCACAGCAGCCTCTCGTGAAGACGGAGGCGGGCAAAGAATGGACTTCAACAACTCTGTGAGAGTTATAAAGCGAAGCCGTTTATTTGTTCCCCGTTACATTAATAGAGAGCTCAAAATTTGCTGACCACACACGTATAGGTCCAGATGACTGGTCACGCCTAATCGCCACGCGCTGCCCACGAGCCCTGGGCTAACACACGATGGGCTATCCCATACTCCGCTTTTCTCTGCCAAGTCTTTCTTCAAGAATTTGCTGACCCCTTTATTTCTTCCTTTATCGTCCTCAAGTACGCTTCAAGGCCGTGCAGTTTGCGGCCTACTCCAGCTCTGTGTAGCTTTGTTCGCCAATACATCCGTTCTCCTGTAAGAAATCTCCCACAGACGGACACAGCCATCCCTTGGGGAACACGTGGGGATGCCACCTCCTCAGTGTGACAGGGATGAAGTGTTGTAGGATGCCTTCCGGAGACTGTCCAGGTAGAAGCGTTCAGCCTCTAAGAAAGCGTGGTCCTGAGAAGAGAGGAAGGATGGATGGCATGGATACCAGAGTGCCACAGAAACGGGGTCACAGCACAGGGACCCTCTCCTGGGGGAGGGAAGCATCCCAAACCCTCCTTCGTGCAGTGAGCACCCCCTGGGGTGTACGATCTGCCCTCCCCCAGAGCCCATGAGCTCACCCTCTGAACAGAGGAAGCCATCTGGGGAGGAAGCCAGCAGGGAAGGAGGGAGCTGTCAGGAAAAGCTGGGAGCATCACAAAGCCAGAGCCCAGCAGAGCTGGCTTCTCCCACCCAGGGATGGGATGAGCAGAGGTGCCACCCCAACGAGCCGAGGACGATATCCATCTCAGCTTGGACATTAAGCTGTGACGATCCACCCGTTCTTGCTTCTGCTATCACTCCTCTAGGTGCCCGTGGCTTCTGCAAGCCCTCCCAGCCCAGCCCGGTTCTGGGGCTCAGGAATGATCTTAGGAGACACCTCACGCTGTGGCTATTGGGCCCCAAACAGGCTTCAGCCTGGCCTGCTCCCACGCAGCTGATTTGAAGCCCCTTCCAGCCCTGGGTCTCCCCACCGCCTCACCTGCTGGGCGTCGTGCTTCAGCTGCAGCAGCGTGGCGTAGAGCTCGGCGCGGCCGGCCGTGGCCAGGTCATCCATGCTAGCCCCTGGGCTGTGCCGAGGGAGCGCCGTGACGGGAGGCAGATGGAGCCGAGCGTGTGATGCCGTCACCCTTAGAGGAGCTGCAGACGGAGACAACAGAGCACCCCTTTATTTGCTGCCTGCACGCCCCTGCAGCAGGGGCCTCCCAACCTCCCAGGGCAAATGGGCTTTAACCCACCTACCTCTCCCTTCCTGCCCCCTCTACTCACTCCCAGCGCTGCCCTGGTTCAGAGAGCTCTGCTAAGCTCCTTCCGAGGACGAGGAGGCCAACACCAACTCACAGCTGAGGTTTATATACAGCGGAGCTACAAGCGCCCCCCAGGAATATCCCAAGCCTCCCGAGAGGTGGAAGACAAGAGCAGCTGCCCCCCAGCATGTCCCTTCTCATCACAGCATGCAGGAAGCCTTACACACGGTGCCGGAGAGGGAGAGGCCTTCCGTAAGGGCACCAAGGCCCTGGTCTGCAGTCAGCAGCCGCTCACGTAGCTGTTCGAGCTGTCTCCTCTGGTGAGCCATGCTCAGCCGCTCCTGCCTCATCCCCAGGAGAAAAAGAGAGAGAGAGAGAAGCTGTTGGCAAAGGTTCAGATCCTTGGCGTGGTGGCCGCAGGCCGAGAAGGGGAGGCGAGGGGGTATCTGCCTGGTGCGGACGCTGCTTCTGCTGCTTCAGCTGCTCCAAGCGTTGCTGCATGACCCGCAGCCTGGGCTGGCTCTCGGACTCCATCCTGGATGCCTCCCGCAGGGCCTGCTCCCCTTCCTCATACTTCTGGGAGAAGAGCTGGGAGGGGTGTGAAACCCGCCGGCCTGCGTACAGCTGTGAATTGCAGCGCAGATGCTTTGCTTACCTTCTTCATGCTTTCCATGCAGCGCTGAGGCGCTCCAAGACAATTCCCAAGAAAGGAGGAGGGCGAGCAAGTGGGAGACACAACAGAGGCCTTGCTGCTTTGAAACGACAGGAGAAACCCTCCTTCAGGCATTAAAAACCAAAGCCCAGAGAGTGCTCTCTGTGTGTTCTTCTTTTCCAGGCTGGGAGGATGGCACTGAAAGAGGGAGTAGAGAGCTTAAGGGATGGGCACAAGCTGCACTGAGGCACGAAGCTCTAACCCTCTGGTGAGGGATCCGAAGCCTCAGCTCCAGGAACGAGGGGAGCCACAGGCTCAGGAACTCCAGGGCTACACCCAGGCTCTGGTCAGGCTTTCTACAAAGCACTCAGGGCTCGCAGGGAAAGCTGCCAGGTCCGTAGGATGGCACAGAGCCCCATCGCTTCAGAAACAGCACATCAGCCCCGTGATAGAGCAACAGCAAGGGCTGGGACTGGGGGCAGAAGGAAAAGGAAAGATGGAGCCTCTCGGCGCTCCGAGGAGCGGACGTGCCAGTGAACCTTTTCCAGGGAAACGTATTTATGAATTTTTTTTGAAAAGAAATGTAAAAAAAGCATTTTTTTTTTCCCCAGGAGGTGGCTGCGCTGAGACCAAGACATTTGTCTCCGCAGCACGGTTTGCCACTGCTAAGCAGGGATTCTTTATGGCAGCGCTGGGGCAGCACTGGGGGTTCTCCACCGCAAGTGCTCCGCTCGCTGGGCACCATCACAGCGCTGCAGCGTCCGTGCGTGTTACAGACCCGTTGGGCTTCAGAACCCACTGCCTTAGGAACACCTTTCCTGAGAGAATTCCAGTGCCATTCCATCAGCTTTTTCTTGGCACAACTTGCGCTCGGTCTCAGCACGCAGCGGGGCTCTCCCAGACCATGGCAAGGGGAAGAGCGGCAGAGTGGGCCCCAGGGACTCCATGGGCCCGAGGCACGGAGCCGGCAGGAGGTGTGTGTCCCCTCCCACCCAAGGTTGGGGCAGAGTAGGGGTGCTGTGCTCCGGAGCCGGGAAGCACCCGCTGCCCCGAGCCCGGCAGCAGCAGGGTCGGTGCCTTCCTCTTCCAGCGCTGGGAGGGGGAGAAGGAGGTGGCAGAAGAGGGTCTCTCCACTGCAGAGAAGGAAACCAGCTCGCTGATGCTCATCCCTCGGGATAAGGGACCCCAAAGCAGGGACTGGAATGGGATTGGCTTTCGGCATTAAGCCGTGTTCTGCTGCCGCCCTTCCCGCAGGAATCCCTGTTTCCCACAGCCTTCAGCGCCACCTGAGCATCATCATCCTGCTGCACTGCCCCAATCCCCCAGATCCGCTCTGGGGCCACAAGCACCCCTGGCAGGGGCCATGGGGGCTCGTGGAGGTCAGGGGGTGTCAGGGGGAAGGCTGTAAAATGGGGCCGGGACAGACTCGGGGGGGGTTGCGGGGGGGGGTGGACTGTTTTCAGCTCCCCCGCAGACACGTGGCCGCAGGATGAGAGATGCTGCCGACCCCGATTTGGGCATGATGGGAGAATCCCGACCCAGGCCCACCTCACGCAGACACTGGGCTGAACAACACCCTTTATTGCAGCCGGCTGCTGCCTCTCGCTCTCCCGCCTGTCGCTCTCCCGCTCGGTGGCTGAGGTGGTGGGGCTTCAGGCCGGGACCCACAGGCCTGCCTGGCTGCTGGGGTGCTGCAGCCGGTCCGTGAGGGCTGGAGGGGCGGGAGGAGCCGCGGGGCCCGGGACAGCTGGTGGCTCTTGGTGGGGCTGGGCCTGTGCTGCAGGGAGATGGTAGTACCTGGGGGCAAAGGGCAGGGTTAGCCCCGTCCCCCCAGCCCACGGGGCAGCTCTGCCAGCCTGGCAGGGAGCAGGCAGCAGGGACACGGGCCCAGGCAGAGACACCCCGAAACAGGGGCCTGGCCCCCACGCTGAAGCAGACAGGCTCTTGTCCACCCTGCTCAGGACCCCCCATCCCGCTCCAGCTCCAACATGGGGACCAGTTGCCCCAACACAGGGACCAGTTGCCCCAACCACTAGCCCTCCCCCCTCCATCCTGCTTTGCCCCTCCCCGGCCCAGTCCAGACCCATCCCGCCCCACTCGGCAGCGGGCACAGAGCCCCCAACTCGCCCTCAGCCACCAAGAGACAACAGGGTGCCCTCTGCCCCCCTTACTCACCCCGGACCTCCAGCAGGGCCGTACCCGGCTGGCTGAGGGGGGGCTGAGGGCTCTGGGGCTCGTCCCTCGGGAAGCCTGGTGGGAGAGACAGGAGGGAATCAGGGGCAGGGGCGTGGGCAGGGGAAAACCTGGCACCTCGCAGGTGCCCTGCCCACCCTGCTGCCCCCTTCACACCCCTGCCATCACCCCGAGCCTGCCCCGGCCATACCCTCTGTGCGAGCGGGCCTGTAGCGCCGGCCCCTGTAGACACGGCCGTCCCGGCCCAACAGCTCCACCTCGTCGTGGGAAGCTGGGAACGAAAGAGCGGGATGGCTGAATCACAGGACCAAACCCAGCAGCCCCAGGCAGCCCTTCCACACTCAGCGCTCCCAGGGGAAACTGAGGCACACACACCCCCCCGGGTGCTCAGCATCACCCCCCCAGCCTCGGTCGCCCCCACCGTATCCCTGCCTTCGCCATCCCTACCTCGCTGGGGAGCGGGAAGGAGAGCTGGCTTGGCCGGGGGGTGCTGGGTGGGTGGGGCTGGAGGTGCCAGCAGCGCTGCAGCGGGGAGGTGAGGGTGTGCCAACCGCCTTGCTGCCGCGGCACGGCGGGGTACCCGCGCTCTGCCGCCTGCTCCCTGTGGGATGAGGAAGGAGGGTGCTCAGCGCCCGGCCCCACAGCACCCCACGCTTCACCCTATGGCAGGGAGGAGACCAGGGGTGCTCCCTGCTGGGGTGGGAGCTCCCTGCTCCCTGCCCAGGCACCCCGGGCCCCGCCACCCCTACCTGGGGAAGGGCTCTCACTCGCAGGGGCCGGAGCAGGGCCACCCTGCACCCAAGGGGCCGGGCAGGGCTCCCTGTGTCCCCTACCTGCGGCCAAGCCCCTGCAGCTGACCCCGCTGGAGGGTGCTGTGCCAGGGATGCCTGGCGAGGTGGGGGGCCAGCGGCGGCATAGACGGCAGGGTCGTGATGTGCCTGGGGAAGGAGGGCAGGAAGGAGCCACAGGTGGGGAACGGGGGACAAGCAACACACCCCAGCTTGGGGCAGCACCCCAAAACCCACGGGCCTGTACAGCCCTGCTCACACCCGTTGCTGTCTCCATCACACTCACTTCTTAATGCCAGCCGCATCCTCCCCCTCCGCCTGCTGTGCCTTCTGGAGCTGCTTCGCGATGCTTCTGCACTGCTCCAGCTGCTGCCGGACAGACCCCAGCTCCAGGCTGTCCACCTGCGGACGGGCACACCCCCTCAGCCAGCTGTCCCAGCATGGGACAGCACGGTCCCCAGGGCACAGCCCGGAGGGGGCAGCCTCACAGGGATGCTGCCTTGGAACACCCTTCCCACTCCTCCCTCCTCGTGCCCTTCACGCCGCGTGACACCGATGCCCACGGGGCAGGGCGATGGGGACAGGGCTCAGCTCCCTCCCGGGGACGCTGGCGGCAGCTCACCAAGCCAAGCACCTCCTGCAGCCTGCGGATGTCCTGTGCCATGCGGCTCTGTGCCGCCTTCAACTCGCTGATCTCCTCAAGGACATCCTGGGTGACAGCCGTGGCCTGGGAGAGGGAGATAACAGGGATGAGCCCCCGGGGAGGGTCCCTGGCGACTGGGACCTCTACCCCCATTGTGGTCTGCACGGAGCTGAGAGGCTGGGCAGGGTCCTGGCCGGGCTGGCACAGCACCCCAGACATCGCATCTTCATCATCGTCCCACCGGGAACGGTTGGGTAAAGCATGGCCAGGAACAGCTCAGTGCCCAGGGGGATGAGGCCCCTCGCCTGGCCCCGCCTTTGGCTTCAGCCCTTGGATTTGCCGTGGCACAGGAGGCCCGTGAGGCGCTGATGGAGCCTCTCGGCTGTCCGAGGAGCGGACGCAGTCCCTGGCTGTGGGCCAGGCGTGGGCAAGGGATGGGCAGGGTGGTGGGGCCGGACCTCCGGGGGTGCCGAGCCTGCAGCTGGCAGAGCCGAGGGCACTGGGGGCTGGAGCAGACCCACCGCCATGCGGAACCCAGAGGAGGGGGCGTCTCACGGGAGAGCACCGCGGGGCCAGCAAGAGCCTGTACCTTGGAGATGCCGCTCTCGTCGGCCTCCACCTTCTTCAGCTGCCCCACGTCGGCGGCCACGGAGGCAACAAGGGAGCCGCTCTCGGTGCCCGGCAGCGGCTCCGTCCCGGGCAGAGAGTCCGCCGGCTCCTGCTGCTGCTGCCCTGTGCCCGGGACACTGGCCCCCTTCTCCAGGCCAGGCTGGACCCCGCCCAGGGGGAGGCTCGGGCCGTGCCCCAGCTCCCGGGCAGTCACGGCCTGCAGGCCCAGGTGCCCGGCCATGGCCTGCAGCAGCCGGCGCAACGCCAGGAAGTCCACGACCCCTTCCCCGGGCTCCCCGAAGGCCGCATCCAGCAGCTGGGACAGGCCGAGCGCGTCCATCGCTGCCGCCGGGCCCGAAATCACGGAGCGTCGCCGGGCAGAGCGGGAGCCTTTCTGCCTCAGGGGCCCTGCGCCAGAGCCCGGCACCACCACCCCGAGCGCGGCTCCCCGCGCATCTGCACGCGCAGCCGGCGGCTCCGCGTATTTCTGTCCCCGCTGCCCGCGGGTCGGCGCCTATGACGCCATAGCGTCTCCCGTTGCTAGGCGACGGTGGCGACGGGGCTGCCCCGGGCCTCGCCCAGCGGCCTTCCTACCGAAAATGCCAGCGGCCACGGCCCACGTTCTGGGGCAGCCGAAGGCAGCCCCTGCCCAGGGAGGCGCTGCTCGCTTGCAGCCTGAGCTGGGCCTGCCGAGGACGGAGCCGTGTGCCGAGGGACGATGCCCGCCGCTCGCACAGCCTGCCCGCTGCCCAGGAGGAGACGAGCCCCAGCCCGCAAGCCCCTCCAGTTGTCCTTAAGCTGTCAAAAGCACGGCACATTTGACTGTCTCCCTCAGATGCGGCAGTGGCGCGAGGCTGCCGCTGACAACAGCCACACGGATTTCGAGCACCTCGCTCCAAGGCCAAGAGCCCTGTGAGCAGGGAAAAAGCAGGGCAGGTACACACCCTGCCAGAGCGCCCGAGGAAGTATTCCCGGAGCGGGAAAAACCTTTCAACCATCAAATACTTACAGAAACAATCAGCAAGAGCTTCTTTTCCCTCACAAGCCGTCACACAGTCACAGCACTGACATCTCCCGCCTCTGCTGAGGCGCTCCAAGACAATTCCCAAGAAAGGAGGAGGGCGAGCAAGCGGGAGACACAACAGAGGCCTTGCTGCTTTTAAAAGATAGGAGAAACCTTGTCCTTTGGGGGTCCAGTGAAATCAGGGTACTGCTTTTCCTTACGTAGTCAGGGATGCTGAGATGTGAGCGCCCCCTGGTTGCAGTTTAGCCAACTGCTTTTGGCTTCCAGCCAGCCTGAGGTCTGAAGGGAAGCCTGAGGATAACGCAGGCTGTGGTCTCAAGTACCACCCAGGGGACACCGGCACAAGCGTCTGCTCACTGGTGCCGTGGTTCCACAGGTTCTACCCAAACGCAGCCCAGTAAAAGCAAGACTGAACGGGGCAACAGCTCTCGAGAAGCCAAGACCTTGCTCCTGGCAGGTCTGACCAGCAGTTCGAGGGGCAGAGAAGAGCAACACTGCTCCCATTTTTAACACTGGCTTCCAGTGTGAAAAGCATGGTCCAGGACCAGCTCACAGCAAGGCAGCCCGTGGGCATCCGCGAGGACTTCACACATCAGTCAGTCCGTTCAGGAATAATTAGGGCACAGCACCGTTACACCTCCGACCCAGGAGCCACGCTGGGGGCACAGCACGGCTTTCATTTGTTTGTAGGACTTTGAAAAGGCAGGGAAACCACCAACAGTCCAAAGATCTCACTCAGTGCTGCTTGGCTTGCAGGTTTAATCCGTGCTGGATACTGGAGAAGACCTAACCACTCTGGGCTTTCACACCCCCTCCCCAGCTCCCAGCCAGGATGCTGTTCTGCAAGACAAACCCCCCCGTGCCAAGGCACGCTGCTTTGCCTGGTGCTCAAGGCTTGTCCTGTTTCAGGTCACTGCCTGCCCCTGGGCACCAGACGCCGTTTAGATGCTGGAGGGGAAAAGAAGGGTGTCAGCAGGAGTTGAGGGAGAAGCAAAACTCAACAACTGTTTGCTAGAGACAGCCCGGCACGGGCACTGCTCTTTGGAAGCAGCCGCATCCAGCAGGATTTGTTCAACACATCAGCAGGCTACACAGTGGAAGAGCTTTGACTGGAGTGTGCTTGTCTGCCTCCCCAAGGGGGAAGAGCACAGCAGGGGAATTTATCCGTACATCATCCTGGACACAAAGCCCTTCACCAGCACCTTGTGCTGCTGCCTCTATGTCCCCCCCAGCCAAGGATCAGTGTCGTTCCAGAACGGAGGGAGCAGTGAATCCTAGCTCCTTGGGGAATGACCCTGGCTCCTGGAGCAGCCCCAGACAGACACAGCAGCTGTTCCCAGGGCACAGGCTTTGCAGGAAGCACCCAAATTACAACTCCTCTGCTTTGGATCGCAGGGTCAGGGTTAGAGCTTTGGGGAGCACAGGCACACTGGAGGCAGATATTGTCCCAACTCCCCTCCCCACGAGATTCTGTCCCAACTCCTCAGTCCCCAGCAACTCCAGAAACTGCACCCGGTTGTGCAGCGCAGACAAGTGTCCCAGGGAGGACCCAGCCCCTGTGGGGCTTGCCACTGAAGAACAAGGACGATCCAAGGCTTCGCAAAACGAGGAGGCCAGCACATTAACTAGCATTCCTCGTCCTGCCGGGAGACACACACGGGCTTGTTCCCAGCAACCGGACACAGGGATGCGAGTAGTCCTGTGAATGGGGTGCCCTAAGCTGCCCTTTCTGGATGTTCCGCTAACTTAGTTTTGATGAAAGTCTTTGTGATGCCGTGCAAGAGATGAGAGGCCACTCAACTGGTGGGGAAGTGCTCTGCTGTTCAGCTCTGCCAGCAGCAAGCACTCCTGCCCAGCTGCCTGAATGAAGCGCCCCCCTCTGCGCTCTCAGGCGAGTCAGGGGCAGGAACAGTAACCCAGAGGCTGTCTCCTCTTGCTGTCCACACGCAGCAATGAGCAGCCTCTATTCCTTTCTCATAAGCTGACAACTACTTTTTTTGCTTTTCTTGCCCCTTAGAGGGGCAAGAGATAACACAGTAGAACCAAAAAAATTCAAGGAACTTAAAAATTCAACACCCCCTCATGTCTCCATCTCTCAACTAAGATGTACCCTTCCCCATTGCCAGCAGACACTTCTAGTCACCTGTAAAGTGCTGGTCAGGTTGATTATTTTTTTCTATTAGACCCCATGGCTCAAGAACCTGAAAACCTTCACGCTCCTACAAGAATCCACAGTTGTGTTATGCCTATAATTTATGGTATTGCCTTTTCATGCATATTTCCTTCTCTTGGGAAGCCAGGACAGGGGCAGTGCCAGGTCTAGTCATCGACAGTGATGTTGCGAAAGAGATAGGCCATGGACTCTCCATTGTGGATTCGTCGGATGGCTTCGGAGAGAATCAAACTGATATCCACAGTCTTTATCTTGGGGCACTGCAACTTCTGTACCTCGTGAGGAACTGTGTTGGTTACTACCACCTATGGAGCACCAGAAAGAAAAGACCGTTAGTCCTGCTGCTGATACCTCACTCTCACTGAACAGCAACCCCAGGTTAACTCCACGAGTGGTGCGTACTTGCTGCTTCACAGTTCAGGGGGAGAAATGCTTGTATGTTAAAAAAAAGAGAGAAAAATAAATGGTGTCCCCCACATGCCAGTCAATCTGTTGAGGGAACCAGCATAACCAGCGCTCTACAACAGCCACAGGCTGATGGGTCCATTTAGATCGCAGGTTCCAAGTTTTTTTTTACTAAGGGCGAGGTTTCAAACCTTATCCTCTTAATGCACCCAACAGCCGGGGCGAGGGACAGGTAGGCGGCCTGTTCAGTGAGAAAGCAGTCACATGCACCCGGTTGTGGCACGGGAAGTGTCCAGGCAGGGATGGCTAATGTCTGTGCATTAGGGAGAAAACATACTCATTCGGATCTGCCTCTGTGTATCAAGTACACACTGTTTTTTTCTTCCATGAAGAACCAGCTAACTGAAAGCATCTGACGAAACCAGCCAATCCAGAGATGAGCTACGTGGCAAGGGCAGAACCTCAGTTCCTGGTTTAAATCAACACGGCCCCCAGTGCCACCCCTTCCCTCCACAGTGCAGAAAGCGGACGCACCTCATCGATGGAGGACTCCTCTATGAGACGGGGGGCATCTGCCGACAGGAGCCCGTGAGTAGCCATGACAAAAATCTTGTAGGCTCCGCGCTCTTTCAGGATCTCTGCGGCAGCTACAAAGCTTTCCACGTCATCGATGATGTCATCCTGAGGAGAAACAGAAATAGTATCCAAACCAGAAGTTTACCCTGCCCGCAGGGCCGGATCTGCAAGGTACTGCGGCTTTGGCGACGCGCACAGCTGGAAAAAAAAGAGAATCCCTGGCAACTTCAGCTGCTGTTGAGATGCAAGGACAGCCACGTGCACAGCTTACATCTTTGAATGCCATTTTCCTAATTTACAGACCCTTCTGCTTGTGTGCAAAACAAATACTGCGTCTCAGAAGCAAACGAGTCCCTGCACACACACTAACAGAGCTCTTCTTCAGCAAGGTGTTTTATTCCTAGGTGATAGTAGCTGCACGTCGATTACTTACACTGCAGCATGGCACAGCAAGAACGAAAAGCTCAGCAAGGCTTTTTTGGTTGGTTGGTTGTTTTCTTTTTTTAAACATTTCAGGAGATTTCTCTGCATGTCCTGGATTTGCTGAGTATTTGTGGGCATCTGACAGTGGTAAAATCAAGGGAGCGAGGAGATTTCAGGGCTTAAAGCACTGAAGTATAAAGGTACTTCAACAGAAAGCTGAAATAACCAAAGCCACCAGCAAAACTGGAGAGAACCGTGGTAGCAATCACATTCCAAACCCTACACCAGCAGTCCCTCCCACCCTCTGGGATGGAGCAGCTCAAGATGGTGGGAGGAAGCCACGCCCACCCCCCCTTCCAATCACCCTCATACCACAATGATGGCAATTCTTCCTCCAACGTCTCCAACCACAGTTATTGGTGGTTTCTCCTTGGCCATCATCACTAAAGAAGAAGAAAAGTCCAGGTCAGGTAGCCCTGAGTCAAACCCCAACAGCTCCACCAACACAAGAGGCCCAGTCCTTAACTGCGTCTCGTATGGGTGCACGGATACGTGCTGTACGTTATACTGACGCCCACAAAGCACGTAACCGCTGGTTTAACCATCATTTTCCTCCTTAAATTAATAGCAAGGCTGCATAAAGATGAAACTTGGTTTCTGTGAGCGCCTTGTACTGACCTCAGAGGCAGTAAGCAAATCCAAGTGTCTAACAGACCTCGGAGCTAGCCGAGGTACAAAGCACCTGGTTTATGGGGCACGTCAGCGACCTTCCTCGGGCTCAAGAACTTGAACAAAAGGGATAACGGTTGGGAACAACAAACGGGCTTTTCCAAGCAACAGCCCTCAAAGGGCGCATGCTTTACAAGATGCAGTTTTTCCACCTGCTGGACTCACTGGTTCATCTGAAGGATCCAAGACTCGCACTGCAGCTTTCTGTTTTTTTCTCATCTCACCAAACACACACGGTTCTTTCAGAGGGTGTAAGGACCTTAATAATACCTTAAGCTTTCTTTGTCTGAGCAGAAGCTTGCAGAAGCAAAGTTTGCTGGGTTTTTTTTGAACTGTGTTAACAGAAAGAGCAGGACAAAACGCAGATCAAACTCAGTTCTAAAAGCTCAGTGCAACCAGCAATTGAAAGCAAAAGTCTACACGGACGAGTTGTGCTATCTGACACGTGGTGAGGAGATGAACCAGGAAAGAAGGTTCCACTCCCTCCTGGCTCTACTTTTGCACTGACATGGCTCATGCAAAAACTATGCATGTCACAGGCTTTATGCTTTATCCTGAAAGTAAAAGGATCCACCAGCAGTATAAAAAATAATGGAGATGCGAACTAGTATGCACTCAGAGTGTCCAGACTCAGACGGAACAGCGCTCAGCCTCTGATACTGGCCAGGGACTTGCTGTCCATAACCCAAGCCTCTCACTTACTGGAGGGTGCTGGTTTGTACAGTGAATGCAATAAAAAAGATCCCAGCAAGCTAAGGACACTGTGGTGGGCATGCACGTGTTGTTAGGTGATAATCTGGGCTGATTAACCTCTGAAGCAAAGAGGAACATACAGTATTTTGTAACACCTACCTGGCCCCCTGCACCCCCCAGGTTTTACGCTCCCTACGGGGAACACAGCAAGTGTCCTACCGAGATGCTTTGTACCCCTCCTCTTTGTAAGCCTGCCAGGATGCTGGCCACAGAGGCTTCTCGAGTGCTGAGGAGTTCTGGACGTCCTAGATAGCAAGGTTTTTCTCCTTTAAGATAACCTACTTCCATATAATAGTCGAGCAGCATGAGAATAGAGGCCGCTGCCCGCCAAGAAGCCTGTCTGAACATTGATTTCTGCCCTCCTGGGTCAAAAATGTCCTACACAAAACTCCCCACCCTGCACAGCAGGCTGATCCAGTACTATTCCCACAACTCAGCAGTGCCTGGGAACACTCAGAGTGCCAGCACTGCTGGGCGAGCGAGTCAGACTGAGGGATGCAGTGAAGGAAATTATAAGGACCACAGCTCCAAAGATTCAGATGTAGTGCTGTTCTTCAGACACGAAATGGTTTTCTGTACTTCCCAGAATGGTCTAAAAGGTGTGTAGTAGTCTGTGTTGACCACATTGCTCATTGCTAGGTCCTGCAGTTAAAGCCACGGCTTCCTTGGACTTAAGAGTCAATTGCTCTCTGGAGCACAGTTCCCCAGCCTTCCTTGCATTGTTATTTCTGAGTCTAAATCCTGAAGGGAAAATATTACAAGAAGGAAGAGTATTGGTAGCGCACTAGGATTAAGCATCACAAGAGATAAGCAGATCATAAATCTCAATTACAGGCACCATCCACCTGCTTAGATCAGTTATTAGTTTATTATCTAGTTTGGACAGTAAGAAAACTCCGGGTGGGAGCTGTGAAATACCAGAAGGGTTACATCTGGCTGCCGTCCCATCCTTAGCGTGCACCCACAGATGAGTGCTATTTCTGCTTCCGACAGCCAGGCTAGGGAAATCTCTTTCCTACGCACCAGCGAACAGTCCTTAGGGAGCTGAAATTCAGCGCTATTTCACTGACAAGCACGTGAAGTTTCAGCCAATCCTCCCATTCCGTAACGGAAGCAGACGCATTCCTTGCTACGTTCAGAGGCTAACACAGCAGCTAGCAACATCAGCAGTGTTTCGCACCTCTTGTATGTTTTTCAATGCTGTATTTCAATTTGACTTTATTTTTCCAGTCTGGTAGGCAACATGTCGACCTACCCGGATCCTAAAGAAATGTTCTCCCTTTTCCTTGTTCAATTTTCTCTGCAAAGAAAAGAAGAAAAAATTGCAAGCCAAAGATCTATCCACAACCACATCAAATCGCAAGAGAACTCTGATCGCTTTGCCGTAATGAGAGCTTGCGCAGGGGTTATTGCGGCCAGTTTGTCTTTCTTCAAAACCATTGGAGAGAATCAAGATATCCAAGTCAGAACTGCTACAAGAAGGTGGCTTGAAAAATGATTCAAATAAAGGACATTTTCCTGCCAGACATGAAACCTCTTTTGCCTACACACAAAAAGAGGGCAGCAGGAGTTAAGCTGCAGCTGTACTTCTGCCCAGTGTAACCCCTTGGATTATGGAGGGGTTTACATTAAGAGAGTTGCTGGGTTTTACTGAAGAGGAAGAAAAGATGCTTGTGGTATCTGTAGCTTCAGGGGGGTAAAAACAAAGAGAAAAAACCCCAACCCCAATCACTATTTTTATAAAACAAGAGTATGGAAGGGCACTGAGGGGTAGTGGGGAAGTAAGTTCCTCCGCCAAACACTTCTAACAGGCACTTTCATTCTGACGCGAGTAACATATGTCCAAGGACCACGTGCTAAAGCGAGAGGGTCGCTGGCATGAAGAAACAGCACTCCCATGTGCACAAAAACCTGTTGCTTTAATCAAGAGGTTAAAAATAGGTTAAGGAATGCCAGAACAAATTCTGTTTGGAGCTGACAGTGTGCATTAAGGTGATCATCACCAATAAAGTAATGCTGCATTTACAACGGAGTCTACCAGGAAAAGGCTGCTCAGGAACAAACTGTTTTGTGAAGAGGAAGGACAGAAAACATACCTGTGCCCAGCCTAAACACAGGAAAGAGACGGGGGTAGGGAGGTAGGAACAGACCTACGGTCACTCCGGTTTTTCACCCAAACTCTCTCCCTTCCTGCAGTTTGCTGGGCTCTGGGTTTGAAGCAGAACATTAGCTACCCGTAAAAGGTACTGAATTTCAAAGCCACTGAAATGATTTAACAGATGGTGCTCCACTCGTTTTCCTGAGGCCGAGGAAACACACAAAGAGTCCATTTGTTAAAGCACAGCCCCAAGCCAGCTGCAAGCTCCGAGACACAAAGAGCACACAATCAAAGAGGATAACCGCCGAGTGACATCCTATCTCAGAGGCTCTGGTTTCTGGGGTTTGAGTGACGCTGAGCTGTTGCTGCTGCTGTAGCACAGCACTTCAAGAAATGCAATTGGAAACACCTTTGGCATCTTTCTATTATGGCTCCGTATGCCACCAAAAAAGGCATCACATCAGGCCACACTCTCAGGACAATAAATAAGCTATTACGCTGGTTAACACTCGTTAATTAAAAGAGCATGATCTCTACTCAATATGGAGAAAAGGTGCGTGCCAGGATGCAGGAGCCCAGCCAATTCACTTGGAAGAATCGTATAAACCATAAGTGACCCCCGCAGGGCTCTGGGGCTGCTCACAGTCACAGGTTTCACCTCTTTTCGGGCTGTAACACAACTGCTGGGGACCCTGAACTGCAGAGTCTAAAGACAGAGGGTAGGATGGCCCACACCGATCTGGTCATCATCCAGAGCAGGATGCTCCAGGGTCAGCCATCCCCAGACCCAGGACTGTGGTACCTCAGCTGGGCACACCTGGAAACTGGTTTGGTTTCAACAACCGGAGGTTTTTCTGGCCAGTTTTGGTGTGAGCAAGCATACATCCCTGGTGAGTAGCCGTCATAAACAACAACAGAGGGACACAGATGAACCCTGCTTCACTCTGCCATCAGACCTTACAACACCAGGACTGCTGGTGATGGATGCACGGCAGGAGAGCTGATCGAGGGGTTTGTTTCACGTGCCACTGGAGGTGGGAAGACAGCTTTCAAATAACTGAACTGGACAAGAAAGGAAGTGCAGCAGAGAGGGCGAGCACAGACACTCACAGCATTGCCATCCCTAAGCCCAGCTGTATTTTCTCTTCTGTCTGGCAGAGCGTGGACCCACGGATGCGGCCAGGATGCACCAGAAGCTTACAGGCTGCTTTCTGACAGGTATTACCTCGGTATTCTACACTTCCAGTAACAGGGCCCAGCTCACCAAAGCTCACTCAAAACCACGTGTCTATTAAAATTGGAAAACTGGACTGAAAAGCAACTTTCTGCTGAGAGTTCTGGACAAGCTCACTCCATAATCTACCCCACATCTCACCCCCGACAGAAAGCTACCAAGCCACAGCTTGTTTCACATTCGTGCCTTAGGCAGGTAGGAACGTAAGGTCATTAGTCACGTAGAGTTTCTGCAGTAGACAAAAAACAAGAAAGCGGTGAAACGCAGCAAATTAATTGGTGTTTGGATAGCTTAGGACTGAAAACAATTTTCCACTGGAATCATAACTGAACGAGGCAAGGGCACATTCCATACGAGATACGATTCACAGGGCTCTCCAGCAGCACAAGCTCCCACAGCTGAGCTTCCTTGAAGTGAGACAGTTGGAAATAAAGATACAGCCGCATCAATGCCCAGACAGCAGGCAAAATGTCAGCTAGTGGTATTTTGGAGGACAGCATCCTCTTCAGAGTAGGAGGGGAAGGAAAAGCCCGAGAGTATGTACACAAATTCCTGTTTTGCTGGAAAGGCATGAAAAAAAATCCCCTCATCAGAAGGGGAACAATCAAAATGAAGTCACAAACTTCACTGACAAACTCCACCAAGGCCCAAAAGGGGTTTCACCAGCAACATAAGCACTGTCTAACTGATTGTATTATAGTGGGTGATGACTGGAGTAACGCAAAATGCCTGCAGTCTTACTTGGCCTCCCCTCCACGACCTGCCCACAGACTGATTGGATGTTCTTCAACTTGCCCAGAGAAGCTGTGGGTGCCCCATCCCTGGAAGTGTCCAAGGCCAGGCTGGATGAGGCTTGGAGCAAGCTGGTCTGGTGGAGGGTGTCCCTGCCCATGGCAGGGGGGTTGGAACTGGACCATCTTCAAGGTCCCTTCCAACCCAAACCATTCTATGATTCTCCCTAACCTTGAAAAGAGAAGAGGAGATGCTTAGCAGTAGCCCTAGACACTGCCCGTATAATGAAGTTTGGCTGCAAGATGGATAGCTTCTTCCCACAGAGAGCAGCACACATCCTTCCCCATGGTCAGTCCTCAGCCACATTCGCTGTACACATAACTCCTGTCTTCCCACCATCTGTCTAGAAAGCCAAAATCCTCCCAAGAGGGAGCTGGATTTTGACTGTACTGTTGTCGCCTGACTGCTGCTGTTGCAGAAAGACAAGCAATCCTAAGAGCATGGCTTCCTCCTTTTTCCCTTTGTTCTGTGCTCCAAAATCAGCAGTTTATCAATCGATGGCAAGAGCACAGAAAACAGCTCAGCAGTGTTCAGAGAACCTCTTCACCCTAGCCACACAAACCTCAGAAACGTGTCAAAACACACACTGGAACATGATCTGCCAAGATAAAGAAAGTTTCCAGCAGTATCAATGGCTGCAGCAGGAGGGGAAGACAAAGGCTAGCCCTCCCCTCCACCCTGGGGACAGTGGCCTGTCTCCGTGGCTGTTCTCATGTAAGTAACCCTTTTGCATTCCTCTTCTGTTTCATTAGCTCCATGAATTGTTGCTGAGCACTCTAAAAGCACCACATTTTTCAGAGGTTTATCAGTCTGACACTGCTGAGGGGGCACAGTCAAGGAGAACAATACTGATGTTCTGCATTGCCAGGAAGAGTTAAATAAAAACATTCCCTTGTACCTTCTTCTACAACTTGCTGATAACCTTTCCATGAGAAAAATTCCAGTGATCCAACCGCCATTAGGCTGGTTATACCCACATAGCTAAACCAACAGCAATTTCCCACCAAACTTTTCTTCCCCAAAAAGATAAGCAGAGAAGCTTAATCTTACATGGCAGCTCCAGACCAGGATGCACAGTTGCATTTTTGACCATCGGTGGAGAGTGACGTCCATCATCCATGTCCTGCTCTGTACACTGAGCCTCTCCATGGATCACTGCTAGTCCCAGCCGTAGTCTCTCGGCGTAAGACTGAGCCCTGCGGGACAAACCACAGCACGTCAGGAAGATGCTGGGCTGATGCGACTCCACAGCCCCGCGCAGCAGGCCTCTCCCACGCCCAACGTGGCAAGCAAAGGCTGCACCTCTCTGGCTGTTCCCCAGCAAGAAACTTCACTGGAAGAGACTTTTGATTCCTTCTTAATAGCCCGAAGCCCACTCTACCCCTTGGCTCCACCACGGGGGTCTGCTGCTGTTCCTACGCTAAACGCTGAGATGGTCAGGCACTGCTGACACTCCTGCAGCAAGTCTGCTCCTGGCCCCAGGTGAAGCACCTAGCTCTGCAGCAGCAGGGAACTCCGGAGTTTGCTCCCGCAGGGTTGGGACTGCGAATTTCAGCTGCCCATCTGCACCACTAGAGATGCCCACCCTGTTTTAAGCCACAAAGAACGTACGGACCAGATTGCTGTTCCATTTGCGACCCTCGCATATTTTTCCTGGTGTATTTTCCATCAGCCCTGACCTATTCCAAATTATTTTTAATCAGTAAAGATTCCACTTACCTTTTAGCTGCATCAGGAGATTTGGCTACAATAACTGCATTTCTGTAATCTGGAATCTGGATGTGATAAAAAGTTATTTAAGTAAAGACCTTGCTATAGAGTAACTGATTCCATACACGGCTGAACAATCCTGCCCACTCCCCTTCCCCAGCCCCCAGACTTCATTCTGTGCCAAAAAACTACTCATTTTCAACACCAGTATTTGTGTATTCTGCCCCAAATGGCACACAGGTAAGTTTAGTACAGGCAATACTGCAGATCCTACTCTGTACACGACTGCAGCCCTGTGCCTCCTTCCCTGCTGGTGCCCACAAGCCACGGCCTGGGCGGCAGTGCCTGGCACAGCTGTTGGACACCGGGCACTGCTCCCAGCACAGGGAAGAAGGATGGGAAGGGGGAGAGATGGGCCAGATGTACCAAACCCTAGCTCTCAGGACAATGCCACGCAGAGCGGGCACTGGCCGCACAGTCAAAATGGGCAAAGGTGTGTTTAACCTACCGGGACTGGCCAGCTGCAGCTACTTCTGTCTGCAGGGGAAGGCCTGAACCCAGGGCCCGCTCTCCCCACACGGGGAAGGGTTGCTGTCACCACGCGGGCAGAAATCATCATCTTTCGCGCGTGGACAATCAAAGCTCCGTGCCCTACCCCAGCCCTGCTGTGCTCGGCATTCCTATGCTCAGCCCAAGGCAAAGTCTATCAATAATTCAGAGCAGTCAGACATCCACTGCACAGGGTGAGGGGAGACAGTTTAACAGGACGTAAAAGGTGATTAGAGGCAGGAGCATCAATAGCATCTCTCAAACGGTGCTAACCCTACGGAGAGCAAGCTCATCTTCTGTTTATGGCCAGAAGTTCAAATTCTACCCAGGTACAATCGTACACTATAACATTTTCCCACTTGCCACGCAATAGGTACACCCTAAGAAGCAATTAATGAACATAATTGACCTAGCCTCACAACACCACCTCTGCGTAAGCAGAGGCCCAATGCTGCTATCACATTAAGACGAGTTAAGACAAATTGATATATATATAGAACTAGAGTAACCTCACTTCTTCCTGTATATACTGAAGCAAGAAAGGGGATGCCCTCAGGTTGTCTACTGGGAAGCTGAAGAAGCCTTGAATTTCCTTTTGATGAAGGTCCATAGTGATAATGTGTGTTAAACCTAAGGGGAAAAAAAGAAGAGACTTCATTGAGACAACTCCCACGAGGCTGGAGTTCCTCAAATATCTTCATTTTCCAGACTGTTTTAGCTATTACTCAGACTGTTATGTCACGTGATAAAATAAGCATAAACAGGTTAATGCAGAAAGTTTAAGACATAGTAAGAAACAGCCCCGTGATAAGCCACAACACTAGGCTGGGAGTTTATTTCAACATGACACTTCTAGGTCACATCCCCAGGTTCGAGTCACAAACAAATAAAACTAAGCCCAAGAAAAATTAACTCCCCCAAAGCGGCTCAAGGGCTCTGCAGCACGTCCCCACATCGAACGGGAGAAGGATGGAAGGACAGACCCCCTCTGGGATGCCCAGCAGCATCCAAGCCCGCCCCGCTGCTGCTCCCTGTGCCACTCACCTGCCTTGGCGAGCATCGAAGCCAGCAGCTTGCAAACTATCGAGCCCCTCTTCCTCATTTTGCTCTGTTTGCTGTAGGGGAAATAAGGGATGACCCCAATGATGTTCCTGGCACAGGAAGTCTTCAATGCGTACGCCATGATCAGCAGCTCCATGACAGCGGTATTCACATCTCTAGGAATTTCAAAAACCATTCCAAAGATTAGTAGGTGTTTTGCCAATGCCAACTCCTTTTCCTTTTATACCCATACCTCTGCTCACCGAACTGCCAAGCAAATGCTGCTGCGTCTTACGCTAACGTATGGACGGCCCAGATTGTAACCATATAGCTCCTTCCATCGTGCCGGAGCACAGCCAACTCTTAGACGCACGGGACATGACTCCAGCAAGAGCTGTGGACCGGAACATGATTTCTGTGCTCTAATATGAGGTGTATGATGATTTCTTTCCACCATCACAACAACAAAAAAAGGCAATTTTCATTTATATTGGAACAAAGGTCACTTCATACAGTGTATTTTGAAATAAACCAGCCTTTTAAAGAAGCGGTGCACGTGTAGCCAAGACAACTTCATCCACACTGGATTTATTAGGGTATTTTTAACAGCGTAAGGCAGGTTATTTACCCTGCCTTAAGAAATACTGCATTTTGGAGGAGTACAGAGTCCGGATGCATCACATCAGTGGAGGTCAGCATCTTCGTGCTATCTAGCTTATCTAGAGGTGGAAGGAACAGCAGCACAGTGAATGCTAAATGACTGCTTTCTCAAAGAAAGAACCAAAGAGCAACACAGACAGGCGTGTCTGTACACCACTGCAAGGAATACACCTACAACCCCGTTCTCAGTTAGCCTCACCAGGATGACTGGCGTGGCCCAGCAGGACTGTATTGATCTGCATTTTAATTCATTCTGGGAAGGGGGAAAAAAAAGCCAAACTCTTCTAGTTCCCTAAAACCAACCCCAAGAGACACCATCTGCATCATCACAAACTGACTCGAGACCATTTGGGTACTGAAGAACACACACTTCAGAGGAGACAGAAGGACAGGCAATCCTGCAAAGCAGACACCCTTGCTTGGGAGTTCTCGGCACGGACAGCCCCATACGCCACACCACCTTCCCAGACTGGCCCCCAGGAGGGCAATGCTAGTGGTGGCTCAGCCATGGAGCCCACAGTGACAGAGCAGGGGCTGACCAGGCCATCTTTCCCCACAGCAGCAGAGGAATAAACAGCACAGAGAAGCTTAAAGCCCTGCAGAGCTTTCTGGATGTTTCCCAGACATTGCTCGAGGACCTGTTTTCCTCCTGACCACTGGGGATGGCTTCCCCAAGAGCTCAGAGATACCATTTTCCGAGACTCTGTCTGTGACCTGTGCCAAACCTCTAACCATTCCCATTTCTCTGTTGCTCCCCCTTCCTTTGGAAATTAATCTCCATTTGTGAGAGATTAATTAATCTTCATTTGTGAGTGCTCTGGGTCTCTGTTCTCCCGCTGGCCCCGCCAGCCCTTGCACACAATGCCGTTTACACAGAAGAAAGCTTTGTTAGCTCTGAAGCACCCAGCCAAAAATTACATAAAACACAGCCCCCTGCCACGTAGGACAACGAGCAAACAAAGAACTGTTTCTTCCCTTTGGTGTTTTGGCTGTGCCAGTGAGGCCGTGAGAGGAGAAAAAGATGCTACTATCAGTGTTGTCTGAAAACAATGTGGCCAAGTTTAAGCCTATTTAAAGGTCATCCCAGAAATTGAACAGTTTCCCTCATTGTTTTTCAAATTGCTCTTTAAAAGAATATATATATTCACGTGAAAATCAGAAAGAGAACAAGACTGCCCCTGAGAGAAAGGGTTACCACTGATTTGAAAAGGCACCAGCAGTCCTGGTGCTGCTGTGGGACACTGGTAGCCCTATCAATGAAGAAATTACCCCAGGAGCAGCACCTCTCTCGACATTCAAGTGAGATCCCATGCTGGATTCTGGGAAGCTCCTGCAGACCAGCCAGCACAGGCACTAGGCAGAGGTAGATTTGTCTGTCCTTCCAGTAAGGCCCAGGGTGGGAGGCTGGGGGAGCTTATCAAGGAGCACCCTCCTGGATGCTCCATGTTCAGCCAGCACACGGACCTGCTCCTCTGCAAGGGGCACTGACCCCAGCCAAGGGCTCGGCACAGGGTGGGGACTAATTGGGGGAAATAACATCTGCAGGGGGAACCCCAGCCACAGCATCTCCAAAACAGGTCCCCAGGAGAGCATCCCAGTCTCCTCACTGCCCTCCCCGCCCCCCTTGAAGCCATGCTCACAGTTACTGCTGGAAAACTTGAGCCAAGACCGCACACAGGGACTGTCAGCTCATTACGAGGACATTCAGAGCCAGCTCAGCTATCCCCCACACCCTACTTCCCACCCCTTTCCAGCAGCCTGGAGCCTCCCTGCTGCTCCCCATCCCTGCCTGAGCCACCCCTGTGGCTCAGAACAGATCCCTGTTCTCCAGGCTGAGCAAATGGTTTGTACGAAAAGACTTTTGCTTTTAGCATGTCACTGAACCACTAACTCTTTCGTTTTCCTATGGTCTAAACGAGCTATTTGGCTTTCCCTCACACAAATGCTAGTCCACACCAGACCATACCTGTCCTCCTTCTTTGTTCTACTATCGGCTTTTTAGTCGGGGAGCTTGTATCAACTATCCAGATCTTCGCTCTCTCTGTGCATTTAAGATGCAGACTGTGAATTCACACTGCAGCGTAACAAAGCTGTTTCCTTCTCTACTCCTTTCCTAAGTCCTAACATTTTGTTTGCTTTTCAAACCGCAGAGTGCAGAAGTCCTATTCTTAGATTACTCAACACAGTTGTTTTCACTCTCCTGAAAAGCTCCCTGAAACCACTGCGAAACTGAGATGCCCTTGAACCTGTCCTCTCGAGCAATGAAGCAAGGCACAGCTGCATCTTAAGAATAAAAGATGACTTGGCTGCACAACAGTGGCTCCTTTCCCGGAGGGCCTTGAACATTTTGGCTAAAAAGGACCCACTTCTTGGCCCACAACACTGGATTCAGTTGATGGGAAAACAAGTTAGAAGTAGGGGAGGTTTTCCCCTCCCAAAACTACTGTTGTTTCAGGTTTACACAGCCCTCAGTTACAAGTTGTTTCAGAGAACTCTCTCACGAGCGACAGGAGAACGGCACTATGCACCCGAAACGCAATCCTGCCCCAGTGGGTTTTCACCTTGCAGGGATGTAGTTGCTCCCTGACGGAGGGAACACTTGGAACATCTCTCTAGAGAGAGATGAGCTCTAGGAAAATGTCTTAGCCTGCAAGAGGAACTCCCAAAGTGAGCAAGATGATCTTGTAGTCCTACTGATTCCTTTAACAACAGGCCAAGCATTACAAAGAGGACTTGAATTCTCAGTGGGCTCTACCTCTCTGGCAAGCAAGGAATAATTCTGTTAGAAGCATATTCTGCTACCTGCTTCAGCTCTGGTACCTTTTAGTTCTTGAGATCTCAAAAATCTGAGCAGAATTTGGTCACTTGGAAAAAGCTCTGAGAGCAGAAATATCCTTGTTTTGCTCATCATGCAAAAGGCATCCTATCAACAGCTCATCTCTGAAAACAGCACCTCCCCTAGTCACAGCTGATCATTTTGCAGCTACCATTTGTATGGAGGCTCTCTTCTCACCCTGCCAGCACTATCTCACTACACTCCTCCTCAGGCAGTGAGCAGCAAGGTTCCTGGGGTTAGCAGCTGGTTTCCTAGCTCCCTCGTTTCTTGCAGCACTTCTTTTGCCTCTTACTCCAAGCTAGACAGCCCAAAATAAAACCCAGAGAGGACAATTTAAGAAAAAGCTCAATGTCATTAAAAACTATAAGAGTCCAGAAGGGAAACTACTGGCTGCCATCTGAGCTCAGCTTCACATCACTACGGTGAAAGGGGGACAGTAATCCAGCCTGTAATGAAAGCAGTATCTGCTGTTTGTTGCTGGCTCTGCTGCTTGGTAATTGGAAGGCAGAGGAAATTACACATCCTGAAATGGAAATGCCAGTCAGAAATCACCAAGCAACTGAGCCTGCAAGGACACAGATGCGGGATATTCCACTTGAAGCCATCAGTCATACTTGTGCTTGCCTCAAATGCCACACTTAAGCTATTTGAGTCTCGGTGTTCTGTGGCGCAAGTGATCCTCCGGGAATTTTAACAGCTTAACGCTATGTCTTAAATGTAAGTTAAAGCAATGACAACACTGGAAGGAGACCGGTTATCATGCTGGCTAACGGTGAGCAAACCTACTGAACAATCTGCTGAACCAGAAATCCAAAGCATATGACATCTGTAAAGCTGAGGCGCAAGTCCCTTACCTGGGGATCGTCTGTATAATGAAGATATCCTGGCCCCGGACAGATTCCTTTATTTCAACTCTTGTTTCTGAAGAGGATTGAAAACACAGTCAGTTTTGTTTCCAAACATCAGATTTACAGTGACCACGCACCATGTTTTAGCAGACTGGTCAGGGCAGATGAGGACTTGCTCCTTTGCCCTTGGTGCACGTACACCCACCACACACATACAGATGAGCCAAGTGGATTTTCCAAAGGCTGCTCCTGGGAAGTAAAGAGCTGGCGTGACATACCAGTGAGTTAGTTGTATTTACAATGCAAAACCAGGCTGAATAGCTGGTTCTCTCACAGGTAGAAGACAATTATTTAACTCTCAATGAGAGATCCTTTTCACCTCTTCTGCTGAGTGCCAGAAGCCATCAATACCCCATTCCTGAGGGAACAATGAACCACTCAAAGCAGAACAACCTTTAGTAATTAACTCTTTTGGACCTTACCATAGAGTCAGCTCCATACAGGCTGGATAGCCCAAGGCAACACCAGCAGCACAGAGTTCAGGAGAACTCCCCAGTTTCACTGTCAAGGTCATGACGTTTCAATACCGACATAAGCTGGAAACCCAGGTCTCTGCTGAACACAATTCCTACAGCCCCAGACTCAAGCCGAGCCCTGAAAGAGTTCTGCAAAGCCAAAGCAATGATACCAGGTTTTCCCAGGTGCCTTAGCCACTCATCTCCCACAGAGTCATGAACTAGAGGGCACAAGGACAGCAGCAGCTACCCAGCTACTGAATTCAAAGTCTAATTGCCTGGACACTGGCAGTAACCTGAGGGACTGCTGGAAGCAGACTGAGTTCTCGTGCAGTGATGAAGAACGACTCCAGACCTCGTAGCAAGCAACCTGACCTAAAACTAACCCCAAAGGGCGACAAACCCTCACTAGCATGAACGCCACAGCCAGCTTGACCATAGCCATGGCAGCTCAACCACGCAGTGGCCCCTTCTGGCTGCAAGGGCAACAGCACTATCATAAATCCCCACGCTAAGCCAGCACCGTTTCCATCCCTTCCTCTTGCCTGTATCAGCTCTCGGGTTCTAGTCTTTCTTGCAAAGAAGGTAACCGAGGTGTTGAAACAGTAAATGACACTTTGCCACTGAACTCTGTCAGCCAATACCCTTGTGTTTTAGCCCAACATCTGACAATGGACACTTGCTACACTGAAAGAGGTGCAAGCAAGCTTCAAGCGGCATGCTCCCCAGCACGGCCCGAACCAGCACTCCTCAAAGCAAGAGGACAGGTCCTTCTAGGGCAGCTGTAAACTGCTGGGGGCAGGGGAGCGCTGGAAGAAGGGGCTAATTTAAGTTTGCAAGGCAGACACTTAAAGCAGGCCATTGCTTTTAAACCCGGGAGATGTTTTGCTACGCACAAGCGCACAAGCCCTGTAAGCTTTTGTAGCAGCTATCCCCCGAGGTAGGACTCTCCTTTAGATGAGAGTTAGCTGATGGACAGGGAAATGAGATAACAGGGGAAACAAGGAACACATTTAATCGCTTTGTCCAAGGTTAGACACGGAAGTTTGGCAGTGCCAGGAGCAGCAGTAACACCCCAGCTGAATCACCGCACTTTATTAGACAGGTTTGGCTGATGAAGCTACCTAAATTCCTCAAATTACCTCAAAACAGGCTTGTGAGTAGTAAAGATTTCGCTCACCTCCATTGGTTTCCTGGTACACCACAGATTTCCCCAGCTCAGCACCGAGACGCCTGGAGAGAAAAAAAGAAAATTAAACATGGAGGAACCCAGCGATTTGTGAACCAAAGCAGAGAACGGACAAACATGACACACCAACAAACCCCAGCACTGCCTAACAAGGAGCCAAGCATGCCAGCCAGGCTGTAGAACTGTGCGTCCTCCCCCTCCTCGGGGGTCTCCTCCCTCTGAGGACCCTGGGGAGGACCCTGTGACATGCTGCTCTGTGGCAGGACACAAGGAGCCAGTCGTCCCCTGACCCGGGGCTGTGTGTCCTGATGGCAAAGGACATCTTGCTAGCCCATGCAACGCCACCTTAGGCGGATCTGCTGCGGAACTAAACATCAGTGATTTACTATGATTTGATTAATGGCAACTAGGTCACTCTTTTAGACTCCCATGTCTTTTTTTTTTTTACCCCCACACGTTCCTTCTGAAACAACTCAGCTGATCGAAGAGATTAGAACTTCAAAGAAGGTTTCTGGTTTATTTAAATGACTCCTTCCTCTTCTCAACCATCAAACCTACAACATTCCTCAACAAAGATTACAGTGTCCCCTCCTCTTTTTTAAAAAGTTCTTTCTTACATAAGAAAATTTTATTTTGAAGACCATTTTAAAAGGCTCCAAAGGACAGACTATTCCCTCAGGTGACACTGCCGTATCTAACTGTACTGACAAGTAATCCATTTGTATTTAGAGGCACATGTGCTTTAACTAAGAGCCTTAGCTGAGAGACCCTGCACCGGCGGCGAGAGGCTTGGGATAGGTGCTTGGGATAGGTGCGTTGCTACAACTCAGCTGGCCGGAGGCAAGTCCCTCCTCTCATCTGGGCTCTGCTCAGACCCATGCTCACACACTAGATTAGGAAGCAGTTTCTACTTGCAAAATACCTTTGTTCAACACGTTGATTAGGGTGGTAGTTTCCTGTCTGCACATATCCTGTATTTATTATCGCCAAAATTATGCGAATCGGGACTAACCCTAAATAAAAAGGGCCCACGTCGGTCGCTGGCTTTCCCCCAGCCTACCTCCTTCAGTAGTTGGTCTCTCTCCATCTCCTTAGAGACTCAACCCTCTACTTAACTGTCACAAAGACTTGGTTTTTCAGCGGTCAATGAGCAAGGCAGCCCGACACTAGCCTGCTGCTGGCCCACCAGCAATGGCTGGACTCAGCTATGACCCACAAGCTGCTGGTCCCAGCTAGAAGCTGGTGTGGAAAGCATGGCCAGGACAGCTGTGGTAACAGATACTCGAATGCAGTGTGATGTGTTTGCTTAGCTAGTTACAAAGCATGTATTTGGCACACAGGCCTTCCCGATCGGTTTGTGATGGCTGGGGCTAGTGAGTGAACTCCCACGTTGAGACTCACACGTGCGAGGTTGTAAGCAGGCCGGCTCGAGTACCAACAGCAGCATCACTCAGGGTGCGTGCAGTCTGGAGCAGGCAACCCACCCAAATCCCTAGTTCAGCTTCTCTCATCAGCCCTGCTGAGCTAAAACTTGCAGCTGCAATACAAAGGCATCCTCAGTACCTTCAAAAAGGAGCTGGCCAAGCAAAGACAAGCCCAGGGACCCCAGGGATAGACACAGAGCAAAGGTGTGTTCTGCAGATGGGATCTGTTGAGTTCCTGCGCACTGCGAACCCACTGTCTTCCCAGTGACAGTCAGGCATTTGCAACCACTAAGCTTTGGTGCCCAGGCATCCAAGTCGAAACGAGCTCAAGAATCACACCCCCCCACCCACAAACCAGTGGGGGATGTTTAATGACTTACACTTGTTCCTCTATGACTGCACAGCAAGTCTTGCAAGCTCCCTTTGGAGGCATACGTGCCCTGACTTCACTGCAGAGAGCACGTTCCTATCTCACTGCTGGAAAAAAACCTCTGCTAACAAGAGCGTGCAAGCGCCCTTCGTCAGCCCAGCATCTCATGGCAGGAGAGAAAGCACCAAAACCAGTCCAGCCTGACACACTGCAGCAAAACACCCCTTGGAAGGCGGCACTTTTAGTGCTAAGCAGTGGCAACCACAGAGCGGAGGTTTGCGAGGCTCTGCGAGGATGCAGCTGGCGAGAAGGAACCAGAGCCCGGTGCTCCCCTAACTCAGATCGCACACAGCAACGCGATGTCTGTGCTGCCGAAACAAGAAATCGGAAAGGCACGTTTGCTCCCTGATGGAAAGGGGGACACCAAACAGCTCAGCCTGTCAAACCTGGGTGCAAACAGCAGCAGAAGAGACAGTGAGCAGCCGCCAACTTAAAGGAATGAGCAGTAGGAGATCGCTCTGGTCAGGCAATAAATCCCATCTCTGCTCTGACTGTTGACTTGCAAGCAAACAAGAGGGGCAGCAATGGGAAGGATACGAGATAAAACTGCCCATAAAAGTCATACATCAACCCTGCCTGCAGATGGACTGACAGGCAGCTCGGAGGCAGTTCAGGCATGTTTACACAACGGGCACACCTTCCACTAAACCCATTCCTGAGGGCTTTGCGTAAGCCCAGCCTTCAGCCCGCGCAGGAGTCTGCTAAAACCTTGATTTAGCCAAGGCTATTAGAGGGGGCTGTTTGTGCAGTTCCTGGTGTAAAGCACAGAATTCCAGAGAACTGGTGTCAAAAAGGAGATTTGCAGAGAAGTCAAGGGTAGAGCACGGCCTTAGCCACCACACAGCCTGGGAACAACCATTTGTAACGGGATTCAAGGATTAAATCCCCCCTTTCCAGCTCCGCTGCCAGCTATTTTTTTCCTCACCACGCAGAAGCTCCCAAGCAGTCCATGCCTTTAGAGGAACTCAGCTGAGAGCAAGAACTCTGCATCAGGCTCCGGGGCTAACAGCACAACCGTACGAACAGGGGCTGTAACGGGTACTTGACCGCTTGCCCGCGGACACAGGCAGACCCACACTGGGAAAGGACAAGGCTGCCGCCACAGGGAACCCAAAGCACACATCCCCGCGCACAGGTACAGTCATCAGAACCGGGATCTGTTCAAAGAGATACGCACCAACAGCCCTGCCGAGCCCAGTGCGGAGGGCTGGGCACAGCGGGAGGAAGGAATTACTGCACCAGGCTGCTCCCAGCTTTTAAAGCTCAACACCACCTCACTGTAGGCTTTCCTTGTGTGACCACACCGACCCTGCTCTTAGCTCTTGCACCTGCTCTGTCACTAAACCGACCCCTCTAGGACCTGACACCATCTAAGGGAAAAACTCTCTTCATGGCTTTAAAAATCCTACTCGGGGCAATTGGCCAGTAAAAATTTATACTGACCCGGAACACCTCTCTCTGTAAACATTGCTCAGGAAAGATGACCTAACTTTCCAGTCTCAACACATCCCAAGAGGATATTAAGCTGTGGATACAGAAGTGTTTATAAAATCTGTCTCAATTTCACAGCCTAAATGTGAACAGCTCAGAGTCACCTATGGTTTAACGAGGAAGCGACACGCTGCAGTATTTTAGGAAACACCACAAGGCGTACTAGACTGCACTTTAAACTCAAAACCCACCGTACGAGGCTCTCGAGACAAAGGACAGTCCATTAGAAGAGAGCTGACATGCAGCTAAATCAAAATTCAAGAGGCAAGTGCACTTGCAGTGTTTTATGCCATCAAAGTGTTTCAGTACCACTGGGAAAGGCTCTCAGCCCAGGCTGCGTTTCCATCTCCCGCTCTGTGACAAGCCCCTAAAAGACATCAGTAAAGTTATCAAGTTGTCTCTGAAGAAGCTTCCAGCCAGCTTTGCAATGCAAACATTCAGTTTGAAGAGAAACCTGCATACAAAGCCCTTGCCAAAATAAAATCGTGTCATAGTCATCGACCTCTTCATTACAAACACTTCCATTGGTCTTATCTCTGTAAATACCCGACTCTCTCCACACCTACGGGCTCCACTAACTGCCGCAGACTCCAAAAGGAGCTGACAGCAGAGGATCTGCTCGGTGCTTGACCATGGCCAAAGCAAGTCACAGCCTGACTTTTAATTGCTTCTCAAGCCTGAGCAAATCTTTAAATACAGATCAACCAACTGGCCGGGCTAGCACAGAGGCAGGTCTACGGTGTGTTTCCTTATCTCCCACTTCAAGAACAAGCCAGGAAAGGGAAACTGCAGCTTCCTGGATACAAGGAAATATCCTAGTTTAAATATCCTCATGCTCTTTGAGCTCTCCTTTACCCCTCTGCATCCATCCAGCACAACTGGGTGCTTGAGGAACCGTCCCTCCTGCTCATCTGCCGCTGCACCCAGAGCCACCTGGCACCTGCATCACTTGTTCCGGCCATGCCAAAGCCGTGCAAAACACCGGGCAGGTTTCCCGTGGCACCACACAAGAGCTCTTTCCAGCAAGCAAGGACAGGGTTTGGAGATGGGGGAGAGCAGCAGCACAAGGTTACTGTGATCTGACTCTCCCGTGCCACCCTGTCACATGCAAGATGACCTAATGGGGAAGGCTGACATTACTCTTCCTCCATCCCATCAGACATTCTCCTTCAGTTGAGGGAGGTTGCTGCAAGTCCTCCTACTGCACTGCCGCTTCCAAACACAGGGCTCTCCTCCTGCTCGTGCCCAGGAAACACCACCCTGGTGTTAGTGCTGTGTACCCAGTCCCTGGCACCAGAGATCAGAACACAAGCCTCCGTCTTTTCCACATGCTCCATGTTCTTTAGGCTCCAGCACTGCTTTTATCTTTACATCACCAGTGTTTCCCGTGCCGCAAACCAAACGAACGGCTAGACGACTCACATCCACAGCCTGCAACGAGTTTACCAGAGCGTCCCGGCCCACACAGCGCAGACCTGCAGGAGCACTGGAGAGGCATTAGCGAACTTCAGTCGGCAATCCCCTCCAACCCAAACGCACAAGCGGGGAGCGGGATGCAGGATTTGTACCCCCTGTGCCAAACACCGCAGGCAGAGGGAGAGCTAAATGCACCTGTTGGACTCTGGCGATTAAAGACTTGCTAGAACTCCCTCCCCGCAGCAGCACTGGTCACCAAAATTATGTTTCTCCCCTGCAAACGCAGCTTGTAATCAGGTGCCAAGTGTCCTAATTACAGCGGGAGTTTTCTTTCCATCTGGGAAAGAATTTAAAAACCAAAATCATCCCTCTCAATTTCTAAGATACAAGGATACGATTTTATTTATGTTTCAGTGGTCCTGAATCTAAGGAGCACCTTTATTACTTCAGAGTTTCACAAGGTATTTGGTCATTGTAAGCCAGTACCATCTCCTCTCCCTGGCAGATGTCAACATAAAAGCTCTGAAAACTCAAAGTGAAAGTTAAACTAACTATTTACTCACTCATCCTATAACCTGACAAGAATGCCTAATGATGGGAAACCTGCCAGAATGCCACGCTCGGAGCCTGAACTGAAAGCAAGTCAGAAAGTTTTGCACTAAAGGAAGCAAGGAGATTGATGAGCTGTCTGGTTTATGTCACACTGCTCCTCCCCAGGCTTGAGATTTAAAAACAAAAAGGCTAAGCCAGGACTCCTCAAGTACCGACTTTAACATCACACCTACGGGCAACGAGCAACAGAGCCTAGATGGAGTAGCGTCTCACGGGGCCCTACTCCTCATATTGCGTGTTGTTTTAAAGTTCTTTTACTACTGATACTAAAAGGTCATAAAAAAACTTTAAAAAGAACGCACAATATTAGAGGACAGACTCACCCTCATAAGACTGCTCCAACTCTATTAAAAGGCACAACTGACCTCCCCAGCAAAGTACAGGCTGGGACGTGACACAGGGGGGAAAGCCAGCAGTCACGCAGCTTTTGCAACCTGAAAAAACAAGGGTTGTATTACAAAGGTGTGGAAACAACCCCTGAGCTCCTAAGGGAAGTCAGCGTACAACCACCGCACGATATGCTGAAAACACCTTGGGTTTTGGGACCATTCTTAACTGCGGGGCAAATCTGTACTGATAATGGTTCCAGAATCTGTATCCCCCTCCAACAAAACCTCAGCTGCGTACAATGCCACGTAGCTTCCCGTTCAGAGCGGCCGCTGCTCCCGTTTTACGGGCAGGTAAAGCCAGGTGTCCTTCAGTTTAAGCGGTAGCTGAGCATCACTGTTGCGCTCATACCACCGGAGCATCCAACCTCCACGCTGACGCCAGAGGAGGGAAAGAAGCCCACATCGCCTCTATCCGAAGTTTATTTTGCAAAGGACAGCCAGGAGGTCACTCTCCAGATCCTGCTGTGGTTCACCCCCAGAGCATCACTGGGAAGCCTGCAGAGGGTTATATGTCACACAGGCCCGGGGAAGCCTGCTCCGTGTCTCTTCTCATTACATCTTCCAAAATATACGAGTTATTTTTAAAGACAAAAAGCAGAGAATAAAGATTGCCTGTTTGCTCTTTCAGCCCTGAGAACTTGGAGCTCGTCCCCAGGGGACTTCTGCTACGTTCTGTGTTGATGCGACAGGACAAGCCTTCCTAAAACCACGTCCCACATGTTGCAGCCAAACTTAACTTCTTTTATACAGAGATACTTTATTTTCAGAGTTGTATCAGCGAAGGGAAAGCGATACGGAACTGCCAAAATAGAGCAAAAATACTTGAACCAAGAAAAAAAAGCTTTCCTCTCCCAAACACAAGGATCTCCCTCTCTACCTCACACCCAAAGCCCATCGCTGTTATCCAACACGCATCCCATCAACACCAGCGATGCCAGCCAAACAGCCAAGCCAGCTTCACGGAGATAATCTGTGCTGAGGATTGAACACACTGTTTACTAAGCTACCTGGAGGAAGCGCAAAATGTTCGTACAGTTTAAGGTGACAGCACACCTGTATGTAGTCATGCCTCCAATTTAAGCGTGCCCTTGGAGACAGAAACAGGCCAGCGGCTGTCTAAGGGGTAGCAAGGATGCAATCTGCTGCGGCCAACAAGCCACTCAGCCCCCTCGATTTTGGGAGCGGCTTCCCATAAACCAGAGCTGAGAGGCAGAAACACAAACCCTGCACCAGGATGACAGCTCCTCGGTATGCAGGCGCCTGTCTCAGAAAAGCCCCTTCGCCTGGCAGCGCCCAGGTCTGAACCAAATTAAAACAACAGATCAAGCGTTGGGGTAAACCCAGTGCTGCTCAAGGCCCGTTTTTGGAGCCAGCTGATACCTCCTTTGGCAGGACCCAGCGCATCCATCCCTGCCAAGTCAAGGTCAAACTCTGCCCAAACTGATGGGCTGAGAAATAAAAGGGGCACGCTTCTGTCCTTCAACCAAACTCTCTTTTGTTAGCACGTGCTGCGCACCCCTTCCTACCACACCGAAACGCAGATTCGCTAACCCACTTGGGTCAGCGCGACCGCCGGTGTCGCGCCGCGATCTGCCCTGCGCCCCGAGCAGCAGAGCACGCGAGGTCACCGGCCCATCCCCACGAAAAGCTGCAGAGAAAGTTTCGAGCGTGGCCCAAAACAGTTCAAATGCTTCCTGAGGTTTGTCCAGCCGCTTTTCACCTTCTCCCTCTTCAAAAGTAACAGCCTTTGCTGCAACACGGCCTTTCCAGCGTGAAAACGGATGGCGGGGACACAAAAGAAACAGGCATCTTCCTCGCTGGCTCCAACCGAGTTATGGGGAGGGATGAGCGGGCGCCGAGGGATGAGCTGCCGGACGCCGTCGGTGCAGAAGCTCCGCAGCCAGGGTGCTCGAGGACACCTTTGCTTTGGGAAGGGAGGGCGCCCAAAGCTCTCCAGCCGCCACCAAGAGCCCGGCACGCTCGGAGGAGCTCGGGGAGGGGGGGTGGGGGGGATGTAGAAACTTGCAAGGGAGCGGAACTTACTCCGTGATCCTCTTCGCCAGCTCGGTGCAGGCTGCCGTGGAGTTGGCCGAGAAGACCCGGTAGCCGCTTCTGGCTGCGTTCATCGCCAGAGAATCATGCAGCCCCCGTGGAGCTCGAAAGTGAGAGCAAACAGATTTATAAGGCAACAACAGCTTCCGTGGCATCCTTTTCTTCCTCTCCGCCACGATCACCGCCCCTCGCGGGGTGGGGAGGAGGAGGAGAAGGAGGAGGGGATCCCTCCCGCTACCTATGGACTTGCTGGTCCACTCCCGCGGCAAAGTGTGGAAGGGGGGTGGGGTGGGGGTGGAAAACGCGACTGGAACGATAAAATGGAGCGGCAGCCGCCGGGGGTGGGGGCGGGACACGACACACGGCAGCGCCCTGCACCCCCCCCTCCCCAGGGCCCAGGCCTCGGGTAGCCCCGGCCCAACCCCGCCCCGCGCTCACCACGACGCACCGGGAAGGGGAAGAGCCCCAAAACAGGGCAGGGTAGGAAGGCAGAGAGGGGCTCCCCTGGCTGGGGAACTTGGGAGGGGGGGTCGCCAGGCAGAGAGGGGCTCCCCTGGCTGGGGAACTTGGGAGGGGGGGTCGCCAGGCAGAGAGGGGCTCCCCTGGCTGGGGAACGAGGGGGAGGGTCGCCAGGCAGAGAGGGGCTCCCCTGGCTGGGGAACGAGGGGGTGAGCTGCGGGGGTCGCGGGAAGGTTGGTGGGGGCTAGAGGGTTTCTTTGTGAGGCTTCAAGGCTGGAGGGAGGGTCCCGTCCCGCTCCCCTCACCCAGCCAAGCGAGTTCCGCCTCACGGCTAGAGCGCCGCTCCCCTCTGCGGCCATCTTCCCCGCGGGGAGAGCCCGCCCCCGCTGCCATCTTAGGTGAGGGCACTGCGGCCGCGCTCTCTCCTCACGCGCTGGTACTCGCTACCGCCCGAACAGCGTCAGTACCTGAGGAGGGGGCGTGGGAACGGCGTAAACTCTTCCCTCCTCGGGGTGTGTGGGGGTGAAATGCACCGCACGCTTCCCCAGGTGTGGCTGACAGCGTGGCCGCCTCCCCCTTCTGCCCGGCCGTGCCAGGCACGGCCTCAATGCGGCGGCTTCACTGCCCGCCCCTAAGATGGCGGCCCCGCTGGCTCTGCGGCGGCGCTCTGGCCTCGCTCTATGGCAGGCGGGGCGGGAGGCCTGAGACCTGAATGAGGTGTGGCGGGCAGGTTTCCTCCCGCCCCATACGGCTTAAACCTGAGCCCTCCTGGAGCCCCACAGTGTCCAGGAGGGATTCTGCCAGCCGGTCTCTGCACCCACAGGGGCCAGGCCGCACCCTGGGTCTGTGGCTCGCCTCAGCACCCCAGGGCCCTGATGGCAGTGGGGTGGCAGCCCTGAGGAGGGCTGGAGCTAAACATCCAGCCAACCATGCTTAGCTGGAGCTAAACCTGCTCTCTGCACCATTTCCCAAGGGAACGCTCACTGTCAGGCTCGCCAAGGTCCTCCGGGCTCCTTGGATGTGAGGACAAAGTCCCTCTCGGTTACAGGCACTAAAACTCCCATTCCAGCTCACCTGGCAGAGCTCTGTGCTCACCTTTCCAGGCCCAAACGTTGTGCTTTATACCACAAGGAAGGCAAACAGCATTAATTTTATCACCAGGATCACCCCATATCCCTGCCTTCGCCCTGGAGGGAGAGGTTTATTCCAGGCAGTTTCCTGAGCACAGAAAACATCCCTTGGCCTGCGTTCTCCCGGCTGAGAGTGGGGAAGGAGGAGGAACTCATGGTCTGCCCCGTTCAGGACATGGAGGGCGTACGCCTCTGTTGTTCAGTAGCATCTCTCCCCGCCGCTGGGCTGCTGTGGCGCGCGGGGTCGGGTGCGTGACGGCAGCGGTGCCTCTGGCAACGTCTCCTGTCAGAAACATTTCATGCTTAGCTGGGAGCCGCGGCGTTGCTGTCGGTCCCCTTCCGCTGAACACTTCATTAAAGGTTGTTTCTCTCCAACCTTCGTTAAGATGTAGCATCCTCAGTGCAAACGAGATATCCCCTCCGTATGCTGCTACTGCACTGCCCTAGCGCCAGGATGAAGAGTTCCGTCTCCCTTTACCACACCTGATTACATGGAATTTTTCCTGCAGCGTGGTTCCATCCCCACATCTCCCTCCATGCTCACTCACAGCGCCAGCCCCACAGTTATTTACCTGCTGTACAAGCCAGGAGACCCCCCCCCTTTCGCCTCAAGAGCCGGCTGGATTTGCTCCTGCGGCAGGATCGGGCCCCAGGGCTCAGTGCAGATACCCTACAGCCCTGCCCGGCCCAGCCACGAGCGCAGCGAAATGGGCAGCGGGGTTGTGTGCTGCAGCTGGACGAGGTCAAGGTTTACACTGCAGTGCTGGCAGGGCCAGAGGAGCCACGGCACAGCCATCACCCCCTTTGCGTGCTGTGGGGGCAGATCCACTGTGGCACCTGACACCTTTGTCCTCATTTGCTGCCACCAAAGCCAGGTGCCTCTCCAGGTTCCTTGTCCTCTGCAAGTCCTTCATCACTGCCTTGTCACAGCAGGGGCTATTCCCACTTGCTCCCTAACAGCAGCGCAAGGTGAGATGAGAGCTAACAGCGTCAGCTCCCCGGAGTCACTCTGAGCAGGCAGCGCAGCCAGGTGTGTGATGCTAATCCAGCTTTCAGACTGGCAATAACCCTACAATTTGGGATGATCTGGCAGTGTCCATTCACCACATGGCCCATCTCAGGCATCCCCAACCCCGGGCCGGGCTCTCCCTCAGCCACACACGCTGGTGTACGTTTGGTGACAGCCACCTGCTGCCCTGCAAGGCACATTTGCTTGACAGTGGTCACAGCATCCACTTGGCACAAGTCGCTGCCTTTGTCTTTCAAAAGGAAGGAGCTGTGGAAATAATTGGGGGTGGCAGACTATTTTCTGGGATGTAGGCTGCTTCCCAAGGTCCCTCCTGCACCCATCAGAGAAATGGCAGCTCCCAGGTGGGCAGGGACACCCCAAGGGATGGGGACAGCAGGGACAGGCTCATGCCATCAAGGGCAGCAGCAGGGACAAAGCCCACAGCAACACCCAGGAAGGGGGTATCAAGGGGCAGAACGTGTCCCAAGGGTGTGGAGAGGGACCCGGCGTTGTGGGGGCCATGGCACAGCTCCTCTGCATGCTGCTCAGCTTCTGCTCAGCTTCTCACCAGGCCCCTGGGAAAGGCCTTTCATTACTCTCCCCTTTTAAAGCCCTCCCTCCTGGCTCTCCATGCAATTCAGGTGTGCCAGAAAAGGGCAGGGCTGGTTAACCCCTTCCCACCCAGCTGCCTCAGCACACTAGCCTGGGGCTGATGCTGTGGCCTCTTTGAGTGCCCTCAGCCTCTGCTTTGCCCTCTGGGTCCCCAGCACCATCCTCCGGTCCTCATTCTGCTGCCCTGCGGGGTGCTCAGAGCCATCCTGCCCACAGGGCACGGATCCTGCCCGCATCGTCACCTCCCCTCGCTTTCCCAGCTGCTGAGGCTGAGATGCAATGAGTTTGTGCGTTCTGCTGCAGGGCAGCCACCGGCACAGCAAGACCCCAGGTTGCCTCCGTGGGGGTTGACAACACCTCTGCCCCAAACCCACCCCACTCCCGTGTTCCTGAGATTTGCCCCCTGGCATTCCCAGTTTCATCCCTGTGGGGAGAGGCCCGGCAGCCTCACAGGGCCAGCCCTGCAGGTCCCACCGGGATGACTGCTGGAGCTGTGCGGTTGGGATCAGCTCCCCAAGGAGCCTGGGCAGGGCATCGGGCAGAGATCGCCACTGTTATCGCTGGGACAACCAACCTTTCTCCTGGCAAAGGGAGCGACTGTGATTGCTCCGCCGTCGGAGGGTCACACCTGGTTTTACAGCCAGGAAAAGGAGAAGAAAGAAGCAATTCTGTTTACTTAGAGTAATTAATGTACCAGCTCCTGGCATGTACAGAGGCAGCAGAAACCTCCCCCCAGCGCAAGGCTTTGCAGTCCTTTATTGCTTCATTATCGGCCGGGCAGGATTAGGAGGGTGGGTTGGGGAACAGGCCGGCTTTAAGCAGGTTTAGCTCCTTTGAAAAGGCTTATCTGCGCTCGCTCTCGCTGGCCTCGACGCAGTAGTTTGCTGAGCAGGAGGGTTCGAGTAACGCTGTGGGTACAGGGGTGCATTTCAATGACCGGGGGTCGGAGGGGGCAGTTTCTCAGCTCTGCCAAGTCCTGCCTTGCTCCCAAGAGAAAACCTTGGTGCTACGCTATGCGTGCCAGGGGGCTTCGGGGCAGCTTCTTGCATGGGGCCGACACGGCACTGGGGAGGGACAGCCATTGCAGGCAGCTCCCCGCAGCACTGGACCAAGTTTTGCCCTTTCTCCTTTACCAAGTGTCTCCTTGGAGCCTGGGTGGCCACGGCACGCTGATCCCAGCCTGGCAAAGCAAGAGGAGCTTGTGGGAACTGGGGGAGCAGATCACTCTTCTTCTCCTTCCCAGGGCAGAAATGGGGGGCTGTGGTGGGACGCTGCATCCCCAGTGAGTAATCCTGCTCCGGGGAGGCTGCCCGCAGGCGCCAAGCATCCCGGGATCCCGCTTGTGCCGGGATCAGGATCAAGCCAGGTGGTTCTCATTGTCTGACTCACCTCCCAAAAATGCCTGCGCTTACGTCATGGCAGGAAGCCCCTACCAGGAAGCGGTGAAGACCATGCAGTGGCCTGAAATGCGGCTTCCCCCAGCAAAGGGGGAGATCAGAAGGCAGCACATTGGCCTCAATCCCTTTGACACCAGGGCTAATCATAGGGGTGAGTGGTACATGTGGTTACGCCAGGCTCAGCAGCTTCTCGTGGGGTGTTTGGGAATGTTTCTCCCGATGATGACCGACCTCAGAAATATTTTTGAGTATCACCAGCTGGGAGGAATGTGCTCAGCTTGCCAGCACTGCCAAGGGCTTCACGGCGAGCCCTGCGGTCCTGGGCTGAGCACCGAGAGCTCAGCGGAGGGTCAGGGCTGGCTAGCAGCCCCCAGCACAGTGTAGAGCCTGGCTGTGATTTAGAAGCTGCCATAACCCCCAGCTCCACGGAGGCTGAGAACCTCCTGGGTCAGGCCTTGGGCCCCATGTGAAGCTGGAGTTGTGGGTGATACCTGCTGCCTGTGGGGCATGGCGGCAGAGACCAAGGGCGCAGTCACTTGCTGGAGTCCTGCAGCAATTCGGTGGCAGACGCACAGCCTGTGTCCCAGCTCACGCACCTCAGCTCTCCCATGTGATCCCAACCGCTCTCCTTTGGGAGATAGCCCTGCTACTTCTCTCCCCTGCTGCTCAGTGCTGGTCCCCTGTGTCAGCACCAGCCTCTCTCCAGGGAACCCCTCCCTGCCAGTCCCAGCCGTTGGGGGCTGAGAAAGGCCCAGCCGCAGTCCCTGGGCTGGGTTTGCCCCGAAACGGCTCCGTCTCCGCACCGTCCGCTCCCGCAGGCGCTGGCTGGAAAGTTCCCACTGCTGCAGTCGGTGCCTGTCCCCCTGCCAAACCCTGCAGCCCTGCCAGCCCCGCTGCAGCGCAGAGCCGCGCTATTTCTGGCTCCACCTTGAGACATGTACCTTCAGCAGTGGGAACGATGCTGAAAGAGATGGAGCTGGGATGAGCGCATCCCTCCTGTTCCCGTCCCCAGGCAGCTGCGGGTGGACGCGGCAGAGCGGGCAGGGATCTGGAGGAGCCACATGCCTCCGAGTGAAACGCTGCAGTTCATCCTGCAGCAGAGCCATGTCTTCTGCACGCCTCCTCTGTCGCTGCCTGACGCTGCTGTGTAGGAGCCCCAAACCCGGGCCTGCCCTGGCACAGAGGCCTCGGGTCCGTGCTGCAGCCAGGGCGTATCAGCTGGGGTTATGGCAGGGCCGGGAAGACCCCAGCCTCTCTGCTTTCTTCCCCCAAAACAAGCTCCCTGGGGAGTACCAGCTCCATAGCAGCTGGGAGCAGGAGCAGGAAGAGCCTTGGAGCAGGAGGTAGTTGGGGGGGTGGGGGTGTTTAATTGCTATATTTAAGCCTTGGCTTATTGCACAACTCAAGGCAAACCTTGTCTGCTGCTTCTGCCTCAGTTTCCCCAAACACAGAGCACCCATCACCTTCGCCAGCGAGCCTGGGGCACGGCGCCCCGGTCATAGGAGCTATCTCCCCCAGAGAACATCTGATGGGTCTGGGGTATTCCGGACCCTCCCAGGACAGGAGTTTTGCAGGGTGTTCACTCTTGAAGGGACCTTGGAGGCCTCCATGATCATGGCTGGACCAGATGCCCTGCACTCTGGGCCGAGCCCCTTTGCAGTGTGAACGGGAGTGGGATTCACCACCGGCTGTCCCCACCGGCACGCTGGCTCCATGCCTCATCCCCACGCCACGTCCCACACGCGTGGCCTCTGTGGGAATGGAGCTGATCAGGACAAACCCGACGGGCAGACACCTGCCCACGGCACGGGAGCCCTGGATGCTGAGCACCCTCTGGGCTGCCGCTTGGGTCAAGGGAGCTCGTTAAGGCTCTCATAATTAATATAGCACCGAACGACTGTTTATCAGCACTGAGTGGTGACGGAAGTGATCCCACTTCCGCATTAGGCATCGCGTCTGGAGGCAAACAATGGTGTCCGTGTGGGGCCGGGCTGAACCAGCCCACGGCCGCGGAGAGCAGAGGAACCCATGCGGGGCTCCTGATGGGCACCGGGCCAGCCGTGTCATGAAGTGGGCACCCGCCAAGGGCGGCACAGCATGGGGACAGGCTCACGTGAAGTCCCCATAGACCAGCGCCAACGTGTAAAAGCTCTGCGTGGCTGTCATCCCAGAGGCTGTGTTTGTGCCGGTCCCATTCCCCATGCAAGAAACACCTGTCTGGAGCCCCCTCATCTCCCGGCCCCTGGCATCCCTGCCATGGGCAGCCCTGGGCTAAGCCTTCCCACACCCAAGTGCTGTGGCATCGCTGGCTTCTACAGCTTGTGATGAAGTCGCTCCCAGCCCCTCTCCTCAGCCCACAGCGTGCCCGCAGCCAGCGCAGCCTCGTTGGACGTTTGACTCCTGCGGAAAGCACAGGCAGGCAGGGCAAGGGGGATCCAAGCGTCATGGAGCCATGGACGGACACAGGACAGAGCCCAAAGCAGCTCCGCCGGCCCGTGGCACCTGCCAGGAGGGGTGTGACAGCTGCTCTCACATCCTCCCACCACGTCTCGTGTCTTCCTGAGCGGAAATTGTGAGCCGGTTAGTCACCAAGAAGGGTGAGGAGCAGGTCAGGACGCTGCGATCCCCAACATCCATCTATTTCCTCCCATGACACCTTGCCGAGGACCTCGGGGCTGTTTACAAATGCCGGACCACAGCACGGCAGCGGCTGGGGAAGCGGCCATGCCCAAATCTCACCCAGAATCAGCAGCGGGTGCTGAGGTTCCCCAGCCAAAAGCATCAGTCAGCAGGAGCAGGTTTTGCCCCACCTCCCCCCAAGCATCTCTCTGAACCCATAGTGCACAGGGAAGCCTTTTTGGAAAGCCTGATGCTCCAGATCATGGCACCTCGGCTCTCATTTTAGGTCAAAATCAAGACTTAACCACGTTACCTGCCCAGCTGGTCATCCTGTGCCCTCCCTGCAATTTTTGACCAGCTCCAGCGGGTTTAAGCGGGGACAGAGGGCTGAGGGCTCACCACTAATTAAACTGCCATAGGTGTGAAGAGCGATGCCTCTCCGAGGTGTGAGCTCAAGGTTATGGGGTCTCAGGCTGCTGCCAGCCCAGCAGCACGCAGCGTGCGAAACGCACGCGAGCAGGGCCACAAAGGGTGGTCTGAGAGATGAGGAAGGAGCCAGGAAGGCCCAGGGAAGGCAGAGGGAAGGACTGAGGCACCTCTCTGCCTGCCTTAGCATTCCCATGGCGCTTAGTCTGAACGCTTATCACCTGCTTCCCTGTGCAGAGGCTCAGCTCTGCTTTGGTTGGAGCCTCAGGAGAGCAAAGGGCTGGAGCACGTGGAGCAGAGCAGGAATCGGTTGGCAAAAAAACCCCATTGTGGGGCTGGGCCAGGCCCCTGGCGCCCAGCAGGCCCTCGGGAGGGTGAGGGCAGTCCTGCCGCCATCAAAAGCTGCTGCCAGTGATTTTTTGCCAGCTGCCGCGAGCTCCCGGCCGTGCTGGCACCCTCCAGACAGGTCTCCTGGGCTCTGTCCCCAGCGCTCTGTCCCCCAACGTCGGGTTCGCAGCACAGCCCACATCTCCTCCGTGGTGGTCCATGGCCACAGCACCCTCCAACCCTCACGGATGGCGAGCCACGAGTGACAGGCAGGACATCGTCCCCCTCCATCCCTCCTCCTGGAGGTGCCCCTGCCGGCTGCCCCTCTCCTCCTCAGCCCTCGCCATGCCTTTGGGCGCCCGCTCCTCTCGCCCTGTCCCGCTGGAGAGGTGCAGAAATGGTGTTCAGTGCCATTCGGTGGGGCCCGTGGGCGCGTTGCCGGACATGGTGCACACGAGCCGGGGTCGGTGCGGCTGCCCGGTGCTTTGCCGCTGCTCTCCCGGCGTGAGCGTGGGCCGGTGCTGTGCCGGCCCCAGGACCGTGGGAGCACCCACGCCGGACACCCATCCCGGCAGGGCAGACTCACCCACGGCGTCGCTTTGCCCTCGCGTGCCCGCAGCCCCTCGCTCCAGCCAGCCAGGCCGGGTGCCCTCCCCGGGGGCGGCGCTTGGGGAAACTGAGGCAGGCTGAGGGGTGTGTGTGGGGCCGGGGCAACCCCGGGCCGGGCCCCCCACCGGGGGGAGCGGGTTAAATTTTTATGAATGGGGCCGCCCCGCCTGCCATTGCCGGGCGGCGCGGCGGGTGTCAGCAGCGAGCAGCGCGGGCGGCGCTCCCCGGTGCGTCCCGTTCTGCTCCGCCGCCGATGGCCGCCGGCCGCCGCGCTCCCCCGGAGCCCGGTGGGGGCCCGGTATTACTTCAAGGCATCTTCGGTGCTGGACCGAGCCCCGGTGCTACCGCCTGTTCCTTGGCTCTGACGGCCCGGGAGCTGCAGGTGCGGCGTCCCGGCGGTTCCTGCGGGGGCTCGGCCGGCCCCGACGCCGCGCTCCGCCTGGCCGACTGCGTGGGTTCCGCCGCCTTCCCCGCCGCCGCCGCCGCCGCCTGCTTCTCCCTGGTGTGCTACCCCTTCCGCGGGCCGCGCTGGGGCTCGCCGGCCCGCCAGCGCCTGGAGCGCACCTTCCGCGTCTCCCTGGGACCCGACGCCGAGGGCAACCTGCGCGTCGCCCAGGCCTGGAGCCGGCGGATCCGGGAGCTCTCGGTGCCCGCCGTGCCCACGCAGGACGGTGAGTAACCGAGCCGCGGCGGGGGAGGGGGCCCGTCGGAGCGAGCCCCGGCACCGGGGCGGAGGGTTGGTGCCGGTACCGGGGCCGGCAGCCACCCGGGATCGCGGGGGGCTCCCTCCCCGTTGCCCGGCCCCACGCGGGACGGCTGGCCCCGAGGGGCGGCGCTGGGGACGCGGGGGTCGGGCACCGGAGGGACGGGTCGGGGTCGGTCCCTGCGGGGTCACCTGGACCACCCTCCCGGGGCCTTGGGGGGGGTGGGGGGGTGGGCCTGGGCCATCCCTGTGCGCAGCCCCGGGGCCGGGGGTGCCTTCTCTCCGCTTTCTCCCTTAAACTGAAGGGGCAGCGGGGACGTGGGGGCAGCGGGGGCCCCGCGGGGGCCCTTTGCACGGCCCGCCCTCCCCTCGCATCGCTTGGCTTCAGTAAGTAGCGACGCTCCAAAGGGCAGCATTAACCACGTTACCGGTGCTGACGCGGGCGGGACAGGGGCCAGGCACCGTCCCCCGGCAGGTCCCATCACTCACTCGGGAGCAGGCGAATCCCCCCTGGCACCCCACCCGGGGCCCAGCGGGGTCCCTGGGTGTCACGGACGGGGCCGGGTTTCAGTTCCCTCAGTCCCCTGGGAGCTGCCACCGGCTGGAAGGGGAGCGAGCGGCTCGGGGACCAAGCCCCCCAGCTGGGGCAGTCGGGGCAGGGCGGGCTGGCGCGTATTCGGACACCCGAGCAGAGATTCGATTCGATGCACTGCTTCATTTATTCAGCTGTCCAGTCGCACTGATCAGACTTGGAAATTAAGAGGCGTGCGGTTAGAGGGATGCTGTCAAATCACATTTAGCCCAGCTCTCCCTGCTTGGGTTTTAAAATGCAGCTTTTTTACATGACCTGCAGCTACAAAACAACTTTCTGCTACCCTTCCTGAAGAATAAAAAACCCCCAGTGGAAAGGGGTGAGGGTGAAACCCATTCCTGGGCTCGATTTGCAGCCTGAGCTCCGCGCCTGTGTCTCCACGTGCTTTAAACCCCTGGCTCTTGGAGCAGGAGGTGCGAGGGTGCTGGGGCAGGAGCGGCTCATTGCGCGGCAGGGCCTCGGGGGAGCCCGGGGAAGGAGGACGGGAGAAGGCGGTGCGGGATTTTGCAGTCATTTTTCTAGCTGAGGGCCAGCTGGATTTGCAAACCTCCTCCCCCAGTTTGGGACTAGAGCTAAAAATGCCTCTCGCCACACCCTGCGCTCGCACGCATCGCCACGTGTGCGGGACAGATAAGGCCCTGCTGGGAAGCTGCGTGTGAGTCCGTGCGGAGCAATCCTGCCACCCTGTCCCCGTGGGGAGGGCACCTGGGGAGCCACCGACGGTCCCGTCTTGGTGTCAGCTCAGCTCCGGCACACGCTCTGGGATGAGAGCTGCAGCGGGGGTGAAGCTTCTCCCTCCTTATTTCACCCCACGGGGCACAGCAAACAACCCCTTATGGATCACCGTGGGGCTGGGGCTGCCCGCGGAGGGCAGGGAAGTGTCCCACCCTGCAGCTGGCCGGGAGGGAGCAAACTGCCCTCGGGCCTGTGTCCTCGTAGGGAAACGCAGCCCCCGGCCGCAGCAGGAAGCCGCTGTCGAGCTGCGGGCAGTGGCCATGGCATCACGGTGTGCTGGCAGCGCTGCTGGCAGCGAGCGGGACCTGGTCCTGCTGCAGGACCCCGTTTTGGGGGACCCCTCGCCGTGCTTGTCCTCTTGCTGTGGAGAGGGGATGCAGCAGACACGTTCCAGCTAGCTGGGCCAACAAGCAGGACAGCCCGGCATGCTTGTTCCTTCTGCCCAGGGAGTTCCCAGAGGGATCTGGGACACAACGGGGCAGTGGGGTCTGTTGGCGGTGAAGCCGTGGCAGCCTGGTCCCTGCCTGAGCCTGGGTGGGGCACGGGTCGCAGGGGGGGGGCAGGGGTGGAGAGCAGAGTTTGGGCACCAGCAGGAGCTGGAGCCCCTTCCTCCCGCTGACTCAGTGTCTGCTCTGCTCAGCGTTTGCGGTCGAAGGCAACCGCACTGTGCCGGAAAGTGGGAAGTGGCTGAGCATCGCCAAGATGCCAGAGGCCGGCTGATGTTGTGCAAGGGAAAGGGTTGCTGCTGAAATCCCTTCCCCCTGCCTGAGCATCGCTGCTGTTGGCCTCCGGCTCTGACCCAGCGCCCTCCACTCCTGCCATGGGAGCCTGGGCCAAGCCCAGTGCTGCTGGTGTCACTGGTCGCATACTGGGATCACGTCCCCGTCCTTATTCGCACCCTGGTACCAGCAGTCTGTCCCTGGTGATGGAGTCACAGCATCGCTGGGTGCCCTCAGCAGGGTTTGCCTCCAGCCAGGGAGTGGGCCCCGGGGGTCCCAGCCATACCCCTCTGCCCAGCAGAGCCCACGGCACAGCAGCCATGGCTCCGGACAGGAGTTTCAGGTCGGACCGGGCTGTGGCTGCGTCAGCAACATCGTGGGTTTAAAACCTGTTTTTCAGCTCTTTAAGTGCCTTGAGCTCTCCCTCTGCATCCTCCGGGGTGGGAGGGAGAGAGAAAGGTCCCCCATCACCTGCCTCCTTCAGCTGGGGGCTCGGCCGCCTTTGCCTATGGGGTGTTCAGTGACCGGGCAAGGCCCTGGGGTGGGTGGGGAGGGGGGGCCAGCCTTAGCCCTGACTCGAGCTGGGGCGGCCTCTGCTCGTGTCGCTTCGCCACGGTCCCCGAGGGCAGCTGGTCCCCTCGCGTCTGGCACCCACTGATAAGACGCCTGGGGGGGGGGGGGGGGGGGGGGGCAGCCGTCCGCTTCCCCTGGCCCTGGGTGGCAGTTGGGGGGAGCGGACGAGCCCTGGCTGACGGAACTCTCGCGGGCCGACCTTTGCTGTGGACTTGGTGGCCCCAGGCAGCTGGCGTGGGGACAGGGAGGTGGCTCGGGGGGGTGGTGACAGCCCCACCGGGTAATTCCCAGAGGCAGAAAGTCAACGCGATGGTGCCCAAGTCAACAGAGGCCTGCGTGCTCCCCAGGGCTGGGACGGGCACGGGGAGGGATGCTCCAGGCACGGGGATAGATGCTCCAGGCACGGCTCCCCATGGGGCAACTCATGGAGCTCTGCCAGGGAAGCCATGACCGGTGTGATGCTGGGTGTCACCCATGGGAGGTGGCGCATGTGGACCCTTGTCACCCCAGGCTCCTGTCTCCCGGCTTCCACCCCCGGAGTGGGTTTAGCCGGAATAACGCTCCCTGTGTGTCCAGCTCCAATCCAAGGGTGGCAGAGGAGGCAGGGAACAGGCGGCTTGTCCCATGCCCCCGTGGGAGGGGGGGTCCCGGGCTGGGGCAGTGCTGGGAAATGCCGTCTGCTTTGGTGACTCAGCTCCTGACAGAGCAGCTCTTTCTGCTGAGTCAGCAGGCACAGCCCCCGCGCTGTCCCGCAGAGCCCACGCACCCAGCCAGCGCCCGCTGCCTGCTTGGGGGCCAAATCACGGCTTAGGGGGCGTGGAGCTGGTAAGGACACCCCCTCACCCCCTGAAAGTGGCTTCACCCTGCAGGGCCGAGGCTTTTCGGTGGGGCTGCGGGAGCTCGAGGCAGGCTGCCCTGCTCATGTTGGGATTTGGGGTGCCCGAGCAGCACCCGGGGGTCCTGCCCTCAAGCACGCTGCCACCAGCTCCCCCGGCTGCCATTGCTCTGCTGCTTTTCCCCGCACCTTCCTGGCAGGGTGGCTGCAGCCTGGGCCAGGGCCTGGGGCTCGGGGGGGGGGCAGAGGGATGCAGACCCCTGCCAGGCTTGTAATTACAGCCCGGCTGGGGTCCTTGCATGTGAAACCTGGGCCCCGTGGGGAGCAGGGGAAGCAGAAGGGGCTTCTTGCCAGTGCGGATGTCTGTCCTGGCCCTGCTCCATGTGGGATGGATGTGAGGAACAGGGATCTTGAGTAGGGAGCCTTGGGGGCCTGAGCCACGTTGTGAGCCATGGGGTTCAGCTCACAGCAGTGTTTGGGGCTGGCTGCCCATGGGGAGGTTGGGTTTCAAACCCCCCCTCTGCTCCCAACTTTCTTGGGGTGCTGGAAAGCACGGGCGGCAGCACCCCGCTGCCCCGGGATGCGCAGGGATGCTCGGGGCGGCGCTGCAGAGCACGGGGTTGCTGCGGGGCTCCGGTGTGGGCACAAAGCGTCTCTGCTGCTTGCGGGAGAGCTGAAGATGAGTCCCTGCAGGACCCCGCGTCCCCACTTCTGCCACCTCCCTGGCTTTCCCAGCTGGGACCCTCCATGCCCGCTCACCTGTGGGTAGGGATGCGGCTGGGGAGCTTGTGGGGATCGGGGGCAGCTCCTCTTCCCGTGGGGCTGTGGCAAACGCTGCCCTGGGAAGCAGCATGGCCCACCACACTGAGCCAGCCCCTCTGCCCCCCCCACCAGGTGACAGCTATGGGGTGCTGCCCCGTCCCTGCCGCGCGCTGGTGCTGCTGAACCCGCAGAGCGGCGCCGGCCGCGCGCTCGAGGACTTCCAGGCGGTGGTGCAGCCCATGCTGGCTGACGCCGACATCGCCACCACCGTCTTCATCACCGGTGAGTCCGCCAGTGCCTCCCTCGCTTCCTTCTCCTCCTTCTCCTTTCCTGGGATCCTACCTGGGTGCTGCTGCCCCGGGATGGGCTCCTCCCAGGGCCTCGTAGCCCCGCATCGCTGCGGTGCCGGCTCCGGTGGGGCTGGTTTGGACACCGGGATGAGTGGTGACAAGGGTGTGAGGGGCTGCACTCAGTACCGGTTTCTGCTTCGCCTCCCGCACCCCCGGTTGGGACCCTCTGGGGACAGTGGGCTGGGTTCACCGTCTGGGGGGTGGCAGCGGGCTGGAGGGCGACGCTCAGCGCTCCCCGTTTGTCCCTGCAGAGAGGCCCCACCACGCTCATGAGAAGGTGCGGGATGAGGACCTGTCGCAGTGGGACGTGGTGGTGGTCATGTCGGGAGACGGGCTGCTGTACGAGGTGAGAGGGGCACTGCGGGGCATCCCCCCGGCCGGCACGGGGCGGGATGGGCACGGGGCCGGAGGAGGGGGTGCCTGGGGCAGGAGCCAAGCTTGGAGACACGAAGGCAGGCAGGGAACGGCAAAGGACACCCAAAGCGGGGCAGCCACGACCTCGGTCACCCTGGGCTGTGGGGGGGACACGGGGGTCCTTGCACGGCCCTGGGGTGCCATCAGCTCCCTCTGTCCCCGCAGGTGGTGAACGGGCTCATGGAGCGGCCGGACTGGCGGGACTCCCTGAAGAAGCCGCTGTGCATCCTGCCGGGGGGCTCTGGGAACGCCTTGGCTGCCTCCATCAATCACTACGCAGGGTGAGCCTCGGCCCCGCAGGGGCACCTGCTGCTGGCCCCACACCAGCCATGGGGCTGTGCTGGCACTGGGCAGGGGGATGAGGGGGGCAAGAGGCTGCGCACGGCTCCAGCCCCAAGGCAGAACGTTGGGCACGGGGTTGCCTGGAGTGGGGGTGCCCACCTCCCCGCACGCTGGTCCCTGCAAGTGTCCAGGTGCAGCCCAGCGTCCCCAGCTCCCCCCAGGGTTTTTCTTCTCTCTGGGCTGAGTCTGACACAGCTTTGCCCTGCAGGGGCCAGCCTGGGGCACAGCCCATCCCACTGCACAGCAGGGAAACTGGGATTGCCCTGCCCCAGCAGCCCCAGCTCAGTTCCCTCTTTCAGGAACTGGTTTAACCTTAGAATCATGGAGTGGCTTGGGTTGGAAGGGACCTTAAAGATCATCCAGTCCCATCCCCCTGCCATGGGCAGGGACACCCTCCACCAGACCAGCTTGCTCCAAGCCTCATCCAGCCTGGCCTTGGACACTTCCAGGGATGGGGCAGCCACAGCTTCTCTGGGCAACCTGTCCCAGGGCCTCCCCACCCTCTCCGGGAAGGATTTCTTCCCGATGTCCTATCTCAACCTCCCTGCTTTCAATTTAAACCCCATTAAACCTTCCCACCCCCCGCAAACCCCTCCCAGCAGCTGTCCCCAAGGGACACCATCACCCAGCTGGGATGCGTCCCACCCACAGCGCGAGGGCCAGGGCTGCACGCGGATGGCAGGAGAGGGTCCCAGAGGCGGGTCCGGCCCAAACTCACCCTTTCCATCCCTGGCAGAAACGATCACGTTGCCAAGAAGAAGCTGCTGACGAACTGCACCTTCATCCTGTGCAAGGGGCTGCACACGCAGATGGACCTGGTCTCGCTGAGCACGGTCTCGGGCAAGCGCTTCTTCTCCTTCCTTGGCTTTGGCTGGGGCTTCATCTCGGACGTGGACATCGACAGCGAGAAGTACCGTCGGCTGGGCAATGCCCGCTTCACCCTGGGCACCCTCCAGTGCTTGGCCAAGCTGCGGGTGTACCAGGGCCGCCTCTCCTACCTGCCTGTTGACACCGAGCAGAGCACCTCCCCGGCACCCACGGACCCCCACGCACCCGTCACCAACGGCCAGGCTGGCCGCATCCTGCCGCCGGCGGGCACGGAGGCAGCCGGGGTTCCGCCCGCTGACTCGCTGTTGGTGCCGCTGTGCCAACCGGTGCCGGCGCACTGGACGGTGGTCCCCGAGGAGGAGTTCGTCTCTGTCTACGCTATCTACCAGTCCCACCTGGCCACCAACCTGCTGATGGCACCGGCAGCCCGGCTGAACGACGGCTGCATCCATCTCTTCTACCTGAAGGCCGGCATCAGCCGCGTGGCGCTGCTGAAGCTCTTCCTGGCCATGGCCAAGGGCACCCACCTGGACTTGAACTGTCCCCACCTCTGCTACGTCCCCGTCCGGGCTTTCCGCCTGGAGCCGCGGGCGGCCGCGGGCATCATGACGGTGGACGGCGAGGCGCTGGCCTGCGAGCCGGTGCAGGGCCAGATCCACGGCCGCCTCTGCCGCGTCCTCAGCGGCTCCTGAGCAGCGGGGTTCAGCCCCCCGCAGCGCTGAGCCACCGGCACGGCCCAGCACAGTCTTCCTCCCACTCAGGAACCTCCTCTTCTCGTAGCAATAGCTCTCGGGGGCACGGGTGCTCATCCCCTCGCTTGCCCCCACGCTTAGCTTTACCCCCCGCCCCAGGACAGCCACTAGCGCTGTCCCAAAAACGAGCCACGAGCCCCATCAGGTACTTTGTGCCGGCGAGACGCCAGCGTGTTTTACCCCGGTACGAGGTCCAAGCCCTGGGCGGCTGCGCCGGCACAGCCCCGTCCCCTTCCCGGCTTGGACGCACACGGTGGCACTGCTCGTGTCCCCAGCGCGGAGCCAGTGCCACCCCCCAGGGATGGTCAGGACCAATCTAGCTAACAGAAAAATATCGACTTTTTAAAAGAACGTTTCTATTCTAAGCTTCCTGTAGAAGCAGAGTTTATTCTTGTGAGAAATTCAATAAATATCTAGTGTTTGCAAAAAAAAAACCCTGGGTTTTAAATCCAAGCTCGGGGGGGCCCGTCGGGGCGGGGCTGCGGTGCTGTCCCCCCCAGGCCGGGCTCACACGCCGCCCAGCCACGCGTCTGTCAGGGTGGGTTTAGCTCAGCCCTCGCCTCCCCGGCAGCGTGCCCGCGGCACCACCGCGCCAGGACCGGGACAGAGCCGTGACCCCAGGAAACGTTCCCAGGGGAGATGCCTCCGAGGCAGGACATGGGGCATCACTGCCACCCCCACCCCCCCCCCCATTTTTGGGGTGCATCAGTGCCTTCCTGCTCATCGTGGCCCTGGGGCTGATGGAATGCAGCGGTCAGCGCCGAAGGGGGGTTTGGGACATCCTGGGGAAGGTCCAGTGCAGGGGAGGGGGTCACTGGGGCCGAGGGGTTTGGCTTTCAGCTGGGACCTCATACCCCCCCTTCCCCGGCTGCCTGGAGCCTCCTGGGGCCCTGCCACAGGCCCCAGCCCGGGGCCGGGGGGGGCTACTCAGGCCGTTTGGTGTAAGACTGCGGTAATTAATCCTCGTTTGCAGTGCCCAAGCACAAAGCGGAGTGACCAGTGGCGGCTGTTGGCGTTGATTAATCTGCAAACCCTGCGACGAGCAGAGCGGAGCAGGGGAAGAAGAGCACTATTGTTCCACTCCCACACGGGCAGCCCAGCTCCTGTGCCCAGGCAGCAACGGGGGGGGCAGCGCCTGGGCACCCCCCCCGGCGGCATTGGGCCAGGGGATGTGGCGCTGGGCTCTGGGTGGCCTCTGGGGCCAGCGGAGGCCGAGGGAGCCCAGGGCCGGGATGGGCTCACAGCCCTCAGCCACCTCCGGGGAGACCGGGCACCGGAGCAGCGCCCCTGGGGTGCGCAGCATCCGAAAGGCTCCCTGGCAGCCCGCACCAGGCCGCTCCCAGGGACGGTCACTTGGGATCCGGCTTTCCCAGGTAGTGCTGCACAAGCCCCTTCCAGGGAAGCCCCCCAAGCCCTGACAGCCTGGGTCCGGCCACCCCAGGGAGGGGGCAGCACCCCAAAGAGCAGGCGCTGGCTGGTTCCGAGCTCCAGCAAAGCCGTGAGTCTCACCCTGACGGCGATGTCCATCTCTGCCGGCACCAGCCCCCGCGGAGCCGCTCCCTGGGGGGAGAGGGGGCAGCGGGGGGGGGTGTGTGTGTGTGAACACCAGCACCCACGGGTGCCAGAGCCCCTTGGCTTTGCAGCCCGGCTGAATCCCATCCCACACTTACCTGTGCGCCCAGGCGAGGAGGGGGAAGGCAGCGCCGGGGCAGCGATGGGGCCACGAGCCGCCCACTGCAGGCTCTGCCAAGGGTTTGGCTTCGCCCCAAGGCCTGGCCCCATCTGCCAGGGCAGCGGCCAGAGGAGCCGGCCCCATACTGAGCTGCTGGGCAGCCCGCGGGCACCACACACCAACAGGGTGTGGAAAGGAATACAGCAGCTGTCCCGCGGGTCAGGGTTGTGGGGATGTGCCTGGCTCCTTTGGGACATGCTGCCCTCCCCATGCCAACAGGGCCCGGCCCTGAGCCCAGCAGGACCCAGCCCGGAGCCCTGAGCCCAGTAAGGCCCAGCCTGGAGCCCAGCAGGGCCTGGCAGGACCTGGCCCAGAGCCCTGAACCCAGCAGGACCCGGCCCAGAGCCCTGAGCCCAGTAGGGCCCAGCCCAGAGCCCAGCAGGACCCAGCCCAGCCCAGAGCCCAGTAGGGCCCAGCCCAGAGCCCTGAGCACAGCAGGACCCAGCCCAGAGCCCAGCAGGGCCCAGCAGGACCCAGCCCTGAGCCCAGCAGGACCCAGCCCTGAGCCTAGCAGGACCCAGCCCTGAGCCCAGCAGGACCCAGCCCTGAGCCCTGAGCCCAGCAGGACCCAGCCCAGCCCAGCGCCCTGAGCCCAGCAGGGCCCAGCCCAGAGCCCAGCAGGACCCAGCCCAGCCCAGAGCCCTGAGCCCAGCAGGACCCAGCCCTGAGCCTAGCAGGACCCAGCCCAGCCCAGAGCCCTGAGCCCAGCAGGACCCAGCCCTGAGCCCAGCAGGACCCAGCCCAGCCCAGAGCCCTGAGCCCAGCAGGGCCCAGCCCAGAGCCCAGCAGGACCCAGCCCAGCCCAGCGCCCTGAGCCCAGCAGGGCCCAGCCCAGAGCCCAGCAGGAGCTGGCCCATCCCAGCCCCCTGAGCCCAGCAGGGCCCAGCCCAGAGCCCAGCAGGAGCTGGCCCATCCCAGCCCCCTGAGCCCAGCAGGGCCCAGCCCAGAGCCCAGCAGGAGCTGGCCCATCCCAGCCCAGCGCCCATCGCAAGGACGCATGCCGAGGACAAGTACCAAAGTGTGTCAGGGGAAGGAAAGAAAGAGACAACAGGCAGAAGTACTCACAGAGGCAAAATTTAATGGCAAGTCATCTTCCCTCCTTTATTACACCTCGGTTAGCCAAACAAAAAAAACTTCTGCAGGTAAAAAAAGTCTGAACAGTCACACAGCACTTTATACATATATCGTAAGCAACCAAGCATCCACATCTGCACGTGAACGACACACCTCTAAGCAGGGCCTCAATAGTCAGGTCTTTGCTTTTTTTTTTTTGTGTGGTTTTTTTTTTTTTTCCATTAAATACTGTACAGAATCAAGGCTACAAACTGATTTCGTAATGCGTCTTCCCCAACCCCAGCGCTTAAAACAGTTACAGGCTGCTCTCGTTTGTACATCACACAGTCGTGTAGCCAGTTTTAAGGCTAACAATATGCATCATGCTTTGGCTTTTTTTTTTTTGTGTGTTTTTAAATTTTTTAAGGTTTTAGCCTTTTAAATTTTGTTACCCTTAAATATTACATACATACACAAAAAAAAAAAATTACATAGCTGCAGTGTGCTCGCCACCAACCTTGTCACCCAGGAGCTTCACATTACCGAAAGCTTTAGAAAACTCGTAAACCTCCGTGCACGTTTCAGTTTGGGACAGCGAGCGGTGCCGGGGGAGCGGCAGCCGGGGAGCAGCATCCCCTTCCAGAAGGCCAACGCACACCTCAGGAAGCCCCAGGAACCTGTGCAAAAGCTCTTAAGATCAGAGACTTCACGAGTGAAGGGGAGGGGGGTCCTGAGCAGCTCGTGCCAGCAGCCTGCCCTCCTCCCCCGGTGGGTGCCCGCCCGCCGTCCCACGAGATGACAGCTGCAACGTACGGGTGGGCAAAGCAGGGAGCCCCCGGAGCTCCTCCGCGCCCCCAGCCACGGTTCAGCCCTAAGGGGGTTCTCCCCCTCCTGCCTGGTCAGCAGGGCTAAGGACACCCCGGGACGGAGGAAGGTGGCATCTGCACGTCACCAACCACAACCCCGGCGGCAAGAGGTTTAATCATCGGTGGAACGAGCCCCTCTGCCTGCCCTGAAGCACCAGCCTCACCCCCCAGCCCTTTGCAGTTCACAGACGCCCCGCTCCTCATTCATCTAGCACCAGCCGAAGGACTCGTGGGGTTCACCCTGCCCCACACCCCAGAGCGGGGTCTGCCATGCTGCCAGACTCCCGCCTGGGGGGCGGGAGGGCCCCCCCCGGCGCTGACCAGCCCCCCGCGGACCAGCGCTTCCAGAGCTCTGCAGGCCCAGGGCTTACGCACAGCCAAGCTCTGCTTCTTCCGGAGCCCCGGGAGCAGGAGCCCTCCAAAACCCCAGCAGCGGATGGTGACACGGGAAGGGCTTTGTGCAGAGTCCTCTGGCTGCGGAGCATCACGGGGAAAACTGGGAACAGGAGGTGGAGGGGCGTGGGTGGGGGGATTTGGGCCAGCGGGTGCAGAGAGCAGCGGGTCAGTGCGCCGAGATTCACCGGCCGCTCTCCGGTTCCACGTGAGAAGGCCAGATCCTGGCCTGGGATCGGGGTGGGGAGAACTCAGCGGTACTGAGCAAAAGCAAAGGGGAATTTTGGCTCCATCCTTACTTCTGGCAGTGCCCAGCTCCTACCGGGGTGCCTAGCACCAGCAGCTCCCTGTTCCAGCTGGAAGGACCAACGGACTCCCCACGGATGCCGAGCGGGTGCTTCTCCGACACCGGAGCACTGGGTGGACGCAGCAGCGCCGGAGTGCCACGTTCCGGCTCTGGAGGGACAGGAGGTGCTCACCCACAGAAAGAGCCTTCGGGAAGGCGTTCTGACCAGGGGACTCGGGCAAGTCACAGCTCCCGAGTGCTCCCGGCCACCGGCTCAGGCAGCTCTGCTGCCAAACCAGTGTCCCCCAGGGCAGCACGGCAGCGCCGCAGCCGGGATGAGGGATCGCATGCCCGCAGCGGATCCAGGCCGGCAGGGGAAAGGGCTAGCAGCCCGCACCGGTGTTCTGATGGGCTCGGGTTGCTGGCCGAGTAACAGCCTGGGAATGGTCACCAACGGCTGCCGCCACAGCTCCTTTCCCGGGACGACCCAAGCCCCGAAACACCCCCCGTAGCCAAGCGGCAGCCAAGCGGCGGCCGCGCCAGGCCGGCCCTCCAGCGTAGCTGTGGGATCTACAACACGCCCCAGCACCACCCGCCGCCGCTGGCCCAGGGATCCTGGGGGTGCAGTGCTGCGTGGGAGACACGGCTCCCTAAGCAAGCAACGAGGGCAGAACCCCCAAGCCCCACGTGTTTCGAGAAGACAGGCGTGCACGGGGGGGGAACGGAAGCGTGCCTTGCTCCGGGGAAAAAGTGGAGATGGCTAGCATTCCTTCCAGAAAAGCAACCGGAAGCAGCAGAGGGAAGCCCCGCAGCGCTGCCAGGGCTGCACGAGCGCTAGCGCAGAGCTCTGGTACCAAGTCCCGATCAGAAGAACCTCACAGTTATCAGTGAACAACTAAGACTAGAGAGCAACCCCCCGCGGCGCAGACACCCTCAACGCAAACGCAACCTGACGTGGAAGTACGCGTCGGCCGGGGCCGACATCGCAAAACCCACGGTGACGCGGGGGGGAAAAAAAAAAAAAAAAAATAAGTGTGAGACCGCGAGGGCGTTGTCGCCCTTCGCTTCCAGATCCCACAGGAATCGCTTTTCTCCTGGCTTGAACCCCGGCGGAACAAACCGCCGGGCGTAGCGCGGGGTGGGAAGATCCTCGTGTGGAAAGGTGCCCCAAGATGGAAGTGCAGAGGGAACGTGGCTGCAAGAGTGCTTCTGCGCAGGTCTCCGATCTCACCGTCGCAGGGCCAAGCTCGCGAGGGGAGCGCGTACGTGGGAGAGGGGGAAGGAAGAAGGGCTGGGGGCGAAGGAGTTATTCATGCTTAGACAACCTTTCCTCAGAGGAGCAAATCAGGCCTGCCACCTCCTTTGGAACAAACCAAGCTGAGGAAGAAAATCTGGAAGGAGAAGCCAGTTTACTGGTAACAGCGTTTGCCAATTGCCTTCCCGCGGCTTTTTCTTCTCCCCTGCACCTGCCTGTCCCTACCCTGACGGTTTATTTGTCCTCTGTCCACTCCGGGATGTTGGCCCCTGCTAAGGCAGCCCGGTACTGCTGCAAGACACCGCGGATGCTTTTAATGAACCCCTTGGACAAAGGGAAGAGCGGGAACCCGATATCAGGGTAACCGCTTTTCTCCGGAAGGAAACTTCTGTAGCTCTTTCTCCGCTTCTTTGGTTTCACGCTAGGCTGCGAGGCAGAGTCCTGGGCAGCCTTCCCCTCGTCCATTCGGTCTCTGGCCAGGTCCACCGCCCTGGCTTGGCCTGTGCTCTCCGAGTCCGAGTACTGCTGGACATCACCAGCGACAGGCGTTGAGGTTGTGAACTCCGACTCGTCCAGCGCCGAGTCGGAAAGTTCGGTGGCTGGCCCCTGCTCCGAGCTGCTGCCGTACTCCCCCAGCGATCCCGCATTGTCTCCTGGGCTCTCGGCCAGGGTGCCGCAGGCGGAGAGAAGGGAGGCGGAATCTGCCCCGTTGGCCTGCTCGTGGCTCCGCTCCACCAGCTCGTTCGTCTCCAGCCAGGACTCGATGCGGGATACCAGGCGCCAGCCGTTGCAGCGGAAATGCTCACGGATCTCGTGCTCAAAGACCTCCACCGGCCTGCGCAGCAGCTGCATCATGGACTGCACCACCCGGATCAGGGTCATCTCGTTGTAGCAGCGACTGTTCTCGTAGCCCTCCTGGAGGCCCCGGTCACTGTCAAAGCCCGCCTCGTTGTAGTAGGGCTCGTTCACTAGGATGAGACCTGCCAGGAGAAGGGGAGACCACAGGGTTAAGGGAGGAACTTTACTGCGACTCGCCATCCCAGGCAGACACTGCTGGGGCCCAATTTCTGCCAAGGCGGCCGAGGTTCGAGGGTCAGACGCCCCTGCAAGCAGTGCAGGCAGGGCACAGCAGGAGAACACGCTGCGGGGGAGCCACGCTTTGACTGCGAGCGGGTACCAGCAGCCAGGCTGGACAACCACCCAGGAACCTGCAAGATTCTGGAATCACCCACAAGGGTGATTCTCCCCCTCTACTCTGCTCTTGTGAGACCCCCCCTGCAGTGCTGTGTCCAGCTGTGGAGTCCTCAGCATCAGAAGGATATAGATCAGTTGGAATGAGTCCAGAGGAGGCCACAGAGATGCTCCGAGGGCTGGAGCCCCTCTGCCGTGGGGACAGGCTGGGAGTTGGGGGTGTTCAGCCTGGAGAAGGGAAGGCTCCGGGGAGACCTTAGAGCCCCTTCCAGTGCCTGGGAGGGCTACAAGGAAGCTGGGGGGGACTTTTACAAGGGCCTGTAGTGACAGGACAAGGAGTAATGGGTTTAAACTGGAAGAGGGGAGATTTAGAGTAGGTTTCAGGAAGAAATTCTTCCCAGAGAGGGTGGGGAGGCCCTGGGACAGGTTGCCCAGAGAAGCTGTGGCTGCCCCATCCCTGGAAGTGCCCAAGGCCAAGCTGGATGAGGCTTGGAGCCACCTGGTCTAGCGGAGAGTGTCCCTGCCCATGGCAGGGGGCTGGAACTGGATGGTCTTTAAGGTCCCTTCCAACCCAAACCATCCCATGATTCTACGATTAAGATGCACTAGACTGGTACGGCAAGGGGAGCACTTGTGTGAAGGGGTCTGCATCCTCCTGCTAGGGCAGCGGGGAGCTTGGATGCTACCGAGAGTGGCATTCAAGATCCCTGGCTGGCAAGAATGCCTTCCACCAGCGCAACGCAGAGGGCATGCAACAGCAGAGTGGGTCGAAAGGGAAGAAGGGGAAAGGTTTCGCAGTTCCTTTCCTTTCCCTCCCAGCAAAACAACCACAAACACACCCAAAGCTTCCCCCCCCTTAAGTAGATTTTTTCCTCTTAATGAGAAGAAAGGCCAATCCTCAGTAACAGGCTTTGAGCTGGCCAGGTCCCACCACCCAGCACAGTCCCATCAGATAGAGCAGTGCGGAGCGCGGACCCCGTGACAAGTCACCCACACGGAGCTGTCTCCCGCTTGCTCCTGGTCTAATGTAATCGCGCGTACGTAGCGACGGCAGCGGTGCTGCCAGGCCGCTGGCAGCCTGCCACAAACTGCATTAGAGATGGTGAAGGCGACATCGTGAGCCGCTCAAAGCCCAGGCAGCAGGAGGGGCGAAGAGGTGTTTCACTCACACCAAGTTGCTCCAGTAAAACATTTAGTATTTTGTTTTCTAAATTTGGATCCTCAGCAGCAGGAGGAAAAGGCTTTTCTCACAGTGTCATTCCCCCCCCCACCCCCAGGAGGATCCAGGTGGACTGGGAGACTTCAGAGGAGCAGCAATCGCCCGCTGAGCGAAGGCAGGAGCCCTTGCTCTGTGTCAAAGGCTTCTCAAGTCACATGCCGGGGCTCCCTGCACAGAAAGTTGGCCTTGAGGAAGAGATTTGACTTAGTCTGTCTGTTCCTAAACTAGTTACAACAGGGCACAGCCCTATGGCAGGAAGCCCTGAGGCCGGTCTAGACACACCCCTGATTCTTCCCTGCTTCAGAAGGAGCATAAACACCACCTCTGCAAAAAAACATGCCCAGCGTGGGACGGGCGGGTGACTCAGTGGGGTGAAGTCCTGCGAGTGAAGCCCAGGTGAGCAACTTCAACTTCGGTACTGGCCGAGGACGCAGTGGTTCACCTCTGTCAGCTCAGAGTAACAAGCGGCACAGCTCTGTGCTTAGCTGCCGCAGCGAGAAAGGAAAGCGGCGTCAGAGACTTGGGATGCAGCCAAAAATCGGGCAGGAGCAAAGCTTGCACCTGCCTGGACTAACGAACTGAGAGATAAGGACACTGCTTTGTCCAGCAAGGTGAGAGCAAAGGGCAGCGCTAACCCAACCGGGGTGGCAGATCCCAGCCGTGTGTGCCCTGCCATAAGCCCGCACCCCCTCCTCCCCCTGCCTTTTCCTGTCCCACAGGCTCTACTGGAGCATTTACCTTGGATAGAGATGAGTACTTGAAGGAGGCTGGATTTACTGGTCCACCTTTCTGTCCCCTGAAACACACACACAAAGGTGTTAAAGGCCCGAAGCACCAGTTTGCCGTGTGATGTCTGCAGTGTGGGAGACAGGGACCCAAACCCCGAGAGAACACGCTGTGCTGGTGTTGGCACCTCTGCTCTGTCCAGCCGTGACACTGCCCGGCTGCTCTGACCACAGGCGTCTCACCAAGGACAGATAAGAGCCAAATACAGCCAGAAACACCCAAACTACAGCAGTCGCCTGCTCCAGACATCTAAACCAGAGCCCAAAGCCAGAGCTAGCCCCAGCTCAAACCCCTCGTGAGAGCAGAAGCCGGCTGGGACTTGTGGCCTGTTCCAAAAGCAGCCTGGCACAGCCACCGCTCCCCACGGACGGGCGGACAGAAGCGTTACCTTGCCTATCCATGTCCCCAGGAGGCTGACACACACTTTCCCATTGTCGTACAGGTTGGGATTCAGCCTCCCACTGCACTGGGAGAGGTAGCGGAAGAGAGGTGGGACTGCAGGGTAGATGTTGGGGAGCTGGATATCGAAGAGGAAGAGGCCATCTTCATAGGGCGTGCGCGTGGGCCCCTTTATAAGTGCTGAGAAGAGATCCTGCGGGGAGAGACAGTAAGCCAGGCACTGTGACACGTCCTTTTACACTGGCAGGGTTGTACTTACGTACAGGGAGAGAGGGAATGTGATTAATTCAGTCCTTGCAAGGGTCAGCTCAAGCAACACATCCCAGGACACCTTCCCACTAGAAGCTGCACTTGCACCACGCCCTGACAGCAGCCCAGGCCTCTGGAGCCAAAGCCAGGCTTCAGAGGATGGCCAGCAACCCCCGAGCTGCTCACTCGCTACGTCAGCCCTTGCTGCCTTGCCCTGCTCGCTGGGACACGCAGCCCGGTGGGCAGAGCACCCAAACCAGGCTTCCTGTAACGAAGACCCCTCCTTGTTTGCCACGCCGACCCGGGGAACATGAAAGCAGCCGTTTACGGTAATTACAACCGTATTTGACATGCTGCACACATCCCTGCAGCTCTAATGCAAAGAGTTAAGTCTGCACAGGGAATTCCAAAGCAAGCAGTGTGGATGCTGAGCCCAGCGCTATCACACAGGCATTCGGAAGCAGACACTTGCCATTCGATCCTCGAAGGTTTTAACCATGATGCCGTCAGGCAGGGAGGTGGCCAGGAGAGCCATCTCTTTCCGCACAGTGCTGAAGAACTTCTTTGCTTCTGGAGGCTGGAATTCCATTTTCTTGAAGGCATGGGTATCTGTGGGGCAAGGAGGAGAATGGGATTAAAGTCTGCCTTTGGAAACTGCCAGAGGTTCCATGTGAAGGCAAATCTATCCATGCATTAAACCCGTAATTTGGAAGGGAAGAGCTGACTTGCTTTGGTGCTGTGCCAGGAGGCAGCAGAGAGATAATCTGATTTTTCCCACACTGTGGGGCAGCCACAACCTGCATCTCGTGCCCTTGTGGTCCCACACAACGTCGTCCCTGTGCCCCCACAAGGATCCCTGCCCCACAGCTGGGACAAGGACGCATCACACAAAGTAACAACCCTTTCTCTAAGAGCTAAGTGTAGCCCCCCATCTTTATTTACACACACCTGCAGGCTGGGGACAGCTCGGCCACCTTTCCCGCTCACATCTGCTCCGGCTGCCTGGCTCGCCGAGCGCCCTGGGCCCCGCTGTCACCGGTGTTCCGCACAAACAGATGCTCTTTGTCATCTTTGGCCGATTAACAGTGGCGCACGTGAACAAGGACACTCCTCCCCCACCAAGGACACCCAGCACAACACCACCGGCTGATCCTACCCTGCTGCTCAACCCACCCCATCCCCGCAAAGGAGCCCGAACAAACCCCGCAGCTTTCCAGAAGGAATCTGCAATGGGGAGCGACTGACCCCCACAGCCCTCCGATGTCCGTTACTGGCGAGAGCAATGGGGAAGCCCGCTTCGGCAGCATAAGAAGTTAGGCTAGAGCCTAGAGATGCCATCTAAAAGCCAGGTCTGAGTCCCAGAACAGCCTGTGCTACAGCAGTTGTCTTAATTTCTCCTGCCCAGTTAGTGAGCTGGGAACAGGACTAGGAAGAAGAGAGGATCTCCAGTCCAAAAGGCCTAGAAGCAAAGGTTTTGGGGAAGGAAGCCCTGCAGGACAGCAAGGAGGACACAACATCCCACGCTGGCCTGGCACACTCACCTGGAGCATACTCCAGCACGGAGAAGACTTCTCCCTTGGCACTGGTGAAGGTAACTCCAGGCTTGCCTCCACTCTGCTGGCAGAGAACTGGTGTCTCACTGGGCCACTCTGACCTCACCGGTGTCTGTGCTTCTGCCTTTTCTTCTTTCTTCTCCGTCTCCACCATGGCTTCCATCTTTTCCTCCTCTGCAATAGCCACGTTATCCAAGGTCTTCTTTAGATTTTCCTGCAGCTTTTTAATATCGTCCAAAAACTTCTTCTCCCGAGTGGGTTTTTCCAGCTCCACCGTTGGGGAGGTGGGAGAGCCCGTCAGCAGCTGCTCCACAGTCATGTTTTTCAGGCTTTCCAAGATCTTGATGGCCTCCTTTAGCTCTCGGAAGCTCTTCGGGGCTCCATCCTTGCCAGCCTTCTCTGCAGCAAGATCTGCAACTGCCATAGCCACAGCTCCCTGGACTTGTTCCTCTACTTTTTTCACCTCCTCTGCTGCCGGCTCCTCAGGCTCTAACTCCTCAATTTTCGGGTGGTCGTCTTCCATGAGGCCGTTGTCTGTCTCCCAGCTGTCGCTTTCATCCTCCCACTCCGAGGACGCCCCGCTGGTGCTGCCATCCACAGAATCGTAGTCGGACTCCTCAATTTCTGATTCAATGTTGTATAAGTGCTAAAGGACAGCAGAGTTACGAGACACTTAGGCTGAAGCACAGAGTTTTACTTGGTTTTAAATCCCCATGAAAAGGGAGCTTCCATCTCAGATGGGTTGGGCTGTTTCAACCCCTTCCCCTTCTATACAGGGTGGACTGTGTTTGATCCAAATAGCATGCTCACCCATGACGGCACAGATTATAAACCAGCATAGCCCCATCCTCCACCTTTCAAAGTAGGGCACGGGGGGTAAACTAGGGCAAGTTTGAGGTGGGCTGCAGTCATCCCAGTGGCTGGGATCCAGCCAAGGAGAGCACGTAGGCACCAAACCTACCTGGATGCCCCAGGGTTTCTGAATGCCAAGCTAGTTCAGGAAGTATCTGGTATCACGTGCGGAGTTAGTATTTCTGGTCCTGCTTCTGCACCAGCAACTGTGTTGGCACAGAGCCCTGGTTTGGCTGCCTCCACACTCTGCCTTCCACAGAGACAATGCTGGAACCAGGAAAACATTCCCACACCAGCTTTCTTCTGTGCCACACAACGTTGCTTTAGCCATTGTATGTCACTACTGTTTAAAATTCAGCTGGGACAATGAAGCCTAACCCAAGTCGCTGAATAAGCTCTTACATAAACATTCTCTTCCCCTTCACTGCTGGAAGCTGACTCCATCTAGCCTCACCTGTACTCATCATGCTTTTGCACAGGCTACGTCTCTCTCAAGGTCTCCCTGTAGATGCTGACAGGCATGCTCGACCTACGAGCTCCAACACAGAAGCAGGGCAGCAAGAACAACTTTGGAAGGCTGTGTTAGGAGTTTCAACATGGAGCATTTTTATCCACAGGCTTCTGACACTTGAATGACGGCCCAAGACTCCTCTTAATCTTGCAAGATACAACCCCAGACGCTAAAGCACATGGACACTCAGTCGTCTTGTTCAAGCCTTGAACTGAACCAGCACTGTTCAAGCTAGTCCTGTGCCACCCAGAGCCAGGCAGCCAGCAGGGGTTAGTTGGGTTCAGCACAAGTTGACTGCAGGCAGGAAAAGCCATCAAAACGCACTGCCCTCAAAGCTAATCCAAATCTCAGTCGGAAAGTTAATTAGCCAGTTATGCCATCTTTATTTTTAGAGCTGAGAAAAAGCACCCAGGCAGCTCGTCTCTGGGCATATGGACAGGCATTGATAAATCACGGTTTTACCAACTGATAATTCACGCTCCTGACATTTCCCCAACTCCCATAATTACGCAGACGAGCAGAATCGAAGGGACTGGTGTGACACAGCAGGAGCTGCCGCAGAGCCCCAGCACCGCAGTGTGAGAACAGCCCTTTTGTGGAGCACGCATCAGACCTCCGATTGTGCCTGTGATCCAAGCACATGTGACACCAGGGGGAAGGGAGACAGCAGCCTGCTTTGTAACGCTCTAGTCCACTGCCATAGTGCGGGCATTGACTATTCTACTGTAATTAATGCAGAGCTGCTTGGCTTAAACAGAAATCTTGATCAAGTGCTTTCCACTTGCAAACGCCTCTCTGCAGCAGGGGCAGCAGTGTTCTCTGCCACAGTGATGGGGATGGGACCCTACAGAAGCAGGTCTTCTCTTATCTTTAGGCTGTCTGCCCTAATTTCAGGCAAGGAGAAGAGACCTGGGATGAAACTGTGTGTGGAATAGTGAGTAAGATTGCAAGACAGTACAATGTAAACCTTAGAACAATCCAGAAGACAAGTCGATGGGGTTAAGTGGATTAGTGAGGCTGTATCTATATTTTTAAGATCACACTCAACTCCCTTCCCAACCCTGGGAAGAGATATGGGCCTGATCCCTAGGTTAGCCAGGGTCACAACTTGTGGCTCTAGCCCAGCTTCTGGAGGACCTTCTTTAGCCAAACACCATGGTGCCGTTTCGCAAGCAAGACAGAACAAGCAATCATCTTTCAGCAGGGCTTTACCTGGGCAATACCATGAACCTGGGCCCAGGTCAGAACTGATAACCCCCCGAGCTCTGCAGCCCCCTCCGCAAAGCGGCAGGTGCTGGGGGCCAGGAGCTGCAGGCAGAGCTGTGAACACACAGCACCACCCATGAAAGGAGCAGCACCCTGCCCGTGCTCCCCTATTCTCTGTATTCAAGAGCAGTGATGACCAATTGGCTGCCCAGTCCCGACAAAGGAAAGATTTTTCTTGTGCTAAGAGAATTGGGAAGCCGCCCTATTGTACGGGAAAGCAGCAATAAATAGAGCAGGATTCCCCTACCCAGCCAATCTCTGCACCCAGGATTTAAACCCCAAGATTTGTCACTCAGCTAAAGAATTCCAGGGATATCGCGAGCTGGAGCGGGACCTCACCTGAGGCAGAATGATAGTCTTGGAGTTATCAGCCCACACCACCTCCACTTTACTGCTGACATCCACGCGAGCCACCTGCCCAACCGAAGGCTGTGGAAACAAGAGCAGCTTGTCAGTCTTCCCCGGGCATTTCAGCGCAGGGCCAGGAAGGTTTGGAGAAACACATCCCCCAGGTTGGAGACCCACCTAAAGCAGTGATTGCAGCCTGTCGCAGAAGCGACAGGAGTCCTGGGGCCCCACGCCAAGGAGGGGGAAGAACCCTACAGACGGGGTTTCTGGGAGAAACCTCTCAACAGTGCCACGGCGGTGGGGGAAACTCCCCTCTCCCAAGGGGCAGAGGACCTGGAGGGCTGGTCTGGCAGCAGATCCTGGTCTGATCAGGACCAGGGCCATCGCAGGGCTGTAGCTTCTCGCAGGCGGCACCGCTGGGGTTGTGCCAGCTAGGGGACAGGACCTTGCCCTGAATGGGGCTGCCAGCAGCCAGGCCTACCCCAGCCCCCCAGCACCAGGGGCTCTCCGCAGCTTCTCCCGGCAGAGAGTGCAGGCGTGAACAGACAAGCCATGGTTGGCACAGTAAGTAATCTTGCACTGGAAGAAGGTTATTTAGGTCAGCTGAGCAAGCTGGGATGTGTTTCATGCTGCTGAAACGAGAACCGCAGTGAGAGTCACACTATACCTTTTAACCCTTTCTTAGGCAGTGGTCTCAAAACCTGGAGGTCTTCCCTGCACAGCAAGGAAGCCCGTCTCCGAGCAAAGAGTGTATCCTGTACAATATAAATTGTTCCCTCTTCCTTCCTAGGAGATCAAATCAGCTCAACAAAATTAACATGCACATAACTTAGGTGAAAAACAGAACTCCCATCCTCTGTTGCCAAGTGAAACTGGTTTCATGACAAATCCACCTTCACTTTTGCTCATGAGGCCACAGAATATCCTCATACTAGAAGTGCGAGAGTTATTAAAACCCCTCAGGCAAATCTTTGATTCTAGTCCCAACTTTAGTCTTGCTCTGCTGTAGACTCTGTCACCAAGGTCAAAGGATTTCAAGGTTACATCTCCATCAGACTTGGGATATTTGATGTGTTACTCGTGACAGCAGGGGACACCGACACAAAACTAGCAAGCTAGGGAGTTCAGGGAGTCCACCTGGGGCCTACGGCCCTGCTACCAACTCTTGCAAAGGTTTCCCCTAATACCTGGTGATGACCTGGTGCCATAACTGTGCCCAGAACCCACCTCATCTTCCTTTGCTGTGGCTCCGTCCGAGTTGCCAATGCGAATCACAATGTCAGTGGTGCGGAAGCGAAAGTCTGGATGATCGGCAATATCGTACACACTCACATCCTCCTCCTCCCCGATCAGCTGCATGAGACAGAACGTGAAAATGTCAGCCTCAGGATGCTGCGCTCCTCCTCAGAGCACACCTTCAACACCTCGAAGTCCTTTGTGTCATGCTCTGTCAATTTTCAGTTGCTCCAACAGCCTGTAAGGAGCTGCTGATGTTCCTTCTTGTCACCTCATCCTGCAGCACATCAGTTGAGGCACAACAATGAAAGGAAGCAGATATCCTGTCTCATCTGCTCCCCCTCACCTTTACTTCAAGTTGCACAACGATCACAAGACACAAGAACACTTTATTCCCTTCCCTTCTGAACACCCAGATTTCTCAAAGCAGTTCTGTGGGGCCCACAGCGTTAGGACTTGACTTTTGAAACGATCCAAGGCAACAGGAAGCATCTGACAAAAAAACCTGTCAATTAATGGGAAACATCTTTCTTTGATTTCTCCTGGAGGAAGAGAGCTGGGAGCCCACGGATAATGAGAAACGGGCAAAGCGGAGCACTACCCCAGGGCAGACCGTTGTTCCGCTTCTGGCCGTAAAGGGCTGTGGGATCAGTGACAACCCTAAGGCAGAAAGCGGTACAGCAAATGACTGTGGTTCGAGTCCCCTTCATCTCCAGCTAGACTGTAGTCTGTCTAGACTCCACAAATACAGTGTTCCTACAAGTCCTGAGAAAGAGTTACTGGGCTGACTACAAGCAATAGTGCCTGGCAGAGGCAGGCAGGACAACATGCAGTAGATGGATTCTCCCTCCATGAACTAACAGAGACGCCAGAAGGAAAATTTCTTATCGTGAACTCCAGTAATCAACCGTGACAACTTCAGCAAACAGTCTTCATCTGTACCAGAGCCTGATGTTGACGCAGCTGGTTCCACCAGGCACCGGCTCCTGCACTTACCTCCACGTCATCTCCGCTGCTCTTCAACTTGAACCACTTCACCACACAGGTCCGGCCAATATGGTCACCAGACTGCACGACACCGTACAACCCAGGGTCCTGGGAGCTCTGAGCTTTGGGTCACAGCGGTAGGGAGGAAAACAGGGAAATTAAGTGAAGGAGCACAGACCATGCACAGCTGTCAGCCCCCAAGCTCTCACGGCTGAAACCTTTCATTTGGGAACGAGGAAAACCGCTTCTTCCCACGCAGCCAGAACTGTACACAGCTAAGGAGTTGCATATTCACGGGGCATGGAGTGATGGCAAAGGAAGACTGCACTGGATTGGGCGAACACATTCACTCTGGGACCACTTTCAGGCTCTCACCTTAGTGCTCTGCAAATCACCTCTGCACCAAGACTGTCCATTTCTGGACAGGCTGGCCAAGAGCTCCCCAAGAGCCACCCTGGCTGCCAAACTCTTCATCTAGGAATGAGCTTACCCATGACAGTTTTCCATCTCTGGAAAAATGGACTGGACAAAGGTGGAAGGCAGGCAGGAGGCAAGGAGGCATGCATGCATCAGGGATCCAACAGCAAAGCTGGGCCTGGACCACTTCTCTAGGCCAGGGCTGTTATCCAGCACATGGGTATCCAGACATCTTTCAGATTTATCTGGCTGACAAGGATTCACCTCCCAGACTCCTTAGCAGGGGGATGCAGGGAACTGCGGGCATTCCAGACTGTTCAACGGAGTAATACCGATTCCCAGACGCCAAACTAGAATGGTAGAGCTAGAGCTGATGACTAACTTCAGTTTCCACAAACTATGTCTAACCCACGAGACCAGTCAGACTATTACTCATCAGACATGGCCACACAAAACAGCATCTTCTTTTGTTAAGCCAGCTTTCCCTCTTCCCAGCCTCAAAGTATCCTGTGCTCCTCACTGCTGAGGGTCTACCCCTGCTAGAAAGGGAGAGGAGCTGAGAGCCAGATGGTGTGCGATCAATATTTCATATCCAAAAGCTGTTAAGTCTCCTTGAACCTGTAACAGTGACCCTCACTAGCATCACCAATCGGTTTGGTAAAGAAAAGGGATGCAAGATGCTGCCTCTGGATCCCAAAACCCTCCAGGAAAACCAATGGAGAGCCATGACAGAGAAGCCATACAGAGAAAGCAGCCTGAGGCGAGCTGTTCATTTCTCCCCTCACTCTGCAAGAGCTCAGAGCTGCTCACACTGTCAAGAAGGAAGGTGGGCCACCTCTGCTCCACAAAAATACTGAGAATCCTAGCTTTGTTCCTTGGCATTTATTCCTTCCACATCTTGCCTGTTGTCATAGTTCAGCTTTGGTATTTAAATAACAGTTCTCTGCTGACATGTTACATCAGCTGAATCACCGTCTGTCCCTTTCCTGGGCTCCCGTGCCTACCTCAAGTGAGTACTACCAACAGCTACCTTAAGAATGGCTATAATGTATGTCAGGAGATCCAGACTGAAGAATACTTTCCAATTAAGAGCATGTTTGGTCCCTGAGGGCACTGTTTTGACACCCAATACCTCTTTTGTCCACCACAAAATCCCCAGGGCAGAACTCATTGTTGTCCAGATGATGGACTGGAATCAGCTCATTGGAGCGAATGTTTGTCTCCACGGTGCCATCCTGCCACATCACGTCAGCTGAAGTCATCGTGGTCACCACCTCCACAGCAACCCTGGGAACACAGAGGCGACGAGTTACCAGAGGGAACGAGCATGAGCACAACCAGACATGACGCTGGCAACACGGGGAATCGAGATGGATCTCGGCAGCACAAAGGCACACATACCAACAGGCTGGGAAGCAAGTCGGGAAACCCCGTTTAGAACCAGTGGAAGCAGCATCACAGCAGGCTTTGACAGGTTCTCAATCGCTGCAGATGTGACACTGCTGCAAGTCTCCACTGCAGGACAACTGACTTGGCAGGGAGCTGATGCTGAGCTCTCTTTTATTCCTAGTCGAGCAAATTAATGTCTACCAGCAGCCACTTTCTACCCCTGGCAGAGGCAAGACAGGAGCTTCAAACACTTTTAAGATCTCTACTGAAGCGCCTCCTAGCCTGGCAGCTCTGAGGATTCCTTGAAGCCAGAGAAGCAAGGGACTGGATAAGATGAGCAGCATCCATCTCAGCCCTTCCAGTAAGGGGGGAAAAAAAAAAAGAGGCAACGCATTGAACAAGAGCAAAGCAAAAGGATTTTGTTTGAAAAAGTCTCCTTCCCAGCTGTTCAAACACATACATGTGCCTCAGAACTGAAACCCAAACATGCAACAATGAACCACATGCTGGTAGTCTGCTGTGGAGCTTGACAGAGTTGCTTGGGGGCAGGAGGAACAGAGCTGCAGTCTAGCCAGACAGACTCTGCTAACGAGCCCTCCACCATTTTCATCTCCCCTACAGCACAGAACAAACTGAAACCCCTGCGGATTTGAAATCTTGTCTTTATTTTACTGGCCAACACGGCATTTATACTGGTTGCAAGTCAAACCATAAAGATGATACAACATGCAAATACAACTGTGTTCCCCCAGCCCTGTTTTCATCAATGTCAGAGAAATATTCTGAAGTGGAAATAATATGAAGTTTCTAGAAGGGCCAGCACTCACTCAACAGCAGAAATTATCAGAGAAGGAACTAACAGGTCAAGTGTGGTGGGGTGACATGCCCACAGATCCCCTTGGGGGAAGGGGAGGCATGTGCAGCTGAGGATGGGGGAATGGACAGGCAGGCCACCCAAGGAAATGACAGAGTCCTGCCTGCGGCGCAGTTTATGCTGCTTCACTAACAAAAGTCACAACGTGACATTAATAAAAATCCTCACTAAAAAATAACCAGAGGTCTGTGTGCTGCCCAGAGAGCTGCAGCGGGATGGTAAATCCACATGCTGAGTTGGCCCCCTGCAGTCAGAGATGCCCATGAGCTGACACATCAGATCTGGGGACTAGCTGCAGCAAGCGTTTCTGAGCAGTGCTTGGCAGCACAGCCATGGACGGTCTCACCAGCTTCATCTGAGCACTCAGACAGTGAAGATCCCTCACACTGAGCCGTGAGCAGCTGCCACATATGCCCAAACCATCAGCTGGGGTTTTGCATTCTGTGCTGAAAAGCCTCTATTTCTTCCTCTCTGTGATATGGTCCATCTCTGCAAAGTCCCCAACATCTGATCTCTGCATTTCCTCACACGGAGCTGCCTGGATCCAGCACAGGGATCGCTTGTCACAGGGATTTCTCCCCACTGCCTGTACGATGCAGAAAGCCACCAGGTTTGCTAGCTAAGCTCTCCTTTACAAAGTCTTCAGTGGAGGCACTCAGTGGAGGCACTCAGCAGAGGGGTGAGGAGCCAAAAGTGACCTGAGAATCAATTCCCAGGAAGTATCACACACTCCTGTTTTTTCCTTCACTTGAACACTGCTCTGTTGAGGTTGGTGACCTTCAAATCCAATTTCTCCAAATCCTACAAGGACTGAAGGAACAGCTCTCACTGCATACAAGCAAGCTAAAATAGCTAAAGAAAATGTGACATTCATGGCATTCCCAAACTACTGGATCCCTCAAATCCCGACAACGTCACTTTTCTGGGAGGATTCTCACATATTATCTTGCACCAGTTTATTTCTGATGCAGGATCTATATACAGCTAAGTAGCCCAGGGAAGCCAGCAAGACAGGCTGGCCAGTTGTCAGCTGCTTTTTATCCACTGAAAACAGTTAAAACCTTCTCATTAGATAAAAGGTAAAAGCTGCTGAGATCCAGTTTTATCTAGAAATGGGCAGATACAGCCAGTGCTCTCCCCGCAAGCCACCAAAATCAATTCCTCCAAGGCTCAAGGAGTGCACTTTGTTCATAAAAAACACGATAAAAAAGGTATACCGCTGGCAAAAGTTGCAGATCTCTCCCTAGAGCAAGGTAAGGATAAGAGATCACTGCAGCACGAACACCTGCCAGCACAGACCTCCGTGCCGGGCCAGAGAGAGCTCTGAGGATGAACTCGCAGTCCATTCCCGCTAGCACGGCCTGTGCTCAGCCTCTCCGCGGAAGCTGCCAATGAGGTAACCAATTAGTGTCATGTTTAAGCTGTATGATCTTTATTCACCTGTCTCTCTGCGTACAGAGTCTAGCGCAGCGCAGCTATTCTGTTGATGCCCTGAGGCATAGCTGAAACAGAATCTGAGTGTCACGTCACGTGGCCCCACTTGCAGAGGCTGGACTGAGACCAAGCTGACTTCACCCAGGCCACTGCACAGTCATCACAAGATAATCGCTGTTGGTTACTACCAAGCGGTGTCCTAACACGAGGCACACCATCCTCCTCTGCCCGAGCCGAGGAGGTGGTTTACATCTGAGAACTTTGGTAAGGGAGATTTTGGCAAGTATACTTGGGTTTGGAAATCCAACTCACCTGTCTCCTGGCTTAAACTCTCGTGAAATCTTGGTCTTCTTCTTCTTGTGCTTCCGCTTCAAGTTTTTGATGGAAAGAGGGATGCTTTTCTTGCGGCCAGTGCCACTGCCACTCTGGGATGAGGCAGTGGAGCTAGCAGAAGAAGTGACAGAGCTGGTATCATCAGTGTCATCAGCTGCCTCATCGTCAGCATCTTGCTCCATGGACTGAAGCCGGTAATCGGATGATCCTTCGTCTTTCAGCAGAAAGGGAGGCTGCTGCTGTCGCGCTGCTGCTCCCCCTTTCTCTTTCCCCGTTTCTTCAGGCTGCTCCTCCTTTCTCTCCCCAGGACTTGGTGCACTGTTGGAAGAATCATCCAGCTCACACTTTGATTCAGGCTTAAGCTCTTCGGATTTTTGGTCAGCAGCTGTGGCAGACTCTTTGTCGGGGGCTTCACTGGTACCCTGAGACTCTGGGGAGCATGACATGATCTTCACTATCTGCTTCTTCAGCAGCCGCCTCACCTAGAGAGAGCAGACCTGGGTCAAAGAGCATGCCTGCAACACTCAGCAAGGCGCCAGGCAACTAGGGAATGGTTAGCTTTGTACACAGAGGAAAACAGCACCCTGCACGTTTCACCGGCACCAGTGTTCTGCAAACCAGCGTCTCACCACTGCTCTACTCAGGAGCAGCACTGGACTAGCCCGAAGAAAGTGAGCTTTACTCCTTAAGACTATTTTAAGCACGTTGTGAACTTTGTTATGGAAGGTCACAAGAGGCTGCACAAGTTAATCGGTCTACCAGACACAGCTACGCAGGGAGGTCCCCCTCCACACTGATGATATCCTGTTATTCTAGGAACATTGCTGCTTCACAGCCAGCATGTAGAAACCACAGCGTGAGTCATTTGGCCTAGGATGCAAAGACTTCTATGTCTCAGTGTAGCAAGGGTTTAACTGAACAGTTCAGCTCCACGGAAAACCTGAGGTCATGCTGATGTTAGACACGTGTTTGGCAGTCTCGGCTGTCAGCACACGAGGTGTGACACAGCCTGACCTCTGCAAGGTGGCACCTCTGTGTTCAAGGTCCTGTTCTCTCGTGGCATTAGCTACACGCTTCCCTCCGTGCAGTCAGAATGCTGTACAAGGTGATTTCACTGCTGGCAACAAGAGGCCGTTACTCTTTACAACCACCGCTTTAGGAGTCACATTTCAGACCACGTGACTACCGGGAAGATTTCTGCTTTAAAAGCCACAGCGGCCAGAAATATTTGGAGAAGTCAGTGTCAGGACCCCTCAGCTCACCTTTTTGGCAACTGATCCTTCACCCAGGACACAGTTCCTCTCGGGGCATTCACAGGTGATTTTTGCAGGTTCCACTTTGTCTGGGAACACATAGAGACATCTTTCCCCAAGCTGCCTTTGGGCATGGTCAAAGCACCCCAGACGCTTTACCCTGGTAGAACAGGAGGACAGCCGTGAGCACAGTGCAAAAGCAGTGACAGAACCTAGCAGTGACCAGACCACCACAGGGCTGGCATGCCCTCATGCCAACAGCACTTCTGGAGAGGCAGAAGCTAACAGCACACCAAATCTTTTCCAGGCACACAGTTCTAAAGGAGTAGCAAGAATCTCACCAGGGACTAGATGGGGATACAAAGGGTTTGGGTGGGACACCAGCCACTCCTCTCCCTCTAGAGCTTCCCCTCCCAAGAGCTGCCAAGAGACATTTGAAGCTGGCATTGCTTTTTTTTTTTTTTTTGCTGTCATCTGAGAGCTGCTCTCCTCCAGCTTATGAACTCCAGACAGGAACCATGCTGCACTGCGCTATTACTCATCTGATTGTCTTTCCGAATCTTGTTCAGCCCATTTTTGGGGCTGCAGCCTGCAGAGGGCACCAGATGCCCCCTCAGCACCAGCCTTAGTCCAGAGCAGCACACCTTCCTGCTCACTGCACACAGGCAGTTAAGAACAGCCTGCTCCAGGCACAGCGAAGGACAAAAGCGAGCTGTTGCCACACACTGCACTTGTCAGCTGGAAAGTACTTGGAGAAGATCAGTGGGATGCTTGCTCCTGTATTGGTAACTTATTTGGAAGCTATTCTCACATTTTTGAGGCTCTGGAATACACAGGCATACAACAAGGAGAATAATGCACTGTGTGGTGCAGTTGACACGCTGGAGGGAAGGGATGCCATCCAGAGGGACCTGGACAGGCTGGAGAGGTGGGACCAGGCCAACCACATGGAGTTCAACCAGGCCAAGGGCAAGGTCCTGCACCTGGGTTGGAGCAATCCCAGCGCAAGGACAGGCTGGGTGGAGAATGGATTGAGAGCAGCCCTGGGGAGGAGGACTTGGGAGTGCTGGTGGATGAAAAGCTGGGCATGAGCTGTCCGTGTGCACTGGCAGCCCAGAAAGCCAACCGGATCCCAGGCTGCATCAAAAGCAGCATGGCCAGCAGGGCAAGGGAGGGGATTCTCCCCCTCTACTCTGCTCTTGTAAGACCCCACCTGGAGTGCTGTGTCCAGCCCTCAGCATCAGAAGGATATAGATCAGTTGGAATGAGTCCAGAGGAGGCCACAGAGATGCTCTGAGGGCTGGAGCCCCTCTGCCGTGGGGACAGGCTGGGAGAGTTGGGCTTGTTCAGCCTGGAGAAGGGAAGGCTCCAGGGAGACCTTACAGCACCTTTCAGTGCCCAAAGGGAGCTACAAGGAAGCTGGGGTGGGCTTTTTACAAGGGCCTGTAGTGACAGGACAAGGGGTAATGGGGTTTAAATTGAAAGAGGGGAGGTTTAGAGTAGGTATCAGGAAGAAATTCTTCCTGGAGAGGGTGGGGAGCACTGGGACAGGTTGCCCAGAGAAGCTGTGGCTGCCCCATCCCTGGGAGTGTCCAAGGCCAGGCTGGATGAGGCTTGGAGCAAGCTGGTCTGGTGGAGGGTGTCCCTGCCCATGGCAGGGGGGTGGGACTGGATGACCTTTAAGGTTCCTTCCAACCCAAGCCACTCCATGACTCTATGAACAGCAGTGCTGTGTCTAATCAGTTGGCAGGCATGTCACCTACAGTCTGTGCAGACCCTGGGTGAGTTTTTAACTGATCTCACCTGGACAGGTTCTCCTGGCTGATAACTGAAGGAGGAGGGCTCACGCTGTCAGTACCACCAGGACAGAAGCTTTTAGTGATCCAAGTAACCTTTAGTTCTACCACCTGTACCTACAAAGTAAGGAGAGAGAAAGCAATTTTTCAAAAGCTTTCCTAGACCAGTGTTCAGGATCTGAATGCACAGGAAAGTGGCAAACCTGCTTTTATCATTTAAGATGGCCAAGTGAGGTTTTACCACATCCAGGACCACTACAGTGCTCCCACGGTATGGCTCTTGGCAATACCCAGAGCTTCTAGTTTGTAACTAGACAGACAACATCTGGCTTGGGGAAGAAGCTACAGCACATACACATCAGCAGTCCAATGTCAAAGTGACATGCTAGTGGACTTGGAGCTGCCCCCTCTTCCAAAGAGTCAGCAATGTTTCTCCTTTTTTGGATAGCATGCAGCGTTAAGTTCCAATAGAAGAGGTGCTTCTACTACCCTAATGATAAGCAGTACTGGCCTCTGCGTGTATTAGCACACAATCACCGTACAGGGTGTGGCAGCAACCCCTGGGAGTAAAAGCCAAGCCACGCTCAAAAGTCCCGTAAGCCCACAATGGGGAATTCGTCACCTCTGAAGATCAGAGCCACAGCGCATTTGCTCTTGGAAGGTTACCATGGCAAGCCGACTCTGCTCCAGAACACCAGGCAGGGCCCATTCTGTGCCAGAGGTGACTGTGTCAGCCTGTCCTTACCTCTTCCACCACCACTCTGAACTTGCTCTTTGTACTCAGGACAGGCTTCACACCCGAGAGCCACTGCACGCTGGAGAAGACTTTAGAAGGCCCGATGAGGACTTGCCCAGGATAAAAGCCATATGAATCATCAAAGAAGAGCCCCTGTGGGGGTAAAGGGAGGAGAAAAAAACCAGCATAAAGGGCTCTTGCTCTTAAGATTTAAGATTCCAGCATTTCTCTTCTCTCATTTGTGATCAGTAAGATTAATCATAAAGGAAAAGTCTGCAAGTTGCCCATCTCTTAAAGCTCATTCCTCTCCTGAATTCAGCCCAGCAGTTCCTATAGCAACCTGCTGTGTCACACACTGTATGGGACTATGACTCAGTGGGGGAGAAGCAAAGGTAAAGAAGGAAACAACAGATGTGGATTTCCACACACATGTTCTCAGTAGCCAAGGTGGGCTGAGTCCTGGGCAAGGACACCTATCTCCTTTCCATGCTCTAATCCCAGCACCCACAGCTTTCAGAGCCAGAGGATGCCTTGCCTTCACTCCTCTGCTTGTCAAATTTGTAAGTATTACTCCTGCCTTAAGTGGATTAGTTAATATGACAGTTCTTTGAAAGCAAACCAGGATGGTGAACACAATTGCTGTCACAGAGCTCTTTCCTACTGCTATTTAGAGAGACTTGAGGCCAAGATTCACAACGTGGGGGCGGACAGAACAGTTTAGGGTAAACAATATTGAACACAAAATTGTATTGACTCTTGTAAATCATCACAAAGGGTAAGAGCAGTGCAACAAGATCTACGTCAGGCAGCCAACACACAGGAATTCTGAGTACAGGATCAAGGGCAACACTAGATACAACTCGCGTTTCAGACCAACCCACGAGACTCCAGAAGACTATGCACCCTTTAAAGGCAGTCTGACTCACAACAAGGTATCTCGAAGCTGGTATGCAGAAGCTGGATGCTGCTACAGCATCCATTTAGCCAGCGGAAAACATACTGCAAACCCCAAAGTCGCAGAGACTAAGATACTGGAGGATACCTAGCAACAGACCACACCTTTTCTGTACAGAACAAGAAAACCACAGCAGCACACCCTATTAAACAGATATGCCATTTACTCTTCAAGAAACAGGCATCAATTTTTAACAGACATGCAGTTTTAGATCAAAGGGACCTTCGCTTTGAAGGCTGGGGAGGGTAAGGGCTGACTGCACTGCCAGTTCCTAAGAATTACACGCCATTCTCAGTCAATTCCCAACGCTGCTGCCAGGAGTGCAGCAAGGCCCTACTGATGCTATTTGGAAGAATAAGCCAGCTGTCATCAGCGTTTGAAGGTCAGAGGTTAGATCACATCACACAGGGAACTCTCTTACCCAAAAGCTAGCAAAGCCTTCCCCACACGCTTTGGAAAATGTCAGTATGGTGGCAGGTCTCCATTCAGAGTGTGCTAGATTACAAGACACAGCGCTTTACATGATCTGGAAAAGGGCTTATTGTTTAAAAGGTGTTCTGCTAGAAGCACTTTTCCAGAAGAACAATTCTGAAAGCATTAAATGGAGTCAGAGCCTTTTCAAGCATGTACAGATACAACAAGCAGACAGTGAACTGCCACGACATCAGCCATCTGACTGCGTGTTATGCAAGTTGTTTGCAAAGAAAGCAGTTGAATGTACTAATTGTACTACCTCCTTCAAAACCTGCTCGTTACTAACATCACCTTTAAGCTACATCCCATTACACTTACTTCAAGTGAAGATCTAGCGAAGTGTTTTTCAGCTGTGATGCATCACTTAATTTTTAGGATTAATAAATGCCTATGGTTTTGCCTTCCCTCTCCCTCCTGCACAGAAAGCTTACAAGATGAAGTCGATCAAAAACACTCTCAGGAGAACCAGAAGCTCACCGAGTCACTGACATGAGGACAAACGTCATACAGCTTGGCTCCATCTTCTGTGCTCATAGAACACCTGGAAAACCAGAAACACAGTTGCATTTCCAGAATCATCCACCTCAAAAGCAAACAGCACCCAATTAACTGACAGTGCCTGAGCAGGTCCGTCCGTCCGCCCAGCGGTGTATTGCTGAGCCTTTATGGTCCACAGCAAAACTGGCTGTGGACAAGCTACAAAAGCACTGCCTGGTATTTAAAGGTTCCCTTCAGCATGTTAAAAAAATAATTAAGCAATATTCAGGGTGCTGGACAAGATTTGTCTGCTGCAAAAGGCCCATTTGCTATTCCCACTGACTCTGGAACCGAAAAGTAATTGGAGTATACTTGCTTCAGTAATAGCTTCATTTCCAGAGTGTGTTCGGGTGAGATTTCAAATGATTCATTAGGAAGAGATTTTGAAAACAGCTACATCATTTTACATAGCTGTGCATGAGCTGGTAACAAAAACCAGCTAGGTTTTAAACTGCAGCAGTAACTGCAGGCGAGAGGGAAGTGTAGCTATTTTTCACTCGCAGTTTAACATACGCGTAAGAGCCTTTCAGACTGGGTTAACCGAAAGCTAAACCCATCAAAATCACAGATGCACCCACCAATCATCTGTTACAGCTCTTGCATTACCCACTTCTCTTAGGAAGACTCAGAGCAGGCTGCAGGGTTGTGGTGGTGTGTTTTGTTTTTTTTTTTTAATAAACATCAATGTCAACACTCAGTTTACAAGACAGATGGGCTATCCCTCAGCTGCCAGGCCCATAAGCCTCTTGGCCCTCCACTGGCTCCTTCCTTCCTTTTCAATAAAGGAGTTTGTTGGATGAGACAGGGCTGAGTAACAGTGAATGTGGTGAGTTCAGGCCGTTTTAGTACTCAAGTAACTGTCCGACAGGCACAAGGAGCAGAATTCAGACCCTTCTGCTGGCTCTGCAGAGCTACACAGCAAGTTAACCCGATACTTCAGCATCTCTGGTTAATCTCTCAAGAGATATGACTTTGCTTTATTTTTACTGTTACTTGCAACAGTATTAGGAACGTGTTTTTCAATGAAGACATAATCCGATGTTGTCAGTCCTGGGCTGCATTTTTATATCTGATGAAAACCACTAGCCTGCAGGTTTCTACACTTCAAAAGATTGGTTTTTAGTATTTTTTTTTTTAAGGTCAGAACCCTCCCTCCCTGCGTCTCAGTGAAGGGATGCACTCCTGCTAAGAAAAAGTCTGGCATATGCAATCCATCTTAAACAGCCACTTTTCCAGAGGAGATGTGCAGCTTAAAAACCAACATCCTGCAGTTCTGGAGCAACTGCTGTGACTGGAAAAAAAAGTTGCCACCTTTCAGGCAACTGTTTTTCCAGAGGGTGACCACTGAATCTCAATGTTTTCAGAGAAAGCCATTCTTACTCTACACCTGAAGATAACTCAAGCAGATGATTTATCAGAATGCAAGTGAGAAGCCCAGCCTGCTTCTGGTCCCAAAAATAGATCAGAATCATGAAACCCGAGGGGGACAGCCTTCAACAGAAAGAAGTACCTGGCTCCATTGGAAAGCTTGAGGATGACTTGGTTCTTCAAATCGTAGACCTTGCCCAGCCAGCAGTCATAGGCGATGTAGTCACCATACATGAAAGGCTGTGAAGAAAACAGGAAACAAGCCTTATAAACATCAACCTTGCACCTTGAGCCATCAGGTAACTCCTCTCACAATGCAGACTAGATAGCAATCTCAGGATTTATGACAGCAACAGCAGATCTCGCTGTAAACTGGAGTAAATGTACACTGAAGAGTTTGCCGGGCAGTCAGCACACAGCCTGCATCCTCCAGTGTCATGGTGTAACTCCAGCCAGCAAAATACCACGGAGCTGCTCTCACAGGTTGCTGAGGGTGCACTCAATCCCATCGTCCATGTCACTGACAGATGCTGAACAGCACCGGTCCCAATCCCAACCCCTGAGGAACACTGCTCGTCACCGGTCTCCACTCAGACATCGGGTTGTTGACCACCCAGCCAGTTCCTTATCCACCGAGTGGTCCATCCATCAAATCCATGCCTCTCCAGTTTAGAGACAAGGGTGTTATGTGGGATTGGTGTTGAAGGCTTTGCACAAGTCCAGGTAAATGACATCAGTTGCCCGTTCTCCATCCACCAAGGTCATGACCCCATCATACAAGGCCTCCATATTCGGCTTCACCAAGGGCAGATCATGCCTGACATGTTGGCTGTCACTAATCACCTCCTCATTTTCCATGTGCCTCTGCACGGTTTCCAGGAGGACCTGCTCCATGATCTTGCCAGGCACAGAGGTGACACTGACTGGCCTGCAGTTCCCCAGATCCTCTTTCTTTCCCTTTTTAAAGATGGGGGTTATGTTTCCCCTTTCCCAGTCACCAGGAACTTCGCCAGTCTGCCATGACTTCTCGAATATGATGGACAGAGGTTTCGCAGCCCCATCCGCCAGTTCTTTCAGGACCTGTGGATGTATTCCATCAGGTCCCATGGACTTGTGTGCCTTCAGGTTCCTCAGGTGTTCCCGAACCTGATCCTCACTGATCATGGGTGGCTCTCCATTCTCCCAGTCCCTGCCCTTGCCTTCCATGACTCAGGGGGATGGCCTGTGCCCTTACCAGTGAAGACAGGCCAAAAAAATCAGTGAGCACCTCGGCCTTCTCCATATCCTGGGAATACCAATACTGCAGCTCAGCAGCTCTGTGCCACTGCCATGGGACTGTCCCAATCAGGTCATCACACCAGCCCATCTCGGTGCAGACCTTCTCACACAATTTAACATTAACTCAGCCCTCCAGGTCAATTTGGTCTCAGCAATGTGATCAGAAACACAGAACAGATGGGGAGATGAGATGATGCTGCACCACCTCCTTCCAGGGAGGATGCTTTCACTAAGTTTAAAATAAAAACAAGCTGCAGGTGCATCTTGCACAATATGGATGCCTCCCTTGCATTTGTTACTTGGAATAGAGCAGTACCCCTCCAAGCCACCGAGCCCTGGCTCCCACGTGTGTTTTGGCTGTGTTCTCACCCAGATATGTTGCAGGTCTTTGCTGTTGACAGGATAGAGGATGCAGTTGGTTCCTACCAGCTTCACAGCACACTCGATGTTGACATCAATTACGGTCCCACACTGGCTATCCTGAAAATACAAGAGAAAAAGGATTTATTACCTAGGAAAGGTTCTACATACATACGTCCTCTGTGTACAGATGGAAAGCGCGGAGACAAGTCCAAGAGTGAATCTCTCTTACCCTTCAGGGTCCCATTCTGAAGGGGCATTCCACATGACCACAAGAGAACTCAGAAGGTGACATCACTCTTAAAGACCTGCAGTGTTTTCTTCCCAGTTAAAATGTGCAACAGCTGCTAACACAGCAGCCCAGGCACTCCTGCACCTGGTCAAATAAGACCACACTGTGTCAGGTGATTAGCATTTACCTGCTTTAAGATCTGCCTGGCTCCTTGGTCTATTCACCCAAGCAGATCTCAGCCACTGCACAGGACCATCCTGCAGGTATTGCCCTGAGCCAGCCCAGGCAGGGGTAGAGCAGCAACCCCAGGACACATGAGAAGAACCTTTAAAGCTATCTGTGACTTCTCATCTAAAGCTTGACTTTGCAGGACATAAGTGGTCTTCACCTGCTGCCATACTAAAAAGATAATCTGGCACCTTTTGTTAGATCTCAAGGTTTCAAGCCAGATGATTTACAGTTGGTCCAATTACGAGATGGTGGTTACCTCCCTCACGTTTTAGCAAAGTTTCAATCCCCAAGAAAACAATGCGTGCTGCCAAGAGCCTTCTGGGGACAGTTTGGCAGGGAGCACGCAATACACACGCTGCTCACACATATGGCGGAGGCCTGCGAGGAAGGGCTGCTAACCCAAACACTGCCGAATGCAGCAGCTGCCCTGGCCTCCTGACAGCTGGGACAATCGATACTCTTCTTTATTGAGGACCACAAGTCCATTATAAACACTGACTGAGGGCCAGCATAAACACCCTGGTATCAGCAGCTTCTGAAGCTGTCCTTATCTCCAACATCAAGGTCTCTGCTCCAACAGGACTTGAGCTAACACTTGAAGAGCTTCCCTCCTGTGAGAAGTGGATTTGTTTGCTCAGTCCACTTACAAATGTGCTGTTCTTTCAACCAGTTAAATATTTATTCAAGCCTTTCCCTCGGAGCCCTGGGCAGCCCTTCTGGGAGTTCAGGAGTTAGCAGGTGCTTAGCTCATCACATCTCAGGACTGACAGAGCAAAGACACCCTATAGACACCCGCAATCCGGGATAATTTCTGGACAGATTGCTCAGCCCATTTGGCTGGCTTGCTTTCCACCTGCCTGCTGCAAGCCCTCCTCCTCACATCACACAAACCCCATGCTCCTCAGCCCACCCCCCTCCCCGCCCTGGCTCTCGAGGGGGTGTCAGTGAGGAGAGCGGGTCCTGCCCCACGCGTTGCACATGCATAGCTGTGCCAGCATGGCCAGGAGGGCTGGCAGAGCCCAAGGCAGCAGGGGCTCATTCTCTCCAGCTGCTCCACATATCACTCCCATTTCTTTCTGGAAAGGCTGGGAAGGCAAAGGGAACCTTTCCGAGCTCCATCACAACAGACAGCAGCTAAGCTCCACACAGCTTGCAGCCTGCCCAGGCTGCCAGGCAGGAGCCCAGCAGAGCTGTACTGTAGCTCTTACCTGAGACAAGGGTCTGCCAGAACCACGCCGGGCCCAGCACAGTCCGAGCCACAGGATGAGTGGCCTACTCGGAAGCAGCACCTGCCAAACCCACAGCTTCTGAAGGCCGGAGCACAGCCACCTACCCTGCTTTTCTAACAGATTAAGCTAAATGAAGCATGACCAGTCCATCCTCTGCCCACGCGTTGCAGTTCAGGCCCTGTGTTTTACGTTTATTAGTAGTTATCACCAAAAATACACTCAAGAAAAATCACTTGCCCTACGCTGAGCCTTTCCGAATTACTTTTTCCTGTATCAGCAGCCAACATGACAGCAGCTCTGAGACATGATACAGCCCAACACCTGCAGTTTCTGTGGATCATCTTGTCTCTGGGCCTAAACACCCTCCTTATTGATGGTGAAAGAGTAACAAGTGACAAACCCAGGACTGGGGCAACTGACATACCCTCTGCCCATTCTCTAAGTGACAGTTTCCCCACGGAGAAGGGGCCTGCCCTACCCCCCGGGCCTGCATGCCATCTGACACAGTTGGGTGCCACCTAGTCACGGGCAGGAGCACCAGTGTGTGGTTCAGCTTGTAACTGGAAGGAGAAGCAAAACACTTAAGCAAGCACAGAGCAGTGTCTGTGGTTAAGAAAGCAGAGATCAATGCTGTGAGCAGCCCCAGAAGACATAGGGCTGTTGAGTCACAGCTCTCCTTCCTCACCTGCCACTGAACCTTTGTTATGAGTTTATTTATTTCACCATCACATGAAACATCAGCCTGCAACAGGGGAGGCAGATTTGCAGGCTGAGGGGTTCTGCTGAATCACTCGGATATTATACCAGCTCTCAGCATTGCAGTCCCAGAGTGAGAAGATGCCAACTTGTCTTCCAGGGTGAGTGTGCAGCCAGAGCACAGCTCCCCACCAGCCTGCTCACACAACTGCCCCGTCCTGCTCCTCAGATGCTCCCATTAAAGCACAGGCCAAAAGAGACAGGCTGACACTGCAGTTCTGTGAATAGCTCCTGAAGAGACCACATCTCATCTTCAGTTCTGTGAAGTGAAACCCACCAGCAGAGCTGGAAAAGGGAAGTCACCCATCTGCATTACGAGAGTTGGTGGGTTCAAGCCCCACTCACACCAAAATCAAGCACACTCCCTCGACTTTCTTCCTGCTGCTTCTGGTACCCCAACAGCATGCACCATGCTGGAGATCCTGGGTATTTAAGCAGTGAATGGGTGGAGAAGAAGGAAGCTAGGGCTGAAAGAATTGGGCTTGTTCATTCTGGAAAACGGAAGGCTCCAGGGAGACCTTATAGCACCTTCCAGTACTTGAAGGGACCTACAAGGAAGCTGGGGGGGCTTTTTACAAGGGCCTGTAGTGGCAGGACAAGGGGTAACGGGTTTAAATTGAAAGCGGGGAGATTGAGATTAGATGTCAGGAAGAAGTTCTTCCTGGAGAGGGTGATGAAGCACTGGGACAGGTTGCCCAGAGAAGCTGTGGGTGCCCCATCCCTGGGAGTGTCCAAGGCCAGGCTGGATGAGGCTGGGAGCAACCTGGTCTGGTGGAGGGTGTCCCTGCCCATGGCAGGGGGTGTAGAACTGGATGGTCTTTAAGGTCCCTTCCAACTCCAACTATTCTATGATTCTATGAGAAGCGACACCCCCTTCACCATCAGAGACAAGGCTTTAAAGCAAACCAGCAAACATAGGCTGCAGTCCCCCATCTTCTACCTCCCATCCTTCTACACTTGTCCTCAAAGATCACCCTCATTCCTTTATTTAAAAGGGACATCAGAGCCCAGCACCCTTTGAAGCAACAAAATTCAGCTGGCAGATCACAGACCTACTCCTAATCTTCCCCCATCAGCTGGAAAAGTGAACTCTGCCACTTCAACCACTTCTCCCCTCAGCTGGATTAGATTTACAGGCACAACTGCATTCACAACAAGGATCTCATTCATCCATTACCCCTGAAGCAGTCTCTCCGCGCACTCAGTGGGAAGCACATGAATTTGAGTCAGCTCTCTCCTCTTAAGGAAGAGGATTTTGAGTCCCTCCTGCTCAAGGTTAAAAACAAGCCCTAGGAGAGCGTGGTGAATACAGAGTGAGTTCCACATTATGCATTTGCCAGGCCAACTGGTGCAGGGCAGCCATCCCACACACTGAATTTGGCAGGCTGACACTTGCAGGTTTTTGGTTTAAATGCTCTTGTAATTTTTGGAATATATCTGATTAACAAGTGAAGGTTTTCTTTGGGATAGAAGGGGTTTATTGTTTCATTTACCACTGACATCTGACACATACTTGAGGATACGGTGATGTATAAGTCATCTTCAGATTTGCTAAGGTTTTGAATAGAGGGAAGAGTAAATTGAGTTATACTTTCACCATTCCATCAATTAAAAAATGAAGTTATCAGCCATTAGTACAAATGGTCAAGTAAAAGCCAGTGTTCAAACATGCAAACAGACAATAAACAAGCATGCAGAACAACTGCTGGATAACATATCCACAGACACATGTGCAGCAAGCCAGAGAAGCCAATTTCTGCTCAGATGAGTATGGAAATTGCAAGCAAAAGCAGCACATCCACATTTGCCAAAAGAATAACAACTTGCTGCCCTGAAACCTTAAAACGACTTTAAGAGGCATCGATCAACAAACAGGTGAGAGGCAGGACTCAAAGCATCCCTCTGAGCATGATACACTACACAGAGTCCAGCTGTGCCAGGTACAACAGCATGAACAGCTGATATCCCAATTTGCTAGATGTTCATTGTTTTGGATTCAAACGCTTTCACAGAGCTGCAGTTTTTGTAAGAGATGTTGACTCTGAATTTCCATTTCAAACAGCAATTACATTTCTTCAGAAGATATTCTGGTTTAGCATTTTTCAAATTACTCTTCAAGTTTTTTCTCCCTTTTCTTCACTTTGGAACACATTGTGAAAAAGGGGTGGGTTTGCTATCTTTTAATTGACAAAAAAGGCTTTATTAAAGACAACAACAAACAAAAACTCCAGGTCAGAGAATGGCTTTCCCCATCCCCGCACCAGGCTGCGCACCACGCGGTGCAACCGCAGGAGTTAGTGGCCAGCTGCCTGCTTCGTTGGTAGCCACGCTGCTGGAAGCCAGTCAAGAGAAGACACAGGCGTGCACATGGCAGGCCATATGGCTCAGGGTTATAGGTTAGGTGTGAGCAACAGCAAGAAACTGCCAACCTAACTAAGCTCCTAAAGAGACCACGTCTCACCCGATAATTGATAACGAACAGCGTCCCCAGTATGTCCTACACAAAAAGCAAATCCACACATCTGATAAGCACAAATGCTGTACAACTAGGACAGGATGACCAACACTTGAAAGAAGGAAGAGTAAAGCTAACGATTATAGGCTGCTGATTAAGAACCAGCTTGCTTTCTGCTGACCTAGCTGTGTCAGATGCTTCAGCACTGTTGGGATTTACTGTTATTTCTGGGAGAAACTGGACAAATGGTGCTAGCTGTAGATTAAGAGATCTGCCTGGAAATATTTGCTCCAAATTCCCTACCACAGCACACCAAAAAGCATGCAGTGGGAATGTGATCTGCCTCCAATCCAGGCTTCCCATTAGGTCCAGGAGAGCAGGTCCACACTCCCCACATCCCAGAATGGATTGATTCAAAACTTAAAGGATGGCAGGACAGACAGGCTTCTTGCCTCACTACCTGACGTTATCAGGCTCGCTTGCTCAGGAGACCTTTGCAGACATGCAACAGCAGAGATGCAGCCTTATCAGCATTTAGTTTCCAAAGGATGCAGCTAGGTCTATCAAACACACTAAAAACAGAACCTGCTCAAAGCATTACTGTTCAGTTCCATTCAGGCAATTTGGCAAGTCTTAAAAATCCATGCAGCAGTATCACGATCAAAAATGGACAAAGAAAAAAGCACTTACACTGGAGCTCATGTGTCTGACCACATCTCGAGGGACCACAGAACGATCTTCAAGCTTCAGCTAAGGGGAGAGAGAGACTGAATTTAGTGACTCCAGACGATACTCACCAGAAATAACACGACAAATACAAACGCACAGTATCCCAAATCCTCCAGACGGAGAAGGCTTTCAGCAGATGATGCTGAGGCACTTCCACACCGAGTTAACCTCCATGGCATATCTGCAAAATCCAGCTGAATGATGCAAAACACAGTAACCAGGTGATCCGTCCAGGATCTAAGTCCGCAGACATCAAAAAGGGTGCAGACATTCTGACTCATCCATCACTTCAAGCCTCCCTCTCCTCTTCCTTTGCCTGCATCACACAGCACTTCCCACCCACAGCCAGTCTATGGACTAGTGAAGACAGAAGATACAGGAAGCAGCGCACCACACCACTGTTCCGTGTCTCATCCTGCACGCTTTTCACTCAAGGTACCCCTCAAATATCTGTGGAAATCCTGTTTAGCCTGGACCATTTTAGGCAAGGTACCACACAGTGAGAAGTCTCAGCTGGCAGGGGAATTGGTGCTAAATTCACCACAGCAAGCACTTGCTTTGGAAAAAAGGTAGAGAGCGAGCTGTCGCTGCACTCTGTAGCCCCCAGGTCCATGCAGGTAACAAAATGTTGATGAGAGCACGGATAGTCAAAGCACTGCTCACATTCCAGCTCCTGCTAAAGCACTTGCTGGCAAAGAGCTAGTGCTAGCAAGAGAAGATGCAGCTGGACCATCGTTATCATTACATATTCCACATCAGCTGAGGCAGAGTTGCAAGCACCAGGAGTCAATACTGGTAAGGGGAGGTGTCACTGGATGGATCTCCCCAGTGGCCAGTTAACCAAGGCAATGTCCTTCCAAAAGTGGTCCTTCATCAAGCTGCTTCAGTGATCTCAAGGCTGCTTACAAGCTGTTTCATTAAGTGTTACCAGCAAGCTCAAAACTACAAAACACAGTTGCCACTGAATACACTAATGCTAAACACGACGCGAGGGAAAACATCGTAAGCATACTAACAGGGAAGCCACGAGACTGAGCTCTAATTCCAGGCTTGCTCAGCCTCACAGTAACTCAGTTAAAAGTTCCTTCTGCTGAACAGGGAGAAGCTCCATCTGCATTTCAGCGGTCAAGAACGTAATTGCGTTGGTACAGCATTCCGAGCCCTATAAATACACTAATTACACACCACACTCTGGGAAACACTGTGTGAACGCGAAACCTGAGGCAGAGCCTCTTTCACATCTCAGAATCAACCTTTCCACTTCTGCTGCATTCGTTGCTTTTCCTTGTTGATCCCAGCCCGAAACGCACTGCGCTTTGTCAGCATTTCATCCTAACCCACGCCCAGGTTTACAGCCCGCTTTGCTAAATTAGGCATAAAATCTATAAGCCAAGGACAAGATCTGGAATCAAACCAAAGCACTTGAGTATTTATTGCTTTCTTGTTTCAGGAAGAGGGGAAGAGAGCCAGCCAGCCAGGCTTTTAGACCCAGCTGCTGGAGTCAGAACTCCACCAGAGTGAGAAACCTGAAGCTCCTCACAGCCCATTTCCAGATTGGGGAAAGCATTTTCATTGTCTCCTGCATCCCACCAGGGTATACAGAAAGATATCACTTTTATAGAGCTTTCCACAATGATTTGTTAAAACATGTACCATATAGATAGCCTCCCACCATCCAGAAGCAGGCAGCAACACTCACATTCCAGTAAATACTCACCGGCGAGCAGCAGTTTGGGTCTTTCAACTGGAGTTCTCTTGCTGCAGAGCCCCAAGGGTATAACGATACTTTGATTTCAACATGCATTAGGGCAATTTAATCTCTGACATGTGGTGTTTAAATTGATGCATTATGTTTCAACATATCGTTGAGCCGTACCTCTCTGTTCTGTATTAACCAGGATCTGAAGATGATCAGGCTTACAAGATGATCTGATGCTACTTGGCAGCGGCAGTATCTGTTTGTTAGTCAACTCCGGTACATCGTTAAAAATGTAAATAAGTAACCTTTTGTGAATTAATAATTCCCATTTTGTGAATCCTTCCTGAAGGAGATAATCACACAGCTTCTTCCCAAAGCAAGGCATAAAACTTTGTCTGCAGGGGGACTGCATTTAACCTATTTTCAGATCTCTTGGTTTTTAAAGGCAGCACAACTATTTTCAGCTTCACATGCCAGACCCACCTGCCCCAGTTGCTAGGATAAGCAAGCCAAGTAGTAGGCAGAATGCCAGCATCAACAATAAATACTTAGCAGGTCTGTCATCACACAAACTACTGTCAAAACCCAGAAGAAACCCAAGGAGAGGAAGCCAGAATGGCTGTTGGTGAACACACACCAGTTCAGTCATTCCTCCTGTCTGTTATATCCAGAGCGATGTGATCATCAGCCGAAGATTAGCCCCCTCACTCAGCAGTGAGGGAACTCCATGTTGGAGAAGCACTTTTCAAATAGGTATAAATATAGCAACAGCTCAGTTGCTATATTTACCACTACGCAAGTCAGTACTGACACAACTAGTTTTATGTTCTAGCCAGGAAGAGCAAGAAATACCAGTTTCCCAGAGATGCTCTCAGCCAGCCTGGCACTCCTGCATGCCAAGCTGGGCTCAACACCCCGCAAACACCTCAAATGCAAGGCATGTTTTGCATCACATTTTTAAAAAACATAAATTCACATTAATGTATGTTAATTAAGGCAAACCAAAGATCCTCCTCACTGCAAAATAGGCATGACCAACACACACCCACCAGCAGTCAGTTAGGGCACTGACTGCTACGAGAAGTGGCAGGATATAGCTCTGCACCCAATTATTTCCTCCGCTCTCTTGGTCCTCAGCGCTGAATCAACATCTGGGCTCCACAGCAGATCTACTAGTCAAAAGGCCACAGCTGCAGTTCAGAGAACATCTGATGCTTCACCAGGTCTGATGATGCTCACACCACACAGCAGGAGGGGTAGAGAAATTCTGATTTTTGCATAGAGAACAACCACCACCAGGAGCATATTCTCCTCACCTCAAAAGAAACAAGGGGGCCATCAGGGCTCTCACCTGAGACTGGGCAGACTAGGAGAGAACAGATATTTCTGCCTAGCATTAACTCATGAACTTGGCAATGTACTGCTTCAAACTATTTACAGAAGCAAAAACCTATGGCAAACTGGATACTCACTCCAGCAATCAATTCAGCAGCTGGGTGTAGGCATCCCTAGGCAGGGGTGGATTAAAGACTCACTGTGACAATCTGGGTTTAACCCTTCAAGTCCATAAAGCAAATGGGAGTCATGTGGCCAACTGTCTTCTCCAACAGCCACCTTCTGACGACCAGCCACCAGAGCCAAGTAATGTGACAGTTAAGTAGCAATTGCTTAAAGTTTATTGACAAATAACAGGAATTGCTGAGATCACTACAGGGGTAACTAGCCTTGGTGGTTGTGCATTTGGGCAAAACCAGTACTGGAAGTACTTAGCAGTGGCGTAAACCCCTGGTCACTATCTGTGTATTTAAAATCAGACCTTAAGTTCATTAATTAGCTGCTCTGGTCTGCTTGTTGGTACCCAACAGAGGACAAAACCCCCTCGACACAGGCTTCAGCTATCAGTTCCCTCCCACCAAATGTTTTATCCAGCAAAGGGGAAAAGAACACACTTGTACGCTTATTGCCCCATCTTCTCCTTTCCTATTCCCAGTCTCTTTCCTGCATGCAGTTCCAGTCTTGGTATTTTAGAGAAATAAAAGACAGTAATTCTGCCTGCAAAGAGCAGTATTATTTTCTTCAAGTGTGCAATGCTGTCACAGGAGAGAGTTATGAACCGTCCCTTGCTCCAAACAACCCAGGAACAGAAGCTGGGGGACAAGCTTAAACACAAAAGGGAACCGCAGTTTCAAAGGCTGAACGCATCTACACGCAGTCATGGGTTCTTCAGTCCCAAAACCCCCAGCGCGCACCTTCTGCACAGGCTCCCTCCGGAGCTGACTGCTCAGTGGACCTTGCACATTCAACCCACACCTGGACACTGGGAAGGACAGGAGCCCTCGTCACTATGACTCGCCAGTGCCCAAGGCTGAACAGCTCCCGGATCTTCAACACCCAGTGACACACGGCCTTGGGAGCACAGCTTTCACCTGGATCAGCCATGGTTTTCTGCTCAGCCACCCAGCAGCACAGAGTACACCCTGGCTATGGGAGATGACACCTGATCCAGTATAAAGCTTGCCAATACCAATTTAAGCTGTTCAAGTTCACGCTCGGTCAGTGCTGTCTCATATAACTGCAACGTCTGACCAATGCAGAATAAAATCTGCTCAGGGGTGCTAGTGTGATCCCACAGCCTCCACCTCCAATGCGATCAGTGTGGTGAGGAGAACATCAGTTTCTATTTCAGACACATTCCAGATTTCATCCTCCAAAATAAGAGCTCTGGGAATAAGCACTTAAGGATGGAGCAGAAAGAAGCACATCCATCTTCCCTTGGTAACTGCTTATAGAAATGGGAATACAAGCCACCACAAAACCCAGAGGAAAGCACAATGCTGGGGATGAAACCGTACGTCTGTCTGAAGTGCTCTATGACGGTCGAGATGTTTAGCCAGCTGAGTCAGAAGTGAACTATTATGGAAGTTGGTCTGCCATTGAGTTAAGCAAGGATGTGGCTAGCAGTGGTCACCACCACGAGGGCAGGGAAAAACTAGGCCTTGACCTGCACAGACCTGCTACCTCTATTCATTCTGGGCTATTTCTCCATCTCACATCCAGCACTTCCCTCCTACATCTTGTGTAACTGATCTCATTTAAACCACTGTTCCCAGGGTCTCCTCCTACATTTGTAAATAAAGGACTAAGCAGTAGTGTAGCAGTCATCTCAACATAAGCTGTTTTTATTTAAATCCCAACGAGGTGTCTAAAACAGCAAGTCAGCTGTCCAAATACAGCAATGATACACAGAGTTAGATGACAAAGGTTCAGAAATTCAAAGGCCTAGAAGATCTGAAGCCAAGATATTTTTAATATAATTTCAGTATCAACACATTCCTAGAGGCAGCACATTCTACTCCCAGGAAAATATGTTCCACATACAAAGTTCACTGCCCTTGAAAGGCTTCTGTTACATTGATCATATTGCATTGCACACAAACCGTCTACGAGAGCTGAGAATCCCGTGGAAGCTCAGCTTTGGTTCACACAGCAACATTTGAAGTGGCACATGTTGCTTCCTTCTAACCGGGAAGGCAGATGGAAGATTGAGGCAGAAGATGGACTACTTGAAAATTCATACTTCTGAGAACCAAAATTCTACTCCTCAGAAGAGCTGAACAATGAGCTAGACAATACAGAGGGTTTTAAAAATAACCCAAGGGGGACAGGTGCAAATCTATGAGAATAAATCCGCACTGATTGGCACAGAAGTTCTGCCCATGACAGCTCCTGGCTACTCCTACATGGCAAGCACATGCAGTCTGTGGCTCTTGCAGACAAAACATTCCAAATCTGTTTGAGACAGGAGGTTGTGGAGACTCCCACGTTACTTACAGAAGAACTATGCCCTTTTAGGACAAGGCCTGATCAAGCAGCAATGTCAGAGTGGTGTGTGGCTCCCAACACCTGACTACAGAACAGCCTGTCACCGCTGTGCCACATCAGTGATGCCTTTAGATGCATTTAGGGTTTTAGCCATTTCGCTTTATAACATCTTCGTTCTGCATTTTCCTGTATCAGCTGGTTACCTCAAAGCACTCCAGGAACTGCCAAGGGAGGAGTTACTTAGGAATTTCACCAGGACATAAAAAACATGTTCAACATGGCCTGTATTAAACTAACTCTCAAAAACCTTGAGTGGTTCAGGAACACAGCTGCCCATTTGGATTAGACAAAGTGAGAGAAGGACAGCAATCAGGATCTTTGTTTCCTACACTCAGTGGAAAAGAGTTCAAAGGCAGGTTCATGAGGCTGTTTAATGCAAAACACCCTTCAGCAGCCAGTCAGGCTGAGCAGGAGCTTCAGCCGCAGGAAGAGCGCAACAGGGGTAGGCAGGGAGGTGCTAAGATGCTCCCCAAAACAGGAATCAGTGGGCTTCCCTGAAGCTAAGGTGAAACCACGACAGTTTTGCATCGAATGCAGCACCACCTGCAGACAACTGATACTCTGCAATTCGACAATTCCTTTGTTCATGCACCCAGCAGATCTGAATCTGCCCATCATCCAACGTTCAGCACGTTCACGACCAGCACCACAAACCAAGACTCACCGCTAAGCCTACCCCAAGCAGTGCCTGTTACCAGCAACTACTGTAGATTTAACCGTACGGTGGGGACATAACACGTCTTCAGACAACAAGCAAGAGCCATGACCTAAAATAGGATTTGGCTCACAAAATTCCCATTGCTGGTAGGGAGGAACACAGACAAACGATGACAAAGTACAAGGCAGTAACACCAGGGGAAGAAGACAAGACAACAAGGTCACTGGGTTGTTATTTAAAGGAAAAGTAGGTTTGGAAGCACTTCCCAGCAGAGGGAGCAATGCAGATGGGAGAGGAGGATCCTGGAGGTAGGACAAGGAGAGCTGCACAAATCCACCTTGCTCTCTGCTTTGCTTGTGTACTGGGTTTGCGTGGCAAGGTTTTGGTAGTGGGGGCTACAGGGGTAGCATCTGTGAAGAGCTGGTAGAAGCTTCCCTATGTCCAACAGAGCCACTGCCAGCCGGCTCCAAGGTGGACCTGCCACTGGCCAAGGCGGTAGCACCTCTGGGATTGCATGTTTAAGAAGGGAAAAAACCCAGGGCAAGAGCAATTGCAGCCAGAGAGGAGTGAGAATATGGGAGATAAACAACTGCAGATCCCAAGGTCGAGGAGGGCAAGGAGGTGCTCCAGGTGCCAGAGCACAGATTCCCTGGCAGCCCCTGGTGCAGCCCCTGGTGAGACCAGCAGTGCCCTGCAGCCATGGAGGGTCACAGGAGGGGCACAGACCCCCCTGCAGCCTGGGGAGGACCCCACACCAGAGCAGGGGCAGAGTGTGAGCATCCTCCCTCTGAGCTGCAGACACACCTGTGATGAACTGACCACAACCCCCATTCCCCATCCCCCTGGGCCACTCATGGGGAGGAGGTAGAGAAAAGTGGGAATGAATTTGAGCCTGGGAAGAAGGGAGGGGTGGGGGGAGGTGTTTTAACATTTGGGTTTAGTTCTCTTTTTCTCTTTGACTGCTGATAAATGAAGATATTTTTCCCCAAGCTGAGTCTGGTTTGCCTGTGAAGATGATGGCTGAATGACCTCTCCCTGTCTGTATCTCCACCCACAGCCTTTCACCATACCTTCCCTCCCCTGCCCAGCTGAGGAGGGGGGTGACCAAGAGCTTGGTGGGCACCCAGCCTCCAGCCAGGGTCAGTCCACCAAAGCTTAGAGGATAAATCCCACCTATAACCAGCAACAGCAGCTCTCAGCTTTTCAGAAACGTGAGACTAAGGATGCTGTCTCATGAGTGTAAGAGTTGAGCATCACCACTCAGCACAAAAGGGATGTGGCAACAGGGAACCCACTCTCACATCAGCCTGGGATAGATGCCTGAAGGGATAAAGCAGAAAAGACAACCTGGTGCCTAAGGTGACAGCTCTGGCTTGAAGAAAGAGGGCCTCAAAGCCTACTGAACTTTCTAGCTCCACAGGCAACGATGGTATTTCAAGGGGACCTGAAAAATAATTCAGAAAGAACGAACATAATGATGCCCAGCATAAAGATACGGAAAGCTGAAGTTTAAAAATACATAGCTACAAATACAAAACATGGACAGATGTTGTAAGAGAAAGTTTACTGACTAGTAAATCTGGCACTAAGTCACTTAGACTCCTATGAGGAATCCTTCAAAGGTGTCCCCAATTACAGGATTTAATCTAAACATCGGATTTCTCCTTGCAGCACCGGTTTATAGTAAAAGATATGATCCCCCTTCTCAGTGTTTACAGTTGTCTCATGTAACCAGTTCTCTGGGTACAGCAGTCCCAGGAAAATCAGTTGCTTAACAGAAAAGACAAGCCATGCCTCAAGGATGTCCTCCAGGTACAATGTCCTAACAGCAGAGATTATTGCAGGATACAATAAGAAAATGGGGGTGGGGGTAAGATGGCTGATTAAAAGCAGTACTGCCCTACCACCTCTGGCTAAGAGTGTGAGAAAAGCTGGATACAGAGCAGTGGTGTAGCACCAGTGGGCACTGTTACCTGAACAAACCCACAGGAGACTGGGTAGAGACATGAGAAGCAGGTTGGAAGGAGCAAGCAGCACAGCAGACATCATTTTGCCTATACATCAGCCAACGCTTCTTGCGGACAGGCTGTCTTAATACTCCCTCAGTAAAATCTCATCTGAAACTCGTGTGAGAGCTAGCAATCCTCACCAAGAAGAAACCAGCCGTGAGGCACACAGCATCTCAAGAGACACCCAGTTCAAACAGGACCTAAGGGGATGGCTGTGGAAACCTTGGTGAGTACCTAACCCACTGGGGTGAAAGCAGTGGTTGTGCTGAGCTTTCTAGCACTATCTACCAAGGTTTTAGTGAGCTGCATTTGACTGCTAGAAGCGACTCCCTTAAAGAGCAGCTCACCCGGATGCTAACACCAATCAGTGTGACAGGGAAAGTAGAAGCCTGTTTCAGCCACCACTCCAGATTCCTGGGATTCCCAACAGCCTGCTGGTTTAGCTTGCCAATTAAGCTGTATTTCCCCTTGTGTGCAAAAAAAGAGTCTGTCCAGTAGCTCTTTGATTTACGTGAAGCAAAAAGATTCCTCAAATTGTTGCCTCGGGAGAGAGATGGCAGTTACTATGCAACAGGTTTTCCACCTTCTCACTGGACCACACTGGGGTTGCCATCTGGACAGCATCAGCGCTGTAGAAATTAGTCACTCACCACTCTGAGCGGCATTTGGGGCACAATGCCAAGTCTGGAGGAAAGACTGGGACTGCTCAAACCTCCATCTGCCTTTCCAAAGGATAAAAATGAAGCTGCGAGGAAATCCGCGTTGACTGTTGCTGACCGATTCCCTCCTGAGGCACAATAAGGGTACCACACATGTCTACATCTTTGGGAGTAGAGGAATAAAGGGTGTATTCATGCGAAAAAAATCCTTTGTTCCATTCCTGAAGTAAACCAGGGAGGGCTTTTCTGCTGAGCCAAAACTGGGCTCCGCTGGGTTGGTGCCAACACTCTGCTAGGGAACAAAACACCTCCTCTCCCACCGCAACCAGGTCAGCAGCATGCAGGATGAGCTGCTTATGAGCCCAAGGTGAAAATCCACCTTGCAAAAACTGCTGGAGAACAACTAGAGGGAGACATTCCAACAGAACATCACCAGGTCTGCTGGGTAGCTCATGCACTGCTGCTGCTGGGAATACAGACACGCCATTTAAATTAGCTTCTAATTGTTCACAATTATTCAGAGACAGCATAACCTGCAAGCAGCTTTAAGACAGCAGGCAAGCAGGAGAGAAAGAACAGTTTAAGATGCCTTAACAAGATTCATATATTCATGCTTTGCAAGTCTCACAGCCTGCAGTCTCCAGCAACGCAGCCTCTAACAGACACAAACCCCCCCCCCCCTCCAGCATGCGCTTTGCACTGCAGAGGAAGGTAACCCATCGATGCTTCTAAACTTCACACTTCTGCTCTTTGTTGCTCCAATTTTTGGACTAGTTCAAAAATTAAACCAGTAGTATTTTGGTCTCCCGCAGTCGTTCACAGTCTCTGCACACACAAGCAGTTTGAGCAACACTATTTATAAAGCTGCTTAAAATTCCGGACACAGCCAGCTCTTTGATAGGATGTCAGCCACGCGACACCCGAACGTAGGAGGCTGACACAGGATGGTTAGTGTAATACAGCCCACTCTGCTTTCCCTTTCTTTCACCCAGAGCCTCCACTACCACCCTCACAGCAGTCCCCTCCCCCAAACACAGACAGGGATGTTTCACAATTGCTGCAATTTTCTCTCCTAGGAGAGAGGAAAGATATCAGTCTATTATCCTTAAATCCCTAGCATGTCACTGTTGCTTCACACAGAAGACCCAACGCAAGTTCAGCCCGCGTGCGGGTCAAATCACTTTAGGGGACTGAATCCAAGAGGTGAAATTCCCTCAGCCATGTCTGGACCCAGGGTACAGTGCTGCCACAGAGCCAAAATACCTACCTAGGTCTAGGAACTGTAGCAAATTCAACATACTTAAGCAGGATTAATTTATCAAGTACACAATCTCCTAGAGGAGCCAAAATAACACTGAAAAGCAATGTATAAATAACTGTAAGCACAGCAAATGCTGTGTCATGCTACACTCCCCACTTAGTGCTGGGCAGTGAGTTCATGCAGCTGCCCGGCCTCTCTCAGAGCTTCTCTGAGCTCCATGCCTGCTCTGAAAGGAGAGCATCCCCCTGGAGAAATATTCTTGGTTGATCTGACACGCAGAACACACTCCCCAAACACACTGCAGCGCCTTACTGCTCTGCTATGTACAAGAGATGCTGCACGGCCAGGCTGGCTGAAGCTCAAGGCAGAGCAGTGAAGAGGATCAGGACCTGGGTAAATTTGCTAGCTTCGCAGGGAAACACAGGATGCTCAGGCTGGAGACAGGGGGCAGTTCCCATAGCGAGTGATTAAGAGGGCGCAGGGGGACTCCGAAATTTAGTTTGCAAGGAAACCAGTACCACTGCGCTCTCATGAGGGGTGTGGGCCACCTCTCCAGCCCCTCTCCACACACAGCGATGGCAAGCGCTGTTTTGAGGGGTACAACGGCTAACGCTCGCTGCAAGACCAAGCGAGCGCGCTGCAAAGGCTCTGTTCAGTAACACGCCTTCTGAACCAGCCGTATCCACTGTTAAGTCAGATACTGGTTTAAAACGAAAATCAAAGCCTTTATGACCGGTTCAAGCCACCTCTGGAACGCTATGGAGAATCCACCCAAACTTCAGCGACAGCATGGGTACCCCACGCGCACATTTATTTCTGCTAAACAGCAAAGGCACTCCTCCAGCTCACGCTGCAGACGAGAGCGTGTGAATGCTACTGGGACAATGCAGCACAATTGCATCATTGCCCAAAAAACCTCAGCTGCATTTTCTATTCACTGAAAGAGTTTCAATTATCCCCCCTCATACATAAATGCTGTATTGGCCATTACAAAAAGGAGGAACAGCCCCTGCTGAATCCATACACCAGGCTACAGAAGCCCAGTTAACGACCAAATTTCTGCAACGCCTGCACTGTTACATGGCTTTTTATTCAAAAGGTGAATTCACCACTTGTGGAATAGCTGGGGGAAGAGCAAAACACGTCCCCAGCCAGAGCAAGTTTAATTCACGGCCTGTTTGTGCATCCTGTAATACAAAAGCTGCCAGCCTTCAATCCTTTTCAAGCACTCAGAGATCTCACCAGGACTGGTGACAGCAGTGATGCAAGAGGGACAGAAGTCTGATTTAACACTCCTGGAGCAAAGCATTGCTTCACCCAAGACAAAAGAACACAATCCATGACAAAACAGCGTTTGCCCAGCAGACCATCCAACAGCTGCATGGCAACACCGCTCTCCTCTCCACCTCACTCCAGTTACCCATTCAGTTATTCAGCAGCACACTTGATGTGACAATAATTAAAGATCATAGCTCAGGGAATCTTCTTTTCTCCCCCTTTCCTGGCAACCGAACAACCAAAAAGCACAGACGTAGATGGCTCACAGAAGTCACCAGCCAGGGGTGTGAGTGAACACTTAGAACAATGACACAGAACCGAGAGAGGATCAGTAAAGCCAATGTTCCCTGGGATTCTATGAAGTCCAGTTCCCATTCTAAACCTGCTGAACGGAGATGGTTAAGTACCTTCCTGTACACAGGTTTTAAGGGTAAAATCCTTTTTAACTGCATTAATCTTTGTCAGCCTGGTTTTTCCTCTGGACACAGCATACTGGGCTGGTTTTGGCTGGCATAGTGAATTTTCTTCAGCCCATGCCAGCTACTGGATTTGGGCTGAAAATCATGTTCATAACACAGGGGTGTTTTCGTTATGGCTGAGCAGTGCTTACACAGAGCCAAGAACTTTTCTGCTGCACACCCCATCCCACCAGCGAGGAGGCTGGGGGGTGGGACACAAGAAGTTGGGAGGGGACACAGCCAGGACAGCTGACCCCACAGATCAAAGGGATATTCCATATGGCATCATGCTCAGCATATAAAGCCAGGGGAAGAAAGAGGAAGGGGGGTACATTCCGAGTGACGACATTCATCTTCCCAAGCAATCATTCTGTGTGATGGAGCCACGCTTTCCTGGGGATGGCTGAACACCTGCCTGCCCATGGGAAGTGGTGAATGAATTCCTTGTTTTGCTTCATCTATTAAACTATCTCAACCAGTAAGTTCTCACTTTTACTCTTCCATGTCTCTCCCCTACCTTACCGGGGAAAGCGAGCGAGCAGCTGTGTGATGCTTGGTTGCCAGCTGGGGCTAAACCATGACACATACGCACAAGAGTAAACTTCTCACAGGAGTAAATCTTCGTACTCAACTCCGCACATGCTCTACAGCACAACACTGCTTAACAGTTGTAGAGCAATCACTAAGTGCTGGGAAAAAATACGTCCCAAGATGCTCAAATCCAGTTTTCAAGAATGGCTTAGGTGATCAGGAGACCCAGCATCAAGAGTCCCCAGGGGTTAGAGTAACACACTTCCAGGTCAACCAGGAAACCATGGAATCTTCCATTTTTAATGAGATGAGTGTCTCAGAGAAACCTGGAACTGCCCCCTCCACTAGAAACACTTCTAAATGGTTACCTCTTAACAGAAAGGCAAGGGGAGATCGACTGGTAACAGGACTCACCTCAGAGCTAACTATCTTCCCATAAATGTCAAAGAACCGAATCTCAGAATTTTCCAAGCTGGGTTTTAAATCAGTTTTAAGGGATGCTTTGCTGCATCCTTCACCTATGCATGCAGATTGGTAGGCTGCTCCTAGCATGTTTTTTGAAGTCTTCTCTGAATCTGTACATCTTCAGCAGGAATACATTCCCTTCCTGGCCTAACATGACGAACATCAGAGAGTAACATCAGATGTAAGCTGTTTCAATGCAGATCTGCTGAGAAGAGATGCTAAAATCGCATTGGGGATGCGACATTTGACTCAGCAGCTCTGTCAAATATTGTGCAATTACAAAGTGCATTTGTTCCCCTCCTGTAGACCTGCTGGCTCAGTCTAAGGTCTGCGAAGAGCTGAGGTCTTTCATCGTAATCATCTTCACTGCCCCCGTGGACTCTCTGAGGTGTAAGCTGAGTGTAAGTAACTCTGCTGAGGATGCCCTTAGAGGAGCAAGTGCTTACTGCAGACAACATGAGCAAAAAGCAGTAAAAGCGTGTTTGCCTGAAGTCAGCAGTTCTGCCTCCAAACAGACACACTAGGCAGTGATGGTTTAGGGTTTTTCCCCCCCTCCCTTTAAAAAAAAAAACAACCAGCATTCACCTTTCAGAGCAGAAAGGCACTAGATCGCTAGACCAGATGCAATACTGAGCTTTGCTTTATACCCGTGCTAACAGCCTCTTGGAAATATCTTAACCAAGAACAAACAAAAAAAAATACCGAGGACAAGTGATGCAGCTACTCAATTACAAAGCCACTGATCCTGTCCCTACAGTGGCATGACTCCAAATGCATGCTTTGTACATCTGGACACCTTTGCATCTATGCACTGAAGAACAACAACAGTCTGGAGAACAAGCAATCAATAGCCCCGTCTGCAAAATACATTTTACCCTCTTAAACCAAGGCAGTTATCCTTGACAGGCAGCCCCACATTTCCTGGAACTGTAATTTACTTACGCCTGCTTCCTAAAATGACCTTTTTATAGGATATATTGCTACGCACATATTCAGTAGGAAAGTGCCTATTTTGCTTTAACACCAGACTCTGTTATGCCATGCACATAACATGTTCTGTTCTTTAACGACTTCAGTTATAACAGGGGGATTTCAGCCCATCACAACCCCAGCAAAACACTGAGCAGGTTTGCAAACACTATAAAAACACCCTTGCAAGGTGATTTACAGAGCTCTGCTCCCCTGACAGCTGGAGCAGTACTCTGCCTCCTCCTCGTTCCTGCTTCCAGCAAAACGGAGGTTAACTGACCTCTACCCCTCAGGGGCCATGGTGAGGACTGCCCTGCAAACCCCTGAAAGGGGGACAGAGCTGCAGGCCCGTGACTGAACAGCAGATTTCAGTCACTGAAAAGCCACACGGCAAGAACGGAAAAATGTCAGCAAGACCACGAGCAGAACTGTTGCGAGCTGCTGAGCCCCATCCGTGCTCTGGGAAGGGTCTGTGGGTTAAGCCTCATGCTGCATTATATGGACTGTCACTCCTAATTAGACATACAAACTAGGTTCTCCCTTAAAACTGTTTCTACTCATTAAATGCCACTGTAGACTCCTCAGAATTGGCAGGCTCCTGAATAGGATGCGTAACCTCCAGCAGCAACTCAAACCAAGTCAGACAAGCAACTACTAGGATGCTCATACACTTACAACATGGATTTTCACTTGAAAAGATTGCCCAGCTTTGCAAGCGATACATATGTCACTGTGTCATCAGCCACTGGCGCACAGCTAGCAGCGGGGTGGAGCGCGGTAGCTATGAAAAATCAGGTTCACCATTAAATAACGGACAATAATAAGCCAACAACACTGATTCCTCCACTGAAAGGTGTACGCTCTGCCTATAGCAGATACTCATATACCCAAGATGCTGTTAAGATTCATAAGTATGAGTATACAAAGTACCAAAAGGTGTACTTTTGCTATCAATATGAAATACCACACTGTGCCCTTACCACAAGGTAAAAAAATCCAGAAAGCACCTGATGCAGGAGAATCCTGCAGCGAAGGGTCCTCAGCCATGAAACATCTGCACAGTATAACTATCAGACAGACTCGCTGCCAATGGGCATGCTATCTTTGTCAGATTTTTTTTATATCCCTCTTACCAGGTGCATTAGGCGATCTCCTGTGTGTTATGACACGTGCCTTCGCAACAGATTCACACCGCGAACGCAGAGCGCCCCCTCCTCTGTGCAAAGCCAGCTTCCATCCCACTTAATTCATCTGTCCGGATTCAGTTCTCGTTACCCTGCAGCTACGTGCCCGGCTCAGATGGCGATGTATGCAGCATTACCTTTCCCCCATCAGGTACTTAACGGTGCCTCACACCTCGCCGCTTTCCTTCTTTACCCTTGCCTTGGGCACTGAAACTGAGAACACAGATACAGACAGAAAACTCAGCAGACAGGAGGATGCTCTGGTCAGGATGCCAGCCCTGGAGAATAGCATGTGCCATGGCATTTAGCAGGGCTGAAGCTGCTACTTAATCAGGTTTGCTTAATGAGTCATACTAAATAGCATATATGTAAGAACAGGTTTTCCATTAGTGCGAGGACCTCACTGGATTAATCTAGGTGAAATGCTGCCATTACAATGGAGTCTTTTTTTCATTTTATATACTTAACCATGACCTACATTCCTTTGCTCAAGGGAGATCCATCTCCAGAGGGAATGTGCCTGTTTAATCAGCTCCGGCATTTTTTCAGGGTTCAGCAGGGATGGATGGAGCAGCCTCATGTCTCTACAGCTTACAGAGCCTCCAGAAGAGAGTGGTAAAGAAAGCCAAGCACCAGGTTCACATCAGGGCAGGCAGTAGCTGCAGCCTTAGAGGCACCCTCCGCTCCAGAGACTTCTTGGGATCAGTGAACCCCAAAGCGTCCACATGCCCCAACGTCCCTGGCCGGCTGCTTTACCTGGTTGTGCAAGGTGCCTCTGGGCGAAACTGCAATCAAGACAGGGTTTGAGGAGGAAGACAAAGCCTGAAGACTTTGGGGTGGTCACCAACCTTAACTCTTGTCTCCACAGGCAATGAGCCATTAGTAAACCAAACGTATGGACAAGCAGACTCACCAGCTGCAATACAAAAAGGGAAGGGCAGCTCACATGTGAAGATTACACCTTGTTTCCCATAAGGTTCTCACACGCTGACACCCATCATTCCAACCTGTTTCCAAGATCCAGCCTCTCCCCTCTACTAATGCAGAGTCAGCAAAAAACCAACCCCCTAAAACACCCTCCGCCCCCCAAACCAGAAAGGAACCACAGAATGCTCAGAAGAGAAGGAATTTGTGCACAGCTGCCCTGGGGAGTCAGGCCCATCGCTCTGGGCTCCCAGCACCACCCACGGACTGGGACACAGCCTGCCAGTAGGACACAGGGCTACAGGGACAACAGGAATGGAGCAGGGCTAGAGAAGCAGCAACAGGGTAACACACCTCACTGACACAGCCTTGGGAAAACCCTAATTGGATCAACGCCTCCTCCTCATCAGCAAACATTTCAGATTTACTTTTTCAGTCCCACAACAGTTTGAGAGATGTTAAAAATCCCCAACAGTTTTAATAAGCTAAGCCACATCATTTTTCTGCCCTCTCCACCATCACCAGCAATAAAGAGCCCCGATGCCTCCAAAGGCTGCTCGCTTTGTCGGTGCGGAACAGGATACGCCCAGCGCTGCAAAGCTCAACAATACTGACAGCAGTAAAAATAACTCCCACTCCGGTATACTAAGCAGGTAAGATCAGGAGGTGCACAGAGAACGTGCATACAATAAGCTGTCACAAAACAGCAAGGACTACGCTGCACCGAAATAGGTCTGAGATTTAAACAGATGAGATCAGCAGGGGCATGGTAGGAAAGCCAGATAAAATCCCATTCCCTTGTTCACATCACCCCAAACAGAACAAACTAAGGAGAGATCAGGCTCAAAGTTCCTTCCAATTGCAGGGAAACAAGCATGCATGCCCCCTCCTTTGTCACCTTCCCTTCCCAAGAGCAGCTCCTCTATGGAGACACACGCTGGGGGGTGCTGGCGAAAAGGCCCCCCGCACGAAGCCTGCTGGCAGGGCAGGTCTGGCAGCCAGGCCACAGCCAGCCCCGGGCTACCTACCACAGAGAGCCCCAAGCCACGCATCCCCATGGGCACCCTCCCCGTGCATCCCGCTCACAGCGGTGCCAGCACCTCAAGCTCCGGGTGCTGATCGCCATCGCATCTTCTCTCCAGCTTTTCCATACCACGTGCCAGACTTGGGAAGTGAAACACGGATCCCAGACTCAGCCATCACGCTGTACTCTGCCAGAGCGTGATGATCTCAGCAAGGAGGCAAGGGATGAAGGGGTGAAACCTGCTCATCTTCCTCCCTCTCCTCACAAGCATAACCTGGGGGTACAAAGCCATTAAGTACTTCCAGCCAGGGCCAAGCAACTGAAGGAGGCAGGACAAGCTGGCTGCCCACAGAGCTACTCCTCTACACAAAAGCAAATAACCATTTCCACTGAAAATCCATACAGATGGATTTGTGGAGCCTGCTGACAGTATCCTCAAGGGCCACTGAATACACTAACCACACTGTAAACTGATCTCATCTCTTTGTTAGAGCAACACAAGGTTACTTTTCACAGTTACCTGAAAATATTAAGAGCCCATAATGGAACACTTACCTGTTTGGAAGTAAAGTTTAACTCCCCCCTTCCGTGTACCTGATCAGCAATAACAAACTGCGACAGTCCCAGCAAAAACACAAGTCACCTCTGAAACAATGCCCTGCCTGCCAGGGTTGCGTGATGGGACTGTACTGAAGTGCTGCAATACTTGGTAAGTTATTAACTGAACACAAATAACCATACAGTTCTATCAGAAATCTGCATTTTCAACCCAAAAAGAGGCAGATGCCACCTTAATTGGTTAAATTATTTTAAGGAAACGCCTCTTCCCATCCCGACTTTTGCACTGCTCAGGATGGAGCTTCCAGCTATGTTCGTAGCACACCTGCATCTTCCCTGGACAAAGCATACCTGTTGTTTCAGCCCCAAATTCAGAGTTCTTCCTAGCTTTCAGTTTGGTCAGCAAGCTAGGCAGAGATGGTAACATGAAAATGGGAATTCCTAGAAATCATTTATACATGCTTGTCCATCGGTGCTTGAGTCTTCTGCCACAACCATGTCCCAGAACCTTTTCAGGATAATTGTCACAGCAATTACACCACCCACAGGTGTCAGCACTAAGCCTTGACAGTCACAGGAATTGACAGTCACAGACATGACAGCACACAGAGAACTTCCACAGACTTTGTGTGTTAGAGATTTTTACCAGTATCTTACTAGCTTGCTTAATCACAGAATGGTTTGGGTTGGAAGGGACCTTACAGACCATCCAGTTCCAACTCCCCTGCCATGGGCAGACACACCCTCCACTAGACCAGGTTGCTCCAAGCCTCATCCAGCCTGGCCTTGGACACTTCCAGGGATGGGGCAGCCACAGCTTCTCTGGGCAACCTGTCCCAGGGCCTCCCCACCATCTCTGGGAAGAATTCTGTCCTGATACACAATCTAAATCTCCTCACTTTCAATTTAAAGCTGTTACCCTTGTCCTGTCACTACAGGCCCTTGTAAAAAGCCCCCCCCCAGCTTCCTTGGAGCCCCCACCAGGCACTGGAAGGTGCTGTAAGGTCTCCCCGGAGCCTTCCCTTCTCCAGGCTGAACACCCCCACCTCCCAGCCTGTCCCCATGGCAGAGGGGTTCCAGCCCTCGGAGCATCTCCATGGCCTCCTCTGCACTCGCTCCAACCAGTCAATGTCCTTCTGCTGTTGGGGGCTCCAGAGCTGGTAAAGTAATAATGGTACCTGCAAAGTGAACAGTCAAGTTCTCCATCTAGTCACCTGAAGCGTCTACACAGTGCAGTGTTACAGCATTTAAGCGTTGTGCACCTTTTGAACAGGAACAGTCCAAAAATCACAAGTTGGCTTAAAAGTCAAAGCCTGTAATTCGGCAGTCCCAGATCTTCATTTAGCAGACATGATTTTGATACAGAAGCTTAAAAAAAAGTGACAAAGTTTAAAAAGAAGCTGCTGCTCTCACCTCGAGAGTAAGTGATGACTGGTAGAAAGTTCATCATCTCAGAAAGCGACCATGATAAAGGCAAGTAAGCTTTGCAATTGAATCCTGCTTTTCTTCTACCACAGACACCAATCACAGCCCCCTCCACAACGTTTAAGTTATACTTTAGGGTTGAATGGATCAAGACAAACAGCAATTTTCCTTTAGCAGCAGACCTCAGCATCAGAAACCCAGTCCCAGAGCAATACTGCAGAGATGGCATGTGATGGATAAGTATTCCAGTGGGGAAGCCACCATGGCTTACTACTGCCGAGGACAATTGTGAAAAAAAGAATTGTGACGATACTTGAACACTGCACCAAAAACCATATTGGTAGATGTTACCAACAGTCTGGGCACTCAAACAACACTTCATTAATAACGGGGAAAAAACCAACCCTTGTGATGTGCCCAAAAATCAGGGAATTGATAAAGTGTAGTTTCCTGAAATTAAAAAAAAAAAATAATCACTTACAGTGGGGGAGTAGGGTGGGATAAGACCACATCTATGAGTGACATTTTAACAACCACCCAGATTTTGTGAATGGAGCTCTGAAATGATTCAAGAAAACATTAGTTTCCAAACACTTGAGATGAGCTCTGACAAACGGCTCTCTCACCATTACAGCATCTCTTGGCAGAGATGCGCAGCTTTCAGTACATCCCACGAAGCAAGACAATGCCTCGCTCTGCTCAGAGATACACGTTCAACACATCACTCAGATTTCACCAAGTGACATTTCAGCAGCACCTGCCCCCAGTTAAAGTAACTATTTATAGAAGGTGGGTGTCAAGAAGGGTAATTTCACCCATCACTCTGGGTGCAAAACACAGACCACACGTTGTCATTTACCATTAAAAAGCTCTTCCTGGTCTCTAATGGAGACTTGCCACTTTGCCACGTCACAGCACAGCTGAACATGACAGATGCCTTATCCTGGAAGCACAGTATAAACTCAAAGGAAGTGTTTGGATGAGGCTAAGCTGGAAGCAGCAGTACTAGCAATGCATATAGCGTGTACTAACCCTTGTATTGTTCCTACCAGAGCCTCATTTTCACATGGCAACATCATAAACATCCTTTGTTTTACTGTTTTTCAGAGCACAGATAATCCTAACTGCTTCGTTTCAAATACCCTAAAGCAATTTAGTGGAAAAAATTCCCTTTCAGCTCACATACCAGTGTCATTCATTAGCAGGAAAACCTGAGGACTCCGCTCAGCATCACTCCTCGGTCAGATGGAACACTTCCAGGCTAGCAGGTCATACTTAACCAATTAAGCATTTTGAGAACATCCAGGGATTTTTTTTTTTCCTTGATGAAACTGGAAAAAACAAGAGAGCAAACAGATGCCCTGCCAGCCAGGGAGGCAAAGCATCGGACAGGTCTGCCACCATCCAGAGCAGCGTAAGGACCACTCAAAAGCAACAGACATACTATTGCCCTGAATAACTTCATGTCCAGAGAAAAATGAAAATAACAAGGACATGAGGATAAATGGGTGGGAAGAAAGGGTCTTTGAGGCACCACAGATAGTGGCGTGGGGGAAAAACTAGACCTAATCAAAGGGCACAAACACTTCAGGGCCTCTGAAGCAGCAAAGTGGTATCAAAATTAAAGAGCCATGAAAAGAGACCTGCTACCACAACAAACCCTTGTCCACAATAGCAGTAACACACCCCATCCTCTTACAGCACAGCAGGATCTGGCTGAGCCAGCAGCCAAGCTAGCAAATACCCCAGAACTGCAATTCGGTGTCTTTTCCACCACGCTCAGTAGCGCACCGAGGTTGGACAAAGATGGTCCAAGTGTCGTCCTGCGTCTAATCCCTGATCTTCTCTTTCAAGCACTGCCAGCACTGTAGATCAGAGCCAGGCAATCCGAACCCAACTGTCACTAAGTTAGCGGCACTAATGAGATCAAACAGCATTTCACAACGATTCTTAGGCTGCTTTCCAGAACAGGTATCCCCGACTCTCCAGCCCTAAGGCGTTTGGTTTGCTGCCACCATCACATCAACACAAGTCTTTCGGCACAAGGAGACGCAGATGGGAGCTGCACCGTGGATTTCCGAGATTGCTCATGAAAGCTTCTACAAAGCAGCTTGCTAGCCCAAACCGCACTAGGCAGCCATAAAGATTCAGGTTCTGGAAAGTAAGAGCTCTCCACCCCAAGCATGTTGCCCCCTCCACACATTCACCCTTAGCAACAGAAGAGCACCGCATTCATTTAGAGGGGCAGGTACAGGAGCATGGAGACAGGATTCTACCATGCAAAAACCACTTCTAAAAGTTGATCTTTTCAGTCCATTTCTCACCACAGCTCTCCTGACAGCAGGCACTTATCAATGTCAGATTAGAGGAGATTAATGAAGTTATCCCAGGAGAAAGTTAAGTTTCATGTCAGTTACCAAAGGCAGTAAAGTACACTCGATAGCAACTACCAGAGATAGTAGGGTGGGCTATGAGACCCCCCTACCCAACTGTGTTTGACCACCTTGGCCACAGTTTGTCAAACCCAACATGTAGGGCTCACCAGCCATTTCCAATCACCTCCACAACCACTAAAGAAAAAAAAAAAAAAAAACAGCTTTTGCAGCAAGTTGCCACTACAGGAATTCTCACAAGACTATTTTCACTACAAAACTGCCTTGCTTGCACGGTGGTATGGAAGAGAAAGCAACATCGTGGGGCAAAAACAAAAGAAGCCAAAGCATCCCTGAGAGGATGTAAGGTGTGAATACACATTGTGTGTTTGCACCTGAATGCCAGGTAGAGTAGGATACACAGGATTAGTGCAAACACTTGGGCTACACTAACATAGGGCACAATTCAACTCAGTTATTTTAACCGCTGTGCAACAGTGGATAGATTCCATATGGTGACCAGTATCTATGGATGGCAACTGGTACTAAATTATGTTACTTAGGGAAAAAAAAAATACCGGCAGCACGATTAAGCAGCCAGGAACCTCGCCTGGATTTATTCCAAAGCTCAAAGTGTCCACACTGGAAAAAACCCAGAAAGACTCCTTCAATTAAAGATTTCACACAATTATTATAATGACCACATCAATTACCATATTTGTGATATTTCCTATACATTATTAATCTTTCTCTAAGATGCCTAACAAAAATCTAAATTTCTTAGAAATTAGGTATCAGGAAGAAATTCTTCCCGGAGAGGGTGGGGAGGCCCTGGGACAGGTTGCCCAGAGAAGCTGTGGCTGCCCCACCCCTGGGAGTGTCCAAGGCCAGGCTGGATGGGGCTTGGAGCAAGCTGGTCTGGTGGAGGGTGTCCCTGCCCATGGCAGGGGGATTGGAACTGGATGGTCTGTAAGGTCCCTTCCAACCCAAACCATCCTGTGATTTTACGATAATAAGAAATACGAGAGCAGATCACATCACACTCCTGTGAAATACAAGGAGTGCTTGATATGGGAAGTGTTACGTTTCCATCTAACACTTGTGCTCAGATAAAAGCAGCCTCAGGAAAGAAACACTAATACCGTTCAACAAGGTACTTGAGGCTGATCCGGGCAGCCAGAGCCAATTCTGATCAAGAAAGCACGGTGAGAGCTGGAGTAGGTGGGGACAAGGGCTGGAAGGCAAGCAGGGAAAGAGCCTATCTGGCAAGGAAGTGTGTGATGCACAGTCTGAGGGCAAAAAGGGAGAAAATTATTGTGCTTCACCACATAACAGCATATTTATAAAGACAAGAGGCTACTTAGGACCAGGTTTGATATTTACAGCAAGAGATGGGTGTAAAGTGCTTGCACATTTATGCTAGAAATTACAGATTTTCTCATCAAGACTGGGACAGTTTCTGCATTGAAGAAATCCAAGCAAACAGTTAACTCTTTAGACAGACCATCCCTGATGGACACATTGCAGTGACCGGCTCAGGATGCCGTGGCTAATACTAGCCTGGGGTGCCTGCAGGTAATGACAGCGAGTTCCTGCACCGCACACATTTGTTTAAAGTCAACTTAGCACTTTGCTTTGTCATTACATGGCAGATTTTGTCTGCGAGCCAAATGAGACATTTCTCTCATGTGCCAGCACAATCGCCAACACCACACAAAACTACAGAAGCTTCTAGCCCCAGAGTCAAAAGGGCAAATAAGCCAATTCAGCTACGCAGGTCAGCTGTCCTGGGTGAAAAGGTACTTACTGGGCCAGTAACACTCTGAATCCTACTGTCTGATTTTTACACACAAAGTGCGATCTCAAAACAGCTGGCACATTGGAATGATAAAAAGATCAGTTAATGTATTAAAAATCCTGAAGTTCTTTCCTAATTGAAGCAGTCATATTCTAGTATTCCCTGTGCAGTGGCACTTTTCCTGCTGCGTAATCCTGCAAGGCACACTCCTCCTTTTATTTCAGGAATATACAGGGTGCATAGTCTAGGTAGCAGCTTGCTTCATTCACCCTGTGCATTTTGCTCCAGTTCATAAAGCTTCCACGGTCAGGACAGTTCAGGCCTATGTTCATCAATCACAAGCCTCAGTAAATATACCCCAAGAAGGAAACATTATTTACTACTACACCTCCTTCGGAAGGGCTTCCCAAGCTCTTTGGAATACACCAAAATGTTGGCCAGCACGCCTCTTACAGGAAGAAAATGAATCATCCACATCTGCAGACTTTAAAAAAAACCCAAACCCTGAAGTTTTCCAGGAAGGATGGAGATTCCTCCCTCCCCCCACTCCCATTTTCTGCTTTAAACTGAAGCCCACAGACAATTCACTAAGAGGAGATGTACTTCATCATGGGAAACCAGAGCAACATTTACAACCTGCGGCACAAGGACAGCGAACAGGCTCCTGACAGAAGTCGTATGTTAAGGACAAAACAGCAAATACAAAGAGGCAGTTCATTACCATTTCCAGCCAGTTACACAGCTGTGTAGTAACTCTAAATTTAGAAAGCGTAGCTATTTTGCCTAATGCTGTTTCAAGGAACTTGGACTCAGGGGCTGAACAGAAGCATGGATATTTCTTGCAGTAGTCATGAGAATTCTTCAGCTGGATGAGATACATCCAACTTCCAAGGGGGAAAAAAACCAACGTTCATCTTCAAAAGCAGACAGACAGGCAAAGCCAAAGGATAAACAGGGCCTTGCTGGAAATCTGATCAACCCTGACCCAAACTATTCAGCAGTGGTCCATGCACACTCACCTCAGATTCTGAGAAGCAGCAGCGTGAGGGCAAAGGCCAGCGGCAGCACCAGCCACCGGAGACAGGCAGCCACCGGGAAGGGCAGGCCGAGCCCCACGCTGCAGGAGCCAAGATCCCCGATCCCTCTCTAGCAGCAGGTAAGGCAGAAGTGGCCATTCTAGTGCTGGGTGGAGTAAAGCCAGATGAAGGAAAACACAAGGGCTCCTTGGTGACCTGAGTGCTACTCAAGCTCCAGCTGTTTCAGCATAGCTGCTGCCAGCAATTTCACTGAGGGCTGAAATTTAGGACCAGTTATTTAAAAATACATCCGGAGCCAACAGGCCTCAAACACCCACTTGATTCTAGAAACACCGCTATGAACTAAGTTAGCAGCCTACAGCTCGGCTGCTCTTCACTGACTACATGTCTAACCCAGCCTTGCAAAACGCACAGCTCACTAGGTTTAAGCTACCTTTAAAAAATGCCAGGTTATTCAGTTCAGCTTCTCCCGTGAACAAGATCAAATCAAACCCGAGTCCTCAACAGCAAGGGATACAGTACGCCACCTCATTTCCAAGCATCTCTTTTCACACATATGCCAAATAACCAAGGTATTATGGCTTGGGTGAGTGTAACTTGCCCAAACGAAGTCTCTGGCTATAACCACGCTGAGGAATAGGGACAGTTTTCCCCCCAAGCAGACAACTCATGCTCTCCGGCCCCGATCAGGAAGGGTGACACAGAGAGGGCCCTGAGCACACACCAGGAAGCCAAGAGCTTGACAGCACTGACGCATGCTGCCTTACCCAGAGTCACCTGAGAGGGAAGGTTTTGTCACCTTTCCAACCGCACAGCCAAAGAGGCACTGCCACATCAGAGCCCGGAGACAGCTTTGAAGATGAAAAGCGCTACTTACTTGCTAAGTACCCTTATCAGCAGAAGCAGCACCTTTTCTCACAACAAAAATGATTCATACGCTAAATTATTCTCAAAAAAGTTATATCCTTTCAGAAGTAGGTAAAATATTAAATGAGCCGTGATGGAACTAATTCCAGCTCTCCCAGTATTAGCGTATTTGACTAAGCAGAAGGCTCATCATCCCCTGATGAATGAAAGCCGTACCCAGGCATTTCATCAGGAATGATGCACCAGGAACTCCCAGCTTTGGGCTAAGAAACACAGTTAAAAGCCTTAAGCTCATCTTTTCAGCTGGTAATTAGAGCCCTCTTCACTCGTCTTCAAACACACACACCCCCCACACAAGCAGGAAAGCTAATAGCTTTACAGGCAGTGGTAAGAACAAACCACAGAGGCTGTGTTTGTGTGCTGAATACAGAACCACATAGCACCACTGTTGTGATTTTATGGCACAAAACGAATGCTGTTTAATGGACCAACGCATAGCTACCCAGTTTCTCTTCAGCTCAAGAGACTGTGACCTGAGGCTGTGAAGTGATACCACTGCAAGTGCAAGCTTAGCAGGGTTTCCTTCTTTCAAATTTATGCCTGTGAATTGCATCTTTTCCTGGCCTGGAAGCTGCAGTAAGATAGAGTGCTCCTGTCCTCTCCCAGCCTGCTTTCCTTCAAGTCCTTGCTCTCACCTCCTACCAACAGCCTTCACGCTGCCCATTCATTTCACAGAGTTACAGCACCAGCTGCTGAGGAAAAAGAAACAGAGGGCATGATTTTAAATGGAACAAATGCAGCTTTGCAGTCACAAAGCAGCATAACTACCTACCAAGAGCATCCAACATCTCTTTAAAGAGGAAGCTACCCCTTGGAAAACTGGGCAGATTATTTACGATGTAGCTTGATGCACCCCACTTTCAACATCTTGGCATATATGCCATTTCGTACTGTGGCTTCTACCTGCTCCCCTCGTATACCCAAGCAACATTCCACCCCATGCCAGAAGCTAATAGAGCAAACAAATCCAAAAAAGCCAAACCTACAGAATACCATCAAGATACTGCTCTAGACACCACTTCCACAGATCTCTAATTATTCATTTGTTGAAGTTTAGATCAGCAGGTTGGCAGATCCGTGGTGCATGCTCTAAGCTCCCTGATAGAGGAGAGGCATCAGTGCTATTTAGCTCAAGTCTTTCCCGTGGCCTGAACTGCACTGCACCCTCCTGCAGCCACAAGCTTCTCTGGTGCAACAAGCACCCAACCAATGGGGAAGGATGAACAAAGCATGAAGGTGATGTCATTTCTTTAAAAAGCAACTCAAGAAGCACAGTCTAGTATAGAGAGGTAAAGATTTCTTAGTCTTAAAATCTGACCCCTCTCAAGTCATGTTTTTGGCCTCAACTTACATGTCATAGCCCATAAGAGGGAAGAATTCCAGCTGCCAGAGCTTATTGCATCTATCACTCCATTAAGTTGCCCTAAACCCTACATAGTTAAGGGCAGAAGACAAACGTAGCACCATCTGCACTTCCCCTTACCTCTCCCACACATACCCAAGATACAGTTAGCACATCGACCACCAATATGCGTGTACCCATCTATACCATGCTCGGAGATTCCAGCCCGGTCGGCATTCGCAGCTTCCACATGGGCCAGTTCCACTGCCTGGCCCAAGCACTCCCCGAAGGCTGGGGCAGAGAGCACAGACACAACTCTGCGTGCAGTCAAACACACAAGGTAGGTAAGAACAATCCTGGAACGCACGGAAAGAGATGCTTTCTATCGAGAAACACAGCTGAGCCCACACCTACCTGCATGAAGCCGAGCTGCCTGTGCTTCACCTTACCACCGCAGGCACAGGATCCTCCTTGCAACGCATCCAGTACAGAACAAGACCAGCAATAAAACTAAAACCACCTGTCAACTTGAAACTCTGGCACATCTGAAAGCACCGCAGCTATTACAGTAATCAGTAATCCCCACCACCTCTACCACCAAACCCACGTTTTTCATAGTATGATGATTAAAATCATTATTGCTGTACCCCCCACGTAGTCTCCTGCTGCCTTCACAGAAACACTTCACATTCAGAAAGAGAAAAGCCTTATCAGTATCTGCCAGAGGTAAATCCCCAGCCAGTCCCAGGACCTTCCCATTAAGAGGAACTGACTTACGCTGAGTTTGTAACTTTGCAAATTGAAGTGAGCAGGGTAATTTGGTTTCCGACAAAAACATGCACACATCTATTTAGCAGCCTAACAGCAAATGGAAACGCCCAAACATTACCATGGAGTCTCCCTATGGGTGGTCTTTTCTTCCAGGAGATGGAATTAGCATTATACTAACTTGCCACAGGTCTTGGGAGTGGGACACACCAGCTACACAAGGTAGGGCCTGACAGGAATTACGGGTCAAGCGCTCCCTAGTGCAACGTAAAAAGACCCCAAGCCATCACCTCACATGTCTCAGTTCCAGGAAACTCAGGACTGACAACCTCCGCAGCAACTGCAAAGATTTCAGGTGAAAGTATCAGCTCCTGCGCTTACAATGGCCCAGTTGGGCAAAACCCCAGCACGCGGCAGGAGCTAACAGCAGAGGGGAAGCCACCACCTCGCAATCCCCCAATTAAACAGTCCAATGAGAGGAGGCTTTTAACTTTGCAAATGTCAAATATGTCCCAACAGAGATGCTGCACGTTGAAGACAGCGTGCGTCTTCTGCAGAGAGCAGTGGAGCCGAGGACAGCTGCCACAGCAAGCACGGCCTTGCCCCAAGCATCGTCTGCCAAAGCTTCTGCCATTTAACTTCGATGAAAAGTCTTCAGCCAACAAAGCAACTTCATACAATCTCTCCAAGATGCTTCTTTGCGGAGACCTGCACCGGAGCTGCGTCACATCAAGGGAAGAACTCGGATGAGAGTTCAGCAAAACGTCCCTGTCACACAGGTATCTCAAAGCCTGTCACAGCGACTGACTCCTTCTAAAGCTTTCAGTGCACACTCGTTTGTTTATTAGCCCGAAGAGCATTACCAACTGAGCTTTTTTTTAACCTATACCAGCACGCTGAAAGGAAGCGCACCTCAGAAGGCAGCGCATCACGGAAACCGCTCGCTTGGCGAGAGGTTTCATCCATTTTAAAAATACCACTCTTGCCTAAATTTGGAATAACTGCAGTGAACTGCTTAGCCCAGGCGGCCACTTGCAACTCCTCAGTTAGCAATACACACCGTACGCAATTCTCCATACGGTAACAGCTTACACTGTTCAGCGCTCCCGAGAATTCCGGGCGGCCAGATGACACACTTGCAATAAAGGATTAATGATGATCCCCAAGTCTACGGCGCAAGAACCACACAAATCAAATGGGGAATCGACTCAAGGGTCTGGAACTTTGCAACGGATACTCACAGGAGAGAAAGGTCACCCATTAAAGTGGTTCTATTTTACACAGAACTGCAAAAATTCCAGTAAGCCTCTTCTCCCATCTCTAACGGCTACAAACATCAGGTGCTTCCAAAGCACCTCCCTGGGACACTAACTGAATTGTCAGATGCAAGAAGAGGGTTTAGATACAGCTTCCTCACGCAATAAAGCGCAGTATTCCGAGTTTACGGGCACTGAAATTGTGCGCTGCAGTAAAACCAAGGTTCTGCACTGTGTCCAGCGTTTCCTCCTGACAAGGATCCTGCTCACGCAAGGCAGAGCATCACCTGCTGCACAGTACCCACGCTGCACCACCGCCCTTCCAGATGGCAAATGCCTTGCCATGTTCGAAGATGGAACACTTCTAAGGCTCTGTCTTCACCCCTCAAATGCAAATCCACAGAATCACTAGCTAGGAGTAGCCTCTGAAGAGCGCACACTGGTGGGCTGGGGTCCCAGCAGAAAGGGCTGAGGGTGTCTGTAAAGGGATAGTGGGGGGGAAAACACAGACTTTCAGTCAAAGGAAGTATTTCCTTCTATAAGCACAGAAGGATCGCGACATAAAAGTTTAGGTCACAACAGTAACTACGTGGCAGAATTCATACAAGAAATATTCATTACAATCTTGAAATGTTGTGAGTATAACATCTTCAGAAACTTCTTCTAGTGATGGTTCAGTATCTGAGGTCAAGGAATTACAGCAGTGAAGGGCAGGAAGGAACAGACAGGTTGTGTGGGATGAAGCAGAGTTGAATTTAGAGACTTGCGGAGATAACATCAGGTAATTACCAGATAACAAGCTAATCAGCCACTGGATGGGCTGGGTGCCCACCAAGCTCTTGGTCACCCCCCTCCTCAGCTGGGCAGGGGAGGGAAGGTATGGTGAAAGGCTGTGGGTGGAGATACAGACAAGGAGAGGTCATTCAGCCATCACCTGCACAGGCAAACCAGACTCAGCTTGGGGAAAAATATCTTCATTTATCAGCAGTCAAAGAGAAAAAGAGAACTAAACCCAAATGTTAAAACACCTCCCCCCACCCCTCCCTTCTTCCCAGGCTCAAATTCATTCCCACTTTTCTCTACCTCCTCCCCATGAGTGGCCCAGGGGGATGGGGAATGGGGGTTGTGGTCAGTTCATCACAGGTGTGTCTGCAGCTCAGAGGGAGGATGCTCACACTCTGCCCCTGCTCTGGTGTGGGGTCCTCCCCAGGCTGCAGGGGGGTCTGTGCCCCTCCTGTGACCCTCCATGGCTGCAGGGCACTGCTGGTCTCACCAGGGGCTGCCAGGGAATCTGTGCTCTGGCACCTGGAGCACCTCCTTGCCCTCCTCGACCTTGGGATCTGCAGTTGTTTATCTCCCATATTCTCACTCCTCTCTGGCTGCAATTGCTCTTGCCCTGGGTTTTTTCCCTTCTTAAACATGCAATCCCAGAGGTGCTACCGCCTTGGCCAGTGGCAGGTCCACCTTGGAGCCGGCTGGCAGTGGCTGTTGGACATAGGGAAGCTTCTACCAGCTCTTCACAGATGCCACCCCTGTAGCCCCCCACTACCAAAACCTTGCCACACAATCTCAATACTTGGGTTACATCTGAGGAGCCCTGTTAATCTGAATCAGGTTCCAAAGCAAAAGCCAAATGCAGTAAGAGCACTATCCAAACCAAGCTGTATTCGGGACCTTACAAAATAAAAGGGGTTTTTAAAGAAGCCACCCCCTCTTATGGCAGTGCTGGAGCCCTGTGGGGTGCCCTACACGTAAATCAATCAGCACCGAACCTCCGTACCAGTGTCACACCAAGACAAGAGAGAAGGCTTTAGCCAGAGCAACTGCTTTTCAGGTTTGTTGGGTCAGGCAAGACATGGATGGGAAACATTTGGAAAGGGAATCTCTCCTTCCAGGACTGCTGAGATTTTACAATATTCAAACAATGATTTCCCAGTGTTTTAAATGGGGGAAGTGGTCAGAGAATGCAGGAAAGGAGCACACAGAGCCCAAGGGTAAGAAATCCTTGCTCTCTTATTCACATCATTGACATGATAATGCTAATGACTGCCAGCTCGGCTGGAGGAGCTAGTGAGGCTCTATACCTAGCTCTAGTTCAAGAGAAAGTTTCTATTATTTATTAACATCAGTAATCGTGTGCTGGTTTAAGTGGCAGTCTGCCTATGATCACCAACAAGAAAGAACAAAAATAAGCACTGAACTTGTAAATACATCGGCTTTTACTGCTGCTTCTACGCGATTACCCTATGTATTCCCCCAGAAAAATAGTGTTACACACACCCCGCCCCAGTTTGAGGAAAAGGCAGGAAGGCTCTAGGATTATAATTGTGTACAGAAAACTGCTTTTGACCTTTGCACTAGGAGCTGAAGGTGCTGCTTCACCATCCTCAAAAGCTGCAACACCTTTGTTTCTCCCCTTCCTCTGTTGCACTTGCCACATCCAATACATGTACCAGGGTTCACAGACCTTAGAGTGCTTGACAAGCAGGAAAGACAGGCACCCAGCCCGCTACACGAAAGCGGAATCTAACAGAAAACCAGGCACACGATGGCAAAAGATGGGGTGAGTAAAATCCCTGGTCCCAAGAGCATCTTCACCCTCTGCCCGTTGCAGAATTAAGAGCTCAGGGAAATAAAAGGGTGTAAAACTAGCACCCTCTTGAATCCAGATTTGGCTGCGACCAGGACAGGTCTGCGCTTTTAAGGACATCTAATACGGATTTCACAGCCAAAGATGCCAGAGTCAAAGTCACAGCCAAAAGCTCTGTCTGCAGACAACAGCACGCAGAAGCCACCAAACTTTAGGCCCAGGACAAGCACATGGTGCCTACAGTTTGTACCCCTCCCAGCACGCTGGGCTCACACACGGGTGTAACGAACAAAGCGCCGGGTCAGCGGACAGCTAACAAACCTGATTAGAACCACGAAATGGTATGTCCCGCAACGTGCTTTCCAACGGCATCAGATTTGCTTTTCCCAACCCCTAGCTGCCATGCAGACTGTACGCAATGCCTCTCAATTTCCTTAGCGGGCAGCTTTTCAAATGGAAAAATCGATGTGATAAGTACACCTAAATTCCTCAAGCACTTAGGAAACTTCTCCCCAGGGTCTATTACCCAAGTGGGAAAGTCAAGTCGCCTACACCAGAGAAGGACCACAAAAAGGAAAGACAGACCATTTATTTACATAACTGCCTTTGATTTCTGATCCTCCCCAGTCCAGCTTTTTCTGACATTACAAAGGGTACAGTTACCAAGCAACTCAAGTCAGAGCTAACACTTCTGGATTTGGAAATCCAATAACAACTCCTAAGTCCATGTTTATTTGCCCAAACTGAGGCAGCTTTGTTTAGATGCTGAAAGCCACACTCAACTTGGGACAAATTTTTGCTGCAACAGGCACACAAAGATTTTTTTGCTGCAGTGACTGAATTGTGGTCCTTCAGAGAAAGGCTTTCTTTTAAGGTAGAATTCCATCACATACCAGTGTCTTCTCTGATACCTGTTTTCAGTTTCCTTATCTCCAACCACTCACGTGACTAATGACACTATCACCTAAATTTAGCTCATTCTGTTAGCACTTGCAATCCTCCCGTAGGGCTGCAACACACCTTTCTTCCTCTCCGTCTCTCCTTCAGCATGCCGGGCCATTTCTGAAACAGCAAAGCAGAGGGGCATAATAGAGGCCTTCCGCTTTCGCCTGCCACCCCGGAGGGGCACGCGGACCCTCTCCGCTGCAAGGACAGTGCAGGCCGCCTGTTTTGTTCGGTGCAACGCCCATTCCTCGCAGGCCCCTTTGTGCTATATTATAGTGCCCCCTCGCTCGCTTTTGTCTCAGTACTGTCAGTCGGTCTGTGCAAAACCCCATGCCAGATGAACTTCGGGAAGTGGGAATATTCTAACGCGGACCTGCGCCTTGTGGCTCCCCAGATGTAATTAAGAGGTCACAGATTTACGTATGCCTCAGCAGCAGAGGGTAAACGCTCACATAAACAAGGGCAGATCTAACCCATGGTTACTTGGCGCTGAATTCTTTATTTAGTTGGTTAATTCCTATTTGGAATAATCCCTATTCGGCTGATAACTCCCCTAGAAGGGCGATGACAGCACCGTCCAATACAGGCAGAGATGCTGGCCCTCGTCTCCAGCAAGTACGGGGTCTGGAAACTCGCTCACTTCACCCCTGCTCGGTGCCATGCAATCCCAGCGCCCCAGCCCAACAGCCGTGCCTCGCCAGCAGCGCCAGGCAGGAGCGGCATCCTCGCTCGGCTTCCAGAAGGAGCGCGATGGAGGAAGGGAAAAGGATTTCAACCTCTGGAGGACACTGACCACCTTTCCCCACGCTCGGGCTGCTGCACACCGCCACCGGCGGGCAAGGCCGGGCAGTAATACGGGCACGGGAGCAATAACAACCCCCCACGCCCTTCCCGGGTGCCTCCGGAGCAGCCCAACAGCACAGCCCGCGGGGGAGGCCGCCGGCCCCGCAAGCCGGCAGGCCGCGCAGGCCCCTGCCCCGGCAGGCCTCCAAGGCAGAGTCCAGGCTCCTCCGGAGCGGGCCGCAGAGGCCGGGCCGGGCCGCAGACACCCCCTCGGCAGGAGCCGGCGGAGCCCCAGGCCGCCCCGGTTACCTTGGTCTCCTTGACGTGCTGCTTGATGCCCTCTGGGTACCACTGCACCCGCACGTAGCCCCGCCGCAGCGGGCTGGCGCGGCCCTCCTCCACGCCACCGGTCCCGGGGCCTCCCGACTCGGAGCCTCCCGAGCTGGCGGCGCCTCCGCCGCCACCGGTCCCGCGTCCGCCCGAGTCCGAGTCGGAGTCCGAGTCCTCGCCGTGAATGAGGCGCACCAGGCCGAAGCGCACCGAACCGCGGTAGCGGCCCGACACCAGGTCGTGGGAGAAGAGGAGGCGCTGCGAACCGCCCGGCGGGGCCGGCAGGGGCAGGGCGGCGGGGGGGGCCGGGGCGGCGGGGGCCGGGGCGGCGGGGGCCGGGGCCGCCTCAGCGGGCTGGTCCGCCATGGCGCCGGGCAGAACGGGTAAGCGCGCGGCCGCCGGCGCAGGCTGGGGGAGGGGAGGGGCGGTGCGGGCCGCACGCAAGTAACGGCCCGGGGGCGGGGCCCGGCGGGAGGCACACCCATCGGTTGGCCCCGCTCACCGCGCGGGAGGGGCGGGCGGTAACGGCTCCGGAGGCGGTTTGGGCGGGGGGGGGCTGTGCTTCATCACCCCCGGGGCGCGGGGGACAGTGTCCCCAGCCCTGGTGTCGGCTGGCGTGGCCGAGGGGTGTCTGCCCAGACGCGTGTGTCCCTCTGCCATCAAGAGCCTGGACACTGCAACCCAGGTGCGGGGATCTGCACGGGGAGGGGGCAGAAAGCCCACCCACTGCCCCGCACCCCCCCGGGACCCCGCTTCCCTGCCGAGCCGGCCGCCCTGGGCACGGGCTGGGGGTCCGCCCTGGCACCGGCACTGCCCATTGCTGGGAGGTGCCGTCTCCATCCAAGCCGACTCCTCATCTTACGGCTGCTGGAAGCCCTCATTAGCATGTGCAAATGAGCCAAATACTCGGTTTCAGTGACTCCAGTGTTGGGGTTTTTCCCTTTATCTGCAGGGATTTCTGAAATAAAATGGTTTCTTGAGAGGGTCCTGCTGCTCTGGCAGGTGACAGGCTAAAGGAATCCAAAACAGCCTTTGCTGCCTGTCCTTGGTGGAGAGTTACCCAGTCTCTTTGCTCCCTAGATCTCCCCACCTGTGCAGCAACGGCTGGAATGTCAGGAAAACACCCCAAATCCACCGCTTGATTTGTTTTGGTTCAGGAAAAAACACAGGGGTGGTACAGCTGTGTTTTCCTTATTTTCCCTCTCCCTCCCACAAACGCAGGGCTGCTCTGCCTCGGTTGGATCAACCAGCTGGCTATCTCTGCTCCTTCTGGCTTTTTCCTTTTAGGAAAAGAAATTGGGATAAAGATCTGCCTGTGCTCCCCTCTGGGGTTCACCCCCCCACGAGAGGGCAAGGGTCATCTCCTCAGGCCTGCTGGGATTTTCCAACTTTAAAAATGGCCCTGAAATCCTGGGAGGCTGCTGGCATGAGGCTGGGGAAGACGCGTGGTACGGGGGTAAGGGATGCGCTGGGAGCTGGTGGGTGTTTCGCCTCTGTCAGGCTCCTCAGCTATCACAGAATCACAGAATCATAGAACGGTTTGGGTTGGAAGGGACCTTAAGGATCATCTAGTTCCAGCCCCCTGCCGTGGGCAGGGACACCCTCCGCTAGACCAGGTTGCTCCAAGCCTCATCCAGCCTGGCCTTGGACACTCCCAGGGATGGGGCAGCCACAGCTTCTCTGGGCAACCTGTCCCAGTGCTCCCCACCCTCTCCGGGAAGAATTCTGTCCTGCTGTCCAATCTCAATCTCCCCACTTTCAATTTAAACCCATTACCCCTTGTCCTGTCACTACAGGTCCTTATAAAAAGCCCCCCCCCCAGCTTTCTTGTAGCCCCTTCAGGTACTGAAAGGCTGCAATAAGGTCTCCCTGAAACCTTCCCTTTTCCAGAATGAACAAGCCCAATTCTCTCAGCCTTTCTTCACAGGAGAGGTGCTGTGGGCAGCAGTGATGCTGTTAAGTGATGCTCTAAGTGATGGTGAAGTACAAACTATTCCTGTCCTGCCTCCAACCCAGGGAGGTGGTGCAGCACCCAACGTCTGCCTTCCCCTGCACCAGTCTGGCCTCCATGCTGGTGTTTAATTGCTCATTACCGCAGCATGTTGAACAGGGCTGTATCGTGTTGATGTAATTCCCTTGCTGGAGCATTTCTCAGCATTGACCTCAGGGATAAGGAACAGAACAGAGCTAAAAGGGACCACTGGGTGGAAAAATAACAGTGTACCCTTGGGGAAAGACAGTTTAAATGCCTGTTCAGTGCCACATGGTTGTACAGCTGTTTACAGGGATGTTCTTCTGGGAATACAGACAGTCTGCAAGCCATGACCTCTGTAAAGTGGACAAGGTGGAGAGTAGAAGGGCAGCGCTCAGCACTTGCTGAGCACGAGTGCCTCCGACACCAGGATTTCACCTTCCAACCATTGCTGTGCTGTGAGTGGGGCGTGTGGCACATCTCCCCAGGGCATTCAGCCAGCCCACCTGGAGCTGAGGACAAGGTACTGACCTCTCTCCCTCTGCAGTCAGGGATAGTTGTGCCTTTGTGGGAACAGGATCAGGCCTTTGAGAGTGGGAGAAGGTGGCCTTTGCCCCCCTTTGAACTGGCACCCTGTTATTGTCAAGGTTTCAAAGCACAGCTTTATCCAGCATGGTGGTGCTTCTCATCATCTCCTTAATGTATATTGTAACAGCTGCTAATAAAATATAGATACAGGTAATGGGCATAAGCGTGTGTGTGGATAGAAACTGTCCCACTTCACAGCAATTACATGCTGAAGAGCAGTGGCGGGGTTTCAGATAGCCACAAACAGCCATGCAAACAATCACATTATACAACTGGTGGGCTCACGGCAGGGGGATTTTAATGGGGACAAGTCAGGGCTGTTTGCTCGTTAGCAGGAGTTGAGCTGGATGTGTTTTTGCACTGTGATCCCAGCTGGGGCTCTGACGTCCTTCCATCAGGAAGTGGCACTGAAGGAGAACTCATGGCTTTTTCAGGACACTGCAGCCCAGGGCCTGGACTGCCACAACACTGACGTGCTTCAGGCACCGTGCAGTCCCTGGGTGTTGAAAAGAACTTCTCCCAGTCGACACTCCAGGCTGTTCAGATCTCTGCTGAGGAACCTCAGCAAGTCAGACCACCCTGCAAAATACTAAGGCAAAACCAAAAAGCGTTCTGTGTGGATGATTTTTTTTGGCAAAAGAGACTGATTCAGCAGGAGGTCTGAACACACAGGACCTCTGCAAAGCGACACATGTCAAGCAGCCGCCACCCCATTCAGGGACAATTCCTGCTGTTAGGCTGTTTTGGATGTGATGGCCTTTTCTCTGCAGGAGAACATCCTCTCTGCAAGCAAGCTGCCTGTGAGACCTATGGCAGTTAGATCACCAGTATCTCCCTGTCAAGATACTGGTGAAAAGTAAGCCCTGTCCTTCCTCCCTGGGACCTGGCTGCTGCTGGGTGCATCTCCCACAGGCATCTTTACATAGGCTTTGTAGGGGTTAAGGGGCAGGAGTTGGGATGCCCACCAGGTGCCAGGGTGCCCACAGGTTGCCAGGGTGCCTGCCAGATACTGGGGATGCCCACGGAGTGCCATAAGTCTGGCAGTTTCTGGGGATACCTGCAAGGTTCAGGACTACCCACTGTGTGTTGGGGATGTCTGCTGGGTGCCGGGATGTCCACAGGATACTGGAATGCCCACCAGGTGCAGGGATGCTCACCAGGGACACCTACAGGGTACCCACGGGGTGCTGGAGATGCCTGTCGGGTGCTGGGAATACTCACAGGGCACCAAGATGCCTGGAGGGTACCGGGATGCCCACAGGATGCCAGGATGCCCACAGTTACCTGCAGGGTGTCAGGGATCCCCGGGGAGCACCAGGATCCCCGCAGGATTGTTGGGTGCTCGCAGGATGCTGGGGGTGTCTGGAGGGTACCAGGATCCCCACACGGTGCCGGGTGTGCCTGGAGGGCACCGGGATCCCTGCAGGCTGCTGGGTGCTCGCAGGATGCTGGGGGTGCCTGGAGGGTACCGGGATCCCCACAGGGTGCTGGGTGACCGCAGGATGCTGGGGGTGCCTGGAGGGCACTGGGATCCCCACAGGGTGCTGGGGGTGCTGGGGGTGCCTGGAGGGCACCGGGATCCCTGCAGGGTGCTGGGTGCCCGCAGGATGCTGGGGGTGCCTGGAGTTGCACCGGGATCCCCGCAGGGTGCTGGGGGTGCTGGGGATGCCTGGAGGGTACCGGGATGCCCACAGGGTGCCCGCAGGATGCTGGGGATGCCTGGAGGGTACCGGCTGCCCGGGCTGCCGCGGGGATCTGGTGCCATCTCGTGGGCTATCGCCTCCCGCCGCCGCGCAGAGTCCGGCCCGAGGGCTCCCGGCCCGACGGGAGGGAGGGAAGGGCAGCGGCTTGTTGTTCCGGAGGAGAAGCTTTGCTGTGGAGGCAGCAGAGCTACCGGCACCCCTCTGCTCTGCGGTGCAACTCTCCTTCGCCAATCCAGCCAATATTTTCCTATTTTGCTGCTTCCCAGGGGCACGCGTGTCCCTGTACCACCCCCACCAGCTGCCCAAAGAGCTGGTGCCTTCAGAAAAAGTGCTTTGGAGTAGAGCTCACGGTCGGGTCACAGGGAATGTCTCCAAATGCTCCCACAGGGATAGGCTGGGAGTTTATCCCAGTCAGACAAACAGCTTAGTGGGAATTGCTGTGTCCCCATCACATCAGGCAACAGAAGTATCAGCGAGTGACGCAGCATTTAGGAATCTTTCGTCCCATCTCAGTGAGCCCAGCAAGTCTCCCAAGGCTGGGTAGGCAGGGGAAGTCCTCTCCCCTTCAAGAGGGGTCCCTAGCAGTGCCCCCTGCGCCTGTCCTGCTCAGGATTACCAGGTCCTTCACTCCTTCCTTGTGCTACCCTGATCCAACACCTCTGGCTCTCCCCACAAATGGCCCCAGAGTGGCGTCACCTTGTACACGTATAACTTTATGCAAGCGCAATCCTCCTCCACACTCTCTCATCCTCTTTGCTGAGACCAAGACTTTACAAATCCTCTGACGGGGCTGGTCCAGGACCAGCTTTGCTCCGGGACGCAGGGTTTGGCTTCCCCGTGGACGGCACCCAGTCCCCATCCAGCTCCATGGGGTCACTCTGGCTCCCACCAGCAGCCCACCAGGGCTGGACCTGGAGAGCTCCCACAGAGCGTTAAGAAGCAGCAACAATCACCCAACTGCCAAGTCCCCAGGTCAGAACTGGATCTAAACTGCCTGGAGGTCTGGGACAGGAGAGTGGGGGCTGCCTCTGCTGAGCCCCTTCCCACCTGCCCAGCCCTCTCCTCCCAGAGGAACCCCATCCTCCTCCCTCCTGGGGATTGTGTCCTGAGTGGCCGTGACCTAGTTACAAACTACCACAGCCCGGCAGAGAGAAGGAAAGGAGGCTAATCACCGCCAGTGCCTGTGCTCTAGGGAGGGGATAAAGAGGTCCCAGCCAGGTTCTGGCCCCCCCACCTCCTGCACTTGGCTGAGGTCACCATGGCATGAAACTGTCTCCCAAACTGTTTGTACCCTTTCCTCAAAGGTCCATGAAGTGGAGTAACAAGATACACCAGCTCTACCAAGGCATGTGTTGATCAGGTCAAAGCCAGAGTTCAAAGCCTGTTTCCCCACTGCTGGGATCCCAAATAAGCTGTGAAGTAGCATCCCTGCATCCCTTCCCCAGCTCCCTGTGACTGCAGAGGGAGTCAGCCCTGAGCCCTCACAGAAGAGGCATCAGCTGCACTGATGTGCCCAAAGGAAGATGCCAGAGGAAATCCACATATGTGTATATTTGTATATTATATGTTGTATACATTATATATATTAACATCTCAGAGCACAGAGCAGCACCAGCCTTCCTAGGGTCTATTTAGGGGCTGGGGTCTGGCCACCATCTATAGGAGCTCAATATTGCTATTTCAAAAGAGCATCAGCTCGCAGGCTCCTAAGCCGCAGCGAATGCCCTACCCAGCAGCACGCTGGCTTCACAGGACCTGCTGGGGGTTTTGAACTGTTCTTGGCAACACAAGAGGGGAACGCTGGGGGATGAACGCAGCAGGTAGCCAGCCGGGCAAGTGCTGAGAATACCGAGTATGTCCAAAGAGCCGCATCCTGCTGTGAAGTTACAGCAACAGCGAGCACTCACATGGTGCCAGTCCGCAGCAGCTGGTGAAAAGGCAGGAGTAAGGGAGAATGAAACCAGAGCCCATGGCTGACCTTGCAGCGATGCCAAACTGCAGAGCCCTGCTGTCACCCCTGTTCTAGCACTGCCAGGACAAGTGTCATCCTCTTGGGTACACGGGTCCCCATGGCTAAGCCAGGGAAAAGTGTAAACCAGGGATGTTAGCAAAGTGTCCAGCTTAGCAAGCATCTCAGTAATTATGTGAGTTTAGGAGAAAAACCTCCCAGGCAGGACTCTGATGCATCCCCTGTGATGGCAGACCCTGCCCCTTGAGGCCAAGGGACTGTGGAGGCTGCAGCCACCTACCAAAAACAGCTTAATCCCACTGAGCACCAGCATAACCGGAGGCAGAGCGCAGCACAGCTGAGGAGCCCCTAGGCTGTGTGTGTGCTGCTGCATTCCCAAATCCTGGCAAAGGGGGGGACGTGTCGTGATTCATCTGCCTCCCACGTGTTCCCCCGCACTACAAATCCTACCCAGAGATAATTGCTGTCTTCCTGAGTGGGGACCCCAATGGAGGGACCAGCCTGGCTGAGGGGCTGGAGTGACAGCTTGGGGCTCTTTGAAGATGCTGAGAGAGCTGCTAAATATGTAAATCTCAGTACACTGCTGTGGCTCTCATTTAATGGAGTTTTTGACCCTCTGCAGCTATGTAGGAGCAGGGGGAGACAGACCTGGCTAAAATCACCGAGAGCAGCATCCCTGCTTCACTAATCCAGCCATGAGCCAGCCTCTGCTCTGCTGGGCTCAGTTTTAATGCTTGAAAGTTGCTCTGAAATTCCATTTCTGAAGAGCAGAAATCTTCTGGATCATATTCATTTCTGCTTCAATTCCATGACAAAAAATTTAAAAGAGGGAGATAAGGGTGTAGCCCTGGGTCACTTTGCTCATGACTGGAAACCCAAGCAGGTTCTAAACCCCCCTGGAAATGTCTCTGGTGGAGCAAAGCCAGCTCTGCCTCCTGCTCCGGGCTTCTTTCAGGGTTGCATCTGGTTCATGATGATAATGATGATGCCAACACCTTTAAATTATTATTTTTGCTGACCTTCCATTCATTTTCTTTTGAGGAGCTCATGCCTGGGATAATCCCCTTTATTACACGTGTCCTGAGGGGGCAAATAGTGCTGCCTTTGCCTATCCAGTTTCGCATGCAATAGCTCCAACAGACCATGGGCTGCACGGAGGAGAGATGCTTGGTCTTTGGAGTAAGCTCCTTAGGGAAGCAACCTTAGGTCTGGCCCCCCTCCCTACGAGAAGCCAGCCTGAGAAATTCCCCATTGCTCAAGCCCAAGGGATGATCACACTTGGCACAGCCAGCAGCCTCCCCATCCTTGGCACAAAGAAAGCTCATCCACGCTCGGCAGGGCTGCCTTCAGCTTCCTGCAGGTTCCCAGTGCCATCAGAGGGCTCTGGATCAGGCATAGGACGTGGCTCCCCTTTCCTGACTAAAAGTCCTCTGCTCTCTCTGCCCAGCCCGCAGTGGGGACTCGGCACAGAGCAATCATCAGCTAAATGCTTTATCCCTCTGCAGCCTGACGGGATCCTTTTGCTGGCCTGTCACCTTAAAGCCTCTCACCTCTCCCTGTCTTTCATCGTGGTTATAAACCCCTTAGGATGTCATCACGTGCTCCACAAATAACAAATATATAAGCCAGGGCTGCGGAGGGTGCGGCAGACGAAGAGAAGGGGAGAAACAACCCCAGGTCCCCCTCTCCTGCCAGCTGCGAGACAGCACTGCCAGAGCCAGGTGGGCAGAGGAGCAGCGCGGGGTCCCCGTCTGGTAAGCACCCACATTTCTTCTGCATCCCAATGGTAATAACAGCCTCGGGGACAGCTGGTGGCCCCGAGGCCTCTGTGGCTTGCCAGCTCCAGTTCCCCAGGATGGTGGGGATTGCCCCAGAGGGGAGGGAGGTTGGTGCATGGAGCTTACCTTGCCTGAAAAGTGACTTTGGTGGAGGTAAGAGCATGACCCTCATCAGAGCCGTGCCCCATCCCTACACATCCAGCACATGCTATTAAAACCCGGGTGTAGGGATGCTTCTCACTGAAACCCTCCACGTTCAGGGTGTGGGAAGAACTCAACATCTTTTGCAAAGAATATTTGGCTTCAAAACTGAGTGGAATAACTCCTAACTATCAACTCATTCAAATATTTAAGCTCCAAATCCAAGCAAACATTCATAACATAATAAAGAGGTGCTGTTAGGGGGGTATTGTGGACTTGCCTGTTTGTTGGCATGTCAGCATCCCTATGGACCCCGCGGATGCTTTGGTCTCTAGTCCACAAACACAAGTGGGGGAAAAAATTACAGTGAGCTTCTGGTGTGCTGCTACATCCACACAAACGTAGGGGGCTCACCTCGGGCAGCTCTGGTAAGGAGCTACAGCACAAGGTTCTGTTTAACACCTTCAGTTCTGTTTAATATCTTCATCAATGATCTGACGAGGGGATCAAGTGCATCCTCAGTAAATTTGTGGATGGCACGAAGTTAGGCGAGAGTGTTGATCTCCCTGAGGGCAGGACGGCTCTGCAGAGGGGTCTGGACAGGCTGGATCCATGGGCCGAGGCCACCGTGTGAGGGTTAACAAGGCCAAGTGCCGGGTCCTGCCCTTGGGTACAACAACGCCCTGCAGCGCTACAGGCCTGGGGACAGGGGCTGGAAAGCTGCCCCGCGGAAAAGGATCTGAAAGGAGGGTGCAGAAAGGTGGGGGTGGTCTCTTTCCCCAAGTAACAAGGGACGGGACAAGAGGAAACAGCCTCAAGGTGTGCCAGGGGAGGTTTAGACTGAGAATATTAGGAAGAATTTCTCCCCAGAAAGGGCTGTCAGGCATTGGAACGGGCTGCCCAGGGAGGTGATGGAGTCACCATCCCTTGGGGGATTTAAGAAAGTGTGGATGAAGTGCTTAGGGACATGGTTCAGCGATGGACTTGGCAGTGTCGGGTTAATGGTTGGACTTGATGATCTTAAAGGTCTTTTTCCAACCTAAATGGTTCTATAGTTCTAAAATTTAGCCCTGGGCATATGTGACTTGAACAATATACAGGAGGATGTGTTGGAGCATGGAAGACAGATGTCTTGCGTCAGGGAGAGAGGATTTTCCTCCTCACTCTGACTCTCACTTATTCTGTGACCTGGGGCAAGTTTCCTTCCCTCTGCAGGTTGGATTCTTCCCAGGTGTAACTGCACTGCTGGTACCCCTATGGCCATGCAGGGCTCGGGGGGGCTCCTGGGTGGGGCCAGGGCAGGTGGCTGATTCCTCTGTGCTCTGGAGGCTGTACACATCCCTCCCCCGCTGACACTTTTGTGTCTGCAAGGAGCTGAGAAGAAAAGCAAAAAGTTCATTTCCAGAAAACAACCCCAAATATATCAGCCCTCCAGCTGTATAATCTGGGTTGCCAGGAATAAAGTGCTAGAGGGGAAAAAACACAGGGAAAACAAGCTAAGAGGCAGCCTTTTCCCCCATCACTGACTCCTGCTCTGGGCTGTTGCTGGTTGAGGTGTCAAGAAATGTCTAAAGATAGCTGGAGGGATCTGATTCCCCTTTCCCAGTCATCTCTAATGGGAATTCAGCAGCCACTCACACAAGAGGCCATGAAACCCACCCCCCCAACTCTGTGGATGTCCCCGTAGACTGTCCAGTATCCAGTTCTTTACAGCCTTTGTATGATCTGGGATAAGGACTTGCTCTTGGCCAGCGGCCTGGCTAACAGCGGCTATCGGTGAGCAAACCTCCTGCTCCGTAATTCCCATGGCAGCTGAAATGCCAGCCCTGCCCCAGGCTGTCCCCAGCTGACCGCTCTGCCCTGGCATCCCTGCACAGCCATCCCTGGGCCTGATCCAGTGAGCATCCCAGAACCTGGCCTGGGCCACTCAGCACCTCCCAGATCAAACCACCGTTGCATTTTCTAGGAGCCCAGAGCCTGCCCTCTTGCCTGCTCTGGGATTTATCCAGGTGGATGAGCCCCTAATCCAATTAGCAGGATGAGAAGTTCCAGCAGATTTGATAATAAGCTCTACAAACACTACAAGACCCCCCCGGGCACCCCACTCTCCCCTCCAGCTTGACCACCCCTTCACTTTCCTCACACATTGTTCCCGGGAGCATCAACCACCCACTCCCAGCACCATTTCAGTTGATTCTTGGTGACTAGAACTGGCATTGGGGATGCTAAATAATTCCCTCACCAAAGAAACCACCTCTCCCAGATGGACCCAACCCCGGAGACACATAGCCACTGCCAAACCAGCAGCTCATCGAAAATAAAGCACCACGACACCCCTTCTTGCCTCACGCTGGATAAAACAGGCACTCCAGGCACCCAGCCCTCGGCGTGTCCGTATGGAAAATTCCCAGCTTGTGCCAGTTCTGCCCTGCACAATGCTTGTGCTGGTAATGCTTTTGTTTCTATAAATCCTATTAGCTGGAGGCAAGCCTATAATTAGCAGGGAAAGCCAGCACCTCTCAAACAATAATCAAAAATGACCTGGCTTCGCTGCAAATTGCTTGAATAGTGAGCTGAGCAGGGATGGACAGATGGATGGCTCCGGGAGCAATTCCCACTATTTCTGCCTGTAGGCTGCCTGCGCTCAGCAAAGTCATTTGCTCAGTTTGTGGATCTCTCTGGATTTATTAACTTGGGTTGCTCGCACACGAAACCAGGGGCAGATTGATGCTACAGGCTCTAAGCCGGGTTGAGGGACTTGGCCGGGCTGTGCAGGACAGGTACTGCCGGATGATCCCTCCTGGGGAAACTGAGGGGTCTCGGGTCACAGGTGGCATGTCCCAGGGTGGGCTGTGCCCAGTGGGATCACCTGCCTGAAGTTCCTGGGGCAGGGCGCAAAGCCTGGGGACACCTCACCCAGGCAGGACGCCCGAGGCTTGCGGCCACAGGCACCCATTTGTCCTACCACAGACCCACCTCAGCTCTGTCTGAGCTTGGACATGATCTAAGAGCTCAGCATGAGCTAAGCTGTGCTTCTTACCCGCTGAGCGAGTCGGAAAAGGGAGTAAATCCTGGCAGCTCTGGCTGTGACGTGTCTGTGCCGGGGCACCGCAGTGCGGTGACCTCTTGCTTGCATACAGCCGTGCAGCACCACAAACGCAAGAGTGTTGCAGGGACAATTCACCCAAAGAGGCTTATTTGGCAGGCTCCTAGTTTCCTGCAGCAGCATCCCACCCTACCTGGCCCCAGGGCAGCAGCTGGACTTGCCCCAGGGCTCTCCTGCCCATCCCACTGCCTGACTTTGCCATGGGGCACGATGCTCAGCCCTACGCCGGCTCCCCCAGCTCCAGCTCGAACAACCCCTGTCCCTGCTCTGTCCTACCACCCAGACCCACTTGCTGGTCACGGGGCTGTTGTCCCCCTGGTCCCTGGGGCTGTGGGCTTGCTACAGCCCACGTCTGGTGCCTGGCTGCCTGTCCCCAGACACTGGCCCCAGGTCACAGCGACGGCCACCCGGCAATGGGGTCACTGTGGGCGGGTATTTGCTGTATATACACACATATGTATAGGGAAGGGGTGGCAAGCAGCCTAATCCTTTGCGTGATCAACAGGTATTTTCAGCAGCTAAGAGCGTTGGAGGAGATTGGCTGAAATAAAGGGTGCTGGGGCCAGGAGCTGGCAGAAGCTGCCCTGAACAGAGGGAGCAGTGGGAAGCGGGGCAGGAGGAGGATGTCGGCACTCAGCGCGTTGCCTTTCCTGAAGCCCGTTCACCTGAGGTCCCCCCGAAGCTCACCCGGGGGCCAGCGTCGCCACACGCTGCCAGCCAGTGAGTTTCGCTGCCTCAGCCCCGAGGACGCCGTCAGCGTGTTCGAGATCGAGCGGGAAGGTAAGGGGCTGCCCGGGGAGGTCCTGCCTGGTGGTGGTGGCTGGAGATGCCCTGTCTCTTCCCCCCACTGGTCCTTCATGCTCCCTGGGGGCACACCATGGTGGCAAAGTCCCCGTGCGTGCCCTCCTGGGTGGTGAGGGAGGGAGATGGGGGTCATGACTTGTGGCCAGGCCACCACGGGCTCCCTAAGGAGGTGTGGGAGGCTGTGATTGAGGAGGTGGAGAACCCTGGCCTCCAACTCTGCGCAGGGTTGGGGGGGGGTTGGAGTCAATCCTGGAGCAGGACCAGCCCTCCCAGAGGTGAGTGAACAGAAGAGGGGGAAGGTGGGAGGAAGGACACCACACTCTGCCTCCTACGGCACAGGGGCACTGTGAGATGCACCCCCAGCAACCTCCCCCCACCCCTCCATCCCAGGCACCCCCAGCTCTCCTCACTCAGACGCATCTGCAAGGGCAAGGGCAGCGGGAGAGATGCAGGGAGGGAGGGTTGAGCTCAGCACTCGCTGCTCTAGCCCTGGGATCAGCAAGGAGAGGGGGGAGCTGGTCCCTGGGCCAGGGGGTGGGCTGCCTCTGGAGAGCACAGGTGTTCCCTGGAGCCATCTCATCCCTCAGAGCTCCTTCAGACCAAGTAGGCAGCAGGATGCATGCCGTCTCTCCCCGTCACATCCCGCTCCACCTTCCTGCCCTCCATCAGTGCCAGGGGGTTGTCTGCATCCCCCTCACTGTGCCCACTGCCATCCCTCTCCAGCCTTTATATCCGTCTCCGGAGACTGTCCCCTCCACATGGATGAGATCCGCCACTTTCTGAACCTGTGCCCGGAGCTCTCCCTCGGCTGGTTTGAGGAAGGGCGGCTCGTGGCGTTCATCATCGGCTCCCTCTGGGACCAGGACAGGCTCAGCCAGGTAGGAGCCAGACCCTCTTCTTCCCGGCTCACGTGCTGGGAAAGGCACTGCCAGAGCCGGCAGACAGGGAAAAGCTCCCCAGGGCCCTGGGGCTGCTCACCAATCTTCTCCCAGGGTTAATTACCCCAGGGCTGCCCTGGTGGAAGTGAAATTTCTCGTTAATTAATTTTACTGATGCTGTTAAAAAATATGCTCAGTAATTCTCCACATTTATTTTAAAATTAAAAAGCCTGCAGGGATGATGGGGGGAGGGGAAGGGGACCCTTCTCCCTTTGGGACCAGGACCCTTTGGAGGAGGACATGGATCCTGTTTCACTGGGGTGGGGAGCAAAGACGCAGGATGGGAACCCCCCGGTCCCACTAACCCCTGCTCCCCTGTTGGCAGGAGGCGCTGACCCTGCACAAGCCGCGGGGCACAGCGGTGCACATCCACGTGCTGGCCGTGCACCGCACCTTCCGGCAGCAGGGCAAGGGCTCCATCCTCATGTGGCGGTACCTGCAGTACCTTCGGTGCCTGCCCTTCGCCCGCCGCGCCCTGCTCATGTGTGAAGATTTCCTCGTCCCCTTCTACCAGAAATGCGGTTTCGAGGCGCTGGGCCCCTGCGAGGTGATGGTGGGCGAGCTGGCCTTCATTGAGATGCAGCACCCTGTGCGGGGACATGCCTTCATGCGCAGGAACAGTGGCTGCTGAGCACCCCCGAGCCCTCCCAGGGGGCTGGGGAGGGGCTGCAACCCCTCTCCATCCTTGCCATGGCTATACCCGGCTACAGCATTCCCTCTGCCGCCTCTGCCTTCCAGCCAGGAGATCAGCCTGGCCCCAGCCTACAGGGCTGGGAATCTCCCGCCTGGTCCTGCTGGAAGCACCGATCCCCCCTCTCTCCACTCCAGCTGCGGCTGTGCCGGCAAAGCACAGGGATGGGAAGGCATTGCCCTAGGAGCAGCTGGGGGGGCTCCACTGATTCAAGGGTGCTCACAGCCACGTTTCGCTGAGAAGCCCAGCAGAGCCCGTCCATTCACATGCCCCCAGCCCTGCACCCCTTCCCACCACCACGAGTGAAGCACACCACAGCCAAGCCCCCCGAGCAGCCCCCCTGCCCAGGCAGGGGTCCCGGCAGCCACCCCTCTGCCCACAGCCACCCTTCCAGAGCCCTTGGAGCACAGCCCCAGCCCACAGCCACCCTCAGCTGCACGTTGCAGAGCCTCCCAGGGGGGGTGTGGGGTGTGTGTGTGGCAGTCTCAACCAACCAGTGACCCCACCCCAGACCCCCAACCAGTCCAGGACAAGCCTTCTGCAAACACCTGGGGCTGTTGTGAAGCAGCAAATAAAGACACGGTGGTGGTTTTGTACTCAGCCTGTGTGTGTTCCTGCCCCGCTCCAGCTATCCCCTCGCCACGACAGCCAGAGGGAGGGCACCAGCCGGTGTGGCTGTAGCCATTCAACACCCCTTGGGCATCTCGGCTTCAAGGGACACGGGGCAAATCCATCCCCAGGTCATTTAGCGCAGGGTGGGATACAGGCAGGGCTGGCTCTGCCTTTGGGCAGGCTCAGGAGGCTCTGTGGGTCTTCCCGCTCCAAGCATTTGGATTCCCCTTCTGCTCAAGACCCTCCAAACACCCTCCCAGACTGGTGTTTGAGGGGACAGGGGGACAGTGCAGCCCTGCACGAGGGCCCCAGGCACTCCCATCTCTGCCTCTTTCCTTGCCACATCAACCATCACCAAAACAACGGGAACCCCCTGAAAGCGCCGCATCCCCGTGCCCGAGAAGGGAGAAGAGGCTGTGTGTCATTAAATACAGGTAGAAATTTATTAAGGAGGAAAAAAAAAAACCCACTGCTTTTAAAAAAAGTATCAAAAAGAGACAGATGAGGTGAAGTGTCATCTTTGGCTGGAGCAGCACCAGAAGGACAGAGCGGGGCTGAAACCTGGCCCGTGGTGGAGGGAGAGATGCAGGGAGGGATGCAGGTGCCACAGAGCTCCTGGGTCACAGAGGGAGAGGAAGCTGAGCTCCCAGCCCTTGGACACATCCCAGGACATCCCAGCTGTGAGATATTCCCACCTTTCCCAGTTTAACAGCGCTGGGACCCACCAGCACCAAATCAACACATAGCAGGGGAGAGACAGCCTGGCACCAACCTGGGTCCAGACCAGCTCAGCGGAGTCACCCGGACCCCAGGAAGGACCTGCCTTCGCACTGAGGCTGGTGGGAGGGAGGAGGAGACGCTGGGGAGCAGCAGCCCAGGGCTGGGGGCAGGCAGGGACGTGCAGCCCCAGCCAGGGATGGGGGAAGGCGACTGCCCCCATCCTGCACTTGTCCATCTGGCCAGCACTGTTTGAGGTGGGGAGGGCTACCTGGGTCTCTGCACTTTGAAAAAAGGGAAAGGAGTAACGGCAAGGACGTGAGGCAGAGGTGAAAAGTGGGAGCACCAAAGGCTTTCCGAGAGGTCTGTGGGCTTCAAGAGCGGCTACACAAGCCTCCCCGGGTGTTTTTTCTCCATGCCTGCCACCCAGCACAGCACTATAAAGATGGTACATGCCACCCTCTGCTTCCCAAAGGGGAATTTCCCTGAAATAAGGGGAAAAGAAGCCCCACCGCGCAGAGTCCTGCCTCTCCATCCAGTGAGGAGCCCACGTGGGGAAGCACAAGTCTCCTTCCACAGCCTCAGGGGAGCATCAGATGTGAGAAGAGGACTGAAAAATACCTTCAAAGCCCGGCTCTGAGCACCTCAGAGGCCCTGGGGAGCCCAAAGCTGGGGAAACCCTCGGGTCAAAGAGCTGTGGATAAAAAACCTGCCCCTGCAAAAAAGGGGGTTGTGTTCACAGTATGAGCTGCAGCACCCAGTGGTGCTGCAGCAGGATGGGGCCCTGGGCAGGCAGGGGCATGGGAAGGCAATCGCCGCACCTTCAGCCCCGGGGTCAGGAGCCCAGCCTGGCCACGGACGCACCGCAACACTGCTTCCCGTGGCCCTCTCCCCAGGCAGACAGCAGCCAGGGTCCCAGCTTGGTGCCCAAACCAGTTTTGGCTTTTCAGCACCAAGAGGCAGCCCCGAAGGGATGCAAAGCAGGGTTGGCTCCAGCCCCGCTCCCCACTGCATCCCCAGTGTTCAACAGTGCTGAGCCCGAGTCCACCAGCCCCAGGGACGAAGCTGTGCCATGGATCTGCCCCATCCCGGAGCAGGCACCGTCTCCTAGGGTCTGGTAAAGGCCTACCCCATGGAAAGCATCACCACCAGCACCTCTGCCAGCCCCAGCCCCGTCCCCGCCGTGGGGTCAGTGCAGGACCTGCTCCAGCTCGTACTTCTCGCAGAACTTGCTGGTGAAGGGCAGGCAGGTGAGGTACTCCACCCAGCGCCAGTTCACGGGGTAGACGTAGAGCCAGACCACCAGCGAGGCGAAGAGCCCCACGAAGACCAGCAAGGAGACGATGATCATGGCTCGCTTGCGGTACTTGTCCACCGTGCCAAAGGTGATGTAGGGCAGGAAGGCGAAGGAGAGGAGGAGGCCGCTGAGGAAGCCGAAGAGGTGAGCGATGTTATCGATCCATGGCAAGAGACCACAGACGAAGAGGAAGAGGACGATGCCAGAGAGTTTGAGGAAGGCTTTCCAGGGCTTTTCCAGCACTTGCCAGCTCTGGAAGAGCTCCACAAAGAGGCAGGCCAGCAAACCAAATTGGCACCCAGCAGGGCCCACCTGTAGGGACAGGGGAAGTCATTGCCAGACCCTGTGCATGTCACCTCAGATGTGTCCCCAGGGATGCTCTCCTCCTCCTGCAAAGAGCATCTGGCTCTTGCATCCCTCTGAGGGCTGCACTGCTGCGGGGTGGCCACACTCACGCTGGCACAGGGTGGGAGCCCCAGCATGGGAGTAGGAGGAGGGGAGCACGCCCACACTGTTTTGGCAGAGCCAGTGCTTTCAGTGACTCAGCAGCCAGGCAGCGTCACACCCTCCCAGGCCACTGCCTCCCCCCATCCGGCCCCATCCTGACGCACCCCCGCGGGGATTAGGGTGCTCGGCGTGATCTCATTTAAAGCCTGGAATGGGTTTCGCTGCCAGCAGATTAGCCATCTGCCTGCCCAGGGACCCCGCACGCACACACACACGTGGCGACGCGTGACCCACACGGCATGTGTGAAGCCCACACGTGGGACAGACACCCCCTCCCCCCGAGCAAAACCTGCTGGGGGCTGAGAGCTCTGTGCTGACGGCTGCAGCCGCCTCCCCAAACCTCTGCCAGGATAGGGGTGGGGAGGGGCATCCTTTGGTCCCTGGGGAGCTGCCTGGGTTTGGGGTAATGCAGGCAGAACTGCCCAGCCCTCACCTCTGCCCTGTATGGCAGGAAAATGGCACTGGCCAGGTTGCCCGTGATGCCGCTGAGGATGAAAATGATGGAGATGCGATGCCAGCCCGCCAGCTTCTCCAGGTCCCTCAGCACCGTCATCTGGAAAGTCACCGACACCAGGCAATGGATGATGCTGGGGGAGAGACCCTGTGTCAGAGACCCCCATCCTGCCACAGCCTCTGCCCAGCCCTCCCACCCGCGACCCAGGGCACGAAACGTCTTACAAAACACCCTCCACGGATGGTACCAATGGCAGGGTGTCCTCCCCTCTCCCAGCCCATCAGAGGTCACAGACCATCCCAAAAGATACTCCAGTCCCAAGTCACCCCTACTCCCTGGGGGCACGGGGGCCACGGCTCACCCAGCATGCAGGAACAGGGACAGCCACAGGCGGTAGAACTGGTCGGGGACCTCCGGGTTGAGGAAGGGCAGGAGGCCACAGACCTCATCCAGGCAGTGCACCTGCAAAGGCAGGCGGGGTTGGGGGGTGATGGGGGCTTGGCCCACACCCCAGAGCCGCAGGGAGCCAAGGATATGTGGTCACAGGGATATGTGGCTGGCGATGCCACATGTCAGTTGGGGGCAGGGGACACATACACAATGACCCTGTGTGGTGCGGGGCACTTGCACTGCCCAGGTACTGGGGAGGGAGCAACTGAGCATCCCCAGTGACCCAGGAGACGCTGAAGGACGGTTTTCCTGCCCAGGATGTGCCTTTCTCAAGGACACGGGTGCTGCCTGGGTGAAGCTGGCTCAAGTCCTGTGTTCCCTCCCACCCCACACCAGCAAGGCGGGTATGCAGTGGCAGCAGGAGTCCAGCCCATCGCTTGGCAAGTCTCTGCACTTTGCACTCTCCCTGTTCATGCCCATCCCGACCACGTCCCAGGACACAACAAAACCCTTCGACACCAGCACGGCATCAGGCCCAGCTGCTGGCATCACATCCCGCATCCCCGGCCCCGTTCACCTGCGAGCAGAGAGTCGCTTCCTCATGGAAGTAGCCGTGCATGAACTCGCAGTACTCCCGCGTTGTGATCTCGCAGCTGGGCAGAGGGCAGGCAGCGGGCTTGCTCGGGGCAGGGATTACTCCCTGTATCCCCGAGCATCCCCCTCTGCTCACAGAAGCCGCCAGTGTCCTGCCGCCGTGCTTCCCACCCTCCTGGGGCTCCATAGCCTTCCCCTCCCGCTGGCACAGCTCTGGACACATCAGGACCACAGCAGCCAGCGGGGCAGAGTGAGGAGCCGAGCGCCGTACTGGTTTTGGCACCGTGCGACCCACCTGCCCTTGGTGCCGATGCAGCAGGGCCGGCCTTTGATCTGGCAGTCCATGTGGGCGAAGCCTGTGTGGTTGGTTTTGGTCTCGTAGGTGCAGATCTACAAGCAGGAGGGAGAGGAGACGAGGTCAGGGCTTGGCCCTGGGCTCTCCTTCCAGTTGCCCCACCTCCCATGGAGCTGCCACCACGGTGCCACGAGCTCACGGTGCCACCAGGCTCTTACCGGCCACTTGGTGATGTCATCTGGCCACACATGGGGCGGGTTGGACGCTGGCTCCTCGCACGTCCTGGCAGGAGGAGGTGGGTGAAGTGGGTCAGGATGGGTCATGTGTGTCCCCCAGCACTTCCCTCCACCCCAAACTAGACCCTCTCTCAGTCCCAGACAGCCCCAGGACCTGCCCCTTCCCCTGGTGTGGGAGGGATCCTACATGCTGGTCTCCGACTCCTTGTGCCAGGTGAGCACCGTGGCACTCGCCTCCGCTGGAGACCCCCATCAACGCCACTTCCCAGCATCACCCATCCCGGGGAGCAGGCAGGGGCCAACGCAAGACAGAGGCATCACCCACTGCTGCCTACGTTTAGGGGACACCCCACCCCAGTTCCCAACTGATTCTCTCTTCCTTGTCACTCTCCTGTAAGAGCCCCCCAGACCCTTGGACAGGAGGAATCAAGGCATCCAAGTCCACGCAGAGCCGGGCGACCGCAGCGCCTCTCCCCAGCCCTCGCTCCTACCTGGGGTCCTGGTGACACACAGCCCCCGACATCCGCTTCTCCCCCGAGCCCACGGCAGGCGCGTTGGTGCCCGGCCACTTGATGAATGTCGCCAGCGTCTCCTGGGGAGGACGAGATTCCATTGAATATGCAGCAGCAAATGTCCCGCTCTGACCCTGCACGCATCCTGTCCCGCTGCCGTGCAGGGCAGATGGATCCCCCTTTCCCAGGCATCCCCAGCACTTCCCGGTGCCCGTGGCGGCAGCGGCACGCACCGAACAGTCCTGCGGCAGGGTCTGGATGCAGCCCGAGTTGTCGTTCTGGACGCAGCAGCCAGAGCCACGTTCCCGGTCCCGCTCCCGCTGGATGAGCCGCTCCACCTGCTGATCCTTCCGGATGCAGGGGGAGAACTTGGCTCCCAGGTGGATCAGGTCGATCTGGAAGGGAGATACCAGTTCAGGGGATGCTCCATGGCCCCCCACAACCCGTCCCACCAGCCTCCCCCAGCAGAGCTCAGCAGGGGCAGGGTGTCCCCACAGGCAACAGCCCAGAGACTCCATTAGCGCAGTGGGGGAAGGCGGGTGGGAAGGGGATGGGGTCTCTTCTGACCATCCCACTGTGATGCTGCACCTCTGGGAAGCAGTGCTGAGCCCCCAGTCTAGTCTGGGACCATTCCAGAGGGATGTGGGCACCGAAGGCCCGGGGCAGCAGGCTGGAATGAGGGGTCAAGCTCTACTCCGAGGGGGAGGAGCACCCCAGGGACGCCCCCCACAGGTAAGAGCAGGGGGAGCACAGGCCAGCGGAGGGCAGAGCCTTAGGGTGGGGGCAGGGGTGGTGGTCTGGCAGAGCCCTTACCGAGCTGGGCCCGATCCAGAAGTTTTCCTGCTGGATGTACTTGACGCTCTCGTAGACACCTTTGTTCCTCAGCACCTGCCGAGCCAGGCCAGGGTCAGGTCCCGCTGAGGGGGCCAGCGAGGTGGGGGTGCGGCTGCCTCTCCCCTCAGCTTGTAGGGAGCTGAGCAGCCCCCTACATCCAAGGGGAAGGGCTGCTGAATCCCACCAGTGGCGTGGAAGGGAGAGCAGCTCTGCTGCCAGCACACACACCGCTGCAACGTGCTGCTCGCCCAGCACACGCAGACCCCCTGCCCTGGCGACTTAATGGGGCTTCTCAACCAGCAGGAGCCAGCAGCACCCCAAGATGCTCCCAGCCTTGGCAGGGAGCACGACAGCAAGGGATGCTGGTGGTGACAGTACTCCAGGGAAATGGCACCTGCTCTTCTCTCCAGCCTGACTAGCAATGCAGCCAGCTGCAAGGTTCCAGGAAGGGAGGATCCCTGGCTCCAGGGTGTTCAAACCCCCTGGACACCAGCCTTGTTTTTTTCAGCAGCTAGCTGGTTACCATTTCAGAGCCAGACATGTGACCAGGCAGCTGGGAGGGGATGGCCCCCACCAGTAGCTCTTAAAACTTACTAACTCTGTCGTCACGTGCTGGGCGAAGCCGATGGGGGCAATGCCATAGGTGCTGATGACCAGCAAGGTGATGAGGATGTGGACAAAGGTGATCCAGTAGGTGAAATATGGCCTGCAGAGGAAAGGACCCAGAATTGGAGCAGCTCAAGGACAGCTGGACAAAGGGACGCTGCAGTCCCGCCAGCATCGAGGGGGACACACATCTGAGTTACAGCTGGGGAGCCCTGTGCCCACCCCTGTCCCATCGGTCCTCCCCTCACCGGTGGCTGTCGGTGATCTCCAGCTGCGACTGGACGATGCTGCTCAGGCTGCGGCGATACGTCCTGTTCAGACACTTCCCCACCACCCCCAGCCCGTAGTAGCGTTTCTTGCGGTCAAAGGCAAAGTGCTTCACTTTGGAGGCGATGCGCCTGCCTCGCCGGGAAGCCGGACCGGCGCCGACCGAAGCGAGCCGGCCACCCTCCCGCCTGCAGACAGAGAAGAAACCCATCGCACCTGCTGAAGGGAGCCCCCCACGTGCAAGCCCACAGCCACAGCCCCAAGCTGGGAGGCCCAGAGGATGCCTGGGGCGAGGGCTACGGGGCATCTCTTGGCTTCATCCTCCTTGGAGCATCCTAGAAGGGCCTCGCAGCAGGGACGGCGGGGGACATCATCCTGACTGTGGCAGGGCACCGGGGCAGCGCCCGCTGGGAGTTGGTACTCACGGGGTGGGCTGCTCCACCTCGGGGGACACCCTGGCATCCTCCCCCACCAGGTTCATGCGTAAATACGTGGCTGACAGAGGCGGCGACTCGAAGACATCATCAGGCATGGAGTACGTCTCGTCGTGCATGTCCATCTGGAAGGAGGACAGGGATGTGGTCTTGGATGTGTGCAATGGGGGAGCAGCCTCCCACCAAGGAAGCAGGCTGGTCACCGGGCCAGCCCGGCTCCACCTCGCTCCGGCGATCCCCACCAACTCCCCAGTAACTGCAAGTCACAGGATATGAACTGTGCCCACGATGGTGGCACCACTCCCTGCCACCCACACGGAGCGTCACCAAGACCAGGGCTCTGGAGTCCGGGCACAGCAGAGCAGACACCGGTGCCCCTGCTCATGGGACAGGGCGAAGCACCGACGCGAGGGACCTCGTCAGGGCCCCACTCGACATGCAGCCCCTGTGCAGGGGCAGAGGGACCCCTCCCGTTCCGGCAGCTGGCATGGAAGGCTGCTTGCCTTACTGAAGAAGGACGAGTCCAGGGTATCAGCAGCGTCCCCCGTGTCCTCGTCCATGAAGCTGGGGTACACAAAGCTCCTCTTGTTGCTCCTCTGTTTGGGAGCCAGCGGCTCCAGGACAGAGCGTCCCTTTGGCAGGGGAAGAAAGTGAGGGTAAGCAACCAGAAGCCCCTCAGTTTTTGCATCACCAAGGATTTGCAGCCTCCCTCCCCAAAGACATGTGGCAAGCATTAAATCCCAACTGGCTGCCATATCCCGCCACGTGGGAAGGGCAGGCAGCCGGAGCTGGCAGCAGATGCTGCCTTTAGCTCCTGAAAGCCAGCGTTGGACCACGACCACGTTAGTCAGCACGACAAGCAAACTCTAAAGCCCCTGTTTGGTATCGGTCCCACCGCCCCGACCCCGACGCTTGGTCAGGGTTTCCCAGGGTGAAAAGCCACTGGAGAAGCTTCCCCTGCAGCAAGGGGGCTCCTTATTCCTCAGCAGTGAAACCCAGCAGCTGCTTGTTGCTAGGGACGCTGTGCCACATAGTTCCACTTTGGTGGTCCAGCTTTCACTAAAATTTCTCTTTTTAAGCAGAGTTCAGGTTAAAAAACACCAATCTTCCCCCTCAAACCTGCTCTGGAGAGAGAGAGAGATATCTCTGTGCAAAGCAAAAAGCCAAGAAGCAAAGATGATGAATGGGCAAGGGACAGAGCTGAAACCCAAGTCAGGAAGCTGATGTCCCCCTCCAGCTCCTCAAAACTCACACGGAGAAGGGCTGCGGCCGCCTTGAAGCTCATGTGGGCAACGGACTCCCTCTTCCTGCGTGGCAGGCGGCCATAGCCAGAGCGGACGCTGTTGAAGGATGCCAAGGAGGCGACGCCGGGGGTTAGTGGGGGCAGGACGTGGTGGGGCGTGTGGGGACGGTCGGTCTCGTCGGGATGGCGGAAGGGACGGCCCCTGGCCAGCGGGTCCACAATCTGGAGGAGGAAAGAGGTGTGGGTGCCGGGACAGCAAGGCTGGGAGCCAGACCCCACACCCCGAGCTCTACCTTGGGCATCTTGCCGGGCTTGGGTGACTCGGTGCCTTGGAAGGAGGGTACATCCTGGCTTGGCAGCTCCATGTCGCGATAGGCGGGCTTCAGCTTGCCGTATCGCATGCTGCAGTGCTGCAAGCTCTTGCGTTGCCACTGCTGCCGCTTCCCCTCCCAGTCGCTGCTGACGCCAAACCATTGCGCCGTGCCCCTGGACAGACGATGGGCACTCTTGTCACCCAGCTGGTCCCCCCACCCCAGGTACCATCATCCCACCCGGGCATCGCCTCCAGTTCTGGGTTGGGGTGCCTCAGCTCAGCCTGCAGCAGGGCAAGTTTTGACCCAGCTATGAGTCAGGGAAGGGATACTGCGGAGGGGTCGCTGGCCTTTGGGGGTCCCTGGAGAGGTCACTCCATCAAGGCTTGCACCTTGCAGGGGCCAGAGCAGCGGCTCTGGGCTGCAGCGGACGTACGGCTCAAGGTGCTTGTGAAGGTCCTACACAAACGGGGCTGAAAAATTTCCCCAAGGTACTAAAACGGGTGTGAATTAGCATTAAACAATTCTGGTGCAGGATTAGCCCCAGACAGACACTGGTGAGTCAAAGCAGAGCCGCATGAAACCCTCCGAGGTGTTCTCTTCCAAGCTGCGACTCTCCATCACCATCCCAAACCCTCTGCCGGTACCCACAGCCACAACACCCCAGTGGGCTCCCTTGGTCCTCAGCCACTGCCGGAGCATGCCTTCCCCCACACCGCCGCTCCCCGGCCCTCACTTGCGGATGCTCTGGGATAGGGAAGTCTGCCGGCGGAAGCCGGGCCGGCGCTCCGAGCTGTCGCATCCCTTTGAGCGGGGCTCCTGCAGGCTCTTGCTCTTTCGATAGATGGGGACTTTGGAGGGCTGGAAGACAGAGCACAGCGTTAGGGACAAGATGGCATATGGGGGACCCTGGGGATGGCAGTCCCCCAAGTCCAACGTGGGATGGCTGCAGCCCCCTGTCACTCACCTCCTTGCAGGCACCGTCCTCCTCCACCTCCCGAGCGGGAATGACAATGGAGAGGTTGGGGGGCTTCTTGCTCTGCAGGCGGCTGCTGCTGGAGCGGCTGCCCCCGTTCTTGTCGCCGGCTGACATCTCAGGCCGGTGGCGATCAGCAGGCTGGGAGGGTGCAAGGAGTCAGCGAGATAAGAAGAAATATCCCTCTCTAAGGAGCTTGCATATGGGGAGAGACTGGGGCCCAGCAGGAGATGGGACCTCACCAGCCTCAGCCCCCCATGCTGCTGATCTCATCATCATCAGCCCAGCCACTGCATCCCTGATGCCTGCGCCCCCTCCCTGGGTTTGGTGGACAGTGGGTTCCATCCATCTACCACTCACTCCCAGTCCCTTGGGACCACCAGCACCACCCCTTCACCTGCTGAGAGCAGAGCGAGGGACAGCCCGAGACAGAAGGTCAGAGCACCCCCATCACATGCCTGAGGGATGCCCAGGTTGCACTCCCTCTCCCCGTCAGGAAATGCCTGACGCACCTGGCACACACACGGAAAATTTGGGTGGGGGTCCCCTTTGAGCCCTGGCTGGGCCCATGGAATGCACCGTGGCTCCTGAACACAGGGAGACCAGCTCCCACAGATCAGTGCAGCGAGGGAGCTGAGGGGGCTCACAGGCGCTCACAGGAGGGTCTGCAGAGAGCTTGAGCTGCCCATGCAGGGGCGAGCAGTGGGAGGGGAGGGGACGGAGCCAGGCACAAGACACGCCTGAAAACACCCCATGCTCAGCAAATTCTTCCCATCCCCTCCTGTGCTACAGTCCCCACGTGCTCCAGCGGCTGGGGTAGCCCATGCCACTTCCAGCCATGGGTCTGGGACCTGCTGTGTGTTGGTGCACCCCACCAGAGGGGATGGGGGATGCTTCCCTCTGGCACGTGTATGCACGCTCCAGGCTGGGAGACTGAATCCTGCCTGGCATCACGTGCAAGGAGGGAGAAGCTTAACAGCCAAGAGGTGGTTAATTCCTTCAGCAATCCCCTCCCAAGGGTCCCTGCAGACTGGCTCTACTGGGCAGGACCTCATAGGACAGGTAGTTCCATCCAAGTGCAAGGAAGCGAGTCCCAGATCCTATTAGGGGCTATGGGAGCTGTGCACGGCCCGCTCTGGCCTCTCCAGAACCCCCGGCCACGTGCCAGCACCCAGGGGACAGGCATAGGTCTTGTGAGCATCGCTCATCCTCCTGGCACGGCCAAGGGGATGGTGCCACCTGCCGCGCTCACCCCATACAGCTTGCACCAAGCCCTGTTGCGGGCCAGCCGCAAGGCTCGGGACCTGGTCTCAAGAGGAGATGGGAGCTGGCCCTCTCCAGCCACTGGCTGCACAACCCCAGCTCCATCTGCAGGCCTGGCTCCTCTCTCTGCCCAGAGCCCAGTAACCAGCCTCGCTCGGTTCCACTCTCCAGCTGAGCTACTGGGACGTCTGCAGCACTCTCTGCACCAGGGTCCCACTTGGCAGTCTGTTCCCAAAGCAGGAGTCAGCCACGGGGACACTTCCATAGCTCCCCCAGCACTCCTAGTCCCAAGAACGACCCTCTAAGACCCCATCAGTAGCAAAGCCTGGCTTTAGCAACGTGGAGTCCCCTCGGGATCAGTTCCATGGGGACTGCAGGCTCCAGGACCAGCTCCCTGGGGTCACAGGAGCCTGGAGCCGGTGGCACTGGAGGGCATTGCTGCCCTCCACTGGCTCCTGGGGCAGGTGACAGCCTGCTGCTCCTGCACAGCTTAAAACAGGGTACCACAGGGCAGGGACAGGGCAAGGGGCTGGAGACACGCAAGACGTGTGGCAGGTGGAACGTCAGATGCAACCTGAGCTGTGGCTTCACTAAGATCCCTCCAGCGAGGGTCAGCAGCTGGGCAGGGTCCTTGTTCCCAAATTAACCCTGCTCCTCTCCAGCCTTGGCAATAAATCCGTTCACAGTGGGTATGCGGATGGGAAGACAAGGCAGTTGCCACAAAACACCCCTAAGGACCTGGCGAGACATTGCTGGAGGCAGCACCTGTGATCCTAGGCAGCATCTAGGCAGCATCTTGGCAGCATCTTGGCAGCATCCTGGCATGCTGTCTCTCTCCCCTTCTCCCCAGAGGCACTGAAGCAGGACCTTTGGGTGCTGCCAGCAGCTCAGCTGCTGCCTCACCCCTTCCTGCCATTGAGTGTCAAAGCTGGAAGCAACCATCTCCCAAATTTCTCATGGGAGCTAAGCCAGTGCTGGTCCCCACCAGGGTCTCCCTACCTCATAAGAGTGGCAGGGATCCTCTGCAGCGTGTCTCGACGGCAAACACCCACGGTGGCCTTCCTCTTCCTCTTTCGCCTTCGTCCTTCACACACAGGAGCCCCCGGGCACGGCCAAACTCCTCCTGCTTCACCTGCTGGGGGGAGAGAGGCTGCAGTGAGAAGCCATGCATGGAAAAGCAGGCAAGGGCTGTAGCAGCATCCTGGGCAGAGGGAGAGCTGAGCTCAACTGCTTCCCCGACCCTGGGGACAGGGCTGCCAGCAGCCAGACACCGGCGACGCAGACCAGCTGCTGGCACGGGGCAGCAAAAGGAGAAGCCGCCGTTCGCAGCGATGCACCGTGCTCCACGGCAGAACTGCATGGGGCAGGCAGGGAGTTTTCGCCCACTGCTGCCAGGTGAAGCTCCCGGGAAGCGAGACACCCACGAAGAGCAGGCAGGAAACACGAGTGCCTCGCCAAGGTATTCCATAGCTGCTAAGCCGGGAGAACGCCAGCCGGACTGTCCAGCCCCAGCCAGCAAAACTTTCCGTCCTGCCGGTGAGCTGGAGACGCTGTTTGTTTTCCTCCCAGGGCAGCCAGCAATGAGTTTGAGATGCCAGCTGTTCCGGAGAGCCGGGGATGGGAACGCGCTGGGGTCAGAGCAAGTCCCAGAACACCCTCACCCTACTCCAGCTCTAGGGAACGGCTCTCAGTGGTGGGAGCCCAGAAACTGGCGACAAACTGCGTCGTTCAGAGGTGTGGGAGGATACTGTGCACTTGCGCCACCCTGCTCTTACACCCCGCACCCGAAATCCCGGCCCTCATTGTTCCCGCCACACTCCAGGCAGCCCTTGGCAAGGAGATCCATGCTTCCTGGCAAAGCAGGTTTTGCAGCACATTTAAAAGCCTGGTCCCACTCCCCACCGATTCCCTGTGTAGTGTGGATGGAGGGACAAACCATGGAGCCGCAGCAGTGGCGATGCAACTCCTGAGGGAGCGCAGCCCAGCCGGCACCTCCCGTCACGGTCACGCGGCACGGAAGGAGCAGTTTTCACGGCTCCGTGCATTAACGCAATGTTTGGCATTGAGAGAGGGGGAGGGCAGTGGCCACCCCGCCGAGCACAGATCCTGACCCACAAGAAGTTCTACCACACGCCATCTGGAGAAAGCCCCTGGGGTCGGCGCTGGGAAGATGTTTCCGAGCTCCCCGTGTGTCTGGCGCTGGCACCACTCTGGCCCAGCGTGAGAACAGGTCAGCTGGCGCATCCACGCAGAGCAAGGCCACCACGACCTCAGCCCTCCTGGCCCTGGGACGGAGGGCTATGCCACCAGGAGCATCGCGATATGCCTGGCAGCCCTGGCACCGACAGCCCCGGCACCGGCAGCCCCATCCACAGGGCACAGCCCAGCTGCCCCTCAGCACTGGTGGCTGTGGGTCCCCAGGGAGCCTGGTCTCGGTCCCCAGTGCTTGGGGTGGACGTGGTGGCTCTGCCCTGGGAACAGAAAAGGGAACTGAGAGGTGACGTGCTGAGCTGGTGCTGACCCTGCTCCGCCACAGTGGTGACAGCAGCCAGAGGGTGATGGACACGTCACGAGCTTAGTAGGAGCTGCAGTTCCAGCTGGAAGAGGGGTCCCAGGACAGCACAGTGTCACTTCAGGGGGGAAAAGATCTCCAGTGAGAGAGAAAAACACATGGGGGATGCTCCCATCACCCAAGGGGAAGCAATAAATGGGTGGGGGGTGGAAGGAAGTAATCTGGTCTGGTTGATAAGAACAGATCCCACATCATTGCCATCTTCCCTCTCAAAGCCATCAATTCACCAAGGCCTGGCATCCAGCAGCGAGGGACACTGCCCTTGTCCCATCAACAAGAGGGTGAAGCCCCCAGCCCCTCAAGAGGTGGGTGTGTGCAGGGCACTGGTGAGCGACTGGGATGAGGTTTTAGTCTTTAACCAGGCGAGGCACAGGGAGGGCAACCAGGGCTGGCTCCCAGCCCCAGCGTGAATCATGACAGACACCGACCCAAGGAAGCACGCCCAAGGAGGAAAGTGATGGAAAAAGTGATGCAGCTGGGATAAGGCATCACCATGGGACACGCCAGGATGCTCCAAGCAACGCAAAGGCACTATCAGCAAGGCCAAGTGGCAACCTGCAGAGCAGAGCTGGGGACAACCAAGCACAGCCGTCATACAAGACACCAGAGACAACCTGCAGAGCAGCCCTGGTCAGGGGGGCACGGACACCGCACACAGCGGATGCAGAAAGGCTCACAGAAGGATCGGGATTGCTCTCCCAAGCCTGCTGGCACGGCAGGAGGCAGCACTACCGGCGCTGGAATGAAAGTGCATCAGGCTGGTGCAATTAAGCTGGGAGGAGAAAGCAGCTCTGAGCCACCCAAGGGTGCGGGGCTGGGAGCAGGACCCCTGTGAGCACCCATCGCCCCTGCTCTTCCCTCCCCATCTCCGCAGGGGAGTGAGGAACGACCCCGCAGCCACGGGTGATGCTCACACCCAAGAGGCACGCGGCAGAGCGTGCCGCAGCTGCCCGTAAATGATTCACAAGCGCCTTAAGGACCTCTCAAGGCTGGAGCCGCGTTAAAAGTGCTCCTGGTTGTTAAGAGCCCCGGACAGGAAAGTCAACCAGTCCAATCGCCCCGAGCATCGAGCCCCTGTGGACTCACACCCTAGCAGAGGACCCCGAGCAGCCACCCAGCACCTTCCCCTCCTTCTGCTCCCTTTCTAAAAGCTTTTTACCATTTTGCAGTCTCAAATTTCAGATCTGAGAGAAGCAAAAAGCTCTGGAAATGAAAAGATATTTAAAAAAAAAAAGAAAAAAGGAAAAATACTTCTGGCTCAGGGAACTAAATATGTTAATATTATTCTTCCTTCTGGGAAAGCCCAGACCCCACGTGTGTCTCAGTCCCCTGTGGAAAGCACCAACCCCTTCGAGCAGCCGGGCTCCATCCGTCACCTCCCCCCTCTCAACCTCTGCTTATTTTTTGTGCCTGGAGTACTTAGGCTGTTTTATTCTAAAAGACAAAATACACTTTCTGGCATCACTGCAGGAACCATCCTGTCCCTCAGGGACATTTGAGCCCCGTGCCCATGGCACACGACCACCCTGGCACCACATCCCCACAGGAAGCTGGGGTACGGGTGCCTGATGGGTGGCGAGAGCCCTGCTGCTCCCCGGCGTGCGCTGGCAGCGGCACCTCTCCCGTGCTGCCGTTGGGAAATGCTCTCCCGTTTTACGCGCCAGGCAGGAGGCTGGGCAAGCGCAGTGGGATCGTTCATCCCAGGCGAGCCTGGAGCACGCCCTGGAAGGAAGCAGATACGGGGGGAGATAGAGCCAGCTGGGGGGCTGTGCGGGGTGCTGCCGATAAGGGTGCTGCGGGCAGAGCCTCACGGGGCAAGGAAGGGACGGCTGGGGAGGGCTCACGGCCACTCGCACGGCTACATGAGGCAGCCATGAGCTGGGCTACCCACCGCGAGGGCTTGGTGGCCAGGAGCACACGTGGCCCCGCTCTCCAGCAGACCTGGGGAATGCCGCTGGCATCCGCATAGAGAGGGAAGGATTCGGCTGAAGGATCTGGAAGCAGATGGAAAAAGCCATGCAGAGGATTTCCCACATCCCAGCCCGTTTCCCACCCTTGGTAATTTTTACCAGTGCAACGCCCCCCCTGCCCCCGGCAGAGCAAATCCCAGCAGCTGAAGGCTTCCCAGCCTGCTGGGGTGGGCGACTAGCCCCACTGAGCTGGGCTCCCTCTGCACAGCTGCCCACCCACCCACCCCAGCACCTCCCGCTCCCCCTTCCCGGGGGACTCCGGGGGGTCCACGCACCCTCACACCAAAATAACCCTGAACACATGGCTCTGCACACACCCACTCTGCTTCCCCGGGGTGGTGGGTGCTGCTGGAGGACCCCTTGCCTGCCAGCCCTGTCCCCAGGCTGAGCAGGGGATGGGCACGCAGAGGCTTCGAGTCACCCCAACGGCTCTGGGAAGAGCCAAGGGCGAACGTCGTGAGGGACCGGTGGGCAGCTCCCCGGTGCAAGCACGGAGGGGTCGGCTGCTCCCCGGCAGCGCTGCACGCAGGGCTCCAGCACTCTCCAGACCCAAGGAAAGCTTTTTTCCAGGCATCACATGGATCCCTCAGGCCACCAGGACGATTTAACTTGGTTTTATCAAAGGGCTATGTAATTACTCAGAGCTACTCCAACTCCTCGTTAGCTTGGCTTAGACACGGGGTGTATGAGCATGATGGTACGAGTGCTCCCAGCCTGACTGTGCTTTCTGGAAGGGGCTGAGGGGTCCCAGGTCGTTATTTCCTGGAGGCAAGGGAAGAGCAGCCTGCCTGCAGGCCATCTGCCTTCCATCCCCACACTGCGAGTCATTACCGAGTGCAACTTTGCTTCCCTCTTCAAAGCAAACAACTCGGTGCGAGAGCGCAATGGGGGTGAGGGGGGACATATTTCTTCCTCTGATTCTTCTGCAAAACGCTCATTTTGAGAGCAACTCTTGCTGTGAGGGCTCAGGCTGGACTTGCAGACTTCCCCGATCCCCCGCTGCCCATTTTGGAGAGCATCGAGCCACCTGGAACAGCACCGGGCCAGGAGAAGAGCCCCGTATTTGCAGAAGGTCCCATCGCCGTGAGCTCTGAACATCCCCACGCCATGTGGGATGCAGCACTCAGCCCCGTGTGCGAATTCAACTCATCCCAGGCACGAGATGAGCCCTGGGCTGGCAGCAGGATGATCCACCTTGGCTAAAGCTCCCTATCTCTGGGAACAGGCTCCTTATCTCAATGCAGCCATTTCAAGGCTCATGCAATGTGGCTGCTCACCCCGCCTGCCCCCCCGCCCCCGGTGCAAATGGAGAGGCCTGGGTGGACACCAGCAGCTCCCTTCGATCCCCACCCGGGGCCAGCAGCTCCCTGAGGAGGGGGGACAAGGACTTTGCGGCATCCCTTTGTGCTGTGGATGAAGCCATCCCTGTTGGAGGTGGGCTGGAGGCTGCCCCTTGGACACCCCATTTCACTGCACTCCAGCTGCCCCTACAAAGGGCCCCTGTCCCCTGGGGATAGAGAATCCATGAGCTAACACCCCCCCCCCAAAAGCCTCAGTGCACCCCTGGCCCTGGTGTAACCTGGGGAGACCCCTCCCAGCCCAGGTCTCCACCCTCCCAAGCACCAGCAGCCGGACGAGGGCCACTCCTCGGCCTCGTTCCCTGCACTTCCAATTGCCAGGAGGCCAGAAACACCGAAGTCCGCACCCTGCAGAGGAAAGTCTGACCAGGAACAGCTCATCTCCATCCAACACGGTGTGAGCCTGGCACGGGGGATCCTACGCTCACCGGTGCCTATGGAAACCACGTGATGCTCTCCTCCCACCGCAGCATCGCCGTGGACTTGTGCCAGCAACGCACTTCACAGCCTCTCTCCTGCCAAGAGCTGGTGATGGGGTCTCCCCCACCACCCCCATCCTTCTCCTGCCCGCCATCCCACCTAGCGATGCTGCACCCATGGGGAAGCCACACAGCTCACTGCAGGGACTGGAGACGTTGATTTTTAATGAGCCATCTCCTTGCCTTTCCCAGGAGTGCTCAGACTGGGTTAAGCCACCACGTGCACCAGCCAACTTAGACCTGGTTACGGCTTCAACTGCTGAAAAGCCCTGTGCCAGTCCTAGCAAGGCTCTCACGCTGCCAAGGAGCCGGGGAAAGGGCAGGACACCCCAATGCCAGGGATTCGCCCCGGCTGCCCAGGAGCATGGGGTGCAGCCTTCAGGCTTACATGTAGCAGGAGGTCACTCCCAGCCCTGCCCCAGCATTCCTGCAGGATGGTGAATTACAGGGATAACCGCATCAAATCCCCGGCACAAGCTGCCACAGGATGCACGGGGAGCGAAGGCAGCCCCGCTATGTCAGCGACAGCTCTGCAGCGTGGGAGAGGGCACCGGCATATTGGGTATCTCAGGAGGCACCAGCTACATCTCCCCTGCTCTGTCAGACCGGACAAATGCATCAGGAGTTACTGGTTTTAGACAAAAGGCCAATAAAAGAATCCCAGACTGCTGAAAGGAGGGGACCATCACACCGGGAGCTGCAGCACCCCAAAAAGGCACCTGTTGATGGGATGGACAGCCCTGCGAGATGGCCGGGCATGCGGCAGCCCCAGGATGGGAGCGGAGAGCAGGAACATCCCGTCAAGGAGTGACCACTCACGCACCACCTGGCCGAGCAGCTCACCGCAGGGCTGGACATCCAGCACAGAGACCGTGTCCCTCCCACACTGGCCGATTTCTCCCTCCCACCCAACAGCAACAGCCTGGGAAAAGGCCGAGGAGCATCGCTGGGCACTTGCCCTGCTCCGTCCCTGCGCTGCTGTGCCCTGACGCAGCCCCCAGCGCTGCAGGCGCTGAGCGAGTCGGTTTGCAGCTCCGCTCCCCCTTCTCAGGGTATGGCCGCAGCGGCGAGTCCAGCACCGGTTGCTGCCCGAACTCACCTCAAAGCAACGAGCAGTGGGTTTCACAGGAAATCTTCACGCCAACTCATTTGTGGCATTTCACAGGTGGGGAAACTGAGGCACTGCAATATAATAAGTCTCCCTGCCTTCCCCTCCCCCCTGTCCTGCCAGGCAGGGAGCTGGTCCCTTCCCCTGGCAGCTTGTGAGGACCTTGAACAAGTTCTTCCAATTCCCCCAGATTTAAGCTACTGGAACACAAAGGAAGAGGGGGGAAGCCCTCACATGCAAACCCCATAAATCCTGGATTTGCAGAAGGGCTGCAGGCTGCTCCCCTGCCCTCCCAAGACAGTTATACCGGGGGTGCCCCCATCCTGCACTGAGCTAACACGATCTGCCCCCCATGATGCCAGCCCTCAGGGTGCAGGTCCCCAAGGATTGAGGGGGACACAGGAGCCCTGCACAGTGGCCAAGCACAGAGCAGCAGCGGTACCGGGGCCAACTGGTACATGGACCTTCCCCAAGGCATCCTCCCTGGGTCCATTCCCACCCCAAATACCTCGTGAAGAGAGCAACCACCAACCAACTGCCTTTTGGGTTGGGTTTTTTTTAAGAAACAGGGATTAAGTGAGAAAAAGGGTACCAGTGCCAAGGGTTTCTTCCCTATCTGCAAGCACACACACAGCTTTCAGGAGGCTGGGAAACAACCCCAACCCAAAGCAGCACATGCTCCCAGTCACAACTCCTGGATCCTCATAATTAAAAGGGATCGTGCCCATCCCCACTGGGGGCCGGTCCCATTACCAGACACCCCCCAGCCCAGCAGGACAGCGGGGACAAATGTCATTACATAAAAGGCTTTTCCAAGAAGAGAAGAATTTACAATCCCATCACTGTGGGCTCATATAGATTTAAGTAATTAATTTTCAGCCTTCACTAATTGACTCCTTTGGTGCAGAGCCCCTGCCAGAGCCAAGGCCATGCTCGCCCCTCAGGGCTCAGGTCCCTGCAGGGCTCCCAGTAACCATGGGAAATGTGGAAACATTTTGGGAGCCCTGTGCTGGCCTGGGAAGCTCCCACAAAGCAGGCAAGGGACAGCGGGAGAAGGACAAGCGCCCTCCTCCATGCTTTAGGACATGGGACCAGGGCTCTCCCCCCGCCTTGCAACTCATGGCCGGCCGGTTCTCCAACACTACTCCCTGCCTTCTTTGGCAATAAGTGCTGTTTCAACCCCAGGCTCATCCTGAGGGTTGTCTTCAGACCGAGACCCACAACCTAAGGGAAGGAATAAGGATTTATTTGGGGGTGTTCCCTCAGGTTCACTGTAAGAGTCAAACAGGATCGGTATCAAAGACGGAAGAGATCCGTAACCAGAAGAGCCTTGTGCACATCTTTCAGCCCAGTGCAGTCAAACAACACAAACACCACCTGAATCCCCCAGCGCATCCCAAGGAATAGAGCTCCCTCAAGGAGAGATGATCCAGCAGCCCCTTTCACCCCCAGATTCACACCCCCACATCCCCAGCCTCTGAGCCAGCACCCACGAGCATCTATCGTTCCTCCCATCGGCATCCACGGACGCACTCCAGCAGCGCCGCTGTCCCGACAAGCATGAAAACAGATCGCACACTCGCACGTGTGTCCAAAAGCGACACCAGGCTCAGCCCCATCTTGCAGAATTTGTATCACGGCAGCTGTTTCGGCAGCTCCCCCCGCTGTGGTTTACCCTTTCTCACCCCAGGGCTTGCAGCACCTCTGGGTGCAGTTTCCAGCCCAGCTGCAACGGTGCCAAAGAAACCTCCGACCGGGGGAAGCGGGGAGGTTACCCAGGCTTGCTTTGCTCCCCTGCTTTCAGCAAACCGGAGCAAAACAGGCAGAAGCCGCCCCCCAGACGAGGAGGCAGCAATAGGTGTCGATCGCCCCGTTAATTGCGCAGGAGCTGCGGCAGCAGAGCCCGGGCGCAGGAGCTGGGGAGCCCAGGAGCCCCTTGCAAAGCCAGCCATGACGCAGAGCCTGGAGCATCCCGGGGTAGAGCAGGCAGAGGCAGCCCGTTTCTCCAGGACACAGGTGCAGTTGAACCCTCCAGCTCATTTCGAAGGTGGGATGTTTTCAAGCCGTGGGAGGTTTTCCGCTTGGAAAACAGGCAGGAGCCAAAGGATGCTCATTCAGAGAGCACAACGGAGTGAGCTGAGCTGGGTGGCATTTCCCCACTCAGGACAGGTGGTGGGGTGTGCTGCCAAACCCTCCAGCCAGGCTGATATGGTGCAAGCCTGGGGCAGAGGCAATACAATGACCTCACCCTAGAAATCCCCGGGAGTGACCGTCCAGGACCCAGGCAGGCGACGTCCCGTCTCCCCGTGGAGGGAAGGATGACGCCGGGGAAGAGGGCAGGCACTTCCTCTTGCCAAAGGGACCTAGCAGTGACCACACAGGCTCTCCGGTCCCCTTCCCCCTGCAGAGCGTGGGCACGGGGGGCTGAGCGAGAGCTGCGGGGTCTCAGGCCGCTGCGAGCACCGCGATCCAGCTGTGGCCAAGCCTGGAGGGATGGGCAGCCGCCCGGTCCAGCTCCTGGATGCAGGAGCGGGGCAGAGCCCAGCCTCACCCCTCTGCCCCGAAACCACTGGCCATCAACCAGCACCCAGAGCCGGCATCCCTGTGGGTCGCGCGTGTGGCTGCGGGATATCGGGACCTTTCGGATGCCGAGGGTTTGGCGTGCTCGGAAAGGGGCGGCAGCACCCGGCGCTTCGGGCACCACGTGCGAGCGAGGCAGAGCCTCCAACCCGGCAGCGACAACAAAGCCACCGGCGGGGCGGGAGGAGGATGCTCCGAGGAGCGGGCAGGGACCCGGGCACCCCCGCCGGCCCGCCTGCGCGTGGTGCCCCCGAAGGGCACCGCCGGCCCCACCGGGGCAGGGGAAACCCCACTAAACACAAACCAACCCGCCCGCCCGCCCAGTTTATCGGCCCGTCGGCTCCGGGAAGTAGGTTAGGGCTTTCCTCCCGAGCCCCGGCGGGGGCAGGGCGCCCCCCCCCCGCCCCGCGGTTTCCCCTCGGCAGGGCCGCCCCACACCCACTTCCCCCCGGGATGAAAAGGAGAGCGTGTCCCCCCCCGTCCGGGCTGCCCGCCCCGGGGGCACCGGGGAGGGCGCGGGGCACGGCTGCAGTCCCGGCAGGGGGATCCGCGCCGCCCTTCCCACTACGGCGAGGGCCCGGCGGGGGGCGGAGGCCCACCCCCGGCGGGGCCGGTACCCCGGGCCGGGCCGGGCCGAGTGGCCGCGGGGCGGAGGAGGAAGCTGGCGGGACGCGGCCGGTCACAAAGCAGCAGCGAACCGGGCGGTCAGGAAGAAGCGCGGAGACGCTGAGACCGCCCCGCTCCCACCCCCGGCCCCGCTCACCACGGCCCCGGTCCCGGTCCCGGTCCCAGTGACACCGACCACTGCCGCCTCCACCTGAACCAGACGGGCCCGGGGGGGCGGCACCTGGGCGTGGCCTCGCGGGAGGGGCGGTGCCGTGAGGGGGCGTGGCCGTTTCGAAGGCGTGGCGGCCGCCCCGCACAGCGCCCTCCCTCGCCGTCACGCGTGGTTCCTTCCGCAGGTCCCCGCCCCGCCGGCCGCTCACCGGGATCTGCCCCGGGATCTGCCCCGGGATCTGCCGGGCCACTCCGTGGGGGCTGAGCCCCTGCGGCCTCCCGCGGACCTCTGCCCCGGGGCACCGGGGCTTGGGAGCTGGGAACCGGGCACTGGGCACTGCCGGCACCGAGTGCTGCCAGGGCCGGGCACTGTTAGGGCCGTCACACTTAGGACCAGTCACAGTTAGGACCAGGAAGTACTAAGACCGGGCACTATTAGGACCGTACACTATTAAAACCGGTCGCTATTAGGATTGGTCACTATTAGGACCGGGAACTATTAGAACTGGTCACTATTAGGACTGGTCACTATTAGGACTGGTCATTCTTAGGACCACCTATTACTTGGACTAGTCACTATTAGGACCAGTCACTATTAGGATTGGTCACTGTTAGGACCAGTCACTATTAGGATTGGTCACTATTAGGACTAGCTACTACTAGGACTGGTCACTATTAGGACCAGGCACTATTAGGACTGGTCACTCTTAGGACCACCTACTACTAGGACTGGTCACTATTAGGACCAGGCACTATTAGGACTGGTCACTACTAGGACCGGTCACTATTAGGACCAGGCACTATTAGGATTGGTCACTATTAGGACCGGGAACTATTAGAACTGGTCACTATTAGGACTGGTCACTATTAGGACCAGGCACTATTAGGACTGGTCATTCTTAGGACCACCTATTACTTGGACTAGTCACTATTAGGACCAGTCACTATTAGGATTGGTCACTGTTAGGACCAGTCACTATTAGGATTGGTCACTATTAGGACTAGCTACTACTAGGACTGGTCACTATTAGGACCAGGCACTATTAGGACTGGTCACTCTTAGGACCACCTACTACTAGGACTGGTCACTATTAGGACCAGGCACTATTAGGACTGGTCACTACTAGGACCGGTCACTATTAGGACCAGGCACTATTAGGATTGGTCACTATTAGGACCAGGAACTATTAGAACTGGTCACTATTAGGACTGGTCACTATTAGGACCAGGCACTATTAGGACTGGTCACTATTAGGACCGGTCACTATCAAGACTGGTCATTCTTAGGCCCCCAGGGCATGCCCTCCCCCCATTTCCAAGCAGCAGGGTCCCCCGCATGCCAGGCAGAATGGCAGGCACGGTGTGGGTTGACACATCCCCGGAGGCCACGGCGGGCCCAGGCACGTCCCACCGGCCGGGCCGGATCCAGGTGACGCACGGCGGAGCTGGGGCAGCGGGCAGTGGGCGCGGAGCCGGTCCTGTTGGCTTTCGTAGTGGTGACTGGTCCGGAGCCAGGCAGAGCTGAGCCCTTGGGAGCTGCCAGCGCCCTCGGCACCGGGTCGTTCTTCCCCAAGAGTCTCAGGCTCAGCTTCCTCCCATCCCTACGGAGGAGATCGGATGCTGGCAGGATTTGGGGGGCTGAGGAGAGACCTTTATAGATTGGGCTGGGCATGGCTATGTTGCTGAGGCTTTTATACGGGAAAACATGCCCTGTCTTTTCCCTCAAAACAAATTCTCGATGCCCAGCTCGCTGCAGCAGGCCAGCACGGGCTGAATTTACAGCCAGGACCAGGAATTCATTAACTTTGCCTCGCTGTTCAAACCGGCATTTTTCTTTCATATTTATCTTACCCGCACAGGGACAGTTCAAGCAAGCCTGCGGCGACAAAACTGCCCCTGGGTGCTGCAGCCGGGGCCAGCTTGGATTCACTGGTGTCTAGTAGGGCGCTGAGCTTACGCTTGCCATGACCTTCCTCTGCCACGTGCTCTTGCTCAGCAAACCTGCTCCCGGTTCCTGGTAGAAAAAACGAGGGGAAAAGACTTTCGGTTCCTCCCAGCTCCTTTGAAGTTGTGTTTCGAAGCGGGTGGAGAAGGGGAGAGCCTGGCGGGTGCCGGGGTGGGTGGCTGGGCAGGCTGTGCCGTGGGGCTCCCTGCCTGTGACTCAGGGGTGAGGTGAGGGTGTCCCCAGCTGCAAGCTGGGGCAGGTGGCAAGCAGTGACCTGTGCCAAGGTGCCAGGCACCGACTTCTCCCCACATCTGGGTGGGGACAGACCAGCCTGTCTTTGGCTGGGACAAACACCGGCCAACAAAATGCATTGCTGGCGTGGTCCTGCCTGCATCCCGCTTCAAGGCTTGGACCTGCGGGATGTGTCCTTGCATGGGGGAGCCAGGCAGAGCCCAGTGTGGGCTGGTGAGGCTCACAGAGGGAAAGAGAGAATGGTGACTGCCACCTGTACAAACCCCGTGGAGCGTTGGGCAATAAGGAAGTGAAAGAAATGACCGAAAAACCCCCAAGGCAGCAACGTCAGGGTGTTGCATCAGCACATTGGGGAGATGCTCTGCACTGCACTTCCCTCTGTGTCCCGCAGCCTGGTACAGCCACCAGTGTCCCAGCTGGCCCATCCCCGAAGGAAAGCGGGGGGGACGCAGCGCTGTGCACGCCAGCGCTGGGCGCACCCTGCAGCGGTGCTGCTGGGTGACTTTGCTGGGAGTCCCTGGTGCAATGTGTCAGGCCCAGGCTTGGGACGTCTTGGCAGGAGCCACCCCTCCCTGGGGTTGGCTAGATCCCCCAGGATGGGATCTGTCCCCAGCAGCTTGGGGCCAGGCAAGGTCCTGCTGCCCACTGCCTGCCGAAGGCTGGGAGCTGGCTGCTGCCTGTGCAGGTCCTGTCCCTGGGGTGGAGACACATTGCAGCACCCTGTGCAGAGGAGATCTCACCAGCATCAGGCTTCGTTGGAAACCCAAGCCAAGGCCACAGAGCATTTTAAAGAGGATTTTCAGAGGCAAACTCAGCCTTGCTTTCCTTGCTCTCCCTGTAGCAGGACTTCTCAGATAATTCAAGTATGTTTGGGAGAGGGCATTTGCTTTCAGGACAGCTGCAGTTTTTCCTCCCAAGGATGATGGTGCACAAACCTGGCTGCCAATGGGGCTGTGACATGCAGCATGAGCCCATCCATCCCATTGCAGAAGAGGTGACGGAGAGGGAGGCTGCCTGCTCCCCGGGGAGAGGGAGCCCTGCCTCCTGCAGGGTCTGACGTTCTTGCGTGCTGGGCACCCTCTGGCCCTGGCTGGGGGACACAAGTGGACAGTCAGTGTTATGAGATATGCTGGGGATGGATGGAGACAGAGAACAGCCTTTCAGGTGGGCCTTGGCTGGCAAAGGGGCTCCAGGAGCCTGGCACCTGCTCTGGTGACTTTTCCGAGGCAGCGTCACAAGGTTGTTCAGGGCGAAAGATCCTGATTTTCACTGCCTTGTAGTTTTTGTTCCATAAAACCCCCATGCTCCTATCCTGGGGCTGCAGTCCAAGGTTTTCTTGTTGTTCCAGCACACCAACTGCTTCCTAAAACATCTCAGTCCAGGTTTTCCCAGTTTTTTCCCATTGTTGGCTCTTCACAAGCCCCCCCACCTGGGTGTGACATCCTCCAGGGTGTCTTGAGTTGCTCCCAAACGCAGGCAGATGGGTTTGTGTCCCTGCAGCCCCTCTGGGAGTCTGTCCCTTTGTCCCCCAGTCTCTCATGACACAACCCAAGGGAAAAGCCCCACATGGAGGGGACACATCTGGCCGCAGCCCCCACCACCGGTTTGGCCTCCTCTACGTCCCGCTCTCGCTCGGTCTTGTCTCACTCTGAATTAAAAGATAGCCATGTCCCTGCTGCCACCATTGCCTGGGCCCAAGCCAGCACAGCCCCTTGGCAGGCAGGTTGTGCCATGGCCGAAGCAGCCCGGTGCCGAGCCCGGTGCTGAGCTGGCTGCCGGCAGCGCTGCCGTTCCCGGTGCGAACGGCAGAGGCCAGGCCGCAGCTGCGGTCTGCGCTGCTGGAGCGGGTGGAAGCTGCTCCCAGCAGCAGCAGAGGATGCTCAGCCTCTGCCATCACCCAGCGCTCCCTTCCTTCTCACCTCCACCTCACCAGCGTCTGCTGCCCCACTCCTCCGTCCCCTTGGTGCCATGCTGGTGTCACTGCTGTCACCCCTGCCCAGCCCCCGAGGGACACAGGGCACCCTGGGACCACCCGGCTCTGGGTGCTTCACGCAAAGACCAGGGAAGTTTTTCCTGTCAGGCAAATTGGGAACTTAGGTCTGGTTCTGTGAGGGCAGAGTGGATGGAAAAGCCCCCCAAGCCTTTCCCACCAGCATTGCCGTGCCGGTGGCAGTGGTGCCACCCGGCTCTGTGGTGAATGGAGCTTGTCACAGCATCCTCACCTGCCCGTCCCCGCTGCTCCCCTGCTCTGGCCATTGAGGGGCTGGGAGATGGGGAACAGCACGCATCGCCCCCCCGTGCCGTGCTCTGTGGCTGCCCCATGCTCTGTCACCTTGGGAAACACAGGGATGCCCCCGCTCATGTCAAAGTCGACAGCCTGGGGGGCTGGGGTACCCCAGCTCCTGTCCTCAGAGGCACTGTCACCCCCAGATCCTGACTGAGCTACCCTAGCAGCACAGAGACCCATCCAGGTGCAGATATTAGTGGGAAATTTGCATTTCTACCCCCCTCAAGAGCTACGTCCTCCCATCCTCCCTCTCTCCCTCCTCAGCCCACCTGCAGTGGGAAAGCATTAAGAAATAAAACAATATCACATGCAATCAAAGGCAGGCTGGTGGGAGTTTGCCTTTTGGGTTTCCTTTTCTTTTATTGCTTTCCCAAAGAATAAACAGTTGGGAGGACTCTGGGGTGATTTAGTGGAGCAGGAAAGGGCAGGAGGCTGGGAGCTGCCTGCTCCCTGTGGCAAATCTCATAGGATGATGGTCCAGCCTTGGGGACTTCCTTTACAGTAGTGAAACAATAAGGCTGGGAATAGCCTGGCTTGATGGGGAGGCTGTTTAACCCCCCAGCACCAGGGCTGGGGTCAGCAGGAGCTGCTGGGACAGGAGCGAGGGCAGAGGATAATGCCGTGGGGAGGAGGAGGAGGGAATGAAGCAGGCGTATTCACAGCAATGCGGAGGAAGCGGTGACCTTTGAGAAGCAGTATCTTCCTCGCCTGCTGCTATTTATCCAGCCTTCCCAGCGGCTTCTGCTGAGCCCAACCTGGCACACACGGACCAGGCTGGAAGATGCTGGGTTGCCCTGGTGCTGAGCCGCAGGTCTCTCCTGTCCAGGGCTGCTTCTGATTTGTGGAGCTGAAGGTAACGTCTACTGCTGGAGCAGCAGCTCTGCAAGAGGCCAAACCTTCCTGACTGCCGCGTGTCCTTGGGCAGGCGAGCCAGGAGAAGCAGCCATCTGTTTGTTCCTGAGCATCCCCATTTGTCTTGCCTACCTCCCCGCTGCCGCTGCTTGGACTGTGGGCTGAGCTGTGCCTGGGCTCAGTGGATCCATGCCCGGCTGAGCAGAGGCTGCAGCGTCGTGTTTACCTGCACAGCCGTCTGCAGTCACCTTCGGAGAGGTGACCTGCCTGCCACCAGCACTGAGCCAAGCTGCATCAGCAGCTGGGCTGGCACAGGGAGAAGAGCTCCGACTGACCATGTCCCACGGATCTCCATCATCCCCGGCCCCTCTTGGCCGGGGAAGGGCAGGGGCCAGGGAGGCTTCAGCATCCCTCAGTGCAGGGCCCCGCGGGAGATGGCTGCTTGGTAGTGAGCAAGGCTGGACTGCTTGGAACAGCCGCTTCCCTGGCACATCCTTGTGACCACCCGCATCTCTGCTGGTACCCTGGCTCTCATAGGCACCCCAGTATCTGTAGACATATCTCTGCAGACACATCTCTGCAGACACCCTGACCCTGCAGGCACCCCTCTCTGTTGTCACCCCAACCCCTCTGCCAGACTGAACCCGAAGTGGACGGGCTCACTCGGTTGGGTTTTCATGGAGGGTGGGACAGACACTCTCCCACTGACCCCCCCACCCAGCTGTCCTCACTCAGATTATTTTTAAAATCAGGGTCTCCAAGTTGACAGTACGATTTCCAGGACCTGCTCCCTGCCTTTTGCACCCCGTGGTCACCTACAGCACTGGTGCGATGTCACCCAGTGCCCCATGGCCAGGAATGCTGTGTCACAGGGGACAGAAAGGGGCTCAGCAGGAAGTGCCCAGCAGCAGGCAGCAGGCAGGGCACAGGCAGGGTGGCCAGCAGCAGGGCAGCTGGCACTAGCCCTGGGGCACAGCCGCAACCCCACGGGCACAGGCAGCCACGCATCTCCCGAGCAGCGCCAAGACCCCAAAATACACCTATAGACCCCAAAATACTACCTATAGGACTACATTATATGTAAGTAGATATAAAATATATTGCTAAATCCTGAGTATGACAGTAGTGCTGGGAGCAGAGCCCCGAGTGATGCTCAGCTCTTGGCAGGCAGATGAGACGTGGGCTTTCCTAAGTCTAAACCAAACCCATTCACCTGCCTGTGCGCTGCTGGCCTTTCTGCCAACCGATTTTTCCTGCTACCAAGAGAAAGCACTTGCAGTTATTTACTGAAATAGCTAAAGTAAATGAAAATCACACTATTGCTTCAAAAAGTATCCCCTGAACCAAATCCCTCTGCTACATAACTATAAACCCATGACAGCGTGTCAGAGCCTGGTGATTATTTTCTTTCAGGAGCTGGCTTTTTCATCGTCCTCAGAACTGATCAAACACACAAAGAGCATCCGTGGGGCAGTTTTCTAAAGCTTTCCCCTAAAGCACATATATTTAGCAGTTACTAGCAGGCAATATCATAATAAACAGCAGCAGGCATCCCGTCTGCGTGGGGATGGGAATCCCCCCCAGCAGCAAAGCTGTTCGGTTCGGGTCACCTTGCAGTGATTAACGCGCCGAGCAACCGGAATGTGCTTTCTGCTGGTTTCTTCCCCAAAGTGAGGGGAGCCGTGCTCCAAAGTGTGGGGGTGACGTGCACCGAGCCAGCAGTGAACTGAAAGCGGAGGGAGGCTCCTGTCTCAGTGGATGCCATCTGTTCAGGTGTTCTGGAGCACCCTGGTGCCTTTGGCATCGCTGCCAGCGCCCGGCGAGTCCTGCAGAACCAGAGGGTGATTTGGCTGGGCTGGGGGCTGCGCGTTGTGTCCCCCACCCCAGCCCTGGGTCCCTGGCAGTGGGGTCAAATGCTTTTGGGCACTGTGGGGCCAGCTCTTGTGTATGGGGCGAGTGTGGTTTCTCAATCATCCCCGCTTCCTTGAATCCCAGGTGAGAGGAAGAGGAGGAGGAGGCAGCCTGCCCCCCTGGCAGCCATCCTCCTCCTGGCCCTCTCCCCCATCCTCCCTCAGTCCTCTGCTCTGCTCTCTCTCAAAAGTGCCTGGGAGAAGAGAAACCTGGCTGTAAATTAGCCAGGAGGATTTTTCAATATCTGAGATGTGCACTTCCCCCCTTCCCCCTCCCAGCGTTGTTATTTCATCTCTCAACTGCCAACATCCCGGGAATTAATCCCGGCCGGCTCTGACAGCGTTTACATTCAGCGCTGTTCAGATAAACCATATCAGCCGGCGCAGCTGAAGAGGAGCCGGGTGCGGAAGGAAAGGCCGGCTCCTGCTCAGTGTCAGCTCTGCCGGCGTGGGATGATTTTTTCCTGTTTTTATTTTCTCCCGGGGGCTTTGCTCTGAGCAAGGAGCCACCAAAACCCCTGCACTGGTAAGGGTGGCCATAGCGGGGTTCACACAGCAAAGCCTGGAGCTCCTGGCTCTTATCTTGGTGCAGATAATGGAGATGGAGAAGGGGTATGACCTTCAAGCCTGGGGGAGACGACAGGCTCTGTCTCCAGAGATTTCTTGCCCGGTGCCACCCAGTACACGAGGGAGTTCTGCCCCTCACTGCCAGCTCCTGGGTTTTAGCAGGTATTTGTGTAACACAGTGATTGCGTGTTCTCTTCTTTAACCTCCCCCTTGCAGATGCATTTCTGTCTGTCCCTCACAGCACTCTCCCGGCTCTCCCCTTGGCTCTCCTGACATGCCGGCGGGAGATGGACTCATGGAGATGTGCCAGCTCTGAGCCAGACCTATGTGGGGTTCGTGAGGCCGCAATGCCCCCAGCACATGGCAGGCGCTGGGCAGGGAATGCCAGACCCTGTGGCCGGCGATGTGGGGCAGAAGGGGTCTTTCAGGTCTGGCACATGGGAGATGGGCTGGAAGCACATCCCAGTGATGCCTTAGCTATCGAATTCCCCTCTCCCTCCATTTCCCAGCCTGTAAAACATCACCAGAGCCTTTGCGGTGGTGTCTAAGAGCTGGATCTCCTCCATCTCCCGCAGGGGAGCGGTACCTCCTGGAAAGCAGAATCCCCAGGCTGTGACACTTGGAAACAAGGTGGGTTTAGCCCCTTCTGGGCACAGGGCAGCAGGAGGGTGTGAGCCCATCACCCTGGTGCCTGGGCCAATTTTCCAGTGTGACACAAGGCTCAGCCTCCTACCTCTCCTTTTCCACCAATGCTTGCAGAGCACGGGTCTGGCTGCGGGTTTCAGGTCATGGCACGATCCTCACAGCCTCCATGAAGTGATGGGATCTGGGGGTAAATATTAGTACGAAGTGAAGGGCTGTGTATATATTTTTTCCCTGCAAGGTAATGCTAACATTCCCGGCTCCTTTTCAACAAGTCATTGGAAACAAGAGTCCCATGTCAGCGCACTCTGGCCACCCCTGGTTCTGGCTAGTCTCAGCCCAGCATGCAAAGGTCCAAGAGCTTCAAGTCCCCACCACAACCTCCCCACTCCTGAGCTGGGCGGTCCTTTTGCTCATGGTTTCCAAGCCAATGTTTCCCACCTGGAGCTTAGCAAGGTGCCGGTTTTGCTGAGCATTCCTTCCACCTGGAAGTGTGTACAGGATGTGGCAGAGACTCCAAGGATGACTTCTGAATTGCATCAACAGCACCAAGCAGTTTTCCCTCCCCCCCAAAAAAAAAGACGCATCAGGAGAAGACAGATTGAACCAGGCAGTTATCCCCTCCCCACGTGGGTTGGCCTTTGGTTCCCTTTTCCATGGCCATGGCTGGTTGGGTTTGCTTTGGCTAAGCTGTAGGGGGACAAATAGAATCCCCCTGCATGGCCACCCCAGTCCCTGCATCTTAGAGGCCCTGGACTAGCTCAACTGCTTGTCCACGCAAGAGCTACCCTGGCGTGGGCTGGAGAGCGTCATTGTCGCCCTCAGCCAACAGGAGACAAGCCAGCAACAGGCTCCCCAAGACCCTGGGCAGCCTCCAAGGCCCTCCTTCTCAGACCCCGCTGATTTCCACCACCCCCCCAGCCTCAGACCAGGGTCCTAAGGTGGGATTGCTCCCCTTAAAACTGCTCGTGGCCAGGTTTCTACCACCCCGGTGCAATGAGCTTTCCCTTCCTTGAAAGCCCCTTCTGACTTGTGCCGATGTAATTGGCATCAGCAGAGAGGAGCACAATAAAAAGCATTGCTTGGATTTCTTTTCCAAGCCTTGCATCCTGAGGAAATGGGGCTTACGGGACCATAACACGACAGCCTGTCTTGTCCATCCATCCATCCTTTGCCAATAACTTTAAAAAGGTTGCCCAGCCTCAACCCAAATTGAGACATCTCAAATACATCACAAGCCTGGTTTGCAAAAGCGGGAGCTGGAAAGACCCACAGAGGGAAACCACAACGTGACCCAGGCGTGCTGGACCCATCCCACCGCAATGTGATTCAGCCGTGGTGTGAAGCACCGGAGGAGCCGTGTGGGACAGCCACAGAAAACTTGGCTTCTGCTGCTCAGGGAGCCGTTTGTTATTTTTAAAGGCTGGGAACTCTCTCACAGCCCTTGGAGATCATGGAGGTCAGGGATGATGCCCCATCCCTGGCTGTCTTCAAGGCCAGGCTGGAAGAGGCTTGGAGCAACCTGGTCTAGTGGAGGGTGTCCCTGCCCATGGCAGGGGGGTTGGAACTGGATGGTCTTTAAGGTCCCTTTGGCCAACCCAAACCATTCTATGTTTTTATGATTCTATGATCATGGTTGATGCATCTTGTGGCCATCATCACCACAGGCTTCATGTCCAGCTCCATCCCGCTGCCTCCCACAGCGGAGAGGAGCCTTTGCCTTCACACCTGCCCAGATTCATGTGCCATGGAGGCTGCGTATCAGCCTTAGCACGTCTGTTAGGGACAGTCCCTGGCCAGTCCCACGCAGCTCATCCTCCCTGCATGCGTTTTGGACTGGCCAGGATGGCAAAGGCACAGGAACAGCTCCTGATTCAGGGAGAGCCCCTGGAGGTTTGCCCAACATACCTGGAAGTCAATCAAATTGCCCAGAGGAGGAGCAGACCTTCACCTTCTCTCTCGAGCCCATTGGTACAGTGGCCCCGGACACCTCTATCGCCTTTGGTGCAGAAGGGCAGGGAAGGGCACATCTCCGCCCCTTGCTGCTGCTTTCCAGCCCCAGAACTCCCTCGCTGGCGCTCTGGAGCGAGCAGGCACCCTCAGACATGCCTGGCCATAGGGCAGCCCCTCACACCCCCCTCTGCATCCCCAGTGCCAGAAAGAAACCAAGAAGAGCAGGAGGGGGTTTGATTGATTTATCCACTGAAGATACAAGTTTCGGTTTAATAACACCATTCTGTCCAGTTACAAACATACTAAAAACCTACAAAAAGAAAAACAGGTTACATCCATCATACACGAAACAGCATGTATAAAACCAGCACGGAAGCGCCGAGAAACACGTACATGAACAGTATCCGCAGCAGTAACAGGAATGACACAGAGTTACATCAGACCACGCCGGCTCATGGCTGTGGGTCACGGTGGGACTGGTTAAGACAAACTAACGATTAGAGACAACTTCAGCTATGGAAAAATAATTAGTGTCGCAGTCTGTTAAATAGGTCAGACCCAGGCAGGTAGTTTTATCCCTCCCTTTCCGATAAGTTGGTCCAAGGTTAGCTCATGGGCTTCCCTTCCACCCGTGTGTCCGGCATCGCTGGTGCTGGCCCCGAGAAGTCGATGCACTGACATCAGCGCACCAGGGCGGCTTCCCCACGGCAAGGGGCAAGGAAGGCCGAGCTCCGGCACCAGACACCAGCCAGCCGAAATCTGGTCCCCACTGAAGTCACTGGGTACCTCCCCAGAGAGCGGGGAGAGGTTGGGATCCCCTTAACTGGGGCAAACTGGAGCAAACTGGCAGACATGCAAGCGGAGTCCCACAGCTTGGCTGCCTCAGGGATTTGTCTCTCCTGTCAGAGAGGACAAGGGTGGTGGCACAAGGTCCTTAAGGGCTCCTTGTCTGAACATCTTTGGTGGCGTTTGGGTGTCTCTCTAGCTGGCTGAGTGTATATGGAGCTGTACGTGCCGTGAGCGGGACACAGGAGGGACAGGATTCGTGTCCCATCCCACACCCAACGCCTCCTTCTCCCTCCAGCTCTGGGCTCCCTTTGACCAAACGCAGGATCAAACTTGGGCTGGGGGGACACAAGCTGCTTGATATGAGGTGTCCCCAAAGGGAACCAAGACAGGGTGCTCGGGTGGGGGGAACCCTGCCCTGGGGACACCAAATCCCCTCCCTCTCAGCATTCATCTGCTGCTGGCAAGGGCACAAAGACTTTGGGCCCGCACCCAGCCCTGATGCTAAAGCAGAGGCGCTGGCTGAGCCAGGGGCCGTGTCCTGCCCCGGGTACAGGGGTATCAGCACTCAGCTGAGCTCAGCTGGCTTGCGGGGGGGCAGCCGCAACAGCACAGGCATCAGAGAGCAGAGCGAGCAGGAGCAGCAACATCCCTGGGGAAGGCGAACGGGGCTGGGGGACACAAGGGTCCCCCAAAGGGAAGAGGAGAGACTGGCTGGTCCCCAGCACGTGCCAGTGCACGCTCTGAGCCCTCAGCTTCTCACCCATGAATTTTGGGGGGAACACATGGCAAGTCAATCCCTACCTGTCACCGCCGAGGAGAGCAAAGCCAAGCCCAAAGCGTGCGTGGGCAGTGCCCTGATCCCAACCCAAGCACATTGAGCAGTGAAATGCCGTGCCCCAGCAAGCAAGGCCTGAAGGAAAGGGGGGATAAGGGGGTCCCCAGCTGGCTGCGGTGGGTTCAGGGGGGCGATGGAGCTGATGGTAACAGGGAACAGCTGAACAGGTGTGTGTGCCAGAGAGCCATGCTCAGAGTCAGCACCCGGCCTCCCTTCCTGCTCTTCCACATGGCATTTATCAGCCCTGTCACTCTGGAACGGTATTTTTTCGTTTTTTCTGTTCATTTTCATCTCTTCCCAGATGAGAATTTTCCCCGATTTAAGCAATGCCTGCTCCACTGCGGGCGGTGAAGAGGGGGCGTTTGCTTTATCTCTGTCTCTTCCCCTCGCGAGCTCTGCCCAGGCTGCCCTCCCTGCTTCATCTTACGTCCTACAGAGCTGGTAAAAATAAACATGTTTTTGTTTGCATATATTCGACTGGCCTGCAATCTGGCTGATGGCGGGGGGCGGGGGGGGGGCTCCTCGAGGGACAGCAGCTGCACACATCTGGATTTGCTTTAGAAAAATGTGCCTGGAAAAAATCCCCAAGCCCAGCACACACACGTGTGGGCGCACGAGGTCGTGGGTCAGCTTTTTCTAGGGATGCAAAAGAAAACCCAAAAGAGAAAAACCCAGGCCCCATTCAAAGGTGAGGTGGGGGGACCTCACTGCTGCTCCCCCAAAGCCAAGGCACTCAGGTGGGTCAGGCATGAACACGGGGTCTTTCCAGCCACCCCAAAATCACTTCCCTGCTCATTGCGACCGAGCCCACTTTTGGTTATGGGAAGGGAAAGGAAGGGTTTGTACTGAAAAATAAAATTCCCGCCTGGAGAACATTAACCTCAAAGGTTAACATGTGAACTTTGTCTGAAGACGAAACGTCCCTGTATGGAAACATCCCTGGCCCAGCATCCACAGAGCATGGGGAGTACGTGAACTCATCGAAAATATGCGCCGCTGGCCCCGAGGTTTTGGCAGAAATTGGTGAAGCTGTGCTCATGAGAGTCCCATGATGCACCCAAAAAAAATTATCTGAGTCTTGCTCCAAGCGATTGTTCTCCAGTCTCGCACTGGAGCAAAGTCAAGGAGCGTACAGGTCTTTTCGCGTCTGCACGGGCCAGCAGCTGGTGCTGGAAAGGTGCCTCTGCCAACTGTGCAAGGGGTGAGCAGCTGCTTCGACATTCGGACGTGAGCCGGAGGCATCAGCTGCTGGCACCTTCAGGGATGCAGGCTGCTGGGCTGAATTTCGGGGGTGCTGACCCTAAAATGACAGCCTGCCCCATCACTTGTCACTCTGTGCCTGTCCCTTCCTTTCATAAACCCCTGACTTTGCACGCTGCCATGCCCAGGACGACTGTGCCCTGCGCAGCTATTTCCACCCAACCCTCCACGGACACCCAGGACGTGCCCTCGCTCCTGGCTCCAGCACTCCTCTCCAGCTGACTGTGGGACATAGGGAGGAACGAACTGCGAGGCCAGAGAGAGTGGCTGTAGTGGCATTAGTTAATCCTGGGGCTATTCTGGGACTAACCCTGGTCCCAGGGCTCTGCAGGAAGGCAAAGGAGTGCTGGGGAATGCAGCCAGGAGGTTTAGAGCCCTCCCCAGAGCCCCCTTTGCCCGGGCAATGGCACTAACTCCCGGCTGCATCTGAACAAGCCCAGAGGAACAGGAGAGGACATCTGCCCCTCTGCCACTCGGAACGGCCGTCCTGCAGGGTCCTGCCCACGGCTGTGCCCGCGGCTTGGCACGAGCACGGAAGGAGCAGTGATGGGTTTGCCCCTCCGTACGGGCTCCCACAGGCCCCAGGCAGAACCTGCTGTTAGAGCCGGCAGAGGAAAGGGGAAAACCCCAGTGAGAGCTTTTCTGGGAGTGGGCACACAGTGCTGGCCCCCCGCGGGCTGTGCCAGTGCTGAGGGGCAGAGGAGCCCCTTGGCATGGAAACGCAACACCAGAAACAGGGAAAAAACCCTATTCCTTGGCGATGATTAAAAGCACAGATGAGCTGGCTGTGGGTGAGGAAAGCAGGAGTTTCTGACTGGCTGCTCTGGAGGAGCGAGGTCAGCCCTGGGGATGTCCCCAGGGCAGCTGTGGGGATCCCAGCCCGGACTGTTGGCTTGCTGCCTGCCAAGCTGACATCCAGGAGAGGAGCTGGTCTCTCCCTGCAAGCTGCCTGCTCCCGAGGGCAGTAGTGGGGTGAGGCCAGAGACAGCCTCAGAAGGGAACCCCCCTCCTAAGCAGGTAACATTACCCTTGACATTAGAGCTTTAAAAATAACAGTGACATTTCAGGAAACACTGTGTGGCAAGGATGCCAAAGCTTCCTAGCACATCCTTAATCCTTTGGGAATCAGTCCCCAGAGCATCCTATAAATCCAAGTATGTGTGCAGGAAGCAACGAGGCTGCTCCTCCTCCCTTTTTTGTAACCAAAGGGGAAACTGAGGCAGCAAACCCAAGCAGACTCACCCACAGCTTCAGGAGGAGTCGGCGTTGGAGGCAAGATACATGCTGCAAGCCCTGCAGCCATGTCTCGTTTTGGTGGGGAAGAGCCCTTTGCCAGGAGCGCTGCCGGCCCCCGTGGAGGGACACAGCTCCGGCATGGGATGATTTCTACCAGGCACTTTATTTGAAGGAACCCAGTTTCAGCAAGAGGGCAGGAATATGCTCTATCTAACAAGTTACTTATTCATTTTACCAGAGCAGGGACCTTTCTTCACACCTAGGAATCCCTCCCGCTACTTCTTTCCCTCCACCTCATCTTTCCCCCTCCTGTCGACAGCCTGAACCCCCCTTCTCACCGAGCAGGGCAGAGCCACCCTGGCCCTGCACCGTCCTGCCGCTGACTGCCGGACAGACAGGCTGGCACGTGCCAACCCCCGGGGGCAATGGCACAACGTGTGCCACCCAAGCCCATCCTCATGCACGGCCCTGCTGCCCACGGGAGCTGAAGAGAGGCGGCTGCGCTCATCAACTCCCCGCATCTGGCACAGGGATCCCACCTACGTGCCGTGCTGAGTCATGAGAGAAGCAGCCCAAAGGCATCCCCCCTCCTTTCCCACGCATTCATGCTGGGGGAGCACATCTCTCCCACCCCCTTGCTACCTCCAGCCCCAGGAGCATTTCCAACAGCCAGCCAAGGAGAGGGACTGTGGATGATGGGAGAGGAGAGGGCTGCTGCCAGCCCACGGTGCAGGGCGATGGGCAGCTGAGAGCAGCTCTGGCCACAGCCGCCAGCCCTGCTACCCTGCCAGCTGCGTAAAGTGCAAAGCAAAGCAGTGCCAGCTGGGCAGCTGGTGGTCCCCCGAAGCACCGCGCCCCCAAGAGTAAGGAGCAAAGTTTACCCGGGAGCTTCGCATGGAAAACGAGGGTCATGATATGTTCGTCAGCAAATGGGGCTGCACATCACTGCTGTGCAGCAGAGCTTGTGCAAGGGACTTTGAGATGGCGCAAGTGAGGTGCAAGGCTGGGGAGGTGGCGATGGACAGACCAGGACAGTAAGATGGAGCCAACAATCAACGCTCTCCCCTCGTGCTCCACATTCCTTTCCAGCATCCCCTGCAACCGCTTCACCCTTGACCCACCCACACCCTCCGTGGTTCTATTTTCTTGGCTTATTTAATTTGTTTTTAAACCCCCTGGAGATCAAATTGTGACTTGGCAGCTAACAGCCTGGCCCTACCAGGCTCCCCAGACTGAGCAAAGATCTTGAGAAGAGACCAGAGTGAAGTCCTGGGGTGAGCGAAGCCCTCCCTGCCCCTCGCCCGGCCCTGCTGGCTGCTCACAGGGTGGCGGTGGGGTACTGCGCCCAGCCCACCTCCTTGTACGCCGCCGTCACGTGGGTGTAGATGAGGGTCTTCATCTTGGTCCAGGCGCCGTGCGCCTCCGGGGTGAAGTCGTTGGCGTACTCTTCAGCAATGACCTCCAGCATGACACCAGTGAGTTTCTGGAGGGATACGGACAGCGAGCGGTTAATAACTCTTGGGGGGGGGCAGCTAACAGCAAATTTAGCTTTCTCCTAAAAAAACCCAATTTAATCCTGTGGCTGAATTCTGGGAATGACAACCCTCTGACTTTCGGGAGGTCTGTCAGCAGCCCAGGGAACAGACAGGGCAGGAACCAGCCTGCCCAGGCAGGGGGGAGGCTGAGACCCAGGTGCGATGGGGTGCTGCTTGCATCTCCCTAATCTGGGCTTCTCAGATTTAGTCCCTTCCACCACTCTTGATTTCCAGAAGAAGGGATGAACAGTCCCAGCAATGCCAGGGCTGCAGGCAGGCAGGTTTCCTTGGGCAAGGCGAGGTACGCGATGCCCCAGCGTTGGCTGCCTTTGGGAACAGTGGTTTGTGTGGGACAGCATCGCAGCGGGAGCAACCCCCACGACCAGCCAACCTCCTCCGGGCAAGGACGGGCAGCACCAGCTCACCACAGCACCCTCTCTTGCCCTCTTCCTAATTTCTAAAACATCCCAGAGATTTATGGTTTTTTGCTCCCATCCTTTACCTTAAAGTAAATCGGCTCCACTTTGTGCTTGAGGGCATGGGCCTTGCCCACCAGGGCCAGGACAGAGGAGACCTTTTCGGAGTCATTGAGGTTCTCCACCACAGTGTTAATGGCACCCATGACCCGCCGAGCGTGCTTGCGCAGTTGCAAGCTCCTCTCCATCTCCAACGGGTCCTCCATGTGCTTGAACTGGCTGAAGTACTGCTTGGCCGATGGGAAGTTGACAAAAAACCTTCAAGAAAGAATAGACACAAAATACAGTCAGGAGGGTGAGAGCAGGTTAAAGCCAAGCATGGAGCGGTGGTGAAGCTGGAAACCACCCCCTCGCATCTAGCACAGCCAAGGCTGGTTTCTCATTGAATTCCCCATGAGCTTTGGCATTCAGCTGCCTAAAAATCAGCAGGTTAATGCCTTTCTCCCCAGCCTTCCCTACCTGCTATAAGGGCATCACAGCTGGATATTCCTCTACAAAGCAGAGGCAAGAGAGTTCTTGATACCCAGAGACTCCAGCTCGGGCGTGCCAGATGCCGTATACATGCTCACATACATCAAAACATCACGCACTGTCTCACAGAGCTGGAAATGAGCACGCAGAACCCTTCCTTTATCCCAGCCAGCCTCTCCCTGCCCCTCTTACCCACTCCCACAGCATCTTCCTGGTCCCATGGGCTTTACTTCTCCATCACCACCCACAGAAACACCCCCTGCCCCTGACGCCCTGTCACAGATCAGCCCCCCCAGAGCCTCCCGCAAGATCTCAGCCCTGGGCTCGTGTCACGGCTCATCAATGCCAGCAGCTGTTTCCCCTGGCATAAGGACACCCCAAACACCCTCCCAGACCCTCTGCGCTGCTGGGGACCCTCTTTACGGGATTCAAACCACCTCAGCGAAATGCAGAGGAAGCAAATAAAGCTGCAGCTGATGTGCTGAGCTCCCTGGGGAGTCGCAGGGCTGGGGCCACTGACACTCAAGATGTGTTAACCGCCGCCTTCGGCCTGATTTACAGAGGAGATAACCACAGCAGTGTTTGCTCCCTGCCTTCCTCCTGGACCACCAAAGGATGCTCAGGAGGTGGCAGAGGGCTCCCTGCTCTGTTCACCATCATCCCCAGCTCTAGACAGACTGCTGTAACCCCCTCCCAAACCACGTGAACCCATCCCAGCCCTTTTCCCAACCATAGCTACATCCCTCCAGGACCAAGGGGGATCCTCTTCCCTTCTCACCACTCCCTGGATAATCACAATATTGAGGACAGGCTCATTTATCACTTCGTTATCCTCCTTTCCCCCCTCCCTTCCTTCCCCCACTCTCTTGGCTTGCGAGAGCTTGGGGGCATTGCCAAGGAAGCGGCTTGAAGCAGCGCCTGGAGCGCACTGCCGCTTCTGCTGTTTCTCCCAGGCATCTGGGATTCATCAGGCGGCCCAAAATAGGTTTCGGAGGTGTGAAGAGTGCGGCAGAAAGGATGGGGGAGGAAGGAAGGTGGAAAGGGGGAGACAAGGTGTTGCTTTGAAATCCCAGGGGCGAACCCGTGACACAACTCCTGTTGTTATTGTGCAGCCTTCTGCCCCTCACCCCCGCCAAAGCTCTCTGTCTCCGTCTTCTCTCCTGTTGGGAGAAGTCATTCCCAGGCCCAGCTGCCTCCAGCTCCTGTCACCACAAAGATGCTCAGTCTGTGCCCTTCAGCCCGGAGCTGCCAGAGAGGTGGCTGGGGTGGACACCGGTCCCCTGGCTGGGGGAGTGCCAGCCGTGGCCATGCCGATAGTACTGTTGCCAGGACTTGAGACCCAAGCATTTCACAACAGAAGGACAAACGTTTCACTCTGGTTTAGTGGGACCATTTTTTCCATCCATTCCCAGCATCCTTCTCCCTCTGTCCTGTCCCTCCCCACCTCTGCACAAGCTGCTGTGGCCCCTGGCCCTAGCCGGCTGAGACCACCGGCCTCCAGCGATGGACAGTGAGCACCCCGGGTTTTGCCATCCCTGCTAGCAGATCCTCTCCTCCTCACCCGCCGGCTCTGGGGGTAGGGGCTGCTGCTGGAAGGGGCATCAGGTGCCCTGAGACTACCCCAGTGCAGGGTATGGTCAATGTATGCCTAAGCCCCTAAATCCCAAGTCCCTGTTCACCCTGGGAAGCTCCCTGCAAAGCCTCATTTGGTCGGAGCTCAAGGGCACGGTGCTGTGAAGACCCAGGGAATGAGCTGAGAAAAACTCTGCTGAAGGAGCCATGATCTTTCAGCAGAAGGGGTACAACAACCAGGGACTGACCTCTGCACTGCCAGGAATCACAGCATTCTCTCCAAGAGAAGGACCAAAAGGAGCCAGTGGAGCCAATGCCCATCAGGAGCACAGGATCCTGCCTCTCCCATGGCATCACCTCCACCTCTCTGCCGATTTCGGCCAGCTACGCTGGGAGCAAAGATTGAGCAAACCCCAAAAAGGCTGGAGTCTCCTTCCCTGGAGACTTTCCAACGCCACCTGGACTTGTTCCTGTGTGATCTGCTCTGGGTGATCTGTCAGGGGGTTGGACTAGATGATCTCTAGAGGTCCCTTCCAACCCCTGACACTCTGTGAACCTGTAAAATTGCCAACCTGGGCAAGACCAGGCCTGCAAAGGATCCAAGAAACTGTTTTCCAACCCTTCCTCGCTTCTCAGACCCTCAAAGGCCATGTCCCCGTGGGAGCCGAGTCCAGCATCTTTCCCCAGGGACCTGCCAGAGGGATGTAAAACCAGGGAACCCCCAGCTCACGTGCTCAACCCCATCCACAGCCTGCTCGCTTTCATCGACGGACAGCTGAAACGGGGGAGCCCAGACCACCTTTGCTCCAAGCTGAAAAGCAAAGCCGTGCCAGCGATCCGACCTGCAGGGCTGGAGGAAGGCAGGCGCCTGCGGCAAGAGCTTCTGGCCCGGAGCAAGTGTTGGAGCTGTCGAACCAAGAGAGAAGGAGGCTTGCTTGGTAGTAGTTGTTAATAAACAGAGAAGATTAATTTAACACAAAGGTTAAATATAACCAGAGGAAAGGAGGGTTTTTTTTAAAGAAAACAAGGAAGAAATAAAATAACTCAAACAATAGCGAATTAGGAGAGGTGTCAGTTGGGGTTTTTCCATCTACAGAACATTTTTTCAGAGTTGAAACATCTCAGGCTCTGGAATTTTGTTGGCTCGTTATACGTGTGTGTGTGTGTTGAGCTCTTTTGCTTCATTGGAGTCATTAAAAAGATAATATTTACCATTGCATATCACACAAAATGATGATTGATAGAAACCAGATGCCTGCATACCCCTCTCATTAAATTTCTTTTTAAGTGATTTCATTCTGCACGAGCTCATTTGGACTCTGCGAGCTACATCTGGACCCAGCGGACAGGATGTCAGGATTGCTTTTCCTCTCTCTTTTGCCCTTTTAACAACTTTAAGGACACAACCATTCCCAATAGCAGATCCAAAGGAAATAATTAAGGTGCAAAACCACTGCAGTCACTGGGAACTTGTTTTCTGTGCAGAAGGAGAGACACCACGTCTCCTCCATCCTCTTCTCCCCAGACCCTGCAGAGTGGACCCTGCACTGAAGAAGCCTTCAAGCCCAGCCATTCTTCTCCCAGCTGGAAAGAGGACAGAAGCTGCCAGCTTCATCCCCCTAAGTGCCTAAACCCTTGATACGTACCCTGTTTGCAAACTGCAGGGGAAGAAACACCAGCAAGCCTCAGAGCTGCCAGGAGGCTTCAGCTGAGCCCCCCGCCACCACCGGTAGACCTTGTTTTTGGCTAGATTTTCCTACCAGTGCTTTCAGGTTTTCTCTTGCCTCATCCCTCTATGTGGGAGAAACTCTCTCTAACGCAGCCTGGAGTCTCTCCGTGTCCCTTTTCAAACCCCTCCTTCCAACTCCTTTCTGCTTGGGTGCCTACAAAGCAGCTGATAATGGGTAGGCAGGTGGTGTGTGGTGCTGCTATTTATTATGCTGAGGGCTGTCTCACCGCTTCGCCTGCACGTTCCCCCCGCTCCTCCCAGCCACCTGTAGTCTATCATCCTATTTTCAGGCTGGAGAAGGGGTTCTGGGTGCTACCTGTGTTTACAGCTCCCAGCCCAAGGTGAGAAAGGCCTCAGCCATGTCACTGCCAGCCCCAGAAGATAAAAATAGGCAAGTTGAATTGGATTAAGGAGAGGGTGGTGTCTGCTTGCCCCCACAGCACAGCTCAGTCCGTGCCCTCTCCACGAGGGCTCACAGACCCGTGGAGATGGCTGTGGGCAGCATCTCCAACTCTGGTGTGGGAGTGCTGGAGGGAAAAGGGTCAAACCTCCGGTCCACACACTGATGCTAAATTCAACTTCTAGAGCTGAGGGAGAAGAGGTGGAGCTGGTCTTCCTCCAGGTGAAGCCCACATCCCACTGCCTAAGCCTGGGGAGCAGACTCCAGCACAAGGCTGAGCCACGCTCAGGGGCCGTAACGCCCCAGGCACTGCAGAACCCCAGGGCAGGGGGACGAGGACACCCAGCGAGGCTGGGAGAGGACCCAGCAGCAATGATGCAGCCAAGTGCATTTGGGCACAAGCTAGCAACCCCCAGAGGCATATCCTGCTCGCTTGTGCGTGCGCAACTCACACCTCCAAGCCCTCGTTACTGTTGTCTTCCCTTACCATGTGTGTGGGTTCAGCCCAAAGCCTCTTGACTGCGTAGATGCGCCTTTAGGCCAGGAATAAGAACAGCTTTCATCAAATAAATGAATTAGCAGTACCAAAGTGGCTTTCCCACACGCCACTGGTTTCCTACAGCCCTTGCAATCCCCTTCGCTCAGTGCCTTCATCCACAGCATCATCCTCATCCTCCACACACATGTCCCTGTCCCTCTTCGCTGCCAAACCACAGTCCCTCTCTGTGTCCCTGCCCGCTGGGTGCCAGCAGCATGCACGGACCCCATCACCCCTGCACCAGGCACCCTTCCTACAGCTCCGCCAAGAGGAGTCAATGAGGCCCAGAAGGGTCCGTGGGTACTGGGAAACGGTGCTAAAACGTGACTCTTGTCTCCGAGGTGGACACATGGTGAGGATGGAGCTTGCTGGAGCCTGGCTGCGTGTCCCCAACCCCCAGGGACAGCAGAGTGGTTTGGAGGTGGAAGACAAGCCCCGGCCAAGTGAAGAAGGGTTAACCCAGATTCCCAAGGACGTGGTCCCTGCACCGGGTTGTGGCATCCGTCCATAAAAATCAGAAATACGATTTTTGCTGGTGTCCGCCACCACCTCTCCTCTCCAGTGCTTGGCGTTACCAGCGCTTCTGCCGGCCGCTCGGCCCCGGCGCTTGGCTCCCGCAGGATTGCCGGCCAGCCAGCACTCCCTGTTCCCCAGCCACACTCAGCACCTGCCAGCCCAGCAGGGGCTGTCCTGGCATCTCCCTGCCTTTACCGAGCACTGAAACTCCGCAGCCGGGCGCCCACTCGGCGTGTTCAGGGCACAGCCCTTGTTAACGGAGCCGGTTAGCAGAGCAGGGGCTTGGCCCTTGCCTCCTGCACCGGGGGAGGGATTTCAGGGCTGGTACCAACACATCCAGCATGTCCTCAGCCATAGCCAGGGAAACCATCCAGGGAAAGTGTTTGACGCCCCTGTATCTTTGTTTTCCTCGGCCAGGCACGTCCTTGCAGCCCTCAGTGTAAAGTGGGCTCCCTCCAGCACTGCACGGCTCGCAAGCGCTGCAAGGGCAGCCCTGGGACACGGGAAGCCCTGCTGCTCTCAGGCTCTCCTTGTCTCCAGAAAAACATCTCTCCAGCTTGACCACAGAGGTTGGCAAGCACGTGTCAAGCTGTGGGACAGGGTCATCACCACACAGAAGGTCGGTCTTTGCATTGGGCCCTTTCCAAAGCGAGACATTGCAGCGAGGGCATCTCTCTGAGCTGCTTTGCTCTGAAACGTACCCGTTTCTGTAGGGACCCCTTCCCTACAGACACCTCTGGAAAGCACGTTGGCTTTGGGGGTAACTGCAAAATCATTTCCTTGAATGGTGTTTTTGGGTGCATTCAACCCCTTATTTTAGATTCAAATGAAAAAAAAGGGGCTTCTGCACTGCCAGATTCATTACGCAGGCTCTTTGCTATTTTAACCTAAAACTTCCAATAACATCTGGCATCCAAGGAGTGCTTTTATATCTCAAAGCTCTTTGCAAACTGTCTGAATCCAGGTGTGTTAGCTAAGACTGAGCAGCTGTCGAAACCGGGGGCCCTGATTCTGCGTTGGCAATCCGTTTGCTTCCCCTCCTACACCTCCTGAGAGGGAAAGAGCACATCAGGAGTGACGGGGAAGGTAACAGTTGCGGAAATTTGGAAAGCTGATGGGTCGGGAGCCGAGATGGAGGGAACAGTGACGGAGAAACCCTGTGGACAGCCTGCGGTGGCTGTGGCAGGTTGCATCGCCTGCGCTTGGCACGGCATTAACATTCGGTGCGGATTTGCCTGGGAGCTAATGGAAACTGTCGCTGGGTTTTAGCCCCTGATGGGATCCATCAAGTTTTGTGGTCCAACATCTGTGACCGAGGAACGTGTGTGTGGGTGTGGGAGCGAACCCATGTGACAGGACAGGCTGCGGATTTAGCCCTGGCATGCTGGGCTTAGTTGAGGTCTACAAAGGAGTGAGGGTCCCAAGCCCCCACTGATGCTCACCTCTGCTTGCCTGGGTGCTCTCAGCCCCGTGAGCTGTGGAGGGTGGGCAGCAGGAGGGCTGAGCCACCCGGGTGCTCACGTACCCCCGCACAGTCTCAGAGGGTGGGCTATTGGCAATAACCCATTGCAAGGGCATTAAGGAAAGAGGGATGTTTGGGGAGTGAAGGCCGCGTCCTCCAAGGGCTCCTGCCCCACACAACGAGGGCTGATGCAGACGCCAGAGCTGCTGAAGGCTGCTCCTCTCCCCTTGCATGCCTGGAGTCCCCTGCTGCGAGCTCCCTAGTGCGGGAGGGTCTTCAAAAAGGTCTGATTCCCAAATTACACATGGAGAAACCAAGGCAACGAGCCTGGGGGCATGGGGGGGCCTCCCCGACGTGGCATGCCTGCTCTGGAGCATCCCAGCCGACACACAGCCCCAGATGGTCGAGGGTCTGGCTCCAGCAAGGGTTAAGGCGGTGGCTGTGAGCCGGAGCCTGCAGAGCCCTTGAGCTCCCTAGGAGGAAGATGAGCGTGGTGAGGAGACTGTGCTTCCTCCGGCACGAGGCTCCCCACTGAGGAAATTGTCAATTAGCAGCATAGTTTTAACCACGCAGCGCAGATTCCCATGATGGGGTGGCTGCTCAGCCAGAAGTCCCCATTAATCTTGTTCATGTCCGAGAGAGCGCAGAGGCCCTGAAAAATCGGGACCCCACCGTGCTGCTGGTGGGACCGCGGGGATTTGACACTGCTTCAAGCAGAAGCCACCAGGGCTGGGAAGCTGATGCCTGGCTCTGTGCCTCAGTTTCCCCATCTGCAAAGCATGGAAAGGCAGGGGGTGGTGGAGGAGGTTGCTGGGCAGGGGCTGAAGGAGGGGCAGAGGGAGCCAGACTGGGCTCCTGTGGGACAGCAGCGCTGCAGCCCTCTCCATCACTGCCTTTTGGGTGGGCATCATTGCCTCCCTGCCTCCACCCTTGAGGCACAGGATCGGGCCCCAGATTAATTTCAACCCTTTATGTCCAGAGCTGCTGCAAACCTCCGGCCCTTCCCACGTGGGAAAAAGTCATTCCCTGCCCTCAGCAGCTCCAACGGGATGGAGAGGGGACGGAGCAGGCAAGCATGGACCCTCCACCACCAGACTCCCCGGTCGCAACCCTGACAACAGGAATGTGGCTGATGACAGATTTGCCTGCTTTTACCGCTCTGCCCATGGGGTTTGCACCAAAGAGGGGCCCACAGCCGTGCATGCCCCTTCCTTCTCCTCAGCCACCCTTGTGCACATCCCTTTCTGCCTCAGTTTCCCTAACAAGGCAATGAGCGACACCAGCCCTGTACCAGTAAAGCACGGGAGCTGGCTGGGGCAGCTCTCAGCCCCCCGCACATTGCATGTGCATGCACCCAAAAGCGCGCTGGGCGGGCCAGCTCACACCGCACCAGTGGCTGCCCGCCACTCCACCACCCCCCCCAGCCCCAACCTCTGGAGCTGCTGAATCATGTCTTGGGAAGCAGCTGCCGCCCACCCGCACCGCCCGGGCTCCCGGCGGCCTCCACGCATGACCCACTTCTCCCGGCTGCTGATGCCAGCTGGGAAACGCAGCCGGGAGAGCGACAGCCGCCAGTGCTCCCAACCCTCGCCAGGGCTGCCCTGCTTTCGCCAGGCGTGCGCTTCCCTGGGGAGCCCCGGCTGAGCTCGTTGGAGCTCGCAGGGAGAGCGGGCCTTGAGGATGCAGCATGAAACCCCCTTTGGGGATGTGATTTGCTGCCGGGGGCAGGGGCGTAGCTCAGCTACCAGAGCCATGGCATGGGGATGCAGACGGGTGTGATGCTGCCCAGGGGGGATGGTAGGTGTCCCGAATTCCACCGCCTGCCCCAGGGATGTGCACTCAAAGTCCAGACCTCACTTTAAGCATCCCAGGGAAGCTCTGGCTGAGGGTGGGGGTGGTGGGTTTGGCTGGGACACATGAGAGCATGTGCCATGGCCAAGCATGTAAAGGCTCCCAAGGAGCTGGGGTTCACCCTAAGAGCCAGCTCAGTCCTGCCCCGTTGGCACAGTCGGGAGAAAGCCCTCACCGTGGTGTGCCAGCTCTCCCTGGGGAAAAAAGAAAAACAAAACTGGACCAGAAACTTCTACTGGGAAAGTTTGAGTCAGGATCAGAGCTCAGCCACATGGTGCCCGCACCTCCCTGCCCCTTGTCCCCAGCCCTGCTCTGAGCCCCATGACTGCACACAGCGACACCAAAAGCAATGAGCTTCCCTGGGTGAGTACCCTGTGGCATTGCCAGGAGTCCCTCGGCACCAGCCACAGGCACCCACCACTCTCCCTGCACCCGTGGGCAGCGTGGTGTTTGCGGATGCGGCTGTGACACAACCTGGGTACCAGGCAAGTTGCTGGCCCTGCACAGCTGCTGGCCAAGCCCCGTGCCAAAGCTCATGGGGTGGGTAAAAGGGGAATTATGCATCTCCCAGACCTCTGCCATGTGCAGGTTTCAATCCCAGCCCAGGTGGGTTCAGTGGCACCAGCCACAGGGCTGCCGCACATCCTGACCGCCCTGGTGAGCTGCACCATGCCGGGGGCTGTGGGGGAACGGTCTCAGCTGTCAGCTGGCTCTGGGAGAAGGAAATGTTTGAGGAGGAGGCGGGAGGGGACTCAAATGTCATTTTGGATTCTCTGCAGAGGGGTCTTGCTAGGAAAATCCCATTGCAGTGCTGGCAGCGAGCCTGGAGGGAACCAGCTCTGCTTACCAGCACGCCCGGGGAGCCTCTGCTGTGCAGATCAGGGGGCTCTCAGCCTCTTGGAAAACTTTTGGATGATTATTAATAAACAGTGCTTCCATCCGAGGGGTTCTCTGAGCACCCCCAGTCCCCTGCTGCAGGAGCAAGGCGGGAAGGACACAAGCCAGTCTCCTGTCTGGGCTGCCTGGGCTTGGGTCCAGGAAGGAGCCTTCCGAGGGAGATCCCCGTGTCTCTGGTCCCCAGGATGGGTGGTGGGAGGTTTGTCCCTCAGGAGAGCATCTTTGCTGTTTGCCATCAGGTCAGTGTAAGCATCTCGCCTGCCCCTCTCCCTACCCTGCCCGTTCTCCTCTCCCCTCTTCAGTAAGGGAAACAGCCTGCTGGAGCTGCACCCTACTGGTACCCCAATCCCAGCATCTGTGGGACGCCGTGTGATTCCCATTCAGTGTTTTCCCAGGGTACCCGGACAACGGTTGCATCCCCAGACAACACATGAAATCCCACCTGTCTCTGTACCCCACCTCAAGAGCATCTTCCCCCCCGTTTCAGCTACAGTCCCCGAGCTGCCCATCCGTGCCGCACAGCCCCACGCCGTCGGGCGATGCTCCACACCCCGTTCATGGGGCGGCTGGGTGCCTGCCCCCCCCGCTGCCCCCCATCTCCTGCCTGTGCCCCCCAACACCCCCCTTCCGCCGCCAACTTCAGCCCTCTCCTTCCCGCCGACGCTGCCGCCGGAGGGACAGATGGTGCCCTTGGAGACACACCTGCTTGGGTTTTATCTTGGCTCCCAACTTGCATTATTTCACCCGCCAGCCTGCGATGTACGGATGCCTTCCGTGCACAGCTAACTGGGGGGGGGGGGGGGGGGGGGGGGGGGGGGGGCGGAAAATAACACCCCCAACCCACCCAAGCTCGGCACCGCTCTCCCCCCTTCCTCCGCCGCCCCCCCCGGCTCCGTCCGCAGGCTAAGGTGACCTTTGCGAGGGAAGCAGCTTCCCCCAAAGTCCCCGGCAAGGCACCCCCCGCTCCCCCCCGCCACCACCATCCGGCTCAAAGGTGTGGAAATCAGAGGAGTGGTGTGAAACCCTCTCTGCTCCCCGCCAGCGAAACCGCCCAGCCAGCTCCCCACTCGCTGTCATTCATCTCAGTTCAGTTCTATATATTGTTCTGTCTCTCCCAGCTATAACGAGATTTAGTTGGATTTGCTGCTTCCCTTTCCTGTTTTTTAAATACCTGATGAGTATGGAGACCCCAACGTCCTCGCAGTTTGCGTATACTCTGCTCCATGTCTCTTGAATAACCTTTTTTTCTGCGTCTGAAATCTCTTCACTTCTTTCCCATCTCTCAATCTCCATTTCTCCCTGGACTTTCTCCATGAAAAACAGCCGGCACGATCCTCCGGGAAGCCAGGAGGAGATAAAGAGAGATGTGTGTGAGCGGGTATATCCTGCGAGCAGAGACAAGGTGTTTGCTCAGCGGCCGTGCGGGTGCTGGCAGCTCTGCCGACGTGTGGATGTATATGAGTGTGTGCGAGCGTGGCTGCCTGTCAGCTTGTTTATATATGTAATTTAAAAAAAAATATCCTGGAGGTATGATGCGTGCAGTTAGATTGCAGAGCTCCCAGTGCTGTCCATGGCTGTGGTTAGCTTCAGCTCAGCTCGGGTGTGTGTGTGGCTGGCGGATGGGGAACTGCCTAAAAGTAAAATATTCAAAGGCATTGGGAGACCAGCCTCTTTACCAATGTGTGAACGTGAGCTCACTTTCTCCCTCTCTCCTCCTCTCTCCCACTCCTCCCTCCTTCCCTTTTTTTTCCTCCCCGAAAGGGAGGGATGAGGGCGATGTTCTCAGCAACATCAGGATGGTGCTGGGGGGGGGGGGAGGTAGGGCTGGAAGTTCTGTTTTTTCAGCCCTTGTAAACAGCTCAGAGGAAATTCAGAATCCGAAGTGCTGAGTTAAAGTTATCCCAACTGCTGGCTGAGCTCTGCCCCGGCTCTCCCCCCGGGCGCTCCCTTATTCTGCGGGCGATTGTGTTCGGAAGGGCAGACCCTCGCTTGCCTCTGATTCCTGGGCTGCGTGGAGAGTTGGGGTGAGAGGGGAGCGCGAGGCACCCCCACCCACGAGCAGCTCTGCCACCCGAAAGAGATCACGGTCTGTCCCATGGGGACTTTTTTAATGGCAAGAATCTGCTGTCCCTCCTTGTGGCAGGACCCAATTGTGAAGGGACCCAGAGTTAAGGCACTCGTGAAATGAACATATTATTGGTGCTCTGCGATTGCATCGCTCCTGGTAGAGCCTTGGCAAGGACGAGGAGTGCGGGAACACCTCCACGCCACGCTTCCCGCTGCCCTCTTGGGTGTGCTTTTGGGCTGGTTTTTACCCAAATGCCATTTCCAGCTCCCTGACAATCCGGCATATGAAACCCGCAGCACAGTCCATTTGCACAGAGAAGGGAAATATTACAGAGCCTTGTAATAACTGACAATCCCCCAGAGGGGGATCAGAGCCAAGGGAAGCAGCCGGGTGTGCACAGCCGCCTCCCGCACCCGCTGCGCACCCTCGCAGGGCAGACGGACAGGCTGGCTGAGGGTGCAGCTCTGACACCGGGGCAGGAAGGGACTGGGGGGTGGCTGAGCACCTTTGGAGGCTGGAGCTTTGTCACTGCGGGTCTGTCGAGGCTTTTTGCTGTCTTTCTCCTTCAAACAGCCTTGGCCACCTCCCCGATAACAGCAGCCAGACCAGCGGGGTCAGCGAATGTGCTCTGGCTTATCTAACCAGAGCTGGTGGAGAAGATGCTGCCCACAAGTCCCCCACCGTGGGTCCCCCACCAACATTGTGCTGGGACAGACCAGGAGCCCCACGTGTCCATGAACCGCTCAGCCTGGGGACACAAAGCTCGGCTCACCTGGGAGCTGCCAAACCCACCGGTGTGCAAATACAGCAGCGTGGACAACCCTACCCGGCAGGAGGTTGAACATCATTCAGGTGCCCAGAAACACGATCACTGGCTTCCAAATCATCAGATTTTCGCCAGCCAGCTTAAAGTTTGGATTTGCCTTCTGTCCAGTAGCCACCAGGATTAGCACCCCTGAGCCTGAGCTCCAATATTAACTCCGATGTCCCCAGGTGGCCACCACAAAGCAGAGAAACCCCTGTGGACCCAGGATGGCAGGGCCAAGCTCATTGCCTGCCCTTCGAATTGGAGGGGAAGAGATGCTGAGCTTAGACTCAGCATAAAACCGGAGCAAAACTGCAATGCAGCGCTAGGGCTTTCAAAAAGGGAAAACCCCAAATTCTAACGAATACAAATGCTCAGGGGATAATCTAGGTGGAGCATTGCTGAAGATATTGCTTGCTGTGTGTTTAAAGAAAAGGACCCTGTGAAGCTTGTGTGCCTTGTGTCTTAGCCAACAGCGGGCTCACAGCCTGGTGAGATGGTGACCTGGGCTGCGGCAGGCGCTTTGCCTCGGTCCCCAGCACCGGATGTTGAAGGCTCTTGGCTCAAGAGTCTGCATTTAGAACTATTAGAATATTAGAAAATATTAGAAGAGTAAATGAGAAATCCCCCCAGCCTTTCCAAGGTTTCTGTCTCCCTCTTCGGGGACGTCACATCTGGCCATGGCAGGATCCCAGCCCCGTTCCCACATGCAATCCTACTCTGCAACAGGTGAAGCTCCGCTGCCTCAAAATCCCAGATGAACCCCAACAGCCCTGAACTCGTGCGTCTTGTCCCAGACGTGGGACATAAATCAGGGGCAGGAGCACAACCATGTGCCAGCTGCCTGTTTCCATGGTTTCCCGTGACTGTTGCTCTCAACGGCTTGGGGTTAGGAGATGACCTGTTCCAGAAGGAGAGAGATGCTGCATTGACACCATTGCTGCAAAATCCTGGCTGGGGATTGCACCGGCAGCAGCATCACCCTGCAACACCCTGCCACCCTGTATGGCCCCAGGGTCACTTGGGTGACCCGCGGTCCCTTGGGTGCAAGGCGCTGTGTGGAGGGAGGGGACAGCGCTGGGGGCTGGGATGGCATGTGCCCGGCCCGAGCTGCCCAAGGTTGCTGCCTAGAGGAGAGCTCAGCACAGTGCCCACGACCATGGCAGCCACGCACAGGGACATGCGGCTTGGGACAGGGGACTTGGTCCCCATGGCCAGCGGGAAGGCTGACGTGGGATCAGCCTGGGTGATCCCTGTGGGAGAAATCACTCTGTCTCCCTCAGTTCCCAGTAAATTTCAACCCCGTGATCCCTCTCCAGTCAAGCATCGCAGCCCTCCTGCTTTCTGCTTCCTTCCCACAGACCCATCCCTGCGACAGGGTGGCACTAGCCCTGCTGAGCCCAGCCTGCTCCTCCGGCAGCTCCTGCACAGCAGGCAGGGATCCGTTCAACCATCCTCCACTTGCACGGCTGCAGGGGGCAAGGATGGGGTTCCAGACCCCCCGAGACACTGCTTGTGACGTGCTGTTTTCCCATACCTGCCTGCCAACGGCTTCTCCCACTCCCCGCCGTGCCTCCCCACACTGCCTCTCCTCCTCCCTGTGCGCTGGGTGCAATGAGAAATGTACTTGGCTCCCAATCCTCGAGTGGGAGGAGAAGGCAAAAAAAACCCCGAGACTTCAGCTCCACAGCACGTGGGATGTGGATGATGACAGATCCCCACCCTTGACTCCTTCACTGTCTCTGGGGCAAAGGAGGAGCCCCCAAATCCAGACCCTTGGGACTGAACCGACCTTCCCTCGTGCGTGGGGACAGCCTGGTTACCCAGTTCCTGCAGAAAAGCAGGTGACTCCTCACATCTCCTGCAGTCAGCTCCCGAGACCTTCTGACAAACGCCATGAGATGGGGTGACCCTGGGAAGAGACCCCGTGAGCTCCCTCAGCGATGGCTTTGGGAAGGAGCTGCAGGAGCTGCCCCAAGCCCTTGGTGCTGGTGTGATGCCGGGAGAGGACCCTTTCTCCAGACCCTCGAGATGCTCACCTGGCCAGACCAGAAGCAGTCCTGGGATTTTAAGTGGAATAGGGCTGAAGGCACCCGCGTGGTAAAGCCCAAGGCATCCAGAAGAGAGCCCTGGCTCTGTCCCTCTCCCCTCTGACCTGGACCGGGTGGGAGGTGACAGATGCTGTCAGGGCTCATTGTCATTCTGGCTCCTACTCACATGGCTGAGGGACACGCAGGACATGCCTGCCTGCCAGGTTGGCTGTTCCTCCTTCGTTCTCCTCCTGGAGCTGCTCCAGGCTGCTGCACTATCTCACCCAAAGCTATTGGACTTGTCACTTGCTGAAATGAAGGCCCTGGTTGCCAGCCTGGCTCACCCCACTATGCCCCCAGCAATGCCTCTCTCCCCCGCTCCTGATCCAGCCCCGCTGCCCGCTGCAAAGTCCTGGCCTGAAAAGGAATAACAAGACCTGAGGAAACGGCTTTGCAGCGCCTGCTACCCAGGGAGGGAAGGATTCAGCCTAAGGTCTGTATAAATGCCCTGTGCTTATTGCAGGTTTCCTTCCCCTGGCTTCTCTGATCCCAGGAGATCCACGCGCAATCCTGATGCTCCAGCTCTGCGCCGGCAGCGCCTGTGGCCTGCAAGCCATCACTGTGGGAACAGGCTGCAGGAGAACATGCCGTGAGGTTCAAAGGGGATACAGCCAACAGAGGCCCCCAGATCCAGCTGGGCTTGCATCACTGCCTGCATCTCCGTCACATGGGGGGTGGGGTGCCCACACAGGATATTGTGGGATCCCAGTTTAACCACGCAGCTATCATCCCTGTCGCTGGCACGCTCAGTCACTAATTTACACATAAAGACCAGCAGTATCAAGATTCCCCAGCTCCATGTCCTCAACGAGGCTGGGAAGAGCCGGGACCGGGAGGTGACAGTGCGAGGAGCTGCTGTCCCCCTCAGCCCTGGGCAGCGCCGGGTAGCGAAACCCAGGCTGCTTGTGCGGGGCAAAGCCAGGGGCAGACATTCCTCCTCTGATTGAAACCAGAGCTCAGGCAGTGCTGCCAGAACCGGTGGGGAATGCGTGTAAACCAAACCAGCCCAGGGTCTCTGTCTTACGTGGAAACAGCATTCGTCTGCTTTGGGGTTAAGTCCAGCAGATGCAGCAAAGTCCCTAACAGGGCCCTGCCTCAAGCCCCCAGCTCCCAGAGGGGACCCCAACCCCTAGGGCCACCCTGACCTCCAGCTCACCGCCCTCCCAACATGTGGGAGCAGGATGGTGTGGGATGCCGGGGATGCAGCTTGGGGACTGGGACAGCAGCAGCACCGGAGGGATGCCCAGGAAGGGAGCGTGGGATGAAGACACCCAGGCAGGACCCTCGGCAGCAGCGGGCAAGAGGGGAGGCAAGTGGGTGAGTGGGGACAGCACAGCCTCCCTGTGACCTTCTCAAACCTTGTGTAAGCTTTCACCTCCCTCCCCCAGAAATCCCTACCAACCCACACAATCTGAAAAACCCCAAGGATTAGGAAATCCAGGGGAACCATAGGAAGTAGAGGAGGGCCCTGGGAGCAGGGCCAGGTGCTTCACAGTGCTCACAGACAGGTCAGGGCCAGGCAAGAAGCTGCCAAGGCAGCCCCAGAGAGCACTTCCCACCCAGACTGACCTGGTCCTGGCCTGGGAGCTGTTGCAAAACCCCCTAGTCCCACCCTGGGATTTGAGGAAACTGAAACCTTATGGTGCAACGGGGAGGGATGAAGCAAGAGGTGCTCTCTCAGGAAGCTGGTGACAGGTCCAGCATCGTGGGGCTGCAAGGGCCAGCTGCTAAACATCCTCGGACCCCAACCAACCCCTGGTATCACCACCTTCCCCTTCAGCCTCCATGCCCAGCTCTCCCACCAGCAGGAAACTGTCGCCCCCCCCCCGGGAGCGCAGCTCCTGTCACAGCCGGACCCTTCAGTGGTAAGCGAGGATGACAGGGTTATTGGGAAACAAGTCGGCACTTCCAAACAGATTCTCTTTGCTGCTCTTTTCCTTCCTGAAGCTGGTCTGAGCATGGCAGGGGTTGCTCAGGAAAGCCAGCAAGCTAATATATTCATGTCATCTTGCATTTGGTGCCAGGACATGAAGTAAACACCGTCAGGGACCTCGCTCCGGTTCAAAGACAAGCCCTGTTTCTTATTCCGATCACATTATCCATGCTCCCCGTACAGCTTCATTGATTCATATCTTAAAAAGAAAAGCCTTCAAAACCCATTAAGCCTGCCTTGCCATTCCAGCCCTGCTCTCAAGGGCCAGGGCAAGAAGCATTAACTAATCTGCTCACATTACCTTGCCTTTGAACCAAGTGTCTCTCCGTGCCAGTCAAGAGCGTTTGGGAGCGACATGCTCTCGCGTGGGGCGAGTTTTGGCCGCTGAGATCACCCAATGTCAAGCAAGCGGAGGGACCAGCACTCTGAATCAGGCTCCCTTTATCCCCAGGTGGAATATCTGGGGCTTGTGCCCACAGATGCATGGGGTGGGGGAGGGGGGCAGGTTATGGTCCTCTGTTCGTGGTTACGGAGGACGGTATGGTGATAAACAAGCCCATGAAGGAGCAGGGTCCTGTGGCTGCTCTTTCTTAGGGCCTCAGACAGCATCTGGGGCACGAGAGCAGGGACCTTCCCAGCGTCAGCCTGGTTGGGTCTCGGCAAGGGAAGAAGGCTTCGCAAGTTGTGACATCCTCCCAGGGATTACGAAAGCCACACTGCCTATTGCCAGGGAGAAGGAGGTCCTGCTAGCGTCTTGGGCTCCAGCTCAGCCAGTGGCCACTGTTTATTTGGCTCCAGCGACTTCAGAGCATACCAAAACGTGCTCCCGGGAGCCCAGCGTGCTCCAGTGTGGCTGGCCGGAACGTTGAGCTCGGCCACCCGACGCGCTCCTTGTGTAAGGCAGCTCCACACCCTCCGGCCTGACTTCCACTCGGGAAGAAATTATTCACTCTGGTTTCTATCTGGCTGGAGGAGATGCTTGGGATGTTTCTTCCACCGACCTCCTGAAGGCTTCCCATCCCGCCTGTGCCAGCACCCACCCCCGGCTGACCCCAGGTTCAGGAGTGGGGACTGTTACTGGACGGACTTGGAGGGATTCAGATTTACCGACATTTCAAGCGTTGCTCATGACTGTTGTTGTTGTTAGGGATTGGAGCACGTTGAGAAGACGTGTCCACGAAGAAGGGATTAACCACAGCTGTCCCAGGTCCCTGCCGTGGCTGGATTTGGGGGCCATCTCCAGCCTCAGCTGGATGGGGAGGGAAAGCCAGGCTTCCTGGAAAGCTCACCAGTAACTGAACCTGAACCAGTCTAGGTTGCTTGGATTTGGTTCTGGTTTCAAGATCCGTTTGCAAGGGGAAGCTGTTTTGCAGCTGAGTTATGGGAATGGCAGCTCAGGGCTTTTCGTGGCTGTCCCGCCCCATCCAGCATCCATTTACTCCTCCGCTTACAGAGGTTTCTTTCCCATTTATTCTCTTTAACCTAAACCCACGAAGTGACTCCAGAAGGGTGGTTTGCATTGCAAAGGGTTGAGCTGGGACAAGGTGTGTGACGGGGCTTTGCTGCCCGCGTATGGGGACAGCTAAGGAACTTAGAGGGAGGGGAAGGATTTCCCTGTCGAGTCACTGGGAACAGGCACAGCGTTCTGGGGAGAGGCCGTGGGGCCGGAGCCGTGCCGTGGGAAGAGCTGTGCGTGCCGCCGCATAATGGGAGAGCAGGGAGGAGGAGGCAAACCCAGCCCGGGAGAGAGGAGGATGCAGAAAAGGTCTTGAGACCAGCTGGCTGAAACACGTCCGCAGGGAATTACAGGCAGGTCTGAGCCTGTCAGATTACTGGAGCTGGGAAGGGGGGAGCAGGTTGAGGCAGATCTGACAGGAGGAGGGATACGGGAGCTGGAGAGAAAGGCAGGAGCAGGGGGAAGGTGGGCAAAGAGAGGAGGGAGGCACATGGGGAAGGGGGCAGCAGAGGGGAGGACCCAGGCCTGGTGGTGATGAGGCTGGTGGGGGCAGGAAGACAGTCTGAGGGGCCCTTGGGGTGGATGGGGTGGGAACAGGCTTGGTCCATCACACGTCACCCCAGAGCCCACCTGGCCGAGCTGGGCGGCTGAGCACCAGCCGGGGTGGGAACACCACATGCCAAAACCAATTAAGTTCTCAAGGGGACCAATCACTCAGGTCCCTCCTGTGCGAAGGTCAGAGGAGAGCGTCCTCATTTGTCACCTCTTACTTACGTCTGATCCTGCCCTAATTCCTCCTAAATCCAGCCCTGAGAGCCTTCAGGTGGCTGCTGGGGAGAGGTGGCCACCAGCCAGGGTGTCGGGCGAGCTGGGCACGGGTGACAGCCCCTGGCCAAGCAGTGTCGCCGGGAGGGATGTGAGGGGCCGGCAGCACTGCGCGGTGATGGAGGAAGCGCCATGTGCACCACCGTCCTGCTCCTCGGCACGCTGGTCGTGATGCTGCGCCGCCGTTTCTTCAACAAAGTCGAACCGTACGTCCTCTCCCACCCCCTTCCTGTCCCCTCGGGCCCCGGGCTGGGGGTGGGAGTGTGAGGGGTGGCCCTGGGGTGGAGGGTCTTGCTGCTCAGCCTAAGACCCATCCTTGGAGATACTTGGTGTCCTTTTAGTTGCAGTCCACTGAGTGACACCAGGAGACATTCCCTTGGGCTGGGCAGAGGGGAGTCGTCGGTGATGTGCCATCACCCTCTCCCCGTTGCACCAGTGTGAGCAAGAAGGAAATGCAGGATCAGTTCCCTGTCTTTCTGGTGCAAAGGGACAGGGCTGAAATCCTGGGGTGCTTTTACACACACCGATCAAGGGATTTCCCCAGCAAAGTGTCCAGTACCCTGCTGTCCAGGCAAGCAGCCTGGCTGCCTCTTTGTCTTCATGCCTCGGCTGGGGGGGAGACTGAGCAGTGCTCTAAGCCATGGGGACAGCACCGGGCTGCCAGTGACGCCAGCAGCACCCAGCTGGCAAACCTTCATCTGGTGTAAAATAGCCCCAGGGTGGTCCTGCTCCACCCCTGGGATGCTGGGAGGTCAGATGAGGGTCTTGGTACAGAGGATACTCAAGAGCATCAGTTAATGTTGGCTCTCAGGAGCCAGCAGCCACCACCCTGCAGCCACGGTCCTGCTGCGCTGTGCTCAGAGCCCACGCACACGCTCGCGCACGTCCTGACTGAGGCAACAGCACGGAGCAGATGGGAAGGGACTTGCTGCAGTCCCACATCAAGGCAATGACAAAGCCGCGACCGGAGTGCCCGGTGAGCTCCTGCTGGGTGCATCCCCGCTGCGCCACGGGCACAGTGCCGACGGCTGCGCCTCCCGCTACCTGCAGCTCCCTGTGTCTGAGTTTTGCTCCCGTTGAGCACTCGCGTGGCTTCAGCTGGGCGGCAGTGGGACCGCGCTCTCGGCGAGGCCGAGCATCGCCCTCGCTCGCTGTGCAGCCGCCTGCTCCAACACCGGGCTCAGCTGGAGGAGGTTTCTGCTGGAGACACACAAATCTATTTACCAGTGGAGACTGGAGACATCTGAAAGTGGGGAGGTCAAATTGGCACTTAATGAGCCAATTAAGTCAGGGGAGGCAGAACCAAGACTGGAAGCAGGGAAGGCATCTCCTGGCTTGCATGCCCCTGGCCCTGCCCATGCTACCTGCAGCACCAACCAAATTAAAGGCTCATTAAGTGCCTGAGCAAGCATGCGCTGGCTGCGGCGTTGGGGTTGTCCCTGGGCAGGGGCCATGGGGGTGACTGGCGAGGCTGGCAGAGCTGGCAGCCTGCAGGTCCATCTCTCGGAAAGCCGCAGGGCGAGCGGGCAGCGTTGCCCGCACACAGGACAGGTATGCGGCTGGGGGACCGGTCACCTGGCGCGATGGCAGCGGTGCTGGGAGCGTGCGGGCAGCCCAGGGTCCCAGGGAGGCAGATCCAGCCGCAGCACGAGCCCTGCCCGTGGGAGCAGGCGTGAGCTGCCGTCAGGGTGGCCGGGGAAGGAGTGCAGGGGCAGGTTTGTGGCAGGCTTGGCATCCTGCTAGGAGCAAGCAAGAGTGTGCAGGTGTGGGAGAAGGTGTCAGGGCTGCAGGACTGGTTTGCGGCTCAGACACCGTGTCCTTGCTATTAGGAGCAAGCAGTGGGAAAGCACAAAACCTCATAGGAGGAGGTAGGATGGATCCTGGAGCCGAAAAAGCTGGAGTTGGGAGGGACACTGGGGCTGTCCTGACTATCTGCAGGCAGGCACGAGGGCTCCCTGGCACAGCACAGGGCCCTGGGGAGCACAAGGGACACTCATGGTGGGATGGCCAGGAGAAGCGTCCTCTGAGCCCTGCTGCAGGTTTCAGATAAGCACCTGGTCTGGATGCAATGACACCACTAAACAGAGAAGCCGTACACCGCTGGATTAGTTCTTTCGGTGATTAATTGCTCTCACCGTTAAAGACCAGTGGCTATTAACAGGTTTTCTACTTGCTTTATTTTGGACATTCATCTGCTCACCTTGCTCGGTGCTGGCATAAATCAGAGCGATTCCCCTGACAGCTTTATACCAGGAAAGAATTTGTCTTCAGCCTTCTGTATTTCGGAAAAGAGAAGTCGCAGCAGCAAGAGAAAAAAGCGCTGCCAGCCAGGGACTGGGGAGAAGTGGTGCCAGTGATCAGGGCGGAACGGATCAAGTCATGGTGGGGGGCAGGCAGCATCCTCCAGACCACAAACAGACCTGAGGCACCAGAGCCCCAATCCAGTTTTGATCCACCTAGATTTTGGCTCAGGCTGGGCGGATACCAGGACCCCATACAGCAACTAAGACCAGGATTTTCCCCGTGTGCGCTGGTCTGGATGACCCCTGGATTAAAGACATCCCTGAAAACCGGAACACAGTGAAGAAAAGACAGGAGTGCACATGTTCCACGGGATAAATCTGCCTCAGCGCAGGAACGTCCCTCTGGCTTTGACGTCCCCATGTGCTAAGCAGAGCGTGTGTCCTGGGCAAAGGACACAAATGAACAGCACAGGCAAGATCAGATTATGTGAAATCCCCTGCTCACTTGACCTCCTTCACGTCCCTTCTTCTATTTATATGCCTTGGGGCTGCCAGGGATGTCCTTCGCCCGCACACGCAGGGCTGGGGGGCTCAGCCGTGGGTCTGGGGAGTTAGGGTTGGCAACTGGAGCTGGCTGCCCCCATCTTGAAAAGGAGAGGTTTGAAGGGTTTCCTCCTAACAGCCCAACTGTGGGGACTGCTATCCCCCCCTCACTGGAGGTGAGAAGCAAACCAAAACACTACCCTGGGCGCTACCTGCCAAGGGATAGAAAGGTCACAGGGGCTTCCTGGGCTTTGGTGCTTGGGTTTCCTCCGCAAGCAGTGATTTCTTCTCTGGTTTATGTGACATTTAATGAGAAGGTCCTGGCTGGGGGCCAGGGCTGGTTATGGATGCCTGCTCTGCTTTTTTCAAGGTCTTCCTCTCTGGCCCCTTCCCAGCGGGAGCTGCTCACCCCCTGCTCCTGAGCGTTATGTGGGTTTGGGGAGGTAGAGATGCCGCTGACCCGGAGCCTGGGGTTTGGTCTCGGTGCCGATCCAGTGCAGGGGGATGCAGGGCAGTGAGCACCCAAGGGAGTACAGGAGCACCCAAAGGAGCCTGCTGGGAAAAGCCAGGTCTGTGAGGGGAGACATCCTCTTTGGAGAGCTCTTGGAGACGGATCAGGTCGGGGGCTTGGTGGGGCAGGGCTGGACCGTGGCAAAGCAAAGGATGCGCTTTGGGGAAGCGAAAGACTTCACTGCTGCTTCCTCAGCCCCCTCACAACAGGCTGGACACGAATCCCCAGGGCACCAGAGGGGTTTTTTTCCTAGGACTGGGAGCCAGGGCCACGGAGAGTGGGAGCGTTTGGTGCCTGTGCCAATCTCTCCCCCCACGAGGTACCCTCTTCGCACCCCACACGCCATGCCGCAAGGCAAGAACACACCCTCTGCACCTCAGACTGGGGAAAGCAGAGCCGGTAGCTTGGCATCATCTGTATTTAACCTTCCAGCTTAGCCCCCTCTGGGAGGCAGGACGTGACCTCCACATTTCCACCGCCCAGGCACGGCTGGCAGCCAGCAGTGGCGGCACACGGCTCTGCATCTCCAGGCTGGAGCAATCAGTGCGCAGCAGGCATGCATAGAAAAGTGTCAGCTGAATTTCTGTATGACTTTAAATACATTAGCAAGGCCACAAACACAGCTCCAAAGTGCTGCAGGCACAGCTGAGCTGATAAATAACCCCCAAACCCACCAGCGAGAAAATAAACCCTCTCTTCCCACGGGAAACAAGGCTTAGCATCACTTTCCCCCTTATATCTGTATAGCAGCTGAGCAGATCCACTCTCTACCTTGCTGTGTTTGAATCCAGTACCAGAAGGGTCAATCCTGTGCCACTTCTGCGGAGTCATTATACTGTCAGTTACATAAATGTCTGGGCATGCACAAAAGGCAGTACTGATACAGTCGCTCCGAAAGCAACTCTCTCCAACACCTGCTTTTCAGCTGGAGAGAAAGCTGAGCACAAGAACATCTCGAGAGCTGTCACACAGAAGGCTGCTGTCTTTCAAGCTGAATGGAGATCTAAATAGCTCTCACTTCTCCTTTAGAATCTCATTTCTAAATGCAATTAATACTGACACATGCATAATGAGAGGCTGACGAGTGAATACAGGCTCCGGCAATAAAGAAGCCAGCCCCGAGCGCTATGTAAATATTAGAAATCCTCACTGGAAGCTGACCTGGGGAAGACAGCTTTCTGATGATCAAACCCAAGTGACAATACAATCGGATTCCTACATCTATCACAATACTACCTGCTGATACATAATGAGCTACGCCAAAAGAACTAACTCTTGCTGCTCTTCAGTGCAGATAAAGTGTCTATTTGTAGAATGTAATTAATCTCTTCTTCAAAATCAGGAACCTTAGTGTCCTTGGTAACTACATGCCAATGACTCAGAGAGCATCTCCGGCTTTTTCTTCTGATTTTTGAGCAAGTTATTGAAAGTGACCCCAAATTCCAGCTCTGAAAAGGAGCTGTGCCTCAGAAGTGGAAAAGCCAGCTGGGTATCTGGAGGTGGGGACGGGTCTTACCCACCGCTCTGGTCTCTGCAGGGCTCCTTCAGCAGCTTAAGGAGCTTTCTGGACTTGCTTCAGCCACGTTCCCTAGCATGGGATGAGCTCTGACCCAAGACCTGCTCTCTGACCCGTTGAGCACAACTGCCCTTTTACCATCAGGTGTAACCAGGAAGGGAATAATGCTGAAAGCAGAACCAGGGTGAGAACCCCAGGATGAAGCTGCTCCCTCCTTTGCCTGGTTTCCACAGGTAGCACGCGCGGTGTGTGTGTACATCACGCGTGTGTGGCTGCTCCCTCAGATGGCTTTCCAGCCTGCTGGCGTATTTTGGCCAGGTTTGGTAGGGGATAGGGGTTCAAAGGCATCCAGTCCCTACCAGGTAGCAATGATGCAAAGCTGTGAACGTGGCAGAGGGATGTAGGGAAGTGTTGCAGGTAGAGCCCCTGCTCCCTCTGAGGTTTGTGCTTGGCCATCGCCTGCTCCTCCTGCTACCCTGCTCCGGGCTGGCTGAAATTCGTGTTGAAAAAGCAGAACTGTGCCACCCAAAAGCATCCAGGGGCCATATCTGCTTTCTATGAATTTCAGTGGGAAGCAATCAAGTGCTGGATGTTGCTCACTGACCCCATTCCAAAGACGAAGGATGGGCCATGATAGGGACAGCTGGTTGGAGAGGGTGGGTGATAGAGGACTTGCATGATTTATTTATTTCCTGGCAAAAAAACAAAACAGAAAAAGAATTGTTGGATAAAATCAGCATATTCCAGGCTAAACTGCTGCAGCAAATCCTCGTGGGACTTGAGCTCAGGTGTTTGGTCCCCCTGCAAGGGACATTCACCCCTGCCTGCTGCACGCTGCTTTGCAGCGCTGGGGCAACAGGGAGAAAAAGAGGGGTTTGTTGTTAGTGAGGGCTCAGCTCCTTCGACGCAAAGCTGCCCTTCCTTGCAGCCAGTTTTCATTTAGAAAAGATCGCAATCAGCACCGCTGCCGACAGCTCACCCCATCTCCTCTGTCCCCAGGCATCCCGAGGGAGAGGAGGAGACCAGGAGAGAGGCTGGCTCTGACCCTCGCGCCACCTAACACAGCTTCGGAGTAAACGCCAGGTGGGACGTAGCAGTTATCTGGGGTAGATGCAGCTTTGAGGAAACAGTGGAAAGAAGGTGCTAGCTTGGGGTAAAAAGCCTGGTCTTTGCCTTTCTGCCCTGCTCACAGATCCCTCAGGCATGTTAACGATGATTTCTTGTCACCCAGGGTCTATATGTCTCTTTGCCTACTGGTGAGGCTGTGAAGGCTCTAGGAAAGTGGCTCCATCTGGGAAAAGGAGATTAGAGCCCAAAATGGCCAGATTGGAAGGGAAAAGCCCATTTTCCCATCACTTTCAATAGCAGCTCCGTTCCCAGGTGAGGACACATCCAGCCCTTCCTCTGTGGCCTTCTGCCTGCTGCCTGGATGACAGGAGCAGCTCCTAGGGACAGAGAAGGCAGCAGAGCAGTGGCCAGATGGGTGGGGATGGGGTGCCTGTGACATGGGGATTTGGGACTGATGTGGCTCCGTGTCCTGCACAGTGACCCCAGGGAGCGAGGGCCGGATCCAGGCTGTCCATCCGCAGCTCCCAGCAAAGGTAGGGCACCTCACACCACTGGCTCAGCCCCAGGAGGAATCCTTTGGTGGCGAGGGTGAGGGGGTGCTGGCCTGGGCTGGGGCACACGTGTGGGGTTTGAGGGTGAATTGAGGCCAGGGCTGTCTTTCCAAATCCCCCCTAGCCTACAGGGCACTGCTGAATACCCATGGGAAGCTCAGGGACGCACCTTGCCCTGCCTGCCCTTCAGCAGATCCCCGAAAGCTCATAACCTCGCCTGCCCCAGCTCTCAGCAAACCACTAACCCTGACTCCTTCTGCTCCTGCAGCTGCCCTGTGCCCTGCACCCGGCACATCCCGGCCTCGGCACACGCTGAAACCCTCGGCGAGACAACCCGCACGCCGACAAACCCTCATCGCGCGGCAGCTCAAGGGAGACCAGGCACCGGGTTAAATGCCGGTGCAGAAGAGAAATTTGCCTGTGTTGAAGGCTGAGCCGCGGGGCACGGCTGGCGGCTCCACGGCGATGCCCTCTGCGAGCCATAAGGCAGCCTGCAGCCGTGGGGCGATCAGCCATCCTGCTCCCGGCTGCGGGGTCGGCACACCCTCTGCAGCTTCCCCACCTATACAAATATGTTAATAAAAGATCAGTTTGCAGACGCAGCTTGCTGTAGATGACAGCATTAGAGGCGCATCTGTTTCTACTAAGCACCAGTCTCGTGCTGGGTTTATTTGGTCCATTTGCGGCAGGGAAGAGTTGCTTTCGGCATTCAGAGATGTCTCGCGTCTGGGAGAAGTTGGGGGGAGGGGATATTTTTGGCTCTATTTATCCACAAAAATCTGGGTTTAGAATAAAGGAAAATAATCCTGTTTTCAGTTTGCTGCCAAGCTGAGGCAGACGATTTCTTGTGCAAGCCTTGGTTTGTTTGAGAACTCGGCGTCCTGTTGGAAAAATAAATGATCTGATGGGAAAAGTCTATCAGCATGTATTGATCGTTCATAGCGAGCTTGCAAACAGCAACTTCACCCCAACAGAAAAAGCAGTTCCCAAAGCTTCTGTCAATCCATGCGAGGCAGGAGACAGGTCTTTGCTTTGCTGGCGAGTGACGCGGTTACAGAGCAGAATCCCTCCTGCAGGCGCAGCTGCGCCAGCCTCACCAGGGCTGGCATGGGTTTTCAGTGCCAAACACAGCCCTTTTGCACCCAGGACAGGCTGTTTGCTTCTTCCTGGGAGCCGACCACCGCTGGCACCATGAGCGATGGGGAAGGAGAGCGGCTGATGAGCGGCGGCGGGGAAGAAGCCTGGGATGTGGCTCCTGCCTGGGATGGGTGGCACCATCTCCGCACCCCGCGGCTGTGGGGTCGCCGAGGTAAGGGCAGACACACGGAGAAGAGCTCCCAGTGGCTTGGTTCTCCTCAGTGGTAATTTCACAAATGCCGACAGTTTTCCTAATAGATTTTGTTCCCCCCGAAGCTTTTTAATTAAGCCTTTACAACCTCAACTCACTTTAAACCATTTTTTTTTATCCTTCTTTTTGGTAAAGGAAATACTACGATTAGGAAGAATAAAGCTGCTGTTGTACCTGGAGCTGCTTTCATTTTATAGCAGATTAAAAGCAAGATGGAGAGTCAATAATGCCAGGAAAGGGGGGGCAATCAGGGGATGAACACGATGTACACGCACTGAAGGCAGCACAGAAGAGATTGGGAGGTGAAAAGACAAAAGATTATCAGGATTGAAGGCTCAAAAGCAGAAACAGCTCCTCAGATGATATAAATCACCTGGATTTCCCTGACAGGCTGGTATTGCTGTAGCACGGCTTTAGTGTATTGATTTAAGGGAAAATAAAGGTCAGGGGCTTAGCTGCAGCGGAGGCATCAGGGCTGAGGCTGTTCAGCTCTGGGTGGGCAGCAATGGGCAACAAGGAGGGTCTGCAAGGTCAGAAATGGGCTGGAGAGGAGCCTCAACAAAGGTGCACAGATGCTGGGGCTGTGGTAGCCCCAAAGACTAGGAGCCGAGCTTCGTGTAACCCACTGAGGGCAGCCGACTGGAGCCCAGGTTTGCAGGGTTAGCCCAGGCACAGTCATCCCGGGCTTAGGGAAAATCCAGATTCCAGTCTGGACTTTACCATCAGTAACTCCAACCTTTCTCCCCCTCTGGACTAGCACACAAAAAATCCCAGAAAGGACAACGTGGGCCCAGCTGGAAATGGTGCCTGCATACGTCACAGTGCTGGCGGGAACGGGGTCAGCACACTGCAAACCCCGGTGCGCAAACATCGCTTGCTAAGCCGACTGCACGGGGGTGTTGTAGATATGGGGAATAAAGGCTTCCTGAGCCACGGAAAGGCCAGCTCTCTGCCTGGGGACCTCCAAGAGAGTGGATTTCATGAGAAATATTCTTTATTTACTCAATCAGCCACAGCCAGCAGCTGAGCTAAGAGCGGGCGCGTCTGTCTGCAGCGAGCGGCTGCGCCTCGTCGCTGGCTGAGGTGAGGTGTTTGCTGTCTGCGTTGAGCTTTGTGATGGTCCCGGAAGGCCCTTGGTGGGTAGGAGTGGGAATTTGCTTAACCTTGTTAACTGTGTCCTCTCTGCCGGCCAAACCCACCCTCGGCTTTACGAGAAACACAGAATTGGTTGTGACAGCCCTCACGGGCCAGGCACGGTATCACCGGGAGCACTCCACGGGGTGGGATGCCGATGGTCTCCTCGGGCCAGGAGGCTGAAGGACATGGTCCCACCACTGCCATTCCACTGTCATGGCTCTGCTGAGGAGATTCCATTTGTTTGAGGAGGAAGGAAGGATTGCAACATCTCTGCTCTTCTTTTTTCCACCTCTGTCCCCACTAAAATACACTTTGGGAAAACCAAAAGGGAAATGGAACAGCAAGTAGGCTACACCAGCTGCAGGGTGGTGGAGGTGGTGCGGGACCAGCAGTCCCACGCAACCTGGAGGAGGGGGCGAAGCTGTGGGGCCTGGCCAGACCCAGCTCCCCGGGGTTTATCTGGCTGTTTTCATCGTTTCTCTGTGAGAAGAGAAAGGGACCACACAGCAGCAGACAGTCCTGGAAATCTGTGAGGCAGACTGTTCCCAGCACCCTTCCCTCCACCGTCACCCCTGTATACAATTGGCTATGGAGGACATATGGCTCTCTATAGGCTCCAGCTCGGTGAGATAACGTCTCACAATTAAATTCCTAATTACAGCCAGTAAGTGCACTTCCCCAGCTCTGACCCTCCTGCCTCAGTTGCACACGTAGTCGCTCTGATGGACCAAGTGGCCAGGGACTGGGGTCACCCCATCTTGACTGGCCTGTCTGCTCCATCCCCTCTGCATCAGACACTGCTGTCTCTCCTCTGCTCCTGCTCTGAGGCACCCAGAGGGCTGCTTATGCCCTGTAACTTTTCCTTTGCTGAAAAAAACCAATCAATCAATGAAAAAACTACAGTAGAAGCAAGGGGAGGAAATTGCTTCAAGCTTATTAACTATCTCATGGAACAAAAATGCTTCTTAAGGCTGTTCAGGGAAAGAGAGGGTCAAATGTCCCTCATTAGCGCTGATTTACTGAGAGGGCTGGGAAGTGGAAGAGGGAGACAGCCCAGCTGCCTGTCTCAGTGCACAAGGAGCCCGGTCTGGGATCCAGGCTGGGGGGTGAGGGCCGGTTCCCCCAGCACGAGGCCAGGGTGGTGGGATTACCCACAGCAGGTACGGCAGGGTGCAGGCTGCTGGGTGCCCACGCAGGGCTGCCTGCAACAGCACGGCAGAGGGGCAGGGCACAGCTCCCTCAGCTCGCAGCAGCAGTTTGGAAATTTAGTGAAGAAAAGAGCAAAAGTTGAGGCCTTGGCAGGGAGGCTGGTGCTGGGTTGGGGCAGTTTCCATGCACCAGCCTCAGCCTGTGCTGCCCTTTGCTGGGCAGCCTACAGCTGCAGGCTGGCAGAGAGGAAAGGGAGAAGGCTGGCCCAGATTTGAGGGTGTAAATCAGCAGGGTTCCTCTCCAGAGAAAGCTCAATTACACTGATTTACACTTGCTGTGGATTTGGTCCATTCAACCCAATTAAAACTCCAGAGGAAGTGCAGAGAAGCAGGATGTAATTACCCGCACTGGAATCCCAGTTCAGAACAGGAGGCAGAGCTCTCCGGATCAAATTAATCCCTGGTGTAACTCTGCCGAAGTTACACCAGGGCTATAATTGGCCTGAAACATTTTAACTATCTCATTTAATGTTATTCATGCTCTGCTGGAGATGAGAATGTTTATCCTAAATGAGAGACTCTAATGTTCCATAGCAATAATAGAGTGTGAGGCTTATGTGGTTTCTCATTTACAAGGATGCTGGGGAGGCCAGATTGTCACGGAAGATGCAGCAAATCTGGACTTCCCAAATCTTTAACTGTTTCCACGGCTCCTGCGGTGCTTGGTTGGCCTGTTGTCCTTCCTCCAGTGTGCCCACCCTCCCCCCGCCCAGGCTGGTTTTCCATCTTGTGGAGATGCTGGGGGCTTGTACCTCAGACCCAGACAGAGGCAGAAGTAGATGTAAAGTGGTAGAAGAGGGAACAGAAAGCACTGAGAGATGCCTTTCAAGATTAAAGCTCCTATAAACCAGCAGAAGTGAGATTTCCCAGCAACAGATTTGCCTCCCCAGTGATACCAGAAGAGGGGATTTCTGTCAATGAGAGCTGGCTCTGAGGCCTTTCCCTGAGTTACTCCAGGGAAGCAGCCCCCCAGGCTCCTGCAAAAGGAGCAGGATCAGTGCTGCAGGTAGCTCAGCAAGCACATGGAATGCCATGATCCCTGCTGCCAGCCGGACACCCCCATGGACAGTGTTTCCAGCTGTCAGTCCTTGGTTATCCACCAGGCTCAGAGGATGATCCCACGGCCATCCAAGCTGCCACCCCAGAGGAGGTCTGAGCACGATCCCTGGGGTGGGGGTCAGCAAGGCACTGTCACCCTCCATGGGGAACGTGTCTCAGGAACCATGGACCAACCCGTTCCCCTTCCCGTGGCGATGCCATCAGCCAGCCCAAGCACGCATCCTGCTTGGAAAGCAAAGCCTGGCAGTTACATTCCTCCCTGCCACAGCTATGCTCGGGCTGGTGGCAACCTGCCAGGGATGCAATTTGGTCCCACATCTCCACTGCGTGCCCTGCATCCTGCCTGAGCCAGCCCTGGCAGGTACCACTCACTGCAGGCTCTGCAGCAGCACTGCCAGGCTTTCGGAGGATTGTGATTATCTGCCATTAAATCCTACCTTCCTCTCCCTAGGCTGTTTTTAAGACAGACCCCTGGTCTTTCCCTCTGCTCCCTTGCCAGTGGAAACCGCAGGAAAGGCAGATCTGTTTGTTCCAAAGAAATTTTTAGCTCAGTAGAGGCTCGAGCATTACAATTCATTCTGGCTCCTCTCTGTTCCTCCGAGGATATTAGATCCTTCTCTTGATACTTCCTTACTCTTTGTAGACGTTACCCTAGTTTTAATTTCCAGGGCTTCCAGACTGTTTTTAACAATGCTGAGCTTTCAAGTTGCTTCCTTCAAACTTTCTCCAGCCATGCTTTCCCAGAGCCCAAATAGCTTTGATTATTCCCAGATGTTTGGAGTTTGTTAACCCCAGAGCAGTATTGTGTAACGGCTTGGAAAAACGGCTGGTAGCAGGCACCCTAGTCTCTCTTTCCCGGTTCACCAAATTACTTCCCGAGCAGAACACCTATGGGATCTATCCTACGGAAGCAATGCCATTAGCACCAGGGGATCTCGCTGTAGAGAACAGGAGTAGAAGTGGCTGAAATCCTCCTGCTGGTAAAGATAACCCTCTGAAAGCATGGGTTAGTTTCTCCAGCCTGTTCCTCCTTCTCTCTCAGCTGAGATTTCCAAGCAGGATGACACGTTGAGGCAACAGGACCACAGGAAAGCCTTTGAGAAGGCATCACTGAGGCTGCCAGGCAGCACCTGACAGAAAAGACCTTGTTCACCTCCAGGCCAGGCTGGATTCGAGCTGTGGCCATCCCTACCCACCAGTCACCCGGCCAACAGCAGCTCTGCGCAGGCCGTTTTCCTTGGCCTGGGAGAGTGTGTGCGTATATCCCGACAGGCCAAAGTGTGGGGAATATGGAGTCTTACACAACTGGCTGAGCTCCTAGCAAACCCCTGCAGCCTTCCTGACTCCAGCAATCCTGCTGCTCTCATGCTTAAGCCATTGCATTGCTAAACAGACATAAAAAATATCCCCATTCCCACTAGCAGAGAGCCAGGGTGTAGCCGAGCTGGCGGGAGATGCAGTTCCTCTCAACCATCCATAAATCTTCCCGAGATCACCCCAAATACCCCGTATTTCTCGGTGCCTCCACCCACCGTGCTGGACCCTTCTGCTTCCATTTCTCAGCCCAGTGCCCAGCGTTGCGAAGCCCAAGGTTACTGGGGTGAATGTGAAAACATCACACGGCATCGCCCTCCCATATGCAGAGGACCACGCCTGGGCAGGGCAAGGAATAACAACGAGAAGGAGCAAAACAATATGGGAAGAGGGAAAAAAAAAATCCAGAGAGAATATTTTTTTTAGCAGAGGGCTAAGCTAAGGGACAAATCAACCTGCTCTGCGTGTCCCCATGACTGCAGCATGGTACCCAGCCTTGCCAGCTTCTACTGGCTACAGCTGGGAAAGCAGGAAAGAGGCAATCCAGACGCATTAAGCCCTTGCACCACCAAACTGACCTGCTGTAGGAAGACCCTACCCCAAGGAAAACATACAGGTCTCTGCCTGGAACACAGAGCAACCCCAGCACCCAGCCCCACCACAGCAGGCTGCAGCATAGTACCGAGCAGATGTGCCTCAGGCCAGCTCTGTCAGAGCTGATCCGAGTAGAGCTGCACCCAGAGGTGCCCCATAGAGCAGGGAGGAGGTTGAGGGAGGAGGACCAGAAAGCCAAGCTGTGAGTGAAGAGTGTCAGTGCTTGGAAAGCGCAACCAATTTGCTTTTAGTACAGTTCATGCCTCTCCAACAGTGCCTAGAATAACAAATTCCCCGCACCCTCCAAGCCTGAATGCTGGAGGAAGCTGCTGAGAAACTTAATTGATTAGCTGGATGCGTGCACAGAAAAAAATTGCCCAGCATCAAGGAAGTCACTGTCTTGACAGTTCATGCAGACACTGCTGGGAGATTAGAGAGACCAGCTGCAGTTTTTAATCACACAAGCCCTTCTTTTAGTCTGGAAACAAGGCAAGGTCTGTTTTGATGGGGTGACCCATTTTGCAGTGGCGTGGAGGGGCTGGAGCATTAGGCCTGTGTCCACACTGCGCTCCCCAACCACCAAGGGCTCACTGGGCAGGCATGGCCTGACCCTCAGGCCCAGCACCTTCAGCCAGCGAAGGGCAAGGAGGCAAGCTTTGGGCCGCCTGCACCTCTCACCCCCCACTCTCCAGCCCCAGAGGTCCTGGCAGCCCCTGAGCAGCAGGAAGAGTTGCCCCGAGAGCATCCAGGGTGCAGTGGGCGGAGCTGAGCACATTGGAAGAGACGAGTCTCCAGATGCCTCACAGCATCCTCCCAAAAAAAAGAGGTGCCCAGCTTCTCTAGCCCCTGTCAGACATCACCCCCCTCCCTCCCAGCCCCTGCCTAGGCTTTCAGCATCTCTAGCTCTGCCCTGCCTGCCACAGGGTCACTGCCTGCAACTCTGTCACCACACAGGATTGCTTTCCCTGCTTGGCAAAAGAAAACACGAAGCCAAAGGCCTGCAGGGGCTGTGAACTTGCCTGTCACATTCTCTGACAGTATCAAAACCTTTTCCTGCTTGTGTTTTTCCCAAACTGTCACTGCTCATCACACCCCTTGTTTAAACCTCTGATCCTGAAAGATTCCCTGAGCCTTCTGCAAAACAAATGGAGAGAGCGTGGTCTGTTCTCCAAGGGGATCAGACACCACCACAAAAGCAACGAGGCTGACAATGCCAAAGCTCCCCAGAGCAGGTACAGGCAGAGCCAAGCGCATGTGCCTGCACGGTGTGGCTGCCAGAGGTGGGGGGCAGGCAGCCTGCTAACCCCCAGCTTCTTCCTCTCCCTCAAACGGCTCAGCTCCTGCTTTTTGGCATGGGGTGGGGGGAAAGATGAAAAGGGAACAGAAAGTGCTTGGTCCTCCTGTTTGCTCTCTGCTTAGCAAAACTGCTCTCCTGCCCCCCATTTCCCCTGTTGCTGCTATTTGACCTGAGCAGCCCAGAGGAATTTTAGTCACGGTCCATTCCTAGCACAGCATCGGTTTTCTAGAGCAAAACGGGAACAGCTGCCAAGAAACAAATCTTCCCCTGACTTCTGGCAGTTCTCATGGGTGGAACAAAACTTCTTGAAACCCCAAGAGAAAAACCACCAGAGATCAACTGCAGCAAAACCCATCCCACCCCAGCCCATCCCCTCCAGGGACCTATGCAGCACGAGGAGGCTCAGACAGAGACTAATGAGCATCGCGATAGCATCCATACGCTACCCCTTTGAAAGCTTTGAGTGAAACTGGAGCTAAAGAGAGATCTCTTCTTCAGCTGAAGGCAGAATGCTGTGGGAAAGAGCGTACTCTGGGTGACCCCAGCCCCAGCATCCAAGCCCAACCGTACCCAGTGTCCTTTACCTGTCCAGGCCTGTTGTGCCTATTGTAACTGGGCAGGATAGAAGCAGGTAGATGGGGCTGATATGGGACACGCGGAGTTTACACATGGCTTGCTGTGAAAGAGCTTTTGAGACTTGTCAGGGCTAGGTGAGGTTCCTCCTCAAGAGCTGTGAGAAAGCCTGGTGCTCTCAGAGTCAGGCTAGCAAGGAGGGATGCATACAGGGGTTGCATGGGCTGAGCTAGCTCTCAGATTTCAGGTGGAGTTTTCCATGTCCATGGGATTACTGTGTGCTTGAATAGCAGAGCTGACAGATGTACGTAACCCCGTTCCCCACGAAGGTTAATATCTCCCCCAGGTATTAACCAACTGTGGCACAGAGCCTGCAATAGTCTCTCTTCCGTGCTCACCCATTTCTTCTCAGGTTGCTGTGGCTCAGCAGGGTTTTCAATGGAGGCTGAAGACTGATGGGCAGTCTCTGGTTACTGGGAGGAGTAAGGAGCAGGGCAGCTCAGGTACCTGATGCAGTCAGGCAGAAGCAATGCTTTGCGAGCAGCAGCATTACTTGGGAACAGGGAGATGGTCAGAGATAGCCAGAAGGGAACTGAGGAAGGACTTTCTGGAAGCCTAGGACCAGGTGAGACACACAAGCAGCCTCAGAGCACATGGTTTCCTGGCCCTCGACAGGAACTTGCTCTATGTTTGCTCACATCTTGAATGCAATAGATAGAATAAGGTCAGAAATACTGGTAACCTAGTTTCTTGGAGGGCTTATAGTAGCTGACACCTGTATTTTGCTGGTAACGAGGTTCCACTCTCAGTCATGATGCAGAAGGCAGCCTTCTGACAATATCCAGGCAGTATGCTTTTTCTTGTCCACTCTGACTGAGACCGAGGTTTATCCTCAAAGTACCCACTGCAGTTAGTGCTCAGCAGTCTGACAGCACTGGGCCTGATGGAGGTTCAGCTTCACATTCCCAGGGCATCATTTCAGTAGGATATGCTGGAACGGGCTCAGTCAGTACCAGCCAACCACTCACGCCCCCTCACTGGTTCACTCAGCTAAGGGCACTGCTTTCCAGCCATGAGGGTTTTCAGGCATGAACCAGGTGGGGTTCATAGCTAGGACACACGTAGCGCTGATCTGCTAAAGCCTCAGGCAGTGACACCAGGTTAACCCCAGTTAAGATGCATTTAGGTTTTCTGTGAAGGTAACATGAAGTTCACATTGCAACACGCATCACATCCTCGCTCACCGAGCGTCCCGGGAGATGGCTGTGAATGCTGCAGAGTGACTGGAGCTACCGACTGCAGGCAAGTCATGACAGCACTTTAGCTTGTAAGCTGAAGATGGCAGAAAAGCCTGATCCTTGAAAAAGCAGTGACCTGGGCTTTCAGGCCAGGTTTACATAGCAAACCAGTCTCAGCAAGACTAGACTGCAGCTTCTCCTTCCGTTTCTTGGCTAGACCAGGCCGTTCTGTTATTACAACACAAGCATTAAGTCCACCGTCACAAACACCGTCTGCTGAAGAGGAGGAAGGTTTCATGCTGTGTCAGTCTCTTTTATCTCAGTGTAGGTTCTGCACAGGAGCTGGCTGGACTTGGAAAAGTAAAGAAGACCCCAGCAACAGCTTCTCCTGGTGCTGTCTGTGGGTAGTTACTGATTTGACTACAACAAGACTTGTAGAGGCAGGACAGCAGACAAGCAGGCCAGTCCCTCACCATCCCTCTCCAGCCTTTGTTTGAAAGTAGTATCAGGGTTTTCCCCCACCAAACTGCATCAAGCCCCATTCAACAGAAGCAGCCCCCTGCTCAAGAGCTAAGCCAGCCCAGCTGAGCTCAGCCTTGCTGTTCAGGATCAGGACACTGCAGCAACAGCAAGAGCCAGGCTGGGACTGGCAGTACAGGGGACAACCACATACGTCTGCACTGATGTACCTGCACAGAGTTCCGGCCACCCGCGAGTTGGCAGCAGTGAGGTCTGCGTCTTAAACCACCCGACAGGTACTTGAGCTTCTCTAGAAACAGCCTCTGCAGACCACAGCTCGTTACCATTGTCAGACTGAACAGCTGAGGCAGGGACATCATTCTAGAGACTGGAAATACAGCAGGTCAGAGCACATTTCTATAGCAATACAGGTTGTACACACCAGCCAGAGCAACTCACAGCAGATATCAGCCAGGCAGCTATGGGTGCTGAGGTGAGCTATAACCCACAGCTCGGCGTGGGGCTGAGCAGGATAGGGCCAGAGGGAGTTGGGGCAAACACAAGCCTGGGCAGGAGCACAAGGCCTTCCCCTGGCTGGGCAGAAGCAGAGCAGGTGAGAGTGGGAAAAAGTGAGCCCTGACTGGGGTGGGTGGCCAGCTGAGACGTCAGACAGGTTGGTGGGGATTACAGTCCTTCTCTGCTCCCCAGAGACCTTGGTCTCATGTCATTCACATGGATGTGCCCTCATTTTCCCAGCCCAAAGTCTCCCCCATGCTGAGAAGGATGGCCCCCTTCTCCTGGGATCCCACACAGACGATGGTCCTGCTCTAGGGCAGATGCTTCAAGGCTGGAGATCGGGGATCCAGAGCATCAGATCCACATGGACACTGGAGAACAGCCCCTGATCTCCCACAGGCTGCAACACCCAGGGCTTCGGATCAAGTCCCTCTCAGCCTGGAGCCAATCCAGGATACAGCTCTTCAACTGTAAAAAGCTGAATTAGTTAAAAGTCGTTTTGCCAGCTGTGTGTTTAAACAGGAATTACACAGGGTTTCTGCTGCTGTAATGCACCAGGTGCCAGCAGTGCTACGGAAGCAAATGAGGAAGGAGGGGGAGTGGGCTGGGAACCAGGAGCCAAAATCTCCTGAGAGGGGTGCTCAGGGAAAGGGGCTCCTGATTCCTGCCCCGCTCACATGCAGGAAAGGTACACTAGCAGTTAACCAAGCCACGGCACCTCGCTCCTCTGAGCTCTCCGGCTCCTGCTGAGCCTTAACAACCGTGAACCTTAGGTCTGGGAAAGGCAAACATCACCAGGAGCACCCACAGCCACCGACCCCAAGCATAGATGCCCTGGCCATGAACTGGGGACCTACCGCACGAGGTGTTGGCCAAACGCAGACATCAAAGGTGGTGCCCGTGCCAAACTGCAGCCTCTTGGAGGAAGATGTTAGGGAAGCGATTATGAAACTGGAGCCTCCCAAAGCATGTTGGCAGCTGGATCTTCTGGATGGATAAAACCCTGCCAAAAATTAAGATCTGTTTCTGCAAAGCTGAAACAGCAAACTTGTTTGTCTTTCCTCCTTCCCCTCCCAACCGTGTTGTTGTTTTAAACATTTACAGAGCACTTTATACAGTTTAAATAACGATTTGGGAGCAGGGGGATTGTTTTCACTTTTTTGCCAGCTGCTCCAAGTCAGCAGCACTTCACACACCACTTCTGGTAAATCAGGTGCTGTGGCTTGAAACGTTACCACCCATGCTGACCTGGTTACCCCCACCTCATTTGCCTGCCCCACAGCAATTCTGGCAGAAGGAACCCCCACGACCCCCTCCAAGCCTCAGTCATGCCCGCACCAGCTGCTGGGAAGGGGTGTTACGCAGAGACCGGCAAGCTAGAGTGTGCAAGTGCCTGGTTGGCTAGATAAGGGGTGTGTGTCCAGCTCCCACCACACAGCCCCCCTTGTAACCCCCCAGCAGCACTCCCCAAGACGCAAAGCTCACGTACCGGTGCTGGGGCACACATACATGCCAGGCAGCCGTAGTGGGGCTTTCACCCCCGACATGGCGAGGAGAGGTGGAGGAGGATGTCGCCGCGGCGGAGTCCTCCCATCCCCGAGCACAAGTGCTACGGCAGATCAGCCATCTCCCGCGGCGCGCGCTCTTCCACCTCTGGAGATGGAGGGATGACAGCGGAGGGCAGAACGGAGAGCACTTAAAATGTGCAGGGGGAGAGAGGGCTGAAGACAGACCACCCTTTGTGCAACAGCAGAAGCATCAGGTCAACAGCACGGCAGCGGTACATATGTTGGTAGTTAAATCAGAAAGAAGGGCACGTGAGCCTCGTGGGCAGATGTCCAAGAATTTGGGGGTTTTGTTGGGCTTTACTGAGTTTCCTTTGCAACCTGGCAGAGTTCAGAGAGGCTGGGGGGAAAGGGAGTGAGGAAGGCTGTTGAGGAGAGCTGGAGGCTTTCTGCAGGATGTTTGGAGCGAGTGAAAGGACAGAGAAGCGAGTACGAGACATGCTGTGGAAGCAGGATGTGGGTTAGAGAAAATGTTTATACAGTCAACCGTGGGCTAAACCATGGGAGGCTTTAGAGACCGTAAAAGCCATCTGCAGGCGGATAGATCACAATCTGTGGGAAACTAGTGGTTTAAAACAATGCTACCCTCACTGTTTGATCTATTCTGAAGAGATCAGACTGGGGAGCCTGCAGAGAAGGGAAGGATAAATAGATTCATAAGTTCTGCCCACACAGGCAGGGTGGGTAAGAAGGATCATTCACGATCTCTTCCTGTACAAGATCTTGGGGCCATCAAACAAAACCAACGGGAGCCAGACACAGAACAAATGAAAGAAAGCTGGTTCCTCTCACAGGGTGGGCTGCCCTGTGCAAGTCCTCCCTGCTGGAGGGAATCGCTGCTATGGGCACACAAGGGGATCGGACAAATTCATGGAAAAGAAAGTAACTGAAATCTCCATTCCAGAGCAAACCCGTTAGTGGGGGCACTGAACCGACGCCTGGCTCCCAAAGTCTGCGCCTCTCAAATGGTCGGCGGCCGGTAGGGTACTGGGAGATGTAACCATATGTAATGACCCTGCTCTTGCACTTTCCTAAGCATCCATTTTGGGCATCTCTTGGACACAGGACACTAGTCTGGATGGCCCTTGGTCTGATGCCCTGCAGCAGGGCTCCTTCAAGGAGATGTGACACAGAGGCTGAGCTCAGCAGATCTTCAGTAGGAGGAATAACTGCAGGTCTTTAACAGACTGCCTAATCTCATGAGAGCTCAGTTTACCCCTTTGGACTTAGGCAAATTAGGCATTTGGCCTGCTTTACTTGTAAAAGGGCATGAAAAATGACCTAACAGGTCCTGAAATAATGTGACCTTTCATTATTTAAATATGTTCTTCCCCCCTAAGCAATGAAAGTAGCAGAGATGCTATCATTAAAAGTACCTCAAAACAATTACCTCCTTCTCTTGATATAAACGATGGGAAGCAAGAGCTGAGCCAGAGGTAGGGCATTTGCAATTCCCCATTTTCAGTCTTCAGTAGGAAGAAAAGTTAGGGATTTATATTGTGCTCTGACACAACCGTTTGACCTCAGTGCAGCTTATGCTAATTATAAGAATAATAACTATAAGAACATGCTTATTTGCTCCACGCACGCCCAGCGGATTTCTTGTATCCGAACTTGAGAGATGAAATATTGCTTCTATGACAGTGCAGACTGGGTGGACTGCATCAACCACTGGGTGGCCAAGTAATCCGGGCCAACAGAAAGACACCGGTAAAAGAGGACCAGAGAGGCTCCTCATTAATACTGCCTGATATTTTTATACCAACTCACTTCCTTTCTGCTTACCATGCCTTTAAACTCTCAGGCTGACACAGAAATAGAGACGATCCATCTCTGTGCCTAAAGCAAGGTCAACCCTCCATTCCTCCTACGGCTGATCTAGCTTGGTGTTAAAGACATTCCGTGACGGAAATCCTACTCCTAGTTTCACCAGCTTTATAGTGCTAAGTTTCTCCTACCACCTCTGAGTGCATTTGTGTAGCCACACACATCTTCCATCTCTGGGTATGCTCTCAGGACATACATTTTAATTAAACATAGCCATGAAGAAGCTGGATTCCCACTGCTATTGTTCAACAAGTGCATATGTCTGGCCCCAGGATTTATCCGTGCGTGCACTGCAGTCGGAACAATTTGTTGTTTGCTCTCTGTTCTGATCGGCTCCTCCAAGGAACGAAGCTGTCAGCACAATCTGGCTAGCTTTGACAAGACGGTCACTTTGCCTAGCTGGGACATCAGACGGGAAGCGATCAATCACCTTGTCTCCCTTCCCCTGACACGATCTCCCCGAGGGCCGTTTGCCGTCGCACTCGCAGAGAGCGCTTTAAGATTGGGTTTGTTGCACTGTGCCCAAAGCTCGGTTGAGGAAAGGGGGAAGAAGTGGGAGGAACAGCCGAGGGCAGCCAGGAGCGAAACAGTGCTGGTCCAGCACCGAGTGGCTGAAGTTGCCATTTCTCCTGCTGTGCAGCACGCTGGGGAGGAGAAAGGGGAACCTTCTCCCTTCTCCACCGGCAGGACTCTGTCCCTTAGCCCTGCCTGCACAGAGGGCTCCCCCTTCGACGCTCAGACATTCTGTAAAGGTAAAGGTCTTGTTATTCAGTGTATGAACGGATGGGCCTCAATTACAGAAGAGCATTTCTCAGCCTGCTAAAATTCTAGGTAAGCACACAGGACGTGCTGAGGAGGAATGGGTTTAAGCATGTTTTTGACACTAAATGGAGGGTTAAGAGCTTTGCTGCTGGGAGAAGGGAAGGACATTTTGTTTGCAGTGTGCCTTGTCCTGGGTGGGAAGATGTTTCTGTCTGCTGCTGAGCTCCGAAGGGCCTTTCTGCTATTGCTTAGGACAGATTTGAAGCAGCAGACACCAGGATTTGGGACCTCGTGGCAGGCTTTTTTAACGCTACAGATCTTTTCTCTCAGAAGTCTGACACCTGAAATACCAGCGAGCGATCTCCGGCCGTAGCCCAGGGGACTGTTCTTTGTGCACCGCTGTGCACGCAGCATATGTAACAGAGACAAGCATCAATCCAGCTACCCCCGCGCCTCGGCATCTCCTCCAGCTTCGTTCGCTCCTGCCATGCAGGGGGCTGGTGCCTGCCAGACGCAGTTAGCAATGGGGGACTCGCTTTTTAATGTGTTCAAATACCCTGGTTTCTTCCCCCGGCCATATGTTGAAGATGATAACCACAGCAGGGCATCTCTGAATGAACGGATGCTTTGATTCTCCAGGCTTTGTGGAACCCTGTCTGCAGGCTGGGACCAGGACAGGAAGAGGGGGAAATCAAAATGCTGTCAGTAAGCATGGAGAGCTTCTCCCTGGAGAGGCTTACAGGCAGCCACGAGGGTAAATGGGTGGGAAATTGGAAGAGACCTTGTCCTTCAATTTAAGTGTAGGATCATAGACTCACAGACTGGTTTGGGTTGGAAGGGACCTTAAACCCCATCCAGTTTCAACCCCCTGCCATGGGCAGGGACACCCTCCACTAGCCCAGGTTGCTCCAAGCCTCATCCAGCCTGGCCTTGGACACTTCCAGGGATGGGGCACCCACAGCTTCTCTGGGCAACTTGTCCCAGGGCCTCCCCACCCTCTCCGGGAAGAATTTCTTCCTGACATCTAATCTAAACCTCCCTGTTTTCAATTTAAACCCGTTACCCCTTGTCCTGTCACTACAGGCCCTTGTAAAAGTCCCCCCCAGCTTCCTTGTAGCCCCCCCAGGCACTGGAAGGGGCTCTAAGGTCTCCCTAGAGCCTTCCCTTCTCCAGGCTGAACACCCCCAACTCCCAGCCTGTCCCCACGGCAGAGGGGCTCCAGCCCTCGGAGCATCTCCGGGGCCTCCTCTGGACTCATTCCAACCAGTCTATATCCTTCTGATGCTGAGGGCTCCACAGCTGGACACAGCACTGCAGGGGGGGTCTCACAAGAGCAGAGTAGAGGGGGAATCAAAGGCCAGGCTGAAGTTGGTGAGGTTCCGTTACTGATTTCTGCTTAGTTTTATTTCTGCCTTTCTCTTCTCTGTCACATATTCTGCCCATATTCCTGTTATCTGCTCCAGGCACAGCCAAATACTCTGCACCAGACCTCAGACTTCTTTGTAGAGAGTAATGCTGACTCTGAAGTGCCTTGAGAAAGCAGAAAGATGGAAGCAATCCCCTCCAGATCCTCTGCTGGTAAGCTGAGAGCAGACCCAAAACATTCACATATAGATCTGCATGCCCTTTCAAGAGCTTTCCTTACTCACTCAGCATTGCAAAGCCCAGAGCAAGAAAATCCTGTAGCTGATGGAGTTTGGCCACAGGACATCTATCAAAGTTATGTTCAAACCGCCTTCGGGAGCAGCACTGCAACCGCCTGAGGAAGAATACGTGAAACCAGAGCAGTTCAGAGCAGACCGTAGCTCCCTTCGCCTCCCTAGGAAGGGTCACAGGCTCTTCAGAAGAGCCACCACGTCCTGCTGACCCCTGGCAGGCTCTGCCTTGTACTGCAGCTCCCGGGCGGGGGTCGCACGCTGCACATGTGTGGGACACGGACGCCCTCTGAAGGGGAGAGCTGAGAACACCTGATGAAGTCCCACAGAGGCGAAGTTGCAGAGATTTAGAAGAGTGTGGGCATGGGTAAGGCGAGGATCATCGCTCTTCATCCAAAGACTTTGTTCTGACTGCAAAACACGCTTGAAAACACCCCCTGTGCACTGCAGCCATGGAGAATTGCAGGTAACGCACTGCACACTCCGCTCAGCCGTCCTCCTGCGCCCAGGTGTTGAGTCAGGCCGTTCCTCGGTACCTGGCGGAGCATATTCATTCACAGGCACAAGCAGACAGTTACTCTATGGTCCGAACGGCTTCCACCCAAAAACCAAGACGGTGGCCAATCCCTCAGCACACCCCAGTCTATGCCTTCTTTCCTTCCGGGGTCTGAACCCCGCACAAGCTGGGATTTTAGTCGTTTTGTTTTAAACACATTATGTCCCTTGGGGACTTAAAGGGCTAATCCTAGGTGTGGGGGTTTATATATCTGCTCATTGGGAACGCTAAAAGGAATCGGGCAGATGGCCAGCCCCATCTTCACAGAGCAAAGGCTGCTGCAATGAAAGCTGCGTGGGTTATTGTCCTTCTGTATCAGCATCCGCCTTCTGCCCGGCCAAACGCTCGGGCAGCACGCTCCTGCGGGGCAGGAAGGCCCTGAAGCTCTCTCACCTTCTCATACCAGAGCACAGGACTTGCTGCAGGCTGCTTCATTCAGGCTCCTGCCCAACCTGCCAGGGCAGCCTGCTAAGCTTTCTGCAGCTGTCAGAGGGCTGGGGAAGAACTCACAGTCAGCCACTTAGGTTAGAAGCAGCTTATTTCTAAGAGCTCACTGGCATCTTTTCACAGCCTTCTTGCACCACTGGGGAAAAAAAAAAAAAAAAAAAAAAAAGGTGCCTCTTGGAGTCTGTTGGCTTTTTAAGAAACAACACAGACCATTCTGGAAAGCAAAGGGCTCAGGAGTCGGGTTAAATTTATGCTCTGGGGGATAAAAAAAGAACGAATCAGGTTCTAAAATAGGAACAAGGCCAGAAGGATGCAGGCACTAAAAGTAAACATGAAGTCATGTTGCCTTTCCCTGGGAACGTGACTGCCTTGGCTGGAGAGGGGCCTCCTGGGGTGCAGGGCCCGCCGGTGTGGGCAGCAGCGGCGAGCCATCTCCCTGCCGTGGGAGGGAAGCCAGGAGCAGAGAAACACCAAGTTCCTCAGCAGCAGCTCCCTCTTATCTTACAGGGCTACCTTAAAGGTATCCCTTATCTTAAGGGTAACACAAGGAGATGTTCTCACAGACTGCAGTCCAGGCCAGACAACAGAGGAGTTGGCCACACCGTCCAACACCAACGTAGGCAGCTTCCTCTTGCCATTGCTGTGGAGAGCCAGGGAACTTTCCACGAGCCCATCTTTGGTTCGAACGCCCCAAGGGACTGTGAATCCCCCACTTCACAGGCATTACAGGGGTGACGCCGAGTAAGCACAGGGCTTTCACCTGCACTCAGACTTCTCCGCTTTCCATCTCCAGTCACTGGAGCTTTTCACAGCAAGGGTGGATAAAGCTTTGGGGCAAGAAAGCGGGTATTAGCTGTACTGGCTTTTCCTCCCCCTGGTTCTGTTTGCGTTTTGTTACTGTCTGTAAGGTAAACGGGACCCTGCAGAGCTCATGGCAGTTCAGACACCAAAGGACAATCACAGTACATACTGAAAGCGCCGCATAGTCATAGAGTCACAGAATGGTTGGGGTTGGAAGGGACCTTAAAGATCATCCACTTCCAACCCCCTGCCATAGGCAGGGACACCCTCCACCAGACCAGCTTGCTCCAAGCCCCATCCAGCCTGGCCTTGGACACTCCCAGGGATGGGGCAGCCACAGCTTCTCTGGGCAACCTGTTCCAGTGCCTCACCACCCTCTCTGGGAAGAATTTCTTCCTGACATCTAATCTAAACCTGTTTTCAATTTAAACCCATTACCCCTTGTCCTGTCACTACAGGCCCTTGTAAAAAGCCCCCCCCCTACCCGCTTCCTTGTAGCCCCCCCCAGGCACTGGAAGGGGCTCTAAGGTCTCCCCGGAGCCTTCCCTTCTCCAGGCTGAACACCCCCAACTCCCAGCCTGTCCCCATGGCAGAGGGGCTCCGGCCAAAGCACAACACGTACAGTCACCGACTAACCTCTGCCTAATCCCCAGTCTCCAGCTATCAGGCCCTCGAGGCGGGCCCCTTCCCACAGGAGCTAACTCACGGTCAGCCTTCGGAAGCGTTCAGCCCGCGCACGGACGATCCTGCGGTCTCCCTGGACAACGGGGCCCGTGCGGAACGAATAAATGGGATTAACGAGCAGCATGACAGTGCAAAAGCTCGGGCCATGGAGCCCAGGCCCAGCTGGTGCTGAGGCCGACCCCAACCACCCCCCTGCAGCCTCTGGGCCTCGCTCGAGTGATAAACCACACGCCTATCTCTGTCCTTCCCTAATTTGGCATCTCCTCCAGCCGACACAGGGCAAAGCGCTCCGGCAGAGGAGCCCCAGCACCGGCTGCACACCCCGGGGAGCAGACCCCGGGGAGCAGACCCCGGGGCACGGTGCCCCCCCACCGGGGCAGCGCCGATGAAGGAGGCCGCGGCCCGCCGTTCGGGGGCGGGACTACCCTTCCCATCAGCCTCCGCGCCCCTCGGCGCACGCGCAGCCCGCCCTCAAGCCTTCCCGCGCGCGCGCGTGGCGGGGAGACATGGCGGCTGGCGTGCGGGTGGTGAGTAGAGCGCGGCGCCATCGGCTGCCATCTGCGGGCGCGGCGGCCCCGAGGGGCGCGGGGACAGCGGGAGGGGCAGCGGGGCACTCCTGCGCGCCGCTGCGGCTGTCTGTAGGGGTGCGGCGAGGCCTCGATGTCCGCCTGGGGGGGATGTAATGGTGCCTCCCCCACCCCCCCCGCCATGGTGGGTGGAGGGTGCCGAGGCCGCTGGGCCCCGCGGCTCCTGCTCGCTGCCTGGAGGCTCCGGCCCTCTGTGTGACGGGGACAGCACGGGCGATGGCCGGCTCGCAGAGTTGGACTGCACTCGTACCGCTTCTTCCCCGGCAGCGCCTGTGGGAGGGTGTTTAGTAGAGGAACCGGCCCAGCTGAGCCCGGGTGCTGCCGCCAGCGCGGTACCGGGGCTTGTCTCTGAGCGCCCTGCCCGCGGTGGGCGTTAGCAGGCTGGGCCCGCGGTACCCTGCACCGACCCAGGCAGAGAGGGCGGCGGAGCGAGGTGGCGTTGCTGCCACCGGCTGAGGAAACGCGCTAACCGCCAAGTCAGCAACGGGCTTGTGGGTTTGGGATGGCCCTGCATGGTCCAGTTCGGCTGCTCGGGAAGCTGAGCTAGTGATGAGAAAAGTTATCCCTGTCTGAAATTAACCTTTTCCTGTGTGGAAACATGACTCTGAGGCTCAGCATTAAAGGCACACAGGTAAAAGGATGGTTTGTTACATTCATTAACTCTGTCCCCTTCCTGTTTCAGGGCATGGTATGGCATCGAGTAAGGATAAAAAACCTCTCTCTCTGCCTGGGGAGCTGATTCCTTCACTGGACTGACAGTAAACCTGCCCCGAGTGCACAGTGGTGAGAAACGTCAGCATCTGTCTTGTCCTGGTCTAGTTTCTCCTGTTGCTGGGCTCTGGAAGTAAGACTTGTTTCTGCTTTGTCAGATGATATCCCTCTGTCCCTGGTGCTACTGGGAGGTGACATAAAACCCCAGTGACTTGATTAAGGTAATTAAGCCAATCAAGGCTGTAGCTTTGTTGCAGCTGCCACCTGAGTGTGCAGCCCTTTTGCTGCCAGGGAGCACAAGTTGAAAGGCAGCACAGGATGAATGAGAGTTTAACTGCTGTTGGTGCCCAGCAGAGCAGTCGCTTGTCAGCAGGATCAAAGATGAGCAAGGGTAGAAGGAATTAGAAGTAGGAGGGATTGGATGACAACCCATTACGGGGACACTTGACACAGCTCATCTCGTAACTGTATTTGTCACAGAAATAGACCTAGTGAAAGAATAATTGATCTGTGTGCCTACCTGGAGGTGCATGGGAACAGTTTCAAACTTGCATCGGGTTGCTGGGGATGGGGAGGTGCACCAAAGGGTGTCTTAAAAAGGACACGCCCTGAAGAATCCTTCCCTAGAAGGGATGTGGCCGTCTTGCGTCTGCTTAAATGTATTTCTTAGTATAAATCCACAGACAGATGAGTGGGTTATTCTTGTGTGGAAGGAGGGAGTTGCATTAAGGTGTTTCTGTGTGATGGTGAGGAGGATGTCTGCTTGAAACGGCTACAAAGGGTCTAAACAACTGAAGTCTCAGAGCTGGTGGAGTTTTTTCTAAGCAAGGATTTAAGTAGTATCCATCTCCCAAAGTTTCTTGTCTCTTGAGTGAGACAGCTCTGGCAAACATGCTCCGTTGTGTGCCAAGTCTGTGAGACAAGAATTGCTTCTCTCTGAGTGGCAAACTCCCTCCCTGCAATTCCTGCCGTGTGACCCGGTGCTATTTTTTGTCACAGGGGTGGGGAAGAAAGGAGCAGACAGACTACTGGTAGGATGGTTGCTAAAGGTGTTCGGGAGGAAATGGTCCTGCGGAAGCCTGGGGTTGTGCCGTCTCCTGAAGACAGCTTTGGCGGGAGAGCAGCTGCTATGCAGGGCTTCAGGCTGGTAAGAGAATGCTTCAGTACTGCATGCTTCTCGGTTTCAGTTTATTCGGTATGTGTCCGGTCTGTAGGCAGCGTGACTCACCTGCTGAGCAGAATACCTAGCTTTAAGTGCTTCCCAGGAAGAACACTGGTCACGAGCACGGCAGCTTCTGGGTGGCTTTGCCGTGCGTAATGCTGTAAAGCTTGAGTGGTTTATATCGCCGAGGGCAGGAGAGAAGCTGAGCCTGTGATGTGCTGTTATCCCTGTCTGACAGCTCAGCCGTGAGGGAGAAACTGTCCACTGAGGCTTACACGTTTCCCCTTAGCGGGTCTCCTACCCCTCGCAAAGACTTGGGTGGCACGAGGAAGGCAAGAGCAGCGTCCGCCCCCTTTCCTCCCACGCCGGCGCCGCCCGTACACCGTGAGCAGCCAGCTCCGGGGCCCAGATACGACAAAGCGGGGTTCAGGGTGTACAAGCGCAGGCCGCTGTTGCCATAGCACAGTTTAGACCTGTGAAGAGCTTTTGTTGCTTTATCCAAACAGTGAGGCACAGGAGCCGGGTTGAAAGGCGGTTTTATCTCACCTGATGTACAGTCACTGAATACACACGCTGGAACTGCGCTTTGTCTCCAGGTAGCTGACAGCTGCGTTCTGCTAAACGATTTCACGCTTTATTTAACAGAATTGGTGTTTGTTTGCCGAAGATGAATGACGTTCCCTGCTAGGCTGAACCCGCAGGCTGGATGCCGGCGGGCCTTCGCAGGAAAATCAAGGTTGGTGTGCAGAAGGGGAGGGAATGGCCCTGCAAACCAGCAGGGCCTCTGTCGGTACGGCTGTGTTCCAAGCGGGACCAGACACTGGGACGAGCCTTTTGGCTTTCAAGGAAGAAGGAGGGTGATAGAGAGGACAAGTAAAAGCGATTCAGTGCTTTGAGAAGAGAGAGGGCTGGGAATTGCTTCAGAACAAAAACACCGGGGTCCTCTGGGGCCCGCAGCGATGAAATAGCGCGAGTCAGTAGTGACTTTGCAGCTGACGTTTGCTTCTGCCCTGTTTTCCCCTAGGACGTGATCCGCAGCTGACCAGAGAGTGGTGCCCTGCTGTCTTCTGCTCCAGAACAAATTAAACTGTTGGAAACCCCGAGAGGTGAAGGGTTGGGTTTTTTTGTAATCTCCCTGAACAGAAACGGTTTTCAGCAGATAAAAGGGATTTGGGGTTAAAATGCGTTCTGCAATGCGAGCGGTTGTGTGCTTACCCTTTGCAGCAAAACCTGCCCCTCCCTGGGGCCTAGAGCCTTTAATGGCTGAGGATGCTGAAAGCTGAGGAAATGTGATTTGTGGTAACAGTGGGGGGAGGAAAAAGGACTTGTGGCTGAGCTGGGACAGGTGACAAATGGTGCTGCGGTCGGTTGGAAGCTCAGAGATAAGGGAGAGGCCTTTGGAGTGTGTTTAACTCCAGCGCTAGGCCACACCCTTGGCTAGAAAACCTCCCGCTTTGAAACGGGAAAGGAGGGTGTGCGCGAGTCCCCGCTCTGCGCAAACAGCCCGTGGGAGCTGGATGGGGTTCCTGGCAGGATGCTGCACCACGGCAGCGCTCGGGTTGAAATCCTGCTCTCCTTGCCCTGCACGCTCAGCAGTGTGGGCCGAGGCATGGCCAGAGCTGGTTCAGGGAGGTTCTGGGGCGTCATGGAAGACGTTTTGCTGAGCGCTTATGAATGAAAAACAGGCCTAGCAGGCTGCCTTGGCCCCATTGTGAGGTGGTTTTGATTAACAGAGGTTCATTTGAGACCTGGGAACACACGATGGGCTCTGAGCTAGAGATTACATCTGAAACAGCCTTACAGACTGACCTTGGGAACCGGCTGAGAGCAGCCTGCCCTGAGATGGGGGGGGCTCTGAGGTTCCCTGGCTTCTGGCTAGGCTATCTTGCCATCTCCCAGTACATTGCTGTGCCTCAGCTGGGGGGGACGGCCTTACTGGAGGAGCAAACGGCATCCCAAGTGTTGGAAAAGGCTGTGCTCGGAGCTGCTGCAATCCAGCACCGCCGGCCCAGGCCTCTGCTGTTGAGCCCCGCTCCCATCCCTGTGGTTGTTCCCCAGCGGAAGGCTACGTGTCCTCTGCTGGGGGACGTAGCGGGTATCACCCCACCCCGCTCATCACACCAACGAGGAGAGCAGTCCAACATTTATGTAGCCACGCGAAGTGGGAACGTGTCGCGATGGAGCTGCTGTGCCGTACCAACCCTCTGGCGCACGCGGAATGGCCAAGAGGTTCAAAACCTTCCCCTCCCTGGCTTTTTGGGGGAGGAAAAACAGAGAGCAACAGGGAGCTGGAGGTGCCCAACGAGCTAGCAGGCTCCCTGGCACGCGGCGCGCTTCTCAAAGCGCTTGGGGGGGGGCACCACGTGGTCCCTGCGCGTGGGCTGTGGGCCGCCTCTCCTCTCCGGGCTGCTCGAGGGCCAGACGTGTGTCTGCCGTCCCGGCTGAGCTGCGCCGACCCTGCTCCTGGCTGATGGCTTTTAAGACCTTTCCTTGTTGGAAAACACTGTGACACGGAGAAGGGGAAAGGGACAGGGCGCACCGTGTCGCGGGAGAGGACGGCCAAGGCGCTGGCGTTCCCGCTGTCCGTGGAGGCGAACAGATCCTTCGTCCACCCAGAGCTGGCCGGAGTTCAGGCTTTCCGCAGTCAGGGGGGCAGCGTTCTCCGAGGGCAGCGCCCTCCCGTCGGCTGCGAGATGTATCCAGTCCGAGGATTCGCCGCGCCCGTTGTCCCACCGCGGGGCCGAGCGTTTGAGCTGCAGCGCGACCGCAAGGCGAAGGGTGCGCTTTTCCAGCCGGAGGCCCTCACGTACACGTCTCCAGCGTCCTCCTGGGCTCCCCAGCCGTGTTCGTGGTACCCCCAAAGGCCGCGTTCGGTCACAGCGCAACAAGTCACCGGAGATCCCCGAGGAGACGTGGCGTTTCCCTACGCCAGCTCTGGTGCGCCCCTCGCCGGCTGCCGTGCGGAGGGTCTGCTCCTCGGGCGGGCTGGGAAGGGAGAAGGTGGCCTTCGGGAAGGAGGAGAGCCACAGGAGTCCCTGGCCTTGTCCCCGTCGCCCCTCTCGCCCAGGCTCACCGCTGGTAGAGCGTCATGATCCCCGCGCGGTGCAGGCTTCTCCACAGCGCCGCCTCCAGCATCATGTCGTGGTTGGCGTAAAACACCAGCGGTTTCTTCTCCGGCTCGTAGTAGTGATCCGAGAACTGCTCGTAGTTGGTGGTGATGAACCCGTAAGCGCTGACCTGCGGGGAGGGAGGTGGGACGGACAGACGAGGGACGCGGTCAGGGCTGCACCTCCGTGCACCACCCCATCCTGGGATACGGGTGGGACAGCCACCAGGACACGCTGGTCCCCACCAGCAGCCTTACGGCAGCCAAAGCGGGGGGGTTCCCAGAGGGAAGGTGACCCCCGTGGCCTCTCACCTGGTCGCAGGAGTGGAGCGCGGTGAGGAGCATGAGGGCGCCAGTGCTGGGCATGTAGAGCGAGCCGTACTGCGTGTTGAGGAGCTCCGACCGCAGGAACCTGCTGGGGCAGGGGGGCGGTTGGGGGGCTCACGGCTGGCATGGCACCGTTGCCCCCAGCCCCTCCTCTGTGCCCGGTAAGGCAGGAGTGCCGAAGGGAACGGCGCTCGTGTGGATTCGCTGGCGGCTGCTACTAAGGTTGAGCTCGGTGGCTGCGGGTTGCCGGACGGCAGCTCCCGCTGTTGGAGATCACCCCAGGCCCCCTGCCTGCTTCCGTGAAAGGGAGGAAGAGGCTTTGGGCCCCACCCCTGCGCCGCTTGGACTAGGTCGCAATTTCATTGATTTTGGGAAACGGGAGGTGAGCTGGGAATGGGAACGGTGGGGGGCGAGTCTGTTATCCCCGGGGAGCGGGACAGCGGTGGATCCAGTGCCTGGGGAGCGCCGCGGAGGGCAGTGGTGGGAGGCAGGGGGGTCTGAGCCCAGCCCGGGGCAGCGCTGGGCAGCAGCCGCCGTCCCCGTCGCGCTCACCTCGCTGTCAGGTACTGCAAGAAATCGGGATTCAGCAGCTTGAACTTCTCTGCAGACGCCTCCAGCCCAAAATACTTCCGTGGCCTGCAGCAGGGCAAGGAGAAGGGCAGAAATCGCGTCACCGGAGCCCTGGGGCTACTTGGCGGGGGGCGTTATCCCGCCAGTGACACGGCGGGGTGAGGGCAGGGAAGTCATCGCCGAAGGTGCTGGGGGAACCTCAGGGGGGGCTACTCACTCGTCCCCCTTGTCCGAGCCCTTGGGGACCGGGCTGCCCTGGATGGCCGACTTCAGCATGACGTAGTCACGGATGTCTGAGGGGATGAAGATGTACCTCAAGTCCTGCAGCGGGGACACAGATGGGGGGCTTGGGGGGGGAGGGGCTTTGGGGCACTGCCCACGCCACTGGGGCAAAGGCTGAGGGCTCCTGAGCTGTGTAGGTGTGGGGGGCAAGCCCAGCCTCAGGACAATTTGAGGTCACCCCCCAACGATCCCCCGGCATCTCACCTTGGCCTGGGGTATCCGAGTGAAGCCGTACTCCTCGTACGCGATGAGGGAGTTCTTCATGGTGTTCACCGTGAAGCCGTAGAAGGAGATCTTGGTGCCGACGTCCTCCTCGAAGCCTTTGATGATGGCGCCGTTGAGCCTGCGGCAGAAGGGCAGGGTGCGTGTCCAGGGGCTGGCCTCTTCACCACCACCCCCCCACCCCCCCGGCTGCCTTCTGCCCGGGACCCATCCCCACCTGAAGACCAGGTCGTGAGCGTCGATGGCCTCGCCTTGCCGCGAGCCGTTGAGGATGCCGCCGTTGCCCACCACGGCACAGTGGACGCAGCCACCGGGGAAGGCGGCCCTGTCGAAGAGGCGTCTGTTGGCCGAGGTGTTGAGGAGCCGGAGGGTGCTGCCCACCGCTGGAATGGGGCGGGAAGCGTCCAGACGGAGCGGAAAACGTGTGTCAGCCCACGTGAGCATGTGCTCGCTTAAGCTTGCACAAGAGCGCATCCAGGAGCAGCACGCAAGCAAGCTCACACCATCCTCGCGCGGGAGAGGGGTCTACAGGTGGGATGAGGGACACCAGCGAGATGCCCCTCTCCCAGGGTTGGTGTCCCCCAGCCTCGCAGACACGCACCCACCCACCCCCAAGCCTCAGTTCGCTTCAAACAGCGGCTGCCGGAGGCCGTGCAAGGCACGGGGACGCATCCGGCCAGCCCCAGCCCTGCAGGTGCTGCTGCCCGTGTCCCCTCCTAACGACATCTCCTTACAGCTGCCACCGGTTCGCTCCCCACTGCCATCCCCGGCACTTCCCGGCTCAGGGATTGAAGCCGGGGGCTGCCGGCGAGAGCAGAAAGTGGGTTTGGGGTAGGAAGGGAAACAATCTCCTTCCACAACAATGGAGCGGGTTGTCCGAGCTCCTCCGGCCCCGGTTAATAATCATGCACACACTGGAGCTTTTATTCAGGGAAAATGTCACAAGATGCAGCGAGTGGCGTTGGCAAAGCTGTCCCCTCCGCCCTGTGTCCCAGGAGGTGGAGGGGGGGGGAGACCAAGGCCCTCAGCTCCTCTGCAGGGCTCCTCTGCCTGCCCCGTGTCTTCAGTCCCTTCTGCTGGGCTCCCCAGGCCCCCTCGAGCTGCCCCACAGCCTCCTGTCGCCCCCCTTGTCCCACCTGCTGCCAGCCCCAGCCCGAGCATGTCCTGTACCTGTGTGGGACAAGCCTTGCCAGCCGTAGGGGACGTGCCTTGTCTTCAGCCTCTCCCAGGTCTCCGGGGTGAAGTGCTGGTCCCACATCAGCACCGGGATGTTGAAGCGGAAGATCTCCCCAAACTTGGGGTCTGCCTTTGCTCTGGCCATCACCGAGCGGGGGCACGTGCTCGGCTGTGGGGTGGGGGAGAGCCTCGGTTCAGTCTCCAGCCTGGGTCCACCTTCCCTCCAACACCTCCACCCCTCGGCAGGCAGCAAGGAGAGGACAGACCCAGGGACGGAAACGCCACGTGTTCATCGCGTGTTGTGCTGGGTCACGGGGGCAGGGCACTGCCTCGTGCCTCAGTTTCCCCAGCTGCAAAACCTCCTCTGGTCCCCAGCCCACGGGGGCTGCTGGAGGGGTGTCAGGACTCACAGAGTCACCTGAGAGCATGAGCCCCAAGAAAGTGTCAGCGCCTTCTCGCGTGGGCACCCTGCTCACGGCCTACGCTGCGTGACAACAGCCCCAGTGCCCGGGACTTGTCCCTCCCGGAGCCTGGGTCCATCCTGACCAGTCGTCAGCCCAGGCTGGTGGCCCAGGGGTCAGCGAGCAATGCTGACTGCACCTCCAAATGGGAATTGCTCCAGGAGATGCTGTGACCACACCGGGGAGCCCCGCGCGCACGGACAGAGGAGGTTGCTCCTCTGCGCGCACACACACAAGCCCTTCCAGGTGACACTCCTCCTCCTCAGCCGCCCCACGTAGGCCTCGAACCAGCGAAACCCAGCGAGGAGCAGTCACCAGGGACACTGATCGCGCTGCGCTAATCACTACCTGCTTTCTGCTGGGCTGGGGCGCCTCCAGCTCGGCGGAAGGCTTGAAGGACTTCCCGCTAGGAAGGGGGAAACGTACAGCAGTTAAAGATCCATCACTTGGGCACCAGGGAGCCCCACAGGGGGCTCCCACCTCACGCCAGGACCACCGTGCACACCTTCCCCTTACCTCTCCAAGCTGCCTTCAAGGGCCGATCTGCGGCTGCCGGCTGGGTGCGATGTCCCCCGCCGAGCCAGGACCAGCGGCTCCGGCTGCAGCAGGCTGGGAGAAGAAGCCAGTGGGGGCTCAGCCAGGGAGGTGACACGGAGCTGTTGCACCCCGACACGTCTCCACCCCTGAGAGCCAGAGGGCAGGACCGTGTCACCTCCACTCAGCTCCTCATCCCCATCCCTATCCCCATCCCCATCTGCGTGTTTCTGCAAGCAGAGGCTGCAGGTTTGCAAAATACTGGCTTCATGCAGAAAGTAGCTGCCGTCTCCTGGTGGGTTCCACCTCCCAGACCCCCACACGCCAAAAAATGCACCCAGCCCAGCCTGCAGCCTTGGGGGGACCCTGTTGAGACCTCCCTGGCTCTTCCCACCACCCCACCCTTCCTGAGTCCAAGCAGGAGGAGGGGGATGGGGCTGTGACAAGCCAGGCAGCCCAGCAGGACACATTTACCTGCTAAATTGGAGAAGCAATCAGCAACTGGGAGGCTCTCGGGGTGTACGGGACCCCCTTTTCCATGGGGCTGGCTGGGACATGCCCCAATCCCCCATTAGTGCTGGGGATGGAGGCAGAGGTCGCTCTGCCCTGAGCATCTCCGGGTGCCCCGAGTCCCACAGCAGCCGGGCAGAGCAGCCCCGGCCTCCCCGGGGGGGGCACAGGGCAGGGGCCAGGGGGGCAGGGAGGGTTGCAGCCTGGTAACGGGAGGTGGGAGCCCACCGGAGGGGAACAGGCTCCCATTCATCGCCGCACAGAAGGGCCCTTCAGAGCCCCCCAGCGCCACCTCCAGTCCAGCCGGCAGGTGCTCGGGCCAGAAGGGGGGTATTGTGGAGCAGACAAGGGCCCTCTTGTTACCGGATCCCTGCTTGGGAGCCCGGGGACAGGTAGAGGCAGGTGGGGAGCGGAGCTCTGCCTCCCCCCAGCCTGACGCTGCCCGGCACAGCGGGCATTGGGTTTCCATCCCTGTCAACACCAGCAGCGCCCACAGCCCTGCCCGGGAGCGCATCCAGACCCATTTGTCACCCAAACCCTGCTCCGTGCCACCCCGGGGGGGGGACAGTGTGACATGGGGGACACAGCCCAGCACCTTGTCTGGGTGCTGGCAGCGGGGGCTGGAGCATCTCCCCAGATGTGGATGGGGAGTCAGGGGGGCTTTAGTCCCAGTTCCGTGCCTGCACTGCAGGCCCTGGGCAGGGGGTGCCGAGGGTGAAGGTGTCCCCCCTGCGCGGGGGGCTGAGCACTGCCGGTGGAGCAGGACACCTTTTTAAATCCACCCAGTGTGTCTTGGTGTCCCATAACAAAGGCAGCCCCCCAGCAAGAGCTGGCGCCCTGCATGGCCTCCATGTTCAAAACACCCACGCTCCAGCCCGGGGACAAGGTCCCTGCGACCACCCTGCCCGGTGGTCACGTCCGGGGCTGCCCCCACTTCCCCTTGCAGCCACCAGCTTGTCCTGGAAGCTCATCCCAGGAGCACCCAAGCTGCTGGAGAGGAGGGAGGGCAAAGCCCTGGGAGGGTCCACCAAGGTGGGACTGAGCTGGCACAGGGAAACGCTGGCATGGCAACTTTCTGCAGGGCCCTTCTGGTGTTGCCACTGTGAGCATCTAAATAAACCCAGCCTGACCAAAACTGCCTGGTCCCTCAGCTTGTCCCCGTGGAGCCGTCCTGGCAGGGTCTGCACCGCGAGGCATCGGCGGGGAAAGTCTGTAGACCTGTACCCTGTACCTGTACCCAAAGTCTGTAGACCTGGTGTTACACTGGAGGCTGCTCTTCGGCCCATCTCTGCCAGGTACAGGCAGCACACGCCAGTCAGGGCAGAGCTCCCTGTGCAGGAGTCCTGCAGCAGCTACAAGGAGAGCCCTGCACGGTCAGCGTGGCTGCCGTAGCCGCCACGGGATGCCCAGGGATACCCCAGCCCTGCTTGCTTCCTCCACCTCTTGACGCAGGAGATCTGCAGCCCACCTGCCTGGCGAGCAGCTTATCGATGGTACCAGCACCTGGATGGACCAGGGACTGAAGAAACCTCCCTGCTGCAGAGCCAGCTCCTGCAAAGCACTGAGCTCCCCGAAGTAGCACACAGCCCCACACTTGGCCACCCACCCCTTTTCTCTGCAGAGGCACAGTCCACCACTGAACCCCAAAAGCCGTTACCCCCCCCCCATGCCCAAGCTCATGCCGCCCAGGAGCCACACACAAACAGCCTCTCCTGGCCCCACTGCCCCCCAGCCCTTACCTGTCGGGCTCAGGAGCCCCAGCTACACATCTCTGCCCCCCCCCCCCAGCTCCTCCAAGCTCTCCCACTCTTGTTTCTTGGGACAGACCCTTCCCCTCCCTGGCTCATCCCAGTGCCTGCCGGACAAGGCCCAGAAGGTTGCCTCCTGCTGACATTCGGTGGGAGCTGGGATCCATCTCCACCCGTGGCCAGATGCACCGCACGGCACTTGCTCATCGCTTCTTCCACAACTTGTACTGACCCAAGGAACCCAGTCCCAGCGTCAGCACCTCCCTACGCTCGCGTCCCAGCTGTAGGCGCTGGAGCCAGCTCTCCAGCATCGTGGCTGCTGCCCAAAACCCTGCCAGGGAGGGCGTGGGGCAGCGGGAGCTTCCCCTGCCAAATGGCATCTCAATGGCACATCGGGCAGCCAAATGCTTTGACGTCACCCGCCAGGATGTGGCGAAGCACCTCGTGATGCTTGGTTGACTCAGAAGATGACAACACCCCCTCCGCTCCCGGGACCGCTACATGCACAATGGGACTCCGGGGAAGGAGTGGCCCATAGCTGCCGGCAACGGCCGCTGCAGCAGAGCCAGCCAAGCCTGGGTATGCTCTCTCACCGCCGTGGCATTCACAGATATGACATTTCTGGTCCACGGCCGCCCGCCTTTTCCGGAAGATAACAACCATGTACGAGTGTTGTGAGCACACACTCCGGCATTATCTTCAGCAAACACTCCCAGGGCCCCGCAGAGGTGTTTGAGGGAGCTGAAGCAGCGACACAAACCCACAATCGGGAGGTGATTGCTCCATCCCACCACAAAGGGCCGAGCTCCAGAAAGCATCTTTCCCCAGCGTAGAGCCAGAGCCGCACGGGCAGGCTGGGCAGGGCTCTGTGCTCCTCCTTCTGCCGTTATAATTAAGCCACAAGTGGTCCCAGCAGTTGGAAAGATGGCCAGGCTGTGCCCAGCTGAACCCCAGGGTCCCTCAGGCCCTGCTGACCGAAGGGTGGCCGGCTCTGTGGGCATGGCAGCATTTCTCCCATCCCCGTAGGGGCCTCACCGCAGCCACCAGCTTTGCACTGAACCGGAGTGGGACTCGGCATCGCCATGGGTATCTGGGTCTTGGGTGATTTGTCGGTGCTGCCAGCAGCAACAGGGCGAGTCAGCTTCCTCCTGACCCCCCACATCCCCTTGTTAAGTCTGCATGGAGACACTGCTCACACAGACTCCTTGCCAAAACACGGCCACCAGCACCAAGGTGTGAGCACCCCTGACCCCCTCCTTCTGCCCCAAGAGCAGGCAGAGCGGAGAGCACGTGCTTCGCGACAGCATGTCAGCCATGTGAAACACCGTCAGCCGCACGAGACACCGTCAGCCACGCGAGACACCGTCAGCCACGCGAGACACCGGCTGTCCCAGTTTCGCCTCCAGAGTCAGCCCTGCGTGTCAGCAGGGCCGCACCGGCTCCTCTGCGTGCACAGGTCGGGCTGGACCAGGAGCGATCACGGGGCAGTGTGTGTGTAAACACAGGGAATCAGAGCGAACGGGACTCGCTCCAGTCTGGGTCTGGCTGTAGTGGTTGGACTAAAGCCAAGAGGAAGAGTCCAGGAGAGCTCTGGAGCAGCGGTCAGCTCCCCCGTTACCTCACCCTGGGGTCCCCTCTGGGGCTGGACGAGCTGACCCCCAGTCCCATCGCTCGCGGGACAGGAGCCCAGGCTGGCTCTTCGGCAGGGACCAGCAGGGTTAGGCAGTGGCGGAGTTACCTGCAGCCTGCCATGTGGTAGCAGGAACCCGCTCCCAGCTCCCATCCCATGGATCTCCTCCACACCCTGCTCCTGGGATGCACTACGGACCCTGTGCCAGGGCACGGCTGGTTCCATTCCCAGCTCCAGTGTGATCCTTGGGCACATCGTGCTGCCCTCGTGGGCTGCAGTTTCCCCTCTCATGGATTTCTTCGTAGGGAGCTGCCCCACGGCCTGCCCCGAGCTCCGTGCGGTACGGGCTAACGCTGCTGCGGCCGGCACCACTGCCTGCCCAGCACGAGGGTGGCAAGATCCAAGCTCTGCCCACGCTGCTGGCGGTACTCCCACTCTGCAAGCCAGCAGGAGAGGGGATCTCTGCCCTGGGACAGGCCAAGATGGGGCAAGGAGAGCCCCTGGCTCCCAGCTGAGGAAGAGAGAGCACCTGGAGCCCAGGGCTGCCCAGCCAGCGGCATCCCCAGCAGCTCCCTGCACAAATCCGGCCGCACTCAGCTCACCCCACGAGGGACCGGCCGCAGCGCCCACGGCAGCATCCCCTGCGGGCAGCACCCAGGCAGCTGGGCTCTGTCACCCAAGAGCACCCAGCGGGGAGGTGAGGGATACCTACAGCACGTTCCCTGAGGAGCAGCAGAGGAGGGCGGCTGGTCCTGCAGACCAAGTGCCGTGCAGGCTCCCTGCCTGCTCCCCAGGGCTCCCTGGGGGTCTCAGCACCCTCCCCTACCTGCTCCCCAGGGCTCCCTGGGGGGTCTCAGCACCCTCCCCTGCCTGGCACCAGGGACAAGGGGCTTGGGGAGGTTGGAGGATGCCGGGAAGGCATCCCACAAAGGGGGGGTGCAAATTGCTGGAGTTTGGGAAGTGCTGCAGTCCCTGGGAGTTTGCAAGCCGGGGGGGAGGTGGGGTGGGGGGTGCAGAGCAGCGCCGGGGGTCCAAGCGGGTAGCCATGCCCTGCCCCTGCAATGGGGGGGATCAGTGCAGCTCCGCAAAGGTCAAATGCCCCCCCCCGGGTAACCTGCCCATCCTAAATCAGCCCAGCGGAACCACACGAGTGTCGCAGAGGGTCTGGCCGGGTCCCTTGGCACTGCAATGGGCTGAGCCATCGCGGGGACCCCTGCAGCCCCCCACGGCCCGGAGGTACCCTCTGGGCACCCCTGGGCGCAGCCAGGACGCGCCGGGGCGGGGTGCAGAGCCTGCCGCGAGCACACGGTTCCCAAACCGGCCACCAAGGCGTTAAGCACATTCCTCAGAGAAGCCGGCAAACGGGGGCACAGCTGGGACAACCCGCACATGAGGGCCCCACACCGGCACCCCAATTCCCCATCCCGGTGCGCGTTCCCTCCTGCTGGCTTTGCGCATCCCTGCCTCCCACCCCCCCGTACCTGGCTATGATCCTCTGGCTGGCGGGAGGCTCCACCGAGGCGTAGTAGTGTCCGTAGAGGAGCAGGGAGGATGCCAACCCCGCCAGGAGCAGAAGGCAGAGCCGCTTCCCGTGCGGGGACCCCATCCCGGGACCGGAGCCGCTGGAGCGGTGCCGGCAAACCCGAGCGTGGGAGCCAGCCCCCCGCCAACTTCCCGGCCCCCTCCTCCGGCTCCTCCGGCTCGGTCCTGCCCCGGGTGCCCAGCTGCACCTTGGAGCAGGCTGGGATACTCCTCGGGAGCGGTGGGAGGGAGGGTGTGAGCCGGGGGGAGGAGGCACGGGGCTGACTGGTTCAGACTTGCTGAGAAAAAAGGCACTTTTGAGTCGCCTTTCCTCCGGGCTGGGGATTAAACATTTACCCAGACCAGCAGCGAAAGACACTTTCCCCCCCACCCTTTTCACGCCACCCACCTCCAGCTCACACAGCACCCAGATTCCCCCTTTCTCTAACTTTCGGCTACACGTGCTTCCCCCCCTGCCCCCCCTCTGCCCCCCCGGGGGCTGCTGCTGGTGATCCCGGGTTTCTCCCGGCTCCCAAGTAAACCCGGGATGCACCGAGCCGCCCGCAGGCAAACCCACCGCGAAAGGGGAGAGGGGGTGGGGGGGTGGACGGGGGTGTTGCCCCCCGGGTCCCTGCCCGCTGGCTGAACAGGTCGCCCCCCACCCACTCCCCCCGACGTGGGTTTGCAGCAAATCAACCCCTTCAGGGCTTTGCGCCGGGGTTGACAAATCGTTTGGGTTGGGGTAAAGGAAAAACGGGTTTGGGGTGGGGTGGGGGTGTAAACTCCTCTAAACAAAGAGAGCAGCCCCTGAACTAAAGGATATGCATACCAAAACGTTTGCTACGGCGGAGGGAGGGACTCGGCAAGGAAAACAAGCATTTTCAGTTGATCGGCAGCGATTCCACGGAGGTGGGATTTTTAGGAAGCCGCCAGACTCAGGGGGGCGGCAGCATGGTGAGCCCCGCTCCATCCGAACCCTGGTCCCTGCCCCCGTGGCTCCCAGAGCACCCATCATACGTTCCCCCAGCCTGTCACCCACCTCCACACCCCCCCCCCAAATATCCGCTGTCCTTATTCAGACCCAGAAACCTGGGGCCAAACCCAATTCCTGCTCCTGAGTCCCCCCCCCAGGCTGGGGTGCTCATAGCTGAGAAGCTGTGGGTGCCCCATCCCTGGGAGTGTCCAAGGCCAGGCTGGATGAGGCTCTGAGCAACCTGGTCTGGTGGAGGGTGTCCCTGCCCGTGGCAGGGGGTTGGGACTGGGTGATCCTTAAGGTCCCTTCCAACCCAAACCATTCTGTGACTCTCCAACACTTCTTATTCCCCAAGATCCAACCACCCTGCACTCCCATTCTTGCCCGCCCAGACGCACTTCCAAACACTCTGCTTGTTCAATGGAAGACAAATGCAAACATCATTTCACGTGAGCTGGCTCCTGTCTCCCTTCGCTCACATCACTCCAAGGCCCTCCGTTGCCGGCCGCAGTCCTCTGGGAATTTTGGCTGTGCAGGGATGGCACCGCACCGGCACCCACGAAGTGCCCAGGTTGCAAGAGCGGCCGTGTCCTCGTGCGAATGCGGGAGCAGATCTGCGACCCACGGCTGGCAGCACCAGCCTCATCCCGCTGGGAGCGGACGCTGGACCTGGGTCACCAAGAGGGGATGGTGCCCAGGCTGGTTTTAAAGACACCTTAGAGGGAACAAGCCCTGCTGTTGCGGGGGGTGTGGGGAGCTGTGTAAGGCAGGCTTGCTGGGCACGGGGTGGCTCGGGGAAGGAGAAAGCAGACGAGAAGCAGGAAGAACTGGGCAGACCATCACTGTGTGGACACACAGGGATGAAATCCCATCAGAAGCTCAGCCAGAGCTAAAACTACAGGAGTGGCAGGAAGAGCGTTAACACGAACACCCAGATTCCAAGGGCAGCTCAGAGAAATATGGGTGCACTGAGGGAACAATTCGGTGCTTATTGCCCCTATCAGCAAAGTCTGCTCCCAGCCCCTGGGGGTACCGGCATGCCTAGAAGGCTCAGGGCCAGCAGACAGGGGACAAGAGTCTGGGATCCTGCTCAAAGGTCCCCCAGCCTGGAGCTGTCCCCACCGGCTGTGACTCAGGGATTGCCATCATTCACTCTGACCCGATGGATTGCCCTCGGCACCTCATGCCGCTCTTGACTCTGGCCTTTGGTTAAGCAGGGCTAATTATTACCAACTGTTCTAGTAAGTCACAAGGGACACAGCAAGGCTTGGCCTGGAGGCAGACAGCCCAAGGCCTGGGCAAAGTCAGGAATCTGCCATCCCAGGAGGTTTAACGCCCAATCATGCAAAGCTGGTGCGTTTGCCCAGAGGGGTGGGGGAGCTGGTTGCTTCACACTGCTCTCATCCCTCTGTTTCCATGATACAGGGTTTCCTACTGCTGTGGGTTTTTCTTTTCCCAAAGGGGTGAAAATGAGATGCACAGTTCTTCATCCGCTCTACTTGTTTGGTGCTACAATGCAGTTTGGCCCACGCCTCAAAATTAAGTGGTGCTTATTTAGAAGTTAAACAAGTGTGAAAACCTTTTAGGATGCTAGCTGCCAAATAAAGAGTAGGAAAAGAACACAAAAGAAATTACAGTGAAAACCAGCAAGTATCATTTTTAGCCTGGGCTTTTTATTCCAGTGATTACTTCTTGGAAACAAAACCCAAGCCATCCACATGGCTAGGGAGAGCAAGAGGGAAATGAGCACATTTTGCACCAGCTGGCTGTTGGCCACAGTTGGTGGAGGAAAGTCTCGTGGTCTTTGCCATGATGAACCGCCTAACTGGGAGAAAAAGATCTCCAAAAATCTCCTGGGGGATTTCTATACCCCAATTTGTTCAGTACAGGTCAGAGGTGCATTTAAGAAAGAGCCAAAAATCTGCTCACAGCAAATTTCCCTAAAATGCCAAGTCCGGCCGCAGGAACGCATCGCCGTGTCAGCCCCGCTGGAGAACGCGGGGCCATATGGCTGCCTGCGGAGGCAAGGCCGTGGCACAATGAAAAATTCATCAGCAGATGTCTCGGGAGGCTGACGCACGGTCCCTTCCCGACAGGGTGGGGAGAGCAGCGGGAGCGCGCCTCACCCATCCTCCTCTTGCCAGGTCCCCGCAGAAACGGGGCCAGGCAAAGCGCCCACCTGCGCCGGGCAGTGCTGCGGGTGCTGGCCTTGGCTCGGGTTTTTAGGTGTTACGGCAACCCAAGTCAGGAGGTGAAGGGGGAAGTGACCGCGCAGAGGATGCTTGGACGTGGGGACCCCAGCGCCCAGGTGACAGCAGCGCGGCGGCAGCTCTCAGCTGCAGGACCAGAGATGCCCAGGGTTGTGCTCAGCGTCGCCCCACGGCAACTGCAGCTCCCCGCGCTGGGCTCTGCCTTTCCCCCTTGCGCACCCACCCCACGCCGCGGGCAGGGAAAGGGGCTTGGGGATGCAGCTGTGCAGGGAAACCGAGCCAACGTACCCCACCTTCATGCCAAACTGGTAGGATGCGGCCCGTCAGGGAAACACACCCTTTAGTCCCCTCCTGCTCCTCGCCAAAGCAGGAAGGTCGTGGGGATAAGCCATGGGCTGGGGTGGCAGGTCGACCTCAGGTGCGGTGGCAGTACGCGGCTTACACTGGCTTGCTCCCCTTGGCGCTGCTGGGGCCCACCCGGGCTCTTATCATGGACACGTCTGCACGTGGCAGAGCCACGGTGAGCCCTGGAACCCTTGACCAGGGCTGAGAGAAGCTGAACACACAGTCCAAAGGCCATTCCCTCCCCACCAGGCAGGAGGCAACCTGTGAGACCCTGGATTAGGCCCCAGAGGAGGGCAGAGCTGGGAAACATCTTTGGTGACACAACACAACTACCTTCCCCTCTCCTGGCTGCTCTGGGCTTGGCAGGGCAGACGTGGGCTGATCTTGCTTGGTGTCCAGCAGGGCGGGCATCCCTGGGGTCTGCTGAAACAGGGCAGCCTCAAAGCCACATGGCCCACAGGTCGGGCCAGGCCCTGTCACTGAAGCACAAAGCTGGGGAGGGGGGACACCATCTCTGACTGTGGGTTGGTGCCAGCCCTTTGTCTGCCCATGTGGTCCCCACCTGATGCGGCATGGCTGCCATGGGAGGGATGGAGGGAGCCTTAGGATGTTCCCAGGACTCAGCAAGTGTCTTTTCCAGGATTTAGCACCCCGAAGGCTGGGTGAGGCCAAGCTCGGAAAGCCCTGCAGCACCCAGGGTCCTGCTGTCCAGCCTGGCAGAGAGGCCTGGACTACCACTGTCCCTTCTCATGGGGAAGAGGGGTTGCTGCACCCCCAGGACCTGCTTGCCTGCAGGGCCCTGGCCCCACACCCAGAGATCAGGGCTCGCTGCAGGGGAGGTGCTCAGAGGTCACCTAGTGCTTTTTGCACAACAAAGCCATGGGCTGCTCCTTTATCTTGTTCTCCCCCCCCTATCAATAGTTTTTCTGGTCTGACTGGATTTCCCTGCTGCCACATCCCCAACACAGAGAGAAGGTCCACACAGCAGGGGTGAGGAGGGGTAACGACGCCACCCCTGTGCACTGAAAGCCCCAAACCTCCCTCCGCTTGGGGCACACAAATAACCTCTGTTAAGTCACCAGCACAGAGGCTTTTTTGCGCTGACCTGGAGCGAGCACACGCCTCTGCGACACTCCCAGGACGCCTGGTCAGCAGCGCATCCGGAGGAAGCACCTGCTCCATGCTGGGAAGCCAGGCACTGGTGTCCAGCTCTGGCTGCTCTGTGCCTGGGAACAAGAGAGACAGGAGTGATGATCTGGGTGTGCAACCACCGTACCAGGCCGCCTTGGAGCCGTGCGTGGCACACACAGCGGCTCCCTCTGGCCCCCGGTTGGGTTTTGTCTTGGTGGCCAGCACGAGCAGGCCCCCCGAGCCCCAGGACACGGTGCAGAGTCCACCTCATCCCGCATCCTTCCAGGCTCTGGAGAGGAGCGCTGGGCTGACCAGGGGTTGAGATGGGCTCTGCACCGCCCGCGTGCTCTGGAGGCATCCCCATTCCCCAGCCCAAAAATCCCTGTCTGCTTCCTCCCGCTTCAGCCCCTGCCCCAGCCGCGGAGCTACGTGCCTGTGAACATGCAGCAGGACACGGCCCCTGCTTCTGCTGGAGAGGCCAGCAGTCACATCGCAAAAAGGAAGGAGGTGGAAACCAAACAAAAGGTTCAAAGCCCTGCCAGGAGGGCAGCACCGTGAGAGCTTCTGGGTGACAACTGGATTTGTTTCCTGCAAGCCGGGAGGGAAACTTCAGAGGCCCTTTGCTTCCGGGGAATGCAGGGAGGAGTCGGGCACAGCTGTACCAATGGCTCACGGTACTCACCAGCAGCTTCGCAAAAACGCAGGGCCGGCTCTGCAGCAGCCTCCAGGCACGCTGAGCCGCAGCGGTGTGGTTTTGGCTCAAATCGGACAGCTCTCCTTCAATCCGGGAGACCCTGGAGCTCCTGGCTGGCGGCGGGAAGCGATGCTGCTGGTCGCTGGGTATCGTGTCCACGCGTGAGGAGGAGGTGCCGTGTCTGAGGCATCTCTGAGGATGTCAGAGGCATCTCTGAGGATGTCAGAGCCAGCCCTGCCAGGGGTCCCCAGGCCTGCGCTGCCTCCAGTGCTGCGCCACGTTGCACCGGCCAAGGCGGCACTTTCACACACACTGTGCAGCTGCGAGAGTGCAGGTACCAAACCCCTTCTGTGCATGTCCCTACCGACACCAAGGAGCTCCCGGCCCGTAAGCCCTACGGGCAGGCGGGCATTAGGAAGTGAGGGACACTGGGGGACAACAGTCTGGTGCAACCTGGCAGCTGCAGGGTGCACACAGCACTCGCACGTGGCCTGTGCCAGACACGACACGATGCTGACAGGTCCCTGAACAGGAGCTGCCACCTGGTGGCAGTGGGACAATGCTGCTGGCCTGCCAGCCACGAGAATCTGGATGGGGACATTCGGGGTGGCCCTGCACGCTGGCACCAACCGTTCAGCCGTGCTGGGCAGGCTGGGGCTACTCCAGCACAAGCCTGGCACTGCCGCTTTCACCCTGGGACACACACCCAGCTGCAGGACTCACCCAAGCCCTGAATCCCAGCTCTTGCCGAGGGTGCTCCAGCTGTGGCTGCCCTCCACAGGTTTTGCTACTCATGCCAGGCTAGAAGTTGGCTGGGAAGTGCCTCCTCCAAACCCCTTGACCTGGCTCTGGGAAGCCTCAGCCACAAAGAGGAGCTGGGGGCAAGCGCAGGCTGGGGACTGCCAGCCCATCCCCAAAGCCTCCTCCTTGCTCACCCTGGTCTTCTTGCTCAGCAGGACTCATCCCCATCCCGCTTCCCAGAAGAGAAGGAAACAAAAGAGGAGGAGGGGGAAGGGTCTAAGAGAAACTTCTTCCAACTTCTCAGGAAGAGAAAAGCCCTATTCAGGCAGGAAGAATACCCGTGTGGAGCTGGTCACTAAGCAACCTGCAGCAATTCGGTACAGCGCGAGGCATGGGCAAGGAACAAAGCTGCCCACTTGCCCACCCGGGCAAGTGCTGGGCAGGGAGAGCCTGCAGGGCCTGGCGTGCACAGCCACAGCGAGGAGCTGGGACACCCAGCGGGGTCCAGTGCTCCCGTGTGCAGGAGTTTGTGCTCAGCTGGGTCTGGAGGGTGACTGGCCTCCATCAGGCCCTCCCTTCACAGGGCAGCCATCGGCTGCTCAGGAAGGATTTCAGGTCTGCTCCAAAGCCCGTGGCTCCCCGTGGGTCTGGTGTTCATATGGGGCTACATGCGTCATTCCCAACAGAGGCACAGTGCTTTTCAGAGAACTCCCTGCTCCCACGGACACTTGGATGGGCAGAGCAGCCAAACGCAGGCTACACCCTCTCGCAGAGAAGCTGAATTCTTCATTTACATTATCGGTGCGGGGAGTTGTCCTTTGCAAACACACTTAGTGAGACATGAGAAACTGCTCGGCCTCTCCGCAGCACATGGTAAAAAGGTACAAAGGAAATGTGACCTGACAAACCCTGCTGCCAATCCCTGCTGAAATGCCTCCCTCAGAGCCCAGGGGGTCCCTGGAGACACTGTTGCCTCCAGTAGCCATGCTGCACAAAAGGAAAACCACTCGCAGCCAGAGCAGGTCCACTAGGACCAGTCAGTGTGCGACTGGGCCCCAATCCAGCATCTGATGAGCCCAAGTAGATGGGCTGGACCTGCGTGGACACCGGAAGCGGCTTTTCGCCTGTGTGGTGGCACAGGGGAAACATCCAGCCCCCCATGCATTTGTCTCCAGCATCTCATTATGCCCAGAGAGCTGGGACAAACTTGGCAGGTGTGTACTCACTTCCTCAGAGAAGTGTTTGGCCAGCTCTGATCCCATCCTGTGATAGCAAGGTGACTCAGTGGGAGATGCTCAGGTGTGTCTACAAAAGCTGCAGAGCACCTGCAGATGGAGGCACCCCCATTAACACTCAAGTCCTGCCCTTTCCTGGCTTCGTTCTCCACTATCTCAGCCTTTCAGCAACTGATCTGGATGCACACTAAATAACCACATCCCACAGGGCTGCAATGAAAAACAGTTAGGCCAAAGAACCTAATCAAAGCCATTTATTTTGATTGCAAAACCCCTTTCAGAAGGCCAATACGCTGCAAGCTCGCTGGCAGCAACCAGGTCCCTCTCAGCATGATGGGGGACAGGCACTCCAGCCAGCAGTAAGGATGGATAGCACCCACCCCTGGACTTGGAGTGTTCCTACCTCCCCTGGCAAGAAGGCAAATACAGCTCTCCTGGGACAGCTGGGAGTCAAGCATGCCAAAGCCCAGCCAAGCAGCGACTTGGCACACCAGGACCACAACAAAACATTCACATGTCCTGAAGCCGTGGGAGTCCCAGAGCAAGAGACACCGAGTCCGGCATGCCTGCTGCGCCACGGAGAGCATTTACCTGCCCTTGAGCTGATGGTGGTGCTCCTTCAGAGGTGTGGTGATGAGGCCACACTGTGAAGAAGTGAGACTCATCCTCTCTCAAATTAGTCACCTGGAAATGTCCAGTCCATCCTTTTTTTCTGCAGGGAGAAGAGTGAGAGCAGCACCTCCAGGAGTTAAGTCAATCTGAGACAGGATCTCTGTGTCCACCTCCATCCACTGGCTGCAGAGCTTACTCAGAAAATACACCCACCTCCAAGAAGGACACCACTACCAGAGAAGATCCACCCAGAACAGAAGTAGCCCCAGCCTGAGGAGCAACTCCATGCAAAGAGAGAAAACCCGGATGAAGACGCAGGACACCAGACCTTAGGCTACCCAGATCCATCCTGGATTCTTCTCTTCCAGTACCAGTACCTACAAACATCAGCAAGTCTTGAAGCATAGCCAGGTGGAACCACTTTGTCAGCATGCTGGATTTTCTTGCTGTTCTTCTCCTGGTCTGTAGCATTTGCACATTTGTAGAAAAATTGTGAGAGAACAGAGGTGCTGAAGGAGGAAAATATCTTTGTGGGGATGTAATGTGCCTGGAAGTCCAGAGCTAGCCTTGGCTCTGGTGGTCCTCTTCCGTTCCCAGTGAGATTTCCCAGGCAATGGCCCTTGCCACACAATCAGGATCTCTGGTAAAGCTTCATGATATTCTCGTCATGAAGTTTTTTCCACACTTGCTTCTCCAGGTTGAAATCGTGGTTAGTGTAGAAAATCAGACGTTTCCAGCCCTTGTCATAGTAGTGATCCGAGTATTTCTCATGACCCTCTGTGATGTAGCCATAGGCACTCACCTGGGAAAGACAGAGGGCTCACTGGGGTGGGTACCAAGGATGGAGGGAGCTAAGTGAAGGGTACTAAGCTAAGGATACTAAGGACACAGTTCCCAAACAAGGAGGGAGCGCAGGACAGGGTTAGGGTTAGGGACAGCAGTGCCAGTCAGGGCTCCTCCGAGTGACCCTGCACGGGGCGGTTCAGAAGGACCAGGCTATGAACACTGGCTCCAGAGAGCCTGCTCTCCTCTCACTGCCCCCCTGGGAGGCAGGATCGTTCTCAGGCCGCAGCAGGCTTCACAACCTCTATGTGAACTATTTTGGGGCTGCTTCCCTTATCTTGAATCTGCTTCCTCACGGCTGACAAGAACCCATATGCCCTCAAGGCAGACGTCAGGCAGGGTTGGAGCCACCCCTGCTCTGCCATTATCCCATTCCCCTTCCAGGCAGTGCTGTGTGCAAGAATCATCATGCTTTTACCCGGTCACAGAGATGGAGGGCAGTCAGCAGCAGGAACGCCCCCGTTGTGGGCCTGTACAGCCGCCAGTAGGGCTTCTCCAGAGTTTTAGATTTTAAAAACCTGCAGCAGGAGAGAAGAAAGCCCAGAGCAGTTGCTGGGTGTGCTGGTTCAAGCTGGGCACACCTTGTCCTGCTGCGGCCCATGTGGCATCTTCCCTCCTTGCAGCAGCTTGTGGCTATATGAGGCATTTCGGACATGAGTGTGGGTACCACTGCATGCTCAGTAAAGCACAAGGCCATCCCGGAATGATCCGTCACCAGCACTGCAACCTAAGCTCAGGTCTGCCCCAGGTTTACGGAAGCGGTAGGTCTGGAGGCAGTGGGGATAAAGAGGGGGTGGATTAAAGGATCTACGACGTTAAAGCCCACTCTTAAACCTGTCCTTTGCCTTGCAACACAGAAGTGGCTTTAAAGCTCCCTGGTATATCCAGCTCCCCATCCACACCTAGGAGTGAAACGAGACATAGGAAAGGTGCAGAGGAGGGTCGCAAAACACGCTAGTAACTGCAGTGGTTTATGCCAGCAGTTGTTGGGAAGCTAGGAGTCCACACCAGGAAAAAATAGCACTGGAGCCCTCTTGGCCTTGGAAAGGACCCAAGTCTGAAGGGAGACAGCAGAACGAGCAGGGAGGTGCAAGCCATCTGGCACTGCATTTGCCTTCCCTCAGAGAAAGCGTAACTCAGCTCTTATGGAGACCAAAGGGTAAACACAGCCAAACCAGGGCACAGCAGAAGCCTTCCTTCCTACGTGTCTGGGTCACGTGTGGCCCACAATTGGCAGATCTCACAGTGACAGCGTCCAGCAGGGCTGTGAAAAGGATTAGAGAAGCAAAGAGGAGCAGCCAGGCCAGGCAAACGGGATACTGACGAAGTGGCTATTATGGTGCTTGAGGGCACAGACAACCTCTCTAGTCAAGAAGGGATCTCGGGAGATAAGAGCCTTCCTCCCTGGTGCTAAGCAATGGGGAACATGAAAGGTTGGTCCTGAACGAGATCAACTGCTCCGGCACTTTAGCAACACTCTTCACACACCTGAAGTTGCCATTTGCCCAGGACACCTTTCGGATGCAGAAAGCCAAACTGTCCGATGGCTGTTGCTTCTCCAGCTCTCAGATGCTGGACATCTGCCCACCACTAACATCTCGCTGCAGCACCACAGAGCATTTTAACTGCCTGTGCACTGGTGAAGCTTACCCCCAGTCTGCTGGTGTTGCTAAACTGCAGTTATAAGGGAGTGAGCTTGGAGAGAGCCCACAGACAGAGGTGGTGCTGGCTAAAAATAATAAGCCCATTTGAGCACATAACCCCCAGCTCACCTGTTTTTCATATATCTGAGGAAATCAGGGTGAACCACCAGGTATTTGTCCATTGTGAAATCTTTGTCGAATCTCTCCCGGGGCCTCTGCCTAAGGACAGGAATGGTGAGACTCAGGACAAGGTCCTCTGTTTCATCACAGCTGGAAAGCATCAGCCCTGCTGCACTTTGTGATAACAGCAGAACCACAAACGCTGTTAAGTTATTCTGCAACATTTGCCAGATGATGACAAAGCCTCCATAACCTGTGTGCATTGCCCAAGAAGAGATCAGGAGATGGGAATATCAAAAGCATATGTGTGTATATACAGGGATTGGTGAAACCAGGCCTTCATCCATAAGCAGACCATCACATACAGACAGCAGACCAGACAACAGCATGTGTTCATCCCAGAGGACCACAAAGCTTTCTCCAAACTCTGGCCACACATCACTGAAATCAGATACTTCTGGGAAGGAGGTGTATTGGTTACAGCAGTGCTCAGATCTGGGGAGGAAATAAGGCATTTCTCCAGATAAATCTGCAAGGGGAGGGAGGCTTTAACATGGCTTTACCCTGGCCTGCGCTTCGGCAGGGCTAAGGACTGTACAGAAGAAGAGAGCACAGCAGAGAGCTCCAAACCGAAGCGTGTAGAGGTGGAGCCAGTTTGTTTTACCCGTAGTGGTTCAAGAATCCTTCACTGATGTTCCTGTTCAGCAAAAGAGCCTTCAGCCACTCATAGTCTCTAGCTCCCTCCAGGAAGTGAATGTATCTGACATGCTATGAGAACAAGCGAGCATTAATGAACGGCACAAGAGAAACATCCTTTAAAAACAAAGAGCAAGCAGGCACCGAGGCTCACCGAGTTTCTGGGACACACATCTCTGGTCTGCAGCTTTTAGCTATCCCACAGAAGCAGCATGGAGATTCCATCTGATGTGCAGCTACTTCTCCATGTCAAAGGGCTGGGGTAGGACTGACAAGGCTTGTCACTGCACACACTCCAAGCCAACGCAGGTTCCCTCACTCAGGGCAATGCTGAAGTGTTAGTTCAGCCCCTTTGCTCCTCACATATTGCAAGGTCAGAACTGAAGGCCACAGACTAACAACATCCCATCGAAGTTGTGTGTGCATACAACATGGACCTGACTTACTTTTCCACTTGGGATGTTGCTGAATCCTCTGTATCCCAAGATCTGGAGAGAGGACACCAGGGAGAAGGCTGTGAATCCATAAAAGGAGGTTTTTGTTCCCACATCTTTTTCATAACCCTTGATTACAGCCCCGCTCACCCTGGCCAAGGAAATCAAACAGAGGAGCAGAGTTAGCAGGCGACCATTGAAAACCCTCACATCCATGTTTATAACGGAAAAGAACAGCGTTAGTCTGGAGGAAGGGAGGATTAGGCCCGTTTTGAGCTACACCTCTTGAACTGCAGGAGAGCCCCTGCTTTGGAGATGGCTCTTTACGGTTCATCTGTGAACCCAGGCTCTTCCTGTGTGTTTAGGAGCTTTCCAATTCCTTTTTGGTTTTTCACCTTGTTTTGCCATCAGTCATTCTGGCTCTTGGGAGTCAGTGCAGTACCACAAGAGGTGAAGTTACCCAGCTGCCATTACCCGCCAGCCAGAATAGGCTAGCTGCCTATCTCCTAAGAAGGAAGCTTGCCTTACCGGAAGACATAGTCATGGGAGTCAATCTCCTGGCCCATCCCAGAGTTATTCAATATTCCCCCATTCCCCACAACAGCACAGCTGATACATGTAGGCATGCTGCTGTTGCTGTTGGCCAGGAGCAGCTGCTGGTGGGTTTTCGGGGACAGCAGGGACATGACCTCCTTCACCACTGTGAAGCAAACATGGAGGAGTTAGTATCAGGAGCCTTTGGGATGGACACAGTGAAACCACCTGTTTCCGCCATGAGATCCACCTAGCCTGATGACAGGGAGGTGCCGCACACCTCCAGCTACTTGGCATAGAGTTCCTGTCAGGAGTTTGATAGTTCCATCCTGACGTGCCCTGAGGAACTCACATGAATAATTCAGCTCCATGAAGCCATACGGAGGTGCAAAATGCTCCAGGCGATCCCACTCACTGTCACTGAAGTATCTCTTGTCTGTGAAGAGCATGATGTTGGGCAGGAAAAGATCTCGCAGCCAGTCAGACTTGGCAGCTTTGGCCTTCACTGATTCAGAGCAGGTCTATTAAAAACAAAAAGAAAACAATAAGGGCTGATTAGCAGGGAGCTGATAAACCTGACTGAGTGCCAGTGCTCGTATGCCTGTGTGTGAAGTATCAGAAAGAAGCACAGAGACTCCAGTGGTACATCATCCATTCCTCTCAGTCTCCCCATCACCATGAACACGAGGCATAATTTCAGCACTACATCAATAACTAGCGGGTGGAAAGTCACCTACAAGGAAGCCAGGGTGACTCCAGGTGTCTGAGACTTTCCCCTTTGGAACGACTTGCTACTAGCTTTGGGCCTCATTAACCGATGCAGATTAGTATCTGTAACAGGTTGTGCTGGTTTTAGTCAGAAAAGAGTTAACTCTCTGCACAGTGGCTGGTATGAAGCTAGGTTTGTGAATTTACCCAAGCATTTACTCAAGCATTTAACAGCCAACTTCCACATTTCATAGTCACAGATCTCTGGCTATCTTTGGGGCCAGCTGCTCCTCTCAAGCAGCTCAATGAAGAGCACATCCCATCAGCAAGAGAATGGCTTGCAGTGCCAAAAGGGGCAACAGGGAACAACATCAAAATACTGCAAGGGAGAGAGAACTCAAAAATAAAACATCAAAACAATAAAACTCATCCCAGGACCTTTTATCAGCCCAGTTCACCTGCTCTCTGTATGTCTCCCAGGGCATTCTAGGAACCCTGGGACTGGGCAACATGATCAAAGTTTTCAAGAGTAGCCACTGCTCCACTGGGAGAGGTCGGAGAAGCGTGGCATGTGGTGCCTGCAGCCCTGACAGTCCCTTGGAGCAACATCTACGTTCCCACTGATGCCACCAAAATGACATGTGGCAATGGTGGGAGATTGCTGCACTGAGACTTTAAACCACCAAGCTAGAACAGGCGCTCCCGTCCTCTGCTTAACTGCCTATACCCTCCCTCAGCACATGAGCAGGCCACAACCACCCACATCTAACGACCTTCCTCGCTCTAGAGAAGGTTATCTGCCTGTGTAAGCCTCCCAGCAACAGGGGTGCCAGGGAAAACGGCTCTGGGTAAGCTTTATAAAGAGTTACCAGCATAAGATGGGGAACAGAGACAGTATCGTGCACCACAATCTGCCTCAACTGCTCACTGAGAACTTTGGTATAGTTTACGACCTCCCTAAAGGCCCTGTTCCTTGGTCCCAAGTAATTACGAGATGCTCAAATTTCATTTTAAATTAGTTCCAAACCCTCACAGCTACAAAGGAATGGACAAAAATATGGCCAGAACAAGAGTTCAGTGCAAAACAGAACAGAAAAAGTCAGGCTTTCAGTTAAACATCAGGCTGTTAAAGACAACCTGATGGTGGGCACCAGACTTACCGCTTCAGAAGATCACATCAATAATACGACCTACACAGGCAGAGGTGATGTGCTGGGTTTAGTCAGGGCAGAGTTAATTTTCTTCACAGTGGCTGGTACAAGGCTGTTTTGGATTTGCCTTGAGAAGAGAACTGATAACACTGGTAGGTTTTTGTTGTTGCTAAGGGGGGTTTGTACCAGTTCAAGGACTTTTTCAGCTTCTGGTGCTGCACTTGTGTTCCTATCTTCTGTACAAGAAGCTGGGAGGGACACAGGCAGGACAGCTAATCCAAAGCCACCAAAGGGACATTTCATTTCATAAAACATCATGCTCAGTATACAAGCTGGGAGTTGGGCCAGGGGCAGGCTCTCTCCCTCCCCAGCTCTGGCTCTCGGTGAGTCAGCAAGGTGGTGAGCGGTTGTATCATTTGTTTTCCATTATTTTCATTACGTATTATTGGTATTGTTAGTATTATTGCTATCATTATTTTATTTACTTTCAATCATTAGGTTAGGAAAGCCAAAGCCCTGACAGAATTAAACCTGGCCAGGGACATCAAGGCCAACAAGAAGGGCTTCTACAGGTACACAGGGGATAAAAGGAAGATCAGGGAAAATGTGGGCCCTCTGCATAAGGAAATGGGAGAGCTAGTTTCCCAGGATCTGGAGAAGGTCGAGGTGCCCAACGCTTTTTTTGCCTTGGTCTTCACCGGCAAGGGCACAAGCCACCCCCCCTGAGTCATGGAAGGCAAGGGCAGGAACTGGGAGAATGGAGAGCACTTCAAAGAAAACTTTGAAGCTGTAGCTATGCTGCTGCCTTGGCAGGTACAATTGTAACCTTGGAGATTCCCATCTTCACCTTTACCAAAATACTTTTCCTGTGCTGACCAGGCCTTACAGTTGTTCCTCTTTAACACAGAGGAACAAAGCAAGACCTGTTGAACGCCAGATCTGTTACGAATTATTATGCTGTGATGATGGTTCAATGCACAGCAAGAAAATCCTAGATAGCAACCCAACATGCTGGGACCGTAGGTGTCAGTGGAGCTCTGAATGGGTAAAAAATCTGCCTGCTCACGACGAGTATCTACATATAGGTTGGAACAGTTGAATTGTCAAGGGAAAGACTCTCCTCTTGTGGATAATAAGCCACAAGAACACAAGAACATTAACAAAATTTACTTTTTAACCATCATTTCTCCAATGGGCACGTACACATAGTTGAATTTTCACCAATACTGACAGAAAACCTTACAAATGGGAACCATCTCCATCCTACTGACTCCAAAGCAGGCAGGTACATGTTTATCGATCCTCATCTAGTCCTTTTTCTTTGACCTTATTTTGACTTTAATATGAGTAACTAACTAAGCCTCCGTTCCTGTGCACTGAGACCCCCCTCACCATCACTGCCAGCATTGCTCTACACAGCCTAGCGCAGCACAAGTGTTAGTACTCCCCCACTGCCACCAAAGCTTTGCTTTGGTTTGTAGGTGCTTGGGTGAACAGACACACAGAGGCATTCCTGTTCCCTCACCATGACCCTGCTTGTTTTCTTTAGCTGGGCTGCGTGAAACAACAATCAAGGCAAATCTGGGGATTGTCAACCTGAGTCGTCATAGGAATGCAGATGCTCAATTTCCCAAAAAATCCAGTGAGAAATGGGATGTGTGTATAAAGGCTGCCATTTAATGCCTGCCACATAATGCCTTCCTGTAGGCATCGCAAGACTAGGCGTGCCCCATTTTAGGGTGCCACATCACAGGGAACATACACGCTGCGTGGTGTGCCTAAGTCCCCTGTGCAATATATCAAGGCACCTAAGACTGGGACCGCCTTGTAGCACATCATCCCCAGCTTCTGATGCACCTGAACTCCAGAAAGGGCTCCATGGGCTGACTTTCAAAGGAACCCATGGAAATGCGTGTAATTGCAATAAATTCCTACACTGGCCTGTTCTGGAGGACTGGCCAGGCTGAGCTGTACATAGAGCTCATCCTCTCTGGGTCCCAATGGCACCTGCATATACCAGTGAGTTGACTGACCAGCTTGGAGATCATCCTTGATTGCAACGGGCACACATGCCCAGAGGACAGCAGACAAGGAGGTCAACAGGAAGGCAACGTTCTTTCAAACACACCCACCCATCACACCTACCGATTGTGGAGATGAGTTGTCCAGCAGGTACTTGTCCTCAAAAGCCCATTTTGGCTCAGACTTGAAGTCAGCAGCCCTAAGTTTCTTCTTTTCTGTCACTGCAGCTGCCTGAGGAACAGGTCTTACAGGTTTCGCTGATGAAGGAGGCTCTTTTGGCTTCACTTGGACTTGAGATACGTTGTTCTCATGAGGTCCCTTCACCCCAGAGGGTGATTTCGCTGTTGCCTTCTTGGCTCCCTCCACCCCGGGAAGTGGTTTCAGTACTGTCTTTTCCTTGGTTTCTTCCCCCCCTGGGACTGGTATTACTGTTGTTTTCTCCTTGTTTCCCTGCACCCTAGGGGCTGTTTTCTTCTTGATTCCCTCCAAGCCTGGGGGTGGTTTCACAGTCATGTTCTCCTTGGCTTCCTCCACCCTGGCAAATGGTTTTGTCATTTTCTTTTGCTCCTCCTTTCCTTCCCATCTTGGTGTCCTCTCAACTGTATCTTGTTCGAGCCTTGTGATGTCACTCCCCAAAGTCACCTTTAAAGTGCTCCCTGAGTTCCCATTATCAGAATAGTTTAAACCCTGTTGCTCCCGGGTGTCCACCTGTAGCGTATCTGGGGCACGCTGGGAAATGCTCAATTGCCTGGATGAAACCAAAGGAAAAGCAGACACATCACACACACTTTCCACTTACGCTGAAGCCCTTCCAGTTCATTTCTAGTGCTCTTGAATCTGAGCTCCTCTCTGTGCTTCAGAGGAACTGCCGCAGATGACCACCACACTCAGAGGACTTGCCTTGCCCACTGGACTGAGTTTCTGCAGGATGCTGTGTGAATTCAATTTCATTTTCAACTTCACCACTAAAGTGTTATTCAACTTCCCACACCATTCTGGCCTGAATCCGCCTACCTCCTCACTAAGCAAATCCCAGAGGCTACACACTCCTCCTCAGCACTTGGCTCATGAAACATCCACACTGGCAGCAACTGCAAACCAGCTCAGAACAGCTTTGCCCAGCACTGGGCAGGACCCCTGCCAATGACCCCAGCGCACTGCAGGACTGTTTTGGAGATCCTGAGTTCAGGGCATGGCACACACCATGAAGACAGCTATCTGGGCCTCTATCTCTTTGCCAGCAGAGCCAAGTGCTTCAGCAACACAGCACGAAGCTCTTCCAGAATCCAGTAAGGGAAGTCTAGTGAGAAGTGATACTGACTCCTTTATCATATGTCACTTGAGCATTTGGGGCCACAAGGATCTTTTTCCTCTCCTCTTCCTCCTTAGCCACCTAATGCAATGGCATCATACAGCACTCGCCAGGTACATGTCTTAAGACAAGCACTTTGAAGATATTAAAATATGCTCCGTAGCTTAAAAATGTAAAATCTCTGCATTTCCAGCAATATAGCTGCCCTACTGTAGCTGCCCTATTGCTGGCTACAGAGGCACAGGTAGGTACAAGCCTATCATAGGAGGATACAGCTGCCAACAGCAGAAGAGCCACCTGCAACACGACTGGGCAGAAATCCAGTAAAAAAACATGGCAGAAGTGGTGGGTTTTGTCCCAAAACCTGCATATGGCTGGAGGGTGGAACAGGAAAACGGAAGGCGAGAAATTTCTGCAGCTGAGCTTTTATGCAGAGCAAAGCTTTTCAGGATAAACCCACACAGTGGTGGCAGTCTGATTTCCCACTTAAGTTCACCTTCTGTATGAGGCATGTTTTGGAGAGATGTGGATTGCTTCTGGGGTGATAAATGGGGGAAAAAAAGCACCTCTGCAGATAACAGGCTGTAGATACAGTTCAAGTGCTGCTGAAGCTTCAGTGCGGTATGGCATTCATTAAAATGATTAGGAAATTATCAACTAAGCAGGCTTTTAAAAATCGTTTTGTATCAGATAAATACTTGAACCTTTCCAACACTATTTCTAAGAAAGAGAGGTTGTGGTAATTGGCCTATTGACACTTCGTCTAGCTCCCCTCATAATCATTAGCCAGCTTCGACCAAGTATGCAGCAGTTGCTTTCTATCACAGTGCTTCACGTATGAACTTGTGTTACTGTTTACTGCCTAGTAACAGGTAAGTTTATATATAAAAACTCTGAGTAAAGAGAAATTTGGCAAGGTAGCCCAGGCAAATCTTAAATCCCTAGATGAAGGGCAAAGGCAAGGGCAGGGACTGGGAGAATGGAGAGTCACCCATGGTCAGTGAGGATCAGGTACGGGAACACCTGAGGAACCTGAAGGCACACAAGTCCATGGGACCTGATGGAATTCATCCACAGGTCCTGAAAGAACTGGCAGATGGGGCTGCGAAACTTCTGTCCATCATATTCGAGAAGTTGTGGTGATTTGGTGAAGTTCCCGGTGACTGGGAAAGGGGAAACATAACCCCCATCTTTAAAAAGGGAAAAAAGAAAGACCTGGGGAACTGCAGGCCAGTCAGTGTCACCTCTGTGCCTGGCAAGATCATGGAGCAGGTCCTCCTGGAAACCGTGCAGAGGCACATGGAAAATGAGGAGGTGATTGGTGACAGCCAACATGGCTTCACCAAGGGCACATCATGCCTGACGAATATGGAGGTCTTGTACGATGGGGTCACGACCTTGGTGGATAGAGGATGAGAACCTGTCATCTACCTGCACTTGAGCAAAGCCTTCGACACTGTCCTGCACGACATCCTTGTCTCTAAATTGGAGAGACAAGGATTTGATGGATGGACCACTCGGTGGATAAGGAACTGGCTGCATAGTCGCACTCAGAGAGTGGTGGTCAGCAGCTCAATGTCTGAGTGGATACCGGTCACAAGCAGTGTTCCTCAGGGGTCAGGATTGGGATCAGCGCTGTTCAACATCTGTCAGTGACATGGATGGGGGGATTGAGTGCACCCTCAGCAAGTTTGCGGATGATACCAAGCTGTGTGGTGCAGTCGACACGCTGGAGGGAAGGGATACCATCCAGAGGCATGGACAGAGGACATCCAGAGGGACCTGGACAGGCTGGAGAGGTGGGACCAGGCCAACCGCATGGAGTTCAACCAGGCCAAGTGCAAGGTCCTGCACACGGGTCAGGGCAATCCCAGCACAAGGACAGGCTGGGCAGAGAATGGATCGAGAGCAGCCCTGGGGAGGAGGACTTGAGGTACTGGGGGATGAAAAGCTGGGCATGAGCCGGCCGTGTGCGCTGGCAGCCCAGAAAGCCAACCGGATCCTGGGCTGGATCCAGAGCAGCGTGGCCAGCAGGGCGAGGGAGGGGATTCTGCCCCTCTGCTCTGCTCTCATGAGACCCCACCTGCAGTTTACACTGCAATTCTTTTCACACTCAGTCTTGCGGGATTTACTTGGCCATTTATACAAAAAATAATACATGTAATGGTCATGTCTGCATGACACTGGTCTCCCAGTGTGCAGCATAGGTGTATTAAGAACGAGACGCTGACCTCAGTATGAATCCGAAGGTATCCCACCAAATTATCCTCCAGCAATGCAACATGGACTAATGACATCAGGAAAAGCAAATCCTATGTAGTGCCAAAGTATGAAAACAGGGAGCCTGAGTAAAGCGAAAGCTGCTTTTTTAAACAGCTACACAAGGGAACACTGCAAACCAGCAATCCAGCAAAAGCAAGTTTCTGACTGTGGATCTTCCAACAGTGTGCTCTGATTGTCCACAGCGTGGTCTGCTGAAGCAAAGGGGTCACCTAACTCAGCTCAGAAGTGCAAGTTTCAGGGTAAAAAGACCCAGAAACAGAGAAAGAAAGTGAGCACAAGCATTCTATCCAGACAGTGCACATCACGAGGGAGCAGGTCTCTTACCTGAAAATCCTTGTCTTCAACAAGCCAAACAAGGAGCTGAAATTAGCAATGAAGATGCCAAAATGTGTTAAAACTATGAGCCAAATGAGGGCTCTGGGAATTCTAGGAAGCCTTCTCCTGAAAACCCACATGGTGAGATGGCCGAGAGTGACAGAGGCTCTGCTGCTGCTGCCCAGAGGTGCTCGCTAGGCAGTGCTTTCCAACGGTGTGCTGAGTGAGTGGGCTGGTCTTCTCGGGACTTCCCTACACAAACACGCACACCCTCTCTCCAGCATTTCCAGACACTTCACACACAGATCTAATTTCTGAAACAAGACAGCAGCTTTGCACTGTTCCTGTCTATCACTGCAAGCTTACTGCAACACAGAGCAGGGAAAAAAACACCTTCTACTGCAAACAATGGAAGTTTCCTGTATTTTCCTTAATGTTAGTCTGGTGTAAGAAGGAAACCCTTTACCCCTGATCTGGTGGAAGCATCACTGGGAACAGGTGTGAATTATGGAAGTATCCACAGTTACAGTCAAAGAAATGAGCTTTCAGACCACCACCCGCCCAAGGGCACAGGCAAGATTCCAGGTATAACCATAAAGAGATCTTCATTTTCTTCTTCATGCAGTAATTGCTTGTAGCTTCAATCCAGAAGCAATCCCTGCCCCCCCAAGCTTATGGCTAGGTACACATCCATTTAATTTTGTGTGCTGGTTTGGGGATAATTTTCTTCACAGTAGCTGGTATGGGTCTCTGTTTTGGATCTGTGCTGAAAACAGTGTTGTTAATACAGCATTTTTTTGTTGCTGAGCAGTGCTTACCCAGAGTCAAGGAGTTTTCTGCTTCTCACCCCACCCCACCAGCAAGGAGACTGGTGGTACACAAAAAGTTGGGAGGGACACAGCCGGGACAGCTGATCCCAACTGACCAAAGGGATATTCCAGACCATATGTTGTCATGCCCAGCAATACAATGTTGGGGGAAGAAGGAGGGAGGGAGGGATGTTAGGAGTGATGGCGTTTGTCTTCCCAAGTAACCATTCCATGTGATGGAGCCACGCTTTCCTGGGGACGGCTGAACACCTGCCTGCCTATGGGAAGTGGTGAACCAATTCCTTGTTTTACTTTGTTTGCATCTGCAGCTTTTGCTTTACCTACTGAACTGCATTTAAACCCACAAGTTTTCTCCGTTTCACTCTTCCAATTCTCTCATGGGGATGTGAGCGGGCGGCTGTGTAGGGCTTAGCTGCCAGCTGGGGTTGAACCATGACACCTTGTGATTGCTTCTAAACAAGTCAAAGACTCCTTGCAAATCCACCACAGACCAGAGGAGTTTGTGTTTAAAGGTAGATTAGTGCTTAGGTAAAGCACCAGAGGACAGGGCTTAGAGTCAGCTCTTTAACAAAGCTGACCTGCCTTTAGGGCAACTGGAAAAACTTCCATCCATCTTGTCTGAAAGGTGCCAACTTCATCACAATCTAACCTCCTTATTGCTGACAAACGTGTTACGCAGGCCTGCCTGCAGCTCAGGTTCCCCAGCTGAACAAAGCGTCACTTCAGCTCTGAGTTGCTTGCACAGAGAGCAGCAATACGCACTCTGCAGCTGCTCTTCTTTGTGAGCTCTCAGTCAAAGCTTGCTCCAGCACCAACGCTAGGACTGGTCTTTTACCTTTGGCTTTTGAACTCTTGCCCCATCACTTCACAGGGATCACCGCGTAGCCAGGAAACAATAGCTATGTCAGTTCACCACTGAATCAGGGCATGGGTGGATTTGAGTCTGTGGCTAATTGTAGAATTTAACAGAATTAGATCACCCTGATGACCCTCACAGTACAGCACCCTGAAATTCAGTTGGTTTCAAGGCAGCATCTAACGTAGCTGAATTTTAATTGCACATAACACCAAAATATATTTCAGGTTTCTTGTACCTGTGAATCGCCCCATCATGGACAGACAGACAACTGCCTTCTACACTACTGCCCTTAGCAGGGCCCTGGTCATTTGAGGTTTGCACAGTACAACCAGCCTTTGCTCACCTACAGTGTCAGTCAAAGCAAAGCTTCACTAACGCCGAGGGCACATGAAACACTCCAAGGGTAATGAATCCCTGTCGGACCTCTAGGGGGTTGCACTACACTTGAACATACTCAGACCTGGGATATGTTGCTTCTCACTGACAGGTAGCACCTGATAATCTCTCTCCCAAGTTCCTCATCCTCTCCATGAAAATCAGTGGTCTGCCTGGAGATGGATCCTTGGCAGTCCAGAATACATCTCCCCACTAGCAGAGGGAAAGAATGGCAGAGAAAAACACCACAGCAAAAGAAACGCTTACCTGTACCAGAGATAGAGTTTTACATGCTACAGCAAAGGGTTATTATAACTCATGGGGAGCTGTTAAATATTAACCCTGACAGTTCAAGGGGAGATGGCCATATTCCTTCTTACGACATAGGCTGCTTTTGCACAGCTCTTATCAAAAATTAAGCTCAGTTGTAAAAAAGCTTTAGTTGACAATCCCAGCAGCTAGTTTTCACAGTTACTAAACACAGAGACCTGAAGACGTTTGCTTTAAGTTACAGAAGAGCCAGCCAACACGTTTCACACCTACCTTGTATCTCCCCGTCTATCCCAGCCAAGAGCTGCAAGGATTTCCTGAACAAGGCTCAGCAGTAGCCGCATTTCTTTATTGTCCATCCTTCCTGACAAGTTACTCTCTCTGAATGGTTATCAGAGGACCTAGGAGAGAAAAACTAAACAATAACACAGGTTTGAGAAGCCCTTGAAGAAACACAAAGGGAGGGAGGATCCAAGGTACAACCCTGCCTCCATCTACACCAAAACATTTCACCATTGCTCAAACCAGCCTAGGATCAAAGATCTGTTGAACAATTACAGGCACTGAGAAAGGGATCAGTTAAGGTATTTCTGTAGTCCTGGGCAGTCCTCATTAGCTCCAGGTGTGGGTATGCAGCAGGCAAGCAGCAGCTCTGTGCCCACAAGGTCTCCAACAAGACGTTCTTACAGGAACTGTAAGCACTGATACGCAGCACACGCAGCAATGGCTTCACTTCAGCCTTCCTCTTTCAAGGCCCCTGCACCTTCAGGCATACTGCTTGGAAGAAGCTGCCTGTGCACAACTACAAGGCATTCTTTTGTTAATAGGGTCCCAAAGGGAAATTCTGGAGCCAGCAAACATTTTACTTCAACCTCCTCCATGTAACATTACTGCAAAACTCAGAGCCAGGAGGGATAGCAAGATTCCTACAAGCAGAAAAAGACAGCTTTTTCTTAAAAGCTTTCTTTGCTTTTAAGAAAATGGGCTGACAATTGTGGAGAACATGCCTGTAGTACTCTGTGTCCAGGAAAGACTGTGCCTGGGGGAATATCCAAACCTCAGGCAAGTACCTTAGCCAAAAGCAGGCTTGCTATGCGAAACACACAGCTTTTCACCTTCTTCCTCTAAGAAAAGAAAACCTAAAAAACCCTATCAGAGTACTGCCTTTCACTTCCTTGGAGTATTATTTCACCATCCTCCACCCCCACTGCTCAAATCAGTCTGTCAGCTCAGGCAGCCAGGCTGGTTAGCTCAAACATGAGGTCAGGTTGGGTAACGGGATGTACTGTCATTTCCTTAGAGATGGCCTGGTGAATACTGAAGCCAAGAGCAGAGTTGCTCCCTTGTGAAGCTCTGAAAGTATGATTCCTGGGATATACAGGGCTCCCAGCCCTCAGACAGGAAGATAGCAAGCAAAGACTGCACCTAACACGGGCGTTAGCAATTTCTCAAGGGCCACAGACCAGAAGCCAGTTTCCACTTCCAAATGAGAGGGGTTTTTTTTTGTTTCTCTGGAAGTCCTACCAGCAATCCCAGGAGATGATGCTTCTCTCACAGTGCAGAGACTCCGAGCCCAGCACTGCTGCTCCATGTTCAGTGTGTCCAGCTACCAACATCAATGCCCACACCAGAAGTTCTTCAATTCTTGAGCACTGTGAAAACAAGACTTTATTTTTTTAAGCAAACTCCACCTGGGACTATCAAGTGAAGATGGTTATCTGTTAGCACTTTTCCATCTCCAACAGTCCATTTAATTCCACATCCACTTAACTGTATCCTGGACAGATAAAAGGCATACTTTCCCTTTCTTTTTTTTTTTTTTTCCATAAACAAACTTTATCTCCATCAGATCTCAAGCTCTGTGTGTTGTGGGTGTCGGCTAGAGTCTGAACTATGCCAACAATTTATCTGTGTGCACGTTCTCCAGAGGGCTGAGTATCAGATCTTGCTGACTTGCCTGTGCCCTGTGTGCTTTCCATTCTCCTGTGGCTCTGGACTAGGGAACTGAGCATCACAGGTTGTGTTTTAAGAGCAGAGCTGCTTCTTCAAAACCATCAGGCTTCACTGCAGGACAAACTCACCTTTCAGTGATGTCCACAACATACCAAAAGCCATACTTGACTGGAAGCCTGTGGAATGAGGAGCTGCTAATGAAGCTGCGGATGTTTGGCCTGTTCACAGTTTTACTTGATCATATAAGAGCTGAGTGAGTTACCACTGGGAGAGAAAAAGAATGACATTTCCTGCAGCATGCAACTGCTCAGTGGTCATGTCTGTGGGTTAGCAAAGGCTAAGCTAGCAAAGGCTTGGCTTGGGAAGGGTAGGTTCTCGATTTCCCCTCCCGGTTCAGTAGTCATCTGCCGAAGCACATGCTTTCAGGCTGGGAATCCAGGGCAGGGAACATTACCCAGAGCAAACTGCACAGCTATTTGTCTTGCTTTCACCAAACAAAACTGATAGCCCAAGAACTCCCAAGCTTGCCTTAAATCCACACTCACTGGCTATTTTCCAGCAAGTCCCTTCCCTTCTGCACCAAACCTTCTCTCAAAACCACTGAACAAACACCCAGAGACAACAGCATTTACCGGGGCAAAGCCCCCACCACGTCTACTGCTGCACATGCAAGAATACCCACTTTTGTCACAGAACTGAGCCTCAGAGAACTGTGCCAGGTGGGGAACAGCTCAGCGAGCCAACTGGTCTGTGTTGTCCCTGGGCTGAAACGTCCCAGGAGAGAACGAGGCAATACCTTTCATAGTGGAGCGCTAACAAGCACCTCCTCAGTGTCCACGCAGCAGAACTGCAAGGAAACATCTAACTTGTGGGTTTTTTATTAGTGATGTTTTGTCTGCGTGGTATCCAGCCTTGCCCAGCTAATGCCCCAGTAAAGAAGCTGCCTTGAATCTGTGTTGTGACAGCAGATGATACGGGTCCAAGCTGCAGTATCTCCCTCTCCCCCACAAGGTAATGGGAACATCGCCAGGCTTCTCCAACCAGCTCCCACACACCAGGGAAAGTCCCTGCCTGGAGCAATCACCGGGAGATGGGGTGTAAATGCTCTAAATTTGGCAATGTTACAGCCTCTGTTTTGTGGAACTTGGTTTAGTTCTTTCTGTAAGCACAATGACTACTCAGTGCTTGAGCGGGTTCGCTAGAGCCACAGCGAGAGGTGTTACAGAGGTTAGCAGACCAAATCTTCCATCACGCTGCAATTCTGCTTCTTGAGCTCTTTGCCATTCTCCCATCCCACTTAAGCTGCAACACTGAAATGGCTCTGGTCCCTGCATTCCTTTCTCAGATACACAAAGCTGAGAAGACTGATGGGCCGCTTCATTTGAGAGAATAATAAAAAATAACAACATACAAAACCAAACAGAAAATTACACTCCCAGCAACAATTGCTGAAAATGTCAGCACAGAGGCCGGAAAGAACCAGGCATCCATTATCCAAACGCCTCCCTCGCCAGCCTTTTGTCCCTGCCATCCCAGCAGGAAGCCTAGCTGACAGACAAAGAGACAAAACTGACACCACTTGAGAGCTGATTTGGGCTGTGGGGTTTTTTCCCTTTAAAATCTGATGGCAAGGAACTCTGTTCCTTGACTAGGTATCTCTCAGAAGGCTCTTCCCCCAGTGAGCAGGGCAGTATTGAAGACAGGTGAGGGGGTAAGTTATTAAACTCACGGCTAGCTGGCCCCCCATCAGAAAAGCAGCCTCTCTAGCTCCTCTCCCTCACAGCTGCCAGCAGCAGGAGCATTCCAGGGCTCTCCACTGCTCCAGAGAGAGAAAGACAAGAATCACCAAGCCTAAACCCCTCTCCATATCCCTGGCAAGAACTGCAGGCATATTACCTCCGCACTTCACATCTGGCTGCAAACACCAGGCCCCGCACAGACATGAATTGGAGAATCACATCTGCGCAGGGGTCTACTAATTGTAGGGCCAGAAGTGAAGTATTTCTTTCTCAAGGTCTTTACTCTTCCCACTGACTTAACATCAGAAACCATTTCTCTTGACATCTGCGAGGACAAATGTGCCGTTTGGCACCCTTTGGGGTTAAAAGTGCTACAGGAATGCAAGATGCAAGCCTGCTTCTTGAGTGGTATAAATCATCACGTCGCTGACTTACACTTGGAAAAATGTGGCCTCACAGTGCCTTCCTCTCTGTTCCTGACCGACAGATACACCAGAGAAGTGCAGTCACATTTTTAGCTGTGAGAGAACCACAGACACAGGGTCCCGTGAGAAGCAATATGGATTTACTGCTGGAAATCACATGCTTCTCTTCCTGTCACTCTTTTGTCTATTGTCTTCTTTTAACAGTTGTTCTCCTCCTTTATTCAGACACCTAGAGGGTCCTGTGCTACTTATCTCCATCCTCCTCCTATTAACTTGACAGAGGCTTTTGACAGCCACGGAGAAAAGGTAATTTTTTGCCACCCCAGTTGCACACCATCCACCAACCTCATACTGGGAAAACCCCAGGCAAAGCAATTGCTGGGCAGCAGAGCCGCACGCTGTGCCACTGTAGGGGAAACAGGAGATCCTTGTGCTCAGGAAGGGCATGCCATTCTCTCCTGGTTCCCTGGGAATTGCTTGCAATCTGTTCAATCAGAGTTTGTCTCACAGGCCTTAAATCTCCAGGAAGGACACTCCTGTGGCACAGTCTCAGCTGGGACCAAGAGGATCAGTCAGTCTGTTTCTAATAGTGCTGCGCAACAACATTTTTCAGCTCCTCTGCGCTTCCTAAAGATGGGTGTCACTCTACTGAAAAGCGTGGCATGGAGACAAGCAGGACATACACTGAGTGCTTGTTCCTAGCTCTGCAGTTTGCATCTCACGCCTTCTGTCCCCGTTTTTAGTTATCAAATGAGAATGATCAGGCCTACAATGGGAGCAGTCTAAGATGTGTTGTTAAGAGGATGGTAAATTCAGGTGGTGTCAGGCCCTTGTGCTAATCTCCACTAGCCCGCCCTTACAGCTTTCTCCTCTGTATCAGGCATTTTGCACTCACTGAGACACTACCCATTCATCTAGAATGAGTTACACTGCAGAGCCACAGCAACCAAGACATCCTGAAAGGTCATCTCACACAGCTTCAGGCTTCAACGATATCTAAACCACCCCTATAACTCCAAGCAGATGTCAGCTGGTGCTTGTCTATCTTTCAGTGCTTGAGGTTTCCCTCCCTCTCCCTAAGCAATCTACACCGCTGTGTCATACTCCACTAACAGTCATCAAGGGCACCCTCCTCTGCTCCACCTCACCTTTCAGCTTAGTCAATATTTGAGTTCATATTTACCCCTTGATATTGTAATAGTAAGTAAACAAAGTCCTAGTTAACTAAAATAATTGGTATCCTAAGAGTAAATGCACAAAACAATCAAGAGCAGGACACCGAGAGCCCCGTGAAAAAATAAGGTCTGTGGAAAATTACTCTTCTGGTTGTTTAACTGCATGTGCTATTCTGTGAAACCATATGGTAAAGCACTCTGAGAATTCAAGAGCAAATAACAAGCCCTTGGGTTTATAAACTTTTTGTAATTTACCCTAAAGCACTTTCAAATTACCTTACTGTGTTTCCTTCCGTTGATACTGAAGGGCAGTCACTGCTGAGGAAGAGCCACACTACAGCACCACACACTTTTCCAGACAGAAGGTCTCTGAAATAAACAGAAAGGAAACAGAGCAGTCATTAATCACATGAGAATTTAACCAGGATGGTGCCAACAGTCCTGCTTTTGCCCAGAGATACATGGATATCCTTCTGTTTTCAGCCACAACAGAACCCTCACGCCTGAAGCCACAATGCTCTGGCAGCTCACAAGTCTAAGGCGGGCTGTTTGTTTCCCCACTGCCAAAGTATTTCATTGATGTTCAGGAGGTTAAAAATATATGGATATGTCAAGTGCCCCTCAAACACATTAAATTAACTACCCTGTTTCATGGATGGCAGTTCAGGTCCTCCCTAAAATACAACTTGATTGAGACTAAGCTTTATCTTACTCGTAACTCCCATCTACAAAACACACATTGTCTCTTTCAAGACAAATAGGTGGCATCTTACTCGTGGAATTTCACATGGTTTGCTACCTAATCTAAGCAGGAAAAAAAAAAAATCCCGTCTCGTCATGCGGTTAGTCTTTGGGTTCCCTGTCACCCTGTAAAACAATTTATTGCCTAGGGATTGCAGCTGAATTGCAAGACAGTTTTTCTAGGCGGCCAGTTCCCTCAGTTGTTTACTGTTCCCTGCAGAACGCTGGGTTCAGCCAGCCTCCCACTTCAATCAGTATCAGCATTTGACAAGGTCTGGCCTTACAACTGCAAGTAAACCAGAAGGCTGCAGTTCCACTTATGCATACATAAGTCGTGCATGCTTCACTAAAAAGGCCGTTCACTGTACATACCCCCGGCATAAATTTATCTGCTACAAACTTTGAAGTGCACCCCTGGTCTGGAAAGTCAACAAAAATGGTATCTGAGGGCTGCCTGATCTTGTGCTGGGGGTGCTGAGTTAGACAGGCCCAGTCACAGCTACCTGTTCTACCTGCCTGCACCCAAAATGCCAAAATCAAGACAAGCTTGGTGGTCACCATCACCAGGGTTGTCCTGAGGGCCAGATCAAGTCACACTCACGCCTGCAAACCCTTGGTCACCAGTTTTATTAACCTGGTTTGACTCAGAGCACGGTCCAGGTGATCAAATTGTGTTTCAACACTGCAACCGGCCAGTGGAATTGATGCCTGAAGAAGAGACGAGCAGAACTGGCAAACAACAGATCATCCTTACACCACCCCTTCCTACGGGCACTGAAACACAACTTTAAATGACATATCTGTCAATACCGTCAGCCGAGTGTCCCGAGGAGCACGCCCGCAGTCCACCAGCCACCTCCTTCTCCAAAAGTAGCTGTACACATGACTGGTTTGTGATATTTTGTGCTCAGAAAGAAGGAAAAAGAATCAAGAACGTGAGGCAGGCAGCTAATGCAGTGTCCTGTCTTCTGGTAGGTTTATTTAGAGAGAAAAAGGTTTGTATGATGGGGTCTCAGATCACAGCTCTGCTATCCAACCAGGTGCTGATGAGCCCCTAGGTTGAGGGGACAGAGCCCTACCATTACCATCACCACATGCTCTCCCACCTTTGAACAGCGTGGTGGGGTTCAGTCCCGGGCTCCCAGATCCTAACCCAAAGCGTCTGCATGTGTGTGCCCCCACAGACACTGAAACAGTCACCTTTTCCCAGCTGCGTCAGTCACTATGACCGCAGAGGGCAGGATAAAGCCCACCTAGTTTGACAGAATTAGCGAGGGGTGCCTGCCTCACCTCGTACTGCAGGAAGGTGAGCAGGGACATCAACGCCATCGTCACGGGCTTGTCAGTATAAATACTACCTGTCGTGCACAGATCATTCCTGGGTACAGAATATGCATGTACAAACAAGGACAACCCACCCTTTCCATTTGCCACAAAAGGCTATAGGAGGAGCTGGCAAAAAGGATGGTGGGAGCCAGAGAGAGCAGGTGATGCTCCTGCAGCTCCATGGGATCCCTCCCAGACAGGCAGCGTCGCTCAGCTGCAAAGAAAGACCTTTGTCTTGAAGTTGCCTGGGAACAGAGCAGCCTCCCAAGACAGCACTTCTGCTGGAAACCAGTGTAAAGGTGCTGGATGCAGATCCTTCATCTTCTCTGCCTGTGCACCCGAAGTTTTGCAGCGACAGAGACACCACTCCCCACTGGTGGAGCAGCTCCACGAGCAGCCTAGCACGGGTCAAGGGGCTCCTCGTAAACCTGCAGCGTCACCGCTGAGACGACTGCTGAGCTGCAGGTGAAACAGCAAAGTGCAAGAGGAGAGGAACGATCCCAAATTTTGTTTGCACAAGCTCTCAGTCCTCTGAACAGGAAACCACTTGCTAACACCACAGTTAGCAGGATCTTCACAGCTGTGCCTGCACTGTGTCCCAGCCAGAATATTTCAGTGGTGAAAGCTTCCCAGGAGGCATTTCCTCAAGGCCAACACACAGGTCCAAGAGCCACTGGTACAGGGTTTTCTATTTACGACCCCATATCACACAGGAGTTCCTCTCTGCTGCAATAAGTTACATTCTCAGTTATTAACATCAGATTTTCCCCCCTAGTTTTGCTCTCTGGTGTGAATGTTCTGAGAACAGCTAGAGTGGAGAAGGGAAAGCTTTGGAACAGATCTCAGGGGCAGCACAAAGGACTGCTGGATCTTCCAGTTGCCTGAAAGGTGTGTTAAAATAAACAGCCAAACAGAAAAACCAGAAGGTGTGTAGGACAGTGTCCAATTTCCTTGGGGCATTTTAGGGAACCATCTCATCCACCCACTGGCAGCACTGCTAACAGTGCAACTGTAGGGTTGTTGAAACTGTCACAGTCTTCACACAAAACAAAGTTGAAGACTGGATGCTCCTGGGTGTTCACAGGCAGCTTGAAAATAGCTGAAAGATAAAATCCTGTCTTAAAAACAAGTTTTCAGATGCCTCTGCTCTTATCTCAAGGTCGCTGTGTTCATACAGTGCTACTCTCCCTCACTAACCTCATCCAGCTCTAGCCTGCCACGGGGCCAGCGGCTGAGACACAGAAATCCTTCACTGCAGGACAAAGAACCACAGCCCGTACAGGAGACAGAACCGGCAATACCCAACCTACAATTTGCATGCAGCATTGCCTGAAATAAAGCCTTCCTGCTCATGCCAAAAGTCAAACTTCACCACTACAAAGTTGATTTATGTGTGTGGGTGTGAAAATTTCAGCATAACCTGTACAGAGAAGAGCCAGTGGGTTCCTAATTTCTCCCTCCGGTTTCCACTGGTCTTTCTATTGCTAATATGCAGGTAACACCCTGTGTACCTCATCCAATAGCTTCATATCACAATGGAAAAACATACAAAACAAAGACCATGGAAGAGGAACAGACAACATCTACCCCGGCTGATCAAAACCGAGGTGGCATAAACACACAGAGGAGATCTTTTAACAAAAAGCCAAAACAAACAGTTCAGAGATCAATGGGTGTGAGTCTCTCTTCCAGGCCCTCTGAGCACACACAGACCACATCTTACAAGTACCCAGAAACTGTAATGCCTTCATTTTGCAAAAGACATAGCTCTGACTTCTTGGACAAATGTCAGGTGCTGGGACAAGCATAGGCAGTCATTCCACCTCCCTCCAAATCTGTTCCCACAGGCACTCCTGGTATATCCATCCAGTCACATGCTCAGTAAGTCCCTCTTCCCTCAAAAGGTCACGGTCATCTCCCATTAGCTGCTGGACTATTAAGTTTCCCCTCCAAAATGAAACAGCTGGATGTTCAAATGGTCCTTGCTGACATGAAAAGACACACTGCACACAAACTGAGTGGCAGCTAAAGGGAACTTAGGGTGACCGGAAGGATTAGAAAGATCCTGAACTTCAACGGGGAACCACTACCCTGAGTCCACACAGCATACAATGAGACAAGAAATTAAGGCATGAACCTGCTGCTGTTTTGCATCTGAAGTCAGGACTTGCTTCACCTATGAACCACTGGCATCCTTGAAGTAAGATACTATTTCTTCCAAGCTCTGCTTTGCCTTGTAGCAGCCAGTCTCTAGTCCCTGGTCAGTCCCACCCATGTGTGCATCCCACCGGAGCAGCTCTCCATCAGCTCAGCAACGCCTGCTGCAGAAACACAGGCACCACCGACAGCCTCGTCGGTGTCACAGACCATAATGCTCTGCACTGAACCAGGGCCGTCACACTGAGGGTTTCTACCTGTACTCCGCAGACTAGAAATGGTGGTCAGAAACATCTACTGCCAGCAGACTGCAGTTTTCTCTGCAAAGATCTCCTCTGCCACCAGAATTCGGCATATCTGGAAACAGAGAGAAGCTGTCAGGCAGTTCTAGGATGCTGGAAGGCACTAAAAATTCAAAGTATCACCTTTTGGAAGAGCTACTGAACCAATGTGGCCATCCTCACTACAAACCAAACACTTTCACCACCTCCTTTCTCTTTTCTCATTTCCTAAAACCCAGCATCTTGAGTTAATTTGTACTTTCATCAATTATTAGAAGCAGAATTCCAACAATTAAGTCATAGGCAGAGGTTGTAAAACAATTTCCTTTCCAGTAAAAGGCTGTAACAGTGTTTACAAGGCAGACAAATTACAGAGGCAGTGATCCACAAAGCCCTCTCCTTCGCAGGCATCACAGCTGTATCTTTAGAGAGAGCTATAAAACAATAAGTTACAAGGACGTTAGAACAATGTCACGTAAATCAAATACCTATTTCACATCTTATCTAATGCTATGGCAGGCAAACAAAATTCAGACTCAAGTCCTGGCCTCTGGAAAAGGTGGTTTCATCAAAGGAATGTGTCTTCTCTTCCCACACGATGAAGTGTAACCACAGGCTCTGAAAACAAGCTTTTCCTCCAGCGACTCCCAGCTAGCTTACTGCTCTTGAGCGAGCCCACAAACACCCATCCTGCAGGTGGAACAGAGCTTAACTCCCCAGGGCTGGGGGGTGAGGAAAGCTTTAAAGGAGATATTTTAGAAAAATTCTGGTCTGGATCAGGATGGCTCAGAAAATACGAGTTTTCCCACCTGTAGCCATTAGCTAAGTTTAGCCAGCCTCAGGAACGCCGGACAACAGGCGGATCACCACATTCAGGAGTCGTGAGAAGTTTGCTAAGGAGAAAAGGACTGTGCACATCCTTAATTCTCCCCAAGGCAAACCAGTGTTAGGTCTTCAGCCCGAGCTACGCAAGACCTCTCGGCTGTCTGCACAACACAACAGCACCATCCAGCGGCTGAACTACTCGCTTCGCCCCTCCCACCACCTCCCCATTTATCATCTACAGAAAACACAGTATGTAAACTTTCTTCCCGTTCTGAACGCTTTAGGGTTTCGTTTACTTCAGCCTTGGGCTAGAAAAGGTGAGACATTTCAGGAGAGTGGTAAAAAATAGCTCAAAACAGAATCATACTTTCTACTGCCGGGCAGCTCTGCCAGCAGCACCGTCTCCCTCCAAGCGTTACCTTTCCTTGCACCAAGAGCGCAAACTCTTAAGCGCTCCAGAGGCGGAAAAACTGAACCCTACTGTCGTGGTTTGACCCCGGCTAGCCAAATACCATAAAGTCGCTCTCACAAATCCCCCTCCCCTCCTCCAGTGAAGGGGAAGAATCGGAGGAAAAAGAAATAAGGAAGCTTGTAAAATTGAGATAAGAACTATTTACTAATTAAATCTAAATTAATATATACAAATACTAAGTAATTAAAATAATAGAAAATAAAATATATGATACAATGAGATACAGTTGCTCACCACCCACTGAGCAGTGCACAACCAGGTGCTGAGTAGTGAGAGTCAGACCCAGAGAGCCCAAGAGCCACAGCTCGAGAATCGGAATCGCAGCAGATCCAAAACTAACCCCATCAGCGACAGCATGGCCGGGAAAACTAAACAAACCCACGAACTCCCTCATGAAGGAGCCAGCACAGGAGTTGGCAAAGCAGCTAACACAGGAGTCAGGGGGAGTGTTAGCAAGTGCCCAGGAGTAAATGAGCAAGGGAATAAGGGCGAGGGTAACAGCTCCTGGACCCCCTCCTCGCCTAAGCCCCGAGCACGATGTACTGTGGAATGAAACACTCCCTGGGTCAGTTTGGGTCAGCTGTCTGAGCTGTGTCCCCTGCACTGCCCGCAGCGAGACAGCGAGAGCTGGGAGCGCAGCTGCAGGGTCAGAAGCGGAGAAAGACCTCGAATTCAGTGCAGGCATTGCCCAGCGCCAGCACAGACCTTATCAGTGCTGTTCTCTGCACCCAGGAACACAGCTCCCCAGCAGCCACGGTAAAGACAGTTAACTCTTTCCTGACTAAACCCAGCACACCTACGGACGCAAGTCCTCATCATACCTCACCCTGGGATTTTACCAGCGGCAACAGCCTCACAGCCAGAAGGCCTGCAGTAAGGCGGCATGTGACCACACGCGGCCTGCCCTGCCACGTCTGGCCCAGTTCGCACTGCCAGTTTTGGAAACGTGTTCAGACCACTCATGGTTCCCCAGGACGATGTCAGCTGGCTGCTCCATCGCTCTCGATAGTGGAATCCCTAACAATTTGGTTTAACAGGTGAAAATAGCCGCAATCCCCAGAGCGGGTATGACGCTACCCTCTCACGGAAAACAAGATCAATTACCCACTTTCTCTGAGACAAACTTTGTTAGGTTGTTGTTCCCAAAACTATTTGGCAGTTAACAGATGCGAGCCGTACAGCATTCCCAACAGCTGATGCCACCATGACTCACTCGCTACACGTACGTATCTCAATGACTGCATTCATGACCTACTTTGGGAATCAAGAAAGCATTTCAGACAATAAATTTTCCCCTTTAGAAACAGGAGCGTCCCACAGCCATTCCAGAGCTGTTGGCTGGGATCCAGCGATTGATGTGTTTGATGCTCAACAGATATATTCAAAGTAAAAAAACCAACCAAATAATCACAAGGATTTCCACGTTTTGCTCTATTCTCCTTGCAGGTTCAACAAAAAAGAAGCCAGATTCAAATCCACGGTACTAGCACTCCATCCCCACCTCCCGAGCTTATCTTTAGGGATTCTCAGCATCTAATGCTGTTTCTGTAGCTCAGTCTAAACACATATTCATAGACTGGAATCTCTGCTGCTTCACCTGACATTTAGAGAGGACTCACATGAAAGATCACATTCCTGGAACACATCAAAATCCCTGTAAAAACTCACCTTTGTGAGAAAAGCTTAAGGCATCCTATGAAGAAAGGAGACTAAAACAAAATACCCTTCACTTGTGACAAACCGAAGGTAGCGGACGCCGCTGTACATTTCCCACCACCTCTGAGGTTATGTTGGACAGGCAACTTCCAGAGACACACAGGCAGGAAGCGTTACGATACCAAGGGATTTAAGGAGATATGTCTCTTTGGCCCTTTTCAGAAAGTCCTTGTATCAAAACGTGATTCACCAACAAAAGTGCGTGTGGTAATAAAGGTGAAGCTGCCTTCTTAAAACAGGAGGTGCTTACGCCACACATTCACTGCTTGGTTACCACACAAATTCCCTATAATAACCAGTTACCCCAAGTTTCAGAACTAGTTCTTTCACTCCTGATATGCTCCAAAATGGATTGTTATCTACAACATGAACTTTGTTCCAACCATTCTTATGGGAATTAACCCAGCCTGTTATAAACTGAGAGGCTGTGGATTTAATTCCGTGGCAAACGCACGCAGCCTGGATACAGTGATTGAGACATGAGGGACTGGGGCAGGGGGGAGCGAGGGAGGGAAGGAGTGGGTTTTTCTTAGTGTTATGGTAAGTCCAAAGCTGGTCTGGATCGTTCTCCTCTGGGGGATATTAATGAGGACTTTTGCCTTTGATTCATTCTGAGGAACATCTCGGAAGAATTTATTAAAACTATTCGACATAGTTTGCAAAAATCCCGTAACTCTCCTTAAGAGCACAGAATGCAACACAGGATGGCAAAAAAACCTTGTAGGTACAAAAAGCAGAGGGTTTACGGTGGGTAGGGGGCCACGCTCTTTCCCCATCTGTAGCTATTCCCATTTCTTTCAAACAAAAGGCCAGTGGAAACCCACCTCTTCACTCTCAGATACACGTGACAAGTTCCCTGGCACAATTCCCCGGACTGTGGCACAGCCATCCACTTTGCCTACACTGCTGACGCACTGGGCCAAGCCCAATTTATGTAGCTTACACCAGCTCTAGAGTGCAAAGCAGATGCTATCACACCATGGAGCATCAGGCTCACCAATTCCAGAGGCAACCTATGCAAAAAAAAGCCCCTTCCCAAGGTCTGTAACCCTTAACAAAGCTACCTACAGAGACAGAGGAGGGCAATTCTGCTTTTTCTTTCCCCTGCTTTCATGCCTTCACCTACTAAAGCTCCTTAACTAAGTCATTCTGTATTCTTTCTCAACCTGGATCTCTGGTTTGTGCTCAAAGACTGTCTGAGCTTGAATGAGGAATTAAATACATCGAAGAACAGTGAGGATGTGGAACACAACACTCATTCACTGATCTACGCAAGACTAGATTAAGACAACGCAATCTATGCCTTATCTGCAGGATCAAGAGTCCTAACACTGTATTACACTAAAGTAGTCAGCGGGATGTCAGCAACACACATAAATAAGAGCATCAGGAAAAAGTGGCTCCAAAGCATCCTGGCAAAGATCCAGGCTGAACCGCTCTTGCCAAGCATGCCAGCGGCACACACCTCACGCTGCTCCGGGCACTCAGAGATGGACAGATTAATTCCCCAAGGTGTCAGCACAGGCAGATTCCAAGCCCATCACCAAACATGGATTTGCAGCTGTTAAGAACAGCTTAAACTACGGTCACCTGGATTTACCTCACTGCACTCCCACTCCAAACCCACTGAAACGAACGGCCTGCAGGCTTCAGCGGGCTTTGGGCCAGGTGGAAACTAGCAGTGCACAGGCGGGTTAATCTGGATGCCCCACAGGCCCGGAGTGCTGCCTGGAGAAGCGGTCACATCCGGGTCTAACCCCCCCGCCTCCCCCACACGGCAGCCCACCCCGCAGGCACCGAAAGGGCCCGCTTCGAGCGGCCCGGAGCGCAGCCGTACACCCGCTGGGCAGACATTCACGGAGAGCCCGCCCGCCGAGGAGGCAGGACCTCAGCCGACCCGACCGGCCCGGCCCGACCGGCCCCTGCTCGCCGCCAGCAGCCCCGGGCCCAGCTGCGTCCGCACCCAGCTTAGAGGTGCGCCCCGCGCATGCGCACTCGGCCCCGCTTCCGGCAAGCGGCCGTGCTACGTCACCGGTAGCACATGACAGCCGCACGGTGCGCGTGCGCACTGTAGCGTTTCGACGTATTCCCGGCTTGTTCCGCCCCTACCGTACGGCGTTACGGGGGCCGCCTAGGGACATTCTAGTCCCGTTCCGCGTCTCCCTACGGGTGCCAAATGAGGACACATGTGTCCAATCGCGAACGGCCCGCGGGCTGGTTGTCATAGCAGCGAGCCTCCACGCAGCCACAGGGACCCGCCGCCTTGGCCACTCGTGTCCCGGTCGCTTTCCCGAAGCGTCCGTGACAGCCGTGAGCAGGAGCTGCTGCCGGCCGCGGGGGCAGCTCCGGGGGGGCAGGCATCGCCGCGGCTGGGGCTCACAGGGGAGCAGCTGCAGCCGCTGTGTGCCATGAAGGGCTGCGAGAGGCCTGATGCGGGAGGGTTGGGGCCGTGATTGCAGCTTGCCAAAGGGGAGAAAGGTTGCCCCCACGTCCCTCACAGTCCCCCGCCCCACTACCCGTGTTACATTCGTACAGCCACGGTTGTACCCTACGGCGAGGCCAGGGAAAGGCTGACGCTGTTCTTTAAGGGCCAATTCCCAGAGGGGGAGATCCTGCTGTAGCAACAGGTGGAATTTCCTGTATAAATATTGATGAGCCGGGAGGGAAAAGGAAGCTGGCTGGCCAAGTCGGGACGTACACCACCTCTGCAGGACCCAGTGGCAGCCCGTGGCCTGGAAGGTGGCCTGGAAGGTGGCCTGGAAGGTGGCCTGGAAGCCACCTCCCCACTGCCGTCCACAGTCTCGCACAGCCCTGTCCCGTGGGCTCCTCTTCATTACAGCCTTGCACTACCCACAGAGAAAACCTGCCTTCGTAAACCCGTGCGCTTTACTTCCAGACATCCCGTTGTTTCATGTCTTGGGTGCAGGCTGCTTTATTTAGCTAAATTTCTTTCTTAAATTTGAGCCTAGTAGATGACAGCTCTTTTACCGCTGTCCTGTCATCAACAGCATTTCGGCATTTTGGTGACGCTGCTCGGAGATGTGGAATGGACAGGTTTCATACCCGCTGCTCTTCCTGATTCAGCATCATGATTGCTGGCATAACGTGAAGCTGAAGAGTCTGAGAGTATTTTTTTTTTTTTCCCCAGAAACGTTGAGAGAAGGCCCAAATGTAAAAGAAGAAACATAAAAATACTTTGGAAATAAAATCAAAGACTAAAAACCAACTAAACCTTAACTTTCCTTTGCCTGCTTTCAAGAATAGATTTGGAAAAAATCCTGCTTTCAGTTTTAAGAAGTCCTACATACAAACTTTCTACATTGCTCCCTTTGCACAGCTTGACAAAGGAAATTGTGGCGTAGGGACACAGCGAGGTAGCATGATGTTTCACATCATGAGACCCCTCTTCCCACTCAAATCCTTCATGTTGAATAAGAAGCAATCTTCAAACAGTAAATTTAGATTAAGTCATGACTGGTAGTAAAACCAGCTTGATCCCATAATACGTATGCCTCCACAAAAATGAAAACAATTAGAAGATAAAATGATTCTTAAAAGTCAAATAGTTGTAGAATAAATTGTGTTATAAAACTGGTTATAGAATAAACTGTGTTACAAAATAAAGTGTAGTGGGAAACAGTGACCAGATAATGAGATACTTGGTTTCCCAGATTTGTGTAATCAAAAGGATTACACAAAATAAAGCAAACCTAATCGTTCAGGAGATCATTCTGTAAAACTGGGTCAGAAAATGTTGCCTCCCTTTGTCAGCAGTTATTAAAACTGAGAAAACCCTTCCTGATAATAAATCATTTATCAGGATTTCATAGGAGAGAGAAGCACACCAAAAGACATTCAGTTAAAATTAGGCAGGGTCATTGATTTACTCCAGTCAAACCACCAAGGATTGGTCAAGACCTTTCAACAGACTTGATAAATTCACAGAGATTTTCTAAGTACATAGTTTCCCACATCATTTTTATATTAGGAGGACAGGATGTGAGTTGGACACAATCATCCTTGTAAAAAAGCCAGCCACCTTTCTGGACTGCTTTTACCAGTATCAAGAGGCGAAGAGATGTTTGTATTTCCAGGCATGAAGTTAGCTGCTGTTTTCTCAGGCATGAAGATGAGCTCAACAAGGTCAGCCGGAACCAACTTGGATTTGTTTCAAAAAGCCAGCGTGAGAGGAGGATGAAGTGTTCCTTCCAAGGAGATAAGAACGGCAACTCACCTCTAATTGGGGCACTAATGCCTTGGCTTTGGCTATTCATTTTCTAACTGTAGGATTGGAAGCCTCTCTGCCAAGAGAGGTTGTGCCGTCTCCAGCTTTGGAGGTTTTAAAGACCTGACAGGATAAAGCCCTGAGTAACCTTGTTTGGTCTCACAGCTGATGCTGCTTTGAGCAGGAGGTTGGACTACAGACCTCCTCAGGTCCCTTCCAACCAGAGTTATTCTACGATTCTATTATTTTCATCCATTTTACATCTATCATCTTAGGCTTTTTTCAGATATCAAACTGATAAAGGCTAGGTTTGAAAGTTCATTTTTGTAAAGCATGGGCAGAAAAAAGTTGTGAGTTTAACTGTTTTGTGTGACCGACATGTGACCCAGCCAGAAAGAGGTAAAAATCTCTCTACGAGATGAAAATATCAGGATAACTCTTCAAGGAAAAATTATAAAAAGGGTGAGAAATTACAAGTCTTTTGAAATACATGTCACAGGCCTATATGTGTTTGTAAAAACAAGCTGGAACTGCAAAATAACTACCAAAACATGTTTATAGCACTATAAACATGTTTTATATAGACACAGCCTCCAGTGTCCTGTGTAAGGGCCAAGATGACTTTTAGGCATAGTCTCCACTGGCTGCAAGGTTATATATCATACAGTCTAAGCTGCTCCTTCATGTCTCCTTCAGACATCTCTCCAAATGTGTCACTTTTTTCCTTCATGAGCCTGAAGATGGCAGCCAGCTGCTCTCTCTGAACCCTGTCAAGAAGAAAAGGAGAAGTAGGAAATAGCTGGTCCCCAGAAGGCACTTTGAGCAAGAACACCATGGTCAAATGAAACACAAAGCCAAACAGGTCATTTTACAAGCCCTACTGTCTGCAGGAAATCTGTCCATGTGAGACGGAAAAGAGACGGCCTCTGGTTCTCTTTCCTCCACCTTCCCATCTATCTGATCATCCTGCACGTCTCTGCAATACGTGAAATATGGGGGTAAACCAGACTGCTTTAACACCAGCTTTGGAGTTCCTTAGGGCTTATCTATGCTCAAAGTTTCAGCATAACTCAGCATGTGGAATTTCATAAGGCCAACATGTCCCAGTTTAGCAGACCCCACAATGAAAGTAGATTAAGCTTCTCCAGCACAGTGTCCTTTCACTCTGTAACGAGAGTATGTAGATAGGGAGTAATTCAGAAACAGCTACTGAGTTTTAAATGTATACCCTACCTTAAAACTACAGACTAGACCACCTTCCAGTGTGGACATGACTTTAATCAGCCAACGGAAGATAAGATCACAGGCAGACATCTGTTTTGAGGGTTCGTTTGCCAGTGTGAAATGGTGAGATGGACTCATGTAGCCAGTCCGGCAATGAGGTGGACAGAGGCTGACCAGTGGACCACCTGGCTCAGATTTCTAGCCCTAGAAAGTCCCACAGGAGATGATTAACTCCCTTTTTCCCCATAACAGATGATATCCTGCTTTTCTCCTGACCTAAAGCAGTTAATCATGTCCTGCAGCACAAAGATTGGTATCTGCCACAGGGCTTTATTTGAGGAGGCTTTATAGGAGGGCTTGTGTTGGTCATACATCTGCAGATCATCACGCAGGGATACAGAAGGGGGGGCAGCACAGAAATGTCATTTGTTATCAAGTAGCTTGTAAACTGATGTAACTGTCTACAGAATCTTCTTTTAGGTCAAAACGAACGTGCACCTTGGCTCTCCTCATGGCCGGCTGTGGGTTGGTTCGTTCTCATTGCCGGACTCCTACCCGGTTGGGATCAGATTGCAGCATTGCCTAGCACACCTCATGCCTGACTCTCCTGTGTGAGACTAAAAGAACTAACGAGGTTGTGGTGCTTTATGGCTGTAACAAGGGAGAAGCTTCTGTTACTTCAAGGCTCATTTTGCCCCTGCCACGACTGGGGCCAGGATTCAGCCACAGCCCAGCAGCCCAGAGCACAGATCTGCCGCAATCCAGGCTCCTCCTGCTTGTTTAGCATCTTCAGACCTGCCCTGGGCTAGAAAGACAGACTGTGGCTTTTACTTCCACATTGTCACCCTGTCAAGAGTCCTCTGGCCCCATCATAGCCAGCTTTCCGCATCAGGCTTTAATACACTGTAATTAATCCATTTAAATGCATGCCATTAGTTAAGCAGGAGGAGTCTTCCTGCGAGTCCTGCGTGGACAAGCTATTGGCTGTTCCAGTAACAGGAGAGGTAGAAATGCCTAGCGATAGACAGAACCAGGGCAGGATCTTTGCTTGAAAGACGAGAGGACAGCATCAACACATGAGAAGCAACCACACCACGAAGAAGATCAATGGAAGGGGACAGCCAGGGACAAGCAGAGGAGTCTTTGCATGCTGAGTGGGCTCTGCATTTTCCCTTCTCCTGGGCTAAGCCCCAAGCAGAAGCAGGAAGTCCTGGTCCTCCCAGCACCACTGCAGCAGGCAGGGCAGGAAAAAAGCAGACCCTGGCAAAAGAAAGCTCATTTGCCAATTCTAATGCAATTAAAATGCAACTGTCCTAAGGCCAAACATGCCCCGATAATGACGTGGGATCTTTTGGTTATGAAAGCTCTGGCCGCAGGCTGTCAAGCGCCTGTATTTCTCTGTCTCTTCTGTAATTTTTTGATGCTCACATGAACAGCAGCCAACTGCCCTTTCCAGATGGGAGGAAGGGAAGCACAGTCGTTAGTGATCAATATTTTATTTTAGACCACCACTGGGCACCAGAGGGCACATTTCCAGTCTGATGGGAAGAAATTCAATACACAGCTTCACCTCACGTGTCTGAAATGCATGCTAGCCCCACACAGGTCTGCATCCCTCGCTCATTATTTCACAGACATGAACACCGCCGAAACCTCCCCAAGGGCCTGTTTCCCTGTCTCCAAACCTCCAAAATCAAGATCATAGACACCATTCACTCTATTTTTTTTTTTTAAAGCGTAGCATCAGTGCATTTTGGCTCTCCCCATAACTTTAAATACCATGACCACGCATTTGAAAAACAGAAATTAAAAAGAGCTGTCACTGCTGCTACTGCTCTGTGCTACAGAATTACAATGGGAGAACAAAATAAAGAGAGAAAAGAGCCTGGGAAGGAAGAGTAAGGCATCAAAATAATGAAACTGATTTCAAAAAGGAGCTTCTCCTGCCAAAGGCACCCTTGTAAAACAACTCTGTAGTGCTCCAGGTTGGGGGGTGGGGGATTTGATGATTTCAGGTCAAACCTACCCTGTTCACAAGTAGTATCATTCTCTCTTCCTGTAAATGCTGTCCTCAAAACTACGTGGAATCAGGAGGTCAAACAGGCTTTTACTTATTGCTGACAAGATAGATTAATTAAGGATTTTTCAAAGCAGCCTAATTCTTCTTGATAGGCAATTAAATTTGCATACTTAACTCCCTCAGGCTCTTCTCAGACGTTTCAGTCCAAGAATTTTATGAGTAACTGGAGGTCTGGGGCAGTGAGCCGTAGGTACGTTAAAGGAGAGCTCCGTTTCAGGAACTGGTAGGCACCCGTGTTCACAGAGGCTGCAATCCAGGGCAGAGCTCTGCGTTGGGAACTTTGCTGACTGCTCCACAGGCAAAGACGACCAGGATCCTGCGATCCTGCTGCAATGCTGCGTTGCTCCAGCAGAAATAAAGGAAAACCCCTGGCTTTTGCCACTGGTCTGACTCCACTGTGAAGGAAGCTAGTGGAATCATTTATGGGGTAAAAGGCATAGGAGAGCAGAGTGTACCTCTAACCTAAAAACCAGATTTGCAACACAAATCTCTTGAGGAAAAAGTTGCAAGCTGCTGTAGGCAGGGAGAACAAGCACAAACCAAATAAACTATTCAAAGGTTTATTGGACCAAACAAAGGCAATTTTTACAGATTCAAGCCACTAGAATTACAGTCCTTTGTATAAGAGCCACCATCAGATACAAAACAAACAAACAAAACAAACAAAAGTAAAAAATACCCAGACAGCCATTTCAGTTGAAGAAATAGTTTGACTCGCTGCCACTAGCAAAAATCTGGACTCAGCTATAGGCTTTGCTCGATGTGCACATTGCCATGTAACTTAAACACAATGTATATAAGGCATTCTTTGCATAGTTGGGTGCTCAGGTCACAGCGTCAGCCAGCCAGCACCGAGGGGAGACAGCGGCTGTACCAGCAAGATGCTGAAGCAGAGGGTCCAGATGTGCCTAAATTCATATGCAAACCACCAAACACGCTTGCAGTTGTCCGCTGGGAAGGAGAGCCTTGCCGCTTCTAAAGCTGAAGCCTCCTGCTGTTCTTTAGATAAGCCCTTTTAGTAAGAGTTTGCCAACACCAGGCGCTGGAAAGGACAACTGTGTACAAGGTTTCAAGTATTGTCTGCATAGGAATTAAAAAGGGTGAAGAAAGAAAAAAGCAGCCTGTTGGGTTTCTGATATGTTTGCAGCATTAGCCAAGAGGCGGTTGTCCTGCAGTGAGGGAAACTTTGAAGGACACATCCCCACCCAGCCTGGTGTTTCCTCAACATTGTTAGAAGACTCGGGCCCTCTTCTCACTCTTGCAAACTGGCGGGGTCTGACTCGGAACCTGCTGTGTCTGAAGGTAAACAGGCCCAGCCGAATTCATCTTCTCTATGCGACAGAGCTGAGGAGCGATGCTGAGCTCTGACTCCCGTGGCCAAGCCACAGGGCTAGCAAGAGAAGAGGGCACTGGAACAGCAAGCAGGCAGAGGAATGGGGAGGGTGTCTCTTCCAGGACCCCCACAGTCTCATCCTGAGCCAGAGGGAACCCCTGATGCCATAGCTACCTCCTTGGGTCTCTCCTCTTGGGAACTGGAGTAGGGAAAACTGAGAATCCAGATATTAACAGCAGTCAAAGTGTGGTCTCCTAAATCTCCACCACAAGCAGAACAGCTAAACTATCAATCTTCATCACTTCTCGAGTCATTCTGTCTACCTACAGAATCAGCTCTCTGCTAAAATAACTACAGAAGCAAGATTTGAGTCAGTCCAGCTACCATCTGCCATCCCTCACTTGGAACCCACTTTGTCCCTCCACCCCTCAGAAGAAAGCAGTGCTGTACGACGTTCGAAATCATAGGCAGTTCCCACCCCCCAGCAATAAAGAGGAGTTTGGCCCCAGGAAGAAACAACTGGATAGTCTGGTATGAGGTCCAGGCTCATCTTGGGGAAGAGCTACAGTTCACCCACCCCAATAAAGGGTCACCACAGATTTCATGTCAGGCCTAATACACGGTAATGAACACGACTAATAGACTTGCTGCATATTTAGAGTACAATTTGGGTTCTGTTTGGGGAAGGGAGAGGAAGGTTCATCTCCTAGGACATCCCAGTCCCCCAAACACAACTCAAGTCACTGCTTGGGTCCAGCCCCAGTCCATGGAGCCACACAACGGGATCTCCTCAAGCTTGACACCACAGGAGTTTTTGAAGAACTCAACTTCAGACCAAGAGGGGATCCCAAGTTTTGAGGATTTATGGATTTCTCTTATGGGTGTGTTTGGTTGGTTTTGGTATTTCTCTCAAGCCTTTAAAGATGCCAAGGGATGCCTTTAGGAGGAGGCTAGGGACAACTTCATATAGTCTTCAGTTCTGCAAAGAGAAATGGAGAGAAATCATTTCAGTCATTTCACCCCTCAGGTTGGTTCATTATTATTCATATAAATGAGTGGGGGGAAAACTCCATGTGTGTAGGGGGAAGGGAAGGCAACTTCCCACCTCAGGGCAGAACATGCCACTGTTTGCGAACCTCACGCCTCTAAGGAGGAGGCACTTCGCTTCATCAACTGCAGCAGGATAGTCAAAACTCAGAGGTGTAAATCCTCTCATCTGGAACCAAGCTGAAGTTACAACCCTTCTGACCTACTGATGAGAGCTGGAGAAGCCCAACTAGTTGGAAGCCTTCGTTAGCTCCAGGGGTTACTGCCTCAACATCCTGTGCCTCCCTGGGCTGCTGGCACCCTTGTCCAGCCCAGGTTCCTCCTCCCACCTGCAGCCAGATGAGCCAGGGATGTGTACTGGTTTCATGGGGCTGTGTTCCCAAACAGGTCAACCTTTCACAATCTTCCTACAGATGTGTTTGTTCAAGGGAAGGTGGTAAAAAACCACGGTCGCGGGCCTTCCTTTTGATGGGAGGTTCTCCCAATGTCCCAGGGAAGGAGGGTGAGACGATCAGATGTGTTTTATGGGTGCGGACATCCAGGCGCTCCCTGAGGTCTTGCAGCATGTTGCTAGCAGAGCCAGGGCTAAAAAATCTGGTCCTTTGTTATCAGCTTGAACCACTCAGACACTCTGCCCTTTCTGCCCCAGCACGTCTCATGGCCCACCATCCACAATGGGAAACCCCTGACAGCAGGCTGGGCAGCTGCCCACGGACACAGAGACCTGCCCTAAAGTAGAAGGGTACTACAACACACTTTACCTGGGCGCTTACAAACACACACAGATGCACCCCAGCCTAATTCCTCCTGAATTCAATAGGGTTCACCGCCCGTAACACCACAGACCCATTTGAAAGTCCCCTGATCCTGACAGCCACAGCGTGAAGGCAACTTACAGCCTCCTCTCTTTCCTCAACTCTCTGCAAAAGGTTGCCTCATCCAGCAGCATCACAAGTGCAGCTGGCGACCCGGATCCCGGATGGGAGACGAAGGCTGAAGCATCACGTGGGGCCGGGGTTAGGCGAGCAACGCTGCAGAGGCTCAGTGGCTGGCTCGTTAGGACAAAGAAAGGAAATTCTCCGGAGTGGATAATTGCTGTGCAAGATTCTCAGCGCTGAGGATCAGATCATCCCGCTCAAGTCACGCAAGCATAATCAGATTTCATGCGTGAGGGCATAAGCTCGTTGCCACGGGGGCCCAGAGGGAGAGGTGCCCTCCAGCATGGCACAGTTGGAGTGGTGAGGGATGGAGGATGTCAGGGAGGGTGGATGGGCTCAGTTGCAGCCTCTCACAGGGATACTCACCTCCAGGACAGGGTCAGGCCGAGGTGAGAAAATCTTAAACCAAGCATGAACTTAATGGAGGATGTCAGTCACAGGAATAAATGCAGAGATACCCCTTACTGCTCTTGGAGCAAGCTGTGAGGGGGATTAGACTAAAGAGCATGAGACAGTCCTGGGGACATCAGAGCCATATAACCCCCAAGGCTGAGAAGCTCTGACATTGTTGCCACGGAGCCTGAGACACTTAATTAGCTTGGGATGGAGGCTGAGAGCTTTGAGCTACTGCTTATCCTTGGCTCTTCCCTCCTTTCCATTCACCTTGGACTATGAGATCAACCTGGTTGGCATGCTTTCCCCTAGCAGCACATCAGTCAAACCAGGTTAGAGTCTTCTGCTGGAAGCCTGTATCCTCTCTTCAGACCCAAATTATCCCAATATCTCTGCTCTGGCCCCAGCTGAAGGCCAAGTCGGTAAATGGGACAATTGTCAGCTGGACATGGTTCTGTGCAAGGAACAACTGGAGATCAAGGAGCTCAGAGATGGCAGGTGCTGGTTTTGAGGGAGGCCGAGGTCTCAGAAGACCATGCTTCTCCTGAAACATGGACACTGGATGTCCTTCTGGTGGCCTCAGAAGCTCCACCTCAGCCATGGCATCAGCACAAGGGCATGGGCTTCTTGCGTTTGAGAGCAATGTCCCAACACTGACAAACGGGGTGAGCTGGTGGCATTCCCATATGTGTTTATCCCTCATGTGTGCAAAATCCACAGCAGGTCAGGAAATCCTGTAGCTCATCCATACGCTGTAGTTTTCAAAAGGACCCCTGACCCACTCCAAGGAGATCCCAGAGCATCTTGCTGCAACCACCTCTGGCATTTGCTTGTGTCCTTTTAAGGAACGGTTTCACTCAGATGATTTTCTGAAGTGTGGACCACTCACAGCTCCTTCCCCTGGCAGAGGGAGCAGGTGCTTGGCTTCTCAGGAGCATCAGTCCTCTGGTCTGAAATCCTGGCAGGGAGGGCAGGTAGCAATCCGGATCCAGACTCTTCAATGCAGACAGGCTAGGATTGGCCCTTGAGGATTGAGAGCAGTGAAGAACGGCCCTGGATGCTGGGCAGACCCAGCAATGGGTGGTCAAGCTCTCCCCAGGGAGAAGTTCCTTCCCATCTCACTACTGGGGATCATCCCATCACCTCTGCTTCCCATTTCTCTACCGCCGGGGCAGCTACCATCCAATTTTCTGGTAGTGACCATAACCCAGTCTTGTCCAGGATCAGGGTATTGCAGGAAGAATATGAGGATTCACATACTATATCTAAGCTTTCCTGATGATCCCCAAAGTGTGGGGCAGTTCCTTCAGCCAATAGGTAAAACATGGATAGAGAGGACTTAAATGCAGAACCGGGGGAGACAGTCAATGTTTAGACAAGAGAAGAGTAGGGCAGCGAGAGGTACCAAAGGGAGCGTCTATCAGCACAAATCAAAAATTCCTCTGGTGGGACAAAAAAATTCAAAAGGTACACGTGACTCGGGAAGTACCTGCTGCTCCTCGGGAACACCAGGAAAGCAGCTGAGGCTGCCAGAGCCAGGATGACTAAGGAGCACAAGTCCCATCACCTTTGGGGCAGGGGCCGGTGAGGAGTTAGGGGCATTGGGGCCTGTGTCACCCCCTGAGTGGACACTGCCCACTGCTGTTTCAAGACTGAAGCTTCCCACGTTTCCCAGCCACAGCAGCAAAGGCTGAAAGGCCAGAGCACAGCCAGGAAGGTGGCTCAAGCTTCTGGCCAGCTCAGCTGAGAAGCCACAACTGCCTCCTTCAGTCACTGCACATCCCCTTGCAACACTCCTGACCCCCCCCAAGTCAATGCCACGGCAGTGGGGAAAACCGTGGATGGGTCACCCTGTGCTTTCCTCCATCGCTCAGGTGTTTGTGCTCCAGCTCGCTGTGTACCGGTTTGCACCCAGCCTGGTGTAACGCCCCGATTCCCCGCAGCCCTGTCTCCCCTGGCCACAGGGGAGCTGCCAGAGAGGCAGAGCCAGGCTCCCCCAGAGTTAGCAGAGAGAGAACAGCAAGCTGCCCATGCTGCACAGGATTAAGCAGAAGCAGATGAACACAAGTTGTGAGCGCTGGGTGAGGCAGACACAGAGAAGCAGCCACAAGCTGAGACAATTCAGGACCTGAGCCAAAATAAAAATCCCGGGAGCTCAAAGCAGAGTCACTGTCTGGTCTGAAATCTCACCCCAGGGCAGGGTCAGAGACTCACACTCTGCGAAGGCTGCGGGGGAGCTTGCAAAAGTTTCTTCTCTGGGACAGGAGAGGAGGAGATGGGGAAGGGGCATCCTGGCCTCCCCCTCCCCTGGGCTTCTGAGGGAGGCATCCGGAGTTGCTCAGTTTTTAAAGCTGCCGGGGACTCGTAACTCAATCAGATGCTCTATAAAAAGGACCAGAGCTCAACTCCACTGACATCTCATAGGTCAGGGGATATGGCAGAGGCAGGGAACAGCGCTGGGGCACCAGGAGCCTCCGTGCTCATACAAGCGGACTCCGGCACCTACAGAAGGAGCATCAGAGCTGGGGGAGCTCAGCAGGGCCACCCACACACACAGTGCCCCTTTCCTACAAGAGGCGGGGGGAAGGAAACGTGCCTCATGCGCTGGGTGTTTTGTGGCTGAAAGCAGCCTTGCCCGCGGTCCGGTCCATCCCCGGGGCTGGCGGCCGCAGTGCGGCAGTGCCCTGAGGAGTCCTGTGCCCCTAGGCTTTGCGGTCCCTGCTGCTACTCCTCCTCCCTCACCCCAAAACAACTATCGTGCTGCAGAAGATGAAAAGCAAACAAATAGTAAAAAAAAAACCCCAAACCGCCCAAACTTACCAGCTTCCCTCATCCAAAAGAAGCACCATGCTGGATAGGACAGCAAAGCCACTGGGTTGGAGGTAAAGGTTAGCAGAAGAGAAGGGAGGAGAAAGGCCCAGATCCCATGCTAGACAGAGAGGGGAGCAAGCAAGCAAGCCAGGGCTATGTGACAGCAATGCAGGGGGTGGACAGGGGCAGATGCCGATGGAAAGCTCTCCCAAAATGCAATCTCTCAAGCCCACTCCACCCACTTGTTTTTGGAGGGCCAGTAGTGGAGATGTTCAAAATAGGTCAAGGTCTGTCAGCACAGACATTAAACCCATGCAGCTGCTTCCTGCCCTTGTGTGCTCTACAGCTGTCATCATGAGCATTGTCTCCTTCAAAATTGAACTTAAAATTAACTTCTTCTCTTCTCCAACTTAACACAGTTCTCCCTCAAGCCACAGTTGCATCCTGGCTTTGATCTGGGATGTGTGGCAGAGCAGGGAAACGCCTCTCCTTTCTGTCATTCCCCAGAGCTAAGGTCCGCCTGGGGCATCCTGCCCTGCTGAAACTCCAGGGTCCAACCCCAGTTTTATCCAGGGCCTCATAACCAAGAGGTACTCTGAACCCAGCTCAGGGCAGAGACAGATTTCCATTGCTAAATTACCACTGAGGAAAGGACTGAGTGTGAGACTTAGAGCCATCCAATTCCCTTTGCATGAAATCCAGTTTGCAGTTGAGCCCTAGGGTTAAGTCTAGCCTGGATTCAAGCAGTGTCTCCTCAACCCAGCCACGGCTGGCCAGGGGAGGACAGGATTGGGAGGCAGGAGGAGAATTTGCTCCTGGAATGGGTCACATGGCTGTAGGAACTGAGCCCATTAGCCAAGGAAACTGGGAAGCTATTCCTACCTTCTCATTCCTACAGAGGCTGGACTTGGTCTGCGGAATCACTTGCTCTATCCATGAATGCACCAGCAAACAGCAGAGTGTGTCTGAGCAGTTTGGTGCCATTCACTCAGACCTCACTCAAAGGGGTCTGCAAGGGTGCCCCAGCTGAGACGCCATGGGGCAGCTTCTGGCTCTCCACCCCCACCTCTTCCTAAACCCCAGAAGCAAGAGAGAGAACAGAGAGGACAGACCTTTCCGCAGAACATCACACGGGATCTGCTCCCCTTTCTCCAGCCCACACACCTGGTGAAGAGTGGCCAGGACAGAGCACAGACAGCTCAACCCCTCGGCATGACCGATGCCAACCAGGACTTGGCTGGGACCTGCTCTGCCTCATAGAAAGAGAGAACTGAAAGCAGAGACCCAATGCAGTTGTCCCTCCTGACTGTTTTTTACCCTGAGTAGAGCCTTGTTGCAGCTGTTAGTGATCAACACAGTCCTGATCAGACTCCTCTCTAACTGCAACCCCCCCCACTAACTTCTTTCAACCTCCATCCATGCGAGCCAGGCCCTGAAGGCACACTGGGGAGCCCTTCCTCTTCCTCCCTCCTCTGCCAGGACAGCAACACCGAGCAGTCAGCCCTCGTGGGCTGTCTCTCATGTCCACAACGCAGCTCCGTCCTAACGGGACAAGCTGCACTGCTGCGAGTCCTGTTTCTGAGCCTGAGCTGGTGCTTTGCACCGGGCCGGCGACAGTTGGAAACAGATGGCCAAAAGCCTCAGGTGCAGAAGGAAAGGATTTGGGAAATACTCTGCTGGCTTGACTAAGGGCTGCATCCTTCCCCTGCACTCTTCCCCTTCCTGCCCAGACTGTCTTTCTCCTCCGGGGAAGCAAACACTACGTGCTTCTGTTCTAGAAGTACCGGTGACCCACCAGGTGTGATCAAGCACAGCCACCACACGAGCAGATGCATTTCCTGACTAGATTTACTGTCCTCCTCCCTCACTGAGAAGTCTCTCTGTTTTTTGAGACTGAAGTAACCAGAAGTAGGAAGTTGCATCACTCAGTAAAGGTCACATTCCTTCCCATTTCAGTCCAGATTTAGCACCAGTTTGAAGCCACAAGACTCCAGTGAATACTAAGGCAAGGCACCTGCACTTCTGGAGTGACGCAGGTTAGAGAAGAAGTGAGGTTTTGGTTAAATACCTCAATCTACCGCATGCCTGACCTGTCCTGTCTGAAGTCCTATAGCTCTTCCTGGAAAAGGCAAGTAATTCTTCCAGTGGCACCTCCAAAATCAGGAATCCCCAAATTAAGGCTTGTGGACTACTGCTCACCACAAGCAGCCTCAAGAGGGTCTGGGGGACCCGTCTGCACTTTTGAGGGTGTTGTTTACAGGCTGCTTCATAGAGAAACCTGTTGGTCCATGGGAAGACTGGAGGGCTGACAGGGTTAAAAGCAAAGACTAAGCCTGTCTCAGCTTTGGCAACACACCTTAGGACTAACTACCCACTCACTCTGCAGCCCTAATTTGGAAAAATCAGGAAGCAGAAGTGGTGGCCAGATGTCCAGCTTCAGGCATCCAAGATGGAAGAGGGGAGCATCCAAGCTGAGTGCCCCCATTCTGCCCAGAGAGCTGATGGAAAGTGAGATGGAGGCAGTTGGGAGCCAACTCATTAATCTGTTATGGGGAGTGAAGGGGGAGGGAGGTGGTGAAGGAGGTGGGACAGGCGGTCAACTGCAGCTCAGAAACAAGCCCTCCCCCAGAAAATGAGGCCCAAAAGCAAAAAAAAACCCCACCCCCATTAGCAGATGTTATCAGTGGTGCCACTACTTCTAAGAAACGGCGTGTCCTTACCAAAAAGATTTGCAAGAATGTTTGTGGCCGAGGACCTAAGGTACTTGCTACAGAGATGTGAGATCAGAGGTCAGCTCAATCCTGCAACATAAAGGCGGCAAACCTGGGTCACAGCACATCAGCAGCATGGTCAGGGTGCATGGAGCTGGGGAGAGGGATGGAACTGCCGAGGGAGAAGGATGCAGGACCGGGCTGAGCTGTTGTGCTCAGCTTGCCCCAGAGCTTACCTGGCAGCAGCCCTGCCCCCCTTACACCACCTGCGAGGCCCGAAATGAAAGGTTGCCGACGGCACAGTGAAGATTTGGGGAGCGGGGAAAGTAAGCCAGCGACAAAGCAAGACAAAAAAAATTCACAAAGCTGCCTTAAAGAAACAACATTGAAAAGGAGAAAATAAAGGAACAGTAGGAAAAACGTGTCTGCCAATAGCCCTCAGAGTAGAAGGCTGCTGAGAGCCTCCGAGGGACCCCAGTGTCCAGGCACTGTCCTGCCCTGGGACTGCTCCAGACAGACATGGTCAGTGATGCCTGGGAGGTGCCACATGCCCAGGAAAGGTCCACCACCCCCTGGAGCTGGCTCTACAGTCCTGAATACAAAACCCCCGTCCCACTGCTGTCCGTAGGCAATGTCCCCTCAGTGTCCCCAGACTGGCAGGTGACAGCAGGAGCATTTGTTGTAGCAGAGGAACCAGCCGAATGCCCTACGGGACTCATGGCCATGAAAACCTGCGCAGCGATTGCTCAGCTGGTTTGGATGGAGCTGGTGGTGCAAAGGGTTAGAATTTGCCTGCTTCAGGTAGATTTTTTTTTTTCATTGGTGCTGAGCCGGATCCTGAAAAGCAATTCCCATTTTGCCCCACGGGGGTCACTCAGTTCATTCCACCACCACCCTCCCCAGGTGAAAAATACAATGATGCTAACACACCTGCTTAGCGTTTCACAGGCTGGGGGCCTCAGGCATGATAAAGATGTAACAAAAGGAAGAAAGCAAACATTTTTCCTGGTACCACCAATGCAGAATCAACCCGTTGCCAGTGGAAACCAGAGCTCATTTCTGTTGCTGACCCCAGAGCACACCATCCTTGCAGTTTCTTTGCTCCTGGCAGTGCTACAAGGCAGGTGAAGCCCAACATTTGAGGACAGCTGGGAGCTCAGAAGCCAGGGGAGAAAGGGAAGATACCTCTTGATGGGAAAATCAGGTTTGACATGGAGAGAACGGCTGTGGGCTGCAGGCTCCGCTAGTGAAGGCAGAGTGCACAGAGCTCTGTGCACCACCTGGGTCTCCCCAGGACCAGAGCAAGGACATGGCAGTGCCAGCCGCTGGGCAGGTCTCTGGATTTACACTGCGTATCGTAGTGCCCTGCTCGTGCCACGGAGAAAAAGCCTGGCCAGCCCATCTCCAACGTGGAGATGTTGCCCAGGGGCCTCGAGGCCAGGCTTGTCAGCAGAAGCATGCCTGACCCAGAGGTGAGCTGCAATCCCTCTGACCTTGCTTTCCCTCCTGCGCTCGAGCCTGCACTTTGTGCCAAGCCTTTACACCACGCTGGTTGAGATGGTACCCAAACCATGGCATCATAGGCAAGGGGTGATAAATTCCCCCAAACCATTCGAGGAGGTACACACCACTGGGTGGAGAACTGGGTCCCACAGCCCTTGGGACAGCAATGGAGAGAACATCTCCCAGACTCGTTGAGCCACCACTGGGAAATCAGTTCCCTGCAGCTCACCGAAGAGCGAAGGGGTATAAGCTGCACACATCTGCTATGGAGCAGCCTGCCACAGAGTCTGCTGGTAGGGCAAAGCCCTTGGCGGTGGGGTTTGACAACTCTGGTTTAGTGTGGGCTCCGTGTGCCCATAGGCTGAAGGACGTTAGCAGAGACTTCACTGACAGCATGGATTGGCTTTGGATGGGGCTTTGCAGCTCAAGGTGCAAGACTGGGGTTGATTTCCCTCACATAGGCTGGGAAGTGGGAAATCTTAACTGGAAAGCTTATTTTTGGTAATGGGACAGACTCTTCCTTTCTTCAGGCGGGGCTCAAGTTAAGAAGGAAACTAGCAAAAAGTGCAAGACGGACAATTCTCCTTCTCTACTAGGGCCACTATGTGGCAAATCCCCCCCAGCCCTTACAGCTGAGGAGCCGGCCCTAGGTACGGACATTCCCAGTCTTAGCCCGGTCACAGTGAACTCTAAAGCTCCACACTCGCTCACTTTGCTCCCGTGGTTCTGAACGATGCCCATGGCCTCCGCCGGGAGGCCATCCACAGGGTAAAGGGGGAGCGGCCAGAGATCAGGTCCTCAGCAGATGTAAATCAACGTGGTGCTGCGGGGATCAGGGGAACTACACCAGCTTGCATCAGCTGGAAAATCTGGTCTGAGCATCCAGGGAAGGAGCTTGAACAGCTCCAAAAGTACACAGGGCCACAGTGTCTCCATCTCCTAAATCAGCACGACTTTGTTCTCATGCCTTCCTGGGTGGGAGAGGTCTGGACCACGGTGCAGCGAGACGTTGAGCCTGAGGTTACCAAAGCAGTATGGGGAGAGGTGTGAACACCCCCAGCCTGCTGCAAGAGGATGCAAACCAGATGGTCTGAGGCAAGAAGAAAAAGGAGACCCACCTTTGTTCTTCCTCAAGTTCTTCTTTGGTCATCATGGACTTGTACTGGTTTCCCCTCAGCTTTCCAGGACTGTATTTAAAAGAGAACATCTCATCTGCAGCTGGAGAGCGGGAGAGACAAAGCAGAGCAAGAGAACACGTGAGCAAGAGACCTCCCGAAAGCAACGATCAACAGCAGTGGGCGAGTTCCCTTGAGACGCTCGCTGAACCCTGCTCCTGCGCACGCACCCGAAACGCTATGGCCACCCCAAAAGCCTCTTCCTCAGCTAGCTCCAGTCTCCAGAAAGCCTGGGCAGTGCTGGGGAAGCTCTGTGGATTGCAGCGGAGAGCTAAGGTGTTGCTGGGCCAGAGGACGGCAGGATTCCTGGCTGCAGCCAGCACTGGAAACAGCAAAGACTGCTGCGAGCGAACAGCCCTTATTGGAAGCAGACATACGTAAATCCTACAGCACAGGAACCATATGCTATTGCTCTCCCTGGATTCAAAGCCTTGCAGGCCCATCTTGGCTTATCAAGGCATGCTAATCCCGCCCCGATTAGCTTGCAGCATTTTCCGTTTCTCCTCTCCAGACCTGAATTCCTCCTCCCTCCCTCTCCTCAGCCAGGGGCCCTTTCCCATGCTTGGGGCTCACTGGCGGTGCCACGAGCAGAGCTGCTGCAGGCCACACAGCCCAGCAGCTCTCCTGCAGCCCTTGACAAAGCCTGCGAAAAAGGAGGTGCCACACTGCAAATCCTGGGGCTGCAAGCACAGCTAAGCCAAGGCAGGAGCACCAACACAGCTGGGTCCAAGTCCCTCTGTCACCAAGAGACAGACCCGAAGAGGAAACCAAGGTCTCCTTCTCCAGGCTTGGGTGCTCTCCTACCCGGCTCGCCAGCCTCAGCGCTGTGCTAATTAGAGCACTGAAGCTCACGGACTCTGAGCCAAAGCTGATCCTTTTCCAATCGGATTTTGTTCGAGTGCTATTTGCTTTTAAAAACCTCTCCCCTGCTTTATCTTCCTACAGACAGGAGAAAACAACAGGAGCCGAGACCAATCCAAAGGGCAGCCCAGGAAGAGCGGCTGCTTCGGGTAGTTGTCGTTGTTGGTTATCTGTGGGCTGTTTATCTGCAAGCCTTTATCTCCCAAGGACTGCAGGACTCACGTCGAACCATCTAGCATTGCTGTTCCCACATCCACTCAGAAACATCCGCTGTTTCCACAGACCCTCGGAGCCCTGGGTCCACAAACGGAAGACGTTACCATATTATCTCCATAGCCCTGAAAAATTGCATGTTATCCACAAACCAAATACTCGGGATGATACCTCCCAGCACCAGCAAGACCTCAAAAGGGGTGGAACTCTTCTGTGGCAGGAAAGGAAGCCCCGACTTGTACGCAATCCATGGGGACCCATCCCCTGCCTCCAGCCTCCTAGGAAGCCACTTCCAATCCTCACCACTGCTATTGCAGGCACCGTGTTCATAACAGTCTCTCCTCCTCCACCTGCTCAAATGAGTAACACCCCACAGCCCCCCTCCTCCCTTTCTCACACCCAGAAGGATTCAGCATCAGTAGCTTCCCTTTATTTTTCTGGCCAATACTGCCCTTAAGGATTTTCTCCCCATGCCCAGGGTCAACTGTTTGATTTCGCTATTTCTCCAACCCCAAGCTCACGCACGCACTCAGCTGCTGCCAGAACCTACGCAGAGCTTGGGGACCCGCACGCGAAAGACAAGTCAGAGCCTCATTTTGTAGATAGGGAAACTCGAGATCCCAAAAACAAGCTGTGCAAGGCTGCGTGGGCAGGTCTGGGACCGAGCGTGCCGACCACTGCAAGGTCACTGCTGCTGCTGTACAGAGTGTGCCTGGAGTGACGTTAGCTGGCTGGGAACTGAACAGAAACCTCCTCCCTGCAGATACCCACGTTTCCTCCCTTTACATCTCCGTGTCGCTGATCTTGGAGAGCTTCCCTGGGAAGTCCTGGTGGATTACTGCTTAGTTACTGATCTGGAGTGTTTCCCTAATCCCAAAATGCCACCGGGACTCCCGGGGGGGAACAACGAGGAAAACCCTTTCCCTAGCATCTTCACCAGTGTCTGCACACGAGCATCCTAATGCTCCGGTCCCGCAGCCCCAGACATTCGGCTTGGCCATGCCCCACTTCCCTCGGTGGAAACCCCCCCAAAGCGGCAGACAAACCAGTCTGGCCAGCTGGAAACAAGCAGTAATGCTGAGGCTTATCAGCCCTTTGGGCGGACATAAAAGTGCATGGAAAGAAAATTCAGCTGGCTGCTGCTTTGGGAGATATTAGGAGAAAAAAAGAGGGTGTAGCATCCTGTTTCTTACCCTGATGCAGAGCAGGAGCCGTTTCATTACTTTTGTATAACTCGCCTCATTGCAAGGACAATTAAGATCACATCCTGCACGTGGTTTTCTGCCAAGTAAATAGAGATTTGGGATCTTGCCTGTCCCAAAAAGGGCAGTTTAATTGCCAGCTTGCCAGAAAAGAATAAGGGAAGAGGGAGGCGAGGAGGCTACCCATCTCCCTGCCCACACGTTGTGCTCAGAAAGGAGCCAGTGTGTGGCTTTGGAAACCACTGCCTGTTTTCTGAGCTGAGGAACTCTCTTTGCAGACTGCAAACAAACTCCAGGGAGCAAACGGAAAAGGGAGGCTGAGCTTTCACATGGACAGTGAACACACTACAGAAATATGAGGTGACCTACTTACTCAGAGCCTCCCTGAGTTCACATTAAAGAAAACGTTTGTCTTTCATCTCTCTGCCCTTGCATTGCCAGTGCTGTGACCCTGGGATTGCAGGGTGAAAGCACCCCCTCAAGCACACCTCTGCCCCAAACACGCTCGCTCCAGCATACCTCCAGCTACCCGCCTCCGCTCTGCCCTCGCGAGCCTTGCTGCCTCCTCTGGTGGTTTTGGCCACCACGACAGCATCCCGGGCTGGTGACAGACTGCCCATGCCACCCCCATGTGCCCGAGGGGAATCTCTCCTTGCCAGGCACCAACTCAGTGGCTTGAGTTGAGCCAGGGCCAAGCGACATGCGGGAGAGACGGTGAAGGAAGGAGCGAGGTTTCTCCCCAGCAAAGCCAGGGTACCACCGCTATTCCCAGCTGCACACCTCCTCAGGTTGAGCTTTACCCAATCCCATTATGAAACCCCTCAGAAATGGCGTCAGTAATTCAGGAGAGGAGTTGGTGGCTGTCCGCAGGAGATGCTTAAGGAGGATGCTGGGCTAGCGATGACCCATGACCAGGGATCATCCCCCTGCTCCCGAGCCACAGCCACTTCAAGGGTGATGCACAGGAGTGCCAGAGCAGCCCTGAAACAGAGGTGAACCAAAGGAGGCAAACCCTGGTAGAGCAGCATTACTGAGCATCCACTTGGCAGGATACATCACCCATCAGTCCTCAAACCAGGTCTCCTGCAGTCCTGCACGGTAACATCCCCAGTCACCAGTGCTGCGAGGAAGCCTAACTGGGTGAAGTGCCTTTTGGGAACCCCGTCTCCAAAGGTGCTTCCCCCACCTTGTGGGCACGGCACCAAGATTAAAATTTGATTCTCTGTGGCATTAGGCATAATCCTCCTGAGCCAGGGGATTGCCACACAGCACCTTAAAAAGGGCAGGCGAAAAGTGGGGCAGGGAAGGAGTAACAACCCAAGCTCTCCTGCTGCCCCAGCTGCTCACAGCCACCCTGGGCAGGGGTTCCTGGGAGCATCCCAGCATTTCCCGGGCTGCTCAGGAGGGCAGAGTCCCCTTCAGACACACACTCTTGCTTGGCACCATCTGTTTCTTTTTCTTACGAGTGCAGCAGTTGTCACCCCAATTAGTCAATTAACCATTTTCCAATCAACTAATTGGCTAATCAGTTAAACACGGTTCTGACTAAAGCCCCTGGAGATCATCCTGGATGTGAGCAAGGAGCTTTTGGGGCAGCTTCATCACAAAGCTACCCCATGGCACACAGCCCAAGGGCGTCTGGGGATGCAAACAGGGGCTGCTGCCGGGGCAAGAACTTCCTCTACGTTTTCTGGAGGAAGAAGACCATCCCGAAGTACTCGGACCTTCAGTCCCTCCGGCCCACCTGTACCCTCCCCACAGGGTGCTGGCTTGCTCGGCACTCACCATCCTCATCCTCATCCTCCGGCTCTCTCACCACCAGCTTCTCGTTTTCCGAGTTCGGATCTTCCTCCTGGAGGAGTTAAAAACAGAGCAGCCTTGGGGAGAAGGTGCTGTGCTAACCCAACCCATGCTTGGGCAGGGAGGGAGAGGCTGCAGCTCCCGAGGTGAGGGCTGGGAACTCCTTCCCTGCCTCCTTCAGGGAATAGGCCAAAATGATGCTCACTAGCAAGCAAGGTTTGTTCGGCTGCTTTCCCCTCGCTAGTTGGGGCAGGGCTTTAGACCTGCCTATTGCACTCCCACCCAAAGGCTGCAAACTGCAAGTGCCTTCCCATAACCGAGGGGATGTTAAGATTTTGAAAAAGAACCTGCTAACCCGGTGTCCGAGGCACAGTCTTGTGCCTGAGCGCCCTCCAGGCTGGTCCCCCCAGACAGCACCCCCTGAGCCCCCCACCCTACCCATGGACGTGCAGGAGACCAAGCCACAAGCTGCGGGGACTTGTCCTGTGTGCCCCCAGGCCAGGCTGGACCATTCCAGTACTGGGAAAAGGCTGATCCCCAGCAAAAGCCGCCTTGCAGCCAGCCACAGGCCAAGCACCTGCTCCGGAATACAGGAGCGTTCACCGGTCGGGACCAGCGGTCGAAGGCAACGCTGGGGGGTTTGTACTGAGACCCCACCAGGAGCCCTCCCAGCAAAGCCCGAGACTCCCCAGGCCCTCACTCCTCCATGACACACCACGGCAGCACGGCTGGTGGGTTTTTTTAAATGCAAAGCAATTTTGGAAGTTTGGGGGGTTGCCTCCTACAAGTTACAAGAGGCTTTATCAAGCCTGGATTCCTTCCTTGTGGAACACACAGCCGAAAGTCATGCAAACAGCAAGCAGGGAGGGAGAGGACTGCGCCAGCTCTGGAGATAAGACAGGGACACGTGGCAATCCCCCGCGTACGTGCCCTCCTCCTGCAGAGCACAGCACCCAGCACCCAGGCTGCAAGCGCCTGCGAGCCGAGCCCAGAGCTCCACAGCTCCCGGAGCACACGTCCTCCCGTATCCTCCCTGCATCCCATTCAAGTGATGGGGCTGCTGTGCAAAGGGCAGAGCAGGGAAGGAGGGAGCCTGGCGAGCCACCACGCTGTCGAGGGGGACACGGGAGAAGTCGGGGTGACGAGGACCCAAGGGAAATAAAGACGACCTGAGAAGAGTGCTGGCTTTGCGGTGCATGGCTCGGGATAAAGTGCTGGAGCGCGGTATGCAGCCCTGGCCCAGAACTGGGTTCGTTTGTCATCGGTGAGGAATGTGCATTATTCACAGCCATTTGGCTGCTCCTTGCCACCCCGCTCTCGGGCTCCCCAGAAGCACGCGCTGCTGAGACCCCGCTGCCGTTGCTATTTTGGGCCACGCTTCCGAACACAGGCACTTCTCGAAGGAAGGCACATCTCCCCATTCCCTGGGGATGGCTGGGAGTGGGGAAGCACCCAAAGGAGTGGCCTCGGGGAGGGTGCAGGGAGGGGATGCTCAGCCCTGGCGACTCAGCCATGAGCTTGGGGCAGCGGTTCCCAGTCGCCTCCATCTATCCCTGTGAGCCAGGATGTCCCCAGGGAGTCCCGACCCCCCAGGATCTGGCACAAGAAGGGATATTTTAACCTGCTCCCTGCCCAGGTGTTAGGAACTGAGAGCATTTATCAGCATTTAACAATGGAAGGAAGTAGGACATTTGGGTGGCAAACCTCCAAGGAAGGAAAATACCATTGCTCCAACCCTGATGAAAAAATATTTGATGGGAGCAGAGAGAGCAGCCCGGGATGCCAGGCTGGCAGGCGACAGCAACGTGCCATGGCTGTGCTGGGCCCCCCCCCGGGCTCGTGGCAGCTGATAACTCACTGCACAGCAACATTTTTCTGCTTGGATGGCTTGGAGGCAGATGCCAGCAGCTCCCTTCCCCCCATGCTGCTGCCCTGGCCCTGACATCCCCGTCCGTCTGCCTCGCCGGGGCTGCTCACTCCCTCACACCCATCGCTGCCCCACCGCCAGATCCCCCCAGGCTGCCTCAGCATGACCCCACTCACTGACCCCCACCAGAGCCAGGTATCGCTCCCCGAACACCTGAGAAGCACATTTGTCCCTGGAGCACTGTTTCTCTCTGCTTTCAATGAACCAAACCATTAAAATCCCACCCTCCGCCCCCACCCCAGGGAGCATAGCAGGCAAGTTCTACCCCCGCCCCATGGCCACTGCTGCCCCAGGACAATGTCCCATCCACGCAGGGACACCGTAACACTGTTCGCTGTGCCACCCTCCCCAGGCCGGCTCCTCATCCCACGCACCTCTGCCTTGCTGGAAAGCTCTGCATGGTCGCATCCATCCTCTGCTTGTCCCGCGTGCCCGAGGCTGGACCCAGGGGAGGCACCCAAAGGTGGTACCTGGAAAGAGGCAAAAGCTTTGAGCACGAACTCCTCCGAGCCCCTCCTGTGCTAAATCAACCAGCCCCGGCAGCATCAGCGCACGCAGATGAACGTCCGGGTGCAGCCAGCAGCCCGCCTTGCCCCACTCCCGAGCCCATGCTGCCTCCAATCCATGTGCCAAGCCTTGGCGTGGCTGCTGGAGCAAGGAACACTGGAGAACTGTAATGCCCAGCCCTGGAGCCGGAGTTTGGAGCCCATGAGCTGCCCTCTGCGGCAGCCCCAGCCCACGGGACCGGGACCCTTGCAAGGAGCCGCCAGCGAGGGGGAGCAGCTTGGCTGCCCAGGGGTCCTGGCAGGGCTGGGGGCAGCTGCCTGGGATGCTGATGCAGCAGATCACGGCAGGCAGGAGGGGAGAGAACAGCCCAGGATGCTCAGTTTGTTACCGCTGGCAGGGTCTGCTCTGCCAACTGCCTTCTCCATCGCAGGGCCATAGCCCCTCGGAACCCTCCCGTCTCCCTGCTGCAATCCCGGAGCTGGGGCTCCCCTGCCCTCTCAGCCCCACATCAGCTTTGAATGCAGAACTGCCCTGACCCCCACGCAAAGCCTTCCTTCCCCTGCCCCCTCCCAGCCCAAACACTTCTCAGCTGAACCTTTCCCCGCTGCGCCAGGATGGCAGCCGTGGAGGAGGATACGCGTGGGCAGGGAGCAGGGACATTGCGTCCGCTGGCCTTGCAGCAAAAATACCAGTGCTGGGCTGGGAACAGCCTCCGGGCTGGCTCGGAAAACGGTTGGCAGGGACAAAACCCTCACTATAAGCCTGGGTGTGCTCGCAGCCCCTGCTAGCTGGGGCGGAGGGGAGAGCCCTCCCTGCCTGGAGCATCCTGACAGCCTCAGGGAGCCTGCCCCAAATTTTGGGGCTCCTCAGTCCTGCTGTGGCTGGTGGGTGCTGCTGTGCTGGTTCCCCTCACAGTCGTGGGGTAAGAGCAGCTGAGCCGGGGGATGCGATGCCCCAGGCACGAGCAGGGCAGCATCCAGCAGCCAAAAAATGAAGGGGAAAGGTGTTGGGGCAACACTGGGAGACTTGACAACCAGAGGACACTACGACACCCCAGGCACTGCTCTCCTACACAAAACACAGCCCAGGGGCAATACAGAGATTGGTGTGAGTGGGAGGGAGCAAGGGAAGCAAGGACCGGGGCAAGACAGCAGCAGGAGCTGCTGGACAAGCAGGGACTCGAGTGCTCGAGCTGCCAGCCCCACAAGCCAGCATGTCTCCAACACTGCATGCTGAACAAGAAAGCCTCCCTGCAGAAAAAAAAGGGCACCAAGAAGTGCTGCAGGGAGACCACGCAGTCATTATCTGGGAGCATCCGGAGAACGCTGACAAGGGCTGCCCAGGCCAGCTGCTGCAGCCATCACAGATCCCACTGCCTTGGGCATCAGTAAGGGGATGAGTTTGGAGGCAGCTGCCTGGCCCCCAAGCCCACGTGGGGCAGGGAACATGCCCCACACTCCCTGCCTGCTCCTGCTTTCAGACAGGATGGACCCAGCCCACTACACAGCACATCCCGTGCCTGCTTACGTCTGAATCAAACCAATGCACAGCTTGTCAGGGGCCTTGGAAAGCCCAGAACCCACCACCGCGGGGTTAAAATCCAAAAAATCATGTACCTTCAGTGCCAACGCAGCAATGCATCTGTCCCGGCTGTTGGCAGCTCCTGGCTTCAGAGCCGAAGCATTTGTTGGATCATCAGAAACGCGGCTTTTGCCCTTCAGCTTCCACAACCAACAAGCGAGATGCCCACGTGTGGAGCTGATTCAGGAGCAAGGACAAGACCCCCAGGAATGTTTTGGGTATGGGCAGCACCATCCACAGACAGCCCCAGGATACCGAGGGCTGAGACACAGGAGCTTGGTGTTGTCCCCCCAGAATCCTCCCTCGAGGCTCTGCTGCCGCGCGAGCCCGCTCCCAGCCCTACAGGAGACGGAGGCCAGGCTCCCCATCACAGCGTCATCTGGTTTTCAGCTCGTTTGTGGCCATTTCCTCCCCGGTTCTCCTCCATCCCTGGCGCAAACCTTCCGAGCGGTGGGTTTCCCTTCTCAGAAGGGACACGAGGAGCCCGTGGGGCTGGTGTGTTCCTCTCCCCGTCCTCAATCACAGGGACAGCACGGGCATCCTTGGGCAGGATGGGGACAAATAAGTGCCCCCCACCTGCTCCAGGAAAAGGGAAGATCCCAAGATGCGAAGTGGGGGGGAGAAAATTGTCTTGGACTAAACTCCCAGGCCCTGTGTGTTGCCATTTATGGCTGCACTTTCTGCTCCAAGCCTGATGCAAGACGTTGCAAGAGGGAAAGAAAACAGACAGGGGACAGACAGCCAGAAAGAGAAAAGCCAGGAGGAAAAGGAGGAAGGAAGAAGCCTTTAAAAAGAGAATAAATAATAATGTTGGGCAGAGTTTGGCAAAGCAAAGCAGCTGCTATGTCAGCAGCTCCCTTTCACCCCACGCTGGGGCTCTCCACCCTTCCACCAGCCAGAGAAGTAGGCATCCCACCTCTCCTGCCCCGGGAGAAGGTCCTGCCAGCCCCCAGCCGCCCCAGTCCCCAGCTGCCCCAGCCCCCCGCTGCCTGGCAGGGCTTTGCAGGTCTGACCCCTCCCCGGAGTGTGGGGAGCATCTGCTCCCACAAGTGCCCCGCTCACCACTGTGGGCAAGGATGAGCCACGGAGTGGCCAGAGCCCTGCTGAAGCTCCAGAGCCATCCCACCCCCAGCCAGGGGTTAGGCAGCACCAGGTCTGATTAGGAAAAGACTGGTGCGTCCCAGGACAGGCTGAGGCATCCGGGTGAGGAGTCGTGGCTCAGCAGCACCCATCCCTGCAGGCAGTGTCGTGCTCCAGTGCAGCACCCCAAGCAGTACACCCGACCAGCCCGCCCGGTGCTTGCCCCTTTCTGCTCTGGCCAGCAAACGCCACAGGTACCAACACTGGGGCATCTCTTGCTGCCACGGATGGGCCAGACGGCACGCCTGGGCAGGGAGCGGGAGCAGGCAAAGCCTGTCCTCGTCTCACAGCCTTACCCAGCAGCCGTGGGTGGGCACTTCGGGAGGCAAATGTCCTTGTGGTCTCTGCTCCAGTAGCTCACCAGCTCCGGGTCAGCTCCCGGGGCCGTGCCCTCCTAGAAGGGACGGAGCAACAGCTCCCCACTGTAGGGGACACAAAGTAAAGTCCAACGCAACCGTGCCCCATACTGCATCCCAGCACCAGCACCTGGGCTCCAGCCCCATGACTGGGATGGAGGGGAGGGCACAGGTTTCCCGGGGGGATGACACACATCCTGACTTGATTCCAATTCACAGACACTGCCAGAGATGATGCACTTGTTACGGGCACAGGCTGCACCAGGTGAGAGCCAGGGCACGTCAGAGCAGTTATGGGGTTGGCGGGAGAGCCCTGTGTCACGCTGGCGGGGGCCTGTGCTGCTGCCGAGGCTGCCACGAGCATCCCTCCCCACTGCACCGTGGGACAGCCAGAGCTCCCGTCCCAGCCCTGCACCTGCACGGCACCAATTAACGCCAGACTAATTAGACACCCTCTCCCCTCCAGCACCACCGGGAAGGCAGGCAGGAGGTGTTAGAGGGGGAGATGCTGACTTCTTAAATTTAAAGAGAGTCCCCCTTGGGAGCGGGATGGTTTGTGCTTCTGCTGAATGGTGTGTCCAGGGGCACTGGGAGCCCCCCGGAAGGCACAAATGAGGGTGGGGGGTGCAGAAGAAAGACACCAGGAGCTTTGCAGAAGAGGCAGGTGACAACCCCTTTGTGCTTTTGTTATCTGGCTGACAGCACAGCACGCTGTCCTGAGCAGGCAGGGTTTGCATGACTTTCCCCTGCCAGGACAAGCTGGGCACCTCTGAGTGTGAGGCCCCCTCTTGCTGGATGACCTCCAGAGCTGTCCCCTCTCCCCCCACTGTCACCCACCTGACCCTCGTCTGCCTGAAGCCACCGGCTGTGGCTAACCCTTGGCAAACCAGCCATGCTGCTGTGCCCAGCCCTGGCACTGCCCGCTCACCCTCCCCATCTCCAGAGCATCCTGGCCAGAACAGCATCCCAGCGCTGCCTCTGGATCACCACCGAAACCCTGCCCTATCCCTGCCATCTGCCCTTTCCACAGCAGAAATACTCATGAGAGAATTGAAGTTTTCTGACTGTTTCTTGCAAGAACAAGACTCAGCAGCCCCAGTGACGCTGCAGTTCCACCCCACAGCTTTTCAGCAGGGCACTGCTTTGGCAGCACTGCTTCATCCATTAACAAGCTGGGGATGGGGATGAGAACAGACTAATTAACTTTTTTTGGTGATGGGAGACAGCAGAAACAAGGCGAACCACTACCAGCAGTTAATGGAAACAAGGACTCCTGGGCTCTTTTCCCTGCTCTGCCACTGCTTCATTTTATAGCCATGGGCATGACGCTGCAACGGCCCGTTCCTCGCAGAGCGGGACAGGGAAGCCTCACCCCACGCTGATTTTAGCGGCCAGTCTCACATCGCAGACTGCCCTGGCAGGAGACGGGAGCAGGAGGGAGGCCGAGCCACGCAGCTGCCCCAGCTCCGAATGCTCAGCAGATACTGGTTTGCAGAGCCGGGGAGGAGGGGTGCAGAGCTCCAGCCAGCCATTAAACACAGCAAGGCTGCTCTCCCCGAGAGAGCGTCATCCATCAGCATTTTGGTCGAGTGGTTAATGGCTGCAGTGAATCTGAACCAGGCTGGCGCAGTACGTGCTGAGCAAACGGGAGGGAGAAAAAAGGCAAGCAGGCTCTCTGCGTGCCCAGCACAGCCCTCCGCTTGCCCACGTACCCAGTCGACCAAGAAGCCCTGAGCTTGCAGCAGCCTTGCTGGGAGCCTGCGGCGTCTGGGAGCCTCATCTGCTGAGTCACATCAGGGACCGCAGCCCCCAGCCACGCCAAGAGGGCTTCCACGGGGCACCTTCCCACCAGCCTGCAGAGCTCCCGCTGCTCTGCCCCAGGCCAGTCCCAGCCCTGCCTGTACCGGCTGCCAGGCCTGGGCCTAAGCGGTGCCGGAGGAGGAGGATGAAGGAACTCTGAGGATGTTCGCAGCGAGCAGCTTGCAAAAACGGGGAACCCAGGGGAGATTCTGCAGACTGGAGATGATCTGTTCCCCTCCAGTCACAGGAGCAGCCCCCAGAGCAGCAGCCCAGGCACCGCTCCCCACTGTGTGGTGCCACCCAGCACCGCAGGACCACCAGCCTGTGCCAAGTGGCCCTGGCAGGCGTGAAATCACTGGGCCAGTGCTCCCAAACACCTACTCAGCAGCGAGAAGCATCCCTCCCCCTTCCTGCTGCTCTCTACCCAGCCAGGTCGCAGCCACTGCCTGGTCCTCATCCTTCCCAAGGAGATGCTGCTCAGGTCCAGGGCAACTGGCCCCTGCCTTGCTCCTACCGTGTGGCAACCATTTCCCAGGAGGAAAAACTGGCCAGGACCCTGCTCAACTCTGGCATCCCCCTTTGCTCTGCCGTAAAAGGGGCTGAGGGCAGCACAGCAGAGACCCCAGTCCCACAGGGCCCAGCCAGGCTTCTGGAGGACACAGGACTGCCTGTGCCTTGAGTAATGGCTCACCTCCAGGCAGTGGGGATAAAGGAGCTGAGCCCATCTCTTAAGGCGATAAGCGCCGCAGCAGTGCCTGTTCAACGCCATTGGGACTGAAGAGCAGCCAGAGGGGAGGGGAAACATTCCCGAGAAGACTCAAGCTAGCAAGGCAGCAGAGGAACCCATAGCTCTGGCAGCGCTGGATACAGCCATCTGTCTCCATGGGGTGCTGCACTTCATCAGAGAGCGCTGGGTGCACTCCCTGCCCCACAGCCACTCCGGAGGGGTGGCCAGCTTTGGTGCCGAGCTAGTCCAGCCGGGGCCCAGAGGGTTAATGGCAGTCCAGGGACAGTCTGACAGAGATCCTGGTACTCAAAGGCACCAATAAATCATGTGGCAGAGGGACAGATGTGGCTGCGAGGACACTGGGATGAGTGGGGGGAGCTGTACCCATGGCCAAGGGGTGCTGGGAAGGAAAGAGAGAGAGCTCCGACGCTCAGAAACAACAAGGGGAGGTGAGGGGGAGCACAGGGGGGGCAGAAGAGTGTCCCAGCCCCGAGAGTGTGTCAGAGCATCACGGTACAGGGGGGGTGCGCATGCCCTGGGACTTGCCCAAGGCCGTCCAGCGAGTCAGTGGCAATGCTTTCCAAGGTGAGGGCTGTCTGCGCACTGCCCAGCAGCCTGGATACAGTCGCCGAGGATTACAAATGCTGCTAAAAATAGCCGGCAGGCGCCTGGGCCCCAGGCCTGTGCTCCCCAGCCGCAACATGCTGCCTGCACATGGACGATGCATCGCTCCTGGATTTCTGAGCCACCCCATCCCTCACTTCCCACCACTGGGACAAGAGGCCGCCCCAGGAGAAAGCCACCATCGTGGCGAGTCCAGGCCCCTCGGGTTGTCACCGAGTCCCATTCGAGGGCAGGGCAAGCTCTTCCCATCAATGCTGGGCTACCCTTTTATTTTTAAACAAGATCCGGTTCTGGAGGAGGATTTACCAGGCGTTTATAGGCATCACTGCCCGCCCCCCCGCCTAGTTCATCTAGGGGTCAGACCTTGGGTAATGCGTCCTGCTGGGGCTGGGAAGGAGGGAGAAACCAGTCCCTTCCCCTGGGACATGCAAGGACAGCGGAGGAGCAGTGCGCTGGCAAGGGGACAGCTTGATGCAGCCCAGAGGATGCAGACGGGAAGAATAAACCTCCCCACACCTGGACTCGCCCGTGGGAGGAGGAAAAGACACCCAGGGGCTGGATGTGCAGGCAGGAGAGGCTCCCACCGACACACGTTCCCTTAAATCTTCACTATCCCGATTATTTTTAAGAGTACACCGTGGGGGCGGGGGCGGGAAGGAGCCCGGGGCACCCCCCGCTGTTGCCGCACTCGGGGACAACGGGCTCGTCCCCACCCGAGGGCGAACCGCGGCTTCTGCCAGGATCTCTCTTGTTTTAAAGGAAAATCCCGGGCTCCCCCGCCCCGCCACCCGCGAGCGCCAGCCCCTCCCGCGGGGACGGAGCCAGGCGGGAAGGGACCCTACCGGGGGGGGACACACCAGCGGCCCCGGGGGCCGGGGAGAGGCCCCGCAGGGAGCCGGCCTTACCTTGCGCTCCGCATCCTCCGGCTGCGCGGCGGGCGGCTGCCGGGGGATGCTCTCGGCCGCCGCGGGGCCGGGCTCGGCCGCGGGGCCCGGCTCCGCCGCCGCCTCCCGCTGCTCGGCTGCCGCCTCCTTCGCCTCCTCGCCCGCCCCGACCTCCTCCACCGGCACCCGGGCGCCCACGTCCTCCGGACCCTCGGCCGGTCCCGCTCCCTCCGGCGCCGTCGCTTCGCCCCCGGGGCCGCTCTCCCGGGCCGGCTCAGCCGCTGCCGGCTCCCGGGGCCGCTCGCCCTCGCCTCCCCGCAGCCTGACGAAGACGGAGGCGAGGACGAGGGCCAGGACGGTGAAGAGCAGCGGGACGGCCAGGTACAAGTCCACGGCCAGGTCCATCCTGCCCTGCTGCCGGAGCCCGCCCGACCCGACTGCGCGGCCGCGGAGGGTGCGCGGCCAGCCCGCTCGGCCTGCGGCGGGGCTGGGCAGGCTCTCAGCCGGCTTTACCCGGCGTCATCTGCCTGGGCCCTGCCCACAGCCCCGGCCCCCCCCCCTCCCCAGCCCCGGCCCCCCCCCTCCCCAGCCTCGGCACCCACCTCCCGCACGGAACCGACAGCCAGAGCGATCCCCCGCCGGGGATGGCGCGCTGCACCCCCGGGTGGGATTGGGGCGAGCAAAGCTGTGCTGCGGGAGCCCGGCTCTGCCCGGTGCCGGTGTCCGGTTCAGGACAGGAGGATCTTTCATCAGCCACTGCCCTGTATCCGTTCCCAAAGCGCCCTGCACACTCGCTGGCATCATTCCTGATGCCTGGCTGGGAAGGTCGCTGTCTCCTGGGATGCTCACTGTGTGCAGACAGGCACCCACCGCCCGCTGAGCTCAGCACGACTGCAGGGGGCTCAGTGCAGGCTGGGGGGTTGGCTGGCCCCCAAGCCATGCTTAATGAGCACCTCGTTAGCCCTCGGCTGGGTAGCGAAGAAACTGGCGGGGCAAGGGAAGGCTGACCTGGCCAAAGCATTGCGCCACCTTCCCCAGGGAAAGTGGATGCTGAGAGTAGCTGGGCTGTGAGAGCCTCCCCCGAGCACCTTGCTACCAGGGGGTCTGAAAAACAGGAGGTTCCAAAACCAGGATGTGCCCAAAAACCATTGTAAGTTGGCAAGGAGACTGGCCAAGGGGTTGTTGGGTCCTTCCAGGCTCTGCCACCAAGGATTTCCTTCTGCTGGAGACTGCTGGGAGGATTAGCCAACCTTTTACAAAGCAGCCTGAAATTAGAAGGCCTAAGCTATTCCTGCCAGGGTAAAACCAGCACGGAGCTTTCTCCCAGCTGCCTGCAAGAGGAGCAGTCATGGGAATCCACCCCCAAGGTTTCCTCCAGGGCACAGGCGTTGGATATATCTCCAGGAGCAGAGGTTTTTATTGACTGGCTAAAAACAAAACAGGAACAAAGATGGGATTAAATCCCCTGGGTGGGAGGAAGGAAGTGAAGCCATGATCCTCCGCTGCGGTTTGTCTTTATTGGTAATCCTATCAGGCAGGCGATCATTAGCATATGGATAATTGTATTCTTAGTAACAACCAACCATGGTACTTATCTTCCCTTCTCCACGTGCCCCAGTCACCAGAGCTGCTCTAGAGCTACAGCCGAAACATCCAGAGATTGGTAGCATCATGTCACTGTTTGATTCAGCCTCTTTTTTGATATATATTTGGTCTCTTCTTCTCCCTTCCTGTCCAAATCCACTCTTTAGTTTGGTGAAGCTACAGGCTTCCAAAAGTTTGACTGGTTAGCTGGAAGTAGTGGAAAAGCAGGAGGGATGTGACAGCCAGGGCTGCTCCACCAGATCAGTACACAGGGGTATAAATAGGTGTGGAGTACAGAGAGACTGAAATTCTCTCTAAGGCAGCTCCTGGGAGACCCTTCTAGGGGCAGAAGGAGCAAAGAGCCTCAGCCGAAGGGTTTACGGCAGAGCCCGTCTGACAGGACGGGGTGATGGGTGACGAGAGCCTGGCACAGCCTCGGGTGCGCAACGCAGCGCCGAGTTTGGAGAGGCAGTTTGGGAATCGGCAGTTAATCAGGTTTCTTTATTCTGGTTTTCTAAGTAACCTCGGAGCGGAGCTGACCACCTGCAGTCACCACAAAGGCATCACTCCGAATCCAGTGCGTCCCTTGCTTTCGGACACCTCCCCCAGACCCTGGAAATTGCTCACAGCTAGAGACAAGCAGGGTGGGGAAACGCAGCGGGCTGGGTCTTTGCTCCTGTGCTCACGCAGACTGTCAGGTCTGAGGACAAGCAGGAATTTTGGGTAAGACCGTCAGAAACCGGCCACCACAGCCTGCTAGTCGGGTGACTTGGGGTGGTTTGGCCTTGCACACGTTTCCAACCGTTGCAGTGCCCTCGACATCCAGGACATCTGCTCCTTTCCCTCAGCACCGAGCATTTTCTGTGGCTCTTGGTTGGAAGCGTGTTTGGGGGTGTTTGCCTGCACAGGAATGCAGCGGCTTGCGGGAACCCAGTGCAGAGACGTGAGTACCCTCCCAAGCAGTATTCATCGCTGCCTTAAAAGAAGGGCTGCTGTCCCTCACAGCTTCTTCAGGGGTCGGGCTCATGGATGCGGGAACCAAAGAGGAGCTACAGCCCAGGACGACTGTTAGCGGCTTCTGCCTTCGGACCTGCAGCGATCACTATCAGGTTGCTGGAACCTGCCGCACTCGTAGGAGTCGTGAGAACTGCAGAGCTCAGACATCGCTGAAAAACAACGTCCCCGTCTCAAGAGCAACGGTTGGGAGCATCAAGGACACGCCTGCAGGGACAGCAGCTCTAACCAAGCTAGCCTTGTACAGCAACAAGGCGGCAGTCAGCAACAGGGCTGAGACCAGGTCCAGACCTGGGGTGCGAGCCTGACTCTCCTGCAGAATATGATCCGATGGGGATGATGCCCCAAGCGGAAACCAGGCCCAGCAGGTGCTGCGTGATATCCTCTTGCCCTCTCTGCCACATTCCAGAGGTGACTGGATGGGGTAATGCCCCGGTGCAGCAAGGCTGCCACTGGGAGGGACAGAGGGAATCTGCACAGTTCTCCCATCAGCTCACTCATAAAAACACGCCGCTGCGTCCGAGCTGCCTGGGCAGACGGGAAAGCCTGATGTGCAGCAGAGCAGGTGGTCCATGGGAACTGGTAGTAGCTCCCTTGTGCCTCCCTGGAGCTGGGCTGCTGTCACAGCGGCTCCAACCGGACTTCCAAAGGATGGCTGTCTCCAAAACTAAGGAGAGGGGACTGCAACCCAACAGCAAGATTAATACCGCCAGCTCCCGTCACGCAGCTCTGGGACAGGAGGGGATGGATTCATGCTCCCGGTCAGCCCCGCAAGCTCCCAGCCAGGGATCTCTGCCCACAAGCCCTGGGAGGGATGAGCCGCGGAGGGGCTGTGGCAGCCTCTGCACGGAGACTGCTGGCAAGGGGCGTTGGGGGGGAGCAATCCCCCATGGGTACCGGGCTGCCAGCCTCGCCGCGGGCAGCGCCCAGCGGGGCAGCGCCGGGAGCACGCTGCCCTCTCCCGGGAGCAGAGCAGCTCCGCACCGGCCCCGCCGGGAAGGGACAGGCTGGGAAACGGCCCCGCACAAAGCCAGGGGCACAGGGCTCCCGTCCCCCGGCCGCAGCGCGGGGGGGGCGAAGGGCTGGCCAGCGGCTGGAGAGCTTTACCAACGCGCGGGATTCAGGGGTGCAGCGGGGACAACTCCGGGGGGCGACCCCCGCCTCGGAAAGGGCTGTGCTGCCAGCGGGATGGAGCTGGGTTGGCTCCCCGCAGCCCAGGCCCCTACGGTCGCACCGCTCCCAGTCTTCCAGGTACAACGTGCTGTTCCAAGGTCCCCTGCTTCCGCAGGCGCGTCCCTTCCAACAGCCAGAGTCGGCTGAAGCCAGCGGAGTTCCGACACCCCACTCCAGCTCAGCCGTAAGCCAAGCATGGGAGGTGCTGGATTCCAGCGGCTGCTGGGTCGCACAGACCTTAGCGACTTCAGACAGCGGCTGTTCCGACAGGTGATTGTGTTCCCAGGCCCCCCAAGAGCCCACCTCTCCTCACATAAAGCTTGAGCACAGGCTGCTCCTCTAACTGGCCCGAAATCCCCTTCTTTCTGCACGTCCCCGTCACCGATACTTTTTCCTTGCCAAGAAGAGCGACACCATCTCTGCGCCGATGCCAGAAATTAGAAGCTATCCCGGGAAATGTCACTGGACTTGCCCGGTTCTTCAGCTGACACAGGCTCGGAGCTCACTAACCGTTCATGTGCTTTTCCACGCCCGGCCACGTGCTAGCGCTGATGCTGCAGTGGTGCTCAGAGCTGGTCCGGGTCACGAGTGGCAGGAAACTGCACACCACGAGTTCAGCTCACCAAGAGGTTGAAGCCAGCACGAGGGTGGGGATGGCCATGCCCCGCTCCCACTGCCAGGAACGATCCCACCAAAGGGCTCCCTTCGGGGTGCTTGTTTCTGTACTTCCTCCCTGAGTTTCCGTTACTAACCCTCTGCTAGCCAGGCCTCTGGTCTCACCCCGTACAGCGCTTCCATCACATTAAAACCCATCTTCCAGTCCAATCCCTGAGCTAGGGCAGGCTCCACGTTGTTGTTGATGGCCTTTTGAAGTTCTGAACCAGCTGTACCATCGGCCTTGCCCTTGAAGGCAAGCTGATGGCCCAAACAGTGAGCCAAAAGCTCGATGGATACTGGCACTCAGTCTGGCCCTCGCTGCAGCAGCGCAGCTGAGAAAACACACCGCCCCGGGTCTCCCCTCCCAGGGCAGGCTGCACTGACACGCGCTGCGGCGGCGGCCCCCAGCTGCAGCTCGGGTTGAGGGAGGGGACATGCACCCTTACAGGCATCACACGGGTGGGAGCTGCCAGCTCGCAAACCATGGAACGGCTGTTTCCTTTGGAACACATTTCCAATCAGCTCTACCTACCTCCACTTCCCCACAAACAGCAGAGCGCCTCTAACCCTTGGAAAAGAGACGCGACGCTGCAAGCACACGGGTTCAGTCCTGAACCGGCCTTAAAACACGCAGCTGCTCAGCGCCGTGCCCAGCACCGACGCAGGAACGCAGCCCTGTTCTCTGACTTGCTTTCTAGCTGCCACAAAACAGCAGCAGCTACTCGCATTCGCAGCGAACTGGAAGAAAGGAGCAAGAACACGGGCAGGGGCGCAGCACAGACCGCCCAACCTCGGCATTCCCACGCGGTAACCGCATCCTGCCGGCCCCCCCGGAGCAGTTAACAGGTCAGCATGCTGTCCTCCTTGCTGCCATGAGGTATTAGGTTCCAATGTCACAACAAGGGAGCCAGGTAGAGAAGTCAGAGGAATAACAAGAAATCACCGGAAGTACCTGCAAATCAGGAAGAACAATGGGGTTATCCTGAAGCCGGGAGCACAGTCGCCTCTCTCGGGAGTGAAAAGCTCAAGGAATGTTATAAAAGTGGCTCTCCACAGCTTTCAGTCCGCACAACTCGTATCGTTTTCTGGAACTGGGCCTTGCGGAACGCGCAGAGCGCCCATGCGGAGTGCAGGGGCTCATCGCGCCAGCTCGGCTCCGTCGAGCAGGACGGCATGGGGCGGAGGATGCCAATGGGGCGCGGGCAGAGATCTGCTGAAGGGCAACTGGGAAGGAGAAAAACGAAAGAATTGGGTTTATGGGTGACAGTAAACAAGAGCGTCTCCAGCAGCATCCGGGAAGAACAGAGGTTTCTGCGGAAACGATCGAACTTGCTGTCTGCTGCCACAAAACCATTTACTCTCCAAGGTGTTTGATCCTACACTACATTGACACGAGTATTTCCAAAGCCTCCAGGCTGCTGTCCCACTCCGTTTCAGCTTATTTGCCTGCAGATACACAAAGTTCACTGACAAAATATACAAGCTCTGCTGCTTTCCCAGTCCTTGTCCCACCACGCAGCGGAATCCATCAGAGCTTCAGGTACAGGGGAGCACGCGGGGGCGGCTCTCTCCAACCCCCGGGTATGGGGGAGGAAGGTCCATCTCTCCCTAGAGTCCAGCCCTTCCACAGCCGCTCTCTGTACTCTGCCTTGCCTAGGAGCCAAGCCAAAAGCAGCACGACACCTGAACACACCAGGCTTCTCCTAACACAGCCGGGGGGGACAGGGAAGGGGCCAAAGCGCAAGCTGTGGCCTGGTAACAAAGCTACTGATGCAAACCTTCTCCCAAAGCCCCCACAGCAGCTTCCAAAACGCCCCCCGCCATAGGGATGTACTGATGTCATGCGCGAGAACCAGCTAGAGAACACCCCCAAAGCCCCCAGCAGCTATTGCCTGAACCCCCTGCAGCACACCGCGGTACTTGGGGCAGAGGTGTACACACAGAGGGGTTTTTCATGAAAAAAAAATAGTGAGTAGCTGCCAGGATAATGCAAAATAATTGATTTTATTTAAAATAAAAAGCAAAACCACAATCATCCAAACAAGACAGTTAAGAGTATCCCAGCTCTGCTGGACGGGGTGATAAAAGCAGCTAACGGCAGTGGCAGGGCTTGGAGCTGGCAGCACGACTGCCCACCGAATCGGTAAGCTCTTTCCTTCCCCCCCTGTGCAAAGGGGGTGCCAAAACTCTCCCATTCCAATTAGCCCACACAGGCATTTCCGATTTGGTCCAGTCGACAGTCTTGCTGCCTGCCCCACCATGGCTGGGGAATTCGGAAGAGGGCCGGGGTTCACTACGGAAGAGGTTGCAGTCTTTCTTCTGAGCGTTTGAGGAGGCTTAACGTGACTAAGACAAACTGGAGCCAGCATACCTGAGCTGAGGAAGGCTCCTCGGCATCACCTGCGCAGAGACAGGCGGCAAGGCCAGCGCGCCCGCTGTTCACATCGGTGCTTCTGACGGGGTGTTTACCCATTTACTCCTGAACTGTTGTAGCAGACGAGCCTGTGTCGGTGCTCGGACTCAAAAGCACAGCCAGAGCTCACATCCCTCTGCTTTTCGCCAGAGCGGGCAGGACAACGACAGCGCAGTCAGGAAGCCCACAGTGCAAACCCAGCACACGGGTCCCTGGGGAACAAGGCAGCCCCCAGAGCACCACGGGGGGGCTGGGGCAGAGCAGCGCTGCTGCTCTGGGGCTCGAGGAAGTGAGGGGCCCGCTGGGTCTGGGTGCTGGACCACAGCAGCCTGCTACATCCAGGGGCTCTACAGCACACAAAAGCAGTGGGGGAGGAACAAGAGACACGGATGCCCAAGAAGCACAAGCTCAGAGAAGCGAGAGCACAAACCCACTCTCCCCAGTCAGGCTCCTGCAGGCATGGAGCCAGGCACAAGGGGAGCACAGTTTTTAACTTTACTCCTCATCACCCAGCCTGGAACGACAGGCCTGGGAGGCACCAGCTCCCCTGCTTCCTGTAAGGCCAGTAAAGCTGACTCCCTGATGAGAGATAATTTAATCCAGTCCTGTTTAAAAAAACCCCACTCTAGCAGGACCTCCTGTTTAGAGCAGGCCATGAAATGCCAACAGTTAAACTCTGGTGAGAACAAAAAGCCTTGTTCTGCTACAATTCATGTAACACACAGCAATTCTGGAAGGGCCACCGCAGAAAACCACGTGGCCAAGAGCACTGAACAACATTCCCAGTGTTTTCTGCAACAAAAAGCCAACACCAGGTTAGGAAGTCTCAGGTCGCTTAGGATGCCTGGAAAACTTGGTGTGGGAGGACGACTTTGAAGCATCTTACACAGTAATTACATTTCAGCCTCACAACACCCCTGTGAGGTAGGTATTTTCCTCATCTCCTGGAACAAAGACAGAAGCTCACCAATCTAGCTGAGGCAAGAGCCTGTAAGCAGAAGAACCAGAGATCCCAGGAGTCCCAAGCAGATACACCTTTCCTGGTATCAGACAGTGCCTTGTGGAGAAGTCGATACAGCATTGCTGGTATCACGATGCCTTCAGTCCCTGTCAAACACACTGCTTTTCTGCAGGGGATGTCAAATGAACACAGGCTTCAATTCGAAACGGTTTGATTCCGCATCACGGAAGAACGCTCTGCACTCCACATCTTCCCACTGTGCTGCTGGTGGCAGAGGTGTGGCTTCCCTGGCCCAGCCAACAGGCTTTCACCCACCTGTAGGATTCTGAGGCCGCTAAACAACCATGCTGCAGCATAAGCCACCTTACTGACACGCTCTCACGACACCAAAGAGGGCAGCGGACACTGCTCCAAGGGCTCCCCTCACCCTGACAGAGCTGAGGCTCCCGAGCCTCTCCCGGAGCCCACATCCATCCAAACAGCAGGGGCTGCAGCCCGCTCGCTCGGTGAGGGAAGGCACACAGAATGCGCAGGCTCCCAGGCTGCTCGACCAGGCAGGAAAAAAGGTAACCTTGGCCAGAAATGCCAGGAGTTTGAGAAGTTAGGGTTTTTTAAATGAAGTAATCTCATGGATGAATCTGCAGCAGTCTACAGAGCAAGTGTGCTCACTTCGGCCTGCCTGTCACAGGAAACTCAGGAGCCTGGGCAGCTAAGGACCGTACCAAGAAAACCTTCCCTCTCTCCATTTTTCCCCCACCGCGCCGTTCCTACACAAAGTGACTGGCACAGAAGATTCAGAGATCCTAACAGAAGTATTTGGGATTCCTTTGTGCAACTGGATGTGTAGGGCCTAGTCTCCAAGAAGGGAGAGTGTTTCAGTAGGAAGAGATAAGGTTAAAAATACAGATCAGAAAACCCTGACAAGAGACATCCTGGGTTCCATCAAACCCAACAGGTGTAAGAAAGTCACAGGTAAGGCTGCCAATCTGCTTTCCAAGACTGCTACCGGTGCCTGGCCATTATTGCACGTTCACTACACGCACACCACTTCTGCTTTCAAGTCCCCTCTCCCAAAGAATGGCTGAAGATCTAATGAATGATCTAATACCCACCTCCCAGGTCTCAGGAGAGCACCCAAGGGAGCACCCCAACCCAGCTAGCTTGCTTCTGGCTGCGCTGATCCTTGCCAGGTGGAGAAGGAGGATCATCTCCCTGCAGCACACGCAAGCCAGACAGACCTCTTCTCCGACACTACCAGCACAAGTCCCTGCTAAAAACAACCCAGCAGCTCCAACAGATCCCTTGGGGATGAGAGCTTTATCTGGCATAATACAGATGCATCTACACAGACGTAAGCAACACATTGCATTTTTAAAAAGCATAAAACAACAATATGCCCCCCTCCCAGACCTTTAAAATTGGCACAAGTTCCAGAAACATCTGAAACCACAATCTCGAAGAAAAGACATTTAGGTATGTGAACTGCAGCGGCCTGAACGAGCCCACGGCCCTGTAACGGCTTGGTATTTAAAGCCCAGCAACTGTTGTTACCATACGAGCATCAGATGTCGTCAGCTGTTGCCTAACACTAAACATCACGCCGGCACCAAAAGGACTGTGATTACTGGCAAAGGCTGACTTCTTCCACACAGTTTTAGCTGTGCAAGAAACTCCAGATTCTCCTGCTCCATCAAGCGTCCTAGTGCAAGGTGCTAGTGCATCTTTGTTACCAGTCGTCATAACAGACACAGAGCAAAAGTATACGGACTGTTGCTGGTTAAGGTGTAGATTAAGACCATGAAAGATGCTTCAGGCTGGTGATCACCTCTGATGAAGCTGCTTCTGTGTTTGGAGCATTCACACCACCTTCCTGAAATTCTGGTACGAGATCCGCCGGACGTTCAGGCAGGCCAAAAGGGCTGGTGTTCCTTTCCTCAAGTGTACAGGACAACATGTAAACATATGACAGTGTCAAAGCAAGGCAGGTTTTTACGTTTACCTGCTGGTTTTAAAAAGAGTTCTTTAAAAATTGACCGTCATCTTCCTTGCCAGTTACGTGAACCATTAAATACTCTTGGCGTGTCCTTACCCAAAGCTGGGTTATTAGTGCACTCACTCGGGGCGCAGAGGGGACAAAGCATTGCACAACAACGTAGAGTCGGGGCGTTCCCCTAGGAGTTATCAAGGAGCCAACCTTTGACAGAACATAATGAAGATGGATATCTCAATCAAGGAAGAGTGACAAAAACTTAAGGACTGTGAGAACAGAAGCAGAAGGGGGTAGGACAGAGCTGGCTGGCTGCTAACGGAGCTTCGATCGGCAGCTGCCTCTAGGTGGGCGTCGTTACCTCTCAGGGATAGCTGCGGCCTCCACAAGATTCCCTAATCCTGTCAAAAAAAAGCACAACTGCCTGTCAACAACTACAGCATTTCCCCTCATATCAGGACAAAAGATCACAACATGCAGGTTAATTGCATGCTTAATCTTCCTACAGAACTGTACAAGCCAGAGTTTGGAACCACTTCTATCCACTAACCCCATCACACAGCTGCAGCAGAAGGCCCCCCCAATCTTCAGAGTGAAACAATCAACACATGAGGGCAAACAGCAAAACCTGAGAAGCAAGTATTCTAGGCAATGTGCTGATTTTTAAATATTTAAGGTATTCGTTTCAAATTCTGCAAAGTGCAAACATCCTAAAAACACGTCGGATTTTCAGAAGAGCAGATCTGCACACGTGCTCCGGATTGTTACAGTTTTTACTGAATTAAAAACATCACAACGGTCTGCATTAGGGTTTGGTATCTCCTGCTGCTCATTCCCTGCCTGAACCCACACCGGCTGAGAAATGGGATTTGACAATGTCATAACAAATTGTTAAAGCTTCCAGGGCAAAACAAGCAGTCAGTACAGCTCCCTCCCAACCGTTTAATAATGTTCTGCACTTGTAATTCGATTGTATTCAGTTACGAGCAACTCCTGAGAAAAAGAGCGCAACAGATCGCAGCAAGATACACGGCAGCACGTACAGGAGCCAGCAGGTCTTCAGTCCCTACGCAGGGAAGTCAGGCATGATACTGGGAATCTGAGCTTCCTCAGCTACATCACTACTGCACACCATCTTCAGCAGGCCACACAGTAAGTCACCACTTAAGTAAGCACTTGCACCCGTGCCAAACCTGGAGCATCCAACTGCTCAGTAACTAGACAGCACCCGAACGCAGGCAGGCAGCTAATACCGCAGCACGGGTTAACCAAACGGCAAGGAGTTTGCTTAAGGAGCTTGGCAAGCCTCTGCTGTCTGAGAAAAACGCTTCATTTAGCAAAGAATTTCTCAGTTCCTCCCTGCAGCATACCCTCAGATTCCCAGTGTTTCACTGTTTTTAACCTGGCAAGTCCAGAGGACTTCCTTCCTTGGCAACATCTATTCTTGGTTCTGCGATATTACTGTTCCCTCCCTCCAGGGCTGACTAGACACTTGCTCTCTGTTTTTTTTTTTTTAAATAGGTAAACACAGACATTTGGGATGAATTTTGCCTTTAACACATAAAACAGTGGGCCAAATTGAAGTAATCAAGGCCAACAACAAGGGAAACTGTACAACCACTTGAAGGTTTTCTGTGTGCACAACAAGGCACCGAAACATGAGTCTTGCCTGATCACTCCTCATCTTTAACTGCTCACTATCCATTTGTGCTCTCTGAAGAATACAGTTAAAATATCCCACCTCTCCCATTAAAAAAAAACCCCAAACCCCCAAAAAGCCCTCTGTCTTTTAATAGAGACAACTGTGAAAAGTAATAAAGCTGTTTATTTAATAAAGTAAAAAAAATTAATTAAGAAAACCCCAAGAATCTTCGTTTCCGTTTAGAACAATTGGCCAACCGCTTTACGCTCTGTAAGAGACCCCTGGCTCTCCACCCCTCCGTCCCAACGAATGACCCTATCTTAACGCTGCCAGCTCTGCCTTGTGCTGTCTTTCGCTTGCTTAAAAATCAACAGTCGCCATCGGGTCACCTGGAGGAGCTGCGCTCTTTGCTCACACAGTCATCCTGGGAAGTTGTATCACCGTTACCCATCATGCTGCACGTTCTCCTCTTTTTCCTCCGGTGCATCACCCCCTCTGTCTCGGAGCCAGAGTCACACTGAAGCATGAAGAGATGAAACAGAAATCAGAGAAACTTAAGCTGTGTGTGCTGTGGAATTCACTGTAAGGGCTACCTCAGCAACCCTGAATAATCAATGTTCAAAGAACACGTTATTTTAGAGCAGACACATGGAATACATTTTAAAAACCAGGAGCATATGTTAGATTTCATCACTGACTAAGCTGGCTTGGGGCAAGGTCATTGATGCGTTCGTTTTGGCTCCCAGAAAGGCCTAATCTTCCAAGAGCAGACTTAGTGCTTTCTGAAGCACTGAGGTGTCTAGAAAAGTCCCCTGTCGTAACTGACCGTCTCAGTTTTGGATCTTATTCCCCTTCCCCATTTTTAAAACATCCGTTCTGCAGCCACTTGCAGAACAGCGACACATTTATATACAATACAAATGTAGACCATCCCAATTCATTTAGCAATACAGAGAGGCTTCAGCAGACTGAACCTGCTAACACCACAGGCTCCTCCACGTGGATTTGTTTAGTGGCTTTCTATTAATGCCTTCCATCAGACACGAGCATTGGGATGAGGACACATGATCAGGTATGGAAAGAACAATGTAATTGCAGGATACAGATAACCTACTGGAGCAAAAAGCATTACCTCTGAATCAGAGTCTGAGGAGCTGGAACTTGAGGAACTGGAAGAATCGCTAGAACTATCGGAAGCAATCCCAGTAGATTCCTGCAAGTCAACCGAATCGGCCAAAGCTGCCAAGTCAGGATGTTCCTGCTTTAGGATCCTAAATACGGTTGAAACGTCAGGGTTAGCCTTGACCAGTAACACTGCACGTAAACAAACAGTATTTTCAGGGTGTGTTTTAAACAAAGGATATGAAAAGGAAGCTACTAAACCTCTTACCTGTACCATTTCCGTGACAATTTGGGTCTCCCTCTTACTGTCTTGTGCCACACCACAGGGAAGTTGGTACAACTGGCAAAGTTTTGCGTGATGGCAATAGTTGTGTCAAGATTGAGAACTACATGCCACCAGCCACCTACAAATACAACACCAATGACCACTCCTGGCTACATAGCAGAAATCAAGACTAAGAACACTTTTTCCATAGCACAGGTGGAAATTGGACCTTGTCTCCCAGACCCAGGCGCATTTGCCACCACATCATCTTTCCTCAGCCTCATTCCAGCATTTGCTCTAATGCTTTATGGATTGTTACAGGAGGCTGTTCAACGCTCTGACCAAATTATCCGGCTCGTGCACAGCACCGAAGATCTGACTTGACAGCAACACACTGCTGACTGAGGGCGAGAGCCATCGTAACCCAGACCGCACAGAGACCTGCTCTGCTAAGCTGGAGAGCATTTTCCATGCTGCTTTAGTTCTTCTGACTACAGACTGACCTTTCATTTATACATAGATGCAAAATTGGTTCCCCACACAGGATAAAAAAAATAAAAGACAGTGGTGTTCTTACAACCCACTTACAACCTCGTTCAGAGGCGAAGGAAACAGTTTAATGGAACCCGACAGCTACAAAAATTTGACAGAAGGTACACTGAGGAGTCACCAATAAGTGCCAAGACAATCACAAGGCACTCTTCAGATACATAGTCAGCTGTATGTTAGAGACGAGCAACGTGGCTAGAAGCCACGGGCCACATGGCACAAAGATGATGCAAGATTTAAAGGTTAGAATTTGGGACCGAACTTGATCCACTAGCCACCTCACCTCCCCGTTACAACGGGCACACAGCGTGCAGCCACTCAAAGAGAAGGACAGCTTTATCAGATCTTTCTTTAGCTTTTGATTTCAAATGGAAGACGAAGCATAACCACAGAGAGGTGGGTGGAAAGCATCAGTTCCTTTAAGTAGTTCTTTTCCCACAGCTAAGAAAAATTCATATGCAGTCAGACTAGCCAGGCTACAAAATTCAGCCGTGCATTTGCTACAGCATATGTAAACACAAACATTTTTGTCTGGGAGTTACTGGCACTCAAACCCCTCTTATTTTATGCCTTGACGGTTTCCTATGACTGCAGTTTAGCTCAGGATCACATTTCTGTGATGTTGCAACTCAGGTCCCATTTGTTTTGTCACCTGTGCCCCGTGCAAACCCATGCTACAGGACATACGTTTCAGGGACATTCAGAAAATAAACGGTCTCAAAACGCACCTCACAACATACATCCCTTTTGAAACATCCCAGAATAGTTTCTTTTGTAAGAGATGGGCCACGTAAGAAAGCTGAAATACTCTCTTCATCTCTGCTACAGGCGAATGTTAAAAACAGGCCTTTCTCTCGCAGATGTCCTAGCTGGGGAGATTCACACATACCTGGCACAAAGACCGTCTCGCCTGGTTTCTGTAAGATTTCCAGGGGTTTGAATTCGGGGGGCCAGGTGGGGAGCTGCGTCCTAGGATAGATAACATTGAACCAAGTGATAGCCTCGTCCTGCTGGTTCCCTCCCTCTTCTCGTGTCACTTTGATCAGCTCTCTGGGAGTGCTGGTAGGGAACAGGCACCAACGCTTATGTCCCTGAACTAAGGCATTCCACGCACTAGTTCCCAAGGGATCGATGTGAATTCCTGTTCCAGAACGAGGTGGGCCCATCACAAACCACCTGCATGGAGGGGAAAAAAAAATCCTTTAGTCATAGAGCAACCAAGTATCTACCGTCTCTTTTTTCATATTAAACAGAAAATTACAGCTGTTGTCGTCACGTACAGTTAGAAATCAAACTAATTACAGTGCCTTGAGATTGTTAGGCTCACAACGCAGCAAAAAGATGCAACATGAATTGGGGCAGGAATGACTCTGGGACAAAAAAGTAAAGATGCCTTTTACGTTTCATAGCTGTAGTTTTTAAACAGTTCTTCAATAAAATTATATCGTGATTTCAAGGTTTATGGATGTGATTAAATCACAAGAGCCTGCGTTAGGATTCTTACAATGCAGGGGGATGCTCCTAATGCTGCGTTTTTCTATAATTCACTGCTCAGACGGATCCAGAACAATGAAGAACAAACAAAAGGCAATACAAGTAAGGAACAGAGCAAAGTTACGCAACCCTGGCCTCCCTCTATGCCTTCTGTTCATTCACAACAGGCTTTTCATTCTAACATTTCACTAGATGGATCTTATTCTGCAGTGACCATTCAGGATTTGGTGTGTATATTCTCATTCCCCATTTGCAAGGGTTATTTCTCCCCGTGGAGAGCTTTATCTACTATACAGGTCTGCCAGCAGCAGCACCTTCAATTGCTTACTGCCCCTGTAACAGAACAGTAAGATCTACCAGACCAGATAAAGCAGAGTAAGTGAGGTGGCTGATATCAGGCATCACGAGGGAAAAAAATGGCAATAATGGTTTAACGGGCAGCAGAGAGGGTAAAAAGTAAAACACCAACAAGATCCCTCTGTCGCACAGCTGGCAGGCAGGCAGGCAATACCCACCAAGAGGAGTTCAGTGATTCAGAAAATATCAAAAGACATCAAAGTCTCCATCTCCCCTTTCCAGTGCAGGTGTAAATTAAGCTGGTTTTCAAGTATCATTTGCTAGCACCAATTGTAGGTCTTCAGTTTGGTTATCAAGCTGCGCTCTTCCCATTTCACGAAGGAACCATAAACACATCAACGAGCAGGTGTTTGTCACTTCTGCTGTCAACTCACTCTTAGCCTTGGAAAGCTAATTAAATCACAAGCAGAACAGTTGAAGCTTTTACTAAGAAATCAGAAGCAATTAATGAGACTGGTACACAGACATACTGTTCAACACCACTTTTCCGACTATAACCTGAATCTACACACACAAAAGATGTTAAGACCTTTATTTAGCAACAGTATCATTTACCATCATCTTCCTCCAGGCGTTTAATTTACAATGAATGCAACTCAGTTTGCCACAAGACGTCAAATTTACCCTTACCAACTTCACAGCCTGTAACTCAATTTAAAAGCAACAGCCTTCCGGACTAAAACAGCTGCTTCAGTAAATGGCTTCCAAAAATTACTGCCTTTAAAGTGCAACTCCATTAAAGATGTTCTAAACAGCACGAGTTCTTACTTTAGGATCTGTACACTACCACACACCTCTCTGTACAGTTCATATCCTGGTCGTAAGATTAGAAAGCAGCACTTCCTGTTGGATTTTCAAGTATGCTCTTAAACTACTAGATACTCTTCATCTGTTCCTGTACCTAGGTGAAACCACAGAATACTATCATTTAGGCTGGCAAAGACCATTAAGATCAAGTCCAACCCTTAACCCAGCACTGCCCAGCCCACCACTGAACCATGTCCCTCAGCACCACACCCACACATCTCTTAAATCCCTCCAGGGATGGTGACTCAAACCACCTCCCTGGGCAGCCCGTTCCAATGCCTGACAGCCCTTTCCGTGAGGAAATTTTTCCTACTATCCAATCTAAACCTTCCCTGGCGCAACTTGAGGTCATTTCCACACGTCCTATAGCTTGTTACTTGGGAGATGAGACTGCCACCCATGCCCCTCACTCCAGGAGGCATCAGCGTGCTCTCTTGCAGCACTCATCTCAAAAAAAAAAAACCCTAAAAACAACTAAACAAGCAAAAACAAAGCACAAAAAGTCTCAAACCAACCCACATTTTCCAGAACAAAGTACGAGAACTGTGAATACCAAGATCACAAGCAAGGAGCTTAGCATATGCTTGTAGGTGGAGAGGGTGTAGGGGGAAGAGAAAGCACGGTGAGTCACAACCAGGTTACCCAGCTTACCTATAACTTGGATAAGCAATTCCCAGTTCTGTAAGTGTACTCAGTTCCTACTACAGACTACACCTGGCGTGCTTTGGCATTTGAGCACAGCACTGCATGTTCTTCTCAGAAGTAAATTCCAAAAAAGTCTGTTAGAACACTGTAAAAACATCAGCTTCAGTACGTTAAACACGCTTTGTTTCAGGACTGCTGTGGTTTACTCCGGCTAGCCTTCCTGACTGAACACAGCACAGTGCCGCACTCCTGCAAAGGCACAACTGGACTAAAGACGCGTGAGACATTGCAGAGTACCATTATTCATTGCTTGTCCTATTTCAATAAAAACACCCCAATTAGAAAACCCACATCACAGCCTCATGTCACCCAAAGGGCAAGGCGTTCTCTGACAATTATAATGTCACTCTAAAGACTTTGATTACTTGGGAGGGTTTGGCTTACGCTCATACTGTTAAGATGCATTATAGTAACGTTGACAGAAATCCTTTTTGTATCTAACAGCCCAAATGCAAGGCTGATGCACTCGAATTTGGGAATGAAGTGTTATTTCAATCTTTTTCCAATCAGATGCAAAGAGAGTTGAAAAGACTACACAGATGTGAAATATTGCTCCCTATCAAAATCACCTGAAGGGGAGATAAGGACAGATCTTTACCTTAAAAGGACTGACATAATTAAACAAAATTCCACAGTGTGCATAAGCCACTAGTGCAAAACCCAGGAGCTAGTCCTGAGGTACTTAAAATTTGCAAGCGAGAAGGCACACATAGCAAGAAATTAATCTTCCTAACTTCCAGTTAGTATGTAATTCTTTTAAAATTGAAGAAGTCAGGTAAACAGACTTAAAAATAAAAAAAAAAATCCAAAGACATAAACTTGTAGCAGCACTGGTGGCAGAACCAGAAATCATGACACCCAAATCTGCCCTTCTCTCCTTCTGGAAACGAGCATAATTCCATGACCCTAAGAGGAGATGTAAAGCTGTAACTTTATTTTATAGAAGGCAATCACACCTACTTAGCAATAGCTAAGGAGATAGAAAATACGTTGTTTTATCTTGCTGTCACTGCACTATACCTGTAAGGTGGCCTTCGTTTCTCCCCCGCATACTGAAAGAGATCATCAGTGAAGAATTTGGGTACTTTATAGTCCTCCAGGAGTTTCCTGCGCTTGGGATGTTCTCCATAACTGCTGTCAAAGATGTAGAGCGGGCTGTCATCACGTGTAGTTTCCATATACTCTATGTAGTATTTCATCTTCATCTTCACAGAATAACCGTCATTGTCCTCCCCGCATTTGAACTTCTGGTTCCTATACTTGCGTTTCAGCCGTTCCAGAGTCCACTTCTCTTGGGCAGACCAGCCCACCTGAGCATTCAGCAGGACTACAGGCTTGTAAGGTTTTTCATAACGCTCAACAAATTCCTCCACTGTTAACTGGAGTGCATCTGCCCTCTCCACATTATCCTGTGAAACCAGGAGAGGAAGACAGACCAGGTATTAGGACAGGCTAACGTCTTGGAACTGTGCTTTCCAAGTCAGCATGGAGGAGCGTCACACTCACACTTTGCTCCATACACCACGAGGGTATCAAGCTGCCTACGTGTTATTTTAAGCTCCCCGAGGCTGCAGTCCTATTTCTCCCGCCCCGCTCCCTGCAGGAACACCAGCAGCCTGAAGCCGTTTGGCGCTCCTCCCCAGCGAAGGAGCTCCCCAGGCGAAGGGGCTACCCCTGCCCTTTCGGCAGACACATCCCCTGCTGCATTTTGTCTCCCGAGGGTCCCCGGGCAAAGCGCCTGAGAACTACGTGGGCGCTCCGGCACCGATGGTGCCCATCGCACCCCGGCGGGGTCCTGACCTCCCCGCACCCCACGCCACGTGGAAGGAATTAAAACCGTGGGTGATGCTTGCTCTCCTCGTCCCCGCCCCGGCTCTCTCCCTCCCGCTCCCAGGGCGCCCTGCCAGCGCTGAAGCACCCCCGGCCTCAAGAAAGGCCTCAGACCTCCCCCCTCGCTGCCCTGCCCCTCAGGCTTCCCGGTCCCCTCACGGCCCCTTCGTCGTGGGCCCCCGCCGTTCCCCTCAGGGCCTTCCCGTTCCCCCCGTGCCGCCGTTCCCCTCGGGCGAGGCGGGGGCGGGGGGGGGCGCACCTTGCAGGCAGCGGGGCTGAGGGGGAAGGTCTCGCAGTAGTTGTGACGGGTCCAGTCCAGCGAATCCTTCAGCTCGGGCCGGGCGCTGCGCTTCGCCTCACGGATCCGCTTCTTACTCTTATGATTCATAGCGGCGGTGTCAGCGGCAGCACCGGGAGCCGTCACCATCCGCCACCACCGCCCCAGGACCCGCTGCGCGCCCGGCCCAGCCCGGCCCTGGCCCCGGCGCGGCCGCCGCACCTTCGAGAAATTTCACCCCCTTGCCGCCGCTGTCGCCGCGGCCACGCCCCTCCCGTTCTCCCATTGGCTCTTTTGCGCCACCGGTTTCCGCCACGCCTGGCCCGCCCCCCAGCGCTGATTGGCTGAGGCGGGAAAGCGGCCCCGCCGGGTCGCCATGTTGGGAAGGGGCCTGCTGCGGCCGCCGGGCGCCCTTGGACACGCTGCCTCGCGCCCGCACGCCGGAGGGTTATTCCGGAACTGCCCCCCCTCGCCGCCTCTTCCCTTCTCCCGGGCCACGCTCCACGCCTGCCGCTGCCCCGCCGCGGGTCATCCGGTTCGTGCGCGGCTGCGTGGGGCTCCTCACGGAGCTCGCGCTTTAGGCCCGGCTTAACCGCGACGCTCGGGACATCAAGGCCCGCGGCGGCGCGCCGCGTGACGTCACCCACGGTGGAAGGCGCCGATTGGCCGGCCCGGCCCGGTGTCACACGTGGTGGACTGGGCGGCGGCGCAGCCATGGCGGAGCCGCGGCGCGGCCGCGTGCGCCGGTACCGCTTCGTGGAGGGGCCGGCGGCGCTGTCGCTGCGCATTCCCGAGGTACCTCCCCGGGGGGGAGGGCAGGGCGGTAAAAGCGGGATGTCGGTGGCGGCGGGGCGCGGGGACCCGCCTTCCCAGCGCCGCGGCCTGTGTGTTGCAGGTGCTGGACTCGCAGTACGGCATGTACGTGTGGCCCTGCGCCGCGGTCCTGGCCCAGTACGTCTGGGCCCAGCGGAGAGCCCTGCCCGGCAAGCGAGTGCTGGAGGTACTGCTACCAGCCCCCCCCCGACAACCCACCGCCCCCCCCTCGTCAGCCGCGGCGGCAGCCCCCTCCCCTCTCCACGACCACGTCGCCGTTTCAGATCGGTGCGGGCGTGAGCCTGCCTGGCGTGGTGGCCGCCAAGTGCGGGGCGGAGGTGCTGCTGTCCGACAGCGAGGAGCTGCCCCAGTGCCTGCGGAACTGCCGGAGGAGCTGCCTGCTCAACGACCTGCCCCACGTACCCGTCCTGGGGCTCACCTGGGGGCGGGTATCTCCAGAGCTGCTCGCTCTCACTCCTGTAGACATTATTTTGGGGTCAGATGTCTTTTTTGACCCAAAAGGTATGTTCACGGTCTCAGGTAGCTTTTGCTTTGTGACAAACCGTAAAGGGTTCACGGCCAAGGAGCGGTGGGAACACTGAGGAGATCGGGGGACAGCCTTATGGCCGCTCTGTGCCCAATTCCAGCACTGAGCCATCACAAACACCGGCCCCGGGTGGATGAACAGACAGTGGAATAGATTAACCGACTCAAGGCCCTGCTTCAGTGGCCTCTGCTACAGCTGGTCTTGATTTTTAATTGCTGTTTCAGATGACCAGGCAGATTTATCTAGAATCCAGAGACTAACCAAGACTGCTTAATCTCCCCAAACGACAGACTTTGAAGATATTTTAACTACAATTTACTTCCTGCTGGAAAAGAACCCCTGTGCTCAATTCTGGACTGCTTACCAAGTCCGAAGGTAAACTCTTTTCTATACCAAAGACTCAAATCTTAACTCCTGTCTCAGCTCTTAGAGAGCATTAACCTTTTCAGAGGCACCGCTGTGCTGATTCCAGAGAAACTCTCAGACTGGGAATCAAGCCAAGCTGTGGGCTATCAGACAAAAGCAGCCAAACCAGAAAATAAGGACCCACAATTTTACAGTTGACTAGCAAAGTGTTAGTTTTGAGGGGTCGTGTCTAACGCTGGTGACATCTCCTGTAATTACCGCGTTAGCTATGAGCTTGGATTGCTTTTTCACACGCTATTTCCCTTCCCTTAGTGCCGACTGGTCTATTGAAGCTTTGCTCTGCAAATGGAAGCTGAGGAGTATCCACATTCCCCTACGTTCCTTTGGTGCGGACAGAGAGCACTTGGCCGGCTCTCCCCTGCCAGGAAGACACACAATTGAAATGATGATCATCTCGCTGTCACAGCTGGGCGGTACTTAAGGTTATTCCACTTGTTGGATGCAATACAAGGTGGCACAACTTCTGAGCGTAGCATGGATCTGCAGAAAGCGGCCCTGTTCACGGCAAACCTCGTGGGTGGTTTCAGGCAGCAGATCCCTTCAGCCTAATTCTCCAAACATGCAGTGTAAAAATAAAGCTGTTCAGTTGTTTAGCTGTGGCTTCTGAGAAATTTGTCCTCCTCCCCAAAGACCAGGTTCAAAGACTCAATTCCATTATGTGAGCCACTACACAACAGAGCTTAGGATCCAACTTAAAATTCACAGCTCCAGCTATAAGAACAGTGAGCTGCACTCTTTGGGGAGAAAAGATATCCCCGTAAGATCCGATTCCCAGGGCCGAAGCTCTTGCCCAACCATTTGTGTACAAAAGCCACCCCTTGTGTTTTTAAATGGATCTCTGCACCCTGCCACTAGCCATGCCGTCCCAGAACATACAAACTCCAAGTTAGTAAAAAAAGTACTTTTAATCCTCAATCAAGCCAGACCGCAAGTATTCCCAATGTTTTCATTCCCATTTCACGCACATGCATAAAGTTCACAAGGCATTACAATACCCCTCGACACCTGACAGTTGAGGTTACAACGCATTCGGTATCCAAATCAAGAAAATCATCGCAAAGATACAGCCACCCAGCAACCAGTTAGCACTGCTCAGTGTGCACCCTCCCCACAGCAGCGTCCAACAGCCCTCTCTGATTCCGTGTTTAAGAGCCTGGTGCGCAATACCTGCCACACAACACCTGGGTTAGCCACGACGCTAGTTCAGTTTGCCCAGAGCAGTTTAAAAGCAACCCCAGTGGATAAGAGTTCTAAGCAGTAGAATGCATTCAGTAACTGCATAAAGTTAAACATTGACAGTATAATTGCAAAAATCTTTTCAAGCTGAAGAATAAGCTGACTCAGACATTAAGTTGAGAAAAGTTAACACAGAAAAATGTTTAATATTAACTACAGAGACAGTGGGTATAGTACAGAATGTCTTAAGCAAAAGATACACCAATCAGTACTTACAGAGGAATGAACCATCTTTTTTTTAACATGTTTCGCATATGTAAGTTCATGTATGCAGGTTGGTAAGTTTTACCATTCTGGAAAAATAAGGTGTGTATATCATCAGCTAGATGTGCTCACTGTATGCTCCATTATTTTTACGCAAGGCCCGGGTGACTGGAAGTGCAGTTGTCAGGCATTTTAATTAACTGGACAGCCATTTGTTTCTGCACGACAAGGCATCGTTACACAGGAGCAATCAGGAGAAAACAGGAAACAGCCAAGCACTCTGCACTGCAACACGCCACCTTAACAGCTAACCAGCATTACTCAACTGCTACACAACTGCGCCTAGTGCACAAAAATACATAAGAGAAGAGATTAGAATTGAGTCTGGTAAAAACAATCCTTTCAAATATCAACTGTCACCTGAAAAGATTTCTACCAATTTGAATTTGAAGATAACTATTTGATTTCAGAGTTTAAAAAAACAAAAAAGCATTTACAGTAGGTTTCAAATTGAAGTTCTGCAAGTTTTTATTTAAGGTATTAAAGACAAAATTGAGAATACTTTTGGACAGTTAGCTATTCAGTATAAGAGCTGCTTATTTCCTCAGTGTAAAACTGGTGGCAGCAAGTTACCATCAGTTTTAATTTCAAATGAAAGTCAGCACTATATAAACAAAAATGAAGTTTTACCTCAAATATCCAAGCCAATAATGAAATCGGTAGTCGTTCACTTCACTAAATTACAAGAAATTTGAATAACAGCAACAAAATGGCACATAAAATGTAAAATCTGCCACTCGAGGCGCAACTTAAACAAGTAAAAAGATAGACAAAAATGTTACAAAATAACCTTTTCAACAGCTGGTTGCTCTGCCAGGGGTCTCTCCAATGGGCTGACGACTCAAGCGCTCTTTTCCCCCCAAAGGCGTCCTTTATGTAGACTCTCATTTATCTGATGCATCTAGGTTTGAAGAAAGAAGAGTTCAGCCAGGTTCCTACCTTGTCTTTCAATCGTGGGGGTGACTTCAGGTTTACTTCTAGTTGTGTTTCAACTGGCTTTGCCTAATTTAATTAAGCCTTAGGAATTTCCATAGTGTACCACCTCCCCCCCAGAGGCCAAATGTAAGGTGCTGTCAAAACCTTTAGTGTCAGGGTAAGAAGCATCAGGCTGTGGATCAAGCCACCATTAATTTCGATTCAGCCTGTTCAACAATAAACTAGTAAGAGTTATATAAAAAGTTAAACTACTACTTCATAAAGACTGAGCTAAGTTCTAATTAGCATTCAAAACAGTGTGACTAATTTTGCTACCGTTATCTAACTTCAGAGCTAGCTTAGGCCCTTTCCTTTTAAAAACAGGACCAAACAGTTTGAAGGGTTAAAGACACACTATCCTTTCCCCACCCAGTATATCCTTAGACGCCTCGTCACGATGTCAACTTGAGGAAAAAAAACCTAGTTTCCGTGGTTTTCTCGTTGCGAGGAATTTGCCGCTTTTCTAGAACAGTTACCTCCAGTCAGTACAACGGCCACTGAACCGATCTTCCATTATAAAAGGATAGTGTATCTTTAACATTTAAAGACAAACCTGCTCCAATACACGCCCACAGAAACTGGTCCCTGGAGGATCAGCCAAATCAGTTAAAATCTGCAATACTGGCCAATATTCTTTTAGCAAACAGGAGACCGCAGCTTTAAAGGGGAAAATGCAGATGTTGGATAAATACAGTAAGAAATAGTCATTTTCATCATAGGTTGCGTCTCATACAATATTTTATTAAAACCAAGCCATTAATCTCTCAGTAAAACATTCTCTCTGTAAAAAAAAAAAAATATATATATTCTCCGTAGAAAGCCCTTCAGTATTAATTTCCCTAAAACAATAACCAAAAAGCACTGCTCAAGGAAAAAAAGAAAAGCTATCCATGTGCCCCGTTAGGTTTCCCTCGCTCCAGGCTATTAACACTCAGAACTACCCAACACCCCACTGAAGTGCTATCATAAAGTAACATGCAACATCTGCTGATCCCAAGGTACATTACCATGTTCCTAGGAGGATACAGCTCCTTCTTCTTCCGGAGACTTGGGAGGGCTCTTAGACCTGGATCTAGAGTTGGATTCCCTCTTTGAGGCAGGGGGAGGGCTTCTAGATCTGGACCGGGATCTTGACCTGGACCGAGATCTGGAGACAGACGAGGACTTTGACTTGGATCTCCTGGCAGATCTGGACTTAGAGGTGGAGCGAGATCGAGAGCGTGTGCGAGACCGGGATTTGGATCGACTGTAACGGGACCGACTGCGGGACCTAGAGCGGCTCCTGCTTCTAGATCGGCTGCGACGGCGTCTTCTAGGGCTAAAACACACCAGGAAGGGGAAAAAAAAAGAACCGAAGGCACGTTAAAAGTTACACGGGCAGCGCCAACAGACTTCGGAAACTACTTCGGGACATGGAGGGCGGAACAGGACCCACGTGGGCAAGAAAATGAGTGTTCAGAGGGCGCCATTGTTCAGAGTGAGTGGCCGGGGGCTAAAACTACTACAGGGCGAAACGCTTCCGCTCCGAGGGAACTCCACGTGCCTCCGCTACTACACCCCTATCCCCCCTCCCCAACCCCGCCACGAGACTCACTCGGAAAAGGCAACAAACCCGGGCGGCCCCCCGAACCCCCGTTTCCCCAATACCGAGGCCGCCGCGGCCTTCCAGGCGCTCACCTGCGGCTGCGGCGGCCGTAGCCACTGCTCCCGTAGCGACGCGGCGGTGGGCCACGGCGGCTGTGATGCGAGTCGGGGGGGCGGCCGTAACGGGCCATCTGCACGCGGAGCTCGCGGCCATCCAACACGGCCCCGTCCATGGCGTCCATGGCGTCCTCGGCATCGCGTTTGTCGTGGAAACGGACGAAAGCGAACCCGCGGCTCTCCTTGGTGTAGCGGTCCCTGGGGATGTAGACGTCGCCTACTCGGCCGTACTTCTCGAAGACCCTCCGGAGCGTGTCCGGGGACGTCCGGTAGGTCAGGTTGTCCACCTTCAGGGACGTCATGCCCTCCACGTCCGGCGGAGGACGCCCGTAACTCATGGCGGGCGATAGCCCCCCAAGGGGCAGCGGCGACCGAGGAGAAGAAACCTGAGGGAAGGGGGACGAGTTCAGGAGGCAGCGCGCGGCCCTGAGCGGGAAGCGCCTCACGCCGGAGGGGGAGCGCGGGAGCGGCGGCCCAGCAGAGCCCGGGAAGGCGGGGAGCTGCAGGGCATGAGGGAACGCCGCGGGGGCCCTCAGCGGAGAGGGAAGGGTCGGGCACCCACCTCTGGGGTCTGCGGGGAGGCGGCCTGAGGCCGGAGCGGAGGCGAAGCGGCAGCAGCACCGCGCCCGGCCCGCTGCTGCGAGGAAATGAGCGGGCTCCGGCCGCGCGCGCCTACTTAACGCCACAAAATGGCCGACGGCGACCCGGAGGTGAAAGCGCAGCCCAGAGCGGCGCTGCCCCACCCCGCCCCCTCCGGCGGCCTCCCCGAGCGCTGCCCGCTCTTTCGTTTTTTTCCCTCTTTACCGCTCGCGGATCCTCGAAGGGCGCGCGGAAAATCGCTTTCTAAATGAATAACTCGCGTGCGGTTGAAAGTGACCGTAAGGGTGGCTCCGCCGTGACCCGGAAGGATTCGGCGGAGGCGGGGAAATTTTGAACAATGTGTGCCGAAAACGGTAAAAAAACGGAAATAAGGCGAGGCCTGTCTGTGCTAGGGCGAGGAGGGGCGGCGGTACCCCGCTGCGTGAGAAAAAAAACGCTGAGGAGGGGGGCACCTCCGGCGCGGGCGGGGAGGTGGCGGGTTAAGATGGCGGAGGGGCTGAGGCGAGCGCTGTGAGGGCTCGGCGGGTGGGCGATCTCAGCCCGTGAGGGCGCTTCTCCCGGGGCAGCTGCTGTGGGAGCGCTGTGCTGAGGGCCCCGGCAGCCCGGCGTGGGCTCTGCGTCCTGTCCTGCCCATAGCGGCGCCCGGCGAAGCCCCCCCTCAGCCCCCGCGGCTCGGGAGGCGCCGCGATGGAGGCGTGTTGCGCGGTGGTTTCGCCCTCACGCTGCCGTGAAGGGGCTCTACCCGCTGCGTCGGTGACCGTGAGAGAGCGTTAGAAATCCCCCCGTGAACGCGTACTGCTCGCTGCGGGTTCGCGCTGTGGCAGCACGCGTGGAAAAACCGAACGAGGGTGAGGATTTCCACAGCCCTTGTGTAAGGATGACGAGCAGATTCCCTGGGTTCTGCCTGTAGGGAACTCGGGGAAGGCTGCTCCCCCGCCCCGAAAGTTGTTGCTGTGTCGTTTCAGGCACCGGATAAAATGCCTGAACTCCGCGTATGAACTGCAGTACCTCGTTCCCATCTTGTAACGGTAAAAGTTTGTACCCATCTGTTTGTAACCCCGTGTTAAAAAAATAATGGAAACGAGGAAGAGGCAGTTCTCTACTGATTTGTTGAACGCAGTGGCTGTTGAGATGAAAAAACAAGTGTAACAGAATTGAAATTCTTACTCTTACTTCAATTATACTTAATATTTTTTACACTGACTTGTAAAAGCAAGCACTGATGTCAATACAAGCCTAGAGGTGACAGTTTCCTGCTGCAATAGACATAAGAAATAAATCAGTACTGCACATTTTGCATTGCTTCGTTCTTTCCCGGAGGTTTTTGACTAAAACTTTCCCCGATTCATCTGCTGAAACCCTTTATCAAAGGAGAAATTCGAAGTTTATCTTTACAATGGTTTCTCTAAAATGCCAAGAGTTTCCCATGTCCCTTATTCACTAGTTTCACTTCAAATCTTCAATGTTCACTTCAACTCGACACAAGCTGCTGCCTGAGGAATTGCTCCAGCACGTCAGCCCAGTTTGCTGTGCAGGTAGGTGGATGCTTATGCTGGCACAAGGGGAAGAAGGTCTGAGTGGGACACAGTGACTAGAAGGTCTTAAAAACCTGTTGCTATAAATCCATAACATAAGGAAGAAGAGAACTTCGGTTGTGTTAAACCTCTCCCCCCTTCCCTTGGTATTTTAATTGGATCTTTGTAAAACAGCCCCTGAATAATCATCCTGACTTTCATCCACAAGTGAAAAACAAATAAATAAATTGATGTTTTTAGAAAATATAGCTCAGGAGTTAAAAAACAGTTAAACATGTAACAACAGCTGGGATAGAGATGTTATGTAGATAGCAGAGGTAAAATTCGACGATGTACTTCAATCCATTCTCTCTTTCCTTCCCTTCCTCTCGGGCCACCAGTTAAGTGGAGCTGATCTTGCTGAATGCTCCAATCCTGACTTGGGGCCCAGCTGGATAAACACAGGATAGCAGTAAAGGAAACCCCATTCGGCTGATGCTTGGTGTGTGATGCTCTTTCAGTTCTGCTGATGCTGTAACACAGATCTTCAAAACTTGAAGATCAATTGAGTTTAAATTTATTATTTGGAATAAACTGTGAAGTATAATATTAAGGGTATGTAATTAGTAAACCCCAATGTTATTCCTTGAGACAAAGCAGTGAAAGGTGATGAAGACTTTCCCACGTCACTGAGACAAGGAAAGGCGGGAGCGTTGTGCAGAGCCCATGTGTTGTTGGCACTGAGGTACTTCCTTTCTCCCAGGTGGGAATTATTTTCCCTCTGGAATGACTCTCTGTGTGTTTGAACTCAGCTGATCAGACAGTTTTCATGGACAACTTTCTTTTATCTTGCTGGCTGTTACTTAGTGGGTGGAGATTGGACTTCTTAAAAACTACTACAAATCACTTTATTTTCAGTATCGGAAGTTTTCCACCCTTTCAAGTAGAGAAAGTGTACTTTCCTAAAACTGCATTTCCCATAGTGCACAAGGGCTTTCTAGGCTGGGTCAGCTGATCTGTATTGTGAAAGGTGCCTTATTTCCTGTCCAACATGCATGGAAATGACTCGCGTGTACGAATTTCTCCTCTGTCTTTTGTCAGCTGATTTAAAGGCTTTGGAGCAGAATGGTGATTTAGAGCGATGGCAGGACGCTGAGCTGATTAACTGCCTCGGCATCTGGAGAACGGCTTCGGTTGGGGGAAAGAGCTGTCATGAAGTAACATACTGCAGTCTGCTCTGTTAAATTCATGGGAAAAGGTAGAGAGAATCTGCGTCTTTACCTTTTGTACCAGACCTTTATTTTTGTGTTGGTGGTTTTTTTTTTTTGAGGTACTGATTTTGCTGTGCATTACTTGAGTCATCAGATTTCTCGGTTAGTTGCTTACGTCCTAGCTGCTAATAGGTAACTCTTAAGTAATCATAATTTTTAAGCTGTTTCGTTTTATTCTGCTCGTTTGTTTTTAACAGAGGCGAAGAGGAAGCTTTTAAAAGAAAACAGTTTTTCAGACTGAAGCTGAGGACTTGGCAAGAACACGCAAAATGACTCCTGAATCGAAAAAACTTTTCAACATAATTATTTTGGGAGTGTCATTTATGTTCATATTCACTGCTTTCCAAACGTGTGGAAATATTGCGGTAGGTGTGAATTTCCAAACGTGCCACGCTTCTCTTACCATTTTTCATCCTTTCTTGTCTTCTGTGTATGCTAATGTGAGAGCTGCTTTGCTTGGCATGTTTGAATGGGCAAGACACCTCGGCATTTCGTCTTCTTTCTTTCAGTGTTAACCAGATAAGGTTGATTAACTGGATAATTAAGCAGTTTGTTTCTTGAAGGTAGTATAGCTACGTACATACGTGTGCCTGATTGCTTAGAAAGTAGGAAATGAATGAATCCTATCACATGTTTTAACTTCAACATTGTTTCTGTTTTGCCACTTGCAGTATTTAACAGTTCCATTGCACTTCCCATATTTCTGATTATATAGCCCCTTTCAAAATATTTGCCCAAGTTGTTATTAACCACGCCCCTATCTTTTGCTAGAGGGCTTTTCCTAATCTAACACAGTATTCTAACAAACTAGGCATTGAGGGGGAGTGTGAGGATAACATCTGGCAACTCGTCAGGCTTCCACAAGTGCTAGAACTGCCAAGTCACCCTCCATCTGAATAAGGAATTTACTGCTTTAGTGTCATGTATCAATGTGTGCTGGAGCAAAATTGGGCACAACATAATCCCAATTGACTATTAAAAGAAGACTGTACTCCTATTACATGGATTTTTAGTATCCTGCTACTTAGCCCAGATCCTCTGACTTACCGAGCTGTTGGTCTTGCCTTCAGTATGCCTGAAGGACAGTTACATTTCGACATAACTCTTGAGCCAGCTTAAGAATCTTACAGCTTCTCTTCTCTTGCACACAAGAAGGGTCCCTGCCGGGTTCAGACATACAAATTTCCTTCACTGCGTTACAGAAATACCCACTTAGATAGCTTTGCAGAAGTCCTGGTGCAGCGTGATACTGTGCACGAGTGCGTAAGGACAGCCCAGTGATCTTGGAAGTTCTGCAGTGAATTCACAGCACCTCGCTCAACTGGACCCGGTGATCATGTCATTTATTGTCATTAAAGTCATTAAAAGTGACTTTCAGTCAGGTCTGCCTGCCAATAATTATGTGGTCTCATGATCACTCAAGCTGATTCAAGGGAAAAAAAAAAAAAAAGGAACAGGGATATAACGGGAAACCAAAAAGAACGGAAACTCTTACTGGAAGCTCATAGTTAGGTCAAATTAAGAGTATTTTGAAACTTCTCCTTTTTTCCCCATTTTTTAAATTAAGACAGTCATGCACATCTACCTGAGAGAGGTGATTTGTGAAATATTTTAAGGTTTATGATGAAAGCATGATACAATCCTAAAGTAGTGATTATTGCTTCGGGTGTAGATGTTTCCCCGCTAAATATCTCCTTCACCTTCATTCTGGAGGTGGTGTGAGTTGTAATTAACACTTTACAAAGTACTTAATTTAAAGTCTCTAAGTGCTTAATTCTAACGTTTAATACTGACTTCAAACTGGTGCAAGCGCTCTCAAACTACACAATATGTTCTAACACAGTCACGTACGGTTTTCTCCTCACAGCAAACCGTTATCACGAATTTAAACAACACGGATTTTCATGGCAGTGGCTACACAAGGTAATGTACAGAGGTGGTGTTACTAGTGTGCTCCTTGTGGGGCGAGGCTAGTTACAGTTCCGTCTGGTGGAGATACACAAGAGATTGTAGTGTTCTGCTGACGTCGCAATGCAATAATGTACTTTGGGCAGTTTAAAACATGCGTTTATCACATCCACTCTGGATTATTTCCAGTTGAACTACATACCTGTTTGCATGGGCTGGTTTTTGTGTAGGGAGACAAACCACCATACGGTCATCACATTCTTGGCATTTGATTTTAGGAGGTGAAGAGTGTGGGAGTTACAACGTAAACAAAACTGTTAACTAAGGCCTTGTTTGCCCTTGTATGACTCTGTGTGTTTGGGTAGGATAGGTGGTGTGGATCAACTTCCAGGAAATGCAGCAACATAACTGTGGAAGGAGGAGTCAGAAAGATGAGAAGCAAAGCCACAAAAAGCCATTCGGTTTGATTATTGCACTGGCATAGCCAAACTCTCCAAGCACGGTCGGGGACCCTTTGTACACCAAATTAAGCATATAGGCAAATCTGGTCGCTGCTTTGAAGGGTTTGCTGTCTTAATTTAAACTAAAAATGCAACTGGCACAAAATACATCCTTAAAATTTCTGTGGTGCAGTTGGCAGAATATGAAAACCTCACTCATAGATGAATGAGGCTCTGGAACATTCTCCTGTGGAAGTACTGGGCGCAGAATACACTAACTGTTGTTAAGGCACAATTTGACAAATGCGTGTTGTAAATTACGGAACGTGCTTGCCTGCAGCAGCTTGGGACTCTCTTCAGCAATCCAGGAAGCGCTGTACATTCCCACACCGAGTGCAGTGGGGGAAGGTAACAGGAGAAAGGAAGGAAATGCTTGACCATGAAAGTTACGCAGTTACTTATGTATGTCCTGAACTTGATATGTTGGAACCCACTAAACACTCTTAAATCAGTTGCGCTTGTACCCTGACTTTTTAGTACTTAATAATCTTTGTTGTTTACTTCTGTAGCATGTCCATTATTTATGGAGTATTCTCTGCATCAAATCTTATATCACCTTCAGTGGTTGCAATAGTAGGACCTCAGCTCTCCATGGTTGTTAGTGGCATATTTTATAGGTAAGTTTTAATTTTGATTTTTTTTCCTGCATCCTTTAAAATCTTTTTTTTTCCACACCTACGGCTACCTTGCCGTACATGGAATTGTACTGGCTAAGGCAGGCATCTGGCAGAGATGCTGTCTGTATCAGTAGATGGGTAACTGCAGAGTGCGTCAGCCTAAAGGAAACAAAGTGTATTTTTCCCACAGCATTTCCCGACTTTGCTGACTGTGGAGTTCAGGTTGCAGTCTCAGATTCATGACTAGATATAAAAGAATTCCTACGTGCTTAGTGAGGTAAAAACATAACCTTTCTTTCACGTATGAACTAAACCATTTTCCAGTGTCACTTAGGAGACAGTAGCTGATTTAGAAGAAGCTAAGTGAGATAACTGGTTGTTAAAGAGCATCGTCCACTTGAAGTCTATATTCAATACACTGATCTCTTCTATTCTAGCATATACATTGCAGTTTTTATCCAACCTGCTACATGGACTTTCTACACTGCGTCTGTTTTTATTGGCATCGCAGCTGCTGGTGAGTGTTGTTCTTACCCTGCTTACTATTCCTTGATACTTTTGAACATACCTCTAAAATATTTTCGTTTTCTGAGCAATATATTCTGCATATTTCAGTACTCTGGACGGCACAGGGAAATTGCTTGACTGTAAATTCTGATGAAAACACCATTGGAAGGAACAGCGGAGTATTTTGGGCCCTCTTACAGTCCAGGTAAGCTTTATTTTTCACCTTTGGTTTTGGTTGTGTGCGCGTTCTACTTTTTACACTTTCTGACAATTAGGAGGCCTCATCAAAAGTACTCCACTGGTATCTTGCAGTCAGAGAAATGGGAGGGAGGACTGGAAGCAATATTTCTATTGCTGTTGTGCATTACAGGACAACACATGAGAGTTACATATTGCAAGCCTCCGCTCTCCACAGGCTAAAAAGATGTATTTCTGCTAGGGGAGCATTTGGCAGGTGTAACAAAAATCTCATGGATTGTGGAGGGCTGTGCTCATTTGTGTCAGGATCCTGAGTGGACTAATAAGCCCTAATGGCTTATTAGAACAACCTCACCTGGCACCTCCACCACACCCTTCCCATCTGCCCATGGGCCCAGGAACCCCATTTAAACTCAGCCCTGGGCCTTTAGTTCCCTGGAGCTGTTTTGGAGGAGGGATGGCCTCCAGCTCAGCTATGCCTGGCTCTGGCTGTTGTTGGTCTAAACTGACTTCCCATCTTGGCTTTGCTCTGCCTTGTCCCTGTGGATCTGTGTGGCAATCCCTGACCTGACTCTGGCCTGTGGACTGACTTCCTGGATTGACCCCAGACCTGCCTTGTCAGTGCATACTTGTACGATGGTCTGGACTCTTGGTTCGCTCTGCCTACGGTCTTTGGGTCTGCCCTGCGTGCCTTGCTCGAATTCTGCAGGCCTGGGCTCTAGCTGGTGGGGCGCCTTCTCTCCTGGTTGTGTTATCCTGCTTGATTTGTAGTCCCCATTTCCTGAGGGAGCAGCTGGACCTTGCTGCTCACTGACAAGTTGAAGATACTCAAGTTGGACGTGGTAGTCAGAAAAGAGACCTTGTTATTGATATTTTTCTAATGTTAAGCTTTGCGTGCTGCATCAGCCAAAAAAGCCAACCAAAGATTTATGCCTCTTGGGAGAGTGTAATGTAACTAGGGTATAGGGAAAAAAACCAAAAAATGCGCAAGAAGCTGGAGCTGCTGGCTTGAAGAGAGACTGAAAAGCCTGGGACTCTTTCTTTTGGAGAAAAAGCATCTGAGGAGGTTTGTACGGATGGGTTACTAAACACGAAGGCAGCAGGTGAGCTGGCTCTTGAACTGTTGCTCTCCAAATGTTGCTGTACTAGAACTCGGGTCGCTTGGTGAAACTAGGAGAGGTTTGGGCGGGGGAAAGTGTTGCTTCATGCAGTGGGCGATTAAACAGTTGGAGCTTGCTGCCGCAGGCGGCTGTAGAGTTGGATGGTGTCAGCAGGATCGAACAGGTTCATCGGTAACAGGTCCACAAGAGGTTCCTGAAGAGAGATACCTTTTACCACCCGGCACGCGACAAGTCTGGATATTGGGGATAATGAGGGGAATGAGTTGCAGAAAGTGTTTAGGCTGGTGAGCCTGCGCTAGATGGCATTGCTGATGGCGCTGTGGGGACAGAACGCTGCGTTAGCGGAACATCAGTCGGAAACGGTGGCATCAGTCTTGCGTTCCTTCAGCTTCAATAACTGACGTATCAGTATGTTATCAGAGTAGCAGTTTCTCCAAACCCAACTAATTGTGTGTTTTACAGTGAGTAAAATGCATGGCTTTATGTGAGGGAATGGACTCTGAGGCTGTTGTGGATTGCTATTCATTCAGAATTACTGTATTTCAGGAAATGCTGAGTAGGAACACAATTTCCCTTGAGCTGTTAACAACTGATTTAGCATTTGTGGGGCAGTACTTCAGTCAAGACACATGACTCCTCTAGGGAAGTATTACCAAGTCATCTCCATAAGCATATCAGCTTTCTAACCTCTCTCCCCAAATGAGAGAGGGAGGTAACCGAGATGCAGATTTCCTCCTTTTTGCTACCACTTTGTGCCTTGATTGCTGAATATGAATAGCCAGCATGATGGAGAAGAATCCTCTGCTGTGCTTGAAGTATCATACAGAGTAAGCAGTTTGTGTAGAGAGTAACTAGTGTCTTTATTTCTTCATAACTGCACAGTACTCTTCCTCGCCTAGAATAGTATTACCATGATGCTACAACCCGAATCTTCTCACAAAAGCTGCTGTTCATCTTTGTTGTCTTTTTTTTTTTTTTTTGTTTACAGCTTGTTTTTTGGAAACCTGTATATATACTTCACTTGGCAAGGAAAAACTCACATATCAGGTGGGTATTGCTTGTTTATATGGCAGGTCAGCCTTTGCAACATGGTAGTGGGAACAAACAGATGAAATAATGAACCTGAAAGTGGCAAGAAACTTCCACAATAGCAGGCAATTATTTTCCAATTTATTGTTAAGGTATTTTTGGGGTATGTTTTTGATACGGTGTTCCGTGGGACTCATGGCCCTTGAGTCAGGTATGTTTTCCTGCATGCAATGCACGTTAGGTGCCTTCTTTTAGGATGTTGTCTATGAAATTCTTCAGAATGGTAGTTTAGAATAAGGTTTTCCACGATAACTACTCCAGGATCTTTCCCTGTGCAGACACGCTTATGCCAAAATACTCATATTTTGGGGAAAGGCATTGTGGAATGGCTGTGTGTTTAATATACTTGCTGTCCCATTCCAAGGTAAGTTCCTGGTGTTGACTGTCCTAAATCAGTTTGGAGACTGATTAACCTATGAAATAACGGAAGAGCATCCCAGTTCGCTTCATGGCCGCGCTAAGCATTGTGCTGGCAGAACGTAGCGTAGCGAGACAGTTGGAGACATGCGGCTGCTGCTTAAACTGGCAGTGTTGCTGGCAGGTTGTGTGAAGAACTCAGCCTTCCTTTCTTGGCATAGTATGTGAAGACTAACCTCCTGATGGGGTTGGAATTAATACTGTAGGGTTTTTTTTGTTTGACATCATGCTAGACTGGTGATGAACAAGGATTAGAGAACAGTGGATTATTGTTAAGTGGGATAGTGGCTGAGACTTGGTTTTAAAGCAGAGATTTCTGGCAACTGTTCAAGTAAGCAAGGCAAGGTAGGTTGGGGTGTCAGCTGAGAAAACTGCAACGATGAAAATAGAGCAAAATCTAAGAATTTAATTATAAAAAGCGAGCGTTGCTGCGAAAACAACATTTTTGTAAACAAATAGGGTTGACTGTCATGTTATAATGATGGTGAGAATTTTCCTTGTTGTAGTCTTAAAGTAAAATCTCTACTGGAGTGGTCAATGCTTTTAACATTTGGAAGACGAAGATACTTCTGATCGTATCAGTCAGGAATAAGATGCTGACTTTAAAATGATAATTAACAGGCTTCAGCAATACTGCCCTGTTGAGACGAATAGCCCGCTTCATGCTTATGTTAGGTATGTCTTTTGAAGTTCTCCACGGACCCCGGCTTGGTAGCGCAGCACAGGTTACTTCTTAAAGGTCACCCTCCACGTTCCCTCAGCGGTAACACAAAGGTTTAAGTTATTGAAAGTACTGGAGGTGCTTTGAACCTGGTGGGCCTGGAATGCTGTGCATTCTAAATCCCATTGCTCTCACTAGCCACAGGGTAGGGTGATTAACTGTAAGGGATGTCTGCTGTTACATTTTCCTCCATCTTTCAATGTCCTGAGAGTCCTCTTTATGAAAAAATACTGAGGGATTAAATGGCATTTAAAAATCAATTCCTCCTGCCTTTTACTACGTACGTAACAATATTGTAGGCATTTCAAGGGGAAGCACGTGTTCTTTTTGATCCGTAATCGTACACAGGTTGTGTTTGATGCAGAACAAGTCCACGTTTACCTTTAAGTTAAAGGGGAGTTCAGTACAAGTAGGCAATGCCTTCAGAAACATACACTAGTGCAGTCATAACTAATAGCTGGGGGTTTTGCCTTTTTCACCTGCTTAATATTTATAAATGGGAGTGGCTTCTGTGATAGAGTTTCCTGTGCTGTACAAGTTGGTTAGTGCAGCAGAGCTGGTGCACAGGGCAGCAATTACCTTCCTCCACCTGCACATTGTATGCTATCGGTTACTGAGGTCTCAGTGGGTTTAAGGCCTTTGTATTTTACAAGCCTGTCAGTTTATGATGCTACAGCACTAATATTTCTGATGCTGGTAAAGAGCTATTTTAGAAATTTGAAGGGTTTTGTGGTAGTTTATGTCCACTCTGAATTACGGAAGTCTTGAAAGACCTAGTTTATTCTGTTAATAATTTATGCACTTCCTTTGTTAATTGGCTCCTCCTTGGTCAGCCTTTGCATGGCAGAAAATGCAAGTGACGCTCTTTAATGTGCCAGTATTTTATTGGCATCATAAAACCAAGGCAGGAATTTGCAAGGAGCTGCCAGTACGTTTTGCTCCACGTGAAAGGTAAGTTAGAAAATCGGTGTGCCTGCCTTTTCAACACTCACGTGTAGTATGGCTGTACTAGTTCTTTGAAGGCAGTTGAATCGGTTTGAATTGCTTTTGCACATCTGCTTGACTCTTGTTTGTTTTTCCACAGAGAGTGATCGCAGAACTGTCTTCATTGCTCTGACTGTTATCAGTCTTGTGGGCACAGTTCTGTTCTTTCTGATTAGGAAGCAAGAGGACACAAAAGCTCCAGGGGAGGAAGATTCTCTTAATGAAATCCTGGGGGACAGCTTGTAAGTGCTTTTATGGCAATAACGTTGTCACATGCACTCATTTGTGCCCCTACTCCTCAGTGGAACATTGTGCGTTCACTTTCCTCTCTGCATGGAAACATGAATGTTATGAACAACCTGTGGAATTAACTGATCTAATAGAAAAGTGTCTGTACCTTAACAAGTGAGCATTAATGTTCTTTATATGAGGTATTCTCAAGGGTGGAGTGCAGTAGTGCACATTAAGTTTTCCCATTAATACGTAAGTGCCTTTGGAAAGATACCACTTGCTCCTTTTCCCCACTGGTTATTATTAAAGATACAACTTCCTTTCATAGTGTCTTGCCCTCATCAGGGTGGAATAAGCAGAAATTACTCAATTTTTCTAGGTTATCTTTTACATACTGAAACAGGTTTTTCATACCTTCTCTAAATATTTAGATGCCACCCTGATAAATGCATTAGAAGTGCATAGGTACGCAGACAGATTGTCAGTCCTGCCTGAGGCATCAGTTTAAATATTTTTGCTTTATTTAAAGAACAGTAAAAACATTAGAAAAACATCAGTAAGTATGCCAGTGAGAAAATGTTCAAAGCTAAAAATGCTCAGAAGAAAGACTCTGTTATCATGTCGCTTTTTGAACATCATTCAGTAGCCCAGAAAGCAAATAAACTCTGTAGCTAGTAGTGTGGATTCTAAGAAAATTTTAATAGCAGATTAGTGTATTCCAGTATCTAACACTGGGCTAGAAAACGCACGGAACACTTGAAAAGCAACGCTGCCTTCCAGCGCAGCAATACAGCGTGGTTATTCTTTTTCCATTGTGACCAAGTCATTTGTTTACTCAGGTCTGCACAAAACAAAGTGACGAGAGCGGTGGCTGCCTTCAGTGAGTACTGTTTGACATGAGTTGTGTCGAAAAATACCGACATACCCTTTCCGTCTGCGGGGATTCTGCTGATAATGTGATCAATCGCTCTGAACAAAAATCTGTGAACAAAGAATCTCTTAAGAACGCGTTTCAGTTATTCTGCTTTGAATATAGACCTTCAGGGACGGCCTGCTTGGAAAAATGACTGCCATGGCAGTGGCTCTCAGACCAGAGGTGACAGGTCACACAGGGACACAGGACTGATGATTTTTGTGATAGGAATTCAGTTGTTTGTGAGTAGTTGTGATTTTTGAGCTCCAGAACAGGTCACCCACCGCTTGGGAAAGCTAGTGCATGAAAGTCTAAAAACACCCAAACAAACCCACCCCCCCAAAAAAATCTACCATAACAAGATGAAGAAGTTACCTGGTGTTTTGTTTTGTCACAAATGAAACTGCTTAAAGCCAACGCTTTCGGCCCGGAGCATCTGCAGTTTCCACTGAAGGTTGATGTGCTCTGCCTGTGGCTGTTGAGTTTGTTTGGAGAATGTGGGAATCTCCACTGAGAATTTACTTCCACTTTTAGGAGGCAATCATGATGAACTGAGAGAGACTACAAAATTACAATGAGCAGGAAACTGTCTGCTAATTGAAAACAGTATGTCCTCTCTTTAATACTTCCCCCCTTGTGGTTTTTTTTTTTTTTTTTACAAAAGAAGGATTTTGGATGACTTTTCTTTTAAAGGGCAGGTCAGGGTTGGCTTGTTTAGCATCTCTTTAATAAAGCCACAGTTTGCGTAATTTTAACCTGGTTTTGCTTTAAGCAAAGAGCAAAAGAAAGTGTAGATTCTCTAAATGGTGTTATCAGACATTATATTAATTCCCATTATTATGTCTTTACAGAGAAATCTATAAAGCTGAGCTTCACCAAAGAGATGATGCTTCTCAGTGTTACGACAGCCTACACAGGTATGAAGCAAGCAGTGTATAGTTGTGTAGCAGTGCTAGGGCACCGTTTGGAATTTTAATTCCAGAACAAGATCCCAGTTCCACATACCTGCAAGCATTACTGGAATGTTACAATTACCTTTGAGTTACTCAGTTGTGACATGTCTGTGTTCTGTAAAGTGTTTCGGTATGGGAGGAGGGGTGCACCTACACCTGCTAATACTGGCAGATGTAGTAATGCTTGGTTCGGGACAGTTTGGGTCACCCAAATTGAGGCTTAATTTCCTTAAATTCCTCTTAGACGTTTAGTGCAGTGTGAAGCAGGATAGCAAGGGGAGGGAGTGAGTCAGTTTTTGCCTGAGTAATCTGAAAGTTGGGTTTAGGGGTAGCAGAAAAAAGATGAGCCCAGCTTGGAAAAGGTAGCTGCTGCCATCTGGCGGCTCCTGGTCAATGTTGTTGCTTCATGTCGGGAAACGACGAAGCTTTTCTTTCCAATACTGACGGTCTGATTGCTAAGACTGCTCAAAGGTTACCCCTTTCAGAGGCGATGAGTTCATATACCGTGTTAGGTGGCCTGCTACCTGTCGACCAGGACACGGTGTACCATTTTTTTCCAGTAGAAGAAGTCAAAGGAGGTAAATTAGAAACAGTTCTGGTTTTGAACTTTTTTTCTTTGCTTGGGCATAACAATTTGCATTGCTTTAAATATACAAAGCAGAAATGTAAACTCTACATAGTAGTTGTGTCAGCAGATGCAGAACGGAGCCCGAGTGCACGTGGCACTAGTGACAGTGTGTTTTCTAATACAGTATTTGTAAACCGGCATAGAAGAAGATCATAATTACATCGTTTAAAATTCCCTAATTGCCTCTATTACACATACCTAAATACATGTATTGGAAAGGTACTTTAGGGAAAAACAGCCTTTAGACATAAAGAATGCTTTAATAACTTTCATAATAGTTCATCTATCAATTTTGTTTGGTTTCTTTCAAAGGTTTGGAATTAACGTTCTTTTCTGGAGTATATGGGACATGTATAGGTGCTGTGAATAGGTTTGGCAGTGAAGAGAAAAGCCTTATTGGTCTCTCTGGTATTTTTATTGGTGTTGGAGAAATTTTAGGTGAGTAAATTTACCACCTCATAGACAAAAAGGCTTAAGGTGATATAGTTGCTCGAAATATTAGTTTGTATTTAACTGAATAGTGTCTTTTAAGCTTCCAGCTATGATTATTTAAACAAAATAATGAAATATTAGCAATAAAATTGTCAACGTGGTTCCTTATTGCAGTGAATTGTATCTTATACCATGTAAAGTGAAGGCGAAATAAGATGTGAAATAGAGATGATTCTGAATCCCAGGATTTTGCATTCATTTTGGGTTAGTTCAGAGAAATACACAAGGCTTAGAATGAGAGAAACACTAGACTGCCAATTAGGGCATTGTCATCATTTTGATATTGTTATTTAAATAGTATTCTGTTTACATTTTTATTATTTCTTAAGTGATAAGTATTTTAATTTGATTTTTTAAAGTATTGCACTCCAGATTTCCTTCTTTAAAAAAGTTAGCTTGTGTTAAATGAGATCTGGTATTTGAATAAAATTGAATGCAGGTAATGTTCAATAAGTGCTTTTTTTTGCTTTAACTCAAGTACTGCAGTGTTAAAAAACCACCAACCGATAGCACAACAAACCCCAACGCTCTTTGTTCGCTAGCAACTTGGATCCATAGGGAGATGCGTGATTTTGCAGCTCAAAGATCTAAGCACTGGGCTCTCTACTCTCCCGTAGTACTGGTGCAGTACTGGAGGAAACTGGCAGCTCAGAAAATACTTTCTAAAGTTTCAGTGTCTTCAGTGGTGTTCATCTGAAAAATCTTCTGTCTGCGTTCCCCAGACACCTCTAGCAACCCAAAGATTATGTCATCTTGGAAATGGGGCACATCATCTGGCAGACTCCTCGGGACTGTTTCCATGTCTGTCAATCTTTCAGTTTCCCAGTATGGGGAAGTTTATGATCTGGGTGTTCAGTATTTTAAGTTTGGTTCTGTTCTGTGCACCTTGAGTTCCGATTTAATTATCCAATCTTTTCCACTCATACAGGTGGAGGAATCTTTGGTTTACTGAGCAAGAAGAATCGCTTTGGCAGGAACCCTGTTGTGCTGCTAGGCATTGTTGTGCACTTCATAGCCTTTTATTTAATTTTTTTCAACATGCCAAATGATGCCCCTATTGCTCCTATGGAAGGAACGGATGATGTCGCTTATATGGTTCCAAGGTACGTAAACCTTTTCCTTTGGCTGTTGTAACTCAAGATGTACATAAACAGCTTGTTCCTCCAACAGAAAATTTCTTGAAGCTGGCTTTCTGTGTAGTGGCTGACTCCATAGAAAAAAACCTTCTGGAATTCTTCTTCTTCAAAGAAGATATTCTACCAGTGTGCACCAAATCTGAGAGCTTAACTGGCATATGAAGATGTTTGGTAGCAATTCTGTCACTTGAGAGCTGATGTTGCTGACATCTAGTACAATAGTGAGGACCAGCAGCTATTGTACTAGGTGTTGGGAATTCGGTTTATGATAAACCCGTGCTGGGTTTTACTGCAGCGCGGAGCACCCGCCCGGCACCATTGCACTGGTTTCGAAAGGCTCTGAATGCTCATTGTCAAAGTCCACTTGATCCAACTGAAGCCATGCCGTGCCTGTCCCTTACACCACGCAGTGTTAGGGGAAGAATAGCAGGAGCTTTCTTACCTCGTCATTGCAACCTTCCCTGGAGTGTATTTTTGCCAATTCGTGGCAAAACAAAGTGGTGTCAGTTTGTGCAGAGGCAGCTGCTAACTTGCCGTTATAAGCATTTGTGCCTGTGCAGGTGACTGTTCTTTATTTAACCGGAGTGTTTTTCTGCAATATGGGTTTGGTATTTCTCTAATATTCCTACAGTTTTTATGAACTCACTGTGTGTGTCTCAGCTTTTAATCACTGCCTTGTGGGCTTTGCGACTGCAGGCACCAAAATGAGTTCTCTGAGCGGTTCTGATTCAGCGTAGAATTGACTGCAGGTAACAATAACACAACTCTTAGCATCCAATAAATTAAAATCTGGTGAAACTGTTCTTTTTGCAAAGCCAAGCGTTCTCAGTTTTTTTCCAGTGAAAGTTTAACTTTTTTCCATTCTCAGTTTCCAAATAAGTCTGCCAAAAATAGTTTGTGGATGTGTAAGCTGTTTGAACGAATGGCTTTTAAATTGGATTCACTTTCTCCTTCAGCAAAGAGGTGGCCATATTCTGCAGCTTTCTGCTGGGCCTGGGGGACAGCTGCTTTAACACCCAGCTCCTCAGTGTTTTGGGATTCCTGTACTCAGAAGACAGTGCTCCTGCCTTTGCCATCTTCAAGTTTGTTCAGGTATTACATGACACAGCCTTTTCCAAGTGTGACTGTTGGAATGTTACTGAAATACTGGGCTGGGTTTTTTAATGGGCTGAGAAAAAACCCCGATGTTTCTGCAAAGGATTTCAGCCTGTTCTTTTATCTTTCACAGAGGAGAAGAACGTTTTTAGGTAGGAGTGGCTTGATTGTAGAGCTTCGTGTGGTTATATAATTGAACTACTATTACGTACAGGTTTTGAGGGAAGTTAGAGGTGTTGGAAATTGTAAAGTCAAAAGGCTGTACAGTTATCCAGACTTGGATTTTATTTAAATAATCATTTGCTGAATTGATTTACTCAGTCTTTGACAGAGGAGGGTGAGTTAAAAAGGAAAAACGATATGTGAATAGTAGCTGAAGAGTTTGTGATGTTGTACCATATCACTAGGAGTTATCAGATGGATATGCAGACAAAAGAAGAGCAGTGGTGTTTATCTGTCCTTAAGTTGTCAGAATGCCAAAATAAGTGCATCTGTGCTAGCTGGAGGCTGGATGAAAAGTCTTCATCCCATATGAATGCAACTGGTGTGTTTAGGGTAGATCACTCACAGGCATTTATCTTGTTTGGTACTGTCAGGATCTGTGTTGATCAGAGGTATCTGATAGGGTATCTGATCTGGAGGGGGCCTACAAGGAAGCTGGGGGGACTTCTTACAAGGGCCTGTAGTGACAGGACAAGGGGTAATGGGTTTAAATTGAAATCGGGGAGACTGAGACTAGATATCAGGAAGAAATTCCTCCTGGAGAGGGTGGGGAGCACTGGGACAGGTTGCCCAGAGAAGCTGTGGCTGCCCCATCCCTGGGAGTGTCCAAGGCCAGGCTGGATGAGGCTTGGAGCAAGCTGGTCTGGTGGAGGGTGTCCCTGCCCATGGCAGGGGGTTGGGACTGGATGGTCTTTAAGGTCCCTTCCAACCCAAACCATTCCATGATTCTGTGTATTGGTAGGAAAACGGGGGTGCAAAGCATTGAAACTGTTCGTGCACAGTTGCACCAATAGCAAGCTAGTGCTGGCCAGAGTGCTTAGTTTAAAAGATGACCACTGCTTGCTTGAAAAGATACTTTTTTCCCTTGTGCACGGCTCCATTTTTATACCATGCTGAGCGCTATGTAAAAATTTGAGATAGACATGGGATATAAAGACTCTTTATGTGAGCTCTAATGAAAATCTTATCCTTAAGCAAGAGAGTCTGCAAGTAAGCAACACTGCTTGTCAAAGCCCCTAGCTGTTTTGGTACAGAATAGTTTGCGATGCTGTAAAACTGGAAATCGCTGTCTGGAAGTTTGTCTTAAAGCCTTGGCAATGTCGTTTCTGGCCAAACTTTCGTAGCAGGGAACTGCACTTTCTATGCTACAAACACCTTTGTGTTTGGTGTTCATTTTCTGCAGTGAACACTAGTTAAATAACAAGTAAAACCGCAGTCTGTTGTGTATCAGGTCAAGATGTATGTTGATATAACGAAGTTTCAAGATTATCTATCTTCTGCGGAAGCATACTGAGAGTTACACAGTAAACTGTAGGTCGGTTTGATAATCCTTATGTAGGAATCCTAGCCTGGATATCCCCACTGATGGTAATTTTACATTGTGTTCTTGTTTTCCCCTCAGTCCATCTGTGCTGCAGTTGCATATTTCTACAGCAACTACTTCCTCCTGCAGTGGCAACTCCTGATCATGGTGGTTGTGGGCTTCTTTGGAACAATCACCTTCTTTACAGTGGAGTGGGGAGCAGCAGCAGCTCTTGTTGCCCGTGGCTCGGACTACAGCAGCATTTGACGTAGATATCACGCCTAGAGCACCATCAGGAAAACACAGGCACGTTTATTGTGAGGTGATGCGAGAAGGTGGAAAGATGAAGTTGCTGCAGAGGTGAAGCTGGAGGAAGCTACTCTAAAATCACCGTCAGTCAAGCTGAAGGTGAAGCGTAGGAGGAAAAAAAAGCCAAATTTGAATGGCGCTTTTTCTTGCTTTAATCAGCTGAGCATGGTATGCATGTTCCTAAAATTCAGGTATTAGAAATGGGAAGAAATGCAGAGATCTGTGTATTGAACTGTTCTGTTCCGAGACGTACCGTTCAGAATGTAATTGCCCAATTCCACTCTACCATGCACTGCGGAATTACTGTTGCGTTTTTCCCCCCTTATTTTTCCTACATTGTGGTTCTGCAAACGCTTGGATTCTCGCACTGAATGCGTGATACTTTCATAAGGTACGTTATATTGCAGGATGTTCTGCACAACTGAGAAACCAATTGAGGCCACTGACTGTTTCAGCAGTTAGATGTGGGAAATGTTGCTGCCTTATTCTGTATCACCCAGTTCCTTGTTTCCCAACTGTTTTTTTTAATCTATTTCATATGCTTTACATTTAATCAGATGCCTTTTTGTTTTTTAAGAAAGCGGATCAGGTTGTGGTGTGACATAAGACTTCACAAGGGTTTGAAGACGTTGCCCATAGCCATCTTCTGGATTTGAGCCTGAGACCTGTGCAATATTGATAATTGAAAACAGCCTTTTGGTTCAGAATCTCGTAACTGACCTGTGTTGGCGTAGCTGCTGGACCTTTCTCAGGGTAATGCTGTGTGAAGGACCCTAAGACAAGGCTTCCCTCCCAGACAGCTCTGTGGAGTTCAATGACATCATCATCATCTGTGATGGCAGCATTATCCAAGATAACTTTTAAAAGTACAAATAGACTCAGAACATGAACTGTAAGAATATTCTTGCGGTGTTTGTTCTGCTGCATAGTCTAAGAATACCTGAACTACTTGACCTAAGTTGTTTCATTCAGTGGTTTTTGGGAAGAGAGTCATCTGTACTGTAATCTTCCTCTGCCGAATGTGAAAACAAGGTTACTAGCATGGTAACTAAGTTTTAATCCAAAGCTATTACAGATGATCTAGTGATGTAATACAGGCAGCGGATGCCTTGATTTTACCTGTCTGTGTGACTCTAGTGCTAGCAGCTGTATTTCGGTCTGGTGGGCAAACAAGATGCAACTGAGAGCAGGTATGGAGCACCGAGAAGGGGATTTTAGACACTCCATGTAGCTATTTTTAGAAAAGTACCATTTGCCAACCATGTTTTTTAATGCACAGGCAGAATATTAATGTCTTATCTTGAAAGAGAAGTAAAACAGTCTGCTCCTGTGTGTCGTAACTACGTAGGCGCACCCGGGGTTAAATCTGGTGAGGGAGTATGGTGTCTCTGGTGACTTTTGCTCTCAGAGGGCACATAGTGCACTCCCGTGAAGGACTGTCCTCGTCATGCACGGTAAAATGGCAGAGAGGGATTATTTTACGGGCAGTACAGGCAAGGGGCTTTTAAATTCACTACAGGTTTGGCCGTGAGATCAGTGAGGTGTTGATGGGAGGATGAGAGGGCACCTTAACATTTGGCAAGCTGAGAACTCTGTGAGGACGGGCAGGTGAGAAAGCCTTTGTGTACTGGCAGGGGATGGAACGAATGATATAGAAGAGAATGAAACATAACACGCGTTTAGCAAGGGGGTTACTGAAGCCATTCTGGTTTGTCAGGCACACTGCAAGAGCATTCGGTATTCATTCAGTGTGTGTGATTAATGTGACTAGATGCACCCTAGTGCCTCTCTTATCCACTCCTGTTACCCTGGAATTTGGAACATGCTATTTTTCTGTACTGAGCACCGTCAAAGGTACAGACAGTAGGATGCTGCCAGCGATCAGAATTCACTTGTTGCTGCACATTTGTATTTTCTCCCAAGTAATAAAAGGGACAAAGAGCTTTTTTGTAAGATATATGGGATTACTGACTTCTGTCTCCAAACTCTTCACGGGACCTGTTTTACACTAAGTACCAACAAGAGAAGAAAGACTTGAAAGCTCACAAGGGACAATTTTGTCTTGCGCTCTAGGGGTGTTGTGGGGGGACACGATTCTGGGGTGTGTGGTGATGAGTAATGTATAAATGCTTCTAAACCAATGCCATTTTGTTGTAGCTGGGTCACGGTGCTCACGAGGCTGCTTTTTAATTGCTCCCTTTTAATGATGAACTTCTCTGTCCATGTAAGAATTTGATGAACTATTTTATTAGAAATTAAAGAAAATCACTGTCTATTTAGTTTCAAAAAGCGTTTTGAGACTGACTTTCAGGGATACTAATGATCTAGGACTTGTGGATTTTCAATACCGCTGTGAATCTGATGCTTTGCTCTTCTGTCTTTGTTCTGCTTGATGTGACTTGGTATCAGATAATGTTAGAAGGCTGTGCAGAGCTGCTTATTGGGTCAGGGAAGTGTTACTGCCCTGTGCCAGGTTTTACAAGAAATCGTGAAATTCTCAAAACTACATCATGGATAGCCAATTTTATTCCTCCTATTAACTAGATACCTTTGAAATTTGATCTGAAGAGACACCTCTCACTGAGGCTGACGAAGACGTGTGATTGCTTTTCGCTTAGTCGTGTTTCTTTGATTTGTCAGGAGGTAACAAAATCCGCCCAGCGTTACACAGTTGATAGCTCAGGCACAACGTTTGGCATAGCAGTATAAAAAATACAAACGCCGACATCCCTTAATGCATCTGTCTCTTAATCTTTTTATCAGCATTTACCAGCCCGGAGACTGTACTGCGTTTATGTCGCCTCCTTGGCCTTTCAACAGTTTCACGTTAATCTCGATCGGGTTCCCACTGTTAAATTAAGTGGGATTTGTAAAAAGGCTTTTGCCGCATTTGCGGCATCGTGCGTTTCTCTTATGTTGGGGATTTTATCTTCCTAAGCGAAATTGCATATTAAGTTGCTTGGGTTTGTTGAAAAGAAGTCTCTTTGGTTTTTCTTCTCTTCTTAAACTGTAGTAACAACCTAAAAGGATAACATCTTGACATATCACATCCCCAGGTTTTTCGAACAAATGCGAAAGAGGAAATGAAAACTGATATTCTTGATATTTGAGTGCCAAAGAAGCTGCTACAAATTAGTCTTTAACACGTATCATGAAGCACATCTCTAGCTCTGTCTTTGGGTTTTCATTTCCATATATGAATGTATGGAAGGAGAAAATGTCTACAACTGTACACCTCATTCATAATGAAGTGATGTGCTTGTACTTGTGTGGTGTTTTCATTAGGTACAATTGATGTTAGCAAGCTGGCCATGAGCCAGCAGTGTGTGCTGGCAGCCCAGAAAGCCAACCGGATCCTGGGCTGGATCCAGAGCAGCATGGCCAGCAGGGCGAGGGAGGGGATTCTGCCCCTCTGCTCCGCTCTGGGGACACCCCCCTGCAGTTCTGCCTCCAGCTCTGGGGCCCCCAACAGCAGAAGGATACTGACCAGTTGGAGCGAGTGCAGAGGAGGCCATGGGGATGCTCCGAGGGCTGGAGCCCCTCTGCTATGAAGAAAGGCTGAGAGAGTTGGGCTTGTTCAGCCTGGAGAAGGGAAGGCTCTGGGGAGACCTTAGAGCCCCTTCCAGTGCCTGGGGGTGTACAAGGAAGCCAGGGAGGTTGGGGGGGGGGGGGGAGGGGGCTTTTTACAAGGGCCTGTAGTGACAGGACAAGGGGTAATGGGTTTGAACTGAAAGTGGGGAGATTTAGATTGGGTATCGGGAAGAAATTCTTCCCGGAGAGGGTGGGGAGGCCCTGGGACAGGTTGCCCAGAGAAGCTGTGGCTGCCCCATCCCTGGCAGTGTCCAAGGCCAGGCTGGATGAGGCTTGGAGCAACCTGGTCTGGTGGAGGGTGTCCCTGCCCATGATAGGGGGTTGGAACTGGATGATCTTTAAGGTCCCTTCCAACCCAAACCAGAGAAAGGCCAGCAGGGAAAGGCCAGTGACTGTAGGTAACCCTGAGGTATTGTTCACAGGGACTTTTCTCCCCGCGGGCTGGCTACGGGTACATTGGCCATCGCCTGAGCTTCGCAGGCTGCCTGGCTGTCTTGCCCTGAGCCCCTGCTCCCCTCTGGAGCAGGTTGGAGCTCTGGTCCTCGCCAGAGGAGGTAGGTGCGTGTCCGTGCCTGGCCTGTTACAGTGTTGATCCTGCCTCACTGGTGTGACTAGCTCACCAGCCTTGCTGAGCCATTGCTGGCTGTGGCTAGCCCTGGCTACCATCGCTGGGCCTTGTCAGGTCCTGTGAGCCTGTGCCCTGGCTGGTGCTGGCTCTTGTGTCTTGCTGTGCAGAGCTGTCACTTCTGCTGCTCCCGGGTGCTGAGCAGCTCAACCTGCCGTGGTAACCATGTGTGCGTGGGGAGCCTGACGCGTCGGCCATGGGTGCAGCTCTGGGTTGATGGATGTGTTCCTGGGGCTGTCACAAGGCTGTGCACAATCGGACCTTGGCTTTCACCCACCCTGGCCGTTGGTTCTTTTCACCAGGCAAGTGAAGTATTGCTCAGCATCCATGATGGCGCTGGGGAAAGGGTTTCCAGAGCATATGCTGGTTCTGCTTGGGCAGTTTTACGCACCCCAGTCTGAATTCTGGGAAAACAATATGTATCTGGGTCTCTGCTTTCCAGGACCAGCTCACCCCCACCATGGGCGTGGATCTACGGCGGGATCCAAGCACGAGACTGCAGCTTGTGAGGGAGCCAAAGGCTGTAGCTACACGTGCCTGGGCAAGGTCAGTAACACAGGATGAGATACAGAGGGGGGTGCTGAGACACACAGAGGGGGAAAACAAGGGGATGACTTTTCATGTTTAGGCAACTGGGAGTTGTGGTGTGATGATGTGTTGGTAAAAGCCATAACGAGCTCAGGTTCTGACCGTGCGGGAAGATGAACCTGTGAGCCGGACTCGGGCAAAGCACAGGAAGAGCTCCCTGTGCCTCCTCCCTGGCCTTTGACCCGGCGGCACGCTGTGCTGTGCGTCGGTTCTACGCTGTGCGTGTGTGTACGCGTCGCTTTGTTTTGAGAGGAATGAAGGGTTATGTTCCACCATTAAAAATTAAAGGTCTGCTCCTGTCCTCCCTGCTCGGAGCCTCCCCAAGGCGCCCTTCTGGGGTCTCGCTCCCACCGCCAGCAGCTGCCTTTCAATTAAATGCAGCTCAGGTCAGCCCTTGACAAGCAGCCTCCCTTGTAACTCGGGGAGGTTACCAGCCCGCAGGTTCTTGAAACGCATCTTAAAAAGGGACAGGCTTGGGCTGGGAGCCAAGATAGTTCTATTTCTTTCTCTTGTCTTTCTCCTCCTTCCTTCTCTGTTGCAACTTTTCCTGCAGAGATGTGGCTCAGGTGGGAGGCTGTGGGCACCGAGAGGTGATGCAATGCCAATTAGCTGTTACACCTACAGCACTTCAGCACGTAAAACCCGGGCAGACGCAGCTGTCGTAAGCAATGACCACAGGAATAGCGGAGGGGCTCTTGGACCTCATCCTGGGGGATTTAAGTGAATTCTTAAGTACCAGGAACAAGCTCTTCTGCTGGTGTGCCTGCATTCCCCTCTGTGTCAATGACTGTAATTGCCCTCTGTTAATAAGAAGGTGTGTGGTGCTGCACAGCAGGGACGGAAGATGGTTTTTATTTTATAACTGAGGCCTCTAGCATATTTTGTATGGAGCAAAAGGCAAGGAATGAACTGATGTGATTTGCTTTGAGGCACTAAACGTGAGCAGCCCCGTTCCCCTCATGTCACAGGGCGTAACTCGGGAATCGCTGGTGGGATGGGAGAGGAGCAGGGCCCCCTGTGCTGAGCAAACTGGCTGTTTTAGCTGCATCAGCACCCAGGTGTAAAGGCAACACCTTGCTGCAGCTGAGTCAGCAGGAGCTGCTGTCCCTGCTCGAGTGGTTGTGGAGCCTGCGGGACCTGGGTTTGGGCTCAGCTCACGAGTGAAATTGGAGGAACTGGGGGAGGTGTGGGGCTGACCTCCTCTCCACTGGGGAGGACTGGATTTTGGAGCACATCGTCCTAGCTGTGGAGGAGGGAGGTTTGGAGAGGCAAGAGGGACACAGGATGGGGTAGGGAGGTGTGATAGTGGTGCGAATCCATGGCTAGCTGGTCAAGGACTGTTCTTTGTGGGGTGGCAGCTTCATCCTGTTGGTTCAGGAAGGTGATTAAGGCCCTCCAAGTATTATCCTCTGAGGATATTGTGTGCAATGGGAGGCACTTTGTGATATTTTTGCATTTATGCGATTCATCGGAAGCCCGTCTGGGGTAGGGGGCTCACGCGTGACCTGGACCGCAGTCACACCTTCACCCTCACGGGGTGACGGCTGCAGTGGCCAAGCTCGGAGCAGCGCAGCTGCAGGGGCTGTGCTGGGCCTTGGGTGCAGGAGACGAGGTCCCACCTGCCTGCCCTGCTTTGGGGTTGGGATGTGACACAACTGCGCAGCGGGAATCGGTCCTGTCTCCATGGCTGCTGGCTGGCCGTGGGGCTCGGTGCCTCCAGAGCCCAGGGAGAGCGCAAGGAGCCCTTTTTTAGCTGCGGCTGCTGGCAATACAGAACGTGGCATCATCTCTCCTCCCCGAGGCATCGATATTGCACCCCCACGCTGGCCCTGTCACTGGGGCAGCCCGTGGCCGGGGTTAGCTGGGCACGCAGCACTTGCCCCCTGCTCAGGCTGGTTTGCAGCGGCACCCCCTGCCAGGCTTTATTGCTCTGTTGGGCGCATACAGCCGCTGACCTGCATTTGCCGTCCCCCTTACCTAGTGGAAAGACAATTCCAGCCTCTGGTATTAATGAATCTCTCCTGCCAGGGTCTTGGGTGAAGCATCAACGCAGGAAATTGGCCAGGCTGAGTGGTGTCTGTGCCTGGATCCTGGCTGTGAAGGCAGACCTCAGCCGGCTGAGGTGAATCGTGGCTTGGTTGCTGAAAGCGTTTTTCATCCTTGGGTCTGAAGGCAGACGCAGGAACAGCTCCTGTGCAGTGTGAGCTGCACACTTACCGCGCTCCACCTCTGCAGGGGCCCGTCTGTTGCAAATACCCCGTGTACAACACGGATAAGGAAAGAGTACAGCTTGTTGGTCTGTATCCCTGGGGTTACCTGTGCTTTGGCTTTGCAATGGTGTTCAGGGACCAGGCTGCCAACGCTGCTCCCTGTGAGGAGGTGAGGTTACAAGGTGAGGGGTTAACTCTCGGAGAGCAAGGGGGTGGCTGCAAGGCAACACAACCACTCTGAACTGACCTGGGGGGGCTGGTTAATCTCAACAGCTCACCCTGACGTTGGTTTTGAGAAGCTGTCAGGCTCCCAGGCACAGCGATGGTGTGTGCTGTGGCCACTGTTTCAGGAGAAAAGCCACGTTATTTAGCTTATAGTGAAGCGTAGGATGAAACGTGCAGCAGGCTGCTTATTGTTTCAGGAAGGCTCCTGTTCCTCTACCCTCCTGCTCTCTTATTGCCTCCTTTTGCAGGAATCCGAGTCCTAGCCCGATCCTCGCTGCTGCCCTCGGGGTCAGCTGTGAAACCCGTCTCTCAGGGCTTATCGTGTGAGTACCAGAGACAGATAAATGACTGCTCAGCTGAACTGTCGACTCCTGGGAGCAGCGCCCGTCCAACCTGGGCTTTCTGAATGCCGCTGCGGTAGGAGTGGTTGTTAGTGTGACGTGGCACGTCCTGGTGAGCAGAGCCGTGCTGTGGGTCAGCGGGCGGTTTCGTTGGGGAAAATGAACGTGAGCTTTGGTGGAAGGGGGAGTTCTGTGCCCAGGGTTTTGTAGGTCAGCAACAAGGTCCAAAAGCGTGGAGAAATTGCAGCTGATGAGAATTGCTGGCAGAGGAAATTCAGAATCCATCCAGATGGGGGGTGTGTTTAATTTTCACCTGTTGTGTTTGCCTTGGAGGAGGACGTGCTGGGCTGGGATGTGCTGGTAGCAGCAGGCAGCTCTGGACGTGGCTCTTAGAGCAGGCTTATGGCCAGCACTACCTTCCCCTTCCTGCTGCTGCTCCAGGAGGTGAGATCCTGAGGTTGGGGGTGGGATGGGGCTGGTTTCGGCCTGCTTTTTTCTCCCCAAAGCCAAATACTCTCTGAAATGCCATGCACAGTCCAGCCTGCAGACAGAGGTCTGGCTGGCAGCACGGGCCGTGCGTGGCCATAGCACTGTGTGGGAGTGCAGGTGCCTGGCAGGGCTGCCCTCTTCCCTGGCAGCAAAGACCTGTGCCAGCAGGGAAAACAAGCAAAAGCTCCTGTGGGGCACGCGGGTGATGGATGTGCAGGTTACCTCCCTGCTGTCCTCTCTGTCCTTTACTTTCACTGCTTCTCGTCTGCCTCCTCCAACACTTTATCTCTGTTTTCCTTGCTCCTTCCTTTCCCTGGAGCTACTGCTTGGTGGGTAGCTGTGGTCACAGCTGTCTCGGAGGTTCCACAGGGTCACCTCATGCCGTGTCTGTGTGTGGTACAGATGAGGCGGTCTAGCGGGCTGAGCTGTGAGCACTGAATTTCTAGCCCTGGCTCCTTTGCTGGCCTCGGACAGGTGCCTTAGAGCAAGTCTTGGCTTCTTCACCTGCAGAATGGGACCGTTGCTGAAATAGCCCACTCCAGTGGCAGTGCTTGGTGGCTCACATCCACGGAAAAACCTTTGGAAATGAATTGTTCAGGCTTGCTGGCCAGCAACATGCAGCTTCAGTAGCTAGCTTTTCCCTGGGCTGGGAGTGATCCCTGCAGGAACTGCTTCAGGGCTGCGGTCAGACACGCTGGAGGCAGGCAGGGCTCCCAGATGCGATGCCCACCTTCAGGCAGCCAAGATGAGCTGTCTGGCACCCAGGAGGGGACTGTGTGTCTGCTACTTCCCTGCAGCTGGAGGGGCAGCGGGAGCAGGCAGTGCTGCTGGGGGTGCTCAGTTAGTTTTGGAGGCTGCAGAAGGCAAGTGGGAGCATCTGCCTTCTCTGTAGAAGCTGAGCTGAGAGGCTGGCCTGCCAGGCAGACCCAGCTCCTGGAAACCTGTGGCTGTTAAAACCAATCCTCCAGGATTTGTCCTCGGCAGGACACCTTTGGAGGTGCTGCCTGACCCCCAGCCTTGGGAAGAACTGGGCTCCAAGGCCCCATTGCAAGAGCAGCCAAGAGGTGTTTGGTGCCGGGGCAGACCGTGACGGTGCTGGGGACACAGTTGCCTCTACCTACAGTTTCTTCTGCCCTGGGTGCCAAGCTTTTAAGGTGGTTGCATTTGTCCCTGTTGGCAAATAAGCTTATTTTGGAGTCTGTTGGGTGGCTGGGCAAGGACTGCAGCAGCTTCTCGTTGCATTGATGAAACTGCCAGCCCATGGCGAGGGAAGGAGCTTGTGTCCCCTGAGGAGGAAGGTGCTGGGTGGGTTTAAGCCTGTGCACGCATGACAGGGAAAGTGCATTTTGGAGAAGTAGCTTTTCCTGGCACTGCGGTTCATCTTGTTAATAAATCTCTTGTAACACCTCCCTGCAGAGCCCCTCAAGAAATTGGCTAACCAGGAGAAAGTCAAGATCCAAGATAAGCCTCCTAATCCATTATCAGCAAACGCAATCAGACTCTCCATCTGCTATCAAAGGCCCCTGCAACCCAACATCTGGGAGCCAGCCAGCTGCTGCCTGCACAGATGCCTGGTCACTGCCTCTCCCTGTTCAGCCTCCTGTCCGCTCGGATTAGCCGGCCTGCGTTCACAGTCTGGGGCTCCTCTCCGAAGGAGCCAGGTAGAGCTGATGGGCTGAAGCAAGCGCACGCACCTCGGCTGAAAAACAAGCGCCGGGTGGTTTATAGAGCCATGTTCAATTTAGGGCTGTGTGCTCTGGTACAGATGAGTCCTCTCTTGGCCAGGATTGCTTTAGAGAGTGTGCAGGAGGAGGAGATGGAACTCTTGTGATGGGTATTTATTAATGACTTGGGTGGGGGTGGTTGGTTTTCTTTCCCTCCTCCCTCTGTCTTTGAGCTCTGACCCGTTTGAAGGGGAATGTCGTCAGCCTGGCAGTACCTGGGGAGCCCTGGGGTGTCCTGGGATGTGTGGCTGCAGCACGTCAAATCTCAATAGGAAGTCACCAAGGGGACAGTCCCGCCTCGGAGGAATTGGTGGCGTAAGCTGAGGACCCTGTTTTGCAGGTGGGGCAGACAGAGATGTTAAATGACTTTGTGATGGCATCCGAGTGCAGAGCTGAGATCTGTGAGCAGGGCTGTGGTGTGCAGCGTCACCTTTCCTACCCTCCTTGCTGCTCGGGTTGGTAATCACAGAATTCCAGACTGGCTGAGTTTGGAAGGGACCGTTGGAGGTTGTCTGGTCCAACCTCCCCGCTCAAGCAAGGCCACTCACAGCAGGTTGCCCAGGACTCTGTCCAGTTGGCTTTTGGGTATCTCCAAGGATGGAAACTTCATCACCTCTCTCATCCTCAGGTGATCAGTTCCTGCTTTTTTTCTTTATTCCTATTTCCTTCAAAATACTCATTACTCGGAACAAAAATCTGTCCCAGGTAATTTCAGGATTCAACTTGCTCCACAAAATGAGCAAAAGAACAAAAATAACAGTGGGTAGAGAATGGTTTAATGTAATAACTCATTTTCTAGAAAGTAATTATTTCTTTAAAAACCTGGGATTTGCTGGAAGTATCACGATGTCTTCATTATGGCCACAGAATGAAGCTTTTGTTAGTAAACATTTGGGTGCCTTTAAATAGGGCTTTTAATGACATTAAAAGGGCACTGTCAAGGTGCCTTTCAGCACTTTTAATAGACCTGGATTTATTTTTCCCCCGCTTGCAGTCAGACGCAATTCTTTGCATTTGATTGGCTGTTCCAGACAAAAACTGGAGAAGCTGTTTCTCTAGAAAAGATTTAAAAAAGGGGCTTGTTTGGGGCTGAGATGTGGGCTCCCTGCGTCCTCTGTTTCTTGACGTGCCGGTAGCAGGGCTCATAGCCTGCTTTGCATCGTGCTGCAGGGAGGGGGATGTCCACGTCCCCGAAGCACTGCCACCCTGTCCCATCACCCCGGGACCCTTTGGGCTTGGTGGCAGCTCCCCTGCCCCAGCCGCCCCACGCTGTACACCCTGTGCTCAAACCAGCAGTTTTTGCCCCGTAAATCGCCCGGTGCTTTTTTTTCAGGCCCCCTCCCTAGTGAAGCAGATGCTGGTACTACAGCCTTACGCCTGGCAGCTGCTCCGAGGAGTAGCTCTTCTAATAAATCCCTAGTGCTCCGCTAACTGACGCAAGCTCCCGGGGGAACTGCAGCTCTGGGTGAGTCCCCAGGCTCCTGCTTGCCTTCGGATACGCAGTGCGCTCCTCCCTGGGGCTGCGAGATGTTGGCAGGGGCCAAACCGGATTAACCCTGGCTGGTGATGGGCCGGGAGCGGGGGGAGCCGCTTTCCGGAGACGGCTCCCTAATTGAAACAGATGGAAGTAGCTGCAGGCGGAGGCAGCCTGCCTTGAGCGAAGGCTTCCCGGGGTGCCCCGAACGGGAAGAGCAGCAGAAACCAGCGCGTGGTGGTGGGGAGGCTGCGTCAGCAGCACCTCCCAGGGATGTGTGACACGGGGGTGACACTGGGGCTGGCTGGTGACGTGTGATGGTCCTTTCTGCCCGCCTCTGAGCTGTGTCTCTGCTGCGTTCCTTGTGCCTTTTACAGGCTGAACAACCAGACCAAGAGGCCTCTTGTTTAATTTCTGCTTGTGTTTCAGTCATCATTGCTGTCCTCCGAGGAGCAGGAGCTGCAGGGAATGAAAATTTCCAGTGTCTTGGCTTTAATAACGTTAACTTTCTGCTCTGCTGGGCGCCAGCAGGCTTCCCTGCAGCCGCATCCTTCTCCTGCACAGTCTGAGCACCTCCTCTCTGGTTCCTCAGATTTTCCCCTTACTCCCATCTGTTCCTCCTCCTGCTCTCTCTCTGCTCACCACAGTCCTTTGCTTCTCCTCCAGTGACTCTCACTGCCCTGTACGGCCTTAAGTTGAGCTTCTGAGTGCTCCTGATCCCAAAGCAGAAGGAGATGTGGAGCAATGGGGAGATGGGATGCCTCATGCCCTTCCGCAGCTTCGGGGAGCCCCGGGTAGGAAGCGCCCTGCTGCGCAGCAGAGGAGCCGTGGCCTTTCATCCATCCGCCTGGCGGGAAGGTGTTGCTGTGCAGCTCGGCACCCCCCTTTCCTACAGGGAAGCAGTGCCCCTTCCTGCCTCCCGCCTCGGCACCAGCTCCAGTTTCCAGGGAGACAGGCACTGGGAAAGCAGTGGAAGTGTAGGAGCTGGCAGGATTGCACAGCTCAACATGAGGCAGTGGGTGCCCTGGGGTCCCCTTTGCCCCAGCCTGTATCCCACCCATCAGGGGACCGAGGGGCCCTGCTCCCCTGGAGCAGCCCCTCTCTGCTTGTCCTGGTCGGCATCGCCATGTGACAGCATCCTGGGCAGAGGGGACAGAGCTGCGGGAGCTGCCCCATTCCCGAGGCCTTCCCGGGGGCTGTAGAGCTGCTCTGCTCTGCAGGATCAGGGCCAGAGCGGGCGGCGAGGCGGTGGTGGGAGCTGTGTCTGTGACAGTGTGCCCTGTCCCCTCTGCTCTGGGGTGCCTGTCCCAGTGAGGGGATGGATGGAGGGGTAAAACCCAACTTCTGCTGGTGCCCTGGGAATGTGGGTGTCCCAGTGCTGCTCCGTGCTCTGTCCCGGTGTTGTGGGCAGCTGAGGTGTAACCTGTGCACCAGCTTCATCCCTGCACCTACCGTGGGGAAAATGGTTAAGAACCATGATCGTGGCTTCGCAAGATGCCGTAAAATAGGAATGCGTGATAACATCTGCATCAATTATTCAAGATAATCAGCATGGGGGATATTTCTCTGGCAATTTCACGTGGACTCCCGGAGCTTGATTGTCCCACCCGCTGGCTGTGCAGCAAAAAGGGAAGGTCCTGGGTATCCCAGGTCTCCCCGCTCCTCCCACCACTCTCCTTGGATTGCAAACTGTTCTCCTTCCCCCCAGCTCCCAGCACTGTTAACGCCTCTAATGAGAGCTGCTTATCGATGCGCTGCTGTTTGTCCAAGGCAGGGAGCCCAAGTGAATTGCAGCAGCCTGCGCGCCCAGCGCTGCTGCTCGGCCCCGGCGCTGGGGGAACGAGGAGAACAGCCACGGCCGTGCCATGTCTCTGTGCAAACGGCCCCAGGTGACAGTGGCACCTTCCTCTCTGGAGTGTGCCGTGCGTGCAGTGTCCCTTGGATAAAGGTGTCCCTCGTGCTCCTGCCTGTGTTCAGCACTGCCCCATCCGGAATGCCCTGTGTCAGGAAAAAGCCCCTCGGGTGCTCCAAGGAGGAGGTGTCTCCTTCTGGATGCTTACAGAAACACCCTCCCCACGGTCACCCAGAAAGCGGACCCAGCACCCAGGCATGGACGGATGAGCTCGGAGAGCCGTGAGCTCGGGGGCGCTTGCAGGCCTGAGCGTGGGGGCAGGATCCGAACCCCCAAAAGCAGCTGGTGGACATGGGGGTCTCCCCCCACACCTGGGCTGCTGGGGGACACAATCCTGCTCTCCCCTCTCAGCGCAGAGTGCTGGGAGTGCCTGGGTGTTGGCGCCTCTAACGCCTCCCCCCAGTGCTGAGGCGGCACTCTGAGGGTGCGACTGCTACTGGTGTAACTGGTGTAGCAGAGAGAAAGGAAGGATTAATGTAGCACCAGGAGAACGTGCGTTCAGACCCTGACTCCTGCCAGCGGCCGGGCAGGAGGCTGTGCGATGACCTGCACGCGCTGAGGCAGCTTTCCTGCTCTTGCTTTGAACCCGGCAGCTCCTCCTGGACCACGTGCACTGACAAGGGAAGGTGGCGCTTGGCTGCAGGGCCAAGCAACCGGGTGCTGCAGGAGGCAGGATGCTGGCTGTCCCTGAAGCACGGTGTTCCCCCGGCATCTCTAACCAGCGGACGTCCCGGGGACAAGGTGCAGATGGTGATGGGCTCCAGAACGAGCGTTTCCCTTCCCCCTTGCCCTTGGGTTTTATTAATCTCTCATGCAGGGAAGTTGCTATTAATAATGGCTCGGGGAGCTGGGTGGTAAGCTGGGTAATGAGATTCCCTACCTGCTGTTCCTGTGCTGCTGTGATTGTGTTTGGAGGACAAAATTCTATGTGGATTAATTAAAATGAAAAACAAAAGTAAAAAAAGGAGTTTGTTTGAATTATTTACTAGTTTCCAGGAGACAAAACAGTAATTGCAAGCGTCTTATTGCAGATGTGTGGAAGGGGGATGCTCCCTCCTCCGAGCGAGGAGCCAAGCCGGGTTGTTTGTGGGTGTTGGAGGAGATTTATCAATCCTCGTGAATGCCAAGTGCAGCTCCAATTGTTCCTCAGTTTGCAAATTCTGATTTTCTTTTCTTGGTTTTGGAAATTCAGAAGAGACGGGCTCCAAGACAGCTTTGAGGTGGGTGAATGTGGGAACACACGCTCTGCCGTCCGCGTGCTCTTCCCTCCTGTGGAAGTAAACGTAAAGGAAAAACCCCCAGCCGTCATGCTCTGGGGAATGGCCTGTTCTGTCAGCTTCCCACGCCACCAGGGCCCCTCTGGGTCACACAAATGCCACCGCGTGTTCCTTGTGATGTCCCTTTCTGGACCCGCATAGTGGTGGAAGGATCCTGGGCCTTAATCCCCCTGGGATGGGGACAAGCCCTCTCCAGGGCTGGCTGAGGTCTCGTCCCTAATGGACACGTCTCGGTCCCTAAGCCCTGCCTGGATCTGACCCCGGGGAAAAGCCACCGTGTGCTGTGTCACAGCCACCCCACCGCAGCGGGGTCCTGCGGCCGGGGCGGCTTCGGCAGCGCACCCCAGCCAGGCTCTGCCAGGGTGGGGAGGGAGGGCTGGTATGAAATGGGGTGTCGAGAGCTGCCTTGCTTCGCAGACCCTCTGAGCTGGTGGGCCAGCAGCAGTGTAGGGAATTGCTCTGTGCTTTTACTTCTCCCCCTGATTGCCTCTGCCCGTCTCCTCTCAACCAAGGTCCTTGGGAGCTGCCTAATTGACTTCAAAGGGAACAGGGCTTGCTGGAAACTGAGGTTTGCATTCCTCTCAGCCTGCTGACCCCAGCTCTTGCAGCAGTTCACTTTCACTGCTTCATCTGCAGGAGAAGAACAATAGAAAGAAAGGAAAAGGAAAGAAAATGGTGAAAAAATTCCGTTTAGCGGAATCAATATTCCTTTGTCTCCAAATTGTGGATCCTGCTGAGGAGAAACAAGTGGAACTGCCTCGTGGAAGACGAGAAGTTAATCTTTAAAGCCAATAAAGATTTAGGACAGTGTAATTGCTTGAAGATTTGATACTTTAGACTATTCAAACTTTCAATTTTTAACCCAACGACCCAGATCCTTGGCAATGGAGATGGTTCAAGATCAGGAGCAACGACTTTGGCATCCTGGAGAGAACCCGCGGTGATGCTGTGTGCCCTCGGATGTGGAGCCTCGGGGTCACTCGTGGCTCAGCGGTGGCGGGGACTCACGGGGGACACGCGAGAGCTGGACACTGCCTGTCCCCAAAAGCGTCAGCAATGAATAGGATGGGATGGGAAAGGATATATGGGGAGGTGAAGGAAAATTCACAGCCTGCAAGGTAGGGCAGGATTTGGGCAGCAGCTGGTGCTCATGAGGGCGGTTTTTGGCAGGTCACGGCTGCAGCTGTGATGCAGGTGTGCCCGGCTTTGGGAGCCCCCCTTTGACTCCCAGGCAGGAATGCTGCCCATCCATTGTCCCGTGCATCTGCCTCTGTCGAGCACTCACCGCTTCAGACCCCACAGCTGCGGGTGGTGGGAGCGTGGGGGGTCCTTTCCTCTCGCAGTCATCATCGGTGACGGCCAGATCCATCCCGGGGCATCAGGGCTGGAGGAAGCAGAAACACCTTTCTCCCGCCTCTGTTGTCCCCGCTGGGTGAGAGGGCGGGAGGCCATCCCGAAAGCAAGCCACCCACTGCAGCAAGGCAAACAGAGCAGCTGATTACACGTTGTTATTCACCCAGGAGGTTTCTGGGGCTGGGAGCTGGGGGGGGGGGCTGCAGTGGCTCCAGATCCCTCGCAGGAAGCTAAGCCGCAGCTCCCGGACGTGTGCAAGGACTGATGCCCTCGGGCGGCAGGGGCAGGGGAAAGGCCCACCAGGAAACATCCCAGGGGATTCAAGGTCCTTTCCCAACAGCAGTTGCCTCGGGGAAACGCAAGCCCTGCCAGGCTGTGCAGCCCGGGCAGCCGGAGGGCGGGCAGGAGCAGCCCGGTGCAGAGGGCACCCCGTGCCTCCCTGGATGGTTTTTGTGAAGGGCAGCCCCAGAAATTCCGCGGCGGTGGAAGCCACCAGGTTTTCAGCCCAGACTAAAGGAACCTGCTGTGGGTGCAAAGGCCTGGATCTCGCCCCAGGAGCTCTCCAGGAGAAGGTGGACCAGCCCTAACAGGGGTCGGCAGCACACAGCACCCCTTTGCCTTCTCCGCTGGGAGGGGGCAGAATTACACCCCAATCTTTTCTGCTGGTGTGATTTTACAGTGTTCATGGGGGAAGGGAGCACATTCGCGGTGAGGTAGATCAGTACGTGCTTATGTTATCAGCGGTAAAGCACGGTCGCTTTTAATTCCTAATTCTGCCATTGTCTGACACGTTTCCTGTGTGTTTTCTACTCATCTGCATTTTTTTCCCCTGCATCTCCACTAATAGAAATAGCTTTGTTGTTAAACTCAATTTCACTCTTGACTGGATTGAAATATGCTTATTTTCCTTCTAAAATAATAATAATAAAAATCTAAAATGATTTCCGCTCATCGTATATGAAAAGCGAACATTTCCCTTCGTATGGCCTATCAGGTTTAAATGTCTGAGGGTTTCAGAGCTTTATTTTTTAATGGTCTAATTGCACGGTCTCAGCCCATAGCTAGGAGCTTTCCAATTGTTGCTTTATGAATCTGAATAAGTCAGGACAATATATGATTTCCTGGGTGATTTTTGAAGTCATTTGGCAGAGATGGGGTGAAAAACGAGGCTTGTCCCGCTTTCTGCCTCACAACATAGCAGCCTTCAGCATCACTAGGGCGAGCGCCCAGAGAGATCACCTTGAGCATCCCGCCCCGTGCTGGCTGGAGGCTGTGGGTTGGTGTCTCCTCCTCAACCCCCAGCAGCTCCATGCTGGGATAATCCCCAGCTCCTGGGGCTGTGCCCTGTACATGGAGCTGACCTCGCTTTCTCGATGGGGCTGAGAGGATGAGGGAGGTGCTCATGGCTCCCAGGGTCTACCAGGTGCTGTGGGCTAGGAGGGGGGCTTGGTGCCAAAAGCTGCCTGTGCCCTGTGTCCCAGGGTACCTCCTTGCTGTCACCCTGCTGCTGTGCTTGCTGTGAGGTTGGGGGCTGTTGGGGTGCAGTGTCTTGGCTGAAGCCTCTAAGAGACGTGCTTGGGCAGCATCCAGAGCCCAGGAGGAGGTCTGGCCCTCCGGTTACTGCAGGGCTGACTGGAAGGAAAGCCCAGCAGGAGGTAGGGACCCCCAAACCCAGCTGAAAGTTCCCAATGTCCTCGCTGCAATGAGGGCACCCCAGGGAGCCTCAGCCCATGCTGGGCTCCCCTGCTCTCCCCCTCCCACCAGCTGTGTCCGAAACTGGGCAGTGGAGGACCCTGTTTGGAGTCTGATCCTGCCATGCCCAGTCCCCCGCGCAGGGGCATCCCAAGCATCCCCAAAGTGCAGCTCTCCCAGGGAGCCAAGGCTTAGTTATCACTGGAGCGAAGCGCTGGCATTCCCGCCTGGCTCTGGCACCTCCTCCATCTTCTGCCAGCCCCCAGGGACCAACAGCAGCAGCGGCCGGGCCCTTTTCCCCGTTATCTGTGAGAAATGTGAGATAAGCGGTGTGAGACGCTGGCATCAGTGTTGCTGAAATGCCATACGTGAATGCTCTGCTCACGGGTAACGAGCGTGCGTTAATAAGCATCGCAGGAGCCCGTGGAGCCCTGGCTGCCGGCGGGGCTGTGTCACCTCCCCGGTTATGATGGCGTGGGCTTTGTGTGCTCCCCAGCTCCCTTCTTGGGGTCAGCCTGGGTGAGTGGAACGGGAGCTGGTGTGGGGCATCCCAGTGTTGCACGCCCTCAGCCTGCCTGGGACACAGTGGCGGAGGCAGCACCAGTAGAGAGCGGGGGGCTTCCTCAGCCAAGGGATAAGCGAGGGAGTGGGATGGGTTTATGAGATGTGAAATGAAGACACACGGCTCCCATCCTGGAGGGATGCGCTTGCTGCCTGGCTGCAGAGCTGCGCTTGCGTGCCGGCGGGAGAAGCGCTTTGCCTGGGGTGCGGCAGCGTTTGGGGCGAGCTTTAGGGGCTGCCTTGGCTGAGGCAACGGCGCTTCTCCCCCCTCTGATGGGGTTCAGGGGACACGTGCCTGCAGCTCCCCGCTGGCTGCTTGTGCTGCAGCCGCTGTGCTCCGGGGCTCCGTGTACATGGGGCGGGGGCAGCAAACGCCTTACAAACCCCAGCGGAAGGGCTGCGAGCGCCGTTCAGCAGTGGCAAGTCTCCCACAGTAATTAAAAGGCTGGAGAGTTCTTGCTCTCCTAACCCCTGACTTGACTTCCTTTAATTACAGCTGAAGCTCGACACACCTTGTCCCTCTCAATTTGGCTAATGCTGGTGCAAGCCCTCCAGCAGCCCGCCGCTAACTGCTGAGGGTCCCAGCTCTGGCCCCCCCCGATGCGTTGCGGGGGGTGTAGGGGTCCTGTCCAGGCTCCCTGGGCTCACTTTGGGCTGTCGGTATGAACCCTGGGCCTCTGCGTACGTCCATGCACATGTGGGAGACTCTCATGGGGGGGTTAGGAGCTCTCTCCTCTCCCCAGCCCCATGGTGGTGCACCAGTTTGCATCCTTCTCCTTTCCTGAGCTCAAACGCCTCCTCAAACGGTGCGTCCTGATGCCCCCCAGGTCAGCAGAGCTCCTTTGGCTGAGCCTTGGGGCCACGGGAGATACAAAACCCATCCAGTGCGATGGCTGGGCGGCCCCTGGACGCCCCCCATGTGGGGAGGCAGCACTTGCTGCAGGAGCTCTGTGTAACGCGCTAACAAGCCTGGGAGGCTCCTCCAGCCGATTTTTCTTGCGGTCTCCCCTGTGCAATGTCCTTTCGATGCTAATTCAATGGCTGAGTAACTGGGTGTCCTCCGGGACCGCGCCGGACTGGAAAACGCTGCTCAGCTGAGTGTGACAGCAAGGCAGAGGGGGGGCAAACCTGAACTGGCAGCTCTGAGCAGTCTGCCCAGCGAAGGGACAGTCCCGGCCCTCAGATCTTACTTTTCCTGGAAGATGGATCCAACCTGGAACGTCCTGCCTTGTCTCCTTCCCGGTGGGGGCTCTCTGGGGGTTTTGGCCTCAAACAACCACACCCAAGGGGAGGATGCTCTGTTCCCCTTGGGTGCTGTGGTTCGGGTTCTCCCACCCTGCCCTGCTGCTCCCATTTACCCTGGGCTTGGTCCCATCTGTGTTTCCCCTTCCCTGCCTGGACCTGAGCGGGGCAGAGCTGCCCGCTGCGTTCCCCGAGGCTGGCAGGAGTGCCCCCCCCAGCAGTAGTTAATGCACTGCAGCCATACCAATACATCTCCATCATCTGCTGTGCAGCTCTCCCTCTCTCTTTAATTTTTAATTGCTGCTCTTGTTTCCTCTGGGCATCTCCCTTTGCAGCAGGGCAGCCAGGAAACCTTTCTGACTGATAAAGCGGGTTCAGGCTGTCCTTTTACCTTTCCTTCTTGGTGAAGCCAGGGTCATTTTAATTAACACTCTAAGAAAAATTCACTCATTTCTTTCTCCAAGAAGAGAAGGAGAAATTCAGCTCCCCTTCTGCTCTCAAAACACGTAACTGTTGGGAGCTGAGGAGTGATCCTTACCTCTATTACTTCCCTCTGCTGTAAGTCAATCAGCAGCTAACGGAAGTGGGGGATTCATTGTGGTGACAGGCTTACAAGGACAGGAGCTTCCCAAATTCCCCATGCAAGGCTGTGCTGACACTGCCCTGTGCTGACGGCAGCTGTAGAATCACATGTTTTACACCTGACCTGGTTGTGCACCTCCAGCTGGTACCTGAGCTGCGTGTCCTGCTGTGGGTTATCCGCATCTGTGGGCTGCAGCACTCCGTGGCGATGGCAGCCGCAGCCCGGTGAGGGTTGCGATGCTCCTTCTGCTCCCCAAGCAGCACGGAGCGATCGGGCGAGCTGGGAGAGCCCAGCCTGAGCGCTAGGCTGCAACCAGCCTCTAACCCTGCCTGATTTGTGCCCCAGGGGATGCTGCTGGCTTTGACCTTTAAGCGGTGCAGAAATGCTGTACAACACTGCTGGGCTCCCAGCTGCTGTCCCAGGGAAGGAGGGGGCAGAGAGCAGCATCTTCCCGGGCTTACCTTGACCCCCAGCGAGACCTCAGCCATGCAGACAGACCCCAGAAGCCTTGTGATGAGTAAAACACCCCCGGGTAGTGTCAGATGCCCTCTCACAGCTGCCTTTTAGCTGAGCAATGCTTGGGGTTTCCAAGCTTTGAGGGGAAACGTTGCATCTTCTGGAGGTTGCAATCGCAGGGGACTCTAAGTCTTCAACATCTGCAGTTCCAGTGCTCTGGCAGCAGCAAGGCCATGTGTGCTGCTTGCTGCTGGAGATGGATGTCCCATCAGCCACGGCCTCTCCCAGCTTCTCTGCGTCCTCCTTTCAGCAGCCTGGGGGACCCGTGTGGCTCCTGAGCATCCTGCACGGGGATGCCAAGGCGGCTTTAGGACACTGCCATCCCCTCCCTGCTCTTTGCTGCGTGTCCTTTCCAAATGCCAACAGATGAGCAAAATTAGGGCTGTTTTTGCTGCTCCTGGCAATAGGCAGAAAGGCTCGATTCCTTTCTGGAGGGGTGAAGCAAGGCTGCCTGTACGGGCATCAGAGGGGAGCCCCCCGGTACAGCGAGAGCACCTCGCTGCACTGGCAGGCAGCTCCATGCCAGCAGGGCGGCCGGTGATGCTGGCTGGGAGGTGATGCTGGCGTGGGAGATCGGTACCAGGCTTGAAGCCTTGCTGCCTCGTTGCTACAGAGGTGGACAGAGGTGTGAATGCAGTAACGGAGGCTGAGCCAGCGATGGAGCTAAGTTGTTTTCTATCAATAAAGAGCGCCTCGTACCCACCAATGTCGCTTGAGGGGAACGGAGTAAAGTTACTGTGACTAAGTGATCTTATGCCCAAAGCGTTTGGGCATTGCAGCGCCTGCAATCAAATTATATTTCTTATCTCAAGGGCAAAATTGTGCGTGTGTGGAGAACTTGAGAAAGTAGCTTGTCGTAGCACATTACAGCTCGGTGGTTTGCTGTGATCCTCCTCCTCTGTGATCTTCATTTTTCCGTGAAGACCCAGTAGCTTGAGGCTTGAGAGGAGGCTCCAAGAAGAAACGTGGGCAGAGTCTGAGCCCCAGGCATTGGAAAGCATTGAAGAAGGGTTCTGGGCTGGAGCAGGGACTCTCTGGAGGGTCCTGGGGTGCCCTTGGAGCCCCGGCAGCACTCAGGCATTGCTCACCAAAAGCCAACTTAAACAGTGTCACTATGGCTTGTCTGGAGCTGCCCACAGCTGAGCAGCTATGACTGTCAGACTGTGACCTGTACAGGAATATGGTATTTTAAGCTTTGTCTAGGGTGGCTTACAACCCACCTTGCATTTATAACCCCTTTTCTCTAGTTGGAACGATCTAAATCATCAGGTTCTGCCCAGCAATGGCTGGGTTAGGGAGCTTTGGGACTCATGGTAAAATGGTTACTCAAGATCAGTTGAAAATTCCTGAGGTCTTTTGCTGGGCCAGTGGTGCAGGGTGAGCCGTGGCTGCTGGAGGATGCTCCAGTGTTGGAGCTGGATCAGTGTCTCTGCCCCAGGTTACAGGCAGGACTCTGGAGGTGGCTGTCTGGAGCCAATGCCAGAGGTGCTCCATGTCTACCTCTGGCTGGGCAGGGGCTCTAACTGGTGGAAAACTGGTTTCTTTTGTACCAGCTGGCTGCTGAACTGGTTCTCTCCATTCTCTGTTGATGCCTGATTTGTAAAAATAACAAACATAGACGTGTGTGTACATATAACTTCAGCATATTGATTTTTGGGGCCGTTGCTTCTTAGCCGCTGAAGAAGATAATTCACTGCTTTATTACCATTCTTGGATTTTAGATTTATGCCTCTAAATAGGCAGCAAACTGGTAGTTAATTAAGCTTTTCTTTCAAGCAGCAGCACAGGGAAGGGACTGTGTTCTGCAGCGCTTCTTGCCGGGGACAAGGGCCCCGCGGGGCCTGTGAATGCCACGTTTCTATCCATGGCGGGACGAATCCTGCACGTGATGGTGCTGGCAGGAGTTGAGAGCGGCTGGGGCAGCTCTGCCTGGCTTCCCGGCCCGCCCTGCGAACGTGCTTGCTGCTCCCTGCCGACCCCAGCACCCGCCCAGGCTGTGCCTACGGGGTATGTCTTTCCTCATCTCCAGACAATCGCTCTCCCACGTGGCCTCGAGGACTTGGGATGAGGCTGGATGTTCTGCAGTGAGGGGCAGGAGACCTGGAGCGAGGGGAGCAGCAGGCTCTGGGAGCCCCCTCCCTCTTTCCCTTGCCTGACCACGGGGTTGTCACTGCACGTCGGGGTTCCGCCGTCAATCCCCGGGTGTTTGCGTGGTGCTGATGGGGCTGTCACAGCATCACTACTGCCCGTGTGCTGCCGCGTAGGTGAGACAGCGTTGCCCTCTATCGTGTTGGCAAAATAAAAGCTCGGTGAATGGGCATTTTATTTTATTCTGTACCTTTTGCTGGCTTGTGCTGCAGCAGGCACCTGGGGGAAGCCAAGGCGGCTCAGCTGCCTCCTGCCTGCCCTCACGGGGCTGGTGGGGGCCTCATCCAGTCTGGGATCAGCCCTGGAAGGAGTGGGGGGCACTGTCTCCTTCCTGGTCCCTTCTCCTCCCTGATAGCCCTCACCCCTCTGTCTTACAGAATGAATGTGCCGTGCCTCACCATATCCCGGCCTCTTCCCGCTGTGACGCTGCTGCCGTTGGCCTCACAGAGAGCTGCCACTTGGCACAACCTGGAGCTTGTGGGAAGTGCAGAGGGACCTCAGCTCTATCCTTACTGAGGTGAGAGTGGGGGGGCTCCTGTCTCGCAGCAAAATACACCCCATGCTTGAGCACTTGCGGCATCCCCCAGGACAGGTTTTCCTCCCAACCTCTCGAGAAGGCGCAGCCAGCTCTTGGCACACGTGAGGCTGCGATTTGGCTGCTCCGCTGCCCACTTCAGGTTGTGTGTTACGTGCATTGGGAAGGTTTCCAGCCCCGCTGCACTGAGCTGGGCTGGAGTGGTGCTCTTGAGGGCACCAAGTGGGGAAACCACTCAAACCCCAGGTTTTGAGGTGGCTTTACAGCTCAGATGGGGAGGGTCTCCTGTCAGAGGTTGGAGGGAGCAGGCAGGAGCAAGATCAGGGGTGGTAGGATGCCCACAGCACCTTCCTTATCCTGCTGCTTCCCTCCTTTCACCAAGGCCAGGTTAAGAAAATGAGGTGGTTTTCCAGAGGAGGGCAGATAGACCAAAACACTCCCAGCTGCGATGGCAAGCACTGAGGCAGCCCAGCTGGGGTTGGGTGTCTGTCCAGCCCAGTGGGTCTGCACGGTCATGTCCGTAAGGTCCCCATGGGATGGGCTTTGGGGTGGGATGTCCTTGCAAGGATGTTGGGCTGCCTATGCTGAAGATCAGGGAGAGCTGACCTAAGGGTTTGAATTCGGCTCGACAGCGCTGACTCCTGCTTCTGAGCCACCCTTTCTACAAACCCTCAGCATGTCTGCGTGCCCGTCTGCCTCAGCCCCGTATTACCCTGCTCAGACCTGGTGTGGCAATGATTCTTTCGCTCTCCCCTGCCCATGAAAAGTGTGGATGAACACAAAAATCCTTTTGTTTTTATGAAACCCTAAGGGATATGTTTTTTCTTTTCCCTTGTTCTTGGCAAGAAGTGCTGTTTCGTAGGGAGGAAGTGCTGTTTCATGGAAAATTTCCAGCTGTTTTTCATCTGTGAGCTCACCTGTGGCTGATGCTGGTGCAGCATATGCTACGTGGAGCTCTGCTGACCGAAGCTACCCGTGGTTTCCATCAGGGAGAAGGAAGCGGAGTCAGTGCCTGGGGTCCCTATGGAAATTGGAGTTACGGTATCACAACAGCCATAATATGGCAATTCCCCTTCATCAGCCTCGTGGGAAAACACGAGGATTCTGCACAAGCAAAGGAGCCTGCCATTAGTTTATAAAAGAGGGGGTGGTTGGCTGCTTGGCCCTGGCAGGGTGTTGTAATAATTGCACAGAACTCCTGCAGTAGATGGCTGAGCCATTGCGGGGTTTGGACGAATATTTCTCGCCCAGGGAGCGAGCAGGATGGAGAAGGGCTGGGAGAGAGTGCGGGAGGAGAGCATCCCACCATGGGGAAGGCATTTCCCCCACGTCACCCTATGCTTTATGGTGCCCGTGGTGGTATCAGGTGCAGAGAGGGGCCAGTCACAGGGTCAGCATGGCACAACGGGGCCCTATTTACACCACAGCCCCCCCAGACAACAGCCTGGTCCTGTCCCGGAGCCTGTCCCAATGTGCGCACCAAGGACAACGTTTTCCTTCCAGCTCCCGGCGATTGTGTGCTCTCCTTGCAGGGCGATGCATCCCCTCCCTCATCGCTGCTGGGGTGCTGGCTGAGCACTCTCGAGCCAGGGGCTGGAAACGGGGTGTCTCCGGGCTCTGTGCATGTGCAGTTCCTGTGAGTCCCAAGCTTTGGGAGGTTTTTTGTACCTTTGAGCTGGGAACACCTCAGCAGCTGCTTCTCCTGCCTCCGCTCTCACGGCCCTTTCTTTGTCTGGCCAAGGATGCTCCTCTGTCACCCTGCTCCTCTCGGCAGCACCCAGGGGTGCCTGGGGACACTGGGGAGCCAGCCTGCGGGCCGTGCCTGTGACCCCCAGAGAAAGAAAACGTGGTGATGGGGAAGCAAAGCCGATGCTGCCAGAGCCAGGCTCCAAGACCCCCTTTTCCCCAGAGCTGGGCTTACCCCAAAAGCGAACAGCACCTGCGGGGGCTGGTTTGACACCCCCCCTTTCTCCAGCGAGGGCCATCCCCAGCTCCCGAAGTCACCGCGCCGGGGGCTGTCACCTGCCGCGGGATGCGGCCGCCCCCCCAGCCCCGAAACAGCCATCCTCCCCCCCAAAAACCGCCTCCTCGCCCGGGGGCGGCCTCCCCCCCCTCCCCGGCCGCCGCTAGGTGGCACGCGGTGCCCGGCGCATCCTCCGCGGGGCGGAGCTGCGTGCGCGGGGTCTGCGCGGAGCGGAGCGGGGCGGGGGGCGCGGCGCCCCGCACGGGCTGCGCGGGGCGGGAGCGGCCCAGCGATGGGCTCGGCCGGCAGCCGGTAGGGCTTAGGGCGGGCGGGGACGTGCTCCGCGCCCGTTCCGCGCCCCGCCATGCGCCCCCGCGGAGCCCCGCGCTCCGCCCGTTGAACCCCGGCTCGCTGCATCGGGGAGGGGGTGCGGGGGCCGCCCCCTCCCCGCTCCCCCCCGCAACTTTGCAGGATGATCACGGTCAACGCGGATGGGAAGATAATGGTCAGAAGATGCCTCGTCACCTTGAGACCCTTTAGGTAAACTTGCCGTGTTCGCCCCCCTCTCGGCCCCTGCGGGTGGGAAGCGGTTGTGGGGGCGCATTGCGCGGGGAGGGGGCTGTGGCTCGCCGGGGGAGGGGGATTGAGCCCAGATGGAGATGTCAGGGATGCAGGGAAGTTTGCCCGCAGGTCAGCGGGCCGGTCCTGCAGCGCTCGCCGGCTCCCGCTTCGCTCGTCACGCCAGTAGATTTTGGGGGTGACACAGGGCTGTTTGCTGCTGTCTTTTTTAATCCCTCTCTTGGAGATGTTGGGGCTGACGGGGGAATCGGTTCTTCTGGTTGTTGGTGGGGATTTTGAAACCCACCCTGAACTGGGAGCAGGACCTGGGCTTGTTACCCAAGCCTGAATCCCTCTGGCTCCAGCACGCCCCTGCCCACCTATCGCTTTTTTCCCCCATGGGGTAACTCTCCACGGTTTTGCCTCCATGCTTGCCCTATACAGTCCTTGCTCTCCAGCTTCCTTATTTCACTGGAGATGTGCTTTGGTTGCTCCCAGGTCTGAGACACACGGGAGATGCTGGTTAATTGCTTGGTGGGTTTTTTTTCTTTTATGTAGAAAGGGACCAAAAACTCACAGAAGGGAAAAGTGGCGGGGGTTGAAGCACACGGTGGGGTGAGCCTAGCCCAGCAGCCGCCAGTGCTCTCTGCTGTGTTTGGGGGACAGGGATCACCGGAGGGATCTGCTTGCTGCCTTTTTGTTTAGCCCAGGCCGCTGCCTGGAGCTGTGGAGGAGGATGGGGCTGAACTTGTGCCGCTTGCTTGTGCTCGGGTTTGGAGAGGTTGGCTGCCTCTCCCCTGGAGTTGCCTGGCTCTGCACCCCTTGCCTGGAGGGATTCCTGCAGCTGGATCCCGCAGCAGTGCCTTGGGGCTGGGGGGCTTGGCCAAGGTGATGTTGGAAAGTGGTGGCGGAGCAGAGTCACGAAGGGTCCTCACTGCTCGCTTGGAGCAAGCGTGGGGTGGGGAATGACTGTGAGAGAGGGGGGAAGGACACGTCACCCCTGGGGTATGCTCTTTGCTTGCATTTTGCTCTCTATAGTACGTTTGAAGCCCATAGTGAGGAAGTGACTGGCTTGAACATCTCTCTCACCCGTGCCCTGAGCGTCATTCCTGGGGCAGGGAGGCTCGTTTTCAGCAGTGACCTGGGATCAGGCTGGGGAAGCTCAGGGAGTGAGTCACAATGTCTCATTGGAGATGAGGATGTGTGTGGACTAGGGGTTTGTGATGGCAGGATAGCACCAGGCTGGAGGGTCCCTGCTGACTGTGGCAGAACAGAGCACCTGCACGGTCCTGTCTGCATGCCATGGCCTGGCTTCTGCCCTCAAACCAGTGCAGAACAGTACCACTAGAACCAGCAGGGTTGTCCTGCTGTTAACCAGTCAGGCTTTCCCTGTGTAAGAAGAGAAATTCCCAAGACCCTCTCCTAGCTGTCCCACAGTGTTCATCTCTGTGTCTCCTCCACGTTGGTGTCATGCTGAGCCTGACCCCTCCACATCACCATCCTCTACCACTTTGCTCCCAGCCCAGCATGGGCAAGCATTTGCACTGCCCCACTCCAGCTGCAAGTGGGTGCAAATCAGCACTACTCAACTAAAATCGGCATCCCATGTTCTCAGCTGATGTGAATTGGGGATAACTTAGAGAAGCAAGGAGAAGATACTGGCAATCAGGATGTGTCCTGTAAATCCTCTGCTCATTTCTGGCTGGGCAAAGCCTCGCTGCTCTACGGAAGCCTGTGGTGCGATCCCCTGCCTGGTGTAGACTCCTGGCAGCAGTGCCATCAGCAAACAGCACATAGGAAACCTGACCCTTTGCACCAAAACATTTCATTAATCGTGTTCCAGACATGCTAAGCAAAGCACTGCGAAGCCCTGAGCTGTGAAAGCGCCTGCAGCACATGGGAAGGGGAAGGAGAGCAAATCAGTGTAGAAACCATTTATAGAAACATCTGAGGATGGCTCTGGCTTCACCTTGGCACCAAAAGGCATTCCATTTGTGACAGTGCTGGATTCAGGCAAGAATTCCCTGTGGGTCCAGCTTACCCGGCGCTTGGTTTTGCAGAACGCAGGGAGTTTGGGCAAGTTTGTCAGCTGGAAGCCAGAGCCAGGCCTTTCGTGTGCCTGTAACATTGGCCAGTAAGCGAATTCACTGTGGTCCCCTTCGTGGTGGAGTATTCCTGTGGCTGAGCATCATTTCGACAGCACTGCGACGGTGTTGGGCTCTGAGCAAAACAAGGTTTGCGAGAGCATCTTTTTATTAGCCTGGCTGCTGCTGTTAGAAATTGTGGCTCAGCTTTTGGGTTCAAGAGATTTGGGTGTTGAAAACTTCTCTAATAAAGGATATCACCTTTCCCTGTAGCCCTTGGGTTCCCCATGCACCTGCGGAGTGTTGTCCCCATAGGTTCCAGCTAGATGCTGCAGCACTGTGGACAGACAGTCCCAGTCCCATCCAGCTGGGTGCTGCTGGCCTTCCTTCCCCCATCACCTCCCAGCTCATTGCTCAGACCCTCCTGACTGCATCCAGCTTTCAGTTCCAGGGGCTAAAATCTGCAATGACTGGAGCATCACTTCTAATTTTCACTAAAGACTCTGAGAATTTGTCTTCCTTCTCTTTTGGGCAGCAAGCCAGAACCCAAAATTGTGAACATTTCAGTTTGGGGAGGATGTGGAGAGGGACTTGGCACCAGAACCATGCCCAGGTGATGAATTAAATGTGATGTGTGATGACAGAGTGTGCAGAATAGATGTTACTTGGTCATTGGAGCTCCACTGTCTTCAGTGGGTGGGACTTGATTTTGGGGGCAGAGGGCCCAGTGCATTTGATGGGCAGTTTGGGAGGTCTGGGCTCTGGTATGTTTTACCTACTTCATGGTATTTGTTTTCTGCACAAGGAGTTTCTATGCAGTTAAGGCTGGGCCAAGCATAGTTACTCACCTGGAGAAGATCAACGTGAAGTAAAAGAGACATGGTCCTTAGACTGAGAGCTGACCGAGAGCCCATCCCTGCAGCCTCCCTCCTCCCTGGAGCACTGCTGCAGGGCTGGATCCACTTCTGTCCTCGGCACATTAGTTCTAGTTAGGCTCTGATCCCTCTTTTCTTAGGAAAAAATCAGCCTGCATCTCCCCCACTCTCTCTGTGATCCAGTCAAAATAAAATAGATTTTGTCTCCTAATGAGGTGCTGGACCACAGATCACCTTTGAATCTCTTACCTTCCTCTCTTTTTTTCCTGTCCTTCCTCTTTTTTCCTTATTTCCAATGTTTCACTCCTTGCCAGAGTATAATTATGAAGATGAAAATGTGTAAACAAGGTCTTGCATAATGACGAAAATATTGTCAGTAGGAGAGGTGAGAATGAAGAGCAGATCAGCTCTGATTATTTAATCAGGTGATGCTTCATTTAAATGTCCCTTGGGGGAGGAGGCAGCTGGCAGCAGGATGGGGCCTTTGGGTGGGTTTTGTACCATGACATGCTCCCAGGGAGGACCCTTGGTCATGAGACACAGCTGGGCTTTGATCTCCTCCTCCTCCTTCAGCTTGTGCCTTCTCCTCTTTGCTGTTGTCCTCTCCGGCCAGGGAGGTGCCACGGCAGACAGCTTTCCCTGTCTCCTGCTAAGGACAAATTCATCCCTCCGAGGCTGAGTGCTGCAGTCGCCTCCGTCACGTTCCCGAGAGCCTCTTCCAGACCCAGTGCTGCACTGCATGGCTGGGTGCAGGGTGTGACAGTGGGAACAGAGTAATGTCCCCAGATCGCCCCTTCTCCAAGCAATTTATGGGACACCACACTGCTCTGCAGCATCAGGGTTGCTCCGCTGCCTCCATGATCGCCTCCCTGCTGGAGCTGGACCACGGCTCCCTGGAAACCCTTCTCCAAGGTCTGCTTTGGGAGAGGGGCTGAGGCCCATAGTCACCTCCACCTGCAAATGCCGCAGCTTGATGGTTTGTCAGCATCTGCCAGGGCAGGGATGGCTGTGTTCCCCTAGACAGGCCTTCAGGGTCAGGAGTCTGGATTAGCCGAGGGCACGATGCTTTTTATAGCTTGTTTAAACTATTTTCCACCCCCCAGGACAGGCTAATTCAGGAATAAAAGGGGCTTGAGCTGCTTCACTCCTGGGGTGCCTGCACAGGGATGTCAGGCAGCTTTGCCAAAGGCACTTGAGTGTCCCCTCTCCCTGGTGGGTCAGCTGGCACCTGGCTGCCAGTCTCCAGAAGGGTTAGGGAGCGTTTGCCCTGGGTTGAGTGTGCTGCTCACAGTGCTCGTTCACGCTAATGAGCCCAGGGTGTTGCTTTTTCTCTTGATTCGGAGGGAGGTAAGAAGGGGATCAGGTGCTGCTTGGCCAGAGCATGTGGCCAGGTAACCTTCATCTGCTGGGACCCAGCTGATCTGGGGGGGGTGGGGTGTGGGATGGAGGGCTGTGGTGGGCAGGGCTGATCCTTCTTGAAGCAGGCAGAGGAAACCCTTTGTTCTTGAGCTGCCTGATGCTGAGAGCAAAGCTGCTCTGGCATGTTGGCTATGTGAGAGCATCACCAGAGCTGGAACAATGGAGATGAGAAGCCTGTGGGGTCCCATGAAGGCCCCATGTCTTGCCCAGGAGCCTCACTGGGCGGGGGAAGCCTGGCCGTGCCGTTCTGGGGCAGTAGGGACCTGCCCTGGGAGCTTCTCTAGCCTGGGGAAGCCCAATCCTTGAGCTGCTGGATGCTGTACTTCAACAACACCTCCTGTAGCTAAAGAGTGCTTTAAAGTTGCTTTATTTGCCAGCCCTTTCCAGCAGCAGATAATTGCGATGCTGGGTGGTGTTGCCCAGACCTAATGGCTGGCTCCTAATCCTTTCCTTTTAACTACACAATAGGAATTAGATGGAGGACTGTGGCATTCCTTTGCAAGCCTTTCTCTGGAAAAGCCTGGTTCCTGTGTTGCTTGGGTGGCTGCGCTGTGTTTCTGCGTGTGGTTCCTGAGCCCTGCGGATGATGCTGTGAAGGAGTTACAGGTTCCTGTCCTCGGTGGTTTGCTTCCCTTCGGCTTGGGGATGCTGAGAAGCAGAAATGCCAGCGGGCACCCCAAAGGGCTCGCTCAGCTCCCTATCCCACGTAGGATTTATCTGTTTGAAACCAACCCCTTTGTTTCACAAGGCTGCTGGCTGCAGTCTCTTCTCCTCCTTGACATTTTCCTTGGGTTTGGCCAGCTGAGATCCCCGGTATGGCTGCGGCACTGGGAGCATTGTACACAGTGCCTGGCATGGGCTCTGCCGGCGCTTTGCCTGTTTGTCTGCTGGAGGATGCTGCACCTCCACGGAGACTTGGAGGCAGCAGCTCTGAGCCATGGAAAGAGGATGGGTGTCTGTCCATGCAGGGTGCTCTGCTTGCATGCTGGGGAGACGGAAAGGCTTGGAATTGCCCTCCCTGGTGCACAGTAACCCTTCTGCCTGCACAGAGCTCTTGCCTTCAGCCTCTGCCACCCCAAAAAACGTACTGGCTTAGATGTGGCCTGAATAGGAGCAGTGCTGAGAGCTCACCCTCCCTTGCAGCCAGAGGTGACGGGGAGCGACGTGCGGGTCGCCTTCCTGCCCGGTGCATCCCTGTGGGAGCTGCTTTCCTGCCGGCCCATCCCATGCTCTGGATGAACAGTGGTGATGGGATGCTCCCAGGCCACTGCGTGAGCTGCCAGCGTGGGTTCCTCCCTGTGCTGCCCTGCACTGGGCTGGCCACGCAGGCAGTGCCGGACACAATGGCAGATACCCGTGGCCTAGTTACAGGGGAACAAAAGACCATTTTGGAGAGGAAGGAAAAAAAAAAGGGGTTTTAGATCCTTTGGGAGGAAGAGAAGGGAAGGTACAAGGTCTCTTTTCTCTGGACTCTCCCAGGAGGAATATGGGAATTGTTTATTGTAGTGGTTCCTGCGGTCTGCAGGGGCTGTTTGGTCTAGTGGAGCATCACAAGGGCAGTTGTGGTCTGGCGCAGTTTTCCCACCTAAGGTGCATGTCCTTTGCTCCCTCTCAGGGCCAGCCCGTCAGAGCAGGTGTGGGTATTTTGGAGGGCGTTATCAGACAAAACCTGCCTGCTTGGTGCCAGGCTTTGGGCAGAAGCATCCTGGCCCTCTTCATGAAGCGCCTGTGGGGTCTGCACATGGTTGGGGTGAGGTGCTGTGGCAGCAGGGGTGCTTGATGCTTCTTCCCTGGGCTGGAGAGGGTGAGCTGTGGGGATGGAGCAGTTGGGAAGGAGGCAGGGATTGCCCCAGCTGCTCTTCCAGATGTCCTCAAAAATGGGAGCTTGTGCTGCTATGCAGAAGGGGGTATCTTGAGGGTTGGAACGGTGGTGAGGCTATTCCAGGGGGGTGAGCCAGTTCCTGACCACACCTTGCTGCAGCTTTGCTTTCCCTTCTGCAGGATATTCATGCTGGGCATTGGATTTTTCACCCTGTGCTTCCTAATGACGTCGCTGGGAGGGCAGTTCTCGGCCAAGCGCCTGGGGGACTCGCCCTTCACCATCCGGACCGAAGGTAAGCATGGCTCTGTGCCCCACCTGATGCTTGAAGACACCCATATACATGGTCCAGCCGAGCTGACAAGTGCCAGAGATGCAGGGAGGATGGTGCTTGGATGCCTCCATTCCCCAGGTTCCCTCCCTGATGGCTCAGGGTCCTGTTGGCCCTTCTTGCTGTGGCATGGGGCACTGTGCAGCCATCTGGCCAACACTTGGCTGTGTTCTCATTCGGAGGTGTACAGGCACAGCAGGGATGTGTGTGCTGGAGTGTGGATGCTGACCCTGGCTCACAGCAGAGGGATGGGGAAACACTGGTGACTAGGGCTGATGGGATTAGACTTTTAAGTGCTGGTGGTGGTGTGGGTTGCATGGGCTGAGCCCGGTCTGATGTACTGAGGATTTGGCTTGGGTGCTTGGAGGGCTCTGTGGTTTTGGTCAGTTTTGGTCTGCAGGGAATGGAAATTGTTCCTTAGGGATGTGAAAATAAAAGGCCTTTGTAGTTTCATGGAGATATTGGTATGTTAGAGAGAAATATTGTGATTTTTAGAAAGTGTATTTTCTGTTACTTTTTTTTTTTTTTAAAACACCTTTTTTGGTGAGATGTGCAGTCAGCTCAGGAGACACTTCCATGGTGGGAGGGTTGTGTCCTGCCCTTGCTCTGGGAGGAATCTGCTGCATTGAACTGAGCTTTGCCCTGACTTCCTCTGTGTTCCCAGCCTGGAACAGCATGACTGACCTGCACAGAGGGAAATGGCCAGCTCGAGCTCTGGCGAGATAGGCTTGGTCAGGCTGCTGTGGTCTTCTCCACACAAACGGTCTGGAGGGATTTGAGCTCCCCAGCCTCACCTGGAATGTGATTTTTGGGCATTAAATCCTTCCTTGAGGTGCTGGAAGAAGTGCTAGTGGCTTTCTGTAGGAGAGGACTAAAGTGGTGATTTCCCAAAGTTGGATGGTACTTGCAAGCTGCTTAGTTGACTTTGAGATGAATATGCAGCCTGCAGCAGCTGGCTCTGTTTTCTCCCCTGTGGCTGAAGCTCAGAGCAGCTTGTGTTTCTCCCCCTGTGCTCCCCTAATTGCTCCATTAAGCCCCTTCCCCAAGTGACTGGTGTTTACCTCGCTGACCTCAGCCAGAGACGGTTGCAGGATCGGTGCCTTTTGGTATTTTCTGTACATTTTACCATGGTCAGGGTACCTGTCCCTGCGAGGAGGGTGGGCGCTGTGTCAGATGTCCCTGTTCCAGTGCTGAGCTCAGCTCCCAGGACTGGTGGGTGAAGCCTGGTTACGGGGAATTTCTTCCTTTTCTGGATGAGAAGCGCCATGTGAGGGAGGTGGGCAGAAGCACCCGGACCATTGCCTTCTCCAAACTTGGCTTTTCAGGAGGTGGGTCCTGAAAAGATTCCCGAGTTTGGAATGAAAGTGTCACTTGTTACTGCTGCCCTCTGTCCCAGGAGGGTTCCCAGGGAGTCTGCAGAGAACCAGAAGAAAGGCAGAGAGCTGAGAGGTGGCACAGGTCAGGCTGCAAACAGCAGCAAAGGTTTCCAGAAACCTGCAGAAGCCCCGTGTCCCACCCCAGAGGACTCCAAAGTTGTGGTGAAATGATGGCAAAACCACAATTATTTGGCTTCTTCATCCTTTTTCTGGGAAATATCCCTTTACTGGATGCCTTGGAGTGGAATAGCTTTTCCCATTCCGATTCTTGTCATCAATTTAACCCAGGTCTTTGAGTTCACCAATTCCCATCCTTGCCGGTCTCTTGTTTCCCTGGTCCAGTGTCAGTGCAATCCTGGAGCTGGATCAAAAAAAACCTCCTTTTTCAGGCGCTCTGCCTCTGAGTCCTCCACACTTACTGCTTTAGGTGATTAAGTCAAGATGTGTAAGTGGGTTCACCTTCTCGCATCTGAGCTCCCAGTCGCGGTTCTGCTGCGAGTGCCTGCCTTGCCGGCTGGGAGAGGTATCAACTGCTTTGTTCCAGGGCTGCACAGACCTGGATGTTGCTGCTTCTTGGTTTCATTTAAAAAAGAAAAAAAAAAAAAGACAACCTAGATCCTCCTGTTTTTCCAGCTTTTGGTCTCTTTAGGTCTGTAACTGGCTAAGGCAAGTCCTGCTTTGTTAGGAAGCTCAGAAATTCAATGTAAAATTTTTTTCTTTTTTTCTGTATTGGATGGATTTTCCAAGCAAAGTATTGCTTCCAGATGAATTGCTGCAAATTTGGCTGTTGCTGTGTTTCTTGTTGGGGAAGATTTAGTTTGTTCATAGTCTCCTACACCATTTTGAAACACGAAGCATCTTCTTTCCTGTCTCTGGAGAACGATGCTGTTTTGGAAGACTGTTCTTTGTCCCCTGGACCTGGCAGGCACAACCTGAGAGGTTTTTTTCTAGCTCTTTAATGCCAGGTTCAGGCAGTTGGGGTTCAGCCTTTCCTACGACACTGGTACGTAGGGACTGGCCATCCTGCACGGTGGTGTAGCTCTTAGCAGCGCTCCCTGCACCCAGCTACATGGGCTGAAGCAACCCTGAAAGCAGAGTGGGACCAAGACCTCGGGGCATGTACAATACTGGAACTGGACAGGAGCCGGCCAGTGTCACCGCAGACCCCGCTCTGTTGCCTTTTGAAAAGCTGTGGTTGTTGGGGGACGCTCTGATGGCTGGAAAAACCAATTATCACACCCATGGAAAAAGGCAGGAGGGATGATGCATGCTGGGCAGCCTCACTGGTGCCCCTGGGAAATGGGGAGTCAAAGCCTCTGGGAAGCTGGCAAGGTGGGGAAACTCCATCTGTGGAGACTTTCAAAACACATCTGGCTGACGTGAAGCAGTGGGCAACTCGGTCAGACCCCCCAGGTCTGCTCTGCTTGTAGCAGGAGGTTGGGGAAGGGACTCCAGAGGTCCCTCACGGCTTGGGCGATGCTGAGCCGAATGCACGTCGCAGTTGGTACGGGTTGATGGGAACAGAAGTGGATATGCTTCTGATCAGTGCTGCGAAATGTCAACAGGTCTGTTTGAACAACAAAATAGCATTTAATTAACGTGCATTGTGGATCCCAAGGAAAGCCAAGAAATGCTGCTGGTTATCATTGCTGTGAAGTGCACGATGCTGCTCTGAAGGTGAGCTCAAAGGGACAGGTTAATTTTGCTGGGCTAATTAGCTCTTGGTGTGAGTAATGGTGGAAATCGGGCCAATATTCGCACAAACCTGGACAGGTTCAGGGCCGGTGGCATTGGAGGGGTTATTGGGTGCGTGGCCTCGGGTCTGCCATGCATTGAAGCCTGGGCTTGAATATCTCCTGGGACTGGGCTCCTGGTGTGAATCCCTCTGGAGTGCACTGCCTGGGGAAGGAGCCTGGTCCCTGCTGCCGCTCTCCTCTCGCACAGGCTCATTGAAGCGTTGGGCTTAATGGGCCCTTTTGAGCATTATTCATTAATTGATTAATTTTGCATTGCAAGCTGGCAGCATCCTCTCCCCATATGCTCTGGGTGTGGGCTGCTTTGCCAGCGTAGCCGGTGCATTCAGTCAGGTACGTTTGTGGCTAGCAAGTGTCCGCTCCTGACGTCCTTCCTGGGGGTGATCCTGGCTTTTGTGGATTTTTGCTCTGGTCCTTGTTTCCACACGTCGTGCCAGGCTCAGCTCTGATGCTGTGCGATTGAGCTGCCCGTGCGCTTAAATGCCTGCAGGGTTGGGGTGGCTGCAAAGAGCCGGAGGTCAAGCGCAGCACTTAAAAATCATTTTCATCAGAGAAACACGGCTGTGGGTAAGTGGTAACGCTCAGGGTTCATAGTCCAGTCTAGGCTGGGGCTGCTCCTATTTCTCTCTGGGTGTTCTGATCAGCGCAGCACTGAACCTCGGATATAGCTTTCCCTTGGACTGCTTATGAAAACGCCCCAGTCTTGCCCAGAGCTTTCTTGGCTTCTGAACTGTGCGAGCAGCCAATCAAACCCAAAATGAAATAGATATGAGGCAGGAGCATGGAAAGGAGAAATGGATAATGTCACAGTCCAAAAGTTAATCTCATTTTTAATTTTATTTTTGTATATGAATCCCCTTCTCAGAGGCTCTCTCCAAAAGCCATGTTTCTCTGTGTGTGCCAGATACCATTCCTCAGATGGATTCTCCGCTCAGCGATTCGGTGCAGCAGAGCTTTGCATCTTAACAATCACTTGCATTTCAGAAGGGTGTTTTTTTAATTTATTTTATCCTAATCTGCTGCTGTCAAGTAAACGCAAACAAAGGTTCCTTTGTTTTGAAATGGCCACCAAATTTTTTTCTACAAAGAAAGATCTAGATAAAAACGGAGAACAGACAAGTCTATAAATTTTGAATGTGGGAGACGCTTTGAGAACAGCTCTAGACTTGAGAGATCGAGTTTTTGGTGCCCTCTTCTCCCCTCCTCTTTAGAACTCAATATGTGGGGGTTTTGTTGGTTCCCCCTGCCCAAGCTTGTGTCTTTCAAGCTGTCTTGGGGCAGGAGACCAGTGTGATCCTGCAGTGTGGCAGGGGGGCTCAGCGGCAGCTCTGCCCACGGCCGCTGTGCTTTCAGCGGTGCTGCACATCCCCGCTGCTGAGCTCGTGCCGCAGGGGATTAGCGGAGGAAAATAGGTTATTAAGCGTTAAAACGTGATTAGATGTGTCTGAAATATTGCCTGCAACTGCTGTAGCCTGTTTAAAAAATGGGAAGTCGTCTGATTTCTCCTGCTGATTCCAGCATGGCAGGGTACGAGGTGCTGGAGGAATGTAGGCCCGGGGGTTGTGCAGGCCCGGGGGTTGTGTAGGACACATCCTGGTGTCCCAAAATGACTGGAGCTGAGCTCTGCCCTCGCCGTGGGCTGCTGATTCTTGCAAGAGGGCTCTGATTTGGTTTCAGCTGACCTTGGTGGTGCTTTGATACAAGTGATTGAGTGGTTGGTGTAGAAGCAGACCTCTGGGTGCTGGGGGTCCGCGTGCTGCCACAGCAGTTCTCGTGCCGAGGGCCTTGGATCGTGGTGCCTTTGGGGACTGGGGGGTTGCTGAGCACTGGAGCTGTGTGTTTACTGGTGCTGTAACAGTCTTTTCAACCTGTTCTCAAGTGTTTCCTGCCTGGATTGGTGCTCAGCTTGAGAGCTCAACACCTGCCTTTTTCCACCCCAAAATGAGCTCCCAGCCCTGTCTCCAGCTGGTTTCCTGTTGGTGACCACAATCGTGCTCCTGTGTTGTGTTTCCTCAACCACTGGGACAGGGGGGAGGACAGTGGGGAGAGGGGACGAGAGAAGGGCCAGGGTGGGGGAGAGCTGATTTTAGAGTGCAGGCTGGAAAATGAAAGTGTTCAGGGGTGAAGCATGTCCTCTGCAAGGCTGCTGCACCCTGTCTGAGATTGCTGAGGTGTGTTTTGAGGTCTGATCTCCTCCGGGGCCGCAGGATACGGATGCTGAAGGGATATTAAACAGCTTGTGGACTGGGGCAGGGGGTTTCCAACTCCTGTGCTGTTGGGACTTTCTGCAGCTGGGCAATGATAACTGCCTGGACCTGGAATCTGCCTGGAGGTGGGCAGTACACCAGTGCCTGCGGGGACTTCCCTTGGTCTGTGGCACAGCAGAAGTGCAGGGGGCCACAGAACACCACCTGCTGCAAAAACCTCTGAGATTTGGTCATTCACTTTCATTTTGCAGAGAAAGAAAAGTAAACATGGAGAAGTTATGGAGAAAGCCTGCTGGGGAAAACCCCCCCTGATGGCTTGGGGCATCTTGTCCCAGGAGCAGGCTATGGGTGAAGCTGAGCACTGCTGCTTTATCGGGGGGGTGTGTCAGAATGGCTCTGGTGTGATGTCTGGGGTATGTGGCTCTCAGGAGAGGTCCAGCAGACAACAGCCAAGGCATGTGGCACTAGAAATGATGTTTAACATCACCTGGTAGAAATCCTGCCCTGCTCTCCCCAAACCCAGCACCCCTGCTGTGTTCCAGGTACTGGATTGCTCAGCCTTTCCTGCAGCTGTTCCTTGCTTTGTTTCCTGGAGTCTCACCTGCTTAAAGCAATTTTTTCCATCAACGAGTACAGAAGAGGAGAGAGAGGGAGATTGTTTCAGGCTCTATAGCACAACTGAATACTTTGGTTATTTATGGCTTCTGTTTCACTCCAGGGCATGGATGTTGGTGGAGGGGTTGGGAATTGTGTGGCAGAAGATAATGTTGAAGGTTGCTTTGGGTTTTGGAGGGCAACCTCACCGTTCCAGAGTCATAGTACCGTGAAGCGATGGGGTCTCATGTTATTTCAGTCCTTTGAATCGCTCCCTGAGGAGCGGAGCAAAGAGGCCAAATAGAAGCGTGAGAACCTACATGATTTCCTCGGAGGGGTCCTTTACTCCTGTCTCTGCTGGTTTTCCTTCTGCTCCAGCAGCATCCCAGCTGGGTTAGCGTGGCCAGGTACCATCGCTGTTTGTTCTCACAGCAGCTGCAGAAAGGTCAGACTCTGATTTGCTAGCGACCAGAGTGAGCTTGAATAACTGTCATCCTCCCTTGCAGTCAACTGTGCTGGGAGGTGGGGAGGAGGAGAATGGAGGTGGTCTGCGTGCATGATCCCGACCTGCCGCATGTCCTCTGTGTGCGGCTCATTGTGAGGGAGGACAGCAGAGCAGGGGCGGCTTGGTTCGGTGCTGCCTGTGAGGTCGTGGCTGCAGGGAGATGCTGCTCAGCCCGATGCAGCTTTAACGCAAAACGCAGGTGTGTTCATCCTCTCATCCCAGTTTCCTCTCTCTTAGGAAAGGTAATTTCTGGAACAATTTGCAAACTTGGGTCACTGTCACTTGTGACAGATCCTCGGTTATTTCTTCTCAGCAGAGCACGTAGTTCTTCTGGCAGGAACTTGAGTTGGGCAAAATACCTGAAAGTTGCTTTGTGGCTTTGGCAATCCCTTTTCTTACCTGACCTCGCTGGAGAGAGTGCCCAGGAGCGAGGGCTCGGGCTGCTGCCTCCTGGAGATGTGACGCACAGACATGCGGTTCCAGAGACGCTCGTGTTCTCTTTGCTTTCAAAAAGGCATGTGAGTTATAAATCTGTACTCGCTGCCTTTAATGCACGGTGAAGGCGACAGCAAACCGCTTGCAAAGACTTGTAACCAAGCGATGGGGGAGAGGAGGGGGGCACGTGCAGAGCGAGGGAGGGAGCTGGGCAGACTCTGCTGTGCAAACTCAGCACTAGTTATTCCCAGTTTCTTTCCAAGCGAGTTATAACCCTCTCCTGGGCTGCATGTGTTATGTTTTGATGTTCTCTGCTGAGCAGCCCTGGGTAACTGTCTGCAGCCACTTGTGAGCAGCTTGTCAGGATCCGCTGCTTTCAGTGCGTCTCACCGCACGGCACAGTGGCCGGAATGCTGGTCCAGGTGGAGGGATGAGGCTGTTCTCATGGTTTGAATCCAGAATTTGCTTATGCAAAACCCTCCTGAAAGGCAGCAGGAGGTTCCCCTCTCTGATCCCCTCTTCCCGCAGTGCCTGTGGGGCTGTTATCCAGGTCCCTGTGGAGAAGTGTGGGTAAGCAGGCGCGTGTCACCTCCCTGGCACCAGCTGGGACATGCAAATCTGCCACGGCCCCAGCGCTTCATTTTTCTGCTCCTGCATCCAGAGCTGGGTTTGGGTGTCCTGGAGCCTGTGGGCCGCTGGAGGGGTGCTAGCCAGGGGAGACCTATGGGCAGGCGTGCGCCGTGCAGCTCTTCAGTACCTGGGGCTCGCTTCCAGCCTCGCTGTGTCCATCCCACCCGAAGCCGCTCCAAGCAGCCTCAGGGACTGGAGCAGCTAGCTGATGCCATAAAAAACACCAAGCTGAGCTGGTCGGTACTGGGAGCACCTCCCTGGTGAGGAGCTGTGCTGGGGAAGATGGGCTTTTGATATTTCTACCCCTCGAGAAATGCTGGGGCAGTGGGGCTGGCTCTCCAGCTGACCCGGAGGTGCTGTGCTGTGGCAGCTCCAAGTGCTTGGGACTGTTCTCTCACTTCCTCATTGCCTAAGCATCGGTGGGGAGAAGGGGCTTAATGGAGGCCCCAAAGCAAGGCAGAGCCCAGATGCAGGGTGAGGGCTTTCTGCCTCAAACGCTGACTCCCCCATGGCCTGCTCCCTGCTGGCTCCTGCCAGATGCTCAGTTGCTCCAGGGGCTCTTTTAAGCAGATAACACCCACACGTGGCAGCGACATCATTTTATTCTGCTTTTGAGTATGGGGAGGCTTCTTTAATTATGGGTTAAAGTTGTGCTCTGTGCTGGGGAGTAGCTGATGGCAATGGGTGCTGCTGGGATTGCCTGTCAGCTGCACCCTGTTCACTCCGGGGTCTGGGTGCTGATGGTGAGAGGCTGCTGCTGGTGTCAGGGTCACACCCCCACGGGCAACACAGGGGTGTCCTTAATCTGCATTTTTTTGAATCAAGCCATTGCTTTGCCTGTGTGGAAAAAGTGGGGGGTGATTAAAAGCATGTGTCCTTTCCTATGCTCGCTTCTTCCGGTGTTCCCATGGGCCCATTCCCTTTGGTTCTAGAGCACAGCATCCTTGTTAGGTTGGTGAATGTGCACCATGCTCCCATCTCCAACCCACGCTTGGGAAGGGAGTGTAAAGTTGAAGTGTAAAACTTTACTGCTGTTACTGAATTCCTATTTCAAGCAGGGAAGTGAGTGCAGCTAAAATAAGGAAAATAAACGCATCCATGGGGATTTTGCGTGACACCAGGGGTTACTGCCCGCTTCTGCAGGGATGTGCTGGGGGAGTAAAATGCGGATAGGTGCTTTGTAGAGCATAGAAGGGTAAGAAGTGGTGTAAGGGCTGCTGGAGTAGTGGTTAAGGCTTAATTCACCCTGGGAACGCGTCTCTTACTGGAGAAGTGCCCGTTTGATACAATTGCTGCTGAGAATTGGATGCCTGCAGGTTTAAAAATAAATAAAAATGCCACCAAAGTTACTGGAAGATGGAAGCGTGAACTCATGAGTCTTACGCTGGCGGAGCAGAGGTGAAGATCTTGATGCAGTGATGTGTGCTGGCCCCTTTCCTGTGGCCGCTGTGTCGGGGGAGGGAGGAGCAGCATCCTGCTGGCCCCAGCACTCTGTTATCTCCATAAGCAGCGACTCCCAGGGAATGATTAAATCAATTAATTGATTTTCTATAGCTCATAAGGAAGTCAAATGGCATTTTCATCAACGTGTGATGAGCAAACACCCCACCGTGGCTGGCCAGGAAGAATGTTAATGGCTTATTACCCCTTTTCACTCCTAAATCAAAATTCATCCTGAGCCCAGGAGGTAGCAGGTACTTGAGAAAATAAAACTAGCGCAGTGGGAACCATAGCAGCCTCTGTAAAAGCTGTTGTGGATTTTTTGTGTTTTTTTTTTTTTTTTTTCACTGATTTATTTGTTTCTCTGGCCTGAATGAGAGACCAAGGCTTGGTTCAGCTCAGGCAGAAATTAGCTGAGGCTCCTGCGGGCCCTGCTCTCGGCTGCTGCCCCGCTCTGCTGCTGCTGGAAGGATCCAGCCACTGGGCTTGGTGGAGGCTGATGGGTTTGGGGGAAGACGATGATTTATTCGCCCCTGGAAACAGAGTGGCAGGATGCCTGGTGCTGTTTGGCCAGTATTTTTGGCTGAAGGAGAAATAGTAATTATTTTGGAAATGTTAAATTAGTGAGTTCTGCTCTTTCTGCAACATACATGTTTTGGGGCAGCTGTAAATAAGGCTGCGAGCTGGAGCACTGGATGTGTGGAGCCAGAGGAGCGATGGTGGTGCCAGGTCTCCTGAAGCCTTCCTGTGGCTGATCTTGGGGCATGCAATGCTGGATCGATTCCCTCCTCTGCCCAAGGGGTCTGGGCTGATTTCCTGCAATCCTTGGGGCATTAGCTCATGAGAATACAATTTTTCCTGCGTCAGCAACAGGGGCCATTAGGAGAAGAACTAGTTAAGTTAAATGCCAGTGCCCTTGGAGAGATGCTTCTTTTGTAAAGCCCGAGAACTGCAGTGAGGGTTGGTGATGGAGGGGGTCCCTAGCTCGTGGGTCTGTGGAGCCACTCTGGGGCTGCCCCTGTGCCGTGGGACAGGTGTGTGCTGCTCCTTGCCTGAAACTGTGGGTCCTGGCTGCAAAACCGGAATCTGACTTCGCCCTGGGTGCTAACAGCATCCAGCCTGGCGTGGGGTCTGGCCATGCCCTGGGAGCCCTGGCGTCCTCTGGGCTTTGCTACCAGCAACTGCACTTGCGCCAGCCCTGGGCTGGAGCCCTTGTGTTTTAGGAAGCGATTTAAAATCAATGTTAATCTTGTGGCTTGAAAGCCTCGCCTGCAGCATGAGGTGGTTGGAGCGCTGCAGAACAGCTTAAAATGCAATTTAAAATAATGCTGGCTGGCAATAGAGGAGCAACTAAAAATACTCCACTGGTACTTTTTAAAAAAGAAGTGAAAGGGGGCTGAGAAGGGGGGAAGAAGATGGGGTTAAAAGAAATAAAAGCTGAACTGGAGCTTGTGCTGGGGTTGTGCATATTAATCTCCTCTTTTCCTGCTACCCGCCTCCCCCAGCCCATCTCCTGGGACTGCTGGGGAAAGGAGGACACCAAGCTCGTTTTGCTGGGAGAGTGATGGCTTGTGGCAGGACTTGTGGGACCATTCCCACATCCCACAGGGGACACCAGGTCCCTGGTGTGTGTTTGGGGGGGGTTAAGGAGCAATAAAAGTTGTGGGGAGCAGCCCTGCACTCTCCTTTGGGTAATGACATGCTCCTGTCTGTGAATATGTCTATTTGTATTGCTCAGCTTCCTGCCTTTTCTTATTTATATGGAAATCGGGAGCAAACATGTGTTAGGGAGGAGATGGAGAGATGCAGGCTGCTCCTCCTGGCGTTTCCTTTCTGGTGGGGGGGGCAGGGGGAGCTGCTTGGGGCAGAGCAGTGGCAGGACCCCCTTCTGCAGGCTCAGCTCGGGGTCCCGCAGCCACAGGGCTGGCCCGAGGGAGGAAGCAAAACCCCAGCCCCAGTGGGGTTGGTATGGGATAGGGGTACACAGCAGTGTGGGGAGGGCCGTGGAGGCCTTTTGGGGGAGGCTGAGGTTTGCTCTGACCTCTTCTAATCAACCTTCTCCATGAAACCTAGTGCAGCATCACCCTTCTGGGGGCCATCTCCTTCGGGGGGAGGCTGAGGTTTGCTCTGACCTCTCCTAACCAACCTCCTCTGCGAAACCTAGTGCAGCATCACCCTTCTGGGGGGCATCCCCCTCCCAGAGGGGGACCTGCAACGTGCCGGGGTGAGGGGCTGCAGGAGGAACAGAGGTAGGGCTTATCACTCGCGAAGCCGTTGATGGCATGGGGGAGCGGAACTGAAGGATGTGGTTGTCCTGGGGTGTGTCATGGTGCTTGCAGGACGCATTTATGGGGCCGAACGGGGTTGTTTCCATCTGCTGGCACTGTCTTAGGCAATTTGTGTGCCACGACGCAGCCGGCTCTTTCTTTGAGCTGGGGAAATTCTGGGGCACATTGGTCCCCTGGCTGCTGTGACTTGTCCCCAGGCACTGCTGGTGTGTGTGGGGGCTGTAGGAAAGCCAGGGTGTCTCTTGAGCCTGTGGTAGGGTTGCAGTGGCACAGGTGCCTTAGCAGAGCTCTGGAGTGGCTCCTGCCTGGCTTGGCTGTGGCACATGGTGCCAGCGCTGGCTGTGCAGGGTGTAGTGGGGGCTGGTGGGCTCAGCCCCCTCATAGGTGTGGGGAGAGGGGCTGAAAACACCCTGGGGCTGCACGTTTGCTGCTGAGTGCACGGCAGTGGACACTGGGATGGATAATCTCCGGGGGTAGATGATAGCAGGCAGGCGGGATGTAATCTACTTCACCAGCTGGTGACTTAAGGCTGCTTAATTTCCCTGATTACCAGGGAACCACTTGGTTGCTGTCTGCTTCCAGCGGCACAGCCACAGATCTATGGAGCAGCTGGAGCCCTACCGAAGCTTCACTGGCAGCCTCAAGCTGCTTCGTGGGCTCCTCTGAGTGCGATCGCTGTCAGGACGGCTCCCTGTGTGGCTCCTGGTGCTTTTTGCGTTGGGGCACTGGCTAAGCAGGTCCATATTTTCTCTGGATAACTTAAACTGCTATGGATTTATTATTTTAAGGGCAAACGTGGGTGGTGTTGCAGGAGACAGCGACTGGCTGGGTGCCCACGATGGTAAGTGGGTGCCCTCAAGGGGTGCAGCCATCCGGCCGGACCTCATCCGTCCCTGGAGCAGCTTCCCTCGGGGTTGGGTGCTGAAGGGATGGAGACGGGAGTTGGCCATTGCTGCCAGCCTGAGCCTGGCCTTGGGCTTCCTTGTTGCCAGTTAGTGCTGGGTCTCTGGGTGTTGATTGTAATGGATTTTGTGTCAGGGTTAGCCGGAGCCCTTGGCTAGTTGGCTCTTTGGTCTTTTAATCTGCTTGAATCAAAATCAATAGTGAAAGTAAACAGAGGAGTGGGGGAGGAGGAGAGAAGTGAAGTGATGGTACTTTGCTCCTCCTTCTAGGTGCCCTTCTGGGAGGATGGGGTCCCGAGGACAGCCCCAGGGTACCAGAGACTCAGAGAGCCAGGCGGTGAGGTCTGCATCTGGCTGCACCACAGTGGGGTTCCTCTGGCTTCTCCAAGAAATCCTTCAAGAGTGCATTGTCCTTTTGAGGGGTTTAAGTAGCCTGGAGTTGTCCTTTAAAGAAGAAAAATAAAGCAAAGTAAATGATGGTTGAGACTGAAATTAATTCAGCTGGTATTTTCAGCAGATGTAAGTAATACCTTACACCTCTGAGCAAATTCCCTTCTCCTGCTGGAGATCTCAGCTGTCATGAGGCTGCCAGGCAGGTGTTTGACCCACATCTGAGAAGGGTGTGGGGGGAAAGTCAACAACAAATCAGCCATGCTGTGGACAGTGGAATTGCATTTTACGTGTCAGGGGGATGTTTTGGTGCTGTTCACGCTGCCATGTGGAGATGTGCGTCAAGGCCTGGTCTCCCCCCGCACAGTCAGGACTGGGCTTTTGTGGCTGCTGGATGAAAGTGGACTGATTTTTGGGTGGGAAAGCCCCATGTGACAGAGGTGGGGTGCTGCCTCTGCAGCTGTGGGGTAGCACCAGGGTCCTGCCCCTGCTAGCAGGGAAACACAAGGGATGCGTTGGACAGGCACCAGTGTGCAGCTCAAACACCGTTGCCTCTACTTCTCCTTCCCCATCTTCTCGGCATGAAGATGATGCTGAGCAGTGTAACACCCCCACCCCCTCCCCCTGAGCAGGATGGGGCTGAGGAGCTGTCATCTGTGTCCAGCAGCTACGCAGGGCAAGGAGGTTTGAAACGGTCCCAGTGGCTAAAGGGAACTTGCCCCCAGAATGCAATTTTTTTTCTCCCAGAGGTTTTCAGCTCCTTCTGAAAACCTCAACCCGTGTGTCTGAGCCACGTACTAACCCACGTGATGGGGTGACATCCCGCCTGCTCGCTCCCTGCTTTCAGAGTGCTGGGTGGAGATGGCTCCCAGCGTGAGCAGCGATGGGGCAGCGTGGGGAGGATGCTCAGCATCTCAAAACACGGTGCCTGAGCACGGAAACTCCTTTCCGTCAGCATCTTCCCCCGTGGCACAACTTGGGCTTTGCCAGCACTGCTCCGGATCATTCCCACTGGTCTCAGGCCCACACCAGGCCGTCCGGGAGGGAGAACCCCATGCCATAGCAGTGCTGGAGATGCTCCGTGTACTGCTGCTTTCTCAGCTGCTCTCCAGTCCTGTGCAGTGGCCCTGAGGCACCTGGCACAGAACTTCGCCTGGGTCCAGGGCAGCCTGCACACGCAGCAAAGCTGACCCACACATGCGTCCTGGCTCCCGTTCCTGGAGGTTTCGGTGGCAAGTGATGGCATGGGGTGGGATGTCTGCCCAGGGATGTATTCGCTCCAGGAAAGTATTTTAAAGACACAAGTGTATCATTAGTGAGTTCCTCAGGGTTTTGACCCATCCAAATTTGAGTATATTGGCCATCGGCTATTCCTCTGGTTTTGCAGAGAAACTATTTCTCATTTCTAGACATCAGCCTTAGGAGATGCTTTCCTTTTTTTCCCCTGGTTTCATCCAATTACTTAGCTGTATGCTCTTCTGAAGCACCATAAATAATTCTCCTCCCTCTGCTGTGTTTACCAGCATGTCTCATGAAATCCAGTAAGATATGATTGATTGCAATCATTATTTCCTAGTGCTGCTCTGAAAACCACTGTCAGGTTCATTGATTGCCTTTGAAGAGTAGCTGCCACTCAGGAAAACTGTCACAAACGTGTCATACTTTAGCAAACTCCAATTAATCTGTTGAGCAGCTTAGTTGTGTTTCCTTTCCCGTCGTTGCTGATTATCAAGGGTAATTAGAATATTTCTTCTTTGTAATTAGCAGCTTGCTTGCTGAACTATTTTACTGGGTTTTCATGCTACTGAGTTGGGTTTTGGTGTATCCTGTCTGCCTGCAGCAGTGTTTGTGAGTCTCTTGGGGATCTTCATCGCTGGCTTAAGGGGAGAAGCCGGGGGTACCAGCTGGGCTCGCCTCCATCCTCCGAAAGCCCGTGGCTGGCACACGCTGTCAGGCAGCCGAGTAGCCGTTCGGCGGGTGTCTGGGTCTCCGCTGCAGGTTAACAAATTAATCCTGGCTCTTGCGTTTTTAAAAGAGTCGCTTCAGCACTTTTCTTCCTTTCTTTTGGTTTTAATGAGACACACTTTTCAGGAGATGTAATAATCATTGCCAGAAACGTCAAATCGTTCTTGTTATCCTCCTTAAGCTTCTGGAACAACAACAACAACAAAAGACCAAGAACAGAAAGAGAGAGGTGTTGATGAGGAAGGGCTTCGGCTTCATCTCCAAGAGCCAGGGTAGAACTGGGGGGGGGGGAGTGCCCTGCGACAGCTCTTCTTTCTGGCAGGGTGCCTGAAAAGATAACCCAGTGAAGGCTGAGATTTTATTTTTTTTTTCAATTACTATTTTTACTTAGGATTTGGAGTGGATTTTTTATTTCTTTATTGGAGAAGGAATCTCTCTCCTCACTGTTGACAGCAGAGCTTTGCTGTTGAAAGGCATCCTGGAGTCGCTTGAAACCAGCTGGAAATTGGATGGTGGCAGCGACATGAGGGGAAATCTTGGCGAAGCCAACAGGAGAGCCGGGGGCCTGGGCTGATGCTGGGGGCTGAGCTGCAGGGCTGGAGCTTGCAGGTTGCTGCCAGCTTCTCCAGGATCCAGGAGGAAATGGTTTCATTCCCCAGTGGGAATATCCTTGACCCTCCTTAGAGATTTGGGAGCAGGGCTATCTTGTGGGGTGTGCTTCTGCAGCAAGGACTCGGAGTAGGCATCCCTGGCTGGCTTGCCTGGGGTGTGGATGTAGGCCAAGCAGGAGGAAATCTCCATCTCCTGCTGCTGCGTGAGCATGGGGCGATCCCTGAGGAGCTTTACCAGGATGCTGGGGCTGTGGTGCTGAGTACCCCTGGGTGCCTGGCATGGACATCAGCTCACTGCTGCCCGCTGGAAACGTGAGCCCTATGTAGCTCCGTGCCTCAGTTTCCCTTGTGTACCTGCCCAGGGCAGTATGAGGTGCTCCCTTAGTGTGGCTGGGGAAGTACTTGAGACCCATTCCAAACCTCTTAGGAAAGGGCTTTTCCCAGGCCTCTTCTGCTGAGGCAAGCTCTGTACTTGTGTCCGGATTTTAATTGGGGGTCAGAGATGTTTCTCTGTCAGGGCTTTGCCAACAGCCATTTAAATTTCAGATGAGCTGTACCACTAAGCAGGCCTTTGGAATTAAATGAATGCAGCCTGGCTACAAACTGGGGCAACAGCCCAGCCCCAAGCGGCAAAGGCAGCAGGGGCAGTTGGTCATTGCCATCGCCTTCCCAGACATGGTCTTTGCATCTTCCTGGTGAACCAGCATGATCCGACACCCCCTCCCACTCCCAAAACAATCTGGGATCCAAATCCTTGGGGCAGGGAAACCACTCACTCGATGGAGATGTGGTGGCTGTGGTTTAAGCCCTTCTGGCCAGCTGTTGTGGTTGTATCAGGTCCTTTCTCTGACCTCCAGACTCACTCGCCGGCATGGGGGTCTGCAACAGGGATGTGCCATCTTCATCTCACTCAAAAACTGAGTTCAAGCTCTGGCCCGCTGGCAGTGCCGGGATGTTGGAGCAGGAGTGAATACCGAGCAGAAAGCGCCGTTTGGGGGGTGGTCAGTGCTGGAAGCAGCTGGGCAGAGGGTGCCAGGGGATGTGAGCCGTGAACATAGCCAAGCTGCAGTGGGGATGTCGCTGGAGCGGGCTCAGTCTTGTGGGAAAATAACTGATGTGGATTTCATGACTTAAACACATCTCAGAGCTTTTCCATTTTTCTTGGCCAGGCCTTTTCCCAGTTTGCTCAGCTGTGTTGGGGGAGGGCCCTGTAGAAACTGAGCTCCAGGATCCAAGTTTCTACTTTTCCCCCCGCCATAACATCTTTTAATTGTGAGTTCGTTAGCACTTCTACCTTGTGGTGGGACAAGGCTGTGACTTGTGTCCCATCCAGGGGATTGGGAGACCTTCCTGGTGGGACAGGCAAAGTTGGTTCTTGTGTTCCCAGACTCATCCAGGGAGGTGTGGGGCTGCACAGGACTTAGGGCACCTACCCATTCAAGCAGAAGTCACTGACTTCTTGCCATTGTAGTTCAGGTAGCGTTTGGGGAAGAGCCCAGTTTCAGTCTCCATGAATGCATTGGTGTGGTGTTCATCTTTTTAGGAATTGCTTTTGGTCTCAATTTTTCTTCTCTTTTATTAGATAGCATCAGGAAAAATAATGTGTTGCTGATAATCTCAGCCAAGAGTGGAAGACAGCCTTTGGCGAGGTCTGGCTGGCCCAGTGTCAGCTTCTTGGAGGGGTTAAGGGTTGGCATCTAACCCTGTGTTCACGGGCTGCACAGCTGACAGCAACAGGCAGCCGCAGCGATGTGATGCTTTCACGGTGCCTGCTGGGATGAAAGCCTGGCAGGGGGCACATGAGTACCAAAACCCCCAGTTCAGCTGCAGTGACAATGCAGCTCTCCTCCATCAGAGTTGGAGAACCGACCCTGGGCAGCCATGGCTCCAGTGCTGCAGCATCTGGAGCTGGAGTTAGGGGGTGATTTGCTGGGGGAGTGGGGAGGGAGCCAGGCTTGCATCTCTGCAGCAGTGGGAGCCGTTTGGTGAGCTGTGTCCCACCATGGCCATTCGCATCTGAATACCAAAACCATCTAGACCTCACATTATTAAGACTGGCCTCTGTGCTGTTTGACATGTGCAGTGGCTTTGGTCAACTCCTGTGGTGAGGAGAAGCCTGTGCCGAGGCTGTCCCTGGCACACAATCCTGTTGGGATGCTCCCGCTCCATCCCACTGCTGGGGCTGGGCTGGGTGCAGGGTGCTGTGCCAGAGTGGAGGACCCAGAGGATGCACAGCACAGCCACCATCTGGATTTGCATCTGTTTGGAGATACATGAGATGTCTAAGTCCCAATAGCTGCCTGGGGTGTCCAGCAGCCGCTCGTCTTCCCTGCGCCGCCTGCCCGGCTCCTGCTGCTCCCTAAATGAAATGTGTGCTGCCTCTTGGAAGGCACGTGTGAGTGGAACAGCAGAGATAAGCTAAACGGGAGAAGTTCAGGGGATTAAGCACTGATTAAGTTATTACTAACATGAAATGAGCTGCGCTGAGATGAAACAGGAGCTTTATTTTCTGTTCCCTGGCTTCGGGCTCGGGGCTGCCTGTCACTAGACAGCGAAATAAACTGGGAACCAGGAGCTCCTGTATCCCCCGGCGCTTTCAACACAGCAGCGGGTTGGTGCTGTGCGAACCTGTAGGAAGCTGAGCATTAAACGGGGCTGGGAATTGAGGGCTTTCCCTGCCGGGATGGGGGTTTGCTGAGATGCAGCTCTTGAGACAGAGCTATTTCCAGTGCTGGAGTACCCACCCTGTAGCAGATTTGGGTAGAAAAGAAATTCTTCTCTGCAACAGGAAAACCCGGTGCTGCTGGGAGGGTATGTTGGTGGAGGACCACCTATTTGCTCTGTATCCCATGTTTTTCCTTAAGCATCCCCTGCAGGCTGCTGTCAAAGGCAGGATGCTGGCCTGATCTTGGGGAATGAAAAATAGAACTGCAAAATAAAAGGCTGTTCGGTTAGTGTTTGAGAATATGTCCTGTGAACGCTTAGAACAGGCTGGATTGAGTGGCTGGAGAAGAAGGTGAGGAAGATGGATTCAGGGTTGGTGTAACTGCTTGCTATCCGGAGCTGCAGCAGCCCAGCTGGATTTGGGCACCGTCAGGGATTAACCCATGCTTGGGCAGGATGATGTGGCTGTGGGTCTGTTGGCAGAGCCAGAGACAGGGTATCAGGGACAGCAGAGTACTGAGATGATCCATAAACCACCGAGCCCACCAGCGGCGCTGGGGAGTGCAGGCCTACGGGCAGCTCTGGGGCTGAAGGTGTGGGGAGGGAGATTTTCTTGGGCTGACACAGCAGCGCCCAGCCCGTGACTGTGACTCGCTTGCTCTTTGTGTGCCTGCAGTGACGGGCGCGCTGGAGTCCCGAGGGGTGCTGCGGCGAATGAGCGACATGCTGGAGATGCTGATGAAGAGGATGGACATCCTGGCCAGGCTGGAGAATAGCACTGACTTCCACAAAGGGGACGAAGCACGATTCCCTCTGGACAGGTCAGTCAGCCGCACTGCTGCCCCATGCAGACCCCGTGGAGCGGTGCTGGGCTCGGGGTGTTGGCAGGAGCAAAAAAACCCTCGTGTGCTCTGCATCGTTGGGCTGAGCTGCTGCGTGGGGACCATGGGGCCCACCACGGCATGGGGCTTGGGCAGATCTTTGGCAGTCTTGCTGTCTGCCATTTCTGGAAACCTTTTCTTTAGGGATTTCTGAAATTCCTTTCAGAAAGCCCAAGTTGGTTTTGCGGGTTTTCCTGTGGCACCTGTCCCAGCTGCTGGTGTTGCAGTGTGGGAGGGTGTCTCTTCACTGCTGCGCTGTGGCGAAGCTGGAGGTGGGACTCGCCGATGGCTGGGGCAGTACCTCGTGTGTGGGTGCCCTGGGCTGTGCTTCCTCTGCCATTAAATCCCAGAGCGAGCTCAGCCCAGTTGCTTTGTGCCCATATTCCTTGGGTAGCTGTAAAATGATTTCTATAAATGTATTAGCAGCAAAAGGAAGGCTAAGGAAAATCTTCATCCTTTATTGGATGCGGGGGGAGACAGTGAAAAAGGATGAGGAAAAGGCTGAGGTACTTAATGCCTCTGTTGCCTCAGTCTTTAATAGCAAGGACAGTTGTTCTGTGGGTACATAGCCCCCGATGCTAGATAGGGATGCAGGGCAGAATGAAGCTCCCATAATCCAAGAGGAAATGTTTAGTGACCTGCTGCATCACTTAGACATCCACAGGTCTGTGGAGCCAGCTGAAATCCACCGAAGGGTGCTGAAGGAGCTGGTGGAAGTGCTCACCAAACCACTTTCCATCATCTACCAGCAGTCCTGGCTAACCAGGGAGGTCCAAGTTGACTGAAGGTTAGCAAAAGTGATGCCTATCTACAAGAAAGGCTGGAAGGAGGATCTGGGCAACTAGAGGCCTGTCAGTGTGACCTTGGTGCTGGGGAAGGTTTGCAGCAGATCATCTTGAGTGCCATCACATGGCATGTACAGGTGATCAGGCTCAGTCAGCATGAGTTTATGAAATGCATGTCCTGCTTGACTAACCTGATCTCCTATGACAAGGTGACCAGCTCGGTGGACAAGCGCAAGGCTGTGGATGTTGTCTACTTACACTTTAGTAAAACCTTTGACACCATTTCCCACAGCATTCTCCTGGAGAAACTGGCTGCTCCTGGCTTGCAGGGGTGTACTGTTTGCTGGGTAAAAAACTGGCTGGCTGGCCGGGCCCAAGGAGTGGTGGTGAATGGAGTCAAATCCCATCGACGGCCGGTCACAAGTGGAGTTTGTTCCCCGGGGCTCAGCACTGGGGCCGGTTCTCTTCAACGTCTTTATCAGTGACCTGGACGAGGGGATCGAGGGCACCGTCAGTAAGTTCACAGGCGACACCAAGTTGGGCAGGAGTGTTGATCTCCCTGAGGGCAGGACGGCTCTGCAGAGGGATCTGGACAGGCTGGATCCATGGGCCGAGGCCACCGTGTGAGGGTTAACAAGGCCAAGTGCCGGGTCCTGCCCTTGGGTACAACAACGCCCTGCAGCGCTACAGGCCTGGGGACAGGGGCTGGAAAGCTGCCTGGCAGAAAAGGACCTGGGGGTGTTTGTCAACAGCAGCTGAATGTGAGCCAGCAGTGAGCCCAGGTGGCCAAGAAGGCCAGCGGCATCCTGGCCTGTGTCAGGGACAGTGTGGCCAGCAGGACCAGGGAAATGATTGTCCCCCTGTACTGGGCACTGGTGAGGCTGCAGCTCGAATCCTGGGGCCAGTTTGGGGCCCCTCACTATGAGACAGACACTGAGGGACTGGAGTGTGCCCAGAGAAGGGAACAGAGCTGGGGAAGGGTCTGGAGCACAAGTGCTGTGAGGAGCAGCTGAGGGAGCTAGGGGTGTTCAGGCTGGAGGAGAGGAGGCTCAGGGGAGACCTTACTGCTCCCTAGAAGTCCCTGAAAGGAGGGTGCAGAGAGGTGGGGGCTGGTCTCTTCTCCCAAGTGACTAGTGATAGAACAAGAGGAAATGGCCTCAGGTTGTGCCAGGAGAGGTTTAGACTGGATATTAGGAAGAATTTCTTCCTGAAAAGGGTTATCGGGCATTGGAACGGGCTGCCCAGGGAGGTGGTGGAGTCACCGTCCCTGGAGGGACTTAAGAGACATATCGATGTGGTGCTGAGGGACATGGTTCAGTGGTGGGCTGGGCAGCGCTGGGTTAATGGTTGGGCTTGATCTTAAAGGTCTTTTCCAGCCTAAAAGATTCTATGGTTCTATGTGGTTTGAAATCGAGGGCTGGTATGTTCAGCCTTGGAGTTCAGCAAGGCTTAGAATTGAACAGAAGGAAACTGTCAGCCCTGAAATTCTCGCTGTGCAGAGCTGGCGTCCTGGCTCCCTGTGGTGCATGCACTGCATCTGGCGCAGCCAGCAACCTGAGAGATGCCGTCACACCTTCCCGTCATGACATGCTGATTTACTAAAGAGCCATTTCCCTTTGCTTTGAGTGCCTTTAAATGGTTGTTAATACTGGCTGTCGTGCCATGGCCTGCAAAAATGGTAACTAAAGCGACTTGCATGTGGAAGAGCAGATACGGGAAAACCGAGGGGCAGTGCTTGGGACAAACTTTGCAGTGCAGAGAAGATGCCAGCGTGGATTGTCCTCAGGTGGAGTTGCACGTGATATGTGAGCAGTGGGTGTCAGGGAAGTGACGCACGATGGTCTCTGCTGCGCTGTTCTGTGCCACTGGAGCCGGTGTGGGAGCTGCGGTGCATCCCGGCGGCTCCCACCTGGCATTCCCCCTCTGCCTGCTGCTGTGGCTGCACTCGACAGCCAGTGGAGAGCTCCTGTGCCTCCTCCCTGTTTCCATCATCACTTCCATTTCCTGGTCAATGAGGAATGAGCTCCAGGCTCATCCAGAGCACCCTGGTCTGGTGGAGGGTGTCCCTGCCCATGGCAGGGGTTTGGAACTGAATGATCTTTAAGGTCCCTTCCAACCCAAACCATTCTATGATGCTATGATTTCTCTCCCTCGCTTTCCTGAGGAGTCTCTTTTGCGCCTATAATGGAAAATAGAGTAAGTGAGCCTGTAATTAAAGGCTGTGCTGTGCAGGACTGCATGCTCACATAAATTAAAGCTGCACAGGCAGCCCTTTAAGTCTTGCCTTTTAAGTAACATAATTTAACCACTGAAAAATATAATTTACCTCTGTATTGGCAGGTACTGGGGATTTTATTGTTGTGAGGCTGTCTGGTACCCAGGCATACAAGCAGGACAACAGTCATCCCAGAGAGAGATGGATGGAAATATTGGAGCTAGTGACTGGAAGGCACTCGCTCACATTTGATGATTTTCTTGGCCAATCTACTGTTAAAAGAACCAGTGATTTCAGGTGATGGTAATTTCTGTATACCAGTCACCAAGACACAATGTTAAAAGCGTGTATGTGAACTGGCAGTGATTGCTGTGGGTAGGGATCTGCCGTGTGGCTGATGACTCTGGGTACATCACTTGGAGAGGCCAGAGAGGATGGGAGCTTATGGACCTGGCACATCAAAACAGCTTTGGGTTTTGTGTATGTGCGGAGATGGGCTTGAGTGGTTGAGATTAAAGGTGTTTTAATTTTCAGGGATAGATTATTCCTTGTCAGGAACAACTAGTTTATCACCTCTTGCTCCTAAATTACCCCTTAAGAGCATGCAAGTCCCTTCACTTGTTCCTGCAACAAAACTGCTCTGTGTCACTCCTTGTTCTCGTGTAGCTTCTGAAGAACAGGTTTTGCTCATGGGGCAGAGCATCTTCAGATGAAGCAACCGTCGCAGGGGTGTTTCCTGTGGATGGATTTTTGCTGTGATGGTCTGTAGTGAAGCGTCTCCCGAGCGCTCGCCTCCTTCCCTGCAGTCCCTGGGTTTGGCTGAGGTCTGTGGTCAGAGCTGGAAGCATTCCAGCTCCGCTGGGCAGCAGCGGGTTTGAGCGGCTCTCTCTGCTGCCAGGCGTGCTTCTCATCCGTAGCGCCCTTCCTTGGCGTATCCTGGTCCCTGCCCTCCTTTGGGGGTGTGCACAAGGCAGCTGGAAGGGCGCAGAGCAAATACACCCTGTCTGCCGCCCTTGTCTGAGCAGAGCCTGGTTCTGGGCTCATCAGACCCTGCTGCTCTGATGGATGCTCTCCAGAGCTGCGTGGAGCATCCTGCAGGGAATCAAATAGCAGCTGGTGCGAAAGCAGGGCTGAGAACCTGTAGAATGAGAGTGCTGAGGTCCCTGTCTCTTGGGGGGTAACCAGCTGCAGCCCCCAGGACCCCCCTGTGCCAAGTGGGAATGAGCATCACCAACTGCAGCAGGACTAGACGAGGTCTCCTAAACCCAGCTCAGCCACCAAGCTGCCCTGGTGCTGTTCATCGTTAGGAGCCCAGGACTCCACCAAGGGCTTGTTTTTACCTTTGCTCTTTGTCTCTTTGATCGCCAGTAACTGACTTGAAGTTGTCAGAGAGAGATAATGCGATTAAAGGGTGCTAATTTCAAAGGGATTTTATTGTTTAAAGCATCTCTGGTTAGCATGGCGGCCACCTTCATCTCCTTCCTTCTCAGCAAAGCCGGGAGCACGGGCTTTGCAATTCCACCTGCACAAAGACACATTAATTTTTCTTTACAGAGCACTCTCCAGCATAAAGCTGGATCTCCGATGAAATGGAGAGGTGAAGGCTTCAGTGGCCCTTAAGGAACAGCCCCATAATTAATCACTCGCAGCCCCTGTGAGTGCTGTCCCCCTCCAGCGCTGCTCCGGTGAAGGGCAGGGGTGGCTTTCCCACTCGGAAAATGCAAGGAGGCATTTAAATATATGGGCTGTAATTAATGACCTGCCTTGGAAAAGCCTCTCAGCTGTCAGGGCAGGCAGCTTTACGTGGCTGAAAGTTACTCCAAGATCTTTCTTGCTCCATAGGTGCTGTCTGTTTGAATACTCTGTAGGTGCTCACCAGCCTCTTGCAATGCTTTGGATAAAAAAAAAAACCCTTGGAAAACCTGAATGTTCAACGCTCTCCTTAAAAGAGCTGCCCAGGGTTTTTGTGGGATGTCACGTTGGGGTAAGGGGACACAGGCTGCACCAGCCTGCTGTGCCCCCCAGTGTTGCTGGATCCTTTTTCCAACCCTGCCTGTACCCTGCCCGTGCTGGGAAGGTAAGTGATGGTTTCCCTAACAAGGGTGAGCAGCCTGCCAGTCAGCTACAGGAAAATCAATACCCCTGTTAATTGAATGCAATCCTCATAAATCGTCAGAGAGAAAGGAAATGAGAAGTACTTATGGAAGCCTCCTGGAGAGCTATTTACTGGACAAGGGAAGTATTAGTTTGCAGTGGAAGTGTTGGTCCCCCACTGGGAAATGCCTAGGAGGAGGGTGTCTGAAGTGGCTGGCCCAAGCTGGCACCATAACCCGACAGTGCTGGGGGTCGGAGGTGCCCCCGACCTGCCCTGTGCCCGCGAGGAGGTGGCAGTGGGGAAGGCTGGGGTCTGCAGCGCTGGCATCCCCGGTTGTCCCTCTCCCCCACAGTGGTTAGCCTACAAAGGGTGTTATTTGCTAACGACTAATTAATCTTCAAGCTTAATTACTGCCAAGGCTCAGTTAATTTCCACACACTTTAAGTATTTGTTCTTGTAATCATTACATGACTCCATATTCCCCCAGTAATTAAAAGTCTCACAATATGACACTAAATGGGTGATGTTCCTGCATCCTGCCAGCCTGGCTCTATTAATTCCTGAATTGTCGCCGCTGATAAGCTGCCTTTAGAGAAATTGCTGCCACGTTCTGCAGTCCCCTGCTATCCAGGTGAGCCCGGAGGGGTCTCAGACCCCTCCATGTGTCCTCTCCCCATCTCCTCGGCATGCTGTGGGGCTCAGTGTGCTTTGCTGGGTGGGGGTTTTGTCAAACAGAGCTTGGCCCAGGGATGTGGCTGGCAAGGGAGCCTGGCAGCCAGCACGTCTGGAGCTTTTCTCCCTGGTGCACTCATTCCTCACAGGTTCTGCAACCCGTTTCATCCCAGCAGAGGCAGCGAGTTCCTTCTTGCCAGCTCCTGAGGAAGTCCCCAGCCCAGTTCTGGATGCTTTTGGTATTAGAGGGAACAGGCACAGCACAGAGGGGATGCTGAGGACCCCTCACTTCTGGAGTCCTGTCAGGGGTAGAAAGGCATGGGGAAATTCATGCCTGGGCAGCTGAGATAAATCGCTTTTCTCTCCAAGGTAGAGTGGAGAGGTGGCGGTGCACCACTAGCAGGGTGGCCAGGAGAGCAAGATCCATCCACGTGCCCCCACCTTGTCTGAGGGTCTCTGGGCTTGGTGAGACCTGCAGCTGGAGGGTGATGGGTATAGGTGCCCATGCGTGCCCAGGTCACTCACAGCCTCCCCTCATGCTCCCTGGCTTGCAACCTCCCAGCACCTCCAGCTCAGTTTGCTGAACCTAATTCCACAATAGGCTTTGCTTTGCATTTCTTTTCTGCCTTTCCATCCTGAAACGTGGATATGCCGGCGGCTGCTTTATCGCAGGGCTTTGCAGATGAGGCTTGTTGATGCATTAACATGTGGAGGCAAAGTGCTGTTGCTGGTGTTTGTGTTGTCTAGGGCCGTTTGCACAGGGAGAGCTCTTGGTACCGTGTGCCCCAGGGTGAGTGGAGCCCAGGGCTTCAGGGGGCTGGTGATGGTGCTGTGGGGTGGGGAGGAGCGGGTCACCAGCGGTGCCTTTGCCTGGGCTGTGTGTCTGACTTACCCAACAAGGAAAATCAGATCCCAGTAACCCTCCATTGGGTGTCCCTGATTTGGGAACAAGCGGCCCCCTCCAGAGGGATGGGCTTGGAGGCTTGGCAGATGGGGAGCATGGGTGCAATGGAAGAGGATGTCTAGGGGGGCTGTGGTGCTGATGGTGTGTGCTGGTTTTGTCTGGGGTAGAGTTATGGACCGCTCACCACATGGACCGCCAGCTCAAACCAAGCCAAGGTTGTTTATCCAGGCTTAGGGACATGGCTCCAGCACTGGAGTTATAAGGATTAAAGCCAGGATTACAAGTCAAATAAACACAAAACACACAGATGAGCCTCAGGAGCGGGGCACCCGCCCAGCCACTGCTGCCTCTCCTGCTACACCCTCTGTTGGGAACCTGGATGTCAGGGGACAGCCCCCCAAATTTTGGGGAGGGCACCAGCCACCCAGTGACCTCCCTGTGTCTGTGTTCCTGTCCTTGCTGTCTCCCTTGTCGGCAGTCCTGGCTCCTGGCCTTTGGGGTGCAAGCCATAACAGAGAGGATGCACACAGGGCATGGATCCTCGAGAAACGGTTTGCCTCCAGCATCGATGAGGTTTACTTGGATTCTCTTATGCCAGAGGAAAGAAGCTTGTAATTGCTTTGCCTTCTTGGAGATTTACATCACCTTTTTTAGTTATCCAGCACTTGGATGAGGGCTTTTCCCCACATCCCTGGGGACTTCTTGGCTTGTCCCCCACTTGCTGTTGGGTGACTCTGAGCTTGTCCCACCTCAATGGATGGGCAGAGGAGCCTGAATCTGCTGGATGACCTGCTGGAGATGCCCTAGGGATTTGTTTCTCCAGGGGCTACCCCAGCTATTTTAAGGGGCAGCAGCCCGAATGCTGCAGCAGGAGCCAGGAGGAAGGCAAAGGCTCTTTTCCACTTACCGGGAAGGGTTATCCCTTAGTGCCACCTGTGGGATTTTGACTCCCTGTCCTGGAGAGCGAGCCTGTGGTGGGGCTGGATGTCAGGCGGTGATTTGTGTCCCTGGAGCTGGGAAGCAGCAAGAGCTGAGCACCAGCCCTGGCTCCTGGGCACCCTTCCCAGCTGATGTCTGCTCTGCCTTGGGTCCTTGGGGAAAGAAAAAAAAAAGATTTTTAAAGGGGCAAATAGCAGCTCAGATATCGCAATGAGCAAGTTGAAATCCTTTGGTAAACTGCTCTGTGTGAACGTTGCATTTGTTGATATATCATCTTCAAAACATCTGCTTTTCTCCATCTGTATTGGTCTTCCCAAAGTCACTGCTTTAACCAGTTAATAGCAAGAAATATCGGATAAGGAGGCAAATATGTTTAGGGCTTGTATTATGAAGACAACACACAAATAGAAAGAGATTCATCTTTTCATAATGCCACTTCTGTAAAAGGCAATAAAAATACAGTGCCTTGTAAAGGGATAAACAGGCTGAATCTGAGCTGCTGCTGTGAGGTTGGGGACAAGAGACAAAGTGAACTGAACCAAATGAATGCATAAAAAAGTAAAGGAAAACTCAACCTCTGGCTATATTATATGGCAAATGATCTGCCAGTGGGGAAAGATACATCTTAATAGCAGTTTTTGAAGCGAGATGAATGCTGTATACAGTGCATTATAAGGCACAGTGTGATCTGAATCTTAATCAACAGGGGGAAATATAAATCTGAAAATAATAAAGACAAAATCAATATTGATGGTTAGAAGTAAAAGTAACGTATTTGCTGTAGTAAACAGTTTTAAGGTCCCAGGGAAAATTTGTTCTAGAAAACCCATAGTAATTTACTATAGTTTCAATAGCTGGCACAGCCCCAGCACATTTTGGTGGCATTTATATTGTCGTCGTAGAAAAATTTGAAAAACAACAAGGGAGGGAAAAAAACCAGCTGCACCTCGCACAGCAGTAGCACTGGAAGCAAAGTTCTTCCTGCTGGGCCGCAGAGGCCGTGCTGGCGCACCAGCTCGGATGGAGACCCGCGGTGGGATATTCCCCTTCTGCTCCGCTGTCACTGGGCAGAATAAGCCACTTGTCTTTCCCTGTCTCTCCAGTTACTAAGAATAAGGCATCAAACTCTGGTGAGCTACAGAAAAGCTTTTTATGTTTGAAGTTTTGCTTTAAACGTCTTATTATCTTGTCCTCTGCCCGGGTGACAAATCACTGTAACGCTAGGTGATGCAACTTATGCTTAACCTTCTTGTCATCTTCTTAAGACGTTAAATAAAATCTGTTGCCCAGCAGATAAAAGGACCGAGGCTCATCAGTGCTCCTGACATGGGAGCATGGGTCGTTACTCCAAGCGTGAAATCCCTTGCTCCAAGTCACGGGGATTTGGAGAAAACTAGTTTGGCAAATAGGGGAAGTAAGTGGTGGGAGGTTTGAGCCTGATTGCTTATTTTGGAGGGACTTTTTGTACCATTTTTCCATCTTCTTAATATATGCCAAGAACCACGGTGAACACCGAACCACGTGCCACTTTTCAGTAACACTCTGCATTTCAGGGAAAGCCTCCTGGAGCCCGTGCAACGTGGCTGTCTTGTTTCTGAGAACTGCAAGAGCTGTTTGACTGGGATGATCAAACACATTTTACATCAAAGGGCTCTGAGCTGAAATCTTTGTGTTTGGGAAGCAGCTGTAGCTTACGAGAGCTGGGCAACCTGACACAGATGCCGGGCCTGATCCATCACCTGGGGGAAACCACCATTGCAGGCAGGACTGAGGCTGAGCGTGAGAGAAAGCCATTTATTTAGGATAACAATGCTGACTTTTGTTTGAATGTGTTTGTGGGTGCCTAGTGCTCAGCCCTGGCAGAGCTGAGGTCTGGAGGTCATCAGAGAGGAGATGGGGACCAAGGTTGCTGTTGACTTTTGAGATTCACCATTACTTGGGTGTTTGGGAGCAGGTTTGGATCCAAGTGAGAACTGGGATAGCTTCTGGGAGGAGGCAGTTTTTGGATCATGGGCTAATCTAGGTACTCTGAAGCATGGGAGCACGGCCGCGGTGGCTGTGGTCATCCTCTTTCCTTGCTGTGAGTGATGGAGAAACTTGAGGAGCATCTCCACCAAGCCAACTTGTTGGAGCAGGATGTTGGGCTTGCTGGCTCTGAATTCACTGTGTACTTGGGACATTTGCTCCTAAACTGCCTGTCCCAGCTGTTTCCTGCTCACCAAGTGCATGTGCATCACCTGCGCGGTCTGACAGCTGCTTGCTGGTGGAATAAGGGTGTCAGAAATAGGGACTTGGCAAGCTTTCAGCACTGCCTGAGCTGTGCAGCCCTCAGACCGGGAGCGTTTTATCTCCTCGGTGCCATGCTCACGAGCAGAGCTTATCCCAGGTCATTTTTGTGCCCATATTTTACCAGGTCCTCATGAGGAACGTCCCTGCTGCAGCGGTTACAGTAGCTGAAAGGATACCTGGGGTTTATTCTCTGCAAAGGTTGAAAGTTACTTGGGGGCAATGGTGTCCTCTGCATTTAATTATTATTTCTTAAAAGCCTAAGATATGTGGCTCCCCATGGAGGTGTGCAGGCTGAATATCGATAGTCATAAACCATGCCAGAAGGAAAAATGTGGGCTGCTCGTTGCTAGTGAATGGACTTTAAATCAACAACCGAAGCAGTAGCGGTTCATAAAACTAGGATTTTTTTTTTTAGCCTTGAGGACACAGGTACTTTAAATCCCAGCCTTCGGGTTCACTGATCTGATGGAGAACAAACATAAAACTTCACCGGGAAGGACCTGACATCAGCACATATTTTTTGTGGCAAGAGTATTCAAGGTAGCCCTTTCGGTTTTGCTCACTGCTTATGACATTTCCTTGTATTATAATGATCTCGGCAGCAGCAGAAGGAAAAAGTTATGACCCAGATGCTCCAGAAGGAGAAATTATTTACTGTGATAACTATGCTTGCCACGACGTGGTGGTTATTTGCGATGGAAATGGCAGGCGAGGCGTTGGAGGTGTAGAGCTTGCTCCTTGTCAAGCCTGGCAGGGCACCACTGCTGATGGATTGAGTTCTCTTGCCCTTTTATGTATTACACCAGGTTTTAATTGACACCGGCCTCTTTACAGTGCTGTGTCGCTCCGTCTACACAACGTGTTATGTAGATGAGTTTAATGCTGCTGTTCACCCAGGACGGTATTGATTGCAGGCTTTAATTCGACAGACAGCATACGCAGCTATTCAAACCGGTGGAATGTGATCTCAAGCCTCAGTGGGAAGGTGCCTGCTGGCTTTGCTGGGGCTGCGATACCCAGCTCAACCCTGGCTCATGCAGTGCTGCCAACGCTCGCCCCGGTGCCCTTTTTCTGCACAACCCTGGCCGTTTCTCCTCGCCAAAGGACCTGGAAAGCCGCTTGCCTAAATCTTTGGCGGATGGGCTGTCTCGAGCCATCCACGTGTCCTGCGTGTTTTGCTGCAGGCTGTTCCAGGTCCATGAGCTTCTTCGGCCCTCCTCTAGTTTTTCTCTGTATTTCTGGAGGGTTTTCTTCCCTTTTTTCCCAGGACAGCTTCCTACATGTACCGCAAGGCCAATAATCACAGTAGAGGATTTTCAAACATAGCACACCTGAAATAAGAAAAACAGTTTTTCCAGCTTATTTAATATTTCCCCATGTAAAATGCACAGATGTCTCTGCGTTTATCAGCACTGCCAAAAATGGCAGAATACTGATTTACATAGGTTTTTAATCAAACCTCTTGAAACATGATGACCTCTGTGCCTGGTACACGCTGGACCGGATGTTCCCATGTTGCATCCTGGAGCTAAGTTCAACCTGCTGGCTGTTTCCAAGGAGGGCAAGTTTGCGATAGGCACCCCTGAGTCTCACCACCTGGAGACATCAAGATTTCAGGGTCTATTATTTTTTTGTTTCCAGGTTCCAGCCTGCAGCCATGTTGATGGAGAGGATCCAAGCTATAGCTCAAAACGTCTCAGACATCGCAATAAAAGTAGATCAGATTCTCCGGAACAGCCTCCTGAATGGGAAAGGTGAGTGTCCCTGAGGGTCCCCATGCTCCAAACCTCCCAGGTGTTATGCAGTTGCAATAGGGAGATCCAGCCAAGCCTGCCACAAAAAATTTAGTAAAAATGCAGGGGAATGGATGCTGATCTGAGGTTACCCAACTCACTTCCGTCTGCAGTACTAGGTAGGGCACCTGAAGCTCTTTGGCAGACCTCCTAGGGCTGTTTGTGTTCAGCACTGGATGCACCACATGGTCACACCATCTCTTGGAGGGAGAGGAGGTCCTGAGTGTGCGCTGAGCCTTCTCGGTGGTTTCCAGGACTCTCATCTTGCTATTACAGCCGGGAAGGCTGGAAAAGGAGGATGCACAAGGAACCACTCTCTGTGGTCTCTGACAGCTGTAATGTTCTCCTAAAAGTGCTGCCTCTCTTGGCCCAGGAGGACTCGGGAGTGGGGGAGATCAGTCTGCAGAGGAGCAAGACCTGGGAAACTCATGCCTGCGAGGGGGAGGAATGGAAATGTATGCCGCAGAATTAAAGATGGGGAGCGGTGCCAGCACAAACATCTGGGTAGAAAACTGTGACAGTTTGGATCCAAAGCCCGGGGTCTGGGATCCAGCGCCAGGAGAGACATTCACATCCCACTTCGGCAGTGCTGGGAGGGTAGCTGGGCTCTCCAGAGGTTTCTCCACACAGCTGCATGGCTCCTGGGCTTCATCAAGTAGCAGATTCCATTGCCTCTTCCACCTCATGCTTTTTCAGGCAAAGGAGGGTTTATAGGAGGGGTGGTGTCTTTTATTAATCCAACCACAGAGGAAGAAAAGATCCTGTTACTGTTTCAGTCACTTTTGTGCCTTATTCCAGGGCTGACCCTGGGGGCTGAGTTTCTGTTAACAGCTCAGCAGGACAGTTTTTATTGCATGTTTACGGTGTAAAGGCTGTCAAATGCTTCCTTAGACACTGCAGCCTGCTTACGGACGGTTAACAGGAGTGTGGCTAGGGGGGACCTGGGGTCTGGATGAGGCTGGGAGCAGCAGCGAGGTGCACTAGAGACCTGCTGAGATTTAAGAAAGGGGAATGTGCTCTCAGTGTTTAAGCAGGCCGGGGACAGGGAGGGGGCGTTCCTCTGTTTCATCCCTGATGTTGGGGAAGATGCTTCACATCTTGGTGTCCTTCATCAAGTGGGATGGGGCTGTCTGCTGTCCCAGCGGCAGTACCAATGAATGTGCTTGGGAGCTGACAGCCCCCTCCCCTTTCAGCATTTCTAGCTTCTCCGCCGGGCAGGTTGTGGCTCTCCTCATGCCTAAGTTGTCTTTCTGCAGTGTTGGAAGGCAGGAGGGACCAGTGTGAGGTGCCCCGGGACCCCAAGTACCCTGACTGCGCTGGGAAAGTGGAGGTGAGTTGATGTTCCCTGTGTGGGAGAGGGTCTTGACCTGGGGTGGAGGCTGCTGGGAAGGGCACAAAGCAACAACCCTGCGAGTTAAACTGGGAAGGGCAGTGGGGAGGGGGACGCTTTCCAGAATAAAACTGTGTGCTTTAAAATGGGAAAGCTGTGGCCCAGTGCAAAGCCAAAGATGTGGAAAGCACAGTATGGCTGTGCTGCGAGGAGAAAATGCAAGGGAGGTGTCTGACCTCCTCTGGGAGTCCTGGCTGTACGAACGTAACCGTTTTCCCTCAATAACAGCGCATGTATCTTCAGCTTTAGTTGTACGAAGCACTGAAGCCACAGTGCCCAGCAGTGTGCAGGCAGCAGCAGAATCAGGTCTGTGAGACCACCTCTGCCCGCAGCCCTCCCCTGCCTGCAGTTTCTGTGTTTAATGACAGAACCCTGGTGAGGAGGAAGCACTGTCACATAGTCTTTAAATATCTGGAGTGTTAGCTAGTGTCTGGGGAGTAACCTCAGTGTTGCAGAGGAGAGCATCTCGTTAAGGTGGCCAGGACCTCCATCTCAAATAGGATGTCCCAGCCTGCTCTTTACACCTGAATGCAACCTGGCATTTGGCCCGGAGCATGATTGCTTTGTCAGAGAGCATATTTCCATAAACTAATGAGAAGCATCTCCGTCTTCCCTCCCCTTCCCAGCCTCCTGCTCCAAGCTCAGGCTTCTGCAGGGCTGAGTCTCCCTGGAAAGATGTTGAAGGGTATATTAAAGTGATACTGGGGGGTTGTATTTTCCCATTCCCCTGGTGCTAAGCACCCTTTCCTTCCACAGTTTGAGTAAATTCGGAATGTAATTTAATTGTGGAAGGCTGTAATTCGATCTCCTGTCTGGGTGATTGCTGTGTTTTACATACTGGGTGCAGCAACCTGTCTCCCTGGTAGATTTGTTTTTGTAGCTGAATTAGGAAGAGGCTGGCAAGAGCCCTTGCAGGGGATGATAAATGGGTGCAGCGGTCGCTGGTTATTCTCCTTCATGTGAAATCATCCTCAGGGACTGCTAGTGGATCTGTCTCCTTGCCCCGCTGTGCCGGGGGCGATGAGATGAGCAGCTCGTTTCACTCTTCAGCAAAGCTAGAAAGAAGAAAACCCACTAGCGCATCATTGCCTAGGGATTAGTGGCTGTGCCTCTGGGGAACCCAGGGGGCCCCCAGCAAACCCTCCTGGATCTTTCTCTGCCCTGTGTGCCCTGGAGGCACTGGGTGGGTGTACACTGTCACCACCAATGCAGCACTGGTTGGGTGCACCCTGGTTTGCTGCCCTTCATCCACCCTCTGCCCTTTATTTCTAGCTCCCAGCTAGAGAAAGGTGATGGAGAACAGAGGTTGCCCATAGCGGGGGCAGCTCACAGGGCTGCTGTGTCCCCTCCAGGCCTGAGGATGAGCCCCATGTTTCTTTACCCCCTTGCAGTGGATGAGGGCCAGGTGGACCTCCGACCCCTGCTACGCGTTTTTTGGCGTCGACGGCACCGAGTGCTCATTCCTCATCTACCTCAGTGAAGTTGAGTGGTTCTGCCCTCCCCTGCCATGGCGAAACCAGACGGCAGCTTTGCCTTCCCCTCCGCCGCTGCCCCGGGTGCAGGTAAGGTGGGGGCAGCCTGTGTGCTGCTGGTCCCAGGGGACTGGGGGGAGATGATGGATTCAAGGGTGCTGGAAATCAATGCTCCCTGTGTCAGCAGGGCCATGATGCCTCACGTGAGTTTTCATAGTATTGTAGGGTTGGGTTGAAAGGGACCTCTAAAGGTCATCTAGTTCACCCTCCCTGCCATGGGCTGGGACATCTTCAACTAAACCAGGTTGCTCAGAGCCCCGAACAGCCTGACCTTGAATGTTTCCAGGGATGGGGCATCTCCCACCTCTCTGGGCAACCTGTGCCAGTGTCTCATCACTGCCATCATAACCAATTTATTCCTTATCTACTCTAAATCTGCCCTCTTTATTTTAAAGCCATTACACCTTGTCCTATCGCAACAGGCCCTACGAACAAGTCTGTCCCCATCTTTCTTAGAAGCTCCCTTTAAGTATTGAAGGGCCCCAAGAAGGACTCCCTGGAGCCTTCTCTTCTCCAGGCTGAGCAACCCCAACTCTCCCAACCTGTCCCTATAGGAGGTGTTTCATCCCTCTGATCATTTTTGTGGCCCTCCTCTGGACCTGCTCCAACAGGTCCATGTCTTTCCTGTACTGAGGAATCTGGGATGTCACAAGATGCTCTGGGTGCAATGGGGCCCGTGGGATTTGGTGCGTTAAGCGGAGGAACTCTGGTGTCAGGTCTGGTGGCACCAGGAGACCTGTCCATCCATGAGGGACACACAGCACCTCAACTGTGATGGGCAAACCCCTGTGGCAACTCAGGGGCTCCTCTCACGGCTGCTTTCCCTACACTCAAAACGCAGAGTGTGTTCCTTTCCTAGGCAGCTTTCCAGAGCGACCTGGCTCGCCTCCTGGAGCTGATTGGCACGGGCAAGGAGTCCCTCAGCTTCATGAAGAAGAGGATCCGGCACTTGGCCCAGCAGTGGCTACGGGCGGCTCGGCGCCTCGAGCAGAAGCTGAAGGGCCAGCAAAGGGACCAGAAACACGTATGAGCAAATTCCACAGGGGTGTCATGGTGGGGAGACGGAAAAGCTGAGCCGTTGTGGACACGGGGAGCAGAGGCAGCCTGGGATGTGAATGAACTGGGAGTAAAATTCATTTATGGAAGCACGTGGGTCTGCAGCGTCGGTCTGTGGTCCACAGGGGTGACTGCACACATTTGGGATGTCACAGAACTGGTATCACTGAACAATGGGGTGAATTTTGGAGATGGGTCCTGGTGGGTGGGACACAGCGTCCAGCCAGCAGCCAGCCATCAGGAGCTGTCAGGAAGTCTGGCATGTCTCCTTTATGGAGGGGACGAGGTTGCTGGCCTTCCCGTTTGTGTTTTTGTGGTGCCCTGCCCTTCAGTCCCGATGTGCTGGGAGATCCGGCTCTGATCCACAGGATGGACTGTGGCGTACGCTGGGAACGTGAACCTGGTCCCAAGATACAGGGCGCCAGTTGATGGCAGCCTGTAGTCTCTGTCTATTGGGTCCTTACTAATTGAACATAGATCGCTTGTCTTTACACCCGACTGTCTTCCCTGAGTAATTACAGTGTGAAAAAGGAGCTGGAGGGAATCAGGGACAGTAAGTCATTTTGGACTGGAAAATCCAAGTTGTCCCCCTTCCCCCAGTGCTGAGCTCCTCTCCTTGTCTCTCCAGATCTTGATCCATATCGGCTTCCTGACAGAGGAGTCAGGGGATGTTTTCAGTCCGCGGGTGCTGAAGGGGGGCCCACTGGGCGAGATGGTGCAGTGGGCTGACATCCTGGCTGTCCTCTTCCTCCTGGGACACAGCCTGAGGGTCACGGTGTCCCTGAAGGAGCTGCAGAGGTGGGTCCTGCGGCGCTATCGGTGCATGGTCCCTCCTTAAGAGGATCGCCCTGCCACGTTGCATCAAGGTCTTGTATGAAAGCACAAAGTCTGCAAAGGCTCAGGGGCAGGGGGAGGTGGTGCTTTTCTCCTGCATGCATCTCGGGCAGCAGTGGTGGTGTACTGGTGCAAGCATTGCGTGGGTGCAGACCGCCAGCATCGTGTCTAGGGTCAATCCTATCCCTTGTGCATCCCAGGAAAGTGGGAAGGACTGGTGCAAAGTAAGCCTTTGCATGGGACTGATGTCGGGATGTCTGGGGAGGGCTCTGCCCTTGGGTCCTGGTGCTGGATCTGAGCAGCATTACTCCCCTGCCGTCAACATACAGCATGACCCATGTTCCCTGATGCCTGCCTAGAGCTGGGTATGGGAAAGGCTCCCTTTTATCCCCCATTCCCCAGGGATGCTGTCTGTGGATTTGGTGGCCGTGTGGCTGCAGGTGTCCTGCAGATCGCTGGCTCTTCCCACTGTGCATGGCAGCTCTCAACCCCCATGGCTTCACTGGTGTTGTTTGTGCAGCACCTGTACTCCCTTTCCCAAGGTAGGCAGCTAGGGTGGCTGCCAAAAATGATCTGCATCCTTTGCAGGAGGGTGGTGGCTACCAAGGAGTCCCTCCTCAGAAGGTGCTGGTGGTGGCTTCAGGATCTGCAGGGGAACTTGCCACTGCTGGGGCACTTCCCACAGAAGGATGGGCTTTTTCTCTCATGGGATTTGGGGTGATGCAGGGGTGAGAATGTGCAAACAGTGATGCTGGGCCGCCCTGCAAGTATCTCTAGACAGCACCTGGTCTCCAAGAGGGACCAACATTGGATGCAAAAAGTAAGAGGGAGAAGATATCTGTGTGCCATGTTCCTCTCTGCTGATGCATTTCTGTTATTACCGGGCTGACACTGCTGCCTCCTGTAACCTCAAAAGGTTTCCTCACCTCCTGTGAGACATCTTGAGTGGAGGGCAAGTGCCAGGGAACATGCAAATTAGGATGGGTTATAAATTGGGAAAAGCCTGAAACTGCCTCGGGGACTGGGCAGGTTTTGGGAGATGCTAAGCCAGCATCATCCACATAATGAGCCATGCCAAAAAGGGAGTGAAAAAACCCCAACAAACCTAAAAATAAACCCCAACAAAAAATCCAACCTAGCCCCTGCAGCATTTAGAATTGATGAATGGAATTAGTTCCCAACTAATTAACTTAAAAAAAAAAAGTCCTGGTCCTCACGCAAAAGGCAGCAGCTTCTCAAAGGAGAGGGCATGCATCACGGCGATCTCCACGTGGCAGGCTGAGCTAAATTGGCGTGCTAAATATTATCCGTGTACTCAAGGATGAAAGAAGTTAATGGCTGGGAGGGTTGTGCTGTTGTTTTGTTGTTCTTGTTTGTGTTTTTTAATGAAGAGCCTTACGGGCGTTATTTAACGAGGGGAAGGAGCTGGCTGAGTCTTACAGGGGATTTTGCAGCATCCTCTGTTGGGCAACTCTGGAGAGAGCTGTATTGCTGTCTCTAGTATTTCACCTTTCTCAGAAGTGCAGGAGCTTTGACTTCGGTTGGCAGTGATGAGACATTCTCTTCTGACGTGGATCTGCACGTGACCCCTGGAATGGCCGGGAACGGCAGCTCTGTCTCGTCCCCTGTGTAGCTGCGATGGGAAGCGAGTGAGCTGGGCTGCGGCTGCACATCTTGCACTTCTCTCTGTCCCAGTGCCAGAGACTGTCCCCAACTCCCCGAGTGCATGTCCTGTGCCTGGCCTCGATGACATTTTAATTGCTGATCGTCCATGTTGTGCGTCCACTTCTACAGTGATGGGGCTGGAGCGAGCGGAGGGAGGACCTGCGGATGTAGCTGGGTCTCCTCTGTCCCTTTGGAGACCGAGCCCAGTGTTTGCTGGGACCCTCTCGCAGCCCATCAAGAGATGGGTTAACGCTGGTGCTGGAGGGGGAGCAGAGGACCGAGCCACGCCAGCAATCCTGCTCCGTGCTTGCAGACCTCTCAGCCAAGTCCCCGCTCTTGGGCTGGTACGGCATTAGTGGTGGTCTGAGGCGTGCTGAGATAAGCCTTCGCCCGACCTTGAGCAAGCAGGAGGCTTAGCAGAGCACGTGTAATTAATCCTGAGTTGTGCTAATAGTTAATCTTGGGTACTTTCGTTAAAGCCTGGAGACCGCAGCTTTGGTCAGGGGTTGGTACGCAGAGAGCCGAGGAGTATGTGAGGGGCTGGAGCAAGGGTGTGGGGACGAAGCAAAGCTAAAGCTGTGTCGCCATGGAAGGGTCAGCCTAAGTGATTTCTTATCCTTCCTGGCCCCGTGTATCCTCCTGTAGCAGCAAAACTTTGCTCTGCTGCAGACCAGGGCTAAACTTGTCCTCTCTCACTCCGGGTATCTCTTACAGGAGTGCCTGGCACCAGCGTTGGGGTGGGTTTGGGGATATTTTGCTCCAGTAGAGTGAAATGTTGAGTCTGCTTCTTGTTTATTTTAATTTGGCACCCCCTGCTCCTTTCACGGCTCAGAGCTGTAGCTGCTCCAGCTACACATGGCCTTCACAGAGCAGAAGTTGGCACCTATAAATTATTCAGCATGGAATAACCTCTCTCCTGGTTTGTTTTATTGTCTCTTCAAATTTCTGAGCTGATTTTTCTACGCGTATTGATCATTGGCAAGGGATCACTGCGTGTGTACACTTCAGCTGGTAGTTATCTGAGCGCTGTTCATTACTAGCATCTATATTGATTGCAATGCAGCAGTGCCCGCTGCTCAGGATTGGATCTGAAATGCTGGGGATCAGGTAAAAACGGAGGAAAAGTAAGCCCCTGGTCCAAAAAACTGGCAATGGAGGGCTGGGGGTGAAAACAGGTTGGGAGTGTGTCCGTGTTGTGCTGAGCACCTCTCCGTGCCAGGGGGCTCCAATGGGAAGAGCAGCAGATGCCCAGTGGTGAAAAGCAGGGGTGTTAAATGGTTCTTCCCTTGGTTTGGGGGACCAGCGCTAATCTGGAGCAAAGTGAAGGAGCTCTGGGGGTCTGCAGGCTTGCTCCATGGCTCACCTAGGCACCCCCCAAGTGCCACTGTGAGGCCTGAGATTGGCACAGCTGAGCTCAGCCCTGCTTTTCCAGGGCTAGCTTATTTTTGCCCACTGCAGACCTTAACAACCTGTGAATGCTGCTGCTGCTGCGTCCTACCAGAGGTGAATTTTTTTCCCCATAGTCAAAGGAAGTGCAGGTGTTTGATCTCTTTTGCATTTCCCGGTGAATTTGTGAGCTGCTTCTGATGTGCCTTGACAGGCAAGGGGTGAAGCACAGGATTATCTGGTGGCTGGTGCAAAGCATCGCTGGGCGTGTGCAGCTCCCCCGCAGGAAAGCAAAGCGTGGAGCTGGACCCGGGGAGCTGGGAGTTATTTTCCATGGGAGGTTTGTTGCTGGGTGGGTAGGGGCAGCGGAGGGAGCTTGCAGCATTTTGAGCCCAGTCTTGAAGCAGGGAGGGGAGCAAAGATCCCAAATCTGAGTACAAACACTTGATTCTTGCTGAAGACCCCTTGTGCTGCATCAGTAGCCAAAATGTGTTTTCAGGGAAGTGAGAATCGAGGCCGATGTGTGTGTTGCTTGGTAGGGGAGGAGTGTGAATTGCCTGAAAGACCTGAGCTGGGTTCTTAATGAGGTGGCTTAGAAGGAGTTGTTGGAAAATTACAAGCAGTGCCGTTGGAGCGACGGCTCTGCCAGTGCAAAAGCCGCAATAAGCTGAGCCTCTTCCTCTGGAGCTCCCATACCCCAGGCGCAGGTGGAGAGGGATGCTCTTGGCCTCTCCATCCCGGAGAGGGGGCACTGTGGGGACCTCTGGGTCCCATCCCCATCCTGAGGTCATGGTAGGGATGGTCACGTCTGCATCTCCAGCTGCTCTTGCGGGGCTAAGGGAGAGACTTGGGGAGACAGGGGTGCAGTGCTGTGAGCTGCTGGAGGCACGGGGAGGATTCATCTTGGCGATGCTGAAAGGTGTTTTTTGCAATGGTGCACTTGAAAATAACTGCTCATAAGGTAGAACAGAAAGTCGAAGAAAACAGTATTTGGTGCCTCGTGGGGTCAAAGTGTTCTTGAGGTTCCTCAAGAACACTTTACAAAGTGTTCTCAGAGGTTAATTGCTCCAGTGTCAGGTTCTGAACTCCTTATACCAGCCCTGGCAAGGCACTTCATTGTAAGCACGTGCTTGTATCCGTGCTGGGAGCCCTTTCCCTGCTGAGCTGCAGCAGTGATCTGCAGTGGGGCTGGCACCGTGGCAGGGCCAGCACTGCGTTGGGATGAGGCTCAGCTCCCGCTGCTGCCACTCTGCTCTCATTGCCTGGCACATACTTAATCATAGCTGTTATTTTCCTGTGCTTTCCAGTCACTGAGGTGTATTCAGGCTCAAAAAGGGCCGTTCAAATGGAAATGCGATGTCCAGATGAAGGCATTTCTAATTATTTCCTGGCAGATAAAAGCCATCTTTCTGTCTTGCATCTGTTCACATGAAAACTTGTGCAATGCCCAGGCTCCAGACTTCACCTTTCCTCGGCAGTTGGCAAATACAGTCCTGATGTTGTGCGGACAAGCCAGGAATTGCTCGTGGCAGCAGACAGAAGTGACTGGTTGTGTGTGGTCCTGATAGAGCCACGTGGCATGGCTGTGGGATTTGTCAGCTCCACATTGGTCAGCCTTTAATGTGGCATCAGATATTCCCATTACTTGAGACCAAGTGTTTCTGTAAGCTCTCAGTGTTCTTTTTCTGGCCAGGCTTTGATGTTTGTGCTGGGACACTGTAGTGTATGGGGTGCTGCAGTCCCTGGGAAGGATGGATGTTTGGTTACAGATCCCAGTGGGAGCTGAAGATGATGCCTCTGTGGTTACTTGACCGCTGCAAACGCATGCAAGAACAGAGGTGATGAAGACTCAACCAAGGGGTTACACAAATGCTGGACACGCCACTGTCTGAGCTTTACTGGATTCTCCAGTCAGTAGTTTAATCAGGACATGTTTCCAGCAGACATATCTTAGCTGATGGGGTAGCCAGGGGTCTGGGATGTTAGTGGGTAGAAATCAGCTTTGCTCTAGTGGTGTCCATGAAGATTTGGCTAAAAAAGTCCCTTAATTTTGAGCTGTTCAGACAGTCTGTCTGAGGGTCTGCCCAGACGCTGCAAACACGAGTGCTCAGCTTCTGCTGTACCCAGAGGAGCCCAAGTATTTGTTTCCCTTTCTTGGGAAGTTTCTTCGTTATTTGCTGAATTTCTGACTGGAAAGAGCTGTTCATTTTAGCACCCTCCTGTGCTTCCCCAGGGTCTGACACTGCCTGCCCAGACGATGGGTCTCGCTGATGGACGGTGGGTCTTGATGGTGGATGATGAATCCCATCACCTCCCTGGCTCCTCCTCCCCTCTTCCAGACAGGTACAGCTGCTTGCAGAGTTTCAGCCGTGTAGCTCTGCAATTAAAAGCTGGGTGCATCGAAACAAGACTGCAAAAGCTGCTCCCTTTAATTACAGCAGCTTCCCGGCACCCCGAGGAGGCGGCTCGGAGCTTTGCTGGCAGCAGCCACGTGAAGAGCGGGAATGAGCCACCCTGCCAGGGTGAGGAGAAGCAAGTAGAGGTTTCTTCTACCTTTGAGGGCTTCATTTTGTAGGAGAGGAAGGTCCATAAATCAGCAGGAATTACTGAGCTGTTAAATTGCCCTCCTTTGTGAAATATGTTTATTTTGTAGCCAAATGATGACGCGTTCACTGGCTACTCTGCCATTGCAGAAACCTCTGCTTTGTGACATGAAGGTTATCATAACCCTTCTAATCACTGAGTAATTTATATAGGTGGGAGGAGGTTACGCCTGATGTGCGGGGGGGGTTGATCCTGCCTGCGGGGGCCCAGAGCCCCTCCGGGCTGGCGAGGTCCGAGAAGATGGAAGTTGCAGCACACGAGGGGGTGGTCCAACTGGGAGCACCTGGATCAAACGCAGCCTCCAGCCCTGCAGGATTGTTGACTCCCCGTTTCTGAGGTCTTCAGTCCCCTTATATACAAAGCATCCAGCAGTCTTCACTCCTCATGGCTTTTCTTTTCCCCTCGGCAGAGGGGAGCTCCCGGCAAAGCCCTGCCTGGACCCGCTGGAGCTGCTGCTGCTCAGGTGCTCAGCTGGATCTCGGCAATAGCTGTCTTCTGGGGACGTGCTGCAGAGGTTTTCAGCAGGGGCTGCGTCCTGCCGTGACGTGAAATCAGGAACCTCAGAAACAATAAATTGATTGCTGAATCTCAACCCCCAGATGTCACACGGGACTGATGATGGGCCAGAGGAACTGTCCAGATGTGCATTGCAAAAGCAAAACCATTGCAGGTGGCTTAAAAAGCGTACTGTAATTGCTTGAAAAAACTCGCTTTTGAGGTCATTGTGTCCCTTCTAGCAGGAGGAAGAGCTGGGAGCAGAGGCCAGGCAGTGGGACATTCATCTTGTGGGCTTCAATCTGCACTTTAAATTGCTCATGAGGGGCTTGTCACAGACCCCCGGGAGTTGCTTGGGCTTGGCTCCGGCACCTTTGATCCCCTGGCGCTGGGTTTGCTGGGCTCTTGTAGACAGGGAGAAGCCAAGGGGGCAGCCTTCCTCCATTTCCCCTGCTGCAGTCCGCCTCGCTGGTGGCAGCAGATGCCACCAGAGAAGATGCAAGTGAATATAGTATAGGATATTGGCCCAGCCTGCCAGCAAATGCCCACAAGATCCATTTAGTGCTGGACTTTTCCGTCCCAGGAATGATAACATGGAAAGAAATGTTGGGTTAATCTGAAAGTAGGTCAACGTGTTGTAAAGATAACCCTGCAGTCATCTGATTTCAGAAAGCCTGCACTGTGCTGGGGAAGGGATTGCATCCCTTGGTTGATTAAAGTACCTATAAGGAGAAAATAGGAGGACAAGAAGCTGCTGGAGATGGATTCTGGAGTAGGCACAGCTGGTGGAGGCAGCTGGCGGAGAGGCGAGCTCCGCGCTTGCATCCGCTTGGACTGAAGCCACTTTGGCTGCTCCCTCCCAAAGCGGAGTGAGGGCTGAGCCGATGCACTGCTCATGGATGTTGGGGTGGGACAAGCCACCGAGTCACCTGCCAGGGCTCTGGAGCTGCTGAGCCCAGGCACGAGCCAGCGGCCTTGGCTAGTCTGGGAGGGCAGGTTTCCCCAGGAGCTCGGATCAAGTGGTTTTCAAAACCAATCTCTTGGCTGCGCTGGATGAGAAGGAGGTGTTTGGGCTCATCAATTTTATTTGCATAATTTCGAGCGCCATTAATAGTACATGGCACGGGGAAAGATCGGGGAAATTTCAGTCCAACCTGAGTGAAACTGGGTTTAGTAGAAAATTAGTTGATTTAACTGGCAAATAATGAAAGCTTGAAGAAAGAATGTTTAAATAAGGAAGAAATAAAAAAAAATTCCCCCACCTCAGAGATGCAGCCTGTATTTGCATGATTGGAATATTAAAATCAATGGTTATAAGGTATTTAGGAAGGATGAGGGGGGTAAATGAGAGGGAGGCTCTGCTTCAAAGACACTGCTCCTGCTTTTAAACCTATTCCTGCCTCACAGCCTTGGCACTGGGAGCGTAAATGAACACGGCAAGTCTCGAACACCCTGGGGGGGGGGACGTGTGGTAGATCGCGGTGTCAAGGTGAGGGCCAGGAGAGCCAGACCTGCTCTACCTAGCCACTGGAAAGTTTTTTAGAGGCTTCGGTATGATACACACTAATTGCTGTCTCCCGCAGCCCCTTGTCAAGCTTGGTTAGGGCTTTTTAAAATTAGGGGTGATTTTGTAATGCAGCAGACTGCGTGATGCCTACCAGCGAGCGGATGGGGTGTGCTGGAAGGGAAGCGTTGTGATTTGGGGATTTTTAGTTAAATGCAAGGTTTATGGATTAGATATAGTCAAAATTGAGGCATGGTTTGAGGAGCAGCCAGAGGAGCGGAGCATGAGGTGCTGCCCCACTTGAGGGGTTGGCAGAGGCGCACTCATCCTCCAGCAGCAAAGTAATCGTAGCTGTTGAATCCCCATTCCAGATGGCTGAGGAAAAAGCAGTACCTGTGCTAGCTAATGCGATACTTAACATTGCATCTCTATTAAATCCTGGGGTTTTTACTGGCTTAAAAATTCCCCTTCTGCTTCTTGACCTTTTATTCCAAAGCAAAGGGAAAATACTTACAGGGATGGCTGGGATAAATTCCCACCTCCAAATAGGTGCTAGGAGTAAGTGAAGAGCCCAGAAGAAAACAAAGACAGACGTCTTGGCAGGCAGGAGGTAAGGGTGAGATTTCACACTGTGTGAGCTCAGACTTGCAAAATAAAAGATAAATCCCTCAGCTGTGTGAGAAAGACAGAAAGAAACAGGGTGACTGTGTGGTGGGAGTGGGGCAGAGCCTGGGTAGACCAGATAAGCTCGATGTTTTGGTTTTCCATGAGGATGCTGCTCTTGCTCTTCGGGTCTGAGTGGGGTTATGAGGGTGAAGGTGAGGAATTACTGTCTTTAGGAGGAAAAAATACAAGAACATCAGAAACGAGGAGTGGATCGTTTGTATTTCTGAGCAAACTGGCACTCAGGATTCACAAGTACACGTAACAAGGATTTTTGAGAAAACTGCTGAAGCTGGAAGGTGTCAGAGGTTTTTGGTTTTTTTTCTGAGAAGGAGGAAATGTGGTCTAGACGAGCAGATGGGCTGTCAGGCTGACATCAGTGGTACACTTAACGGAACAGCTTTGGAGAGGGATTCATCAGTTCACAGAGGTAATTGAAAATGGAAGAAGACATGCCACAGGTTTACCAGGCTTCGATCATGCCAGATTAATGGTGTATCCCCCGGCAGCAAGGTAACTGATGATCTTGATAAAGAGATTGCAGTTGATCTAGTTTATGTGGATTTTCATAATGCGTTTTATCTGCTGGAGGAGGGGAGAGGGGCTGAGTATGGCTGTTGTAAGGAACTGGCTGAAAACCCACTGAGAGAGACCCAGGCTCTGGCTGCCCCAGCTTTATTGAACTATTTCATAAATGGGACAAAACGTGAGAAATGATAATGAAATGTGCACAAGAGCCAAGGACAGGCAGTGCCACCAGAGTCGAGGAGAAGCTGAGGGTGCTCCAGGATGTGGTGGGCACCTGTAAGGACTAGAGTAAGAGAAGTGGTGCGTGGTGTGTGCTGGGAGGGATATGGGGCTGGGAACAGGGAGATTTAGGCTGAGATGGGAGCCTTGCAGGCAGTGAGGAGGGAATAGGTGTGGCTTTATAAGTCTGTCACGGTTGTGATTGCAGTGAAAGCAAATGGAATCTGGTGTCTTCAACAAGAGAGTTCCCGGGGGAGTGTGTATGTTGAATGAGATGCTGGTGAGACCTGGCTGGGAGTGCTGTGCAAAAGCCTCACCCTCCAGGCAGGAGGAGCAGGAACTAGGCTGGAGCAGGTGCAAAGATGGGGAGGGACTAGGACTCCCCAAAACCTCTAATTTTTGCTCAGGAAATACAGATTAGGGAGAGTAGAGCCATCTGCCTCCTCTTCATCAACTGGGGAGCTGGTTGCTGGCTCCCATTAAACACCTGGGAGGGAAACAATTGTGTTGCAGGGCTTTTGTGAGGCTGATCAGTCCCTCCTGCTTCTCCCCAGTCAATTAGGTGTGCCTCCAGGACGGGGAAACTGCCCCTTGACCAACCCTTTGCCTTTCGACCTCATTTACACCGACTACCATGGTCTCCAACAGATGAAGCAGCACATGGGGCTGTCCTTTAAGAAATACAGGTAAGCAAAGCCCCTCCCTCTCTTACTCTATTTCATTAATTAACGAGCAGAGGCTAATGCTAATGACCTTGAAGGATAGCCCCCACGTCAGAGGAGTTGGAACCTTTGATTGCATCTTTGATTTCTGCCTGGCTCTGCCAGCTGATGCCTTGCTGTGTCCCACGCTGCCGTGGCACAAGGAGGTCTGCTCTCTCTGGAGTGTTGTGTTTAAGATAAAACTTCATTAGAAGAGACTGAATTGGGAAAAAAAGCCCTGTATGTGACTGCGGTGCGTGTGTGTGCTTCCAAGTACCATGCCTGCTTATGGGGGAGGCCATGCCACAGCGGGAAGCATGAGCCTTTTATATTTGCAAGAAGCCCCATCCCTGGCTTCTTCGGCATCAAGACAAATGCCATCATTCCCTGGTACATCACCAACCAGGAAAATATGTGATTTAATTTAGTGCTGATAGTCCTGCTATTTATTTTGTTTTCTCTCATCTCTTCCAGTATCCTACACAATTTTATTAGAGAGAAAAATGACAAGCGGTGTTATTGCTTTTATTATAAATGCATTTGCTCTCATATTCAGCTCATATTGCTCTTCTCTTCCTTGTTGCTCCCATTCTCTCCTCTGTCTTGTGCTGGTAATGCCTGCCTCAGCATTCCCGGGATATTGGGAAAAGCATTAACAAGTCTTCAGGAGATATATCATTCATGCAACTGTCAGGGAGACAAAAGCCCTGCAAGGGGAAATTATTCTTTACAGGAGGGAGCAGTGGGTTGGGGAAGGCTGCTTGGGATGGCCCTGCACCCTCTGCTTGGGGAGCAGACAAGGAATGAGCTGCTCAGGGACACCAGATGTCCCTGTCAGCAGGACTTGCTTGATAGGAGGTCCTTGAGGTATGACTGTGGTCCTCTCTCCTCTCCCAGGTGTCGTGTCCGGGTCATCGATACCTTTGGGACAGAGCCGGCGTACAACCACGAGGAGTACGCCACGCTGCGTGGCTATCGCACCAACTGGGGCTACTGGAACCTGCAGCCCGCCCAGTTCATGACCATGTTCCGTAAGTGAGGGCTGGGGTCACAGCAGGGCGGTTTCAGTGGCTCACAGGCACAGCAGAAGCAGGTCTCACCTCCTTCAGGAGGTGATGCACAGGCAGTGCTGTCCTCCCTGGCTCTGCTCTTGCTTCCCCCTGCCTGCTGGCTGCCTGCAAGGGGCTCCTGAATCTGCTTGGCCATCTCTTGGGCCATAGAAATGCCCTGGGGAGAGAGACCTGTCTCCTTCCTCCACGATGGGTTACTAGCTCCAGCACAGGCAAGGCCTAACACAGGGCACAGCCAGGAGCTCCCAGCTCCACGGAGGGGAAACGTGCGGTGGTTCTGGTTGCAAAGCCTGGTTGTATTTCAGCTGGGGTTCTAAAGGGGAGAGGTAGCTCAGTGATTGGGATTTGCCTGTAGCAAGGAAAGGAGATGTGCTTGTCTGAAAGGAGCTCAGTGACCTGTTGGGCCACCATTGCTTTTTCCTGGCTGGATAAAGCCCATTTGGCAGCCTTAAAAATGCCTTATTTTTTAAATAGTCATTTGACTGAGTTTCAAAGACTTTGTTTTATGAGCTGCTTGGATGGGGATTCATGCTGTTTTCATGATGTCATTCATCCCAAGCTCCAGCAAGGCTCTGGAACCGGGCTCATCTCAGCCCCTGTGCTGTGGTGGGGCTGCATCCTCAACCCTGATGAGGTCCCAGAAAACATCTGTGCAGCCATGTGTCTTCTCCCTTTGGTGTCCACAGCTCACACCCCCGACAACTCCTTCATGGGCTTCGTGTCGGAGGAGCTCAACAAGACCGAGAGGCAGTTCATCAAGTCCAACAAAGTGAGCAGCATGGCGGTGGTGTACGGGAAGGAGGCCAGCATCTGGAAGGTGGGTGTCCTCGGCACCGCGGGGAGCCGCAGCCATAGGCCGAGCTGTGAGTTAGCAGCAGCCTCTGGCTCTTACCCCAAGCTTTTGAGGCACAGATCTTGGTGTGTTTGTAGAGAAGCATCCTTGTCCTGTTCATAGATGGGAAGCTGGAGCTGCTGCAGTGATGTGACATGCCCAGGCAGAGCAAACCAGGCAGAGGCTGGTGAGACCCTGTCCCCTGCTTTTTGCCTTAGACAATTCTTCCTCCCAGTGGGCTGCTTGGACTGACGATTTCATATCAGCTATTTTATGTAATTAATCATGATGATTGTAGGTGATTTCCTGTGTTATGAATGGTGATGGTTTGTCTGTGCTTTCGAGTACCCTGTGCAAAGGGGTTGTGCTGCTCCCCTGCCTGCCTGTGCCTGTGTTGCCCAGAGAAGAGGGGTGGCCAGTGGCACAGGGGCTCTTGCTCCCTCCTCAGTGATGGTCGGTGCTGGTCCTTGCTGGGACCCTGCACTCAGCCACATTTTGTGTATCCTGGCTGAGGCCACCTCTAGGCCAGCAGTTGTGGAGTAAAACCCTTCGCTGGCTTTCCCCAGCCCCAAACTGCTCTGCCAGCGAGTAAAAAGACAATATCCCCAGCTCCCCAAAACATGCCCCCTGCATCTCCTATAGCGGCCAGGGGACGTGTGTACTTCCCTCTCTCTTACCCAGTATTAGCCAGCTGCTTTTCCTTCCAGGGCTTGAAAACCAGGGAGCTAATTGTCACTGTCTCTTGATTTATTTCTATTTTTTTCCCTTTGTGCACCGCCTGGGGCTGTTCCAGTTGCAGGTACTGTACTGCACCAGCCGCTGCTGGGCTTCATCTCTGCGCATCTTCTCGCGAGAAGTTGGAGTTGACTTTGCCTCGTTGTGGGCTCAGTCCTGCCGAGCTGCTGGGATCGACGCGAGTTGATGGCACCAGAGGCTGTATCCCCTCCCCGTCCCCACCTTTCCTCATTTAGCAGCTCTGCCCTTGCAGGGGTGCCTGTGGTGGGCCAGGATCCAGCCACGCCATGGCACCTCCTCCTGTTCATGGGTGTTTTTGGCTTTTTCCATCACCCCCTTCCCCACGTGAGAGCAAACCCTGCCAGCATCTCCATAGCTCAGGGGCTCCCCAAAAACCCACTGGAACCCACTAAACCTCATTTTAGAGGAACTGTAATATTTTGTCTTCTTTTTCTGTCCTTTCTTATCCAGAAGTTTCATTTGGGCTTAGTTAGGTTAATTTGGGAAGGCACTAAAACAAGTTAAAACCTCAGAGTGGACATTTTCCTCCACCCTTATGCTACAAACGTTTGCTCCTTTTAACCGGAATTCACAAACATCTGTTTCCCCAAAACTACGTATTTGGGGTAGTTTATTACCGAATGAAGGGGCTGGGGCTGATTCTTGCTGGTGGCTGTATCTCAAGACCAGGCTGCCTGGGCATTGATTTGCATCTTGTGCCAACCCATGTAATAAAATATAAAAGGGGGAAGGAGAGCTTTTCCTTATTTTGAGTGATTTTTAAGGTCTAGGAAGGAAAAGAGCACCTCCATCCTCTGGAGGTGGGTGCTTATTTACCATCCTTGGACCAAGTGCCATCTTCAGAGCAGGATCTTTTGGACATTTAGAAACATTTTGTTAAACCTACCTTCCCATTATTTCTTGTTTTCTACCTCTGTGAACTTCCTGCCTGCAGCTCGCAACAGGAGACAAAGTTTTAATAAGCTGGGAAAGGTCGTTTTCATCAGGCTGCTGCCCATATTCCACAGGTTGAAGCAGCTCACAGTGATCAAACAGAATGGTGGAGTGGGTCTGCCATGCCAGCCCCCCACGCTGTGCAGGGGGCTTTGGGGATCGATCCCCCTGCCCCCAGTGATGGTCAGCGCTACCCGGCACCCATCTCTCAAAGCCCTTTGTGTTGGGGAGTTGAATGGTGCTGACTTGGGTGTGAGTGGCGCTGTGGCCAGGATTTCACCCTGCAGCCTCACCCCACCCGAAGCATTTGGTTTTAGCCTTAGATAAGCTCAGAGGTACGTGGCTGAGAGCAGAAATACAGTGTTCAGAGAGACTTAAAGGCCACATAGGTTTTCTCAAATTCCTCATTTATACCTTTTTATTCCCTCCTGGTCGCTGCTCTTTTGGGGCCTATTGCAGCACTGAAACAAGCTGAAAATGCAGGATCCAATGGATAGTCCCGGTGTGGTTTTTTCAAGCAAAAAAACCCTGCAGTAGAGCAATTGTTAAAATGGAAAGCTGCTTTGGAGAGCAAAAGGAGGAAAGCCTCTAAAAGAAGAAAACTGATGACCCCCTTGATTTTTCCAGGTAGTAAAACAGGATTAAAGCTGAGTGAGAAAATCCTGGGGACTTGTTACTTGGAATACGAGGCCATTAGCAAAGTCAGGTCTTTGCAAACTTCCCCCTGAATCTCCTGAAACCTTTATTTTAGCAGCTCCAGAGTGGAAGTCACCCAGTGAGGCGGCAGGGAAGGCAGGGGCTCAAGGTGCCAGTGTTCAGGATGCCGGATCCCACAGCTGTCTGGGCTCACTGCGAGCCTGGGATGGTCCAGGATGTGTGTCCGAGGGCTGCGGAGGGTGGGCTGTGGGTTTCACACTGCTGCAGGTTGGGCTGAAGCATCGCAGGTGCTCTGGGACAGGGGTTTGAGATTTAAATCTCCCCCTATAACCGTGGTGGTGTCAGCCCCCATCTTCTGGTGTTTTACCCCTTTGCCTTTCTCCCCAGAACAAGGAGAGGTTCCTGGCCATCCTCAACAAGTACATGGAGATCCACGGCACAGTTTATTACGAGACACAGCGGCCACCCGAGGTCCCAGCATTCGTGAAGAACCATGGGCTGCTGCCGCAGAACGAGTTTCAGCAGCTGCTGAGGAAGGCGAAGGTGGGCGAGAGGCAGCCATGTCGTCTGGGGGACTCCCCTCGCTGTCCCCCATTGACCAGCCAGCAGTGAGGACTCAGTTGCCTTGGGAAATAAAACTTAATTGAAGGAGAGGGTGGGGGGAGAGGCTTGCAGGCACTATCAGCAGGGCTAATTAGCTGGGAGCCAAGCAGAGCACATCATTTCAAATCAGGATGTGTCTGCTGAGTTTCTCCTTGCAGACTGTCCACAGATGGAGCACAAAGTTTCCTGATTAATTCATTTATTGCTAAATGGGGGTTGGTTTTTTTTTCTTTTTCTCCCCACGGCTGTTATAAAAATAAGCGGAATTCTCAGAGCGAGCATGTGGCGTGCACCCAGTCACCTTCAGCTGGTGTCTGGGGGAAATGCAGTTGGTTCTGTGGCCCAAATGGCTTTGGCAAGCCAGTGTTTCTCCATACAGGGCCATTACAATGGTCGTAGCCACCACGAGGGATCTGGCAGCTCTTGAACACCCTGTTGCTTTGCACAAGTGGGCTGTGAGCCATGGAGCGGGGGGATTTTTTAGCACATTTAAGCTGTGGAGTGTTGACCTGCAGGGAGCTGCCTTAGAGACTTGGTGTGCAGGACCAGAGCAGCAGAGAGCGATGCTGGCAGGTTATTTGGGAGACTTCCCTATGGGGTTGGCCATGTTTGCTCACCAGCACATGGGTTTCTCCCTTGCAGCTCTTCATTGGCTTTGGGTTCCCCTACGAGGGTCCTGCCCCGCTGGAGGCGATCGCCAATGGCTGCGTTTTCCTGCAGGCGCGGTTCAACCCCCCGCACAGCTCCCTCAACCACGAGTTCTTCCGCGGGAAGCCGACGTCGAGAGAGGCGAGTCTGGCAGGAGGCAAGCGGATGGGCTGGGTGAAGCCACCCCCTTTACACCGGGGTTTGGGCCAGCCTGGGCAAGAGCAGTTGCTAAACTGAGATTTATTTTTTTGGGGTGAGGTTTCCTCCAAATGCAGAAGTGCAGATACCTGCAGTGGGGGTCCCCTCTCTCATCTTTGCATCATCTCCATCCAGAGCACTTGGATGCAAGGGGCCCTGCGGTGGGTTTGGGGTTGCAAAGGAGAAGGTGGTGCAGGAGACTTCTGCAGACCACAAACCCCAGCTCCTTCCTCGTCGGTACAGTTCCACACAGAGCCCCTACCCTGCTCCCAAACCGGGGGATGGTCCCCTGCTCATCCTTTTATACAGCCAGAGGGATGCCAGGACCTCTGTGGTGTTGCAGGGGTAAGAAATCCCTCCCAGGCTTGTCTGCCGCTGGGAATTAAATGCAAGTGAAGCAGGAACTCTTTAAAAGTTAAAGGGTTGAGAAAATTGTCCTTTTTATTATTAATGAAGTGGATAATGCAGTGCGATGCTTGCTCTCGCTGAGAAAGGCTTTGCTGGGGGCTGTGCCGGCTCAGCCCTGCCACAGACTGGCTCAGTGGTGTCCGTTGTGCGTTTGGGGGGTAGCGCTGTCCTGCATCTCTGTGTCTGCCTGATGCACCCCCCTAATTAACTGCCAACTTTAGCATCCGTCCCGGGTGGGTGCTATGGTTGTGCTTCAGACCAGAGCTGGGAGGGCCGAGCAAGGGTTGTGAAATGCCCCCGGGTGTTTATACGCCAGAGGGGAAGGAGGTGATCAGTCTGTGAGCAAAAAATGGGAAAGGACAACAAGCTGGAGAAAAAAATGGGGAGCATGCACTGCTCTCCTCCTCCAGCTGGCAGGTTTTCAAGCCCCTCTGCAACACTTTGCAGTGCCCCCGAAACACCTTCTCTGCTCAGCATCCTCTCTCTTCCCGGGAGGAGATCAGGGCTCTGCTTGCCTTGCAGCAGGATGGGGCTGAAAAGGCAGCTCAGGGGCTGAAACAAACGAGTCAGGTCCCCCAGAATTGCCCGGTGAGAGGTGGGTTATCAGCACATGGGGCTGCCTCTGGCACTGGGGCGATGCAGCTTCTAGCACCATTTCTCCCAGTGCCAGACTTCTCTGGCCTTTGGTGGTGACAGGTTTTCTCTCTGCCTTGTTTGTGGAGCTCGCAAACCCAAGAGACATGGTGCTTTCCCAGAGATTTGCTGTTTTGGTCTCTTTTTGCCATTCCAGGCCCACAAATGGTTCAGGTCAAAGTTAGATTTTACCCATATTTCAGAGACAGGGATATTCAGGGCTGTGGAGGTGATTTCAGTGTTGATGGGGATGGGGCGTCCCAACCCAGCAGGAATTCTAGACCATCGGCCTGGTGTCGGGGAGCAGCTGGATTCAGAGGAAACCACCTTTTTCCAGCACATGTCTATGCGCAGTGGTTTAAAAGCCAGTGTGTCTGTGCCTGAGCCTGCTGCTCCGCTCTGCCGTCACGGCTGTCAGTGGTAGACAGCAGCCATTCTGGCAGGGATTGCAAACCCCAGCTCATGCTGCTGTTTTTTAGGTGTCCTCCCAACACCCATATGCTGAAGACTTCATTGGGAAGCCGCATGTGTGGACTGTCAACTACAATAACTCTGAGGAGTTTGAAGCTGCTATCAAAACCATCATGAGGACCCAGGTATGGCTCGGAGGAGGTGGCAAGGCAATTTCCCTGCTGCTGGTTTTGCAGGCACAGGTAGCGACAGTGATTGCTGGTGCCTGGCTCTCCCTTTTGAGCGTTAATTGCTTTTCCTTCTTTGTTTTCCCTTGGAAATTATTTGCACATGCAGAGCACAAATCCTTCTCTCCTGCAGCTTCAGGAGGAGTCGTGCTCTTGCCTTGCGTTGGTACTGAGCATCGTAGGTGTTTGCTCAGGGCAGTGCTGTGCCTTTGAGGGATCCCCTGGGAATCCTGTGGGCAGAGCTGGAGCAAGGGGAAGCTGAGATAAGGGAGATGAGGTTTGGGATCAGGAGGTTGGAGTTGCTGGAGATGTGTGGCAGTGCTGCGACCTGGCATGAAGCTGTGGTAAACTCAGACAGCATCTCCCTGCAAGTACCCTAAGAGCTACAGACGTCTGTGCCTGCCATTCCCCCATTTCACTGTTCATCCTGATTGCTTGGATTGAGCAAATCAATGGGAATAGCTCCAGGAATTGCTTCTGTGAAGGATGAAGGGATGTAAGGAGCGGGGGGGATGCAGGGACCCCCCAGGCAGGCAGCTCTCCTGCTGCGCCCGACCTGGAAACGCTCTCTCATGAATATTTACCTCCTGCCCTGTGGCAGGAGCCTTTCAAGTTGTCCAAATTATTAAAGTCAATTTTCCTGGAGGGGAGAAAAGTGCTGATCTCTGTTTTGCTTGCAATTTGCTTCGCTCAGGATGAGCTGTCCCCTCGTGAGGACAGCGATGGGCTGTGTGTTGGGCTGCGCGGGTCTGGGGTTCACAGTGTGGGGTGGGATTTGCAGGGGGGTAGGGGTGGTGCTGGCCAGAGAGGTGTCATCCTTGCTTTTCCCTGCGTTAGAAGCTGCAGAGGTGGGTGTCTGACAGTCTGGGGACTTTATTCAGTTGACGTGTCCACGGCATCTGCCCGGGGCTCGCCCCTTGCCCCGGCGACTGCCACAGCTCTCCACCTTAGGCTGATTTTCTCTGTGAGTTTGCAAACACCGAACAAACCTGACTTACAAAAGCAGTTGTTGTTTTGCACATTCATTCCCCTATCTCGATTAAAATTAAATTAAAAATGAATAGGTCCCTGCTGCTGTGCTGCCGGGCCAGCTGTCAGCGCTTGACCCTCCACCATCTGGGCTGGAGAAACGTCCCCGGAGCGAAGGCAACGCCAGGGGCAGGCAGCTGGGAGCTGCCAGTCTCTGTTTCAGGAGAGAGGAGAAAAATTTCCAATTTTTCAGAATGAGAAAGAAAATAGTGAAGCCTGGGGTTGCCGTGATATTAATTTAAAAACTCTCGGAGAATTAGAGGTGTGGAAAAGGGCTCTGCTGGCTCCTGAGCAGATTGTTGCACTGCAATGTCACCGGGTCATTTAGGTGCTTAATGATAACCTCTGGATAAAAACGAAAGGAGAAAAAAGGATTTTAAGAAAGGATTTGGCAGTGTTATGAGCACCAGGCGTGAGGAACCGAGGTGGGGACCCACCTTCTCTGGTGCCCGGTGCTCACCTGGAGAGTGGCACTGCCGTGCTGCTCCCGTCTCCGCTCCTCTCCCCATTCCCGCTCTTCATGTAAACGCGGCTGCGATGCAGTCACAACACGTCCTCTCTCCCTCCCTTAATTAACATTTTTTCCAGTTGCTAAACAGCTGATGGAGGGCAGGGGAGGCAGAGCTGGAGTAAGGGTGTCTGGAATGGCAGCACAGCATGCGGGCTGGCAGCCATGGCCAGGCATCCGGGGATGGCTGCTCTCTGTCTTCCATCCCAGCATGACACCATGTATAGTCGGATAAATTCTGTCTCCTGTGGGACTGCGAGGCAATTAAAGCCGTCTCTCGAAAGCCTTATCTTGGAGGGGTCTGGCTGCACCCACCTCTGCAGGACCAGGTACCTGCATGCCGAGATCCCCTCGCATGAAGCATCCCATCCGCTATAATTATCCTCAAATGCCAGGAGGTTGAAGACCTAAATTTGCCAGAAATGAATAAAACCAAGCGCTGACGTCCCACTCACGTTGAAAACATGCAGTTGCTCTGGAGAGGTCATTCCTTCCCACCGAGAAGAGCACCAGGTTAATCCCACAGCTCACCTCTCTTAAAGATAATATTTATAAATCTTCCTGAAGCAGACCAGAAGTGAGTGTGAATAACTTACAGCAACTTCTATTTTTTCCTCTCCCACTACCCCCCTCCCTTTTTTTTTCTTTTAAATAGAAAGGTCTGCTTTATTAGAGATGCTGTCAAGGCAATTAAGCCTAAAAATTGACCTACCTTACAGGTTTAAAAGCCTTATTATGGGCTTTGGCTTCAGGAATCCCTTGGTATCCTGTCTTTAAAATACTGTTTGTTACAGCAGGAATTGAAAACAAGGGCATTAGCAGGAAGGGTGGCAGAAAGCTGATGGCCAGGCAGTTTAGTTGCTGCTCCCAGCCAGGTACCAGAGCTCAGAGACACAATTTTCCTGACTTTTTTTTCCCTGAAGGCAAAACAGGGTGTTTTGAATCAGAATATTTAACAAATTTGTCAGTGTTTCAGGGTAATCACCATCAATTTATTTTTTCACTTGAAGCATTTAATTTCAGCGTTACTGGAATGAAATATTATGGTTTTGTTTCACATCTGCCTGCCTTTGGAAATAGCCTGCCAGGTTATTGAAGGGAAGGCTCGTATCTGAAATGATGCGTTTCCCTTTGCTTCACCAACCCAAACAGACTGCCAAACCTGAAACACGGCGTTTTTCCCCTTCTTGATGGGTGGAAACACTGGAAATTGAAAACTGACCTGGAAAGGACTTTGTTTTTCTTTTGTCATATGACTGACAAGTCACTTATCCCACAGCATCTTTCAGGCAAAACTCAGTAAACCAGTTTTGGGGGTGGGATGTTATGGGAAGTGATGAAATACCTCCTTTGCTCTGCCTCTGCCATCAGCTTTTCCTGGCAGCAGCTGTACTGTGCTGGGTGCCAGGAGCCCCTCGAGGGCTTTGGGAGCTTGTTTCATGAACCTGGTAGTAATTCTGATATGGTCAAGCAGACAAACACGCTCACCCTGGTTTAGAGCATCGAGGTTCTTGGGGATTTGCTGGTGCTTCAGCAATATTTTAGCGTTATTTTGTGGCTGGCCCAGATTGCCCATGGCTCTCCAGCATGGCTGTACAACCATCCTGTGTTCCCTGTGAGGGTGACAGAGCCCTGGGACAGGCTGCCCAGAGCCGGGGGGGGGGGAGTCTCCTTCCCTGGAGACTTTCCAAAGCCGCCTGGACTTGTTCCTGTGGGATCTGCTCTGGGTGATCCTGCTCTGGCCGGGGGTTGGACTAGGTGATCTCTAGAGGTCCCTGCCAACCCCTGACACTCTGTGAATCTGTGATGTACATCACAGGCTCCCGGAGCTGCAGCACAGGGTGGATGTGCTGTCCTTGCTGCTACAGCCCTGCTCCGGCTCCAGCGAGGCTGGCAGAACTGCCTTGGGTGTGTTTGCCTGCTGGCTGGGCTGGCTGCCCTATTTGTGCAGATAAAGGAGTTGAGATGCAGCCAGCATCCTTTGGCAACCTAGGTTTGCCCAAAAGAAACTTCCTCCTTCTGGAGAGAGACCTGAATTGTGGCTTGGATGTGCCTTGAGTTGGCGATATGGGTTTTTTTCCCCCAAGAAAAGCCCTTGTTCTCATCCTTTCGAAGGTGGCACCTGCTCCAGGTCACCCTACAACTGCTGGGGAAAGTTTTTTGGCAAGCTGTGCCTCTGCCACTCATCCCCCCTTGGAGCAGTTTTGAGTTTCCCTAATGGCTCACATCCCAGACCTATTTCTAAGGAACATTGAAATTGTGGAAGCACCAAATCCCTCTAACCCAGAGACCAAATCCTGGGTCAGTCACCCAGGGCTGAGAGGCAAATTGTGCCCCCCAGAGAAAGGTGATGCTGTGAGGCTTGTCCTGGTGATGGATTACAGCCTTTAGCCAGAGGTTAGAGGCTGGAGAAGGAGAGAGGTTTGCAGGCACCGTCATTTTCTTGGCCTTCAGCTTTTTCCATTGTCAAAAATAGTCCTTGCACAAGCAATGTAATAGACCAAATATTTTGGTGTAGTGAAGGGAGAAGGCTTCATTATATTAAAGTCAAACATACAGGAATATAATGGAAAATTATACATTTCAGACTATGCTTGAAAGAGTGGTGTATTAAACATCACAGCGAAAATAGCTGGTTAAAGTGTTCCCAGCCTGCTGTTACGTGCCGGCAGAGAATTGCATTATTTTTCTACTTATTTGTCTGATGAGGTTTGGTGCTTTTTTTTTTTTTCCTTTCTTTTCCTTTTCAGCAAGGGAGACTTATTGCTCTCTTCAGCTCTGGGATTGCTGCCAGAGACTATGAGATGAGGGCTCTTGCGATGGTATCCCCATGGGACACCAGAAACTCCCCTTTTGGCTGATGGAGAAGCACTGGGGCTGGAGAGCTCTGGCTCTGTGTTCCCCATTGATGCACGGAGGAAAGGATGGCAAAGTCTGTCCTCACTGACCCCTCTGATCCCTCCCGTGGCATCCCGTGCATCGCTCTGTCGGGCAGCGGGATGCAGTGGTCCCCACCTCAGAGCCGCCCTCCTCCTCCCTCCCTGGTCTCTGGGGAGAGACTGAGCTCCCGGCATGGGGAGCAGCATTAACGACGTGGCTGTCGGGAGGAGGCCAAGCCTGTCAGACTTTATTTTAACAATTTTAATTATACAATTATCCTCCTGAAATTGGCATTTTCTATCAGTCCAGGCTGCATGAGCCAAATCCTAATGAGACTGGGAGAGGCAAGTAGGGAGGAACAGGAGCGTTTGGGGGAGCCCCCAACGGGGAGAGGTGCACATGGAGGGTTGGGGCTGCAGTGGGCTCTGGCCACAGCCTCCTGACGTCCTTGGACCCGATAGGGCTCCTGGGATGCTGCAGGCAGGTGGGACTGCACCTGGAGCATCACCTCTGGGTACACATGCACGTGCAAGATTTTCTGCCTCCACCCCACTGTGGATGTGCTGCATCCCACCTGGTGTGAGGGCAGTGTTTTGGGGGGAAAGAAGCTGTTTTGCAGAGTTATGTCTGCACCATGCCTGGCATTAACAAGGTCCTGGGAAAAGCTCCCCCAGCACTGTGACCACGAAAGCAGTGGCAAGATGAGACTGAGCGTTGGTGATGCTGAGCAAGGGCTGGTTTGTCTCCCCTGAATTGGTGCCGGGCAGCACTCAGCCCGGCTCAGCCTTTGTGTGACTGAGACAGGCGGTTCTGCTTTGTGGAGGAATCTGCCACAGTTAACTGAGCGCCCATCAGCAATTTGGAGGCAAGATCGGTGCCTGTCATCGTGTCAGCCCTGATTAGCGTGCACATCTGTAATTAGACAGAGCAGCTGTGATTTCCAGCCTGGCTGAGATCTCAGGTAGGGTATTTATGGCAGGGAGATGCTTAGAGCAATCTTCTTGGCAGACTGAGCCTTTGAGCTTGGGTTTGATGGGTACTTCAAAAGGAGATAGCTATTTTGGAGGTGCAGAGCTCAGAAAATGGAAGAAACTGTTTTCTGGGTGAATTATCTTTGGGGTGTTTTTGCTTATAATCCTTCTTTTGCATGAAGCTCTGCAGAGATGCACGTGGGAAAGGCGGGTCCAAGGACCAGGCACTTCCACAAACCAAGCTCCTGCAGCTCATGTAACATCTTTCTGGAAAAATACAGGAAAAGTCTGTCTTGCCAGGGCAGAAAGTTCCTTAAAAAAACAATTTATTCCAGAGGGAAGGGGTGCATCAATGACACTCTTCTCATGGAAGAATCACTGCTGAGCCCAGGGCAATGGCCATGCACCGGCTGCCTGCTCCTGCCTGCTCGCCCTGGGCCCTGTGTTGCTGCTGTGCCAGGGACACGCTCGTTTGGGGGATGCTGCTGAGCTGCTGTGCAGAGGAGGGGGTTTCCCACGCCAGCACCCGAGGGTGGCTCTCGGAGCAGGAAGATGCAATGTAGGGAAGTGAGTGCAGGCAAAAGTCTCCCGAAGGCTCACAGTGTTTCATAACCCACTCTAAAAAAACCCCCGTGGTTTCAGCACTGCCAGCACTGTATAAGCAGCAGGTATCAATGGGGGGGTGCAGTGACAGCTCTGGCATCAACATGGACATCAATGTTTGCTGCAGTCCGGCTGCTGCCTCCCTGCCCCAGCCCAGCCCGTGCCGGTGGCAGCTGGGAACACCAAGTCTTGGAGGCTGGAGGAGATGCCGGCTTCCACCTCATCACAGCCATCCGCACTGACCAGCAAACCCTCAGAGAAGTGTCAGGGGGAAAAGAGAGAATTTTTCCTGTATTGTGTACAGTTGGTCCCAGCCCTGGGCTTTTCACCGCGTATTCTGACAGGTCACAGAGCCGGGACAGCGAAGCCCAGACCGTGCTCTTCCTCTGTGGAGCAGGCGGGCAGCAGGTCGGAGCACGTGGGAGCAGAGGAACAGGGGATACTAGATCAAACCCAGGGCATCACCAGGGTGCTCTCGCTCTGGGTTAGCGTGGCATCTTTACCAGTCTTAACTCCTTCCCTGTATTTTAAAATTACACCCCTCCTTTCCCATGGCTGTGGGGTTCTTGGGCTGAACCAGCTCATGCTTTAATTGGAAGTGACCTGTTGCACGAAAACTGGTTTTATTTTATAACTTACCAAAAATGAAGAAGAGCAAGACTGAAATGGAACAGGGTGACTTCATTTTCACCAGTGCGTTGGTTGAAGCCAAATTAATCTTTCATCCTCTTTCTCTCAAGTGCTTTATGGCTTGTGAAGTTTTACCAGTCCCAGTTTTCTGCGCTGCTTGCTATAGCGCACAGACACGAGCCGTGGACTTCAGCGGGTGGGAACAGCCATTGCCCAGGGTGCTGCTGTCCTGGGCCGCTGGGCCCAGGGGAAGGACAAGGCTGTCCTCGCTTGCTGCCTGCGCTCTGCTCTTCCCCCTTCACAGGTGGACCCTTACCTGCCTTACGAATACACCTGCGAGGGGATGCTGGAGCGGATCCATGCCTACATTCAGCACCAGGTTGGGGAGCATCCCTGTCCTCCTTGGGGGACCATCCCTCTTCTCCTGGGCAACCATCTCTGTTCTCTCTGGAGGACCATCCCTGTTCTCCTGTGGGTCCATCCTTGTTTCCCTGGGCAAGCAACCACTGATCCAGTGCAGCTCCCCAGCAAGAGACCCCAAGTCCCCAGTCCTGTGCAGCCAGTGGCCTAATCGCAGAGAGCACCTGGAGATGGGGCTGGGGGAGATTTGTTATGAACCAAAGATGCTGGTGGGGAGTGGCTTGGGGGTGGTGGGGCTGGGTCAGGGCCTTTCTGCTGCAGAGAGTAAGGCAGAACTGGGAGAAGAGGTAGCTGCTGCCTTCATCTCCCGCAGCAGGAGATGCCATCCCTGCAGGCAGGTGACCTCAACTTGAAGAGCAAACTGGGAAGCCCAAGTGTACTCCTGTCCCACCAGCAGCCTCCCTTCCCCATCTCCGATGTCTTGCTCTGTCCCTCTGGCCACTGACCTGTTGTCTTCTCTCCCACTAGGATTTCTGCACCACGTCATTTCCTCCTCTGCCTCCCAAGGCCAAGAGTCCTGCAATGCAAAGCACTGTGAGCTCGCTGGCCCTGTCCCCCAACGCCACTCACCTGGTCTGGTCCCCCAGCGCCACCCGGGACCCCCGCGCCTGGCCCCCGGTGGACTCGCTGCAAGTGTGGGTGTCGGAGACCCGGCACGCCTGCACCGAGACGTGCCGGCAGCACGGACTGGTCTGCGAGCCCACCTTCTTCAGCTTCCTCAACAAGAAGGAGGTGTTTCTCCAGTGAGTTACGATCTTCTCCACGAGGTGGTGGTGGTGGGGGGGGCTATCAGTCAGATGATGATCCTCCTGCTCCCCCCATCCCCAGCACCCATTTTCCTCATGTCCTCCCTCCTGAAATCCCTTTGAGGCCCCTTCGTGCCCAAGGCGGTGTAGGCAGGGCGCTGTCTGCAAAGCAGCCCGTTGCTTGCGCGTGGTGGCCTTGACCAGCTTCACGCTTCAGAGGGCAACGATAGCCTTTCCAGGCACGTTTCTGCCTCTCTCCCACCCTGTTCTGCTCCACCTCCTCCATGCTCTCTCCCTTTCTCTCTTTTTAAAAATGTCTTTCTCTATAAAACTGTATTTTGAACATACGGCGTTGAAGTTTAATCTGCCACTGGGCTCCGTGCTGCTCTGTGGGCAGTTAAAACGTGAGCATTACCATTGCTGTCACGCTGGTCAGGCTGGCGCTCTGAATCCCACTGACATTTTTACGTGATAAATTAGAGCTGGGGCTTGGATTTCACTGTCTACCCTCCATGCCCCCTTCCAGGCCTCCAAACGAGCTGGCTCAGGGACTCCCCGGTTACGAGGGGTTGGTGGGAGGGCGATGCCAGTGCTGCCACTCTGCCTGCAGGCGTGGGCCTGGGTGGGAGGGGGGTGATGCTGAGATCTGCACTGGTTGCTTCTGCTGCTTCTGGGGGCATTTGCCTGTTTTGCTGGCTAATTCCAGCTGGCAGGGCGACACGTGGGCATCCATGGAACTTGTGTGCCCTTCCATGGGACGTTAGCTGCTGTGGGAGGTGCCCACAGAGGGGACAGACCTCTTGGCCATTCGTGGCCCACACGAGGGTTGGGGTGGTCTCTGGGCTGCAGGGTTGGGTTGCAACACGCCGTCCTGCGTGGTGTGCTGGGCCGGTGACAAGCATTCACGTGTGGCCAAGGGGTGCCAAACCGTGCGCTTGTGGCTCCTGGTGCAACCAGCAAAGATCTGCCCAACACTAAGCAAAGGAACCTCCCTGGGAAGGACTGAACAGCATCAAACCCTCCAGTGAAACCCCAGGCAGCCTCCCCACCCCAACCAACCCCCCTTTGTCTTTGTTCCCAGGCTCAGCATCACCTGTGACAGCACCGAGTACGAAATGAACCATCTCTACCCGGCGGTGGCTGAGAACGTCCACGAGTGCTACCTCCAGAAGGAGCCGCTGCTCTTCAGCTGCGCGGGCTACAACACCAAGTACCGGCGCCTCTGCCCCTGCCGTGACTACCGCAAAGGACAAGTGGCTCTGTGCAGGGACTGCTTGTGACTTGGTGTGTCCCCCCCTCCGTGTTTGTGACACGCAAGGTGAAACGAGCGGCTTTGTCTCAAAGCTGCTGCAATAGCCAAGGGAGGTGGGACAGGTCCCTCCCGGCGGGTGAGCTGGGGGGTGTCAGGCTCTGGGGGTTGTTTCGTCCACCAGTCAACTGTGAATGACCATGTCCTGACCTTTGGTTTCATTTCCTTCTCGAGGAGCATCGTCTGACCACATCTGAACCCACCTGGACCTGGTGGTGCTGGGATGGGGTGGTGGGGAGAGGGGCCTGGGGACGTGTTTCCCCTCCTCTGGCAATGTGACAAGCCACCAGCACACTGCAGTTTCAGGGGTTTCATCCTCTTCAAGCATCCCAGGATGTTTTATTTATTGATTTTTCTTTTTAACCCTTCCCCCTGACAAGTGGTAAATTAAAGGGGAAGCAACATCCAGCCCTTCTGTGGGAGTTTTTGGGCAGGGTTGTGTTGGGGAGTATGGGGGAGGGGGTCTGCTGGTGCCCACCTTGGCTGTGGAGCTGGGGGAGGACAAAGCCCAAGAACAGCAGCTGGGTTGGATGGACACAGTGGGGTCTGCACCCACAGTGCTCCCAGGCCTGGGTGGCCCCCAGGCTGTCTCCAGAAAGTGAAGGGCAGGACGGGGCCAAGAAGGGCTCCTGGGAAGGATGCTGGTCCCCAGGGCAGTGCTGCTGGCAGGGCAGGGGTGCCCCAAGTGAGTCTCCCCCCAGCCCCGGGTTGCTCTCTGCCCTGCTGGGCCATGCACAGAGTGCTACATCCCTCTAGGGACCAAAGCATCGGAGGTGGTGCTGAGGGCGTGGGGGCTGCTTGTGGGAAGGACAAGGTGCTGCAGCAGCCAGAAGGAATTGCCGGCAGGCACAGACCAAGGCCAGGGAGAGTGGGCAACTCAGCAGTGACGAAAGCAGCATCATGGCTCTGCACGCCCCAGATGTTGCAGCTGAGGGATGAGGTGAGCTCCGGGCAACCACCTTCTGCTCACCCTGTCCAGTTCTGTAACTTTTGTTCATGCCATTTGTCTCACTTCAGGGAAGTTTTCACTGCTGCTGTTTCCCCTCCGCTACGTCCCCTTGCTGGGTTGGTGCTGGCTGGTTTGTTTTTGTAGGGTTGCTCACCGGAGCAGGCTGCGTGTGCGTTGCTGTGAGGGTGGTGCTTGGCCCTCTTGTTGCTTGGAAGTGTGCGATGCTGAGACTCCTGCCTCCTGTAAAACGTGGTTGGAAAGTTATGGGCTGGAAACTACTTCCCAGCCCTTTCCTGGGAGCTCCCTGCCCAGCAGGTGAGGGAGGCTGGTGGGGTGGCAGCCTGTCCTGGTGGTGTCACGGCAGGGTCCCAGGCCCCAGCAGGCTTGTTCAGGTGACGGACAGAGAGCAGTGGCGTGGCAGGATGAGTGCCATGTGGCACTGGCACCTCCAGCTCGTCCTTCCTATGGCTTGGTGGCTTGCAGATGGGTGTTGGCAGAAAACCCCACTCCTTCAGCTGTGCAACAGCATCAGGCAGCTCCCAGCTTCCCTTGCCACGTCCCCACACCGGCCCTGGAAAGGGGGACACCGCATGATGCTCGTGCCCTCTGGGCAACCCTTTGGCCAAGCCCGCAAGCCCACCGCGGCGAGAGCGGCGCCGAATGAGCTGGGAACTGGAGATGCTGCCGTTATCCTGGAGCAATTTGTCATCTTCGGTGCAAAATTGCGCAGGCAGCCTCCATCCCGCCTGTGACGCCAGACAAGGGGGAGGATTGATTAAGTAATTTTTGTGTCTTGCAGACAGCATGTGTATAAATAAAAGCAGCACAAACCTCTCTATGCAGAGCTGAACAGCAATATCTTGTGCCTTTCTACGGCACCTTTCATCTCAGTCTCAAAACATTGTCCGGCAAAGGCTCCCACGCCGCTCGTCCCAGCTGCTGTGGGTGGGCAGGAGCCAGCCCAGGAGAGGCACTGGGGATTTGCAGCACGAACCACCAGCAGTTCTGTTCCCAGGGTTGGAAGGGCCAAATAAAACCTGGTTTTATAGGGGATCTAAGTGAGCTTTATAGACCAAGAGGCTTGGGATGCCTCTTGAGGCAGCACCCCGTTGCACATAATCTCCCTGGGCGGCTTGCTTTGTCGGCTCTGCTTAGCTGCTTTCAAAATAGCCTTCACCTTTCAGCAGCCCAGCGCCTGCCTCCCGCTGTAGAGAGTCCCAATTATCCCCTGACAGGAGCATTTTTCTCCAAGATGAAATAAAAGGCAGCTCACTCACCTTTGCTGCTGTCATGGGAAATAATGATCTGTCTGGATCTGTTCAACCAGGCCAAGTGCAAGGTCCTGCACATGGGTCAGGCCAATCCCAGCACAAGGACAGGTTGGGTGGAGAATGGATTGAGAGCAGCCCTGGGGAGGAGGACTTGGGGTGCTGGGGGATGAAAAGCTGAACATGAGCTGGCCGTGTGCGCTGGCAGCCCAGAAAGCCAACCGGATCCTGGGCTGGATCCAGAGCAGCGTGGCCAGCAGGGTGAGGGAGGGGATTCTCCCCTCTGCTCCGCTCTGGGGAGACCCCCCTGCAGTTCTGCATCCAGCTCTGGGTCCCCAACAGCAGAAGGAGGACACGGAGCTGTTGGAGCGAGTCCAGAGGAGGCCACAGGGATGCTCTGAGGGCTGGAGCCCCTCTGCCGTGGGGACAGGCTGGGGGAGTTGGGGGGTTCAGCCTGGAGAAGGGAAGGCTCCGGGGAGACCTTAGAGCCCCTTCCAGTGCCTGGGGGGGCTACAAGGAAGCTGGGGGGGCTTTTACAAGGGCAGGGAGTGACATGACAAGGGGTAATGGGTTTAAATTGAAAGTGGGGAGGTTGAGATTGGACATTGGGAAGAAATTCTGATTACCGAAGCTAATTGCTAAGAATAAATCCCCATTTGGGAGGGGGAAGAGAAGGAGAAACAGTGTCAAAACTATGAATAAAGTCAAACAGTTAAAAATCAAATGGGGAGCTGTCAGCTTTATGGACAGGCCAGTTTATTTAACAACCAGAGCACATGTGTGGGGAGCCCCTGGGGTCTGCTTGGGAGGGGGGGGCATGGACCTTCTGATGGCATCTCTGGTGGCAGCGCAGCAGGCAGAGCCTCCTGGAAGGTGGTTTGTTTGGGTTTTTTTTTTTACCTGTTTTCCCCTTCTGGCAGCTGTGAAAGCAAGACAAGCGTTCCGAAAGAATGATATTGTTCTGGAAATCCATTTTCTGTACCTAGAAATGAAGCCGGGGTGATTTGTGTTCCTGAGCCTTGCCCTTACAAATTCCACTCAGAAGTTTCAGGAGATTTTATCCTCTGGTTTTAATGTTGGTGGCATCAAAACCTTCCCTTTCCAATGGGACAATGGGGGGTGGGGTAGGGGCAAGTTGTATCTGCCCTCGCGTCCTCTCGCAGCATCCTGCTGCTGACTCTCCCGGCACCAGCATCTTCCTCTGTAGAGGCTCCCGGAGCAGCAATCTGGGCTGTAAATCACAGCCAGAGGGAGGTAATCGTGCGGCTCCGCTCTTATCAGGGGCTTTATTAGGAAATCGTTAGGCAGCTTTTCACTCCCGATCCCCTGCTTGTCAGCAGCCGGGTAAAACGGCAAATTGCATCCATGATGTGGACGGTCCAGGCAAGAGAAACCCATTTATAAATAAACCCTAACGGGTTTATCGCTAGATCAAGGAGCTGCCGAAGATGTAAGCACCGGTGGTTATTTCCCCAGGTGATGGATCTAGCTGCCACACAGCCTCCGGTGAGCAAAGCACGCTGCCTGCCAGGGATGTCTAATGGACCCAGGTCGGGACTGCTGGCTCATGTATTTCAAGGTCTTGATTTAACTGAGTCCTGTCTCCCTGGTGTCACACTGTTTTTTTCTTTTTCCTTTTTTAATTATTTTTCCCCCTTCAGAAAGAGTTCCCAAAATAAACTAATGCCTTTAATCTCCCCTCCCCTTCCCCCTCTCTTTGATAAAGCCAGAGACATAGAGTTAACACATTGAAAACCTGTCCTCAGACTTACTGAGTGAAAAGAGCAGTGCGATATTTTGCCTTTTTTCTTTCTTTTTACAGTAGAAAGGACTTGGGGAGGCGGTGGTGAAATTCCCTTTCAAAGCTGTGGAGCTGAGCGTTCCCTTTCTTATCAGCTCAGGCAGCGCTTCCCAGTGACACTCATTGTGGCTCGTTAACGAAAAGCCATTAAAACTCAGGATCAATGTTTTCTCAGGAGAGATGGGGTCCATTCAATATTATTCCCCAGGCAGGCAGAGAAATACCAACACCCCATCCACAAAGCAGAGCAAAACTGCTGAGGAAGCAGCTACTCCTGCCAGCACCCGCAGGGGCTGCAGGATGTCCCCCAGCCCAGGCAGCATGGGAGCTGAGCCAGGATCTGGCCCTCGGCATCCAATCTTCTGGAAAGGGTGAAAAATTAAAGATTGGGAGGATGAGGAGAGGGTGTAGTGGTTGGGGGGTTTAGGTGCCTCTGTGGGGCTGGACCCCCAGTCAGGGCCCCAGGGTGCAGGTGCCACCACGGCCCACAAAGGGCCTCAGGAGTGCGAAACGATGTGAATAATGTGGCCATTCCTAACACCTCGCTGCTGGCTTTGGAAATCCAGGAGGAAAGGGGCTGGTGGGGTGTGCAGCCCGTCTCCTCACTGTCTTTTGGAGGCTCCCACTGCCTCTCACCTTCTGCAACCCAGCTCCCAGTAGAGACCAGCTGGAAACATAACAGAGGTTTGCTCCTAGTTTTAGTGAGCTACCAGACGTATCAGCTTTTCTACAAATACAAACCAGAAAACAGGAAATAACGACCTGCCCTAATTACATTCCTTTCATCTAAGGATTCAAAGCATCTGAGACAGCGCCTCTAAGAAATAAGGGAAGCCTTTGCAACCGGCAGAGAAATGCAGCCTTTTCAGGGGGGTGTGCGCCACTTTTTGCTGAATGTTGCAGTACAGCCCTCATTTGCCAGCCCTGCTTCCTTCCCAAATTACCCCAATTTCATGTCCTGAGTCTGTGAACTGGTAAGTCAGCCCGGGAATGCGTGATCTTCTTGCAGCGTGATGCCGTGCACAGCTGGCTCAGCGCCGCTGAGCGTGGAGGATTGTTTATTTAATCAATTAATTGAATTCATTAATTTTCAGGAGAGTTTTGAGAAAAATAATAGGAAACGTCAGCGGCTATGCCGGCTGTCTCGCTGTGTGCAGCGGTGGCAGCAGGGGCATGATCCATACACGTGGCGCAGGCAAGTAAGGCGAGCCCGGCCGTGCACCACTGGGACAGATGTGAATCACAGAGTCACAGGATGGTTTGGGTTGGAAGGGACCTCTAAAGGCCACCTAGTCCAGCCCCCCTGTAGTGAGCAGGGACACCTTCCACTAGAGCAGGTTGCTCAGAGCCCCGAACAGCCTGACCTTGAATGTTTCCAGGGGTGGAGCATCTCCCGCCTTTCTGGGCAACCTGTGCCAGTGTCTCATCACTGCCATCATAACCAATTTATTCCTTATCTACTCTAAATCTGCCCTCTTTATTTTAAAGCCATTACACCTTGTCCTATCGCAACAGGCCCTACGAACAAGTCTGTCCCCATCTTTCTTAGAAGCTCCCTTTAAGTATTGAAGGGCCCTAAGAAGGACTCCCTGGAGCCTTCTCTTCTCCAGGCTGAGCAACCCCAACTCTCCCAACCTGTCCTCGTAGGGGGTGTTCCATCCATTTTTGTGGTCCTCCTCTGGATCCATTTCAACAGGTCCTGTACAGCAGTTGCAGCTGGGGAGAGTCCAGTCTGCACCCCTCCAGCAATGCCCGGGCACTTGAACCGCTGCCTCTCCCCTTTGCTGGCACTGTCGCTCCCACACCTTTTCTCTCCAGTGAGAGCCCCCTGTGTGTGCTTTGTCCCATGTCCCTCACTCTCACCAAGTCTGACATGCTGGGATTTCCTTCCACAGTTTGCCCCAGGAAGTAAGGGAGATGTTTCTCCAAGGATTCTCCCGCAGTGATCCTCCTGCAAGAATCCCCCGTCACCGGCCCCTCGGTGCATCCGCTCCACTGCAGCTGGAATGAAGATGTTCCTTGCTCCTCTGCCACTGCTGTCCCCAGGCTGTCCCCATTTCTGTCCCTCTGCGAAGGCTTTGGCATTGAGGTTTGAGCCGCCTGGGTTCCTGACCCCAAATTGTGCCATCTCTCCATCTGGGCCAGATGAAGAGCCAGTGACATGTGGCTAAAGCAGAGCTCAGCTGGCTGTCACCGGCGGTGGCAGTGCCGTAGCAATCTCTGCGTTGTCACACACCGACCAGCCCTCAGCCCTTCCAGCTGTGGCCAGGCAGGGATTGGGCTGGGGAACAAGAAGTTCATAAAAGAAATCTGGGAGGCAACGGATTTCCATGCTTAATTAACTCATCAAATTAATCCCAATTAGAAGATGTAATTGGGATTACAGTGGTTAATCATCTTTTCCCCCCCAAGCCACAGCTGCACTATCTGCCTTAACTTTATTATATAAGCAGTTACGTGTCCCTGACACCAGCACTGCTGCCTCGGCTGCAGGGGGATCAGTCTGGTCCTGTCCCCTCAACGTGCCACTCCCCAGAATGGGGGACGGGCCAGGGGACAGCACTGTGCGACCCAGTGACCCCCCGACAACATCATCAGGGCGTGATGAGATTCTCTTATCTTCAGGCTGGGAGTTGGGGGGTTCAGCCTGGAGAAGGGAAGGCTCCGGGGAGACCTTACAGCACCTTCCAGTGCCTGGGGGGCTACAAGGAAGCTGGGGGGGACTTTTTACAAGGGCCTGTAGTGACAGGACAAGGGGTAACGGGTTTAAATTGAAAGTGGGGAGATTGAGATTGGACAGCAGGAAAAGATTCTTCCCAGAGAGGGTGGGGAGGCCCTGGGACAGGTTGCCCAGAGAAGCTGTGGCTGCCCCATCCCTGGGAGTGTCCAAGGCCAGGCTGGATGGGGCTTGGAGCAACCTGGTCTGGTGGAGGGTGTCCCTGCCCATGGCAGGGGGTTGGAAGTGGATGATCTTTAAGGTCCCTTCCAACCCAAACCGTTCTGTGATTCTATGACTCTATGATGCGCTAGATTGCATCATCGCCACTTTTCCGAGAAGACTGCAAATTTGGCTGCTTGTGCTCCTGTTTGAGCCGTTTTCTACCAGAAAACTAAACTGCAGGGGGGTTTCATTGGCCGGTTTTGCCCTTCTCCACCGCTGTGTTATGTTAAAAGAAGTCTGAATGAAAACCTCTGCTTGTTCTTCTTCCGAGCACGTTAATTAAGCAGTATACGCTGGTTCATCTCAGCGGGAATGCGAGCAGTCCTTCCCTCCTGTGCTGCTCTTGATGGCATTTGTTGACCCATGGGTGCTGGTGGGCTCTGGATCCCTGAGATCCAGAGATCCAGAGACAGAGCCCAGCCCTGGGTCTAAACTCACCCTGCTTCCCCTCACCTCTCCCTAAAGCCCACCCAGCAAATCCCCCTGATACCTCTACCCTGCACCCCTCTCCTGCTCATGGGAGCTCCCGTGGGAGCATCTTGGCACGGCTTTGCTGTTACCTTGGGGAATTTGCTTTTGGGGACACAGGCTGAGCGTCGTGCCCCGCGGCCAGGCTGCCTCCTGCGCCGGCACTGGGAAAGATGCTCCTGGTGCTGGCTTGGCTTCGGGCCCTTTCCTGCCCTACTGAGGATTGGCCAGGGGGCTGAAAGGGGAACTCATGGGGAGACCGAGGGCCAGTGTCCAGCACGTGTCAAAGCAGATTGGGCAAAACTCTCTTAAATACCCCAGCGAGGAGGAACTCGCTGCAGCAGTCCCCCTGAGTCATTGCTGCCGATGTTTAACGGCACGGAAATACAGGGTCGTGTTTCTTACGTTGGGCTCAGCTTTAGCCAAAGCTGCAGAGCGCTTGTGCACGCAGACCTCGGGGGTTATCTTCGGTAACAGGGTGCTTTGCTACAGGGTAGGGTGATGCGGTTTGCTTCCTCCTCCGCCTGCCCCACGCACAACCGGTGCCTTTGCACCTCCCCACCTCCAGCTCCTGCCATTGCCCCCGAGGGGCTTGGCCCTTGTTTGTAGGTGCTGTTTTGGTTGGGTGTTTTTGTTGGAAGTGTTGGTGAATGGGAAAAATAAAAACTGTAAGACCCTGGTGGTATTTTTAGTCCTGTGTTGTTGACTAGCGCGAAATCCTCAACAGGACTGTAAAATAAAATTAAGCTGCACCTGCCACGCATCATTTTTACAAAGCTCCTCTCCTACCAGAGGGATGCTTTACAGTCCTGCCTATTTGGGTTTGAGATGGTGCCACCTACTTGCCAGGTAGCCCCGGCTACAACAGACAGCGGTGGGAAACCCTCAGGTGTGGGGGTGAACAGGGGGCAGAAGGAAGGAAAATTGATGTTGAGTTCCCAGCAACCTTCGCCCCATCCGGCTGCTCAGGTACCCGGGCAGATGCTGCCTATGCGGGTGTAGCGAGCTGTACTGGTTTGTTTGCAGGACAGAGATGCTGGGGGGAACTGGGGGAGCTTCTGGGGACCCAGGGGATGCTCTCAATTCGGAGGGAGCTGCTGTGGGAGCCCCTGAGCAATGCCCCACCACCCTGGATGGAGAGGGAAGTCTCATTGCCATGGAGACTGATGAGACAGTTGAAAATTGGCTGCCATGGAAACCATTTTGGGACTCTGTGGGGCCATCCCCCCAAAAGAGCTGATGGATATTTCTGGGCTCTCGGCCACAGAACTTGCCAACGCTCAGGGCTGTGAATTGCGCAGATGCACAAACATTAAAGCGGCTGGGGGTGGAAATGTGGCACCAGCCACCTCTCCAGAGAGAAATGACAGAGGCTGGGAGGGGAGAGTGGGACTGGGAAGAGGGGCCAGCAGGAGCAGCAGGAGGGACAGGGGATGCTCTCTGCTTGGCAGCAGTGATGTGATGTGAAAAGCGCTGAATAGCTCTTTCCCCTAACCCCAAACCATTAAAACATCTCCTGTTTGGGTTTTGTGTTTGTTTTGCTTCCTGAAATAGGACTTTTGGAAAACAAGGGAGGCCTCATCACCCCCAGGCTGAGCCTCTCCTTTGCAAGCAGACGTGTCCTCAGTGGAGACTGGGGTGGCTCCTGTCACCCTTCCCACAGGCGATACTCGCTGAGCCATGCAGTGATGTTTTAAACATCCCGGGATGCCTTTGTGTCCTTCCAGCCTTGCTCCTGGCACAGACCGGGCTGGCAGGGTCTGAGGGTCACCTCCCTGACACACACAGCAGAGGAGAAGCAGCTCTACCTTCTCCCACCATGTACCCTCCCCACTTTTCTCCTGCATCCAGCAGCATCTCCCCACCAGCAGCTGCCAGAGGGATCCTCCACATGTAGGTGAGGAGCACCTCACCAGGAGCTGGGAATTCTCCAACCTGCCCATGCCTTTTTGCATGCGTGAAGGCACCCACCAACATTTCCAGCCCTTTGCCGTCTGCCGTGCAGCTTCCCAGTCAGGCATGGCGCTCCGGCCGTGCCCCCTTGCTCCGGGAAGGTGGGATGCCACCCCACGTCAGGACATTCCCCAGCCCCACAGGGCCTGAGGATGCTCTCGTTGCAAATTTCAAGAGTGATTATCTCCACTTGGGATGGGATGAAGTGATGGTGAAGGTATGGGAGCACACAAGACCTAGGGGAGGTGGAGATGAGGGTTCCTTGCAGCTGTGGTCCCAAAAGCCCCTTTCTGCCCTTGTTATCTATTCCCAGGGGTCCAGATGCAGCAGCCTGGCCTCCAGCAAGCCCACCCTACAGTGCAGGCAGGGTGGGATCACCTGGAGCCTCTAAAGGGCATTTAGAGGTGATTTGGGCTGTGCTCCTGTGGGTGGGGGTCAGGGTGGGTCGCAGAGCCTAGCTGTGGGTCGGGGTGGGTCCTGGAGCCTGGGTGTGGGAGGAGGGATGGTTGGGGAGCCCAAGACTGTCTCGTTATGTTGGTAGACCCACCTCTGTGCCTGGTGGTGAGGGTTGGGGTGGTGTTGGCAGCAACATGAGTGATGGTTTGGGGGCTGCCAGGGGTTCCCCCCCCCATCCTGAGATAGGCAGCCTGAGCCTCAGGAGTCAGGCTGAACTGGGCAGGGCTTGTGGCTGGGACCTCCAGGTTTGGGGGTGGGTTTCTCCTGTAACTGCTTCTCCCCAGAACCTGCTCTCTGTGGAGCAGGGGATGGAGAGGCTGTGCCCCCCCACTGCTGGGCTGGTGCCTGAGAGCTCGGCTTCCTCTTACCCGAGGCTGAACGCAGCTCTCGCACTAACTGCAACCTCAGGATGCCCTTTAATTTTTAATGCTTCAATAAAACAGTAATTATAAACACTGCAATTTGAGTTTTTAAGCAGAAAGTATTAACTTCCCAGGGTTTAATTATTCAAGAGAAATTAATGAAAGTGGGGCTGGATCCCGCTGGCTGTCTCGGCTTTTCTAGCAGGGCTGACATCGATCTGCTTTGCAGGGAGGAGGGCTGGGGGGAGGAGGAAGCTCATCCCTGATGTCTCAGGGCTAGCCAGGAATGAGTGTAGTCAGGGCAGAGGTGTGGGGAAGCCTGTCTTGGGGGGTCACCAGTGTGTTGGGCTGGGTCAGGGACAGGAGATGTCCAGGGAGGCAGTGGGCCCCCAGTAAATGACTCCTTCTTTGCTCCCTGCAGGATTTCCAGCTGAGGTGGTGCAGGATCACGGCAGTGAGGTGCAGCTCTCCCTGGGAGGTCAGTGACTGCTGTTATCCAAACCAACACTGTGGGAGATTGTGCATTAACCAGAGTGGGGAAACTGAGGCAGGTGTCTCTGCAGAAGTTAGTGTGACCCTGTGGCTACTCCCATGTCCCTAACCCATCCCCTGCCTAGGAGAGGACTCGGGACCTCCGAGTCTTTGTTTTCTGGAGTTTTCTGCAGCCTCAGTTGTGCTCTGCGTTCCCTGGGAAGATTTCAGGCTTGCTTGTAACCCCTCTGCAATGGCACGGTGTAGTTCAAAAGCACCTTTGTTGGGGAATGGGTCTGCTGAGACCGAGAGTGCTCCCACGGTTGTTTAAATACAGCAAAACAGCCAGGGTCTTGGCAAAGCTCAGGGACTTTGGCTGGTTGATGCTGGACCCCCAGCCCACAGCGGGGTTGGGAAAGCCTTGATGGAGGAGGGCAAATGATGGGTAAACGGGGAGAAAATGCTCCCTGCCAGGAGCAAGGCTGCAGGAGTGGAGGCTCAGGGGGGAGCATCATGCTGAGATGGGACCTGTTGGGGTTCTCCAGCTCATTGCACCCACACCTCAGCCCTCTTCCTGCATCCACAAAGTCCCTTCTCCATGTAGGCACCGGCCCGTTGCAGCATCCCGTCCTAAGCAGTATACCCGTACGGCGATGGCCTGCAGCAACTGGCGTCAGACAAGGCCTCAGGGAACCGTGTTTGCTAGAAAAGCAAGTCGTCATTGTTATTAATAGTTAACTGTCATAACTTCATTAATCAGCAAACCTGCCTGATCAATCATCTGCAACAGGGCGGTAAGAGCACGGTGACAGCCAGGGCTCCTCGCAAAATGGAAATGGCTGTTTGGCAGGGCTGGGGGAGCAAATTGAAGTGAGCGGCGGAGGCGGCGAAGGCTGGTGTGGAGCCGGTGGAGATGACGGCTCCGCTGACGAGGCGCTGGGGATGGGGAAGGAGCGGGGCCTCATTTGCAAGGGAAATGAAATTATTGCCTGCTTGGTCTGCAGTCCTCGTACCTAGAGCCTGATGAGCTGTGCAGGGAGGGTGCTGGAGCGAGCAGTGCTAAGAGCACCCAGCACCCTGGTGTGGGACCACAGCCCGCTCGAGCCTGGGTGCCCTCCGTGTGGGAGCAGGGCCTCCTGCAGGGGGTCTGTTGTAGCCTCCCGAGAGATCTGAGGTTGATCTGCTGCCCATGGGGTGGGCTTGTACCTCCTTCGCCACTTCTCTACTTGTCAAAGCCTCATTTTTGCACCCTTTGGGCTGTATTTAGGGGAGGTCACAGGATTAATGTTGGTCAGTCATTCCTGAAGTAGGAGCGGTGGGGCGAGGAGAGCGGGTGATGCTGATCAGGACAAGATCTCTGCTGAAGCAGGTGAACCCTGGTGCAGCAACACCTGGGGTCCTCACGCTGTGGTGCTGCTGTCACCCTAATTCATGTCCCCAAATGGGTCTTATCACACGTGAGATGGCGGTTTTGGTCCACCTGCATGTGACAGGAAGGTGGGAGGCTTTGCAGGCAGCTTCTGCCGTGGTTGGGCAGTGAGTCTGTCCCGTGGGGCGTGGAGCAGTGCCTGCAGCCTGCATTAAGGACAAGGTATAACCAGCTCCATCCCTGCGCTGGGGATGCTCTTCTATAATGTGACTATTTTTTCCTTCCCATCCCATAAACAGGGCATCAGTGATTCCTGGATGGAAACACAGCTCAAGGGGATGTCTCAGGGGGACATCTGCTGGGTGGGAGATATCAGGGAGTTTGGCTTAGATGAGGTGAGACAAGGAATGATTTATCTGACTCAGTTAATCAGCTGTGGCAGCGCTGGGTCTGGGTGAGAGACCTGGCTGCTCCCTGCCAGCTCCACAGGGAGAGTTCCCAGGGCTCTGTCACCAATATTCGGGACATTTTATTTGGGTCTTAACTTTGATTTAACTTCAGTAGATTATAAAGACAAAAAGTCATTCCAAGGGGCTTTATTCAGGGAAGAAAAGAAAACCAAACCCCAAAACAGGATAGTTTGAAGTTGTCAAAATGATTTCCCACTCCTTCAAAATAATCTCACAAAACTGACCCAGATTTTACAAGGCACTTAGGCTTTCAAAGAGCTGCCTGTCTGTGCAAAAGATGGGTCTGTAAAATATATAGGGTTCCCCCCCCCCTTATTAATTTCACAAAGCCTGTGCCTTGCCTCATTCCTGTGGGATCTATAAGGACACAATGTTCTTCGGGAAACCCAACCCAGCCTTGTTGCTCATCCCAGACCAGTAAAGCAGCTGTGATGCTCTCAGGGAGTGGGTGAGGCATTTCAGTGGGAGGCTGCAGCATGTCTCCACGTGCGGGAAGAGCTGAAGACCCCAGGCCTGCCCTGATGCCACTAGCGATGGGCAAGCCCGAGGTGTGCTGGGGACAGGGCAGACATCCAGATAACTGGGCTGAGCTATAGGATCAGGCACAGAGCCTGTTGAAACGCTGACAAATTTGGCTGAAGAGGGACCTGGCTCTGCCCCAGGAGCACTCAGACCCAGGGGGTGCCGAGGCGCACCAGTGCATGGGCCGCATGTCACGGGGGCTCGGCCGGCTCCTGCATCTGCACATCTCTCCAGGCCAAGCGGCTGGGAGGCGGTGGGCAAGCAGAGCTCTTTGGGTCTGATTTCACTTGGCAGGCATCCGCTGGGCACGTTTAGGTGAGAGCAGCAGGCTGGAGAGGCTGGGAACTGCAGAACACTAGGGATGCTGGAGGGGGCCAGAGGATGAAAAATTATGGCTGATTTCATGCCCTCAAGCTGTCTGGAGTGGCAGGGAAATCTGTTAGCTTTCATTCAAGAGAGGATTGCTAGCAGGGTGCTGGAGAGGCCAATGCCGGGTTAATTGCTGTTTCCTTGTTTATTTAGTTAATTGGTTGGGTGCTGGAGAAGGAGGAAAAGGCAACCATGGGCTGTGCATCCGCAAAGAGCAGGGCTGGCTGGCACTGCGCTCCTGGCTGTCGGCTGAGGGACCTGTGCCTCCCGCTGCCTTGGCTTATCGCGGTTCTCCCTGTTTTCTGAAAGCGGCCATGGGTTAATGATGATGGTGAATAAATCTTGCTGATTGTCCTGGGATCCCACCAGCTGCGGGGGCTGGAGGTGGGGATTGCTATGGGAGCAATTGCCATAGTTCCAGTACACCGATGCCTGGGGGTAGACGAGCAGGGATGGGAGCTCTTGGATCAGCACAATCCAGTATCTGTGGGGAGCCTGGGATGCTGCTCACGGCCTTTCCTGCCAGATCTGGGTTTGCACCTGGCTAAGGGTGTTTCTGGGTTTAAATCCTGGCTGTGGGATGCTTGTGGTCCCTGCAGGAGAGGACCAGCTGTGATGGTCACAGGTGGGTTTGCTTGGACAAGCCCAGCACTGAACATCACCCCAAGACGTGATCCAGCAGCCAGTCCTGTGCTGAGTAGAGGGTGCAGGGCCCCAGTGGGACTCTACACGCTCTGCAGAGCTCTCATCCTCTCTTCTTGCTCATTCTCCAGAGCTGAGCCACTCATGAACTTTTGATGGGGGAAACTAGATTTGAATTTAAACTTAATTTTTCATCTGACCTGATTAAAGCGCTGCTCATGCTGCCTGCCTTGCATTTTGTTTATTCACTTCATCATATTCTGCTGGGCACTGCATTGTCTTAATTTAGTGGCAGAGCAGTTTGCCTGTGAGCCGGGCAGCCTGGCTGCTGGGGAGCAGCATCCCAGCACTGGTCCCATCCCTTGCCAGGGTCAGGCCCTGTTCTCATTTTCTTTAAAACCTATGAAGGTCTGAGCCCTGGTTTTATTACTAGTGTGAGGGAGGGAATAACATCCTACTGTCTCAGAAAGAGCAAGAGGATGGGAGCTGCAAAGGTGCTGAGGGCCAAAGACTCGTTGGAGGAATGGTGGACTTGTTTTATTATGGGAGGGGAGGTCAGGTTCAGGCAGGATAAGTGCCGGTCCCAGGTGATGCTGGCTCACAGCTGTAGTAGGGAGCCGAAGGAGGATGCTCACAGCACTTCTGCCTGCCAAGAGGCAACAGCAAAAGGGAAGCACTGTGTGATCTTCTCTCCAGGACCCTCCTGACCCTCTTTCTATGTGGCTTTTGGGGTAGGACCCCCTAAACTGTGCAGCCATGTCCAGGCCCGGACAAGGGCAGCGTGAGCAGCAATCGACTTCTGACCAGCAAAAAGCCCCAGGAGAAAGTAATGGGGTGACAGGTGATGTTCATGGCATGAGGTGTGTCTCCCCAAATCCACAGCTGCTCTGCCCAGAGCCTGTGCAGCGGGGAAGAGGCAAGAGGTCTGGTTTAGCTGCTGTTTGGAGGTGTTAGAGCTTCTTCTGTCAGAATGTATTATTTTTTTTCCACCGAAGCATAATGCGGAAAAATATTTGCTGCGTCCTTAGATGGATGATTAATGACCAGGCAAAATGGGTCCATCAGAGGGAAGGACCCTGTGCTGCCTGGCTCCTCCGTGCATCACGGCGCTGACAACTGGGGCTTTGGTTCAAGTGGCAGCCTGAGACGGAGCTGGTAGAGCTGCTTCAGAAGCACAGGGAATAAAAAGAACATTTTCAGTTTGTATTAGTTCTTCATTCACATCCTTCTCAAAGCTTAGCAGCTGCAATCTATCAAATATAAAAGCATCCCTACAGTTTCCTTAGCTGACCAGGCAAAGCAAATGGCCCAAGGAACGAGGTGGGTAGTCTCAGTATCTTTCTGTCTGTCTAAAGTAGCCCAGGGGCTACCTAGCACCCATCCAAGGCTGGATCAGCTCTTAGCACATCCCATGCTGCTTCTTCAGGGTGGTGTTATCAGAACCAAAGACAAAGAGGGGTTCTCTTCATGGAGTTTTGCTCAGGCACGTTTAGTGTAAGGTGCTGTAATACCTACCTGCACTGCTGTAGGAAGAAATCTGTAGCTGTCCCTACAGGAAGGCTTGGGAGGTGGGAGAGGAGGAAGAAGAATGCTGCAAAAGCCTTTAGATTCTTGATCCTGTTTCCAAAGGGTTTACTGGGGGGTTGTGCTGCTTCTGCAGAAGTGTATCCATGCATGCAGGTGGTTTGAGAGCCCACAGAAAGGGGGTTGAGGGCATATTCGGAGCAAAACTTGATGTTGCAGGTGTCTTTAAGAATGCAGTGACTTAAACTATGAGCACACTAAGGGTGTTGGAGGCATCTTGCAAGCTGCAGCAGCTCTGTGCACCGTGCTTGCTTGCCTTGGGCATGCACTGCTGACGGTCACCCAGCACACCCCGTGTGCTGGTTTTGGTCGGGACAGGGTTAATTTTCTTCACAGCAGCTGGTACGAGGCTGTTTCAAATTTGCCTTGAGAAGAGAACTGATAACACCAGTGGGTTTAGCTGGTGCTAAGGAGGGTTTGTACTCATTCAAGGACTTTTTTCAGCTTCTGATACAGCAGCTGTGTTCCCAGCTCTCTCACTGCAGGCAGTGTGGGGGGACACAGCTCACAGCTGACCCGAACTGACCGAAGGAGGATTTCATTCCTCAGCACATCACGCTGAGTATACCAGCTGGGGGTGGGCCGGGGGCCATAGTTTGATTGTGCCTCAGTTAGTTAGTGGGTTGGTTGGCTTTCCCGGTCGTGCTGTTGCTCGTGGGGCTCGCTTGGAGTCTCCTGCGATTGCTCTTGGGCTCTGCCTCTCACTTCTCTGGAGCTGGCTACGCATCGGTCGGCAGGTGGTGAGCAATTGTACCATATGTTTTATTTTCCATTATAAATTATTATTATTGGTATTGTTAATATTATTAGTTTCACTATTTCATTAATTATATTAAATTATTAAATTGTTCTTATATCACCCCACGAGCTTTCTTGTCTTTTCCTCCAATTCTCTGCCACTGGAGGAGGGGGTGAGGTGAGCGAGCGGCTCTGTGGTACTTAGTTGCTAGCTGGGGTTAAACCACGACACCCCGGCAGAAGTGAGAGCCCAGGATCATCAATGGCTTGCGCTCTTCTGCCTTTAGCAAGAAAGCAGATGCATGGATATTTCCAAGGGAGGTTGCTGTAGGCAGGCTGCCTGCAAAGTAGGCCACTACCTTCCAAAAATGGGGAAGTGGGGGAGAGGAAGAGAAAAATAAGCCAGATGAAAGCAGGGACTGTGCCAAAAGTACATTCTATTTATGATTTCACAAGGTCAACAATAATCCCCACTGCTACAAGCACATAAAAATTGATTCTTTCCTGAAGAGCTTGATGGATTCATGGTCAGGGCATATTCTCTGATCCTGCTGCCCTCTGGACATTGCTGAAATTTATGGAGATGCTGTGAGTTTGTCTGTAGAGGACGAAATAGCTCCTCGAAAAGTGAGCGAATGCTTTAAATTCAGACCTGGGGTCCTGGCAAGTTGCTATAAGTAAGAGAAAAGCTTCCTCCAGCTGCTGGGCTCTATTTCCACAGGTGACCGGCTTCTGCTTAGCAGCCTGCCTGCTGCGGGTCGCAGGCTTATTGTCCTGCCCCGTTCCTCGGTGTGGGGTGATGATGCTCACCCCATGGCGCACACACGCTTACTCCTGTGAGCAGTCTCACCTCCTGGCATCCCGGCAGCAATGTCCCACGCATGGCCACTGCAACGCTGAGAGGGGAGGCAATGCGATGCAGACCCCATGAGGCTGAAGGGTCTTGCAGTTCTAATGCTGTCACGGGAGGAAAGAAGGGACGAGGGTTTCTAAAGCCTCGAGCTCCTTCCTCAGCAATTCCCAAATAAGTTCCTCTCACCCTCAGATGCTGGATGGAAATGTCCCTTTTTTTTTTTGTTGTTTTTGGTTTTTTTTTGTTTTAAAAATACCCAGCTTTAAAGTCCCAGCCTTTTAAACCATTTTGTTTTCCACAAGTGGCAGGCAGCTACCAAACAAAGCACATTTATTTTTCACAGCTTCATCCCTGCAGCTATTAAATCCTCGGCCCTATTGAATTCCTGAGTAGTTTGCTGGGTAGTGATGGGGCTGCGCACAAGCGGCACAGGCAAGCTGTAATATCCCAGTGAGTAGTTTGTGCTCTTTGTATCTCGCTTCTGCTTAACGAGCAGCTTTAGGTGTGCTCAAAAGACATTTCTCCGAGTCCTACTGCGTAGCTTCATCGTATTGATTGCATTATATGAAATGATGCGCACAAAGGGAAGCCAGTGATGGAGAAGTGGTGGGTTTGGGAGGTCAGGAAGGAACGGGCCGGTGGGGGAGGTGCAGGGAGAATAGATGCTGGGCTTTTTAACAACCACACGTGTATTGAACAAAGCTTTTAAAAAGCCTTTCAGATAGCAGTGGGCTCCCTCCTTATGTTGTGCCAGAAATAGGGACACGTGGAAATGCTGCCTGCCATGCTCAGAAAGCTCTTGGTGTTGGTTCTTTCCATGTCAGTGGTGGTTCTCCAAACCACAAGGGTCAGCTCGTGGCACTGGCAAAGCTGCTCTTAGCTGGGGCTGTGCACCCCATAGTCCTGCACAGCCTTTCCTGCTGGTGGTGGCTCTGCTGTGGCCATGAAGGACAGAAGGACCTGGTGGGTTTCCTTCATCTCTGGTGTTCATGCTGCCTCCAGCCATCCCTTGCGTTGCTGAAGAGAGAGGTATGTCCCACCTCTGCGGTAAAAGAATGGGGCAGGCAGTAAGTAGGAAGAGGAGTCTGAGCCCAGTTGGAAAGGAGCAGAGCAGCTCACAGCCAGGAGAGATGGAAAATGAAGTAGTCTGGGCAAAAGCAGGAATTTCACGTTCAGAGATCTTGGTGGGAAATGTTGCTTTGATGCAGGTTGCTGGCAGTGCTGGAGCAGCTCCACTCACCTGCCAGCTCAGTGCAGGCTCCCTGTGTTGGGTAGGAGCAGCCCCCATGACATCCCTCAGACTGCCCTGGAGCAAGGGTCCCTTCCCGTGCCCAAGGATGCTGCAAACATGCCTTCAGGTGGAAAGAAGTAAGATGGTTGATTCAATCCCTTTCTTGTCCCAAATTTCAGCTTTTTTGGAGAAGTTCTGAGCTTTCTCTGTGAGCTTGCTCTGCAACGCCCAAGCAAACACTTGCTTGGAGGCCGTTACCTTTTTTGCAAGCTTTCCTGGCTGGCAGTTGATGCCGTGGCATTCGCTGCTGTCTCCTTCCTTGCAGCAGCCCTGGGCAGTCCCTGTGGCGCTGAGCCCTGCAGAGCACCCCTTGCAATTGAACCACCTCCTCCATGCAGCAGATTACCCTTTTGCTGCCCCCTCCTCCCCCCAGCTTGGGAAGCTCAACCCAGGATTACAAATCAGCAGCTACAGGGAAGCGCCACGGAGCCCCAGCCAGCCTTGGGCATTAAAATACAGCAGTTTTTCAGTTCCTGGTATCTTCCCTGCAGCGCCTTTTCTCATAACAAACCCTTCTGCTGCTGAACCAGAAATCCCACACAAATCCTTTGGAATAAAGCTGCTTCCTGAAGGCATTTTGATCAACGCTGGATGCAGCCTGGTGATGTCCGCTGTGGTTCCCAGCACCAAAAATCCTGCATGTTTTCATCTGCCTTCAAGGAGAAGCTGAGCAGTCGTTGCAATTTTGGCTCTGCGCTCCTTGCCAGGCTTGCAAACTGGCTCTTGGTCCCGATTTAACCTCCTCCTCCTTCCTACAGCGGGTGAACAGAAAAGCTATTTTCTCCTTCACCTCCAGCCCCGGTCCCTGGGCTCCAGCTGGCAGCGAGCAAAGGTTTTTCTGCCCATCCCTCCTGCCAGCATGTCCCGGCCGCGTGGCTGCAGACGGAGCAGCTCTTTGCCATCCGTCTCCCAGTCCCTCGTACCGTCCGCAGCAGGAACCTGCGGGGCTCAGCCTGTGTAAGCCGCGTCCTTTGCGAGTGTAAAATCAGAAACGAGGAGTGCCGGGTCGAAGGCAAAAGGTGCGTGTAAACGTGCTGCCCCCCATGTGATGCAGCCAGGGCGCTGCTCTGTGTCGTTGCTGCTTTTGTTCATCCCCCTTCACTTCTTTTCAGTGTCTTTTGATGGGTGTTAAAAGCAGTCTGGCCTTGGAAGTCACGCTGCCTGCAGCTTTTATAGGTGGCTATAAGTTATCTGCAGGAGCCCCAGTATGAATGTTTTCTGCCGGCAAATGCTCTTTTTTTCATTTTCTTTGAGGCTGTTGTGGATTCGTGGTAATTTTCTTGACCGGGAAAAGCTCAGCCTGGGCTGAGGAGCAGCCAGGAGTCGTTGCAGGGCAGGTTCTGGCCCTGACAGTGCTGCCCTTGGGAAGGCAGGGGACCCCTGAGCTCTCCTGCCCTGCTCTGCTGTGAGCCCTGCCTGTCAGCTCCCCCTCGGGGCTGAGCCCCCTGGCTGTGACCAGCCCTGCAGGGATGCTCATGTCACCCAGACCCACAAAGGGACATCGGGTCAGGAAATGTAGTGAACACCCAGGATGGGGAAATCTGTAGCCCTTTGGGTTATTTCCTTCTGGAAATATTTTTCCACTGGGGCAAGGCCAGTGCCTGCTCTAATTATATTTACTTCAGATTTGAACCTTGTTTTCCAATTGGAAAACAGGGGAAAGTGTCCTGCTGCATGATGGAGGGGACGGATAGACCCCAGACCAGGGGATGCTCAGGAAATACAGTGTATATCATCACCCCCAGCGCCCATCTCATGCTCTGCAGGCAGCAGAGGAGCTGGTCCCTGTGCTGCAGAGAGGACAAGGGGCCCTTCCATGCTGTTTTCCCAGTTTCTAATGAAAGCTGGGATGCTACGGGAGACAGGGACAGTGCCTGTGGCTGTTCACAAGGTGCTGGTCAGGCAACCCTCACAGGATCCCCAGCCTGGGGGCAGGGACCCTCCCCAGCCTGGGGGCAGGGACCCATCATAGGAGGAAAAACAAAATCATGTTTCTGTCAAAAGCAAGAGCTGAATCTGCTCTGCTGATTTCCCAGGTGAGATCTCTGCCAATGTTTAAGAAGGATAAATGAGATGACCTGGATAATTACAGGCCTGTCAGCTCCACTTTGATCCCGAGCAAACTGATGGAGTGGCTGATGTGGGAACTGATTAATAAAGAATCAAAAGAGAATAACATCAGTAAATGCAAGTAAAGACATTAATGTCTACCAACAGGTTAAAGGCAGTAGATTCTGCAGAAACAGTTTTTTGTTGCAAAGATGGCTGGTTTTGACAGAGTGGGTTTGCACAAGGTGTTTGACTTGGATGACAGAGTAAGAAACCAGAGCAAGGCCAGTCCAGCAGGACACAGGACTTTGTGCCAGCCGGCTGGATATCACCATGGGGCGCGAGGTCCCTGCATCTCCTCAGTTGCACTCCCTCAGGCTTTGATGGACGGGCAGCACTGCGGGTGCCCGGCTAACCTGGGGCTGATATCCGTGTCCCCATGGTTAAATCCGTGTTCCACCACCTACGGAGCACCCGTTGTCTCCCTCCCGCCCCAGGTTCCAGCACAGCACACTGTGCCCCTCTGTGACAAGCAAAGCACCAGGCACCCGTCCAGCATCCCAGCAGAGCCGTGCCCTCCCGCTCACACACGGACCCAGCACAGACTGCAACGGGGTGACCGGGAAAGGGAAACACCAGCACGATGTGTCTGCCCTGTTCCTCCCAGAATTGTGTCTCCACACGTTCTTGTGGCCTCCTCGCAGGCTCTCAGCTGGGAAGGGGTGTCAGCATCCATGCAGGATCCATCCCCACGCTGGCTGCAGTACTTGCCTCTTTTTCCAGTTGCCATAGGAACAGACGAAGGCTTCTAAAGCATCGCAGTGGGGTGTGAGTCTAGGTCATGCTGTGGAGCAGGCAACCATTTTATAGTGATAATAAATTCAGGGAATTGGGAATTTGGCCAAAGTAGCACGCAAGAAAAGGACTTGAAAAGGCAGAATAGAGATGAATGAACAAAAATAATTTTATGACAAATGACCATACTTTGTGCTAGACCTAACTGAAATCCTTCTCTGGAGTTCAGGCGAAAGGCTCTGGGAACACAGATTGTAAGGAATGATTTGTCCCTGAAGCATGAATACAGAAAGGCAGAGGCAGCACCTGAAAGTGTTTAGGGACTACTGGATTTCAAAAACCTTCATTATCCTCAGTCACTGCAATGCCTAGATGTGAATTACTGCTGGCCAGAGATTTACCATCCCTCCATTTGCATGACAGGAACCCGAGAGGCACCAAATCATCGGAGATGAGAGCCGGCCAAGCAGAGACAACGCTTGGAAGGTCACTGAAAATCTGCGGGGAACGTCCGTACGGGGGGATGGAGGCAGATGGCTTGGTGGAGCTCTGCAGATCTGTGCCAACGTGGAGATCTTGAAGGTCTCCTGAAGCAGCACAGGGCTGGGGAGCCTGAGAAGTCCCCTGCGAGCTTAGGGATCTCCCAGGTTGGCTGGTGTCAGCAGAAGGCTGATTGCTGGAGCTCTCGCCCGTGTGTTCGTGCTTGGCTGATCCTTTCCTGCATCATGGCGCGGAGATGCTCGTCTGCTCCACCGGCTGAGGACACCAGCCTGACACACTGCTCGGGCTCCTCACCTACAGGGGAAACTCCACTTACCGCCCGGTCTGCACACCATGCAGCACCTTTCCTGCCCAATTTCCCTGTCTGGTGAAGCAAAACCAAGCCCTTTGCCGAAATGCTCTCAGCTAAGAGGCTGAAGGGAGTCCGTCTGTGTCAACATCAGCTTTAACACATCGTGTTTCTATGGTTTGGTGGCAGGAAAACATGTGGGCAGCAGGTGTGGGAGATGGTGGCATGTTGTTGACTAGATCTGGCACCCACTGCAGCTGTGTCCTTGTATGCCCTCATGGGTTTGGGGCCGGGGTGTGAAAAATGGGTAAATAAGGAGTATTAGGCAATCTTTGTGTTTTGCCAGCCCTCGGAGCGTGAACAAAGCAGGTGGGGCTGTGGGTCGATGCAGACTCACCATTTGCCCTGGCCTGGAGCTGCTGGCACAGCACAGCAAGCTCAATGATGCCCACACAGATGTCCCCCCTCCCCAAACTGTGCTCTGTCCATTCCCTAATTGTGCTGAGATTTGAAATGCAATTTGTCTTGCTGTGTCCTGTTGGCTTCAAGAAGCAGAATTTCTCACGCTGATTTAATCACCTCATTATGTCAGACAAGTTAGAGTTATTTTGAGGATGGCTAATAGGTGCCAATTTATACCCCTTGGCAGCATGAGGTCCGTGCTTAGCCCTAGTGCTTGTTTTTTGGCGAGACAAAGAAAGCCTCGAGCTGGTGCTCTGTATGGTAGACAGGGCTCACCTGGGACCTGGGACACCTGGTGCTGGTGCTTTGCAAACACTTTCCTCGCCGCCGCTTGCTTTCAGCTTACAGCTGGTGTGGTTTAACCAGGCGGTGGTAGGATCTCAGAAATTACTGAGCTGGGAGGTGGCCAGAGCTCATCAGGCAGGCACCAAAAACTGTGGTAGCTCCATCCCTGCTGCCTGTTCCTTGGGCAGGGAACCTGCTGTGGGGTCTGCACCCTCCCGGGGCTGAGTCCTGTTCAAGGCTGGGTGGTGCAACGGTGCCCCACAGGCCAAATCTCTAATTGTGTGCTCCAGCAGAAGGAATTACACTGTCCTGGTCCTTCTGTCATCCCATTCCCAGCAAAGAGCAGCTCCCACAGCCTTGGCTTACAGGGCAGCTTCCCCAGTGCTGGCTGAAGGCATCTCCTCTCTCTTCTGGGGGCAGGAGGGTGATGGGAAGAGGGGATGAAAGCCTGTGGCATTTGATGACGAGTGTGAAGCTTAGATGCTCAGGTCTCATTTTGGTGGGGACCAGGCAGGCACAGTCCCACCTGCAGGCAGCAGGCTTCAAACAGGGGCTTCAAACCGGCTGTGCCTTTGCTGCACGCCCTGCGCCCCTCAGTCAGCACAGCGCCCTGTGGGTAGGCAGTGGGTCCCATATGGACGGGTGGCCCTGTCCCTCCCGTGGTCCCAAGGCAGGGAGGGTCTGACATGGTGCAGCCTGGTGTTCTCCTCCTGTGCCAGCCAGGTAGAGCAGATGCTCATCTCCTGGAGCCAGCCTGGCTACTGGCATGTGGGTGCTCCTCCCAGAGGACACGGCAGCATTTTTAGCATTTCTGCCTCTAGCAAGGCCTCAGAGGGAGCCCCTGCATGACGTGCTCAGGGATTGCCTCTCCTTCAGAACCAGCACTCTGCCGATGCTCTTCTCGGTCTCAGTCCTCAGCTGCTGCAGGGTCCAAAGCGCGGGGGGACCGCAGGGCCGTGCTGGCCAGCAGCGGCGGGGCACTGCACAGCCATCCCCTGCCGAGGCTGGAGGTACCTGTTCCATGGATGGCGTAATCCATGCCAGGACACGAGGCTGCGCGTGTTGGTAGAGGAGCAGAAGTGAACCCAGCTTCCAAAGCCGATGCGCTTGGGCGTTCCAGCCCTGGAGTGTCACACCTGGGTGATGATGGTAGATGCCCCTTTGAAGCCTCCCACCTCTCCCAAGCAGGTGTTGCTAGCACCCAAGTAAATATCCAAGTGAAAACCTGACCAGGTAGATACATAGGGTGTTCCATGCTGCTTGCATCCAAGCCCTTTCCTCGGGATAGCAATGGGGAAGGGGAATGTTTGCTCTAGTCCAGGTTTTTCTTTGTTCCAGAAAGCTTCTCCAGCTGCACAGAAAGCCTGCTGCTATTTTGAGGTCTCTTTCCTTCCCCACCATCCCCAGAGGCTCCTTGCTGAGCAGTGGAATAGAAAATGACAGATTATTGCTACATCTTGCTGAGCCTCTCTCTTTCATAGGAAAGAAAGATGGTCTGGTTTGCTTGGGAGCGGCCGTGTGCTTTGGAAGCAAGTCAGAGTGAGAGACGCCAGGAAGGAATTGGATTTTTTTCTGAGTGTCTTCCCAGGATGCTGCCACAGGCAGTGGGAAGCTGCACTGCCATGTCCCTGCACATCCTCTGGGCTGTCCCAGGCCCTGCTAAAATCCAAAATCATCTCAAACATCTCTCCATCCACTCCAAAAAGGCTGTGTTTTTGCAAGAGCAGGTGTAGGACCACGAGAGCCTGGCCTGGTTAGCAGATGGGACACTGCTGTGGGGTTGGCATACGTCTGCTGCCCCTTCTCACCCTGTCCAGTTTGTAGGACACCTACCTGGGAGGTTCCCTGTTAACACTTTCTTATAACACTTGCATATCCTCCCCATATAAAACTTGAGAGGGTATGGATTTGGTGGCTGCTGGGTGCCGGGACCCCATCTCCCCACTCGGTGACTCTGGGCAACCCATTGTTCCCTGAACACCATGGGATGTGCATCGAAACGGAGCATCAACCATCACACTGCTTCTTTTCTGATACCCCTGGCTCTCCCTAAATCCCCATCGTTTTTCCTTGACCTGTAAACTTTGGAACAAGTGTACTGCCAAGCGTGCAGTGCTTGACAGAGCCAGAGCTGGGAAAGGTTTAACGATCCTGGGCAGCTCTTGGCACTTGCAATTTCAGTTTTGTAAGCCATGAGAGCTCAGAACCAGACTTACAGCTGCAGCTGTGGTGAGATACGATGGGTGCCCTGCCACCATTCCACCGTGTCCCACCACATCCCACTGCGTCCCTCGGCATGCCAGGGCTGTCCCCACCCTTCTCCGCCCCTTCCCAGGGTAGAAGGAGCTTTAAAGCTGAAGACTTCCAAGATGATTTATTTCAGCCACCCATTTGAATCATGATTTCAATTAGCAAAGCAGAAAGCTTGGTTTAAATGATCAGCTTTAATCTTGTTTCTCATTTGTACATATTATTTAATTTCTTAACTCGATACTTCTTGAGTGCTAACCATTCATCTGCAGGTTAACTTCTTTTACAACTCCTTTTTATCCCTAAACAGAAAAAAACGCTTTATATATGCAAAATTATTTAAGCAATTATGTCATTTAATGTATATTTATGGCAATTCTTCATGTTTGCATTTTATTATAATATAGGGAATGATGCATTTCTTTGATATGAGATGATTATTAATTTTGGACTCATAACGTATGCCATGATCTATTCAGATGGAAATTGGTTTTCAATTTGAGATGCCCGAAAACCAGCATAAAAATGTTTTTTATTAGTTTAATAGTGCTAGCTACAGGAAAAAAAAAAAAAAAAAGCGCTTATCTAAGCCTGTATTTAAACTGATTTCCTAAACAAGTTAAGTACTATCCGCAGTGAGGGGTCTGAGTGCTTCGTTCTCAATTTTCATATTCTTTAGGGTTTTAAAATTAATATATTCACAGGCAGGAAAGGGCCAATGAGCTTTTCCATTTTTTTCTCATCCCAAATTCCTTGCTTTCACAATAACTAAATTAGTGGGAAATGTCGATGCAGGGAGGTATTTATTTTGCCTGCACTTTCAGAGGGTAGCGATGTTGGCAGGTGCTGGGTCCAGCCCTTCAGCCAGAGCCTTCTAACGCTTCAGTGGTTTTAGAGCTTCTTTATAGAGCTGACAGCAACCATGTGCTGCTTCACATTTTTATACTGGCTACTTAAATTCCAGGAGGTTAGGTATCAACAATACACTTCTCTATTTTTAATAGTAAATCGTACTTAAGGTAAAGAGAAACTGGTCTGAAACTAGAAATGCTACAAAAATAAAGGTGGAAACCCAACCTGGCGGAGCAGGTAGGGAGCATTTCAGCCCCTAGTCTTTCCAGACATGGAAATTATTATTATTATTGCTATTTGCCTTGCTGCAGCATTGAGTCCAGTCCATAATTTCTCTTTCTCCTTCCCAGGAAAGGAAATTTTTCCCTATTTGCAGGTAGGACCTGACAGTAATTGGCCACTGCTGCCTGGCTTGTGTTTTCACTTTAACAATACCACACAAAATAAATGGCCCCGTGTTGTTATCAACAGCTTTCTGCACACCGGGTCTGGCATGGGTTATATTATCTCATGGAAAAGGATTCTGTAGTTTGTCCTAATAAAAATAAATTATTAGCGTCATGCTAATGAAAATGTCCTCTGAGCGGGTAAGCCCTCATCTTTCTGAAGAGGCTGTACCAGTTTTCTGGGCACATCCTGTAGCTTTGCTCCTAAAGGGCAGTGATGCTGGAAAGAAGGTTCTGGTGTCATGGCTTCATCGGGCACTTTGGGTGTGGAGGAATTATTTGGTGTTTCCAGGGGTTGTGTTTCCTGAGAGATGCCAGAGGACCAGCCCTCGTCCCCATTTCAACCTGATGTTTTGGGAGCTCCTCGCTGGCCTGGCTGCAGATACACCATCTGTCTTCATGCCTGGGCATCGCTCACACTGCAAAAAATTAATAATAAAAAAGGCGAAAGAAAGAAAACAGGAAAACAAGGCACTTGTGTGCTTTCAATTCTCCAGCAATTGGCAACAATTTAATGGGTATATATCAGTAACGCTGTTTTATGAGCTCCAGTCCCACCGGCATAATTTTTTTAAGATCCCTTTTCCAGTGTAATTGCTGTTTGTTTTGTCATTTCTCAGTGGACAATTACAGTTCAAAAACAAGAGTGCCTTTGAAGATCGCAAGCGGCGCATGCAGGCTTTATTAATACACTGTTAATACACTATCGAAACGCACTTGAACTCTACCTGCCCGAGGCCTGAGACGTAAATTCTGGCTTTGCAAAGCAATCGTTATTTGATCTATTTAAAATACTCCCAGTATTAGCCTGGTCTCCTGGATACAATTCAACGTCAGCAGTTTGGAAGGCTGAAATATCTCCCTCCATTACTTGGTCATTCGGAAAAAACCAAAGCTGCAACGAATAATCCTTTTTATTTCTGGAGGAGGGAAAGGAAGAGACAAACCCGTCCATGGTGTGACCATGACCAGACACCCTGCGTGACTTGTCGCGGGATGGGGTGATTTTCCTGCATCTGATATTGGGAATAAACTCGTAGGAAGAATAGAAAGACTGCAATTTAAACAAGGAGCTCTCCAGCCAAGAGCAGCCAGGGTCACCCCACCAAGCCCATCAGGCATGTGATGCCTTTGTGAGTGTATCAGGAGACTTTCTCAGCTCTGAAGGTGCTCTGTGTCAAAAGTACTAACAGCTGTTAAGGAAAAAAGCAAGTTTCCTGGATAGCTCTGTTTTACCATTTCTACTGTAAGGGAGCAGTTGCCCTGGTAAATCAGGGGTTTGTGGTGCTCATCATCCATCCACCCATCCATGCATCCTTCCATGCATCCCTCCATCCTCCATCCACCCATCCATGCATCCTTCCGTGCATCCCTCCATGCATCCATGCATCCATGCATCCATGCATCCATCCATGCATCCATCCATCCATCCATCCATCCATCCATCCATCCATCCATCCATCCATCCATCCATCCATCCATGCCTTACTCAGGTGTTTAATTGCTCATCAGGAGTGTTCTTCCTTAATTAATATTATTCATCATTCATGAATAAACCTGTTAGCTGAGAGTTAGTGCTCAGGGCTGCTGCAAGAGCTGGGCCCTGCTCCTGAAGGGGGTCCCAGCAGGGCTGGGGAAGCACCTGCAAATGCTCAGCCTCTCTACTGCATCATGGTTCGCTGCACCCTGTCCCGTGTCCCATTCTGCTGCTTCCCATCCCAATTCCTCCTGTTCTGCTGCATCACATCCTGCTGATCCCATCCCACTGCATCCCATTATGTTGATCCCATCCCATCCCATCCCATCCCATCCCATCCTGCTTTGCAAAGAGGGGAGACAGCCCTAGAGCAGGCAGGAGTTTGCCCGAGGCCATTGGAGCTGGCAGTGGTGGAGGTACCAGGCAGCAAAGTGGGAGCAGGGTTACTGATGGGCTGCATCTGTGGGAGATGCTGGGCTGGGACATGAGGAGCCCTCCAGGAGAGCTTGGGCATAACGGGGCAGCAGTGCAGTGGTTTAACGCACATGTAGATACAAGCTTTTGGCCGCTTTTCAGTTATTTTCAATATACTCCTGTTACAGGATGAAAACCTGGTGCCTGGAGCCCCAGCAACCCCCTCCATCACCACCCAGCATTGCTGGGCAGGGTGAGGAGATTGCAGCAAGGGACTGAAAAGGTTGGATGGAAAAGAAGGGAGAAGGGTGCTGCTTGAAACAGCTGCCATTAAGCCATTCTTTTAAACCTAAAAAAGCTTCCTCCAGTCAACCTGACCAGGCTTAAGAGACTGTGTCTAGCAGGGAGGCAAGCAGCCCTGGAATTACAGTGCAGTAATTGCTTGGTACTTAAAGTCCAGGTCTAGAAGATCTCCAAGTAATAACTCATTGGAAAGATATTGAGCTCTCATCACAAAGTGGAAATATGGTCTCTAAACAGGCAGCTAATGGCATGTCATTTATCTGATGGCAAATCACCCACGTTCATTACTCTACAGCACAGCCAGAAAGAGAAATACAAAATTAGCTGAAGGAGAGAGGGAAGGGGGAAAGGACACATTTCCCTCCAGTCTTTCTGCAAGGGTGGCTCCTGAAATCTGTGCAGCAGCTATTTTCACCCAGGGTTGCTGCCAGCATGACCTGGCCAGGAAAAAACACTTTATGTGCAATCTTCCTCCCTGGAGACAACAAAAATATTTTCCATTATTATTTTCACACTATTCACAGTTCTTGTTGAGAAAATCCTTAACATTCATCAAGGAAAAGCTGGGACTGGTGGAAGTTTTATTGTTCTTTCTCATCTTTGCCAAAGCTGTGGCTCCAGGGGTGAACAAACACCAGATACTCTTTTGTTCCTTTCCAGCTCCTGAGTGTCGCTGTGTAGAGGTTTTGAATGTCTTAAAGCTTCCTCTGTTTTATATCTTCCTTCCTCCCGGTTTCTTTTGGTCTCTTCCAGGTATTTCTGGTAGAGGAAATGGTTTTCTGGCTACCAAATAGTGAGCTGGGTCCCAGCTGGAGAGGGATTGGTCTGCAGGAGATGCTGGGTGAGCCCCAGGAAGGCACACCCCAGCTGGGCACCCCGAGAAAACAACCACAGTCTTTCTATCCATCATCCTTGATACAAACATAAATCTCATTTCCCACCCGTATTTCATATAAACTGAGGTGTTTTTACTGTCCCAAGTGGTGGCAAGGTATCTGAGGCAGATGGGAAGGAGGAGCAACCTGCAGGGGTTATAAAAGCCATCAGCAATGGAGACCCCGGGACTGACCGACTGTGGACATGTCTCCTTCTACCTCAAGGCAGTGCTTTGAGTTGAAATGTAGCTAAACTCGCTGGCTGATTGCAAAATATCCTCATTTGTGCCACCAGCTGCTGCTGAAATGCCTGAAGGACTGACCCCTGCTCAACCCCTGTAAATGATCCATCCCCACACACAGCAGCCCCCGAGGATTGCTGAGTGTTTGCAGGTTGCACAGGCCGAAATAAACCCCCTGCTAATTATAGTTTGCATTTCTTTGCAAAGTAGACTAAGTGCCTTCATAGAAAGGGGCTCCTCCATCAATTAATTATCCTTTGTCTTGGGCTTAATGGAGGAAGATTAGGAAAAAGCAGCTGCACTTAACGCTTAATTTGCCCTTTCTAGGAAATCAGAGGGACTCGGTGGGTTGGGGTATGTTTTGGTGAGGCTGCTGTTGATTTTGCCTCCTGTTTTCTGATGGCCAAGGGGAAGTTATAAAACTTTAAAATAACCTTGATTTTCTTGGGGAGGGGGATGCTTTGCTTCAAAGAGTACCGTTTCCTTTCAGCATGATTGAGAGAATGATCTAGAAACTATGTGAAATATTATTTCCAGTTAGTCATGGGCAAATCACATCCAAGTTACCATTTCGTTCTTACCACGGTTTGGAAATTTGTCATTTTAATGTGACTGGAGATCCTGCAGCAGTCCTGAGCCATCACCAGCTGGTGCCAGGGCCAAATCCCTGGTGGGACTTTTCCTCGGCGGCTCAGCCCAGGACCTCTCTGTAACCCTCTAATTCATCTGATTGTCTGCCTGGAAAAAATCCAAACAGCTCAAGGCAGGGAGAGGAGACACTTTTTTCTTCCTTTTCTTGACCACCATCTATTTTTGGAAGGTGGCTAAGCAGCATTGATGGTATTTTCTGCTTTTCAGCCCCTTTCTTCAGATTCCCAAACAACTGCCCTCTCCTTCCCCTGGGACAGAAGCATTTTAGTGATGGACAGAAGATCCTGGGGTCCAGAGATGGGAATTAATAAATTAGGTAATAAATTAATTTATTAATTAATTAATGTTGAAGCTGCCTGGGAGGAGCTTCAACAGTCTTGTTCTTGGAGACCTTCCTAACAGGACTGGTTGCTGGCAGAAGTCCTGCCTGACTCAAGTTGCCACCAAATGAGGCCATGAAGATCCACATGGCAACAGCCAAGTTGCCCCAGAGGCTTCATCAACCCACAGCAGAGACCTCCAAGCTTCACCCCAATCTCAGAACTTCCTGCAACAATTCTTGATCATCTAGGGCTGGCCATGGCTGAGGCTTAAGAGACATCAGCAACCGGGTGATGCCCCAGCCTCGTGCACAGGCAGCCGGACAGCCCAGGGCCCTGGGAACCACCACGGAAGGCAGAGGCTGCATCCCCTCTGCCCAGAGGTTCAGACAGGCTGGATTCACAAAGGGAGCAATAATTTGCAGAAGGTCTGCCAAGGATAACTCACTCATAACTGGGAAGTTGATAATAACAGAAGCCTCTGGGGAAATCTGTACTACGGAATAGCAGATTTTCTCTTTTTTTTTTTTTTTTTTCACTTGAAGTCACTTAATGAACCCTCATATTGAAATCTTCAGAAAGACTCACCTTGGAGGGTATTGGGAAATATTGATAAATAGTGAGCCTCTCAGCAAGTGGCACAAACATTGTCGCAGCGGTTGGACAGGATGCCTCCATGTTTTACCCTCTGTGCAGCTCTTCCTACCTCCAGGCATGGTCCAGCCAGAGGTCAGCATCCCCTGGCCCAGCCCTCCACTCTGCATTCCCCTGCACCCCTTGGCAGAGCCTGATCCTCAGGGAAGGAGCCGTTATCTCAGCAAGAAGACTCATTTAATCCAAAACTTTCCCAAGAAGCAATATATTAGCTGTGAAGCAGCTTCCACACTTTATTTGCCAGTAATTTACAGCCTACACTGCGAGACAGTGTAATATTTGCAAGCAATTAAAGAGAAGATGACTCAACAACAACCACCTCGGGTCAGACTGTCAAGTGTTCATCGTTCAGAATTAAGAAGGGATTCGAGAAACCAGCCGCTGCCGCCCTGCTTCCCGGGCACCTCTCTGTCCCGACAGCTCCTGCAGTCTGGCCTGCGGGCCTCCTGCCTGCGCAGGCAGGTTTGCCACTGGAGGAAGAGGAGGTATTTATTATCGAGACGAGGAATAGTCTCAAGGAGCATTAAGGAGAAATACCTGATAATAAGTAAAAGGGGCATCTTTGAATGCTGTCTGGGACAGTTTCAGCCAAGCTTTGCAGTCTGCAGCCCCTCATGCCATGTATAATGGGGTGTGCTGGGGCTGACAGAAGGGTGACTAATGCAGGGGGAGGTTTTCATTAAATCCTTCAGGCAGCTGTCCTCTTCTAGCAGCTTGTTGCCTCTGACCATCCCGCTCACTGCCTTCCATCCCAGATGACCAGGCCAGGCTCAGCTGCAGGCGATACAGAGAACCTATTTTAAACCTGACTAAACACTGAGCAGAGCCCACGTGTGCAAACCCCTGGATTGTACAAGCCCCGCCAGGAATGAAATAGGGATGCTCCGGCACGAGGCAGGGCTGGGCAGACAGCTCTAAGCAAGCAGTGTCTGGTGCTTGCGAGCCAGACTGTGTCCCAGCCCTCCTGCCGCTGGGGTCCTGCTGTCAGAGCTCATGATCTTCCCATGATATACAAAGGAAAGGTATGAGACCTGGATTTACATCTCCCTGCAGAGATTCTCCCTGTACTTCAGACACGTGACATGTCACTACCACACTGATGATAACTGAGGTTAGGCTGGGGGTACAAGTTGGGAAACTGAGGCATGGCACTTTGTGTTGTCTAGCAGAGCCTATGGCAGTCCTGGCAGCACCTCTGGACATCACCCAGGCTGGGGCCAGCCCCAGCCTCCCGAAACAACGCAGTGTGCCTGTTGGATGATATCATGCTGGCTGGGTGGAGTGATCCCAGACTGCTCTCCTCTTCCACCCGAGGGCATATTGCACCTTCCCTCCCCGCCCATCACATCCCCCCCTGACTCCTTGATCCTCCAAACAGCTCCATTTTCCCCCTCTGCAGTTCTTCTCTGGCTTAACCTTGCTTTGGAAAATGAGTCTATTTACCATATGCTTTTTCTCATCACTGCTGGTATCAACCAAGCAATACCCTAGGTAGCGATGGGGGGCTTTAAAGGGAAGAAATGGGACAGGACCACCGTGGAGGTGCCCCCCATGCTGTCTCCTTGCTGCCTTGACCAGGAGGCAGCTGGCTTACAGCCCAGAGCCTCTAGGCAGGGAAGGGTTAATGGTCCCTGCCTGGCTCAGGGTTCGATAAAAGGGAGGGAAGGGGACAGAGGGTTTGCATCTCCTTTCGGTTTTGGGAAGGAGGCTGAAGAGCAGCACAGGGCTAAAGGCAGCCCCAGCTGGGCATGGCTTCCCCCAGCTCTGCCCCATGCCTTGCTTCATCCCACGCTGCAGGGGGGCTTCAATGCTGCTGCAGGCATCCTGGTGCCTTTGGTCCGGAGCCACCACTGCCCCGGTGCCCTGAGGTACGTGGCACCTGTCTGTCTCAAGAAATGTGGACAGATCGGAGCATCGGGGCTTATGCCCACTGCTTGGCTCTGGTGGGAGCCGCCTTCTCTCTTCTTGGCTGCTGAAATTGTAGTTTAGCGTGTGCAGGACCCAAGCCAGGCTGCCAGTGGCTAAAACAGGAGCTGTTTTGGGAGCAGGGATGGGGCAACACAAGAAGCCACCTCCCCTCTGCCATGGGACAGGCAGTGGGACTTGAAGGGCAGGCCCTCTAACACCATCGGAGCTGGTTGTAGCCAATGCAGAAAGGAGGGGCAGCCTTTGCAAATGTGGGTGCAAACTGCTGGAGAAATGTGCCCAGCATCCTTGAACCTTTGGGAGGGGGAAAGCCCTTCCCCACTCTCCAGGGACAGCCAGCAGAGCTGGGATCCCCTCCCTTGGCTGGCAGGTGATGGGGTACCCCAAGGGACATCCATGCCCAGATCCGGCGGAGCAGCCAGTGATGCCAGGTGAGATGCTGCTGCTCTATCCTGCCCTGCACATGAGAGAAAGCAAACACACACAGAATTTAAACCGCCTTGCTCTACCTCATGGCCCTGCTATAAATAAAGCAGCATTCCACAGCCATTGTGGTTTATCCCTGGCTGTGGAAGCGGTTACAGCTCCCTGGCTGCAGCAGACGGGCAGTGATATCGTGACTGGCAATGCTGGCCTGAGTTGTCACCCCTCAAGGTGACCTTGTGTCATTCCCCTCCTGGGGACCCCTGCCTTTCAGCTAGCTGGTGGTCCATGGCATCTTGCCTAGCAACTTCCAACGATTAAAGGAGACCACAGGGCCAGTCTATATAGTAGCTGCTGAATTATCAGTTTTGCCATAAACCATTATTCATTATCTGTGTTTCGCTGGATAACCTGGACCCTGTTGAAAAAAAAGTGCTATTTCTTCTGCAGTCAGCTGTATTTTAATAAGTTACATTACAGTAAAACATCCCCAGAGAAAATCCAAGCATCGTTCCATTTATCAGCCATGCAAAGTTCAGAATAAAAATATTCCAAGGTGAGGTAATGTACTGTGACATTGGGCAAGTTAATTTATAAAAGAATTAACTGTAGGAGAGAGGAAGAAACTGCTTTCTCCAGCCGGCATTGGAGTGGTCCTAAAATGAAACGTATTGGTAGAAAAGTGCTCCTTCCCCACAAGGCGGTGGGGTTTTGGCAAGTTCAGGTGCTAAAAGTGCAACGAATACAACCAGAGTTGAAGTGAAATTGCAGCTCCTTGGGCAGGTCAACCCAGGCAACTTTTGGTGCTGGGTAATTCCCATCAGCTGGAGAACTGCTACGCTCATTGTGACTGTTAATTAAGTAATGTTAACGAGAGCTCTGGGATGACAGAGGCTTGCCTGGGCTATGACATCCCTGCGGTGCTGCTCCAGGGGGCTTGCAGCAACCCTGAGGGCAGGAGAGCTCCCCAGCACCAGGGGTCTTGGGGCTTCAGGCTTCTTCCACCCAAAGCTCCAGCTACGTGGCCATCACAACATCCCGTCTGCTTTGAGGTCCCTGCTCGCCGAGGAGCACGAGCACCGCCATCCATCCTTGGCCGCTGAAGGGGTCTGCAAGCCGTGGGTGCCACCTGCGAAAGGCCTGGAATGCAATCATCCCGGGAAATTTCCATGCTGTTTTCTGTGGCTGTGCTTCCCTGGCTGCCCTCAGAACATGGGATCTCTTCTGGGGGAGTCACGGCACCTCCTAGGGTTCCTCTCCCGTCCCTGGTGCAGGCCCTACTCCCACTGTACGCGGCCGGAGATGCAGACACATCCCAAGGCGAATCCCTGCTTAGGGACCAGGTTTTGTGGCACCTGCCTTCACTGGTGACGTTCCCCTCATGCTTTGGGTCCAGCTCCTGGCTGCAGCGACGGATCCTGCACACCTGAGCTGCCTCCGGCAACCACCGGCGGAGCCAGGAGCAACCCAGGGCTTTTATTCCAGTGAATGTTTGCAAATCATTTCTTCGCCCCTATCTGGCAGCTTTCACCTCTGCTTTGCAAAAGCAGTGAGGAGTCTCTATGTAGTAACTATTTTTCATTATAATGATTTATAATAGATCAGGAAAATGAAACTGCTGGGGAAGAGCGGAGCTGGCTGGGCGCTCGGATGGCCTAATGAAGTCCCATCGAAGTTCCCGTTTGTTGTCAGCTATTAATTCTCCCTCCGATTCCGTCCCCAAATTACTTTCTGTAGAACTGAATCTAAATATGAAAATCAATTAAGAAGGGAACGAGTAGCTGCATCTGGGAGAGGGGAGAGGAGGCAAATATAATGACAAATCACCCGGTTCCTTTTGAACATGCAAATTAACATTTAGAGTGTATTTTGAGGAAGGGGAGCTTGGAAATGCTGCTTCACAGAAACAGCTAGATCAATTTTCCGAGCCCAAGTGCTAGAGATTCTTCAAAGTTACCCAGGGCTCTGCCTTGGGATGAAAATACAAAAAAGACAAGAAATCAATGCTGATAATTAATTTAACAGAATCTATCCGTTCTTTCTTCTTCCAGTCAATGCAAAGAGAAAATCATACAGTAGCTGAATTTCACGTTTCCACAGAGATTGTGCTGGCACAAAATGAATAAACGATCATAAATTCCTACAAAAGCTCTGCTACGTTGTTGGAGTGGGGCTTTTTAATTAACTGGAGGAATTTGTCATCACTTTCCCCCACTGCCCTTGCAAGGGAAAGCGACTGCCATCCGATGAGCTCGTGCAGCCCAGCCCTTCCGAGACAATGCAACTGCAGATCAGAATGTGGAAGAGCTTCAAGCTGGAAAACATCGGTGCCTGTTCCCCAGCTCCTTCTTTAGGGAGATATTTTTAAAACCCTGGTTTTGCCTGGTTTGACTTGCAGCTGCACTGCAAAGCCCAGTGCCCACACCGACAGCTCATGTCGCAGCCAGAATCCTGCGCGTCCTGCAGATAGGAGCAGCGTGGGGTTTTGTAGGGTTACTCTACTGGGGACAGACTTTTTAGCAAGGGCTGTTGCAACAGGACAGGGGGTAATGGCCTTAAAATAAAAAAGGCTAGATTCAGGCTAGATAGAAAGAGGAAATTTGTTACGATGAGGGCGATGGGGCACTGGCAGAGGTTGCCCAGAGAGGTGGGAGAGGGATCCCTGGAAACATTCAAGGTCAGGCTGGATGGGGCTCTGAACTCTCGTTGAAGGTGTCCCTACCCATTGCAGGGGAATAGGACTAGGTGACTTTTAGAGGTCCCCTCCAACCCAAACTGCTCTATGATATAAACTGAGTTTTTGTAGGGTTCCTAAATAGTTTGGGTTTTTGTAGGGTTGCTGCATAGGGCTGGGCTCAGACCCTGGAGCAGGGGCACGCGGGCAGAGCAGTGGCACAACCTTTGCTCCATCCAGTGGCAGACAGGCAGAGAGGAGCTGGCTTTTAATTATTCAAAACTCATCTTCCCTCCCATTAGAAAGAAATGGGAAGCGGATGGATTTTGGTAATGAATCCCCAGTAGGGTACTTAGGTTTAAAGTGAAACCTGTCCAGTTAAATGTATCCTGTGGAAATGGATTTGATTGCTCTGATGTTCTAACTTCAATTTGGTGGCAGTGTTAGCATATCACCAGATATAAGGGCTGTGCAAAGAATATGAGAGGTAGAAAATAAGAAAGAGGAATGGTCTCAGGCAGGTTTTGCCTTTGGTCTCAGTGTAGCATCCGTCTGGGTTTGCCCGCCTGCCCTCCTCCTGCAGAGCAGGGTTTGCCTGCAGAGCTGCCTGTGCTCCAAGAAAGGAAAAAAAGAGCGGGACTGATTTTTTCAGATCTATTTACTGTATAGTTTGCTGTGGCCTAAACCATGGTGGGGTGAGAGGAGGGACGTGTCTGTGCAAAGCCTAGGGTGCTCGTGGAAAAACGTGGCTGATGAGAGGAGTTTGCTGCTGCTATTGTGGGCATTTGGCCGCTTGCTCCATCTGCAAATTGATCATGAACTGATTGATTTCCATAAAAATACCCTGTATTTCTTGAGGTAATGGACAGGATGCTCAGCCAAGGGCAGTGGGTTTGCTGTCGGGGGGTTTCATGGCCCATCCCAGGCAGCAGGTCCCTGAAGAACCCCAAGAGCTGATGTCCCTTACCTCCAGTAATTCCCAGGTTTTGCTCACCCACCAAGGGGCAGAAACATGGGATTTTGCTCACGTACAAACAAAATGTGTTTTTCACGTTTTGTGTACGAAAACAGGGATTTTCATTCCCAAGGCAAAATTCTTTACTTCTCATTGCAGCCTAGGGACGAGGGATTGTGCTTCTGGATCCTGACTCACTTGATAGCATTTGGGAAGAGATAACACACAATATCAAAATCTGAAGCATCTGGAGCCCAGTCTAGAGGATGCCACTTGAAAACCCACCAACCCCCCAAAACAGTGATAGGAGCAGTTTGGTTTTTTAGCCTTGAGGTCTCAGGCAGGAGCTGCAGCTGTCTGCCCCGCACGCTTACAGATTTCCATCCTTCGTGAGGGTCTGGCTGCTGAGATCAGACCCAGATGCTTTACACCAAGCTGGGAAAAAAAAAAGCCATGCCAGGCAGCTGAATCTGCTTGGTATTGAAAAGGAGAAACAAATTCACATCAGAGTAAGGGATGGTTTCTGGAACGGGCACGGCAGCAAGGAAAGGTTGCATTTATTATCCTTGACATGTCTTTTATTAGTAAAATTATATTATGGGCATTTTTCTCTTTCTGCTTTCCCATTGTTTTTCCTTAGGAGTGGCCAGGCCCACCACCAGCTCAATAAGGAGGCGCAGGGCGCAAACCCTGTTAATTACAGCTGGAGGGTCGGTACTGAGATATTGTCTTAGTCAGCCTCTTTTGAACCCTCAGTGCTCTACCATCCCAGCACAAACCATCATCCCCAGTTCAGCAGCAGCCCAAGCCTTGCTGAGATGGGTTCAGGTGCTCCCTGATCCCAGTTCTCTTGGTGCAAACCCACACGAGCTCCAGGGCCAGGTTTTGCAGCAGCAGCCCAGCATCACTCCGAGCAGAAATGAGCCTTGCACAGGCTTTTTTTTTTTTTCTTTCCAGCCCTCATTAACAAATAAATCTCTCGGCAGATGAAGTTTATGTGATGGATATTGGCCATGATCCGAGTAGGGCAGCCGATCATGTTCAATTATTTTATTAGCAAGACGAGGCTCATCGTGGTGACTCCACGCACCGGCTCCAGACAGGATGCAGCAGGTTGGGGTCAGACACTGCTTGCTCCAGCAGTGCAGCCAGCCCCATCCTGTCCCCCCTCCCCAGGGCTTCTGAAGCGCATCTGCCCCCGCCACTGGGCTGGGCCACATGGCAGCTGCTTAAAACAAAGGAATTTCTATTTTCTCTATGTTAAAATAATTAAGTGATATATCAAAACTGAGGATGATCAAGGGTTAAACTTTTTTTGGGCAGTTTGGTTGCTGTGCCTGCATTTGAAGGTTTTGTCCAGCTCCTGCCCCCAGTTTTATTAGCATCAGACCCCAGCACGTTTGTCATGGGGAAGGAGAACATCAACCGATATTTTTGGGCCAGGGCCAAACACATCATGCAGCCACCTCCGTGCACTTGCTGGGGAAGATGAAGGGGATGTTCACAGCCCAGGTCTGCCTGTCCCCCCCCCAAGGAGGGGACAAGCTGGTTCCGTGTCACCTGCCAGGGTCCTGTCCCATCTGCCACTGTCCTTTTGTTCTGTTTGTGTTTAAGCGCATCTTGCCCAGACAAACCCCGCAGCCAGCACCCCCAGGAGCTGTCCCAGCAGTTATGGACCACAAATTTCTTCAGCCTGCGGGGGATTTGGTCCATCTCTTGGGAGACGCTGCTGGGCTCTACAGGAGCAAGGCACATGCCAAGGAGCTCAAAGGCTTTGCATGCTCTATATGGCCCCAGCAGCAACAGACACACGTCTGAAGGTAGAGCAAGCTTGTGCTTCACTTTTCATGGAGAGCTGTGTCACAGGGACTGCCCAGGCCCACTGGGACATCTCACAGGAGGAAGCAAGACCCCCCTCCAGCCCTGGTTTGCCCTTTTTTCCTTCATCATCCAGTCTGGAGGCCTCATGCAAAGCAATTTTGATCTATTGCCACTATTGGAAAAAACTAAGATACTGCTGAGCCTCCACCTCAGCCCTGCTACCCTGGTCTTGCAGCTGAAGAGAGGAGAAACATCTACAGACTGTGTGGATCCAAGCAGGGAAGGGAGCACATGCAGCCTTTAATATTGCCCAGAGGAAAGCGGCATGGAGGAGGGGAAGGTGGAGATGAAACACCCCGTTAACAGCCTAAGTATTACATGCCAGGCAGCACAGCACACTGAAAGCTGGAGAATTTAATCAAAAGGACGTTGTCAGGCTGAATAGCATCAGCGGGAGAGGCACCCAGGCTTGACGTCTCGGTGGTGGCAGCGAAGCCTTTCCAGCTCTGTTCTCTGAACTCGTATTTTGGCAGGTCGGTTCCCACTGATTTGGGGGTCAGAGCAGGAGTGTTTTGTTCCTGGGATAAAGAAAGCCCTGCATCCCGCCTGGGTCAGCTTCTTCCTCATGCCATAGGAGGTGGCAGCTCTGGGATTTGTCCCCAAGCAGGTGACACAGCCACCCTCCGCAGTGGCAGCGTGGAAGTGGAGAGTGTTATTTGCACACAAGAAAGCAGCTGTTTGGAAAATAAGAAATGTGGAAATGCTTGGTAAGAGGTCAGACATGGAGTGAATACTCTTCTCTCCCAGAGCAATCCTTCTGTTAAACCCTGGGGGGATGATCCTGCTGTAGCCAGCCAGTATCTTCCCTGGACCTGGGGCGATCCCAGCCTGGGGCTGCCTGCGCTCCCTTCCCTGGAGGTTATCTGCAGCAATCACAGCACTTTTTGATTCCAGAAAAGATGCTCCAAGAGGGATCTGTCTCTGCCCTCTGCCCTGCCACCCTTGCCCCACCCACCCCCCCATAGCCCTCTTCCTGTGCACGCTGGTGTTGACATTACTCAGCCCTCCCCTCGCCTCCAGGCTCCGTAAGAGGAAAACGGGTAGATAGCTTTGTCCTCAGCTTGAGCAGCACAGTGCTAACAGGACACATGGTTTTATTTGCTATCGGACACAGGGTTGGGGTGAGGAGCGCTGACCCATGCAGATCATTATCTGTGCATCAAGATGCTGCGTCCGTGACCTTTCCGGCAAGGGACGCTCGGTGTCTGCCTCCTTTTCTGCTTCATTTGAGTGTTGTGCTTGACTCCTGCACTGCCTGATGTCCCCTTGCAGCCGGGAAAACCAGCAGCGCTCCCTTCGCCGACCCGTGAGATGCTGTGGGGCATTTGGGCAGCACCAGCATCCAGCCCAGTTGGTGCTGTAGGGCTTTACCTGCCACACGAATCTGTTGCAGGGGTTTTTCTCTGGTGCGGCCAGCTCTCAGCCTGCTGCCTGCCTTTTCAGGGCGTGAGGGGCTCTGAGCAGTGACAGGGACGCAGAGCGGGGGCAGAGGGAAGAGCAGGACGGTCGCGGGCCGGGGGCACGGGCAGAGCTGGTGCCGGCTGTCTCAGCCAGAGCAAATGCTTGGGGCTGTAGCTATTTTCTTATGTCTTTTTCCAGTGTGTTTGCCCCGGCAGTCTTTGAACCTCTCATTTGGGTTGGTGTTGGGGAAAAACTCTTGGGCAAACAGTGGCGTTAGCAAGGAGCGGCATCAAAAGTGGCTGGAATAGCCCTTTAGGATTGGGGAACCCAGGATGCTGGGGACAGCAAGCTGCAGGCTTTGCCTTCAGGACTGTGAAGCCAAAGTGAACGGGGGCTGTGGATATCCTGTTCCTTCAGGCAAGTCCCCTCTCTGTCCCCCCATGCCGTCTCTCTGCCAGAAGCTGTTATATTCATGCATATGTGCACAGTGGGACTTTATTCCCCAAGTGCCTGGGTGTAGCATTCCCCGTAGCATCCACAACCACGGAGCAACCCAGGGTGCTCCCAGACCAGCTAGGCAGGGAGGAACACCCTCTCAACCACTGCAACCGCCCTAAAAGAGCTCTGAAAACACCAAAATATGGGAGATTAGTCCAATTAATAACTGCAGGTGGTGATCACGTTTGCGCAGCTGATTCACCGGCAGCGAGGGTCTGCAGTGTGCGCAGGCCAACCGCCGCTGCTGCTACGCCAGCTGCTTGCTCCCGCGGCGTGTGAAACCTGCAGGCCCGCTGTGGCTGATGCTCCCTGGTGAGGTCCTCCAGCTCTGTGCCCTGGCAGCTGGGACAGCAGCCAGGGTCCCCTGAGTCCCCCCAAGCGAGGTCACCTCCCCAGACCCACCCTGGCGTGCATGAGCTCCTTCTCCTCCCTTGGGAAGACCTGTCTTGCCAGGGGTGGGGCAACAAGGCACTGCTCAGCTGGGATGCTCGGGCATGTCAATGCTTTCCTGTTCTCCCTGTCCCACTGCAACTCACCCCTTTGCCCCTCACCACCCCCCATGCTTAGTTTTGACCCAGTATGCTCATCTGGGAGCAGGGAGGATCTGACCGTGGGCAGGGCTGAGGTGACGGTTCCCATTGCAGGGGCAGAGTTTGGCTCCGTGGTGAAGCTGCATCCTTCTGGGGGGGAACCGGAGATGGGTAAACCTGACCTGCAGGGACCCCCCAACGCCACCACAGCTTTACTAACACTGGTGGGGTTCAAGGCTCCGCTTAACACTTCTAATTTTATCCAAACTCCTCGCAGGGAAACCATAAAAACCTCAGCTGAAGTGGCCCCACTTGGCGCCCGGCGTTTTACTGCCCGCACATGAGCAGAGCACAAATGCGGCATCTGTCAATGCGCTCCACAGCATGAGCTTCCAGCCCACCCCATGGAAACCCCCTGGGACCTGATGGACCCCGCTCGGACCCGGCACCCAGCCTCCCCCTCCCCAGACCAGCCACTTTTCTGGGTATTTGTTCTGCCTTCTGGCTTGGGTTTCACCCAGCAAATGCAGCTGTAGTGTGATGCTGGGACCCCCTCTAAGCAAGCCTGTAGGTGGGGGGGCTCCTGCATCGTAGCCAGAAATTCTTCTTTCTCCCACTGTAACTAGTACGGGTGTGTATATATGTCTGTATACAGATCTGGATGTACATATGTCTGTGTATATAGATATCAATAGGCAGAATTACAAGTTGATATCAAATCACGCGCTGTAGAAAAAAGAACTGTGATTTTGCAGAAGGGGAAACTGAGGCACAGGTTAGCTGACTTGTACGTGGAGTCACCGGGTGAAGGAATGAAGGTTCCTCACATTTATTCAATCGCCCAGGTGAAGGGATGGCATGCCCTCCCCCCTCGGGCACTGCACTGCCTGTCACTCAGCGCAGGCTGTTTGCAAATGCCTTCAGGGCACAAACCCGCACCGCATGTGACTGCAAGGAAAACGGTACCGCTGTGAACCGGGATTGGGCTATTGGTTTGGGTTTGGTTTGCTTCTTGCTCTATTGCCATGAGGAATGAAAGCAGTAGCATCCCAGCCACAAAAGCTGGGCTTTCTTGGCAAAGATCCAGGATGGTTTGACACTACGTTGCCCTTAATGACAAGAACCAAAAAAAAAAAAAAAAAAGAAGGAAAAAAGGAAAAAACCCACCCTAAATAAAGAAATTTCAGCAGCCACCACTCGTGCTCTGGCATTGCTAATCCAGCAGCTGAAGGTTTATTTGTACTGACTAAGCTGAAGTGAGCAACTTAATTCCATTTTAATTCTCTTCCAAAGGCTTCAGGAAGCCTAATAGATGTTTTCTTGCATGCAATTAACTCAGAGGCAGCCCCCAGCTTTCCTGGGCTCTGTGGATTTGGTGGCGCTGCCTGGGTTACCCTTTCCCAATAACAGCTGTGACTTGAGCCCAGGAGCTGCTGAAGATGCTATTATTTTACGGGTGCTTTATGCATGATTCAGGCTGCCTGGGGTGGCCTCGCTCTGTGTCCCATGGAACAGCGAGGAGCAGTTTCACCCCACCACATGCCATGGGGTCACCCTGAAATTTGAAAGCCAGGACTCAGCCAAATGCATCTCTTTGGAGCCTCCCTGGGCCCCTGTGCCTCCAAAAGGCATCTCAGAGGGATTTAATACATGGCAAATCCCACTGCGTATTTACAGCAATTCTGGGAGCACCTCCAGGCCTGCTGTGGACATGGCAAAACTGTTTGGTGCTGGCTTTTTCCTGACAACCTGGACCGCAGAGCCGCTGAGCCCTGTGCTGAGACCCTCACATCCCCAAGCATGCTGGCTAAAATCTTGGGGAATCTGGCAGAGCATCCCACTGCGCTCTGCCTCAGGTCAGTATAGACTATTCCAGCCCATCAACCCTATCTCCATCCAGCCCTGATGGATTCTTTCTAGAAGAATGCCTTGAGCAAATAGAGCCTTAAAAAAAACCCACAACCCCAGACCAAAAGAAAAAATCAAACTCCCAACCCCATGCTATTTTGTAGTGAAAATCAAGTGACTTTTAAACAGTGCAGGCTTTCGAGTGGGTTTCTGGGTGTGGGCCCTGCAGAGCAGGGACTGCTCCTCTGCAGCTCTCTGAACCTTGGAAGATATTTTTAAGATCAGAAATGGGATTGGAAATTACCTTCTTGTATTTGAGGAACGGGGCATGTAGCGTCTGGGTGTCGGGACTGGAAACAGGGAGCACAAAGGGAGCCCCCACATATGCATAGAGGAAGGTTTGCAGGAAAATGGGGTTTTTACCCTCCTGTAATCTTTAATATCTGTGAACCTCCAGTCCACAATCAGAGGTAGCTGAGAATTTGATGTAAAGCTTTTTTTTTTTTTAACTAGAAAATGGTAATTCCAGGGGATATTTGCAGGGAAAAGGGTTGATCTTAATGGGTTTTGGTGCGGGAAGCTGGGGAGTTTTTTCAAACTTTGCCTAAATAATCGTCCACTGGTGGTGGGAAACTGCTCCTCATTTGGAGGTTGAAGGCAATGTGTCATAAATCAGTAAGTGAAAAATCAAATTGCTCTGCTCAGTAACATCACTATCCCTCACTTTCCATGGAAATAAGACATCTGTTATTTATTTGTTATATTTTGATGCTGTAAGTGAGCCCAGTTTGCTGGAGAGGGGAGCTGCTCCCATGCAGACATCACAGCGGGGGGGCAGGAGCAAAGCCCCCAGATCTGGCTCTCCGTACATGGAGGATGCAGGTTCAGCTCGGATGAAAGAGCCGGGTCGGGGCCTGCCCTCTGCCCTGCTTGCCCCGGGAGCATCCCAGCTTGGCTCAGGGCTGCAGTGTGGCCCATCTCCAGCCAGAAAGCCAAAATAGCCCTCCATGCTCAGGGCAAAACCTGTTGCAATGGTAAAGCCAAGGATTTGGCAAGGGATGGATGCCTTCAGGGAGATGTTAAATGCATTATTGCTGGTGACAGGGCTTTGGGGACAGTGCAGAGCCCATGCTTAGGGTACAGCTGACCCCACAGCTCGCCCCATGCCAGAAACCTCGTGTCCCACCCCTCCTGGCACACTAACAAGCTGCTTGTAGCACATCCTTGAGAGAAACTGCCTGATTTCCTTCCCTTGCTGTTTTCATATGCTGCTCGTCACCTAACAAGGAGCAGTTACCTGCTCAGCAGAGGGATGCTGTTTGCTTAGTGCCAGGGATGGGGAATGGGGGCTCCTGATACCCTTGGCCACAAGGTTGCGAGGTGGCAGGGTGCACTAGGTGTCCCCAGGCCTTGCAGGGAGGGGTACACTGGGATGCCCGTACCCAATGACACAGCTTTTGCTCTCCCAGCACTGCTGCCAGGATCAGCCTGCCCAAGCAAAGTCCCAGCTCCAGTCTTCACTGACATCTAGTGGCAATGGGGGCACTTAGAGCTGGCAGGGGGGTTGCTGCTCAAGATCGAAGAAGTGGGATGCAAACCTTTCCTGCATGTCCCCATCCCTGGTGGGATGTCGCCCCACCTCGGGGAAGCCACCCCCTTGCTGGTACACCGGCAGGTACCTTGCAAATAGTGTCCCTGCTACTACCTCACCTCTGCAGATGGGGACATCTGGAGTCATTAGATGGCCCAGGGTGAAAAGGGCTTTTTACATATAACAGCAAACTGCAGGTTACCTGCCCTGTCGCCCTTCTCACTGCTCCTCCAGCAGCTGGGAGCACAGCTGCCCTCCCGGGCAAGGAAGGGTTTTGAAACGCTGCTGGAGGCATCAGTCATGAGGGCTTCTCACATCTTCCCACCTAAAGCAATGAAAAGTTTGGGCAGGAGGGGCCAGCCTGGGTCAGCCTCGATCTGCTCAAATTGAGCTAAAAGCTGTAGAAAGGCAAAAAGAAAAGCCGCAGCAGGAGAGGTGGCTGTGAAGGGCCGGGGGGTGGTGGGGGAAGATACTGAGGTTGGAGGGGTAGGGATGTGCCCAGCTCCACAGAGGTGGCTTTCTTTTGATGGAAGTGGGTTAGATGCCACCTGGTCTTGTCCCCCCACCAAGCACAACAGGTCATGATGCTCAGCACCTGCAAATCCAGTTTGCCAAAGCTGAGCTGGTGCAGCCACCCAGTGCAACCCATCCCTCAGCACTGCCTGCCAGGGGAGTGACTCGGGGGGGTGGGGCTGCAGCTGACCTTTGGTGCCTGGGCAAGGTTTACTTCCTCCACCAACCCCCCCAAATCTGGTTTGCATTTTTACAGGCTTTTTTGTAGCGCCATGGTTCTGAACTTCCCTCTTGAAGTGCCAGAGAGCACAGCTCAGCCCCCACGCTGCTATGAATCGCTTACGCAGTAACACATTATTTGATAGGAATCTGCCTGGTTTTTTATTTCCCACTGAACATCCTTATCGCTGCCTCGGTTGTGTGTGTGCATGCAGGAAAGTGGTTCCTTCCCATTCATCTGCTGGAGATTCGGTCGATTCACTGCCCTCAGAGGACTGTCGGAGCACAATGGTCCAGCCGCCCCTTTTCTGCAGAAGTAGGATAGAACTTAGCAGCTCAAAAGCCCTGTTTCCAACTCCGTGGCAGGAGGAGGGAAGCAAGGAAAGCCTGACCTCACTCCACAGGGGAAGGTGAAACCCTTGAGGAGCTGGGATCCCCCTCTATGCCCATGACTCCTGATCTACAGGGGCATCTAATCTAATTGATTTTCAAGCAGATTAACTCAAGGGCAGGTCTGCAGCCAGGTGGCTCTGCTGAAAAAGGTTCTGCACTACGAGGAAATGGTTTGCCAAGGAGGCAGGAGCCAACAGCAGCTGGCAGACATATATTCCCATAGAGCACCGTCAGAGCCCATCTTTGTAAGGCTCAAGGTGTTCAAAGTTAACGCTCTTTCTTTTTTAATGGGATAACATAGCCAAGACATTTATTTGAGGCTCATGTTTTGCATGCAGGATGGGTTTTTTTTCCTTATTTCTGGTTTTTTTTTCCTTGCCACTGGGAAGAGGAAAATAAAAGCCTGTAATCTTCAACCAGCAGGCACAGAGGCGATAAGCTCATGCCTCCCAGTGCTCATGGAGGAGTTTTGTTCTCCCATCTTATCTCCACCTCCAGGTCACATGTCTCCGGGCTTAGTGCAGGCCCCAGGGGGAGCAGGGGGTGTGAGGGCAGACTCTGTTCCCAGGCAATGCAAATGGCAGCATGTTTCCCAATGATAACCCTTATCCCAGCCCGGCGCGGTCCAGCTCCACGCACAGACGCTGTCGGTAACGACATGAGTGCCTGGGCCATAAACCCAGCCTGGCAAGAGCCTTCCTGGAAGGATTTTGATGCTCAGAGGGCTGGAGCCCCTCTCCTATGGAGAAAGGCTGAGAGAATTGGGCTTGTTCAGCCTTGAGAAGGGAAGGCTCTGGGGAGACCTTACAGCACCTTCCAGTACCTGAAGGGGCTACAAGGAAGCTGGGGGGGACTTTTTACAAGGGCCTGTAGTGACAGGGCACGGGGTAACGGGTTTAAATTGAAAGCAGGGAGATTGAGATTGGACAGCAGGAAGAAATTCTTCCCAGAGAGGATGGGGAGGCCCTGGGACAGGTTGCCCAGAGAAGCTGTGGCTGCCCCATCCCTGGGAGTGTCCAAGGCCAGGCTGGATGAGGCTTGGAGCAAGCTGGTCTGGTGGAGGGTGTCCCTGCCCATGGCAGGGGGTTGGAACTGGGTGATCCTTAAGGTTCCTTCCAACCCAAACTGTTCTGTGATTCGGTCTATGACTTGGTGAGCAACCACTTTTCCCCATCTCTTCAGGCATGGTGGCTTTCAGTGCTAATCACAGTGTGTTTTATTTCATCCATAAACCGATACAATCTTCAAAGCTTAAGTGTCTTGATCTAACACTTCCCATTTTTATTCCTTTTTCCTTGGAATCCCTGCAAGGGAGCCTCTGGGACCCCACAGCTCTTGCTTTATGTTTCCTTTTAATCAGCTTGCTTTTCTTCCCAAAAACAAATACAAATAATACTGCAATGGTTTCTTCTTGGAAATCTCTCCACATTGAGGAGAGAGGGAAAGTGTGACTTGTTAAAGGCTGAATTTCTTGATGTCTTTCCTCCTTTTTATCTGGTTTGCTGCAAGAAAAACAACTCAATTTAGGTGAGAAATTGAAGGGCACCAATATAATTTGTTGGCAGCAGCAGTCCAGCCAGCTGCCAGGGGAACCATGGCAAACGAGTATGGTGAAAATAGGGTGATGGGGTGTCGCCTCTCGTCCAGTGCTGCAGGATCACCGAGCTGGGGAGTTCTGTTCTTGTGGCAGAAATCTGCTCAGCATCGTGGTGAGAGTGGCACCCCAGTCGTTGGTGTGGTGAAACACCTCCTGTAGATGCTGGTGGGTTGATTTGTGCTGCTCCAACATGGAGATAGTGAGTTGAGGTGGTTAAAGAAGGGAAAAGCATCTGTCACGTCCATGGATGCCTTTCCCTCCTGGCAGCATCTAAGGTGGAGCTGAGTTTCCTGGGATTATTCCAGGAATTGTTGGCCAAAAGCACAGATCCTGCCCCCATGGAGGCCCCAGACATGAGGACCTTCCTGCATAGATGCCTCACTTCACAGATGAGCATAAGGAGTGACTGGTAAATGAACCCCCATCGCTACCACCCAGATGGCTCTGCATGCTCCCAAGGTGAAGCCCCTGTCCTCCCCATCTCTGGGGTATGAAACCTCATTACTCTGCAGACTGGGTGGGCTCCAGAAGGAGGGGGGGCCTCATGTGGGCACAAGCAAAAAGGTGCTGCAAGGAGACATTGAAGGAAGCTGGTTGGGTGTACAGGCAGCCCTGGCTGAGCAGTGTTCATGCTATGGTGCCTGCAGGCAGAGCTCAGAAAACCTGGCACCGCCTGAGCACCTGTACGGGCTGGCCGGGACGCGACCCGTGCTGGGGCGGCGATTGCAAAGCCCTTGTGCTCTCCTCGTTCCAGAGAAGCCAAGAGGAAAGTTTGGGGTAATTTTCTGCTTTTCTCATATTTGTTCACTTGATTTATCCCTGCGGCTTGTAGAGCTACATCCAAGAGGGACATGTTTTACCCTTGTAGTACATGACTTTGCTATAAATTATTAGCTTCTTTGTGTCAACCGGAGCCCAACACAGCCCATAAAACATTCTGGCCATGCTACTGCATTTGAGCGTGGCAGCAGGCTGTGAGCTGGCCCAGACCCAAAGGAAGGGGTTGCCAGCTCAAAGGATGTATTTTTCTCCAATGCAACACTCCCACCCTTGTTCCTAACATCACCCATGGACTTCAAGAGTCCATGGAGCCTCAAGTGGAAGAGCTCTGTCCTCCCTCCTGTCTCCAGATAGCCATCACTTGCCCCAGCTCTGCAGGTACCGTGGCCACCCCTCCACTGTGAACGGGTAGGCAAAGCACCCCACAGCATGTGTTTGCAAGGCTTGCAGGTGGAAGAATCATCATCATTATTATTATTATTATTATCATCATCATCATCTAACTCTGAGCATAGAATGAGTGAGATTAAAAATTCAGAGTCTCAAGGCGAGATTGCAGCATATTCAATACCTTATCCTTAAGTGATGTGCACGGGAGGGCAGAGTGGGAAGCGAAGGGGATTTCAGGAAAGCCACAAAAACTGGAGTTTTAATTTAAAACTATCCTTCATTGACTTGAGTGTCTCTCTTGCAAGTCCATTTTTTATTTCCCCCTGTGCAGCAGTAATCAGGAGGTAACAAGGGGGAAGGGGAAACAGATTGTCTCGCAGCTCTATGTGGCCGATTTCAGTGCTGTAAATTATGGATATGTATGGTACAAAGGAGTGCTGGGATATTAATTTCTGTTGTTGAAAATCACAGATCCTCTGCTTTAATTTACTGCTAAATAATAAATGACTCTGCAAGATTTGTAACACTCAGCAAAGATAAAGATGCCCCGGTAAATCAAACAGCTCATAAGCACTTAGGGATCAGTCTATCTTGTATGTGTATTTAAGTGGTTTATATTGTTCTTCCAAAGCAGAAATAAGCAGGCATTTAACTGATGTTATCTGCCAAAATAAAGGATGAACCCGTGAATCAAATGGTTCCCTGCAAATTCTCCTTTGCATATGCAGATTTAAATGAAAAGTGGTGCTTTAGGGATTCTGAAACATTTAAATGCAAGCCCAAAATCTGCCCCACAGGAGGCAGTGGATGAGTTCCGTGGGGCCAGAACAGAGAGTGGCAGGTAGGTTTATGTAGGGTTTATATACGGTTTATCCACAGCTCAGCAGGAGGAGGAATGCAGTGCCTGGGTAAGTCTGGAACAGGCCAGGGTTTGGAGCCGTCGCTCCTCATCCTTCACCCTGCATCTGCAAAAACACCCTGAGAACACCCGTTCTCATGGCTCTTCATGAGCAATTGTACAAACCAAAGTGAGATAAGGGTGGCACTGGGAACCCAGACCTGCAGCGTGGATGTGCAACTGGGAGCCAGACCCCCAGCTGTGTCTGTCTTGGTTTCCCTCTTGGCATGCAGAAGATGCTGTCTGCCTCTCTGGGCTGCTGTGCAGGTCTGTCCCCTGGCTCAAGATGTGTTTTTCTCTGCTCCCTCGGTCCGTTCATGCTGTGCAGCAGTGGCAGAGACGCTAATTGGATCTGCAGGAAAGGCAGGAGCTCTCGGATGGCTGTAAGTAAGATGGATGTTGGGCTCTGGAAGCACAGCCCTGGGGATCCGGGAAGGCAATGGCCCCGGCATGCTATTTGCAAAGGCAAGTTAGAATCAAAATGATGCAATTAGAGCCTGAAGTGAAAATGATATATGGATGTGGCCGATTTGGCATTTATATCATGTGTTTATTATGCAAATTGGCCAAACTCTATAGGAATGCAACAGAAGGAGATTGCAAAGGGCACCAGTGCATCTGAGGCACCTGCACTGGAAGTGCATCTCCCGCGTGGCCTTGTAGAACAGCTCGTCAGGGAGGTGGGGAGGCAGCTGGGGGTATGTGAGAGAGGTCTGCAAGCAGCTGTGGTGCCTGACTGGGAATGGTGAATGTTTAGGGCTGTGAGAGCCAGTCTCCAGAATGCAATAAGGAGGAATTCTCTTGGGATAATTTCAGCGACTGGAGTTCCGGGTGCGCCTCGGGCTGCCTGTTTGCTGCTGTGACTTGACCTCGCAAAGGTACAGGGAGCTCCCAGGTGGAAAAGGATCAGGTGCTCGTGAGTATTTCAGAGGCATTGCTTTCAGAAAGTAGCTACCTGGTGTTGAGTCCCGCCCTGCAGATACACATAGTGCCAGGAAACATCACCTCTGAGATCCAGCTGTGCTGGTGGAAGGACCCGGCATGCCATGGTCATGGCTAGACGCTGCCACCCTGGCAGATGTGCTGGCCGGGCATTTTGGGGAGGACTCACCATCCCACCTTGGGGTTTGTTTCAGCTCTGTGAAGAGGACTCAGGCTGCTGTTTTGCAAGCGTTAATTCATGCACGCACTGCTGAGCCATCAGGCAACAGAGAGGAGCTTGGGGTTGGGCAGAGTTAGTCTCTGAGGAGGTTGCCACGCTCCATGATAGACTGCTTGGCAGCTTGATGCTGTCTGCTGGAGGATAAATAATGACTGGTACAGCTAATGTGAGGGAAGCACAGCCCTGGGGTGTGTGCAGACACTGGATCTGGCAGAAATTTTGCCACAATGAGTTATCCTTCCAAAAAGCCCCTGGTAGGTGGGAAGTCGCAGCGTGGACATGCTGTGACCAGCAGCATGCCTGGCCACCGCAGTGCTCCTCATCAGGTCTCCTGCTCTCCAATTTACTGTCTCAGGAGTGGATGGACATCAGCCTGGCTGGCTTTCAGATCAGAGATACCCAAAGTACAAACTGGTGCATAGGACAAGGTCTCAGCTTTACCTCTCTGGTTAGTGCTTTTACCCATCCAATGCCTGGAGCCGTTAAAAGACCAAATTTCTGGCAAAACTGCCCGGCAGCGCACGTGGGAGCTGTGTACCACACTCGGCGTTTCTGATCGTGCCAACAGGAGAACATGGGAGAGGTCAAAAGGGACTTTAAAGTACTCTCAGGACTTCATGCACCAAAATGGTTTTCCTGTTTTGCAGATCATCTGGAAAAGCTCTGGGGGCAGCAAACCCTCTGGTCTGCACATTCTCCCCAGGTGTGTGCTGACCTGATGGATGAGCTGCAATCCCTCCAGCTGATGGTGCTTCCCACCCAACAGAGATGGAAAAGAGGCTCTGGAAGAGACGGGAAAGCCTTGATTCCCTGCTCTGGGGTGCCGTGTGTTCCTTCACATTCTGCATGGGGGTGATGGGGCGGCCGTGGTAGCCGGTTGCCCCATCACTAGGAATCACAGCGCTGTGGTCTGCCACATGTCACAGTGCTGCAGCACCGACTCCAAACGTGGGAGGATCCAACGCCGACACGATCAGGCTCCTGAAGGCATACACTGGCCTGTTTTGCTGACACTGCTGAAAGACAGGACAGCTCCAATTTGCCTGGAGCTACTTGGTTCTAACATGGCACCACGGGGCAGGGCTGTACAGAAATGCACATTTGAAAGTGAAAGCGTTTTGCTGGAGCATGGCATGAGGAAAACAAATTACCGTGGCATAAATGAGCAAATCCATCATCAGAGGGAAGAAGAGGAGAGAATTTAAGGATCCACATATGAGGCTGTGACAGTAATCATATAATAGTCCTTTAAATGTCAAGGGGGATGAACATGGTTTAACAGCAACAGAAATGCTGCCAAGCTGGGTGACATGTAACAGCAGAGGGATGGATAGACCTACCTACTGTCTGCTCGCTGGAAAAAAGGGAGAGGGAGGTAATTCAGGTTTATGCTTGATCTAGTGTGTAAATCTCTGAGAGGTAATGTTTTATTTCGTCAAAAAGGAAAAAAAAAAGGATTGGCTTGTTTTCAGAGCTGTGCCTGCTGATGGCACAGGTTTCACAGGCTGATGGCACAGGTTCAGCTCTACGAACGATGTTCGAGGCTGGCTGCAGGGGGTGGTGATCAGGCAATGCCAGTGGGTGCGTGAGGGCAGGGGGATGCCAAGGCGTGCACCAGGGTTGCAACAGCGGTTGAGAAATGCTTTTTGCTTTCAGGCACTGCACGTGTCCCTGTGCCGCCCTGATGTGCTGCCCAGAGGGAGGAGGGTGTATGTCTGCAGCGGGGCGTCCGGCTGCTGCTAAACAAGGCCGGGGGGATCTCAGGGCCCCTCTAACTCAATCAGAAGAGCCCATCTCTTTTGTGGGGGTCCCAGGGTCCAGCCTCAGGCAGCTGCAGGGCTCTTCCACCATGCCCTGGGCACCTTCTGGCACCGTTAACGGGTTTCACTCTGATAGTAAGAAAAAAACCCCTACTGAGCGTTAGCACATCCAGCATTAAATCAGCAACAGGTGAAAATCTACGCTGGGAAAGAGATGCATGTCCCTCAGCTCGTGACCACCGGTCAAGGGGCAGAGGGAAAGGGTTTTGTACCCTGAAAAGCGCAGAAGCAGGTTTTGCAAAATGAGCATCTCAAACCCGGGGATATTTACGTTTTCATTCGTTCCTTTGCATCGTGATTCCACATGCAAAACGGGGATCGCGACTCTGATTTCATAGGCACTGGAAAGACGTTCTTGGTATTCGTAAAATGCTCCGCCTGTGTATTTCCAAGCACCAGAAGAAAAAATCACGAGAAAATGAACAGTTTAGTATTCCGTGGAAGCTCTAAGCAGTGTGCAGGTGGCACGGCATGGGCTGTGAGCCAACTAGTGGGAAACTGGAGGACTGAATTACCTCCTCAGCCAGAGGGCTTGGTGGGGCCAGGCTGGTGGGACAAGGAGTTGTCACCGTGTCACCCAAACCCCGTGCTTGAGCGTGCCAGCACCGAGAGGCCACACTGAGGTTTTACGGGCAACAAGCGCTTGCTAGTGGCGCAGCGCTTGGCTTTACCATCTGCTGGTTTTGTCCAGGTTTTGCATGTACAATTCAAATCTACCTGTAGATTTTATGAAAGTTCTGGTAAAATCTGTTACTGCAGAAGTAAACCCAAGTGCTTATTCCTTTCTCATGAGCCATCAGGTGTGCGTTGTCGTGGTTTTCTGCTGTTGGGGTATTTCTACGTAAACGTCCTGGAGGGAAATTTGGGGTTAAGTCAGGAGTGAGGTACTGTTCTTCATGCTGAAACTGTCCCGCTTAGCCAGGAGCCGAGCTGTCAGAGCCGCTGGGAGCGAGGCGTAATGCAACCTCAACAGGCGGCCTCAGAAATCATGGCAGGAGATGAGCCCTAATACTGATTTACTCCACGTTAACGCAGGGGCGATTTCAGCTCTGCCCAAGGCCGGTCTCTGAACCCTCTGTGTGTCTGATTTTGCCTTTTGGGGGAATTTAAAACCAAACCCAGCACCCTCCTAAAGCGGGGGCTGCTCCCCAAGCTGACGAGCCCAAGACAGGGCTGCTATAGCGACGCAGGCCACGCCACTCGGGACGCCGCTTGTCCCTTTAAGGTCCGCGGGGGACCGGAAGTGCTCCACGGGGCGCTCTGGCTCTCGCTTCGTCTCGCTGGGCTTCCGGTCTCTCTACTTCCGGCGGCGCGGGACCTCGTGGCGGGGGCGAGCGCCGGGAGCCGTGGGACCGTGTGTGTGGGGCTTGTGGGGCGCAGCGAGGGCTTGGGGGGCAGGAGCTGAGCGTGGGGGTTGCGGTGGGGGCGGCGTGCGGGGTGCAGCGTAGCGGGGGGCGTCTGGAGAGCCGGGGTGCTGCGCAGTGGGCCCGCAGCCAGCTGGGTCCCTCCGCGGGGGCTGTGTTGGAGCCCGCACTGGGGGTGGCGTCACGGCGGGGGGGAGCGCAGCTGGGTTTAAGGGATGGAGAGGACGAGCCTTGCAGCGGTAAGGGGGCGCTGCGTGAGCAGGGTACGGCGTGCTGACGGTGGGAGCAGCGTGGCGGTGCTGGCCCCGGACCGGGACTATTGGGTTTTGGGGTGAATTCCCCCAGAACCGTGTGTGCCGCGTGGTTTCCTGCCGGGGCTCGGCCCCGCGGAAGCCACAGCCCGGAATGGTGACAGCCAGCGGTTACGGGAGCCCTCGGCCCTTCCAGTTGGCAGGTGAGCGAGAACCGGGCCAACCCCGTGCGTCCCCCCCCGGGTGGGTGGGCGGCGGGGGGGATGGTGTGGAGGGCTGGGGAAGGGCTGCTGGGCGGTGGGGCCGGCGGGCCCAGCCTCGTACCAGCCAGCCTCACCCGTGCCCGAGATCAACTCCCAGGCGGGCTCCGTGCTGGGGTTCATCTTGTGCAGTAACAGGTGTGAGCATTCATGCAGTGTTTTGATGGTCATGTATGATACTGCATACAACAGCCTTTCGGTTAGTTTCTTTAAAATACACCGAATCTTCTTTTAAAAAGCGTCCAGCAAAATGAAGCTGGTACTGCCCTTCCTTTGCAGGCAAGTTTTACAGGCACGGAAAGCAGAATTTGGGCATACCGCCTGTATTTTTTCACTGGTTTATTGCTGGTACTATGTGAATTCCAAAACTTTCTTCCCCACGCAGCAGGGAAACTTGCTTTACTTGAGCAACTTGTAAGGCTTTGTCAGAAGTTGTGTGCTTTGCTCTCGTTACACATGTGATTTTCTTGACTGGTCAGTTTTTCTCCTACGCTGGGGAGTTCAGCTGGAATCACAGCTCAGGTGAGCACGTGCTCTCACAAGAATGGGGAGTGGGGAAAGACACATGCTGTGAACCTGGCACAAAAGTGATCCTGGCTTTTGACAGAAATTCTTTTCTCCCTCAAAAAAAGCACTTGTTCCTGTTCCATGGTCGCTCCTGTACAGCTGAGGAGATGTCAGTCGGCAGGAGGAAGAAGATGCTCTTTAAACCACCTTTGCTACCAGACTGTGTTTTGCATGTGGCTGCAGCAGATCTCGCCGTGATCAGTGAGTTCCCTCAGTGCGGTTAGAGATAAAGTGAATAAATATTTCATTGCTGCTGAAATGACAGACCCTCACTGCCCCCCAGTCCCCAAAACGCTTTCCGTGCTCACCTTGACCTGGCACAGGAATTTGTTGGGCCCACCTGTGAGCACATTTAACCCAATAAAGTAGCAAAGACAAGCGGAGGAGAGAAAAATAGCGTTGTAGCATGTTAATGAAATTCTAGGAAAGCTAACAGTACCAAAGGTTGGGAGGGAGAGGAAGGACTGTGTAGCTTGGGGGAGGGAAGAACAACTTTCCTGCCCCCGTTTCCTCCTCAGCGCAGTGGCTTTGTTTTGCAGGAGAGCTCCGCTGCGCCGTAGAGACCGCAGTGTGCACAGTGGCTGCGCAGAAGCTGCCAGGTGCTGTATTTCCAATCACATCTTAAAAGCGCACTGCACACCAGCAGCGCCTGAACTAGAAGAATGTGGTGGATCTGTCCGTGGAAGCTATAATACGCTGTTGTTCCGCCCTGTTTCACGGCGTTTTAACGAGGTGCGTGGGCTCTCCCTGATACCTCATTTGCAACCCCTTTCCTTTACAAGCAATACTTTTTTTCACCAGCTAGTTGGAGCTTAGAAGTATGCAACCCAAGAGGCTGCTTGACCTTGGAAAACAAGCCTCTGGAGCAACATACAGCCAAAAACTAATTTTATTTTTTTTATTTCATTAGGCAGTTGAAGTTATTCCCGTATGCAATACTGCACTCAGACCGGTGCTGTGCTTTAACCCCGGTGAGCAGCGAAGCACCACACAGCCACTTGCTCACCTTCCCCCTCACACAGTGGGATGGGGGAGAGAATCGTCGGGGAAAGGTGAGAAAATTTTTGCGTTAAAAACAGTTTAATAATTGAAAATAAATGAAATAATGGTACTAACACTACTAATGATAATATGTAATGAAAATACTACTAACGAATATAGGTAATGAAGATATTGCTACTACTAAGGAATATATGTGATGAAAAGAAAACCAATAAAAAACTGTCTGAAAAGCCAGTGAGGAGATGGGCCAAGGGTTGTCTCGGCTGTGAATGACTTATTGTTCACTTAAACCACACTTGCAGTATCAACTGAATTCTTTGTTCTCCTAGTTATTACCTGGGACTACCGGTGATTTTATTAGTCTTGTGATTTTATCCAGCAATTAGCTCTAGAGCAACAGAGTTCTGCCAAAGGAGGGAGATTAATTGTCCGAGCACATTAATTCTGAGCTCATGGGAGTAAAGGGGATTCTTAATGCAGACTTCCATGGGCCTGAGGTTTCACCCCAGGAGTCTGCCAGTCACTTCTGTCTGTAATGGAACATCCATACATACAATCACAAAAAGCAATTAGTGACACTGTATTCTTCAAACAGACCTTTTGCCAGTATCAAACTGCTGAACTAGCTGAGTTAACTGGATACTGTGAGATTACAACAGTACTTCACTGTTGCATCCTAATTTCTTTACTTTCTCTCAGGGAAGTACCTGCAGGCTCCAAGGAGAGGATCCTCAATATTCCAAACATTCTGTATCAGCATACAGTAACAGAACCTTTCCCTGGGACTCAAGACAAAGAATTTCTCTGAAAAGTTTCTTCAGAAAAATCTGTCAAAACCTCCTACCTCTATGCAAGATGATGGAGCCGCAGGAGGTTGCCGATGGCAGCTGGCTGTCAGTGCTGGGGCTGCTGGTCTGTGGTGCCGCAGATCCAAGGGACAGCCCCGATGCTGCCTGGCTGCCAGTCTCAGGTGCCGCCGAGCCGTGGGAAGGCCCCACTCCTGACTGGCTGGCACTGCCTGGGCCGGCGAGGTCTGTGGTGGTACTGGAGGCTGTACGGGGAAGCAGGAAGGTCAGGAGCGTGGCACCCAGGGCAGGATAGTCCAGGGCGGTACTCCAGCCCTCCTGGAGCTCCTGGGTGCTTTGCCTCTTACCAGTGCCCAGGCCTGCACAGATATCACACTCCCAGCTAGGTCTGCTGTGGTTCAAGAAAGCACAGCGCCTGTGGGTGCCCTCAGCAGCGCAGGAGCAGCACAGGAGCAGTTCCCAGGGCCTGGGGAAGCAAAGGGGTTCGTGGCTCTGAGGACAAAGGGAGTGCAGCACGGGATTGTCTGGCCCAGCTCTTCTTCGTCCTTCCGCACCAATACAGAGGTGACTCTGAGCTGAACATGCAAAGAAATGGGCCGTCAGGGCGCCTTCCCAGGGCAGGGGCAGAAACTGGTGCTGCAGGTGGCTGTGAACTTCCCCACAGAATCCGAGCAGGCTGTGGGCCCAATGAGGCCCAAAGCACATGGCCATGGGCAGACGGCCAAGGCCAGTCGGCAAGTGGGGAGAGGAGGAGCAGGAGGAGGAAGCTGAGAAATGAGCGTGGGCTCTCCCAGTGCAGAGATTCAGGGGCACCTTTATTGTGCTGGTGGAGGGGTGCCACGGCCAGCGCTCGGGGCCAGCGCATGGCTGGTCCCGCGTCGGCGTGCAGGCCGGCTGTAGGGAGTTGGGGCCCGGCGTTGCAAGCGGGAGCTGCGTCGCACCCGCTCGGGCCCTGGGGGACTGGGGCTTCTGCCGCTCTCGAGCACGGGGGAGCCACAGGATGATGCCTGGCTGAGAGTCTCGGGTGCCGCCGAGCCGTGGGAAGGCCCCACTCCTGACTGGCTGGCACTGCCTGGGCCGGCGAGGTCCAAGGTGGTACTGGAGGCTGTACGGGGAAGCAGGAAGGTCAGGGACATGGCCCCCAGGCCCAGGGCAGGGCTCCAGTGCTCCTGGAGCAGAGGGGCTCTGCCAAGCCCACCCAGGACACCGCTGCAAGGCCTTGCTTGGCCTCTGGCCCCTGCTTAGGGGGACCCAGGTGCTTTGCCTCTTACCAGTGTCCAGGCCGGCACAGCCGTTGCACTCCCAGCTGGCCGTGCTGTCCCCCAAGGAGGAGCAGCACCTGTGGGTGCCCTCAGCAGCGCAGGAGCAGCACAGGAGCAGTTCCCAGGGCCTGGGGAAGCAAAGGGGTTTGTGGCTCTGAGGACAAAGGGAGCGCAGCATGGGATTGTCTGGCCCAGCTCTTGTTCTTCATCCTTCCGCTTTGAGCCCATGGCGAGACAGAGATCCCGTGCAGAGCCCCGGGGTGCAGCTTTGGCCACTTACCCCTCCTCCTCTACGTGCTGCCTGCCTCCTGGGCAAAGGCACTCGCTGGCATCGCAGCGGCTGTGCCTCTCACTTAGTGCTGTGAGCACATCGCTGCTCTCCCATGTTGGCAGACTGATGGAGAAAGGAAGGTTGATGAGCCCCCACTGCCCCGGCAGAAGGCAGATGCAGGGCGCTCGTCCTGCTCGTCCCCCCCTGCCCTGTCCCCAACTCTCCCGTGATGCTGAAGCCCAGACTCACGGGACAGCGGAGGGCCAGGACTGCTGGGCCAGCACCTGCACCCTCCTGTCCTGTGAGAGGGGCAGCACACCAACCTGAAGGGGATTCGGATCCCCATGGTGAGCATTTCTTGGAAAAATACATTTCTGTCTCGACAGAGGGGGCACTGGAAGCAAAAGATGCCGGCGCCCACAGCCTGTCCCTGCAGGGGAAACAAGGAGCAGGAGTGAGGCCCTGGCACTGCTGATCGCCTGCCATGCCCGAGGGCAAGGGAACGGCTTCGACCTGGATGCAGCCCCTGTGGAACCAGGCGTGCTTGCAGGCTGGGCACACCATGGTGCCATAGGACTTGCTGTCGTCCACCGGCTCCAGGCAGATGAGGCAGGTGGTGTTCTCCTCCGGAGACGCCTCCGCTGCCTGCTCTGGCCGGTGCTCCCAGCAGAAGGACCTGGGAGGAAGAGGGGAGGGAAGGGTGAGCCGACAGGTGCTGGCTTCTTCCCCGGTGGCGCTGAGGAGGGCAGGTACCTGTACTGAGAATAGAACTGGGTGACGCATCTACCCTCCGTGGCACAGGGGAGATGGAAGCTGCGGTCACAGCCTGGCTGACGGCACGTGATGGCGGCCCCTCTCTGGCCACAGACGAAGCAGTGCTGGAAAGAGCAGAGCAGCTGCCGTCAGCGGCAGCCTCACGACACCCACAGCCAGCCCCAGAGCTCGGGGCAGGGCGCAGGATGTGGCCGCTGCTGGGCCACTGCCCCCAGATCCGCCTGGCGGATGAGGCTCCTCTGCTGGAGCCTCGGTGGAGCTGCTGGGAGCAGGATGCTTGTGCCAGGGCTGGCTGGAAGGGCTGGGCTTGCTTTCTCAGGTCCTGGGCTGAGCTCCCGCAAGCCTCTCCTGGCCCAAATCTCCCTGTTCTTCCCCATGTCCTCACCTTCCTTGTTGCCTGCTTGACTGTGCTTCGAATAGTCTTGGGGAGAAAGCCGTTGACCCCTACGTTCCCCGCCAGCTGCGTGGGAAGCCCATTGGCAAACGACTGCAGAAGAGAAGAGGAGCTGATGAGGAGAGTGTGGCCGGGACTGCCTGTCGGAAAGCTGGAGGGAGCCCCGGCATAACTCACCAGGCAAAACTCATGGGCGCAGATCCCCTGCTGCTCTATTTTGCGCCCACAGAGATCCGGGTCAGCCTCTGCCCGGCCACACAGCATGCATGCTGGAGGGGAGAGAGGAATGCCGCCATGAATGAGCACCTCTGTGGGGCTGGGGGAAGCGCCCCGAGGGATTGCCCCCAAGGGCCTGCTCTGCCCCGGCCTAGCTGGCTGATGGGCAGGGCAGGAGGCCCTGGAGAGGACGGGGGCATTGCAGGCACGGGTGTCGCGGCGGGTGCCCACTGCCCAGCCGGGGCCCCGCCTGCTGAGGCAAGGAGAGGCCCTGCCTAAGGTGGTCGGGGATCTCCTGCCTCCCCCTGCCACTGCTCTCCGCCCCACGCTGAGCGGCTCAACAACCCCTCTGCCAGGCGGTGGCAGGGGGATACTTTGCTCTCACCCTTCTCCCTCGAGTCAGGGGCCTTCCGCTTCCGAGCAGACATGGTGCACGCCAACACTGAACGCTTGGAGAGTCCCTGTCCCAGCAGTGCTGGGGCGTCTCCTCCAGATGCTCCTGCACTGACTGAGGGACAAGCAGGACACACGGTGAGGTTGCAGCCCGGGCCCTGGGCCCTGAGCCCCGAGGTGTGGGACCTCTCCTCCCTCGGCAGCCCCCGCAAGCCCTGTCCCTCTCCTCACCTCGCCAGGTCGCACTGACGCACGGCCTGTGCCTGGCAAGCGATTCTGTGTAGGCTTGGCCCCGCGGGTCACCGTGCCCATTGTGACATCAGCACCGCTGGCCTGCGTGTGCCCCAGCTGGGGGCACGGCAGCAAGTGCAGAGTCCCGGGCCGGGTGCCCCGGGGCAGCCGTTGAGGGTGGCGCTGTTGGCCGAAAGGGCTCCAGCCCAGGCCAAGGGAAACCTCTGCTCCAGCCCCCGGCACGGGGAGCGCTGCCAGCACGTCGGAAGGTGATTTTTCTTTCTGTGCCGCACCGGGAAGGCTGCACCCGCTGTCCTGCCTCCAAGGTGTTTCTGCAAAAGGCTGTTTCCTGAGGTCCACCAGCGCCACAGCCCCGCGCACGTGTGAAATGCGGATTGTTTTCCAGACCCTAACGGGAATTGTGTATGAGCTCCAGAACTGCCTCGAGGTGATACCGTTGGAGGAGGAGAGAGAGACAGTAAAGTCAGTTTCCCTGGTAGAAACCTTTGCATTGCCGTGAGTGAGTCTGCTGTAAGAGACCTGGGTGTACAGTGCAAGTTGCAGGGAAGCAAAGCTCCCTGGAGTCTCCAGGAAGGTCTTGCTGGTGTGCCAGTGGCTCCGCAGGGCCCGGGGCTTCCAGGCGGGGCCCCACAAGGACAAGCTTGCGGGCATGCAGCACTCTGCTCCCAGTGGCGCAGCCCGGTGGTGCTGTGGCTGGATACTGCTGCCGGCCCTGAGAGAGGTGCAAGGGGAGCTATCCCTGCTCAGAACCCGGAGCTGAAAGGCCAGGACGCTGCAAAGCTGCCAGTCACAGCCACGGAACGGCTCTCATCAGCCCAGGGAAGCTCCCGGCTCTTTGAGCTCCTCGGCTATTAGCAAGTGACAATGAGGCTGTCACAGAACAGCAGCCTGCGGGCCCAGCGAGGCCCGAAGAACACGGCCATGGCTCTGGGCAGCGCACAAAGAGGGACGCCTGGGGAAGGTGCTGCAAGGCGCAGGGGACAGACAACCCTCTGACCCATCCCCTAATGCTGCCCCTCGAGAAAGGGAGAGGAGGAGCAGGAGGAGGAAGCTGAGAAATGAGCGTGGGCTCTCCCAGTGCAGAGATTCAGGGGCACCTTTATTGTGCTGGTGGAGGGGTGCCACGGCCAGCGCTCGGGGCCAGCGCACGGCTGGTCCCGCGTCGGCGTGCAGGCCGGCTGTAGGGAGTTGGGGCCCGGTGTTGCAAGCGGGAGCTGCGTCGCACCCGCTCGGGCCCTGGGGGACTGGGGCTTCTGCTGCTCTCGAGCGCCGTGGAGCCGCAGGAGGTTGCCAATGGCAGCTGGCTGTCAGTGCTGGGGCTGCTGGTCTGTGGTTCCGCAGATCCAAGGGACAGCCCCGATGCTGCCTGGCTGCCAGTCTCAGGTGCCGCCGAGACATGGGAAGGCCCCACTCCTGACTGGCTGGCACTGCCTGGGCCGGCGAGGTCCGTGGTGGTACTGGAGGCTGTACGGGGAAGCAGGAAGGTCAGGGGCGTTGCACCCAGGGCAGGATAGTCCAGGGCGGTACTCCAGCCCTCCTGGAGCTCCTGGGTGCTTTGCCTCTTACCAGTGCCCAGGCCTGCACAGATATCACACTCCCAGCTAGGTCTGCTGTGGTTCAAGAAAGCACAGCGCCTGTGGGTGCCCTCAGCAGCGCAGGAGCAGCACAGGAGCAGTTCCCAGGGCCTGGGGAAGCAAAGGGGTTCGTGGCTCTGAGGACAAAGGGAGCACAGCACGGGATTGTCCGGCCCAGCTCTTCCTCTTTGTCCTTCCGCTTTGAGCCCATGGCAAGACAGAGATCCCGTGCAGAGCCCCAGGGTGCAGCTTTGGCCACTTACCCCTCCTCCTCTACGTGCTGCCTGCCTCCTGGGCAAAGGCACTTGCTGGCATCGCAGCGGCTGTGCCTCTCATATAGTTGTTCGTAGTCACCGTTGTCCTCCCATGATGGTCCGCTTTGTCAAAGGAAGGGAAAATCGATGAGCCCCTGCTGCCCCGACAGAAGGCAGATGCAGGGCGCTCGTCCTGCTCATCCCCCCCTGCCCTGTCCCCAACTCCCCCGTGATGCTGAAGCCCAGACTTACGGGACAGCGGAGGGCCAGGACCGCTGGGCCAGCACCTGCACCCTCCTGTCCTGTGGGGGGGGGGGCAGGACACCAACCTGAAGGGGATTCGGATCCCCATGGTGCGCATTTCCATGAGAAATCGATATTCGTTTTGACAATGTGGGCAGCGAAAGCCGCCGAAGCCAGTGTGCATAGCCTGTTTCTGGATGCAGCCCCTGTGGAACCAGGCGTGCTTGCAGGCTGGGCACACCATGGTGCCATAGGACTTGCTGTCGTCCACCGGCTCCAGGCAGATGAGGCAGGTGGTGTTCTCCTCCGGAGACACCTCCGCTGCCTGCTCTGGCCGATGCTCCCAGCAGAAGGACCTGGGAGGAAGAGGGGAGGGAAGGGTGAGCCGACAGGTGCTGGCTTCTTCCCCGGTGGTGGCCACGTAGGGAGAGGAGATGTGAAGGAACACCAGACATTGCCTGGTTCTGGCTCTGCTGGTACCGGCCGCTGGGAAGCGTCACTGGGTTTTCCTTTCTTATTTGGCTAAGGCTGGCAGAAAGGGGACTGAAGGCGAGGGGCCTCCGCGGCAAGGACCAGCTGCCCTTACCTGTAGAGCCCAAAGAACTGGGTGACGCATCCACCCTCCGTGGCACAGGGGAGATGGAAGCTGCGGTCACAGCCTGGCTGACGGCACGTGATGGCGGCCCCTCTCTGGCCACAGACGAAGCAGTGCTGGAAAGAGCAGAGCAGCTGCCATCAGCGGCAGCCTCACGGCACCCACAGCCAGCCCCAGAGCTCGGGGCAGGGCGCAGGATGTGGCCGCTGCTGGGCCACCGCCCCCAGATCCGCCTGGCAGACGAGGCTCCTCTGCTGGAGCCTCGGTGGAGCTGCTGGGAGCAGGATGCTTGTGCCAGGGCTGGCTGGAAGGGCTGGGCTTGCTTTCTCAGGTCCTGGGCTGAGCTCCCGCAAGCCTCTCCTGGCCCAAATCTCCCTGTTCTTCCCCATGTCCTCACCTTCCTTGTTGCCTGCTTGACTGTGCTTCGAATAGTCTTGGGGAGAAAGCCGTTGACCCCTATGTTCCCCGCCAGCTGCGCGGGAAGCCCATTGGCAAACGACTGCAGAAGAGAAGAGGAGCTGATGAGGAGAGTGTGGCCGGGACTGCCTGTCGGAAAGCTGGAGGGAGCCCCGGCATAACTCACCACGCAAAACATGTGGGCGCAGATCCCCTGCTGCTCTATTTTGCGCCCACAGAGATCCGGGTCAGCCTCTGCCCGGCCACACAGCATGCATGCTGGAGGGGAGAGAGGAATGCCGCCGTGAATGAGCACCTCTGTGGGGCTGGGGGAAGCGCCCCGAGGGATTGCCCCCAAGGGCCTGCTCTGCCCCTGCCTAGCTGGCTGATGGGCAGGGGAGGAGGCCCTGGAGAGGACGGGGGCATTGCAGGCACGGGTGTCGCGGCGGGTGCCCACTGCCCAGCCGGGGCCCCGCCTGCTGAGGCAAGGAGAGGCCCTGCCTAAGGTGGTCGGGGATCTCCTGCCTCCCCCTGCCACTGCTCTCCGCCCCACGCTGAGCGGCTCAACAACCCCTCTGCCAGGCGGTGGCAGGGGGATACTTTGCTCTCACCCTTCTCCCTCGAGTCAGGGGCCTTCCGCTTCCGAGCAGACATGGTGCACGCCAACACTGAACGCTTGGAGAGTCCCTGTCCCAGCAGCGCTGGGGCGTCTCCTCCAGATGCTCCTGCACTGACTGAGGGACAAGCAGGACACACGGTGAGGTTGCAGCCCGGGCCCTGGGCCCCGAGCCCCGAGGTGTGGGACCTCTCCTCCCTCGGCAGCCCCCGCAAGCCCTGTCCCTCTCCTCACCTCGCCAGGTCGCACTGACGCACGGCCTGTGCCTGGCAAGCGATTCTGTGTAGGCTTGGCCCCGCGGGTCACCGTGCCCATTGTGACATCAGCACCGCTGGCCTGCGTGTGCCCCAGCTGGGGGCACTGCAGCAAGTGCAGAGTCCCGGGCCGGGTGCCCCGGGGCAGCCGTTGAGGGTGGCGCTGTTGGCCGAAAGGGCTCCAGCCCAGGCCAAGGGAAACCTCTGCTCCAGCCCCCGGCACGGGGAGCGCTGCCAGCACGTCGGGGAAGGTGATTTTTCTTTCTGCGCCGCACCGGGAAGGCTGCACCCGCTGTCCTGCCTCCAAGGTGTTTCTGCAAAAGGCTGTTTCCTGAGGTCCACCAGCGCCACAGCCCCGCGCACGTGTGAAATGCGGATTGTTTTCCAGACCCTAACGGGAATTGTGTATGAGCTCCAGAACTGCCTCGAGGTGATACCGTTGGAGGAGGAGAGAGAGACAGTAAAGTCAGTTTCCCTGGTAGAAACCTTTGCATCGCCGTGAGTGAGTCTGCTGTAAGAGACCTGGGTGTACAGTGCAAGTTGCAGGGAAGCAAAGCTCCCTGGAGTCTCCAGGAAGGTCTTGCTGGTGTGCCAGTGGCTCCGCAGGGCCCGGGGCTTCCAGGCGGGGCCCCACAAGGACAAGCTTGCGGGCATGCAGCACTCTGCTCCCAGTGGCGCAGCCCGGTGGTGCTGTGGCTGGATACTGCTGCCGGCCCTGAGAGAGGTGCAAGGGGAGCTATCCCTGCTCAGAACCCGGAGCTGAAAGGCCAGGACGCTGCAAAGCTGCCAGTCACAGCCACGGAACGGCTCTCATCAGCCCAGGGAAGCTCCCGGCTCTTTGAGCTCCTCGGCTATTAGCAAGTGACAATGAGGCTGTCACAGAACAGCAGCCTGCGGGCCCAGCGAGGCCCGAAGAACACGGCCATGGCTCTGGGCAGCGCACAAAGAGGGACGCCTGGGGAAGGTGCTGCAAGGCGCAGGGGACAGACAACCCTCTGACCCATCCCCTAATGCTGCCCCTCGAGAAAGGGAGAGGAGGAGCAGGAGGAGGAAGCTGAGAAATGAGCGTGGGCTCTCCCAGTGCAGAGATTCAGGGGCACCTTTATTGTGCTGGTGGAGGGGTGCCACGGCCAGCGCTCGGGGCCAGCGCACGGCTGGTCCCGCGTCGGCGTGCAGGCCGGCTGTAGGGAGTTGGGGCCCGGCGTTGCAAGCGGGAGCTGCGTCGCACCCGCTCGGGCCCTGGGGGACTGGGGCTTCTGCCGCTCTCGAGCACGGGGGAGCCACAGGATGATGCCTGGCTGAGAGTCTCGGGTGCCGCCGAGCCGTGGGAAGGCCCCACTCCTGACTGGCTGGCACTGCCTGGGCCGGCGAGGTCCAAGGTGGTACTGGAGGCTGTACGGGGAAGCAGGAAGGTCAGGGACATGGCCCCCAGGCCCAGGGCAGGGCTCCAGTGCTCCTGGAGCAGAGGGGCTCTGCCAAGCCCACCCAGGACACCGCTGCAAGGCCTTGCTTGGCCTCTGGCCCCTGCTTAGGGGGACCCAGGTGCTTTGCCTCTTACCAGTGTCCAGGCCGGCACAGCCGTTGCACTCCCAGCTGGCCGTGCTGTCCCCCAAGGAGGAGCAGCACCTGTGGGTGCCCTCAGCAGCGCAGGAGCAGCACAGGAGCAGTTCCCAGGGCCTGGGGAAGCAAAGGGGTTTGTGGCTCTGAGGACAAAGGGAGCGCAGCACGGGATTGTCCGGCCCAGCTCTTCCTCTTTGTCCTTCCGCTTTGAGCCCATGGCAAGACAGAGATCCCGTGCAGAGCCCCGGGGTGCAGCTTTGGCCACTTACCCCTCCTCCTCTATGTGCTGCCTGCCTCCTGGGCAAAGGCACTCGCTGGCATCGCAGCGGCTGTGCCTCTCACTTAGTGCTGCGAGCACATCGCTGCTCTCCCATGTTGGCAGACTGATGGAGAAGGGAAGGTTGATGAGCCCCTGCTGCCCCAGCAGAAGGCAGATGCAGGGCACTCGTCCTGCTTGTCCCCCCCTGCCCTGTCCCCAACTCTCCCATGATGCTGAAGCCCAGACTCACGGGACAGCGGAGGGCCAGGACTGCTGGGCCAGCACCTGCACCCTCCTGTCCTGTGAGAGGGGCAGGACACCAACCTGAAGGGGATTCGGATCCCCATGGTGAGCATTTCTTGGAAAAATACATTTCTGTCTCGACAGAGGGGGCACTGGAAGCAAAAGATGCCGGCGCCCACAGCCTGTCCCTGCAGGGGAAACAAGGAGCAGGAGTGAGGCCCTGGCACTGCTGATCGCCTGCCATGCCCGAGGGCAAGGGAACGGCTTCGACCTGGATGCAGCCCCTGTGGAACCAGGCGTGCTTGCAGGCTGGGCACACCATGGTGCCATAGGACTTGCTGTCGTCCACCGGCTCCAGGCAGATGAGGCAGGTGGTGTTCTCCTCCGGAGACGCCTCCGCTGCCTGCTCTGGCCGGTGCTCCCAGCAGAAGGACCTGGGAGGAAGAGGGGAGGGAAGGGTGAGCCGACAGGTGCTGGCTTCTTCCCCGGTGGCGCTGAGGAGGGCAGGTACCTGTACTGAGAATAGAACTGGGTGACGCATCCACCCTCCGTGGCACAGGGGAGATGGAAGCTGCGGTCACAGCCTGGCTGACGGCACGTGATGGCGGCCCCTCTCTGGCCACAGACGAAGCAGTGCTGGAAAGAGCAGAGCAGCTGCCGTCAGCGGCAGCCTCACGACACCCACAGCCAGCCCCAGAGCTCGGGGCAGGGCGCAGGATGTGGCCGCTGCTGGGCCACCGCCCCCAGATCCGCCTGGCGGATGAGGCTCCTCTGCTGGAGCCTCGGTGGAGCTGCTGGGAGCAGGATGCTTGTGCCAGGGCTGGCTGGAAGGGCTGGGCTTGCTTTCTCAGGTCCTGGGCTGAGCTCCCGCAAGCCTCTCCTGGCCCAAATCTCCCTGTTCTTCCCCATGTCCTCACCTTCCTTGTTGCCTGCTTGACTGTGCTTCGAATAGTCTTGGGGAGAAAGCCGTTGACCCCTACGTTCCCCGCCAGCTGCGCGGGAAGCCCATTGGCAAACGACTGCAGAAGAGAAGAGGAGCTGATGAGGAGAGTGTGGCCGGGACTGCCTGTCGGAAAGCTGGAGGGAGCCCCGGCATAACTCACCAGGCAAAACTCATGGGCGCAGATCCCCTGCTGCTCTATTTTGCGCCCACAGAGATCCGGGTCAGCCTCTGCCCGGCCACACAGCATGCATGCTGGAGGGGAGAGAGGAATGCCGCCATGAATGAGCACCTCTGTGGGGCTGGGATTGCCCCCAAGGGCCTGCTCTGCCCCTGCCTAGCTGGCTGATGGGCAGGGGAGGAGGCCCTGGAGAGGACGGGGGCATTGCAGGCACAGGTGTCGCGGCGGGTGCCCACTGCCCAGCCGGGGCCCCGCCTGCTGAGGCAAGGAGAGGCCCTGCCTAAGGTGGTCGGGGATCTCCTGCCTCCCCCTGCCACTGCTCTCCGCCCCACGCTGAGCGGCTCAACAACCCCTCTGCCAGGCGGTGGCAGGGGGATACTTTGCTCTCACCCTTCTCCCTCGAGTCAGGGGCCTTCCGCTTCCGAGCAGACATGGTGCACGCCAACACTGAACGCTTGGAGAGTCCCTGTCCCAGCAGCGCTGGGGCGTCTCCTCCAGATGCTCCTGCACTGACTGAGGGACAAGCAGGACACACGGTGAGGTTGCAGCCCGGGCCCTGGGCCCCGAGCCCCGAGGTGTGGGACCTCTCCTCCCTCGGCAGCCCCCGCAAGCCCTGTCCCTCTCCTCACCTCGCCAGGTCGCACTGACGCACGGCCTGTGCCTGGCAAGCGATTCTGTGTAGGCTTGGCCCCGCGGGTCACCGTGCCCATTGTGACATCAGCACCGCTGGCCTGCGTGTGCCCCAGCTGGGGGCACTGCAGCAAGTGCAGAGTCCCGGGCCGGGTGCCCCGGGGCAGCCGTTGAGGGTGGCGCTGTTGGCCGAAAGGGCTCCAGCCCAGGCCAAGGGAAACCTCTGCTCCAGCCCCCGGCATGGGAAGCGCTGCCAGCACGTCGGGGAAGGTGATTTTTCTTTCTGTGCCGCACCGGGAAGGCTGCACCCGCTGTCCTGCCTCCAAGGTGTTTCTGCAAAAGGCTGTTTCCTGAGGTCCACCAGCGCCACAGCCCCGCGCACGTGTGAAATGCGGATTGTTTTCCAGACCCTAACGGGAATTGTGTATGAGCTCCAGAACTGCCTCGAGGTGATACCGTTGGAGGAGGAGAGAGAGACAGTAAAGTCAGTTTCCCTGGTAGAAACCTTTGCATCGCCGTGAGTGAGTCTGCTGTAAGAGACCTGGGTGTACAGTGCAAGTTGCAGGGAAGCAAAGCTCCCTGGAGTCTCCAGGAAGGTCTTGCTGGTGTGCCAGTGGCTCCGCAGGGCCCGGGGCTTCCAGGCGGGGCCCCACAAGGACAAGCTTGCGGGCATGCAGCACTCTGCTCCCAGTGGCGCAGCCCGGTGGTGCTGTGGCTGGATACTGCTGCCGGCCCTGAGAGAGGTGCAAGGGGAGCTATCCCTGCTCAGAACCCGGAGCTGAAAGGCCAGGACGCTGCAAAGCTGCCAGTCACAGCCACGGAACGGCTCTCATCAGCCCAGGGAAGCTCCCGGCTCTTTGAGCTCCTCGGCTATTAGCAAGTGACAATGAGGCTGTCACAGAACAGCAGCCTGCGGGCCCAGCGAGGCCCGAAGAACACGGCCATGGCTCTGGGCAGCGCACAAAGAGGGACGCCTGGGGAAGGTGCTGCAAGGCGCAGGGGACAGACAACCCTCTGACCCATCCCCTAATGCTGCCCCTCGAGAAAGGGAGAGGAGGAGCAGGAGGAGGAAGCTGAGAAATGAGCGTGGGCTCTCCCAGTGCAGAGATTCAGGGGCACCTTTATTGTGCTGGTGGAGGGGTGCCACGGCCAGCGCTCGGGGCCAGCGCACGGCTGGTCCCGCGTCGGCGTGCAGGCCGGCTGTAGGGAGTTGGGGCCCGGCGTTGCAAGCGGGAGCTGCGTCGCACCCGCTCGGGCCCTGGGGGACTGGGGCTTCTGCCGCTCTCGAGCACGGGGGAGCCACAGGATGATGCCTGGCTGAGAGTCTCGGGTGCCGCCGAGCCGTGGGAAGGCCCCACTCCTGACTGGCTGGCACTGCCTGGGCCGGCGAGGTCCAAGGTGGTACTGGAGGCTGTACGGGGAAAGCAGGAAGGTCAGGGACATGGCCCCCAGGCCCAGGGCAGGGCTCCAGTGCTCCTGGAGCAGAGGGGCTCTGCCAAGCCCACCCAGGACACCGCTGCAAGGCCTTGCTTGGCCTCTGGCCCCTGCTTAGGGGGACCCAGGTGCTTTGCCTCTTACCAGTGTCCAGGCCGGCACAGCCGTTGCACTCCCAGCTGGCCGTGCTGTCCCCCAAGGAGGAGCAGCACCTGTGGGTGCCCTCGGCAGCGCAGGAGCAGCACAGGAGCAGTTCCCAGGGCCTGGGGAAGCAAAGGGGTTTGTGGCTCTGAGGACAAAGGGAGCGCAGCACGGGATTGTCTGGCCCAGCTCTTGTTCTTCATCCTTCCGCTTTGAGCCTATGGCGAGACAGAGATCCCGTGCAGAGCCCCGGGGTGCAGCTTTGGCCACTTACCCCTCCTCCTCTATGTGCTGCCTGCCTCCTGGGCAAAGGCACTTGCTGGCATCGCAGCGGCTGTGCCTCTCACTTAGTGCTGCGAGCACATCGCTGCTCTCCCATGTTGGCAGACTGATGGAGAAGGGAAGGTTGATGAGCCCCTGCTGCCCCAGCAGAAGGCAGATGCAGGGCACTCGTCCCCCCCTGCCCTGTCCCCAACTCCCCCGTGATGCTGAAGCCCAGACTCACGGGACAGTGGAGGGCCAGGACCGCTGGGCCAGCACCTGCACCCTCCTGTCCTGTGAGGGGGGGGCAGGACACCAACCTGAAGGGGATTCGGATCCCCATGGTGAGCATTTCTTGGAAAAATAGATTTCTGTCTCGACAGAGGGGGCACTGGAAGCAAAAGATGCCGGCGCCCACAGCCTGTCCCTGCAGGGGAAACAAGGAGCAGGAGTGAGGCCCTGGCACTGCTGATCGCCTGCCATGCCCGAGGGCAAGGGAACAGCTTCGACCTGGATGCAGCCCCTGTGGAACCAGGCGTGCTTGCAGGCTGGGCACACCATGGTGCCATAGGACTTGCTGTCGTCCACCGGCTCCAGGCAGATGAGGCAGGTGGTGTTCTCCTCCGGAGACGCCTCCGCTGCCTGCTCTGGCCGATGCTCCCAGCAGAAGGACCTGGGAGGAAGAGGGGAGGGAAGGGTGAGCCGACAGGTGCTGGCTTCTTCCCCGGTGGCGCTGAGGAGGGCAGGTACCTGTACTGAGAATAGAACTGGGTGACGCATCCACCCTCCGTGGCACAGGGGAGATGGAAGCTGCGGTCACAGCCTGGCTGACGGCACGTGATGGCGGCCCCTCTCTGGCCACAGACGAAGCAGTGCTGGAAAGAGCAGAGCAGCTGCCATCAGCGGCAGCCTCACGACACCCACAGCCAGCCCCAGAGCTCAGGGCAGGGCGCAGGATGTGGCCGCTGCTGGGCCACTGCCCCCAGATCCGCCTGGCGGATGAGGCTCCTCTGCTGGAGCCTCGGTGGAGCTGCTGGGAGCAGGATGCTTGTGCCAGGGCTGGCTGGAAGGGCTGGGCTTGCTTTCTCAGGTCCTGGGCTGAGCTCCCGCAAGCCTCTCCTGGCCCAAATCTCCCTGTTCTTCCCCATGTCCTCACCTTCCTTGTTGCCTGCTTGACTGTGCTTCGAATAGTCTTGGGGAGAAAGCCGTTGACCCCTACGTTCCCCGCCAGCTGCGCGGGAAGCCCATTGGCAAACGACTGCAGAAGAGAAGAGGAGCTGATGAGGAGAGTGTGGCCGGGACTGCCTGTCGGAAAGCTGGAGGGAGCCCCGGCATAACTCACCAGGCAAAACTCATGGGCGCAGATCCCCTGCTGCTCTATTTTGCGCCCACAGAGATCCGGGTCAGCCTCTGCCCGGCCACACAGCATGCATGCTGGAGGGGAGAGAGGAATGCCGCCGTGAATGAGCACCTCTGTGGGGCTGGGATTGCCCCCAAGGGCCTGCTCTGCCCCTGCCTAGCTGGCTGATGGGCAGGGGAGGAGGCCCTGGAGAGGACGGGGGCATTGCAGGCACGGGTGTCGCGGCGGGTGCCCACTGCCCAGCCTGGGCCCCGCTTGCTGAGGCAAGGAGAGGCCCTGCCTAAGGTGGTCGGGGATCTCCTGCCTCCCCCTGCCACTGCTCTCCGCCCCACGCTGAGCGGCTCAACAACCCCTCTGCCAGGCGGTGGCAGGGGGATACTTTGCTCTCACCCTTCTCCCTCAAGTCAGGGGCCTTCCGCTTCCGAGCAGACATGGTGCACGCCAACACTGAACGCTTGGAGAGTCCCTGTCCCAGCAGCGCTGGGGCGTCTCCTCCAGATGCTCCTGCACTGACTGAGGGACAAGCAGGACACACGGTGAGGTTGCAGCCCGGGCCCTGGGCCCCGAGCCCCGAGGTGTGGGACCCCTCCTCCCTCGGCAGCCCCCGCAAGCCCTGTCCCTCTCCTCACCTCGCCAGGTCGCACTGACGCACGGCCTGTGCCTGGCAAGCGATTCTGTGTAGGCTTGGCCCCGCGGGTCACCGTGCCCATTGTGACATCAGCACCGCTGGCCTGCGTGTGCCCCAGCTGGGGGCACGGCAGCAAGTGCAGAGTCCCGGGCCGGGTGCCCCGGGGCAGCCGTTGAGGGTGGCGCTGTTGGCCGAAAGGGCTCCAGCCCAGGCCAAGGGAAACCTCTGCTCCAGCCCCCGGCACGGGGAGCGCTGCCAGCACGTCGGGGAAGGTGATTTTTCTTTCTGCGCCGCACCGGGAAGGCTGCACCCGCTGTCCTGCCTCCAAGGTGTTTCTGCAAAAGGCTGTTTCCTGAGGTCCACCAGCGCCACAGCCCCGCGCACGTGTGAAATGCGGATTGTTTTCCAGACCCTAACGGGAATTGTGTATGAGCTCCAGAACTGCCTCGAGGTGATACCGTTGGAGGAGGAGAGAGAGACAGTAAAGTCAGTTTCCCTGGTAGAAACCTTTGCATTGCCGTGAGTGAGTCTGCTGTAAGAGACCTGGGTGTACAGTGCAAGTTGCAGGGAAGCAAAGCTCCCTGGAGTCTCCAGGAAGGTCTTGCTGGTGTGCCAGTGGCTCCGCAGGGCCCGGGGCTTCCAGGCGGGGCCCCACAAGGACAAGCTTGCGGGCATGCAGCACTCTGCTCCCAGTGGCGCAGCCCGGTGGTGCTGTGGCTGGATACTGCTGCCGGCCCTGAGAGAGGTGCAAGGGGAGCTATCCCTGCTCAGAACCCGGAGCTGAAAGGCCAGGACGCTGCAAAGCTGCCAGTCACAGCCACGGAACGGCTCTCATCAGCCCAGGGAAGCTCCCGGCTCTTTGAGCTCCTCGGCTATTAGCAAGTGACAATGAGGCTGTCACAGAACAGCAGCCTGCGGGCCCAGCGAGGCCCGAAGAACACGGCCATGGCTCTGGGCAGCGCACAAAGAGGGACGCCTGGGGAAGGTGCTGCAAGGCGCAGGGGACAGACAACCCTCTGACCCATCCCCTAATGCTGCCCCTCGAGAAAGGGAGAGGAGGAGCAGAAGGAGGAAGCTGAGAAATGAGCGTGGGCTCTCCCAGTGCAGAGATTCAGGGGCACCTTTATTGTGCTGGTGGAGGGGTGCCACGGCCAGCGCTCGGGGCCAGCGCACGGCTGGTCCCGCGTCGGCGTGCAGGCCGGCTGTAGGGAGTTGGGGCCCGGTGTTGCAAGCGGGAGCTGCGTCGCACCCGCTCGGGCCCTGGGGGACTGGGGCTTCTGCTGCTCTCGAGCGCCGTGGAGCCGCAGGAGGTTGCCAATGGCAGCTGGCTGTCAGTGCTGGGGCTGCTGGTCTGTGGTTCCGCAGATCCAAGGGACAGCCCCGATGCTGCCTGGCTGCCAGTCTCAGGTGCCGCCGAGACATGGGAAGGCCCCACTCCTGACTGGCTGGCACTGCCTGGGCCGGCGAGGTCCGTGGTGGTACTGGAGGCTGTACGGGGAAGCAGGAAGGTCAGGGACGTTGCACCCAGGGCAGGATAGTCCAGGGCGGTACTCCAGCCCTCCTGGAGCTCCTGGGTGCTTTGCCTCTTACCAGTGCCCAGGCCTGCACAGATATCACACTCCCAGCTAGGTCTGCTGTGGTTCAAGAAAGCACAGCGCCTGTGGGTGCCCTCAGCAGCGCAGGAGCAGCACAGGAGCAGTTCCCAGGGCCTGGGGAAGCAAAGGGGTTTGTGGCTCTGAGGACAAAGGGAGCGCAGCACGGGATTGTCCGGCCCAGCTCTTCCTCTTTGTCCTTCCGCTTTGAGCCCATGGCAAGACAGAGATCCCGTGCAGAGCCCCAGGGTGCAGCTTTGGCCACTTACCCCTCCTCCTCTATGTGCTGCCTGCCTCCTGGGCAAAGGCACTTGCTGGCATCGCAGCGGCTGTGCCTCTCATATAGTTGTTCGTAGTCACCGTTGTCCTCCCATGATGGTCCGCTTTGTCAAAGGAAGGGAAAATCGATGAGCCCCTGCTGCCCCGACAGAAGGCAGATGCAGGGCGCTCGTCCTGCTCGTCCCCCCCTGCCCTGTCCCCAACTCCCCCGTGATGCTGAAGCCCAGACTCACGGGACAGCGGAGGGCCAGGACCGCTGGGCCAGCACCTGCACCCTCCTGTCCTGTGGGGGGGGGGCAGGACACCAACCTGAAGGGGATTCGGATCCCCATGGTGCGCATTTCCATGAGAAATCGATATTCGTTTTGACAATGTGGGCAGCGAAAGCCGCCGAAGCCAGTGTGCATAGCCTGTTTCTGGATGCAGCCCCTGTGGAACCAGGCGTGCTTGCAGGCTGGGCACACCATGGTGCCATAGGACTTGCTGTCGTCCACCGGCTCCAGGCAGATGAGGCAGGTGGTGTTCTCCTCCGGAGACACCTCCGCTGCCTGCTCTGGCCGATGCTCCCAGCAGAAGGACCTGGGAGGAAGAGGGGAGGGAAGGGTGAGCCGACAGGTGCTGGCTTCTTCCCCGGTGGTGGCCACGTAGGGAGAGGAGATGTGAAGGAACACCAGACATTGCCTGGTTCTGGCTCTGCTGGTACCGGCCGCTGGGAAGCGTCACTGGGTTTTCCTTTCTTATTTGGCTAAGGCTGGCAGAAAGGGGACTGAAGGCGAGGGGCCTCCGCGGCAAGGACCAGCTGCCCTTACCTGTAGAGCCCAAAGAACTGGGTGACGCATCCACCCTCCGTGGCACAGGGGAGATGGAAGCTGCGGTCACAGCCTGGCTGACGGCACGTGATGGCGGCCCCTCTCTGGCCACAGACGAAGCAGTGCTGGAAAGAGCAGAGCAGCTGCCATCAGCGGCAGCCTCACGGCACCCACAGCCAGCCCCAGAGCTCGGGGCAGGGCGCAGGATGTGGCCGCTGCTGGGCCACTGCCCCCAGATCCGCCTGGCAGACGAGGCTCCTCTGCTGGAGCCTCGGTGGAGCTGCTGGGAGCAGGATGCTTGTGCCAGGGCTGGCTGGAAGGGCTGGGCTTGCTTTCTTAGGTCCTGGGCTGAGCTCCCGCAAGCCTCTCCTGGCCCAAATCTCCCTGTTCTTCCCCATGTCCTCACCTTCCTTGTTGCCTGCTTGACTGTGCTTCGAATAGTCTTGGGGAGAAAGCCGTTGACCCCTACGTTCCCCGCCAGCTGCGCGGGAAGCCCATTGGCAAACGACTGCAGAAGAGAAGAGGAGCTGATGAGGAGAGTGTGGCCGGGACTGCCTGTCGGAAAGCTGGAGGGAGCCCCGGCATAACTCACCACGCAAAACATGTGGGCGCAGATCCCCTGCTGCTCTATTTTGCGCCCGCAGAGATCCGGGTCAGCCTCTGCCCGGCCACACAGCATGCATGCTGGAGGGGAGAGAGGAATGCCGCCATGAATGAGCACCTCTGTGGGGCTGGGGGAAGCGCCCCGAGGGATTGCCCCCAAGGGCCTGCTCTGCCCCTGCCTAGCTGGCTGATGGGCAGGGGAGGAGGCCCTGGAGAGGACGGGGGCATTGCAGGCACGGGTGTCGCGGCGGGTGCCCACTGCCCAGCCGGGGCCCCGCCTGCTGAGGCAAGGAGAGGCCCTGCCTAAGGTGGTCGGGGATCTCCTGCCTCCCCCTGCCACTGCTCTCCGCCCCACGCTGAGCGGCTCAACAACCCCTCTGCCAGGCGGTGGCAGGGGGATACTTTGCTCTCACCCTTCTCCCTCGAGTCAGGGGCCTTCCGCTTCCGAGCAGACATGGTGCACGCCAACACTGAACGCTTGGAGAGTCCCTGTCCCAGCAGCGCTGGGGCGTCTCCTCCAGATGGTCCTGCACTGACTGAGGGACAAGCAGGACACACGGTGAGGTTGCAGCCCAGGTCCCGGGCCCCGAGCCCCGAGGTGTGGGACCTCTCCTCCCTCGGCAGCCCCCGCAAGCCCTGTCCCTCTCCTCACCTCGCCAGGTCGCACTGACGCACGGCCTGTGCCTGGCAAGCGATTCTGTGTAGGCTTGGCCCCGCGGGTCACCGTGCCCATTGTGACATCAGCACCGCTGGCCTGCGTGTGCCCCAGCTGGGGGCACTGCAGCAAGTGCAGAGTCCCGGGCCGGGTGCCCCGGGGCAGCCGTTGAGGGTGGCGCTGTTGGCCGAAAGGGCTCCAGCCCAGGCCAAGGGAAACCTCTGCTCCAGCCCCCGGCACGGGGAGCGCTGCCAGCACGTCGGGGAAGGTGATTTTTCTTTCTGCGCCGCACCGGGAAGGCTGCACCCGCTGTCCTGCCTCCAAGGTGTTTCTGCAAAAGGCTGTTTCCTGAGGTCCACCAGCGCCACAGCCCCGCGCACGTGTGAAATGCGGATTGTTTTCCAGACCCTAACGGGAATTGTGTATGAGCTCCAGAACTGCCTCGAGGTGATACCGTTGGAGGAGGAGAGAGAGACAGTAAAGTCAGTTTCCCTGGTAGAAACCTTTGCATTGCCGTGAGTGAGTCTGCTGTAAGAGACCTGGGTGTACAGTGCAAGTTGCAGGGAAGCAAAGCTCCCTGGAGTCTCCAGGAAGGTCTTGCTGGTGTGCCAGTGGCTCCGCAGGGCCCGGGGCTTCCAGGCGGGGCCCCACAAGGACAAGCTTGCGGGCATGCAGCACTCTGCTCCCAGTGGCGCAGCCCGGTGGTGCTGTGGCTGGATACTGCTGCCGGCCCTGAGAGAGGTGCAAGGGGAGCTATCCCTGCTCAGAACCCGGAGCTGAAAGGCCAGGACGCTGCAAAGCTGCCAGTCACAGCCACGGAACGGCTCTCATCAGCCCAGGGAAGCTCCCGGCTCTTTGAGCTCCTCGGCTATTAGCAAGTGACAATGAGGCTGTCACAGAACAGCAGCCTGCGGGCCCAGCGAGGCCCGAAGAACACGGCCATGGCTCTGGGCAGCGCACAAAGAGGGACGCCTGGGGAAGGTGCTGCAAGGCGCAGGGGACAGACAACCCTCTGGCCCATCCCCTAATGCTGCCCCTCGAGAAAGGGAGAGGAGGAGCAGGAGGAGGAAGCTGAGAAATGAGCGTGGGCTCTCCCAGTGCAGAGATTCAGGGGCACCTTTATTGTGCTGGTGGAGGGGTGCCACGGCCAGCGCTCGGGGCCAGCGCACGGCTGGTCCCGCGTCGGCGTGCAGGCCGGCTGTAGGGAGTTGGGGCCCGGTGTTGCAAGCGGGAGCTGCGTCGCACCCGCTCGGGCCCTGGGGGACTGGGGCTTCTGCTGCTCTCGAGCGCCGTGGAGCCGCAGGAGGTTGCCAATGGCAGCTGGCTGTCAGTGCTGGGGCTGCTGGTCTGTGGTTCCGCAGATCCAAGGGACAGCCCCGATGCTGCCTGGCTGCCAGTCTCAGGTGCCGCCGAGACATGGGAAGGCCCCACTCCTGACTGGCTGGCACTGCCTGGGCCGGCGAGGTCCGTGGTGGTACTGGAGGCTGTACGGGGAAGCAGGAAGGTCAGGGGCGTTGCACCCAGGGCAGGATAGTCCAGGGCGGTACTCCAGCCCTCCTGGAGCTCCTGGGTGCTTTGCCTCTTACCAGTGCCCAGGCCTGCACAGATATCACACTCCCAGCTAGGTCTGCTGTGGTTCAAGAAAGCACAGCGCCTGTGGGTGCCCTCAGCAGCGCAGGAGCAGCACAGGAGCAGTTCCCAGGGCCTGGGGAAGCAAAGGGGTTCGTGGCTCTGAGGACAAAGGGAGCGCAGCACGGGATTGTCCGGCCCAGCTCTTCCTCTTTGTCCTTCCGCTTTGAGCCCATGGCAAGACAGAGATCCCGTGCAGAGCCCCAGGGTGCAGCTTTGGCCACTTACCCCTCCTCCTCTACGTGCTGCCTGCCTCCTGGGCAAAGGCACTTGCTGGCATCGCAGCGGCTGTGCCTCTCATATAGTTGTTCGTAGTCACCGTTGTCCTCCCATGATGGTCCGCTTTGTCAAAGGAAGGGAAAATCGATGAGCCCCTGCTGCCCCAGCAGAAGGCAGATGCAGGGCGCTCGTCCTGCTCGTCCCCCCCTGCCCTGTCCCCAACTCCCCCGTGATGCTGAAGCCCAGACTCACGGGACAGCGGAGGGCCAGGACCGCTGGGCCAGCACCTGCACCCTCCTGTCCTGTGGGGGGGGGGCAGGACACCAACCTGAAGGGGATTCGGATCCCCATGGTGCGCATTTCCATGAGAAATCGATATTCGTTTTGACAATGTGGGCAGCGAAAGCCGCCGAAGCCAGTGTGCATAGCCTGTTTCTGGATGCAGCCCCTGTGGAACCAGGCGTGCTTGCAGGCTGGGCACACCATGGTGCCATAGGACTTGCTGTCGTCCACCGGCTCCAGGCAGATGAGGCAGGTGGTGTTCTCCTCCGGAGACACCTCCGCTGCCTGCTCTGGCCGATGCTCCCAGCAGAAGGACCTGGGAGGAAGAGGGGAGGGAAGGGTGAGCCGACAGGTGCTGGCTTCTTCCCCGGTGGTGGCCACATAGGGAGAGGAGATGTGAAGGAACACCAGACATTGCCTGGTTCTGGCTCTGCTGGTACCGGCCGCTGGGAAGCGTCACTGGGTTTTCCTTTCTTATTTGGCTAAGGCTGGCAGAAAGGGGACTGAAGGCGAGGGGCCTCCGCGGCAAGGACCAGCTGCCCTTACCTGTAGAGCCCAAAGAACTGGGTGACGCATCCACCCTCCGTGGCACAGGGGAGATGGAAGCTGCGGTCACAGCCTGGCTGACGGCACGTGATGGCGGCCCCTCTCTGGCCACAGACGAAGCAGTGCTGGAAAGAGCAGAGCAGCTGCCATCAGCGGCAGCCTCACGGCACCCACAGCCAGCCCCACAGCTCGGGGCAGGGCGCAGGATGTGGCCGCTGCTGGGCCACTGCCCCCAGATCCGCCTGGCAGACGAGGCTCCTCTGCTGGAGCCTCGGTGGAGCTGCTGGGAGCAGGATGCTTGTGCCAGGGCTGGCTGGAAGGGCTGGGCTTGCTTTCTCAGGTCCTGGGCTGAGCTCCCGCAAGCCTCTCCTGGCCCAAATCTCCCTGTTCTTCCCCATGTCCTCACCTTCCTTGTTGCCTGCTTGACTGTGCTTCGAATAGTCTTGGGGAGAAAGCCGTTGACCCCTACGTTCCCCGCCAGCTGCGCGGGAAGCCCATTGGCAAACGACTGCAGAAGAGAAGAGGAGCTGATGAGGAGAGTGTGGCCGGGACTGCCTGTCGGAAAGCTGGAGGGAGCCCCGGCATAACTCACCACGCAAAACATGTGGGCGCAGATCCCCTGCTGCTCTATTTTGCGCCCGCAGAGATCCGGGTCAGCCTCTGCCCGGCCACACAGCACGCATGCTGGAGGGGAGAGAGGAATGCCGCCGTGAATGAGCACCTCTGTGGGGCTGGGGGAAGCGCCCCGAGGGATTGCCCCCAAGGGCCTGCTCTGCCCCTGCCTAGCTGGCTGATGGGCAGGGGAGGAGGCCCTGGAGAGGACGGGGGCATTGCAGGCACGGGTGTCGCGGTGGGTGCCCACTGCCCAGCCTGGGCCCCGCTTGCTGAGGCAAGGAGAGGCCCTGCCTAAGGTGGTCGGGGATCTCCTGCCTCCCCCTGCCACTGCTCTCCGCCCCACGCTGAGCGGCTCAACAACCCCTCTGCCAGGCGGTGGCAGGGGGATACTTTGCTCTCACCCTTCTCCCTCGAGTCAGGGGCCTTCCGCTTCCGAGCAGACATGGTGCACGCCAACACTGAACGCTTGGAGAGTCCCTGTCCCAGCAGCGCTGGGGCGTCTCCTCCAGATGCTCCTGCACTGACTGAGGGACAAGCAGGACACACGGTGAGGTTGCAGCCCGGGCCCTGGGCCCCGAGCCCCGAGGTGTGGGACCTCTCCTCCCTCGGCAGCCCCCGCAAGCCCTGTCCCTCTCCTCACCTCGCCAGGTCACACTGACGCACGGCCTGTGCCTGGCAAGCGATTCTGTGTAGGCTTGGCCCCGCGGGTCACCGTGCCCATTGTGACATCAGCACCGCTGGCCTGCGTGTGCCCCAGCTGGGGGCACTGCAGCAAGTGCAGAGTCCCGGGCCGGGTGCCCCGGGGCAGCCGTTGAGGGTGGCGCTGTTGGCCGAAAGGGCTCCAGCCCAGGCCAAGGGAAACCTCTGCTCCAGCCCCCGGCACGGGGAGCGCTGCCAGCACGTCGGAAGGTGATTTTTCTTTCTGCGCCGCACCGGGAAGGCTGCACCCGCTGTCCTGCCTCCAAGGTGTTTCTGCAAAAGGCTGTTTCCTGAGGTCCACCAGCGCCACAGCCCCGCGCACGTGTGAAATGCGGATTGTTTTCCAGACCCTAACGGGAATTGTGTATGAGCTCCAGAACTGCCTCGAGGTGATACCGTTGGAGGAGGAGAGAGAGACAGTAAAGTCAGTTTCCCTGGTAGAAACCTTTGCATTGCCGTGAGTGAGTCTGCTGTAAGAGACCTGGGTGTACAGTGCAAGTTGCAGGGAAGCAAAGCTCCCTGGAGTCTCCAGGAAGGTCTTGCTGGTGTGCCAGTGGCTCCGCAGGGCCCGGGGCTTCCAGGCGGGGCCCCACAAGGACAAGCTTGCGGGCATGCAGCACTCTGCTCCCAGTGGCGCAGCCCGGTGGTGCTGTGGCTGGATACTGCTGCCGGCCCTGAGAGAGGTGCAAGGGGAGCTATCCCTGCTCAGAACCCGGAGCTGAAAGGCCAGGACGCTGCAAAGCTGCCAGTCACAGCCACGGAACGGCTCTCATCAGCCCAGGGAAGCTCCCGGCTCTTTGAGCTCCTCGGCTGTTAGCAAGTGACAATGAGGCTGTCACAGAACAGCAGCCTGCGGGCCCAGCGAGGCCCGAAGAACACGGCCATGGCTCTGGGCAGCGCACAAAGAGGGACGCCTGGGGAAGGTGCTGCAAGGCACAGGGGACAGACAACCCTCTGGCCCATCCCCTAATGCTGCCCCTCGAGAAAGGGAGAGGAGGAGCAGGAGGAGGAAGCTGAGAAATGAGCGTGGGCTCTCCCAGTGCAGAGATTCAGGGGCACCTTTATTGTGCTGGTGGAGGGGTGCCACGGCCAGCGCTCGGGGCCAGCGCACGGCTGGTCCCGCGTCGGCGTGCAGGCCGGCTGTAGGGAGTTGGGGCCCGGTGTTGCAAGCGGGAGCTGCGTCGCACCCGCTCGGGCCCTGGGGGACTGGGGCTTCTGCCGCTCTCGAGCACGGGGGAGCCACAGGATGATGCCTGGCTGAGAGTCTCGGGTGCCGCCGAGCCGTGGGAAGGCCCCACTCCTGACTGGCTGGCACTGCCTGGGCCGGCGAGGTCCAAGGTGGTACTGGAGGCTGTACGGGGAAGCAGGAAGGTCAGGGACATGGCCCCCAGGCCCAGGGCAGGGCTCCAGTGCTCCTGGAGCAGAGGGGCTCTGCCAAGCCCACCCAGGACACCGCTGCAAGGCCTTGCTTGGCCTCTGGCCCCTGCTTAGGGGGACCCAGGTGCTTTGCCTCTTACCAGTGTCCAGGCCGGCACAGCCGTTGCACTCCCAGCTGGCCGTGCTGTCCCCCAAGGAGGAGCAGCACCTGTGGGTGCCCTCGGCAGCGCAGGAGCAGCACAGGAGCAGTTCCCAGGGCCTGGGGAAGCAAAGGGGTTTGTGGCTCTGAGGACAAAGGGAGCGCAGCATGGGATTGTCTGGCCCAGCTCTTGTTCTTCATCCTTCCGCTTTGAGCCCATGGCGAGACAGAGATCCCGTGCAGAGCCCCGGGGTGCAGCTTTGGCCACTTACCCCTCCTCCTCTATGTGCTGCCTGCCTCCTGGGCAAAGGCACTCGCTGGCATCGCAGCGGCTGTGCCTCTCACTTAGTGCTGCGAGCACATCGCTGCTCTCCCATGTTGGCAGACTGATGGAGAAAGGAAGGTTGATGAGCCCCCACTGCCCCGGCAGAAGGCAGATGCAGGGCGCTCGTCCTGCTCGTCCCCCCCTGCCCTGTCCCCAACTCTCCCATGATGCTGAAGCCCAGACTCACGGGACAGCGGAGGGCCAGGACTGCTGGGCCAGCACCTGCACCCTCCTGTCCTGTGAGGGGGGGGCAGGACACCAACCTGAAGGGGATTCGGATCCCCATGGTGAGCATTTCTTGGAAAAATAGATTTCTGTCTCGACAGAGGGGGCACTGGAAGCAAAAGATGCCGGCGCCCACAGCCTGTCCCTGCAGGGGAAACAAGGAGCAGGAGTGAGGCCCTGGCACTGCTGATCGCCTGCCATGCCCGAGGGCAAGGGAACGGCTTCGACCTGGATGCAGCCCCTGTGGAACCAGGCGTGCTTGCAGGCTGGGCACACCATGGTGCCATAGGACTTGCTGTCGTCCACCGGCTCCAGGCAGATGAGGCAGGTGGTGTTCTCCTCCGGAGACGCCTCCGCTGCCTGCTCTGGCCGGTGCTCCCAGCAGAAGGACCTGGGAGGAAGAGGGGAGGGAAGGGTGAGCCGACAGGTGCTGGCTTCTTCCCCGGTGGCGCTGAGGAGGGCAGGTACCTGTACTGAGAATAGAACTGGGTGACGCATCCACCCTCCGTGGCACAGGGGAGATGGAAGCTGCGGTCACAGCCTGGCTGACGGCACGTGATGGCGGCCCCTCTCTGGCCACAGACGAAGCAGTGCTGGAAAGAGCAGAGCAGCTGCCGTCAGCGGCAGCCTCACGACACCCACAGCCAGCCCCACAGCTCGGGGCAGGGCGCAGGATGTGGCCGCTGCTGGGCCACTGCCCCCAGATCCGCCTGGCGGATGAGGCTCCTCTGCTGGAGCCTCGGTGGAGCTGCTGGGAGCAGGATGCTTGTGCCAGGGCTGGCTGGAAGGGCTGGGCTTGCTTTCTTAGGTCCTGGGCTGAGCTCCCGCAAGCCTCTCCTGGCCCAAATCTCCCTGTTCTTCCCCATGTCCTCACCTTCCTTGTTGCCTGCTTGACTGTGCTTCGAATAGTCTTGGGGAGAAAGCCGTTGACCCCTACGTTCCCCGCCAGCTGCGCGGGAAGCCCATTGGCAAACGACTGCAGAAGAGAAGAGGAGCTGATGAGGAGAGTGTGGCCGGGACTGCCTGTCGGAAAGCTGGAGGGAGCCCCGGCATAACTCACCAGACAAAACTCATGGGCGCAGATCCCCTGCTGCTCTATTTTGCGCCCACAGAGATCCGGGTCAGCCTCTGCCCGGCCACACAGCATGCATGCTGGAGGGGAGAGAGGAATGCCGCCGTGAATGAGCACCTCTGTGGGGCTGGGATTGCCCCCAAGGGCCTGCTCTGCCCCTGCCTAGCTGGCTGATGGGCAGGGGAGGAGGCCCTGGAGAGGACGGGGGCATTGCAGGCACAGGTGTCGCGGCGGGTGCCCACTGCCCAGCCTGGGCCCCGCTTGCTGAGGCAAGGAGAGGCCCTGCCTAAGGTGGTCGGGGATCTCCTGCCTCCCCCTGCCACTGCTCTCCGCCCCACGCTGAGCGGCTCAACAACCCCTCTGCCAGGCGGTGGCAGGGGGATACTTTGCTCTCACCCTTCTCCCTCGAGTCAGGGGCCTTCCGCTTCCGAGCAGACATGGTGCACGCCAACACTGAACGCTTGGAGAGTCCCTGTCCCAGCAGTGCTGGGGCGTCTCCTCCAGATGCTCCTGCACTGACTGAGGGACAAGCAGGACACACGGTGAGGTTGCAGCCCGGGCCCTGGGCCCCGAGCCCCGAGGTGTGGGACCTCTCCTCCCTCGGCAGCCCCCGCAAGCCCTGTCCCTCTCCTCACCCTGCCAGGTCGCACTGACGCACGGCCTGTGCCTGGCAAGCGATTCTGTGTAGGCTTGGCCCCGCGGGTCACCGTGCCCATTGTGACATCAGCACCGCTGGCCTGCGTGTGCCCCAGCTGGGGGCACGGCAGCAAGTGCAGAGTCCCGGGCCGGGTGCCCCGGGGCAGCCGTTGAGGGTGGCGCTGTTGGCCGAAAGGGCTCCAGCCCAGGCCAAGGGAAACCTCTGCTCCAGCCCCCGGCACGGGGAGCGCTGCCAGCACGTCGGGGAAGGTGATTTTTCTTTCTGCGCCGCACCGGGAAGGCTGCACCCGCTGTCCTGCCTCCAAGGTGTTTCTGCAAAAGGCTGTTTCCTGAGGTCCACCAGCGCCACAGCCCCGCGCACGTGTGAAATGCGGATTGTTTTCCAGACCCTAACGGGAATTGTGTATGAGCTCCAGAACTGCCTCGAGGTGATACCGTTGGAGGAGGAGAGAGAGACAGTAAAGTCAGTTTCCCTGGTAGAAACCTTTGCATTGCCGTGAGTGAGTCTGCTGTAAGAGACCTGGGTGTACAGTGCAAGTTGCAGGGAAGCAAAGCTCCCTGGAGTCTCCAGGAAGGTCTTGCTGGTGTGCCAGTGGCTCCGCAGGGCCCGGGGCTTCCAGGCGGGGCCCCACAAGGACAAGCTTGCGGGCATGCAGCACTCTGCTCCCAGTGGCGCAGCCCGGTGGTGCTGTGGCTGGATACTGCTGCCGGCCCTGAGAGAGGTGCAAGGGGAGCTATCCCTGCTCAGAACCCGGAGCTGAAAGGCCAGGACGCTGCAAAGCTGCCAGTCACAGCCACGGAACGGCTCTCATCAGCCCAGGGAAGCTCCCGGCTCTTTGAGCTCCTCGGCTGTTAGCAAGTGACAATGAGGCTGTCACAGAACAGCAGCCTGCGGGCCCAGCGAGGCCCGAAGAACACGGCCATGGCTCTGGGCAGCGCACAAAGAGGGACGCCTGGGGAAGGTGCTGCAAGGCGCAAGGGACAGACAACCCTCTGGCCCATCCCCTAATGCTGCCCCTCGAGAAAGGGAGAGGAGGAGCAGGAGGAGGAAGCTGAGAAATGAGCGTGGGCTCTCCCAGTGCAGAGATTCAGGGGCACCTTTATTGTGCTGGTGGAGGGGTGCCACGGCCAGCGCTCGGGGCCAGCGCACGGCTGGTCCCGCGTCGGCGTGCAGGCCGGCTGTAGGGAGTTGGGGCCCGGTGTTGCAAGCGGGAGCTGCGTCGCACCCGCTCGGGCCCTGGGGGACTGGGGCTTCTGCCGCTCTCGAGCACGGGGGAGCCACAGGATGATGCCTGGCTGAGAGTCTCGGGTGCCGCCGAGCCGTGGGAAGGCCCCACTCCTGACTGGCTGGCACTGCCTGGGCCGGCGAGGTCCAAGGTGGTACTGGAGGCTGTACGGGGAAGCAGGAAGGTCAGGGACATGGCCCCCAGGCCCAGGGCAGGGCTCCAGTGCTCCTGGAGCAGAGGGGCTCTGCCAAGCCCACCCAGGACACCGCTGCAAGGCCTTGCTTGGCCTCTGGCCCCTGCTTAGGGGGACCCAGGTGCTTTGCCTCTTACCAGTGTCCAGGCCGGCACAGCCGTTGCACTCCCAGCTGGCCGTGCTGTCCCCCAAGGAGGAGCAGCACCTGTGGGTGCCCTCAGCAGCGCAGGAGCAGCACAGGAGCAGTTCCCAGGGCCTGGGGAAGCAAAGGGGTTTGTGGCTCTGAGGACAAAGGGAGCGCAGCACGGGATTGTCCGGCCCAGCTCTTGTTCTTCATCCTTCCGCTTTGAGCCCATGGCAAGACAGAGATCCCGTGCAGAGCCCCGGGGTGCAGCTTTGGCCACTTACCCCTCCTCCTCTATGTGCTGCCTGCCTCCTGGGCAAAGGCACTCGCTGGCATCACAGCGGCTGTGCCTCTCACTTAGTGCTGCGAGCACATCGCTGCTCTCCCATGTTGGCAGACTGATGGAGAAGGGAAGGTTGATGAGCCCCTGCTGCCCCAGCAGAAGGCAGATGCAGGGCACTCGTCCTGCTCGTCCCCCCCTGCCCTGTCCCCAACTCTCCCATGATGCTGAAGCCCAGACTCACGGGACAGCGGAGGGCCAGGACTGCTGGGCCAGCACCTGCACCCTCCTGTCCTGTGAGAGGGGCAGGACACCAACCTGAAGGGGATTCGGATCCCCATGGTGAGCATTTCTTGGAAAAATACATTTCTGTCTCGACAGAGGGGGCACTGGAAGCAAAAGATGCCGGCGCCCACAGCCTGTCCCTGCAGGGGAAACAAGGAGCAGGAGTGAGGCCCTGGCACTGCTGATCGCCTGCCATGCCCGAGGGCAAGGGAACGGCTTCGACCTGGATGCAGCCCCTGTGGAACCAGGCGTGCTTGCAGGCTGGGCACACCATGGTGCCATAGGACTTGCTGTCGTCCACCGGCTCCAGGCAGATGAGGCAGGTGGTGTTCTCCTCCGGAGACGCCTCCGCTGCCTGCTCTGGCCGGTGCTCCCAGCAGAAGGACCTGGGAGGAAGAGGGGAGGGAAGGGTGAGCCGACAGGTGCTGGCTTCTTCCCCGGTGGCGCTGAGGAGGGCAGGTACCTGTACTGAGAATAGAACTGGGTGACGCATCCACCCTCCGTGGCACAGGGGAGATGGAAGCTGCGGTCACAGCCTGGCTGACGGCACGTGATGGCGGCCCCTCTCTGGCCACAGACGAAGCAGTGCTGGAAAGAGCAGAGCAGCTGCCGTCAGCGGCAGCCTCACGACACCCACAGCCAGCCCCAGAGCTCGGGGCAGAGCGCAGGATGTGGCCGCTGCTGGGCCACCGCCCCCAGATCCACCTGGCGGATGAGGCTCCTCTGCTGGAGCCTCGGTGGAGCTGCTGGGAGCAGGATGCTTGTGCCAGGGCTGGCTGGAAGGGCTGGGCTTGCTTTCTCAGGTCCTGGGCTGAGCTCCCGCAAGCCTCTCCTGGCCCAAATCTCCCTGTTCTTCCCCATGTCCTCACCTTCCTTGTTGCCTGCTTGACTGTGCTTCGAATAGTCTTGGGGAGAAAGCCGTTGACCCCTACGTTCCCCGCCAGCTGCGCGGGAAGCCCATTGGCAAACGACTGCAGAAGAGAAGAGGAGCTGATGAGGAGAGTGTGGCCGGGACTGCCTGTCGGAAAGCTGGAGGGAGCCCCGGCATAACTCACCAGGCAAAACTCATGGGCGCAGATCCCCTGCTGCTCTATTTTGCGCCCACAGAGATCCGGGTCCGCCTCTGCCCGGCCACACAGCATGCATGCTGGAGGGGAGAGAGGAATGCCGCCATGAATGAGCACCTCTGTGGGGCTGGGATTGCCCCCAAGGGCCTGCTCTGCCCCTGCCTAGCTGGCTGATGGGCAGGGCAGGAGGCCCTGGAGAGGACGGGGGCATTGCAGGCACAGGTGTCGCGGCGGGTGCCCACTGCCCAGCCTGGGCCCCGCTTGCTGAGGCAAGGAGAGGCCCTGCCTAAGGTGGTCGGGGATCTCCTGCCTCCCCCTGCCACTGCTCTCCGCCCCACGCTGAGCGGCTCAACAACCCCTCTGCCAGGCGGTGGCAGGGGGATACTTTGCTCTCACCCTTCTCCCTCGAGTCAGGGGCCTTCCGCTTCCGAGCAGACATGGTGCACGCCAACACTGAACGCTTGGAGAGTCCCTGTCCCAGCAGCGCTGGGGCGTCTCCTCCAGATGCTCCTGCACTGACTGAGGGACAAGCAGGACACACGGTGAGGTTGCAGCCCGGGCCCTGGGCCCCGAGCCCCGAGGTGTGGGACCTCTCCTCCCTCGGCAGCCCCCGCAAGCCCTGTCCCTCTCCTCACCTCGCCAGGTCGCACTGACGCACGGCCTGTGCCTGGCAAGCGATTCTGTGTAGGCTTGGCCCCGCGGGTCACCGTGCCCATTGTGACATCAGCACCGCTGGCCTGCGTGTGCCCCAGCTGGGGGCACTGCAGCAAGTGCAGAGTCCCGGGCCGGGTGCCCCGGGGCAGCCGTTGAGGGTGGCGCTGTTGGCCGAAAGGGCTCCAGCCCAGGCCAAGGGAAACCTCTGCTCCAGCCCCCGGCACGGGGAGCGCTGCCAGCACGTCGGAAGGTGATTTTTCTTTCTGTGCCGCACCGGGAAGGCTGCACCCGCTGTCCTGCCTCCAAGGTGTTTCTGCAAAAGGCTGTTTCCTGAGGTCCACCAGCGCCACAGCCCCGCGCACGTGTGAAATGCGGATTGTTTTCCAGACCCTAACGGGAATTGTGTATGAGCTCCAGAACTGCCTCGAGGTGATACCGTTGGAGGAGGAGAGAGAGACAGTAAAGTCAGTTTCCCTGGTAGAAACCTTTGCATTGCCGTGAGTGAGTCTGCTGTAAGAGACCTGGGTGTACAGTGCAAGTTGCAGGGAAGCAAAGCTCCCTGGAGTCTCCAGGAAGGTCTTGCTGGTGTGCCAGTGGCTCCGCAGGGCCCGGGGCTTCCAGGCGGGGCCCCACAAGGACAAGCTTGCGGGCATGCAGCACTCTGCTCCCAGTGGCGCAGCCCGGTGGTGCTGTGGCTGGATACTGCTGCCGGCCCTGAGAGAGGTGCAAGGGGAGCTATCCCTGCTCAGAACCCGGAGCTGAAAGGCCAGGACGCTGCAAAGCTGCCAGTCACAGCCACGGAACGGCTCTCATCAGCCCAGGGAAGCTCCCGGCTCTTTGAGCTCCTCGGCTATTAGCAAGTGACAATGAGGCTGTCACAGAACAGCAGCCTGCGGGCCCAGCGAGGCCCGAAGAACACGGCCATGGCTCTGGGCAGCGCACAAAGAGGGACGCCTGGGGAAGGTGCTGCAAGGCGCAAGGGACAGACAACCCTCTGGCCCATCCCCTAATGCTGCCCCTCGAGAAAGGGAGAGGAGGAGCAGGAGGAGGAAGCTGAGAAATGAGCGTGGGCTCTCCCAGTGCAGAGATTCAGGGGCACCTTTATTGTGCTGGTGGAGGGGTGCCACGGCCAGCGCTCGGGGCCAGCGCACGGCTGGTCCCGCGTCGGCGTGCAGGCCGGCTGTAGGGAGTTGGGGCCCGGCGTTGCAAGCGGGAGCTGCGTCGCACCCGCTCGGGCCCTGGGGGACTGGGGCTTCTGCCGCTCTCGAGCACGGGGGAGCCACAGGATGATGCCTGGCTGAGAGTCTCGGGTGCCGCCGAGCCGTGGGAAGGCCCCACTCCTGACTGGCTGGCACTGCCTGGGCCGGCGAGGTCCAAGGTGGTACTGGAGGCTGTACGGGGAAGCAGGAAGGTCAGGGACATGGCCCCCAGGCCCAGGGCAGGGCTCCAGTGCTCCTGGAGCAGAGGGGCTCTGCCAAGCCCACCCAGGACACCGCTGCAAGGCCTTGCTTGGCCTCTGGCCCCTGCTTAGGGGGACCCAGGTGCTTTGCCTCTTACCAGTGTCCAGGCCGGCACAGCCGTTGCACTCCCAGCTGGCCGTGCTGTCCCCCAAGGAGGAGCAGCACCTGTGGGTGCCCTCAGCAGCGCAGGAGCAGCACAGGAGCAGTTCCCAGGGCCTGGGGAAGCAAAGGGGTTTGTGGCTCTGAGGACAAAGGGAGCGCAGCACGGGATTGTCCGGCCCAGCTCTTGTTCTTCATCCTTCCGCTTTGAGCCCATGGCAAGACAGAGATCCCGTGCAGAGCCCCGGGGTGCAGCTTTGGCCACTTACCCCTCCTCCTCTATGTGCTGCCTGCCTCCTGGGCAAAGGCACTCGCTGGCATCGCAGCGGCTGTGCCTCTCACTTAGTGCTGCGAGCACATCGCTGCTCTCCCATGTTGGCAGACTGATGGAGAAGGGAAGGTTGATGAGCCCCTGCTGCCCCAGCAGAAGGCAGATGCAGGGCACTCGTCCTGCTCGTCCCCCCCTGCCCTGTCCCCAACTCTCCCATGATGCTGAAGCCCAGACTCACGGGACAGCGGAGGGCCAGGACTGCTGGGCCAGCACCTGCACCCTCCTGTCCTGTGAGAGGGGCAGGACACCAACCTGAAGGGGATTCGGATCCCCATGGTGAGCATTTCTTGGAAAAATACATTTCTGTCTCGACAGAGGGGGCACTGGAAGCAAAAGATGCCGGCGCCCACAGCCTGTCCCTGCAGGGGAAACAAGGAGCAGGAGTGAGGCCCTGGCACTGCTGATCGCCTGCCATGCCCGAGGGCAAGGGAACGGCTTCGACCTGGATGCAGCCCCTGTGGAACCAGGCGTGCTTGCAGGCTGGGCACACCATGGTGCCATAGGACTTGCTGTCGTCCACCGGCTCCAGGCAGATGAGGCAGGTGGTGTTCTCCTCCGGAGACGCCTCCGCTGCCTGCTCTGGCCGGTGCTCCCAGCAGAAGGACCTGGGAGGAAGAGGGGAGGGAAGGGTGAGCCGACAGGTGCTGGCTTCTTCCCCGGTGGCGCTGAGGAGGGCAGGTACCTGTACTGAGAATAGAACTGGGTGACGCATCCACCCTCCGTGGCACAGGGGAGATGGAAGCTGCGGTCACAGCCTGGCTGACGGCACGTGATGGCGGCCCCTCTCTGGCCACAGACGAAGCAGTGCTGGAAAGAGCAGAGCAGCTGCCGTCAGCGGCAGCCTCACGACACCCACAGCCAGCCCCAGAGCTCGGGGCAGGGCGCAGGATGTGGCCGCTGCTGGGCCACCGCCCCCAGATCCGCCTGGCGGATGAGGCTCCTCTGCTGGAGCCTCGGTGGAGCTGCTGGGAGCAGGATGCTTGTGCCAGGGCTGGCTGGAAGGGCTGGGCTTGCTTTCTCAGGTCCTGGGCTGAGCTCCCGCAAGCCTCTCCTGGCCCAAATCTCCCTGTTCTTCCCCATGTCCTCACCTTCCTTGTTGCCTGCTTGACTGTGCTTCGAATAGTCTTGGGGAGAAAGCCGTTGACCCCTACGTTCCCCGCCAGCTGCGCGGGAAGCCCATTGGCAAACGACTGCAGAAGAGAAGAGGAGCTGATGAGGAGAGTGTGGCCGGGACTGCCTGTCGGAAAGCTGGAGGGAGCCCCGGCATAACTCACCAGGCAAAACTCATGGGCGCAGATCCCCTGCTGCTCTATTTTGCGCCCACAGAGATCCGGGTCAGCCTCTGCCCGGCCACACAGCATGCATGCTGGAGGGGAGAGAGGAATGCCGCCGTGAATGAGCACCTCTGTGGGGCTGGGGGAAGCGCCCCGAGGGATTGCCCCCAAGGGCCTGCTCTGCCCCTGCCTAGCTGGCTGATGGGCAGGGGAGGAGGCCCTGGAGAGGACGGGGGCATTGCAGGCACGGGTGTCGCGGCGGGTGCCCACTGCCCAGCCGGGGCCCCGCCTGCTGAGGCAAGGAGAGGCCCTGCCTAAGGTGGTCGGGGATCTCCTGCCTCCCCCTGCCACTGCTCTCCGCCCCACGCTGAGCGGCTCAACAACCCCTCTGCCAGGCGGTGGCAGGGGGATACTTTGCTCTCACCCTTCTCCCTCGAGTCAGGGGCCTTCCGCTTCCGAGCAGACATGGTGCACGCCAACACTGAACGCTTGGAGAGTCCCTGTCCCAGCAGCGCTGGGGCGTCTCCTCCAGATGCTCCTGCACTGACTGAGGGACAAGCAGGACACACGGTGAGGTTGCAGCCCGGGCCCTGGGCCCCGAGCCCCGAGGTGTGGGACCTCTCCTCCCTCGGCAGCCCCCGCAAGCCCTGTCCCTCTCCTCACCTCGCCAGGTCGCACTGACGCACGGCCTGTGCCTGGCAAGCGATTCTGTGTAGGCTTGGCCCCGCGGGTCACCGTGCCCATTGTGACATCAGCACCGCTGGCCTGCGTGTGCCCCAGCTGGGGGCACTGCAGCAAGTGCAGAGTCCCGGGCCGGGTGCCCCGGGGCAGCCGTTGAGGGTGGCGCTGTTGGCCGAAAGGGCTCCAGCCCAGGCCAAGGGAAACCTCTGCTCCAGCCCCCGGCACGGGGAGCGCTGCCAGCACGTCGGGGAAGGTGATTTTTCTTTCTGCGCCGCACCGGGAAGGCTGCACCCGCTGTCCTGCCTCCAAGGTGTTTCTGCAAAAGGCTGTTTCCTGAGGTCCACCAGCGCCACAGCCCCGCGCACGTGTGAAATGCGGATTGTTTTCCAGACCCTAACGGGAATTGTGTATGAGCTCCAGAACTGCCTCGAGGTGATACCGTTGGAGGAGGAGAGAGAGACAGTAAAGTCAGTTTCCCTGGTAGAAACCTTTGCATTGCCGTGAGTGAGTCTGCTGTAAGAGACCTGGGTGTACAGTGCAAGTTGCAGGGAAGCAAAGCTCCCTGGAGTCTCCAGGAAGGTCTTGCTGGTGTGCCAGTGGCTCCGCAGGGCCCGGGGCTTCCAGGCGGGGCCCCACAAGGACAAGCTTGCGGGCATGCAGCACTCTGCTCCCAGTGGCGCAGCCCGGTGGTGCTGTGGCTGGATACTGCTGCCGGCCCTGAGAGAGGTGCAAGGGGAGCTATCCCTGCTCAGAACCCGGAGCTGAAAGGCCAGGACGCTGCAAAGCTGCCAGTCACAGCCACGGAACGGCTCTCATCAGCCCAGGGAAGCTCCCGGCTCTTTGAGCTCCTCGGCTATTAGCAAGTGACAATGAGGCTGTCACAGAACAGCAGCCTGCGGGCCCAGCGAGGCCCGAAGAACACGGCCATGGCTCTGGGCAGCGCACAAAGAGGGACGCCTGGGGAAGGTGCTGCAAGGCGCAGGGGACAGACAACCCTCTGACCCATCCCCTAATGCTGCCCCTCGAGAAAGGGAGAGGAGGAGCAGGAGGAGGAAGCTGAGAAATGAGCGTGGGCTCTCCCAGTGCAGAGATTCAGGGGCACCTTTATTGTGCTGGTGGAGGGGTGCCACGGCCAGCGCTCGGGGCCAGCGCACGGCTGGTCCCGCGTCGGCGTGCAGGCCGGCTGTAGGGAGTTGGGGCCCGGCGTTGCAAGCGGGAGCTGCGTCGCACCCGCTCGGGCCCTGGGGGACTGGGGCTTCTGCTGCTCTCGAGCGCCGTGGAGCCGCAGGAGGTTGCCAATGGCAGCTGGCTGTCAGTGCTGGGGCTGCTGGTCTGTGGTTCCGCAGATCCAAGGGATAGCCCCGATGCTGCCTGGCTGCCAGTCTCAGGTGCCGCCGAGACGTGGGAAGGCCCCACTCCTGACTGGCTGGCACTGCCTGGGCCGGCGAGGTCCGTGGTGGTACTGGAGGCTGTACGGGGAAGCAGGAAGGTCAGGGGCGTTGCACCCAGGGCAGGATAGTCCAGGGCGGTACTCCAGCCCTCCTGGAGCTCCTGGGTGCTTTGCCTCTTACCAGTGCCCAGGCCTGCACAGATATCACACTCCCAGCTAGGTCTGCTGTGGTTCAAGAAAGCACAGCGCCTGTGGGTGCCCTCAGCAGCGCAGGAGCAGCACAGGAGCAGTTCCCAGGGCCTGCGGAAGCAAAGGGGTTTGTGGCTCTGAGGACAAAGGGAGCGCAGCACGGGATTGTCCGGCCCAGCTCTTCCTCTTTGTCCTTCCGCTTTGAGCCCATGGCAAGACAGAGATCCCGTGCAGAGCCCCAGGGTGCAGCTTTGGCCACTTACCCCTCCTCCTCTACGTGCTGCCTGCCTCCTGGGCAAAGGCACTTGCTGGCATCGCAGCGGCTGTGCCTCTCATATAGTTGTTCGTAGTCACCGTTGTCCTCCCATGATGGTCCACTTTGTCAAAGGAAGGGAAAATCAATGAGCCCCTGCTGCCCCAGCAGAAGGCAGATGCAGGGCGCTCGTCCTGCTCGTCCCCCCCTGCCCTGTCCCCAACTCCCCCGTGATGCTGAAGCCCAGACTCACGGGACAGCGGAGGGCCAGGACCGCTGGGCCAGCACCTGCACCCTCCTGTCCTGTGGGGGGGGGGCAGGACACCAACCTGAAGGGGATTCGGATCCCCATGGTGCGCATTTCCATGAGAAATCGATATTCGTTTTGACAATGTGGGCAGCGAAAGCCGCCGAAGCCAGTGTGCATAGCCTGTTTCTGGATGCAGCCCCTGTGGAACCAGGCGTGCTTGCAGGCTGGGCACACCATGGTGCCATAGGACTTGCTGTCGTCCACCGGCTCCAGGCAGATGAGGCAGGTGGTGTTCTCCTCCGGAGACACCTCCGCTGCCTGCTCTGGCCGATGCTCCCAGCAGAAGGACCTGGGAGGAAGAGGGGAGGGAAGGGTGAGCCGACAGGTGCTGGCTTCTTCCCCGGTGGTGGCCACGTAGGGAGAGGAGATGTGAAGGAACACCAGACATTGCCTGGTTCTGGCTCTGCTGGTACCGGCCGCTGGGAAGCGTCACTGGGTTTTCCTTTCTTATTTGGCTAAGGCTGGCAGAAAGGGGACTGAAGGCGAGGGGCCTCCGCGGCAAGGACCAGCTGCCCTTACCTGTAGAGCCCAAAGAACTGGGTGACGCATCCACCCTCCGTGGCACAGGGGAGATGGAAGCTGCGGTCACAGCCTGGCTGACGGCACGTGATGGCGGCCCCTCTCTGGCCACAGACGAAGCAGTGCTGGAAAGAGCAGAGCAGCTGCCATCAGCGGCAGCCTCACGGCACCCACAGCCAGCCCCAGAGCTCGGGGCAGGGCACAGGATGTGGCCGCTGCTGGGCCACTGCCCCCAGATCCGCCTGGCAGACGAGGCTCCTCTGCTGGAGCCTCGGTGGAGCTGCTGGGAGCAGGATGCTTGTGCCAGGGCTGGCTGGAAGGGCTGGGCTTGCTTTCTCAGGTCCTGGGCTGAGCTCCCGCAAGCCTCTCCTGGCCCAAATCTCCCTGTTCTTCCCCATGTCCTCACCTTCCTTGTTGCCTGCTTGACTGTGCTTCGAATAGTCTTGGGGAGAAAGCCGTTGACCCCTACGTTCCCCGCCAGCTGCGCGGGAAGCCCATTGGCAAACGACTGCAGAAGAGAAGAGGAGCTGATGAGGAGAGTGTGGCCGGGACTGCCTGTCGGAAAGCTGGAGGGAGCCCCGGCATAACTCACCACGCAAAACATGTGGGCGCAGATCCCCTGCTGCTCTATTTTGCGCCCGCAGAGATCCGGGTCAGCCTCTGCCCGGCCACACAGCATGCATGCTGGAGGGGAGAGAGGAATGCCGCCGTGAATGAGCACCTCTGTGGGGCTGGGGGAAGCGCCCCGAGGGATTGCCCCCAAGGGCCTGCTCTGCCCCTGCCTAGCTGGCTGATGGGCAGGGGAGGAGGCCCTGGAGAGGACGGGGGCATTGCAGGCACGGGTGTCGCGGCGGGTGCCCACTGCCCAGCCTGGGCCCCGCTTGCTGAGGCAAGGAGAGGCCCTGCCTAAGGTGGTCGGGGATCTCCTGCCTCCCCCTGCCACTGCTCTCCGCCCCACGCTGAGCGGCTCAACAACCCCTCTGCCAGGCGGTGGCAGGGGGATACTTTGCTCTCACCCTTCTCCCTCGAGTCAGGGGCCTTCCGCTTCCGAGCAGACATGGTGCACGCCAACACTGAACGCTTGGAGAGTCCCTGTCCCAGCAGCGCTGGGGCGTCTCCTCCAGATGCTCCTGCACTGACTGAGGGACAAGCAGGACACACGGTGAGGTTGCAGCCCGGGCCCTGGGCCCCGAGCCCCGAGGTGTGGGACCTCTCCTCCCTCGGCAGCCCCCGCAAGCCCTGTCCCTCTCCTCACCTCGCCAGGTCGCACTGACGCACGGCCTGTGCCTGGCAAGCGATTCTGTGTAGGCTTGGCCCCGCGGGTCACCGTGCCCATTGTGACATCAGCACCGCTGGCCTGCGTGTGCCCCAGCTGGGGGCACTGCAGCAAGTGCAGAGTCCCGGGCCGGGTGCCCCGGGGCAGCCGTTGAGGGTGGCGCTGTTGGCCGAAAGGGCTCCAGCCCAGGCCAAGGGAAACCTCTGCTCCAGCCCCCGGCACGGGGAGTGCTGCCGGCACGTCGGGGAAGGTGATTTTTCTTTCTGCGCCGCACCGGGAAGGCTGCACCCGCTGTCCTGCCTCCAAGGTGTTTCTGCAAAAGGCTGTTTCCTGAGGTCCACCAGCGCCACAGCCCCGCGCACGTGTGAAATGCGGATTGTTTTCCAGACCCTAACGGGAATTGTGTATGAGCTCCAGAACTGCCTCGAGGTGATACCGTTGGAGGAGGAGAGAGAGACAGTAAAGTCAGTTTCCCTGGTAGAAACCTTTGCATCGCCGTGAGTGAGTCTGCTGTAAGAGACCTGGGTGTACAGTGCAAGTTGCAGGGAAGCAAAGCTCCCTGGAGTCTCCAGGAAGGTCTTGCTGGTGTGCCAGTGGCTCCGCAGGGCCCGGGGCTTCCAGGCGGGGCCCCACAAGGACAAGCTTGCGGGCATGCAGCACTCTGCTCCCAGTGGTGCAGCCCGGTGGTGCTGTGGCTGGATACTGCTGCCGGCCCTGAGAGAGGTGCAAGGGGAGCTATCCCTGCTCAGAACCCGGAGCTGAAAGGCCAGGACGCTGCAAAGCTGCCAGTCACAGCCACGGAACGGCTCTCATCAGCCCAGGGAAGCTCCCGGCTCTTTGAGCTCCTCGGCTATTAGCAAGTGACAATGAGGCTGTCACAGAACAGCAGCCTGCGGGCCCAGCGAGGCCCGAAGAACACGGCCATGGCTCTGGGCAGCGCACAAAGAGGGACGCCTGGGGAAGGTGCTGCAAGGCGCAGGGGACAGACAACCCTCTGGCCCATCCCCTAATGCTGCCCCTCGAGAAAGGGAGAGGAGGAGCAGGAGGAGGAAGCTGAGAAATGAGCGTGGGCTCTCCCAGTGCAGAGATTCAGGGGCACCTTTATTGTGCTGGTGGAGGGGTGCCACGGCCAGCGCTCGGGGCCAGCGCACGGCTGGTCCCGCGTCGGCGTGCAGGCCGGCTGTAGGGAGTTGGGGCCCGGTGTTGCAAGCGGGAGCTGCGTCGCACCCGCTCGGGCCCTGGGGGACTGGGGCTTCTGCTGCTCTCGAGCGCCGTGGAGCCGCAGGAGGTTGCCAATGGCAGCTGGCTGTCAGTGCTGGGGCTGCTGGTCTGTGGTTCCGCAGATCCAAGGGACAGCCCCGATGCTGCCTGGCTGCCAGTCTCAGGTGCCGCCGAGACATGGGAAGGCCCCACTCCTGACTGGCTGGCACTGCCTGGGCCGGCGAGGTCCGTGGTGGTACTGGAGGCTGTACGGGGAAGCAGGAAGGTCAGGGGCGTTGCACCCAGGGCAGGATAGTCCAGGGCGGTACTCCAGCCCTCCTGGAGCTCCTGGGTGCTTTGCCTCTTACCAGTGCCCAGGCCTGCACAGATATCACACTCCCAGCTAGGTCTGCTGTGGTTCAAGAAAGCACAGCGCCTGTGGGTGCCCTCAGCAGCGCAGGAGCAGCACAGGAGCAGTTCCCAGGGCCTGGGGAAGCAAAGGGGTTCGTGGCTCTGAGGACAAAGGGAGCGCAGCACAGGATCGTCTGGCCCAGCTCTTTTTCTTCATCCTTCCGCACCAATACAGAGGTGACTCTGAGCTGAACATGCAAAGAAATGGGCTGTCAGGCCGCCTTCCCGGGGCAAGGGCAGAAACTCTGGTGCTGCAGGTGGCTGTGAACTTCCCCACAGAAGCCGAGCAGGCTGTGGGCCCATTGAGGCCCAAAGCACATGGCCATGGGCAGACGGCCAAGGCCAGTCGGCAAGTGGGGAGAGGAGGAGCAGGAGGAGGAAGCTGAGAAATGAGCGTGGGCTCTCCCAGTGCAGAGATTCAGGGGCACCTTTATTGTGCTGGTGGAGGGGTGCCACGGCCAGCGCTCGGGGCCAGCGCACGGCTGGTCCCGCGTCGGCGTGCAGGCCGGCTGTAGGGAGTTGGGGCCCGGTGTTGCAAGCGGGAGCTGCGTCACACCCATTTGGGCCCTGGGGGACTGGAGTCTCTGCTGCTCTCGAGCGCCGTGGAGCCGCAGGAGGTTGCCGATGGCAGCTGGCTGTCAGTGCTGGGGCTGCTGGTCTGTGGTTCCGCAGATCCAAGGGACAGCCCCGATGCTGCCTGGCTGCCAGTCTCAGGTGCCGCCGAGCCGTGGGAAGGCCCCACTCCTGACTGGCTGGCACTTCCTGGGCCGGCGAGGTCCGTGGTGGTACTGGAGGCTGTACGGGGAAGCAGGAAGGTCAGGGACATGGCCCCCAGGCCCTGGGCAGGGCTCCAGTGCTCCTGGAGCAGAGGGGCTCTGCCAAGCCCACCCAGGACACCGCTGCAAGGCCTTGGTTGGCCTCTGGCCCCTGCTTAGGGGGACCCAGGTGCTTTGCCTCTTACCACTGTCCAGGCCGGCACAGATATCACACTCCCAGCTGGCCGTGCTGTCCCACAAAGAGGAGCAGCACCTGTGGGTGCCCTCGGCAGCGCAGGAGCAGCACAGGAGCAGTTCCCAGGGCCTGCGGAAGCAAAGGGGTTCGTGGCTCTGAGGACAAAGGGAGCGCAGCACGGGATTGTCCGGCCCAGCTCTTCCTCTTTGTCCTTCCGCTTTGAGCCCATGGCAAGACAGAGATCCCGTGCAGAGCCCCGGGGTGCAGCTTTGGCCACTTACCCCTCCTCCTCTACGTGCTGCCTGCCTCCTGGGCAAAGGCACTTGCTGGCATCGCAGCGGCTGTGCCTCTCATATAGTTGTTCGTAGGCACCGTTTTCCTCCCATGATGGTCCACTTTGTCAAAGGAAGGGAAAATCGATGAGCCCCTGCTGCCCCAGCAGAAGGCAGATGCAGGGCGCTCGTCCTGCTCGTCCCCCCCTGCCCTGTCCCCAACTCCCCCGTGATGCTGAAGCCCAGACTCACGGGACAGCGGAGGGCCAGGACCGCTGGGCCAGCACCTGCACCCTCCTGTCCTGTGGGGGGGGGGCAGGACACCAACCTGAAGGGGATTCGGATCCCCATGGTGCGCATTTCCATGAGAAATCGATATTCGTTTTGACAATGTGGGCAGCGAAAGCCGCCGAAGCCAGTGTGCATAGCCTGTTTCTGGATGCAGCCCCTGTGGAACCAGGCGTGCTTGCAGGCTGGGCACACCATGGTGCCATAGGACTTGCTGTCGTCCACCGGCTCCAGGCAGATGAGGCAGGTGGTGTTCTCCTCCGGAGACACCTCCGCTGCCTGCTCTGGCCGGTGCTCCCAGCAGAAGGACCTGGGAGGAAGAGGGGAGGGAAGGGTGAGCCGACAGGTGCTGGCTTCTTCCCCGGTGGTGGCCACATAGGGAGAGGAGATGTGAAGGAACACCAGACATTGCCTGGTTCTGGCTCTGCTGGTACCGGCCGCTGGGAAGCGTCACTGGGTTTTCCTTTCTTATTTGGCTAAGGCTGGCAGAAAGGGGACTGAAGGCGAGGGGCCTCCGCGGCAAGGACCAGCTGCCCTTACCTGTAGAGCCCAAAGAACTGGGTGACGCATCCACCCTCCGTGGCACAGGGGAGATGGAAGCTGCGGTCACAGCCTGGCTGACGGCACGTGATGGCGGCCCCTCTCTGGCCACAGACGAAGCAGTGCTGGAAAGAGCAGAGCAGCTGCCATCAGCGGCAGCCTCACAGCACCCACAGCCAGCCCCACAGCTCGGGGCAGGGCGCAGGATGTGGCCGCTGCTGGGCCACCGCCCCCAGATCCGCCTGGCAGACGAGGCTCCTCTGCTGGAGCCTCGGTGGAGCTGCTGGGAGCAGGATGCTTGTGCCAGGGCTGGCTGGAAGGGCTGGGCTTGCTTTCTTAGGTCCTGGGCTGAGCTCCCGCAAGCCTCTCCTGGCCCAAATCTCCCTGTTCTTCCCCATGTCCTCACCTTCCTTGTTGCCTGCTTGACTGTGCTTCGAATAGTCTTGGGGAGAAAGCCGTTGACCCCTATGTTCCCCGCCAGCTGCGCGGGAAGCCCATTGGCAAACGACTGCAGAAGAGAAGAGGAGCTGATGAGGAGAGTGTGGCCGGGACTGCCTGTCGGAAAGCTGGAGGGAGCCCCGGCATAACTCACCACGCAAAACATGTGGGCGCAGATCCCCTGCTGCTCTATTTTGCGCCCGCAGAGATCCGGGTCAGCCTCTGCCCGGCCACACAGCATGCATGCTGGAGGGGAGAGAGGAATGCCGCCATGAATGAGCACCTCTGTGGGGCTGGGGGAAGCGCCCCGAGGGATTGCCCCCAAGGGCCTGCTCTGCCCCTGCCTAGCTGGCTGATGGGCAGGGGAGGAGGCCCTGGAGAGGACGGGGGCATTGCAGGCACGGGTGTCGCGGCGGGTGCCCACTGCCCAGCCGGGGCCCCGCTTGCTGAGGCAAGGAGAGGCCCTGCCTAAGGTGGTCGGGGATCTCCTGCCTCCCCCTGCCACTGCTCTCCGCCCCACGCTGAGCGGCTCAACAACCCCTCTGCCAGGCGGTGGCAGGGGGATACTTTGCTCTCACCCTTCTCCCTCGAGTCAGGGGCCTTCCGCTTCCGAGCAGACATGGTGCACGCCAACACTGAACGCTTGGAGAGTCCCTGTCCCAGCAGCGCTGGGGCGTCTCCTCCAGATGCTCCTGCACTGACTGAGGGACAAGCAGGACACACGGTGAGGTTGCAGCCCGGGCCCCGGGCCCCGAGCCCCGAGGTGTGGGACCTCTCCTCCCTCGGCAGCCCCCGCAAGCCCTGTCCCTCTCCTCACCTCGCCAGGTCGCACTGACGCACAGCCTGTGCCTGGCAAGCGATTCTGTGTAGGCTTGGCCCCGCGGGTCACCGTGCCCATTGTGACATCAGCACCGCTGGCCTGCGTGTGCCCCAGCTGGGGGCACGGCAGCAAGTGCAGAGTCCCGGGCCGGGTGTCCCGGGGCAGCCGTTGAGGGTGGCGCTGTTGGCCGAAAGGGCTCCAGCCCAGGCCAAGGGAAACCTCTGCTCCAGCCCCCGGCACAGGGAGCGCTGCCAGCACGTCGGGGAAGGTGATTTTTCTTTCTGCGCCACACCGGGAAACTTGCACCTGCTGTCCTGGTTCTGGACTCCTGGTACAGGGGACAGAAACCACCCTGAAGCCTGGTCTGGGCTCACGCCTCCCACCCGCTCTGACACAGTGGGTGGCCAGGGAACAGCACAGGGCTTCAGGACGATATCTGCATGTCGCAGGTGGCCCAACATCTTTCCGGTGAATTGCTGAGCTCTTTGGTGAGGTGCTGCCTCCAGAATACACAGCCTCGGGACCCCAGCTGTGGAGTCACAGCAGAGTTCCCTGTCTCGAAATCTCATTTATGAATGGCTGTCAACAGCGATGGGGCTGTCCATGAGCAAGACAACCACGATGATAAGTGATTTAAACAAGTACCAATACCCGTTCTGGTCTTCTGTATTAGCACTGGGAAGTCAAGGCGCCAGGAGGAGCTGTGCTTCGGTTCCAACCACTTCTGGCGCCGATCAAACTCCCTCATAAGTCAGTATCTCTTTTTTGGTTGGAGTATTGCAGGCCTTGGATCCTCTGTATCCCTAGCTCCAACTTGAATGTGAGGAAACCTTCTTCCCTGTGAGGGTGACAGAGCCCTGGGACAGGCTGCCCAGAGGAGCTGGGGGGAGTCTCCTTCCCTGGAGACTTTCCAAAGCCGCCTGGACTTGTTCCTGTGGGATCTGCTCTGGGTGATCCTGCTCTGGCAGGGGGGTTGGACTAGGTGATCTCTAGAGGGCCCTGCCAACCCCTGACACTCTGTGAATCTGTGAAAATCATAGGGATCAACCTCGGGTCTCCCGTGGTTCTTTCTGCCAGGTATCGCCATTCTGCCCAGCTGCGGTGTAGAGCACGGTCTTCACCTCTGGCCCTGTCCAGAAAATCATTCTGCAGGATGGTGAGAGTGCTGCCTTTACAGTTACACCTGTGTGGTCTTTTTAGGTTATAGAAAGTACTTTAATGAGATGGTAAACACGGATAAACTCTGATTCTCATATTTGCTATTGTGCATGCACAAAATAGAAAAAATTAACCGGATGCAAGCGTGCATAGAGGCAAGTAGGCATGTCAAACTGCTTCTACGCTGTCACATGTGGCTTGTGCCCAGAGCAGTCACACTGGGGATGGGTAGCGCTCCCTAGACGTGGTGCTCTGGGGAGCTACAGGGGTCATTCAATCTTGAATTCAGCAGTGCTGAAGGACTTGAGAGCGTTTCCTCAGTGTGCCAAGCTCCCATCTCCACTAGAGGGTGTGAAACTCCGTGGAATGGTTGAATTTCAACTGAAGCTGGAAAACCGGGAGACTCTCTTCCTTCAGTCGGGTGCGCAGGCAGCGGGGCTGCAGCGGGATTACGCTCCCGTTGAGGACCCCAGCCCTGGCTGCTTGTGCGTTATACAGCCACCAGGCATGCTCACCCTGCGCTCCGAGTGCTGATGCTTCACCCGGGCCAGCGCCCGGCCGTGAATTAATCGTAAGCAACGTTATGTGTGTGCCCGGGGGGGAGGCAGCTCTGCTGGACGTGGGATGCAGTTAGTGCTCAATTCCAATGCTGGTACCTGGAAGGGGTCGCTTGGTATGTGCCAAGTTCTTCCTTCCACCTGGGTAGTAAAATGTGCCCTTGCTAGTAACTTTTCACTTGCACTGCAAAGAGCCTGGCTCCTAGATTTTCTTTCATCTGTAGAGGGGATTTCCACTTGATCCTGCAACGCTCCCAAGTGAAGCCTGAGGCCAGTGTGCTGTGAAATGCCCCGAACTAGTGCTGGTCACTGGGTTAATATAGGCTCTGCATGCGTTCCCTGCATGTGGTGCTCGTAGGAAGTGCTACAGAAGCCACTCAGCTCATAGTGGCCATGCTGGCTCCTTGACTGAGTGCAGGATTTCCTTCTTGCAAAATTTTGCCTCCAAATGTCATGTTGAGAACAAATTATTGAGCAGAACTGAACCCAGCTCCACTCCTGGGCAACGCTGGCTTTGCTCCAGCACTCGCAGCGCTTGAGAAGGCGTATCCAAAGAAGCGATGGGCATCTCTGTGGGTATGTGATTGCTGCAGCTTGAGATGCAGAGCATCTTCTCTGCCTGCTGGTACCGGATGGGGTCCATGGACATTTTGGAGCTCGATCTTTATGTCTGAGAGATGGGCGCAGGTCTTGGCTGAAGGATGGTGGCTGCCAGTTCCTGCTCCTACTACAGCTGGTTGGGTGTCGGGGTGGAGGCTGACTGGAGAGCAGTGTGGAGGGAAGCTGAAATGAGGTGCTGCCCGTGGGGCTGAGAGGAGTGTGAGTGCTGAGGGTGGGGAGGAGAGGGGGTGCCTGGAGGAAGAGCAGTCTTGCAATGGCTTTTCTGCCTTTGCTTTATTTTCAAGGACATTTTACATATTTTTGACCTTGTGGCTTCTGCAAAAATAACGTCAATGTTCTCTTTGAAGGCTTTAATTCAGAAAGGGTGAGCAAGAAGCTGGTCACTGTTTGCCTTTTCAAAAAAAAGTGCTTTTCCTTACCTTCTCCTGGGGATGCTGTGTCTTGTTACAGTCATATGTACGTGACTGCCAAGTGTGGTCCCCAGCCCATCCTGTTGCCTCTCCCAGGGTCTTGCTGTGAAAAGAGTCCAGCAGCACAATAAGCACTTTAAAAGCTTCTTCAGGCTAACAAGTACAGGCAGGATGCAGCCTCTGCCAGCTTGGTGTACTGAGGTTTCTGCTTAACCAACATGAAAAGTGGATTAGAGATTGCAAACAGCCTTCATTTGAGGAAAGCACAATGGACCTGGGAGAACAGCTTGAATCCTGTGTTTGGTTTTGGGCCCATCACTACAAGAAAAACATTGAGGTGCTGGAGTGTGTCCAGAGAAGGGCAACGGAGCTGGGGAAGGATCTGGAGCACCAGTCTGATGAGAAGTGGCCGGGGGAATTTGGAATGTTTAGCCTAGACAAAAGTAGGCTCAGGGGAGACCTTATTGCTTTCTACAACTATCTGAAAGGAGGGTGTAGTGAGGTGGGAGTTGGTCTCTTTTCCCAAGTGACAAGTGATAGGACAAGAAGGGGAGGTTTAGATTGGATATCAGGAAGAATTTCTTCATCTGAAGGGTTTTCAGACATTGAAACAGGCTGCCCAGGGAGGTGGTGGAGTCACCATCCCGGGAGGGATTTAAAAGACGTGTAGCTGTCATGCTTGGGGACACGGTTTAGTGGTGGATTTGGCAGTGTTGGGTTAACTGTTGGACTCAATGATCTTAAAGGTCTTTTCCAACCTAAACAATTCTATGATTTTAAGTGAGTCAGTTGGATACTTGGGCCTGTTTAATTTGCAAATCATGCTTATGGATCTTATTTGTTTATCACCTGGAGTGACTCAAATCGCATTGTAAAAGTGGCTGGTGCCTGACAGGAGCAGAGTGAGGCATCCCCTTTACCTGTCCACCTGCTCCGGCGTCTCTCATGGCCCCAGGAAAATAGGTGCACCTGAATTTGCTTATCAGTTGCTTGGTTTTCCTACAACTTTAAGTTACTGTAAGCCTCTTAAATAGCAACTGAGTATTTATTGCCAAGACAAAGAGAGTCAGCAAGCACCCTAGCCCATCGGTGTTGGAAGGGCATGGATATGTTCTGAAGCCTCTGCTGTTTTGCCCACTAACTGGGCAGTTTTGATGCTTACTGTGGTTAGCTCCAGGCTCTCCTAGAAGGGAAATAGTTTTTAACCCTGTGATCAACAAGTTGCCTGTCCCCCTTGCCCTCGCTGCTCTCTTGCACTTGTGAATGTGGGCAATGTCAAACGGCTTGTCCTTTCCAAGGATTTCCCACGGCCCCAGCAAGTCAGTGCTGGGCAATGTGAGGGCAGCTTCAAGCCCTGCATGAGTTGCAGAGGGACCCAGGAGAGGTGCTGAGGGTGCTGGCAGGGGTGGTGGGTTGCACCCAAATGCAGTCCCTGGGTGTTGTCACCAGGCCCCCAAAGTGGTCCTTTCCCCAGCTCACCAAACACATGCCATTCATGTTTCTTCCATCGCTGTGAAGGAGGTTGTGTGCAAAGTGCTTTGGCCATCACTGTGGCTCAGTGTTTTGCAAACACAACCCCACCGTTGAAGCATGAGTAATGGGAGGAGACGTGTGCTATTTGCGCCCTGTGATAAGGTTGAGCCGTGCACTTTTTGTGTCATTTGCAAGCCGTTCCTTCCTGAGCAGGTAAGAATAGCTCATCTCACGGATAGAGTCTCCAGAGTAATGAGTTATCTGCTTGGACGCGCTCCTTGTGCTGACAGCAAGCCAAGAGGAAGTGTGCTTTGTTTGGAGCAAGGCCTTTGCGTGCTGGAGGGAATGTTGTGCATTGGCAGGTCACGGTCCTGGTGGCCGTTCAAGCGCTTCCTTACCCTGCCCTGGAGCAGCACAGTGCCTTCCCTCCCGGTGTGGCCCCTGCATCTCTGCAGCTTCTGATCTGGCCCTGGCTCCGTCAGCCTGCTTAAAAACAGTTCCATGGACAGAAGCAGCCCTAACCCTTTGCATGGGTGGACAGGCTGCCTTGCTGCAGCATCTGACCTGTTCTTGCAGCCCCAGGCAGTGCAGCTCCTTTCTGCTCTTCCCTTACACTTTTGGGTTCCCGTTTCCCAGTACATGCCATTTCTCTGCTCATTTCACCCTGTGCCCTACCATGGTTCCTCCAGCCGCTCTGGGGACAGGGGAACAGGAGCTTCTCCAGCAGCCTGTCACTGCAGGAAGGGAGCTGCAGTGCTTACAGTGCCCAGCTGGGGCTGGAACTTCGTACTCCTTCCAGGGAGGTGGTGTAACTCACTCACCTGGCAGAAAAGCATTTTCTTGCTGCTGGATTAAAACTAGGCTGACCCACAGAAGGTCCCAGTGGGCACTGGCTGAGCCAGACCTCTGCCTTTTGGCAGCATCGAGCCCTTACGTCAAACTGTGCGTCGGGGAGCTCACAGCCTCTCTGGATCTGCTTGTCCTAGCCTGCTGACCAGGCACAGCTTTCTTGATTCCTCCATTTCTGACTGGTGAGGTCATGCTCTGCACCTCCCATGGCTTTTTGGAAAAAATTCTGCCCATTGTGTTTTTGTGGGGGAGATTGAGATCCATCCTCAGGTCTCCCTGCGATGTAAACGCAGGGTACCAAGCACAGACACTGCTAGCAATCTTCTCTCCTGCTTCTAACCACAGAACTGTTTTCTTTTAATGACTTCTCAGCAGTTGTTCTTACTGCGGGGGAAAATCCTGCTGGACCTGAGACCCTGGCGATCTCACTGCTGAAGGTGAGGTCAGCCCCCAGCTCTGCCAGCCAGCAGTATCTGATCCCTGCTGGAGCTGCCCAGCAGTGCTGCCCTAGGCGCAGGCAGCTCCGCAGTGACAGCAGCCAGATCTTCATCATAAAAATAGGTCTCTGCACACTGAATGCAGAATGGCAGTGCCAGGGCACTTGGGTTTTGGGAAATATTGCCCTTTCTGACATTCAGCTGATTCCTTTTCCCTGGCAGGAAACTGCCCCAGCCCATGCCCAGGAAAGACGGCAATACCATCGTCATATGTGATGGTCAGCCATGGCACAGTAGCATCCTTGGGGAATCACTTGGGTTTTCAATCCTTTTGGATGTCAAGGCAGAAGTGTTAGAAGCGTTTGCATATGCACTTGTGTTTCACCCAGCTGCAGACAGGTAGGGGCTGGGCCGGGCATAAAGCTGGAGCCCACCAAAGGGGAGCAGAAAGGGGAGATGTGCTGGCTGCAGCAAAGAGAGGCTGGGGGTAGGCAAGCAGCTGCCAAGGTAACAGCGAGTTGGTGAGTGATGGGGAAAACTGTTTTGACCTCCAAGGCACATCCCAGCAAGTGGAGGTGGCTTCTCCCCTCGCACTAAAATGTCATGCCCCGTAGCCACAAGGTCACCCTGCTTCTTCACTGAGTCGATCCTCGAGAGCCAGCCAGGAGCCAGCACCATGTGATCACACACCGGGAGCCTGGCTGTGCTCTCGGGCCACCTTCTACTCTCTCCTCCTCTGCTCCTGGCTTGTGCTTAGGCTGGGAAAGCTTTGAGGTCTGTGCCTGGCAGCTGCACCATGAACTGGGACAGGAATTGGTTAATGCTGTCAGCGTGTTACGCGAAACGATGAGCTGCGCATTGTCAGAGGAGGAAATGGCTGTACTTTCGTTCTGATTTGTACAGGAATTGAGAGCATGGGGATTTGGGACTGCAGCCACTGTAAACAGCCAGAGAACTGCCTGGTTTCCACCTTACCTCTCTCTCTGCCACCCATTGAAGAGGCTCCAGCAGATCTCTTAACGTGTGGCATCTGGGAGTAGTGCTGGCAACCACCAGTCCAGCCCAGATCCTTCCACTCAGCATCAGGCAGCCTTTAGCGAAGGTTCACCTCTGCTAAGAGGCTGCTGTTAGCTGCTTCCTCAAGAGCTGCTTTTAGGTCTGCCTGTAGTATTGCTCTTCCTTCAGCAGCAGATAAAGTCTGGTGGTTACTGCTGGAGGGAGAGCACAGGCTGTGGGAAGGTCATGTCAGGGTGTCACTGCCCTGACCCTGGGAAGGGACGAGGCTGGGCTGGCTGCAGCCTGAGCATCACAGGCCCTTAGTTCCCACCCATGCCGGAATTGCATGGCCCGAGTTTATTCCAGCCACTGTGCTGTGATGATGGAGGGAGGGAGCAATCGAAGAAAGCTTAAATATATACATTTTTTTAAGCTGTAACTAAGAAATCTGCCATGGCTCCAAGTTGGACCTCCTAGCCAGAGGTGAGCAGACTTAATTTGACAGCTATTTCTTAAATATTTTAAAAGCTGCTTGGAATAAACTGAATGCTTCCGAGTAGTGACCTAAATTCTACTTGCTGTAAATTTCATTAGAAAGTGGATTTGTGTGCCTGCCAGGAGCAGGCCACTTTGCAGCTTCATTGATCTACCCAAACCACGTGCTGTGCAAGTGCCTTCCTCAGCAGATTTTTAAAGAGCTCACTGATGCATGCTACTATCCTGAAATGGGGCTTGATTCCTTGATTTTCTCCTCTCTTCCTCTTGTGGTTTTTTTTTCTTCCTGGTGCATATGCATCATTTGTTTACTAATCATGTTGCATCGTTAGCTGCACAGAGTCATCCCACCAGCTGTTTAGGCAAGGATATAGCAGCTGGGAAGGAAAATCTCACTCTCCTTTAGCTCACTTGATGTGCTTTGCTCTCCAATCCCCATCCCATGCTGTGGATTGCCACCCCATGCGCTGCCTGTAGCTCTCCGCTCTTCAGCAAGGTCACCTGCAGTTCTGACACCCCTTGAAGAAGCTTCCTTTCCTTCTGCTGTCCCCAAAATGCTGTCTGTGCTTGTGAAAACACGGCTTTGAATCTTGTAGAGAGGTGTGATGGTAGCACAGATGGCATATACTGAACCTTACTAGGGAAAAAAGCCTGGGGAGGTGTGGTGCTGCCAGACCTGTGGATGCACAAGCAACATGCATCTCCCCAAGCCTTGAGTAGGGTCACGCAGCTGATGCTGAATTCCCTTCCCATGGCAGCATGTTTGCAGCCCACCTGTCCAGGTTAAAGGTAGTGTAGGAGGGTTCCATGCAGCCACTACGGGGACATAGGGACTGTGCAAAACTACAGCTGTTCCCGTGTTGTCAGACGTGGAGCAATTGCCAGCTTGAGCTGAATTAATGAGTGAGGGGAAAGGTGATGTGTCCCTGTAGCCCTGAAGTTGGATACCCAGCCATGACTTCCCCATGGCAACCCTGTTCTGGGGCTGGGAGGAACATGACATCCCTGTCCTCCTGCCTTTGTCTCTGTACAAAGCCCCATGGCCTTGCTGTGGCTCGGGGAAGGTTGTGCACCCCAGGCACTGCGTGTGGAATGGGCAGACTGTGGCTGAAACAAAGCAGCAAAAAATAAAGGACTGACAATGCTGTCCTACTGAATGAAGTGCTAGCACCAAGCAGGATCTCTGACAGCTCTTCCCAGTTAACAGCATGTGGCAGAGCTGGCTTTCCCAAGGGAGCTTTCCTACATGAGGACGGTCCCAGCGCTCCCAGGCTGGCACAGAAAGCAGACAGTCCTGTGAGCAGGCAGGAGTGGGCTTGGATTCAGGAATGCAAGTCATGTTGAAGGTATATCTAAGGGAATTGTTTGCACCTCAAAGAAATGGTTGACAAACAGTAAGATTAGAAAACATGGGTTTTCCTCAGCCACCTCCAGAGATGGAGCCTGTGCAGCTGAGAGCATGGGAAGGACTGAAAATATCCCAAACCCCACAGGAGGGGTGGCTAGTGTAAAGGGTGGAGGTTGGAGAGAAATAACTCCCTCTTCTAGCTGTGTGTTTTGCTTCTGGCTGAACATTGGGAAGAGTCGTCCAGAGGGCCTCCAGTGCTCCTCTTGCTGTATGGGTGATGGAAGTGGGAAGAATTCCCTATGCCAGAGCCATGGAGCACAGGGCTGTCCTGCCTCCTGACGGGGACTGCTGCTGAGGCGGCTTTCTTGCACTGAGTTTTGGCAAGATACTGGCAAGGCTGGTTGACAGCAGCAGCAGCCTTTCCACTATATCTCCCTCCCCTTTGGCTGCCAGCACAGACGATGCCCCGATGCGGTGAACCTGGCTGTCCTCTCTTCTGGGAGAGGTGCTGCTTCACCTCTGCTGTACGACGGCGATTTATTTTTGGAAGTTAAGCCCGGGGCTTGAACAAAGAGGCCAGAGCCTGGGCCAGCAATACGGGCTGTCTTGTGTACAGGGACTTGCTGGCTCTCAGCATCCAGACAAGGGCCAAACTCCCGTAAATCTGAAAAGCTCTGCCAGTTTCCCAGCTTCTCAGCATCTCTGCTGGAGTTGCCTGTTACTGATTTGCCTGGGGTCTAAGGAGATGTGCAGTAGGTTTTGCTGAGGCAATGGCCTGGGTTCTGTTCTCTCCTGCTGCCAGCGCCCTGAGCTTTTCCTTACTCCGGTCACTGATGCAGGGTTTCTCTCCCAGCCACAGGTGGCTTCATCTGTCCCTAAGCCTTGTCTGTCCCCAGCTGTAGCAAAGGCAGGGAGGAAGGAGGATTGGAGGCAGGAGGTCTCCTGGCTCTCTCCTGCTTTGGTTTTGGGCAGTGTGGGTTGAATCAGCCCCTTTGAAGGGAGGCAAACAATGCCTGGGAAGGGGAGGCTCTGCGAGCTCACCCGCCTGTGCCCGGCAGAGCAGCGCTGGGGACTGCACTGGTCTGGCCATGAACAGGTGCTGGGCTGGTACTGAGTTTTCCTGCTTCGCTCAGCTGCCCAGCACGGCGATGCTGCTCAGCAGCCCAGGGTCCACGCTTCGTGGCTGGAGCAAATGCAGTTGCAGCTGTTAGCATGGAGGAAAGGGGTGGTCAGGGTGTAGCTGCTAGGGGACTCTATTTTTAAGTGTCGTGAGCATCACCAAAGGAGTAGTTTCTCTCTACAACCCATGAGAGGGTTAAGTGAAAAATGAAATTTCTCTCTATCTCCTTCCTTGTGCTTTCTCATCTCCGCCAACAGAGCTGAAGATGGGGGAGGATTTTTTTTCTATATTTAGCTTTGGAGAAATTGCTATAACTAATCGGCTTTAGAATGCCAGGCTCTCTCTTCTATTTTATCTTTTCCTGTCACTAAGACCTCATGTGGCTGTGGACTGTGGCTTGCTGGCTCTGTTTGCTGTGCTCAGTTTTTTCACGGAGTCAATTAATAACCCGTAAAAATAACACCTCCAGCTGTTCCACTTGCAGCTGCCGGGCTGTCGTCTAATTACTGGGCCTTGGATCCCAGATCCTGCTTTGTATGTAAAAGTGCCAGCGAAGAGAACAGGCAGAGGAGGTGGCAATGCAAAAAAAAAGGATTGCGGTTTGGGGTGCTATTTTTAGCCTTTTCAAGCCAAATGTAAAAAGACCCTTAGGCTGCTTGTGTCCTGCTGAATCTGATCATATGCACAATATTGTTCCCGTGGCGCAGCACAACAGCCGGCGTGGGTTGGAGTTTATTTTTGGCAGTTACCTTGCCTACATTTGAAACCTCCTTCTGGGTCAGTTTGAGCAGTGCTGTGTTGATAGCGCTTACATCCATGTACGAATGGGGTATTTTGCAATCACCTGTAGTTCTCCGTGTGTTGAACGTGTCAGTGCTGGCTGTGGCCACGGCAGTGATGGGGAGGGAAAGCACCCAGTTTCTCACCCAGTGCAGAGATTGCATCTCACAGAGTGGTGGGAAAGCAGTGCCCAGCCCCCCTCAAAAAGTCCTTTTCTACTGATCAAGATACAAAACTAATTTACCTGGAGCTGTGGGGGATATACAATGATGTCCCTCCCATGTCATCCTCACTATCTTGCACCCTCTTCTGCCTCCTGAACTGGATGGCACCTTTGGGTGAACCTGCTGGGCAGATTTGTCCTCTGCTTCTCTGGGGTCCTTGCCTCTGTTCGGCTGGTGCTGCCTCGACTCCCACCACTGCCATATCCGTCTGACCTCTTGCTACCTCCTGGGTGCTCAAGACCCCTCTCCTTTCTTGCTCCCCATAGAAGTGGTGCACCAAAGGCTCAGCTGAATAGGGGGTGTTGGGGATGGGGTACTAGGAAAGTATTTGGCTTGTTTCCAGTCTCTGTCCAGGGAGTTGTACTAGGCCATATTGGTTCTTTTCATCATCAAGTTTAATTCATACTCAGGCTGGTTATGATCAAAACAAATCAAAGAGAACAGCTGTTCATTAGCTAATTTGAAATACTCACTGGTCACACGTTAGTCTGAGGCTTGGAACCATGACTGCAAATAGGCTTCCTGTGCTGGAGATCATCCCCTTCATTAAACCAAGTTATTTTGAGACTGCTATTTGGAAGCTGCCCTCAGAAATAAACTCCTACACATCCCACTTGCACAGGGACTGCAGAGCCAGTGCTTGGCTCTAAAGGCAATTCCACCTCTTCCTTCCCTGCTCAGGCTCCCCCTGCCCCATGCTGACAGCTACAAGAGCCAGGAAGCGTTGGCATCCCTAGAGAGATGGAGCCAAGCTCTTGGTGTGTATCCCTTCAGTGGAGCTCTGCTACCAGTTCATCTATCCAGGGACAGAGGTTGCTATCAATGTCTGCTCAAACTTGCCTAGCAAAGAGATTGCAAACGTGGCTTTCCATCATGTGGTACATTAGTCAAATTAATTCCAGGACAGAGAATCAGTCACTGGTGCTCAAGGCGGAGACAGATTAATGCTGCAGCCATGGCAAAATCAGCAGAGCTGCTGTTTGTAGCGTGCCAGCTCCCTGGATGCAGCCAGCCTTCTGCTCAGCAGTGCCCTCCGTGTCACACTTCAGGAGCATTGAACTCTCTGCAATCAGTGACAGAGACAATTCAATTGGAAGGAACATCTGTCCCTAAATTGCGCTCGCCATTCAGGCTGCTATCATTGCGAGTGGGTGACATTTTTAATGCGTCTTGCTTGCTTTCTTTAATCTCCCAAACACAGGCACGCCCGTGGAGCACAGGAAGGTTCCTCCCCCGTGACAAGGAAAAAGAAATTAGCAAGCAGATTGAGCGTGTAGAGCAAATAATGAGATTGCCTTGGATACGGGACCGGAATTCACGCAAATTCTGCTGATCGGAGAAGATAAGCAGCGTTTCTAGGGCCTGCAAATAGCATCATGAGACTTGTGTTTCTCAAGTGTTTTCTAAAAGATCCTTGGATGAAGGCTGCCAGCACAGGCCTGATCCACAGACAGTGTGATTTAAAAAATAAAACCCTGAAATAGCTATAGTGCTAGTTATTTTGGTGTGTAACTGCTTCATAATGATAGGCCTCGTTTTCCTTCAGGCACGGGAATAAGCAACACAGATACACACGCTGTCGTGCTGGCAGAGCAGCAGCCACAAAGAAGGCTTGTCCTGACAGAGCTCCAGTGAAAGAATGCAGTGTTTGCCCCCGGGTGCAGACCCGGGACTGCTGGAGTCAGTGCGTACTTTAAAAGGAGCTGGATTTGTGGAACACTTTTAATAATAAGTAATTGTGTCTTATTACTTCTCTGGTATTAAAAAAAACCCAAAAAACTCAGCATTTTACAGGCAAATAAGGACAAAGTGTATACCTGGTGAGCAACCCGACAGTTGATTCAACGCTTGTTGGAGTAGATGAGGGTATTTGTACTGTTACACTCATTAATAAGGGGGATAGTAAACAGCCTTTGTTTTTATTTTTATTGGAAATTTACTCATCCTTGCATTTGCTATGCCTCTCGGTGGAGACTGATATTTTTCTAAGGGTTGAAAGGTGTGATTAATGAGCTGATCAGATGCAGGCAGTCCTTTAGCTCACTTCAAGAGACAACTGGAAACAGGCTGTTCACTGTGAGGCAGGTACCAGGCAGCTCCGTGGCCCGTAGACACAAGACATGTTTCCAAAGGCAATTAGAAAGGTTGGGCATTCCCAACAGCTCAGTAAACCCTTTCTTGCTTGCAACTCCAGCTCTCTGCACTATGAGCAGGACATCTTCAGCAACAATCTAACACCCCAGCAAATAAGTTGTCATCCAAGCGGTTTTCCTTCTATACTGGAAAAAAGATCGTGGAGTGAGTTCCCTTTGACATGTTGCACACACCCCCATCCTTCCCCATGCCACCTCCTGGTGTCTGAGGGGTAAGATAATCCTGTGGGATCCCCAAAGGCTGTCTCCTCTTCCTCACGCTCCACCAAGAAGACTGTGCCATCAACCTTTTGGGTGTTACAAATATCCAACTCGGGCATTTGAAATGAGTGTTGTATTTGATGCTTCATCCAGAATATACATTCCACTAGCTCCTCACGCTTTAATTATTTCTGTACTTGCAGCCCCCCCTTGCACCACCTGCTCGCTTTTTGCTTTAGCCTTGCACTGCTTAGGAGCAGTGACACTGAATTCGATGGCGGAAGCCTCGTATGGTTACAGGCTTTGCAATGACAGGATGTGAATAAGGGCTGGGATGCGTTCCACATGCTCATCCCGATACATGTATTTTATGAATATTTGCTGATGTTCGTCTATGTAACCTTTGCTATGTTGACAGTGCCTGTGCTCTGCTGTCAGCTGCTGGAGTCCAAGCACTGGCAGCTGGTGTCTCTGGCCAGCTCCCAGACTACGATTCAATTTTCCCATCAGTCACTTGGGTTAGGAAGGAAAAAACATGTTTCTGACTGTTTGTGGCATCAAAACATAAAGGGCTCCAGCCTACAGGGTCATTTAAGGCTTTTCTACACCGTGACACATGAGAAAGTTCAGATAAACCAAATAATGTCATGAAGTTAATACACTTTCACTTACACTGCACCGAACTACAGTACACTAAGGCCAGTTTAATCCTGAATAAAATTCTCAGCACAAGAATTTAATGCCTTCTAGGTGTTGTACATTGTTGCCTCTCTGCACATAGGCCAGCCTGGGGATACTTTACCCTGTTCCAATCTTGTCAGTGGTGGTAAAATACCACAGAGTTAAAATGTAGCAGCGTTTGGGAATAAGGGGATCACTCTGGAGGTGAGGAGCTCCGTTCTGCTTTCTTATACTGACTGACTGCATGGCTTTTCCAGTAACGTTTTGTGAGCCTCAACATTTATATCCGGATATTGGGATTGTTCGTACCTTCCCTGCCACCACAAAGGGCTTTAAGAACTCCAGAGACACATGGAGAGACTTATGTGCACTGTTTTCCCCATACGGGCTACACCGGGAGCTTTCAAACATGCATACAGCTGGTACAGACAAGCGCATCCAGGTATGTGTCTGGAGGACTCACCTTGGTTTGTCACCCTTAGTTTAGGTTTTAGAGTAAAGGAATGAAGGAATGCACACCCTCTCATATCCAGCACCATCAGATACTGGCTGCCTAGACTGACAAGGCAAAGAAAACATGGTGACACCTAGTTAACTACCTATAATGTATTTCATAAAGACCTGGGTGAACCAGAATTGCATGTCCCCAGGGCACAACTCTGTCCCATTAGCTGTGTGTCAGTCATCATGCTTATTTTTGCTGGAAATGTTATCATTTGGGACCTTTCTCATGGTTTTAGAGGTTTAGGAAGCAGCCATTTCTTTCAATGTAGCCAGCGGTACATAAAAAATTCCACTGACTCAGATGGGACTGATTTATTAGGCAATGGCTCTTGGAGAACTTCAGTATATCTGAACTCAAAATCTTATCATCTTTCACATACTTGTAATAAATATACAGCTTAGCAGCAAGACCTTGAACGAACGCATGTTCTCTCATGTTGAGAGCTGCTAACGATCTCCCCTCTTCAGTACAAAAGCAGCAAAGATGGGACCTGCTGGACAGTAAGAAGCCAGGACCGCTTCTACTTTTATTCCCTCTCTGGGATGCAAATAAAAGAAACCAGAGCAAGTCCCTGCCTGCTGAAATTCCAAGGGCTTGCGCTGATTTCAGCAAGGCCCAGAGGCATTTTGAGTATTTTCTTGTATACCTCAGCCCTGTGCTGCTCCCGGGCAATTGTACTTTAAGTTAGTTACTATTTATAATTAAGGATTGACTACCAACAGTTCTTCCTACTTTCCATGGCAATATTGCGTGAAACAAGATAAATGACTGGGCTTTGAGCCGTGTAACTGGAGTTCGTAAAGTGAAGGAATGCAATCCAGGAAAAGTGTTCAGATGATGGGAGTGGCTGACCTTGCATAAACTCCCTCAGGCCCAAGTTCCCTTCATATCTAGCAAGCTGCATCCCCAATCTTCTGAAAATATCAAACGGTTTGCACTTTCAGCTTCTGTTCTCCAGGCTCCAGTCTTCAGCATTCCTCACGGCTTTCCTTAAACATCTCACCCACCCATTGATTCATTTATATTCCTTCCGATGATGCACTGCATGGGCTTCCGTAGGAGGGGACGTGCCAGGAATATAAACAATAACAGAAAGATTGAAAACCATGCTACTTTCTTCTTCCGCGTCCATGTTGTTAAGACTATTGCTTCTGCAGAAAACAGGCGAGACACCCGCCAGGACTGATTGAAACGTTAAATTATGGACTTTCACTTCAATGCTTTCACTTTATCAATGAACTGTGAATACCTTCAAAAGTCCAAATAAAGCTTTTCTGGCTATACGGCCAATTGGTTAAGAACAGTGGCAGTCAGTAAGAATTAAAACATTTTCCAGAATCTAGAGTGAGAAAGGTTACTAACAAAGAGCAATCTGAGTGGGTGTAAATTCCTCACCCCGCTGTGCTGTAGGATTATATCTCAGGCTTTCAGAGCAGGAAAAGGATGTTACAGGCATAATGGCAGGGAATAGCAATCAGGTAACTGAATCCAATTACAGAGTTACTAGATTAACTAGTTAACTTCAGCTACACAGGCAACTGGCCAAGTGCCACAACAGAAAACAGATTCAGAGAAACAATTTCTCAACACATTAAATGACTTCTCGTAAGGACTAGTTTTAGAACAGACTATTCTTGACTAACTTTTAAAGACACAGGGTTTGTGGAAGAAAGAACTGTAGCTGAATCACTCATTAATGGTAACCACGAATTCAGCCTTCCTAGAGACAGAATTGCACCGGAAGGACAGGATAATGATTCTAAATTTTAGTAGAAAGACTTCTTTTCTGAGGGACTAAACCAGTAATAAAACATGTTCTGGGTAAACGAACTGCCTTAATAGAGTCATTGAAGAGAACACAGGCATGGGCCCCTAATTTTCAAGTCCTTACTTTAACAGTTTGTGATACACTGCTACTGTACTGCACCTCTTGATTTTAGCACATCATGCTCGACACCGTCTAAGGCAGAACTCCTTCAGACATCCCAAACTGCAAAGCACCTGTGCTGGGCTGACCCTGGCTGGAGGCCGGGTGCCCACCAAAGCCACTCTATCACCCCCCTCCTCAGCTGGACATGGGGGAGAAAATAGAATGAAACACTCACAGCTCAAGATAAGGACAGGAGAGACCACTCAGCAATTATTGTCACGGGCAAAACAGACTCAGCTTGGGAAAAAGTTAATTTAATTTATCGTCAGTCAAATCAGAATAAAAAGAGAACTAAACCCAAATGTTAAAACACCTCCCACGCCACCCCCTTCTGCCCGGGCTCAACTTTTCCAATCCAAGTCCTTCCCACAGGCTACAGCTCTTCACAGACTGCTCTGGTGTGGATCCTTCCTACGGGGTGAGTCCTTCAGGAGCAGCCTGCTCCAGCAGAGGCTTCCCTTGGGGTCACAAGTCCCGCAGCAAACCTGCTTCAGCCTGGGCTCCTTTCTCCACGGGGCCACAGCTCCTGCCAGGAGCCTGCTCCAGCACGGACTGCCCACGGGGTCACAGCCTCCTTTGGACATCCTCCTGCTCTGGCGTGGGGTCTTCTCCGGCCTGCAGAGGGGTCTGTGCCCCTCCATGGCTGCAGGGCACAGCTGGCCTCGCCATGGGCTGCACCACAAGCTGCCGGGGAATCTGTTCCTCCTCTCAGTGCCTGCAGAGTTCTCTCTCACACATCTTGCTCTTGTGTCTGTCTGCAAAAATCTCTTCTGTGGTTGTTTTGGTTTTTTTTCCCTTCTTAAGTTGTCCCAGAGGTGTTATGACTGTGACTGGCTTGGCCCTGGCCAGCAGCGGGTCCATCCTGGAGCCGGCTGGCATTGGCTCTGTCAGACATAGGGATACTTCTAGCAGCTCTTCACAGAAGTCGCCCCTGTACAGCCCCCCGACCCCCCCCAGCCGGCCACCCAAACCTTGCCACGCAGGCTGGGTGACTGCTGGCTACAGGGGCAGAGGAGGGGCAGAAAGATGCTCAAGCGGTGACCAAGGTGGGTCACCGGGCAGGGCCCTGCGCTCCCGCGGTGGGTGCAGGGCTGTGAGCCTGGACAGAGCTGTGAGCCTGCAGAGCTCCCTGCGGGTGCCAGTCCCCGGCCTGCACACCCCGAGAGCCCGGGAGAGGGTCGGCACCCCCTCAGGTGATTGCCTCCAGGAGCCAGGCACATGCCAAACCCCTGCACTGAGGCGCGCAGCGATGGATTTCGCACCAAGGACATGCTCGGGGAGGGGACGGGAGGTGCCGGCAGAGTGGGGTCACATCCCGCGCCCCTAGCCCTCGGGGGCCGCCTGCGCCCACACCCCTGTGCGAAAGCGACTCCGCGCCCACGCTGCCGCGGGCACACAGCGCCCCGACCTACGCATGCGCCTCCCGCGCCCGCCTCTCGGAGCCAACCGGCCATAGCGCGCAAGCGCAGTACCACCGCGGGAGGCGGGGGGAAGACGCTCCCCCCCCACTGCTTCCTCTCCGAGCGGCCGCGCATGCGCGGCGCCTGGCCGGGGGCCAAGTCCCGCCTCGCCCTGTCACTAGTAACAACGGGCGGCGGCGGCCGCGCGGCGCCCCGCCCCTTCCCGCCGTAACCGGCGGCGCTGCCTCGCGCCGGCATGAGGCCAGAGCCCGGCTGGCCGCTGTGACGGGAGGCGGTAAGGGCAGCCGCGCGGGTGCCTGTTCCCTTTCCTCCCTCTCCCCGTACCCCTCCGCTCGTGTTTCCCGCCCCCGCGGTGCCCCCTCCCCTCAGCCGCCGTTCCTGTTCCTCGCGGCGAGTTTCCAGCCGTCCGCTCCCCTCGGAGTTAGCGGCGGCGGGACGGGATGCGGCGGTGAACCCTGCGGAGCGGCCGGCGCTACGTGGTGGTGGTGGTGGGGCGGGGGGTAACGGCCCTCGGGCTGGGCGCGGCGACGCTGAGCGGCCCCGTCCCGATGCCGTCGGTGGCAGTGGGGCAGCCCGCGGCGGGGCAGTCACCGGTGTCCGCCGGGAGCCGGCCCCGCGCTGGCCCGGCCTGGACGGGGGGGCGGGGGGGGGGGGGCAAAGTAGCGCTGTCCTGGCCAGCGGTGACGAGAAATGTTGAGTTTCTTTGTTGTATAATGCTTCTTGTCCAAGGATTAGCGAGGGTTTGCGGGGTTTTTTTTGCTGATTCGGGTTGTTTGGGGTTGATTTTTAAATGCAGGGTAGTCATGGGTAAATCCCTCTCGTGAATAGGATGTGGGGTGAGCTTTCTTGTGACTCCTGAATTTATCGTTGGCTGCCTCTCGTACCCGAGAAGTTGCCGTGCCCATCTGCTGGACTGCGTAGCTGGAGTTGATAACGCTTTCCAGAAGCACTGTAGATAACGTGAGAACACGTTAAAAATAAGGCTAACTTATGGTAATAAACCCATTTATTGCTAAAACGAGCCTTGCTAGCAGCCTGTGGGTTCATCTGCGAGTGCTACCGCCAGTCGTTTTTTCAACCAGTGTAATTGCATTGAGCAGAGCTCGGGTCGAACGCCCCACTGGGGGGAGGAATAGCCGTTGGAATAGCTCCTGTCTGCTTGGCGAGGGATTTTTTTTTTTTGGCCACATATTGGAATGTTTGTAGTTTCTCGAAGTTTTTTTTTTTTTCTCTCCTGCCCTCTCAAGTTTTTCTCTCAAAAGCCGTACTTTAATTTAATTTGGAAATGATGGGATGCCTTATATCAGTGTATTGTAGTGATTCATTTGTTCTTTATGAAAACAAGAGCTTGCAACACATGGTTTATTTTTTAACCTCTTTGTTTTGTTTTGGGTTTTTGTTTGGTTTTGTTTTTACATCACTCCCAGTTCAGCATGACCTATACGCAACGCAGCCCACTTACTGTGCTGGGGGACTGGGCAGTGCTTTTCTGCCTTTGGCTGGTACGTGTCAGTGTTTGGTTCTCAGCAGCATCACGGGAAGTCTCACCCTCCAGATTGTCATAAAATCTGCTGAAAATTTGTTACTAAAACTAGACTGAAAATGTTCTAATTTGGGGTTGTCTTTGGAAGAAATAAGTCACTTCTGACAAAAATATACATAGGTTTTAAGGGCCGTATTACTTCTTCCCCCCCAAGAAAAAAATCATCAAAGAATTGTGAAGGATTTCCTGTGGAATTGCCGGCCTGGTATTATGCACAGACTAATTGTAAGGGATGATTGGAAATGTCTTCCCGCATTTGACAGATGGTTTTAAAATTTTCTTTTTCAGGCTTGCATTGATCCTACTAACTGCAGCTATGGTGCAGAAGTATCAGTCCCCCGTACGGGTGTATAAACACCCTTTTGAGTTGATTGTGGCTGTAAGTATGAATTTTTGCTGTAACTTTTTTCCTTGACAGTACCATGTATTGCTAAGTAGTTACTGGGCTCCGTTTGATAGGTTCTGTCGAACATACAACTCCGGTATGATGTACAGAATATGAGAGGTATGTGTGTTGGTGGTTTCTCCTCTACCCCAAGGGGTGTTTTTGCATAATGTGCTTCTCTTTCTCCCAAAGTTGAGACATAGTTCATCAATTTATTTTAAAGTTAGAGCAAAGGTAGACTCAAAGCATGCTTCCCAGGTGATTACTGGGACCAGTCTATTCTAGTGTGGGACAAAGTGTCAAGTACGTTGATTAAAAGATCGTTGTGGCTGCGTTTCATCAGTGTGGCGCTTACAGAACTAGCGAACAGAGAGATAGCCGTGAAAGCAAGGGTGAGCCTGAATGAACGAGGAGGAAGCGTTCTGCGCACTGGTAATACTTTGGGGGGTAGAAAAAAGATTGCTACGGAGGCCAGAGGGATGGACAAAAAGCCTCTTTGGTGCACAGTTGGTAATTTGTGCACTAATGTTACAAATAATATTAAAAAAAAAAGAAAATCCTAAATAGGTTTCTTCTTTTCCCCCCCTCTCCTTCCCTTTTTTCTTTCGGAAAACAGAGAGGAAGTAGCTATTTGATATTTAAGTATATTCAGCCAAAACCACAGCTGTGTGTGGCTCTCATGAGTTACAAAGAGCAGTCAGGTCAGCCTCTACCTGATAAGAACACTTGAAACTAAATAATAATCTAAATGGCAATTGTTTTGTTTCAATTGCTGAAAATACTGTGTTTAATGGCTTTGGAGGAGAGTTTTAATAGCGTTCATAGTGAAAATATTTAAATAGATAACATGGTTTGGAGTGCAGAGCTCCTTGCAGAAGTGATTCTTCAGAGTCACAGGGGAAAAAAAAAGGATTAGATCAATTTCTTTTTATCTTACTCCTGAAACTGCCTCCAGTATTACACATGCAGGTCTTACTCTTGCAAACACTTCAAGACAGAGAGTGTTTTTCATGAGTGGTGGAGAGTCTGAGTGTGACATGTTGAAGGTCTTTTAGGACCTTACAGCACTGGCAGCTAGGCTTCAGGTGGCTTCTAATTTAAATTTGACTGTGTGTGTAACTTTGGCCTTCAGTGAAGTATACTAGTTCTTCTTCTTAGATCACTTAGCCAAAATTAGTTTCTTGGACAAAATTCTCTGGCTCTTTGCTGAACTGATGAGTTGCTGTTGAATTGAAGGCAAAAATTCTTCTTCAAGGATATTTTAAAATGCCGACATCAGGATTTCTAACAATGATTTATTGGGTGTAATTAGAAATACTTTGAACTATTAATTATGAACTTTGAGTTCTCAAACTGTTCTGTAGCTTGGGGATAACATTTGAAGAATAATCTTTGACAAATACTAAGTCATTTCTTACATGAAAGTTTTTTCTCCCCTTTGGAAAGGAAGGGGCTATGCTACATATGCAACTAGGAGAAAACAATAGTTGAAAAATTAAAACAGTGAACTAAGAGGAGAAGAATGTCTATAAAAAGAAACAGTCAGCTGAACAGGATTCCTTCCGGGACTAGAAGTTTAGATGGGGGATAATACGTAAGATTTAGTTGGTCTGTGTCAGGGCAGTGGGTTACCACTTGTTCAGAATACGATCGCTGGGTGAAGAGCCTTCTCCTGCCATGTCGCCTCTGTTATGTTACTGGTTTTTAAAGTGTAAACTGCCTGGTCGTAATCTGTCAAAAATGGACATGCACTTCCTGAAGTATGTAGAGGCGTGCCTCCGTCAGCCGAATGTTTTAAAGAATTTAAACTAGATGATAGTTTCATTCCTTTTCTTAGTGTTTTCCCTTGGTTGAATAGTGATTGCATAAGTTGAAGTATTTCTGGAAGGAATATTCCTGTCAAATTTCGTGCTTACTAAAGTGGAAGCACTGTGTTCTATATTCTCAGCAAAAAAGTGCTATAATATTATTTTAACTGCAGCTTTCCTGAAACAAGGAAGATGTTTTGGTAGTTACCAAGCTTGAATTCAAGTTACCCAGCGAACAGCTTCAATGACGTTTTTTGTGTTTGACTTTTTGGTGTCCTTCCCTTCCATATGCACCCAGCCTTTGACAGAATGTGTCCTCAAACAGAGGTTTAAACCCACACACCAGCGATGCTCAGCTGTCAGTGAAGAGCCTCTCAGAAACCTTTGGTCAGTGTGGCAGCAGCGTTCTTTATGCTGAGCTGTAAGGAAAATCACCATTTCTAGCTTTGGTTTTGTTGCGCGGGATCTCGCCTTTGTCTTAAGGTGCTGAGTCCTTTTTAAAAATTGTTTGGAAAATTGTCCTCTGTTCTTAGTTTTGTGGAAGCGAGGAGATAATTCATATTATAGGGCAGTGAAGAGCACCAGTGTCAGTGGAGCCCATGTGGACTGTAAAGATTTCCTGGATGATGTGTGTTCCAACTACAAATTGGAACTCATTAAGTCAAAGTAAAATTTAGCTTTCAGAAAGAGAAATCAGCATTAAAGTCTTTATTTTCCACAAGCAATGGAGTGATTGCCACTTGCAGAATGGGTCATTTACAGTACAAACTTCCTCTTTGCCCACTTCTCCTTTCCTGGGTTTCAGAGAGGTACTTGAGAGAGAATAAAGTACAATCAGCATTCCATTCATGCTGCTCTACTGTGTTCTGAGAGAACTTTGTTCTCTCTGTGAAGGGTGAGTGCAGCTATATTAAGACAAAAAAACTAGATTTAATTGCACTTTAATGTAAACCAAGATTGACAAATGTTTTGAGGACAATTATGATATAAAAACTTCTAAAATAGACACAGTTAAAATTCTTTCTTTTACTGAGTTGAATTGGTGTTGAAAATGTTTCTCTCTTATGCTCCTACATGAAATACATCAGGGTTCTGGAGATGATTTTTGTACCTCTGTGACGATATACATCAAGGCACAACCCCTTCTCTCTGAAGTCTGCGAGAGAGCTGGTGAAGTACTGGTGCAGGGAGCTAGCTGGCAGACCCATGGCTGCATGCTTCTGCCCTTCCTTTATCAATAAAGGCAAGCCATGTAAAATCTAATACAAGCTGCTACTTCTAAGCCTCTCTTTTACTAGCAATTTGTGTGGTTCCAGGTCATAGCGAAGTTACTTTGAAAACAGGAAGAACTGGATGCAAATCTTTTAATGAAACTGGCTCCTGAACTTGAAAGGATTCACGAATCGTAGGCTAGAAACGATCACGCTTTAGCTGGTCATGCCTAACACGGGCAATATGATTTCACCAAATGACTACCAACGCTGACGTGATGACTTGGCTGCCCTCTGGCATATCTGTCATAATCAACTTCTTAAACTCTCTGTCTGTATGTGTATATATATACTGGGAGAAAAAAACCCAAAACAACCCAACCAAACAACAACCCCCCCACCCCCACAAGAAACCCCAAACACAGCTATTCATCAGACTTAATAGCCTCACCTTGGGTTTACTCCTATTTATGTTGAAGTTTATGTAATGCTGGAAGCAGCTGAAATGTGGAAAAATGACTGTTTACTTTGACTCGTCAAGTTACCAAGGTTAAATATATTGGAGGAAAAAACCTGAGAAGCTGCTTTTAGAAAACTTTTACAGATTAGGGGCTTCTTTTTATATTAGCTTAATGAGGTTTACATTTAAAGTAACGTAGGTACTTCACTGAATAAGTAGTTCTTATTGTTAAAAGGCAGCTAAGTACCTGAAGCTTTCTCAACACACATGAGGCTAAAATTGACTTTGGAGATTCACAGCTAATTTTTGGTCTGACATGCATTAGATAATTCCCCTGGAGTTTAATTTCCAAAGCCAATTTAAGTAATGAATTATCAGCTACTGTGGCATTCCAAGGGTGGAATTTATGCAAATGGAAAATAAGTAAGATTTTTGAAAGAACCACATTGAACCATTGACCCAGAGGGGTTGTGTTTTAGTTTCTGGAAGCTCTGTGGGAAATGTGTTGCCCTTCAGCCCATGTAGAAAAATGTGCTATTTACAGCCACAAATCACTTTGTTTCAGAGATGACTATGAATAGTAATGTGATTGAACACAACAAGTGTTTTCTCAACCTGTCCTGTAAGTTAATGTAGACTTCAAGATGTGACTTTCTGAAAAGTATGATTTTCAAATCTGCCTGACACAGACTTTCCAAGGTATTTTGCAGTCTGTTGAATGCCTAAAATAAGGTTTCCACTTTGGTCAAGTTCCTGGCATTTGTTGGCTTCCACTGCTGCCCAGCGATGGGGAGAAGTCTGTAGGTAAACTGGTCATCAGTGTCAGGAGCTGAGAGTTGTGGAAAGAACACATTTGATTTTTACTTTAAAAGCAAACAGTAATTAATCTTGCACTGCCTTGAGGCTGAAAACTGCTTCCTTCCAAACTAGGTATTCTCATCAAAATCCTTTAAAAAATTTGGTCTCATGTTTTTCCTTTGCTCTGCTAGAATAGCTAAAGTGTCTGAAGTGTGAATCCTTCTTAAGAATGTGTAGTATCCTTTGGTTTGTATTGGAATTTTAATGGTTCAAATTTGCTGGTCTTGGACAACAGCCTGACTGGCTTTATGTGGTCTTATAGCTCTGGAAAAAACAGTGTTTAAGGCAAATCTCCATGATTTAAGGTATCCCTAAATTACCGGCAAGTAATAAGATTGTAGATGGCATAAATAAGCTTCAATGATAGAGTAGATTAGAAAAAAATCGTGTTGGGAGTTTTTTTCATTGACAAATCAAAGCATGATCCTCTGATCTAGATTGTAAGGAGTCGCCTGATCAGGCAGTGCATTGTCTTTTCATTTGAAAGGTTATTGTATTAAAATGTCATTTGAAAAAATAACTGTACCAAGTGCCACGCCAACTCATCGATTCCTACAGTTTTTATTCCTTATAGACTCTTTTTTTTTTTTTGGAAAAAATGCATTCCGCACATGTGAAGAGCGGCTGAGAGGCCAGTGAGGAAAAGGAAGCTGTTTTCCAAGTGCTTTTGAAAGCACAAATTAGGCTTTAAATGTATAGAGAAGTAACTTATTCCCGTGCCGCGGTGCACCTTCTCGAGGATGTGTTGGATACTTAAAGCCTTGGCAAGGGAGCAAAGTGAGCGTCCGCTCCTGAAACTGCTCAGCGGTTTTCCCTTCTGTTGTATGACTCCCAGACTCTCATCAACTTGCTTCCCATCTTTGAAAATTCAGGCTTATTTACTGTTGGAAATGCCTCGGTAAAACTGTGGTGCACCAGTGCCTTGTATGGGTCTTGTTATTTTTTATTAGGTGTCTGCAGTTTAACTGCTGGTACGTGTCGTTCATCGTCTGTTAGCACACGTCGTAAGAACTAATGAATTTTTGGCCACTTGCTTGGAATGAGCCGTGGTCGACAAATGTAAGAGTTAAGTTGAGCGCTAGGGAAGAAGCAGCCCCAGCGGCCCGCTTACTGTGCGATGGACGTGTTGTTCTGCGGCGTGCTGAGATATTTCCATGGCTAGCTGTTTCCTGTTTTCTGTGAGCAAACACGACCTGACTGCAGCTGACAGCTGCAGTTCCCCTGTTCACCAAACGCTTCTAGGCAGGGTTTTTTTATCAAGTCTGTTACACTTTAAAACCTAAACCACCACTATTGTCAAACTCTGGAAGGTGTCAGTAGGAGAAAAACAGGCATGGAAACAGTTCTGGTCGCTTCGCTCTGAAAGCGCTCCAAGCTTTTCACCCTTCACAGGTGTTTTAGCTCTGAGCTCCGTGCAAAGTGCTGCTCTAGGATCTGGTGATGTTGCCTTTGAATTAAAAATCTCAGGTTAGACACGTGGGAACCCGGCAGGGAGGAAGTGTTCACACATTCTGCAGAGTCCTAGACCCCCCGTGATACTACGGTTATGATCTGAAAAAGGTGTAACCTCAGGAAGTACGTGTAAAAGCCTCCAAAACCCCGTGGGAAAGGCATATGGTGTGTTTTTCTGTTAATTCTAAACCCATGTCCAATGAGGAGCCAGAGGCTGCTTGATCAGAGGTGACGGCTGCAGGCGTAGAATGAGGCGTTTCCCCGTGGTACGGCCCGTTACGTGCACCGTGAGCAATCTGGGCTTCCTGTTCCCGCGGAGCGCTGGCTGCCGACTTAGAGCAGAATAGTTGAGCTGCTGTGCATCTAGGAAACGAGCATGCTGCGAAAGAGGGAGAGCCTGAGGGACCGGAAACAACCCCTGAGGACTTCCCATAAAGCCCAGTCCAGATTCTGGAACACAGAATTGAGGGGTATTCGTTGTGGGTTGTCGTCACCAAGATTGGGTTGGCTCTGCGCTTAGTTCGAATTCAGTATGTTTCTGGAAGGAGGGTGGGCATGTGATCTTAACTGTTGCCTTCTGAATATAGGATGGCTCTTCTGAGAGTTTGCAAGGAAATTTGTTAATTAGCTCAAGTTAAAATTAATTACAGGTTAGTCTTAAATGCTCTGTTTTCTCCCAGGTGAATTTGTCTTCCGTTTTTTCACGTAGATTAAAAATGTTTGTGTATATTCTAAATGAGGCACTAAGCTGTCAAGCTGAATTATTAACTCTTTATCTCATTTTTGTGATATCCTTAAAACAGGTCAGGTTAGCAGCTCACTAAAAGTGAAGTTGGGCCTATTACAGGTAACTTACTAATTCTGTTTCGTTACGGTGAATTCACATGCAGCTTGTTTCACCTGTAATCCGTCAGTGATGTTTGAGGTGACGGTGATGCCAGGAGCTCATGCTGGTGGAAGACACGATGGTGACAAGGCTGGAGGGGCTGGCTGGCATTGTTTGGACTCCACTGCAGCACGGGGCAGTGCTGCCAAAAGTACAAGCAAGCAATGAGCCATCAAAATTTGAGATTGGGTCCCAAGGTCCCGGCTTTTCTCTGCATTGCTTTTGCTGAAGTCATCCTGATTTCTGCCCAATCCACAGAGGTTTTCAGCTTGTGGTTCATGGGCTCTCTCTTCTAAGGGTCAGGGAGACATAACTGAGTATGTGGCTCCCCATTATAGCTAAGTTGGTGTTGCTTGCTTGCAAAGACGTGTTCTTCAGCAAGCCGGTTTAGGGGGACAGACTGGCCAAAAGCTGACTTGGAAAAATGGAAAATAAATAACCTTGTCATCCTGACTTCCTCACCAGGCTTGCTTAAGGCTGATGAGCACCTCTGTGGGGGCAAGTGCTCATCCGCCCCTGTGTGGTGTTAAGTGAGCTGATGGTAGCCGGCAACAAGAGAGCAAGTTCGCAGGGCATTTGTCGGTACTTGTTGCACTGCAGGAGCCCTTGATTCCATGGGGAAATAATTAGGGGTCTGCAGTTTGAAAAATGCTGAAGCCAGTTGCTGTAGCAGTAAATGAAGGGGCCATTAGAAACTTGATTCAGCAGTCTGCAGGCCTGGTATTCCTTAGCAGTGCAGGGTATTTGCAAATTGTGCTTAATGGCTTGGAGTTGTGGATTCTGTGAGTTGCTTTGGCAGGATGGGGAATCTGTCCTGACCTTAGAAAAACTGAAATTAATGGAAGAGAGGTATTTCGTATGATCTAATGGGGTAGCATGAGAGCTGACTGGTTGGCTTTCTTGCTTTGTATTCACGTGTGAAACTTCAGATTTGAATATTTTCTGTCTTGGGCTCCTCTTTAGTTTTACTCTATGATAATCAGGTTTGGGGACTATATATCAGTAAACTTGAAAAGAAAAATATTGTACAGCTGTTGGAACCTAATAGCTTTAACTGGTGACAGCAAGAGGGATCGTGGGAGGGAGCAAAGAGAAACTACCCTTTTGTATTATAAATGAATTTTTATTTATCTGTTTTAATTCTTAATTATATAGGTATGGGTTCTCAAATTAGCATTTCAATACTTTGTCATGGTCAGATTTATGCAGTAAAGTGTCTACCTCTGTAGGTTTATGTACGGTTTTGGTTACTTGTTGGATAATTACAACTGTTCTCATTCTGATGCTGTTTATATTCTCAGAACTCGAGTATTATAGGTGGTTTTGGAATATATGCAGATCAGTCTAACAGTTGAAAACCACATTGCAAATTTGTTAACATTTCAGCCTCTCGGTGGCTGATAACTTTCTGCCTTGCCTGCTGCTGCTATAATGTTATTGCTTTGAGGATAATAGATCTGGCTTTGTGAAAATGAATGCTTCTGGTGATGGTCAGGATGGCAGTGTGTCATTTATATTTGTTTATGCCACAACAGAAGGGGAGCAGTTAGTTTCCTGATGAGAGCATTTCCTTCCTTGAGTCCATTGTGTCTCTTCATTTAGTGTAAAATGTGAATGCCATAGACATTAAGTCCAGTTCAGGAACATCAGTCAGTGGAATCCTTTCTAGAGGACGTTTTCCTGGCTATTTCATTCAGTGTGTAAATTATACTACTTAATTTGCAAAACTCTCTGCTGTGCAATTCATTGCCCTGTGGATAAATTCTTCATTACTGAATTCACGGCTCTATGAAATTACTTATTTCTATTGAAGTGCTTCATGGTCTGCATGGTGCAGCCACTGGTGTTGTAATGAGCAGGATTTAAAGCAATTTCACTTGAACTTGTTTGTTCTGTGACTACACTGATTCTTGCTTTTGTTTGTCTGCCTTCCTTTGCTGTAAAGGGAGGTAAAGAGGGAAGAACTGATGGTCTATAATCTACGACTCGTTCCTTTTTACAAAATAATCGACAGTCTTTATTCTTTTTAATTCACTTCTGAAGCTAGGCGGTATCTTTGTGTTTTACTGGGGAGCAGATTCAGGGGTACGGAAGTTGTGCCACCTTAACATGCCACTGATGCATCTAGCAGCGGTGTTACCTGGCTGTTGGTATCTTAATGTGTTTGGATGTGGGGAAAAGGATTGTATTCTGTGTCAGAATGAGAACCACGGTACTGAATTGCACCATAAGGCCTATCTAGCGTGCTTTGTATCTGGGCATGTCCAAGGGAAGAGGATAAGAGTGGTATAAACATATGGGAACACTCTGGGGATACTCTTTTACCCTACAGTGCTGCGTCTTGACAGCCCTTCTGGTCCAGAACGTACCCACTGTCTGCAATAGCACCGCATGTGGTTTCTTTTGTGTGCCTGTCCAAGTCCTTTCTGGAGCCAAGCAAACTCTATCGTGACACCCTGCAGCAGGAGTTTGTGCTTCGTGACACACTGTCAAGAGGTGTGTCGTTTATCTAGAGCCTGGCTCCTTCTCGCTCAGCTTCACACCGCCTGCTCCTTGTGTTGGAAGAGTCAGTAAAACTCTACTCACATTCTTTGTGCTGCTTGCCCTCTTAGATCTGTAAGATATCTCCCTCAGGTTTTAAATTATTATTTTTCATGGTGATGAAAAATATTATGTTTAATAATATATGATTCCCTATGAGGAACCACTGTTGTTCTGTATTATTGATTTTCCATCAATTTCTACCCTTTTGGGGGCATCTCCTGATACATCAGACATGTAGGTAAGGTTAAGATTTTTCTTTTTAAATGTTATATTTAACTTCCTAGCTTAAGAGGTAAATTGTCTGCAGGCCCCTGACCCTATCATGCTGCATTTTACTGACGTGCCACTGGCATTAGTGAATGGGCAAGATGTAATTGATGTACTTAATGCATTTTAATTGCTTTGCTTAATAGAGTACAGCTGCTCTCTACCTGGAAGATATTTTGCTGGTCCAAAAGCCAAACCGAGACCTTTATGGTTGAGCCATGCAACTTATCTCGAATCCTGCCCTTTTGGCAAGGCTTGCTGTGCTGTAGCGATTATGCTCTTGGGAGTGTGAAATCACTCTTGCGGTGCTTAGTGGCCAATTGCCTCTGGGTCAAATTAAAATCTGGTGGGTGCAGTCTGAGACAAGTCAAACCTGTTTCCCTGAACCTTCATGTGGTGAGGGGGTTGATCTAGATGGAGACCAGGAGACTTTGTTCTTTGCGGTAGTACAAGTCTAACCTTTCCCACAACGGTTTAATGAGGAATTCTGAGCCTATACTGTAGCAGTGCTGTAGCCATCCTTTCCTCCCCCAGTCATAAATTAGATTTTGTCTACACAGTAATAATTTTATTTAAAATACCCTAACATATTCCAGATGTTAGACATGTTCTAACAGATCTGCTTATTGAAAGCGTCAGTGATTCTAACACCAAAAATGACAAATACTAGTTGTAGGTCTCGAAAGTGAGACTTAAGCATGGAGCAGTGAGGAATATTTGACTGTTCCAAAAATAGGTTCTCTGTGGACACAGTAGGATTGCAGCTGAATTTTAAAGTAAAACTGACTGCAGAGGCACCAGGCAATTTTGTTAAATGGAAAGGGGAAGCTAAGTACCAGACTTTGCTTTCACTGTGGCGGTACCCTGTGCATTTGAGATGCCTGTTAGCAATGCAGGACACGGTTGTCATTGCTCAGCTTCCGTAAGGCAAGCGGTGGTTATTTACAAGCAATAGTAAGACAAGCTTAATGGTTTACAGTCATTTGGATGTGTGTATCTTAAATTTCAAAGAAGTGTATGCTCCTGTATTGTATAAATGTTTATATATTCCTGTCGTTGCAGAGAAATAGGAAATGCCTGAGAATAGGTCACATTCCCCACTAATCACATGTTAGTCTCCAAGCATTTAAGCTTTCGCTGGCCTGTTGCCAGCCTTTACTGTGGTGCTTTTTTGGAGGTCAGCCTCTTCTCCACAGTACTTTAACCTTGAGTCAAAACAGTCATGTCCTGTGCAATTGGGGTCATAAGCCAAGTTTCACATCCTAGAAACTACTAGGGCACGTCCTGTCAAAGTGTTGTGCTCGATGCTGTGTGGCTTTTGGGCCAGAACTGATTTCTATCTGTCTGTCTTGGAACACGTGCAGAATGAACGCTCCTTTTCTCTGTAGAATAGTCTTGCATGTGCATTTAATATAAACAAGGTAAAGTGAAACTGCAAGTCAACCTGACAGCACTGTTGCCACCGCTCAGTCTGCTAAGGTCTGTGTGTACTGAATAGCACCTTAGAGCAGCACTGTTCTAAGGGCTGTTCTTGATGTTCCACCTTCTGCCTAGACCACAGCTGTCTATTGTTTATTGGGTTTGTTTTTTTTTCTAACCAGCAATTTGGTATCGGTCTTCCAGTCACAAGCCAGCCTAACCTGAGTGATTGGGTTTTCCCAGCTTACTCCAAAGTAAAGGAAGATTAAAATGTTTATTTACATTCTGCATGTTTGGGTTTTCTGCCCTTTAACTTTTTTCTTGGGCAAGGAGTGGTACTTTCTCAACTTCTCTATTTTAGCTTCTCGTTTTAGAGATTCATGTCTCCAGACTGTGCAGAGGCTGCAATTCAAGTTAGCCTCGCTCACTCTTCAGTGGAGTGGCACTGTGCCTTGGGCTCTTCGGGGATCTCTGGACTTCTTGAAGGGAGGTAAAGAATGAATGACCCTCTTGTGAGTGCCTGGGAGTTGAGCAGGTGTAACTCTTAAACTCTTACGCTGGCTCTCTGTTTTCTCCACCCTGGTCATTCATTTGTTTTCTCAAGGTGGATGTTCAGGCTCCCACAGAATTACAGTATTACACAGTTCCAGCTGTTCCAATCTAAGCAAACCACAAATTACTTCTGTCTGTTTTAAAGATAATTAAACAATTAAGGTACTGTTGGAGCATGCCTGTGGTTATTAATGATCATCTCTTACAGATAAAAGATGGAGTGCTAGCCCTTGTCTTCAGGTCAGACTCTTGATCCCCAAACTGTTTTGCCTGCTGAATCAGTATACTTTTACCGCCACAAACTTTATTCAAGTTTCATCAAACCATTGAAGAGTTTACCTTTTATCTGGAAGAATGTTGTGTCTCTGTGTAGCAAAATGATTCTTAGGTGATTAAGAGCCTGTCCACTTCCAGTTTCACTACATGCAGCTGTATGCAAGAGTCAGGCCACTGTCCTTCTGCTAGTAAAGCTTCTCTGTGACCACTCTTCTGAAATGAAAATGCCCAGCTGCTGAATATTAACCCTGCAGCAAGGGTATCCTGAGGGGCTAAAGTGCTGATCTGCATAGAAAAAGCCTATGTCCGTGGCTCAGCTCACATCCCTCAGGAGAACAGAGGTTTCTGTCTCTGGCTGTGTCTTCTGGTGCAGGAAAACAGAGGCTCTTTGCTTGGTCTGGGAAGTTGGTTAGCACAGTTGCGTGACTCAGCAGTGAATTACCAGTAAAATTCCACTTATCTGGAAGATTGCTTCATAGCCTGGTTTGCATCTCCTGCTTTATTTATAAAGTCTGAATTATTTTAATGAAATATTGGAATATTAAAATAACTTTATTCATGTTTGAAAACACTGGATGCTGAGCCGGAGCTTCACTAGCTCTGTAGCCTATACATTTACGCTCCAATACAGAGGAAGTTTGCGTCAGACTTTCCTGTCCTCCAATAACTCCTTGTTCCTGCTTTTTGCATTGTATCCCACATCTTGCTTTTGGTTTTGGGCAGCCTTAAACATGATTTTTTAGTATAACACACATTTATCAAGAATACTTCATGAATATATGTTAAGTATTTCGTAGAATGGTTTGGGTTGGAAGGCACCTTAAGGAACATCCAGTCCCAACCCCCTCCATGGGCAGGGACACCCTCCACCAGACCAGCTTGCTCCAAGCCCCATCCAGCCTGGCCTTGGACACTCCCAGGGATGGGGCAGCCACAGCTTCTCTGGGAAACCTGTCCCAGGGCCTCCCCACCCTCTGCAGGAAGAATTTCTTCCTGGTGTCCAATCTAAATCTCCCTGCTTCCAATTTAAACCCATTACCCCTGGTCCTGTCACTACAGCCCTTGTAAAAAGCTTTCCTTGGATAACCTTAGAGTTTTGCTGATATTTAGTTGTAGGTGCTATCTAAATGGACCATCCTTTGGATAGGCTGCCTGTGGAATCCTTTTGACTTCTGGTTTGTATGCTAGTAGAAAAATGAGCACTTTCTTGGTCCACTGAAAATGTAAACTAAAACTCTGAAAAATGTGTGTAAACTTTTTCATTTCCAAGGAAAAGGGAATTTTTTTTCCTCGAAATTGTTACTGTTGTCTTGTGGTTGGGTTTGATGTCTTCTATAAGTTTTAATATCAGTAGAAGATAATTAGTTCTCAACCCTGTTAATGAACATGATACCAATATGCATAATCTTTATCTAGTCAGTGCATGAATTTCTCCAAAATATTCTCTGCAACGGCTACCAAAAGGCATGCTTTATGCAGTGATTGCCAGCTAAGATAATATCCCAAGGTGCTCGTGGTTTGGAGTAATGTTTTGTGCAGTAAGGATATTTGTTTTTCAGTAGGACTCTTGATACTATCCCTGCATGGTGGCCTCAAGGGGAAGAAGTTTAAGCACAAGCGAGACAAACCTATTTTTAAGATGGGCACCGGAGTCTTGGGGTACGATGCGGATGCTGTGATGGGTCTGCCTGAAGAGCTGTCTGTTTTCAGTGGCTGTTGTTACAGCCAACCTGGATAATGCAATGAACGGCGTGCTTGCCGAGCGTTCAGGCGGCACTGTGGTGTATTTGTGAGCGCGTTACCCCTTGGAGGGACTCAAAGGTAGTTTACCGACTAGCCTGTCGGGTAGTTATTAGGGCTGTTTAAAATGCTAAGCTAGACATTTGGAATGTACCTAAAGCCAATAGTGATCAACGCTGTAACCTTGGAATTGCTGCCTGAACTACAGAGATAAACAGAAATGCCAGTATTTGTGTGTTGGTGCCGTTGCGTTCGCTTGAAGGTGCTTTGGGCAGTGTTCACACACGGAAGGTCCTGTTGTCAGAAGCCCAGGGTGGCGTGTGATGTGCTATATAAGCAGCACTGTAACTGCAATCTACTGAGCATGCAGTTTTATTTATAACACCATTTCAGTGGTGTTTCAGGTTGTTTGTGGTTGGCGGTGTGTATAAACCATTGTTATGCCTGAAGCTTAACATGAATCTCTTCCTCTTACGCTGCAGAAGACTTCAAATAAATCCGTGTGAAGTAGCCTGGACTTAGTGGAAGAGGTCTGCGGAGCTGCGTGGAGATCCACGTTGATACTTCCTATTCTGCGTAACAGAGCTTTGCTCCTTGTCGAAAGCCACAGGGTCTCTGTTCTGAAAGGTTGTTTTGTTTCCCCTGCTTACATCTCGTGCTTGTTCTGGGTGCCCGGGGGTGATCCAGAAGCAAACAAAAAATTGTCTCTACGTTTTCACAGTCTTGGCTAGGATAACGTATTTGAGTTACAGCACAAGAACAGCTTCTGTGCTGTTTCCTGACTACACAGAGATTTTTAATTGACCTAATCAAAGCTTTTCATACAACATTATGAAGCAGCTATTGAATTTGAGTTCAGCCTGTGTACTGGGTTACTCTCATGGCGATTGGCAATGGCCTCATTGCTTTCAGATGCTTTCTGTTTCAGGAATTTGCAGAATGGATGTGAAGGTCAGAAGCTTTCTCGCTGTGTTTCTAGGATTGGAGCAGCAAGTTGCTGTGCCTGCTTTACATGTGGCAGGCCTGTTAATCTGTTTGGTAGGACAAATATGCATTGTTTATTCTGTGGTGACATCCCCAAGATGTTTTTAACAGATTTTCATTAGCTGTGTTCATACTCTAGGAACAGGGTGTATTTGAAATGTGAAAGAAACCTAACCAGATACTAACTTAACTTTAGACTACTACGGGATTCTGATACAGCTAAATGTAAAAATGGGTGGAACAATTCTGCTCTCCTTCATACCAAGTATTGAAATGTAATGCTTTATATAGTTAAGCTAAGGGGTAAATTTAAATGTATTGGAATAAATCTCTCACCCTCCCTTTCTCTTTCTGTGTAGGTGTAAGTGGGTCATTCATAGCAGAGTAGGGTCTGAAATCCTTTTCACTGAAACCTGATTAAGTCAAGATGACCCCTTTAAACAACTGTGAGCATCAAAAGATGACTAGGGGTAGTAGAGTATGCTATTCTGTATGCCTAAGGGAACTTCCAGGCAGAGAACTCTCGTGTGACAGAGGAGCTGTTGGTGGCAAGAATTTAATGGCCGTGGTGAATTCCATAGGAAATGTTTTCTTGTCTGCCTCTGCTTATAGTTGGTTTAATTTCCCTCAGCTCCTGGTCTCCTGGGGAATTTCTCAGGAACTTCATTTCAATTCCGCAAAAGGAGAGGTGAGCTGAGAAAGCTCAATTTACTGGCTTGACTGGCTTTGGATGTTTTTCTGGAGACAAGGATAGTGTAAACAGCAACTCAGCACTTCATACTCTTAACAACATCAAGTGGAACCCTGGTGATGTTAATGGAGTGGTTTCCGTAGGGTCATACAGGCTGCTTGGAGCATAGGTTGTTTAGCAGTGGGTGTTTGAAGCACAGAAAGCAAGCCTGAGACCTGTGCAGGATCCAGTAATGTCCACATGGTTGTGACTGCTTCAGTGTGTTAGTCTTCCTTGAATTAGTTGGGCCCTTGATCATCTGAATGAGACGTAGACCTGAGTTAGGAATTTGAGCACCACTTCAGTGCAGTATCCTACTGAATTGTAAGAATCTGAATATCATACTGCAATAAATTCTTGAACCACTGGCTGTTTTTCTTCCCAGATGCTCTACCTGAAAGCTCTGCTCACTGCATTGGAGAACATCTGAGATTATTTTTCTCACTGTTCAAGAAATTAATTAGTTTTCAATTACAAGTCACGAGCAGAATCTGCACAGAGTAGATTCTTGTTAGTACTTGTCTCGTAATTTGTATAATGATGTGTATTTGTGAAGTCTATATTTAAAAAATGAAAGTATCAAAAAGTAAAAAGCCATTGTAATTCGAGGATTTGATGCCTAAGTATGTAAAACTCTAACAGCCCCCTTTATGAAAACTCCACACTCACTCCATTGTTTAGCAACTTTAAAGCTGCTGTGTATTTCTGCACAGTAGAAGCAGTTTGGACCATGTGGGGAATGCTGTGCTTTGGTAGGCTGTGTATGAACGGTGCAGATACTGCTTGTTCCTGGTGCTGTAAGCTCCCGCTCTAAATACACTAATCATCTTTCAGTCAGAAGACCTAGGTCAATACCAATTTATACGCTTGATGTAGTCAACAAAACCTTTTAGTCTCTAAACCGAAGCAGAGTGCTTGTCTTACTGATACTGATGTGTCCTATGGATTTTTCTGTGTAACTTATAGAGCGGTTATTTCTTTTATCATGGGTATTAATGATGACTAGGAAGTATACTTAAGAGGCCAGATTTTATCTTGTACCAGGGAACAGAGGGTGAAGACAATGAAACCTGTTCCTGAGTGCCTCATGCCACAACAGGGTAAAATGATTTTGGACTGTAACGGAGGGTAGATAGAAGAGGGACAGGGTAAAATTGGATCAGGATGCAGTTGCCAGTGGGGTCAGGTGTGATGCGGGAAAAGGAGCGCTGTTGCACAGTTTGTTTCCCCTGTAGGTTAGGGTAAGGAGGTGCTCCCGTTTGCCAGGTGAATGTCAGATCTCATTTGAAGAGATTCGCTGGAATACGCAGCGCTACATGATGCAGCTGTCTCCTCAGAGCCATCTGCGTGGCTGTTAGATTGACTGTTCTGCCAGTTCTCTGCTCTTCACACCCTTCTCAAGTACAGCTCAGTTTGTAAAGGCTGCCTTTTCCTCTCTTCAGAGAGTGGAAGGTTTTTTTCCCCTTCCAAAATTAATTTATTAAAATGAGGGTATATTCATATGTGGGGCATTGGGATTTGGGTTTTTTTTAACAAAACAAGATCGAACACAAACCTTCCTTTTTAAATGGCTGCTCACTGCCTGTTTGATTTGCCTTGATTTTTTTTAAATCTTTGAAGTAGCTCTCATTCAGGGGAAGGATTATCATTTTTAATTCAGACAAAGGGCTTCCACACAAGGTATTTCCTGATGTACTTTCTCATTGCTTAAATCCAGTTCAGGAACAGGTCATTATGCAAACATTTTGTTTGTTGACCTTGCTGTGATAGCCAGCAGGTAACCATTGGTGAATCTTGCTGGAAAAGCTTTGGAGGAGCATATTGTGTTCTAGTTCTGTTTTGATTTTTTTAACAACTTTTTTTTTTTTCAGTAGAAATTGCAAGGGAAAGGTTAAACTCTGTCTTTATTTTAAAAGGGAAAAAAGTGTTCTCTGCTAATACAAATAATAGGGAAGGTCATCTTGCATCTAACACCCACTTCTACAAATACCAGTTGTGCACTGGGTCACCATCCGAGTACTTTGAAAATCTGACTAGTCACATCTTGATGGCATAGACTGGGGTAAGATTTACAGCCAAGTGAAAAATAAGGTTGGTTAAACTACTAAATATTTGTCAAGTATCAGAATTGTGCATGTAGAAAATTTTGGTGTCCCAGATGGTAGGCAGCCATTCATTTGTAGGTCTGAACCTGCCTCCTTCATGCTGGGTGGGTTGTCTGTAGTCCCCATAAACCTCACTTGTAATCCTGTGTAACTAAAGCCTTCCCTGGTCTTTTACAGAGTTGTTAGTACCGAGTCATTGCCCAGCAGGGTTCGTTTGCCAGCAATAAGAAAATAACTTCTCTCTTTGTAAACGAGAACATTTAACAGTGAAAACACAGTGGAGGAAAAAAATGACGTAAGCCTGCTTTGAGCAAGGGCTGCGTGGAGAGCCAGACACACGGGGCCAGTTAACTGCAGAAGAGCAGAGTTTGGCTGTGCTGCTTGCATGGTGGCAGGGGCTTGGCTTGTAGCAGTGAAGGCATCCTTCTGGAGGGCTCTTCACCTTCCCAGAGCTGGCGCGCAGAGATACTGCCTTCCGAAGAGCTGACTCCCCGTGCATTAAATTGTTTGTTTCCAAAGCTGCAGTCCGGGTCCCTTTGCCTTTCCTGATGCCTGGGAATGCTATCTCACCAAAACCCGCTCTACAGCGCTTTGAGGTACATCCGCCCTAACCACCTGCTTTCTTCCGCACCCCCCGAGCTGATTACTGCCGGATGAACTAACATCCGAGGGGTACCCTGGCACTGATACGTACACTTCTTCGCAGGCGCATAACGATTTTGAAACGTACGTGCGTATTACAAAGAGAAGGGTAAGGAGCTGTGAACAGCAGGACGTGGGGGATGCGAAGGTTTTTTGCTGATTTGTGAGAGTTAATCCAGAATTATTTCTTGGCAGCTGCCAAGAATTTGAAACCTTTTGGCTGGCCTCCCACGAGTCAATGTTTTTCCTATCGATCTACTCCCGCTCGAGTGACCCTTGTTTCTTGTGCGTCTATGAATAATTCAGGAATTCCACGGGCTCGGAAGTGGACAGGAAAGCGTGGTGAATGTTGGTATGTGCTTGCAGATTAGTACCCAAACCTGGCTGTGGATTGCAGGTAGATACTGAAGTTTGTATGTGGCACACAAAAAGCAGCGGACTGTATTTGACTGCCAGGATGAATCCCTTGAAGTGCCTTTGGAGAATGTTGTGCTACTCTCAGAAGGTGACTGTTCTAGCAGTTTTGAACAGAAGAGGTCAAAAAAGAAATAAAACATCTTAACAGCTTGATTTCCTGCAATTAAGAAAGCATTCAATACGCTTCATTTTCTGAACAGTGACTAAAATTCCTATTCATTTCAGCAGGTCAGAAGCCCTGTTTGGAGGGTTCAGCTACTATAAGAGCAGAGCGTAAGATTGCTTACAAGTTTTGTCAGATCTTTTTTCTTCTTGTGAGCATGGAAATTAGTTCTAAAGGTGATATTTTGAAAGGATCCTGTTATTGCTGATATTAGAGTCTCAAAATCTAAGGGTAGTGGCAGCAAGTATAATTCCCTTGGGTATGAAAAATGACTGCAATGGTTTTAAAATAGTCTCACTTTTGACAGGCTCTCATGTCTTTAAACACAGCTGAAATACTAGTGAAGATAAGAGTGAAATAAATCCTGTTATTTTGACTCTATTCTGAACATGAGTTGCTAAGGGAAGCAGTTGGAAAAGAAGCTTTAAAACAGTGCTATTTTGGCTGAAATTATGCTTGTCAGTGTTCTTACTGTTAACATGCATTAAGAGAGTTAAGGGTTTATATAATGAGCCCATTCCATTTGAAGTTCAAGCTGCTTCACCATACTGTGTTTTTCTTGATGCACAATGCCAGCTTCTAATATATTGGAGTACACAAATGTTCCAGAGACTGTTGGGAAATTGTAAAAGTACATTATTAGGGAACAACAGAACTGCAGGATTAAAATCACTTTTTGAAAGGTCTGTCCACATCTCAACCACGCAGGCATCGCAACTTTTCCTGTCAAGCCCAGCACCGCTTTTAGAGGTTTTCAGGCTGAGCACACCTGTGCTTTTTACTTGTGTTACATATCAGTCTCCACACACAGTATTTTTGAGAAAATGCTAAAATTAAGCAACATCCTTGCAACATCCTTTGTGCATGCGTTCAGCCCTACAGCATCAGCATTTCACTCCTGCACCCAGTCCATCAATATTTCTGCAGCTGCTTTGCCTTTGAGGGACTGTCTTTTGTGATGGTATCTATGCAGTAAAATTGGAATCCTGAGAGAAAGGTGTGTAGTTTCTAATGGCTTTATTTGTAGAGAGACCTGCCGTACAGGAAAAACATGCAGCATTTGATAATATACTCTGCTTTATCAGCCTGCGAAAGTAATACAGGATAATGCAGTTCTTTCCTGTCTGCAAAGCTGGACTTGTGTTTTGAACCAGAAATTCTGTCTCCTCAGTAACGCAGCAAAATCCATTCAATTCTATTAGAGCAAGCATTGCTTTTTCTTTTCTTTAATCTTCTCATGCTCTTTTAACAGCTCCCGTCTCGGCCCTGCGTGTGCTGCTTTCACTCCAGTCTCTTACTGCGTTGTACCACAGACTCCGGGTTTCCTTCCCGTGCTGCGTTGGGCCGTGTGAAGCGAGGTCTTTCTGTCCTGTAGTCTTTAGCAGCTTTTTCCTGCCTGTTGTGCAGTGTGAAAGAACTGTTTGCCACGTGTGGAAGAGACAGCTGTGCTTAAATCAGATTGAGTATTTTGATGTGACTACGGTTTACTATAATCACTTTTTCTTCAAACCAGGCTGTTCTGAGAAGTGATACATTACCAGAACGTATTGGCAATAGTACCTAAAGAAATAAACCCCACCTATGTCAGAGCCCAATAAAACTGACTGTGAACGGTTTTCAACACTCTGTGTGCGTGTTCTTTAGGGAGAAAGACTCCTGTGTCGCTGTAAATCTTCTGAGGCCTCCAAGTACTGTGTTGCTGCAAGCACTGAGCTTGCCAACTTCTGACATAATTATTTTGTTCTCTTCTAAACTGAACACACTCAATTTAGTCATCCCATTCAGAACAACGCACTCTTCTTAGGCATCTTTGTGCTCACAGTTCAATAAACACTTACGAGCAGGTCATGTTGTGATTTGCAAGCGTTCACAGGGCAAATCGGAAGCATTTGGAGGACTAAGATGAGAAATGCGTCAATATGTGCACTGAAGGAGCCTTGCGAAGGCTTGGTGTACCGGAGACTACTCAGATGGGGAAGATTCATTGCGATCCAGAAGTAAAAATACTCTGAAAATAGTGAGAAAAACATTAGCTAGCTACTTCCTTTTCTCTCCTGTCTGTAAAAATTGTTGCAATGCAAGTTCCTCAGATGAAATAGAATTAAATGAAGCAATCTGAAAACCAGAAGTACTTCTCAATTCTGCTGCTTCTGGAACTCTTTTCTTATTCTGACTTTGGACAACACTTACCTGCACTCAATATAGTTAAAATAGGGATGAATTTGGAAAGAATGCTGAGACTCTTCAGGGAGAGGGTTGAGATGTTCTTGAACGACTCTAAAATCTACAACCTTCTGTCCAGAACAAGAGCCTCGTAAAAGAAATAAGAAACTTGTTACGCCGTATTAATAGGACTCATCCTCCCTTTCGCTGGGAGCTGTGAAAGGTTCCCCCCCCCCCCAGGCTTGCTATTGTGTTAAAACACTAATGCTCAGTCACTTCTGTTGTGCATGCATCTCCCAACCCAGAGACTACTCCTGCTCTTAATTTAACCAGAGCCAGCTGCGTGCAGATGGAAAGTTGGACAGAAGGAGCGTGTGTACTCACTCACTGGTTGTACTCCTGGTGTGTTACAGAGAAGCTTTATGAACTCAGGATAATCATGCTGCAAAAATGGTTTAGAAATATGCACAAGGGTGAAAAAGCTGATTGTTCTGGTGCATTGCACCGCTGTCACCATGGTAGCACTGCATTCAAACCCTATTTGAACACTGGTAACAAACTGAGTATTCTTGCAAAGGGAGAATTAAGACTCTTCTCTTCCAGTGCCACCCTTGCATACTTTCTGCAGCTGCTGCTAATTTTCCTCCACACCCTCTCCCTGTTGGTGCTGTTCTGTGCTGCAACCCAGCTAGACTCAGAGCATCTAAAATGATGGTGTGGATGTCCTGGCTCTTTCAAAGGGTTGTTTCATGCTCTGATTTACTTTGTTACTGAAGTTTTCTTCTGCACTGGGGCACCTTGCAAATCCCACTTTTTTACCAAAGCCAACTAGGTTCTGATAATAGCAAAACCCCAAGCAATTCAGCAGTTGGAAAGGCAGCTAAGGAGTTAGTTACTCTGCTGCTATCCCGTGAGGGAAAAAAGCCAGAGAAGTGGATGCACACTAGTGACTACAAAAGAAAAGTTAAAAAACAAGTTGTGGGTTTTCTCCAGAACTAAAATGCAACAGGTTTGCTAATGGGGTAACTCCCATTTTCCTCTTACCTGTTTAACTGATCCCAGACTCTTAACTGCCCTTTCCGACTGTCTGGTTTAGTAGCATCTTCCCTGTGCGTGTCGAGGATTTGAGACGAACACGACCATGTTGACCAACCAGAATCAAAGCTATTGCTAGCGCTGCATTGTCGCAAAAAGCTTAACTTTCCAGAAGTAGGAAACGGCCTGATTTCATGGGAAAGACGTACTGTACGTCGTGGAACTGTACAGTAAGCTGATGTTCATTATGAATACTCTGTGCGTAGGGAGCTTGAGAGCTCTATTAGCTTAAGAAACAGGCACTGAAATGTTTTTATTAGACCTTTGGGAGCTGTATGGGAAACCCTCTAGGCAGCTCGGTGAAACACCGATAATTAGCATGTGGGGTTTTTTAATCCAGCACATAATTGTTTTGTGGTATTCTAGAACTAGGGGGTCTTATTGTCCTGTTATTGCTGACAAGAGGCTTGTAATTGTACATAATGAACAATTTCCTTTTTGGAGGGAGGGGAGAAGTGGGGTATTTTGTGTGTGTTGTTTTAAAAATTGTTATACTTGGACAAGGACTGTGTTAAGAACATATTAATAAGTGGATTGTTTGGAAGCACTCTGACTTTTTTTCCAGCTATGTGAACTCCAGGAAAGCTCAATCCCTTCTACGAAAGGTATGAAGGGTGTTGTGCCTTCAGATGCTGGTGGTGGCAAAGAAGAAACGCTACACACACCCTCAGGAATTGGTTGTGATGATATTTTTTCTTCTCTTTCCATCTTTATAGGCATATGAAAGAAGGTTTCCTACATGTCCCCTGATCCCTATGTTTGTAGCCAGTGACATTGTGAACGAATACAAGAGTGAGGATGAAGCTATCCATGTGATTGAACGGCGCTGTAAGCTGGATATCGATGCACCACGGCTATTGAAAAAGGTGATCAGGTTTGAAGTGCCTGCTTTATATTTTGGACAAACTTTCACATGAATATTGTGTCTTAACAGAGTCTATATAATCTTCCTCAGATTGCAGGAATGGATTATGTCTACTTTATCCAGAAGAATTCTTTGAACAGACGAGAAAGGACTTTGCATATAGAAGCCTACAATGAAACCTTCTCTAATAGAGTCATTATTAATGAACACTGCTGTTACACAGTGAGTAACAGGCTCTTGGTGGTGCTGCAGATGGAGTGAAGTCAGTGTTTAGATTTCAGGACTCATAAACAGAAGTTGGGTTGTCCTTGGCTTTCTTGTAAGAAAAAATAACCAACACACCACTGTGAGTGATAATTGTTGTTAGTGTTAAATGTAACACGCTTGCTTGAAGAGCTGAAACAAGTTTGGCACCCTCTTGCTTGAGCATCTTCTCAGAGAGCAGAACACAACATAATTTGCTGTGTTTGACAGCTCTGTTTAGGCAAATGTGTGGTTTGTAATAGCAGAGTGGGGCTTGGTGAGGCTGATGATACCCTGACAGAACTGTTAAAGGAAAGTTCAGCATAGCTTATTTGCCTTCTGCTTAGCTCAGACAAATGTTCATCGAGTCAGCTGTGTTCTAACCTAATTCTTTCCATCGTTCTTGGTCTTCAGTGCAGACATTCCCTGATACAAGGGAGTCTGGTGGCATGCTCTCTGCTATATTCGGGTTGTGGTTTTTTGTGAATGGCTTAGCCAATCCTCGTAGGCTCGTACAGCACACACGTATAGCAGTGAAACTGTTGACATTGATGTTAAAGGTCAAATCAAAGCTAGCAAATGCAACCAATTTATTTGCATTGTAGCATTCTTTTTACATGCAGCTGATAACATTTTCTGTTGTGTACACAACCATAGTTAAAGGTCACTGGATGTCAAACACATTTGATGCCATCGGATTATTTTTTTAAATTACTGTTTCTGCAGTTATTTCAAGGCATATTTAGAAATACTTTTCCACCTGCAATTTTTCTGTAAAAGGTCTGTTTAAACAGGGGAAATACTATACAGAAAAGTGCGTGTGGTAAATATGTATAAAACCGAATTCTGAACCCAGCCTGGAAATTCCTTAGACAAGTATTTTTTAGCTGAAGAGCATTTAGAAAACAAACACAAAGCTCTTCAGAAAACTCTTTCCTTCGGAGTATTAACATCTCCATTTCAGGATCATCTCTCGGCAAACTAAGACACAAGCTAAGAAGAAAGCTGGGAGTGCTCTAAGATAGCTTACTCAGCTGTCAACTGAATGAGAAGTTTACACTTCTTTCTGTACCATTATCACAGGAGAACAAAGTAAAATAATATTCAGTCTACAGAATACTAAGGTACTTCGTAGGTCAGTGAGGGACCGATCTATTGCAGTATGTCTGTTGAAAACATGTTGACTGCAGTGCTTGGAAATGCTTACGCTGTACTTGCTGCAGTCCTTAAGCTGGCTGGCCTGGGTCTATCAGTTGAATCTGCAGCGTCAGGAAGTTCACTGTGGAGTGTTTTACCCTGTTCCACAGATACAGTCACAGCCGATGTCTGGAATGAGACTGTTAATTGTAACATGCCCTAGTCACAGATTCACAGAGTGTCAGGGGTTGGCAGGGCCCTCTAGAGATCGCCCAGTCCAACCCCCTGCCAGAGCAGGATCACCCAGAGCAGATCCCACAGGAACAAGTCCAGGTGGCTTTGGAAAGTCTCCAGGGAAGGAGACTCCCCCCAGCTCCTCTGGGCAGCCTGTCCCAGGGCCCTGTCACCCTCACAGGGCAGAAGGTTTCCTCACGTTCAGGGTGAACCTTCTCTCTTCCAGTTTATGGCCATTGCCCCTCGTCCTGTCACTGGACCCCACTGACTCTTGGCCTGCTGCACCAGTATTTCTCCACTCTCCCCTTCCTTGTTAAGAAAAATACGCTCTGTGCTAGCCATGGGACTGTAAGAGGGCTCCTTGGCTTTCTGTTATTTCTGTTACCTTTTCCAAACTGTGTTGTACAAACAAAGCAAAAACCTGCAAATCTCACTTGAATGTTTTGACTATGTGAACCTGTAAAACTGTCACTTCAAATCTTGGGAGGAAAAAAGTCCTGAATGGGTAGCTAAACCGCGTGACCTTCTTTTTAACTGATAGGTTCATCCTGACAATGAAGACTGGACCTGTTTTGAACAGTCAGCAAGTCTGGATATAAAATCTTTCTTTGGTTTTGAAAGCACAGTGGAAAAGATTGCCATGAAGCAGTACACCAGCAATATTAAAAAGGTGAGCTTTCAGTCATGAAGGAAGTGCCTGGCTCAAAGTTACCAAAAGACAATGTGGCTGCTGCTAAGTAACAGGCCGCTGTGCTCAAAAAGCTGGACTGTTTGCTCTTGAGCCTGGGGCAGCGTGTGTGTGTAGGTCTGTATTTTGAAGTAGAATCTTTAGAGAGGTCTGGTCACTTAATGGGTTTCCAGCTCAATCCTGTCTGTGTCTAAATGGGTGTTTTTAGTAGCTGAAGTAAATTTTCCTTTTTGAAGGGAAAAGAAATAATAGAATACTACCTGAAGCAGCTGGAGGAAGAAGGAATAACTTTTGTTCCTCGTTGGACTCCTCCTGTTGCATGTAAATTGGAGAGCAGTGCATCCCACGCAAGACGACCAGTTTCACCCGCTATTAGTATACCAGACTCTGCCACAAAGGAAGGCTTGGGCAATAAGGAGATCCTCAATACCTCAAGCAGCCCCTCGGAGCCCACAGCAGGAACGCCGGATGGTATGGTGGTCTGACTTGTTCCAGTGGGATTCTTTGTACCGTCGAGGCTCTTTGCACTGTGCTGTTTCTCAAGGGCAGCTGAAAATCTTCACGTTGGCTCTTGTTTGGTAACACACAGTGTTAAAGAGCAGGCTTGTAAAGCAGTAATGTGGGGTATCTTGGATAGCTGTTACGAGCTGATCTTTGTTACATGAAGATCAGATCTGAGTGGAAATCCTCAATTTGCTGTTTGTTAGATTGCAAATGGATGACCTATTTCTTGCCTTGAAATTCAGGGATGAGTGTAACTATAGGAATAATGAGGAGGAAAGGGCTGAAGCTTCCCTGGACACAGTCTTCTGTTGTATTTTCCTTCCCCTGTTAATAAAGGAATTTGGGACAATTCTTGCGCTGGGACATTCAGATGAAAGCTGCTCAAAGTATTGCCAGAAGCAGCAAGCCCTATGGTGCTGTGGATTGACAAATCTGAATATACAGGCAAAATGCTGTTACACATGTCTGGTTTTCCTCCTTTCTTAGTTGCAGAAGGAGAATTCATCTAAAATGACGGTGTATGTTGCCTTGCTCATCTTTTCATTGATACAAAACTTTGTTCAGTTCTGACTGCACAGAACACAGAGCAACTGCTTCTCTGCTTCAGATAGCAGCATGTAAGACCATTTGCTACTTTGACTAGGTCGGTTCAGGACCGCTCTAATCACACGTACCTCTCCTTTTAGACAAGCTAGATGCAGACTACATCAAGCGGTATCTGGGTGACTTGACACCGATGCAGGAAAGCTGCCTCATTCGGCTGAGACAGTGGCTCCAGGAGACACACAAGGGCAAAGTGAGTGAGTTGGTCTGTTGTGACTCTGTCTCAGAATGTGTGATATGCAAGGTCGCCCTGATGAAGCATCGTGTCACGCCTCCTGTGGCTGTTCCCGTTTTGCCATGATCAAAACCTAAATTAAGTCTATAGAGTGGCAGTGGAACTTCATTGACTTTGCCAGCTGCAGTGCTTAGATGATCAGTGGGACTGCCTCTCAGCAGAAGATCAGTTTTATAAGTCTGCCTGATTCTACGGTAACTTTATTCTTACATATGTTTGTTTTGGCCACACATCATTTCCTCAAATCTATGTCCCTAAGTGCAGTACCGAAAGGGAAGCAACGTGGCCAGTTAAATCACTGATAGCGAGGCTGGGGGTTTTCCAGTGGCCTGTGATTTGCATGTATGTCTCAGCTTCCTTTTGCTCAGCAACGAAAGACAGTCTGTGTTTTGTCCTGAGAGTCATTTAAATTGGACTGAGCTAGTATGGTCAGACAGGTGGAAATGGTAACGTTAGGGTTCATGAGTTGCTTCATATCGTATGAAGGTAGCTGCAGTACCTGGCAGCACTCCTGTTTCTCTTACAAAGGCTGATTTGTGTGATGAACTCCAGTGCTCTTGCATCGGTGCACATTTGTCAGCTTCTGTTGTTTGTTTTGCTCGTTCTTGTTTCAAACCTTGATTACAAAATTAGGTTTGGGTTTGTTGTAATGTGGTTTGTTTGTGGGTTGGTTTTTTTTAATAGATCCCAAAGGATGAGCACATCTTAAGATTCCTGCGTGCCCGGGACTTCAACATCGATAAAGCAAGAGAGATCCTTTGCCAGTCGCTGACGTGGCGTAAGCAGCACCAGGTAGACTACATTCTAGACACTTGGAACCCTCCTCAGGTGCTCCAAGATTACTATGCAGGTGGCTGGCATCACCATGACAAAGGTATGCTCTGTAGTGGAGATTGAACAGCCTTTTCGTGTTCTGAATTAAAGGTGATAGTTGTTCCTCTGTTAACTGGACCTGACTGAAAAGATGGTTGGAACTGCTCAGTTGTTTATGTACTAAATGCCTTTAAATTGATGTTTCCAGCTCCTTAGTTGGTGGAGGCAGACTCTAGGTCCTTATCTTTCTGACTAACACTGACATGTTTAACACTCTAAAGAGCTCTGCTTTGCCAGTAGCTTGAAGATACTAATTACACTTCTGTAGTGCTCTGAGGTGCTTACAAGGGTGTTCTGCAAATGCTGAGTTTTCTCTTTCGGTGATTAAAAGGTGTTTGTAAATAAGTGTATCTTTTTTATCAACTTATTTCTGATGCTGGATAAGTCTGCTGATGGCATAAATGAATATTTATTTGGCATTACAATCAGCTTAATGATGAGAAGCGGGGTGTTGCAAAAACGTCGAATTGAGGAGGTTTATTTAAGAAGGGAAGAACTGTGGCTGAACTCCTTTTGTGTAGTGAGCCACAGCCAGATCTTTAGGCCTGACACACTCCCCTATCCCTCCACTTGCTTTATCGTGCACTGATCTTGTTGCTAATGCATACACAGAAATGAAACATTTCGGAATCTGTTGCTTGAAGCCAGCTGTGCTCTTCAGATAAGGAAATGCTCTCTTACTGTGAGCTATCTGCCTTCTGGTTTAGTCTTTTCCCTGCTAGGCACCATTGTTGCTGCTAGCTCTTCCTGTTGCAAGAAGTGTACCAAACAGGACAGGATGCTGTCAGCAGCAGTGGCCAAGAGACAGGGAGGACACAGCAGAAGTTTAATCACTGTAAAGATGAAGGGATTGAGTGGCTCTCCCCTGCTGCTTTGGGTTTGACAGACCTCAAACAGAAAATGGACACTGAGAATATGCTTGTACAGGCTCTGTGGGAAAAACCTGTGAATAAGCTCTCCCTTTCTGTCAGTTCCTTGTCCTCACTTTGCAGACTTCCACTGTCAATAGCACATACCTGGGTCCTGCCAGTGGGTAGAAAGAATGCATCAAAGGGTTCTTTAATGTTTGGGGTTTTTTTCTGAGTTCTTCAGTCTTGTGGTGAACTTCATGCTCCCCTCCCTTCTCCTGCAGTTCCTCTGGTCTCTTTTACAGCACGCCCACAAGTAAAGCATGGGTTTGTCAATAATGGAAACAGGATTTCAAGCCCGAGCATTTCTCTATCATTTAAAACTTTACAGTGGCAGGTTCTTTTTTTAAACCCTCTTTTCTAGTCTTGCTCCTTTCCTCCTACATGTGCCGCGTGTGCCAAACTTAAGCTGGTTGCATTCTGCGTAGCTTTCAGTGCTAAAGCGAAGGCAGCAGTGGTTATGAAGCATGTTGGCTAGAATGAGCTATTAGAGCAAAAGAATAAGGTATTGTTCTGGCTTGCGGTTAGCACAGTTATCTATACTGCTGAGTGGCTTTTATTTTGGCAGGAATGCTTCAGTCAAATGTGTTGTTAAATCACAGAGCTGTAATGGAATATATAATATGCAGGGCTAAAACAGCACTGCCAGTTGAGGCTTTCCTTCGTGTGTCATTTGGGTGGACCAGGGTTAGTAAACTATTATTTTGGTTTGGGATGTGTGTGCATCTGTGGGGGAGGGAGACCTGCTATGAGGCTTAACAGCACTTTGTGTTCAGCGTTTCAAAAGCTAACCGGCACATTACAAGAGAAGGGTGTGCTGATGTTAAAATAACGTTTTGTTGTAGACCACCTGATAAAATACAAAATACTATAAACTTCCATGGGGGTAGTGTCTTGGCTAAATAAATAACTTGCCTTGGCTCTGCAGTTGGGGTGCTGGGTTTTGTTTTATGTGGTGGTGGTGGTTTTTTTTTTAAATAACATATTTGACAGTTTCTTTCCTTGTGTCCCAAAGGACTTAATTTGATACCTCTGTCGTTGTTGGAGAGAAGGGAAGCTAAACACACAACAGGACTTCAGGGGGATTTTTATGTAGAAAGCTTTTCTTACTTATTTTTGTTCTAGCATATTCAGTTTTAGAAGTTGGTTATTATTTAGTTTGATGAAGAGATGGAGCAAAGCTTTAAAAATGCATTACAGCTTTGGGAGGAGGATGGAAGGCGTTTTGGACAACCAGCTCCTATTACAGAGAGCCAGAAATGCAAGCTTTGATTCTCAAATTCAGCCAGTGCAGTTGTTAAGCTTAATGACTTTGTATCCTGGAAGCATCGGGATGCCCCAGTGTGCAGCAAGATGAGGGTGAAAAGGCAGGGCTTTGAACGCAGAGGGTCCAGCTGAAGCTGATCTCTGGAACAGCGGCAGTTCCCACCAGGCTTAACCTGCATAGCGAGGCTGTGTGCCAGTTCCGCATAACACGTAATGACATAGCTGAAAGGTGTGACTTCAGCAAATACTGCAGAAAGCAAGTCTCTGGGCTAACACCGTGTTTCACTAATTCCCAGAACTCAGGGTAGGCACTTCTTCTAAAACATGGCTGTAAGCTGTCCAGAGCAGTATTGTGTCACGCGTGACAGAAGGCTTACAGCCGTCATTGCAGCTCTTCACTAACCAGCTAAAGCTTTTCCTGTGTCGTAGCTCTCCTGGAAGTTAATTATAGTCCTGTGTCTTTAATTGTGTATACCGAGGTCTTGTGTGTGCCAGTGTGCTTGTTGAAGCCCTTTGGACCTTCCTTGCAGATAGAGGAGGTATTTTCGCGTCAAGATGTCTCCAGTAAACGTTTGCAGTTCGTTTACAGGCAATCTTCTCGCTCTGGCTGGACAGGGTAGTTTATATTGCCATCTGTTCCAGGTTTCCCTCTTCCAGCTGTACAACAAAGTTTGAACTGACTATGGCTTTTTTCTGTGTGGAGTTTTAGCATAAAACTAGCTCACTCAAATTGTCTGTTACTGTAAAAATAAGGGTTCTGTTGATATATTTGTTCTCATTATTCAGATGGTCGCCCGCTCTATGTGCTGAGACTGGGACAGATGGATACCAAAGGCTTAGTGCGAGCTCTTGGGGAAGAGGCCTTGCTTCGATACGTAAGTATTTTTGGAGCCAGCAAGTTGCTAACAATGTGATATTTTCATTTAGAAATTTCCTTCTCTGCCAGAACATTCATCACTCTGGATATTTTGATGTACTCTCTGGCCGTCTGTTTTTGGTTTGAATACATCTGAAAGCTCATGGTAGCTGATCTTCTGCATTCTTCCCAACTGCAAACTGATGGCGGAAAGGCGTAGTTCTTGGCAGCTCTTACAGTTATTGGTTAGCATTTTCACAGATCCTTCCGCAGTTTGTGCAGAGCTTTGAACCTAAGTCTCTGCACATCCACAGCAGAGAAAACACCGTGCTCAGATTTTTTCAAGCCTGTGCTTCACGATAAGAATAATTTATTTTTAAAGAAAAGGTACTTGCCTACAGTTTTGCCCTCTCTAAAGGCATCACTCAGACTATTATAGTGGATCTGCTCAGTTTCCAAGCAGAAAGCTGGCAGAATTCCAGGTTTGCAGTAATTTTTTTGACTCCTAGTAAGGACAGTCACAGCCGTGGTAACCACTTAAAGCAGGGGCTGGATTTACTTTTTCTTTTCCAGTGGCATTTCCAGGCACATAGTAAATTTTGTTTGTTTGCCCTAGTTCTGTTTCAAGTTTACTTTCTATGACTTAAAAATGGCCTTTAATTTCTGAGTAAAGAGGAAATAAACTCTTGAAGAGTCATGTGTAGGGAGACTTCTTGTCTGTATCACTTCTGGGTCTCAGTTTTCAGGAGGATCTTGTTTACATTTTACTGTTTTTACGGAAAGGGAAGTTTATTTATCAACAAGATCAACCAGTGGGGTAAATGTAGTGATTTCTACTTCATTCTCTGGAAAAAAAGAAGTTTATGCTGGTTTGAACTTGTAGTTTTAATTAGTTTTTGGATATAGACCTTTTTTTCTTTATTCCATCTACTGAGTTTAAGGCTGTCTTCTCTAACCAGCACGTTTTCTTCTACAGGTTCTTTCAATAAATGAAGAAGGACTGAGGCGATGTGAGGAGAATACAAAAGTATTTGGCAGGCCAATAAGGTAAAATATAAGTGGATCTGCAATTTGGGAATTACCTGATTTCATGGAGGGGGGGGAACATCAGGCGAAGTGATGCTGCTGAGCGCAGTATATTAAATGGAACAAGCGAGGGGTAGGCGGTGTGTCTCACCTGCAGATAATAAGCACAGTTACAGCTAACTGGGCCTCCCCAGTTACTGCTGGGGTGAATCTGCACGGTCAAGCCTGAGGGTACCACGCCACCTGCTCCAGCAGTCTCGGTGTCATGCTCATAATGGTTCTGCATGGGGGTATGTTGTGCTTCTGCTCTGTTCCACTGCTGTGTGTCTGCAAAGCAATGCAGCTGAATTCCCATTTCTGTTTCTTGAGGATTTTATAGACAGAAATTAGTACAGACTTCAAAAAAAAAAAGCAGGCGGTGATAATACATGGATAACCTTTCCAGTACTTTCAGGTGTTTTCATGTCACTTGTTCATCCGTAGCTCATACGAAGGCTCATTACACTCAGTTCTTGTTTGCATTCTCCATACGTGGTTACTCAGTTCTTGATGCAAGGTAAGGTCATGAAGCTCCTGTGAAACCTGGGGTCTAGTTTTCCAAGTACTGGCATGACTGGATGTGAAGCTCAGTTGAAAATGGCTCGCTGTCCCATCTTTAAGTTGTTGTAGGGGTCATTTAGGAAAGTTTTGACTGCAAAATGGTTTTAAGGGTGTGGAATAAATGCAGGACTGGCCCCGAAAAGAGAATGTTTCTTGGACTCTTTTCAACTTCTGACTTCTTCCCTTAATCAGTAAAGGTTCAGGGACACATGGTATGTCTGCTTATCTTATCCCTGTCCAAGAACTTTCTGTCCTAGCTCTTAGTGGGAGGTCAAATGGAAGAGATGGATTTCATGTCTGTAACTGTGAAATTGTGCTGCCTACTGCATCTTCACTCGTAGATGTAATCCTAAAGGACTGCATATTAAACGTTTAAAGTGAAACAAAGAAGTGTTTGCTGTTTCACAGAAGCTGTATGCGTAATTTCATGGATGCTGACTGGTGCAGCACAGCTGTATATCTTGAATTCGTGCCCAGGGCGAGACCAGAACTTTGAAAGCATGTGCAGAAGTTCAGTATTCAGAATTAAGAACGTAATTCTTCCTATAGAAAAAGCTTCCCTCCCTGAGAGCTGGCAACAGAATTAGCTTTGACGTGTAATGGCACTGCTACTGTCCTGTGTTAGTAGGAAATCTGCACCATGAATATTAAATCACCTCGTAGCAGCGTGGCCACTTCATTGATTTCCCACTAGAAGCAATGGTTTAATATTGATCCTGACTGTTGACAGGATCTTTCTTGGCTTCTTCTTAACCTTCACCTGGAGTCTGGAATGTCTGGGGGGCAATGCACATGATGTGCAAAGTGATCTTGGCACATACTCTGTAACTGTGCTTGGCCCGCTCTGAGAAAGTTCAGTTCTAAGGATCTTGAACTCCAGTGTCTACAGGTAACACAAAGCAAGGAGGTAAAGCAGAAGAAACAAACGCAAGAAGTGGGGTCCACACATTTCGGTACTTTGGACACTTGCATAAGAAAGGAGAATTTTGCTGCCATTGAGATTTTTCTTTTTGTCTTTCTCAAATTCAGCTCTTGGACATGTCTAGTAGATCTAGAAGGCTTGAACATGCGGCATTTGTGGAGACCTGGTGTCAAAGCATTGCTAAGAATCATTGAAGTGGTTGAAGCTAATTACCCTGAGACTTTGGGTCGTCTTCTAATCCTAAGAGCACCTCGAGTATTCCCAGTTCTTTGGACGCTGGTATGTTTGTAATTCAAGTCGTTCTTCAGCGCTCTCAGTACACTGCTACGCGCTTGCCGTTTGTAAAAGCACTTTAGAAATCAGGCTTTATAAGCAGGAAATGTTACTGTTTGGAAATATCTCTCTTATAGATGGAATCCTGGAATGGATTAAAAAACACTGCTGCAGAACTCACTTACATAGTTGGTCGATTTAGCTTCTTTATATTGTGAATTTTGAATACCAAGGGTGGTAACACTTAATGCGGTCAAATTGATTCCTTCAAAATCGACTCAAGAAAAACGTGGGAGTCTAATCTCTTCTGTTTTTTTCTTTGTAGGTTAGTCCATTCATTGATGACAACACTAGAAAGAAATTCCTTATTTATGCTGGAAATGACTACCAGGGTCCTGGGGGACTGCTGGATTACATCGATAAAGAAATTATCCCTGATTTTCTTGGTGGAGAGTGCATGGTATGAATATAAACCGGTGCATATAGCAACTTATTTGTGGGGGTTTCATTCTTCTGCTCCTCTAAACAAAGAAGCCTAGAAGCACAGAATGTGGTTTGGAGGCGGGAGCTATGATGTAGAGTTCCAGGCTTAGCGTTTTCTTCCAGATCCACTTTAAAAAGAGAAGTACAATACATTTTTCAGTGAGTATCAAATAACTTATCGAAGTAGCCAGGCAGGGTTAAAAACCATAGTCTCTGTTATCAGTCACGTTCAGGCAGACATGGTAGCACAGCACTGGGCAAGAACTGTGACCGTCAGCTAATCAGAAGTGTCTGCAGCACCTAAAAAGAACTGATACCGTAGGGAGCCCAAGGAGACACGTGGCACATCTGCTAGCAGGGCTTAACAAACAGCCACGTATCCTAACGCAATGTGTGCCTTGACCACAACAAACCAGAAAAGTGGTTTTACTGCAGGATACTGTAATTTCTCAGTCCCTTGTCACGTGCTTTCATAGCTGCTTTCTGTCTAGGCTGTGGGTGTCGGTGGAGTCTGTCATTTTAACATCGCAGTGATACTGTAAGGTTTCTTTTCCCTGTAATGTTTCTGACAGCACAGGCTCACTGGTGTGACTGAGGTGTAGGACAGCAACTTAAGCATTTTCTGGAGAGTCCGTCACAGTAACACTTAGATGGGGTTTTTTTCCTGAACTTAGCTGTGTAAAATATAACTTCAGGCTTGCTTTTTAAGCCCCCGTACACTTTCTAGATTCATTTCTGTACCATTCTTGAGAATGCCCCTAGGTCTGTTCAAATACAGTCTCATACTATAAGGAAGGACTGTTAGACGTGTTGGAGTAGAGCATGTGTTTATCTTCAGCGGGCTGCTTTTTGCTGCAGCAGTAGCTTTTGGTGGAGAGAGTTTGTGCTATCTAATTTGGAGCCTGGGTAGCTGGCGAAATCCACTGCTTAAGTAAGCAAAGGTCAGCGTTACCAGAACACAAATTGCTACAATACTTCCTGCAGGTCAGAGACAGTAATAGTCTCTTTCTCCTCTTCTTTGCTTCTGGATATTTAAACAAAATTGACTTTTCAAAGATACTTCCCATTCTCTGTTGTAATTCAGTTATCAAAGACTTCTACTGCCCCAGATGCTTCTGTGGAACCTATTTCTGATCAGATAGGTGTCTAACATCATTGCTAGAGATTTCTTAAAGATGACTGCTTAGGGAAGTTTTGTAATTGGTTCCAGCACTGGGCAGTCAAGGCAGTTGTAACTTGAAAACTGTTACCTTCCTGGCTGCAATATCTTTTTACCTGTTTGGAAACTTACTGAATCTCTTCACTGTCCTTCGTCCTTAAATTTAGCTAGCCCAGCTCTTTCAGGTCTCTGTAGGCTGTATTTTTTAGGCTGTCACTATTGCCGCTTTCCTCAGGACTCCAAGGTGGCTCTCATCTTTCTTCAGTATAGGGCAGCGTGAGTGGTGGCTATGGCATTTGCCCAGTCATTCTCCGTGGTGGTGGCTGTTGTGTATATACAAGATCTGTTCCTCTGGTGTCTCGTTCTGCACTCACCTGAACTAGGTCATTGTAAAATAAATGTATGCATGTGTGATGTATAAGCTATAAAATTACTTATAAACTCTGTGCATATCTCACTTCAGAGTACTTGCTCGATGGGAGGGTTTTGTTTCTGAAGCGAGCAGGCAGAGAGCGTGACAGGGTGTGGATGTACAGAGGGGATACTTTCTAATGGCTCTTTATGCCTTTAGTGTGAAGTACCAGAGGGTGGGCTGGTTCCCAAGTCCCTCTACCGGACAGCAGAAGAGTTGGAAAATGAAGACATAAAGCTTTGGACTGAAACAATCTACCAGTCTGCAAGTGTCTTCAAAGGAGCTCCGCATGAGGTACAGCCGCAGCCTGCCCTGCTTTTCTTTAATCTCAGCCCTCTGCTCTGGACTGCCCCTTGCACTGAAAATGGCTTAGAACCTTAGTTGCCATGCATCCACCTTGTTCTTCTGTAGTTCTGGTGCAAAATGATGCTTCAGTATCTGAAGTTTGTGACCATTCCTGGTATCATCTTGTTATTTAGGGAATATCACTGTTTTTCATTCTATTCAAAGCAATATCGTTCTAAGCAAGGACAAATGATATTCTCAGAAGCTACCTGAGAGCTTCTGAAAGTCATGTGTTAAAATAAGGATGCTCCATCAGGAGAGAATGTGCATCCACACTGCCTTTTTAAAAGTCTATATTAGACCCGGCAACAAAACCTCTGGATTTTGTTATCTTTTCGGGTAAAGGTTTCAGTCTTTACTGAGCAAACTGCTGATGTCTAACATGACTTTTCCATCTCAGGTGCTCATTCAGATTGTGGATGCCTCATCTGTGATCACATGGGATTTTGATGTGTGCAAGGGCGACGTTGTTTTTAACATCTTTCATTCCAAACGAGCCCCGCAGCCTCCTAAAAAAGACTCTCTGGGAGCTCACAGTATCACGTCTCCTGGTGGGAACAACGTCCAGCTGATAGACAAAGTCTGGCAATTGGGGCGTGATTACAGTATGGTGGAGTCTCCTCTTACCTGCAAAGAAGGGGAGAGTGTGCAGGTAAGACCGCTTGAATCCTTGCGCAGGAGCAGATGGAAGCCAGCTCCAAAACTAGACGCTCTAATTCACAGTCGTTATCGATGACTGAGTGGTGATTCAGCTCTGGACTGTCTGCTTGCTTTTGGCCGACATTTCAGCTTGTGTTCCTAGCTGCATGCTGCGGGGAACGGAGATGGGATTTACGTGGGGCTGTGAGGGGAGGTTGCATCAGGCTGGCAGTGATCGAGACTGAGCAGTGAGGAATAGAGGGAAGCCACCTAGAACAGAGTGCACATCCAGAACGTAGCGAGAGGTGCTTTGCGTGTTTTGACCGTTATTTTCTGAGGCAAACAGTCTCTGCTTGAGGAATATCACAGTGTCTTAAGTCAGTAATGAGAGAAGTCTGGAAATTAAGACTGAGCTTCTGTGTGTTTGTCCCTTGAACACTGGGGGAAAAAAACCCTTCAGGAACCTTGGCCATAGGAAGCTCCTTCAGAGCTTCCTATGGCCAAGGTTCCTGAAGGGTTTTTTTCCGTGGCACTTGCAACCTATCCTTTAATTACCAAGTTTGAAATTACATGCAGCACGTTTACAATCACACTCTGTCACTGCTGTTCCTTTTGACTTGAAGTAAGAGTTGAACAGCCTTTGAAAAAGGAGTTCCTGAAGTCACCTAATTGGAAATATTAAACTGGAAGTACAGGCAGTGACCTCTTGAACTGCACTTTCTGTGAGGCAGGAGCCTCGACTGCTCTTTCCAGTCTCAAAGGACAGTCACTAATGAAACTAAATGGAAAAAATGGGTATTGTTCTAAACAAGAGCTTTGTCCTGTGAGTGTATGTAAATCTGAACCCCTTGACACTGTCAAAAAGCAGAAGGAACCGCTGTCGTTCTGGCGTAATTTTATAAACGCGCTGTGTGGGGAGAGTTGACCAACACTTCCCATTGGCTGAACAGCTGAACTATTGGCACCGGGGAAAAAAAATTCTGGCCATGTAGGTAGTTTTTCTAAGCTTGGAAAAAAAATTTCAGGCCTACAAATCTTTGTGTTAACAAAGTCAATTTTCAATTTTTGCTGCGGCTGCTTCTAGGGGTCGCATGTGACCAGGTGGCCTGGCTTCTATATTCTCCAGTGGAAATTTCATAGCATGCCTGCCTGTGCTACAACCAACCTGCCTCGCGTGGATGATGTACTAGCATCTCTACAGGTCTCTTCTCACAAATGTAAAGTTATGTACTATACAGAAGTAATAGGATCTGAAGATTTCAGGTATGTCTGGCCAAGGTTCATACAAGTCGGCCGATGTCACACCTTTCTGATACTTAGTTGATCAAGCCAGTGTCAAGTTCGCTTACGAACAATTAAATTGTGAAGACTTGGTGTTTCCTTAAGCCTCAAAGAAACCCACCGATAAACAAACAAAATCAGTACTGGCACTGAGGGCATCTAATGTATAAAAGGGGGTAATTAGTTATCTCATTGTAATCATCGTTGGTCACTTTGCTCCACTTTGAAAGCGTCGTGCGAGTCGTCGGGCTTGGCAAGTCGTCACGTAGAAATAGGTGCCGCTCAGAATGGAATTGAGTCCGTTCAGTCGCCTGCCAGTCGATGTACTTGGCAAACCAGTGCTCGGTCTCTTTGAATAACGTGTGTTCTTTGCAAGGTGTCCCCACTGTCTTATGTGGTGAGGCAGAAGAGCTTTTCAGTATCTGCACCAAAGCCATTACTTGCTTTTTAGCTGGTGTGGAAACAAATACAACAGAGATACATACCAGAAATTAAAATCCTTTTGTTTTCTAACGCTTAAAACTAATTTTATTTTCTATTGCAGGGGATCTATGACCAGCCTTGAATCAAGCCACAGTGGATTCTCCCAGCTCAGTGCTGCCACCACCTCTTCTAGCCAGTCTCATTCCAGCTCCATGATTTCCAGGTAGTGCCACAACAGATGAAAAGCAAATGGATGAGATGGCTGGACCCTCGCCTGTGGCAGCTGACTGCAATACCGCATATTCAACGGGCAGTTGCACAAAACAAAACCCCCACCCCACAAAAGCCTTTTATAGATAGTAAAGTAGCTGTTTGAATTTTAAACTTAGTGGTTTTGATCCTTGTTAGACCCAACAGCTTGTCTCTTTAACCCTTTTTCCTAACTCAGCCATAAATATTTTTGCAAGTGCGCTTGCACAAATCCTAACTCTGAAACAAGGGCTCTCACTGAAAGGAAAAATAACCAGTGCTTCATTTAGGAATAATTTTTTTAATTGTGTAAGTGTTAAAAAGCAAAAAAAAAAAAAAAGGAGAAAAAACCTAGCACAGATGCTGTGTAGTGCATTAGAGATCAACTGCAAGTCTCCTGTCAGGACATTCCTTGTCGTCTTAAGGATTTCCCCTGTGATACTTCCAGTGCTGCAAACTGTTCTCCCATTGCCACTGAGTGATGTCCGAGACAAAGAAAAGCAGTTGCCAGATACTTGACTTTGTGAGTCCATTTTTTTCAAAGCGTGCCCACGGAGCTGTGGCCAGGCTGTAAACACTAATACCTTTTGTATGAGCACATTTTTGGGGAATTTGAGCTCTGGGTCTTGATGGGTTAAAGCAACTCCTCCTTTCCTTGGATTTGTGCCTGAAGCACTGCAGAGAGAGAGGCAGAGAGCAGGCTCTCCCTCACTGTGTCACTCTGGGATGATCCAGAATTGGTCTGAGGATTTGTTCCCAGCTCCACGCTGGAGCTTCACTCTACTTCTTAGCCCACCCCATGTGAATTGATTTTACTGAGACGCTCTTCTTACCAGGAATTTATGCAGAGCTTAAGCTTGATTCTTAAATCCATCTAAAGGAGGTATGGCTTACATCCTTCCCGTGCACTGTTCAATCCTTCTTGCCTTCTATCCTTCCCTGTGTACGTCACAAATAGAGCACTTTAGTTCTGAGCAGCGGAAGCTTTAATGTAGGCAAGGGAGCGCAGGGATCTTCACTCGCAGTGACACAGTAGAAGGGGCTCTGAGCAGTGCCTGCTCGACCATCTTCACTATTGCTGCTGCCAGTGGTGAATTGCCATTCTGGGGTTTGGCCCTGCTCTACCCAGGCCCAAGCAATACTACTTGAACTCTTTTCGCTAAAGTCTGTTCAGGTATTCTTCCACTTGGAGCCCGCTCTTCCCCACACAGAAAAAGGCACAAAAGCCTTTTGGGTGCTGAGCAAAGTGCTGTCAGCAGACAGCTACAGACCATATCTGGCAGTGGAGCAGAGATTTCAGTGTGAAATGCTGCAGGATTTGCATCTGCTTGGTCTTTCCTCGCCCTCTTAGAGCTAAACTATCCATCCAGGCAAAAGCAGCTACTGTGCTGGCTGCAGTCCCTGCTAGAGAGCTGGATGGGCTCTGTTGAGTCTTGGGGAGGCAACACTGTTGTGGGTGAGTGCTAGAGGAGCTTGTGGAGGTACTGTGCTTTCAAAGGAGAACTCGCTTAACATACAGGGTGCCCTGCCTGGGGAAAGCTGGTTCTGAACTCACTACGAATCTTTATAACTGCCAGGCTTCCGAGAGGCAGGTTACTGCCCCCTAAGAGCACCTCTCCCGCAGACCAGTTCTGGCCCTGGAACGAGGCAGCTGACAGAGAAGTATTTTAGTGAGAGATTTAGAGGTGCTGAGAGGCCTGACTCCTTAAACTGAACCATACTGGTCTATTTTGTCTTTTTAGGACTTAGAAATTGAAGATAGAGGTTAGACTGTTACTCAGATTGCCGAAGCGTGCTGTTGTGCAAGACAGGCCACCGCTCTGGTGTCAAGCAGCTCCTCACCCAGCACCCCCACGGCAGACACCCACACGCCGTGGCTCTCAGGCTGCTCATGTGAGCTGTCTGCCCAGCAGGGACCCAGCTTGCTGAAGAGGTGGTTTTGATTCTGGACAAGCAGGAACGAGTATTCCCAGGCGCAGGGGAGCTAGTGCAGCCGGAGGCGCAGTGAGGTTAACCGAATGGCACTCGTGGCTCTTGGCAAGCGCCACTTGCCCTTTATCAGGCTGTAAGGGTTGAAGATGGTCCCCTTTCTCTCTCTCTCTCTCTCTCTCAGATGGCGATTTTGCTGACAACTGTACAGAAACTGCTTCATTCGACACTCCACATCTGTCCAGAGGTGTCTGGCTTTTTGGGTTTTTTTGAGTTGCAGTCACTTTTCAAGTCTGAAGATCTGTGTTTTATTTTTCACTTGAGCTGGCTCAAAAGTGGCACTTTGGGTTTTTTTCTGCTGTTAACGCATCTTTTAGAGCTCAAAGCACATGACAGCACAAACAGCTGGGGAGATAGAATTCTAGAAAAACAGTACTTAACCCTCCTCTAAGCAAAGTGCTGTGGCAATATGACTTGATCACTGCACTCTGACTAATTAATTTCCCATACCCTGCTCTTTCTTTGTGTGATATTGTTACTCTTTTTTCCTTCTCTCTGCCAACGACTCGTCCGTTGGCTTTTTTCCTTGTTAGCAGTGTCCTTTGGCACTTTCCTGTCTGTCCTCATGAACTGCATATCAAATTCTGTAAATGTTTTGTATACATAATACCTCATTCTTGGTAATAAAATACAGATAGTCTTTAAAAGATTTTTTTATCGTTATCAATAAATGTGAACTGTTTGGAGAAAAAGGGTCAGCCGCTTTGTTTCACTCGCCTCGTGCAAAGCTTCCGGGTTATTTTACGTGCGGAATCCAAGTGTGCTAGAGCTGCTCTGGGGCGGGGCTGTTACGGGGATGCAGGAGGCGCTTCAGGAGCGGGTACAAGGTATTAGGAATGTGGTTTTAGAAGGAAAACGGCCTCCGCTGAGCGCAGCCCTGTCACGTAACAAAATCCTCTCTTCCTGTGAAAAACACAGGGGTTTGTACTAGTCTGTGACTACACAAAGGGGACAAAATACTGCGCTGCCAGGCAGCCCTAAAAAGAAAACGGTTGCTTTTATGGATGATGTGATGACTTTATACTCCTTTATCGCAGTTTGAAAGGGAGCTTCAGCCTCAGCAGTTCAGCTGATGGCAGCAGCATCCCTTGTGGAGTGTACTATGTGTATTACCCAAAAGGCTTGCGCTGGCGAGCTTAGCGCAGCGTGGGTACAGATGAATGTCTCATTTGCCCCTGTGCAGGCCGAACTGTCTCCGGCCGCCTGAACTAGCAAGTGCAAGAACTGCTTCCCTTTCCACCTGCTTATTTATTTTTACCCGGGGGCCCTGTGTTGTAGTTCAGCCCCAGTTAGCACACCCCGCCGGGGGCTTGCTGGCAGAATAACCAGCTGAAAGTATCCCTGGGCTGAGCAAGTACTGTCCTGGGAAAACCTGAGCGCTCCTAGTGCAGTCATGCTACCCGAGCACTAAATCTGCCCCTAAATCCTGGTCTTTCCCATCACACTGAGCTCCGCAGGCGCTGCCTTGGGGCAGCGCTTGGTGAGAGCTGCTCTGAGCCCTGGGGCATGGGGTGACTGAAGGTGAGCATTCATCTGCACTGCTGGGTGGTTTAGTTCGGCAGATTCGGCTGCTGTGGGAGCTGAGGGCTGGAGTTTTTAACGGGAATTTAACAATGCAAAGGTATATATTCTCCCGTTCAAGAATAAGCATGCTGCTCCCAGAGCTGCTGATACAGGGGTTTGGTACTGCCCCCGTCCAGGGTGAGCAAGCCATGTGATGCGGACGAGAAGGTGGGCTCCTCAGCTGCCCCCGCCACTGGCGCCTTCTTGGATGGGCGGCTGAGACGGTCCCATTTGAGGCATTAGTTGGGTTTTTTTAGTAGTAGTAGTAGACAAAGCTTTAGCTATTTTTAAAACAGGAGCTAATTAACGTCAGGCTGTGGTTTTTCTAATCCCTGGAGTTGGAGCAGTGGCTGAAACACCCATTTATGGTTGGTCCTTAAGATTTTATCCAAGCTGCAAAGTTTCTAAAATGAGAATCTTTATGGTGGTGGAGGTCTGTCAGCAAGCCCAGCTGGCTGCCTGACCTACTTCAAGCTTTAACACGTGGCCAATATTTTTATGCTCAGCACATAATTATAACGGACTGGCTTACTGCTGCTCTGGACGTTAGTAAATACAAAAGCCCTTGAAAAGCCCTTGTACGAGAAGGTGGCTTTGGCTGTTGTGCTGTGCTGTGCCCAGGGAGGCAGTGGGAAAGCCGCCTTTCCCAGCCAATGCTCCTCTCTTGAAACGGCAGTTAAAACAGCCTCAGACCTTACTCAGGTGATGACAGTGCAGCCAGCTCGTTTGAGAAGGCCTTAATCTGCTTGAACTGTGTGTTTTGGTTTGGTGGATGTTTTGTTCTGAGAGAAAGCAAAATTCCTGGAAGAAATTTCACCTGCCCTCTCTGCCAGCTCTCCCTGCAAAGCCGAGGGCTCCCTGTTCTCCAGGCGCGATACCCTGGTGTCCTTTCTCAGTTGCAAATCTAGCTTGCCAACGAGCTCGTAAATTCTCAGCCCCCCAAGGTGACAGGTCTTGAGCTGCCACTCCAAGTGTCCCTGTGCATCCCTCCTGCTGGAGCAGGGGCTCACTCGCTGCCCAGCATCGCTGCCCAAACGGCAGCACATGCATTCCCTGTGGGAGCAGCCAGGACCGTTCTCTTCCAGGGCGGGCTGATTCTGCTGCTGGGTCTAGGCAGAGCAGTTCAAATGATGATGGAAAAAGGGACTTTTAATCCCTGCTAGGGCACGGACAGTGCAGGATGCTCGCAGAACCCTCACCTCGTGTTGATGCTGTGCTGTGGGTACCCGGTGTGTGCGGGGTATGGGCCGGGCACCCTCCTGCACCCCGGCTGCTTTGCTCTGAGCGCCTCGGGGGCTGCACGGTGCTGGCAGCTTTGGCGGAAGCACCTGCTTCACAGACTACGAAAGTCCCCGAGGAAACACATCCCTGGAGAGAACCAGAGCTGGGCCTCTCCCACCCTCCTCCTGGCCTAATACACGAATAAATCTCAAGCTGGCCCCTGTGCGGATGGCACCCGCCTTCCCTGCCGTGCGGTGACCCGAGCGGGGCAGCTCCCCGGGATGGGCAGCCCGAGGGGAGTCCTGGCTCCCCAACCCCCCAGGCAGGGCGAGCTTGGGGCGCTGCTGTGATCCTGCCCCACACCTGGCTCAAACTGGTTAAAAAAGGGGAAAATGAAAAGGGAAAAGGGAAAAAAGGAAAAAGGAGTTGGTGTGTTACCCTTCATCCTGCCGCCACCCAGCACCAACAAAGCGCAGGACAGCCCCGGCCACCAGCCATCCCCCCACCCCCACCCCCCTGCTTTTCCCGGGGCATTTTGCACAGGAAACAGCCACCCGGCCAAGAGCAGGATGGGACCCTGCGCAGCCCCCGACACCTGCCCTGAGCCCCAGCACGGCTAGTGCCGGCGCGTGGCTCCGTAGGGCATCACCCACTGCCCGGTGTCCCATGCTGTCCCCTCGGCCCCCCACCGGGGTTACCGGTTCCCACGGGTGCCAGCCCCGGGGTGAGGCCGGCTGAGCCGGGCTGGGCACTGCCCAGGCGTGATGCTGAGCCGGTGCCTGGGGGGGTGGGTCCAGCTTTGCGAGCAGCCTCTGTACCCCGCCCCTTCCCCCCCAAATACGCGGTCCGACCCCGCTGGCGCTGCCGGGGGGTTGAGGCACACACCCGGCCAGCCGGAGCCCGGCGGAGGAAACCTGCGCACGGGGAGCGCAAGGGCGGCCGGGGGCCTGTGCTGCTGCCCCGGGCACAGCGCACGGGCGGGGGTGGCTGTGGCACAGCGGGTCCCTGGCACGAACCCCGCTAGATGGTGCCAGCAGCCCACACATGGCCCACGGCCGCCCAGCACCGCTGCCAGGGGCCGGGCGTGGGGCGGGGTCTGTCCCGCTCCCCTCCGGCTCCGCTGCCCCCCAGCACCCTGCGGCACTGGTCCACGCTGGGAGCCGAAATCAGGGCAGGTGTAAAGTGAAAATACAACGTTGCTCCTCACAAAGAGCATCATAAACCCACCCAGGGCCGGTATCGGCCAGAGACACCACACTCTGTAGTAAAAATTCACGCCCCCCTTGCCCCATGGGACTGCGGGCGTGAGCATCACTCCAGGTCCCACCCTGGGGCTTTGGGGACACAGGCAGGAGCTGGGCAGGGAACAGGGTCGCCAGCAGGAGCCATCATAGGCTCTCCACAGCTGTCTCCAGCGGTGGTCACAAGCTGAAAAGAGCAAGAACAAGGTAAACGCACCAAATCCCTCCTCTGCCCCTGTCTGTGCTTGTGTGCGTTCACCCCTGCAGTGTGTGTCCCCCCAAGGCAATGGGCCCCTGCCCTGCCTCCCAGGGCACCCCTCAACGCCTCACTTATCCCCCCACCATCCTGCATGAGAGCCGGCAACTCCAATGTGCTGGATTCTGGAAAGCAGAATTGGGCAGCAATAGGGAAACGCAGGCCCCTTCCCGTGCAAAGAAGGCAGAGAGAGATAAATGCGCGAAGGGGTCAGTGAATAAATACCAGAAGCCGAGGGTACAACCACATTGGGCTAATGCAATCGAGGACCGGAGGATGCCGGCGGCAGGGATCTAATAACACAGCTGCATCATCCTTGTACATCCTTGTCCTCCTTGGGCTGCCTGAAGGTGCCAGGGCTGATCAGAAAAGGGGCAGCTGGCTGGAGGTAAGAAGGAGGAGGGTCAAGCAGAGGAAAGCCAGGTCCCAGGACACCCCCGTTTTATAAGCATGAAAATAAATAAGTGTCCACACATCCCAGTCACAGGGCTCACTGGGATCAGCCCTGAAGAGGTTAATTAGCGCTTTTTCCAATAAATGAATTTCTATGCTTTATAGCCAGCAAAGCTGTTTAGTAGAGGCTGACCGGCCGGTGATTGTGCCCACTGACCTGCGTGCCCCTTGGCTGGGGCTACAGGTCCTGCGTGGTGACACTTAATTACCAGCAATAAAACATCCTCTGATCGGGGTCAGGTCTGTGGTTATTCGCAGCCCCGTGGTAGGAGCAGATATTGCTGGTGTGAGGACTGGCAGTTTGGATAAGCTCGTGGCTGTCTGCTCTGCCACACGACTGGGGCAGGCAGCAAGCTGTGTCCGGCTTTGAAATGGATGGACTCAGGCCAGATTTGCCTTGAAATGTCCTTATGTGGGATCCTCACCATCCCATCCCAGGGGTGAGCTGCCTCCTGGGGTCCTGGGTGGTGCCTGGGGTGTGCACCTTTATCTCAGCATCACCCCACCAGGACCACAGCCCCTGCCTCAGTGTTTCTGCATCTGGCAGGGGAGGGGCCAGCCTGGGGGGACCCTGTGGGAAAGGACTGCACCCTTGTAATCCATCGGGGGAAGGGGGTAGGCACCGACTTCAAACTTCATCACTCTGGGGATGGAAACGCCCCTCCGCTGGCAGGGCTGGAGGCATGGGACATGCCAGTGTGCCTGGCTGCAGCCACGCACAGCCGCGCTGGGGGGCAGGAGCAGGCAGACACCAGCCACTCTGCCGTTCGGGTTCCTCTGGCTCCCCACACACATCCCTGGGGGGGGCACGGGGGTGTGGGGATGTACCCACACAGTGCGGTACCACGCTGGGTTTCAGTCTGGGTTTAGTCCTGCCCTTCCTAAGGCAAGGATGCCACGCTTCTGGAGCTGCGAGGCACTTCATCAGCTCTGCATATGACATCTCCCAAAGAAGAGCCTTGAAGGGATGGCAAAAGAAGATTTTTCTCAGATTTTTCACCCCGGACCAGACCAAGAAAAGCAGCCAGCAGATATTTTTCTTATCAGACATGGTCCATTTGGGGATAGAAGCTCCTGGGGCAGCTCTGGCCCTAGAGAGGGGCCAGCTGCAGATGGGATCTCTGCGAGGCAGCCTCCTCCACATGGTCTTTCCTAACAAAACCCTGGTTTCCTGAGCAAAGGAAGGGTCAGGATAGGGTCTCCCCATCAGACCATTTTGTCAGACCCCCTGCAGAACTCTCACCAAGGAGCTCGCTGTGTGCCTCTGCCTTTGTCTCCAAAGATTAAACAGGACACACTTGCATGAGAACGCTGATGCCCTGAGCCAGCTCTGGGCAGCTGTGGATGTGGGTGTTTATTCATCCTCCACAAGAATTTGCCAGGAAAAGAAGCAGGAAAGGATTGTGTGAGCTCTCCCAGGGAAGGGCTTGAGTGGAGACAGTTGCCTGGCACTGGCAGAAGATGTCACCCCACTGCCAGCATCCATGGGCAGGGTCACCAGGCCCCTCCAGCCAGCCCAGTAACTCCCCCCAGCTAACTGCACAGCGACCCAGGCAGCCGGGCAGAGCTGCCAGCCCTGTCCCACCACCCTGCTGCAGCCGCTCGGGGCCCTGCAGGACCCTCAGCACCCCAGGAGCAGGCCAGGAGCTCCAGCTCTGCTTTGTACCATCCTCCTCCTCCTTGAAGCTCAGGGTCTGGGCCGTGGAGCTCCCCGGTGCCGGCCAGCCTGCAGTGGCTGAAATGAGCAATTTTCTTTGCAGTGATTTAATGCTCTGCTGTGCTACAGAGAAGAATAAGCCCCTCTCAGTGCCTCCGGCTCTCTCCTGAGCCCTAGATGTTGCTGAGAGGAACTGCAAAGAACTGAGAATAGGGAAGGCATGGCAAAGCCCATCCCCTGGGCCAAGGGGCCTCTCCAGGGCGAGCAGCAGCCTTCCTCCCTGCCCTGGGACCAGGAAGGATCCTGCCAAGGGGCAGCTGGTGCTGCTGCCCAGGACTCGTGCAGAGCAGCAGGAGGTTGGAGCCACAGCATCCCAACCCCCAGGCACAGCCCAAGTGGTGGCCCCATGGCATGGGACCCGGTGAGAGCAGTGGACACCATGCAGACCCAACCCACACCAGGATCACAGGGAGCACTGGTATGAGGGCAGACACACCAGACTGGCCCAGACACCCCTCCTGGCATCATGGTGGTGGTCCTGCAGGACCTCACACAGACAGATATATCCCCAGGCCCTTCCTGTGGGTGACCGGGAGAAGTGACACCAACCTGTGCAAGCAGGTATCCAAAACCCCACTGAAACAGGGGCCAAACTGCCATGGGGGACACGCCTGCTGGGGGAGCCGTGGGGAGGGAACCCAGGGAACGTGCCACAGGCAGCACTGGATCTTCGCCTCCTAAAACAGAACAACAAATGTGTTCAGGCTCAAGGCTGCCATGCTATTCCATGTTTGCATTTGCTTCACCCTCTGAGACCTCCCTCGCTGGGGGGCAGAGAAGCGCCTGTGTGCATGTGTTACACCTGCAGGGCAGTGCTGGGGTGTGGATCTGAAACAGCATCCTTGGGGATGGTGCTGGACCCCTCCTGGAGCAGAGGAGGAGCAGGGCCCTGCTGTGGGTGCCAGGGCCCAGGTGGGATGGGGACTGGCTGCTGTGACTTGCAAGGAGCCTGGCAAAGGACCCGATGCGGAGCTGCCAGAGAAGGAGGACACGGGTTAATTAGCGAGGGGCAGGGAGAGTGGGCGAGAAGTAGGTCAGTGGATAACGCACAGCACTGGGTTCTTGGAAATCTGCTGTGGCTCTGTGGCACACGGGGGACCTGGGAGTGTCCACAGCCGCTTTAGGGCTCTGTGGAGATCAGCCAGGAGATGCAGTCATCTGCTCATCCAGCCCAGCCCGAACAGCAGCCCTAACCCACCCCTGGGGAGCAATCGCTGAGTTAAGAAACCAGCTCAAGCAGCCCATTGGGGGTGAAGAGAAAGGCTGTGGGGACCTGGAGTGATGTCTGGCACACACATAGCAACCTTCCCCAGGAGAGCCAGGAGAGCCTGGAGATCCTGGAGCAGGCAGGGATGGACGGGGACAGAGCAGGCAGGGCCCTGGGGCTCTGAGTCAGCCACCAACATCACAAGCTGCCAGCTCCTGCGATGCTGGTGGCCTCTGAGAGCCCCCGCGGCTGACCAGAGATGCTTCTGGGGTCAGTGCTCACTGGAAGAGGTTGGGGGAGAGACGGTTGCAAGCAGGACCTGGAGAGCTCAAGCCAGGCAGGTGAAGACAGAGCAAAGAGCAGAGCAGCTGCCTTCATCCCACAGGTTTCAGTGTCCTGGTTCAGGGAGGGCAAAGTCATAAATCTTGGTTGTTTGCAGCTCCATGCAAAGTGCTGCCAAAAAAAAAAGTGCTTTCAGCCCTGGAACAAGTGCCTCACTGAGGGCAGAGAGACACCGAAGCTGAACAAGTGCCAGGCTGCAGCAGGGGTGCTCAGTGGCAAATTTAAGCCCCCTGACAACGTGAGTGCTTTTCCTAACCTCCTGCAGCCCTCTTTGCAAGGAGGCTTCTTAATGCCTTATAAACTCCAGGCTCCCAGGGGCTCATGCTGCAAAGCACTGTCAGCCTCAGAGCAGCATCCCCCCCCCGGGCAGGGCCATCGTCTCCAGTCCTTCATCCCAAGCTGCCCTAGCTCTCCTAGATGGTCAGAAGCCATGTCTTCAAACTTTACAGAGTGCCTGTATCATGCCCTATATAGAAAAATAAATATATGGGTTAAAAAGACAGAGCGGGCTTTAAACAAGCCAGGATGGAGGAGGCAGCAGCCAGAAGTGGCTAGAAGCTTGCAGGGAGACATCCCTGCAGCCTGTTCTCAGCAGCGTGCTTTACCCTGCCTTCGCTAAGCGCTGATGCCGTGGCTTTGCAAACACTGTGCACAAACACGGTCATGTGTGTGCAAACACTATTCCCCTTGCTCACAGGTAGAACACAACCCTGAAAGACCCTTTCATCTGAGTTCACCTGAAGGCAGGAGCAGACGGCAGCCCTTGTCCGAGGATCACCACGCAACCGTGCCCCCCCAACACTGGGGCACACGTACGGGGCCATCTGGAGCATGACACGGCGGCAGCAATTCCAACTTACGAGGCAGCAAGGCCAGAGAAATGCCAAACACATCTGGCCGTGTCAGGTCGCCTCGCACCGCTGGCGCTCGTCACGCGGATCTGGGACAAACCCTCGCCTTTGTTTTCTCCTGTTGGGGCATCATGAGCGTCCTGGGCTTTGTAGGACAGCAGCCTGGGAACATTATCTCACCGTAGGGTTATTTTGTCTTCATGCTAAACTCTTCCTGGAGATGTCAGCTGCCAGAACGTGTCATTTATGCTTCACGGCGCTGCCTTAGCGTTTTGTGGATGTGACAGAGTGGCAAACAACAGCATCCTAGAAGGAAAGGCTCAGTCTGGATGGTTCTCCTCTAACAAGCAAGCGTGAGCTGGGCTGGGCTGAACCGATCACTCAGGGTGACTCTGAAGGGGCCAGGGACATCTGTGGAGGTGGCTGTGGTGGTGGGGATGCCGTGAGCTGTCCTGAAACAGCCTCAGTCACTGGGAGGTGCTTCAGAATCCATAGGCAAGACTTGGGCAGTTACAGCTCTGCATCGGACCCCAGCGCGTGCGGTGGGATGTTGCCTGCCCACCTCCTGGTTTCCAGTGAGTCATGGCACGTTGCCCTGGGAAATCGGAAGTTAGGGGAGCTGACTGGGTTGCTGCTCTCCTTGCGGTGGACAGGCTGGAATGGCAGTGTCGGCAGGGTTTTTGGAATTGAAATTGCGGGGTGTTTCTACCTGCAGCGGCTGCAGCTTAGCATGCTGCTCATGAGGCTCCTTCTCCCCATCCATCCCAGGAAAATGCTTCCCTGGTGTGAGCCTGCCTGCAGAGACCAGCAGCCTGTACTGCAGCCCCTCCTTCTCTGTGTTCACCTGTAGGTTTCCCTGCCGGTGCTGGCACCGGGTGTGGATCAGGCCTGAGGACCAGTGCTGCTCCAGCACATCACCCTCTGCTCCCCCAGTCAGGTTGAAGCAATGCCACACGTGGTCCCTCCTGCCATGCCCATGTAGAGCCAGGGCTGATTAAATAAACACGCTTGTCTCCTACCCCTGAGCTTGCAGCAGCCAAAAATCCCTTCTCCCTGGGCTGAGGCAGGATTGGCCCCAGTCTCACCACTTTCAAAGGGAGCTTTAAAGTGTAGATCAAGAGTTTTGGTCCGTTCCAGACATTTGGTCCTCTGATAATGGCAAAGGCTCATGGTTTCACCTAGCACCAAAGGAGGGGTGCTGCAGAGCCCAGCAACACTACTGCCTGCCAAGTGCCCTCGTTCTTGCTTAGCTGCAGCGGTTCAGCTCAGGACTCCCCATGCCTCCTCTGGAGTTTGCTAGAGGGCATGGAAGGGATGTGAGTTTGGGTGCTTTCCTCTTGCTGTCCCAAGCCCTGCTGGACCTAGGGCTGGAGAAGACCCTATACAAGTGAGCAGCACCGTGCCAGGGAGCAGGCTGCAGCCCTGCCTGGGGTCCAGCCCCAGCTGGCAGCCCCCATGGACGTCTCATGTCTCTTCCTCTTGCCGCTGCTCCAGCAGAGGTTTTTGGCAACACCCTCCCCCCAGCTTGTAGCACTCAGCCAGAAGGACAGAGCTGAGCGACTGGAGCCTTGAACTGGCTGGGACTTTTTTCCTTCCCATGTCTCTGCTGTGAAACAAGAAGGAACTTGGCCAACATCAGCACAACAAGCCACATCCATCAGCTCTGATTAAATAGCGACAATTGTTTCAAACATGATTGGAAGGGAGAGGAGAGAAACACATGAACACAGGTCATTGCACAAGGAAAATAAGGCCAGTCAGTTGATGCAGGAGGTCCTGCCTGACCCACAGGGCAGTGTGGCCCCACCTGGGAGACGTGAGGAGGTCTTCCAATCCTGGTGTTGTATCAGTATCCCCTCCCCTCCCGGTGCCACTGGAGTTACACTGGCCTTGAAAAAAATGAGACCTGATTTTGAGCATAAAGCAGCTGCCTGGGGTATCATAGCACTGCCAGCTCATCTCTGCTTCCCGCTGATGCTGGTGGAGGCTGATGGAAGTGAAGGGCATGTCGTCTCCCATCTTTGGTGCCACCGAAGAGGCTGCAGAGCTCTGCTCGGGCACTCGGGAGTGGCTCTGATGGCAGGGGACACCAAGGTTTGCAGCCTTCCTGCAGGGAAAGAAAGCTTCGAGCACCCCTTTCCCCACTGCTCCCCCAGGTTGGCTTGTGCAACATCCTCTGCCCTCCTCTCCCCTCTTGCAAACGTGTTTTGGGGTTGTCTTTTATTCCCAGAGCACCACTTCTCCTGGCTTAGCTGGCAGTCTCTGTCCCACAGGGGACTGCCCCCCATGCCTCTGCTCACACAGGAACCCCCCCGTTAACCACCGTGAGAGGGGTTTTTTCTCATTGGCAGCTAGTTTACCGGTGGCCTGGGTGCTCTGCAAACCAGACATGGCAAGACTTGTCCTTCGGGGTAGGGCAGAGTCCCATGACAGCAGACTCCAGCCAGGGGAAGGTGCCATTTCACGGCTCACCAGTCACCAGTTTGCTTCCTTCAAAACAAGAACAACCTGGGGAAACCATGAGAGCTCAAGGGTTGGGTGGATGCCAGAAGTTCGGAGAGCAGCATCGAGCCAGGCACGCAGGAGCTCAGCGGGAGGACGCCCCGGGGCTGAACGGGGATGGCTGTGGCTGATACTCACCAACAGAAAATACGTTTTAAAAATGAAATGCCCTGACAGGCTGTGGCTGTGCTGGAGCCCCCGGCGTCGTCTGCAGAGTAGAGAGAGCGGCTGTTGAAGCAGCGCTGTCAGGAGCTCTTAAAGTGATGCCAGCTTTGGTGAGAGGGCGGCTGGGGAATGGGATAGGCACAGGGAGTGGGTGGAGGTTTCCCCCTCTGAACCCAAAAGGGGAAGGAGAAGAGGTTTTGTGGGAAGCCAGTCCAAAATGCTGAGACTCAACAGCTGAAGGTTGCAACTGAGGAGCTGCTGCCCAAGGTCACTGGTCACCCAGCTCGCAGTACGCTGGGGCAGGGGACGCACAGCCCATGCTGTGGGACCTGGCACATTCAGAGGGACATCGAGCTTTCTTGTACAATGAATTAAAACCTTGTTCTTTCAACCCTGCTTTCTGATAGAGCCATCCTCTGCTCATGCCCTGACAAGGAAGGAGCAGGTTGACCATAAGCACAGCTACAGCAAAAATCAGCTCAGACCCGGGACAACACTGAGATCACTTTTGCCCCATGATGTAAAGGTTTATTTTGGTATTTAAGGACAAGGGGTCACTGGGGAAAGGGTAGAGGACCGTAACATGAAAGCCCAAGGAGTCAATGCCATGTCGTCAGCGTGGAGCCAGCCTTCATAGGCAGTGACAGGCAGCCTCCCGCAGGCAGGCAGCATCACTGGGGGATGTTTACAACGTGACATTTTCATGCACTCTGGAAAAAAAACCAGTTGGTTTTCAGGACGAGCACATCACGTCTGCCTGCCTTCGCACTGGGGCATGATGCAGAGCGCTGCTTGCATTAGGACACGGGTCAGGGGAGGCACTGCTGCAAATGCTGCTTGGAGACCAGAGCGGCAGCCCGGATGCTTCGGATCCGAGGTGAAATGTGACAATGGCTACAGCATCCCGGGTAGCCTCAGTGACAGCCTGGGAGAGAGGGGCCTTGGCCCCAGCCCCAGCTGCAGGAGCACCCTGGATGAGTGCAGACAGGCAAGGGGTGTTTGGGCCAGCTCCATGACAAGCTGGTGGGGTGTCCGTGAAACCCCTCCCTGTGGTCCCACCTCCTGAGTCTGGGGTCTTGGGCATCTCCTGCCAGCGTCAGACCCTGCTGCACCCGCCCTTGTGGATTCTTGTGCTGCAGATCCACTGAAGATCCCATCTTTCTTCTGACATTGCCACAAGAAGCCATACATCCACTCCCAGACCCCCAGAGCCCTTCAGTCATCCCTCAGAAGTGCCAGGCTTTCCCTGAGCTTCGGAATAGCTCCTCTCTTCACTTCACACTGAAGTTTCTTGGCCAATGACAGGACTGTATGCTGCATTTCAGGGGTGTTCTTACCTAATTCTGCCATTTTTCTCCTGGAAATACCTTACCCAGTCATCCAGAGATGCACTGCCAGGTATCCCCCTGCAAGTCCTGCCCCACGGAATGTATTACACTTTGTACCATTTCTTTTCATCTGTCTTTCACGTTCAGCCCCACTGGTCTGTCAGCATCCCTGTGCCCCCACCCCATCTGCTCCTGGCCCCTCTCCCTGCCCTTCCCCACCTATACCTTGAACCCAGGACAGCAAGACCAGTCCTGATCTGAGGCTTTCATGCCTGCAGTAACATCAGCCATACAGCCAAGAGCCTCCCACCGCTGCCCAGACTGACTTATTTGCAGTGGCCAAGGGTGAATGGAGGGAGCGTGCATGGGGTGGCCGCAGCATCCTGCCCGTCCCCAGCCCACCCACCCACTGCCTCTGTGGCTGCAGCCCTGCGTGGAGGGGGCTCAGCCCCATGTGTGGGTGGTTCAAGGTTCAGCCCCATGTGGAGGGGGCTCAGCCCCATGTGTGGGTGGTTCAAGGTTCAGCCCCACGTGGAGGAGGCTCAGCCCCGCTCGGAGCAGTTTGGGGAACCGGCCGCTAAATGTACCTTGTAACACCCCATCGGTTGACTGGCTGCTGGCTTTATTTGCCCTCAAAGTGGATCAGTGCTAATACAAAGCCATGTGCTTGTGTCTAGAGAGGCATGTGCCGGGGCCAGGAGTCCCTCCTCAATGCCACTGCAGTGGGCACAGCCTGGCACGGGGGCCACTGCAGTGGGCACAGCCTGGCACGGGGACCACCAGGACCACTGCAGCCTGCTGCAGGAGGGGGTGGGCTGGAGCCCTGCTCCTGCCCAGCACCTCGGGGCTGCAAAGACACACATCTGAGATCCCAGCATCACTCGTTTCCTCTCCTGGTGACCCAAGAGCATTGCCACAGAGCATGTCACCCTGTGTCACCTGAGGAAAAGCTGTGTCGGTGGCCCAAAGAGAGGTGAGCTTTTTGCTCCAGCTAATAATCCGGGCCAGGGCAAGATAAGAGATGTTACAGAAACTCCTCCAAGCCTGAGAACAGCTGTGCTAAATCCCTTTAGTCCTCAGCAAGACATTTGTTTACAGGGAGACTAGATTTTATTACCCAGGTTTGTCTAGTACAGGCTGTTCGTGGGCTCCCTGCCCACCCCCCCGCAGCACCGGCACTGGCACGGATCCCCTCGTCGGGGGGGTACGGGGGCTGCAGCAGGAAAAGGGCTTTGGGTCAAGGTGGGTTTTCAAACCTGAGATGACCTCTTTGGGAAGAGGTCGGTGATCCGGAGGAGGGATGAATCAGGGAGTGAGTCAACTCCGCTTTGACCCTGTGCCCCAGACCAGCTGTGACACTGGGGCTCAGCACCCTTGCTGACAGCTGCACAAGTGATGTTGGTTTCCACAAGCCCCACCGCAGGTTGGATCAGCCCCATCCCCAGGGAGGGTCCCAACCCCTTGGGCAGGACATGCCACGAGGATGCTCTTGGTCCCCCTGATGTAGTTGGTCCTGTCAGCAGGGATCTCCTCCCATCCCTCCTCCACCGGCACTGGGGGACCCCAAATCGAGCCCTGCGCTCCTTCTCTGCCCACTGACACCCATCCCAGGCCCATGGCAAACCTCAGCCCTGGCCTCTTGCAACCAACTCCTGCCTCGTGCCACTTGCAGTTACAGCATTTAAGCCATTACCGTCATCTGGCACTGGGGGTCACTGGGCTCCGGGGTTGGTGTGACCCTCCCTGGGCCCAGTCACCCCTGTACATCCCCCAAAACGGGGCTGAGCTGCAGGCTTTCCCTGCTTGGGGCGGCACGTACCGGGAACAGGATCCGTGCGGCGACACGCTGTTCCAGACAGAGGCGGCACGGAGCACCACGTATGGCTGATCCATCTATGCATCAGGGAGGGCTGCAGCTCCCCTTTAAAGTGGGGGCGGAAGCTATAGCGGGTCAGATTTCTCCTCTCACCTGTCGCTAAATCAAAGGCCATTTGGATTTAATCTGCAGGAGAGGCAGGTTTAACCCTCTCCTGCGCGGCTGGGTGTCCCCGCGCTGGGGTGAGGACCTGCCTCGCTGACCTCTGATACAGGGACAGACAAACAGCTCGCTGCCAGCCCCCTCCTGGTTTTGCCTGATCTCCCACCCAGGTGGGAGAAGCAATGATGTTTCACCCCGCCAGGCTGTTGCTTGGCCACTGCCTGCGGTGATGGGCAGCAGCTGGGGACACGCCGCTCGGCAGGGACAGTCTCACTGGGGTTTCTGATTATTGACTGGTTCCTTCTCACCTTTTCAACTGGGACACCAGGAAGCTCTGCTGGAAACACGGTGTACGCTCTCACGTACACCATGAATTTAACCATGGGCAGAAACAGGAGGCAGAGGAACAAGTGGGTGGAGTGGGGTGGAAGCATCCTGTGGGCACAGGCTGCCTTCGCTGTCCTGTTACGGGGTGCAAAGGCACAGGGAGCTGGGGCACCGCATCACAGGAGTCAGCGATGTATCGGCTTCCAGAAGCTGGCCCAAACTGATGGAAATGCGTCACAGAGCTCCAAACTATTTGCCACCACATTCGTAACGATGCTTCACTGCCTGCGAGGCACACTGCTCCCATCAGCTTCACCCCGCGCAGGGTGACCGCACGGTGCCGATCCGCTCGCTGAGCAGCACAGCTTGCTGGGGCACCATGTCCGGGACTGGAGCGATGCCCAGCACTGGCTGCTCCAGCGCCGTGCTGGAGAACATCGCTCCCGGCTTCCTCAGCAGCCACTGTCCCCTCTGAACCATGACAGCTGAGCATCCAGATATGAGCTCCCCAAAAACACATCCCGAGGGACCACGGGCTGTTCCTGAAGTCTGTGGATTATCTTACTGAAATGCACCTCAGCACTGCGGCAGAGCCACGTCCGGCAGCGGAGCCATGGCCGGCAGCGGAGCTGGGGAGCACTTGGCCAGTGGGAAATCTTCACATGCTCTTTTGGGTTCCCCCTCACACCCTCACTTTAAGGCACCAAACATAGTTCTAGTGAACTAAACCCGAATGTTTCTAAAAGATGCAGCAAAACTTGGCAGTACATTAGGACCCTTTTTGGGGAGTGCTTACCTCACACCCCTCCAGCAGAGGAGCCTGTCCCCCCTGGGCAGCTGCACAGGCTGGTTCAGGCACCACAGTATTCCATCTCCCGGGCTGCAAACAGCAGTGGGAGGGGAGCATGTTACTTGTGCAGAGCCCAGACTTTCTCCTAAGTGCCAAGTGCTGTTGGCTTTTCCAGGAGCAGGGGTCCAGCTCCCTCCTCTGCCTCACCAGATCTCTGCTTCCCGGCTCTCCCCCACCAGCACATGGTTGAAGCAGCAGCACACACACCATTTTCCAGAGTTCTGTCCCAAACTGCCCTCTCCTGACTGTAGAAGGCTACCCAGCCCATGGGGGCTGCGCTCAGACAGGGCCTGGCCAGTGTTTCAAGCTTGGCTCACTGTTCAGCACTGGCTGGGACCTTGGGGACCATCCCTCACCTGCCCCTGCGGTATCCCACTGCTCCATGGCTGTTGGCCCAAGAGAGGGTTGGCTTTGGGGTAAGGATGACCAAGAACACTCTGGTCGCACATCTCCGTGTGCCCCTTGCTCCAGATCTGCCTGTGGATGCTGCGGGGGGGCTCCAACTGCTCCAAATCCACCCTCCAGCTCCTTCATGCCCTGTCCCAGCTCCTGCCCACTGCTGCTGTCGTCCCTTCATCCTTCCTCACGCTGCCTGCACTCCTCCCTGCCAGCAGCTCAGGGCTGTTCTCCCTCCCTTTTTCCTTGCAGGCAGGACGTTGCCTCCTTCCCTCCTTGGGGCATCACGGTCCCCTCTCCTGCAAGCACAGCCCAGGGCACGCTCCGACTTGGCGCTGGCAGAGGCTTTGCCCCCACCGTGCTCCAGCCCCCACGGGTGCAGCGTGTGCCCCCCGGTGCAGCATCCAACACTCCATCCGAATTGCCAAACCCCGCAGCGGATGGATCCTGGATGCTCCCGCAGCCCTGCTGGAGCCAAGAGCCATCTCGGCAGGTCCCCATGGTCCAATGCACAGCTCATGGGATGCGGGGCTTTCCTGTAGGACTCATCCGTAAGAGTCTCCATCTCTGAGTGCCCATAAAGGTCTTTCCCTGGGGGGAAACACAGGTTTTAATTATTAATCCTTTTTATAATACCTGACCCAAGCTGGCTGGCCAAGCCCTCCTTGAAAAACACAGTATTTAAGCGCATCATTCTGGACACAAAAGACTGCAATGGAAAACAAGTCGCTGCATTCATCCTCCTCTGGTTTCTTCCTTTCCTCGCACACAGTCCCCCCGCGCTTTGCTTTCCTGCTGTCAGTGGACATAAGCTAATACGGAATGAGATATTCATGCGAAAGGCCTTTGGAAATATTCATTGCTCATCTCTTAACAAGATTAGCCCTGAAATCCCCCATTGCTCTGAGGGAGATTTAAAACCTTTCAGGCTCTCAGTAACCATAGCAGCACAGATGTGAAAACTAAGGGGAGACAACTGATGTGAAAAATCATGGGGGGTGCAGAGACAGGCTGTGTATGACTGCAGCGCCGAGGCAGGGGAGGTCCTTATCTGCAACACGTTTGTCTAACACAGCCGGGGCTGGCGTTTCACCCTGCCCAGACCACACCGAGCACACCTGCTCTCTGCAGAAAGGACTCAGACCGCAGACAGCAGTAGTGATGTGACCCGGTGCTGGCTCCCACGGCACCAGGGGCACCTTCCTGGCCACGGTTTGGGAAACCCTCCATGGCTGGCATTGCTGCTCAGCCTTTCCCAGCATTTCCATCAGCTCATGGCTCCTTCCCCGCAAGGTGATGGCAACGGTTTAGAGACAGGATGGGGTGTTTGGAGACCGGGTCCCCATTCCCTCCTGCACCTGTAAGAGAGATGCTGGATGTTGTGAGGTTGCACAGATCCATGCTTTGAGGCACATTGGAACGAAATACTGGGAAAGTGAGCAGTGGTGAGGGCATCACGCGGGCCCCTGGCACCTCCCGAGAGCTGGCTGAGCCCTGCAGAGCTTCGCCAGAGCCGGCTGGGAGGGAAACCCCTTTCACCTCCTCTCTTGAAAACCCATGCTACTCTGTCAATCTAAGCACAAAGAAACCAAACCCTTTTCCAATTAAAAAAAAAGGGTTTGGCTTTAGACAGCTTCCAAAACTGGGTTGAGATTACTTGTCACGCCCTGCTTCCTCACTGTCTTCAGTTCTTCATTTCCATTGATGTCAACGGCACCAAAACGTGCTTCATTCACATCCTTAAACCCAGCACCCTCTGCTCACCCACCCCTTCTCCTGCTTTTTGGCCCGCTGAGATCCTATGGATGTGCCATCGCATCTTCTATGTCCCCAGATCCTTCTAACTCCTACTTGGCATCACCTCTGGGTTCTCCTCACGGCACAGTAAGGCTCTCCACAAACAGCTTCATACTGGTGAGCGAAGGAGCAAAACCCCACAGGGCGCCATGGTGTACTGGGTGTTTTCGGACACCAGTCCCACTGCCAGCCCTGGCAGGGACCCAACCTTCCCATTCTCCCAGGGCAGGCTGAGCTGAGGACAGGACTCTGCTCACTCCAGTGCTGTCTCTTGGCTCTCCTGATAATAAGGTCGGATAGGGAAAGCTCTTAACATGGCTAAAATGTAACAATAATTGGGGAATTAAGAGGCAGGAATAATTCTTGTGAAAAGGGCTTTTGAAATCAATGGACTAAATTCAGCCAGAGGTAAACGCTGAAACTGGTACTTTGCTATGGAAGGAAACCCAGCTACATTAAATCTACAAAAACTAGTCCAACGCTACGAAAAAACCACACACGCACAAATTCAGGATAAAAACTTACTTTAACTTTTGAGTTCCTTTTGTATTTGCCCTTTGCATAAATCAGGTCCTGAAACAACTCCAGCACGAACTAGGGAAGGGGACTGCTGAGGAAACACACCCAGGCGGGGCAACCTGCACCTCTACCAGCAAACCCGCTTCCAGAGGCGATGCCCATCCAGGCGGAGAGGAGGACGGACACACCTCCCGATAAATCAACCTGCGGCTCTGGGTCACAGCTCTGCTGAAGCCGGGTCATGGCCAGCGCTCCTACCCACGACTGCTCGGCATCTGCATCCAGGGAGGGTTTATTGTCCCCCCAGGGTAACAATTTCATAAAATCACCGAGTAACTGACAGCTGAACGTGGAGGTTACGACACACGGGTTTCAGGGAGATCTTGTTTCTTCCCTCAAGTCAAATATTTCATAGGCTCGTGGAATAGTTGGGCACATTTGCAGCAAACCCATCTGCAAACAAGTCTCCAGCCCCAGACAAGCGCAAGAAATGCTGCAGGTGACACCGGCCAGCCCCTGCCGTGTCCGGCCGTGAGCCACCCAATGGGTGGGGGAGCCCCCCCGAGCTCCCTGCTGTCAGCAAGCCCACGCCAAGTTAATCTCCAGGCAGGATAAAAGGGCAGGACTGCTCACACAGCATGACGGCTGCGATGCTGCTGGCTCCCCTGCGCTACAGGCAGCGGCGGGTGATGCAAGTGCAATGTGCAATGTAGCGCAGTGCTCTCCAGGGCTGGAGTGGCTTTCCAGGACTGAGCTCTGCGGATTGGCCCGGAGCACCCTGCTCTCCTCCCTCGGCACCCTCAACCCACAGAGATTGGACAGCCTGGTGCCACATGGCAGAGAGGAACCAGGATAAAAGATGAGCTGGACTTGGGGACTGTAGCATCTGCGGCAGTACAGCTGGGAGAAGTTGGCAGGGAGGTGACACCAAACTTCCCTGGCTGCATCCAGCCAGTGCAGAGGAGGACGGACAGACGGACGCTGGACGGACGCCGGAGCTGCAGCCACCCAGGGACACCTGTGAGAGCCAGCGGCGGAGCGTCCCATCCCCTCTGCGCCCAGCCATGTCCCTCGTGGTGAAGGAGAAGAACCACGTACGGTTGGTCTTCTTGGGCGCTGCCGGCGTGGGCAAGACAGCCCTCATCCGCCGCTTCCTGATGGACACCTTCGAGCCCAAGCACCGGCGCACGGTGGAGGAGCTGCACAGCAAGGAGTACGAGGTGAGCGGGGCCACGGTCAAGGTGGAAATCCTGGACACTAGCGGCAGCTACTCCTTCCCAGCCATGAGGAAGCTTTCAATCCAGAACAGCGATGCTTTTGCCCTGGTCTACGCGGTAGACGATGCAGAGTCCTTTGAGAGCGTCAAGAGCCTGCGGGAAGAGATCCTGGAGGTGAAGGAAGACAAGTTCCCTCCCATCGTGGTGGTGGGCAACAAGGCGGAGAGCGGCGGTGAGCGGCAGGTGCCGGTGGAAGACGCCCTGTCACTGGTGGAGCTGGACTGGAACAGCCGCTTCGTGGAGACGTCGGCCAAGGACAACAAGAACGTCCTGGAGGTCTTCAGGGAGCTGCTGCAGCAAGCCAACCTGCCCAGCCGGCTCAGCCCGGCGCTCTGCAAGAGGAGGGAGACATTGCCCAAGGAGCAGGCACTGAGGCCTCCCATGAACAAGACCAACAGCTGCTCGGTGTGCTGAGCTGGCCCCCCAGGGGCTGGGAGGAAGGCGCCGGCGGCAGCGGCACCAGCTGAAAACTCAGGTGGGCTGGGTGGGGAGAGGTGCTGCCTCGGCCAAAACCAACCCTGCTGCCTCCCACCCCTTCCCTCCTCTTCCCCACCCAGCCCTCCCGGACCGGTGAGAGTTGGAGATGACACGGAGGAGGGACTTGGAAGGGATGCTGATCCCTGCAAGGGCGCGGGGAGAGGGCGAGTTCCCCAAAAGGCAGGAGGCGTACGTACCTGGGAAACCGCCATCGGTCAGCCAGCACGCTGCATCTGTGTGTCGGTGAGCTTGCAGGCAGGGGGGCAGCTCCCTGTGTGCCAGGAAAGGCGGGCAAACAACGGGTCTTCAGCTGCATGCATCAGCAGGCAGAGCTGCATCACTCCCACCGGTGCTGCTCTCCCGGGTCTCGTGCGGGTCCTGTGTCACCTTGCCCCAAGCACTTGCCCGTGCAACCTCCTGGCGTGGCTGCAGTTACAATGACAGATCCCGTGTCCAAAGTTGATTTGATTCTGTACCTTGGCATAGAGCATGCGATATGCATCTCTTTCTTAGGTTTTCTTGTTTTAAGCATACCCAATAAACACGTGGTTGCAAAGTGGAGCTAGAAAACGTCTGGGTTTCTTTCTCCTGTACTACAGATGCTGCAGTGCCCTGTATCAGTGGTTTATGCTCTTATCACTGCGTTTGCTTTCCCTCTTCCATGCTCCATGCTTACCTGGAATGTCCTGGCACTGGAGCAGCTTCCCCAGCTCTCCAGCCTTCCCTGGCAGTGTCAGGCCATTCGGTGTTATGATCTTCCCGACAATTTAACCACGGAAGTTTTTAACAAGCATGAGTAACTAAAAATAAAACAGCTCTTCTCACGTCCAAGTACAGAAAAGAACAACAGCCGTTAAAAGACACCTGATCCCCTGAAATAAAACCCATAAACACGCTAAAAGAGATAATAAAAGGAGTGGGAGAAGAGCACAGAAGGGCAGTGTTTACTGCCTGCACTGGTTTCCGCTCCCCTCGCACAACCCATTTAACCTGCTCAGCAGCCGCACAAACACAATAAATAAAGGTATTGACACTTGGTGGAGTAAAGACTCATCCACCCTAGTCCAGACTCAAGGGAGCAGGGCAATCTGGGGTCCCCACCTTACAGAAGCCCAGCCCTACAGCCCCTGCCCATCCCAGATGGGCAAGCTGGTGCAGGATCGCACCCAGTGATCCCAGCCCCTTCCTGACCTGAGCAGAGGAGAAGGTGCTGGCAGGGAGAGCCCAGCCTCCCTGTGGGCATCCCTTGCTGGGGCACCCCACTGCCACATCCCCCATGGGCACTGGCTCAATGACAGAGGCCTCCAGGCAGGTAAAATCCTCCTCCTGGGGCCTGGAGCAGGATGAGGCCAGGGAGCTGGCCGTGGGGAGAGCAGGCAGGCTCCAGCAGGACCCGCTGCTGCTGGCCAGGGCTGTCGTGGGACCAGCTGCCCCCACTGCTCCAGCTCGCAGCCACATACCTCGCGCTGCCTCCGCAATGCTCTGTGAAGGCGTGCGACCGCTCGTCCCCCAGCACCCCTGGGACACGGGGAGCAGGTCACTTCGGGCAGCTGACCCAAGGTGCTGGCACCCTGCTCGCGGTGGGAATGGGCATGACGGATGCAGCCGCAGGTAATGCTGCACCATGGCTGTACCCATCACCCGAGCCACCCTGCCCTGGCCAAACAGGGACGGGGCTGTCCCCACCAGCACTACCCACACTCAGCCCTGACCGGGGTGACCTGGCTGTGACGAGGCACCTCCCAGCCGGTGCAGTGATTCCTTCCTCGATGACCCCACCGCTCACGAATCAGCCAGCCCTGCAGGAGATTCACAGCGTGCGGCAGGATTTGTTTTGCTCTAGAGCAGGGTCACGCTGGAATCGGGGGCGCGAGTTTGGTCTACAGTGTCAAATTAGGAATCTGGGATGAGCGTGCCTGCCTGCCAGCCCCCTCCTGCACCGAGCATCCTGCGTATTTTGATCCATGACACGTTCTGGAAACACCTGATGTCTGGGGTGTCCCAACAGCCCGACAGTGCCCAGGCTGGCAGAGCACCCCCCCAGAGCCACGGCTGGGAGAGGCTCCCCTGTGCCCACCGCCAGGTTCCCTGGGCAGAACAACAACCCCCGGGCGCTTCAGGGCACCCGCCCCCAGCCGGCCCCGGCCCAAGACCTGCGGGGTGCAGCAGCCGCTGGCGCGGGGATGCTGACCGAGATGCTGACCGAGATGCTGGAGCTGCGGCGGCTGCAGGGAGCGATATCCTGGAGCTGGAGGAGATGCAGAAACTGAGATGCTGGAGCTGCAGAGACCCACATGGCTGGAGCTGGCTGGAGCTGCCCGGAACGTCCCGCCGGACCCACCGCCATGTGCCCCCGCAGCGCTGGGCTCCAGCAATGAGCGGAGCCATTGGCGGAGTTCACCCAGCAGCACATGCCCAACGCCCAATACCTGGCTGCCTTATAACAGCCCCCCCCCCCTCCGGCTCCCGACTCTACCAGCGGCACCCCCCTTCCCCCCTCCCCCCCCGCCGGGGGCCGCCCGCAGCTCTGCTCATCCGCTCGCCGCGCAGGGGTGGGGGGGCTCGGGGGCGGTGGGCAGGGATGCTGTTGGCATGGACGGGCCTTTCTGCCCCTCACCTGCAAAACCCCGCTCTGGGGCCCGGCGGGTTTGGGGGTTTTTTTGCAGCACGGCTGAAATCCCGGTGCGCGGGGCCGCTTGGGCGCGTTACGGGGAGCTGCGGCGCCCGGGCGTTGGGATCAGCGCGCCTCGGGCACGCCGGGCTGTGGTCTGGGAGCTGGGGCGGCAAGCATCTGCCGTGCGGGGAGGCCGGCGGGACTGGGGCCTTGTAAATGTGTTCTCCCCGCGGCTCTGTGCAGGATGCAGGGCGAGGGATGGCAGCCAGGGTTGGCCAGCGTCAACCTGCAAAGCACCGTGCGTCGCTGCAGTGGAGCCGCTGGAATAGCAAAATACAGATAAAGCAGCGTAGAAAGAGCGCCTGGCGCCTGTCCCAGAGGAGCCATCTGTGACCGAGTGATGTCCTCGGAGGGGGTGTGAGCCCTACCCTGGTTTCTGCCTGTGAGCGTGCTGGAGCTTGAGCGGGGCTCCTGTGCCAGAGCAGGGCAAGCAGTGACCCCACTGCAAATGTGAGGGTGAAAGTAGGCAGGTCCTATGTCTGATGGCCTGAGAAGTGGATGTGCAACCTGTGCTCAGTCTGTTTTAGCAGAAGAATGCAGAGCAGGGCACTCGCGGGGTGGCTGGGTCACACAGGGGTGGCAAAGCCCTGCTGAGGGGTCAGCTGGCTGGGACCTGTGTCTGTACAATGTGATGTGGTGACGAACTAAACACTTGCAGCTCGTTTTCTTGCAACAAGCAGCAACAAGTGAAACGGCTTTTCTTTCCCAGACACTGACCACAGCGATGCACACAGCATGGGCAGCCGGGTCCAGGGGATGCCAGGCGAGTGCAGATGGAGAGTGTGACGGCCCGAGCCCTGCGCACAGAGGTTACAGCTGTCCCTGCAAACTTCCCGCAGGCACACGTCTAACGAGAGGAGCAAAATTTGCCCTCCTTCTGCATCCCCTCCCAGGAGGAGAGGGCAGCTGGGGCAGATGCTTCATACTGGGGCTTTGAGGGGAAGGCCAGGGAGAGCAGGATCCATGGAAACATCCATCTGGATCCCAGCCGGTACAGCTCTTCCGTGAAGTGCTCTGTTGTCCTCAGCAGAGCTGTGCGGGCAGAGGAGTTAACTGTAACCCTGGGCACTTGCAGACTGGGGCATCTCAGGCCATGGCAACAGCAGAGGAAGGGGCTCTCCACTCCAGAGCAGCTTCCAGCTCCCTGGAAATCCAGCACATAGAGGGGATGATCCCTGTGACTGTGGCCCAGGGGAAAGCAGGACCTGCTGTGGGCTGAAGGGACATGGTCTTGTCAGTTGTATGCTGAAGGCTGCTGCAACACCCTGGGGCACAGGATCTGGGGAAAAGCCTCAGTCCCCAGTGAGCTGCACACAGGCACGACAGCATGACACCGCTGTCCCCAGGATGGCACCCCAGACAGCAGCAGCAGCACTGATCCCATATCTGGGACTGGAGAGGTTTCATTGCACTGCTCCTCTTAGTTAGCTGCAGTTTAAATTTGGGGTGTTTTTTCACAGATGGACTGTTATGTCCATGTGTAGAGGGGCCCTAGTACCAGGGAAGGGAGATGTTTTGCTGGGTATGAGAACGTGGGGGGATGGCGGGACAAGGACACGGGGGTGCCTGCCCCTGTGGGGTGACTGTGGGCAAGCCCCTGCACAGGGCTGCTCTGTAAATCAGAGCTCCTGGGAAGCAGCGAGGTCTGTGCCAGGACGCAGGCCACTGCTCAGAGCTACCCTGGCTGGTGCTGAGCTCTCTGGTGCTGCTTTTCTACAACAAAAACATTGCAATGAACTCGACCCATCCCCAAGCAGAACCAAAGGCTGCTCTTTCCATCCTCAAAATATCAGAAAGATCCTGAACGTTTTTCCATCGCAACTGTTGTCTTTCCCTTCCCTCTGCCTCCCCCTTCCCCCAGTCAGACCAATTTACTCCAGACTTGCCTCCAGAGCAGACGCCAGCCCTGTCCCCGCGCTTACCCACGTCATAGTCCCCCCCCTCGCCCAGAGAAGAGCTCTGTGTGATCCCCCCTGTTCTGTTCCACATCATGTAGCACATCCCATCAAACCGCTGCGAGATGCTCTCGCTTAATTTGTGTACACAAACAATCGGGGAGAATCAAGATGCTGCCTGGGAGAGCTGCACACCCGTGACAGCCGCGCTGCCCCGTGGGCCGCGAGCGCGTGCTGTGCCTAATTGGCGCTGGCTGCCGCCGTTTGCTCAGGTCTTGATTGATGTAGCGCTGGGGCACAAACACTTCAGCCAAGGACACCGAACCAGAGAGCAAAACATTTTAAACCGAAAAGCGGCACTTACTCGTTGAGGATGTAATTAGCCGTGTTTGTCTTTAGGGCTGTTGGCGAAGCGAGGCTCAGCACCAAGGAAAACAAACCGGTGTGCCAAGCGCTCCGGGAAGAGCAGACCCACAGCCGGGACGAGCAGCCCCGGTGCCGGGGGCTGGCCGCGGAGGGCCGCGGAACAGCACCCGGGAAGGAAGCGCAGCACCCTTCCCTCCCTCATCTTCAGTCCAATAAATGCATATATAGGACGCGGTGCCTGCTTTCCTCGCTCGGCGATGGCTCGCTCCGCGCTGGCCATGACGCCAGTTGGGCGCAGCGTGGCCCCTCGCACACCGCCTCGCGCTCCGTACGGTGTCACAGCATCCCAGCGGCGCAGAAAGCCTCTGTGACCCACGCTGGATTGGGATTGCTTCCAAGCAAGGAATTTAAGATGCTTGGCTCAATTCAAGCCGCTTCTGGGAGGCGAACCTGCGCTGGCCACGGGCTCCGCGGCCCCTCGCGTGCACCGACGGCCGCAAGGGAACGGCGGGAGCAGGTCACAGCCCTCGGCAACCAGCCCTGCCCCAGGGGCTACCGGCATCGCAGCTCCCCAGGGGAGGGGAGCCCGCGGGACGCCTGGGGAGCCGGGATGGGGGTCTGGCTGCCCGGGGCGGAGCGGCTGGGGCGGGCGGGCAGCGGGTCTGCAGGCTCCGGGGATGCTCCCCCCGGCCGGTGCGTGCTCAGAGCGATTCCCTACCTCCATCTGGTGGGGAAAACTGGGAATCGCAGCCGAAGACATTTTGTAAAAGGAGACGGGCTTCCTCCCATTTCCTGCCCCAGGGAAGGCCGTGAGGTCTGCACAGCGCCTTAAGGCGTCACCCACCTGCGGCACGGGGAGGGGGCAGCGGCGGGTCCCTCCGCTGGGCTGCCCGGGCGATGCGCAGCACCGGGCGAACACCAGCGGGGCTGCAGAGGGGACTTGCCCGGGTTGCAGGCGGAGGGTCCAGCTTTCCCGATCGCAGGGTGTGAGCGGCAAACGTTAGCGTGCAACGCTGGGGGGGTGCCCAGGCGGTCAGCATAAATCCCCCCCCGAACCCTTCGGGGCGCCCGGATAAACCCCACCCGCCCTGCGGAGCGCGCGGGTGCGCTGCGGATTCCTTTCCCAGATAAAACAGATTGCGAGGGCTCAGGGATCTGCGCCGCAGGGCTCGGAGCATTTGCAAAGAGGATTTACAGCATTTCGCCTTTGAATTGACAGCTCAGCTGACAGGGGACAAGCGCGCAGAACTTCGCTTGACACAAAGGCTTTTTGAAATCAAACCCCCCCGTTTAGGAGCCTAAACTAGTCCATAAACACCCGAGTTTGTGCCCTGCTTCTTCCCAGCGCTGTGCGTCCAGGCAGCCTTGAGGAAAACGTGGGATGCTCACACCTTAATAAAGCGGGTCTGCTTGCCAGGCCGGCGGGGAGAGAACAGGGGGGCTTGGTGTCCTGCCGCAGCGCCCCGGCCTGCCAAAGGCACGCTGGCTGCTGGTGCCGAGGGAGCCGGGCAGAGGCTGGCTGCTCCGGCTAAGGGAGGGCCAGCAGCGTCCCCAGAAAAGCAGGAATCTCCGCTCTGCCCAGTGTTTTCCAGCTTTTTGTTACAGCTCCGCTCATCCCTGCTAAGGCTCTGGCCCTTCCATCACCGGCCAGCAGAATCCCGTTGCTGCCTGGGCGGCTGGAAGCCCCCACGTCCCTTGCGCTGCGACCTTGTGAGCAGTGGGGAGAAGCCGAGGGGATGACCCGTGGTCTCCTTGTTTTGCAGACCATGACCTTCCGGCCTTTTCCGTGATGCACAGTAAAAGAACAGATAAATCCTCTCAATTGCTGTTTCTTCTCTCTCAGGTCCCATGTAGCACAGAAGTCGGACACACCACTGCTGCCCCTCTGGTCCTACCACTGACTGTGAAAACGGCAAAGCATTTTTAAGAATGCATCGATCCCTTGCTATGCCAGGTGGAATTCTGCGATTTAAATGCCCTGTACCGCCAAGAACACTGAAAATAACCCCGTTTGGCCTCCTAGCCTTGCTGAAGGTCCAAGTGGAAAAGGAAACTTCTTCAGCCATTTCTCTCTGCGTTCAGAAATGTTTCTCTTCTCAGCTAGAGATGGTGCCTGCAGTGGAAAATGTCTCGGAATACCTGGATGCTATTAAACAGATTATAAAAATCAGTGTTTGAACTATAAGGTGATAAAGACCGCTACCTTTACTTGGAGGTGTCTGTACCAGAAGACGTGACCTGAGCGCTGCATCCCATTATTTTGGATACCTTCTCCTACCTTCCCTCTTCCTCCTGCTTCCCATCTAGAGACAAAAGCAAAACGTACTCACACTGTGTCTTAAAATTCATATTATGAGTGTTCGGTGCTTGACACGTACTCTCCGCTAACCGAGGAACAAACAGTGTTCTGCTGCAGACAGAGGATTTCATCTGCATCAACCCCAGTTTTGGTCTCTAACAGTGTGTGCTTGAAAGCAACACCAAGGGGTGTCTGCGGCCCCTTGCTGGTTCGCTTTGCTGGTGCCGAGTGCTCAACTTCATTTCTTGCAGCTTTGTTTCAGAAAAACCCCGGGAAAAGGTGTATTTCAAAGATACTGAATCACCCTGGGGGAATGATTTTGAAACTGCTTCCAGCTACGCTCCCATCCAGGTTATTGGGCGGCCAAAACATGTAGTACCACGCTGACGAGCAAGAAATAAAGGATATTAGACAAAATCAGTGAGACACAGCTTTAGAGCCACCTTCCTGCGTGCTTGTACTCTGACGCTACGAAGAAAACCCTTCCTGAGCCAGAGCTAGCGGGGAAAACCAGTTTGTTGGGGGTTTTGTGTGTTTTTTAATGTCAGCAATTTCTAGCTATTTTAGAAACTCAGAAACTCACCTCCCAGTCAACCAGCTCCTTGTAGGGTTCCTCTGAGCCCCGTCCCTGGGCTCTCCGCCTGCCTTTTCACCTGCTGCATCCTACCTCCGATGCTGCACACTGGATGGAAAAGTGCAACTCTCCCTATCCTGGTAGGTTTTAAGAAACTCTTCAGCCCTAAGAGCGTCGCAAGGTAATCAGAGCTATTTGCTAATTACCATGCTTCCTACAATCACACTTCTGCACATGTGCTCATCCCAGGAAAGACAGAAAAGGGCTGCTTAGCTGCGAGGACTGCTGTCTGGCCCCTCTTACGTGTTTCAGGCATTATAATCTTGCGTTGAATCTCCCACGGAGCGCAGCGATTATATTTCTAAGTGTATACATAGACACACTATATACCTGCGTACTTTGGCCTGGTAGAATCTGCAGTTCTTCACCTGCAGAACAATCATCTCAACTTAGATCAGGTGTTTTCTGTTATCTCTGGGGAGAGAAGGGTTGGGAAGGAGACAGACACATGCCAAGAAAGAGCAGAAGTGGGTTCCACTTGAAATCAGATAAAACAATGAGGAGTCTGGGTTTTTTCCCTGCTCCTGTGAGGTCGAGACAGTAAAACGTAATTGTAAACCATCAATGCTGTAGCCAGAGTAAGAACTACAGCAAAAACGGAACCTGCTTCTTTCCAACAGCATCAGTATCGCAGGTCTTTTGTCTGCTTGAATACATTTTTTTCCTGTATAAATTAAGAATAAATTAAGAGAAATGAAAAAGTGGGCAGAGGATCCAGGAGACAAAACTACAGAGAAATTATAGAGGAGTCTGCCAGAGTTTTGAATGTTATCAAGTTCACTCCCTGGATCACAAAACCCCCATTTAAAACAATACATAACTCAGGACAGACTACAGGCAGCTAGTGGGGGGGGATTTCTCATCGAGAGTCAGCAGCCTCACAGCTCGTTCAAGGCAGGCCACCTTTACTACTAATAGTATTTATTGAAAGCAAAGCAGTCTTCCAGCTTACTGTGTTTGATAACATTTTAATAACCCTGAAATCATGACTGCACTGGGACCACGTTTTCATCGGAGAAAATCTACAAGCAACTCGTTTCCAATGCATGTGACAGTAAAAAACAAACACCGGGGGCACGCACAGGACAAAGTGTCATATTCGTTTCTAATGACACACTTTCCGTTAGAGAGAAGAAAACGGTGGGAGCGCGAGGGATTTAAAATGGTCAACTCGACTGTCTTTGCACAGGCTGGACTGGCCGTTAGAGGATGGAGTCTGGCAACTTGCAGCAAGCGATAGTTAACCTGAGAGATTGGGTGTATCCACTGGAGGAAGACACCTAGATCCCACTAGAACATGGGCATGTTAGCAGTCCGTCCTCCCTCAGGAAAGCTACGGTGTGGACGTGTTGGAGGTGCCTCTCCCAAATTCCAAGAGCACACGTGTATTACTGGAAGAGACCCTCTTGGGAACGAGGGGGAATGTGAGAGGACAAGTTAGGCCGCTCCCGCAGATGTTAAGGTTTCACGGGTACGTTACCGCCTTCGAAGCAACGCAAGGACCTGGGTGAAACAGTCCAAGAGACCTGCAGGGAGCTAAAATCATCCGGTGCGGTCCGTGGACAGGCCCAAGGTCTCCTTCAGATTCCCGCTAAAGATAACATCGTGAACCAGAGACACTTCCAGACATTTACGGAGCTGCCATTTACCTTGGGGCTTGGCGGGGAACGCGGGGTACGCCAGGCATCCGTGCAGTTTACGTACAGAGTCCGTTTGAGCTCGATATCCGGTTTTTCACAACTCCCCTTCCCTGAAACTGGCTACGCAGGACGTGAGCAAAGATTGTACATTCAGCATCAATACAGCGATACAATTGGTACACCTGTCATTTGTACAGCGTGCGAACTCCAACAGACATTTAGCAGCAGTTCATATACAACGTTAGAGGATCCTACAGGTCACCATGGCAACCTCTGATCCGGTATCACAGGTAACGCTCCACACTATAGCTGCCCGTAACCCAAATCCTAAAGGGTTTTTCAATTCCATTTCCAGACTCTTCCAACTCCAATAATTCTTAACATATACAGATATCCATATACATTGTTTAATTAAAATGCTCCTTCACATACACAATCATATATTGAATTATCAAGAACAAGAATATATTTTTGGAGCAGAATAGCAAAACAATCTGCTCTGCCAGTGCCACCCACAAACTAGACAAGTAACTAAAGAGAAGTTCGACAGGTTCAGACCACTTGGGAAAGAGAAATTCTCTTGGCCGAAAGACAGGGGAGCCATGCAGTGAAAGTGCTATGGAGGATACAGTAAATGCAATATACAGAGAAACACAACTTGTTAAAAATGTTTTCTTGTAAGGATTCTGGAGCCGTAAGGAGAATCCTTATCATCAGGAGCTATCTTTACAATTTCAGAAATAACAGGATAGCTTTTAAGCAGAAAAGAGTATGACACTGAAACAAAAAAGCTACGCAAACACCGGACTGAGTTTGGCCAAAAGCTCGTTTCTTTTAACGTACCAGGGTGGGTACTGAATTTTAAGAGCGCATCTGATTTACCAAAAGCCATCTCTGTCAACCTTAGGGAAGGCAAAAGCTGTTGTTTGCTAAAACATCCAACTCCGCAATGGACTTCGATGTCTCAGCAAACAAAACCCAGGGAGGTGGAAACTAAAAGCCCACCTTGCCAAGGGTAAAAAACCAAACAAAACGTAAACCAAACAAAATATAAACCAAACAAAAAGCCAAGGAAGGAAAAGAGAAGAGTTTCATTATAAACACCTAGAAGAAAAAGAAAAAAACAACAAAAAGAGATGGGAGGGGAAGGAGTTCACAGTCAAAACCAACCATGGCCACGGCTCTGCAACTTTGGGGCAGTACTGGTAACTTTGGGGCAGTACTGGTGACTGACTTTGGGGCAGTACTGGTAACTTTGGGGCAGTACTGGTGACTAACTTTGGGGCAGTACTGGTGACTGACTTTGGGGCAGTACTGGTGACTGACTTTGGGGCAGTACTGGTAACTTTGGGGCAGTACTGGTGACTAACTTTGGGGCAGTACTGGTAACTTTGGGGCAGTACTGGTGACTAACTTTGGGGCAGTACTGGTGACTGACTTTGGGGCAGTACTGGTGACTGACTTTGGGGCAGTACTGGTAACTTTGGGGCAGTACTGGTGACTAACTTTGGGGCAGTACTGGTGACTGACTTTGGGGCAGTACTGGTGACTGACTTTGGGGCAGTACTGGTGACACAAGCAGAACAAGCTTCAGGCTGGGTGTTTGAGCTATTTAGATACCAGCAGTGACCCCCAAATCTAATTTTCTACTATTTGTTTCCTACCTACCAGCGAACTGCACGCTCTCGAGGCGCTTGGGGCCCACCCAGCCCCACGGGTCATTCATACGAAACGTACAGCTTACGGCCGAGTAGTGGATAATCCCCGGGACAGAGGATGGGTCACCGCCACAGCGCAGGGAGCTGGTTCAGGGCTGTGAACTGCTTCTTAACCCACTTCACCACATGAGTTTTCTCCTTCTCCAACGGCCGGGTGGAATGAGTTTTGGCCATACAAACTCGTAGGCACTGGAGCCCTGGGCGCACACCTGCTTTGAGTCACGCTTTCAGTACCAATGCCACTGAGAGGTGAAGAACTGGCTCTGTGGCGATGGGAGGAGAATGTAACCTTGTCTTCAGACAAGGGAGATGGAACAATGAACCTCCTGCAATTCGCCACTGTAAATATCTCCACGATTTCAAAACCTGAAAGGCCAAACATGGAAATATTTATTTACAGGCTATGTGCCCATCTCCTAAAATTTAGTGGAACTGGCAATTGAGAGCTAGAGACATCCTGGTCCAGGAAAGGGGAGGCTACGGGGTGGTAAACGGTAGAGCCAGAGGAACCTTCAGCCCCCAGAGCTGCAATATGCAGCGTTAACGATCCATCTACTGTTTGCCTAAAGACATGAATAAATGAGAAAAACACGAACAAAACGCAACACAAACATGACAGCTTTTCCCGCAGAGCTCTTTCGGATGCGATACGCAAAGCGTTCATGGTACAAGCTCACGAGAATGGCATCGCCAACAAGCGCAGCTTCAGTGTGGGACCACACTTACAGGAGTGATTTGGCTGGCTACACAGTTCATTCTCGTTAGCACTGAAAGAGTTAAACTTCTTCCATGAAATACCTTAACAGATCTACCAGATCAGTATTCCCTGCATAAAAGAAAAATACACATTATTTGAACAGCCAAGAAAAAACTGCAATTTATTAAGTTTCAAAGAATCTTCGTACTCTTGAAAGCAACTTCCGGTGCATGTTCTTTAACAATCACATTCTATGAGGAGAATAAACATTAAAAGCCACAATTGTTGGTTTTTTTTTAATCTCAGAGTTACAGACATCTTTAATCCAAAAGGAAAGGCAAAAAAAAAAAAAAAAAAAGCCTCAAAACAAAATCCCCCCCCAACCCTCCCACCCCCCAACCCTTAAAGAAAAATTTTCATTCCCAATTTTAAAATATCAGGAGTTTTCCTACAACTCAACGCTAAAGTTCAGCATGGAAAATCGTATGGAAACACGCACATACACACATACGTATTTTATACAGGTGTGTGTGTCTCTATAAAATATGTATCTGCAGGAGGCGTGCCATGGCAACGGGCTGCGATTACTCTGAGGAAAGGTTCGTCAGCTAAATACACTACTAAAACTTGAGAAACAAAACAAGTCTTGAACCCAGTTTGTGCATAGTTCATGATCCTCTATAAAACCAGCTTTTGTTAATTTGCAATCTTGCAGGACCCTTTAAATCTGATAAAACCATTAAAAAGCTAATCTTCCCCCCCACCCCCCCAAAAAAAAGGAAAAAAAAAGAAGTAATGCACAAGTTTCCTGATCCAAGCAGGCAGGGAGCACAATGTTCATATAATTTTTAAACATACGTGAAGTGTATGTTATTCCATTGTCTTTCTTCCTTTCAAAACAATCAAAAACATCGATTTTTTTTCTTTTTTTTTTTTTTAAACATAAAGCGATTTTTTAATATATAAAGCACTCTTCAAACATCTATTTCTTTTGAGTCCATTATTTGGTAAATATGTAACTGCTACACATTAGATTAGGTATTTTCTTCTTTCTTACTGTCTTTTTTTCTTTTTATTTTGTTTTTTAATAATATCTTCAGTGCTAGGAGTTGGGTTTTAAAAATACATGAAATGGTGTGGAGTTGCTCCTCGGGAAACCCGGCTTTCCTGAGACATCTTCCACCATGTGCAAGATAGTGATCACAAAGTTTTCGCCACTTTGACGAAGAGGAGGAAAACAACAACAAAAAAATAGTACACAGCAATGGCCAAAGAAAAGGATAATACAACAACACTGTTCAATCCCAGAGCTCTGAAGTAGCATATCTTCATTCTGAAAATAGTTTTCTTTGCGATGGAAGTCTCTTTTTTTTTTTTTTTTTTAATTCCTTTTTTATTTTAAAGTTTGAAGGAGAAAAAAAGGTCTGTAAACAGGTGGGGGCCAAAACTCCTGGCTCCTCCAAAAGCAGTCAAAACCTATGTCCAAGTGCTTGTTTCTGTTCCTGCTTGCAAGGGAACTATCCACTCTTTACAATTATCTATGGCCACAGTTCAACAAGAGTAACTTTTTTTTTTTTTAAACTTTATATTCCGAATGGAAAAATGGTGCAATACTCCGGTAATAATTTTCTTGCATTAGTCCACAATAAAAAGCCGCTAAAGGTAGATATACATATTATTCTCCAGAGATACACACTGTAATTTTTAAAATGTGATAAGAGTCCTTGAGTAAACATTTACACGTGAATTGTCGCCGGCCCCTTCTATCAGTTTGTTTTTGTGGTTTTTTTTTTTTTTTTTTTCTTTTTTCATTTTTTCTAAACATTATAGGATGAGCTACAAGAAGGGCTGCGGACACTCAGTGCAAAGTTAGAAGCTAATAACAATTAAACATTTGACCAATGAGCAAATAAAAAAAGCATATACTGAATTAAAAGGAAAATAAAATTCACACTTGTAGTTAAAGCACACGTGGGCGCACACGTACACGCAAGCACACTCACACACATACGTCTGTTCCAACGAAAACATATAGTCTGAACTTTTTTAAAAAACAAAAACTTCTTAGAGCCTGTTTTTTGTGTACTGATGCCGACCTGGAAGTGTAACAATTAGACTTAAGAAAGTGTTCACATTTTGTTATTGGCCTGCTGGATTCAAGTATTTGCATGTTGATATGTTGGGGTGTTGGGGTTTTTTTTTGTTGGTTTTTTTTTTTTTTTGTAGGTTGTGGGTCTTTTTTTTTTTTTTTTTAATTTTTGTATTTTGGGGATTAAAAAAAATGACATGAAAAAGTAATGAAACAAGGGTAATGTGCATAGGCAGATCCATGGGAGTAGTGGACACAAATACCCCAACCCTGCCCTCCCTCCCCACCCTCCCCCTCAACCTGTACAGTCAATAATTACCATTCAGATTCATTACTTTTCTGTACCAATGGTAAATATCACACTTCACCCTTTTCTGATTATTGGGTCCACCTCTGGTAATGTGCATAATAGTCACAGGCTCATTTTTAATAGGCTTTCATTTCCCCTTCTCCCCCCTCCCACCCCCCCAGCTGATAAAATAACCCTTTCCAGCCCAAATTCTGAAAAGTGCCCTTCATGATAGACCTATTCTAAGCAGCTTTTACACTTGGTTTTTAAAATCACCATACGGACATAAAAAGACAACATAAAACAAAAAAAAAAAGCCATGAAAAAACCAAAAACCTGTCGTTAGCACGTGACACTGACCAAAGTAGCCCATACTGTTTCACGAACAGTTCACAAGGACTTCTGCAGTTTCATATTTGATATTGGACAGAGGTACTAAAAAGGGCTGCCAGTCTGATCTGTTAAAGCTGGATTCTTCATCATGCCCGGGACTGGAAAGGGTTACAATTTTTATTTTTTCCTTTAGTGCTGATGATTGTTATTTCCGTTTTGTTTCTCTTGTTTCCTAGATGGACTCCCCACTGAGAAGATCACCCGGAAGAAGAGTATTCAAAGGTGTCGGGCTTCCGATAACTCTGCCGTCGTCGGTGCTCGGGGGTCCCCAAAGGCTGCTGGAGTACTGAGGCACCCCACCCCACAGCAGGTCGCTGCTCCCCTTGCCCCCCAGGCAGGGAGTGTTCCAGTGGCCGGCGTCGTTGCGCACCAAGCCGTGGGAGCTGCTCGAGGAGCCCAGGCGAGTCTGGTTGGTTCCAGTGTTGGACTGCCAGCTGGAGGTGGGCGGCAGCGGCTGGCCTTGTGCTAAGAAACGGTTGACTTCTTCTTCACCAGCGAACTCGGCCAGGATGGTAGTGTTTCCCAGGACACACCTGAGGGCAAAAACAAAAGGTGCAGCCATGTGAAACAAAGGGTGCAAAGGGCACTTTTGGAAATATCCAGGGTGGATATAAATCCATGTTCCCCCAAGTTGAATTCCAGGCGTAGAGTTATGCCACATCTGCTCACTTTTAGCAACCCACTCTCTTAAAAGACCTCTGTGTCCTCTTTTCTATTCACCTTTCTACACACGCAGGCCAACTCTCGAAGCCCTGTGTGGGCAGGCCACCCCACTCAACTGACGTGCATCAGGGAGGGGATTCTCCCCCTCTACTCGGCTCTTGTGAGACCCCACCTGGAGTTCTCTGTCCCGCTGCGGAGCCCTCAGCATAATGAGGATGTAGACCGGTTGGAATGAGTCCAGAGGAGGCCATGGAGATGCTCCGAGGGCTGGAGCCCCTCTGCCATGGGGACAGGCTGGGAGAGTTGGGGGTGTTCAGCCTGGAGAAGGGAAGGCTCCAAGGAGATCTTATAGCACCTTCCAGTGCCTGGGGGGGCTACAAGGAAGCTGGGGGGGCTTTTTCCAAGGGCCTGTAGTGACAGGACAAGGGGTAACGGGTTTAAATTGAAAGCAGGGAAATTTAGATTGGATATCGGGAAGAAATTCTTCCCAGAGAGGGTGGGGAGGCCCTGGGACAGGTTGCCCAGAGAAGCTGTGGCTGCCCCATCCCTGGGAGTGTCCAAGGCCAGGCTGGATGAGGCTTGGAGCAACCTGGGCTAGTGGAGGGTGTCCCTGCCCATGGCAGGGGGTGGGACTGGATGGGCTTTAAGGTCCTTTCCAACCCAAACCAGTGTGTGATTCTAGGATCGTGGAAGGCTGTAGTCTAGTCAGGCATAAAGATACCAGCACTATCAATAACAAATGACACCAATAAGACAAAATCATAAGGCATTTTCAAAACACGTTCTCTTCACATTAATTTGTCCCTCCAGAATATACAGTATTTAAATCCTCCAACAGATTCTCTGTGTATTTTAAGATCAACTAACCAGGAAAAGAAGTCTGTCTCTTTTTTTTAAATCTGCCAGAAATACCAGCAGAATACAATTCAGCCAGCTTGTACCTCAGGATGCCCACAGTTATCGTGCTCAACGGTAACTGTTTAGTTACAGCAAGCACCTGGTAACACTGCCTTCTCTCCTCACTTTTACTTTTGCATCAGTGTCGTAGCTTTTATTATTTCTGAGTGCTGGACACAGGGACCTGTAGTAATTACGGCACTTGGCTTTACGAAAATGGTAAGATACAAAATACAGATCCAACAATGCACCACATAATGTAGCAAAGCAAGCTCCTCAGGTGTGTAATTCCTCTTCCTTTTAAAAATATCCTCAGATGACTTAGAGACTCCGCAGGATTAGAGAATCCTTTTTTCACATGAACATACAGTTCAAGTCTTCTGTGTCTAATGCTATTCTCCTATCAAATCAGACGGAATCCGAGACTGCTGGCTCTGTGATGTATTTTCCAGTGATCAACTTCATGTAAACATTTATCTGTGAAACAGAGAGCGGCTGCTATCTCTTGGAACTCTTAATACTGTCCTGTTGGCTTCCACAAATCCCATTGTATATTACTGTTGGCACCCTGCCAGAAAACCAAACACATACATAGCTCAACCCTTTTCATTCAGAAAGGTCTGTCCCATCCTTGCAGCAGCATAACTGCAGTTTTGCCACCACCTATTAGACAAACTGTTTATACGAAGGCCTTCCAGATCACTGCTGATGTAAGGATGCTGCCATGTACGTATTTAAAATAAGCATTTACCTTTAAACTCGCTAATTTTGCCTTTGGCATCATTACTTTTACCTGATGCCCACATCTAACGTGGTGTTAACTAAGATGGGTCAATTTTTCATCTCCAATTGTTCTGAATGCTGCTTTGTAACATTTAATTAAAGAATAGTTAAAAAAGCAACACGGTCATTAATATAATTTGCTCTCTAAGTACAGGGAAAGTAATCAAGCCAGCAGTACAGCTAGCTGCAAACGGTGTTTCTGCTATCATCAGTATTTTTCATCAGACTCATGCTATAGCCTGTTGATAAAGATGACTGCTTTCCAACTCTAAGCACCAAAGTCTCTATGTTCTTAATCCTCCCTTGTGTCACTTATCACTCAGATTTTTGGATACTATGCCAATTAGTCCCATGGACATTATAACACCTAAAAATCACATTCTGTTGTCATACATTTCTACGATTTCTTTCATAACTCCTTGAGAAAAGGCGACAACCATGAACACACTTTATTTATCATCGTTTTGTCCTTTCTGTTGCTGTCCAAGCTAAAACCTTGCCTCATGCTCTCTCTTGGCATCCTTTGGAATGCTTACCACATCTTACCAATTCTTTGCAGTCTTACAGGCGACAAATCCTTACTCTGCACATTATCAATGGTGAATATCTATTACCAAGTTTGGTAATGACCTCACATTCAGTAGCATATGAGTATCTAGCCCCCAGCTATTTTTTCTAACTCTCATTAGGTAGTTTCCAAAATTGGATTAAACTAACTAGAAATCGGTTCCAAGTCCCAGGAAATAAATGCCTAAGAAAATAGTTTGACATAAAAGTGGCTTCATAACAAAGGAAAGAGAGCAGAAACGTACATATGCAGAGACTTTTGGGCCTTGGCTGCTTCTTCCTTAGAACTGTATCGGACCACAGCATTCCCTTGCGTCAGGTTCAAGTGGAATGTTATTAGAGGGCCGTGTTGCAAGCACAGTGTCCGCAGTGTAGAACCATCAATCTGTTAAGAGGGAAAGGTTATCTGTAATTTTGTGATTTTACTTTAAATGCTTGTTAACTAAACAAGTTTTTAAAGCTAAAGAAAAAAAAAGCTTTTCTTCCATAAGAAGGATTTAATTAGACTTGTCACTGTCTTCACTGACGGGGGCATCCTGTCTTTTGAAGACTTCTCTAGAGTCTCCTGCACAGTATTTCCCAGTTTTGGTGATATAAATTATATTATCATTAGAAGTACAAACAAGTCCAGAAATAAGCCAAAGGAAAACCACACTGTTCATAAACTGAATTTTCCCCAAGGTTAATCTGGATGTTTACATTCAAGGCTTTGTGGTTTATGTTCTTCCTTGTGAATGACACTACATGGAGAACTAGAGGATTTGACAGACTTAGGAGAAGAACCCAAAAAGACCCTCGTAAGAATAGCAGATTTTACATCTCTGTATCTGCTTTAAAACGTCATTCACCTCCAAACTCACACATACGTAAATGGTGCGCCCTGAATGACTAATTACAGTCTTAAAAGCCCTTTGACAGCACTTTGAAAATGTAACAAATTCCCTGTAGAAGACAGACACTTGTAATAAATGCAGAATAATTATTTTCCCTTCAAATGAGCCAAATGACCGAGGTTGATAAATGTTCTTATCACGTGTGACGAGTCCCTTTTCACAGCTAGTCATGTACAGCTCCATTTACCTGGGGTGTGAGGTTTCGAAGAACCAGCCAGCTGCTTGTTCTCCCTGAGCTGTCAGTACTCCATGCAGAGCCTGCAACACAAACACAACAGAACATTTTATCACGACGTGGAGAGCATCTGATGAGAAGAAAACTTAATCTGGAATCACAACACATTGGCAAGCGTTACTGCTACCAAAGACAAATCCTCCAGCGGTTTCCTCACCATCTTGATTTATTGTCTTCTCAGAAATGAAAGGCTGCTGAACGAAAACCTGCTTCTGTTGCATTTAGAGGGTCTGTGGCGTCTTTCACGTTCCCACAACTATTAGAAAACTGGCGGATGCAGGTATGACGCTGACACAGACTGTATCTTTGCGTTACATTAGAATTAATCTGGAAGACACACTTTAAAAGCAATTCAGATGTCCAAGCTCGGATTGCTCTCGTTACTAACCATTTTTATAGCGCTGCAGCATTCTGCTATCTTGCCAGGGACAGATTAATGTATATGACTTATTCAGACCAGATATTTCTGCACTGACAATGTTCTGATTAAAGATACAAGGACATAACCAACAAAAGCTGCTTCTCCCATTTCAGCCTGGTGTTTTACAATGAGAAACTGTACAAGCTTGAGATTTATGAGTGGCGTTCGAGAAGCCGCAGTACTTCTGTAGGCACATGTGTGACCACACTCAGGCTCCGGAGAGAATTCGGGCACCAGCAGTATCTGCCCACCAGGTGGGGTTTTGGCGAAGGAAACCAATACAAAATAAATGGCAAAAAGAGGGAAAAACACGTAATTCCCAACGTAGTGAAAGCAGGTTAATAAAATAGTCAACTTTATAAATAGGTGTAATACTTTTGGAGCTGACAATACTTATAAACATGATAAATATGTATTTATATACCCACATCCATGGTTTCTCATATTCGTATTTAAGCGAAACAACAACATCTAAAAAAAAGGAGTCGCCACGAAAAAAGAAGGCATTCCCTGAGGGCCCTGACATTCCATCAGGTCTTAAATGCTTCACATCCACGCTCCAAAAAACCCCATGTGTTCCACATTAAATTCCATGGGGTGATTCACTCATCTTGAAGCCTCGTAGACAAGTCATAGATCATACCGCAAAACGAGAAACACGTTTAAAATTTATTTTTAGAAATTAAGGAACTAGAACAAAAAATCCTAGTTGGAGTGAAATTATTTGGCAGTCCTTACGTAAAATTACTAATATGAACACCTGAAAGAGGGCAGCTTCGTTTTTACACCTAACTAAAATGAACAGCCATGAGTTTTGTCCCCAAAACACACACTTTACTGGCATCTTTACTTGGTGTATTTACTGGTATATTTATATATTTACTGGTATATTGCTTTACTGGTATAGTTACTTGGTACCTCAAGTTTCTGGAGCTGAATACACAGCTATGGGGTGCCTCACTATTGTAACACACAATAAAAACAAGCAGTTCTAAGGCGGTGCTGTGATGTTACAAAACACAGAGGTCAAGAGTACCAGAGGAGTAAGAGCTGGTCCAACCCAGGGGACTGGCACCCCATGTAGATGATGGCTTGGTGTTGGTCAAGCCTGGAGGTGGTCTCGTCGGAGCAGTAGTGTTTCTGGGTACCTTCCATAGTTCATGGGATAGAGAGGCTTGCGTGTGAGAGATTGGGCCAGAGGACCACGTAGACTTGATGTCTGACAATTTACCTGCAACAGAAAAAAAAGCGTTTCTGTATTTTTAGTTAGCAACAACTGTTAATCCACGTATGATGGGTAATGATCAAGCTTCTCCATCGACTATATTCTTCTCAGGAGGGAAAACAACAGCACTTTGTATCACCCAGTAATATAAAACCCGTGTCCTTTGAACCTATTTACACTAGTATTTACATTTTCAAATAATGTTGTATTTAAAGAATCTTACAACACTTGCTACGTACACAGTTCCCTTTTTAAAATCCACTATTTCGCTTTCCTATAAAAGATGATACATGAAAAATAAAAGACCAGAAAATGGACTTAAGTATTCAAAACCCAGTTTCATCAAAGTTTTAATGAAACACTTCAAGACTGTCTCTCTCAAAGGTTTAACAGAACTAAATCACTTTTTCTTATGCGACTCATTTTATCTAGTAACAAGTAACCAGTATATCCATATGTTCTTCTGATATATTATTAGAATTCCAAAGATCAAAGACCAATGAAAACCGTATTTCTGAATACTCGAGGTAACAGACAGCCTTTTTTCCAAGTGTCTTGGAGAAAAACAAAGTCTTCAGTAGATTAGAACATACCACAACCTGTCACACTAACTTTTTACTGTTTGGTTTTTTCCCCTAATTAGTTTTTACACTATTTTACTGCTGTTCCTGCCAAATGGGAGTTTTACAAACTAATACAAAAACCCAAGAATGACAAATACAGTTCAGCGTTCCATTGGCAGACAAAACTGATTCCAATTACGGGTACCAAAACAAAACCCTTTATTCACCTTTAGACTTACACATCCCTGCCTTTCTTCCTTGTACTAACATACGCTGTGAAATTAGAGTCCAATTTCCTTGTCGTACCACAGTCCCACCAGTACCAGCCCGCGTATGACTGGAACGGGCTGTTAATGGTCACATCACTGCATCTTCTGCCAGAGCAAATGATATTGTGGTTATGCTGCCTCAATGCTTTCATGTTGATTGCAGACAGTATGAAAATACTTGGTCTGACACAGGCCAAGATGCAAATATCTTGTAAACTTTTTTGAAACCAGATTTGACCTGGCAGATTATGCTCATGCTGAATCACTGCTTTTCATTACGCAGCCACTGAGCAGTCCTAAAATCAAATTTACCAGTCACCAAATCACAGCATCAGATATATACACACACACTCCCCAAATGGTCTCTTTTTATCTGTATCATTTAATGATTTCATACTGAATCATAACAATTGAAGTGAAAGGGCAACGTCTCTCCCATCCTCTTGCAAACAAAAGCAAGAAATAATTTGACAATGATGATGAAGACATTAACGAGGGTAAAAGGGTAGGGGGAAGTGGGAAGGTCTGAGTTCTAGAACTCAGAGCAGCTCAGCCTGTGATGTAGCACGTGGTACATGCACGTTACCACAGATTAGATGGTGCTATGTCACTACTTCTCGTGGGGTTAACAAAGATGACACTGCAAAAAACATAAAAAGCAAATAAAGCAGAAATGCGTGGCAGAAAAAGACAAGCAAGCCTCCTTCCTTTTGCTTTCACTGGGCAACTAAAACATTTCAAACAAACCCTTTTTGTTTGGCGTTCTGCAGACCTGGAGGCTGCAGCTTCACTTACTTGAAGGGGAAGGTTTTCACTGACTAGGTATGAAAACGCTAAAACAATCCATGCAACAGTCCCAACACGTTTTTATAATGGGACAAACTGGCTATTTAGGTAGTCAGTTTGCAAGCAAAGATTCCATGATTTGCAGAGAGAGATGCTCGAGAATTTATAGCTCATTAAGAAATGGGGTAATGGTTTAGATCATCTATGAGCTCAGGGGAGCATCAGGCTTCAGACTGACTATTAAAAGACATTTAAGAGCCCCAAACCCAACCTCTCCACAGCCATGCACAGTGCCTCCTTGAGGTACTACTAACTTTTTTGCTGAGCTGAAGATGGTTCACTTTTAACAGTGAGTTTATCAACAAACATTTCACATCAGCTCTTACTGGAAGGGTCTAGTCAGGCTCTTTCTATGGAGGTCAGAGACAACAGAGTATTCCTCCTCAAAGGTGCAATGGAAATAGTCATTAAGAGGTCTCGATGCCAATACAGAGAGACAGCATGTGGCACCAAGTGGAATAAATACGTTTCTCCTCAGCACAATTCCAGGCACACCATCCAGCGCTCACCACCGAAGAGCTGTCTGCCTAGCACAGTACTAAAATACATGCTTCTCTCTGTAGTAGCACTACCGTAGGAAAGCACTTTCTAGGGCCTTTTCTCAGAATACAGAAGGATGTGAAAGTAGAAAGGCCATTTTTCGTACCTGCAATGCTAGGTGCGGATGCAATGCTGCTGAAAGAGCTACTGTAGCCGGAGGCACTAAGCGGCCAGGCACTCGATGAAGGCAGCGTGGCATTCTGAGATGATGTTGGGGATGACCCTGCAGAACCAGCAGAGAAGCAACTAAGAAAGATGTTTGGTGTGACAAAGTGATGTTTGGTGTGACATAAGCAAATCTACCATGTGCAAATACAAACCATGCAAGGCATTTTCCTTAATCAGCCTGGTCTCTGAAGTCTAGGAATGAAATGTTATAGAAAGCATGATAAAGTGAGGCAGGAGTCTTTAGTAGAAAAGAAACGAAAGCTGGCACAGTAGCAAATGGACTAGCGCTCATGCAGAAGATAAATTCTGCACTTCCTTTAAGATACGTGACGCTTGTAAAACATCAGTTAAACTGTTTAGTCTCAAGAAACAGGCTTCATTTATAAAGGTGCTCTGCTGGTGGACGTAAGCAATGGCAACTGTAGATGAGCATAGATGTATGTGATAAAACTGACCTCTTTCCATGGGTGACTTGTCCTAAATTACTCAAGGTAAGCACTTCGCCTACCTCCTAATGCCCACAAACATCTAGATTTTTGCAGATTTTCAGTAAAGCAAGGATATATTTTAGCAATCTCTTCTCAAACTGATAACATTAAATGAAATAGCCTGAAACCATCTTGGTAAATCACTTACAATCTGAGGAGCTATCTAGGCATACGTACAATTTCCTTACTGGCAGCAAATGAAAGAAACCGAACATAAAATAAAATATCTTCATTATAAACCAGAAGAGCTGCAAGTATTCTCTCTAGCCACAAACAAAATTAAGTGTGTATCCTAGGTGACTCATCATTCCTGGCATACATAGATATACTGCGATACTGAAACATCTTTAACTGACATAAAAAATAGGTGAGTTGTTTGGAAAAGAGTGCTGTACTGAGGTAGAAGGGAGGAAGGAAAAGGACATTCTCATCCCTCAGAGCTCGATAAAAACCAGCTTCCACTGAACAGCAACCAACCAAACTTTACCTTATCCAGACTCACTGAGCTCCACAGGACACATCAATACAGACATCAGCCTGAAGCCAAGTATCTCTGTATCAAGGCCTTCTCTGGAAAACGTCTATCTATTCCCCAGGCAGGAGTGAGGGAATTATATTAAAGGCTCATATGCCCACAGAGCTGAAATTGTTTGTGATTCCATGTGTGTAATACTTGCAGCTCATAGCAGCTGACCCTGCAAAGCTTCATTAGCAAATAGGGTAAACCAAAAACCAACCCAAAAGCTTAGCTTTTATCTGTTTAGTGTACAGCTTAAGGATGGTACACACCACCATCCAGCCCTCTAAATGGACTTCAGCTCTGTCAGTACCATCCCTAGACTTCAGGCTGCAGTATTTGAACAGTCTCCTCCCAGAGGCATATCATGAAAGCCCCAGTCTCACGTGGAGGGGCACTGACGTTAAGAGCTGGTTTTACCTAGGTTATATGAGCATAAACAAACAGATTCAGCAACTACATTTTTAATAAATATATTATTACCAAGCTAAAAAGCTAATGAAATGAGGAAGCACACCTGGGCCCCAACAGCCACTTTTTTCAGAAGGTTTTGGCTTGAGGGCCCATTTATTTCTGCAGAGGTCACCTGTACTGACCCTCTCTAAGAGGCGTAATGATTTCTTCATTCCACAGACAGATTATCTGTACCGACAGAGCCAGTGTATACTTTGCTCCTAGAAAGAAGCGAGACCTGTAGTAGGTATCACTAACTTACAGGTATAGCTCCGTAGGGTCCGGCTTCTGGCCTAAGGGGAGTATTTACTGGGTGCACCATATCTGAATTGTGACTGAACTATATCTTTACGTTTTTTTTGTAACTTCAAACCATCCAGGTAGCCTGTCCCCTGAAGCACATTTGTGTCATCAGAAGGTAATTCAACATCACTCGTGCACACGCATACTTCACGTTTCATCTCACATGAAGACTGCTTTCTGGTAAGAGACAACCAAAATCAATGCAAACGCCTGCCTCCTTCCCCTGGGGTTTCACATCCCTTCACCCGAGTTAACAAACCCAGAGCTGGAAACGCCTTCCAAGTACAGTTCTGATTTACAACCTACACAGCTATCACAGATGTAACTGCTAGGACAAAATCCACATTTTTAATCCTGACGGGTCCCGATTATACTGTTCCATTGGAGTGCGCTAATGAAGTGCAGGTGACTTGCCTATTTCGGCACACTGATCACAGTTAAACCAAGCCACCTCTCCCTTAAGCCACTTTTTGTACATCTCGTCAACAAGTGGCACAGTCCCAATGGTCTATTGTTTCAGAGAACAGCCTTTTAATTGTGAAGTAAACACTGCCAGGACAAAAGGAATGGAAATGGCGCCGGGAAATACTACTTCACTAGTGAATTCCCTATTTTTGCTTTTCTTTGAGGGTTTTGGGGATAAACCAGCTCTTGTTTATTTTGCTGAGTGGTTTTGTAACACAACTATAATCAATTTGTGTGACGGGCCGTCTGCCTCAGCAACAGCTGTGGAACTTTTGTATTGTGTCTTCTGAGTATTTCACGAAGGGTTTGGAAGAGGTTGGTCAGTATGGAGAGCGAAATGTTGTTCACAACCGAGCGTTACACATTACAAAAACTTCCAGTGACGACAGAAGTTCGTATTACCTCTCACAGCCCTCTCAATATAAAATTATTTACGCTCCCAGGAAAAAGCAGAAGCTTCTTAGCCCCATATTTAAATCGAGTCTTTCTGGACTTTCAGCGAACGTTCAGAGCAGAAGCATTATACGATTAGGTTTACAAGTAAAAATATACTACATCCGTAATATAGAATGTCAACTTTTTTGGAAAGAAAAAGAAAGTCTAAAGGGATGTGACAGTGATTTGTGTGCTTACCTCCACTCTTGAGAAGATAGCGATTAACATCCTGTATCGTGGTGTTTATGGTAGGCCCAGTTGGAACACTTCCAGGAGTAACATCGGGGTCATTTTCAGGATCAATATTCTGCAGTCCTTTCCATGGCACTCCTGGATGAAACTCTGTTTCAAAGATAATAAAAAGAAGAGTATGTAGACATAATTCTCCAAAGTTCCTGTACGTCAGAAGGCATGAGAATTCAACACAGAAAACCAACAGCATGTTTTAAGGACATCAGTTTAACAGGAACGCTTTGTATTTTGTTACCTGGTGGCCAGTTTATGCTGGAGCCATTGGAAATTTTATCACTATCGGTTTTGGCACGTGACCAGCTGTGAGGAACAGCTACAGGAGGACTGGCGGGCGATTCACTGTTTTGAATCAGATCATACCGGCCATAAGAGTCATCAATGGAGGACTTTCCTGGAGGACCAATACTTAAACCTCCAGGTATAGCACCTGTAATGAATGAAATGGAAAGGCTTTGTTAAAGAGTGGGATTAATTTTGGCTATAGAACTTCATCAGTCCCTATGTTGCTATTATTTTCTTATTTTCTTCCTGTATTACAAAGATAAAAAGGAAAATTAAAATATAAACACAGCAAGCAAGGCTTAACAGTCTGTGATGCCTTAGTAGGAAATACAGCTGTGAGATACACCACTGGTACAATCTAGACACTCAAAGAAATTCAGATTTCATTACTGCCAAAAGAGACTAAGTAATTCAAATCATTACACGGAGGGTAAATAGGAATTTGCTTAGATGGCATACTAAGCAGTATCACTGTAGGCAAGCCCCCTTCTCATCCTTCTCTTGCTATTCACTGCTGATGGGATGGATGATTTGCAATGGCCATTCTCCTGTTCCTACAAACTAGCAAACAACAATTTGGCATAAGGAGTACAGCTGCTTGCAGAATAAAAAACTATTGTAAAAGAAATAATTCCACTGCTCATAATAAAATCCAGGATACAATAAATTTAACAGAGCACCATGTTCTAACAGAACAAACTTGGTACAGGAAATAAAGGAATAAGAGACTCAGGATACTGGAGGCGTTAGGGATAAAGGTGCTCAAACAGATTAGCAATCACCTCTGGAAAAATACAAAGTTTGTGCTCCAACTCCCAGCGTAAGTTATTAGGTAATCCATCATGCCTTTGTACAGGACTCGCTATGAGAGGTGCATGATATTGGAAAAATTGTGGGAGAAAGCCAATGTAAAGTTTCTTTGGATTGAAAGCACACAGATCTTGAGTAAGCGGAAGCTTGCGGGACTTGTTTAGCCAACACTAATGGCTTGTTTTACTTGAACTCCACGTTCTGAGCAACAAAATTCAGCAAACGGAAAGAAAAAACGTTCTAACAATGCATGTAGGAAGTGACAGCTGCAAGAACTCCAATGCACTGCTGAATGTGACTGCAGAAATCATCTTAAATATCACAGTCTCAAAGGGTGCTCTGTACCAACCGCCCATAAACACGTAACGAAAACAGTAACGTGAGAAAAAACTACAATTGCAACGGGACTCAAGTCTCAAAAGTCAGAGCGTCGCAGAGCTTACACGTGACATACCGTGCTTGCTGGAGTTCTGGTCAAGCGAAGAAGCAGCACTAGACAGATTATCCATTGAGTTGGGATGTGTCCACTGAGGAAGGCGAGATTGGGACTGAGAAGTGTCCTTCACTGACAAACCACCAGTAATGTCCATGTTATTTACATTCATGTTTGGGTTCAGTCCAGCTAAGGGGAAACAGGCCATTAGATATCCACAACATACTGGGGGATTAAAAGCTGTGTTTAAAAATCCAGCTAAAGAAATTATTAAACATTAATTTTCCAACATCCATATGTAGGTGTAGTAATTTGCAATGAACATTTTCAATCTGCTGTCAAGAACTTTTTTTTATGGGAACACCAATGTAACTCCCATGAATTCAGAAAATGTTAAAACTTTGCTACGAGGAGAAGAAAAAAAAAGATGTAGGGATAACATTTTAAAACTCAGTATTTCTACTTGCAGTTTCTTCACTTCTTTCAGAAAACAGGTTCTGAAAGAATGCACTGGAATGCTCCATTTAAAGCAGTGAATAATGTGCAGCGTGCCACTGCCAAGCCAAAATGCTCCTAATGTCTCAGCACCACACCCCCATGCTATCTGCCATTTTATTTTGCTAACCACATTTTTAGAATCCCAAACAAAGCAACTAATTAAAAGGCCATACAAACAGCTGCTATTCATCACAGCAAGTATTGCACTATTTGGGCATATATTTTGTACACACAGAATAGTATCATTCAGACTGTATGTAGGGAATAATTCTGACATGCTTCTGTGAGATGACTCTGGATCCTTTTTGATATGTGCTCCTGAACGCCAGCAGATCACAGGAAGCTGAGATACAATACGAACTTCTTAGACTTAGGCCTTTAATTCATAAATTCTTTCGCCTTCAGATGCTCCCTGCTATAACAGCTCACCACAGCAGTCAGAATTACCTTCTTTACCGCTGCATGGAGATAAAGCTTGGCAATTCTATTGTACACAGCATAAAGAGAGTCACAAAGAGATAAAATTAATTCCTTTATGTCATAAATGAAGTCTGTAGCATACATCAAACCATCGCACAGAAAAGAGGTCTGAAAGGTTGTTCTGTCCATCCAGTCTCAAGGCCGAATCAATTATTTTGACGTCAATTGTATTGGACAGATCTATGTCTAACCTACCACAAAATGACCAGTGAAGATTTCAGAAACCTCCCAGATAATTTATTCCAGCTCTACTTTGTTTAAAGCAAATCACTTATCCTTAATGTTTAACAAGATCTCCTTTTATGCAGAAGTTTATTACCTCTTGCCTTACCACATGCAAGAAAACTTCGTAGCTATCTTTTATGTTTCTGAAGATTCTTTCATGTCTCTCAAGGCTTCTCCTTAGACTGAAGTGTGCAGAGGATTTCCCTTTTCCCTAGAAGCCATGTTTCTGAAACAACTAATCACCTGCAGAACACTCTCTCTGAACTCCTTCAAAATAACCTGTATCTTTCTTGAAATACACTGACCAAAACTGATGCCTTACCGTTGCAGGGGGAAGATGACTTGACATGACTTCCAGATATTCCTGTTTATCAATCTGACATTTGTGTATTTTACAACATGACACTGTTAATTTATATTTAGTTCGTAAATAGCAACGTACGTAGATAGTTAATTAAGCAAATCTGTTCTGATATTTGTAGGCAGAGCACAGACCACCTGATGAGCTACCAGATAGGCACATCCTGCCGTGATTTGTTTTGGCATTTCAACATTGTTTCACATATCTTTGGTATTTCTGTACTTGCTACACTGTGGAGCAAAATATTTAGATGCTGAATGAACGAAATATACTCCCTCTGTCTTTTTCACATGGAACTGCTTTAAGGAATGCCACTTACCAAGAGGGTAAGGAGCAAAGGTGTTCGGTGAAGACTGTTGCTCTTTGGTCTGCAGGTCAGATAGGCCGGGAGCCTGGGGATGGGGTGAAAAGCTATCCATGGCTGATTTGCCTGCAGAGGGGTGCAAAGATAGATGTGGAGGGGGAGGCTGCTGCTTCATAAGCAGGGCCTGGGCCAGCTGGCGCTGGTGCTGCTGGATCTGCTGCTGCATGTTATTGATTGTACGTGCAACCTGGCAAGAAAAAGAATCAATAAATGCTCAATTGAACAAAAAAGACACTAGAATTCTTGTGCCTTTCTCTATAGCGAAATAACACAATAGATCTCTTTACAAATAAAAATTGACTGTGTTAAGGGTTGAAGAGCTTTCCGCCAATAACCGAATGCTGTGAAATAGCCTCACTACTCTAGCACTCTCCGTTTCAATACTCCAGCCATGCACTGTAATACTGTTTCTAAGGATGCTTTAGCTACTTTGGTATAACGTAGGACAATCCCTGTAAGCTATTGAAACCAAACCCTAATGGAGGGATTGAAGTGGCAGGCAAACCTACTTGCTGCTCCTGTTGTCTCATGGGTCCGGAAACATTACGCTGAGCCTGTAACATCTGCTGCTGGATTTGTAAACGTTGGTACGCCTACAAGACAGGAATGAGAGGTCAGAAGTCCTAACATATACAATAAGCGGAACAAGCTTCCTTGAACTGCTGTGGTACATTATCAGAAAGACAGAAATATTGGAGTTTTCTGAAAACAGTCAATGAAGCAAAAGTAACAATCTTGTTACAAATGTATTTTATAATGTATTTGTTTAAGTCCAATGTTATTTTATTTTCTTTTTAAACAAAACACATGTATTTTTTAAAAAAATGATGAGTTTGTGAGCAACATGTGGTCATTAAGGAAAAAACCCAATTATTTCTCTGAAAAAAACCCGTATCTCAAAGCAAAAACTAAAATAGACATTTAGTATTTTGTACAACTGGGATAAATACCAATAGTTATTTCTGCTTTAGCCATTCTGAGTTCTGACAACACTTTGTATCTGATGTGTTGCATTGCTTTATTCCAAAAAAATTCCATGATTTTAATGTGGTTAACTGGGCAGTAAATTTTTTTTTCCCCCAGGTGTTTCTCTGAAACATGTGACTATAAAATCCAAAGGAATTCTATACAGATATTTTTTAAGTAGCTGTTAGAGTGTTCAATTATTACCATGGCATGAGATCAATGGGGTGCTCCTCAAAACTAGGAAACATAACCAGAAATGAATAATAGTATCAAACACCGTTACAGTATGAGTTTGACTAGCACACTGAGATCAGCAACTAAGTTAGTTTGCCATCCTCGATTTTATGTTTAACACCAGCAAATACAGACTTACTGTTAGCAGTATCTCTAAAAAGTATTCTTAAAATCCAATTATTTTCATACACATATATGTCAAAATTGCAAATACAGCAAAAGTACACAACTTTCCAGAAAAGTAGATTCTTACCATGATATGTTTAATATACATTCCACTGATTACAGGAAATTTACCCTATACTTTATTATTCAGTAAGGCAACTGAAGGAAGCTCTCCGGGTAACTCAGGTGACCAGCACCGCCAAGATTTCTTTTGTGTTATGTTGTAACACGAGTTTCCCAGTTGGTCAATCAGTTGCATACGTTGGCACGTACTACAGAGATTAGTGCTGCTTGGGAATATACTACATTGCTCATACCAGTACGAAGAAGACAACTGACTTTTTAACTTCCACTGATCAGCTGTAAAGGATAATTATCCCAGAAATGACTATTTATAAAGCCTGAGGCAAAACACATAATTTTGTTTCTTTGAAAAGAAACTCTACCAAAGAAATCAGCATCTAACTGTTTTAAAGATCTGCTACATCCATTAAAAAATTTAGCTAGCCCTTCTCTTTATTTATCTTCATGCCTTCAATTCTAATCTAGAGCTTATTTGCCATGTCTTTTAACTTACCAGCTGCAGCTGATAGAGCTGGTTCAACATCGTCATATGCTGAGGATTATTAATTGGCGAGGTTAACTGTGCAGGGCTGAGACCAATGTTTTTTGCTGCAAACTGCAAAAGCTGTGCTTGAACCTAAGAAAAAGCAGTGTATGAAGCATTGTACGTTTACTTTAACACTGACAATTCTGTAAGCCATTAATAAGAGTCACAAGACATCAGCTGGAAAATATTACTAGTACCAGAACTAGTACCATGAACTATCAAAAAATTAACAACAGGCTCTAACAGAGATCTTAATACTCATACTCAAACGTCCATTTATAGAAAAAGAGCTGAGAACACACTGCTCAGCTCCTCAGGAACGCTACATCTGGCAAAAAGGAACACGAGAATGTGCCCACACAGAGAACGTACAGAGTATACGTGCGCAGCACCTTACCTGTGGAACATGCTAACTGGCTGGTAAATAAATCAACACAGACAAGAGCCGGGCAAGGGTAGCTGCAAAGCCTCAGGAGCATGACAGAATGCATAAGGAGCGGGAGTGAATATGGAAGAGTTCCAGGGAAAGGGAAAGCTCAAGAATGGAAGTTTGACTAACCTGAGGGGATAGAAACTGAGGCACTTGAGCACGAAGACTAGGCTGGGATGAATTAAGAGGTTGCACTGGCGGTTGCTGCGGCTGTTGCATGGTCCTGGCTTGTGCTGCTCCGCTATTGCCAAACATACCCAGATTGCCACTCGGTATCTACAGCAGGACAAAAAGACATTGGCATTTAAAGACATCCCTCAACATAAAACTGAAAATTGTTTATCCGTGCAGTCTTTATCCTCAGTGATTATGACAGGCACGGAAAAAGAAACCGGTGTATACAGCCTGTACTGACAATCAGGTTTGGAATCGGGCATGGCAAAGATTGCCACGTACCCAACATCCCAAAGGTCCAAAATGTTGTACAGATGCCTGAACAAAAGGCACCTGAAGTTGAAGATCGCTTTTGTAAAGATGCATAACCCTGGAGGGTCAAGATAAACAATGAAAAGTACTCGCCAAAAATGTCTGTGTTTGAGTAGCAAGGGACACAAGAATGGAGTCATTAAACTCAGAGCATCCCAATCCGTAAATCAGCTGGGCAGTATTTGTACTCAGTCATTTTACAGTGCTACCAATAATGGACATGCTATTAGTGCAGCCTTCGCTTCTCAAAGATACACTTAATGGCCTGGAAGTGCTACACAAGTATTGCCTTCAGAAAGTTAACTTTAAAAGAACATACGTAATAAAAGCCACCATAGAAAGATATATATAGTTTTTCTGTGCTGTTATTTATTACCTTTGCTGGAACTTCAATTTACATGTCAAATATAACCTTTTCATAATCGAGTAGTTTATGACCTCTCAGTCTCATGGTGTTTGTGAATCTTTCTTCCATCTCCTTTCCCTTTCTTCCCTTTTATTTCCCTTTCAGCATGTTCTACCCAGCGGCCAAAACATCCCTCTTGCCACCACGCTCTGTTTGACCAGAGGTGCCAGAAGCACAGTTTCTTTCTTACTGCCTGTCAAAGCTATGAGCTGTCTTGACACTTACAGAAGGAATAAAGATGCCCCCATCGCTTCTCACCCATCTCATCACTGAATAATTATACCAGTCAGGAAAGACAAGTTAGAGCAGTGTCCCTGCCTCAGTGTCTGTGACAATTAGCAACGCCTCAAAAAAAGAAACCTCACATCGACCAAGGCCGAGCTACACCAGGGTTCAGTGGTATAAATCCATAACGCTACAGTCTCTTCTCAATGCATGCATGTAATTAGCAGGCTAATTACAAGTAAGCACTTAGTTTATGTCCCATAAAGCGAAATGTTCACAGAGCAGGTAGCTTCTGCGCTGACATTTCATGTGAGCAAAGATACTACACGCACTTCCAGTTTAAACCACTGTTTCCCCTGGGGAAGTGACGAGTCCAAGGAGCTGAAATTCAGCTTGGGATCTCCCCCAGCAGCCTTACCTGTCTAGAAGAATTCAAGTTTTGCATGCCCAGCCCTGAGGCAATCCCGCCCAGGGTCTGATTAGGGAGTGCACTGTTTGAAAGGGGGAGCTTCAGGCTTGGTGAAGGCAAAAATGGTGAAGTAGTGGGCTCTTCCACTAGGCCGCCATCCTGATTGGAGAAAGAAAGGGTGAGCTGTGTGCGGTGCCCAGGAGCAGACAGCGCACAAATCAGTGTCCCATGGAGGTAAAAAAGGGCATGGATGAATAAAAATATTAAAAAAAAAAAAAAGTATGAGTAACAGGGAATGAAAAGTATGGGGTGAAGGGAGAAGAAAGAGAGAAACAGGATTAAGTTGTGTTTTTCTTTACTTTGTTACACTTAATCCACAAATGCACAATCACCCTCACCCACCTCTCCAGCAGGAAAGGCGGGATTCTAGCGATCAACTGCAGAGCTATCATGCGGCCACCTCCTCCTTCCCCCTAGATTTACTCCTCTCTTCTCCACCAGACTGCAAGGTGGAAAGGGAGGAGACCCAGCACACTTCAGAGAAGTCTTTTGTTGGTTTGGTAAACTCTCAGCAGCGCAGCACAGACACAGGACACGCCGCTTTTCTAACCCAGAACTTGGGAAAGGCCAGATCAGGTCATCTGACACCAGTCTGTATTTGGTTCCACATCATAGCTCTGCTCTTAAAAATGCATTTTTGCTTTAATCCCCCTGCCTGAGACACATGAGCCTCTTTTAATATTCACACAGCACTGAGCTGTTATTATCCACTACGAAACATTACACCCTAATGCACCCAAGAACACAACAATATTTTTAAAAAATAATAATAATATTGCCTGAGTGGCCTTCCTAGGAAAGCAATTAAGACACTGCATAAATGGTCCCCAGGAGGAGGCAGGTTTTAGCAGGGCATAAGGAGCCCTCCCTCTCTGATAACCAGGCTGTAAGGAGCCGTGGTGGAACATGGACAGGATGCACAGAAGGCAGCCCCCGCGGGGGGTAAAACAGCAATTCAGAAAATAAAATAAATCATATAATCCCCAAGCAAGCAGGTAGCGATCTAGCTAGTATTACAGTGGGGTACCGAGTTCTATCTCAGACTGTGCTTTGATGTCTGGGAAGCCTGTGGCAAGCACGATCAAATAACACTGGGTACAAAGTACAGCTCCAAAAACAGGCAGAGTGGAAAACCTTTAATTTGCTGTGTGCTGGGCTGGTGTTTTTCAGGCAACAGATTCATTGCAAAGACAGGTTTTCAAAAAGGCGAGGAGCTAGGTTATTTCGAGCAATTTATTCCATGCCCTGGAAGATTGTGAGATACCAACACACCTCCTTTGTTAAAAAAGCTGCCCAGTCCGCTAACCAGATACCCAAACAAATGACCTAATGCAGCAAGCATGCTCAGTACATTTTATGTTGTGAGTTAATCCTGAAAAATGCATTTTCAACAGCTCTCCTTTGATGCAAAGAAAAAGTTTCTTTACTATCAGGCAAAGTGACACTTGACATGCTATCTGACTATCCTGAGGGGGACACTGACATTTTCTAATGATATCCCCAAGGCCTCGCAGCTCAAGATATTTTACATTCTACTGGACATCAGTCACACTCCACAAACAACTGTGGCTTGCATGACAGTAACAGGTTCAAGGATTTCTCCTCAGATCACAGACATATGTTTACAATTCTACCCTTCCCCCTTTAAAGTGAAAATGATTTCAAACCATGCGTGCTCTCTCCTCCGGATGCCATTGCTTCCTATGTGACCCTACTGACAACGCAAGACCAACGCAATCCCGCCCTGCCCCAGAAATTTATTCAAGTCTTGTCTCATTGACACTTTTTTCCTCGTTTTGGAAACAGGCAGTGCCAGGGACACTGAAGGACAAGCCACACTGGAGACTCGGGCATCTAATTTCCAGACCAGGCGGGCTCTTGCAGCAAGGCCACCTTCACAAGTGTGTTCCTTGGCTGAACTACAGCAAACGTCTCCTGCAGCAAGTTTATAACACACTGTTCACATTCACCTTGTTCCGTAGTTTTTAATTTGAACTTATCGTAAGGTGCCAGCCGTGCTGCACAATGCTCTGCTCTGTCAGTGGAGCTGAAATCAATTCATTTCACAAAACATTTTAGTCGGTCAACATAAAAGTATTCTCAGCTGAGACTGGGTGATAGTTTTGCTGCTGATGGGTTGTGACCCATTATTTTTCAATAATCTTTTCTATCTAACCTTTCCTCTTGGAAAAGACCTCTAAGATCATCAAGTCTAAACTGTTAGGTACAGGCAAAAGAAATCTGCAGGAAATGCGATACTCAAGAAGTATTCATCACTGATATCTTCAAGCGACCACTGATAAATCAAACCACCATGAAATGGTGGAGTTTGGGATCCTTAAGGAGGTGAGGATGGTGCGCAGCAAGCTTGCTACCCTGGACTCAGGAGAGCAGACTTTGGGCTCTTCTGGGAACTGACTGGCAGAGTTCCATGGGATGAAGCCCTGGAGGGAAGAGGGGCCCAAGAAAGCTGGCGAGTATTCAAGGACCTTGTCCTCCAAGCTCAGGAGCAATGTATCCCAGTGAAGACGAAGCTGGGTAAAAACACCAGGAGGCCTGTGTGGATGAACAGGAGGGAAGTGATGCCATTCAGAAGGACCTTGACAGGCTGGAGAAGTGGGCCTGTGCAAAACTCATATAGTTCAACACAACCAAGTGCAAGGACCTGCACATGGGTCAGGGCAATCCCAAGCACAAGTACATGTAGTGACATGTAGTGACAGGACAAGGGGTAACGGGTGTAAATTAAAGTGGGGAGATTTAGATTGGACATCATGAAGAAATTCCTCATGGAGAGGGTGGGGAGCACTGGGACAGGTTGCCCAGAGAAGCTGTGGCTGCCCCATCCCTGGAAGTGTCCAAGGCCAGGCTGGATGAGGCTTGGAGCAACCTGGGCTAGTGGAGGGTGTCCCTGCCCATGGCAGGGGGTTGGAACTGGACGATCTTTAAGATCCCTGCCAACCCAAACCATTCTATGATTCTATGAATTTTGAAAACAGGAATATGAAAGAGGTTTCAAAATTTAGATGTTCAAGAAAGAAGCAAACACTGGACAATGCGCAGCAGAGATGGAGGAAAGAAGAAAAATCTAAAAGTCAACCTTAAAATTCTAGTAATTATCACCTAATTGCAAGGCCTACAAAAGTGTCTGCATAATGATAAAATATCCCATTTGTTATCCCAAAGACAAAAAGCAGTCACACTCACCAGAGAAAATGGGGATCAGAATGTCAAGGAGGAGGTTGAAAAAAACCAACAAACACAATGTTTGAATTACAAACAAGGAGAAAGTCTAGTCAGAATATTTTTGGAAGAACATGATCTCAGCCAACAGGTATCAAAACTTGTAGACCTGGATTTCTCAATAGCAGAGAAGAGGAGCTGACCAGTGAGTAAGACAGGAGTGAAAAGGAGACTACTTTGTAAAACGAAGATTTCACAGCCTCCTATATGTTGGAGAATTTGGAAGAAAGTTTGGAAGCAGCATCAGGGCAAAGAAAGAGAGGACTCTGCTGGTTGTGTGGGAGAAAACACAATAAAACAAAGACAGAGGAGAGCAGAAGGGAAAACCAGTCTGCGGCGGAAGTAACAGAAGGCTCACAGGACAGTCCATGGATGCAGTGAGAATATACCCCAAACTCGAGTCCCTGTACTCAGTGAGGTGGTATCCGAGAACTTTTTTTAAGAACAGATCCTTTGAAGCACTCTGGCCTTATTTCTGCTATTTTTAGGATGCTTCCAGGAAAATCTTAAATGCTTTTCCCACAAATTTGATGGCTTCAGAAGACATCAGGTAACATCTTAAAGCAAACCTGATACCCAAGTACAGCATGGTCACCAACAGGTGTAAGATAATGTGGTTGAGATCACATATCGGGGTACTGCTAGGCTGGGTATTTATTTCCTCGAAGACATTGGATTTTCTCCTTCCTCCTTTTATGGTGCGACAGAGCAAGATAACATTCTGCAAACTCGTACAATTAACAAAGCACTGAGTGCCAAAGATTGACACAGTGTGACGCAGAATAAAGTGTATCTGCAGCGAGCCTGAGGAACAAGTGAAAGCAAACATTCAAAGGTGATGTTTAGTTGCACAGTTCATTACTAATCCAGAGAGAACAAGGAGTTCAATGGGTCCAGAAGATGTCAGGGCTGGAAATTCTCTCTCCTCAAATGTATAAGGTTAAAAAAACCCTATATGTGCTGGCTTTTCCTGTCACAAAAATGCTGGAGAAAAATCACGGCACTCAGGTGAGAGTAGAGCTGAGAGGATGAATCAGCTGAGAAGAGTGGTAGGAATGAGCACACTAACCTAACAGAATTTCATGAATAGGAACCTCACATAACTTAGTAAAGACTCAGCAAAGCCAAGCAAAAGGATAATGACTTGTTAAAACAGTACATGAAATAAGGAACATTGGTTGGAGTGCTTTGTGCAGCTGTGCAGAGAACTTGTTCGCTGACCAAGGACAACCTGAGCAGGAAACAAAGGCAGCTCCAGGCTCCCGCTCTGCAATAGTACGTCAAAGGGCAAAAAGGCTTTGGAGATGAGGAGTTACTCTAGTAGCCTGAGCTCTAACTCTGAAAAGAATTTCTCTGGAAAGAAAAAAATCTATTCTTAAGAGTAGAAACTATATTTGTTTAATTCACTTAGCCAGTCGCTCAACACCCTGATAGCTAACAAATAATAGTATGGGATTATTTCGTTTGTAACAGTAAAGTCACGGTGACAGATTACAGCTAGACTGACATATTTTACTTGCTGTAAGAATATTAATGATTTTAGTACTCCCTTCTCAACAGTTAGTTTAACATATGTTTCCATAATTATGCATCAAGCTGCACGTAATGCACCTCTCTGACAATAATTTTAGCGCTCAAGATACTGTTACCCTAGAAAAGGTTAACTGGCGTGCATTCACTGATTTTGTGACCTTGATCAGGATTGAAATCTTTCAATTAACATCTTTAATAAAGTTTGCCATAAACAAATAGATATGCCATAGTTAAAAATGAACTTTACATGGCAAAAGTAGGAAGAAGAGCGAGCCAGGTTGAGCCTCACACTGTAGGAAACACACAGTCTGTTTAGTCTAGTTCAGGGAACAACATCATAAGGGACAACACATCATTTTAATATAAGTAGGCGGTTTTACTCCTCCAAAAGGAAAAAACCAGTTTTCGAATACATAATCTTTGGAGGAAACTGCCATGACCCTAGATTACGCAGCATGGGACCATCACAGATGTTTTAGGTATGTAAAGACCCTCTACAGCAAATTTTATAGAGATGCTAATTTTTCCATATGAATACAATAAGCCATAATTGTGCGAGATGCGTTTGTGTTTAACCAAATTAACTTGTTTACAGTTGGCATAGTACCAGCACTGAAACTCCAACTGTTAGACTGTGATGACAACAGAAATAGAAATAGTTGTCATTACAAGGTCAGTATTTATCAGGCGTCATAACACAGCACCGCACTAATTTTCTGAATGCAAAACCTGGAAACTTGTCACAACACAAACCCTAACTTTAAGGATAACAGTTAAGAAAGAAACACAGGGTGGAGGACTGGAAAAAATAATCATTATTCAGGGTCTGCAAAGCTTTTCATTCACCCTGTGTTAACGAGACTGGGTGTCGTTACTGTCTCATGTCCTGTACACTGCTTATGTAAAATGAATTGGTTTCAGCACAGTTTGTGACACGTACAGATTTCTGAGCTCAGAAACCCCTCCCTGTCTTTGTGAACACTTAAAACTACCTGTGAAATAAAGAACGGCACCAGAAACTCTTCACTCCTTATTAATAGTTGTTTGTGGGGTTCTGAGGTGATTCAGTGGGTCTCTCTGTAGGACTTGGGTCAGGCCGTAAATCTTACTTCCTACTGAAGACCTGGCTGCACTTTTACCTACATCTTTTTCTTTAGGGACTTTGAATCTTGGACACCATGAACTTCTGGAGCCTTTTCCTCAGTCATTAAATGGGACTGGAAAATGGGTCACACGTGATCACAGAAAAGGAAGCTCATGGGAGAAGCTGTTTGTAGCTGTGCGTGTCTGCACTTTGCCTTAACAAAAACACCTCAGCTCCTAATTCCTATTTAAGTACTGAATTTCCCCTGAAATCTATAAGGAGGTCAAAACTAAAACTGGAATTAGCAGCCTAATTCTTGAAGATTTTGGCCTTGCTCCTGCCTGACTGATAGTTTGGGCAAGGGCCACTGACTCTCTGGAATCTTACAGAGTGAAAGGCTTTCTGCATTCTATGTTTGCGTTTTGTTTTGGTGTTGGATTTTCTTTTTTCTCCCCCCGCTCCATTTCTAGTTCCATTGCATTACTGATTCCTTAGCAGGTTTTCATTTCAAGTGTAACGCCGGGCATGACCACTGTTTATTTCGATGTGGGAATCAAATCATTGGTCCTTTCCACAAGGACTAAGTTGCCCACAAGACTGAAAACAAGAAAACCGAAAAGCGGTATGTAATTATCACTTTTCTCTCTACAGCTTTCTAAGCAGACAGTGCGAATCATCAATATTTCTATGCTGTGTACAGTTTTGACTTTTATATCACATTCAAATTTCTGAACTTACCTTGTCAAGGAAGGTGGGGCGGTCCATGGAAGACTCTTTGGAGATTGGTGGTGGGCGGCAGCCAAGGGGTTTGGTGACCATTCCATTATAGTCGGTCACTCCCATTCCACGCTTGTCCATTTCCACCTTCTTTTCCAGCAGAGCACCTACACGGAAAGGGGAAATACGTTGAAAAAGGTTATGCAAAGACAGTGAATTTGCTAACAGTACTTCACAGAAGTATGTCTTGCTCACAAAAGCGAGAAAATGCTTATCAAATTGATGTGATAAGATCAAACTCTCAGAATCATGAATGGTTCCTGTGTTGTTTTGAAGCAAAAAACCACTTTAGTTACACAGATACTTACTCATGGCCTGATCGAGATTCATATTGTTGCTCTTCAAGGCCTCTTCCGCTGGCTCTCTCTGTCAAAAATACGGATGATGTTAAGAAAAACAGCAATCATGCTTGTATGGTCCCAAAGCAAATGGAGAAAACAGACACGTCTGAAATACTGGATTTAATATTTACTCAGCAGAACAAGTAACAGCTGTGCACAGTTTTTTCTGCTGTTACCAACTAAGTGTCAGCGTGTCAATTAAGTACCAGTTCTACAAGGTCAAATCATAGTCTTTTATTTAAATTACCTCCTGTTTTCTATGGACAAATTAAATATCACTATGATATGCCTTTCAAAAAAAAAAAAAAGCTATAGTCTAATTTTACCTGATTAATAAGAAAAGGGGAATGGGAGTGGAATTATTACTGAAGTTCAAAATAACATCTATTGTTATAGAACTCTGAACTTCAAAAGATCCGTAAGTGTCATCACGCAGTGTCTCAAGTAATCTCAGAGAGGTTTCTGAATTTAAGAGTAAATTGACTAAATGCAAATGCAGGCAACAGAACTACTTCCCGGCCTGAAGAAGAGACTGAAGATCTTTTTGTAGCTAGTGTGTAACACTGACAGTCAGAACTACAAGCCACAAAATCTAAGACAGAGGTGTGCTGGCTATGAACACTACTCACAGGGAAGCCCATGTCTGTGAGCTGTTTTATCAGACGGTTCATGATCCAGGCCTCATCTTGCTTGCTAGATGTCTTCATGCCCTTAGTGAATAAATGGGAGATTCCATTAATGGTCTGGTTCCCATATTCATACCAGTGAGATATACATAAAAGACATGGTAAGTTTTTCTGATTAATAATACATGCTACTGAAAGATGGATTAGTACATTAATTTAGAAAGTACTGAAGAACCCTCCGAACAACGCAACTACGATTCTCTTCCCCCACAAAGTGTACATACTTTATCTCGGCTGAATAGGTGTTCAGTGTGCTATTTAGTATTTGATTTGCTGACCACTGAATTAAAGCCACCTTTGAATTTACATATTTCATTTTAATCCTTGGCAGAAAAATAGTATGAAATAAAAATTTCTGAAATAGTACAACACTTCCTGAAAAACATTCCCAAAAACAAGTTTGCAATCTTGAAGTTAAGAATGTTACTCAGTGTATTTTCTTAAAAACAAACAAGAGCGTCTAGATAAACACCTTTAAAAGATCTCTGTGCAGCTTTTCTATCACAAAATCCTTAAGAAGTCTCTTCCTTTCAGTTCTCCAGAAAGTACCAAGGGACAAGCGTGGATTTGTTTTGGGCTGCGGACAGTACAAGAAACAACCATACTTGATCAAATCACTGGCCTAACTGTTGGCTAATGGAATAACAAACAAACTGGCTAAATGCATTCCCAATTTCTTTAAGTTACAGCCTGGCCTTGTCCTGAAATAAAGACTGTGCAATGGAAAACTTCCTAACGGAATTGTCTGTTCTTGGCTGAGTGCGGCATCGGTACAGGTTTGCTTTGTTCTCATATCAGCACATACCCCTACAATTATCTATTTGCTCCTCACAAATAGGAAATAAATAGTGTTGAACCACTTCATCACAAACTACTGTTCGCTTTTCTACCGCCATGGAAAGTGTCTGAACACCCCCTTTAACACTTTTTCTGTTTCTGTTAATACATTATCATTTCTTTAACATACATGGAAGCTTAAAAAACTCTTTATTTTTTAAAAAAAGCAACAGCACCACCACCACCAACACCTCCCGAAGCATCTGAGATGCTGAAAGCCAAAGATCTCCCACTTCCCCCTGCGAGTAGTAGGCAGACTGTACTTGGACCACTGTAGTGGCAAGTGTTTGTGTTCAGGTGTCAGAGGTCTAATTTAAGAGTTCAGGTGTAACACAACAGAAAATCTCTGACAACTGAGTCTAGAAATGTTATACTAACTCCACTCACTTCTAGAGACTGTCTTTATTTTTGTCTTACCTTTTGAAGTCCTTTCTTTGGGGCGTTCCCCCAGGAATTACAGGAGGAGCTGCTCTCTTGTGAAGCAGTATTATTCCACATATCTCCTTCTTCATCTTCCCACTGACTAGTACTGAGATTCACTTCATCCCCACCACTGCCCCAGCCTTCTTGCATAGATTTTGAAGCTGGAGGGAAAAGGGGAAAAGAAAAATCTCATTTGATTTCCTGCAAATTTTACAGAAATATCCTTTTATGCCATATCCAGTACACTAACATTTGAGTATTTTCAAGAGATAGAGGTTCATCAAGTAGCTTAATTGGCATCAAATGATAAGGACTCCTTTGAAGCTATCAAAAAAGGAAAGTACTCTAAATACTTTATAAAAGAAAAAGTCAGCAACAGCCAGTCTTGCTTTTCCCTGAGCAAGTAAGATCTGTGGTCATGGTCATTCCAGTGTCCTAGGAACACGGAACCAAAAGTATGACCACACACTTCTAAGTGCTACTTTGCTTTCAATGAATCTCACCATTTTAGCTGCCCATATTCTTTTGATGAACAAAACCAGATTTCGAGGCCACTAACAGTCAGAAACTCAGTCCAGCCTCAGAAGAACGGGAACTAGAAGGAGCATGTGGCTGCAATGAACACTTTTAGTGATGAGGTTATGTCACCTCCTTCCATTTTATTCCACTTACTCTGATAAAAACTGAGATTATTCATCTTAAGACCTCTCACTCCTCTTTTGAGGTTTTCTGAGCCATCTCTCTCTCAGTATAGTATTTGGCAGGAGTGAAGGTAAAGACTGCCACAGCCAAAACAGAAGTCTACAACAAGCACTGTAGCCTTTGGGGGATTTTTATCAAATACGATTAGTTAGGAATCGTGAAGCAGGAAGTAGTTCAGGATGTGAACAGGTTTTAATAGCTAAAATGATACCCACTCCCTCAGTTTAACAGAACAGGGAAGTTATGACCAGTTGTTCTCATGTGTTTCTTTTCCTACCAGAATCAATCCTATCTTGACCGAGCTCAGTTGATTCTCAGCCTAATACAGGTTTCTTTTGGGCAGCTAGGGATAAGTACTGGTCACATTCTTCAGCAGTTTCATAGTTTCTAGCAGCTCTACAATTCCTACTGCACGGTAAGTAATGTGTACTTTCAACGTACACAAAAATACTCTAAGGAAGAGCTTTACATTTACTGGATTTACGCACTATATTTACATTTTTGTATGAATTTGGTACCTGGAATATCAGCGTTTTGAGACAGCTAATGGAGTTTTAAGAATGACATTATTAAGATTTAAATGCACAGAAAACCAGAAGCGCTGTTTAAAACACTGCCAGAAGTAAACACGCTTTGCCGTTTTCCCCAGCCTCTTACGACAGTGACATCCACGCACGTACCTGGTTTGCACAGTGCTGGGGCAGCAGCTGGAGCATTTGTTCTTCCATATGTCCCTGCCGACTCGACAGGATTATCTCCCCACCCTGTACCACTGCTGGGGGGTTTCCCCCACGCTGAAGTGCCATTATCAACTGCAGCAGAAGGGGATGTCGGCTCTCCCCAAGAAGCTTCGGTCTTTGAGTGGACAGTAGGCATTTCTCCCCAGCCTGCTGAAGCAAGGGGAAGCGGAGAGAAACAGTTAAGATAGGTTTCTTTTGTCAGTAATTTCAAAGATGGACATTTTATTAAAAGTCTTTTACTTCACTGCATACTAATGCCAAGTTGCCAAGACAGAAAGAGTGTTTTTTAACATGGCCTGGAGTAGTCAGGCTGCCACGTGAGCACCAAACCTGGTCCCAAAGGAGCAGTTGCTTCCAACTTGACTTCTCAGAGCAGACTGAACAGGGCTCGGGGAAGCGCGTGCGTGCAGCAGCGCCAGCATTCGGGAGACCGTGACCCAAATCTGAGTTGTGCCTTGCTTCACTGAAACATTTTAAGCTACTTCAATTCCTTTTAGCTATTTGCAAATTATCATGGCTCTTTTCTGCTGCCTTATGAGTAAGATGATATTTGTTTGTTACCACTTTCAACATGTATTATGTATGTTGCGTGCACTCCTTAAAGCTTTTATTGTGCTCATGATTGACTGTGTTTCCTATGTAACCCTTCACCATGAGCCTCTGCATTAAAACAAACATTATTTTTAAGGAGAACGAGGCAAGCCTGCCATTAGAATCTGGAGTGAAATCTTGAGGAACAGCAGGTGGAAGTCATTGTTTTCCTACAGAGTATTATTCTAACTCACTGAAAGACATAAGCTACTATGAAGAAACTGCTTTAGTCTGGCTTGAACGTAATGCGCTTAAATCCCTGTGACATCGATTTTAGCACTGAAGTCAAAGGCGCCAGGAACAGACACACAGCTTCTGAGTCCTAAAGAGCAAAGCCGACCAACACAGCAAAAGCGTAAATTCAATTTAAAATGATTGCTACCTCTTAAAAAAAGTTTTTTTTCTGAAGGGATAGAATTGGAGCATAGATGGACTTCAAGGTACTTTTAAAAATGTACAAGAGGCAGACAAGAAAGGGTGTAAGAAGCAAGAAAACGAAGTTTTTTCCATATACGTGATACTAACCTGCTTTTCTACAATTATCATGAAAAGCATTGCATGACAACCAAGGTCTCGGCAAGCATTGCAGAATTCAGTCTGCTAACAACTTCCACTGTTAACTAGTGTGCTAATTGAGGAACTCATCCTCTTTCCATTGCAGATGAATATTATTAAGTCCAGGTATTTTATTTTGATGAACAACTGCCCTGTCAAATCTGTCAATTCTGGCAGCTCACAACATGGAACCAGATCGGGTAGGAAAGAAACCTGGTTTTACTACTACCTAAAAAAAAGGTGTAATTTCTGTTTTCAGGTGATTTTCATAATTTAAGGGCTAGATGCCTATTTTGCTGCAGCACTGTTCCTTTTATGCTCCCCAATGTTATCTGTAAAAATACTCCGGAAAGGTGTCAAAGAGCAGAAACATCACATTTTCATCATAAACCAATACCTAGAGTAGGTAGACAACGAACTTCACAAAACGTTAACACAACAGCAATAGTGTTTCATTGAGAAACAAGTCTGTGCAGAATTTAACCATTTCAGAAGTACTTCTGTTACTAGAAACTGCAGGCAGCATGAATCGCCAATAATAACTCAAACACTGGCTAGCAGAGAAAAACCTTCCTTTCAAACAGATGGGCTCATAGCTGTCCACTGCTCCAGTGGGACCATATTACGTGTTTATTATAGGCTCTATTTTAAAAGGAACTGCAGCTCTCCCAGATACTGATAGAAGTGCCTATGACATAAACCATAAACAGACTAAGCCTACATACTCGGAAACACATAGCTTAATAAAGCTCCTTCACTACCAGCCAGGTGTTTTAAAACATCATCCTGAAACAACCCAAAATTTCCCTATTCCATTAAGCTTATTTCCACTTGAAACAAAAATACTGTGTTCTAAGCTCTATCAACACATCTTAAATTTCTGGTTATTGCAAAATACGTGCAGAAGACCAACTCACAGACACAGACATTTATGCATAGAAATGAACCTCTGCTTAACATAACTTCCTTGATGTTGCACTTAAAATACTTATTCAGGCATTTTGCTTGTGTCTTTAAGGCAAATTTAGTTAGGGACTGCTTTATTTGAATTTCTGCCTCACTATTCAGGAGGCAACCTTGTCAGACAACTGCATGTATTTCATCATACTGGCAGCTGAAATAGGTTAACTGCAGGCAAATGAAACAGAAAACAAAACATCCCTAAAGCACCAACTAGAACACAAACAGAGTGCAGAATACTAATATTTCCCTGTGTTCATGCAACCTATACTGGAAACTTTTAAGTAATTAGATTTATGAAATCAATCTTAAAACACAACTCATATATTAAAAAGGCAACGTGTGCTAGGTTGCAGAATAAAAACTCCAACTGGTCCTTCTGTTGCTCTTTACTATAAATTCAACAACACTGATTAAAGACCACAGATGTGTAATGTCCAAGTTATTTTGAGTTAAGTGCTTTAAGTGCGCTGAGCAGTAAATAATAGGGGATTACAAATAATGAGGGATCCAGCCTTCACTAAAAAATCACAGAATCACGGAACGGTTTGGGTTGGAAGGGACCTTAAAGATCATGCAGTTCCAGCCCCCTGCCATGGGCAGGGACACCCTCCACTAGCCCAGGTTGCTCCAAGCCTCATCCAGCCTGGCCTTGGACACTTCCAGGGATGGGGCAGCCACAGCTTCTCTGGGCAACCTGTCCCAGTGCCTCCCCACCCTCTCTGTGAGGAATTTCTTCCTGATATCCAATCTACATCTCCCTGCTTTCAATTTAAACCTGTTACCCCTTGTACTGTCACTACAGGCCATAATATAATAATATAAATAATACTTGCAAGCACATAAAAATAAACTAAATGCATCAGCTGAAGGTTTTCAAGACTATCTTAACAGATCAGATTAAGTGCAGGAAATTAGTAAACAGAACCTGAAGGCTGTTGGAGAAATAAGGTGTGCACCACAAAAATCAACCTCCATGTAATTCAATTATTGACTTGTTTTTTTCTCTGTGATAAGTCTTTGAAGTCTGCATGTTATTATCTCTTGCTACCTTTCTATGACTATTTTATAAACTTAAAATGGTGAATAAAGTTACATTTTTGAATGAACGATGCAAAATTCTACAGGTGAAAGAAGAAATTTACTTTGTATTCCCCAAAGAGCTCTTTTTTAAACAAGGTTTTCCCTCGATTTTTAAAATAACCCAGTGTGCTTCATATTTGAAACAGACACCGGTGGGGTATTAGTTCAAAGAGTTCACAGTCCCGGTGGCTTGTCTCTGGAAGCGTGTGCTATCCAGTGCTATCAGCTACCTCATAATGAAGGCAGCTCACAAACGGCTGTTAAATTCCTTTACACAGCTGTTTGGAAGGAAAACACCTTCACAATGGTCTTTAAAAACTGAATCTGCCTAAAATTTTCAAAAATTCTGGTCAGACAAAACGTGCTGTTTTCTTCATGAAAATAATATTCATATAGGTTTTCCTGAGAAAAAGCTCCATGCCTTAAATAACACCCAGATCTGCACGGATGTTGTTTTGCAACAGAATAACCTCCGTTAAAGGGTTCTTTGGCAAGAAAGTGAGGTTTTAATACTGAAGTTTTTAAACATTGTTAGAATTGGAAGAAACAAAAAGATCACAGTGAGTAATAAACACGGACACATTGGCAGAGCTTTGTTTTATAGAAATAAAAACATAATCAACATTGGGCCACAGCCAACAGGAAATCCTCAAGGGAAAGTGAAATGTTAACTAAGCTGTGGCAGGATGCAGTTGTTTTCCTTCAAAATAACCCTATAGCCATTTGGATGGCAGGCATTGTTTTCCTTAAAGTTGTTTGGTCTGTGATAAATACCAGAGCACATGACCACAATACAGGCAAACCAAAATATTAGAAACGTATGTCGATAAAAAAGAAGTTAGGTAGAAAAATGAGATTGTTTATTCAATAGTCACTAGTTAATCTGCTAATAATAGCAAAAAAAAAAGCTATAGGGGAGTGTGTGTGTAAAGGGGAGGGTTATATACATTGGTAAGAGGCACCTGTAACCCTTAACCTTTCGGGTCTGCATTTTCTGAAAGGTATTCCAGTTAATGCAGTGGAGTTCCATCCTTCTATTGCTCAGCACTAGGGAAGCTCTTACCCGGCTTTCAGCCTGTGTGAAAAGTGAGGGCAGGTTTCTCAGCATCACCTGGCTGTCCCCCCGAACTTGGCTCTTAAGAGGGCAGAGAACCCCTAACAGGAGCATCCTAAAGCAGCTCAAAACTGACCTGGTTTCAAATCCACTCTGATGAAAGTTGGAAGTAAGGAAAACCCATCACTTGCCTTCTCTGCTTCATATAAATTACATGCTATTGAGTGGCCACTGAGACAACAGCACTGGATTATAAAAGGAACAGAGAGATGTTCAGAGCTTTGAGAATTCAGACTTGGTTCAGGTTTTTAAAACTTAAGCTCCTTACTTACTAGGAAGCACAAAGACCTTAATTTTCAACCTAAAATCTCCACAGGGAAGCCTACATTATCTTGGGTTATTTCTTTCCTCCGCTGGAGGATGGGCAGTTGGAACCCTGCCAGTCTCTACCTACCACATGGGAACAGGAAGGCATCAAGCCCCACTCCTCAGCATTTGGAGGAAGGATCTGGTGCTGTTTGGGATCAAGAAATGTCTCTTTTAACCTTCCCTGTTTGCAAAACCTTTTCTCACTTCTTATTCCCTTTGTATCAAAGTTGCAAGAGTTAAAGGTCCTAGTAAGAATTATGGACTAGTAATTTAGATAAAAACTGAACCTAAATCAAACCCCCTAGCTTTCTGCTTGTCTTTCTAAATAACCCACCAGTGCTTTGGAATCAAGCTCCTATAACCAGAACGAACTTTGTTTATCATGTTCTCTCCCCCATTTCCCCCCCACAACAGAAAAAGAAACTCCGTAGAGCATTATGCACTTTCATCAAGTGTGTACCAACATCTGCTTCCCATCAATAGCTTTTAAGTTCTGCATTCAAAGCATTCTGAGAACTTCTGGGGATGGGTGACAATTTGGATAACAAGACTGTAACTTGGCCTCCTATTTCTAAACTAATACAGCATAAACTCAAACCCCAAAGGGACTGCAGCTCCTTCGTGAGAAGTTAACTAGTGCTGTACAGCAAATTTCAATCCACTTCTTTGCTCTCAGGATGCAGGAATGTGCCATCGTACAGCTACGTTAGATTTCCCCAGTAATACAGGAACAGAGTCCAGGGTTCCTTACTCATTATATTCCCTGAATGACAAAAATGATTAGCAAAGCACTTCATGACAAAATGCCAGTGGTAACTACCTAGTTCAAGTGTTGTAAGGCTTGAGATGAGCACTTAACCTGCGCCCTATGGCACAACCTTTAGTTACACAATCATGTTTTGCATGGAAATATTGCACATGGAAAACTCTTGTTGGATGAAATTTGGTTGTGGATTACAGACGTGTCCTGGCTGCACGGCTCTTGTCTCTGAAAAGGTTGGAAATGCAGAAGCAAAGGGAAGGGGAATTGGACTAGGGGAAAAAAAAAAGGTTAAACAGCACGACAACAAAATACAAGCCTGTGTCTGTGTGGTAGGAAAGCCGCTCGTTACTTGCTTCTCATCTTCCAGCTGTCCCAGATGGGCCACAATTTGTGGATGTTTTAAGTCTGTGTACATTTCCACAAAGACCAACAGGATATTGCTCCACAGCTGCTGTGCGCTGTGTGCAGTGCTAGACAGTCTCCTGCGCTCTGAATGGGGAAGCTAAGGGGGTCAGCTTCAACTACGGGTTTTGCTCTCCCTCCCTAAGAGAAGCAAGAGACTAGCCCCTCTCGCACAGCCAAAGGTAAGGATGGGCGTAACGCAACGACACAGGGGACTGCTCCTAGCTTCCAACTGCAGATTAGACAATAATCCTTCAAAATATTTCCATGTATGGCCTTTAGCTCTGTACCTATGTACACAGCTAAGAGTGTGTAAGCAAACATACACAAACAAAGGCCTAACTTATGCCCTCGATAACTTGCTCTAAATCTTAATATCAGAACTGTGTTTTAAATTGTTCTCACTGTTACTCAACTTAGCCTCTTGCACGCAGTCTTAAATATACTGCGAGTTGGTTTTGCTCCGGCATCTCAGTCTTCCTAACAAGTATTTCTGCAAGATAAACAACACTCATTTTAACCCAATCTTGAGCTATCTCGAGTGGATGGCTGCAAATTCTCTGACTGCGTTAACATATTACTTCAAAGAAACCTTTCCTTTGCTACCATCTGTTCTCCAGGGGAATCACCGTAGATCAACACCATTTTAAAAATTCTATTTTCAAATTCTGAAGGGCTCAGAACAGCAAATTTTCCTCTGCGAGGTGTAACAAGTATTTGAATGGCATTAGCATCACTGCGTATGAACAGCTTTGACAAGCACAGATATCATCATCCAAAACCCACCTTAATTAAATTTAAACCCATCCCCCCAAACAAACCCCAAACTCAAACCCAAATCCCCAGACCCAACGAAAACCCTACTTTCATGCTATCTCCACTCCAGTTCAGGAATTTGAATTGTCAGTTTCACAGACAAGTCTCAAATTTGGATGAAATAAGGTAAATGAATTATGGATCGCTTATGTTGGACTGACCAAGTACAAACCTATTTAAAGAGTTCTCTTCTGGGGCACATGCTATTGTATTAAAATAGATACCCTCAGCTGGTAAAATATTTGACCAGAGTAGGGAGCATGAGACTATTTTTACACAGACATTACAGTAAGTTTGAATTATCTCGAAACATCAAAGAGAAAAATGATGGAAATAAGAGAACAAATCCCACTTGGAAAAAACCACAGTTAAAAGGTCAGTATTTAGGCATGACCAAGATGAAACAAAAACTTGGGGACACAAATCAGATGAAAAATTTCAAAGAACGCACCACGATCAGACTTATTTTGAGAAGTCTGGTCATGATATAGAGCAGGGCTGCTAGTAACTGTCATTTAAATACCTCCCTCTTACGTATTTTTTTCATTTTCCCCATTTTTATTCTTTGTTGCTTGTCTACAACAGTACCTCGTCTGATCAGAAAAATTCCTAAATGCCTAAAACCTTGTCTTTGGAACACAGCTGAAGTTAAAATAACTTTTCCCAGCCACCCTGAATATTAACATCTTTAACCAATCCACCTTTATGAGAACCACATAAAAGTCCCGGATACTACCCCAGCTTGAGGCCTGCAGTATGGAAAAGAACCACTTCTTCGTAAGAGACAATGAACAGAAGACAGAGAAACAGCAACAGTCTAGATTAATGCAACCATTAAAAAACATCTGTTGCCAAGAGATACGGTTTGCAGCAAGGAAACCGATGTATGCTGTCTAAACAAGAACAAAGGCTGAGCAATGGTAACAGAAGGCAAGAGAAAAAAGGTTAGCAAAAGGACCACAAACTCTCCAACGGCTGAATTAAAAGAAAGCTCTACGTAACTGTGGAAGAGCTGACAAAATAAATACAGAGCAACAACCTAAGGACTCAGTGGGTTGTTGACCAGATATTGTTTCAAGCCCTTCGTAATTCCACTTGGACAACGGAAGCTTGTGTGTCAGGTTCCGTGGGTTCGGCCCTCAAGTCAAGCAGTTAACACTGCTTCAGAGTAAAGAATAAACTTATGCTGTGACATAAATACAGGATTTCTATCTTCAACGCGTAACGACACACCCATCAGGCCAGACAGCATTCAGTAACTAACTGGTGCTGGTACGAAGTATCTTAGAAAACTGTTTCCATACCTGGACCAAGCAGCGGGGACCGGTTCGGCTGGGCACTTGACTGGTGCGATGGCTGAGGTTCAACCATATTTGTGTTGATAATGGTGCTAGTGGTGGTGGTATTGGTTGCGGTACTGCTCTGAATTATAGGATTATTTCTATCCCACATGTTTACAGTCTTGTTGTTGTTGTAATTTGGGTCGCCCCAAGCTGAGGTACCATCATCGATTTCCATCTTGCGGCGAATGGACGGTGGAGATGGCTCTTCCCAGCCAGTTGCCTCACAGTTCTCTTTTTGTTTGGCTGGCACTGGCCCACCAACCCACCCTGACCCCGTCTGTTTTACAGAAGCAGCTCCTCCCCAGTTACTCACATTATTGTCCTGGGGTTTATTAGCCCAATTTTGTTGGGGGCCTGGCTTTAAAGATTCCCCCCAACTTGTACCTGTATTAGCCTTGCTGTTTGTGCCATTTCCCCAACCACTGGTCCCAGACCTTGCGGAATCATTCCAACCAGACCCTGATCTATTGTCAGAATCCCATCCAGATCCATTCTTCTTCCCATCACCCAAGTGTCCAGGAACAGATGATGAATCTGTCCAGTCTCCACCTCCTGAAGTCCAGCTTGGATTTGATTTCTGTCCATCTCCCCAGTTTTGAGATTTGGGTTTCTGAGGTTCACCCCAGGTAGGTGATTTGTCCTCCTGATTTGCAGTCCCGCTCCAAGCGTGGCCGCTTTTGGCAGCAGCAGCATTATTAACAGTAGTAGAGCTTGCTGACTCTCCCCACCCCCCTGGGCCATTTGGTGCTTTGTTGTTATTGTCTCCCCAGCCTGTATTTGTTGGAACAGCTGCTGGTGGAGAGTTGACCCACCCAGATACTGAAGAGGTATTTGTACTGTTCATGATGGACCCATCGTTCTTCCCCGCCCCTGAGTTTGAAGATTGAGTAGCTGCACAACCCCAGGCCTCTGTTCCATTGTCATTCTTTCGTTCAGACCTTGGGGACTCTTCAAATTCCCAGGCAGTGTTTTGCTTTACGGGGGTCTGTCCCCACCCTGTATTGGACAGGACCCTGGGGTCAAGGTCATTTCTTGGCAACTGAACTTGCCCTTGGTCTATCATCCCTTTGTCTCTCCTTCTGCCCTCACCAGCCCCCTCCCTCCCAGTACTGCCTTCGTTTTGACTGCCACCGCTGTCGTTACTGCCTTCGCTAGCTGTGGTGCCAGATGCTGCAGCTTTGGCCCAAGAGTTTATTTGTTCGTTGCCCTGCTGCATGGCAGGATTCGGACTGGTAACACTAGAGCTATCCCACCCTGTTGATCCTTTCCCATTGATGTCGCTATTGGAATGCTGGTTTGGGGGCTTGCCCCATTCACCGTTCACACCGTTACTGGTGTTACGGTTGGGGTGGCCCCAAGCTCCAGAATGCATATTACCAACACCACTGTTGCCACCGCCCCTGCCCCACGCTAGTACCCCAGGACCAGAAGGAGGCCCTGAATCCCATGCGCTCGCTCCGTTTCCTTCCTTTTGCACAGCACTGCTGGATCCATTTTGTTTAGCACTTAATGCTGAGTTCACAGTGTCTCCATTCCCCTGACTGAACCCAGAATTGCTGTTTCCTGTGGCAGGATTACCTGGGGACATCCCCCACACTGAACTGCCCATTCCTTCACCACTGCCCCCGCTGACTTGAGAAACTGATGTTCCGTTAGCACCAGGAAGGCCTTGCAGGTGGGGTGGGATGATGGCTCCCATACCAACAGCCATCCCCCAGTTCGGCAGTCCATTTGTCTGCATTGCATTGATAGGGTTTGGTGAAGAGTTCATGGGGTTAGTGTTATTTGGTCCATCAGTGTTAAGGTTCTGAGGTTGTACGCTGAAAGACACATTCTGAGAAGTGGACGTTTGTGGTTCTGTGCTCTCTTGCGGCAGCAAGTTTCCCCAAGCACCTAAGGTGCCTGTTGGGTTCCCATTCTGGTTGCCCATGTTCTGACCTATGGCACTGACTGGACTGCAAATACTGGAAGGGTTGCCTGCTCCCACAGTTCCTTCATGTCCAAGTACAGGCCAGGCAGCTGGATTGGCATTAGGGTTAAGGTTAAGATTAATGCCAGCATTTGAGTTGGAAGCACCCCAGCAGTTCTGGCTTCTACCATCTCCCATCATGTTGTCCATCTTTCCATCCCCACCGCTGGCAGAGCAGTGAGCTAGGCCAGAGCTGGAGCCCGCAGCCACACCCCACACTCTGGCCGAGTTGCCGTTACCGTTTGCTCCACCAGCTCCAAGGGCACTCTGGTTAGAAGTGCTTTGGACGAGTGCTCCGTTGGCGCCATTATTGCCATTAGTTTTCTTTGTATGTCCAGTGAAGTTGCCTTGGGCACTCCCTGTAGCCATGCTACTGTTCTCTGAGCCACAGTTGGAGGCAGAGTCAGTGTCTGTAGTACATTCTGAGGCAGACTCAGTCTCAGCTCCGGTAATGGAAGGCCACGCTTCCTTGTCAGTCCTGTCTATTATCACTTTATCCCAGCTGCAGTTGCCTTCACTCCTGAAAGCGGGCTGCTGTCCCCAGTGGGAATTCTCATAATGGTCTCCCAATCCACTGTGGCTGAGATCTGAAAGGATCCAACAAGGTTGAAAATGAGTCCACTGTTCAAGCACTGCAAAAGCCCTCTATTAAATATTATTTTGCATTGCTAGTTACAAGACTGCATTCTGCTAAAATCTAGAGTGCATTCTCTAACATAATACAGCAATTTTTCTCACTACAATAAAGCACGATGCTCATATTTACTTTTTTTTTCATCTGGCAAATCTCTCCATTAAAATAATGGAACAATTCAGTTTTAGAACAGATCAACAGAAGCGTTTTGTATCCCTTAGTATACTAGTAAAAATAAAATGCAGGCCATAAATAAGAACAGCTAATACACTGATTTATGTGAGAAATCCAAAAAGCAAATTTGGAAAAAATGCTCAAGAGTATCTAGTTGACTCTTACCATTTACTTTGATTCAATTCTCATTCTTCCGAGAAACACAAAGAGCGAGCATCCAATTACAAACGTAAAATGACTGTGTGCGCTTAGACACTCCATACACACCCACATCACACTCACACTCAAACCATACCGCGTTTAGGTTTTCACCCCTTCCTGTAAATAAAGGAACGAATACGGACAGCCACCTTCCCTACTCAGTGTCAATTAGACCTTTAAACACCACTACTATAACTTGCATTTCAGCAGAGAACCTGGGACATAAATAACCGACAGTTTGTCAGAAACTTACCTCAAAGGATTTACCTGCAGTTTAAACATTCTTTTGCACTTGCACATACAGACCACTTCCACCCCCCCAACCCAATAACAAACAACGCTGTGCTGTACAGACACTCAGAAGACAGTCTTTTCAGAGCACCGCCCACGTCCTCAAACATAGATGCTAATCCCAAATATTAAACGGCAGCTCTTGAGCATCTAATTAGTTGCCAGGGTACAAAGTTACACTGGAAGACACAACACTTCTCATGCTAAAAATTTAAGCTTACTTCAAGTTTTTGCATTCAAATTCCATCCCAATTGCTCTCTACAGGATTTTTAGTGTAGACGACTCCTTTTTGTTTCCTTTGATGGGAAATTTCAGCCTGATCCTAGGGATACACACTAGAGATGATCTACACAACAGTTCCTCTTAACTGATGCTCTAAGTGAAGGGAGAAAACTGCATATACATAAGTTAAAAATTTTGGGTGTCAATTATTTTTACGTGCTGTAAATCTGCAGAAATATGACTCTTATTTCTTATAATTTGAATAGAAAGAATATTTTGTGAGGAAGATGGATGCAACAGATCTCCCAAAAAAGCTGTTAACAGTGGACGCCTAATACGCATTAATCTAAATCACAAATATTTTGGTGTGCTTGGCTCCTCTAACTGCCTCCAATTAGAGCTGTTGTAATACTGCAGAAAAATTGCTCCAGGAATAAAAAGAAGCGCTGTCTTTGAAAAAGTCTTCTTACTCATGCGTTTCACCTGCAGCTTTCCAAGAGTGGGGGGTGATTACGTGGCTGCCTCTTGAAGATTTATCGGGATGAAGAACGAACACACTAAACCAAGACTGACTGCGTATTTTTTAATCAACTGAAGCAAAAGTACATATGTTAGAGAAAGGAAGGGAAAGCAGTCTTAGCTCATAACCTGCCTTCTCATGATGCCAGGAAAAGACTAAGAATTCCACAGAAGGAGCTGAATGACACGTGTACGACAAATCCAAAAGAGAATGTGCAAGGAGCCACTTGGATTCTCTCCCTGACGTGCAATGGCTAGAAAGGAAGAAAGCGTCATCTTATTCCTGGATAAAGCCAACGTGGTACACTACAGAGCTCAGGAAGGGGGTTGAAAATGTAACTGATCATCTAGGTTTGCTATGCAGGTGTGAAACGGAGACCAGAATCCCAGGTAAGACATGGAAGGGAAAGAAAGCCTGTGAAATGACTTAAAAAGGGTCAGTGGGATCAAAAAACCCAGAGCCAAGCAGCATTCTTAGCAGAGTAGGAATGAACAAAGGCAAAAAGCAGTGGCAGCCCAGGCCAGAAGAGAAGAAGCTGAGGCAACCAAGGACTCAGATAAGAGGAGTTATGTGAGATTTTTTTTCAACACTGCGGGTGGTGAGACTTGGCACGACATTTCAGACACAACAAAGAAATTTAAAAGTAGCTTGAAATAATTGTTCCAATGAAAGCTTTTGGCTTTGACAAGACCTTAAGCTCCATGTGCAAGTACCTGGAAGAATGATGGCGCTGCCCAAGGCAAGCGAGAGCGTCTGTGCTGGGCAGGTTTGTGAAGGATCAAGAGCACAGTGCAAGACGCCTCAGTACTCACAGAAACGGCACTGAGGGCGACGGGATGAGACGAAAGGCAGCTGCTTGTTAATCATTTCCTTTTCTTTCTTCTCTCCCCCAAAGACAGTGGTTAAAGCAATGCTTAAGTCTGAGAGAACTTAGGAGACAAAGTAAAGGGAAGGGGTGGGAATGGAAGAGGAGGATGACAAAAAAGCTTAGAAAGTTTCCTGAGTAAGGAGCAAAATGGTGTATTAAATAAGATACCAGGAATATCCCTTGTCGACAGGACAAGGGGCAATGGGTTTAAATTGAAAGCGGGGAGATTGAGATTGGATATCAGGAAGGAATCCTTCCCGCAGAGGGTGGTGAGGCACTGGGACAGGTTGCCCAGAGAAGCTGTGGCTGCCCCATCCCTGGCAGTGTCCAAGGCCAGACTGGATGGGGCTTGGAGCAACCTGGTCTGGTGGAGGGTGTGTCTGCCCATGGAGGGGGTTTGGAACTGGGTGGGCTTTGGGGTCTCTTCCAACCCAAACCGTTCTGTGATTCTGTGATTTTGAAAAGCAGTCAGAGAAACAAGAAGAAAAAAAATTATGAGGGAATAAGTCTAAAAACCAAGAAATGACCATGCTAAAAGTAGAAAATGGCTAAGTGCTTTGGGTTGGATAAGCACATCTACTTCAGACAGTATCACACCAAGTTGTTTGGGTTGGAAGCAGCACACGTGCAGCTCAAACCCCTTTGCTTTCCAAGGGTTTCCAATTCCAAAAGGACTCCTTTTCGTGTACCCTCAAGCACAGTGCCTTTTGCTCAGATTCAGACTACACCCTCAGCAATAACTACTGACTGATCACAAAGCAGTTGCTTTGACAGGGATTACGGTGGTATTTTAGGGGATGTAAGAGAAGGAAGCCCTCTCCTGACCAGCAGCGTACCTGTGCACTGGAGGCAGCAGGGAGGCGCCGCTACCTTTCACAGTCACAGGTTCCAAAAACAAGAGCAAAACCAGGGATGTGCAATAACTTCACAGTGCCCAGATGTGTACTGGAACAATTGGTTCTAACACCAAAGGCGGCTGCTACAAACTTGTAAGAAACAGGACAGGTAAAATAAAAAGAATGAATAAAAAATTCACAATATAAACAGAAAAAACTGTGAATTTGCTGCTGGACAAACGTAACAGAGTTGGAGTACAGAACTGATCCTGGAAAGAGGACTCTATATTCTTGTCCCTAGAAGAAAATACGCAAAGGCCTTTTTTTCCATTTTCTCTAGACTAGGAGGAATTCATTCCTACAAACTAAATAATGATTAACACAGTCCTACTTAATCCGCAAGAATTTTAAACATTTGCAAAAAATAATGAAAACCAAATATTTTATATGGTTAAATCTTACAGAATTTTTTTGTTAGTTTGAGGGTTATTTTTTGAACACAGATTTCCTCCAACTTTCTAGGAAACCAACTCTTCATTGAAATTGTAAATATTTTATTTTCAAAGCTCTTATGACTGAAATGGAAAACGCACTTTAAAAAAATCTTAATAATCAGGTCCCCTTATGTATGCAAAGATAAAAGCACTGCAACTCCACCAGAAGCATTTCTAGCCTTCCTCTGTGAACTGAGCAAAGATTTTAAACAAAGCATTGGGAAGGGAAACCACAGGTATTTTATGTCAGCAAGTCCCAGTGCTGGTACACTGCAACATGGAATGGATTTTTAAATTAATGCTCTGTGTTTGAAAATTGTAATTATGCATCTTTTATAAAATAGGATTCCCTTGATTAACAACATTTCTTTAGCAATCAGGAAGGAATAATTAATCTAATGCCAAGAATAACAACTCAAATTTGGTTTTAACGAACGTAACTCCTGTCAAATTACAATCATTCACGCTACCTGCAAAACGCACAGCTCTGACCAGCGTTACCAGCAAGCACGAGGGTTTGGGTTTGTTTCCAAATAATGTCCTTAACAGGCTGGGATGAGTTAAAAGTAACTGTATCCACATAACTTCCATCGCAGCAATTATTTCAAACGCAGTAAAATCATGCATCCCGAACTACAGAAACATCCAGCTGATTTAGGGACTGAAGGATGGAGAAGGTGCTAAATGGGATACACTTTTAATGAGAACCACGTTACTAAGAAGTTTTACTTATCCAATTTTAAATCAGACCTAATAGTGGGTCCCTCTCTTATTACTAGTTTCATTTTTCAATTCGTGTTAGTCAGCATAACAACCACCAGGGCCATTGGCTCGTCCTGTCCAGCCCGAAGGACAGATTACAGACAACGTTGTTCTTTGCTACGACAGGCAGGAGAGAGAAAAATCCCAAAGGCCAGTGACAGTCCTGTCGAGGATTTTACTTGTCAGACAAAGGTTAGTGATTCTGAGTAGGAAGTGAAGAAAAATTCAACGTGAAGAGATTATACATTTCTGAATTAAATAGGAATTGCCAGAAACATCCTAAGTGCTAGATCAAATGCAGGCTAATTTTATAAAAGAAAAAGATGACACAAGCATCTGTTCTGCAGAATGAAATATCACCAAGCAGACAATCTGGGAATTGCAGTGCTAGTATTCCAGGCTCCCTGCTCCACGCAGCTCTACGCACACGCTGGCTGGGGCTGAGGACGAACGTGAAGCCACCTACTAAGTTAACTTACAACAAGCCTCGTACACGTTAGCAAGCTGAAACACTGAATAGCGTACGGTATGTGGAAAGACAGAAAAGAGATGGAAGCATTGAATAAAGCAGCTTGCTTTATTTTAAAACTAAACCGTAGCTAAGCACGCAAGTGGGAAAGCCGGTTACCCCGTTCTCATTTTCTGCACCACGACATTAAAACGTAGTTCCTTTCCTCTGATGCTGACAGCTTTTAAATGCATTAAGAAAACTAGCAAAAGATAAACAGCATTTTTGTCATTATTAGCAGAGATTCCACTAAACGCTACCTCTCCAAAACAAACGCAGCAGTAGAAAACACCAAAGGATCGCATTTTTCTGCTCGGTGCAGCGTATCTTTAGCAAGCAGCTCGCTGCAAAGACGCCATTTTATCAAACCTGAAACGCAGCCAAAAGCTTAGGACGCCGTGCTGCTGCTCTCTCTCTCTGAAACGTTATGTAATAAATTGATTTAACAGAAGCAGATGCTATTTTCTCAGGGTTAGGGTTATTTTCCTTTTTTTTTTTGGCTCTAAAAAGGGCTGATGGGTAATAAAATACCTGAAGAAAGGAGCCGCCCAACCATCCTAGGAGACGCTACATTGTGTGCAGAGCTGTTTCTACTCCTGCATCTACGTTCTCCAGGGCTCTCGGCTTCAATATGTCGGCTGTGTACAGTGTGAGCCTCATCCTGTAGAGCTGCCAAGAAAATCTCTGTGCAAGCGTGCGCCCAGACAACCTGCAAGCTCCGTCGGGCCTCGGCTGCACTGGCTATGGAAATGCCCTTTCCACGCACAGCCCTCCTCCCCCTTCCCCTCGCTCCTCTCCTTAACTCTAGGTGAAGGTATCAACAGAGTAGGATTTTTAAGCTTTGATTATCTAATTGCAGCTGACACTAAACCGATCTTCCTTCCTCTGTAAATTCTTTCAACTGTCACAAAACATTTTTACTCCAGGACCCAGCTACAATTAGCACCCTAGCCGCTTTGCTCCCGCTTTTGAAAGTCAGCCAAGAGAAGACGCCGGGTGCTGCTGTCCTGCCTGCACGGGCAGCAGCTCCTGCCTTCTGCCCGCCATCCTGCCCTCCGTCCTGCCTGCACGGGCAGCAGCTCCTGCCTCCTGCCTGCCGTCCTCCTGCCCCAACAGCAGCTTCTGCCTCCTGTCTGCCATCCTGCCTGACCCAACAGATACTGCCTCCTGCCCGACATCCTCCTGCCCCAACAGCATCTCCTGCCTCCTGCCTGCCATCCTCCTGCCCCAACAGCATCTCCTGCCTCCTGCCTGCCATCCTCCTGCCCCAACAGCAGCTCCTGCCTCCTGCGTGCCATCCTCCTGCCTTAAGAGCAGCTCCTGCCCGCAGTCCTCCTGCCTCAAGAGTATCTCCTGCCTCCTGACCGCCATCTTGCCTGCCCCAACAGCAGCTCCTGCCTCCTGCCCGCAGTCCTCCTGCCCCCACAGCAGCGCCTGCCTCCTGTCCACCATCCTGCCTGCCCAGGCAGCAGCTCCTGCCTCCTGCCTGCCATCCGCCTGCCCCGACAGCAGCTCCTGCCTCCTGCCCGCCATCCTCCTGCCCCAACAGCAGCTCCTGCCTCCTGCCTGCCATCCGCCTGCCCCAACAGCAGCTCCTGCCTCCTGCCCGCCATCCTCCTGCCCCAACAGCAGCTCCTGCCTCCTGCCCACCATCCTGCCTGCCCCAACAGCAGCTCCTGCCTCCTGCCTGCCATCCTCCTGCCCCCACAGCAGCTCCTGCCTGCAGTCCTCCTGCCTCAAGAGCATCCCCTGCCCACCGTCTTCCTGCCCCCACAGCAGCTCCTGCCTCCTGCCCACCTGCCTCCTGCCCACAGTCCTCCTGCCCCAAGAGCAGCTCCTGTCTCCTGCCCACCATCCTGCCTGCCCCAAGAGCAGCTCCTGCCTCCTGCCTGCCATCCTCCTGCCCCAAGAGCAGCTCCTGCCTCCTGCCCGCCATCCTCCTGCCCCAACAGCAGCTTCCCGAGCAGTAGACCAAGTCCCAGATGTATACTGGCATGTTGCCAAGCCCTTAATGACTCTTCTGCCTCTATCTAAAAACAATCTAAGTGGCAAACATGAGAGCGTATTAATCAAAGGTGCTGCTGTTTGCGAACGCAGGGAACTGCCCTCAACGATGCAGCACGGCGCAGGGCGCTTTCTGCCTCCTGCACAAGGAGGCGCCGCCCATCTTTTCACAGCCGCAAGCTGGAGGGCACCAGGGCTCTTTAAGAACACACAGCGTGAACAGAAGCGGGGAGCAGCTTAACATTTTCAGGACCGAATTATCACCACACCACAAATTCTGAGAACACATGTAGAGAACTTTGATCAACGCATATATACAAATCATATATACAACGGATAATTCACACACCAACTTCCAGCATGCCTAATACACTCCTTCACAATTATTTCCCCTTCTCACTTCCCTGCTCCTCCTCCTACCTGCCCCAAATACATATTAATTACGCAGTGAATGGAGCACGTTTTAAATTTGCTGGTTCAATTCTTGTCGGGTGTTCGTTTGAGCAGCTTCACCCTTTTGCACTGGATCGCACACAACTGATGTCTCTTTAAAGGTTTGGCTGCATTCTCAGAATTGCTGCCACTTCACTACCAAAGCACAATCGCTGCTGCTATTCTTGGCTCCAGAACTGTTCCACTAAAGTACTCCTGAAAATAGTTGGTTTCCTTCTGAAGACGTTTATTCTCTGTTCATTTGCAATAGCCTCTGAATACTGGATACATTTAAACTCATTTTAAAAACAACAGATGAATCGAAAACAAAACGGCTTGGTTTTGTTTCTGTTCAGAAAATGGTTTCAAATGCAATTAGAAACTAAGCTCAAGAAGCAATTTTGCAGTAACTTCAAAGGCAAAATATTGTTGTGGATTATTATATTCCTTTAACATCAGATACACATGATCGATACTTCCATTAGTCAAAAAGATCTGTCAGAACTGGAAAGGAACTAAGACACATTCTCATGTTGCTTCCATTGTTTTTGTTAGTGTCAGAAACTTCCTGAAATCTACTTCAGTTTACGCAGGGAGGTGATGATAAAGGGCACCTATCAAGGGACTGTATTTACTGGCCAGGAGGACATCCGAAAGCAAGGCAGAACCCCAAGGAAGAGTCAGAGCGACACCAAAGTTTGGGGCCAAAATAACGCACAGCTTCCACTCCAGCCGGTGCTGGCGGATAAGAGGCTCTTCCCTTCCACGTGCCCTGGCTCGCAGCAACCTCGACACGGCATCAGTCTGACAACCTGGAACTCCTTACAGGTACCCGGAGACTAAACAAGGGGATTTGAGAGCATGCAGACCACTCACCTGATCTAAGGAACTGATTCCTGACACACGCGACATGACATTTGCCCAACCCAACAAGGAAGCCCTCCAGCACATTCCCAAGTGCTCTATCTCACTTCTTAAGATAGCTTTCACACTGGCACATTTTTTCCTAATGTCTAACCTTAATCTTCCTTGTTCAAATTTAAGCCCATTATTTCTTATCTGATCCATCACAGGCCTACAGAACATATCATTTTCTTCCTCACAGCAGTCATTTAGGCATTTCTGCATTTCTAATTCCAGTCTTTCATTCACTGAGCATCTCCAATTCCTTCACTCTTCCCAAGGTTTACCCAGTATTGTTTATTTCCCTCAGTACGCCTGTCTTCTTTTCAACAGCATGACACCATTAATCTGGTTTACCCTGTGACCAATGCCAGATCCATTTCTGCAGCATCATACTCACACAACTCTATTTGTGTACAGAGCTGGTCTGGCCAAAATAAAGAACCTCTCCCTTTACTTTTTATTCCATTACACAATTTTGTCACCACCATCCCATATTGCAATCTTGCCTTTCAGTTGCCTTGCACTCCAGTTTGGTACGATGAAAAAAATGGAATGCAAGCTGTTGTTTATAGCCAGAAGACTGATGTAAAATATTAAAGAGTACAAATTTGCACGCACTCAAAACACTTTCATCCTGCCCGTAAGGACTGATAGCTACTCTCTGTCTACAGCTTCCTGAGCAGCTATGACCCTTCTTACACCAGATTCACATTATACTTCCCACTTATTTACACCACTGCATATCCATCACAAGAAAGTCTCCTGAGGAACCGTCAAAGGCTGTACAAAGCCAACTTCTAGGACACCATTTTCCCGCCCATTTCACAGTGCCTGCCGCACACTGACAGGGAATTACTCTCCTTCGGCATGACCTGATCTCCACAAACCCACATTAGCTCTGTACTTCTCCTAAATGCACTGAAATAGAAGCTTTGGTTATTTTTTCTAGCATCATTCTAGCGGATTTCAATCACTGATCTGTAATTCTCCCGTATCTCCTTCGCACCTTTAAACATCAGTTGTTCTATTTTTCTGTTTTCTAGTCCTCAAAGAATGCCAGCGAGTCAGAGTCCTCCAACCCATCCTCAGTGTAGTCTGCCATGAATTTCATCACTTCTAGCCAATTTGAAATATTTTGGTTCCTTAAATACTCTTAACTCACTGTAGCTTTAGTTCTAAGTCAATCGTTAGTTTACAGATGAAGGGAAAAGGCATTTAAAGTATTCCTCATGTCATCCATCAATGGTTCTCCCTGTTGACCATCAGACCAGTTCTACTGGCCTTCTCTTTACTACTAATGCACTTATGAAAGTGTTATCTTTTTGTTCTTTGCATTGTTTTGCTAAGAGTACAAACTTTTCATAGAATCACAGACTTGTTTGGGTTGGAAGGAACCTTAAAGATCATCCAGTTCCAACCCCCTGCCATGGGCAGGGACACCCTCCACCAGACCAGGTTGCTCCCAGCCTCATCCAGCCTGGCCTTGGACACTGCCAGGGATGGGGCATCCACAGCTTCTCTGGGCAACCTGTCCCAGGGCCTCACCAAGGAGTTCTTAACAGAGGCAGTCATAATGTGTGGGGCTGACACAGTTGTCCTATGCACTCCCTAGATGGACCTTCCTCTGCTCCCTGGATGGACCTTCCTTCGTTTTTTTATTTGTTTCTTATAGTATCATACATGTTTCTTGAGCCGTACAAATCCAGCTTTCTGTTAATTTTCATACGACATCACTCCCTTTCCGCTCTTCCCAAGGACCAAACTCTTCCTTCCTGGTCACTTTGCGCTCAGTTAGTTGCTTTCTATCTTTTACTTCTCCACTGTCAGAGACAGGTCCTGCGACTTGGCTCTGTCACACACTTTGTCAGAAAACTGCCATCTGCACATTTTAATAACTTGTCAGACTCTTTGTCTCCTGACCTTCCCCACAGACACCTGGGCAGTTCATTTAGCTGGCTGCCATGAGGGCACTGCCATCTGCAGTGAAGCTAGAGGTAGGCTGCAGGTCTGCTGATCCCAAGGCAAAAGCAGTGGCCTGGGAGTCATGATGTTTTTGCACAGCCCCACTCTTTGAAAGTGAGGGCAGCAAACTATAAAGGCATCCCAGTTATTTACCCTTTTACAGGTTTCTATTTTTCCTTCTCCCAGTGAAAAATTCTAATCGCTGTCAGACAGATTTGAAGGGGCAGATTTATTTTTCACGCTCTGATGCATGATGTCAGATAACATACACAATACAGAAAAATTCATTCTGAAGATTAGTTTACTGATGAGTTTTTACCATCATTTTTCATTCATAATGCCCGTATTTGTGCTACACAGAGCTTGCTTCTACCCTATCTATATTCAAAGCATTATATGGAATTTTTGAAAATCTACATGGGAGAGAAAACCCTTTACTAGCAGAGACTCACTTCTCACAGACGTTGCCATTACTGCGTTTCAGCAAACGTTCATCACTCCGGAGTACATCTAGACAGCACCTACTGGCTTGATCCCATCTCCATCTTAACCGCTAAATTTTCAGCCATGTAGGGTTCTTTCAAAAATTTCCTTTTGTCTGAACATGTACCTGTCAGTAGTGACCTTTGGTAACACTGCCTCATTTCCCAGCACACCTTCAAGACAACAAGCCCTACCAAATCCTAAACAAAGCCCTGAGGAAAAACACAAGAAAGAAACATAATCACTCATGCAACCCGAAGGTCCCTTTACAACACTAATTTGATGAGAGTATGGGCAAAAGGTGTAATCAAAACACATGCTGGTAATTCCCATAATTTTTTAACAAATGGTACAACATCAAATGTGATCCCACTAGTGGGAAAACTTTTACATAGCCACACTGCAGAAATTGAGGGTAGTGACGAGCTGTACGGTGAACTGCTCTACAAATTACGGCCAACACCTAGTTGAGTGATGTGAAAATCAAATCCCACATAGAAGTACAGGCTGGGCGGAGAATGGATCGGGAGCAGCCCTGAGGAGAAGGACTTGGGGTACTGGGGGATGAAAAGCTGAACATGAGCCGGCCATGTGCGCTGGCAGCCCAGAAAGCCAACCGGATACTGGGCTGGATCCGGAGCAGCGTGGCCAGCAGGGCGAGGGAAGGGATTCTCCCCCCTCTACTCTGCTCTGGGGAGACCCCCCTGCAGTTCTGCATCCAGCTCTGGGCCCCCAACAGCAGAAGGACATTGACTTCTTGGAGCAAGTCCAGAGGAGGCCACAAAGATGCTCCGAGGGCTGGAGCCCCCCTGCTATGGGGACAGGCTGGGAGAGTTGGGCTTGTCCAGCCTGGAGAAGAGAAGTCTCCGGGGAGACCTTACAGCACCTTCCAGTGCCTGGGGAGGCTACAAGGAAGCTGGGGGGTGCTTTTTACAAGGGCCTGTAGTGACAGGACAAGGGGTAATGGGTTTAAACTGAAAGCAGGGAGATTGAGGTTAGATATCAGGAAGAAATTCTTCCCGGAGAGGGTGGGGAGCACTGGGACAGGTTGCCCAGAGAAGCTGTGGGTGCCCCATCCCTGGAAGTGTCCAAGGCCAGGCTGGATGAGGCTTGGAGCAACCTGGTCTGGTGGAGTGTGTCCCTGCCCATGGCAGGGGGTTGGAACTAGATGGTCTTTAAGGCCCCTGCCAACCCAAACCTTTCCATAGTTCTATGATCCTATGAAAGCTGTCAGGAGTTTCACTGCAGACAACCATTGTATGTTTGCTATATACGGTCACCTTCCGCAGGAGTGGTTGAAATAGGCAATTCTTCATTCAAGATCAAAAGCCACGATACAACAAGGCATCTGCCAGGTATTCTGCAGTACAGTTTAAAACAAAGCGTATTTGCTACTAAAGTGTGAAATCATACACACAGAAAGCATCCAAACAAGATTAATAAATATACTATCTAACCCCTGATTTCTGCTTTACAGTGTTTAGTGTTTCAACTATTACCTATGACAAACACTGCTTACGGAAGATGCAGAGTAAATCAATTTCTAAAATTTCTGGGTTTAATTCTGTAACTTTCCAACTAAAAGCAAACACACAGCAGTGTTTTGCCAACAAAGCCATGCTGCTCGTGTAATTACACAATATGGGTCCTACGAGATAAAAGTTCAGCAAGTAATTTCCATAAAGGCAGGTTTCACCTGTGCTTTATTCATCAAACACAAACCTGTTTGATGTCTCCAGGAAATCAAGCTAAATCTTACTTCAAACTTTTGAAATGAGACATTATTTGTATGCCACACAACTACTTTCGCATCCACATGCCTCACCTGCAGCCGTCACACAGTACAATAAGCTAAACTGGGCAATTGCTCAAACATTGCTTTAGCCTGAAGGTCACTACTACTTTGCTAGATCTGACGAAACAACAGTATGTTAAAGTTTATCGGTGTTTTCCAACTATATTGAGCAGTTTTAGAAGAGAAAGTATCTCTCCCTAGAACCTTTTTCCAAAGTTGACTTTACAACGGTGTAAAATGGCTCTATTAAAACAACTCTAAAGTAACAGTTTCAGGACTGGATGTTTAAAACGAATGTTGTCACGCACGACTTTTACAAGAAGCAGTCTTGTTTATTCTTTTAAAACTTGCTTATTAAAAACTATCAGGTTAATACAGATTTATAAGAGTGACCTGGTCACACAATGGCAGTCAGGAACTTCCAACTGCCCACAGCACTGACTTCAACACGTATATACATGCCACCAGCATGAACGCAAACGGCAGCTCAAAAAGTCTTGAAACATGAAATGAAACTTCCAGCTTCATAGAAAAGTTCAGCACAGAATCTGGCATCAGTCCACAGTATGAAAATAAACCTCTGCAACTGCTGTCAAATTTTCACTTCCCAGAAAACAACGGCTACAACAAATTAAAAGCGTAACTCTTCACTTTCCACCAGGCTGTGTGTTCTCTTACGTTGACCACTGCAAGAATTACTCGCTGTCATTACTCTGCAGCCTTTGAAAACACACGTTACTCATCCGTTCCACAAGGTATTCGCCAATACAGAAGAAGTGCAGGAGTTTCATCGTGACTCCTGCAGGACGTGGTACGTTTCTTTGGAGTTGATGGATGTTGCTTTCACATTGCTGAACTGCAGAAAACTGAAAGGCATCTTCAAGAAAAACTGATTACTTCTTTTGATCTTTGTTCTTACAATTATCAAACACCCAGTGGTTGCCTGGAGACGCCTATACAAACTTCATGATTTGTAAAGAAACAATATGGATGTAATACTTGTTATTTTTAAACTCCCATGGTAGTTTCCAGAAATTACTTTAATTCTTTTAGATCACATTCCAGCAACGCCTCACACCTTAACGAGGGAGGTTAACTGTTTGCCACATTTACTGGATTTAGCTGACAAAGTTGGGAAGGAAGACATAAGAAGTTCCATCTTTAAGCAAAAATAACAGACTAGACCAGATATCAGAATACTGCCCATAAATTACAGCTACAGCTTTTCAGTGTAACCCTGAGAAAGGCTAACAGAGGGGGCACGTCAAGAGCAAGCTTTGTAGCTCAAGATAAAAGTTCCCGACAAATGCCTATTATACAGAAAATGCTCTAAAATACTGCAGAAAATAGTTTTGTAATAGTTAACAATGAATAAAAGACTGCTTTCAGGGGTAGATTTCTAACATACTTTGTGCCATTTGACATGTTTTAATTTCTTCTCCTAACAGTTTGTCTATTTATTGTCCCAGAGATTACCTTAAAAGAGTAACAAAAATCACTACTCTGATCCACTTCACTGATATTTCGAAATGATAAACCTGACAAAGAATATATGAGTAGTCATTAATTCCCACTTCCTTACACTGGCAGAACACTCTTTGTAATTCGTGACACTGCAGTTAGAGTTCTGATAAGTGTTTTTGGATAGGCCAAGGTAGCAGATAACAGAAACCGCTGATAAGAGAATAAAGCGATAGAAAAGTGAGATTTTTACAGTGAAGAGGATGGCCATGCCTCTCTAACAACCCTCCTTGTATCCAGGTGGTTATAAATAGGGCCTGGAAGGAACGTGGCTGCAGAATTTCAAGTTAAGTACGAAGTAATATGACCTTATAAAAAGAAAAGCTACAGATATGCATTTAAATTAATCACCTTCTGGATACAAGATGCTAACTTACAAGAATCCTGACTCTGATTAATACCAGGTCATCCAATCAAAATGAAGTTACTGCTGTTCATCCTGAGTATAAAGAAGCCGCACACGGAGACCTGCTCGGGCAGAATGCAGCACGGGTCTAACAGGCTCTGGTTAGGCAACCGGGTTAGCAGAGGGTGAGAACGCCCCAAGCACTGATGCATTACTGCCTGCCTCCAGAACTCGAAGACATCTAACAGTGTCCATGGAGTCATCACTCTTCTACAACGCAGGCGCCGTTCAGACAGACAAAATTCCTGCTTATGTGTGGATCGGGTACATACACTGATTCTTCTGGGCAACTTGATTTTTTTGTTCCTTGCCCTCACTTCCCAGAGAACCTCTACTTGCAAAGACTCTTTAGTAAATGGAATATCCAGAGAAGCAGAGGTATTTAAAGGGATACAGTTCCTACAGATGAGAGAAGCAAAAAGTTTCCTTCACCCAACATATTGCTCAGTTAGAATTTCATGTTTAAAATTCTTTATTTTCATAATCACAAAAATGAGCCAGTTTGAATTAAATTTCATGGAAAATTCAAAACTTTAGTGCTGCATGTTTGCAGGACATAGAATCCCAATTTTTTTTTCCTGAAGCTAACAGCTACTCAAATCTTCAGAGCTATGATGAAAACATTTTGGCCCTCCCTGGATACTCTTGGTTTTTTCAGTTTTCATGCTCATCAAGGTGAAGACAAAGTCAGTATGAGAGATCGAATAGGACCATCAATGTACACACATAGCGAGATAAGCTGTACTCTGCTCTCAGCCAGGCACACAGCTGTCCTTACAAGCGAGCTAGATAGATCTCCTCATCCCCCCCACCCCCACGTAGCTGTCTGCAGTTAGTAAATGAGCTGATACTCCACCTGCTGGAAAGAAAAATAACGGAGCTCTGGTATTCAGCAAGCTCTTTATGTAAGGAAGGTGCAACCATTTCAGCCTCAAAACACACCCTCTTGCTCTAAGTACACAAAACAAGTACCCAAGCATTTCGCTTGTCTAAAATTCTCTTCCCTGCTCCAAGAACCATGCACAGATTTTCAGGTGCCTTTGCAATTCTTTTGTTTTGACTTTACATAGTAAACAACAACCTGACAATTTTGACTCTGTGCACTAATTGCTTTCAAGTAATACTTTTGCTAATAATTTTATATGAGTTCACTTTCGTGCAATATGGAACATAATATGAAGTGGGAAAGCTACTACACTCCTTCTCCTGTTTGTACTAGCTTTTACTGTATTCTGAATTTCTGCAATGATGACAGAAAAGCAGCAAAAGAGTGAAAAAGCAAACTAATTCAACAGTATAAAACATCTGAGGGTAATTGCCAGGCTGACAAACTAGAGAAACACTCCGTATCTTAAAGAGCAAGTTAAAACAGGAGTCTGAAAAAGAAGTCTAAAACCTCAAGGTACAAATGCATCTGGCAAGATCAAAGTCAGCTACTACTATGTATTTAACAAGCCAAGTTCTTGTATGGATTATGTTATAATTTACGGTGGATTTTGTTTCATGATTTACAGTATGTTTCATGATTTACAGTATATTTCTTAAAGATCAAAGATGTTTCAGATACATCTATAATGATGCATGGAAGAAGACTAATCCTGATCCTTTGTCAGCCTGAGACACTTGAGTTGGTCAATCTGTCTCTAGCACATAAATAAATAATGGATTTCTGAAAATAAAATAACATATAAATGTATATCCACATATTATCAATATATTTTTTAAATATAAAAATATATCTCACACAGAACATCAGTCTGACTGTCAACAAACATCTCCAAATCAAAAAGAAGCCATAAATGCCAGCCACCATCCCTGCTGAACTGTGATTTGCAAAGATAAGGGCACTGCCCTAAATGGTGGGAACTCAGTACTTTCCCTCTCACTAAAGCCAAATAATCAAGAATACAGAACACCTTCCTCCCATCCCTAAAACCCACACATTTTAAGTAACTATCGTTTTGTTTTATCTTTTCATAGAATCAGAATGCTTTGGTTTGGAAGAGACCTTAAAGCCCTTCCAGTTCCAACCCCCTGCCATGGGCAGGGACACCCTCCACCAGACCAGCTTGCTCCCAGCCTCATCCAGCCTGGCCTTGGACACTCCCAGGGATGGGGCAGCCACAGCTTCTCTGGGCAACCTGTCCCAGAGCTTCCTCACCGGGAAGAATTTCTTCCTGATGTCCAACCTCAATCTCCCTGTTTTCAGTTTAAACCTGTTACCCCTTGTCCTGTCGCTACAGGCCCTTGGAAAAAGCTGCCCCCCCCCCCCCCCCCCCGCAGCTTCCTTGTAGCCCCTTCAGGTTCGGGAAGGGGCTCTAAGGTCTCCCCAGAGCTCTCCCTTCTCCAGGCTGAACAAGCCCAATTCTCTCAAACTTTCTTCATAGCAGAGGGGCTCCAGCCCTCGCAGCATCTCCGTGGCCTCCTCTGGACTCGCTCCAACCAGTCTATGTCCTTCTGATGTTGAGGGCGCCACAGCTGGACACAGCACTCCAGGATTTGTGTTTCTAAGGAGTAGTTTAAAAATATTCTCAAAGCCATCTCAATAACCATAAAAGCTGTAATTTCTGAGAGAGATGATTTTCTTATCTAACTAAAACTTCTAAGGAGAACACCAAATAATCTTCTCTGCTGGTGTTCAGTATTACAGCACCAAGCACAGCCAAAGCAGTGAAAGATTCACTAATGCTCAAAGTGAAAAACTGTAGACAGTTCAGATCCAACCTTTGTGATGTCTGACAGCATTAATGAGTGATAATGAGCAACCCTTGAGATCACACAGAAATTACTAATATACAAGATATCCACCCCCCCCCCCCGTGACTTAGTCCAGACAACTTTTTTCTAAGCCACAGGTAACTGTGCC